>OX327010.1:37892858-40392858 GCA_946800695.1 Geum urbanum | reverse complement strand
CCATGAGTTTTTAAAAAAATTGTGAAAGCATGAGAATTCGTGTATTCACCACCGACATCAGATTGAAACAATTTGATTTTAGCACAAAGTAAGTTTTGAGCATATGCTTTGAATTGGACAAACAAATCATAAATTTCATGCTTGAAATGCATACGAAAGATCCATGAGTAATGGGAATAATCATCAACAAAGAATAAATAATACTCAATTCCATGAAAAGAAGTAATAGGAGAACTCCATATATCGGAATGGACTAGTTGTAATGGAAAAGAGGACGCAACCTCATACAATTTTTAAGGTAATTTAGAGCTTTTACCTAACTGACAAGAATGACAAAAAGACATAACATGATAGCCTTGAACATGAAGCTCCTTATTTGAAAATAAAATGACGCTACTAGACTAGACGGATGACCGAGACTCGAGTGCCAAACAGAAACTGACACACGAACAATGACATGAGCAAACTTGGAAGACAAAGAGTTTTATGACTTTGGCAAAGAGATAGCTAGGATACAGACCATTGCTACTCTTTCAGGTCAAAAGAATCCTCCCTCCCTGACTTTAGATCCTTCACATAAAAACGATCAGGGTAAAATAAGAAGTAACAATCATTATCAATGAAAAATTTATTGACAGAAAGAAGATTGGTGGAAGCATTAGAGCAATGAAGAACGTCTTTAAGATGAAAATTGGTGTTATGAGAATAAAGTAGTAGAACCATTATGGTTAATGGTCAAATCTGTGCCATGACCAACACCTCCAACATGCTCCGTACCATGATATTCTTGAGCTTAATTGAGAAAATTCAAATAAGTAGTAATATGAGTATTAGCTACAGTGTCAGTCAACCAAGCAGATGGTTGTAAAGTTGGACTAGCTACTATAGCAGACAATCATTTGGTTGGAACTCGACCTTCATAAGCCATGTTCATCCGGTTGAAACAATCAATAATAGTATGTCCCAATCTATCATATATTTGACATTTAGGACGTATGGAGAAACACCTAAGATACCATGAGCATTTCCATTAGGATTGCTAGAGGTTTGTAATTCAAAGGTGGAAAATAATCCACCGCGACTAGTAGCACCTCACCGCGAGAAAAATCACGACTACCAGTCATTGATCCGCGAGAACGAGCAAAATAAAGAGCAGTAGCACCAAAGTCAAGAGCAGGTGCATTATGATTCAATAAACGACGTTCAACACTAAGAAGTAATGCCTCTAATGCATCACATGCGATTGGTGTATCACGGGCTTGAGTAGAACTCACCGTCAACTCGTACATAGGTCTGACATTATTCATGATGATTGACACCAAGTCAGGATCACTAACAGGATTTCCAGAAAGTGCAAGATTATCATCCGCTAAGTTGATCTTGTCTACAAAATCAGAGATGGAAAGATCACCTCTGGTAGTGCGGAGTAGCTCGCTATGGAGTTACAAAACTCGATTCTGAGTGGAGGAAGCATAACGCTTAGCAAGAGACACAAGTGGTGCGAGCAGAGACGAAACAAGCCACAGTTGCAAACATGGACAGTGTTAGAGAACCACTAATCCATCCGAGAATTATTTGGTCATCTTGAATCCAGGATTCATACTCTGGATTCACTTCATCGGTGAGTTTGCCGTCCTTATCAGTTTTGAAGCAAAGAAGGCATTTAGCATAACCATCAACATACTTTATAAGGTTCCTACTTTTGAGAACAGGAAGAATTTGAGCGAGCCAAAGAGGATAATTGAGACAATCAAGCTTGATGGTGAGAAAATTTGCAACAGCGAAGTTGGGATTGGTGGAAGAGGAAGAGGAAGAGGCCATTTGAACTAGATCGAAGAAAGGGAGAGAAAAAATAATAATCTAAAGTCGTTTGACTATAGGGTTGTGATACCAGAATAGGATTGTGAACTAAGTGTAGAAACACACACTCTGAGCATTGATCATTCATAGATTTTATATGCAGTACATACATGAAGAGATAGCTTTACATTTACATTGGGAGTCTATCTCTTCCTAATAGAATGAAGAGAAAAATAGAAAAATTCAAATACAGGAGATATGGTGAGATAATGTACATCACAGCTAGTCAATCAACTTCGTTGATCAGTTTGTTAAGAAGAATCAGGAGAGGATAAAGGACGTCTATTAGTACCTCTACAAATGCTCACGCAAAGCTTTTGGACTGTTTTATTATAAAGCAGTTATTGGGAAAGGAAGATGATGTGGCAAGGTCATAAGACTCAACCAATTACAAATCAAATATCCAAAACTTTATACCCTGATTGTCCTGCAAAATCCAAAAACCACCCTTCATGGCCCCTGTTATTGGCTATATCATATGGAAACCATTTAGGGCACTCTACCCAATAACTACGTACTCTTTATTGTAACGTACTAATAGACTATTTAAGTTCCGGCGTCTAAGTTCATCAATTTGTTATGATCCTTAATAGACTGTAAATTAAAACTACATGCATGTTCGTTCCTCAATGCTAGGTGAATAAATTAACGGCATAAATGAGGCCATGAAGTGTAGGCCTCAAACTCTGCGTGGTATATTTTATTTGTCCACATCATTAGTATTTTGACACATAAAAAAATAATCATATCCTTATATTTATATCTAACGGCTGTTAATTTTTTGTATTTAAAAGTTTAAAAATTATCAATAACAATTCCTATAACATGATTGTAGAAAGAAATTAATTATTGTATATAAAAAATTAATTAATGTTCATCAAAACCAAAACAAAAAAGTTAATATTGATTTACACATTAATTGTGCTTGATTTAAATACAAACTTTAATTACAAAGATTCTTCTTAATTCTTCTTTGATTTTTCTTTTTCTCACTATGGTGCGTACATAAATATAGAAAACTTGGTGCCAAAATTGATCTTACATGGAAGAAAAGGGGTTAACAATATTGAAGTCCGGCAAATTTGAATGTTTTATATTTTTTAAGGTTTTTCAATTTTGATGTGGTTAGGTTTTTTTTTGAATTAATAATTTATAAATTTAATTAAATATATAAAAAGGTAAGATTGATTTTATAAGTTGAATATTTTTTCACAGATTTACAAAGAAATAAATTATTTATATGACACGGCATGCCTCATCAGATTAAAGCTTACACCTCATGTCCCATTAAGGCACCTAGCATTGCCCATAAATTCAAGTGATTCAGACCATAGCGGCGCGCAAAAAATTAAAGAAATTACTGTCTAACTTTGTTTCTGGTGTCTGTTTGATTATGCGATTGATACTATATAGCATAGCTCGGGCCCGTGGCAATAGTTGTTCGATCAAGTTTGAGGATTATGAGAACTTGAAAATAAGGTTATAACGAGTTTGAGATATTATATATATATAATGAGAATTCTTTGTCGGGAAAAAATGAGAATATATTCATCTATAGGTTTTTATTCCTCTTTGGTAAAAGTTCGAATCATAAATCTCGGGGGTTATAGTGATTCAAACTTAAAAATTAGTTCTTTAAAATGATATATATACTAATATCAGATGGCTCTATATACGTACACTAATTTAGTTTTCATCCGAGAATGCAAGATTTCCTTATGCAACTTAAGATTTGACGAAAAATTTATCAAACCCTAATATGTACACTTTTAATGTGACTTATGATCTATGTATATATAATGTATCGTCAATTTAAACGTACATTTAGTGTTCATCTATCTCAAGTAATCATCATTTGTCCCCGTGGCCACTTCCAACAGTAGCTTTCAGTATCGAATTATTTTGGAGTCAAAAGTAAGTTGGATCTTCATAATTAAGTTGGATTTGGTGTGAGAGCGTAGTAATGATTCGTGTAATTTGGCACACACGACTGTTAACAAGCTTTACATCATAGTCGTGGAAGGGTTTCCCAAGCAAAAGCATTTCTTTCATGGAGTAGCCGTGTGTCACGTGAAAGTTGGCCTTTGGAGTTTGAGAAGAATGAAAGAGGATATTTTGAGTACAAATTTGTTTTCTCACTAGTTGGACATGACCGATGTATCGGTTAAACGGCCCTATAAAAGTGCACCCCAAGCAAGCCCTCCTCGATATATCTACAATAGTACTCAATCCTTGTCAGTCGTCACTACTTAAGAGGGTGTATTCAATTCAAAGTTTAAGGGATTTTAAAAGATTAATTAAAATCCGTGGATTGTCTTAAATCTATGAATTGTCTTAATTTTACATGAATTTAAAATAATTTTGTTGTATTGAATTTTAAGAATTTGTTGAGATTTCTAAGGATTATCCAAATAATTAAAAGACCCACTTACATAACAAAAAATTCCAAGTTTGCCAATAAAAGATCCATCTCGGATCTCCAATCGAAAATGTGCATCCAATCAACCTCCAAGAACACTGTTTTTCCTATGACTAAACTTGTATACCTCATTCAACGGATGTAATGTGTATCCATCCATCCAAAACAACAACAAAATATGCTTTACTATAATCCAAAAAAATACCTGTTATGGTCATCAAACACACCACAAACTACATAAGAGCCTTCTGAAAGTTTTTCAGTCTTTAAAATCATTTTTGATATGCTGCACCATCTCAGTTATGTCTAATCATAATCCTTTGGTTGGGTCCTCGTTTTCTTTTCTACGACCTTTAACAACAGACTTGACTCTTGTTGCGTGGCCAACTCCCAAACGCAAACATCAATTTCCTGCAACATAAACCAGCACCATGATGTTTGAAAAAGAATAGAGAATGTGGTAGTCCTATATAAAATTTTCTACTTTGCTCTCCATCAAATCTATAAGAAACCATGAGATTAATAAGCTTGACCAACCAAAGAAGGGCAGAAGCTAACCTTTTCTACCCCGTTCTCCAATTCGACATGGACATTATGAATCTTTACAAAGTTACATAGAAGCTCTAATCCTCCACTACAGAAGCCAAACAAAAAATAATCAACATCCTTTTTCAATTTTATGCATCTTTTCTGTCATGTCCAAATAGCAACAGGAGGATGCATAAGCTGATACAGGTTAATTTTGTACGTCATAGACAGTAAATACATGTATTGGTATATTCTAGATTGTTCAGATCGTGGGAAATCAAGTTTAATTGCATCAGAATACATACCTCAGCATCAGTTCCATTCAGAGTGACCCGATAAACAATAGAAACAGACTTGGCAATGATCAAGAATGGGTAATCACGTAAGACAATTGAATTGTGAAAGTAAAACAATACAATACCTAGAGCATGCAAGTTCATAATTCGATGAACAATATGCCTGTAATGTATAACCCCAAACCGTCACCATAAACACCTTAATGAGTTTTGGTTCGTCAATTCGATGAACAATATGAGTTTTAACTCGTAAACAAAGGGACTATAGAGCTTAATATTAAGTAGTTTTTACGATGGCAAGGAGAGCTAGCCAATTTATTATATCATCCGTCATAAACTCATAAACAACATCATTCTTGACATATCAAAATTAGAGCTAGAAAGAATTGACGAACCAAAACCAATCCACTTTATAGCTCACACAAATGAAAGCATTACCATTGCTGGGAATAGAAGATAGAAGAGTAAACTACCTAGGTCATATTCTAATTCTCTCAGACATTTCGTCAAACACCTTCTAGGCAAACCAGCTTTCCTGTTCAAATTCCACAACAGCATTAAAACTAGAAACTACGGTGACTACCCATATCATACCTTCCATTCCTATAGTCACCAATTTTGGTTTCAGACGACGAGTTGCTAACCATCGACCGCCGCTGAATTCTCACCATCACATCATGGCTTTCGGGATTCAATGAACTCAAAGATGAGAGAAGAAGACTGCGTTCAAAGGAAGAAGAGGAACAGAGGAGAAGAGATTGTCATTAGAACACCGAAGAAATCAGTCTCCCCTTTTTTTCAAGCCTCTACTTTTCTTTCATCTATTCATCTTCAGAGCGCAGAAGCAAAATCCGTGAAAATCATCTAAAATCAGAGGGGTAAGAGAGCTGATTTCAGAGAGAGTGTGGTATTTATACCTAGGCCCTTCAAATCCAGCAAAATCGGTGATTTGTCAAAATCCTCTTAAATCCGTAGATCGTAATACTATCAGATTTATTTATTTAAAATCTTAATTGAATACATTAATATTTAAAAAAATTATTTAAAATTCTGATTGAATACATCAAAATTTTTAAGGATTCTTAAAATACAAAACAATCAAATGAAATCCCAAATTGAATACACTCCCGGCCCCTTAATTTCTATCTAAAATCTATCATCCACTTTTCATTCACTTTGAAGATCGATACATATATAGTAGTTTTCAAGTGATTCATTATCAGCATTTTCACTATACCTGACGACATTAAAAAAACGACATACACAATTTTCACTATAGCCGACGAAAAATCAACAAAAAAATTGCCGGCCATATGCATACTATACCTGACGAAAAAGCAACAAAAAAATCGTCGGCTATACTTTTGCCGACGCACTATAGCCTACGAGACTATAACCGACGAGTTTTTTTATGAGTTTTTAGTATAGCTGATCTCTTTCTTTTTTGAAATACCCCACTTCCCGTTTTTTACTCCACTAATTACTACCATTTTCTTTTTAAAGGATTACAACCTTTTTTTTAAGGATTACAGCAATTTTATAATAACTAAAAATAAAAATAAAAATAAAAAATATCCAATTAAACACATACAGAGCATGTGTCTAGATTCTAGTAGCTACTTATATACACATACACGGTAATGTCTCTTAATTTGAAAAATAAGACTAGTTCAAAGTAAAAGGAAAACCTGAAAAAAGCCCAAAAGGGAACTCAAAAGCCCAAAATCTCTCTGTTCGGCCTTCGCTTTCGCCTCAGCCTCAGCCTCAGCCTCAGCCTCAGCCTCAACTTTTACTTTTTCCCGTTCTTTCAGTTGTTCCGTGCTTTTGCATCAAACTAGGAGAGGAAGTTCTTAATGTTCGTTCTCTCATTCCCACATTCCAATTTCCAAACGAAAGATGAAAGGTAAGTTTCGCCTCTTTCTTACACTCTCTGCGGTTCTACTAATTAACACTCGACATCGTTTGCACTTTGCACCATTCTATACTGTTTTTCTGTTTGTTATCCATGAAGCACAGATCATGTTGTTGCAGTTGCTGTTTTCATTAGTATCACAATCACATGATGTAGCTTTAAGTTAGCAATAGCATTGAGATTCCAGAAACAAGGTCAGGGGATAAAGTATGAAGCTTTTAGCTTTAGTATGGTCTGCACATAGAAATTTTAGCACCAATATTAGTTACAAAAGCAAGAAATGGGGTCAAGATAGAATCAAGACCCGATGCAAATCCAAAAAGGGAGAAGCGGAGAAAATAAACTCCAATGTTTAATGGACTGATGAACAAAAACAAGTTATATCTGCCATTTCCGAGGGAAAATCCGTGTTCATTACTGGGTCTGCTGGGACGGGGAAAACAGTTTTGGTTGAGCACATTATCAAATTGTTGAAAAAGAAACATGGAGCCTCAAAGGTTGTTGTGACAGCGCCTACGGGTGTGGCGGTTTGTGCTATCGGTGGGCAGACTCTCCACTCGTTTTCGGGTATTGGGTATCCGTTGGCTGATAGAGATACTATGCTGCATAGGGTTGTCCAAAATGACAAGGCTTACAAGAGGTGGTTGAAGGTTAAGGCATTGGTAATGGATGAGATTAGCATGGTGGAAGCCGGGTTTTTTGAGTCTTGAATATATTGCTAAACAGATACGAGAAGATGATAATAGTTGGGGTGGAATTCAGATTGTCGTGGGTGGGGATTTCTTTCAGTTACCTCCCATTAGACCCCAGCAGAACTCGGGGGACAAAGAGTGTGCATTTGAAGCCGACTGTTGAGATTCGAGCTTTGACTTGCAAGTTAATCTTACAAAGGTTTTTCGCCAATCAGACCCTAAGCTTGTCAAGTTACTGAATGACATAAGAAGAGGGGAAAGTGATCCTGAAGATTTAAAATTTCTTGAACATTCTTGCTCAGAGGCTGAGCCAGGATTCTTCTGTGGTATGACTATATCCGAGGATTGAAGATGTGAATAGAGTGAATGCTGTTGGAAGCTACATACTCGGTGTTGGTGGATGCTGTTTCTACCGGATTACGCGGGACGTAATCAAGCAGAAGCAAGTACGAGCACTCTCCTCTTTCTGGCTATCGAACGTTCGGGCTGTTCAGATGATCGGGCGTATGCTCTCTTCGGGTGTTCGGGTTATCGGGAATGCGGGCTTGCGCGTCCGGCTCCTACTGTTAGAATAATACAACGAAAAACAGGCGGTCAGATAGTCAAGACAGGGTCGGCCTGTCTTCAACGCTCCGATGCCTAAGTTAGAAGATGTATTGGATATAACAGTCAAGCAAACGTGTAAGAAAGTATGTTGGAGTATTTAATTGCCTTCTTACCTGTAGTAAATGCCTTACCTATGTACGTAGGTGAGTGAGATTGTTGCTTGCTTATGCTCTTCGATGTGGGATAGGGCTGTATTTGCTGTTATGTGGGTCGAGTATTTGGATGTGCGCTTGTCGGGCGCGTGCCCGATCGGATGGGCTCGGTCTTGCGAGTGAAGTTGTAATCCGCTTGGTGGTCTTTCGGATGGTCGGGTAGGTGTTGATTACCTGCTTAAGTGGGTAAGTATGTTTAATCCATGAACTAATGGTGCTATACTAACGAGTCCCCCAAGTCCCCAAGTCAAAATAGACCTTTCTTGATTGGGGAGTTGAAAAAGGGTTCATGCGATTAAACAAATACTTATCCAATTGAGCAGTGATGCACGGTCCTGTAACCCCCAAGTCCCCCAACTCTCCGGTCAAGAAAGAGCTCGCTTGACGGAGTGGGTACCTGTGCGTCTGATCGTGTACCTGTTCGGGTGGTCATGTATCTGGGTACCCGACTCCCAAACGAATCTTGCTATTTTGGAGCCGTGTACCCGGTTGTGTACTTGTGGAGTCATGTGAACATGTATGTTTATGTATGCGGGTGTATGTCAGTATGTAGTAGTGAATGTGTATGTATGTGGTACAGGTATATAGGTAGGGATGAGTGAATGAGTATGTGGATGTATGCGGTTGTATGCATGATCGTGTGATGAGATTGAGTGATGATGCGGTTTGAGTGAATGGGTGTTGATGTATGTTTATGTAGATGCATGGATGGTTCCGAACCACTTACCTGGCCCCGCGACGAATGTTGCTGTCCAGAGTTCGCCAAGGATAGGCCTATGGAACGGCCTTTCTTGAAATGCATGGATGGTTCCGAATCGCTGACCCCGACTCCCAAACGAATCTTGCTGTTTGAAGTCGTTAAGCCTCGGAACGGTCTTGCGAATGATGCATGGATGGTTCCGAGCCGCTGACCTCGACTCCCAAATGAATCTTGCTGTTTGGAGCCGTTAAGCCTCGGAACGGTCTTGCTTAGGTGCCCGAGAGGAGATCCTCACTCTCGGCGTCGACCTATCGTAGCGTCAACGGTGGGGCCCCGACCGTTACGTACATGTATTGCAGCGCGCACGGAGGGACGGACAGCATGCCTGTGCCGCTCTTCGGTTTAGCGCGCGCACGATAGGTGCTTGCCGCTTTCGTGCCCCCTAATTCGGCGAATGGTAGCGTTACGCCCTCGGAAGAAATGGGGCCACTCCCGAGTCGCCCATCATTCGGCGCGCGCTCCGAAAGGTGCGTGCCGCTTTCGAGCCGCCCGAATAGTCCTGCTGTTTGCGCGCCCCGGAAGGTAACAAGTGACGTTAGCCGCTTCCGTGCCGCGTAGCCCGAACGGTGGGTCACCTCTTACTGGGTGTCTAGGCGCGGACTCACAAGCGGCCGCTTGTGCTCCGGCTTCGCCAACAGAGCCAGGGAGACGATACCACGCGCCACCTACGGTCCATTTAGCACGCGCACGCCGAATAGGGAACGCGAACCGTTAGCCTCTCTCGAGACGCCTAAATGGTCTCGCACTAACCTGGTGGGGTGGCGTTTACTTGCCTGTGACATTGTAAGGCGCTTGATCGTGCTGGTGGTGCGATAGTCTGATGGTCCGAATGGTGGGAATTGGGACGTACGTGTCCGTGCCTCGAGTGGGGTTATCTGACTGACGGGACATTTGGAGTGACATCTCTTCAACTTCTCCTTGGGAATCATTGGGGGTGCAATAAATGCTAGCTGGCGTAATAAATGTTGGCGTGCCCTGCGTAATCAATGTTGGTGACGTAGTAACTGCTCGAAGGTCAGTCGTCACTCGCGTGGGAGCGTGGGAGGCTGCATGGCCGACACGTGGCGAGTCATGGGGGATCGTGCTAGGGTTTGAAACCGAGGCGGGAAGCCGAGGGGTGAGCGCGGTTACTTAGGCGGGTAGGTAAACAGCCTCGTGGACACGTGTCATTATCTGACGGTGGATACGCGAAAAATGTACGGCAGGCGTTCGCTCGCGTGTATTTTTGGATCAGTATAAATAGGCCTTCATATTGTCGTCTTCTCCCATTGCTTTTTACATTCACTAAAACTCTGCAAAAAAAGTTACCCTGCTCACTGTTAAGAGGTTACCTTTCAATTTCCGTTTGTGTTCTTGCCGGAGTTCATCGTCGACGTTCATTTTCAAGCTTCAATCTTCAACTTCTGGTGAGGCTCTTAAACTAATGTGTTGCTTTTCCGTTCTTGTTTTTGGTTTTCCAGTTTTCTTGTCGTTTCTGTTCTTCACGTTTCTGGGTTTTCGTCTCAAGAACAAGGCGTGTTCTTGAGGCGTGCCTGCTTTGATCTGTTTTGGGGTAGATTTTTGGGTTTTTTCTTGTTTGTGGTAGGAATTTTTTGCTAAGTGTTTGGGTGTTGCGTGCATGCGTGTGTGCGTGCATCTTGTCTTAGGGGATGAAACTGATAGAAGTTTTGAGTGACATGTCGCGTGAACGGGTGTATATTTCGTGGGCTGGGTGGTTTAGCTGTAGTCCATGCACGAGCGGATCGGACTCCTCGTCCGACTCCGTGATGAGTGTAGCGCCCTTGCGGTACATCCCTAACGATGATTCTCCTATCGTGCAGCCGATGGAAGAGGAACGAGCACGAACTGCTGCCGAGGTCGTCGGGTTGGGGGATGCGTCTGAGTCTTCTGGGTCTTCGGGTGGGTCATCTTCGTCTGGGCCGTGAAGCGAGGAGCTCGCGCGAGGGGAGAATGCCTTGCCTCAATTTGCGGAGGGCGGGCGCGTACACTGGGTGTTACCCGATGGAGTGCCGATACAGGAGCCCAAGCGTGCACCCTCAGTGAAGGAGATGGCGCGATGGGCGCGCGACTACCACATTCCTTCATCCGTGAAGCTAAGGATCCCTGGGAAGGCCGAGATGTTCATACGGCCTCCGTCCGGCCACGTTTACGTGAGCGAATTTCATTTGAAGGCGGGCATCAAGCTTCCTCTGCACCCCTTCTTTCAGTATATGCTGGCGTTGCTGAGGACCTCGGTCGGTCAGTGCGGGCCCACGTTGACGCGAACGCTGGTTGCCTTCTTCAACATCTTCCGCCTGAGCGGCTTGGACCATCCAACGCGGGCGAAGTTCCTGCACTTCTTTCGGTCGAAGCATTCTTCTCGCCGACGGGATTCGGGTACCTTCATCGTGGAGCCGCGGGTGAAGTGGTGGTTGGTCGACCCGGCCAGCTCGTCAACTTCGTGGCGCACGATCAGCTGCCTGGTCGGAGGCGACTGGGAGTTCATCTCCTTTTCCCCAGAGTATGCGGCCAACGCTCACCGTATCAATCGAGTCCCCCAGCGCTTCTATCCTTTCAAAACCAACGAGTACCCGATGACGCCTGTGGAGGAGGCCAGGGTAGCTCGCCTGAAGTATGTCTTCGACCCGGCGCTCGAGGTGAGACACTTATGGGTGGCATGCCATTGGGATATGATCGAGCGCACGCGTCTGGCCCGAGCACCCGGTCTGTTTGGGCATCTAATACCTGTTTCATTTTTGCATGCTTTACGTACGTATATTTGATAATTGTTACTAACCTTTCGTTCGTGTTTGTTTTCCAGCCAAAATAACCAAGTTAAAGGCCACCGAGAAGGATGAGGCCCTTCAGCGCCGCATGGAGCTGTTGCTGTCGAGTGCGGAGACCGTGCGCCGAGTCGTGGATGACGGCCACGGTGGACTGGTCGTGGGGGACACCATCCAGGCGAGGATCCCTGCGCCGTACGTCTCTGACCACGCTCCTCCCATTCGTGCGGCCACTGTTATCGTCCCCCGGGTGCGGGTCGCTGGTGCTTTTGAAGGGGTTGTTCATCCGCCCACTTCGTCGTCAGTTGCTCGGAGTCAAGATCGGGCCGAACGGGAACGTCTCTCTCGTGAGAAGGAGCAGAGACAAACAGAGCGTTACCAGAGGCGCGTGGAGCAGAGGGACAGGCGGGAGGCCTCCCTGAACTGGGGCTCGCGGGGCCGGACCTTCCAGTCTAGTGGTGCAGATCTCTCCATTGGGTCGCCTGCTCCTGAAGGTGGGCTCGCTCGTCCATTCAAGCGTGCTCGGTCGGATGCCGTTGGTGCGGCAGTGGAAGGTGGGGATGCTGCTCGCGTCCTCTTCGGCAATCTTCGCCAATCCCTGGGCGAGGACGTGGAATCGCTTCAGCAGTTGCTGCCATCAGGTCATCCTTCTGCCGTTGACAACCTGGATCAGGCTTTCAACGCGTGCACCAAGCTGCAGCACCAGCTTTTCTTCTTGCGCGCGCGTGAGAGTTCGGAGGAGCTGACAAAGTTTAGGGCCGAGTCTCGCCAGGCTGCCATGGCCCACGAGAAGCTGCAAGTGGGTCTCCTCTCTAAGGTGAACGAGCTGGCCAAGCGGAAGGCCACCCGGGTGAGCGAGCTGACTCGGGAGCTCCATGAGGGCGCTGAGCGGAAGACCGTGCTTAAGGCCAAACATGACAGTGCTCTGGCTGAGGTGGAGCGCGTGCGGGTGGAGGCTACAAACAAGCTGGCAGAGTTGGAGTCCCGCCTCATGGAAGCCGAGCGCTGCGCCTGGACCCTGGATCTGGTCAAGCTTACCCAGGCGGAGGTCGTTGCTGCCTTCAAGGAGTCTGATGATTTCTTGGAGTTGGTAACGGCTGAGGCTGAGGAGCAAGTGACTGCCTTCCGGGTGGCCGTGGCCCCGTTCATAGATTTGGCACGCTACTGGGCCCCCCTGCAGGAGCGCGCAGCTAGAGCGGCTGGCCCTTCCACTGGGAGCGCGGAGTAGCAGCAGCAGTAGCCCGAGCAGGCGGAGCCGGTGGAGCAAGTCGAGGAGTCTGAGGTAGCGGTGGAGGTGGCGGGCGATGCGGAGCGGGCGGATGCAGCGGGGGCGAAAGCAGAAGTAGAAGTAGAAGTAGTGTAGTTTTTTTTTTGTAGCTTGTAGGTAGTATTTTGTGATGGTCGTTCGTGCCCTTTTGATTAATGAAGTTTCTTTTCTTCCGTATGCGTGTGCTTGCTCTTTTTTTGAATGGTATTTTCACCAAGTGTTACATCAATGCTAATAGTTTATCCCCAGTCCCCGAGTATCGGGTGGACGGATCAAGAAAATACATAACGTAAAGTAAATACATAACGTAATAAAATAACTTAATGAAAGTACTTCCGCAAGTGTTGGATGTTCCACAGGTGTCGTAATCGTTGACCTTGCATGTCCCTTAGGTAGAAGGTGCTGGGGCTTATCACCTCGTCCACGACGTACGGGGCTTCCTATGATGGACGGAGTGCCTTCACCTCGTCCACGACGTACGGGGCTTCCATGTAGCTTTGTTCCTGCGGTTCGATAGCCAGGATCTGTTCTGCTCCCGAAATACTTGGTCGTCGGAGTACTTCGACGATCCGCTGTCCTGGTCCGGAGTGGACGGGAGCTATGGCCAATCGGGCCAGCCTGTCTGCCTTCGTGTGGAGTCCCCGGTGTATGTGGTTGATGTTGACGTAGTTGAACTTGTTGATCAGCACCTTCACGTGTTTGAGGCAAGCGATCATAGACTCTTCTTTCGCCTGGAATTCTCCCTCGACCTGGCTCACCACCAATTGTGAGTCGCTAAATATGTTTAGGTTGGGCGCCTCCGAGTTTTTGGCCAACTGTAGACTTGCGATGAGCGCCTCGTACTCGGCTTCGTTGTTGGTTGTTTTGAATTTAAATTTAAGGGCGTACTCTGCGTTTACCCCTCCTGGCCCGGTTAGGATGATCCTGGCGCCGCTCGTCTTTTTTGTGCAGGATCCGTCGACGTAGAGGTTCCACTCCGACAGTGGTCCTGTCTTGGCTTCTGGCTTATCGGATGTCTCTACCGTCGGGCCTTCGGATGCGTCGGTCGGTGTCGTCTCTGCTTTCGTGTATTCGGCGATGAAGTCTTCTACTACCTGCCCTTTGATTGCTGTTTGGGGTTTGTATTGGAGGTCGAACTCGCTAAGCTCGACTGCCCACTTCGCGAGGCGGCCGCTATGGTCGGGCGATTAGAGTATCTAGCGCAGGGGCGCGTTTGTGAGGATGTGGATGCTGTGGGCTTGGAAGTATGGTCTCGGTCGTCGGGCGGCGGTGATGAGTGTGAGCGCTATCTTCTCGATCATGGGGTATCGGGTTTCAGCGCCTGTCATGCTTTTTTCGAAAAAGAAAACGGGCAGTTTCGTACAGTCCTCCCTGCGGAAGAGGGCTGAGCTGACGACAGTGCGGGAGGCAGCCATGTAGATATACAATACCTCCGCTCGGATGGGCCTGGACATGAGTGGGATTAAGGCCAAGTATTCCTTGATCTGGAGGAAAGATGCCTCGCATTCAGGCGTCCATATGACCTCTCGCTTGTTCGTTGTTCGAAGGGCTTTGAAGAACGGGGTGCATTTGTCCGAGTAGCGAGATATGAACCTGTTTAGCGATGCGAGTTTGCCTATGAAGCTCTGTAGGTCCGCCTTCTTGACGGGCGGCTTCATGTCGATGATCGCCCTCACCTTGGCGGGTGAAGCCTCGATTCCCTTCTGGCTCACGATGTACCCCAAGAATTTGCTGTTCGTGACCCCGGATGTGTACTTGGCTGGATTCAACCTCATGTCGTTCTTGATCAGGACATCAAGCACAGTCCCCAAGTTTTGGACATGGTCGACCGCCTGAACGCTCTTCACAAGTATGTCGTCTACGTAGACGTCCACGATATTGCTTATCAAGCCATGAAACATCACGTTCATGAGCCTCCGATACGTAGAGCCTGCATTCTTCAGTCCGAAAGGCATGACGACGTAGCAGTACAGGCCTTTGTCCGTGACAAAGCACGTCGCCTCCTAGTCTTCGGGGTCCATGAAGATTTGGGTGTACCCTAAGTATGCATCCATCATTGATAGGAGTTCGTGTCCGGCTGTCGCGTCCACCAGTTGGTCGATTCTCGGTAGAGGAAAGCTGTCTTTGGGGCATGCTTTGTTGAGGTCGCTGTAGTCGATGCACATCCTCCACTTCTTATTGTTCTTCTGCACCATCACAGCGTTGGAGATCCACTTCGGGTAATCCACCTTTCGGATGAACCCAATGCCCAGCAGTCGGTCCACCTCTTCGTGTATTGCTGCGTAGTGCCTTGTAGGCCCGTGGCTTCTGCTTCACCGTCCTCGCGCCGGTGTTGACGCCAAGTTTATGGGATATGATGTTTGTGCTGATCCCGGGCATGTCCTTATACGACCATGCGAAAACCTCCTGCTTCTCCTTCAGTAGCGCGACTAATCGCTCGGCTATCGCGGGTGCCAGTTGTGCGCCGATCTGGATCGTTCTCTCCGGATGCTCGGAAGATAGCTGAATCGTCCTTAGCTCTTCGCGCTCTGGGACGGGGGATACTGCCATCGGCCCGTCGCGCGGGTCATCCGGCATTTCCGCCTTTGGCACCAGTTCTTCCAGAGCTAGGACCTCTTGCCTATTCTCGGGCTCTGCTGCCTCCTCGTAGTTGTAGCCTCGGACGTGCCCGACTCCGTGCTCCGTCGGGAATCGACCCAGCAGCATGTGTCCTGCGATGATCAGTTTTAGCCTGCTGATCCCCGGCCTCCCGATTATGGCGTTGTATGGGGAGGGTGTGTCCATGATGATGAAGTCTGTTCGGACCTCGCTGTGTGGGGAGTCGGGGGCGCCGATCCCGACCCGAATGTTGTCGCTTCCGATTGGAAATGATGTTTCGCCCGTGAAGCTCGCAACACACTCGTGGTCCTGCGTCATCTTGTGTGCGGGTCTGCCCAATGCCGTGTACGCGTCTAGGTAGATTACGTTCACGGACGCCCCGTTGTCTATCAGCACCCTTTTTACGAGGAATCGATCTATGATTGCGTCGATCACTAACGGTAAGGTGTTGTTCTTCAGACTTCTCTCCTCGTAATCTGTTATGAAGCTGATGGTTAACGGCTCTCTTCTTCTTTCTTTCTTCACCTTTCCTGCCCCGATCGCCAGCACCTCCCTGCTTGGACGGTCGGGCGATGAAGTCCCCTCCTTGTGCTTTCCTCCGGATATCGTGCTGATAGTCCTCCGGGTCTCGATGTTCGTCTCGTGCTGGTGTTCCTCGGCTCTGGGGAGGGCGATCCGTCAGTCCCCCTGCATGTCCCTGAGTACCTTCTTCAGCATCACGCAGTCGTTGGTGTGGTGGTATTCGCACCATCTGCCCAGGTTTTGAACGATCGGAGCCCTTTCTTTCGACACGTTGTTCGGCGGTTGGATCTAGTGTCGGTGTTGGCGAAGCAGCTGTTCGTTTGACTGCCGATCGATTGTGTAGACTTCCTGCTCGGCCGGTTGGTATCGGGGGGCCTCTCGGGAGTGGATTCCCCGTGGTGCTGGTGCCTTTGCCCGGTCGTGTCGGATGCCCTGGTGGCTGCGGTAAGACAGCCTCTAGTTGTCCTGCCTGTGCGCATCTCGGCTCCGCTTGTAGCCTCCGCCTGATTCTCTCCTGTCGTCGATGTTCTGTCGTGGTTGGGCGTCCGCGCTCTCTGGTTGGTCGGTGTTGGATTCGGAGGTGGTCTCGTATACTCGCGTCTCCACTAACGCCTTCTGTACGATCAAATCCATGATCTCGTCGTAGTCGAGATGCTCCTTCCGTACGAGCTTTTCTACGAATGGTGTTGCGAGCATGTTGTCCATCAAGGTGACCTTCACCACCTGCTTGTCGAGGCTCCTGCATGTGCTCGTCAGCGCCCTCCACCGGTTGATGTAGCTGGATAGGCTCTCGTCTGCCCCCTGGCAGACCTTGAGGAGGATGCCCGTGGTGTTGTACTTGCCCTGGAGCCTGTAGCGTCTTTGGAACCTTTCCGCCAGGTCAAGGAATGAGTGGATAGAGCCTGGCGGAATCTCGTAGAACTAGCTCCTTACCTCTTCGAACATCGTTTCCTGGAATAGAAAGCACAAAGTTGAATCCGAGTACCTGGTTCCGTCTGTGGCGGACTGAAATTCGTCGATGTCCGTGCGGGGGTCCCCATTTCCGTCGAACCGGGTGACCTTCGTCGTCTTTGCGTTCAGGTCCCAGCCTCTCTCCAGTATATGTTGGGAGAATGGATTGACTCAGGGGGTGAACATCCCACCTTGCCCGGCAAGCTTGTCCTTCCGTAGTCGCGACACTTCCTCCGCTAGCTCTTCCATCCTCCAAAGGATCAGGGTGTTGTCTGTCAGGGGTGCGGGTTCCTCCGCTGGCGTGGGCATTCGGGCCGCCCGAGGGTCGGTCCTGCCGAACGTGTGCTGGAGATCCTCTGCATTGGTGTTTTCTCGGACAGGGCCCCGCCCGTTTTGTGTTTGTTGCTGTTTTACGAGCGCGTCCAACCGCTCTTCCAGCCTCTGCCGAATCTGACACTCATGGTTCCTTTCGAACGCTGCCTCTCGCAGCTCCTGAAGCAGGCAATTGACACGTTCCTCGCCGCTCAGTCCGGGGTTGCTGCTCGTCCCCAGCTCCATTACTTGTGGCTCCCGTGCGCTCGGGGGTGTTTCCTCGACAGGCGTATCGCTGATGTTCGTCTCTTGGGTATGCATGTGGGCTTTTGGTTAGTGGTGTTTATACGAGATTTGCAATTTGTAAGAATTCCCACAGACGGCGCCAACTGTTTCTACTAGATTATGCGAGACGTAATCAAGCAGAAGCAAGTATGAGCAATTTCCTATTTCTGGCTATCGAACGTTCGGGCTGTTCGGATGATCGGGCGTCTGCTCTCTTCGGGTGTTCGGGTTATTGGGAATGCGGGCTTGCGCGTCCAGCTCCTACTGTTAGAATAATACAACGAAAAATGGGTGATCAGATGGTCAAGACATGGTCGGCTTGCTTTCAACGCTCCGACGCCTAAGTTAGAAGATGTATTGGATATAATAGTCAAGCGAACGTGTAAGAAAGTAGGTTGGAGTATTTAATTTCCTTTTTACCTGTAGTAAATGCCTTACCTATATAGGTGGGTGAGATTGTTGCTTGCTTGTGCCCTTCGATGTGGGATAGGGCTGTATTTGTTGTCATGTGAGTTGAGTATTCGGATGTGTGCTTGTCGGGCGCGTGCCCGATCGGATGGGCTCGGTCTTGCGAGTGAAGTTGTAGTCCGCTTGGTGGTCTTTCGGGTGGTCGGGTAGGTGTTGATTACCTGCTTAAGTTGGTAAGTATGTTTAATCCATGAACTAATGGTGCTATACTAACAGATGCACCAGTTTGTTAGTGTTTGTTTTACTTTAGCTTCAAGTTAATAATTCCTAGTTTTTAGGAACAAGTTTGTTATTTGATTATTTCTCAGTTTGTTAGATTACGATTAGGTTTGTTAATCGTGATTGAATTAGTTAGGTTTGTTAATTGTGATTAAATTAGTTCGGTTTTCAAGTTCCTTGTAAAGGCTATTTAAGCCTCATTTCTGCTGTAATGAAAATAAGTACATTCACCAACATTTGTGAGTTACTGCATACAGAGCTTTTGGTATTTAACAACTGGTATCAGAGCCCTCGAAAGGGGGCCTGATTATATGTGAGAGAGAAACACTTGTGAGGAAAAGAGTAAAACACGAGTGTTGTTTGAGATAGTGTGTGTTGAGAATGGCAGGGGAGATAAGTAACTTCACGCAACCAGCCATGTGTTCCCAAATTTGATGGGGACTATGATCATTGAAGCCTTCTCATGGAGAATCTCCTTCGATCGAAGGAGTATTGGAGTGTGGTTCAAACCGGATACAGGGAGTCAGGAGAAGAAGAAGTGTTGATGACTGCAAAACAGAAAACCCTCGATGAGGCCAAGCTAAAAGATTTGAAGGCGAAAAATGATCTTTTCTCCTCCGTTGACAAGTTAGTTCTAAAGACAATCACGTTGAAGGAGACGGCGAATCAACTATGGGACTCTATGAAATTCAAGTATCATGGTAATGCTTGGGTTCAACGAGCACAACTACAAAGGCTTCGGAGAAATTTCAAGATTCAGAAGATGAAGACAAGAGAGTCAATTACTAACTATTTTGGAAGAGTGATGATAGTTGCCAATGATATGAGGAACTTTGGCGACTACATGCTTGATGTGAAAATCGTGGAGAAAATTCTTCGTACACTCACAGAAAATATTGATTATGTTGTGTGCTCGATTGAAGTGTCAAAAGATATCGACCAACTCACGGTGGATGAATTGTAGAGTTCCTTGCTTGTTCATGAGCAGAAAGTTCGATGAAAAGGAGGTGATGAACAAGTGCTCAAGGTTGAAACTAAGAACACGGGTGCATGCGGTAGAGGAAGAGGGACTGTGAAGGGCAGCGGAAGCATGAGCGGAAGAGGGAGATGTAGAGGCTTCAACAAGGCAACGATAGAGTGCTTCAAATGTCATAAACTAGGACACTTCCGATATGAATGTCCTAGTTGGGAGAAGACAACAAACTATGTGGAGATTGACAAGAAGGAAGAGCTTTTGTTGATGGGCACATGTTGAGCTCAATGGTGCAATAAGAAAAGGCGTCTGGTTTCTTGACTCGGGGTGCTCCAATCACATGTCAGGAAATAAGGAGTAGTTCGTAAACTTGGATGAAAGTTTCAAACACACAGTGAAGTTGGGAAATAGCTCAAGAATGCCGGTGATGGGGAAAGGCAACGTCATATTTGAGGTCAGAGGTATCACTCAAATAATAACTAATGTGTTCTTCATTCCAGAGGTTACCAACAAACTACTGAGCATAGGCCAGCTACAAGAGAAAGGCTGGACTATTCTAATCGGTGAAGGCACTTGTAAGGTCTATCACCCACAAATGGGTCTTATTGTGCACACGAAGATGACCATTAATCAGATGTTCATTTTGATTGCTTACATTAAGCCACCCTCCTCAAAGTGCCTACAAGTAAAAGAAGATGATGCTACCAATCGATGGCACCAGAGATATGGTCACTTGAACAACAAGAACTTTCGTATGATGAAATATAAACAACTTGTGAGGGGTTTACCACAGTTCAAAGCAGCAAGCAAGGTGTGTGGTGTGTGTAATGTGGGAAAACAACACAGTGAAGCTATGCCAAAAAGGAGTAATTGGAGAACATCAGAAAGGTTGCAGTTGATTCATGCAGACTTGTGTGGTCCTATCACACCCTTATCACACAGCAAGAAGAGGTACCTTTTGGTCTTTGTTGATGACTTTAGTCGAAAGGTGTGGATATATTTCTTAGCTGAAAAAGGTGAAACTTTTGTTCTGTTTAAGAATTTCAAGCAGTTATTTGAGAAAGAGATAGGGAAGTGTATATGTTGCTTATGAACTGACAGGGGAAGCAAGTTTACCTCGCACGAGTTCAACACTTTCTGTGAAGAACACGACATCAAAAGACAATTGACAACTTCCTACACTCTGCAACAAAATGGAGTAGCCGAGTGCCAGAATCACACTATCATGAACATGGTCTGGTGCTTATTAACAGAGAAGGAGATGCCAAAGGCTTTCTGGCCAGAGGTAGCTAGATAGATAACTTAGTTTTAAATAGAAATCTGATAGTGGTTGTGAAGGATATGGCTCCTGAAGAATGTTAGAGCGGTATCAAACCAAGTGTGGAACACTTTAGAGTGTTCAGATGCATTGGCCATGTGCATATTCCCAAGAAGAAGAGACTAAAACTTGATGATAGAAGTCATAAATGCGTACTTCTTGGTGTAAATGATGAATCAAAAGCCTATCGGCTTTATGATCCTATTGCAAAGAAAGTGATCGTGAGCCGAGATGTGATTTATTAAGAGAATGAGAAGCAGAATTAGGGAATCAGCTCAGAGGAAGCCAAGCTTGATGTTCTAGAATGGGGAGACGGAGACAATGATGTAGTGAGTGAAAGTGAAGAAGAGAAAGAAAATAAGGCAGAGGAGAATCCACTGGAGACAAGTGGTGAGCAGGAAAACTCACCGGAACAAAGTGTACCAAGTTCACCAGAAGAAAGAGATCGGAGAGCACCAGCATGGTTACAAGACTAAGTGAGTGGAAAAGGGTTGTCAGAGGAAGAAAATGACCAGAAATTGGCATTTTTCATGTCACATGAAGCTCCTGCCTGCTATGTAGAGGCTACTAAAGAAGGAAAGCGGAAGGAAACAATGAAACTTGAAAAAGAGGCCATCGAGAGAAACAAGACATGGGAGCTTGTGAGTCTGCCTATGGGAGCTAAAAAGATTGGAGTGAAGTGGGTCTTCATGACCAAGTTAGACAAAAATGGTGAAGTTGACAAATACAAGGCCAGATTAGTCGCAAAGGGCTATGCGCAATAACAAGGGGTTGATTACAAAGAAGTATTTGCTTTACTTGCTCGTTGGGAAACAATAAGGATGTTATTAGTTGTGGCTGCTCAACGAGGTTGGATGGTGTATCGACTCGATGTAAAAAGTGCTTTTCTTTATGGAGAATTGAAAGAAGTGGTATACATTGAGCAACCAGAGGGGTTCATCAAAGAGGGGCAGGAAGACAAAGTATACAGACTCAACAAATCTCTATATAGATTAAAACAATCCCCTAGGGCATGATTCACTACAAGAAAAATGCACTTAGACCACAGAATCTTTAAGGTTCCGTCGTCTAAGTGACACTTGGACTACGGAAAGTGTCTTTTTCCGTCGTCTAAGTGGCCATTTGTACTGCGGAGAAAGTTTCCGCGGTCTAAGTGTCACTTAGACGACCGAAAAAGACATCTTCGTCGTCTAAGTACTTTAACCCTAAACCCTAGACCCTAAGGCCCTATCCCCTAAACCCTGCCTTTTCACTTAGACGACGCAAAGGCACGTTTGCGTCGTCCAAGTAAGCACTTAGACGACGCAAACGTGCATTTCCGTCATCTAAGTGCTTACTTGGACGACGCAAATGTGCCTTTGCGTTGTCTAAGTGAAAATTTCGTAATTTCACCTAAGACAACGACCATCTTGACCATGTCCCAATGCATATTCTTTTCATCGAGACCATAGAGTAAACAATGCTTCGAGTGTGAGCGTCGACGGTTCCAAAATAGGACTTACGGATTTTCGTGTATCCACGTTTCCGGTTTTTAAAAATTTCGGTTTTGCGGTTGACTGTGCCGATGAAACCCTTAACGAACTTACTATTTTGTGAAAATTATTCTATTTATATATTGTCTTATGGAGAATGTATCCAATGGTTATTTTATCCAAATTCAATTTCGTTAATATCGATATGTAATGACCATATACTTAATAACACTTAAGTTATACACATTAGTAGATACTTAACAAGTTTAAAGACGTAAGATTATTCGTCGTCTTAAATTCAATTGTTTATATACGATTCGTTAATCGATATTTTACGACTATTTCATTCGAATGACAGATCAGAAACTTCCTTGCGAAATATTTTAAAAAATTAATTTGACGACTATTTCACCTGGACCACGGAGTTGGACATCTCCGTCGTCTAGGTGACCACTTGGACGACGAAAAAAGACCATCTCCGTCGTCTAGGTTGAAAAAGATGGTGGTTCAATTTCCACCGCCAAATTAATTAGGCGCCGGTTCTAAAAATTCAAAATTTTCACTTAGACGACGGAAATGGGTGTTTCAGTCGTTTAAGTAAAATTTGAAACGCTCCCAAATTTAGGGCGGTTAACTCCTGCCTGCCAAATTAATTGGGCGCCGGTTCCAAAAATTCAAAATTTTCACTTAGACGACGAAAATGGGTGTTTCCTTTGTCTAAGTGTACTTAGACGACGAAAAAAACACATCCGCGGTCTAAGTGAAATTCTATATAAAGGACCCATCCGATCCTTTTTGCTCATCTCATTCTCAATTCCTCTTCTCCTCTCTCTCACTCTCACTCTCTCTAAAAAATCCGGCAACATTCCGGCGACCCAAAATCCGGCAACTTCCTCCCTCCGGCGACTCCGCTCTCCCGCGAGTTTAAATTAATTTATTATTTTACAGCGACCCAAAATTCGGCGACCCTCCCTCCGGTGACTCCCCCCTCTCCGGCGACTCCCCCCTCTCCGGCGACTTCCTCCCTCCGGCGACTTCACTCTCCTTAGTATTTTAATTAATTCCTCATCTCCTCTCTCTCACTCTCACTCTCTCTCAAAAATCCGGCAACTTTCTGGCGACCCTCCCTCCGGCGACTCCCCTCTCAAGCGACGACGCTCTCCTTAGTATTTTAATTAATTTATTAATATTTAAATGAGAATTTAGCATTTTAATTAAATTATTAATATTTTACTTTAAATTTAAATTTTAATTAAAATAAATAAATAATCACTTAGACCACGGAGATGGACGTTTTTCGCGGTCTAAGTTTTCACTTACATAACAGAGAATGAATTCTCCGTGGTCCAAGTTATCACTTAGACCACGGAGATGGATGTTTTACGCGGTCTAAGTTTTCACTTGGACCACAGAGAATTCATTCTCCGTCGTCTAAGTGAAAAATTAGACCGCGGAGTCTTTTGCGCGGTCCAAGCGAGCACTTAGACCGCGGACATTCTCCGCGGTCTAAGTTTTCACTTAGACGACGGAGAATGGAGAATGAATTCTCCATGGTCCAAGTGATCACTTAGACCACGGAGATGGACGTTTTCCGCTGTCTAAGTTTTCACTTGGACCACGGAGAATTCATTCTCCGCGGTCTAAGTGAAAACTTAGACCGCGGAGTCTTTTGCACGGTCCAAGCGAGCACTTAGACCGCGGACATTCTCCGCGGTCTAAGTCTCACTTGGACTGCGGAATTCTCCTTCTCCGTCATCCAAGTGCTTGGACGATAGCACTTGGAGTACGGAACTTGGACCACGGAGGTTCCGTCGTCTAAGTACTTAGACGACGGGAAAACGCACCTAGACGATGGAAACGCTCCGCGGTCTAGGTGCGTTTTTCTTGTAGTGATTTTGTCGAATTGAAAGTTACTTTCTCAAAGAAGGGTTTGAGAGGAGCAACCTTGATCACACACTAATTGTCAAAAGAGAAGAGGGTGAGAAGCTGCTACTGGTGAGTCTCTATGTTGATGATCTGATATATGCAGGCAATGATGTTGATATGTGTGAAAAATTCAAGAACTCAATAAGCTAGAATTTGAGATGATTGATCTTGGGAAGATGAGATATTTTTTGGGTGTGGAGGTCCAACAGAGTTCAGAGGGAATTCATTTGTGCCAAATGAAGTATGATAGGGAAGTTTTAGAGAGGTTCAAAATGTGGAATTGCAATCCAGTGAAGAATCCAATAGTCCTAGGAACCAAGTTGTCTAAAGAAGGTGGTATAGATGTGGATGCAGTGTTGTACAAGCAGTTAGTTGGAAGCTTGATGTATTTGACGGCAACAAGGCCTGATATGATGTACGTTGTGTGTCTTATCACCAGATTTATGGCTAGACCTAAGGAGGAGCATTTGCAGGTTGCAAAAAGGGTGCTTAGATACTTGAAAGAGACACTAGATTTAGGATTGATTTACAAGAGAAGAAGTTGTGGTGAGTTGAAAGCGTACACTAATAGTGACTATGCAGGAGATGTGAATGATATGAGAAGTACATCTGGTTATGTTTTTCTGCTAAGTGAAGCTGCTGTATGTTGGAGTTCAAGAAAGCAAGCAATAGTTACTTTGTCTTCGACAGAGGCTGAGTACGTCGCAGCAGCAGCTTGGGCATGTCAGTGTGTTTGGATGAAGGAAGTTCTTAACCAGATTGGTTTTTCTCAATGTAAGTGTGTGGAGATTTTGTGTGATAATAGTTCTTCTATTAAGCTTTCAAAGAATTCAGTTATGCATAGGAGAACCAAACACATAGACATAAGATAATCATAGACATAAGATAATCATTTCTTGCGTGATCTTACTAATGAAGGAGCTGTGAAGTTAGTGTTTTGTGGAACTGAGGATCAGGTTGCAGACATAATGACCAAGCCTGTAAAGTTGGATACATTTGAGAAGCTTCGCCAGCTTCTTGGTGTTCAAGCTTTGATTGATTAAACTGGATGTTTGTTAGCATTTCCAGTTTAGGGGAGGCATATGTTGGAAGCTACAGACTCGGTGTTGGTGGATGCACTAGTTTGTTAGTGTTTGTTTTACTTTAGCTTCAAGTTAATAATTCCTAATTTGTAGAAACAAGTTTATTATTTGACTATTTCTCAGTTTGTTAGATTACGTTTAGATTTGTTAATCGTGATTGAATTAGTTTGTTTTTCAAGTTTTGTAAAAGCTATTTAAGCCTCACTTCTGCTGCAATGAAAATAAGTACATTCAATTTATGAGTTACTACATAACTTTTGGTATTTAACAAATGCAAGTAGACTAGACAGCCTGGGCAATGAGCTTGTTGTTTATACAGTTGTTGATAGTGGTGAGGAGACTAAGAAGCTACGGCTTGAACAATTAATTTCCCCTAAGGAAGTTACGTTGTGTAAAGATGCGAGGGTGATGCTGTTCAAAAATTTGAATACTTGGCGTGGTCTTGTGAATAGTGCAACCGGTACTATTGAGGGATTTTATACCTCTAAAAAGAAGGATATTACAGGAATTTGTGATACTGGTCTGCTACCTTGTTAAAGCATCGGATTCGATTGTATAGGAATGTATCAATTGATATCTATTAGACGATACTATAGAATCCTAATGTAATGATAGTTATCTAATTTCCTAATTTAGCTAGGATTGTTAACCCCTTCTGTATATATATACAAAGACATGTACATCGGTCAATCATCAATGAGAATACAGCATCTTCTCAACTTTGGTTTCTACATGGTATCAGAGCAATCGATCCTTGGCCAAAATATCTACAACACAAAACTCTGCTAAACCCTACCATCATTTGATATGGGGAACGACGAGATGGAACAAAAGCTCACCCTACAGTTTCTGAAGGATGCCCTTCTCAAAGAAGCTTCGGGTTCAAGCCTTTCACATACAATAGAACCTTGGGAATCTCCCAATCATCAACTATACCTTTACTACTCTGACCAACCAAATGCAATACTTGTGCCTCAGTCACTTGTTGAAGACAACTACTCGGACTGGTGTCAATCCACGACAAATGCCTTGACTATCAAAAACAAGGCTGGTCTCGTGAATGGAAGCACTCCTAGACCAACTGAGCAGAATAATGAGCAACTCCAATGGGACCGCTTCGACACGCTAGTCAGAACCTGGCTCACCGGTTCCATGTCAAAAGATATCTCAAAGAGTGTCAAGCACTGCAAGTCGGCCCGAGAAATTTGGCTTGAGCTCCAAGAAAGGTTTTCTCAAACTAACACTGTACAACTATTCAACGTTGAGAATGCAATTCATGATTGTAAACAGGACAACGAAACGGTCACAGCCTTCTACAACAGGTTGAAGGGTCTATGGGATGAAAGAGATGCTCTATGTGACTTATCCACAGAAGGGATCAAAGTTCAGAATTACATCATGACCCAGAAGACAATGCAATTCCTCATGGGATTGAATGACAACTTTGCAGTCATTCGTGGAAGCATTGTTGCTATTGACCCCCTACCAGCAGTGAACAAGGTGTTTGCCATGGCACTCCGCCATGAAAAACAAGCTGAGGCCATGACCTGCGGTAAGGGAGTCTCCACACAACCTGAAGGTGCTGCTTTTGCAACCAGTAGTAACAACCATGGAGCCCCTGCGTTCCTTGAGGATTCGAGCAGTGCAACACGCAGAACCTTGCAGCAAGAGCCATCTGACAGCAAGAGAAAATGCGCCACATGTGGCCGAGACAATCATTCCACCAAAAACTGCAAAGCACACCTCAAGTGCACTAATGGTGGCTTCAAAGGACATATAGCAGATGATTGTCGAAAGAAGAAGAAAGCCTTTGAAGAGTTGCAAACACAGGCTCGCGGAAATCATGTATCTTCGTTGTTTGACAACAAAGGCAGTCCCAACAACTTTCCTTTCTCCAAGGAAGATTGTAAAGAGATCTATGAGATGCTGAGTCAAAAACGCAATACTTCTGCAAACCATGCTGGTAACACCTCCACTTATGAGAATCTCTCAGGTAAAGCTTTCAGCATTCGAAATAATGAAAAGACTAGTGTGTGGATATTGGATACTGGTGCCACTGATCATATGGTTTGTAATCCTTGCTTACTCACCTCTGCTATACCTACCCAAACACGTTTTGTTAAACTTCCCGATGGTAGCCAAGCTAGAGTAACCCATATAGGCACAGTTGTTTTCTCTCCTCAGTTCAAACTACGAAATGTCCTATGTGTTCCAATGTTCTACCTCAACCTTATCTCTGTCTGTAAACTTGCTCATGATTCCTTTTGTGTCACAATATTTCTTAAACAAGTTTGCTTTGTACAGGACCTACGATCGGGGAAGACGATTGGGATGGGGCATGAGAGGGAGGGATTATACTGCCTCAACAGTACAAAGCAAGGAACATGTCATGCTGTCAGCAGTTCATCCAGCAATGTTTGGCACCAGCGTCTAGGTCACCCTTCTAGTCGTGTCCTTTCTTTATTTCCATTCATGTCAAATAACCCCTGCGATACAAGCAAGTGTCCCGTTTGCCCTTTAGCCAAACAAACAAGAAGTCATTTTCCATTGAGTACAACGTCCAGTACGTCAGCCTTTTCATTAATTCATGTAGACATTTGGGGAGGATATCATGAACCTTCAATTTCTAGGGCAAAATATTTCCATACAATTGTCGATGATTTTACACGGTGTACTTGGGTTTATTTGATGGTTCAAAAGTCTGAGGCCAGACAACTTCTTGTTGATTTCATCCTGCTTGCTGCAACTCAATTTGAAAAGAAGGTTAAAATTGTTCGTAATGATAACGGTTTAGAGTTCAAAATGGATGATTTTTATGCGTCCAAGGGTATCATACACCAGACGAGTTGTGTCAACACATCAAAACAAAATGGTGTTGTTGAACGCAAACATCGTCATTTGGTCAATGTCGCTCGTGCACTCCTTTTCCAAGCAAGTTTACCCAAGACTTTCTGGGGAGACGCCATTCTTACTTCTGCCTACCTCATAAACCGTACACCTACACCCCTACTCTTGGGACAAACCCCCTTCGAGAAGCTGTTTAACAAAATCCCTACCTACACTCATCTCAAAGTGTTTGGTTGTTTGTGTTTTCCATCTACACACCCTCAAAAACCCCCAAAATTTGAACCTAGAGCAACTCGATGTGTCTTCTTGGGATATCCCCATGGACAAAAAGGTTATCGAGTCTATGATTTGGAAACAAAGGATATTTTTGTATCACGGGATGTCACATTCCACGAAACCGTCTTTCCCTTTGACACACAGTCATCTAATCCTAGTCCAACTAGGATAACGGTTTCTCCACAGTCACCAGCTCCAACTAGGATTTTCGATGCTGATCCAGATTGGGTTCCCTCTTCCCATGTTACTCTTCCGCTGCCTCCAACCCAATCTCTTCCAGCTGTCATCCAGCCTCCTATGTCTCCCACACAAGCAGACACACAATCCCTAATCCATGACAACACACTGCCACAAACCAACTCCACACCTTCACCACCTGCCCCTCAGCCGCGTCGGTCATCACGACCAACACAGGTCCCTACATTCTTGCAAGATTTCCATGTTGAAGCAGCGCTGCCCTCTCGTGCTCTCCCGTCGTCTTC
Organism: Geum urbanum; assembly: GCA_946800695.1. Taxonomy (NCBI): domain Eukaryota; kingdom Viridiplantae; phylum Streptophyta; class Magnoliopsida; order Rosales; family Rosaceae; genus Geum; species Geum urbanum. The sequence continues at coordinate 40,363,873 of OX327010.1, read as the reverse complement.
AACGTCGTCAGGTAACCCCCACTCTCTTGCTCATGTCCTCTCTTATCATCATCTATCACCCACACATAGAGTCTTTGTTGCTAACCTTTCCACACACAAAGAACCTACCTCAAAGAACCTACCTCTTTTTCCCAGGCAGTTCAGATTCCAGAATGGCAGGCTGCCATGCGAGCAGAGGTAGATGCGTTACAAAGTAATAAGACTTGGAGCTTAGTTCATTTGCCTCCGCACAAGCAACCTATTGGCTGCAAATGGGTTTACAAGATCAAGCTCAAACCGGATGGCAGTGTTGAGAGGTACAAAGCAAGGCTCATTGCAAAAGGCTTTAGCCAGATAGAGGGTGTGGACTACAGAGAGACTTTTGCTCCCGTTGCTAAACTCACCACAGTACGTATTCTTCTTAGCCTTGCTTCCATCAAAGGGTGGCACCTCCACCAACTTGATGTAAACAATGCTTTCCTCAACGGTGATTTGCATGAATAGGTGTACATGAAACTTCCACCTGGATTTGGTGGAAAGGGGGAGACTAGAGTCTGCAAACTACATAAGAGCTTATATGGCTTGAAGCAGGCCAGTAGATAATGGTTCATCAAGTTGTCTATGGCATTAAGATCAGCTGGTTTTCATCAATCTTGGGCAGATTATTCATTGTTTGTTCGAGCAAATGGAAGTAAGTTTATGGCCCTACTTGTTTATGTGGATGACGTGATTCTAGCAGGAAACAGTCTTGACGAGATTACTGCAACCAAAACATTCTTATCTAATCAGTTCAAACTCAAGGATCTTGGACAACTCAAGTACTTCTTGGGAATAGAAGTAGCACGTTCAAAGAATGGGATTGCAATTTGTCAAAGAAAGTACGCTCTCGAGATACTTTCAGACACAAGCTTCCTAGCTGCAAAGCCATCACAGTTTCCTGTCGACCAAAATCTGTCTTTAACTCAAGGTGATGGAGAATTGCTCACCGATCCCTCACAATACAGACGGCTCGTTGGAAGGTTAATCTATTTGACTATCACAAGGCCGGATTTAACTTATGCAGTACACATCCTAAGCCAGTTTATGGACAAACCACGTGAACCGCATTTGAGTGCCGCTCATCAAGTGTTGCACTACATAAAGAGGATGCCTGGACAAGGTATTTTCCTGCCCTCCACCGGAAATGTTGAATTAACAGCCTATTGTGATGCAGACTGGGCCCGTTGTAAGGATACAAGGCGATCTATCACAGGTTATTGCATTATGTTGGGAAATGCACCAATATCGTAGAAAACTAAGAAGCAGACGACAGTGTCTCGATCTAGTGATGAGGCCGAGTATCGTTCCATGGCTACAACGAGTTGTGAAGTCACATGGCTTAGAAACTTACTTAATGATCTGCGTGTTCCACAACTGCAGCCTACCAAGCTATACTATGACAATCAAGCAGCTCTCCATATTGCTAACAATCCGGTCTTCCATGAGCGTACTAAACACATCGAGATGGATTGTCATGTTGTCAGAGAAAAGATTCAAAGGGGTATGATCAAGACTATGCACGTTCGAACTAAGGAACAACCAGCAGACCTCTTCACTAAGCCACTCGGATCCACACAGTTTAGAGCATTGCTTAGCAAGTTGGGTGTCATCGATATCCATTCCAACTTGAGGGGGAGTGTTAAAGCATCGAATTCGATTGTATAGGAATGTATCAATTGATATCTGTTAGACGATACTATAGAATCCTAATGTAATGATAGTTATCTAATTTCCTAATTTAGCTGGGATTGTTAACCCCTTCTGTATATATATACAGAGACATGTACATCGGTCAATCATCAATGAGAATACAGCCTCTTCTCAACTTTGGTTTCTACATACCTATAGTCAAATTTGATTCAGGCCCAGAACTATTGATTGAACCAGAAACATGGGTTGTGATGGAGGGAGATAAGGTTTCTGCTGAAGGAGGCAGCTACCTCTCATACTGGCATGGCCTTCAAGTATCCACAAGTGCCAGGGCATGACTCTCGACCGCCTTCACACCGATCTTTCTAAAGAATTTGAGTAGGGAATGGTTTATGTAGCTTTTTCCCGTGTGAAAAGCTTTGAAGGCCTGTATTTATCGGGTTTCGATCGCTTGAAGATTATGGTGCACCCCAAAGTTTTTCAGTTCTATGGCAGGTTTAGTATTGAAGTGAGTCAGCAAGGTAAGGATGATGGTGAATGCCAGAAACAAGACACCACTAGCGGCTCTCATGATTGTAGCCAGGGAGATGATGGCAGCAAATACTCGTCAGTTTGCATAAAATGAACACTAAAGATCAATGTGATTGATCCAATCTTTGTCAAAAATCGTCAAAATGGTCAAATAATAAAATTATCAGATAAATTGAGGAAGTACTCGATCAGAAAACTTACTTCGACTAAATTAGTCAAAGAACAGATTTGATAATTTGTTACGACGAAACGGTCGCAACGACATACAACAAAACTAATTTTTCTTTCGCTCTCACCACCACTAGTGGCGAACCCCGTCACCGCCGCCCACACACTAGAACGACGAAGCCTAAATCACATTCTAAACCTCACGACTGTGATCGTATCGCCAATACAAACCTAACGATATATAACTCGACACGTTTCGGAAAATAAAGTTTTCCGGACAAATTTCCGGCCACGTGCCACTATCGACGACGAAGAATACCACAATGGAAAGCTCGTAAAGATCTCAACAACATTACTCAAATAACCAAAGCCAGATTCTAGCACGTTTGGCTAGAATCGGCCCTGAAAGCTCACGGCCGAAAATTGAATCCGACTCCGATCTCTGCCGTTGAGCCACGGCGGAGCTCGAGACTACCCTCAATCGACTCACGGCGGAGGCCGAACCGAATCCAATCGGAATCGAACAATTTCGATTCCAATCAATGCAAAACCTGCAAATATAATCAATACAAGTTAAGACAACCCATAAAGAGATTCTCATGATCTCGATTCCATACCTAAATCAGCCGAAAACCAAGTCGGTGACGTCGAGCCCGAACCTAGAAAACCCTAGGAATTTCTTCTCTTCGATTCTCTCTCCTCGATGCTCTATCGCCGGAATCAAGGCTGAAATTAGGTAGAAGGGATGGAGCCGACTCGAACCCAACCAGTCCTGTGGTCGGAGGTGGCCGGACGGCTTGCCGCCTCTGGCAACCGGCTCAAACCGCCACTGCTATCTTTCTCTCTCCTCGGGAGAGAGGGTTGACCAAAAGTCAACCCCTATCTAGACTTGTGACCTACCCGAAAAGAAAACCTCACATATATATGTTTCCAAATATGGTAGCTCGATAATTAATTTTCATCAAACTTTTGCCGATCGTAACTTTTTCATCGTAACTCTTATTTCGACGATTCTCGTGTCCACGAACTCGTCTCGACAAATTCTACAACTTCTATCTGAAGTTAACTGACTTCGACAATTCAATGAAATGTCAACCTGAGACACCTCGATACTTACCGATGGTAAATTTTTTTTACCGCTATCGCTAAAACAAACTCGAATTAATCGTAAATATTAACAATTATATAAAAAAATTTGGGTGTCATAAACTACCCCCATTAAAATATTTTTGTCCTCGAAATTATAACAAAAATACTACGAAAACCCTGAAAATTTCTATAAAAAGTTGAGCAAAGTTCCCCTTGAAACTAGGATGCCCAAACCTTCCAAAATGTCTAATTACACTTCAAATCACAATTCACAACCTATACCGTGAGCCACCAATGCTCGTTCGAATTTCTCAACTATCACATCTCTACATTGTCACAACTATATACACAAAGCACAGGTACAATCAAATTACACATCAAATTCATTAACAATTATCGAAAGAAGTCCCAATACTTGAGAACAAATCAAGTATATCAAACATAGCCGGAACTCGATAGAAATCTCAAACATATGAACATTCCATCATCAGATTGTTACATAATCTCTGATGATATATAGTAAATAATCCACATAGATGCAAGTGACTGATTAATTTCACATAAATAGTGATATACGAATAATATTCGGACTTCGAACTGATCATAGTGCTAATCAAGAATGATAAACTTTGAAAAATCTGCACCCAAGTCATTGCCTCTAACTCATCTTGATGCCCTCGTAAATCGAGTATCCCCTAACCCATCATGGCGCCCTCGGGGATCAGTTGAGTAGCTATTATGTAAATCTCAGGTCAGGGCCTCTAACCCATCCTAGTGCCCTCGAAAATCGAGTAGCTAAACTGTAAATCCCAGGTCAAGGCCTCTAACCCATCCTGGCGCCCTCGAAAATCGAGTAGCTAAACTGTAAATCACAGCTTAGGGCCTCTAACCCATCATGGCGCCCTCGAAAAATGAGTAGCTAAATTTTAAATCCTAGGTCAGGGCCTCTAACTCATCTTGGCGCCCTTAGGGATCAGCCGAGTAGCTGTGCATCGATGCAATAATTGAAATCTATGCCCACAAGCTTCAACACTAAAAACTGAAAACTGTATACTGAAATATCTGGGTGATCAAGCAGGCACTCTGAAATCTGATAGCTCAAATAATCTGAGTGTACTTAGGGAGGCGGTGATCAAGCAATCAAACTAGCGCCTATCGCCAATGTCGTCTTAGGTCTTTCCAAAAGGCGGAGGCCGAACCGAACCGAATCCAATTGAAATCGAACGATTCTGATTCCAATCGATGCAAAACCTGCAAATATAATCAATACAAGAAAATACAACCCATAAAGAGGTTCTCATGACCTCGATTCCATACCTAAATCGGCCAGAAATCACGCCAGTGACGTCGATCCCAAACACGAAAAACCCTAGAAATTTCTTCTCTTTGATTCTCTCTCCTCGATGCTCCATCGCCGGAATTAAGGCCAGAATTAGGTAGAGGGGATGGAGCTGAGTTGAATCCAACCAGTCACGTGGTCGGAGGTGGTCGAACGACGTGCCGCGGCCGACAACCGCTTCAAACCGTCATTGCTCTCTCTCTCTCTCTCTCTCTCTCTCTCTCTCTCTCTCTCTCTCTCTCTCTCTCTCTCTCTCTCTCTTTCTCTCTCGGGATAAAGGGTTGACCGAAAGTCAACCCCTATCTAGACTTGTGACCTACCTGAACAGGAAACCTCACATATATATGTTTCCAAATACGGTAACTCGGTAGTTAATTTTCGACAACCTTCTGTTAATCGTAACTTTCTCATTGTAACTTTGAGATATCATTGGTGATTCATCACTTTGGTACCTGACTTTTGAAAATTATCACTTTAGTACCTCACAATCAAATTCATACCAAATATCAGTACATGCCGTTAGTAATCCATTAAATTATTGAATTTATTTTTTAAAAAGATGTCAAATTTTAAGGGGTAAATTTTCAATTCCTATTGTTTTATTTCTAGTTTTATTTTTTTATTCTTATTATATAATTTTTTTCATTTTTCTTCTCCTAAAAAATTGATATTTTTTAAATAATTTTTTCGATAATTTAACGGTGTTACTAACGACAGATATTGATCTTAAGTAGAGATTTAAATGTGAGATACATAAGTAATAGTTTTCAAAAATCAGGTACCGAAATCATGAATTACTCATTTGTGAGGTATCATTCATGATAAAAACTCAATAATTAAATATATAGCCTAATTTTGTTTTTGCAGTTTGTAGTTTGAACTTTGAACCCTTGATAAACTTAAGCTCAAGCTTTCTTCACTTTCAGATTTCTTCAAGCGCTCAGCCGCTTTTTCAACCTACAAAAGCGTAGTAAAATCATGTCTTTTACATACTCAGATAGGCAAGAAAAACTTGTCATAAAACTTTTACTTACCTGAGCATCCCAATTTGTTCTGGCAGTGAGGACCACTAGAGCTAGTGTTTGTACAAAGACTCCAATAATCATTCCCCACCAAATACCCTGAGAAAAGTAAAAGATGCATCAACTTCTCGCATTCAGTCACAAAGTGATAACTTTACTGAAACAAATGACGTAGAATTTTATCTCACTTCTACACCCATATTGAATTTGAAACCAAGAACACAGCCATTTGGGAGACCAATAAAGTAGTAACAAGCCAAGTTAACATGAGCCACAACAGCTTGCCATCCACTTCCTATTGCCACATCTGAAACCGCAGACAGCCGACGACATTAGCACTTATGCTCAGCAGTGTTTGCTACTTGGTTTGTTCATGTAGTGTACCTATTATTAATATCTTGAGAGTATAGGTTGAATTCCATTTAAGAAAATAGAAATGGTGAGCAATGGAGTTAATTTGGACACTGCCTTGATAACCTCCACATCACTTGCAAATAGCTTGCTTAGAACTCGGAGGATCTGCACAGTTAAACTGAAGATAACGCTAATCAATATGCTGGTAACGTTCACCACAAACACAGATAATCTGGCCACCTTTGGATGACCAGCGCTGAGTTCATTACTGACTCAAACACTGCCATGAACCAAGTTTCACTCGTCATTGCAAAATCTACCAAGCTTGTTTGCACTGTAAAAAATTATAACTGAAGCTTTCACAAACCTGGAAGCTGCACTTAGGCCTAACGTAAAAGTCATGTCCCAGTTCCAGTAATTCATGCTGAAATTGTTATCATCAGAATTTCAGATCCGTGTAAGGTTGATTTTGTATAACAGTATCAAATTGACTCAAAAAGATAGATTGTTTCACCAAAAGCATACCAGATGGATATGGAGTCAAGGGTGATTGTAGGGTTGGGGAGGAGCCCTTGGTTGTACCAAATCTCCAAACTACATATACATCAACGTGTGATCCGATCAGCACCAAAAATTATTCAAACAAAGAAGGAAGAGTAAAAGACTAAAGGGTTAAGATTTTAGCAGTACCACAACATGCAAGCAGATGCAACAGTGAACTTAAAATACGGCCAAATCCTGCTGAAGGCTTTGCTAGAGAAGCCGGTCCAAGTTTCCTAGCAGTTGGGGCTAAAAAGAATGTAAACACCGGTTTTGATCACTAGCAACCACCACGAAAAGCTGAGAGTAAGAGCAGCTTCCTGCCAGAAGCCTAGGCCACCATTCTAACGCCACTCCTTTTGGATCCAGAAACTCTTCAACTGATGTGGATGATGATAAATCAGGACTATGAGACTCCATGGTTTTCTGGCTCTCCATTTTTTCTGAGATTGAGACTTGATTATGATTCTTTTAAGGACAATACATATGCTAAAAACATACAGAATTACCAAACACAAAGGAGCTCTGTTTCACTATTTCCATTGTACATCATTGCACGTACATCTTGGCATCTTGCAAAGAGAAAAGGCAACATACGTACACCGGCTCCGGCGAAGTTAAAAGCAGAAAACGCTACGATAGCTAGTTTGGCATCAATATGCGAAATAATTTAAAAATAACAGCAAAGATCCAAAATAACAAAGCGGCAGAATACAATGTTACAACGATTTGACCCTTGGCAGATGTTGGAGACGCCGCCGGAAGTACACCGGCATCTTCCTTTCTAATACTTATACAGTGTCAACCCTACGTTGCATCACAAACAACTCCACGCTGATAATTTGGGAACGGTTGCGGGAGAAATATTTTTGGTATGTCGGTGTGTATTTTGTTTTGATTAGAATAGAAGTAAATATTCTTTCAATCCTCGATTTATAGGGATATTGATTGTATCAGATTGTAATGTCTATTTAAGGTCATCTATCAATGAATAAAGTACAGCTTCAGATCTATCTCTTGCGTATTTTTATTTCTCTTTCAACACGTTATCAACAGCTCTTGAGTTGATAGTCAACATAAACCCTAAATAGAAAAAAAAAATCCGAACCCCTAAACACTACAACCTCCACTGCCGGATTCTCCATCACCCAGAGCACCGCTACCAGAAGTCTCTCCCGTTGTCGGATTTTGTTTTTGCTTCAAACTTCTTTTCAACAAAATTTTCATACCGAGCATAACACACTCAACGTAAATCGACTAACTCTCTTCGATTTAGAATTAGGTTGTAAAACTTAATTACCCCAACACCCTAGATCTAGGTCTAGATTTAGGTTTAAATACCGTGAATTATTATATACTTCTAATTCCTATGGATTAATGTAGGTATTAGTGAAAGAGGATTTAATCACCTCTTCCTCAAAATTTAAGATTAGTGACGATCTTGAGGGAGTCACGATTATTGGTGAATATCACGGTTAATTGTGGTTTCACATTAAAAAAAATGGAAACTCGATCTTTGTGGCTATTTGACAGTCACGATTTTCTGGGGAGTGGTATGAAGCCACCGGTTTTGCATCAATTTTTGTGACCACACATCATGGATCATTCTTCTTATTCCCTAAAATTGATATTACTGATCGTGGCTTTTCGATCGGTAAACTAATTACATCTCTTGTCTTTTGTAGATGACTGAGCCAACAATGCCAGAATTTGATATCCTTGACATTCAAGGAGCAGAATACCATAGATGGGTATCAGACGTTAAGAATACACTTCTTGGTAAATGTCTCACTGATACCATTCAACCACTACCACCTGACACTGAAGCCAATGAGGACACCCTAGCTGGAAAAGCTTAAGCTCTCATGTTTCTCATGAGACATATTCATCCTGCTATGAGAAAACAATACTTGTTAAAGGATGACCTGCGGATTTGTGGGCGACTTTGCTAGAACAGTTCAACAAAGTGCATGACGCAAAACTTCAAGAGCTACTAGAAAAATGGGATAGAATTCGGTTATTGTATTATCCTAAGATCAACGACTTTTATCAGAATATGCTGGAGTTATAGTTAGAGCTTGCCATTTTTTGTGTTATAAAGACCAATCAAGCTATGGTCGAGAAATCTTTGAGCACCTTCCCTACTTCTATGAACACTGTTGCACATTAGTATTGTCTTGATTATGAGCAATAAAGACTGAACCTTATCATACTCGTGGTAGTAAATGAGGACTTGATAGAGGTCGTGGTAGATGAGGAAATAGTTGAAATTTAACTTGGACTCGCCATGAAAATAACCACAACTCCAACAAGAATCAATCCAATTCTAGTTTTCGGAATTGTGGGAATTCTTCACATTCTACTTCTACTTCTTGCCTGACACCTTGCTATAGGTATGCTGCGACTACTCGTATGTATAAACAATGCAGAACACCATAGGATATTCAGAATTCCTAGAAGATGTGTCAACAATACCAAGCAAAACAAATGGAGACACACTATAGTGACTATGAGATAGAAGATGGTGGAGAAGCCAATCTAATTGTAGCAGAAATCCCCAAAGCAAGTATAAAGACTACAAATTTTGCTTAGTCTATATATTACGCTTATGATTCTGGTATGAAATCAAGTTTGGTTTTGTACTTTGACTCCGGTTGTAGTCATGATTATTGAATAAAAACAATATTTTGATGTAAGTTTTGATGTTGGCAAAGTAATAAAATTTCTTCCTTTCAATATTTGAAAGTATTAAGAATGGTTATTTACATACATATTACTTAAATTGTTTGAATTCTACAAAATTCTATGACATTATGACACCAAAATAGCATAAAAATGAGACAAAAGAGAGGATAGTTTGGTACCAGGAATTTTTGACCCATCGATGGTGACTCACTGTATCTGTTTCAGCACTTTTTGACCCGTCGAAAAATAGTGTACTAAATATTTCGTCTCGTTGAAAGATGGTCCTCGGCCACTTATTTAACTACTTTGACCTGTTGATGAATGCTCTACTCGTCGACTGCACGCTACTGTCTCGAAAATGTCACAATTTTGACCCGTCGAAAATTCTCTGACAACCCGTAGAAAAAGATATCAGAAAATTGATATTAGTTTTAGGTTTTATTCGACCCGTCAAAGGTCTACCTTGACCCGTCGAATGTCAGCCACTGTGACAAAATTTTCCAATTTCGACCTGTCGAGAAACATCTCCGACCCGTCAAAAATGGTTATCGAAAAATAAATTTACTTTTGGTTATTTCAACCCATCAAGTGGATTACTTGAGCCGTCGTAAATCCTACTTGGACTTGATGCTTTTGATATCTTACATCGGTTTTACTATGCCATATCAGTGCTCTTTAAGGGTCACGACCGTTTGATAAATATTTAAGTCTTTACTTAAAGTATTCAACAAGTCTTAAAGACTAATTAATTCAAGTTCTTTTTTAGATGTTTGAAAAGGCGAAATCGAGTATCTAGCAGATAGTGGTACTACTCATACTATACTGCGGAATAGACAATTTTTTATAGATCTTGTGTCATCCACATCATCAGTGACAACCTTGATTGGTTATGCACTGGTTATACAAGGGTGTGGTTCAGCACAATTTTTGCTACCACATGGAACAAGAATTCATATCACTGATGCATTGTACGCGCCAAAGGCCAATCGAATCTTGCCAAGTTTTAAGAACATTAGGGCCAACGGTTTACACTTGGACACTCATTGTGAGAATGGAAAATAATTCTTATGCATAACTTCTAAGGAGTGTGGTAGAAAGTGCTACTTGAAAAAGTTAGGGGCAATTTGTATTGGGTTATATCTTACTATGGTTCAAATTATTGAATCCAATATTGTCACACTTACTACTGTGTGAGACACGACCTCATACAAGCTTTGACATTATCAACTGGGACACCCTGGTCGTGATATGATGATCAAAATATTAAAAAATTATCATGGTCATCTATTTTTCAAAGGCAAGAAGCATGTGAAAATTTTCAAAACTATCGGATTTGATGGAATGGATGAGATTAACAATCTCATTCCGGTCTCAACACCTAGTGTTATTCCACAAGATTTCTTTATGGAATTTTTTTTATGACAAGCTTTCTCATTAGCAAAGTTGCAAGCTAGACCTTCCTTTACGGTTGAGAACAATGACAACATACCATTGTTACAGAGAATCCATGGTAATATTTGTGGACTTATCAAACTGGAATGCAAACCATTTAAATATTTTATAATTTTGATAGATGCATCAACGCGATGGTCATATGTTGCTTTGTTACCCTGAAGGAATGCTACATTTGTAAAACTCTTAACACAGATTATTAAGCTTCGGGCTCACCATTCAGACAACCTAATCAGGTCAATTAGATTGGATAATGAAGGAGAATTCACATCAAAAACTTTTGATGATTACTGTATGTTAATTGGGATTGAAGTTGAACATCTCGTCCCTCATGATCATTCACATAATGGTTTAGCAGATGCATAAATCAAGCGGTTACATCTTGTGGCCAGATCAATGGTTATGCATACTAATTTATCGGTATATGCTTGGGGATATGCAGTATTATATACAGTAATACTTTTTCACTTGAGACATTTAGCATGCCAACTATTCAGTATGTACCAGTTGGTAACTGGATACGAGCCTGACAATTCATATCTACGCATCTTTGGTTGTGCAGTATATGTGTCAATTGCGTCTCCACAACACGCTAAAATGGGTTCGGGTCCTCAACGTCGATTAGGCATATATGTTGGTTATGAATATCCAACTATTATCTGTTATTTAGAACTTTTGACAATAGATCTCTTAACTATAAGATTTACAAATTGTCAATTTGAAAAAACATATTTCTCGACGTTAGGGGGAAACAGGAATACCTCAATTTCGGTTGAACGTCAAGAATTAACGTGGAATACTCCTTCCACTATGTTTCAAGAAGATCCACGCACATCTCAAAGTGAGATTAAAGTGTAACATATACTTTATCTTTAAAATGTAGCAGATTCGATGTCTGACTCATTTAATTATAATGCCAAAGTGACGAGATCAGACATTCTTGCTGCAAATATTCCTGGAAGGTTGGAAGTCCTTAAAGGGCGGTATAATGCAACTCCAGGGTAGAGTAACGTGCACTTTGCCCTTGTGGATAGAGTAGCATCGGACTTGGTTCCTACCAAGGGAGACTAAGAAAATCCACATATGAGCTGCCGACGAAAAGGCAAGTCATCTAGACATAAACTGATCTTTTCATCATCAACGTTGTGAATCCCACATATGAGATTGTTCCTGACTATAGTTATATCATAGAATCATAAATGACATCTCTGGAGGACTCTTCAGACCCATATTGTGTCAGAGAACGGTGAAATCTCACTAACTAACAATGATGCACGCATTGTTATGGATAGGTCATCCAAGGTAGTTGATGATGCTTTTGCTTATTCCTTCACTCAGGAGATCATTGACGACGATGATATGGAACCTTGCTTGATTGCTGAATGTCAGCTGAGAGCGGATTGGTCGAAGTGGAAAAATGCAATGTAGGCCGAACTAAACTCTATAAATGAAAGGCAGGTTTTTGGTCCAATAGTTCTATGCCCACCAAATGCGAAGCTGGTAGGACATAAATGGGTTTTTGTTCGGAAGCATAATGAGAGGAATGATATCATGCGGTATAAAGCTAGACTTGTGATACAAGGATTCTCTCAACGCCCTGACATTAATTATGAGAAAGCATACTCTCCGGTTATGGATATCATTATTCTCCACTACCTTGTCAGTTTGGTAGTATCCGAAAAATTGAACATGCAACTGAGGGATGTGGTGACAACATATCTCTATGTAAACCTTGATTCAGAGATATACATAAAACTGTCGGAAGGCGTGGTCATACCCAACTCAAGTAACTCTACACCATGGAGTTCTCATGTGATTAAATTGAAGCGTTCACTATATGGATTGAAATAATCCGGTAGGATGTGGTACACACGCATATGTAACTACTTGATTGGGAAGGGATACAAGAACGGCGATTTATCCCCATGTATGTTCTTTAAGAAAACAAGTTCAGGATTTGCTATAGTAGCATTATATGTTGATGATATGAATATCATTGGATCTCTTGATAAAATCAATGAGACGATTAGCTATTTGAAATCTGAGTTTGAGATGAAAGACCTTTGTATGACTCAATTTTGTCTTAATTTGAAATTAGAACATCGAGTTTGTGGAATACTTCTTCACCAGTCTGCTTATGTCCAAAAGATGCTCAGGAAATTTAACATGGACAAAGCATACCCTCATAGCACACTATTAATCATTCGTAGTTTGGAACCCAATAAGGATATGTATCGTCCAAAAGATAATTATGAGGAACTATTGGTAGCTAAGGTACCATACCTTAATGCTATTGGAGTTTTGTTGTATTTAGCTCAATGCATTCTCTGTGAACTTGTTAGATCGATTTATTGCATTCTCTGTGAATTGATGTAATGCATTCTTTGTGAACTTGTTAACTCAGTTTAGTTCTGCTCCTACACAACGTCATTGAATGGTGTAAAGTACATCTTTAGGTACTTGAAGGGTTCCATAGACTTGAACTTGTTATTTCCATACAAAGAATACAAAGAGAGTCTTGAAATTCCCAAAAAAGTGATGGTTGAATCACAATATGCAGGTTTCAAGAATTTTGACCCATCGAAGGAACTCGTCGACCCGTCAAAGGTTGTACCCTATCAAGTGAAATGTTCGACCCATCGAGCAGTGATCCGGCTGCAAGTATTGTACCCCAATTTAATGCGGTCCCCTACTCAGAGACACCTTGTGATATCTTGGTTGGTTTTGCGGATACTGGGTATGTCTCTGACCCACACAAATGATGTTCCCAGACTGGTTATATATTCGCCATGGGGAACACGGCGATTTCTTGAAGATCAATAAAGCATACATTTGTTGCTACGTCCTCAAATCTTTTTGAGATTATAGCTTTATATGAAGCGGTTAAGGAGTGTGTCTAGCTTAGGTCAATCATAAACCACATTCGAGGATCTAGTGGATTATCATCCACTACTACAACATTAACTTGTATCTTTGAGAACAATACAGCTTTTATTGAACAAATGAAGTTGGGATAGATCAAGGATGATCATACAAAGCACATATTGCTTAAGTTCTTCTTCAATCAACAATAACAGCAGTTATTGAACATTTATGTGAATCGGGTTTGTTCGTTAGATAATGCAGCAGACTTATTTACCAAGTTATTGCATAAATCTACATTTGTAAAGCATGTGAGATATTGAAAGGACCTGACCCAAATTTAGTTGTCTAAACCAGGATTAAGCCCTAACGACCTTACTAACATAGTTTCTAACCATGTTCGAAAATCAAAAAGTAGACTTAAAAATTTAACGTCATAAATTAAATAAACTTATTTCTGATAACAGACTATAACTGAGCATAGAAGGAAGTAAAACTATCTACGACATCAGAGCAACTAAAATTTATAACTAACACTGCTAACTAGAATATTAACTCGTAGTATCGACCCTAGTTCCTACGGCAGATACTGCTATGCCTCGAATTGTGTGCGCTCCCGATCTCAGCTAAAACTCTGCAACTTAGGCATTTGAAACCGAAAGGCCCAGGGAAAGGTATATAAAACATAAAACGTTAGCATGGGTGGACAAAAATATCGTATAATTTGCGTAGAACGATAAAGTATAATTTCATGCCTTTTCGTCGATTTATGTAAAATAATGCAAGATCAATATAGTAAATCTGAAATAAAATGGAGGTGGTCGCCCAGATATTTGACCTAACCTGAGTCAACAATAAATAAAATAAAATAGGCGATAGGATCGTCCAAGGTGTTTGTCCTAAACCTTAGATGACTCAGGGACAGACGAGGTGTTTGTCCTAACCTCCCCTGACCAGACTATCTGGTGATTAGCCGAATAGTCAGAGCATTGATACAACTAACTAATACCATTATAAATAAATCTCCAAATTTAAATTCACTGAAACATATTGTAAAGTGTAATGCATACAAATATACAAACTCACAATTGACTGTGAAAATAAAAGTCCACTCACCTGGATTGTAATAAATCCAATAGTCGATCCACAAACTCGTAATTCATACATAGCGTTCCTAGGCCAATCAAAGATCTAGTTTAATTAATATAATATTCTAATCGAGTACAACTAGAGCATATAAGGAATCTGATACGATTTGTATCCCAAATACTGATATTCCAATTTCGATCACTAAGAGTCGCTACTTTACCACATCGCGATACAAAACATATTCGTCGTGCTGTGACTCCAAGCTCCATAGAAATATGTGCATCAACCGCTTGCGTCGAAGGTGTTGAGTCGCATCCAAATCCTATACATACATAGAAATATTATGCAAGTTCCCAAAATCTATGAAACAAATCAAAACTAATACAAATTGACTAGCAAAACTCCCCGTGAAAAATTGGTCTTGGGGGTCGCTGGAGCTCCACCGTGCACGACGGCGTGTAGGGCCCACGCTCCACTACCACCGGTGTCCAGAATACCAATGTCTCCAACTCGAACAATCTGCATATAGAAATGTTCATCTCAACAAGCCCAACAACATTGCAGAACAACCCAAAGTTAAAAACTTACTGAAAAAATGTTGAAAATTACCTTTGAAATCCGGAACCCTCATCGGATTTTTAAATCGATCGAACGGTAACGTTTGGACACGGCTTGGCTAGAGACATGTCGCGTTCGATTTTTGGGCGGGTGGGTTCAAAAGTCCTATGGTGTCACCGCCCAACTCCGGCCGTAGCACCGTTGGCGACAACGGCCGTGGATCGCCGAAACACTCTCCATCGACCTCCTTTTCACACAGCGTGCATAGACAAAGAGAGAGGTGGTGAAGAGGTTCTATTTGATAGATGGATTGGTGGAGAGAAACTCATCGAATGAGTTCAAAATAATTAAATTATTTTTTCACCAAAATAATGGATTGGTGAAAAAATAGCTCAAACCTCTGAAAAATCCAATTAAAATATGTACGAGTTCAAAATAATTTCTCTACAACTTTTGTGAAAAATATGAATCCAAAATCAAAACTTATAAGAAATCAATTTTTAGTAGCGACGAATCTCGATAAACATACCATATAGCGATTATTTCAAAGATTAACTCGACTAACAAAGATTAAGTCGTTAATTTGGATTCAGGTCGTTATAATCTATCCCTCTAATAAAAAATTTATCCTCGAAATTTGAATAGTTGTAATTCGATATACAACGACCACATCAAATATCCGTAAAGTCTCCCACACACAAATCAACCCTAACGCCACTAACTATAATCGTGTGCATGACCTCATAAAACCTACGTTGATGACTCTACATGCTTAAACTCATCAAGCGAAGCATTGCTATAAAATTTTGCAAAGCATTTCCGTAAACAATTAACCACGAAAACTTTGAATTTTTGAATTTACTGAACTTCAGCACTTCCTTAAACCTCAACTTCAACTCACGACCAGAAATAAAAGAACATCACTACAATTGACAAGAAAACTTTTTCGTTATAAAACTATAAATCTAAAACACCTAACTCTGAAAATCAAGACTGCTTATCTATACTCATGAAATATTTGAATTGTGGAGGATTCCATCTGTTCTAATAACCTGACGTAAAACATCCTCATACTGATTCTTAACTAAACTACATAACTAGGAGAATAGCTCTAAATCAATGTTTAAAATAGCATGCTAATAACGCATAGCATAGCGATCATTACAAAAATGCCTCAAGGCGTACTCAATTTATCCAAATGTTCGAATCGCGTATGCTATTTTTGATATAGCGTACGTTATGGCCTATAGTGTACCATAGCGTGTCTTAGCGTTTTGCTATTTCTGTTTTTTGTGTTTTTTTCTTAAGTTTAAAGAAGACAAAAAAAAAACTCAAAACTCACCTTGTTTCTCTTTATTCGTGACCTAAGCTCAAACCCTTCTCTCTTTCTCGCCTTCATCTCTCTCTCACTTCATGACCTAAGCTCAAAAACCTAACAATTGCTCAAATCAATCAAGCCCAGGTGTTGTAATCATCAAATTTCTCATCAAGGTTGATACCCTTCTTCTATGAGGTTCAACAGAGGCAAAATCATAAGGCTAGAATAGCAGATGATGATGAGGTTCAACTTGATGACATAGATCAACCTACGCAATCTGATAGTGCAAATTACTCTACTCACTTTGATACTTCCGATTCCCTAGAACAAAAGAATTTAACCGAGAAAAGGTCCATAAGAACATCAAAAACTTTAGTTTTACCAAGTTGTAACAGATTCAATGACTAGCACATATGCAATATTCTCAAAAAAGAAAAATTGTATGTCATAACTTCTATCATGCACGCTGGAAATTTCTTCCACTTGACCAAAATTTTACACATCTATGCAACAAACGGGCCACCCGAAACTTGACAAGAATTCGAATTATTATTGTCTTTCAAGGAGTACTTGATTGTAGCTAGATCTACGATCATGGAACGAAATCACAGTATCTGAAGAAATCGAAATGAGATGACCAAAGTGCTAGTTTAGATATAATTTATTTAACTCTTGTAAACGGTATTATAGAACCCAAAGTCTTCAGTACACAAACGAAATATTGCACACGAGGAAATTCTTTGACATCACCGATGTTAACGGCAATCAAAGTTTTCCCGCTACAAAAATACAATAAAGGGTTCACGCATAAGTCGAATGTAACCAACATACACATTATGGAGAAGATCAATTGCCGACTAGTGAGCACGTGATTGACTAAGAACAAGGTTCCACAACATAGTCATACTCCAGAGAAAAAAAAAAGATTTTTACGTCTAAAATTGGATAATTTCTATCAAAAATTTGGCATGACCTATTCGTTTATAGTCGAACACAAAACCTACAAATTTGACACATTCAACCATACTATGCAACAACCTCCACAAGATACTAAGATTTAACTGTCCATGATAATTTTGGGGAGTGTACCAAATCCGTTATAACCCATAACACTTATACCAACTTCACCTACTCATAAGTTCAATATGAAGAAATAATTTCGAGCTTAACACGAGTGTCAAACCACCTTCATATTGAATAATCGAATTGCTGCTCTTTGACATAATTAACTAAAAATGACCACAAACAAGAGACAAGTCCACGACAACTACACTTGATGAGATTTGAGAATGGTTGTGGTTAAATACAACAATCTCGATAGAAAGAAACCATAGACTTACACGAGTATATATTTAATACTTCATATACCTTCTGATTCGAGAGAAACTCCACGTTGCATAGAAAATTAAGTGAAACAAAACAAATCGAGACGATAAAATCAAGGATAACCTTCCTGGTTAATGAGGGTGAATCTCCTCGACGAACAAAATCGAGGAATTTAAGGTAAAGAAACGGACGGTACAAAAGAAACATATTGAAACCAAGCGAAACTTCTTAACATAGTTAGCTAGAGCTACACACAACCGTTCCACCTAAATTGTTATATGTGATAATCATAAGGCAAGTCCAGGTTCTTGATGCAATAGTGATAGTACGACCACATATCTTAACATCTACGACAATGATAAGGTTGTTTAGATCTCAACAATGATAGTATGACCACAGATCTTAACATCAATGCATCAACTAAAATCATTAATTTAGATTCAGGTCGTTACAGACGTATTGGAATGTGAAGGTTATCTGAACTCCAAGATTGAGTTACTGATCAGGGGAAGTTCATTTCGTAGACATCACGATGAGTCTACATCACATGTGGTCGCATTTGTAGTTGATGCATTGTACTATTTTTCCCTTAGACCAAACTTTTGTTTTTACCCAAAAGGTTTTTTGTTTGCTCGGCAAGATTTTTAGTGAAACAACAAGTTATGCATCATACATCAGGATCGCGACAGAATGGGGAGTATTCCAGGAGAAATATTTCTAGTATCTCGGTGTGTATCTTGTCAAAATTAAAATAGAAGTAGATATTCTTTTAATCCCTGATTTATAGTGATATTGATTGTATCAGATTATAATGTCTATTTAAGGTTATCTATCAATGAATAAAATAAAATTTCATATCTATCTCTTACGTAGCTTTCTTTCTCCTTCAACAACAGCAACCAAATGTATGGTAGTATTAGACTATTAGGATCGAAGAATGTAGGGACAGATATGCACATTACATTCTAAACGTAACAAAGAAAAAGAAGACATATTTTGTGGTTTCAAGGTCGCATAAACCATCTGCAACAAAGATACGAGTTGGTGATCGAGCTAAGTAACAAGTTAATTGGTCGGGTTTGTGGTGCCTTGTTTTGCCTCCTTTTGTTTATAGAAGTATTATGGAGGCAAGAAAAAACATAAGGAATATATATATTCAACCACATTGCAACCACATGATCTGGGTTTCTGGCTCTAACAATTCAGACTTGGAATGCTGCAGCAGCGCAGCTGGTTGCTCCGTTACAGTACAAGCATATATAGGCTGTAAGCCTAATGCATGCATACCCACATGACAATTGTGGAAACAATATGGAGAATGACCAAAATATGGTGTTGTTTTATATATCATAAAAAAATAAAAATAAAAACTCTTGCAGTTTTGAAGAAGCAAATCAGCTCATTGTCGTGCAAGTTACTACCATTCTCCCGAGAGATAAAAAAAAATATGTTACTAACTCTCAAGTGCAGTAAAGGCATCGTCAGACCGAGGGCAAGAATGGCTGAGGTCCTGCATGAACGCAATGGATACTCATCTTCTTGTGGAGGGGGATGAATGGCTGCTGGGATTTGAATGACTCTTCTTTACTATGTTCTCCAGGTGCTGGAGACACGAACGTGGTATAACCTGCAGGAAATACAAGATATTTCACGGAAGTTTTAACTCCCATAGCCAAATTGACCGATCCTGCTAACGCACAGATGACATGTTCATAATTTCCTATAGATAAATAAATAGTAAATCAAGTGGTCCAGAAATTTTCAATTCAATTCAAGCGTCAAAGAGCACCTTCCAGCGTGTTTTTCGAGCATACTGGTCATTAGTGTAATCCAACTTCTTAATTATTTGCTTGAATGTTGGTCTCCTGAGGGGGTCCTCACTCCAACATTCCTCAATCAACCTGTTGACGAGCAGAAAAGTTAACACGAAAAGCATATATGAAAGTGAATGAAACTTACTGGTAGCTATAGATCTGTAGTAGTGCATTTTCTCAAAACCAGGAATGCCCAATATCTAACCTAATGCTTTTGGGTTCCAGCAATTAAGGAGGCAAACTTGTGTAAAAGTATGAGTTTGTAAGATGTGAATTCATATACTGCCTTGTCAAAAACATAGAATTCAAAATAATTTTATTGACAGGAAAAATGAATACCATGCCTATAGTTCAAAATTTAGACTTATATACACAATAACTTGACACCATTTTCAAAACATGTAGACATGTTGTTTACTCACATACTAAGTCACTCCTCGAGTTCGTGTACTTACTATTTACCAGGTACTTTGTACCTCCTCATTATAATAGTTTACAGCATGATTGCATGCATATAAGAATTAAACCACGAGAAAAAATAGGTAGATCCTAGTAATTCTTTGATATCAGTAATTCAAATACACAATGATACCATATACACAGAAGAGCAATTACTAAATAAACAACTTACTCCTTTAATCCATGCGCATAAAGCTTTGGTGGAGCTAAAAATGGTGGACGCTCATTTGCAACATATGCTTTAGGCACTTCCTTTTCTGGTTTTGTAGAAAATGGAAGACAACCTTCAATCATCTGGGATCAACGTGAAGATGTAAATTTACTAAGAAAGTGCATAACCACCCAGGAAATGCAAAACATTAGTGCACACAATTTATTGGATGTTCAGTTCATATATATTACAGGACACCTAATGTAATGCAAAGTTCTTTCAAGTATAAATGAAAATACACCAATTGGAAACAAAGCTTGTCAGACAACTAGCAAACAACTTCTTGAGATGACAGACAGCAAGTTATTTAGATTTAGTAGCGACAGCCAGGAAATCCTTCATGATTAAAGGAGGTCTACCAAACATTGGCATGCCTTTCAAAGATACAAATGTATGGAAGATAATCTAAAGACAAAAGCATATCACAAAGAGGATGAATGGAGATATTCCCCAAACATAGAATTTAAGAGAGAGATTACCTCTTGCAAAATCAAGGCAAATGAGAAAACATCCACTTTGGTATCATATTCTTCATTTCTGTAAACTTCAGGAGCCACATATCTCCCTGTTCAATAGAGTACATTATTTTCTTCTTGAAACATAGAGTACATTAATTAACAACAGGCAGGCAAAACACACAGGGGCACTACTGCACTTTACTAAAACTGGAAAGCTTGCACAGAGCAGAAAATTACATTTGCTTTAGTTTTGTTCTATTAACTTATATGAGAAGAAAATTAAGCTTCTAGAGCTCTAATTCGTAGTCTATGCGTAGCAGCCATGGCAGTTGAGAGAAAAAAGGTACCCTGTCTGTTGACTCAAACTAGCTTCTCTTCTTTTAATTTTTATTGATGATGCCCAGAATTGATTACATGAATCCATACTCCAAAGTGCTACACATAACAATGATATAATAAACAGATGATATGACACTAAGAAAGAAGATAACATACATGAAGTGTCTTGACTAATCACAGGTCTGTCTTCTTTAACTGTCTTTGTGACTACAAGTAGCTTGCTTACCCCAAAGTCTGCAACTTTCAGATGCCCAGAATCATCCCGCAATATGTTTCTGTTATCTTACTGACAAACAATTAAGAAACTAACAACAGTTTCAACCATTTAGTTATTGATTGCACATGATTCAAGCTATATGGTATCTATACATGCTCAGTGAATATGAATGAAGTCCATATCTTTAGAACAACATAACAGAAGTATAAAGAGTCGAAGTTACCATATTTTAACCCAAATTGAGCACTCAGTGAATATATATAAAGTCCACACCTTTAGAACAAATATTGAGCACGCTGGGATTTGTCTAAAAGTATAACAAGATAGAATGAAAAATCGTCCAACCCAGAGATGATGGGTCACATTTTGATTGTCCTCTCAACACCCATTGTCTACCCAAGTATGTTGATTGACATCTATTTCAGCTCTAGAAACAAATAACAGCCATGACTAATGAGAGAGAGAGAGAGAGAACATACGAAGGCTCAAGATCTCGATGAACTATGGCTTCAGGTTTATGCTCATGTAGATAATTCATCCCCCTGCAAGATAGAATCTTATGGTGACCATTAAGCTAAATGAATAACAATTAAGAGATGGCTGGTAATATCTGCTACCATTTCAAGTACTATCAAATGTGAAACCGAAAAATTCAATCAAATTAAACTGTAGGAAAACACTTGACTAACCTGGCAATGTCAAGAGCAAACTTCACTGCAGCTGTGGGCTTCAAGGCACCTTTCCTTTTAAGAAATAAATGAAAATCCCCCTACAGTAATAATAATAATAAAAGCTTACTAGGGCTTAAATCTACAAATTGGTTATGATGTCAAGAAGACACACAATAGAAACATGCATACATGTCAGATAGTGTGTCCTACAATATAAACTGTTCAATACCCAAACCTGACTTGTCTATCAGCACCAAAACAATGAATATTTTATAAGCTCACAAAACAATGAATATTTGTGCATAGCAGCGAAGGCCTTCTTTTCTTTTCTTTTTTTTGAAGTACAGTGAAGACCTTAGTATGTAGCCATCCATCACCAGGGGTTTCACTTGGTATAAAATCTGAAATCCCTCAAAATTAGATTATGTCACTAAATAAAAGCTTCAGTTATCCAAATAGAAACAACATACAAAGCCAATAATCAAACACAGATACAATACAATGAGCAGAGACTGACGAGAAAGACAGAAAACCTAAACTCTTCCTCGTGTATTGCGCAGTACCTTGGGTAGATATTCTGTGACAATCATCATTGGACTGCTTTGTGTTACAGCACCCAAAAACTGGACAACATTGGGATGTCGTACCTTCTGAAGTAAAGCAAGCTCATCTCTGAACGCATTTCTAAGAATCCATTGAGCCATAAAAACTCCGGTCAAAAGAAATATTCAATTTTTGAAGTCATACTAAATCACCATTATTTCAAAGTAAAAACAGTGCAAAAATACAGACATAATCCCACTGTAAACAAAGGCAAGGAAAAACCTACACTTTATCCTCATCGGCAAATACTTTCTCGGCGAGCGTCTTAACTGCAACTTGAGTCCCACGCCAAGATGCAATGCAGTAGGTTCCCTGACATATACATTGCAAGAGACAAACAACATAAGTACGCCGCCGATACCCCAGCAAACGGTCAAGTTTGATACCTTAATCAAAACTAACTCGTACTCAACCAAGTCTTTCTCTTAAGCTCATGTCGACAGTCAATTTCTCACTTTCTTCCCATACTAATTTACGAGTTTCAACTTCAATTCAAAAGCAAAGCAAGAGTGTTACCTTGGTTATATCAACACTATTGGAGAAATCGAGCTCCTTTGAATCAATATCATACTCGGGAACTTCACGTGCATTTTCGACATGCATTGGAGCCATCTAAAATCCAAATGAATCAACTCATTCAAAATCCCAAAAACCCATAAAACAAAATTTTCCTTTCAAAAACTAACAGAAAGTCCCGTAATTACCGGAGGTTTAGCTCCGTGCTGCTCCAAAAGCTTAATGACATCATCATTCTTATAATACACCGCATCCGCCAGAGGCTGTTTAAAAATCAAAACCAGTCACACTTCATACACAATCCATATGCTAAGTACTATAGTAGTAACAGAATTCGGGGATATTGGGGTTGAAATTTACGGTACTGCCCCAGCGGTCCTGGAGATCGACAGCGGCACCGCGGCGGAGGAGAAGATCAACGACGTCGGTGCGGCCCTGGCAGGCGGCGACGTGGAGGCCGGTACGGCCGTCGATGTCTCTGAAGTTGACGTTGGTCCCGGAATCGAGTAGCTCCTCTATGCCTTCAAGGTCTCCCTCGTTGGCCAAGTACATCAGCCGCACCCTCGGGTCGATTGCCGGTTCTTCGTCGGCGGCGTCGGGGTCGCGGTACGGCTGGGCCAGCGAGGATTGACGGCCCAGAGTGAAGCGGGCCGAGACGGAGTCGTTGCGGTCCATAAGGATTGGGAAGAAGAAGACGAAGAAGAGAATATGATCGCGATTTTAGTCATTGGCTGTCTATGTATTTAAGTCGACGAGTCTGTGGAGACCTTGTACAGCACGCTCTTTCTATTCGGAATCTTAATTATGGGAAGCTTCTAACTTTTGAGTTGTCTGCTCTAGCTAGTCTGCCATACCGCACACTCTTATACACGTCTACTGAAATCTTTCAATTTTATTAAATTGTTTACTTACGGATTAAAATCGAAAATGAATGAAAATGATTATGACTGATATTAGTTACTTACCGATTAAAATTGAAAATAAATAAAAGTGATTATAATTGATATTGGTTATTTACCATAAAGAATTATAATCAAAATTACTAAAATGTCTTTCAAATTTGTATATCTTGTTTGATTCAATTATTAACAACATTGCAATATTAAAATGGTAAGTTACTTCAATATTAAACATAACTTTATGGTAGAGAAATGTTTTTTAGTTCCGTTTAAATTTGAACATGTTTTCTTTACACAATATTGTTCTTCTCTTAAAACCAAACATAAGCATGAACATGAACCAGAATGATAACGGATAAATAGAGTGGAAAAAAAGAGAGCCAAATAAAGAAGGTTAATTCTCTAATGCAACATGAAGTAATAAATATAGACAAATAACAAATTAACCATGAAGTAACAAAAAAGAGAAACATCTATCTAAATGACAAATTAAACCAAAACAACAAAGGTAACAGAGAAGCATCCATACCAAATGAAATTAAGCCAAAGCAACAAAGTAGCAAAAAAGAGTAGTATATAAATTTCTAGGGTTAGGCATTTATGAGTTTTTGAATTTACATGAGGACGTGTTTGGTAGAAAATTCCGGGAGGGTTGATTCATAAACCCATATCTTCCTTCCGGAGTACAACTCCGAGTTTATCCCGAAATCATTCTTGATAAAAAGGTGGGTCTCACCTCCATTCTGATTCCTTTATGTGTAAGTAAACGCCGAAATTTAACCATCTCATAATGATTCCCATTTCAAGTAAGTAAACATATCATTAATTAATCTGGGTATCTGATTCTGTTGGTATTTTTTATTTTATTTTAGTGAAACACATTTCGTTATTTCTAGACACGTTGATGCTAATGTGCTATAAGTTTTGAGATTTTTTTTTGTCATAAATTATCCCAACAAAAATGTATAGTTGATTCATGATTATGGCCGGCGCGCTTCACTTAAGTCCTAACATAAAGAATTAGCCTCTCGTAGGATTACACGAGTTCCACATATAAAAGAATTACAAAAGTAGGAGAAAGAATCAAATGTAATATGTACGATGAATTGTTGATGGATGAACAGTCTTCTTCTTATACTTCTTGATATTTTTTTGAGATAGAATGGTAGAATAAAGAGTTGATAAGTTAAAAAAAAATTCACCCATGTCCGGGGCATCGATAGAAAAAACTTCCCAAAAAATATCTACACTATCATATGATCAATCTGATACCCAACAAACATAGTTAGACAATCTAAGTGTAGAACAAAGAATAAAAAAATCGGAGATTTCACACCCTATCAAACTATTCGTCCCAACTTCTAGCACCCAAATAAAGTTCGGCTACTTGCCTAAATTGACAACGAGATCCTCTCAACACTCAAACTTTCAATGATTAGTACTCTCTCAACAATTATTACTCTCAACAAAATCTCCAGAGACAAAATTAAAATAGATAAAAAATACAATAAAATGGGCTAGCACTAATCCCCAGGCCAACTAAGATCTGGCCCAGCACCAACAGCAGCTCTACTGCCCAGAATGTCGTTTGCGACCAAAAACCTTCGTCCCTTACCAGAGCCGCCGACGTCAGGATTACTCTTTGTTCACCAACGATCCGCATGGACGACCCCAGGTGAAGCAACCCAAGCCCAGAACTCAAGCAGAGAAGCTCCAAGAGTTTGACGGTCGTCGACCCCACTCCATTCACCGTCATACCACGACATCAGACGATGAGAGTCGTTGACCGCCGAATGCCAAACGCCTAGATTAAAAATGCCAATCAGAATCCCAAACACTCATGCCGAATTACCATACCACCGCTGCTTGCAAAAGCTAGATCTACCTCCGCACTTGCAAAAACTAGATCTCCCAAACCCTCATTCCGTAATACCCACGAACCCCTAAAACTTTCTCCATGTTTTTCTCCGCACTTGAGGCGCGTTCCTCCTATTTCTTCTTGATCTTTAGATGTTATATATCCACCCTCAAACCCTACAAAAGCTATCTAACTGGCAATATTTTAGGTAAAAAAACATTTGTCTATGAATAAATCGAACTATCAAACAGCTTCTTTACACAACTTTTTAGTTCCAATAAAACTTATAAACTTGAAGGGCCCAAAGAGAAATAAAAAGTCAACTATATCTCAACAAATACCAAAATTATTGTATGATCTTCAAAACTAAGCACTTGCACTTTTATTTATCAAGGGTATAGATCTTGCAAAAGATCGACTAAACTAGTTGTGTACAACATCTCAATCTGCTCAACTGGCAAAAAAAGGTTAATAATAGCTCAACCAAAACAAAAAAAAACTTGTATTGTATCCCCAACTATTTATGGCAAGTTGGCTCAACCAAGATTATGAAATGGATTTCTTCAATCTTTGAGCTAGGAGAGGAAGTGTCTTTATGTGATCTTCAGTCGTTTGCTAAATATATGACTCCAAATGTTCGAGTGCATTAGTTTTGCTCTGTTGCTTAGCTACATCAAACTTATCTCGACCAGTTTGGACCTGTGAAAGCTTAGCTACTTGGTACTTATCTTGACAGGCAACCAGTGCCCTACCCAACATTTCTTGAACATAGTTAAGGTTTTCAAATGTGAGGCCTCAATAGAACCTAACGACATACTGCGTCATGCATAATTTTATCTTGTTTAATTAAATCGCATAAATTAAAGCTATTGAAGGAAACAAAAAATAAATAAGTTCTCCCTTTTTAGACATAGTGCAAACAACAAACTCAACACACATTCAAACAGTTCAAGTCTGATCACGATGACACATCAATTTGTTTCTTGACAACAATCTTAGATTTCTATAACACATTATGATCAGTGACCTAATTAAATAGCTTTGAAATGTTATATGAACTGAAGAATGTGGTATGTCCTCTTTGTGGAATCAATAGAGGTTTTAGACATAAGGCCGGTCTTTAGGTAGACAAACATAATACGGCGATCGACCCATTCAAGTTAATATCTAAATTAAAAAGATCAAATCAGAAAATTGATATATAGACTACATGTAACTATTATCCATATCTTGTAAACTTTGCTTAACCATTTTGGATACAACTTGCACGCTCTTCCATGGCTGCCATGGCATCCATCTATCTTCTCTCTCGCACTCTGTTTTACGTACAGGTGAGGCCTTAGGGGTTTGGGTGGTGCAAGGGTTTAGCTCTGATACCAACAAACTGGGTCAATCTTAAATTTTATTTATTAAAAAAATGTTTACAATAAGATTATAATATAAGTTCTAGTTACAGTGGATTAGAGAGAGAAAATAGAGAGAAAGTGAAACTAAAATTTCTGAAAATTAAAATTTGTGAAACTTTGAAGGAGAACTCCACTTAAAAAAAATCCGAAAATGAGGACAACCAACTACTGGAGGCTACTCCATAATTCGGTAAAAAGAAAAGACAACAAGCCTTTTACTAAATGGCCAACAAAGAAAAGAAAAAAGAATCTCAACTTTTCTGAGAGTCACGCCGGGTGCTCAAGGGGCCCATCGAACACGTGAAAATAATAGTGAATGAAGGATTCTTAAAGCTGTTATAAAATAATAATAAAAAATTGGGAAAATATCCCTAAATAAGGTGGCCATAAGCTTTACTTGATTTCCACATTAGCCTTGCTCTTCTTCTTTTTAGAGATTTTGGGCATCTCATCATTCAAATAATCCAAGAAGTTTTTGGAAGGGTCCGCGAATGGGACATTACCCAGATAATCTTCCATGTCTTCATTATTCTGGGCAAAGTCGTATTCTTCTTCTTCTTCTTCTTCTTCTTCTTCTTCTTCTTCTTCTTCTTCCATCATAGAAATGGGATTCGAGGAAGCCTTTGAAGAAGTCTCCTTGAATAAAACAGCTACATTGTCATCAATCTAGGACGAGAGTTGTTGCAATAATTTCTCCTTAAGCTCATTTGGAGAAGCTAAAGAAAAAAACGGCTTTTAGATCCGCTAAGGAAGGAATGACAAAATCCCTTTTAGGATCTTGCTGAGGAGAATATTCTTTTTCTGCCTTCTTAAAGGCTGCAATACACTCCTTGATCTTGATTAAAGGAGGATTATAGTCAAATCTGGACCACCATTTATAATGGAATTGTCGATTAAGGGATAAAACCCCAATATCTAAATGGCAGACCGAATAGGTCCATTGTCAAATCCAGGGGAGGCTAAATTTTGCATTAAAGTAGAGAAGATTACTCCCACTGATTACCCTAACCCCGCTAATTTTGGGTTTGACATAATGTAGTCCTCATAAGCTTTTAAGAGTTCAACAGGAAGGAAGCCCTACCTGGACCCATAGAATGGAACCGGTTGTAGAACCAATAAGGAAGTTCCTGTTTAATAATAGAATGCTCTATTCTGATGAACCATGTGTGCTTTTCAGCTTTATTCTAATAATAGGAAGGCATTGCTCTAGGCTTTAATATAATCCCAATAATTATAACTTGCATGGATAAAATTTAAATCCCTTAGGATTAAGACCTCATTCAGAGATATGGATAATGCGTTAAATAAAGGCTTTACTGAAAGAAATATCTTCAGTATGCTTGTTCTGGTTCATATGATGAAACTTTACTGAACCAGTTTCTATAAGGATGCATTCATAATAATTTCTTGTTTTCTTTCCTGCAAGGGGAAAATTAGCTTCAGGTTCAAAATACCTTCTTTCCAAGGTATTAGGAGAGTTAAAATATCTCTCGTCTCCTTTCTAGAGAATAATAATTTGTTCCTCCAGAGGTTTCTTTAAACCTGGAAGAACATGTTCCTTAAGAGCTGCTGAAAAGCTTTCTTGGATCTTGCTAGTGGATAAATAATTTGTTGCATCTGTTGGCTCACTCCTTCTAGAATGAGAAGGGGGAGGAAAGTTTGAATAACTCTGGAGTGTAAGGCTTGGGAAGATGTTTTCCCCCCTGCCTCTGCATCTTCCATTGGAAGAATATCTTCCTCATATGGAGCCTCGGCTGAACTGGCTCATTTCGTACCTATAATAAATTCCTTGGTTGACAAATCGGGGAGGGAGTTAGTTTCGCCTTTAATAAACTCAATTTTAAAATCAAATATAACTAATATAGACTGTCATCGTGCAAATATTTGTTTAGAAGCTAAATTTTTAACGTCTTTTTCAAGAACATCTTTAGCTGCCTTAGAATCAACTCTTAATAAAAATACTTGATTTAATAAATCATCTTGAAATTTTGAAATACAATTGACAATAGCCAGAATTTCCTCTTTTATAGTGGAATAGTTTTTCTGGGCATCATTCTACTTTCCAGAAGTATATCTGGATAATATTTCCTTTTCTGAATTAGAAATTTTTTGTTTTAGAATACCTCCGTAACCTAAGTATGAAGCATCTGTTTCCATTATTTTAAAACTAGTTAGAGAAACAAGAGCCAGACAAAGGAGATTTTTTACTTTAGACTTAATAAGTTTTACTGCCTTGGTATGAACTTCATTCCAATGAGGAGGATTCTTCCTCAATCTTTCATAAAGAGGAAGGCTATCTGTGGACATATTTTTATAATACTCAGCAAGATAATTTAAACTTCCTAAGAAGCGTTGAAGCTGATTTTTATCCCTAAGTTCATCGGAAAATTTTTCTGTGAATTGAATAGCTCGCTCAATAGGGATAATTCTTCCTTGTTCAATTTCTTGGCCAAGGAAGTGAATTTTTGTCTAAAAAATAGACATTTTTTTAGCAGATACTATAAGACCTACTTTTTAAATAAATTTTATGAAAATATTCAGATGCTTGAAGTGTTGGTCAAGCAAATGTGAGAAGGTAAGGATATCACCTGTATAAACAATAAAGAAAGAAGAATAAGGGTGTGAAAATATCATTCATAATATTCTGAAATTTTGAATGAGCGTTTTTAAGCCTAAAAGGCATCACGTTCCATTCATAATGTCCGAAAGGAACAATAAAGGATGTTTTATATCTGTCACTTTCAGCAATCTGGATTTGCTAATATCCAGACTTTAAGTCAAACTTTGAAAAAATAAAGGCTGATTGGAGCCTAGATAATAAGTCTTTTTTATTAGGTAATGGATACCTAATCCATTTGAATACCGTATTCAAAGGTTTATAATTGATTACTAATCTAGGAGTCCATCTTTCAATTTCAGCACTTTTATTAACATAAAATGTTGTACAACTTCAAGGAGAGTAGGACTTCCTGATAAGTTTTCTCTCCAGGAGAGAATTAGTTTCTGTTTTGTAATATTCAATAAGCTCAGTATTCATTTGAACTAGCCTGGCTTTAGTAGGAATATTTTGTTCCTTAAAGTCAGGTCCATAAGCGAGAGTGATAATATGTTTTTTCTTTCTCAGAAAGTATTAGGTAAATCACTGCATATTTCCCTTTCGATAATATCAGATAAGGATTTAATCTGATTTTGGTGAGAATTAATTTCAGTTATAATACTCGTAACTTTTAAATCAGATTGGATCAAATTTATCTGATTTTCTTTGAAAACAAGAGTTTTTTTATAATATCAATTTCACGAGTCTGAGGCTTAGTGATAAAGTCAAAAGACCTTCAATTTCACATATTATCCCTTCAGTTGTTTTCAGAAAGGACTCAATAAGACTAAGAAAAGGAGTTCCTAAAATAATTTGTTGTGCCAGACCTTTGACCATAACAAATGTGGTTTTGAAACACATGCCTAAATTGCAAATATAGACATTGGATAATTTATACCTGATTTTTAGTCTTGATCCATCAACAGTGTTTAACGACTGTGATGATTTATCATAATATCTCATATGAATTACCCCTTCACTGATACAATTTAGATCTGCTCCACTGTTAATGAGAGCGATCCCTTTAAAGACATAGTCTTTGTCTATGACAATAGTACCATTAAAATACCATTTCTGGTAAGTTACTTGGTTAATAATGTTGAGAAATTTCTCTTTATCCGGAATAAAAGATTCTTCTTGTTCAAAAATAATCTTATTGATAATTTCTCTGAGAAACTTGGTTTCTATTTTTAAGTTATTCACTTATGCTCTTAAGTCAAAAATAGAAGTTTCTCTTTCCTTAATAATATTTACCTCCATTTTTATGGAGTTAATCTCTTCCTGTAAGTCAGAAATATATAATTTCTTGGAAGAGTGAGTTTTTAACCCATCAAAGACTTCTTTTAAGGAGCACGACTCCTTTGGAATATAAGGGAAATCTCGAGGTTTATTCTCCCATTTTATTGTTTCTAAATAATACTTGATCATATTCTTCTTGGTTTCAGGATCTTGGATCTCATTAATTAAGTCAAGAATAGATCTTTCTTGTGTTGTAAGCACGTTTATGCTTAATCCGTTCATCTCAAGAATAGCCTTATAATGATTTGCATTACAACCATAGTCTGATGATGATGAAGACTCAAAATCAGAACTGTCTGAATCTTGATCAATAATGTTGACCTGTTCTTCTGACTCACTATCAGAAAGGTTTAGAAGAATTGCTAAAAGTTGTTGTTTTAGACCTTCATCAAAAATCTCATTAATTTTCTTTTTGGTCCAACATTTATTAGCATAGTGGCATATTTTACCATATTTTCTGCAAATAACCGTACTAGAAGAATTCTTGGAATAATTCTTCTTATAATATGGTCTTGAATTTTGCTTTTTCTTCTTTTTCTGAGGGGAAAAGATTTCTTAACAAAGAGTTTCTTTTTCTTGAATAGGATTCTGAATCTGATCCCTTATGTTCCCTAGGCACGTTTGTTACCTAGGACTGTCTAAGTCAGGACTATTTCTTATAACAGTCCCAGACTATACAAGCTTCGGACTGTACTGCAGTAATCCCTAACCCAGGTTTGGTACTGCTTCGGACTAAAGAACAGAACAGTCAGAATAGTCCAATCCTACGTTTGATGATGCACCGGACTAAATTTTGTAACTCAAATATTTTGTTGCTGTTGGTTATATCTTTTGTTTGGCCAGGATGAAAAAGAAATATTGTTAAATGTTGAATTCATATGTAGTGATTTATGGTTGTCTATATATGTAATTCATGAATGGTTGTAGGGAGGATGTGCCTCAAGTTGGTATGATGTGAAGGCATTTTGATTTTTTTCTCAAGAAAAGAAGTTTCTATAATCAAAACAGGTTTACTGAAGATGGAACTGATTTCAATAAATAAAAATACATAATATATTCACAAGTACAAATTATATATCCAAATGAAAGATGAAAGACAATTCCAGTATTTCCACCCCATTCTTACACATATGCACACATGTATCCAGCCTTTTTCCCTTTCTCTAAGGAAGGACTTGAGGAAGTTCTATGAATCTCCACACACAAAAAAAAAAAAAGTAAGAAGATGAAATAGTAAGCCACAAGTTCATAGATTACAAAATATAGAAGTCATAAGCCATATTCAAGTAACCATGAGCTGCCAATTCTTATCCTAACCATGGCTGATGTTTCTAGCCAGTTCATAGTTCCTTCCTCAACATGAAAGGAAAAACTGTGTAAATGGTGTAACCATGGCATGATGTTTCTAGCAAATGGTGGCTTGTCCAACATGTGTAAAGTCAGCAACTCCCCCAAAAGGTTAAAGTCAGAAGCTAGGTAGATCCCCTACGAGCATCAAGCAAAGCTTGTTCAACATACATGGATGGTCCTTGCTTCACCACGCAATGACTTGAACACAGAGATACGATATGGCTCCTTTAAAATGTATTCCACAACCTTAATTTGGTCCAGAATAGGAAGTCCAATATCCTCAATTTCTTTAGAAATATCAGAATAACGATCTTCATTACCTTTCAATATGGCATCAGTCACCATTTGCAATTGTTTTCCAGATTCATCAAACAGCTTTTTCATTGCATCCATGACTCTATCCTCATCATTTCTTTTCCTCTTTTTTTGACTAACTTGAGATTGTCGGCTAGCTTCTCTGCTTATTGACATAGGACTTGTGTCATTCTCAACATCAACATCAACCTCAACCTGAACTTCATTGATGCTCTGCTCCTCCACCATATCAGCAGGGGTCTCAGCCGCACTACCATTAGCCCGATCATTCCCAAATATGTTTCCTAGTCTTTCAAACATGGGATACGATTTGTTTCTCCAGCCTTTTGCGTTTTTGTTTTGCTATGGCATAGAAAGAAAAATGAAACCAGTAAATATTTTCATCAACCTTAAAATAGAATCTGCAACCTCAATAATAAAGCCAAGGTATTAAAATCATTACCTTCTCATAAGTTTCCCACACTTCATTACTATCAACTTCCACACACTTTTTTACATCATTCCATGCAAATCCACTCTTGTTTATCATGTCATAGATGATGCTATAATCCTTCTTAAGTTTCTTCAACTTTGACTCAATATGTGGACTTGCCTTCAAATTGGAATTAGGACATAACAAATTCAAAGCATTCTCTATTTTCCCCACTGTACCAGATTTGAAACTTCCAGCGTCGCATCGTTGTCCACTAGCAACAATGCCATCAAGCACATTCAACAAAGATTCTTCTTCGAATTTGGTCCATATACGTCGTTGCTTCCCTTGTTCAGCATTCTCATCACCACCTTCCATACTGAGCATACAAACAATAATTAGACAAAAAGGAGAAACGTCATTAATGAACAC
Source organism: Geum urbanum (assembly GCA_946800695.1). NCBI lineage: Eukaryota > Viridiplantae > Streptophyta > Magnoliopsida > Rosales > Rosaceae > Geum > Geum urbanum. The sequence continues at coordinate 40,330,017 of OX327010.1, read as the reverse complement.
ACATAAACATATCACAAACTTAAGAATACATTATCTTTCAGATATTGCAGAAATAGAGATTTTTAATCCAATAGAAATCGTATGTTCCCTTGAAATGTATCTTTCTCATAACAAAAGAACAATAATGAGACCTTCATAAACAACAATTGAAGACATAAACAACAATCTAAGACATAAACAACAATTGAAGACATAAACAACAATCCAAGACATAAACAACAATCCAACTACAATGTTAGAAACAACAATTGAAGACATAAACAACAATCCAACTACATAAAATCTTTCTAATCAGCCGCATAACACAGCTCTAGCTACAATCTATCTAACGTCTTGCAGATCTCCCCCCCCCTTGCACTCCTCACAGCCCTTCTGCCCCTTGTAGTATTTTCTTCAACCTCAGCAGCTCTTGCTTCCCTTGCAGCCCTTCTTCTTGACCACTCATTATACATTCGTAAAGCCAGGTCATTCCTCCAAGCAGTCCATTGATCAGACGATTCAACGTGGTCAATTACATTAACATTTTCCTCATTTTGTGACTTTAAATGAAATACTGCATTCTCCATCGGATCTACAGACATCTCTCTCCTAATCAAATTGTGTAAAAGACAGCAAGCCATAATTATACGGCTTTGTGTCTTTATTGGATAAAATGACGGACTCCTTAGTATTGCCCATCTTCCTTTCAACATTCCAAAACAGCGTTCTATGACATTTCTTGCCTTAGAATGCTTCATGTTAAAGTATTCCACATGATCGCTAGGCATATTTCCATCATCCCATTCTGATAAGTGATACTTTGTTCCTCTATATGGTGCAAGAAATCCCTCACCATTAGTGTAACCACCATCTACAAGGTAATAGTAACCTAATATCCAAAATAAAAATTGTATTAGTGTGTGTAAAGGCAAGGAAACTATCTGAATTTTTTCTAAACCCAGTAGCCTTACCGGTGGGAACTCTTAATCCATTAGGCCTAGTGACTGCATCATGAAGAACCCTAGAGTCAGATGCGGATCCCTCCCAACCCGGTAAAACAAATATGAATTGCATATCACGAGAACAAACAGCCAACACATTTGTAGCAACTTCACCCTTTCTTGTTCGATATCTTGGCTGGTCATTTGCAGGCACACGTACTCTAATGTAAGTCCCATCTAGTGCCCCCAAGCAATTCTATTAAAACAAAGATTCATTATTCATCAACTGCATGGACACAAGGCATAGTTTAGGCTCGGAAAAAAATTGAAGTCCCTAAAATATACTAACCTTAAAACACTTCCATCGCTGATCTGTGCAATCAGCAAGTACTGGATCAGGTACCCTTAACAAACTCCCTTGCAATCGTAAGACACCTTGTAGTACTGAATTGAAGTACCTACTAACAGTCTCTCCAGATCTAAAAAATCTACCTCTAATCGTACGATTTTTCACATGATGTGCAAGCGTATGGACAAAAATACATACTTGCTCTTCCACTGACACCAACCCATCGTTCTTTATCCTCCCATCTGTGCGCAACAATTCACATAGCAAGCCAAAACACTTTCTATCCATTCTCAGTTCATTCACACACTCAGTGTCACTATTACCTATGATACTATCTAGATAACTCAAACGAGTTTGTTGTCTAATGAATGACCGATTATTTAAGGCCTGTCTTTTAGCACGCCTTCTCCTCAAATTAAAAAACTGTAGCACAAGCATAGTGCAAGCACACATGGTCCGTAGGTGCCATAAATTCACCAATAAGAGCAACAAAATGTGTCTTCGATCCATTATCTAATATTCACAGGAAAATAAAAATCAATGAACTACTCACACAAAAAGGAAGAAGAAGACCTAGCTATGAAATTCATCAATTGAAATTCATATTGAGCATTTTCAACCCTATCTGCAGTAGCATTCTAACCACCAAGCTTTTGTATAATTGAACAAAAACTAAACAGGAGAGTCCTCTATAAACAAATATGAAGCTTTTGCATTTAATTTTACTTCCAAAGCAATGAAGTTTCTTAATTGAAATCAGATCAAGCAACCCAGATCAAGAAGTAGACTAGCTATGAAACTCATAAATTCATATCAAATCAAGCTACCCAGACCAAGAATCATTCATCAATCAATCAAATAAACACAACCCATAAACAATTGTCAAGTAAATCGATCTATTTTAACCCATACCAGATCGAGAAAAAAAATTCAAGATAGAGCAAGGTTGAAGACGAGAGGGAGAGATAGAGAGGAGGAGGAGGAGAGAGAGAGAGAGGCAGAACCTGGAATGGGGGTGTGTGAGAGAGTCGATGAGTGAGAGAGCACCAGAGCTGTAGTGAGAGAGGCGTGAGAGAAGACGAAGTCTTTTGGCAAGGTTGAAGACGTTTTTCTTCTGCAGCGAAAGCTTATGGAGTCCCCCCAATTTTGGGGCCGCTCCGTAAGCCGAAATATAGGGGACGCGGGGACTGCGTAAGCTCATTAATTGAAATCCCGTGTTTTCACCAAACGTGGGTTTCGGCTTATTTTTGTGTGTAAGGTAGTCCAGTCCAATCCAAACCCAAATAACAAACGTGCCCATATATCAAAAAATTTGCTCCGTCTTTCTTTCTTGGACACCAAACTAGGACCCTAGTTTTGTGAAGATTGTCTTGTTTCTTGTCCGGCGGAATTGGGCTCGGAGGTGGGCCTCGGCCTCGTAGAAGCTCTCCAAGGTTGGCTGGACGGGAATGGGATGGCTGAAGTTGATCGATAGCTTTCCTCTGGCTGGGTCGGTGCTCGGCGGCGATAGTTTTGGTTCGGGTGGAGAGCCTGCAACGATACGGGCTGTGGTGGGGGCGGGTTGGTGGTTCATGTACGTGGAGATCAATCAGCCCTCTTTGCTGAGCGTCGTCTCTTGGCGGCGAGTTGGGAGACCTAGGCTGCGGGATCTACCGATTTCGGTATGATCACTGGGCTAGGTGCCTCGAGAGGTTATGGCTTTAGGTCGGTAAAGGGCTGGACCTCGGTTGTGGTGACATGGCTGAGGTAGATCAGGGCAGCACATAGCTGGTGGAGCAGTGGAGGATTACAGTATTGGTAAAGAGGGTTGTGGCAGTGGTTCTCCTTCGAATTGAACTGGGCCGGCGGCCCACGTAGCTTTGGGGACTGTGGCTGATCTCTTCTGGGCCTAGTTTATGGGTTTTTTTGCTTTGTTTTTTTAGATTTTGCATAGGTTAGTTTGTTTTGAATGTGTTGAGAATAACCGTTGAGATGTTGAGTGTGTTGTGAGATTCTTTTCGGTGGCACTCACGCTAACAAAGCTAAAGAGCGTCGAATCGTAGTGTTGTCATCGTTGTCCTATACCTAACCCGTGTAGGATATCGACTTGGGTGAGTAGCCTCGAGTTGTGTGTGGTTACCATGGTTGGGGGTGCATATTTAGACAGAATGTGGGGTTCCCAATTTTTTAGTCGTAGCTTTTTATCTACTGTTCTACACTTAGTATTAGGGCTGTTAATCGGTACAAACGATTCGGTTATTAGGCCCAACCGAAAATCGAATCGTATTTTTTAATCGGTTCGGTTCGGTTTTTTTTTCTGATTTTTTTTCACTTTTTTTAAAATAAAAAAAACTTTCTAAAAAAATACTGTTTCTTTCTATTAGTTTCGAAAATTCTAAGATCTTCATTAGCTAATTTTTTCAATAACTTTGTGAAAGTGTGAAACATAGTGTATGTCAAATCAAATCAAACTACAAAAAATATAATTAGTCACAAATCACACATTCAAAGTTTCAAACCATAGCAAATGGCCAAATGTTGACCGAAATTTTACATCACAAATTCAAAATTTCAAACATCAACAAACATAAACCAAAGTCCACACTCCATAGTCCAAATTTAAAACAATCTACAGTCCATCCAAATAAAAATACAATCCAAATATCACATAAAAACACTCAATTGAATCCATTCTCAAACTATACTCAACTTATCCACCATTCTCACTTTCTTAGCTAGGGAGTTTTTCTTTGGCAACTTAGCATTCCTTTTCTTAAACCTACAAGAACCTCAATAATCATTGTTAAGTATCAAACTATGACACATACCAATTACTACTTTCATATGGGACAAAAAGAGATATTCAACAACATGCCCAACAACATCAAACTTGAATGACACTTGTAAACGACGTCGTTTTATTCATTTCGGTTCAAACGATTCGGTTCGGTATTTTTGGAGACGAAAACCGAAACCAAACCAAATTTTTTGGTTTGGTTCGGTTCGGTTTTTTTGTTTTTCGGTTCGGTAATTGTTCGATTTCGGTTTTTTCAGTTATAGTTCGTTTTCGGTTTGATTTTTTTTCGGTTTTCTATTCGGTATTAACAACCCTACTTAGTATGTCTAGCTATGTGAGGTACCAGATTGAATTGTAATAGTGTAGGTTCCTAGGAAGTTCTTTCTATAGGGTCGATAATCGGTGGACTCTTTTTTAATTTATCAACTCCCTATTCTACCGTTTCACCCCCCAAAAAAGAAAGGGCGTTTACATTTGCCTATGAATAGTGTGTTCGTAGCTCGCATTCATAAACTATTTTGTGGATACGTTCCATGTTTTTTACCTAATGAGAATGAAAAATTATTCCCATCAACTATTCGAATGCGTAAAGACAAAATGTATGCACGAAAAGATGATACTCGGATTAATTTCCAAAAAAAGAACCTCTCGTTGAGACAAAAACATGCCAAAGGGAAGTAGAATACTTGGCAAAAAAACTACTTGGTTCTCACTCCGAGAACGCAAAAATCGCACGAAGGCGTTAAGAGTATCATATTACAAAAAATAAAAGCAGAAAAGAAAAACAACAAAAGCATAAAGAAAAATCAACTCGCCCCAGCCCCGCCAGCACCACTCTTCTTAGCGTTTGGCACGGCCCCCTCCTGCTTCAGCATTGGCTCTTCCCGATCGGCCAAAGGCTCCTCCAGTGAAAGCCTGAGTTGCCTGACCTGCCTCGAACTCCTCCACCTTGACAAAGGGAGCATGAGGGCTGAGAAGTCATCATACTGGGCGTTCGCCTTAGTTTTAACCAACTCCTCAAACTCCGCCGAACTCTTGAAAGCTTCGACTGCGTCAGTCTTCACCTTTTGGAACTCAAGCGAGGACTTGAAGGCAACAACAACGTCATCCTCAACCTTTTGACGAAGCTCGTCCGCCATGGGACGCCCTTGAAGCTCTTGAAGTTTCTGCTCCAGCTCCGAAACCCGATAGGCACTAGACTCTCTCAGAGCGGCCATGTCCACCTCCAAGATCGAACAGCCAGACTGAGCCTCGCCTAAGTCCATCTTCAGCTCTGAAACCTCACGGCTAAGTTCGTGCAGACAGGAGATCTTTTGGTTGGCCAGATCATTGGACTTGGTCAGGGCCTGCTTCAGCTTCAGGATCTCGGCCGACAACTCCTTAATTTTAGCCTTCGCCTTAAACAACAAGGACGTCTGCAACATAGACCCCTCAAGGCCCTTGATGAGGAATAGCTGATGTTGGAACAGGGTGCACGTGTCAAATGCATGGGCCAGGCTCTCGTTAGGTGACACCCCAAGCTGACACCACTTCTGAAGGCTCTCAATGCCCGCACCTATAGAGCTTTAGATACGAGCAAGGAACTGCGAGGAGAGAGCGGTCTCACCCATAACAGCAACACTCACGGATGTTGGGCCCTCACCGGGTTGGACCCTTGGGCGCTTAGCCGGACGGAAAGACCTCACGTCCACCTCCGTAACTTGAGGACCCGGACCACCGGACTGGCGCATGGACGAAGACTCGAAGGAACTCTTCGAAGACCCCGACTTCGAGGGAGAGATAAGACTTACTCCGAGAACCAGAACGACCCTTACAGTCAATCTCGCGACGGTCATTCTTATCGAGTCTCCTCTTACGCCGCTCGATGCTCCTAAACACTTTCTCCCGGTGAAGGCGATTTTTCTTCTAAATGGCAGTCTGCTCCGTTCGGCGAGTGTCCAGGGCCACCTCTGCGGTGGGAGTATCCGAGCGTGTAGGCACCTCACCGGGCTGGCGCCCAACTACTACGGTAATCACCTCCACCTCAGCGTCAACCTCCATTATCGGGTCGACATACTGGTTGCAAGCAGAAGGTTTGATCACAGGTTGCATGGTGTCACCCTGGGAAAAGATATCGTGCCTATCATCCACGACCATCCGGGCTAGCTTGGCCTTCACCATCAAGGCCAACATCCGCTGGTGTGCGGACTCTTGGTTGGCGGAGGAACGAGACTTAGTCATTTTGGCTACAAAATAATAACCATGGTCAGCAAAAGAGCAACACAGACAAATGCACGAAAATACAACATGAATCTACGAACATACCTGGGGGACGAGAGAGACCACAACATTCGATAAACTCCTAATGGTTAGTAGCCCAAAAATTCCTGGCGTCCGGAGCTGGGTAAACGTGAACTTGATGCGATCAAGCCTTGACTCCTCCAACCGCGTAAGAGGATATGATCGTTCGTCTGCAAACGAAATGCAAAACGTCTACAAATAAAATCACGAAGACATGACCGAAAACAAAGCGAACGGGTACACATCGAAAGAAAATCTAGGGGTTGAAACCAATTGGGGACTCGATCTATCTTATCTTGGTTACGTGATAATGAACCATCCGGCTTGTCAAAATCCCACTCACCCCCGACAAGGCAATGGTACCGACACCATGTGGTCAAAGATGTAGAAGGCTCCGTCAACCACCACTTCGTTCGGGACTCTATCGTCTTTGTGCCCTTGTCCTTCATGCGTGAGGAATACTTCAAATGGAAGAAGTGCTCGATCTCGACATGGGTAGGATACCACATCCCGTTAAGCTTCCAGATGTTGTGCATCGCAATCAGCACACACGTCAGCGTTGGACCACACTGACCTAACGTAATATTAAAGAGGGGTAGGGCATAATGGAAGAACGGGTGGAGGGGAAGCCTTACAGCAACCTTGAGCTGAAACTTTCTCACTCACATGTAACCGCGAGGGGGACGAGTGAACGACTCACCCTCACGAAGCGCCCTCAGCTTTATCGTTCGGGGGATATGGTAATCCTTGTACCATCTCTCGATGTCCTATATTGACGGAGACCCCTCCGGCTCTTGAACAACTTGGCCATCTGAAAGAGGCCATAAGACGGGACCACCCTTCGGATAAACGGGAAGCGTAGCACCCTCGACACGATCACCACAAGACGCGACAATGTAATCTTGTGTCCCACCGGACTCTGAGCTCGACCCCTCGACACTGGGCACAGAACCGGTGGTTGGTTTTTCAGACCGAATGACAAGCTCCATTGACGGGTTGGATAACCTATGCAAAGCATCGCCAGCATTAAGGGATAGTGTAGATACACTCAACACACTATCGAACGAGGAGTCCGAAACACTATGGACGCAGCTATGACTTACAGACCCTACACGGGACCTAGGGGTACGTGGAGAGGACTCATCTCTTGACACCGATACAAGTGCCATAATCCTAAGAGAAAAAGAAACAAGAGCATAATCTAAACAAAGTATCCAGGCAGTGTTATCTTTTATCCCATCAACATCCAAACACTTGTCTACCAATTTGCACCACTCCAAGCAGATCAAAAACAGTAAAAACCTAAGAACACGAAGCAATTTATCATAAAAATCCAGAAACCCAGCAACAATTAACCTTGAAATCAGCAAAACGACACTACCAACCCAGAAAGAAATCTTGACACTACCAAAACACTAGAAAAACCACCATAAGCAGCATACCAAAAAACCAGAAAACGACCAAATCAATTCAAATGGGAACAAGAAGCAGAAAGTACAAAATCCAAAAAAAAACTTCCAATCAAACACCAAAACTCTAACACGTACATACACAAATCAAAGAAGAGCCAAGATTACCTTTAATAAGAAGAGTTTCACAAGTCGTGTAGCTCCAAGTTCTTAACAATTTTGCTCCGGGAAGGCGTTTCGACAGCGTTTCCCTAGAGAGCGAAAGTGTAAAAAGTAAGAAGGTGAAACCTGGGCTATTTATAGATAGAAGAGTTAACCCTATGGCAAACGCTCTTCGTCCATTTCGAGCGCCTCCCACTGTTAAATGGCAACACGTGTCCAACACGCCCCCAAAAAATTAATTACAAAATCGTTTGGGTTTCTGGGAGACACGCGTTAGACATGCAGAGTTTAACCATTACATGTCTCTGACACACGGGCACATCAAGTAGAAAGTAACTGTTACGAATCCAAAAAGACAGAATATAAAAAGATAGGCGCCTCAGCCTAAAACCCAAGGCACACTGCGAAACAAACAAGTTTGTTTCGGAAAAATTCGATAGCCGAATGACAAAGATGCTCGCACTATCCTGGTTAAAACCAGCAACATCAGGTTTTGGACCCCTTTTTCCGAAACAAGCAATATCGTTTCAGAGACATCCGATAGTCGAATGGCAGGGATGTTCAAACTATCCTGGTCAAAACCATCAACATCAGGTTTTGGACCCCTTTTTCTGAAACAAGCAATACCGTTTCAGAGAAATCTGATAGCCAAACAATAAGGATGTTCGCGTTATCCTGGTCATCACCAACAACATCAAGTTTTGGACCCTCTTTTTCGAAACAAGCAAGTCCATTTCGGAGACATTCGATTGCCGAACGGCAAGGATGTTCGCGCTATCCTGGTCAAAACCAGTAACATCAAGTTTTGGACCATCTCGATGATCCAAATCTAGCAAGTCCATTTTGGAGACATCTGATAGCCGAATGGTAAGAATGTTCACACTATCTTGGTCAAAGCCAGCAATATCAGGTTTTGGATCCTTTTTTTTTCAAAAAAAGCAATACTATTTCGGAATCATCCGATAACCGAACGACAAGGAGATTCGCGCTATCACGGTCGAAACCAACAACATCAAGTTTTGGACCCTACCGATTATGTAAAACAAGCAAGTCTATTTCGAAGCAACCGAAGAAGCATACGGCAAGTGTCCGCAAACTACAACGACATATGACACTCCAAACATCTAGACACACAGCAAGAATTGGGACTAGCTCTTCATCGGAGAGTTGGGGGGACTTGGGGCAACGGGGCATAGGCCCCTCCCCGAGTGGCTAAGTGGGCGTAATCAGGAAAAGGCTCTACAACTCCCCATTCAAGAGCCGATCCTCTTGACTTGGGAACTTGGGGGACTTGTTGGTGTGTACTCCAATAACACGTAATTACTGCACACTCAACCACTAAACCGGTCAACACCACCCAAACCAAACACAAGACAGTGACACGAGCTTCAACTTCGAACAAGAATCTGCACCATTCGAGCATCCACGTGCCTGATACGACAACATCCATATCGGGGCGGCCATGGACAAGAATTCCACATCGGTGGGAAGCAGCAACAACCACACTCAACCACCAATACAAACACCTCATTTATAACTAAGGCAAGGTACGCCCATTATTCTACCAACATTATTGTTACACTCAATATATTCTAACTAAAGCATGGGAGAGTCAAAGACGGACCCACCATCGTCAAGGCTCATAACGCCTGTTTTGTGTATTGTTCTTAACAGCAGGTGAAGGAAAATATATGCACAGTAGACTAGATCAGCCCGAAATAGGCCCACCCACCCGTGCTTCTACTAATTACCCTTACAAAAATTGGTAGAAACAGTTGGTTCTTGTTAGAGTTGGCATTCCGATCTCTATGTCAGGTCAGATTTTGGCTGCTGCCTCGGTCATGCCCCCGCCCTCCTCTCCCGCCATATTGAGCTTTTCCACCACTATTGTAAGGTTCCGAATGACCGTTATTTTTTTCCTTACGGGCATTTCCTGTAGTTTGAGAGCTCTCAGGATTTTTAGTACCATCCAGTCTAGCATTATTATTGAGGATAACCTCATGATGTCTCTCCTTTTTGGCTAGACTATTTATGAGATCACTGAAGATAATGATCCTTCTTTGTTCAACTTCGATCTGGTACTGATGAGCAAGCTTGCTCAGAGAGATCGGGAAGGTGTTCAAAGACTTCTCAATCATGTCTTTTTTGTTCTTGTGCACCCCATAGAAGCTCAAATTAGACTGCAAATCCAAAGCTGCTTGATTATAATCTTGGATCTTTGAAAAATCCAAAAGCCTAAGGGCTTCCCATTTTGCAGTCAACTCTGGAAGCTGTGCATCATGCACATTGTCGAAACGTTGCTTCATAGCATCACAAATTTAGGGGATCTGTTTTCTTTAAGTATTACTTCTTGAGAGTTGTATGAATATGATGCTTAAAAAATATGAGGGTTTGAGCTTTTGATTCTGCTTTTGGTGGAATGACATTTGGTCCAATGGGTTGAATGGTGTGGCTGAGTCTCTTTACGATGAATGTATTGACCACATCAGAGACCCAGTGGTGGTATTTGTTTCCTTGAATATCAAGGATGTCGAATTCTAGCCTAACCGGCTCGATCGAACTCATCTACAAAATACAAAGAGATTGTATTAGTATCGATCGAAAAATAAATCACGATCACTAACATCAAGTTTTACTAAATAAGAATCTGATCCATGGTGTATAGTCACAAAATTGATAATAAACGGTGGCTCAAAACCACACCCAGAAACCGTGATTATCGATCACATAAGATCGATTTCTCTTTCTTTCTGTTTCTTTTCTAAACCATAATTTCCCAGGACTGTCACTTATATTCTATGGATATAAGTCCATAGGAGCTAGGGTATAGATAATAATCACAAAAATATCACAATCCTAGATCTAGGGTTTTGCAAGAAGTAAGTTTTTAGTCCTAGATGTAAAGATTGATGGTTTGGAAAATTTACCTCAATATGTGTTATGTCAGTATGACTGGTACAAAAGTTGGACGACGTGGAGTAGGAGCTCGCATGTAGTGGTTCTTTAGAAGTCAAGCAATCTTGACAAAGGAGGGAAAACGTTGGAAGTAAGGAGGAAGAATCTGAGATGATGATGATCGATGTTGATGGAGGCCGGCGTGAGGATTGCTACCGGCGGTGGAGGTATAGTGTATAGGGTTAAAGCTTTTTTTCTTTATGTGGTGATAGCATGCTATTAACTCAGAGCTTGTCTGATAACGTGTTTGAGGGGAATAAAATGATAGACTAAAAACTGTAACTCTTTCATTGATAGAATGCCTTAAATATAGGCTGATACAAGCTGTTACAATCAATGTCTTGATATAACAAGGATTCTCTGAATCTATATCAAATCTAGTTTTTATCTAATTAGGACAAGACATACACATGAAGTTACAAAGAATAAATCTCCTTAAACAGTTGTTATTTCGTGTTCAAAAATTGATCTCAAAGCTAATTTAGCTAATCAATTTTGAAAGTTGCTTTAATAATATTACTTCAAATTTAGCTATACTTAAATAAATACTTTATTTTGATTGCTTAAATTTAAAGAAATCATTAAATATATAAAATTATTAATCACATTTGTGACATAAAAGAAAATCATTTATTACACTACTTCTTATTCTCATTATCTATATTCTCATTTTTCGATATTGAAATAGGGGATGAAAACGTGAAAATTTAGGAAATCCCTTAAATAGAGAATGATATATATAGCAAATTTGGTGGAGCTAATATTTGATAAGAATCATTATATCATTGGTGAAACTTACATTTAAGAAATTTGCTGGAGTTACTCATAGAGATTAACTGAAGCCCATAAATTAATTATAGATTTTAACATATATATATATATATATATATACTAGTCTTTCTACACGAGTTTAGGTGCGTGCTTATGTGAAAATGATATTACGAATCACAGTGATTGCATTCTAAGAGCAACTCCAACAGATCTCCTATATGTTGATTTTTCTAATAATTTGAGGATTTTTCATAAATATCGCCTCCAACAGATCATTTATATCATTTTTCATTATAGGAAATCCCTAAATTTCTTGTTTTCATCCTCTATTCCTATACCGAAAAGAAGGATTATAGATAACGAGAATAACCAACATTGCATTTAATTCTTTCCTTATACATTTCAAATGCAATTAATAAATAGATGCATTTAATTATATATTTTCTATTTTAAAATTATATATATATATATATTCTATGATGGGAAAAATAGCTGAATTTAGAACGTACTATTATTTATTATTCCACGACTATATATTCAATATATTAGTGCTTGTTGATTCACTACTTATATGCCCTAAATAACAGCGACAACAACAAAAATCCTAAAATATTCAAAGCGAAGATTTTGAGCACAAAATTATTTAAAGTATATAAAATACAATTTAAGAATACAAAAATATAATTATATCCATCATGTGCCATGCACGTGATCATATTTGGATGGAATCTATTAAAATTGACGGAGATGGTGCAAATCGGAAGTTGTTTCAAGTTTAGGAGGCAAAAATTCGCAATTGAAAGTTTATGGTGTAAAGTGACAATTATAGCCAAGTTTATGAGGCATTTTGGCTATTTTGCCCTAAATTATGAGTATTCTTGGAACAAATTTGTAAAATTGTCTAGCCAAAATAGTTTAGAGGTATATTTCTCAACAAAATAAGAACATCTTGAGTAATGCTAGCTGCTGGAGATGCTCTAAGGAAATTGAACGTACGTGTGAGATTGTGAGTGAATAAGTGATCATGTACACGCGATTTGTGTCCAGATGCAGTTGCACTTTACTGTTTTGTCATTGAATAAACAATATCATAACTAAATAGTGGCCAACTATCCAGAGGTAATTTACAGGGTTTTTAAAAATTTAACCATAAGAACAATTCACTTAATTAATAAATATATAGTTTTTATTAAGTGCGAAATTTTATAATAAAATTTCAATGTAAAATTTTATTTTATTCAAAATTTAAAAAATAAATTCGGGCACACAAAATTTTAGTCAAATCTCGTACATTAGCTGTAGCCGATGTTTGATGTGATTGATTGATTAGTGTTTGTGTTGCAATCTTGTCGTGTCTTTATTATGCTTGATCACCACAGTTTAAGACCACGTTTGGGGTTTACTAAAGTAACCCTATACTTTAGATAAGACTCCATTGGTAGTTAATCATCATAGATAATCGAAACGGCTAAATAGATATATACTATGTTCCTTCTCGGTCTTCAATAATAATACTTACTAATTTATTATGTCAGAGAAAATACTCTATTGTGCAACTCGAGGAGTTATATTCCTCAAAATATTATCAATCATATTAAGAATAAAGAGTATATCGAATTCTCTAATATTGAGAATAAGCTTCATAACTGAAACATCCCGAAGGTTAAACCTTCAATAGAGTACTATCTCTTTCGATGGATTGATCATGGGAGGATATCATGGACAATGGACACTTTTTCAAATTGGATACATAATGTCAGAATAAAATTCCAAAAATAACAAATGGGATTAATTTCTAAAGTAAATGTAACAACGAAAGTACATTGTTTATAAAAATGAGCACGGCCAGTATAAGACTTTTGTAGGATGCCATGGAGTAGTGCCAAGTCAAAATGGACTTTGGCTACCGATTTCAAAGTATATTCTTACAACTATCTTCTTGTTATCAAATTTCAAGAATATAGGTAAAAAAAAATCCAAGAGGCAAAGAATATGAATACTGCTTAAACAGAGGCGCTTGATTACATATCAATAAAAGGAGCAAGAATATAAGTTATCTAGCTAGAAGCCTAGAACTTAGATCTCAAATGAACTAGCAAGACTTCTGTGCTCGTTTTGCCTATAACAAATAACTCACAGTGAAAATTACTATATCACGCAAACCTATCAATTTCATAACAAAACACAAGAATGTTTTTATTATTACCAAAAAAATGGTACAAAATTTCAGTTCAGTTCCAAGTATAATGCAATTGACGATCCACCTTTTTACTCAACCCTGAAGGCATAAATAAATAAATAATCATTCATGCACAGTCGTTCCTAATCTTGCAAACACCACCATAACTAGCTAATAGTACGTGTTAAGGCTACAACAAAATGTAATCTCAACATTGGTGTTGTCTCTTACAATTTATAAAATAAGACTCAAAAGCCCACAAGACTATTCAAAATCCCATACATGATCCGCAACCTCGCCCGATCCCGACATTCTCTCTTTTACTCTCACTTTCTCTCCCAAAATCCTAAATCGCCACCGAAAATGGATGAGACTTGGCTACCCAGCTATAGATAGCAAGAGTTGTCCACAACCAATCAAAATTCGACACGTGACATTTTTGGGTTAATTATGAGAAGAAGAATATGGGTCAAAGTCAAAAACTTGGAGAGATTAACCCAAAAATGCCACGTGTCAAATTTCGATTAGCCGTGGTCAGCCCTTGCTACCCATAGCTGGGTAGCCAAGTCTCATTCGCCGAAAATCTCTCCTCCTTCGCTCGCTTTCACAGTTTCACTGAAGCCTATTGTAATAGAAGGCTCAGTGAAGTAACAATTAGAGGTTTATTAATTGGAGGAGGGCTGATTGGATCGGCTATATTTGAGGTGTACATGGACCTTAAGCACCAAGAGGAGACATACCTCATGTTGTTTTTCCGTCTCCTCTTAGCACTTAAGGCTTCCTGTACACATCAAATATAGTCGATCCAATCAGCCTTCCTTCGATTAATAAACCTCTCATTGTCACCTTCACTGAGCCTCTTATTGCCTCTGCAATAGGCTTTCAAATCTTGTCAGATCGAAGGGTTTGCACCGGAGACTGCAGAGAAGTCCGAGACAGAGACTGCGGAGAAGTCTGTTAAAATATGCCTTGAATCAGGTATGAACCGCTGGCATACGGGGGACCAGGGGCGAAGCGCCCTGGTGGGGGGTAGGGGAAACGGCTCCGAAGCTAAATTAATCGGTTATGTTAGGCTGTGGTTTTCTGTTGGGCCTACCATTCGGGAGAATATATACTAGCTATGTTATTAACCTAAGTGTGATATTCTGTAATCCGTTTTCCTCAAGGATTAATAAAAATGTTCTCCTCTTCCTGTGGACGTAGCTAACACATTGCTAGTGAACCACATAAATCTGTGTTCTTTCTTACATTCGTTATAACAAAGTCTGAAAATGAGAATGTCAAGACTGCGGAGAAGTCTGCGACGGAGACTGCAGAAAAGTTTGAGACTGCGACGAGTAGAGCATTTGTTTCTTTGTTTGATATGCACTGATTCAGATTGTTATATATGCACATCTTTTGATATGGACTGATTTAGATTGAGTTTCTTTGTTTGATATGCATTGATTGCATTTCTTTCCTTAGCTTGTGTCCCATCACCATATTAATCCTCCATCTTTCTTAATACTGCTCTGGGATATTCATAAGCTGAGCTGGAACTCAGACCTCAAGTCTCTGAGCTTTGAGAAGGAAATGGCCAAAATGGGAGCTCATATCCCAAAGTTGCTTGCATATCTCGTCTTTAGTTTTACTTTGGGATATGAGCTCCCATTTTGGCCATTTCCTTCTCAAAGCTCAGAGACTTGAGGAAGGTACCTTTTAAAAGTCTATCAGTTTTTCCACTCACCTATTTGGCTTATATAAACATAAAGTTGAAACCTTCTCAGCTTGGATTTTGAGTACATGCATGGTGTCATTATTGAATGAGCTCATTTCATCTGAGCTCAGTTGGGTCTGTCAATCTAGCTTAGCTAGACTTCCCACTTAGATTTGGGTTTCTCATGGTATCCAAGATTCTTCTTTGGCATCGTTACTTTTATTGCTTGGTTTGAAACCAGTTTCTAGGAATTAAACAAGTAGAAAGTAGATGATTTTGCTCATATATATGTGGCAGTGAATGCATTGAAGGAGATAGCAAAGAAGTTGGGAAAGAAAGACTGGGACTTTGGGAGTGATCCTTGCAAAGGAGAAGGGAAATGAAGAGTTATGGTGAATGAGGTGAAAAGCTTTGAGAGCTCTGTAACTTGTGATTGCAGCTTTAAAAACATTTCATCTTGTCAGATAGCTAGCTTGTACACCAACTCTCTTTCATATCTTTAACATTGTTATTAAAATTCAATTGTAATCAATTTTAGCCTAAAGTTTCTTTATCTCTAATTCTAGAGCCTTAAAGGCCCAAAATTTATTTGGTACACTACCACCAGAGTTTACAGACCTTCATTACCTTAAAGTATTATAAGTAAAGCTAACTAATTCCTCTATGCATCAACCGATTTCCATTTCTATTCTCACAAATTTCTTATTTTTCTTGTTGTTTGGTGTTTATTTTATTCATGCAAGATCCACTAATCTAGAAAACATTCATAATTTTGTAGAGATTTAAGTAGAAACTTGCTTACTGGTACCGTACCTTCTCAATGGGCAACCATGTACTTGGAGCATTGTAAGTAGAAAAATGTTTCAGGGAGAATTTAATGACTTTATTCATCCTAATTTGAGGTTAATAAAGATGTACAATTGGTTTCCTAATAGAAAAGATATTTATATTCCCATCATATCTATACAACTTTAATTTTAATTACAAAAAAATATTCACAATAATCTACTTTCTAACACTTTCCCTCAAGTTGGAGCATAGATGTCAATTATACCCAACTGGTCAATCCATCATGCAAATGCATCGTGTGACAACCCCTTTTGTGAGTATATCCGCCAATTGCTCTTTAGAAGATACAAAAGGAAAACGTATATTCTTCTTATCAAGGTGATCCCTGATGAAATGTCGATCAATCTCTACAAACTTGGTTCGATCATACTGTACAGGATTATGAGCAATTTCAATTACAGCAGTATTGTCATAATGCAAATCCATGGCCTTATGGAGCTTGAAACCTACCTCATTCATTACATTTCGAATCCATAATAGTTCACACACTTCATTTGTCATTCTTTGGTATTCAGGTTCATTGGAACGGGTAATCACATTTTGCTTCTTACTACACCATGTTACTAAACTTCCACCAATAAAGGTGAAATAACCTGAAGTGGACGCCTTATTAGTCTTATCTCCTGCCCAATCTACATCAGAATAACTTGTAACTCCAAACTCACCATCCTTTGAAAATAGTAGGCCTTTACAAGGTGCAGACTTCAAATATCTGACAATGCGCATGACAACATCTATATGTTCTTCACTTGGATCATACATGAACTGACTCACAACACTTACAACATATGCAATATCAGGCCTAGTATGTGACAAATAGATCAATCTTCCTACTAACCTCTGATACCTACCTTTGTTTATTGGAACTTGACCATGACACAACTCCAACTTGTGATTCATCTCAATAGAAGTATTAGCAGGTTTACAATTCAACATTCCTATTTCAGCAGGAAGATCAAGCACATACTTTCACTGTGATAAGGTGATTCCCAACTTGGATCTTATAACTTCAATTCCCAAGAAATATTTAAGCGGATTCAAATCCTTCATCTCAAATTCTTGGGATAATCGCTTCTTCAAATCTTCCATCTCAATTGGATCATCACCTATAACAACTATGTCATCCATATATACAATCAGAGCAGTGATCTTACCACCCTTGCATTTAATGAACAATGTATGATTAGAATTGCTCTGCCGATATCCAAACTTCTTCATGACTCCAGAATATCTCTCAAACCAAGTTCTAGGAAATTTCTTCAATCCATACAATGACTTCTTCAATCTGCAGACTTTCCCAACGTCACATGGCTTATAGTTAACACCCGGAGGAATATCCATGTATACCTCTTATTCTAAATCTCCATTCAGGAAAGTATTTTTCACATCAAATTGGTGCAATGACAGGTCATGTCGAGCTGCTAAGGCTATGAGGATGCGTATAGTGCTAATCTTTGTTACTGGGGCAAATGTCTTGATAATCCACTCTATATCGCTAAGTGTAGCTTTTTGCAACTAGACGAGCTTTATATTGATCAATGTTTCCATCTGCCTTCAGCTTCACTGCATATACTCATCTACATCCAACTGTCTTCTTTTTAGGTGGGGCAGGAACAAGCTCTCACGTTCCATTATTTTTTAGGGCTTCCAACTCTTCATTCATGGCTTGCTTCCACTTTGAATCCACCAAGGCATCATGCACATTACTGGGAATAGATATTGTGGATAATTAATTAACAACAAGTGCATGTGATCCAGAAAACCTATGTTGAGATACAAAACTAGCAATAGAATATTTAGTTTTGGCTTCTATGGATGGTTCATATTGTTTCTTTGGAAATCCTTTTGTTTCCCGTTGTGACCTCCTAGGCACACTAACTTTTATGCTATCCAATTCATTATCAATACGTACCTCAGGAGAGACATTCTGGGAAGACTATTTAGTTAATGCAGTAGAAGGGGGGTCTTCAGAAGAGGTTTGGACTTCAATTTGTGGTGTTTCAACTTCAAAATTTGATTCATCGAAAAAACCTTTTGATCCATCGAAGGAGCTTCCCTGGTCCAGTACTTATGTAGTTTTCGATGGATCGAGAACTTCCTTCAATCCATTGAAAGATGCTACTTGATTCATCTCGTCGCCAGTCTTTGATGGATTGAGAGTTTCCTTCAATCCATCGAAGGATGCTCTCGGGTTTGTCTTCTGTGTAGGTTTCGATGGATCGAGAGTTATCTTCGATCCATCGAAAGATACTCTTGGGTCTTCAACTGAATTTTCAACAACTTCAAACCTTCTTTCCAAGTTCTGCACTTCTTCAAATTCTGGTATGTTCAGAGGATTTTCTTCACATCTACTTCTCTCCCCCTGAAGGAAAGACTCTGAAGCTCCTTCTGAGTAATAAGGATCAGATTCGCGAAAATAAACATCTAGAAACACATGCATCTTGTTCAGAACTGGATCATAACAGCGATAACTTTTTTAGAATTCAGCATATCCAACAAACATACACTTCACAACACAAGAATCAAGCTTCCCTCACAACTGTTTGTTGATGTGAACATACACAGTACACCCAAAGACTCTTGGTTCCAGATTTGGCAAAGATGACGCCTTCAACAATTCATGCAACTTCTGATACGAGTTCTGGAACTCAATCACACGAAAGGGGATAAGTATGCAGTAAAACACAAGGCTTCTCCCTATAGATTTGTAGGGACATTCATACCAAATAGAGAAGCATGAATAACTTCGATCAACTATCGATTCTTTCTTTCAGCCAATCCATTTTGTTGAATAGTATAGGCAATAGAAATTTGATGCCTAATCCCATAAACACCCAAATATGCTGACATATCTCGATTCACATACTCTCCACCATTGTCAGATTGAAAGACTCGAATTAGCTGCTGGTACTGAGTTGCCACCATCTTATAGAAATCAACAAATCTTGCATATACTTCACTTTTACACTTCATCTAGGAGGCCCAAGTCATTATGGTGCATTCATGAATAAAAATCACAAAGTAGCGAAATCCAGAATGAGAAAAAGTTCTTGCAGGACCCTAAACATCCGAATGAATTTTCATAAAGGGAACAAAACTTTTATTTGAACTTGGGGAATACATAATACAATGGCTCTTGGCCAGTTCACATACATCACACCTAAAATCAGATTCATCAACAAGCGAAAACAGCCGAGGTTGCAATTTTCTAAGATATCCAAAATTTAAATGGCCTAAGCGTCGATGTCATAATCACACCGCTTCCTTGACTTTATTCAGGCTAATGGTATTGTTGGCTTTACTAATCTGTTGATGTCCACTGCTTATCAACTCCAGATAGTATAATTTTACCCTTCTCACACCATAACTCAGAGTCCTCCTTGTCAGAATGTCCTGAAAAATACAGAAATCGGGATAAAAGATTACAGAGCAAGAGATGACCTTAGTGATCTGACTAACAAATAAGAGGTTATAAGCAAGAGAACGGACAACAAGAATATAATCAAGGGTGGGTTTATGAGAAAGTTGTACAGATCATTCACCAAGAATAGGAGAAGGAGAACCATCAGCAGTATACACAACATGTTCAGGAGAAGTTTTAATGGTATCAACGACACTAGGATTATTTGTCATATTATCAGTTAAACCTGTATCAATTATCCAAGACCTATCCATAGATAATATTGTGAGAGAAGATGCCTTACCCCTGTTACCTATTTCAACGACGAGTGCAGATGGTTGAGCAGGAGGTTCAATGGTGGTTACAGCCGCTTTCGGGATGTTTTTGCAAGACCTTTTAATAAAATTCCGCCATTCAGGGTATCCAACAAGCTCATAGCACTGTTCCTTTGTATGACCAACCTCCTTACAATGAGTACATATGAAGTGCGAGTTTGTAGCATGAGGTTTTATGCCAGAACGAGGAGGATCAGAAAAGCCAGATTGAGGATCCTGGCGACGCTGGGACTGAGCAGCGTTGGCTGTTGCAGAATAGGAGGTAGCTATGACATACGCATCACATAGAGGAGGTGTAGAAAGGGCGGTTCGACTGCTGTGGAAGCGTCAAACATGAGCACATGTTTGTTTAAGGTCCAGCTTTTGTTCTCTCCTCAAAAGCTCTTCACATACTTGACTGAATTCAATATTAAGTCTCATCAAAAACATATAGACACGTTGGCGGGTCATGTAGGAGGATTCATTCACAACATCATCAACTGTCTCTTGAGAGTGCGTCATACGCTGGTCCATTTCATCGAGCCATTCAACAAGCTCGTTGTAGTACGTGGAGAGGGGTCTTCCATTCTGCTTCGTCGTATAACACAAAAGATGAAGCTCACATATTTGGATTTCATCAGATTCATCGTAGTAGGTCTTGTACATGGCATCCCAAATTGCATTAGCTGTGGGCAATCTGAGGTACCATTTTCGCAATCCAGGAGACATATTTTCAATAAGCCAGCACTTCACCTTGCCATTATCGGTTGCCCATGTTGAATACTCAGTAGAGGTAGCGGCAAGAGGGTCCTTGGTGAGGAGATCAAGCTTGTTTCGACCTTCAAGTCGAATCTTCATGCATCCAGACCACCTAGAATAATTGGTTTCAGTGAGATGGTTGACCAAGTTTGATTTGAGGATAATGTGGCAGACTTACTTTCTAAGTCATTGGCCAAATTCCACATTTGAGAAACACGTGAAGAGCATAGGGTTGCTTAGCCTATTCAAACTACCCTGAATGTTGACATCAGGGGGGGGGGATGTAGACTTCAAGGGGGAGTCTAGCATACACACGAGCGTTTCTAAATGTGAAGGACACATTATACTCTTTTTCCTTGACTAAGTTTTTTATTACTTATCAAGGTTTTAATGAGACAACATGACATATTGATGAGTTGAAGTAGCAAGGCCGAATCACATTGCTACTACCTCGAGTGGTATTACTATTATTTCTATCAGAATATCCAGAGCTCCTTTTTCTCCCAGGTCCCGTGGAAGGTGGAGGTGGAAAAATAGATAGAGCCAAAGTAAGATGAAGAAGCTGGAGTGGAGGAATCTTTAGGACCAAAGAGATAGTAAAGATTGTGCGTGGTTGATGATGATGATGATGAAGACAAAGAAGAAGAGCCATGGCTATGACATGTAGCACTGATTGGCTTCTTGTTGTGATCCATTGCTTCCTGATTAGCTCGTTCCTGGCACTCATAATATGTTATTACCTTCGAACTAATATCACACATAATCAATCATTAAACTAATTCAAAATAAAAAGAAAAATCTTTCCTTTTTTACTATCGAGAACCACCACTTTGAACTTATGTTGATTAGTATTTTTTTTCTTCTCAAAATATGTCCGTGAAGACTTTTAAATAATATAATTTACGTCAAGACTATAATTAATGAGCCGTTTTTGCTAAAAGTTTTCTAAAGGTGACACAAGTGAGAAGTGTCATGAACCCTTAAGATCGCAAGCTAAGATGATTCAACTCATGACCTAAAGATAAGCAAGGCAAGTCTATTTTTCAAAACAAGAAATTTGAATCATTTCAAAGTAGACACTAGGCAAAAGTTTTTGAGTTAAGAGGAGGTGAAAACAACACTTTATCCAATTAACAAGCACCAAACAAAATGTGAAGATAAAATGAGAGACATAACATAAAGAATGATTTCATTACAAATGGTATAAACCTCAAAAAGGTTGTCGACTACAAAGGTGATTTCAATAAGGAAACAAATATACATGCATAATAAGTTTGAAACAAATCACCTATCTCAGTCCCGAAATCCTCTTTAATCCTCGTGCACAGTACCTGCAAAATCAGCTATAGTAAGGGTGAGCTTTCATCCTCGCTGCTCAAGTTACAACCTAACTAGGTTTGAAAACAAAAATCCAAATAGTATCGGCACCGGTTAAGTAAAATGCATAAGAGAAATCAGCAAACACAATTCAAGTTTTGTATAGTAAACCATATGGAAACAAATGCAGTACCTGGGTAATGTATCAAACCTGATGATTTGCAATCCTAGCCGACTAATTTCTTACTGAAGATCTAAATCTCCACCAAATGGTAAGAAGTAGCAAGAGTGTCCATTTACGTCAAACTACGTAAGACTGATGCCACATCTCAAAGGATGCTAGACACTATCCTATATGTAAAGCCCATTCGAAGGTTTAAGGGATCGAAGCCCAAGGAAGTCGTTATGCTCCGCTCACTCTCAGGTCATCCTCGAGAAAACAACTAGTAAAACAAAAACCATTGTACATTTTAGCAATTCCGAACAACTACTGATTATGGTGAAACTTCCATACCTCGATTGTCAATTAACAATTGTCAAAGACATGTCGATGTGCAGAAATCTCCATTAGTAGTCCTTCCCTGATCGTTTGTCATGACTTGGTCAAAGTCCTAGTGCAACACATATCGCAAATTATCACTTCATGTATCAATTTCTATGCACATTGATACATAAACACTTAATTCACTCATAAAGAGTACCAAGTAGTAACACATTAAGAGCTAAAACACAATTAGATTTTAAGTGAGTATCATTTAACTCTTACAGTTGAGAACTTATTGGACAGGTTTGGAACCAAATGAACAATAACAGATTGGAATGAAAGGAATTGTTCGGATTTGGAAATCATCAAGAATTCAGATTTTAACCAATAAAGATAAAACTTTTCAGAGCCAAAGATCACATGCTAAGGTAGACCATATTGAAATTTCATACAATTAAGACTTCAAGAAGCACGTCAAAATGAGAACACAAGATGACTTATCTGCCATATTTCAATAACCCAGCAACATTGTTAACTTATAAAATTTGCCAAAAATTCGATTCCCCTCCAAATGAGGAGAAATCAGTCTTAAAACGACAATATAGATGTCTAATTTAAAATAGGATCATCTTGAAAGGTTGGAACCAGCACAAAAATGGAGATAAAATAAGAAACAGAAGAAACTCAACGTAATATCGAAGTATATCAACTTACCAATTGCCATTCTAAAAGGTTTTGGTTCAATTCAGAGGTTGAGACTTTATCAATTGAACCCAATATCAGCAGAAATCTAGTACCCAAAGAAAAGGTAAAGGAAACAAACGTGCAAAGTCGAATTAGAAGCAAATTAGAGCCAAACTTGGAAGAGAGTACTTCTGCAAACAGTTTAGTTTTAACTTCTTTCCCAGAAATCCAGCCGTTAGATTTTAATGAAATTTGAGCGCGGAATAGAAGACACAATTGCAAATATTTCTTCTAAAGAACTCGTGGTGATTCGAGTATTCAAAATGGTAGTTTCCAGCCGTTGAAGTTGACTGTCGGGGTTGACTTCCTGAAAAAGAGTTCCAACATGCAACTCTCTCCCAATTTAGAGTAATGGTCTTCTTCTCTGTTTTCACTAACTCTTGAAAGTTTGAAAGCGCTCTTTGAAAGTTTCACTTTTGATTAAAGAAGATAAAAGAAAAGATTGTTCTAGAGAAAATGATGTGAGTGTATACACGTGCCCGTTCACTTTTCTATTTTAGGTGTTAAGGTGTAGACTACTAAGCTTCATATCAATCCCATATTTTCTTCTCTTTTTCTTTTGACTGTACTTAACAACTAAAATTTGTAAAAATAGTATCCAAAGATAAACTAAATATTGAAAACCCTTATTTTGTTGATAAACATCAAGTCCACAACAGTAGCATTAGTACTCTTGAAACTTTCGGGTCTCACATAGCCAATCCCATATTGTTTGAGTGTTGAATGAATTGAATCACACCCACAAATTCACGATGCACATTTACAAAGAAAATGTCAAGATTCAAATTTCAAAGTAAGAAACAAACAATAAGAATATTTTATAGGGTCAAGTTCAATAACATCAAGTATTTTACACAACTTTTTACACAACTTGCATAACATTGGATACCTCAATTTTGAATGGCTGAGATGAAGTGAAGCATCAACCTATTTTGGTTAATAAAAAAATTAAATATATCATTTCTTATTTTTAATTCATAAAATTAATACTGATAAATTCACTTCTTTTCATCGATTTCTTTTTACTGTTGTTTATCCTCCTTGTTCATCTTCTGGACAGAACGAAAGAATCTTAGATAATAAAAACATTAAAATCTATAAAAAAGACCTCAAATGGCCGAGTTTCCAGTTCTTCTCTGTTTTTTTTAATGGTGTATGTGGTAAAAAAAAACTAAAATTAGCTGAGATTTTTGCCTGTGATTCCTCTTCAAAGAAGATAGTGGTGTGTTGATGAACAGAACTTAGAGAAGCCATCAAAGAACTACATATTTCTTCCTCCAACTTATCACAAGGATGTGTAGAAGAAGAAATGAAGTCTATACTTCAAAAGCAACAAATGGTGATTGAAGTGACCGAAAAACGAAATAGAACGTCAGAAAATCAAAGTTGTTGGGCCTTGTATCTCCTTCATGCATTTATCGATTTCCTAAACCACCGGGTGATCTTATCAATAAAGTCACGGGTAAACGGATCGATTTTGTGGTCAACCCATATTCTTTTCAGATGTAAAAATCTCATTATGTTATTTCAAAAAAAAAATCCCAATTTTTTTATAGTCTACAAAAAAAGAAGAAGAATGAGATAAATCGATAAAGATTATCGGAGTTTAACAACAATGATTACATGAATTAATTATAATAAAATGACATATTTAAATTAATCCCTTTGATTCTCTGTTAACCAAAATAGGCTCCTGCTTCACTACATCTCAGCCATCCAAAATTAATGGTCCAGAAGTTGTGTAAAAAATTGTGTAAAATACTGTACACAATAATCCCATATTGGTCAGTATTTACCCATAATCCCATAGTGTTATTAAACTTGACCAATATGAGACTATGGGTAAATATTGAAATATCATTCTTAGAAAAGAAACAAGATAAAAATATGGACTGAAGTCCAGAGATTAACTCTCTCCTCCTCTGTTTGCCCCAACTACTTATACTTCGCTTATAAACCCTTCCACAAAGACCAAGTCTTTCACTCCTTGTAGTTAACTGGCTAACTCATAAGATTTAGGGTTCTTCATAGTTCCTCTCCCAACTCCATCAGCCCAGAGATCGATACTCTCATGCAATAGGTACTTTCTATACTCTTTTCTTTCTGAGGAAAAAATATCGAACTTTTCATTTGTTTATATCTTCTATGTTTATCTCGGCATGGATACCCTTCCATTTGGTTTCGGTGATTGACTATGCTGAGACTGTTAAGCACTTTTCAATCTTTCACCTTTCATGGTTTTGATTCTGATTGATGTGAAATCACATTGTTCGAGCTAACTCAAGGTCGAGGCTTTTATACTATTCAGGCTGTAATTTGATTAAAACTTTATAGGCCTTTGCAAATCTAATAATTTTCAGCTGAGAAAAACACTTTTGAGCAAATAGTATTTGATATGTTCAAGTTTGGTTTGATGGGTATGCGTCTATTAGCTTCAATTGTTGTATGTCACAGTTGTGAGGCTTTTATTGCTTGAAATTTTTTGTGGTTGTGTGTGGCTTTTAAACTACAAAAGATGATTGAAACCAGAGGAAATTGAACGTTGGACAATCTCCGATATCTTGTCATCTTGACACTACAGTGACTAATAACTTACATATGAGACTGAACAAAATTGATTCTGTGTCTGCTGACAGTGGATAGTTGCATGTTCATTACGAATCCATACATGTACATATTTTCTTAATATACTTCTGAGTTGCTTCTAGATTGAACTAAGAAATTGACTATATGCCTTTAGTATCGCCAGTACACTGTTTTATATCATTACTCTTTGATCTGTTGCCGTAGAAAGATGTATTTTTCTCAAGTTAGCTAATAGAGCGTTTATAGAAAAAAAATGAAAGCTAGTCATGATATCTGGAATTGGCTAATCTGGCACTTTACTTCTTGCAGAGGATAATACATGCACATTATGGAAACTGATACTTCTAATGCTTTGCAAGCTGAAGAACTGAAAGTCCTTGCGAATGAAGCATTTAAAGGTGACAATACGTGCATCTATAATCCATTTGTAACCGTTCTTGTTTGTATTTTTTCGCTTATTTGACTTTTAGTGAAGTCTTTCTGAAATGATAAAATGAAAATAACTTATAGACAATTAACCAAATGACGATATTTGTCCAAAATAGTAAAATATCCGGCAGATAAGTGTCCAGTGGAGAATACTTTGAATAATATGCTCATACTTCCGCTATGATTTCAGCCCATAAATATGCTCAAGCGATTGATCTGTATACACAAGCAATTGAAGTAAACAGCCAGAATGCTGTTTACTGGGCCAATCGTTCATTTGCGCACCTTAAACTGGAGGAGTATGGAAGTGCCATACAAGATGCTTCAAAGGCTATTGAAGTTGATCCTAGATATTCAAAGGGATACTACAGGCGAGGTGCGGCTTCCCTTGCCATGGGAAAGTTCAAAGAGGCATTAAAGGATTTCCAGCAGGTACTTTTCCTGAAACTGTGAGAAGTAAATTGGTCTATATCGTTTGCTGATAGCCTATCGATTTGTTTTTTCTTCTATAAACACATCAATTTTTTGTTTTAGGAATTTCAATATATCATATGGCACCAGAGTATCAGACTATATATCTGTCTAATATGGTTGCAGTTGTACCATAATGGTTTCAACTTTCAACAGTATCTAAGATCGATCGTCTTCCTAGTTAAGTTGTAGCTTATGACATTATTTATATGATACATCTGAGAAGACATTATTGAAAGTATGAAAAATTTGTCATTTATGTATATTCGCATTCATTTAGTCACTATCAAGCAGCAGTTCTGCAAATCTTGAAGATATTTAGCTCAGTCTCCAGCGTTATTATTTGTTAGACATGTCAATTGTGTTGCATTTACTAGTTCATAACTAAAGCCTGGATAGATATGGTTCATGCCTTGAAAGATTTTAATCATACTTCATTAACCCTTTATTAGTATGGTTGAGTGAAATGATTCAATATTAGGTCGTCTTTTATAAATTATTAATAGCCTACAAGATTTACATGAATATATCTGTTTATTAGAAGCTTAAAACAAAAGATAAAGGAGAAGGATGCAGAAATTTATACATGGGTTCAATGTTGTAGCAATTATCTCTAAAGATGTGCCTTTATATAACTTATTTTACTTTATGTAAACAGGTTAAAAGACTTTGTCCAACCGATCCTGATGCTTCAAAGAAACTGAAGGAATGTGAGAAGGCAGTGATGAAACTTAAATTTGCTGAAGCAATCTCTGTACCAGAGTCTCAAAGGCGTCCCGTGGCTGACTCTATTAATTATCGTTCTATAGGTACTTATGTGTTTCTTGATATGATCTTCTCATCTTTAATATTCGCATGAACTTTATCTGCTAACGATATGTGTAGATACTTTTTATGTATCTTTTATGTTCATATCTGTATGTTTTCGTTTTCGTTTTGGACTTCTGCAGGAGTCCATGATTCAATTCTTTTATTGTTGCAAAGTTTCTTGGAGTTACTGCTAGATGTTTCTGAGTGCTGATAATATCATGATAGTAGGAATCTGATTTGATGCAATTATAATGAAATGCGTGCATTCTAACGTTTGATTACATAAAACATCATTTTACTCATGGATGGAAATTTCGCTATCTATAAGGTTGGAAATATATGATGTCATTATCTATTAGTTGTGCTTTTACTTTATTATATATTTGTATATTTTCATCCTATATTTCTTCTCTTTCTGAAGCTCTGGTGTTTTAGGACTCCCTCTTTATATCAATAGTTCTTCCACTGATTAAGATATTCTGCAAACATACCGTTTTGTATGTTCCAACTCCTGTCGATATTGATATTCACATTACTGTTTTTAAGAAAACAAAGGTTGTAAAAATTACATATATGCTGAATCTTTTGAGCATAGAATTTTGCAGTGTAATGATAAATTAAGTGGGTTTCTAAGATTCTTATTTGTTGGTTGCACACAGTGGAAGCTATAAGGCTGCCAAAATGCTGGCTCCAGTCACGGGACTGCTTTGATAGGGTAGTAACGTGGATTTGAAGAGGTGATATGGTGCTAAGGGCCCTTCATTCTCTAGTAACTTTATTGCTCTTAAGGCTAGATCACGAATTTAACTCTGGAAGTTGTGCTATGTCTATTTGGTTGAGGCCCTGAATCTGTGGACGATATAACTGTTAAACCAAAATTACTGGCTAGTTTGTCTCATGGTGAACCAAGTATGGACTACCTTTAGATGAACAAATTTTTACTTGGGTCTGATATGTGATCCTGTCTGATTTCAACATATATAGGTCCACATATGCTTGTCGTCATCCAGTGTATGATGCTGTCAGGTCATTAGGTCAGAAGCTGGTCCTGAGTACTTGAAAAGCTTGACCAACATTAATTCGATTAGATTTTCTTTCTAGAATTCTCTTAATGTTCACTATAGTATATAGTGTATATTAACAGATTAAATGTAGTATTCTTATATATTGTATCATTTTAGGAACGGAACCCAATTCATCATCAGTGCCCACCGAAGTTGCCGTAGCAGTTCTGGCAATAGCATTTGGGGTAGCGATGGTTTTGATGGGAAAAGCAGGGGCTACATATGTGGCCAAAATTTTGGTGCTAGTCATGGTGGTCCTGGGGGCACGTTGGTGGCGTGGCTTCCATGGTGGTGTTAATACCATGGGTCGAGTAAATCCCCTAGGTTCGAGTTCATAAAATTCAAGTAGTATTAGAGAATAGTCAGAAGCCATGACTTCCAAATATTAGTATTTTAGTCAATTAAGGAAGAAAAAGAAGATTTTCCTGCAGTTGGAAATTTCTTTTATTTAGAAGTAAGAAAAATATTGAAACTGATGTTTACATCAACTGTTTGTGCCTACTTTCTTGAAAATGGATTTTTAGTCAAATGCATGGTCTTAGGCAGCTGAAAAACAGCTGGCCGTGAATATGGGATGATTTCTACTTTGGCTGACCCAAGGGGGTTAATAAATAAATTATTATGTCTTCAGTTATCTATATATAATTATATATGTATATATTATGTCTTCTCATGGTCAGACTTGAGATGGTTTGCTTTCTAAGGCTCAAGACAATCCCTAAAAGTTAGAAGTAATCTGTTTACTTTAACCCAACAAGCAGTTTATCGTAAAGATATTTGAATGTCCAAAGAAAATTAAAATAATAAATTCACCTATTTGTAATAAGATAGAATTAACTTTCCCTGTAGTTGTTTGCATAAAATTGTTCCTATTTGAAACCAGCTCTGGTTACCTGAACTCTACTCGAGTGTGGCTGTTTTATTTTTAAGTTTGTAGGCATTGTAATAATGATTACCTATTGATTGCAAATGAGTGCTACTCTCTTTAGTGAATGAGAAAACTTTTTAGTTGTGACACAACTCCAGTGTAGATGCATTTCCTCCATATTTATATATAATTTAGTGCATTTCAAGACTCATAGCTTTCCAGTTCAGTATTATAATCATCATTTCTTCTCTCTTTAGTTATATTTTTTTTGTAGCATTTCTTACTTGTTCGAGAACATGGTAGCTAATGAGGGTGTCTGTTTGAATTTCAGATGTGGAGCCACAATATTCAGGTGCAAGGATAGAAGGAGATGTAGTTACCTTAGACTTTGTGAAGAAAATGATGGAGGATTTCAAGAATCAGAAGTCTTTACACCAAAGGTATGTGCAGGAAGCTCAATGCTTGTTGTCACGGTCATGTAACTATATCTTTGGACA
This sequence comes from Geum urbanum, assembly GCA_946800695.1. Lineage (NCBI taxonomy): Eukaryota > Viridiplantae > Streptophyta > Magnoliopsida > Rosales > Rosaceae > Geum > Geum urbanum. The sequence continues at coordinate 40,299,928 of OX327010.1, read as the reverse complement.
GTCGTCTTACTCCACATGTTGTAACTATTGTAGATATGCATTCCAAGTTGTGTTACAAACTAAAGAAATGCTGCAAAAGCTGCCTTCTCTTGTTGATATAAATGTTCCAGAAGGCAACCATTTCACTGTTTGTGGAGACGTACATGGTCAGGTAATTACATTATATATTCCCCAAATTGTTAAACATCTAGCCTATCTTTTGAAATTCTTAGTTCTTATTATTGTATGCTTGTGTTAACTATATCACCTGCTTGTAATGCTGCAGTTTTATGACCTTTTAAATATTTTTGAGCTGAATGGGCTTCCTTCAGAGGAGAATCCCTATCTGTTCAATGGTGACTTTGTGGACAGAGGATCTTTTTCACTGGAAGTCATCCTGACACTGTTTGCATTTAAGTGCCTGTCTCCAAAAGGTGACTCTTGTTTGCTTATAGATTCTTTTGGTATATCTCTTTGGCATTCTATATATGGATATGTTCAAGCTGTGGCATACCCTCCTAGAGTCCCAGTTATATGTTCATAGAAAGTACTGGGGGATTATGACTCCATTTTGTCCCAATTTCAAACTACTTTAAAACATATAGTTTGCTTTCCTATCATCCAGTAGTACTATTATGTTCATTCTCATTGACTTTTTGTAATATTTTCAGCAATATATCTTGCAAGAGGGAACCATGAAAGCAAGAGCATGAACAGGATATATGGTTTTGAGGGCGAGGTTCAGTCCAAATTGAGCGAAAAATTTGTGGAACTCTTTGCGGAAGTGTTTTGTTGTTTACCATTAGCCCATGTAATAAACAACAAGGTTTTTGTAGTTCATGGTGGTCTTTTTAGTGTTGATGGTGTGAAACTCAGCGACATTAGAGCAATTAATCGCTTTTGTGAACCACCAGAGGAAGGTAATGTATTACAATTTTCCGCATTGCACATTGGTCTTAACCAGGTCAATCAAAACTCTAAAGCATAATTTCGACACAAACCTTCTGTAATTTGATTTGTATACATAAAGCTTAAGTTATCAATTTTACCTTTGTGTTCTATCAGGGTTGATGTGTGAATTGCTGTGGAGTGATCCACAATCTGCACCTGGAAGAGGCCCGAGCAAGCGAGGTGTAGGCCTTTCTTTTGGTGGTGATGTAACTAAAAGGTTTTTGCAGGACAACAATCTAGGTATGTCTACTGTTTCTGATGATTTTTTATACGTAATGTTCGCCACACTGTCAAATAGTGTATAACAAGCTCTACATGGTTTACAAATTGACAGATCTCGTTGTGCGTTCTCATGAAGTAAAGGATGAGGGATACGAGATTGAGCATGATGGTAAACTCATCACTGTTTTCTCCGCTCCAAATTACTGTGATCAGGTAACTAAACAACTTGGCTGTTCTTCCATTATTATCAAGTCATCTTCTAAAACTGGTTTTGTTTGTGAATGCTATTTTTTATTTGCACATATAAAATTTTCATAGTTTTTGGAGGATTGAGAGTCCCATCAATAATGTCTGTGACAAGTCTTTTTCTTTCTTTTATCGATTATGATCATTGGAATGTTTATTTCAAGTTGGGCTGAAATAAATCTATCACAATGGTGTGTGCAGATGGGTAACAAAGGTGCCTTTATCCGTTTCGAAGCACCAGATATGAAGCCAAATATTGTTACATTCTCAGCAGTGGTTAGTGGCTATATTACACTGCTCAACTCTTCAACTATTGCTCAGACTAGATTTACTAGTAGTTTTGATACTAATGCATGCATAACACTTGCCCTTTTAATTTGTAAAATGCAGCCGCATCCTGATGTGAAGCCGATGGCATATGCGAATAACTTCCTCCGCCTCTTTCAGTAGTCAACATGGCTGAATAAGAAGGCCAAAGGCTTGATTGATTTTCCGCTGTGTAAAGCTGAATAGAAATTTTCAATAGTAGGCGGCTAAAAGAGAGGACATTGTCTTGTCTTTCTTGTACTCTCTTTACTAGGAAGAAATATTGCCGCCATTTTCTTTAATATTTTTTGTTCTTGAACTTGGTAGGAGCCAATATTTGATGAAATTGAATGATTGCCGGCTAAAGTGCGTGGCTTGTTTTCCTGTTCTGTATTCTGATGTTCTTTTTTCTGGATCTGTTAGGAGAACCCAAAATTTCCTTGCACATTTTGAAGCCTTTTTCCATTTATCTTCGCTCAAGACGGTGACTTGTATCGAAATTAGGTTGCAGTATAAAGGAGCCAAACCATCTTGTACTAAATTGCAGTAAAAATCTGTCATATGAGCATCGGAAGGCATCATGTAGACATTGAGAAAATGAGTGATCCTTAAAACTGCAACAAAGCTAGGTGAGGTGGAGTTGGTAATCCATGAGCTTGTTTGTTGGTGACTATATGGGCCGGGCCCAACAAATATGGGCTCGGGTCGGGGTAGCAGAAAACCCAACCCGGATTGAAGCCCTAGAATTGAAGGAATTAGGAAATTTTGTGAGGCTTGTAAAGGGCTTCCGTCGTCGTTTCGACTTTGAATTGGGTTGCGTTTCCGCGAGCGGCTCTCTCCGGCGTCGTTTTGGGGTCTCCATCATTTTTCCACAACACCCGTCAATCAGGTTTGTTTATTCCCTCCTCTCCTCCCGCCTCATCTTCTTCTTCATAAAACGAACCGTTTCGTCCCAAACCTATTAAAAATCCAACTGGGTAGAAATTTACTGTCTGTAAATTCGACTCAGGAAGGGCTCTTTGATTTGTGTTTAATGTTTTGTGGATTGCGAATGTGATTGTTGTATTTGGTTGATTTGGGATTAGGGTGTAGTAGTAGTTCAACACTCGGCTGATTCAAAACTGTGGATTGAAAGCTTTGGGATAATGGTTTTGTGGTGCTGGATTGTTTTTGTTTTGGGGGTAGAAATTACATGGGAACTTGAATTGTCTAGCTTTTCTCGACGAATTTTAGTAGACGAAAAATCATGTGTTTTAGTGGAGTTGCTTGTATAGCCTTTGTTTGTTTAAAGTAAAGTAATTCATCTTAAAAGAGATGAAATAGTACATTCTATTCGTCGAGGTTCATTTCCTCTTGAATTCGAGGACTTATTGTAATAGTTTCTGCTTACTTGCTGGGGATGGTTATTTTAGATGTCTTTGAGTTGAAACTCTCTACCTTTATCCATTCAATCCGTAGAGGAATTGTGATGCAAGATGTTGTTTTGCTTGAAGCTCTCTCAGTTTTTGGTTTCTGGAAAACATGACTGGAAAGAAAGAGAATGGTTGAAACTGATTTCTATTTGTTCACTAGGGAATCTAATAGTACAAGATAAACTTTTTCTTTCATTTATATAATGAGTTAATTTTTTTTTTCAAAGAAAATGTACTCATTTGTATTCATTTTTACGAGCATCGGTCGGAACAAATTGAAGCAGTAGACTTTCGCTTCTCTAGTCTTGGACATGTTGGCAAGCTCCATTTGGAAGTCAATCTGACTGCAGCTATATACATTGTGGACGTGGTATAAGTTAGAGTCAAATGTTTAGTATACTGTCTCATTTTACGGCATAAAAGAGATTACTTATGCTTTTGTGAACATGTGAGTCTTATATCATGTTCTCTAGTTAACTTATGGAAATAGTAAAATTCAGTCTAGATGGTGGATAGTCTTTCAGGATCAGTAATGGAGGAACTATCACTGGTGGATCCTTATGGGACAAATCCAGGACCAATAGATGATTCAGTGCTTTATGATCAGGAGAAGCATGTTTCCTCCGCAGTTTGGGAAGGACAGGTGCAATAGAGCTTCATAAGGCTTTGATTTATTTATTTATTTGTTCTTCAATTTTTATTAATTCAAATATAATGCCAATCTGGATGGGGATAATACCTGCAGGAGCGAGGTGCACTTAGATGCCATGAACACACTTCAAAGCTTGATCAGTGGACACTCACGGAAGAACAAGTGGAGCTGGTAGAGAGGGCGGGATTTGGTTATTTAAGATTGATTCCTGCTATTAGTCTAGACAACCCGCTCATTTCTGCACTAGTTGAAAGATGGAGGAGGGAAACAAACACGTTTCACCTTAATGTTGGAGAGATGACAGTAACCCTTAAGGATGTTGCACTATTGCTTGGACTATCCATTGATGGAGACCCTGTGATGGGTGTAACGTATACTACCTGTAACTCAGTTTGTGAAAGGTATCTTGGAAAGACTCCAGAGTCCAGTTATACTAGTGGCGGAATGGTGAAGCTAAGCTGGTTAAAAGAGTACTTTTCGCAGTGTCCTGAAAATGCTCCACGTGAAGTTATTGAGTGCCATACACGTGCCTACCTCTTATATCTTGTTGGAAGTACAATATTTTCCACCACCACTGGGAATAAAGTCCCGGTCATGTACCTTCCATTGTTTGAAGATTTTGACCAAAGTGGAAGATATGCTTGGGGGGGCGCAGCCTTGGCATTCTTGTACAGGGCACTTGGCAATGCCTCTCTGAAATCTCAAAGTACTATAAGTGGCTGTTTGACACTTCTACAGGTTATTACGTATCTTTGACTTTGATTGTCTCTTTCCATTTTTTAGCAGTACTTCAGTTTTTGGTTATTGTTTCTTGACTCTATGCTAGCTTGATAATTTGTTTTTCTCCAGTGCTGGAGTTACTTCCACCTGAATATTGGGCGACCAAGGCTCAATCAGGATGCAATGCATGATCGTTTTCCTTTTGTGCTTAGCTGGAAGGGAAAACAAAGTGGGCCGACAACAAACCGAGATGTTATTTTTTACCGGAAAGTTCTGGATTCCTTGAAAGAATGTGATGTAAGTTCACTCCTTTCATGTTTTTCTATTGATAGTTGGATGAATGTATGCTTTAAAGTGTTGAAGCATAATACATTTGGTATGTTGACCTATAGGTGGAGTGGCGTCCTTATAGACATTTGAACAGTAGTGTTATTCCAAAAGAAATTCAGAATAATCTGTTCGTACAAAGGTCAAAAACAATGTTAATATGCTTTGACAAGGCAGAAAGGCATCTCCCAGATCGTTGTCTAAGACAATTTGGAGTTTCACAGTCAATCCCAGATGATGTAGAGCGATGGGAAAGAAAAAGCCGTGGAGTTGATGGTGGGGTTGATTTGTCAGCGAAAATGGAGTCAGAGCTGAATGAATGGTTGGAGCGTCGATTTCATATTGTGCCTCCAGATGATGTCGCAGATGAAAGTGAGTACATGCAGTGGTACCTGAGAATTACACGTAAATTTGTAGGGAGGCCTATATCTCTCTCATCGGAGTTTCAAAGAACGGTATGACTATTCATAATCAATTAGAATTCTTTCAGTTGTTGTCAAAGTGTGAAAATAATCTCATTATATTATTGCAGAATGCTGGTTTGAGAGATATTGCTCATATAGCAGATACGATCTCAACTAGAGGGTTGGATCCTGAGCAAGTTGAGTTAATATCTCGGATCAGGTACATTGCCCATGAATGTTTGAGGGACCAGGTTGGTCCAGCCACAGTGTCATCCACCACACCAAATGAACATGGAAAAAGAACAAGAGGGAAAGAGAGGGTAAGAAGAAGAGGAGCGGGCAAACGTTTGCGTAAGGATCATCAGGCACAATATAATACAGCCAGTGAGGATGACCAGCCTCATTTATCTGGTTCTACAGTTGTGGTTGATCGGTTACAATTGTATAATGCGCATAGAAGGGAGGATCATTTGCCTCTGTATCCTGTTGAAAATGAGGTCTCTGCTTTGCATATGATGGATGGGGATGATGATATTGGTTTTGATCAGTCAGAGCTAGTCCAGGTGACTGGTGAGGAAGGTAATACTGGGGTGCACCATGCAGTGGTAAAGGTTGATGAAAGTCACCTTTATGAAGCAACTCAAAACATAAATGACACGCAGCTATGTAATTCAGTGAATGAAGTTAAGGACTTCCAAGTTTTTGATTCAACTAAGGTGGTTGATACTCAGATTCGTTTTGCAGCAAAGGACGTAGATTCACAACAGCTCTGCGATGCACCTGAGGAGGTTATGAACTCACAGCTTTACGATGCAGATGAGGTTGACGGTTCACAAGTTTGTGATGCAACTCAAGAGGTCACTGACCCTCATCTTCCTACAACGTCCGAAAATGTTGATGACTCAGAGCTTCCTGAATTCGCTGGTGAAAGTGATCGACAAACAGCCAAAATGGAAGCAGAAATTCCAGGGTCTTCTCCTGAAACTCCTCAGGATATTGCAAACCAGAGTAACTATAGTGTTGTAGTATAAAGTGCTGGTGCTATCATGAAATTTTGCTGAGGTAATTTATATGTTCAATGTTCTGATTATTCTAGCCTTGAATAGTACTCGTATATTTTGATTGCAAGATTAGCAGTTACATACTCGTCACTATGTATATATGGCTATCATTTTTTACTGGTTGAAAATATGATTTCTTGATTCCATGCTGTTGAGGTGCACTATCCATCTGCTGTAATTTCTGAGGTTTTAATGCATATTCTTTTGTAAATATTGAGATGATGTTCATACTACATTACTATGTTTTTTTTTATCTTCTAAACTCTATGGGCTGAGTGTTTCTGTCATAGCTAGAGTTCTCTTCTTTGTCTAGTCTGTAGGGTAATTCATGTCGCAAAAGGCAACCATACTTCAAGAAAAAAAATTTGGGTGAAAACTTCTCTAACCCAATTTGCAGTCTGGCTTCGAATACCTGCTTTTTGCCGAACTTGACATTGTACCAAAGACAGAAAACTTTATACAAATGCTTGGTGACTTGTTCAGTTAGATGAACTAATTTTATGAGTACAAACTTCGCAATATGGATGCATTGATGAAGTAATAACTTAGAAAGCGTAGTTGTTGTGATAACAGATAGAACTTTAGATGTGTACTAAACTGATGTGTTTCTCAATTATTTAGGTATGGAAGTCTGTATTTTGTACTATATCCATCTGTCTTCAATAATTTAGGTACTAATTTGTCTACACAAAATGGTTTCGTACCATGTTGTTTTAGCCATTCATGCCATTTGAGGTGATCTCTGTCATGATTTTCCGTGAAGGTCATGGGCAAAAGTCTATGGCTTTTGTTTATTACACTCAACATTTGGCACCTGAATTTGATGTTGGGTGCAGACAAGAGTCGTATTACTTTTTTGGGGGATACAATTCCAATATAGCCATTGTGATTGAGATACATTCAAAGGCCAGTATTGTATCAGTGATTCTGATTTTGAGTGTAGTGATCCAATCAACAGATGACACCCTGAAAGCAGAAGCATTTGATTTACATGGAAGTTCTGTACGCGTCTATTTGGTTGGTCGATGGTTTTTTGTGTGCTCTGTTTTGGGAAGAAAAGCGACTGTTCTACATATTTTTGTGTGTAATTAATCAATAATTGGGAGGACATTTAGAAAGTACTGAGGCACCAAGCAATTATGTGGTAATCTATAATTTTACAACTGCTCTGGTCTTTTCCAAGATGGGTAGGTCTGATCTTAGCTTTATAAAAGACTCTTATCAGCATTCTATATATCATAATGCTCTGGGAGTTTACCTAATGGTAAATTTCTGTAAATTTTGTACTGAAACTAAGTTCTAGGATGTTGTAGGACTACTGTACCAAGCTCCTTGATAACCCACATGGGTACTACTGTCACTACTGTGTGCTTACCATTGATCATCTGCAAGGGTTTAGCTTGCAAAAGAAACATGTTTGAACAGTAATGATCCCTCCAAATTCAAATCCAAAGGAAAAAATAAAATGTGCTTGCGAAAGTTTAACATGCTCCGTATTTTACCCAACACTCAAAACTTTCTGCCCAGTAAGTTCTCAATCTCAGGACCCTACCTAGGCTTTCAAACCTTCTCACTCAACATGACCCCATCTGAACACCACCACTCCACCTATCACTTCAGTCACTTCTTTCACAGCGGCTGATTCACTCACTCACTCTCTTTTTCTCACATAGCGGTGGCACTCAATAAACTCCCACACTTGAACTGAAACCAGCACTGAAAAAATGCTGCAGCAGAGCAAGCCTCCACACCTTAGCACAATGCACTGCTCCTCAAACTCATTGCTCCCTCTGATTCTGCTTCTCATTCTCCTCTCACTCTCTTCTTCCATTCCTTCTGTCTCAACCACAATTGCTCACCATCCCACCAACACCATCAGACTGGCTCCCTTTGAAGCAGAAGCTCTGTTCACCATCATGGAGTCCATGTCCTCTGATCAATCCTGGAGAGTCTCCTATCCCAATCCTTGTCAGCCGGGCTCAATCTGGCCTGGACTTGAGTGCAAACTAGGAACAGATAACCACTTACATGTCTCAAGGCTTGACTTTGGCAACCATCCAAATCCAAGTTGCAAGACAACAGCTACATTTCCTTCACAAGTTCTATCTCTTCCACATCTTCAGTCTGTTTTCTTCTTCAACTGCTTCACTCACACTAAAACCACTCTCTCTGTTTCAAGACTCTCCAATGCTTCCTCTATTCAACGGCTCAGTCTCCGATCAAATCCTGCGCTTGTTGGTCCAATCCCACCTCAGATTTCATCACTCAAGTCCCTTGAAATCCTTACATTGTCTCAAAACCGCCTCACCGGAAAAATTCCACCGGAGATTTTCAGCTTGAGCAGCTTAGTACACCTTGATTTGAGCTACAATATGCTCACAGGCATTGTTCCAGTCAAATTAGGTAGTCTAAGAAACCTTCAAGGCCTTGACTTGAGCTACAATATGCTCACCGGGACAATCCCAAACACAATTGGGGAGCTGACTCTGCTTCAGAAAGTTGATTTCAGCTCAAATTTGCTGAGTGGGGAAATTCCAGATGGAATTGAGAAGCTCAGTTTGCTAAACTTCATGGCTCTGAGCAACAACAAACTGCATGGACAACTCCCAAAAGGATTGGAGAAATTGCAGAGCTTGCAGTACTTAATTTTGGATGGTAATCCAATGTACATAACTCTGCCACTGGAGCTTGGTAAGTTGGTGAAGCTTCAAGAACTCAGGCTTGGTGATTCTGGGTACTCAGGCACTATACCTGAAAGCTTTTCACAGCTCAAGAACTTAAGCACTCTGTCATTGCAAAACAACCATCTAACCGGTCACATTCCGGTTAGCTTTGGCAGCCTCTCACACATATACCACTTGAATCTTAGTAGGAACATGCTGGGTGGAATTGTGCCTTTCAATTCAAGTTTCTTGAGTAGGTTGGGCAGGAATTTGGATCTTAGTGGAAACCCAGGTCTCTGTTTGAGTCCCTCTGAAGCACATAGTTTGAAGATTGGAGTCGATGTTTGTGGAACCAATAGCAATGGTACTGTCATGATGCCATTGAAGAAATCTCAAGCTTCATCTGGGCTCTCCAAATCATTATTTCTCTTTGCACCTGCACTATTTGTTTTGGGATTGCATCAGATATTGTTTCTAGACTTCTAGTATGATATTCATTAGTCCCACAATAGTGATATTTGTACTCTATAGTCTAGTTGCTTATTGATTATGCTGTCTGATCTCTCTGTAGAAGCTAAGAATATGTAGATTGTCTAATAGAAATAAGATTTTTAGGTGCTTCTGAGAGTCTAAGTCTACTAGGATCAGATGCCATGTATAGAAGGATGGTAAGGTTTTTTCTGCCATACAAGTTTCCATTTTTAGCAGAGCCCTATTTGCTATTCGTCATGGGATCTAGTGAGCAACATTTCTTCCCAATCAAGCCATGTGCTATAGTCATAAAGCTCATCATGTTGTGGTTGAAACTTGAAAGCTTGCCCTATGTCAAGAAGGTAATACTGGGTTACATTTGGATCTGAGAACTGTGCATGTAAATTTGAACCTTGGTTATTTTGCAGCAAATGCTATAGACCCTTCCTGTTGTATGGTCCTCCAAATATTTCCGGGGGGGGGGGGGGGATTGGCGCTCCTGATTGTGACCCCCTTTTTTGAAAGGTTTCTATTAGTATGCAAGAGAAAGCATTATATATCTGACACTATTTCCTGGGGATCATGTGTTGCTGTCTTTGAATTGCATCTTGTAAATATATATGTCACAAGACTCGTATTGGTTCTACTAAAGGGTTAATAGTAACTGAGAGAGAGAGAGAGAGAGAGAGAGATAGGCCAGAATCGCCAGATGATATGCTGGGAGTTGGGACTAGAGCAGATGGTTTTTCTTAAATTTTGGAGGGTGGAAAAATCAATATGAAACCTCTAAAATCAAATGTACAGTTCAATGTGTGCTAATGTACATAGTAATATACATTGTTACTTCTTTGTTCTAATTCAAAATCTGACTCTCAGTTTCGACTTTCGCGTAAGTCGGAGACTACAACAAGAAAAATTGTACTGATGTGCAAGCAGTCAAAGTCTTGGCTGAAATTTCACATTTGATCGGTAAGTCGGTAACTATATCTTAAGGATTCTAAACTGAAGAACAGAAATAATGAAAGTGAAAAGGAATCAACAATGGTAGGGTATGTGAGGACAAGGCTTCGGTGGAGGTTGATGAAACAAGACCACCAGAGAGGACTACTACTGATTGCAAGGACACATGAGCGTTTTGAGAGCTGGATCCCACGTTCCTCTTTTACATAAATCACTATTTCGTTACAGTCTTCTTCGTACACAGCATTATTAGTTATTACTGCTTTCCTATTTGCTGTGCCTCTCCAAAAAAAAGACCTGCATTCCCACCTCCCCATTCAATATTTGAATCTAAATTAGATAACCCTAGCCATGATCATATACCCATCTTTTTCCTGAATGTTAAATGTCTTACAACAACTCCAAAGTTTCAAACACAAAGAGTCCCACATCTTTGTCTAATAACACTGCTCAGCTCACCCTCTTGCTCATTTCTCAGTCCAGATCATCGTAGTTTTGCATGTATTATTAGATTTTGTGAAACTACATTAAGTTCAAGGGCCCTCATAAACGTGGGAGGCCATTAACCTGAAGAAGAATCAAATCGTCGCTCCAAATATGGGAAACAGTTCAAACAAGTAGAATCCAAAAAGCCTCACACGCCCATGAACCATCCCCTTCCTAGAATTGAATGTGTGCATGTTCTTCTAAGTTCTAAACACAGTCACTTGTCACATTAACAGCTATATCCATTGTTTTACATGTTTGCGTCCATGAACGTATCACTGAAAGCCCTCATCACTGCGTCTCCATAAACTTTGTCACTTTACCAAGTTTTGTGTATCTGTTGTGGGGCAAAGAAAAACCCTAGGGTGGATGCAGATAGCTAGATAGAAACTTATGAATATTGATCTAGCTGTGCGTCTCATTTTGTTAGTGAGAGCCAAAGTTTATGCAGAGCCTCACGTGGGAGAGCAGTAGTGTGTCCGTCGTACGAGTTTTTCACTCTACCAGATTGTTTTCCTATGTTAATAGGTTTGGCTTCTCTACTCCTTTTCACTTTCTCCTACTCTGAAAATGGAGATATACTAGCATTTCTCTTAGGGCATCTCCAATGGAGAAGTCTTATATGGAGTCCTAAACCTATTTTTAAGACTTTATTTTGACACTATTTATTTAATACTTCAATCATCTCTAATGATTAAGGTCCTATCTCAAAGTTCTAATTTTATATATTTATATAACCTTATTTTATGTTATTTTTAATAATAATAATTTAAACTTTGTAAAATATAGTTTGTACATGATAAATAATAATTATATTAATTTTTAAAAAAATCTGACCGTTATATGAAAAATAAGTGATGGATTGAATAATAATCGTTGGATCGATTTAAATATATATTTTTACCGTTGGATCAGAATCAGTAATGAAAAAAAAACAAAGATTTAACTAAAATTTGGATCAACCGTTGATTTCAATTTCAAATCAACTGAGGCAGTCCGATTTTTTCGGAGTCGTTAGGCTGGGAAGAGGGTTTGCAACGGGAAGAAAGTGGGCGGGTCTCATGTCTGCAACCTGTCGCTCACTTCTCTCCCTCCGGCACATCGTACGTCTTCCCGCTTCCCCTTCTGTCTTCCTCCAGCGCGAGTTCGCGCCACACAACTGCTCCAGCGCGTCTCAACCTCCAAATCTCTCTCTCTTCCACTTCTCCTCTGCGCTAGCTGCCCCACCATTCCACTCTCTCCATTTTTAGGACGCGATCTAAAGGAAGATCTATTTTAGGACTTCTTTTAGCACTCCAAGCTATATGTCATAGGTTTAAGATCATCCATTTCAACTATTGGAGAGCATAAATTTCACCCAAAACTATATATATATATAAGTTTAGGACTCTCCGGTGGAGATGCCCTAAAGAGTTTAAGATTCAACAATGCCATGTTCAATCGTGAGACCAGGGCACGCTCCTTTATGCACACGTACATCATCTCAAGGGCCGTTGAAATGGGATGTTTGATAGATTGAAATATAACATATATGCTTGTTCGTAGCTAGCTATAAAATTACCACATAAGTAATTTGAATTCATCTTTATACATATAACAAAATGTATCTTACTGTATCCTTAGATATGAAAAAGATAACTAATGACTAATGACCTTGTGAGAGCATGATCTATTAGAGCATCCGCACCCATGATTGAAGCAAGAAGCAGAGCAAGAGCAAGACTTGCTTCAAGCAAGATGTATCCAAGATTTGCTCAAGCAAATCAAATTTTGCACACACCCATTCACTATTTGCTTCAAGCAAATCAGCTTTGTCATGTAGTGAAATGTTTAAAAATGAATTACCGGATAGATTTACCACCAATAATAATGTGACACGTGTCTTGATCGGTAATAATTATACAAGATTTCCGGTAAGATTTCCGACTAATTAAAAATTGACACGTGTCACCGCCATGTGTTATTGTCGGTAAAATAATTGGACTAGATATCCGGTAAGATTTTCGACCAACTACGATGCGACACGTGTCACTGCGAGATAGCGTAGTCGACAAAATAATTGAACCAGATTTCCGGTAAGATTTTCGACCAATTACAATGCGACACGTGTCACTGCGAGATAGCGTCGTCGACAAAATAATTGAACCAGATTTCCGGTAAGATTTTCGACCAATTACGATGCGACACGTGTGTTCATATTTGACGATCGGATTATCTACAATTGTCTATAAAACGATCATCTTTCTTTCATAGTTGCCTCACACCATTTCTCTCAACACTTAGCAACATTTCCTTGTTCATCACTCAAATGGATCCTTTCAGCTTCCCCCATTTTTTCCGGAGGAGACAACGTCAACAAGAAGAGGATGACTATATGGAGCAATCATTCATCAATCAGGTGGTCATTGCGGAAGCACAAGACGACGATGAACCCGATCGACCGAGCGGTTCACGTCGCGGTAAAAAACCGAATCGTGATCGACAGAGGCTATCAAGGGGACGCAATCTCATGGATGATTACTTCATCGAACGTCCCAACTTCGAGGCGGCAGAATTTCGTCGTCGATATAGGATGAGCAGAAACCGATTCAACATTATCATGACGGATCTATGCAACCACGACCAATCTTGGCATCAAAGACCAGATGCGACTGGATTGCTAGGGCTTCTTCCTGAACAAAAGCTGACCGGTGCTCTGCGAATGTTAGCGTATGGGGCGGCCGCGGATCAGTGCACAGAAATTACAAGGATGGGGGAATCGACTACTCTGGCATGCATGAAGGCTTTTTGCAGCCAAGTGTATGAAATCTATGGTCCAAGGTACCTCCGCAGTCCGACATCGGCAGACCTCACGCGACTCCTAGCTAAAGGCGAACGCCGAGGCTTTCCTGGCATGATCGGAAGTATCGACTGCATGCACTGGGAGTGGAAGAACTGCCCAACCGGCTATCAAGGGGCGTACTCAGGTCGAAAGGGTCGCCCAACTGTTATTTTGGAGGCAGTGGCCTCGTATGATACGTGGATATGGCACAGCTTCTTCGGGTGTCCTGGAGCCAAAAATGACATTAATGTGCTCCACCTATCGGATGTGTTTTCAGAGGTCCTTTCAGGAAGAGGCCCAACTGCCGTATATGAAGTCCATGGAGAGAGGTACAACCACGCTTATTATTTGGCTGACGGAATATATCCAAGGTACTCTACATTCGTCAAGACTATTTCTAATCCCCAGACGCCGCAAGATAAACTGTTTGCAAAGAAACAAGAGGCATACCGGAAAGATGTGGAGAGGGCCTTTGGCATCTTACAATCTCGATGGGCAATTATTCGTCATAGTTGTACATTGCACCACAAATCGGTAATGACTACCATCATGTTAGCTTGCATCATATTACATAACATGATTGTTGAAGAAGAGTACGTGGAGGATGAGGATGAGAATGAGGAAGAAGAAGACGTGCAAAATCCATCGAGGGCTTTCCGGGTTTATGATGGGCCGGTGGACCAACAAGGGAATCGAATTTCTTTTGAGCCAATTAGTAGAGATGGAGCAAATATACATAGGTTTCACGACCGTGTTGCCGATCTTGAATCTGGTTACATCCATACAGAGCTTCAGAAGGACTTGGTGAAGCACAATTGGAGGTTGGAAACCGGCGAGATACTCTAAATATTTAACTTGTGTTTAATTTCTGTATGTGTGTTTAATTTTTGTATGTGTGTTTAATTTCTGTATGTGTGTTTAATTTTTGTACGTGTGTTTAATTTCTGTATGTGTGTTTAATTATGAAGCTTCCGTTTTTATTTCAAGTGTATTTTAATTTCATCTTAATGAATAAAATGCATCTTTATTTCTTGAAAATTTAAATTACATAAAATTTAAATTACAGAAAATGACGAGCCAAGCCCAGATTTATTCTTAGTACAATACTATAATTAACTTCTACGGAAAGAGCACGCGACTTGGGTGATAACAATCAGAGTATGTTTCATCGGTATGTTGATCTTGACTAGGTTCTCCGGCATTAAGGATGGCTAATTTCCTCTTTGTAAAATATCTTTTTGAGATTGGGGTCATTGCCTCCAAATCCATTGTCATGATCCTCGTTTCCTCCTCAAGTTTCTTCAATCGTAACTCTTCATCCGCCCTTGCTTCATTCCGCCTTTGAATTTCTATGTACTCCGCGTAATAACTAAGCTCACTCTCATTATGCGCTATCCTCTTGGATTGCCACGAAGCTTGGTCACTAGCAATGGTATGCAAAACCTCAACTCGTTGCTCAATAGGAGTCTTACCTTGTTTCTTTTGTCGCCTTGCTTCCTTTGCCGCCTTCGTTCCCATTGGTCTAGGCGGACTAGAGGGAGCGGGAGCGGGCACGTGACTTTGAGGTGTCTCATTCACTTCTTCGTCATCCAAATTAATGGTTGGAGATGATTCGGCGGCCGAAGGAGTAGGTTGGTCACTACTTGCATATGGAGATGGAGTACTTGGTAGCACCGAAATGAAAGAAGGATGATTCTTAACCACTTCCCAACATTCAAAGTGTGTAAACACTTTCTTCATATCCTTATAGTAACATGATTGAGCTTGCTTGACCTAATAAAATAATTATATTAGCTACAAAATTATGCTACAAAAATAAAGTACAAAAAAATTATGCAACAAAATTAATAATATATGCTACATAATTTAAATTGTATACATTATTTAAATTGTATATATAAATTGTATACATTATTTAAATTGTATATATAAATCGTATACATTATTTAAATTGTATATATAAATTTAAGCACAATATTTTATATATTTAAATTGAAGCACAATATTTTATATATAAATTGTATACATTATTTAAATTTTTATACATTAAATTTGCTACGCATACAAATTTATATAATGTATGCTACATAATTTATATTATAATATAACTCATCATTATGTTACAAATAAATAAACTTACCTCATCCATTAGCGAAGTGCCGCTAGCTATACGTTGTTGTGCCGCGTACAAACATTCGCCCCATTTTTGCAAGAGTCGCTTGAATTTGTTGTAGTGAGACGAAAGCGCGATTCGGGTCCTCGGCTCTTTCGGAGGATCACCGGGTGCTGGCTCCCAATTTTTGACATAATCCGCATGAATTGTCTCCCACAATTTCTCCCTCTTTTGTTTGTTGCCGTCGTATTCATCGAGGCTATGACGCACAAAAGAAATACACATTTGTAAATCTTCGGAAGGAAGCCAATGTGTGCCCATTGTTTAGGAAAAAAAACTTAACGAAAGGATAGAGGAGGAGGAAGGAGAAGTGGAATGGTATGCTCAAATTGGTGTGAATTGAGCAAAACTTGAAGTAGTATTTATAGGCAAAGATTTGGGAGAGAACCAGTTTTTTTAGAATTTTTTTACTATTTTTTTGAGTTATTTCCGTTGAAAAATCAGACCTGACTGAACAGTAACCCACATAGCCGTTGGGTTTAAATTCTAGCCATTGGATGAGGAGAGGGATTCAAAATGGAGGGCTGAGATTGAGTTAGCCGTTGAAGGCTGATGCAGGAGCTCGGTAAGCCACGTGGCACAGCAGGATTGGTCCGTTATTTTTTTTTTTTACTATTTACTGGCGCGTGTGTTACACGCGCCAGCTTTAAAAAAAAGGCCCAACGCGCCTGACGTCACCCACGTGGCGTGGGGTCCGCCAGGCGGTCGAGCAAACGCCGGAGCAGATCCAGCTCGAGCGTTCGGTCGAGCACCGCGAACGCGTTGACTGGGCGAGCACGACGATCCCGGTGCGAGGAGCTTTTCCGTTTTGCTCGAGCAGCACGGCCGTGCCCCACCACTTGCTCGATCAAGCTCTGCCCGGCTGCTCGCCGGTGCAGATGCTCTTAATAACCTTGTGAGAGCATTATCTATCGAAAATCATGGAAAAATGCACAAATAGTGTCTATGTTTTCATTGTTAGGACAGTTTGGTATCTAGAGTTTCAAAGTTAACAGTTTGATACCTGGACTATGATTTCATTGACATCGGGATACCTCCTGTCATTTTTCCGCCCATTTTAATGACGTGGCACGTGAGTTCGTTGATTTGATATTAAAAAGACCATGATGCCCTTTGATATTTGTTCTTGGCTTTTGCCAAGAAACGTGCGCAAATTTGGTTGGTAATTTTTTTTTTCAGATCTTTTACATTCTCTAATTTCTTGAATTTTTTTCCCAAATAAAAACCCAAAAATGTATTAAAGCTGCTTATCAAAACTACTTGAATCCAAACAACCTGTTAATTATAATTCAAACACTACTATCCACAAACCGTAACGATCAAATCATGAAGTTGTGGTTAGATATTACTGTGTTGGTTTGTTAGTGAATGTGATCATAATGAAGTTTGTAATTGAAGAAAGGAAGATAGAGAAGTCAGGACCGAAGAAAAGAAGATAATGATGTTGATTTTTGGGCGGAAGTGTTTTATAGTTCGAGAGTTAAAGCCAAATAGGTTTGTATGTACAATGATCTTATTACCTTCCGATTTTGACAAACAGGCAAGACACATCATGGATTAAACGTAAAATGGGTGGAAAAATGACGGGAGGTTCCCCCTCCTGATGCCACCGAAATCAAAGTTCAGGTACCAAACTGTTAATTTTGAAACTTTAAGTACCAAATTGTCATGACAGTAAAAGTCTGGACATCATTACATTTTTTTCAAAGGCAAAAATTGCTCGGATGATTACTCATGTATGACATGTTTTAAACTTTGTTCACTCATGTATGATAAATATCACTAAGGTCACTATCGTTAGTCACTTTGATCACTCTGTATTAAACGAAAGTTTAAAATTAATTAACGTCGTTAAAAAGTAGTCTCGTGTCGGTCACATTCTAATTAACAAAGGTTTTGAGGGGATATTTATGTCTTTTCTATTTTATTTTTTATTTAGATTTTAGAAATTATTAGGATACTATCAATGTTAGAGACGTCTATCTCTCTCAGTCTCCACTTTGATTCCTATGGACACCACTCAAAACCCCCGGTGCTTGTCCCAAATCATTTTCCTCCCTCCTTATCTCCAATCTGAAAAATTTAATTAGGAGTAAAACCTTCAATTACATCGATTTGTTTTTGGTTATACCTTTTAATTTTGTTCTTCAGTTATGGAATTCAATTTCTTTTCATAGATCACAATCATTACCTGATGAATTTTGATGGAAGTTAAAGAACAGATCAACCAAAAGCAAAGCATATATGCATTTAATTATGTCATGATTATATATCCCTGCTGGAAAGAATTTTGTGTTGATAAATCTATGCACATTATGCAGAGGATATGGCTAGCTTTTACAATTTTTTCTAAGTGGATATTGCAGAAGCTCACCCAACAATTAAACGCAAACATATGTTTCCCAAATTATGTTAGGATCCTCAATATTTATGCATTTAGCTAAGATAATTATTACTCTACTAAGCTGTTGTGCAATTGACACGTGGTCATAGATGGCTTTGCTATATAAGCCCAATTGATGTACTGAGCTGAAGAATTAATCAAATCAAATATCAAAATTTATCTTTTATTTATCTTATTTTCCCTTCATTTCCTTTGGTTTTTCTACTAGTTCTTTGGTTTTCATCTCTTTTTCTGGATCTGGATCCCTTTTCTTTTTTAAATCCATCTCATTCAAAATCAAAGCCAAATCAAAGTCTCTACGAGTGTCAAAGTATGTATATTCTAGGTCGCGGAGCATTTTTGATCCCAACTTCGCCACCACCCCTCTATCTCTCTCTCTCAGGGAAAAAACATAGTAACAATCTTTATATTCCGATCTTGCCACCACCTCCCGACAACGTCGTTGCTCATCCACGCAGTTTCCTCGACTCCCGCAACTCCTCGTTCAGTAGTAAGAGATTTCTGCTCTGCTTTCTGTTGACGAAGTCAGAATAGGACAACGATGAACCCGACCCGATTTGCTTTGCTCTCTATCGATCGAGAAGAGAAGAAGAGAGGGAGAGAGAAAAAAAAATAGAAATTCAATTTTTTTTAGGTTATTCCCATCGGCCATAATTTTAGAAAACTCTTTTCCACTAGCCTAAATAAGATTATAATATTACCATCAGCCAACTAATTTGTTCCCACTTATAAAATCTTTCAATTTCTTTTATATTTTTATTCCAAAAATACTCTCGTCACAATTTTGAGCCTCTTTTTTTCACCCAAACTGATATGGAACACAAACACAAACACACTCTCTCTCTCTCTCCGATCCAAATCTTTCTCACTCGAAGCCATGGAGTCTCGTCGATCCAAGCCGTCAGGTCCACCGTCTGACGTCATATTTCTCCGATCTCACCTAATTACTAGTCAAGCCGCCGTCGCCGCGATGGAAGAGCCACCATGGTGAGGCTATTCTCTCCGATGTTCTAGCTAGCTGATCCATCGCTCACACGCAAAAACGGATTCACAAATGCATCTATCTATGTAAGTAGCTAGGCTGGTATTACTTGTCTTTCTCGACTGTCCATTGCTGATCAGTTATGTTATTCTTATCTTATCTCTATACTGATCTCGATCTCTCCCTCTTTTTCTATCGATATTCTGTGTTTCTATTAATTAGTGATATTTTTGTTAACACTTTCAATGTTTTTGGTTGTTTGGTGAACTCTGTTTGAGATGCATATGCAAACTAACTAGTTTCTACTAACTGCAAGTAATAGCACGTAATAACGGTGGCCTGGATAATCTGATTTAGTTGAGCTTGGATCGATTAGCTAGTTAATCTATATACGTTGTTGTTAGCTAGCTTAGCTAATTTAAGTAATGCCGCAGAGGGTGTTATGCTTGATTGGGTGAGAACTATCATCTCTCCGGTTGTAACTGTTGTTCAATTGTATTTGAAGTTCCTAGAAATGTTGCTCCTATAAATGTGTATCAAGGGGAGGTGTAGAGTTGCTTCTAGAAATGTTGCCTGTACTGTATTTGAAGCTGCACAGAAGGTGTTCGATAAAATGCCCAAGTGGAATGTAGTTTCTTAATGTTGCCTCTACTGTCTTTGAAGCTGCACATAAGGTGTTCGATAAAATGCCCAAGTGGAATGTAGTTGCTTGGCATATATTGCACTTAAATTGTTAATGGTTAATAACTTGGTACATTGCTTAGTACATGTTTATAGCATTGGTATTTGATTCCTGAAGGTGTGTTTGGTTAATTACACTCATTATTAGAAACCATTTTGGATATTACACTTAAATTAAAGGTGTGTTTGGTATATTACACTTAAATTGACCATCAGTTGACTCTCAACTGACACTCAGTTAAGCCTAAACTGATACTTAGATAACTCTAAATTGAGTATCATTGAACCAACCTCAACTGAGTATGAGTTGAACGTCAACTGAGTATCAGTTAACCCTCAACTGTGTATCTACTCAGTTGACCCTCAACTGAGTATCAGTTGAACGCCAATTGAGTATCAGATGAATGCCAACTGAGCACTTCTTATGTATCATGTATCTGTCATTGGTGTATTATCTAGGAGCTCTAGTAATGATTGTACATGTGTAGATGATAGTAATATACTACTCAGTAATAGACCTAGAAGGATCAAGGTCGGATGTCTCGGTGTCATTCACCTTGTTTATAGTTTCTGCTATTCCTTGTATGCACCAAGTAATCATATAGCAATGCTTACACACATGCAGGCTTTCATGCACATTATTATTGCTTTAAATGGTTTGTGGTATTCACTTCTAGATTGTTAGCTCTGTTATTTTTATTATGTAGGTTATATGGGGTCTTGCACCACTTATGTGTTTGAGTAGAAACCTGTTCCTTCATGTATGGTTGTCCAGTATGAGTTGAACGTCAAATGAGTATTTATTTGTTTAGGGTAAACTGATACTTAGTTGAAGATAAACAGTCAATGGTCGAAGTCAACGGTCGAAGTCACCGGAATCCGGTCACCGTTTGTCAGAATCCGGCCAAAGTTGCCAGAACCTGGTGACCGGTCAATAGTCAACGCCGGTGGTCAATGGTCAACGCCGCTTGAGTCAAGTCAACAATCAATGAAGAGGCGATGAGAGAGTAATGGTATTGGGTAATTATTAATTAAAATGAAGGTAGGTTAGTCTTTTTACCTAATTAGTGGGGTAGTGGGAATTTTGAATCTTTTGTTAGGCTAGTAGAAATTTTGGATCTTTTTTCTTGGACTTTGGGGAAAGATCCTATTTTTTTTTTGTTTCAAAAAATGCACTTGCAAAATAACACATGAATGACACATAATTAATTTTTAACGAGGTCAATTAATTTTTAACATCCGTTTGAGACGGAGTGATGAGTAATTGTGTAGTTTTCTAATGACCTTAATGATATTTGTCATATATAAGTGAGTGAGTAAAGTTTAAAACGCGCCCTTTCTGAAAAATCATTGACGACAAACTTTCTGTAAGAAAGCATTCTCTTACGAGTATTCCGTCGTACAAAGATCATAAAATTTCTCCAATTAAAAGTCGTTTCCTGACACAAAAACTACGTAGAAACTACGTACGAATACTTCATCGGGGCGTGAGACTTCGGCTTAGTTTGACAATGTGGTGAAAATGCTCAGTTAAAATAAAGCTCAATTGTGATAATAAGCAGATGTAGAAAAACGCAAACAAGTGTTTGGTAAAACAGTTCAATTGCAGTACGAAAATATATGATAATCTTGACATGAAACTGTTGAAAATCTTATAATGACAAAAATGGACACCGAAGAACACTGGAACACTCGCTCATTTGTTCTTATAAAATCACTCATTAATCAATAATTTATACTACGTACAGATATAACCAAATAGCCTCCACGATTGCATAGGCCCTGTGAAAGAAGTAAAGGGAGAAGAATGATAAAGGGGATTGGAGATCGAATTGGTCACGCAGATGAACATCAGAAGAAATGCCCAACCAAGAAAATTGGTACATGAATAATTTAGTAATGACGCATTTGACTGATTGATTTGGAGTGAAGCTGATCGAAGAAGAATAGCATACAACAGCTGACAAGTGACAAAACAGCAAACCAAATGGCTTTCACACAGGACTTGGATCCATTGACCTCAAGAATTGAATATCAATGCGTAACTGCCGGTACATCCCAATCTTGTTTGTATACTGTTCTAGTAAAGTTTCTGCTAGTATGCATACACTTTGAACGTGCATATATTTGGAATGCATGGCTAACACCCATTAGTGTAATCAAAGCTGGTTAGAGTAAAAAGTGGTATCCAACTAAAATGTCAAGAATCATATCCAGTATGTTTCTGTATGGCACTCATAGCATGAAATAACTGCTACTTTGTTGTAGTTGTCCTCCTACTTGTGTTGATAAAAGTCTGTCTTAGTAACGATAAGCCACAAACCATAGAACTTTCATTCAACATAAAACTTTATGATTTCCCTGCAAGGAATTCAAGTCTCTCTTGCTTTAGACAAGAGGAGTTCCCGAATCTAACTACTCAGTAACAGAAAAGCATCAATCTTTAGGCCTCAATTCAACATAAACCCAAAAACAATAATCATGCACATTGGATTCATAAGCAGAATATAAAACGTAAAACTTGAAGGATGGAGAGGGCCAGAGAGCGAACCAGCAAATAATCCCAGAGAAGGAGGGCATTAGTTTAGACCAGAGTAGAAGAGAAAATGACATGGGTTGCAAGTTATAGAATTTTGAGAAAGAAAATAGAATTATAGTTAACCATGGGTAGGTTCCAAGAAATGTGTGGTGAGCACTACTTAAGTTCTTATTTTAGTAACAAAATGACCTGTATGTTTCTCAAATGCAAGTGTCTTTTTTCTTCTTAAACTCAAGGTTATAATGTTCCTTTGTGCGCAGAAAGACTTGTCGAGGGGCAAAAGAGTTTTGATGCTGTGTTTGCTTTAGAGGTATGTTCATGCATATACGTACACATATGGTTTTCGGTTTCTTATTTTAATGAGATTCTCTTAGTTTCTTCATCTAATATGTTTTCAATTGAAAATCATTCTGTAGGTGATTGAGCATGTTGCAAATCCTGTTGATTTCTGCAAATCATTGTCAGCCCTAACTGTTGCTGGTGGAGCTACCATAATTTCAACAATATAACCGTTCTATGAGAGCATATGCTACTGCCATTATTGCTGCCGAGTATCTCCTCCATTGGGTATCTGTCCATTTATGCCTGCTAAACTTGGTTATCAACATCAATTATCATATACTACCATCGATTCTCTTGTATTTTGGTCATGCATGTTTCATGTTGTGTACTGTCTTGAATAAGTACTTCCAAGTCTGATTATCTTTTTTCTTATGTGAATCTTCAAATCTAGTTACATAGCTGTCATCAATACTTGTGATACACCTTTAACATTTCCCCCATCTCAGTGATTAGTCTATTCTGGCTAGCTTGAAGTTCATTAATTGATCTATGCCAGAACTTACAGGGACAAGAATGCCATGATCTGTTGTAATGTAAAAGAATATAATGTTGCATTATTTACTGTATGGATTGATATGAATTGTTCACTTGCAGCTTCCTAAAGGTACACACCAATGGTCTAGTTTCCTTACTCCTGAAGAACTAGTCCTGATCCCTAGAGCGTGCTTCGATTTTGGTAAGCCTAACCCTTTCGATTGCTCCCCTTAATTTACATCTGCTACACTTACCTCTGCAGTCATTCACTTATCTCCATTATGGATTCGGTTCAGGTCCAAGAGATGGCCGGATTTGCATACAACCCACCCTTTGACTGGAAGATGGTCTTTGTCCGATGATATTAGTGTAAACTTTATCGCTTATGCTACAAAAGCGGAAACAGCCGATCTATAAATTTATGAATATAACCAAGTTTTGTCCATGGCTTTCAATGCTTATGAATGATTATTTATATTTGACCAGAAAAAAGAAAATGATACAGTAGGCGGTGGGATAGCTAGATGCCCATTCCCAAAGATGCTCACTATGATGTGTAAATGAAATAAATAATGTAATGCCTTGACCTATTGAGCAATATAGGAACCACAATCACATTTAGTTTCAGGTAGTGCTAGAGATTTGTTGACGACGGTTCGCATAACGACTCCCCAAACTTTCTTGGAAAGCAAAAGCATCAAGATAATAAAAATCGTATAGTATACGCGATCGGCATTATCCAGTTCCTCTCCTTTGAGCTTCCCGAGAACAAGTACAAGTTGCCGCGCGGGCCCCACCTATATTCATCCGCCCATCACACCTGTGAATTCCGCGGTTAAAAAATAACCCAGTAACTCCGTAACATATATATATATAGATATATAAAAAAGTCAAATATAATCTTCACTCCGACTGCGTCACTCGTCCGATCTCTTCCTTCCTTCCTTCCGTAGAGAAGAAGCATCTCCGTCTCCATCTCCTTTCTCTCTCCTCTTTATAAGATCGGGTTGAATCATTTTTGCGATATCCCAATTACAACGAACATGTCGAGGGAATTGCCGATAACAGCTCGCGGCCGATTGGCCGTACTCTCCGCCCATCTCGCCGCCGCGGCAACAATTGCCGACAACCCCTCCGCCGAGCAGCTCGAGACTCAGTGCTCGTCGGCGGCGGTCCAGCCTCCGGGGAGTCTGAGAGGAGCTTTGACCGTCGTCGACGACCGGACGGGTAAGCGGTACCAGGTCCAGGTGTCGGAAGATGGAACCATCAAGGCCACTGATCTCAAAAAGGTAATGGAAATTTGTTGTGATCAAAATTGACCCGATCTGTTAAAATAATAAAAGTAATGAAAATTATGGATTTGAGATTTTGTAGATAACGACGGGGAAGAATGATAAAGGGTTGAAGCTGTATGATCCGGGGTATCTCAACACTGCGCCGGTTCGGTCTTCGATTTGTTACATTGATGGGGATGAGGGGATTCTGAGATATAGAGGTTATCCGATTGAGGAGTTGGCTGAGAGTAGTACTTATTTGGAAGTTGCATATCTCCTCAGTAAGTTTTTGAGCTGAAACTGCAGTTATGTTTATGAGTCTGACAATTTAATCTTTAGTTTGTGTTAATAGTTGCTCTATTTTAACCAAGTTTGGTTTCGTATTACCATTTTTTTGTATCAGTGTACGGGAATTTGCCTACGCAAAGCCAATTGGCAGACTGGGAGTTTGCCGTTGCTCAGCATTCAGCTGTACCTCAGGGGATTTTGGTGAGCTTTTCT
This sequence comes from Geum urbanum, assembly GCA_946800695.1. NCBI lineage: Eukaryota > Viridiplantae > Streptophyta > Magnoliopsida > Rosales > Rosaceae > Geum > Geum urbanum. Next base: position 40,274,877 of record OX327010.1, on the reverse strand, counting down.
GTCTCTGCTATAGAAACTTCAGGACTGTTTGGAAGGCAATTTGTTTATGGCTTAATATTTAGTGAAGGAAGTATTCTTGAATGTGCTATGAGTCACTTATGAGGCATAAAATCATGTATGTAGAATTGAGCTTTTTCTGTTTCTGACATTTTTTTCTTTCTTTTTCATTTTGTAGGATATCATACAAGCAATACCTCATGATGCACATCCCATGGGTGTACTTGTCAGTGCGATGAGTGCTCTTTCTGTTTTCCACCCTGATGCTAATCCTGCCCTCAGAGTAAGTTTTCATATTTTCATCAGTACTGAGTCAAAATGTGTTCTTTAGTGAGTGAACATGGTATCATACTGTCATTTCATAGTATCATGCTTTAAGTGAGAGTGTCAATTGGAAGTCTTGCACTGTTGCTCAAAACAGCAAGTATCATTCTTTTGTTTCTCAGAGAAACGTAACAGAAAGAGAACACTGAAGTCAAAGATACTATGCAATTTGGTGAACAATTTTACTAGAGATGTCAACTGTTCGAGTCTTTGTGCAATATCTGAAAATATGTCTTTTTTTGTTAATATAGGGGCAAGACCTCTACCAGTCAAAACAAGTGAGAGACAAACAAATTGCACGAATACTTGGAAAGGTTTGTTTTGTTTTGTCTTTGTTACTTATTTTGATTTGCGGGCTTATAATACGTGGCTTTCATAATCCAATATGCCACACTCCTTCAGAATTTTAATTATTGATCTAAGTTTGATGGTACATTCCTGTGTCTATAGGCTTGCTTCTGAGTCTCTATTGCTGATTAACAATCTTTCATATAACATAATTAAATTTATTTACAGGCACCAACTATTGCAGCAGCAGCTTATTTGAGATTGGCAGGGAGGCCTCCAGTTCTCCCTTCCAACAACCTTTCTTATTCTGAGAACTTCTTATACATGCTAGATTCCTTGTAAGTTAACATTAAGATACCTTGGTTTTGATTTTTTCGTCGTACATACAGTTTTTGAATTGTTTATATTCTCTCAATATACTGTTTTTCTTGTGTTATATATTAGTCTCGCATTAGGCCATTTGCTGCAATTTTTGGTGTATAAAATTTCTTTTTGACAAACCTGCAGGGGCAACAGAGCTTATAAACCAAATCCCCGACTTGCCAGAGTAATTGACATTCTCTTCGTGCTGCATGCGGAACATGAGATGAATTGTTCAACAGCTGCTGCCCGGCATTTGGCTTCAAGGTAAGCATCTTGGATGTGGAGCGAAATTAGGCTCTCTGTGGCATAAATGAAAACCGACCTTAGATTGTCCAATGTTTGGTATCCATATGTGACACACTTGACTCTCTATGTATCCGTAGTGGTGTTGATGTTTACACTGCCCTTGCTGGAGCTGTCGGAGCTCTATATGGCCCCCTTCATGGTGGAGCAAATGAGGTAAGTTCATCAGTTTATGTGTACATACCATATTCATAAGCAATGTATTCATGCTTGAAAACTGAAATACCAAGTTGAAATCCGAGATGCCAAGTTAAAAAGAAGATTACTCGAGATCTTCTATCCATCATTTTCTCTGTGTTATTGGCTCAAAAATACATTTTTGCTGTTGTCTTCATTGATGCAGGCTGTGCTTAAGATGCTGAGTGAGATTGGAACTGTTGAGAACATTCCTGAGTTCATTGAGGGTGTGAAGAACAGGTATTACATCTAACTGATTAGTAACCGGTGAACTGACCTTGTTCGGAATCCTTTTTTGTTGAAGAGTTATTTCCTATTTCTCTTTCAGGAAGCGAAAGATGTCAGGTTTTGGGCATCGTGTGTACAAAAACTATGATCCTAGAGCAAAGGTCATCAGAAAATTGGCTGATGAAGTGTTCTCCATTGTTGGAAGGGATCCACTGATTGAGGTACATTTCGGATTCCATCTTGTATCTCTCCAAAGTCGTAGTTTCTTTAATCAAGTATATTTTTTGATTTTATGGTACAAATAAATACCATCTGGGCAATTGTTACGTCTGAGTGCAGTCATCTTTTGTCATTTTCAGGTTGCTGTTGCTTTAGAGAAAGCTGCACTATCTGATGAGTATTTTGTTAAGAGAAAGCTGTATCCAAATGTTGATTTCTACTCTGGGTTGATATATAGGTACTTGTCTTTACATCCAAGGACATAGAAAGTTTGTGGGTTACCTAGTGGTTAGAGAATATTGACTTCTTGTTTTACAGGGCGATGGGATTTCCCACGGAGTTCTTCCCAGTTTTGTTTGCAATCCCGCGAATGGCTGGTTACTTGTCACACTGGAGAGAATCCCTGGATGATCCCGACACAAAGATTATGAGGCCCGCTCAGGTTAGTTTCAGTTTTATGTTTGGGGTAAACTAGCTGGTTCACATCAGCTCCAGTTTCTGGTTTTCCTGTGTCTCCTCAGCTCTCACCGCCTTTGTGGTTATTCAGGTATACGTTGGGGAGTGGCTGCAGCACTACATGCCACTGAAAGAGCGGATATCAAGCACCGACTCAGACAAACTTTCTCAGGTGTCCGTCTCAAACGCCTCCAAGCGTCGGTTGTCTGGATCTGGAGTGTAGGTCTTTGATCCATGTAAAACATCACAGGAAGAACGAAAGAAAGAAAACAAGTCTCATGAGAGCGCATGCTCTTGATCAAAGCAGAAAGGCCGGAGGCGTTTAAAGTTGGGTTTCCCTTGGCTTAAATAGTTAAATAAGAACACACCCCGGTGCTTATATATTAGTATTCTTGAAATTTCTCAGACATTCTTCTTAGCTATGTAATACTTTGAATTATTTAGTTCTGGCTCATCACTTATAATAGATATTATCCACAGTTTGTCTTTTGCTTATCATAACAATCACTTCTGGAGATCAATACTTAAAAACGACAAAATGCATTAGTACTTATGGACAAACCTAATGGAAGCCGGGAAGCATCAATCTGCAAACATAGAATCAAACCACGTTGTCACTCAAAGAAGATTGGTTAAATTATGCAGGCATGATCGTAAAGCCCAAATAACTAACATGCTTACGTTGTTGTTCGTAAATTTTACACACACTGTATGCTACCAAGGAAGACACCTCCTTTTCCTTTTCGAGATGAGATTTGAACACGTGATCTTACTCTCTCCTCAGTGATCGAGATGAGATTTAAACACGTGATCTTACTCTCACCTCGGTGAGCATGTAATACCCTCTATTTTTTTTTCTACGATTTTACTTTCTGCCTATGGAGAGGCAGAGAGGTAATATTTTTGTTTTTGACGCTGTGGCCGATGAAGGCAAGACACGTGGCAGATGGGCACGAGATGAAACCCCAAGCCGAGTCACTACTCCATACAATCAATCAATGAAATAACAGAGAAGCTGCGCAGCGAGCGAACACAGATAATTCATATTCGTTTTGTTCTCTCGATTTAAACTCTTTGGACGTCTCTGTCGTTCTCTGTCACTCACCGCCGGCGAGTTTCCGGTCTCCTCTCCCCCCACCTCAGTTGAAGCAATCGATCACACCAGGTCCAATTTCTGATCTGTATTTCCTGCGTAGTCGTTTTTCTCTATCTGCTTTAGCTTTCCCACTCTTATTTGGATCAACAAATTCGGCTCCTAAATCTCTCAGTTTCTTAGAGAGTAGAATTGAACGGAGTGAGAAAACGAAAATTCGGATGCTAGTTTGAATCTGATCTCAATTTCTAATAGTGCTTTTAATATTGGGTGTAGTCAAGTATAGATTAGCTCCATTAAGGGTGAAGTGTTTAGTGTTGTCCACATTTTTTCGTAAGATTTTTTATTAATTTAGCAAATGCATTGAAAATCATTGATGTTGTTCTTGTGTTGTTAATGCTGGGTTGTTATTAGTGAGCTTTTGTTCTCGTTTTTCATAGGGGTTATAGTTTGGAATTGGACATTTCGGAGAGATCGTGAGGTTCATTGAATGTGTACACTGCATTATTGGGTATCTGTTTGCAAATTTTGGCTTGTATTGAGTTCAGAGAGATTTCTATTCTCCTTATTATCTTGCTTGCTTGCATCCATGCTATTGAGGCTTTGATATGTTGTCATTGCCATTCATATGGGTTCTTACTAGTGGAAGAAAAGAGTGGATCTTGTGCTTTTGTGCTTGATCTATAAGAGGAACATTTGGACACTGGAGGTATAAAAGTGAAACTAAGAAAACTTGGGGCGATACTTGCTAGAATAAAGTCTAGATTAATACCTGTAATGTCTAAGGATTACTTATAGGTAAGAAAATGCATAGTATTTCTGAAGTTGCTGCTTTATATGTTGTATATCTTTTTGACCACAATGTTAGAAGGGGTTCTTGCTTTTCAGAATTTTCACTTTTTTATTTGATTAGAAGGTAGAGAGATTTGTGTTGATGTCTTTATTTCCAGCCTTCTGAGCTATAGAAAAATTATCCTTTTTTCTTGTGATTTCATATGGCTACAGCTAATAGATTTTTTTTTCCCGTTTACTAACGCTGATTACTATTGCTCTGGGTTAGATCTTTGAAATCATGTCTGGGCAAAGTCAGCGCTTGAATGTGGTTCCTACTGTTACAATGCTTGGGATTATGAAAGCTCGTCTTGTTGGTGCGACGAGAGGTCATGCCCTCCTCAAGAAGAAGAGTGATGCTCTAACTGTTCAGTTTCGTGCGATTCTTAAAAAGATTGTGTCAACCAAAGAATCAATGGGAGATATCATGAAAACATCCTCCTTTGCCCTTACTGAAGCCAAGTATGTAGCCGGGGAAAACATCAAACACATTGTACTCGAGAATGTCAACACTGCCTCTCTTAAAGTTCGATCAAAGACAGAGAATGTTGCTGGTGTAAAGCTACCAAAATTCGAATATTTTACTGAAGGTGAGACCAAGAATGACCTCACTGGATTGGCCAGAGGTGGACAACAGGTCCAACTGTGCAAGGCTGCTTATGTGAAATCGATTGAGGTTCTTGTGGAGCTTGCTTCACTTCAGACATCATTTTTAACCCTTGATGAAGCAATCAAGAGCACAAATCGTAGGGTCAATGCTCTGGAGAATGTGGTGAAGCCCAGGTTGGAGAATACAATAAGTTATATTAAGGGCGAGTTGGATGAGCTGGAAAGGGAGGACTTCTTCAGGTTAAAGAAGATACAGGGCTTTAAGAAAAGGGAAATTGAGAGACAGATGGAAGCTGCTAAGAGTTTTTCAGATGATCAGGCTGCAGAATTCATGTCTTTGAAGAAGGGCATTTCACTAAATTCAGCTCAAAACATTTTGTCTGGAGGTATGGGAAAGGATGAGGATATAATTTTCTGATTGACAGGTTAGCTTTATTTGTTGGTTCTTAGGATGTGTGATTCTGGCGGTACTCTCTCATTCTGCAGACGATTACTTTTATTATTCTTTAGCCGAACTCTCATCGATGTACTGAATAAAAGCTCCATCACCCCCTGTATCGTTCTCTTTATTGTGTAGTATCTGTGACAAAACTTATATCAGCTCAAGGTTTTGAATGTATTTGTTGTGTGCAAGTTCTTCAGTTTATTACATAATCTACAAAACAAAATAGCTCAACAATATTCAAGCTTAAATGCATTACAATGTACACACACTATATATTATTGTACTAAAACAGGAAATGTATGAAGTATCACACGTAGGGAATATTTGTATCAGTATGACTTGGAAAACATTAGTCGTTCGACATCCGCCGATGAACCAGTGTCCACAGGAATTGTCCATGTTGATGTAGAACTGGCATCCCAAGCCTCGGCTATTACCGGACGGACATGGTCAACCTCTGCAATGGTTTGCTCGACAGGGGAAGGCTTAATCAACAATTGAATTCCCTCCAACTCAGTTGCTATTTCTTTCATACTAGGACGCTTCTTTCCTTTCATATTCAGGCAGCGCTTCGCAAGATTGGCAACGGCGATAATATTCTTTCTGACCGACCTTGGTAACTTGAGCATCAAGAATATCAAACAAAGAGTTCTTCCCCATGGAAACAAGGAAATGTGTTGCAAGGCTTCTCCCATCTTGTCTCCCATCCTGTGACCTTGTTACAGAAATTGGTTTTTGACCTGTCAAGAGCTCGGCAACGACGACTCCGAAGCTATACACGTCGCTCTTGTCTGTAAATTGGTTAGACTGGAAGTTCTCAGGATCCAAATAACCAAATGTTCCGTTTACGTGTCATGGTAAGATGTGTTTGGTCGATGGCAACAGACCTTGATGTCTCAAAGTCTGCAACTTTTGCTCTATGTTTATCATCCATGAGTATGTTTGAAGATTTGATGTCTCGATGGTAAATAGGCATTGAAGCAGAAGAATGTAAGTAGGAAAGAGCTCCGGCAATTTGGATACCGACTCGCAATCGCATTTCCCAAGTAAGAGGAAACTCCTCAGCACTTCGGCCATGAATGTAATGAGAAAGAGTTCCGTTGGGTAGGAATTCATTGACCAGAAGGGGAACTTGACTCTCCAAACAACATCCCAAGAGTTTAACCACATTCCTGTGGTTAATTTGTGAAAGAATGACAATTTCATTGATGAACTGACTCACTTCTCCTTCATCTACAACTTTCGACTTCTTCACAGCAACGATTCTTCCATCCGCCAGCATTCCCTTAAAAACAGTACCTTGTCCTCCTTGGCCAAGAATTCTGTCTACGCTAAACTTGTCTGTTGCTTTCTGTAATTCCCTTGCACTGAACAACTTAACTTTCTCAACATTGACTTCGCCGGAAGATAGCTGCTCCTTCAACAACAAACCGCCGTTCTGTTTGAAAAACTTTTGCTTGCGCTTAATGCTTTTCCTTTTCTTCATGACTTGCTGCAACCACCATACGCCATAGATTATAAAGAGGAGTCCTAAAACGCTGCCGAGAACTGCATTGCTCAACAAAAATAGAAAATAATTAACTTTGTCAAGAAGCTATTGTTTCATGGATCCTTGTTTCATATAACTTGGAGAATATCAGGTCATATATACGACCTCGATCATACCTGTAATGCCCAGTGTAATCGGTCGTAGTGGCCGATGTTGTGGGTTGTGACATTTGAAGGTCCCATTAGAATTGACACAAATGCCGGGAGCACATATATTTGGATCCTCACATTCATTGATATCTGAAATTGGATTGACCGTACATTTAATATTACCGATTATTTCCTAATAGAAAAGGTCGAGTAGTATGCACAAATTGTTCGAACAATTGAAAGTAGAACTTACCTTGACAGCCACCAATAAGATACGGGTTTCCTTGATACCCCTCTGAGCAGTAACATGGAGCAGCGTCATCACCTTTGCAAAACCTGCTCATGTTGTCCTGGGTGGAATTGCTTGATAATCCACCATTAATAAATCCAGTTGCCCATGTTAGTACTATAGGGACGTTGTCCATCTCAGCTATGGAAGAAGTGTTTGTGAGATTCGACGTAAACCAATCTTGGTCTACCAAGAATGCGTACTTACAACTATTAGCAGGAATCTCGTCGTACTTTATATTAGTAACCAACTTCCCGAAACTAGTTGGTTATTCTGTAGAAATGGAACAAGTAGAAAGTCTGGTCTGGCAGCAGTTAATTCCAGTGCAGCTACCATTTACTAATGTGAACATGGTCGCACCGCAAATGGACAAACAGACTGCTACTGTCTCTTCAGTCTCCACGTCCATCACCTTTGCTAAGCTCCCGCAACTGACTGAAGTGAACATGTTCTTCGGGGAGAACCAGAAAATGGTGCGGACCAGGTTAGGTATTTGCTGACTGGTTGTCTTGTTAAAGCAACTGGAGAAGGTGATCGGACTTAATACTTTTAGCGTGCCTCAGCAAGAGATATCTCCAGAATCTCCACTGGACCAGCGGAGAGGTTCAAGAAAGGTTTGGGAGGGTTAGTAGACTTGTCACAGACTATTCGGAGCGTACGGTACATGGAATCGCCGTTACCGAAGAAAGAATCTGATCCAATTCCAAAAGGATATGGGATTTCTATGTTTCCAGAGTGGGATTGACAATTAGGCTTTGCTAATGAGGGTACACCAGCTGATGCTTGCAAACACCATAAGGTCATAAGAGTGATATGAAGTAGTAGCAGCTGCACATCCATATTGCTCTTTGATCACTATTTCCTCTTGCCAAGCTATTTATAGAAACCAATTAGCTACTGATTAATGCATATGTACTTGGCGTCATCACTGGTCAACATGTATTTTTGTATATGCCATAATTAAGTACGCATGTGCATTCTGTAATATTCTGTAATGTGTCATTGGCCCTTTTGAAAACTTGTGGGCGTTGTGGCAAAAGAAAGACACATCTTGTGGGCGTTGTGACAAAAGAAAGATACATCTGTTATTTTCGAGCTACATGAAGAATCGAGTAAACTTACCTACACCCTTTGGTGTACATTTTTTTTTTGACATGATCGATTAAATTCATTCATACCTATATAATTATTAAAAGAAAATAGATTGTTTCCCACTTTTACCACTTGATTCTTTCCGAAGTGCCATTTTCACGATATAGAGATATAATTATTCAAAGGTTTATTAATATTAATTAAATAAATTTAGAAAATTTAAATTCTCGGTACTCTTCATTCTCTCTCTGACTCTCCAAATTTTTTCTCTATCTATAAAACTGCAAAAAGAACTCTTGAAAGAAAAAACTGCAAAAAGAAAACTATTATATTCTGTAAAAAAAATAAATCAATCGAATCTCTTTACAGTTGATCAACTACAGTTAGTTAGTTCAAAAGAAAAAACTCACACAACCACACCTATAGGGTGTTTACATTATCTAGTATAATAGTAATATAGAGTTTCATCAGATTACTCGGCCCAATAAAGCGAAATCCTAACATACGTACATATTATTATACTAAAACAATAGTACAAGCTCAAACCTAGACTATCAAACAAGGCTAGCATGAGAATGGTCAAAAATCAAAATGCCACTCCTTAACTAGGTAGGCACCATCTTTACTAAGCTGTGTTGTACCGCAACTCCTCCACATCCATGTCCATCAGAAACAAAACCAATCTCTTCTTTGGCGACTCCCTCTTTGTAATTACGGGCGCCATACCTAACTTGATCCGACCTTGGTGTACATAAATATGTTATATTTAGGAGGAGCTATCGTGTGTATATATAGTATGTGTAAATATAGAGAATATCAAACCTTCCACTCAGAGATTTTATTTTTTTATTTTTTTTCAGATCAGTGAATATAGTTAATGTCTGATGGCGATGGATAGGTTTAGGAATATGCAGAATACAACGAAAGTGGTCAGAAATTATATGGTGAATCCACCGGGAAATCTACTCTCTCAATTAAGGCCTGACCATTTTGGACTGTTAATCAACAGAACGGTTGGACAATCTATTTCGATCATCTGATGTGCTGAAATTTAAGGATGAATATGAAGACAGAAAATAAGCTCAACATTTTGTTGACACTGTTGCGAGATACTACTACAAAGTAAGATGACGCAAGGAAAATAAACAGACAATTGAAAATGATCATAATTGAGGAGTAACAGTACACTGCGAGGGCAGCTGGAATGTCCCTGAGGCACGTATTTCAAGCCTCCGCCAATCATTGTCTGGACTGGATGCTTCAAATAATGATTCGTTGCAGAGCTCAGTTGAGCATTCCCATAGATGGTGCTCCCTTCACTGATACAAGAACAGTTAGAAAGGCATCTTCTTCGGTTTGTATGGGGGCTTGCTCAGACTAGAAGAGGACGCAAGTTGGTTCCCAGGATATGCATTTGGCTTCTTAATGGGAGGTCTCTGGAAACCAGGTCTCTTCAGAGCTGCGGCATTTCTCACCTCAGGACTGTTCAAATGGAATATAAGCTATTAGTTATCATCACATAAAGCTTCAAGGAAATTATCATAATTGAACATTTGATTTTCCCCAAGTATAAAGACCTTTTATAATGCAATGTGTTTTGGGTTATCAGCTTTTCATGTAACAGGTCAAGCTTTTTTGCTAAATGAGTTTCATCACTTTTGTAATCAGTATTATGCTATAGTTTGGAACAGCTCCATCTGCTTTAGATATTTAATTCTGAGACCCTAGTCACCAAAAACATATTGCATGCCACATTCGTTGAATAGCAGCATTGGAAATGCCACCCATGCTTTGTTATATAATTACAAAAATTACCTTTTAAGATAGTCTAATTTTGCTTTCTTCATCAAATTGCTCTTTGTATTGGAAACATTGTAGTTGCCTGTGAAAGAAAAAAACCAGAAATAACAAAAGAAACAGAATTATTGGTCTTGGTGGAACTGATGGGGACGGAAAAGGAAAATGATCGATTAACATCTAACTATAGGAGAACAGATAAATTACCACCACCCCAACTTCTTTTATTGCTTGATGGTGGAACCTTTTCGCATATACGAACTTGCCGACTTTGTTTCCCTACAGAAAAATGAATAGTTGGTAAGTTTTTTCTTTGTTACTTCAATCGAGAAATGTCAAATCACACATCACCAGCTCACCAGCCTTCTAACCTCTAACGTTGTGAAACATTTAAAGCCTTGACCACAAAGTTAGAGGCGAAGCTGGTTAGTTGGTACGTGGTAAATAGCTGTTGCTTGCTTTGCTAGAACGTGCTGAGACAAACTTACGCGCATCTACTTTTTTATACGAATTCTTCAACCGGTCAGCTGCTTCATTTTCAGCCTCATCAACTTCCCTCAACTTTGCCTGCCAGTGACCACCCAGGTAAGTACGTATCCAAATTTTTCAATGAAGCTAGAAGCATAAATCACCTCTAAAGATTCTGCTCATAATTATAAATAAATATTGGCAACTCTATATGAAAGTAAAAGAAACAAATCCATTTATCTGGAGGAAGATACCCACCTGATACAATTGTAACCATCTGAAATTGACCTTCTTTTTCCTCATCCTTTCAATCACCAGATTAGTCCTCTCAATACCAAACTCCTTCTCGTAGAATTTCTTCCACAACTTGTCAGTCACTGGACTCAGATCCCTACCCTACAAAGAAGCAATTCAAAGAACATCTTAGAACAATCGCCAGAACAGAACAAAAACATAGCATGGAATACATTACTGCTCAGCTTACTTTTGTACTCTTCTCGATATGCATCAACTGGTCTTTTGTACAATGCGGTAAGATTTGCTCGAGAAAATCAACATCCGTTTCGCCAACATCCCCAAGGTACCTTATATTATCTATCGCCATATGAATACACAGATCAACCAAAGATGGAGCTGCAATTCTCTTCCCATTCCCTCTAAAATATTCCTCATCCATATTACCTGATCACCTCTTCTCGGCGTATGCCCCCCAACGCTGACACCTAAAACCAAATATAGTATGCATCATCAGACTACTTCATTCATCTTAATCAACCTTCTCAATATGATATAGATCACATCTCAAACTACCCTTGAATTTTTACTATGAATTCTACAAACAAAAAAACTGAGGCTTAACAGCTCAAAATGCAGTTGAACCCAGTTTTCTCTATCCCATATGACAATAAATAGAGAATCTAATAAGCAACTGACTGTTTCCAGAGTCCAAACTGAGCTGAGAAAACTGATACAAAAATCAAAAAAGGAAAGATGTATACACAAGGTCAACCTTTATTCTTATAACTTCGAACACTGATCTGATTAATCTATAGACATGAACATCATCTTTCCCAGTAATCAGAATCATAGACCAACAAACAAAACAAAAGAAACAAAACTTCAATTCAGAAACATCAAAACTCACAACGAATTCAAACAAAAAGTCAACCTTTCCATCTCATCCAACTCATCAGAAACACCAGAATTGAGACTGATCCAAATGCAAATCGCTAAAACAATCCAACAAGTCCAATACCATAATTAAAAACCCAAACTTTAAAAAAAAACTCGAATCTTGTGAACGAAAAAAGAAGAAGAATAAATGAAAAACAAAAATTAGGTTCTGGGTACTCACCGAGTGATCGGAAACGGGAAGAGACTGATTGACGGAGGCGAGGTGAATTATTGGATGTTAATTTTTTTAATTTTAAAGGGAAATTAAATTCGGTATTTTTGGGTGATATGAACTTGGTTTATATGGGGAAGATGAAGCCCTGGTCTCTTTTTGCCTATGCAGAGGAGGATCTTTTGTCATGAGATTCTCAACAAACCATGACGTCATTGTTATCTTTACCCGCTGTAAAGCGGCTTACCATAAACACTCTTATGGTTTTTTTGAGGAAATAACCACTCCAAGGTGGTCAATTCTCATTAATTTCGGGTAAATTAGTTAAACTATATATGAGTTAGCTTTCAGAAATTCACCAATATACTTCTATCTTTGGTCAATTTACTGATTTAATAGGTGGTAAAACAAAGAGTTGTTTCAAACAATATGGTGCAGTTTCTGTATAGAAAATTGTAGATTAAACTGGAACTGGTGATCCGATTTGCTCAAATCTAGCTGACTATATTGTTTCAAATATAAATTAGTAGTTTAGTATAACACATTAGTCATGAATATTCGTGGCTACAACGCGAAGTCCTCATCAGCTATCAAGGGAGGAACAAATTTGCAATTCTGAAGGGTCTGCTCAAAAATGTGACCCACTCTAAGCAATGTTTCCTGCAAAATAGAATCAAGTGTATGAATTTATCTTTCAAGTACCGGAGAAAACAAGGTCAGGTTGAATAGTACGTTGGGATGAAAACTTGACATATTGCATTGGTGTAGGAGAAAATGCAGTACCTCATCGAATGCTGCACCAATCATTTGAAGACCAACAGGAAGGCCGGCTGACCCTCCTTCGACAAATCCACATGGAAGAACCAATGCAGGTAGACCTGCCAAGTTCACATTAACCTGCATGTAGAGGTGAAAACAGGTCTGGAGTTGCTTAGTCATCTTACCACACTGGCAGCAATTACGACTTCACCAAGGATGAGCAAGATTGTCATAAAGCAATACGAGAGTAGGACTGGGAGTGCACAAGATCCAAAATCATATAGACAAGGAATCTGAGCACTTGTCCTATGTCTTAGAATTATATTGATGAACAAGAAAGCTGAATTGTGTTTCAGTTTCACTAAGTTGAACTGAGTTTTCATGAACAAGAATATGTTTTGGCTCCTACATTTCACTACGGTGACTCAACTATCACTGAACGCCCAGTACACATGCAAAAACATATCCACAAACACAATTTCAAAATTGGGGTAATTGGGCTCACAGTCATTATGTCGCCCGCATACATTGCTAGAGGATCGTTCTTCTTTTCACCTGAAGGATACATATAAAACGGTGATGCACTGAAATGTAGACTTATGGGACTCAAAGCGTGCTAGAAAAGCATACATGTCAGAGGTTCAACATACCAATCTTATACGCAGCAGATGGAGCTGCTGGTGAAATTAGGATGTCATGTTCATCCAGTGCCGCCTTGAAGCCTTTCCGAATTATAGTCCTCACCTAAAACACTATAACGATCATTAATTCAATCTTGATCAGAATAAAAGCATAAGCTAAATTTTCAGAAACCACGTATCCAGTTGTGGTATGCAAGAGCAAACTGATAATAAACTTTGAGCTCAATTACACCCACACACAAAAGCAAGACTAAAATCGAGTTTGCATGATATGTTATCTAACTTCCAGAGCACTGAAACTAGCCATAGAAACATAAACAAACATAATACCTGCTGGGCGCGCTTATAGTATGCATCATAATAACCGGCGGAAAGGGCATATGTTCCGGTTAGGATTCTCCTTTTGACCTTGAACAAATAGAAAACAAGTTACATCACAAGCTTGTATAATTCTAATTAAACCTTCAATCCAAAGTCCAGGTATTAACTAGACCAAGGGCACTGCAATAATGCTGGTCATTAGTAGAAACATCAAAATCCAAAAGGCTATATATTGTACCTCAGAACCAAATCCCTTGGCTCGAGAATCCATGTATTGAGAATTCAGCTCATCAGCAGCAACTTGGTTTCCGTACCTGGATATCAATACAAGATTAAGAATCAAACTAATGTTCATATAAATATGGAGGATTTAGAACAAGTAATCTTTGTTCTCCCATTTGCAGTAGAAATGTAAACAAAGCTTACATACACAAGTTTCTCTCTCGGACACTTTGTGTTCTTTCAACTAGTTGGTTGATTAGTTGCTTGTGTCAAATTTCAAGGCAATCTTGATTCTTGAATCAAAATTCTTGTACTGTTCATTAATTGGGTCAAGAAAAGTCTTATACTCAAACTGTGAGTGTGAATGTATGATATCATTGAAGATTAGAAATATAATGAAGTCATGTAAAAAATGAAAAATCATCATTAACCTTTACAAACAACCTTTTGTAGAGGGATAAAATATGAAAGAAGAAAACGCATATTACCTGAGACCATCATAACGTGATAAGTTTGAAGATGATTCAGATGAAGCAATGACGTAGTAGGCAGGCAGTCCAAGTGAGAATGATGGTAATGACACCTGCAAATTAATTTTTCAAGAAGAGACTAATCAGACACAATATGGCCATACATAGGAAAGGGGAAGGAGAGTAAGAGCAGTTAAAAATGAGAACTTAATAATAGAAGGTAGACCTCTGTTACGGAGCATCCTAATTCTTCTAGATGGAATGCAGCAGTACGAATTGTAGAAGTGACTCCAATGTCAACACCATCCTCGAGAGTTTCGCAGATCAGACCAATCTTTAATCCTTTCAAAGGTTTAGAATCTAGCGAATCTGTAGAAACAAATTGTGATGCAAAATCTGGAACCTCCTGAAATAGAAGATAAAATGCCAACATTTTAAGCAATAAGTCTTTGGTCGTTCAAAGTACAAACCAACACTTTTTTTTAATATGAATGTTGCAAAGATCAAACTCAAACTGAACAATGGGAAGACCAGATTGGCTTATATTGCTAAAACTGCAAGGTGAATGCAAGGTTAGTAACCACTGTTAGAGTCTTGGGAGATTTTCTTGTCTGAGGTTTCTTGACAATAAGAATGTTCCACGACAGTTGATATTCCGACAGTATGGTTATGGAATGCTCATGGAATCACTTGGTAGGTATGCAATTATATCATGAGTCGTGCAAAGATTTGACATTGGTGCAGAGAACATATGTACTGGTACGGTACAAATACTTCAAATTTTAGCAAATTACTTACACGCTTGCTGCTGGTGGCATCAAATCTATCATGACCAGAAATTGCATGAAGAAGAATCCCAGCATCAGCGACCGACGTTCCAAAGCAGCCAATAACATCAAGCGACGACGCATACGCCATAAGTCCAAACCTCGATACACGCCCATACGTAGGCTTCACACCAACCACACCACAAAACGACGCAGGCTGCCTCACACTCCCACCAGTATCACTTCCCAACGACACCATGCACTGCCTAGCCGACACAGCTGCGGCCGAGCCTCCTGATGACCCTCCTGGCACCCGAGTCACGTCCCACGGATTCGCAGTCACCTAATGAATTCAACAGATGTACCACCTGAGTAAACCAACCCCAGTTACCAATAGCACACCCACAAAACCACAACCTTCTAGGAACCTAACTTTCCTCAAGTCACTATAAAACACTGAAACTAATACCTTCTACTCTATTGAACTCACATTATCAAGTTTTCATTTCAATGTAATAATACTAATAAAGATCAAAACTTTATAATCACCCACAAGTTATTTGATGAAATAAAGAAGACCCAGATGAGCAAAAAACCTGAAAGGCTGAACCTTCGGTGGTGCTGCCCATTCCAAACTCATCCATATTAGTCTTCCCCACCACAATTCCACCCAACTCTTTAATCTTCCTGACCGCCGTGGCATCATACGGCGGCGTATACCCTTCCAAAACCCTAGACCCCGCCGTTGACGGCATCTCCGCCGTGCATATGTTGTCCTTCACCGCCACCATCACTCCGGCGAGTGGGCACAGCTCCTCATTGCGGCGGATCTTGTCGTCGAGGTCGCGGGCCTCGGCGAGGACGGCGGCTTCATCGGGGACGTGGAGGAAGGAGCGGAGGTGGGGCTCGGTGCGGCGGAGACTGGCGAGGAAGGACTCGGCGAGCTCGGCGGCGGTGATTTGGCGGGAAAGGAGGGATTGGCGGGTGGTAAGGATTTGAGAATGGGATTGGTCTGCAAGGGTGGAATTGGTGACGGGCTGTGACGATAAGGAAGAGACGACGGGTCTTACGGTGGTGGGGCGGCGGTGGAAGTGAGAGAGTGAGCGCGGTGGTTGGAGTGTTGATAGCATTTTTGAAGCTGAGCTTCAAAAATAAGAGATAAGAAAAACGAGGGAACTATATATAGTTCTTGGATCCGGGTCGGGTCGGGTCGGGTTAAATCGAACCCATTTTCTCAAAGCCCAATTTAGAATGTGGAAGAAGATTCAACACACTGTATATAAAGCATTGGATCTGATATTGAAGCTCCCAGATCTCTTTTTCTTCTATAGCTATTCTGAAATTACATATAAATAAGTACTACAATTCCAAGGTCTTGTTGTTGTTGTGTGAAAGGTTGAAGCTTTTTCTTGTTTTGGTGAGATAGAAGGAGAGAAATGGCTGCAGTTGAAGTGCACCGTTTCGCTCAGTGCATCACTTGCCATGCTTGGAGCCCTGATCGCTCAAGTAAGCGTTCCTCATCATTTTGGGTAGCTAATGATTTCGTCTTTGTTTGGTTTTGGGTTTATTGGGGCAGTATAAGTTTGAAGCTTTACCGAAATTTGTGGTGACTAGAGTGTGCTTTGTGGGCTGAAAGATTGGATTTTTGATGTTGGGTTTGTGGATTAGGATGTGATTGGTGTAGTTTTGTAATTTGATTATTGTTGTTGTAGTGCTGGCGTTTTGCCCGAACAACAATGAAGTGCATATCTATACTATGATGCAATCCAAATGGGAGAAGCTGCATGTTCTGCAGAAGGTACTTTGATCTAATGGTAGATTTTCGAGACACGTTATTGTCAATATAGTGTCATAATTTAGTGCAAACTTGATAGCAATGAAACGGAAGAGAATATATGAGAGAGTTTTAACTTGGAGATCCCGAGTTTCAGTTGAGACAATTGGAAGTTGTGCGGGTAGACAAGTAAATGCACTAGACCTAACTCGTTAGGATGGTTACCTAATCGTTGTGTTTCAGATGTTTTGTTCATCATCTCAGTGATTGGATCCCAGAGTGTTTACTCTATATCTTTGTGTCTTTGCTTTGTTGAAGCAATGGTTGATAAATTCTCATTGATAGTGTGGTTATTGCACACAACTAATATTATGGTGGTTGATTCACAGCATGACCAAATCATTTCTGGGATAGACTGGAGTGCAAGATCAAACAAAATAGTTACCTCATCTCATGATCGGAATTCGTGAGTACCTATCTGGTTTGAGATATCTTTATTTGAATGTCTCTAACAGAAACACACAAATCATGTATTTCTATCATTTTTATTCATTAGTCTCTGTTTTGCGACTTCTTTTCGGGATAGTTACGTGTGGAACCTGGAAGGATCAGAGTGGGTACCAACGCTAGTTATCCTTCGGCTAAACCGTGCTGCACTTTGTGTTCAGTGGAGTCCAAAAGGTATGAAGCACATCAGCTTTCTGACTCTGAAATCTTTTGCAATATATGTACGTGGGTAACCTTCACTCGTGTCCTTCATCCTCAGAAAACAAGTTCGCTGTCGGAAGTGGGGCAAAGACTGTTTGCATATGCTACTATGAGCAAGAGAATAACTGGTAATTAGCCTGTCTATTTTGTTTTCATTTATGTCGTCTAAATTAGTACAATACGATTTACTGACAAACTTAAAATTGGCATTGTTTTTTTGTTGGTTTATAGTTAATGTTTTTTTCATACACTCTTTTCCAGGTGGGTCAGTAAACTTATCAGAAAAAGACATGACTCTTCTGTTACAAGTGTTGCTTGGCATCCGAATAATGTATGCATTTTCTGCTGATCTGCTTCTTTCTTGTAGATATTCTTTTCTGAAGATCAATTTTGTTTCCTGAAGTAGGGCTCAGGCTCGCAATACATAACGACCTTTTCAGAATTTGGGAACTTTACTTTTTTTAGTTTTAGTGTAATTATGGGGTTGATATTTCCATCAACTTTGGTTTCATTATTTTGCCTTCCTTGTAATATAGTTCCTTGCAATGCTTTCATGGATTCTGGTGTACTGTTGGAAATTGTTTTATAGATGTTAAGGATATCACAATTTCCCCATTTTTTATATACTCACACTATGCTTACCCTTTACAGATTCTTCTTGCAACAGCATCTACAGATGGAAAATGCCGAATATTTTCTACTTATATTAAGGTCGTCGATGCAAAGTATGTTACATATATAGTTGTAGAGCTGTTTTCATTGTAGGTAGTACTGTTTTCTATGTAAATCGTGTTATATGTAGTTGTAATGCCTAGTGATAATTTTCAGGGCAATAAAAACTGGCACGTCTTCAGATTCAAAGTTTGGAGAGGTGCATACTCTTTCCCTGTAAATCTTATGTTTGTCTCTCTCTTTTTATAGTTTATTTATTGATCTAGTGTCTCCGTATGTAGAACTAAACTGGTATATGACAATTAAGTTTGTGCACATGTTACTTGGGGAAATACTTACATAATTGATTGCTCTTTTCTGGGTTAAGCATTTCAGCAATGTTCTCAAAAGTGTTATGTCAAAAGTCTAGCTAGGTGTTTCTGGAAAGAACAATGAAATTGTAGCCCATTATTAAGTATAGCAGTCATACTCTATTCAAGCCTACTTTACTTTGTGAAATAAAATAATGACTAGATTCTAAGGGTATGTCATTCTGTACCAGTCATAATTTAAGATCTTAAATTTGGTGCTGGTGTAGGTTGGTCATATCATTTTATAGCTACTTCAACTATGTATTTTGCTATTTGTAATTTCAGGCAAATTTACCTTATATTTTTTTCTGGTGAAACAGATGATTCTTCAGCTTAATCTATCATCATCGTGGGCATTTGGTGTGAGGTGGTCACCAAGTGGAAACACCTTAGCATATGTTGGTAAGACATATCTCCGCTCTGCATATTTGTTAGAAATTCTTTCTTTGGCATAGGATATATTGACTAGTATTATCTCATTTGCCTGGATGGGAGCTGGCATGGCCAGTTTTATCTTATCATTTGTGCTAATTGATTTCTGCTCTTTGGCCTTATACAGGGCATAACTCTATGATATACTTTGTTGATGAGGTGGGACCTTCTCCTTTGGCTCAAAATGTTGCATTCCGTGACTTACCACTCCGTGATGTGGGTCAGCATCCATTCTTCTCAACTTTGAGACAAAAAATATATTCTCCACATATAACCAACTAACTTTTTTCCATCTGGACATCAATATGGGAACATATCAGGTCTTATTTCTTTCTGAAAGACTAGTCATTGGTGTTGGATTTGATTGTAACCCGATGGTTTTTGCAGCAGATGAAAGTGGAATATGGTAGTTTCTTTATATTGTTGAATTAGCCTGATAGCTGTAATCTTTGATGGCTTATACTTAGTGAAGTATTGACTTTGTTCTTTTCTCTGTAGGAGTTTCATCAGATTTCTTGGGGAAAGAAAGATTACATCTTCAGGTCCAAAATATGGTTCACAGGTACCTGGTTGTTTATTATGTTTATGCTGAATTAATTGTCGTGTGTGTGTGTGAGAGAGAGAGGGGAGCCTGAAAAACATCTTGTGCATGCTGTCATACTTTGGGAACATTTCCAATCAGGTAGAGATGGATTTTTCTTTTGTGTATCTTTTAGAAGAAAAAAAAGCAAGCATTGTTCTGAGTTTGAAATGTGTTTTTTTTTCTCTTTGCCCTGCTGATAATAGCACAAGCAGCAGGATGGGTCAATCATTGGCTCTCATTTACTCTATTAGGTTGTCGGCGTTGTGAATATGTTTTCTTTCATTAGTTAAGTTTGTGCTGCTTTATGGAAATTCGAAGTACTTAAAAGCAGTTTGGTGTGACAGAAATATTGAACATTTGGACTTAATGAGGAATACTTAACCAGGGAACTTCAGTTTTGCAATATGGGATGAAATCATATGGTGGATTTCTTACTCTTTCTTTGCATACAGCTTTCTGGAGCATTTCGAACGCTATATGGCCAGCCAAAATATGGATTGAGCAATGACACAAATGAACATTCAAAACCACAAGGAATCGTCCACGAGAATTGCATCAAGTACTCCACCGTTGATTCTCTTAAATTATTCATTGTCTAACTTCCACTCAAAATGTCATGCACCCACTTTACGTGCACATGTAACTGAGTGGATTTAGGTAAATTTCGTGAATCTAGTATAAATTTTAGAGTCAAATGTATGACATGTTTGATGGTAACTGCAGTTGTATCGTGACGCTTGGAAGTTCGGGAAGCTCTAAAGTAACGCGCTTCAGCACATCAGGTTAGTAAGGAAATGGTAAATCCTATGCTAATTTTGAGAGAAACATCTCCCGTTGGTTTTTAAACCTTAACATTTATAACAGGGTTGGACGGGAAAGTTGTTGTCTGGGATCTAGAGGACCAAGCAGATTTATCAGAGTACTTCTAAACCTTCACCATAAACATAGAAGACTGCAATCGGTAAACGGAAATGTTCTCTGTATATTTCATGTGTACTGAGCAATCAGTAGTACTTCCATAGAAGCCTAAGAGAAAAATAAAATGTAAATCTTGGTGATTTTATTCTTGTATACCTCTGTCTTTGTAATGCATTGTCGTGTGCTCACTGTTTAAAAATGGGATTGTTTCCCTAATGCCATGAAGAAAGAGAAAAAATCCCATTTGTGGATTAGTCTGTTAATTTTGTTCATCTTAACCTTGCTTCATACTTGTCTTGCGGTCATAATTACTTGGAAAATTAGAACCCATAATTTTCTTACGAACATGCATTAATCTCAAGTAGGCCTCATTATTCGGCCTGTGGGCCTCGGCCTGAGAAGAGAAGCTCAGAAAAAAGCCCGACCCGGTCCGTCAGGCCGTGGGCCGGACTTGAGCTTAGTGTCTCATGCTCGACTTGGCCGGTCCGAAAATTTGGGCTATAAATATAATATATGAATTATAATTTATATTTATAAAAAAAATTACAATAAGATAAGGAAACAATCTACGGTCTTAATGAACAAATTCTTAATTGGATTTGTTCTTAGATTCTCATTTTGCTACTTAACTTTAATGAATAAATTTATTTTTATATAAAAAAAAATCTTCATTCATTGTTTTGTAAATGTTATATTATTTTGAGTTAATGTTTAAGTATTGATCTAAGAGTATTCTCAATAGTAGTCTTATTTGTAGTCAAATTTATTACAAAGTTAAATATAATCACAATATTTTTAATTTTTGTTCCAATAATTCTAGATATTTTTAAGTCAAATTGAAATAAAGCATTATGAAGAGAAAAAAATATTAGAGGTAAAAGTTTAACTATTAGTTATTTTTTTCTTTCCATTCTTGCTAAATTTGATAAAGGATTTGACCAAAAATTATATTTGATTTTAGTATAAGACTGGATATTTATTAAAGTGAGAAAAAATTATAAATTAGTCAAATTTTTAATCCTTTTTTTGCTACTAGTGAGTTTGACTTGTTTTTTATGTAGAAAATAATTAGACCTGGTCCGGCCCGAAAATTATCAACCTACCCGGCCTGGCCCGTAAGACCCGTTTTCATGGGTCGGATTTAGACTTTACAATTATGTTTAAAGTCCGGTTCAGCCCGTAATTATTTAATTTTCTCAAAAACTCAGTCTGATCCGACCCGACCCGAACCCCACAGGGTCAGGCCGCCCATGGAGGCCCGGCCCGGCCCGGCCTATTGACGACCCCTAATCTCAAGTAGCATTCTGCTTCTTGATGTTGGAAGGCTGAAATCTAGAGTTTAGATCTCATATATATGTCTGTACAGTAGGGAAGTCAGATGACTGTTCGAACCTGGAACTATACAACCAGAGCTACAGCCATTTTGCAAACTGTATAAGCTACACGACTGAACTCACTTTTAAAAGATGGCCACTCTTCTGTTTCGTCTCATGAACCGGAGCTATCAGTACATGGACCATTTATCGACATGCTTTGGGTACGGCTTGGATGTAGCCAGAAGTGATTTCTGATGGCCTTGTGCTTGGCATTAACGCATGAGAAGCCTGGATCAGAAAGAAGGTCTTGGACTTCTGTTTTTCCTTCTAGCATCCTCACTACTTGGGACATTTTTGGCCTGAGAGTGGGAGATGCATTGGTGCACAATAGAGCACATCACCATTGTCTCCTCTGATGAATATTCTGAACCCAAAGCTGGATCAACCAACTCCAGCAGACTTCCCCTCTCTTGCAGAACATATGCCTGAAAAGAACCAATAAGATGATAAGAATATAGGCAAAAGGCTATAGTCAAGATATATTTTGCGAGTTCCAATGAAATCGAGCCATTGACAGTATCCGTAGTTTGCAAGTTAAGAAACCGCTTGTGAGTCTAACTGTATCGTTACCCAGTCAAGAAGGTAGACAAATTCCTCCTTTGGTCTATAGTTTGTATTGCTTTTTCCATTTACTATCTCCAAAGCTATAAACATCTGCTTTTGCAGTTAAGTAACCACGCATGGCATATTCAGGAGCCATATAACCACTGCAGAAAAGGGATTATCAAAGAAAATATTCTGTAGTTTGACACCTTGGTAGTAATGCAGAATTGCATACTATACAGCATTTGAAATTTCAGCTCATAAGAGTTGATAATGTATGAACAACTTACATGGTTCCAGCAATCCGAGTGCTAATGTGGGTGTTCCCATCCTCATTAAGCTTTGCCAAGCCAAAATCTGAGATTTTAGCATTGAAATTTTTATCAAGCAACACATTGCTTGTCTTGATATCTCGATGTACTATTCTTATTCTGGATTCTTCATGAATACCTAGGCAAATGTTCTTCCTAGTAGGCCAGTCCAGTTTTAATCTGCATGTAGGATCGCTCGCTGTATATGCATGCACATAAATTTCCCACTTTCTATCAGAACTCTTCGTGTTAAAATGATAATGCAAATCCTAAACAACTCAAAGTAATACTCTCACCGAAAAGGGTACACGATACACAATTGTTCTCCATGTACTCGTAAATTAACATCTGATTTCCTTCAACACAACATCCATACAGCTTCACAAGGTTTGGATGTTGAAGGGCAGAAACCCTGCCTATTTCATTAACAAATTCACGGTTTCCTAGCTTGGATTTCGTGGAGAGTTGCTTTACTGCTATTATTGTGACATCTGCCAATAGACCCTATCCGAAAAGTGAAGTTGATTTATTAGTCTCAAATTGTGGGATGTACATATGCACTCCAAATCACTTGGAGGAAAAAATGAACCACGTTGAGAAATAATATTACCTTGTACACTGAACCAAAACCACCCTCCCCAAGTTTGTTTGCTGCATCAAAGTTTTTCGTTGCAGCTTTTATTTGCTTCAGAGTAATAATCCTGTTTGCAGATCCATACCTCTGAGCTCTGCTTGAATGCCGATTAAACAATGTACGAGAAACTATATTTTGTTCTCATAGACAACAGTAGTGGAACTACTCGAACGCTGTGGACAAGGTAAATCTTATTGATGGACTACACTAGGCTTAAGATGTTCCAAACCTTTATCTGCTGCAATCTTTGCTCCTATGTATCCCTTTCTCCACATGATACCTATTAGAAGCAGAAGCAGAAGCAATGCAGCAGCTGATATTCCATATCTTGTTATGGATTTCTTCATTCTTCCATCTGAAGGAATCTCAAAGTCTGCAAAATAGCTCACTTTTACAGGTGAATTCCATAAAAAAAAAAATTACAGCATCAACAATTAGTAAATTTCTAATTCGTGGAAGATTTAAAGTAAGATGTACAAGGTGGTAGTGTAACTGAAACAATAGACTTACTAGGATCCACTGACATGGCTGATATGAGAGGACCATAAAACCCTCAATCTGGAATGCCAGTTGTCCCTTTTCCAGCCCAGTAAAAATGGATCTTCAGCGTATGACTTGAAACAATCGAAGTAAATGACTTTAAAATGCTCTTACCAGCACGACCAGCTTCCTTTTCACTATTAAAGTCTTTTAAGACTCGCTTATCCTTGATGTAAGGAACAATCAAAGTTACATACTTAGATCAGCTTTCAAGCTTTCTAAATAGTGTGACTTATATACTGAATGTAGACATCAAATATACGCTCCCCAAGGCTGTAAAATGATGTATCATTTGTAAATACAATCTCGGCAAAGTGGAGACTGGTAGTGTAGTTTCCATTCATGAGACAGAGTCCATAACATGTGAGGGACATGGGAGATGCACATGCAGTTGTACACAACTCCGAATCGACTTTAGATATATTGAAGAGAGCAGATGTATAGGTGCATAATTGTAGTTATCTGCATCAATGTCATTATCCATGAAGTTGCCTGTGCTGCTGAAGGCCCAGTCTTGATTTTGAGACAAGTAATAGAATGAAGCTCCCTTTTGTTCTGTTTCAGCTTCATATTTAGTGGCACCAATATTTGTTTCTCTTCCACCACAATTAATATGCAAGGAATGATAATTCATTGATTTCATTCATTCTAATTTAGGGTTAATAAAGATGTACAATTAGTTTTCTAATAGGAAACAATATTTACATTCTTATCACATCTATACAACTTTAATCCTAATTACAAAATAATATTTACCATAATACTTTCTGTTTGGGCCTAAATAAAATATTTACTTTGGGCCTGGATGACCGAGGTCTATCGAAGCCCGTTATGGTTAATTGTTCCTATCGAGGGAGTTGGTTCCTATCGAGGAAGTTAAGATATGACCAGCGAGATTTGTATCAAGCTTCGCTGGGAACAGACTTAGAGTTCTATTAGGACTGTGTCTTATCGAGCTGGTTTCACGCGGCTCAGTTTCTATCATAACTAGTTGATATTTGCAGGACTCTTAGAAGAGTTGAGCTGGAATTAGAATACTTATGAGTAGTATGACACGATGCTGGTATGAAGATTCAGACAAGGTTACAAGAGCAAAGGAGTTAGAAACAGAATCAATGACTGATATGTAAGCAAGTATATAAGGAATGCAAGGGTCTTATGAAAAGCACGACTACACAAACATACAAACAATCCTTGCTATACGCAATACAACCTAGACGGTTATCTCGTCCTCGAGATATCTATCTTCTTGCAACCAGAAAAGTCTGAGTGCTGTTCACCTATCGAGTGAAGGTATTTACGACTCCAAGGAAGCAATTGCAACCTGAAGGTGGAAGGGCTGCTCACTTGTATGCTGAGGGCTTGAATACTCAAAGGAAGCGAGTGTTCTCAACACTTCATCAAGAGATTGCTCTGCTCTACACGAGAGACGTGGGGGTATCGATTTCTGGATTTAGCAGAGAGGTACACATATCAAAGTCCTAGGTTCCTAGGCAAAAAGAACCTATTCGGATAGGGTTGGTGCTCTCCCTATCTTAATCGCTTACATTAGAAGTCAGGCGGCTGTAACTAGTCCATATTCCGTTGAAGAACGGTGGCACGCCAGCATCGAAGCACATACAGGATAGACCGGTACACGCGGTTGAAACATCCGATATCAAAAGAGACTGCTTCGCGGAGAGAGTCTCTTCCGGGAAATATTTCTGCATCGAACATTTTGGCACGCCCAGTGGGACTGTTAATACTTCTTTGCGTCTCTAAGCGACAATTGGAGACCCTTATCGAAGGGTTTACCCTCAGTGTCGTAAACATCCACAACCGGTATACCGTGAACACACTGCTAACCAGTGTCGTTCATTGAGTAATCAAGCGGTTAAAGTTATCTTCGCTAGCGACTTCAACGCCATGGAGTTCGAAACTCTAAGTGAAACGGAGATAAAGGCACTCACGTATAACGAATACGTGGCCTACGCAGCGAAACGGGACTTACACCACGCTAGTGGTTTTCGATCATTCGAAGACAGACTTGAGCAACATAATGATCATCTTGCTGCTCAGACCGACTCCTTAAAAGAGATAGCGAGTACTATGCGGTCTATGCGACTAGAGTTGAATCAAGAACAAGAGGATAAAGAATCCATAAACGCTCAGGTAACTAGTTTGGCAGAAGGTCAAGAACGCCTACGGGCGGATGTCCAAAGCCTTTTAGATAAAGGATTGGAAGAATACCGCCGGTCAGCGGCAGCTATCACTCAAAGAGTCGATAGGGATCTGGGTTCTCTAACCAAAACCGTATCAGACTTGGCTAGGAAAACCAGACGATCAGAGGATTTTGCTTTCGAGTGGGAGGCACGTATAAATAAACTCATGGATGATTATCAAGTAAGAATAACCAAGATGCATGAGACTTACGAAGCACCGTTTCCCCTAAGCAAAGACGATCCTAATGAATGGCATTGGCCAAAGTTCTATAAACACCAAACCTTCCAGACATTTTCTGGTGACGATGATGCTAATGCGGCAACACATCTGGCTTACTTCACCTTGCAGTTAGGCCAGTTTGCCGAGGACGATGGACTCAAACTAAGGGTCTTCGGTTCATCGTTATCAGGATCAGCCCTCGTATGGTACACTGGCATCGAGAAGGGCTCGATCAGTACGTGGAAGGAGATGGAGGCCTTGTTTATAGACCACTTCGGAACGGAACGGCCAGAAACCACCGTGGGAAAGTTGGCTTCTCTTAGCCAATCGGTAACCGAGAGTCCGGTCACTTTCCTACACCGTTTCCGTTCAGAGTATAACCTCTGTAAGACCCCTCTAAGCAAGGAAGAGGTGGTAGAGATGGCCAAGAATGGGCTGGAGGATACTTATCACCAGCTATTCTTAAATAGCAAGTATTTCTCTCTAAATGAATTCATCGCTACGGTGACCAGAGCATACAGGAACATGCAGGAGAGAGATAACAGAAAGAACGCGTCCAAAGGGACGTATAGCAATAGAACTTATGACAGGTTAAAGCCAAAAACTGTGGCTTATGTTGAACCAATGGATGACCAGGAAACAGATTCTGAGGACGATCATATAGGGGCTGTGGATTTAATGTCAAGTAAAGTGCTGAAACCCCGAAAGCTTCAGAAGAATAGAGGTCCCGTCAGGCTCTCGACAATGGCTTTTACTAAGCCAGAGTTCGAGAAGTACACTTATGACGCCAACATGGCGCATGAAATTTTGGACGAGTTGTACGGTCTGCGGGTTGTCAAAGCAGACTTCGGGCCACTTCCCACGGCTGAGCAGTTAAAGGGTAAAAAATACTGCAAGTTCCATGGAGCATGGAACCATCTTACCAAGGATTGTATCAAGCTGAAGGACCAAATCCAGAAGTGGATCAATGAAGGAAAGCTGGAGTTGGAGGGTTCGTCCAAAACAGCAGCATTGGTGGATTCTGAGCCATTCCCTGCTCAACAGGTGAACATGGTGGACGTAAGTTGGCTAGCACCTAGTAGAATCCTTGAAAACAAAGAGGCTTGGAATCAACCAGCCTATTTAACCGATTCATTCAAGACGGACATGGTGGATGAATATTTGGATAGGTTAAAGGATATGGGCTTGATTTTCTTCTACCCTGTCTATAAGCTTAGACATCTACTGTATGAAGGGCCAACCCAACATTTTTGTAGATTCCACAATCACTTTGGCCATCGAACATCGATGTGTTCAACCCTGAGAGACAAGATCCAGGGCTTGATCAACTGGCAAGTGATTGTAATCACTGAAGACGGAGAGATGGATTTTCATCCTGAATATCCTCGTAGAATGCCATCTCCTCCGATCACAGAGTCTCCCGTCAGCGGTACTTCTTCGGAATGTAGTCAAGGTACACCAAGTCAAGAGAAGAAGAAGTCCAAGCGAAGGACCAGGCGAAACATAGCCTTTGCCCGACCCAAGCGGACGCGCGTCACATATGACGCATCCTGGCGGGAAGAAATATTTGAAAAGCTATGCCAAGATGGAATAGCAGTGGTGCCTGACAATTGGGGATCACCAGACCCACATCCAGATGATGTCAGGGGTCTCCCTTATTGTCAATATCACCACAAGTGGGGAAGTCACGGGACAGCTGTCTGTAGAGATCTGAAATATAAGATTCAGCAGTTGATCGATGACGGAGTAATAGCGATCGAGCAAAAGCCTTCGCTCAACTTAACAACTCCAATCCCCATGATTGTTGGCATGTTGGACGTAACAGGTACTAAAACCAACAAAAGAAAACAATTCAACGACCAACCAACAGCTGGCGAGAGTCTACCTCGTACATCAAAGGATAAAGGAAAAGAGAAGGCGGACCCTAAAGCAGACTCGCCAATATCCCTTTGTGCACACTGTAAGTTGAGGAGTGGGTTGAAGATCTCCTTTGAAGAGCTGGCTCAGGCAGCCAAAACCTTCCCGGAATTATTTTCCAATAAAGATCCTCAGTCCCCACCATCGAAACAAAGGGATACTCCTGCTCCCAAGCGACCAAGAGCAACCAAACAAGCCAGTGTGGTTAGAACACCTGAATCTAAGGTTGCTGATACGCTCACCAAACCATACGTTCCTCCAGCTTCAAGGAATGTCACAAAGGAAGAGGTATGGTATATAAGGGAGAAGGGAAAGACAGTCGAGGTGACTCCAAGTAAGAGGAGGAACCTACAGCGACGCTTTGGTAGGGCCAAGAGAGCATTGGATGCTTACGAGGCTGGCCTTATCAAAGAAGAAGACCTGGAGTTTCCTCCAGAAGTGCTGCAGAGGCGGCTGAACACCCTCGCAGCAAATCCATTAGTGGTGTTTGGGAAGAGATCTCACGAGCCCAAAGTGCGAGCCCAAAGACCAGGGGTTTTCGAGAGAAACCCAGAACTAGCAAACAAAGGAAGAGAGTCTGAACCTACTCTAGAGGTTCATCGTGTAGTTAAGAAACAACGACCAGTAAGGAGGCGCCTTAACTTTGAAGAAGACACGATGAAACAAGTAGGGCTGAAGACACCTCCCAAGGGAACAGAGGGGTCACCACAACAAAGTACTCCGAGCAAGCCACCAGTCTTGAAATGGAAGCCAAGGCCTTTAGTTACAGAAGAATAAGCGAAGGCTAAGAAACTAACCCCGGTTCCCAAAGAAACAACTACACCGCCGACGCCACCAGCAGCTATCGATCCTATCCCTGAGGATATAGTACAACAAGTTGCTCACCTCGAATTAACTACTTGGTCTACCGAGGAAGGACAGCCATCGACCAAAGGTGATAATGACAACGAAGACGAGGAGTTGGTGGATTACAGTGAGGATGAGGTCGATGAAGAACACTATTGCATCAAGGAGGACACTGCAGCCATTAACATGGTGTATGTCCTATCCTCCAAATATGCTTTGCCCTCACCAGCAACAAGAGACGAATCCAGGAACATCAGTAGTGTGATGCTACAAGATGAAGAACTAGAGGTGCCGGACAGTTCCACACTCGATGGCACACCAGAACTGGATTCACCAGACACGAGGACAAATGATGTTCTCCAAGCCCACCATTGACATGGCCATGCACATGCGACCACTATATGTCACAGGACAAGTCCAAGGAGTCCAATTGAATAAACTTTTGGTGGACTCAGGGGCAGCGGTGAACATCATCACCTTTAAGGCACTGGCCCTTATTGGTGTTCCCAAGTCAGCTATCCAAGAGACATCGCTGAGTGTCAGGAACTTCCAGGGTAGCATAACAAAGACCTTGGGGATTGTCTTCCTACAGGTACACATCGGGATAGCTTCAGGCACTTACACATTCTTTGTGGTAGAATGTACATCACCATATAGTGCCATCCTGGGACGTGATTGGATCCATAGAAGCTACTGTGTACCATCCTCGCTGCATCAGCAGATGCTATTGTGGAACATGGAGTCAGGCGAAGCAGAAATAGTCAACGCTGACCCTCGCCCATATTCCGTCTCTACTAATGCTCTAGAAGCCAGGTATTACCACAGTGACCTTAGGCCACTGGAGGTATGTGGCGTCGATAGTAAAGGCCGCCCGATGGGTGTCACGGCCTCTGAATTAGCTCAGTGGGGGATTGTTCAAGCAAATCAGGATAGTCAAAGACCCTACACCATCGAGCTACCATCCAGACGTTCTCCATGAGTGGGTCTCTATCTGAAATAGAGGCCGAGGCTTGTCTTTCGTTGCACGAACGCTTTCATAACTTTATGTTAGAAAGCCAAGCCCTAGAGAAAGTTCCAATGATTGTAGCATTGGAATACGTGGATGAAGACGTTCTGCAAGACTTAGGAGAGGAGGACGAGATTCAACTAGCTCCAGCAGCCTTAGATGATATACCTCCTAAAGTGAAAGATCCCATCGAACACATTCAGATTGGGACAAAGGAAGAGCCAATGTCTGTGGCTATAAGTACTTTCTTAGAGCCTGAAGAGAGGCTCCAGATGATTGAGTTGCTAAAAGAATATGCAGATTGTTTTGCAGAAAAATATGAGGACATGCCGGGTCTTTCACCAGACTTAGTTTGTCACAATTTGCCTACCATCGAGGGAAAGAGGCCTGTAAAACAAGAAATGCGTCGCATGAACACAGAGACAGCAATTCTAGTCAAAGAGGAGGTTGAGAAGATGCTCAAGTCAGGAATTATACGAGTGGCCAAATACAACGAGTGGCTGTCCAATATAGTTCCAGTCAAGAAAAAGAACGGGAAGATGCGAGTATGCGTCGACTACAGAGACTTGAACAATGCAACCCCTAAGGATGCTTATCCTATGCCAGTAGCTGATTTGTTGGTTGACTCTGTTGCCCGCCATGAGATGTTAACATTCATGGATGGTGTTGCAGGATATCACCAGATTCCAGTGGCTGATGAGGATAGACATAAAACGGCGTTTCGATGCCCAGGCTTTGCTGGTGTTTTTGAGTATGTGGATATGCCATTTGGACTCAAAAATGCAGGGGCAACCTACCAACGAGCAATGAATTTGATCTTTCATGATCTTATTGGTAAGACCATGGAGGTATACATCGATGATGTGGTAGTCAAAACGAAACATCGAAGCGACCATTTTGAAGACTTGAGACAAGTGTTTCTCAGAATGAGGCAACATCAACTGAAGATGAACCCAGCCAAATGTGTGTTTGGCGTCCAGGCAGGTGACTTCCTGGGTTTTCTAGTTCATCAGCGTGGGATTGAGATACCGGATGATAAGAAACAAGCGGTTATCAGTGCAGCCCCACCAAAGAGTAAGAAGGAACTACAACGTCTATTAGGAAAAATCAATTTCTTACGACAGTTTATTGCCAATGCTGCTGGGAAGACACAATCATTCTCTACTCTCCTCAAGCTTCAAAATCAGAAAGACTTTGTATGGGAGCCTATACATCAGGAGGCCTTCGATACCATCAAAGCATACTTAACGAACCCACCAGTCTTGGTCCCTCCAAGACCTGGGGTTCCTCTTAAGCTGTACATATCAGCTACCGACCTCTCCATTGGAAGTCTATTGGCTCAGGACGACACAGCAGGGGTTGAACGTGCTATTTTCTACCTAAGTCATACCTTGAACGATTGTGAAACGAGATACTCTCCAATGGAAAGGTTATGCCTAGCCTTATACTTTTCAGGGTGTAAGTTGAGGCACTACATGCTATCCTTCACTACGTGTGTCATAGCACAAACAGATTTAGTGAAGTATATGTTATCCAGACCGATTCTCCGTGGTCGTATTGGAAAGTGGATTTTGGCTCTTTCAGAATTTTCTTTGCAATATGTCCCTCAGAAGGCGGTGAAAGGCCAGGCAGTGGCTGATTTTTTGGCTCATCATCCCATGGAAGAAGTGGTCGATGGACCAGAACTGGATCTCGCTCGTATCGATTTGGCCCCTTGGTGTTTATATTTCGATGGGTCAAGTACGAGTACTATGGCTGGGGCAGGGGTAGCTTTGGTCTCCCCACGCGGCCAAACTTATTCTTATTCTTTCAGGTTGGACTTCAGGTGCACAAACAATCAAGCAGAGTATGAAGCTTTAATCATTGGATTAGAACTTCTATTAGATATGGAGATCAATGACGTGCATGTCCTTGGAGATTCCCAACTAGTGATCAGACAACTGGAGACCAAGTACAGGGCAGGCCCAATACTAGAACCTTATGCAAGGAGGGCTTGTGATTTATTGAAGTTGTTTACAGAGGTGGAGTTGAGTCATGTTCCTCGAGAGAAGAACTATGCAGCTAATGAGTTGGCTCAACTAGAAACGGGTGTAAGTTTACAAGATGAAGTACGAGAAAGAATACTCAAGGTTGAAAGAAGAACCCTTCCATCTTTCCTTGCACGACAAGAAGACAAAAACGAATGGTACGTTGCTACACTTGATCACATCGATAAAGACTGGAGGCAGGAAATCATCTCCTATCTCCAGGATCCTAATAATCCGGTTGACAAGCGGATTCGATTCTTAGCTCCCAATTATGTGCTCAAAGATGCTGAGTTATATCGAAGGGGAGAAGAAAGCATACTATTAAGGTGTGTCTTTGGACGTGACGCTAAAAAGTTAATGAGAGAAGTCCATCTTGGGACTGCAGGGGCTCATCAAGCCGGTCCCAAGATGAGATGGTTGCTAAGACGACATGGCTTCTATTGGCCAGGAATGCTCAGAGACTGCATCACGTTCGCTAAAGGTTGTGAAGAATGCCAGAGACATGGTCCAGTCAACCATATGCCCAGAATACCATTACAGCCTATAATCAAGCCTTGGCCAGCTCGAGGATGGGCTTTGGATTTAATTGGAATGATTCATCCTCATTCATCCGAGGGGCATAAGTTCATTATCGTGGCTACTGATTTCTTCACAAAGTGGGTCGAAGCTCGACCTCTCAGGGTATCTTCAGCGAAGGCCATCCGTCAGTTTTTATTCGAAGATATTATATGTCGGTTTGGCATCCCTGAATGTTTTGTTTCAGACCGAGGGGCAGCCTTTTTGTCTGGAGAGGTAGATACTTTAATGAAGGATCTTGGGATCCATTTTCTACACTCTTCTCCATACTATGCCCAATCCAACGGTCAAGCTGAAGCGAGCAATAAGATCATTATTCATATCCTAAAACGGATGCTCGCTGGAAATGCCAGGCTGTGGCATGAAGAACTTTTTCATACCTTGTGGGCTTACAGGACTAGTAAGAGGACCCCCACAGGTACAACTCCTTATGCACTGATGTTTGGGCACGATGCTGTTTTGCCTTTAGAGATCAATGTTCAGTCTTTACGGGTAATGGAGCAACACAATTTGATCGGTGAAGACTATGTCCAAGCAATGTGGCAAGAGCATGAAGATCTCGATGAGCATCGAATACAGGCTTTTGAAAGTCTACGTGCTGAAAAACAAAAGGTGGCTCGTGCCTATGACCAGCGAACAAGGGGCATAGTTTTGCAGAAGGAGAACTCGTTTGGAGGGTGATCTTGCCTATCGGTGAGAAAACGGAAGGACGAGGAAAATGGTCAGAAAAATGGGAAGGACCGTACATCATCGATCGACTGTTGGGTAAAGGAGCAGTTCGTTTGAGAAATCGAGATGGTACTATACATGCAAACCCGATAAATGGTCGTTACCTAAAGAAATTCATACAACCTGTTTGGGAGTATGATGATCCTCCACATGCTGCTTAATCTAGTTTATTCATGCTCTTGCATCAATAAACTACAGGGGCAACTCATATACTCATCGAGGATCATAGTCATCGAATAAACCTACCAATGGGGTTAAATAATCAAGTGCCAAATTTTGTATCAGAGTAATTATTTTGTCCAAGTCAAAGTTCGATACAGGCCAGTCTTTGTGGCTTAAATTTTTGAGCAAACTATATACGAGTTTATCAACACAAAGAACTTTTACACTGCAAATAAATTCTACATTCAAATACTTGGAACAATACAAAGGCTTTGCGGCCTCAGGCTCTGATACCATATGGTGAAGATGAATCTTGGACAACTGCAAAAGATGAATGAAAAATCTTAAACTGCAGAAGATGAATGAAAAAGCTAAAGGATTCATTCTTCACAAGATCCTCTGCGTGGCTCTCCATCTCTCAACCTAACAAGAGGTCCAAGTTGGAGAGCGAAAAGGAGGATCCTCGATGCTCCCAATCCCGTCTCTCAAGAAGATAAAACCTGCAGATCGAGCTCGGTGATTTGAAGAGATCGACCTCGGTGAAGGAGAGGGAGAGGAAGCTGGACCGTCAAGACAAGAGGAGGAGGACTACGACAAGAGTTGCACCTGCCTTGACGATCATCGCCTTTGTCCAGTCAACATGATGCCCCCAACTTTTCCCATGGACTGCAGGAGGCATTAAAGAGGAACACCACCCTCTATGCCTATCGACACCGAACGGGTACGAGACAGAAGTCGAAGGGGATGGAACCTCTGGATTGTGGCCTCTCCCTTAGAGTCTCCTTCAAAAAGGGAGAGCCAAGGCGACGCCTGGGCATAGATATTGCTATCTAGTCCAGGTTTGGGCATGGATATTGCTATCTAAGGAACATAACATCGAAGGATTTATCTGGAGGTCTCTTTGGATAGTAAGACCAGAACATGTCGAGTTGGGTTTGATTCATTCTCGCAAAGGACTTGGTGTATTTTTACCAAGGAAAGGAAACATTTTATAGCCAGGAATTACGACGGTTTGGTTTCGCATGAGTAATTACACCCAACAACAGTGAATACGTGTTCAATTAACAGTGGACCATGAAGCGGTTTGACTGCTCGCAAGAAGTGCATGATAAATGAGAAGATCTTTGGGGCAGTTAAAACGTATTTCAAAAGATTTCGATGGTCTAACGCGATACGAATTCCAAGTATAGAATTCAATTCCATTTATTGCTGGACAACCGAAAGAGTTAAAATTAGTTACAGCTTGAAATGAGGTTGGATCAGGGTTTGGAAAAAGGGCTTATTATAGAGGCCCAACCAAGTTTTAAACCCAATAGAAGCTTTGTTGTCAAAACAGTGTAGATATATAAAAATCTTTGTTTGTTCGATAACAAATACAAAAAAGCCTATACTAAAGGCCCAAAATTTGCAATTGGAAGACGAAGCTCTTTATATTAATCTTAGTATACTCCGAGGCCACCCAGGCTTGTTGAGCTGCTAAACAAGCTTCGCTAACTTTCGCACGTGCCTCTTGTAGATGTTGAGCCCGAGCCTCGTCCTCATTCAGGAAATGTTGTACTTTGTCCTGATAAGCGGGGATTTCAGTTTCCAAGACAGCTATTTCAGAGTTGAGTTTGGCAAGGTCGGCCTCAAGAGCAAGCCTTTGGGCACGTTTGGTCAATAGAGCCTTTTCCCTTGTCTCTTTCTCCTGCACAAGTTTTTGAATTTCCTCTGCTTCCCTTTGAGTTGTTTGCTCTAGGTTGCTCGCTGCTTCAGTCTCACGATCAACCCCGAGTGTTAGATCATGAAAGGCTTCACTTTGGCGTTGATACTCAAGGAATTGTTCTTCTAACTTATCCAGGAAAGGAATAAATGCTGCAGGGGCAGTGGCTCGGAAATCCTTCACTTGTCTCGAAACGGCCTGAACATCCGTACTGGAGTCTAGTGGCCCAGAAAGAATTTTACGAAGCTGACAAATGAGGACCGTACGATCAGGAGAAGTGCTTGAAGTGCTCGATGCACCTGCAAGTTCTTGAACTGCGGTTGACCCTTGCACACTGAGCAGGTCGAGTTGTTTTCCAGATGATGAAGAGGGGACAATTATTTCCTTGCAGCAAACGGAAGGTCCTTCATCATCATTGGCTAGGGATCGATCAGGTTGGTCTCCGACGACCATCGAAATTGGGCTTGCTTGTTTCCTTGGGCTATCAGGAAGAATTTGCTGAATGGTCACGTCCATAGAAATAGCATCGGGCTTCGATGTAAAATAACAGGAAGTGTTAGGAATATATCGAACAAATTTCTAACCTAAGAAGTGAGGTTGCGATAGCTTACTTGTTGGGGAGACAGTATTGGTGTCTCCTCAAGAGTCTGAACTTGTGGCTCTGATAAGGGGGGATTCGATGCTTCGACCTCTGGGCTAGTCTCGACTGGAGTTTGTGATCGATCAGATCTGGGCTTTGGTGAGGAGACGATTTGTTCAGCCTCTGAAGCAACTTGTTCATCATGAGCACTGAAACCTTCGCCAGAAGAGGAAGGAATGTAGCAGCCTTGAATTTCAATCTGAAGACGGTTGTACAAGGTGGTAAGGGCTACAGGTTGTTTCTTCTCCTCTTCTTCAAGTTCCGCTCGATGGACTCCAGCCAAGAATTCGACGATAAAGCCCTTGCAACACTCTTGGTGGCTGTTGACTATTGCCTTGTCTGCAACGGTGGATATGTTGCTGGACTCATCGAACCTCAGAATAAAGGCCTGGCTGTGTCCTTCGAGGAGCCTTTCTCCTAGTGAGTCAATTACGTAGTAGGCTTCGTCTTCAGCCTTGAGGACGAAGAAGTGATCATTCCAGCTCACTATGTAGACCTGAGGTTTCTTGCTTTTCTGAATGTGTTCCCACAAGTCATCGAAGGAGCAGCAGCCGTGACCTTTCAGATTAGCAAACCTTTCAGGATTAAAGAGTCCTATCAAGGTGTCATCGGCCGAGAAATGGAGTGGCCTGATGTTTGCCTTCAGGATGGTGTCCAAGTCAAAATGCAGGTTTGGATACTTCGTGGCCAGAGACTCATCCTTGCATAGCTCTTGCCATTCCCTGGAGCCTTGAAGAAGGAGGTCATCGAACTGAGAAAGAGTGGGAGTGCTACCTGGATTTGCACAAAACCAGTGTGCAATGGTAAAAGCAATGGCTGAGCAAGCACTAGACCCTGAGGCTTGACTACTCCTTTGATCGAATGAAGCGAAGAAAGATGGAGTGACGAGGCGTAGTTGGTCGTTTCTGCTCCTGAGCCGAGATTCCAACCAAACTCCACTCTTTGGGGGTGCCCGTTTGAGTTTCTTGGAACTTTGGGGCTACAGAGATTAAGGGCCAATATCGAGATCAGTAATGAGAATCAGCAGGTTCTGAAAAGGTAATATATTGAATACTTACAGGTGATTTGGAACGCTGGGTCCTTTTCTTCTTGAAAGATTGAATTGCCATGGTTATATCCGGCTGTGGATTGCACTATGAGAAGAAGAGAGGGATGGTTATTTCTGGTTTTAGAATTACCAACATAAGTGGAAATTTCTGAACTAAGACATACCTGTGGCCATGGAATTGGGCTCGAGTTGGAGGAAGGCTCGATGAGTGCATCTTTGTCTGCTGTCATCGGGAATTTCTCATCGAATCCACTAAAGATGGTGGCAAAGCACAGTGCTGGACTTTTGTATTGCAGCTCGACCCAAAATTGGGAATGCCAAGTGAGGTATGTTGGGGTAACCAACCTCGATGGGGACAATGGCTTGGTAACCCCGGGAACTATCACCACTAGAAAGCCAAATTCTTCATCGATGACTTCTGCTGTGTTAGACTTACCCTCTGCCCGCCAGAGGGTATACTTGTTAACATAGCATACAAGGGGCATAGGGGCATCCTGGCCGAGTCCAAGTTGCCTGCAGAAGTGATTGGGAGCATAAAGCTCATACCCGGAGTCTGGAAGTGGTAGATCCTGGCAGGTGTTCGTCTTAACGAACAAATTCCTTGCTTGATTATCTTGATCAGGAGATGGCATGAAGCCACTTGAGAGGAGGCCAGGATGACGACGATCCAGAATTCTCTCGATGGCGGTATAAGGAAGCTCTTTGCGGTAGCAGAGGTGCTTGAAGCAGCTGAAGTAGGACCATTGCTTGGTCCTAGGTTCCATAGAGACCAGCGACTTGCCCAAAATCTTTTGTTCTTCGAACTTAGGGGTTCTGGAGGGACAAAAGAAAGGGAAATAGACCTGTAGCCAGAGGTCTACCATCCAGAGTGGCCCAGCTTGTTGCAAGTCGAGCCTCGATAGAGCAACTCGCTTGAGACTGTAGTAGATGGAGGCCAGGACGGGTTCAACCAAACTCAGTGGTTCTCCGCTGAAAAGGCGCTCAGCGAGATTAGTCCACGTTTTGATGACCTTTGCTGAGGTCGTGCAGAACAGGTACTTCGATAGCCAATACTCCAAGAAGGCTATTCCTCCCTTCGTGTTGCTTTTCGTTGAGAAATGATTTACCCAGGCGGTGTAGGATGTAGGCCGTTTTTCTGAGGCCTTGTCAGGAGTCTGGCTAAAAGTCTGAGGAGTCCAGTTTTTCTCAGCGGCAGGAACTCCAAAGATGGTGTAGAGGTCAAGCATTGTGATGCTCATATCTCCACAGGGAAGTCTGAAGCAGTTCGCTGTGCAATCCCAGAAGCACATTGTTGCAGCAAGTGGGGGTTTGTTGGCTCCAGCTGGAAGAGAGAAGCATAGATCAATGAGTTCTGTAATTCCTGCTGCTTCCCATCGATCTTTGTCCTGCCTACGGCGTTGGCGGTACCAGTCGAGGTCGTCGGGGGAGGAGTGTGGCCATTTCCCAATAGAACAGAGGCTGTCTTTCTGAGACCATGACTTTGGGTCTGCAGAAGGGTCTACCTGGAGAAGAAGGGAAGAGTTGCAGATGGCTTCCCGAAGGACAGTTGGGAGGTCCGGACTCAATGGGGATTCCAGAAATGGGCCGAGAAGACCTGTATTTTCTTCTATATCTACGGCAAGGGTGCAAGTGGTGTCTGGGTTCGATCGAGTAGCAACGTCCTTGAGCCGTTTGACAAACTTCTTGGCGTGAACGTGGTCAAAAGGAATAGTAATATCCTTACGGGGAGGCATTTTTCCGAGTTGGGGTTTTGCGGCGGTGAGAAGAAAGGTTTAGGTTTTTTGATTGTGAGAGTTAAAAAGTTGCAGTTCTCTGAGCAATTGGAAAGTTTTTTGATGAAAGTTGAAACTTGTGGATATGGACTGTTGCTCTTATAGAGGAGTCAGTCGAGCGTCATACTTTTTTGAAGAATTGATTAGACGTGGCGGTATAGCATTTCAAAGTCAGTAAGCACGTCGTTCAAGGTACATTCAAGTCTTTTCACTTGTTCAGAACGTTTCCAAGTTTAAGACCTGAGGGGCAATGTTTGGGCCTAAATAAAATATTTACTTTGGGCCTGGATGACCGAGGTCTATCAAAGCCCGTTATGGTTAATTGTTCCTATCGAGGGAGTTGGTTCCTATCGAGGAAGTTAAGATATGACCAGCGAGATTCGTATCGAGCTTCGCTGGGAACAGACTTAGAGTTCTATTAGGACTGTGTCTTATCGAGCTGGTTTCACACGGCTCAGTTTCTATCATAACTAGTTGATATTTGCAGGACTCTTAGAAGAGTTGAGCTGGAATTAGAATACTTATGAGTAGTATGACACGATGCTAGTATGAAGATTCAGACAAGGTTACAAGAGCAAAGGAGTTAGAAACAGAATCAATGACTGATATGTAAGCAAGTATATAAGGAATGCAAGGGTCTTATGAAAAGCACGACTACACAAACATACAAACAATCCTTGCTATACGCAATACAACCTAGACGGTTATCTCGTCCTCGAGATATCTATCTTCTTGCAACCAGAAAAGTCTGAGTGCTGTTCACCTATCGAGTGAAGGTATTTACGACTCCAAGGAAGCAATTGCAACCTGAAGGTGGAAGGGCTGCTCACTTGTATGCTGAGGGCTTGAATACTCAAAGGAAGCGAGTGTTCTCAACACTTCATCAAGAGATTGCTCTGCTCTACACGAGAGACGTGGGGGTATCGATTTCTGGATTTAGCAGAGAGGTACACATATCAAAGTCCTAGGTTCCTAGGCAAAAAGAACCTATTCGGATAGGGTTGGTGCTCTCCCTATCTTAATCGCTTACATTAGAAGTCAGGCGGCTGTAACTAGTCCATATTCCGTTGAAGAACGGTGGCACGCCAGCATCGAAGCACATACAGGATAGACCGGTACACGCGGTTGAAACATCCGATATCAAAAGAGACTGCTTCGCGGAGAGAGTCTCTTCCGGGAGATATTTCTGCATCGAACACTTTCCAACACTCCCCCTCAAGTTGGTGCATAGATGTTAATCATGCCCAACTTGTCAATCTATCCAACAAATGCATGGTGTGACAACCCTTTAGTGAGTACATCCGTCAACTGCTCTTCAAACGTTACAAAAGGGAAATGTATATTCCTCTTATCAAGGGGATCTCTAATGAAATGTCGATCAATCTCCACATGCTTAGTTCGATCATGTTGTACAAGATTATGAGCAATTTCAAGTGCAACGGTATTGTCACAATGTAAGTCCATGGCTTTATGGAGCTTGAATCCTACCTCCTTCAATACATTTCGAATCCACAGCAGTTCACACACTCCATTTGTCATTCCTTGGTATTCATCTTCAGCACTAGAACGGGCAATCACATTATACTTCTTACTGCGCCAAGTTATGAAACTTCCTCCAATAAATGTGAAGTACCCAGATGTAGACGCCCTATTTATTTTGTCATCAGCCTAATCTGCATCAGAATATCTTGTGACACCAAACTCACCATCCTTGAAAAACAATAGACTTTTTCATGGGTGAAGACTTCAAGTACCTGAGTATTCACATCACAACTTCCATATGCTTTTCACTAGGATCATGCATGAACTGACTGACAACACTCACAGCATACACAATATCAGAAAGAGTATGTGACAAATAGATTAACCTCTCTACTAATCTTTGATATCTGCCTTTGTTTGTTGGAACCTGTCCAGGACACAACTCCAGCTTGTGATTCATCTCAATAGGAGTCTTAGCAAGTTTACAATCCGACATTCTTGTTTCAGCAAGAAGATCAAGCATATACTTCCGTTGAGACAAGGTGATTCTCAACTTGGATCTTGCAACTTCAATTCCCAAGAAATATTTCAGTGGACCCAAATCCTTCATCTCAAATTCTTGGGATAATCGCTTCTTCAAATCCTCCATCTCAGCTGGATCATCACCTGTAACAACCATGTCATCAACATATACATCATAACAGTAATTTTACCACCCTTGTGTTTAATGAACAAGGTATGATCAGAGTTGCTCTGGCGATATCCAAACTTCTTCATTGCTCCAGAAAATCTCCCAAACCACGATCTAGGAGATTGCTTCAATCCATACAGTGACTTCTTCAATCTACAGACTTTTCCAACATCACGTGACTTACAAATAACACCCGGAGGAATATCCATGTACACCTCTTCTTTTAAATCTTTGTTCAGGAAAGCATTCTTCACATCAAATTGGTGTAATGGCCAGTTATGTCGCGCTGCTAAGGCTATGAGGATGTGTACAGTACTGATCTTTGCTACGGGAGTAACTGTCTCCTGATAGTCGACTCCATATCGCTGAGTATACCATTTTACAACCATACGAGCTTTATATCGATCAATGCTTCCATCTGTCTTCAGCTTCACTGTAAATACTGATCTACATCCAACAGTCTTCTTTTCAAGTAGTGCAGGAACAGTCCCCCATGTTCCATTTTTTTTGTAAAACCTTCAGTTCTTCGTTCATAGTCTGCTTCCATTTTGGATCTGCCAAAGCATCTTGTACATTACTGGGAATAGATACTGTAGATAATTCACTAACAACAAGTGCATGTGCTCCAGTCAATCTATGGTGAGATACAAAGGCAGTAATAGGATATTTGGCTTTAGCTTCCATAGTTGGCTCATATTGCTTCTTTGGAACCCTAATTGTTTCTCGTTGAGATCTCCTTGGAGCAACCTCTACAGTGTCTGATTCAATATTATCAGTACATACTTCATGTGAGACGTTCTGGGAAGGTTCTTCAGTTGATGGAGTAGAAGGGGGATCTTCATGAGGTACTGCTTCAGAAGAGGTTTGAACTTCAGGTAATGATATTTCAGCTTCAGTTCTCGACAGGTCGAGGATTTCTTCAATGATTTCTCTCGACCGGTCGATGCATCGAATCTGCTCCGTTTCGGACCTATTCCTCGACGGGTCGATGTGATCGCTCTGCTCTGTTCCTGACACCTTTTTTGACGGGTCGAGAGGAATTTTCGACCCGTCAAAAATTCCTCGTGTACATTCTTTTGTTCGGCTTCCTCCAAGTTGTTCCTCCAACCTCTCCAAGTCCTCAAATTCATCTGAAACCAGAGGATTGCCCTCATGTATACTTCTCTCTCCCTGAAGGGAAGACTCTGAAACTTCCCCTGAGTAATATGATTCAGATTCACGAAAGGAGACATCTAATGAAACATGCATCTTGTTATGGAACGGGTCATAACAACGATAAACTCTTTGGAAGTCAGCATACCCAACAAAAATACACTTCACAGCACATGGATCAAACTTGCCTCTCAGTTGTTTGTTGATATGAACATACACAGTACACCCAAAAATTCTTGGCTCCAAATTTGGTAAGGATGACACATTCAGCAACTAATGTAAATTCTGATAAGGATTTTGAAATTCAATGACACGGGAAGGAATGCGATTGATCGAGTATGCAACAGAACGAACAATTTCTCCCCACAAGTTCGATTTCACATTCAAGCCAAAGAGAGAGACCCGAACAAATTCCATTATCTGTCTACTGTTCCTTTCAACTAATCCATTTTGTTGAGGAGTATACGCAATTGAACTCTGGTGCCGGATTCTATGAGAAATCAAAAAAGCAGACATCTCACCATTCACATATTTGCCACCATTATCGGATTGAAATACCCAAATTTGCTGTTGATACTGGGTTGCCACCATCGCATGAAATTCAGTGAATTTGGAATACACTTCATTCTTGTGCTTCATCAAGGAGACCCAAGTCATCCTAGTACATTCATCAATAAAAGTAACAAAATACCTAAAGCCAGAGCGGGTAGGAACTTGTATAAGACCTCAAACATCAGAGTGAATTTTCATAAAAGGAACAGAACATTTGAATAAACTTGGCGAATAAGTACTACAGTGACTCTTGGCAAATTCACATGTTTCACATTGAAATTTTGAGGTATTCACATGTGAAAAAAGTTGAGGTTGAAGTTTCTTTAGATATTGAAAATTCAAATGACCCAGACGACGGTGCCATAACCACACATCTTTCTTAGGTTTATCCAAACTGATGGTATTATTCGCATGTCCCGATGATTTCAATTGTTGTGCTCCACTGCTTGTTAAATCAAGATAATATAATTTCCCCCTTTGAATACCATAACCAAGAATTTTTCTAGTCACAAGATCTTGAAAGATACAAAAAAATGGATAGAAAGTGACAGAACATCCAAGCGCTGTAGTTATCTGACTAACAAATAGAAGGTTATAGGCAAGAAAGGGAACAACAAGAATAGAGTCAATTGACAGATTATCAGATATCTTGACAGAACCTTCACCAATAACAAGAAATTGAGAGCCATCAGCAGTAGACACAACATGTTTAGGGGATTGATTAATGGTCTGTACCAAACTGGAGATGTTCGTCATGTGATCAGTTGCACCAGTATCAATGATCCAAGTAGGAGATGAAGATAATGCGGAGAGGGATGATGCATTACTTTTCACCCTCGATTCAACTATATGTAGAGGCAATTGATGATCCACGAGATATCTTCATGTTTCAAACAGTAAGGTTTTTCAAGATTCAAGATTTCAAAAGTATACTTCGGAATTTACGGGTTTTCAATTTCAAGAATTCAGGTTCAACTTCAAAGGTTTCAATTCAGAGATTTCAAGTGCAGTAGAAGAAATAATTTAATAGTGGTAATTCAAAGTTTC
This sequence comes from Geum urbanum, assembly GCA_946800695.1. Lineage (NCBI taxonomy): Eukaryota > Viridiplantae > Streptophyta > Magnoliopsida > Rosales > Rosaceae > Geum > Geum urbanum. The sequence continues at coordinate 40,231,124 of OX327010.1, read as the reverse complement.
AATTCATGATTTTTCAAATTCCAAGAACCTGGCTTTGATACCAAGTAGAATTTTGGTTCAGAGATAATTCATTGATTTCATTCATCCCAATTTGGGATTAATAAAAATGTACAATTAGTTTCCTAATAGGAAAGAATAATTACATTCCCATCGCATCCACTACAAGGAAAATGACCTTTCACGACACGTGATGTGTGCCAAAAATGTATATTTACGACACATTTTTGTGTCGTGAAAACCCGTGTCGTAAAAAAATCTCCCTTTTTATGACATCTTTTTTGTACACCGTAAAAGAGCGTCATTCACGACACAAAAGCACGCCATAAAAGACTTTAATGCATGTCATAAAAAGACATGCATTCACAACGCACATCCAATGCACGCTGTAAAAGAGTGTCACTCACGGCACAAATGCATGTCATTAAAGACTTCAATGCATGTCGTAAAAGGCACAATCATTTACGACATACATCCAATATACGACACAATTGCATGCCGTAAATAGTTTCAATTCATGCCAAAAAGACATGTCATTTACGACATGCATTTGATGTGTGCCGTAAATGCTATTCTACAAATAAATAAAAAATTATATATATATATATAATAATCCCCCATATAAATCCACAAACCACACTGAAATATAGCATCTACATTTATAGCAGCTACAACATGATTCAAAGAAATATTACAATACCCCAACACAAATACCAAATAATCAAGTTCACCATTTAACTTGATCAAAGTAGAATACTCTCAACTGCCTAAGCATAACATCTAAGTACATAAACATTCATAACAGATTACCACCTGTGCTTATATTACATCCCAAGCTAGCCTTGGATGAAAGAGATATTAAGCCAACATCACCACCAGAGCCATCTTCTTCGTATATCACAATAACCTTTTCCAATTGTATGCTAGGCATTTCATTTGAGCTGATCCTACGGAGTTGCTGTTGTTTTCTTCCTGCAATTAAATTCTCAGCACTTAAAGTTCATACTTAAGATGATACATCATATATGTCCGTACAAGTATATAATGTTTAATGGATATATTGTTTTTGCTCACACTTGGCCAAAACAGAATCGTTTTTATTTGCTAGGCACTTCATCTAACTTATGTTGAAAAACTAGGCACATTCAAACACTCAGGATCCCTTAGTCTTGCAAGACAAGATTGGAGGGCTCTATTTACATTAATAATATACATGTAAAACTACAATGCAGTTAGTGAGCACAGATTACACAACAGATTACCACCTCGGTAAAAACATCCCTATAAACAACTACTGAAGAATCATAGTGACATCTGCAAGATTCAAAAACTCAAAACTACTGCTAGCATCAGTCTCTAAGCCACTGAAACACAAACATGTACTGATTGTACTCTACTAAACACCAAGTTTAATTGTACTCTGGTTTCTCAACAAATAGCATTTTAGGTTTTCACCATTTTACGAAAAACAAAAGCCAAAAAAAGTAAACACAGGCTGGTTAATTACCAAGCACCAAGTAAACATAGGCTGGTTAATGACTAGCAGTCTTATCCTCACAGGCTCAATGTACTACTGATTCACTAAGCCTCAAAGTATGCAGAAAACTTCAATCTCAAATAGTGATTATTACAGCTCAGATAGTATAGAACCAGAGAAGAGATAGCAAGTACACAACTTTTCAGTACAGAAAGAAAAGAATGTCCCATTCAAAGAATGTCAAAACTGGAAATACTCGAGATTTGCTAGCATATAAAGCAAGATAACAAATTTATACGATCAGGTTCAATACCAATCAGGTGCAATCTACAAAACTAACACAAACTAACTAGCATCAAGGATAATCATGCGTATCTCTTTGATGCTTCAAGGAGTAGATGCCTGGCATCATCCTTGGAACTGGTCATATCCAAATGATACCGCATCCCTATCCAATCCTTTAATTTCTAGCTACAGTTTTACTCACATCGACAAGTTTTTTATAAAGCTTTTCTCGTGCTTCAAGAAATCTGCATGTAAATTAAGATCATACATTTTAATTTTGCTCTCTCTAGTGATACTGTAATATCTTAAAACTAACTAGCTACTGAGCTGCATATAGTCTCAACTTTTGATGTGTACTGCCTAACATGGAAATACAATAATAGAGATGATATAAAGAGCAGAGAGAAACAGAAAAACTTCAGTTCCAGATACCTCTTTGATGCTTCAAGGACTGATTGCCTAGCATCACTCTTGGGCATGTCCAATCCAACAGAGGCAGATACTAAAACAGCCAAAGCACGACTTAGTTCCAGAGCTCTCCTGCTTGTCAAGTGTCCTTTTTTGACTTGCTCTTGTGCTTCTCTTGCTATTGAATCCTTTTGCTACACTATCTTGTACATTACGGGAAAAATTAATGCAAAACTAGTTGGTTACTTTTCCTCCATTTACCATTTTCTGCAACATTACAAGATATTTAGTAGAAATATACACACACCACCACTCCCAAGAAAACAGACAACTGATTATTGAAGGGATACTAATTCCAGCAGGCTAGGCACACATTTACTAACATGAATACTGATTCGACTATACTCAGCTCGGGAAAACTAAAGCAAGACTCGATGAGAAATTACATCAGGTAATATTTTTTACGGTGAGAGAATCAGACTTTGTGTGAAGTATACTTTATGACTGAATCAACAATTCAATCTTCTGTCAATAGGGATCTTCCTACAATTTCAAGTTGGTCAAAACCAATTTTCCCAGGAATTCCAGCCCTAATTGATCTCCTTGATTAGTCAGGTAAATCATTCCCATGCTTCCACATTTTACGACAACACTAGTAAAACTTGGTCAGGAAATCTAAGAAATACCAGGGTTTACTTTTCAAATTCAAACTTCAGGACTCTGTGCATTCCAAACCTGAAACAGAAAAGAAGCAATATAAACACACCAGATTACCACCTGAGTAAAAAAATTTCTATAAAAAATTACTGAAAAATCATAGTGACATCCGCAAGATTCAAAAAGTCAAAACTACTGCTAGCATCAGTCTCTAGTAAGGCCACACAAAATTCATAGAAGGTATGTAATCAGAGAAACGCTGCAGGTATTTCACGACCATCTAAATCTACAAAATTCTACTTATGCCATTTGCCATGTAATGACTAACTGTTCCCAGTTGGCAATATCTATACTTCGTCATAATACTACAATTCAACACGGACGAATCCTCTATTCCTCAATGAAATCTAAGATCAAGATACAAACCCTAATTCAAAATAAAAAAGGAATCTCTATAATTGGAACTACCGAATGTCATAGCATGCTAACAGTGATCAAATAGAATAGAAGAATGCACCATACAAACCGATACACCGACGATGTGGATGGTGGTTGCGGATCGCCGTCGTCCTCCACTCGATCTCGCCAAAAATTAGAGCTGCTGTGAAACGTCGTCGGTGTTGTACTTTCATCTCCGCCTTCGGCTCGCTCAACACCGACACCCTCACGGCTTCAAACGCCGTCATCGATTTCATTCTAAGCTGCTGGCTCTGAAAATCGTGAATCGGAGTGATTATAAGTAGAGTTAGGATGCAATTTGGAACTCGAGATCGCGCAGGGCTTATCGCACAGAGAAAAATCAAAGGAGAGAGAGATGGTGAGGCTCTTGATTTTTTCAGATGGTGCGATGATGGTGGCTAGGGCTCGGGAGAGCGTGTGTTCTATTTGATTTGGGCAAATGGCTAAGGAACTTTTGAAATGTTCATTTATGTGCGCAAAAAAATTCCAGCGCTCAACACCCTTTTTGGCGTGTTTTTAGAGCACGCCGTAGATCTTTAATTAATATTGCTGGGTAATGCTCAATTGCTCAAACACCCTTTTACGGCGTGTTTATGAACCACGCCATAAATTATTTTAATATTCTGTAGATTTTAATTTTTATTATCTCAAATTTATTAAAAATTTAAAATTTTATTTACGGCATATATCAATATGCGTCATAAGCAGTTTTGCTATAAAATACATTATTGACGATGTACATTAAAAGTGTGTCGTAAAAGAGACAATTATTCACGACATGTTTTTGATGTGTGTTGTAAATATGGTCATTTATGACATGTTTTGAACGTTGTAAAACAGAATAGACATTCATGACATATTTTTGATGTGTGTTGTAAATATGATCATTTACGGTGTGTTTTGAATGTGTGTCGTAAAAGAGAATAATCATTCACGGCGTGTTTTGATGTGTCGTAAATAAGATCATTTACGGCATGCTTTGAATGTGTGTTGTAAAAGAAGATAGTCATTCACGGCGTGTTTTTAATGTATCGTATATAGTAACATTTACGGCGTGATTTCAATGTGTTGTAAAAAAGGATAATTATTTACGACATAAACTCAATGTGTGCCGTAATAAATATATTTTTTACGGCGTGCACTTAAAATGTGTCGTAAATGTATATAAATTACGATACAATTCAAAGTGTGCCCTAAATTTTGCATCGTAAAAGAGAACTTTTCTTGTAGTGATCTATACAACTTTAATCCTATTTACAAAACAATATTTACCATAATACTTTCCAACAGATCTGTCATCCATCACAACAAATTATAAGTTCATAAGATGTCTCTCAATATGCTAGCCAAAAAAATGTGCGGGTAAAGTTTGAGACAAAGAAATTCTTACTAGCTTTGGAAGCAGGACACGGATAGTTCTTTCTCAAGCAGGGTGCAACTCTACTTCTGTAACAGAGAAAAATATGATCATCGGTCAAAGCATGACGAGGGGTGATACACCAATAACAAATAAGTAAAAACAATAAGTTTCTCCTACAGTTCAGAACTTCAGAATCTTACATATTGTCTGCTGATGAGGAGTAGCTCTCTACTAAATTTCTGCAAAAGCATCAAGGAATTGTTTTTCAACTCTACAAAGTTTATGGTTAATTTTAACTTTTAAGATATACTCACACACTGCCTCTATCACATTCAGGACTTGTGGTTGAGCTTTTCCAAGTGAAGTTGTTGTAAGAGAAATCCCGCATACCGTATCAACTAATTAATCAAACAAAATTGATCTTGTAAGTAACTCAGGATTACTGCTGAAGTTTTTTATATCATACACAATATTAATTTGCTTCAAGACCCATCCAGGTATAGCACCAGTAAGCTTGTTTGCTGTTAAATATCTGAAGTCAAACAATAGTCTCTTATTGTTAATGATAATAAGCTAGGTTGTGAACAATGAAATTTATGTAAGACATCTACTTACATGAAATCAACTTTTGTCAGCTGATCAAACAATACTGGTACTTCACCAGTCAACTCATTGTAACTGAGATCACTACATAAGATAATATTTTTGGTAAGAAAAAAACAATGGTTAAAAGCTTAATGAGATAATAAGAAATTGAAGTTACAAGATGATGAATATGGCTTCCTTTTAAAGCTCGGAATATCATTCCTCCATATTCAATCAAGCTGAATAAATCCACTTGTTGAAGTACTTACAGGTTTTTCAATTTTTTAATATACCCAATATAAGACGGGATTGCTCCATATAGTAAGCACTTCCTTAGTATCCTGTATTCAAATTTTTCAATCAACTATGAGCTCTTTGCAAATACTAAGAAACAAACACAAACTTGACTATGTCCAACTCACAGTGTTTTCAAGGAAGCCATCTTACTCAATGGCGGGAATGGAGAACCTCTACCTTTTAAGTCGGTTATCCTCCTAACAGACATTAGAAAGTTAAAACCACAACTTCATATTCTTGTGACAGAAAGAAAGATATACAAGACCATGAAAATGCTTACAGATCAGTTAAGCTTGTCAAAGCCGATATACTAGAAGGTATAGGACCCTCAAGAGGGCAACCTTGAATTAGCCTGTAACATATAAATAGAAACTTTACAGTCAATAAAACTATATAGCATGCTTGAATAAATAAAAGTACAACATGGAAGCTCACAATTTTGAAATCCGCATCCAATTCCAATGAAGTCAGGTATCTTTCCCGAGAAATTGTTGTCAGTTATCCTCCTAAAATGTATCACATAAACAACTATATCAGCAATTCAGTATTTCAAAGGATGCACCATGAACATAGTAGTCTTGAACACCTGAAAATCTTCTTTACTTCGATAATTTGTACATATGATTAATGAACTAGCAACCAGAATTAAAAATAACTGTTTGCAATATTTACATATAGTTGTCATTAGACTAGTTCAGCCTGGTTTCTCTTACGGCACATTGTACTTTGACCACCTATGATGCAGTAATCAAAGTTTTCGTTATTGTATTAGGTTCACAAATCCGCTATAAAGTACCACAATATGCTTGCTTACATGTCAAGCAAATTGATCAACTTTGCTAATGCTGATGGCAATTCTCCGGTGAAAGAATTTGACGATAAAATGCTGAAAAGAAAACAATATGAGAATATCAATGCACTGATTGCAAATAGAAATTGAAAAATCTTAAAACAATATTAGTCGGAACTTCCATATTTTATTTTAATGATGTGTTGGGACATTACAGCTTTCTAACTTCACCAGCTTTCCAATTTCCGGTGGAATGCGTCCAGAGAAAAGATTTCCTTCGATGCTCCTGCAATTAAAATGATCAGATCAGTACTTTTTTGTTCTCTTTACAGAATCTGAATTCATGTCTTAGTCAATTTAACAATATCTAGAGAGTAGAAAGCGAACAAGAAAGATATAGGTGCCGGAGTGGCTAGACACATGTACCGAAATATAGATTTCTTCAAAGTTAAAGTTTCCATTTGTATTGACATGAACACATTGGAGTAATATATCTCATGGTGATCGATTTTTAACAAATGAATAGATATTACATAACAAAATGTTTCATCTATATATATAATAAAATCCCTACTGAACAAATATGAGAGTTCAAGAAAGAATCTAACATACAAGTTTCTGAGGGTGGTATACTTTAAGAAGTGAGCGTCTTTGTTAGTAGCAGGGTCCGGGGAAAGAATAGGGAAGGTGATTTCACTATATTTCTGACCAGGAACTGGTCCTATCACAAGAATATTTTTTTTTAGCAGGGCGGTGAGCACTTTTGGAAATGGACCTGACAATCTGTTCCCCATTAAATAGAAAGCAGGACATACAATTATATTTGGGTTAAGTGATCACTAATTAAGTAATTGATAACTTGTGCGGAATGAAGTAAATAAATCATTGAATGCTTACAGATCCTCCAAGTGCATGGTTGCCCATTGAGAAGGTACAGTATCAGTAAGCAGGTTTCTACTTAAATCTCTACAGAATTATGAATGGTTTCTAGATTAGTGGATGAATGAGTTGCATGTATAAAATAAACACAAAACAGAAAGAAATATAAAAAACTTGTGAGAATAGAAATGGAATTCATTTGATGCACAGAGGAATTAATTAGCTTTACTTACAGTACTTTAAGGTATTGAAGGTCTGAAAACTCTGGTGGCAGTGTACCAGATAAATTCTGGGCCTTTAAGGCTCTGGAATTAGATATAAAGAAAAACCCATTTGTACTTTAGACTAGAATTGGTTACAATTGAATTTTGACATTGAATTTTAATAATAACAATGTTTTAAAGATATGAAAGAGAGAGTGTGGTGTACATGCTAACTATGTGGCAAGATGAATTGTTGTTGAAGCTGCAATCACAAGTTACAGAGCTCTCAAAACTTTTCATCCCAGTCACCATAACTCTCCATTTCCCTTCTCCTTTGCAAGGATCACTCCCAAAGTCCCAGTCTTTCTTTCCCAACTTCTTTGCTATCTCCTTCAGTGCATTCACTACCACATATATATGAGCAAAATCATCTACTTGTTTAATTCCCTAGAAAATGGTTTCAGACCAAGCAATAAAAGTAATGATGCTAAAGAAGAATCTTGGGGACCATGAGAAACCCAAATCTAAGTGGAAAGTCTAGCTCAGCATTGACATACCCAACTGAGCTCAGATGAAATGAGCTCATTCAATATCCAAGCTGAAAAGGTTTCTACTTTATGCTTATATAAGCCAAATAGGTGTGTGGAAAAACTGATAGGTTTTTAAAGGGTACCTTCCTGACTCTGAAGCTTAGCAACTGTGGCTGCTTGTCCCAAACATGCAAAGAGAAGTGCAGTGAAACTGAAGATGAGATATGCAAGAAGCAACTTTGGGAATGGAAAAAGGTGACGAGCTCCCATTTTGGCCATTTGCTGCTCAAAGCTAGCTCAGAAACTCTGAGGTCTGAGTTCCAGTTCAGCTTATGAATATCCCACAGAAGTAATAAGATCTAGTAAAGAAAGATGGAGAATTAATATGGAGATGGGGCAGAAGCCAAGAAATGCAATCAGTGCATGCTGTCGTGGGACTCCGTGTTTGAACGTGTAGTCATAGTGAGCATAGTGTCGATCAAATAATCAATTGCTTCACACTTGTCGTTTTACTGAAATTACATGAATGCGTGTGAAATGTGTGGACTGTTTGCTGAGAACATATTCCTGCCAGTTCCATTTTATTATGGCTTTTTTTTCTTTTTTTAGTTCTCAAATAGCATGTGATAGATAAAGAAGAGGATGGAGAGTGGGATTATTTTCGCTCACCTCTCTCTCATCACTCTCGTGAGCTTTGACTATATCACTCTCTCGCTTGCAGCCCATCTGTTAATTATTTTATCAATATTAACCATGAGCTTTAATGATCATATCTATCTCTCTCGTTCTTTTGTTAAAAAATGTGAAAGACATGTTGCAATATTGGCTATCCTCAAAAGTTTCTTATAGTTACTAGGGAAACTTTATTTCTAACACCTCAATATGTATTCCTAATGTTCGATGTAAAAATATCTCTCGCGAAGAGATCTTTCTCGCGAAGCAGTCTCTTTTATCTCGGATGTTTTAACCGCGTATGTCGGTCTATCCTGTATGTGCTTCGTATGCTGACGTGCCACCGTCTCTTGACGGAATATGGACTGATTACAGCTGTCTGACTTCTATATTAAGCGATTAGAACAGGGAGAGCACCAACCCTGCTCGAATATGTCCTTTTTGCCTAGAAACCTAGGACTTTGATATGTGAATCTCTCGCTAAGTCTTGAAATCGATACTCCACACGTCCTTTCTCGTGCAAAGCAGAGCAATCTCTTAACAGAGTGTTGAGAACACTCGCTCCCTTTGAGTATTCAAGTTCTCAACTTACAAGTGACAAGCTCTTCAACTTTCCGGTTGCAATTGCTTCCTTGGAGTCGTAATACTCTCACTCGATAGGTGACAAGCACTTAGACTTTCTGGTTGCAAAGAAGATAGGAATCTCGAGGACGAGATAACCGTCTAGGTTTGTTTGCGTATAGCAAGATTGTTTGATCGATTGGGGGGGGCTTTTCATAAGATCATTGCTCTCCTTATATACTCGCTTAATAACAGTCATTCATTTTATGCCAAATTCTTCTGCTCTTGTAATCACAGTCTGAATCCAACACCAGCATACGTGTCGTATCACTCATAGATCTTCAAATCCCATCATAACTCTTCTAAGAGTTCTATATAAAATGAAACTAGTTATGATAGAATCTAAGCCGCATAGAATCAGCTAATAAGACATAGTTCTAATAGAACTTAAAGTCTTCCTCTAGCGAAGCTCGCCAGACGTTATATAACTTGACTCATCGCCAAGCACCATTAATATAATGGGCCGCTCGCATAAACCTCGGCCATCCAAGCCCAAAATGAAATTCTTTATTTAGGCCCAAACATTGCCCCTCAGGTCTTGAACTTGGAAACTTTCTGAACAAGCGAAAAGACTTGAATATATCTTGACAAATGTGCCCATTGACTCTGAAACGCTACACCATCACTCGAACGCCACATCAACCAACTCTTCGAAAAAGTATGACGCTCGACTGACACCTCTATAAAAGCACCAGTCCATATCCACAAATTCCATCTTTCAACAAAACCCTTTCAATTGCTCAGAATCTGCACTTTCTAACTCTCTCAGTCAAAAAGTTCAAACCTTTCTTTCTCACCGCCGTCAATCCTTATTCCTCCAGAAAAATGCCTCCTCGCAAAGACATTTCCAGCTTTTATGAAACTCATGACGCCAAGAGATTCTCTAAACAGCTCAAGGCAGTCGCTAAACGACACAACCCAGACTCCGTCTGCACTCTTACTATAGACCCTGTAGAAAACACAGGTCTGCTTGGTCCATTTCTAGACACTCCAATTAATCCAGAGCTCTTCAATTACCTTCGCAAGCCAATCTGCAGTTCATCCCTCATACTCCAGGCAGACCCTAGAGCAGACCCAAAGGAATGGACTCAAAAAGACACTATCTGTCTTATCGGGAAGTGGCCACATTCAAGCCAAGACGACCTCGCTTGGTACCGGCACCGCCGTGGGCAAGACATCAATAGGTGGGAGGCAGCCGGAATAGCCCAACTTATCGATTTGTGTTTTTCTCTTCCAACTGGGGGTAACAAAGCCCCATTTGCTACAGCCATGTGCTTCTGGGACTGCACAGCAAATTGTTTCCGACTCTTTTGTGGGGATGTGAGCATCACAATGCTCGACCTTTATACTATCTTTGGAGTTCCTGCCTCTGGAAACAATTGGGCTCCTCAAGATTCCCTCCAAACACCCAACCAAGCCTCTCTAGAACGCCCTCCATCATATTCCTCCTGGGTGAAACATTTTGCTCGCGAGGAAAAAGACACACCACAAGGAGGAATAGCCTTTCTGGAATATTGGCTAGCAAAGTACTTGTTCTGTTCAACCTCTGCAAAGGTTACCAAGACATGGACCAACCTCGCTGAACGCCTTTACAACAGTGAGCAACTAAGCTTGGTTGAGCCCATCCTCGCCTACATCTACTATGGCCTCAGGCGAGTAACTTTATCGAACCTTGATTGGAACCAACCAGGACCACTGTGGATGGTAGAGCTCTGGTTGCAAATCTACTTCCCCTACTTCTGCCCCTCAGCAACCCCTCGCTATGAAGAACAAAAGCTGCTGGGCAAATCATTAGTCTCCACAATGCCTAGGACTAAGCATTGGTCATATCTCAACTGCTTCAAGTATCTCTGTTCGCGTAAGGACTTCCCCCATACTGCAGTTGAGAAAGTTCTGAGTCGTCGCTATCCTGGCCTCCTCGCAAGTGGATTCATGCCCTCTCCTGAACAAAATGTTCACGCGAGGAACTTATTCATTAAGTTCAACACTTGTCAGGACCTGCAAATCCCAGACTCAGCCAGCTCCGGGTATGAGCTCTATGCCCCAAACCATTTCTGCAGACAATTTGGGCTCAGCCAGGATGCTCCTATGCCCCTTGCCTGCTCCGTTAACAAGTATACTCTCTGGCGAGGAAACAACAAGCCTGTTGCAGTAGAAGTACGCGACGAACACTTTGGCTTTCCAATGGTGCTGCTTCCAACAATTACAAAGCCACTGTCGATATCAAGGTCAGTCACCCCATCGTATCTCACATGGTACTTCCAATTCTGGGAAGAGAAACGAAACCAGGGACCAGACCTATGTTTTACTGCCATTTTTCATGAATTCAGCCAGAAATTCTCGCTTAAAGTGGACTTGGCTGCACTAACTGGACCACATCTCAGCACAAGTTCTGCCCCATGGCCACAGGTATGCCTTCATAAAAAATTGCCACATATATTAGCAAATTCTCGGATCATAACTGACCACTCCTTTCTTCCTTGCACAGCACCACCCTGAACCAGATGTAACTGTGGCCATTCAATCTTTTAGGAAGAAAAGAACAAAACGTTCTGGATCATCTGTAAGTATTTCAAATTGTTGTCCTTCCAGAACAAACTGATTTTACCACTGATCCTTATACTAACCCCAATCCCTTAACAGTCTCCAAAACACAAGAAGCTTAAATTGAAGACCCTAGAGACTGAAAGTGGAGTTTGGTTGGATACACAAGTCGTTAGCAGGGACAAACAGCTAAGACTTACCGCTCTAGCCTTCCTTGCCTCTTTTGATCAGAGGAGTAGCAAAGCCTCAGGGTCCAGTGCTTGCTCGACTATAGCTTTCACCATTGCACACTGGTTTTGTGCAAATCCAGATAGCACACCTACACTCTCCCAGTTCGATGACCTCCTAACTCAAGGTTCAAGGGAGTGGCAGGAATTATGCAAGGACCAGTCCCTTGCAAACAAGTATCCAGACCAACATTTTGACCTGGATGCCATCTTGAAGGCGAACATTAGACCGCTTCAATTTTCAGCTGATGATTCCTTCATTAGGCGCTTTGACCCTGAAAGGTTTACAGCCCTGAATGGCTTTCCCTCTTTTGATAGTTTATGGGAACAAATCCAGAAAAGCCAGAAGCCACAAGTTTACATAGTGAGTTGGAATGACCACTTCTTCGTTCTCAAGGCCGAAAACGAAGCGTACTATATAATTGACTCACTAGGAGAAAGACTCTCTGAAGGAAACTGTAAAGCCTTCATTCTGAAGTTCGACAAGTCCAGCAACATATTCAGCAACTAGGATAGGGATACAAACCCTAAAATCCTTAATAGCCATAAAGAATGCTGCAAGGATTTCATAGCCCAAATCCTAGCTGGAATCCATCGAGCAGAACTCGAGGAGGAAGAGAAGAAAAAGCCTGTGGATCTTAATATTTTGTTTAGGCGTCTGCAAATCGAAGTTCAATCCTGCTTCATTCCTTCCTCCTCTGGCGAAGGTCCCAGTACCCAGAATGAACAAGCCATTCCAGAGCCTGAGCAATAAATTATCCCTTCGCCAGAGCTCATAGTTGAACAACCACAAATCCTGGTTGAGAATAACCCAGAAGGCGAAGAACTGAGTCCTTCCTCGCCTGAGCAACCAGTTCAAGTTATTGAAGAAACACAGTCATTGTCTCCCCAACAAGTAAGAACCCTGTACCCTTACTCCTAGATTAATGATTTCTAAATTGGTCCTAACATGACCTGTTACTCTCATATTGTAGTCCAAACTTGTTCCTGTGGACCCGGACGTTCACGACACAATTCCCCACAGTCCAAGGGAACAAGCGAGCACGTCAGGCGAGCCAATTGTAATAGCTACTGAAGATCAGCCTGACAGTACTCCAGGTGTCAATGATGAAGATCCCATAATTCTGACCAAAGAAAGTCCTATCCCATCTTCATCACAAGGAAACAATCCTCAAATGCTCAGTATACAAGAGTCAACCACCAAGATACAAGAACTTGTAGGCAAACTGAGTATACTAAGCACGCCTCCTGACACCAAAGCCTTGCTTCGAAAAATTCTCTCTGGGCCCCTAGATTCTCTAAAAGACATTCAATCCATTCATAAACAAGTGAAAACCCTGCAGGCCACTGCCCCAGCAGACTTCATTCCTCGCCTGGATGAACTAGAAGAAAGTCTCTTTGAATTCCAGCACCAAAGCGAATTCTTTCAAGACCTAATACTCGAGGCTGAGCGTAAGAATGAAGCAGCGGAAACCTTGGAGGAAAAAACTCACAAGGAGACAGAGAGAATCCAGAAGCTTCTAAAGGAAAAAATTACAAAGAAGGAGACTTTAGCAACCAAACGTGCCAAAATAATTGCTCTCGAAGCTGATCTCGCAACTCTTAGAGCAGAAGTAAATGCATTGGAAACTGACGTCCCCAGTTATCAGGACGAAATGCATCACTTTTTGAATGAAGGCGAGACCCGAGCTCAACTCCTGCAAGAGGCACGCGATGAAGCCAATGAAGCTCGCCTAGCAGCTCATCAAGCCTGGATGGCCTCAGAGATGACTAAAATCTCGATAAAGAGCTATCTCCTTAAGTTGTAAAAATTTTGGGCCTCAGATGTAGGCCTCTTCTATTTTTCACCAAACATTAAACTTTTTATGTATTCAAATCGTTTTGATAACAAAGTCTGAATTGGGTCCAAAAACCCAAATTGGGCTTCTCCAATAAGCCCTTTTCCTAATTCTGATCCAGCCTCGTCTTAGGCTGTAATTAATTTTGACTATTTTGATTGTTCAACAATAAATGGAATTGAATTCTAAACTTGGAATCCGTATCGCGTCCAACAATCAAAATCTTTGAAATACATTTTACCTGCCCCAAAAATCTCCTCATTTATCATGCACTTCTCGCGAGTAGATAAACCGTCTTCAGGGTCCACTCTTATTTGGACACGTATTCTCTATTTTCAAGCGTAATTACTCTCGCGAAACCAAACCGGTGTGACTCCTGTCTGTAAAAGGTTTCCATTTCCTTTATGTTATGAACCAACACTTTCGCGAGAATGAACTACCTCATTGCTTATTTGCTCTGGTCTTCCTACCCAAAGAAACCTCCAGATAAATCTTTCCACGTTATGTTCCTTAGATAGCAATATCCATGCCCAAACCTGGACTAGATAGCAATATCTATGCCTAGGCATTGCCTTGGCTATCCCGACTTGAAGGAATCAGGAAGGGAGAAGCCACAATCCCGAGGTGAAAATCCTCTTCGTCTTCCCACCCCCCCCCCCCCCCCCCCCCCCGCACCCGTTTGGTGTCCATATGCATTGGAGGTGGTAAAATTCTTCAATGCATCATGCAATAGATGGGGAAAGATGGGGTGTCACCCTGGGAAGAAGGCAACAAACGTCAGGGCAGGTGCAAAGATCTTTTGTTTTGATGCACCTCCTGCATTTCAGATCCTTTCCATCCCATCACCGAGGTCGATCTCCATGTATACATATTTGATACATCAACCTCAGGGGATGGCACACAACGCAGAGGATCTTGTGAAAAAACAAACTTTTATTTTCTTTTTCTCTGTTGCTGATTCAGGTTTGTTTTTCCATATGGTATCAGAGCTTGAGGCCGCAAAGCCTTTGTATTCTTCCAAGTATTGAATGAAATATTTTATTTGAAATGTAAAAGTTCCTTGTATTGATAAACTCATATACAGTTTGCTCAAAACTTAGGCCACAAAAACTGGCTAATATGAACTTTGACTTGGAAGAAAAATCATAAAAATTACAAAAATTTGGCCTCGAGTACAGGCCCTAACTTTTTAACCCCATAAATAGGCTATTTTAATGTACAAAATTCTCGGTATGTGTTGCCCCTGTAGTTTACTTATGCGAGAGCATAATTAAACTAGATTAAGCTGTAGTTGGAGGATCGTCATACTCCCAAACAGGTTGTATGAATTTCTTTAGGTAACGACCATTTATTGGGTTCGCGTGTATAGTACCATCTCGATCTCGCAAGCGAACTGCTCCTTTACCCAATAGTCGATCGATAATGTATGGTCCTTCCCATTTCTCTGACCATTTACCTCGTCCTTCAGTCTTCTCGCCAACAGGCAAAATGACTCGCCAGACAAGTTCGCCTTCTGCAAAACTCATGCCCCTTGTACGTTGGTCATAGGCACGAGCCACCTTTTGTTTCTCAGAACGTAAACTATCATAAGCTTGTATTCGTTTCTCATCTAAGTCTTCATGCTCTTACCACATCGCTTGGACATAGTCTTCACCGATCAAGTTGTGTTGTTCCATCACGCGTAAAGACTGAACATTGATCTCCAAAGGCAAGACTGCATCGTGCCCAAACATTCATGCATAAGGAGTTGTACCTGTGGGTGTCCTCTTACTAGTCCTATAAGCCCACAAAGTATTAAAAAGCTCTTCATGCCACAGTCTGGCATTGCTCGCGAGCATCCGTTTTAGGATATGAATAATGATTTTATTGCTCGCTTCAGCTTGACCATTGGATTGGGCATAGTATGGAGAAGAGTGAAGAAAATGGATCCCAAGATCCTTCATTAGAGTATCTACTTCTCCAGACATGAATGCAGCCCCATGGTCTGAAACAAAACTCTCAGGCATATCAAACCGACAAATGATATCTTCAAATAAGAACTGGCGGATGGCCTTAGCAGAAGATACCCTGAGAGGTCGAGCTTCAACCCATTTTGTGAAGAAATCAGTAGCCACTATGATAAACTTATGCCCTTCAGATGAATGAGGATGAATCATTCCTATTAAGTCCAAAGCCCATCCTCGAGCTGGCCAAGGCTTGATTATTGGCTGTAATGGTATTCTGGGCATATGGTTGACTGGACCATGTTTCTGGCATTCTTCACAACCTTTTGCGAACGTGATGCAGTCTCTGAGCATTCCTGGCCAATAAAAGCCATGTCTTCTGAGTGACCATCTCATCTTGGGACCAGTCTGGTGTGCCCCTGCAATCCCAAGATGGACCTCTCTCATTAACCGCTTAGCGTCACGTCCAAAGACACACCTTAACAGTATGCCTTCCTCTCCCCTTCTATATAACTCAGCATCCTTGAGTACATAATTGGGAGCTAAATATCGAATCCGCTTGTCTACCGGATTATTAGGATCCTGGAGATAAGAGATAATTTCCTGTCTCCAGTCTTTGTCAATGTGATCAAGTGTAGCAACGTACCACTCATTTTTATCTTCTTGTCGTGCAATGAAAGATGGAAGGGTTCTTCTTTCAACCTTTAATATACGTTCGCATACTCCATCTTGCAAACTTATACCCGTTGCTAGTTGAGCCAACTCATTAGCTGCATAGTTCTTCTCGCGAGGAACATGACTCAACTCCACTTCTGTAAACAACTTTAGTAGGTCACAGGCCCTCCTCGCATAAGGTTCTAATATTGGACCTGCCTTGTATTTAGTTTCGAGTTGTCTGATCACCAGTTGAGAATCTCCAAAGACATGCACATCAGTGATCTCCATGTCCAGTAGAAGATCTAATCCAATGATTAAAGCTTCGTACTCTGCTTGATTATTTGTGCATCTGAAGTCCAACCTGAAAGAATAAGAATAAGTTTGGCCGAGTGGGGAGATCAAAGCTACCCCTGCCCCAGCCATAGTACTCGTACTGGACCCATCAAAATATAAACACCAAGGAGCCAAATCAATACGAGCGAGATCCAGTTCTGGCCCCTCAACCACCTCTTCCATGGGATGATGAGCCAAAAAATCAGCCACTGCTTAGCCTTTTACCGCCTTCTAAGGGACATATTGCAAAGAAAATTCTGACAAAGCCAGAATCCACTTTCCAATGCGTCCACGGAGAATCGGTCTGGATAACATATACTTTACTAAATCAGTTTGTGCAATAACACACGTAGTGAAGGAAAGCATATAGTGCCTCAGCTTACACCCTGAAAAGTATAAGGCTAGGCATAGCCTTTCCATTGGAGAGTATCTTGTTTCACAATCGTTCAAGGTACGACTCAGATACAAAATAGCACGTTCAACTCCAGCCGTGTCGTCCTGAGCTAATAGACTTCCAATGGAGAGTTCAGTAGCTGATATATACAGCTTAAGAGGAACCCCAGGTCTTGGAGGAACCAAGACAGGTGGGTTTGTTAAGTAGGCTTTAATGGTTTCAAAGGCCTCTTGATGTATAGGCTCCCATACAAAGTCCTTTTGATTTTGAAGCTTGAGCAGTGTGGAGAATGGTTGTGTTTTCCCAGCAGCATTGGCAATAAACCGTCGTAAGAAATTGATTTTTCCCAATAAACGCTGTAACTCTTTCTTACTCTTTGGTGGGACTGCATTGAGAACTGCTTGTTTCTTGTCATCTGGTATCTCAATCCCACGCTGATGAACCAAAAAACCCAGGAAATCTCCTGCCTGGACGCCAAACACACATTTGGCTGGGTTCATCTTCAGTTGATGTTGCCTCATTCTGAGAAACACTTGCCTTAAGTCTTCAAAATGATCACTTCTGTGTTTCGTTTTAACTACCACATCATCAATATATACCTCCATGGTCTTACCAATAAGATCATGAAAGATCAAATTCATAGCTCGTTGGTAGGTTGCCCCTGCATTTTTAAGTCCAAATGGCATATCCATATACTCAAAAACACCGGCAAAGCCTGGGCATCGAAACGCTGTTTTATGTCTATCTGCTTCACCCACTGGAATTTGATGATATCCAGCAGTGCCATCCATGAATGTTAACATTTCATGGCGGGCAACTGAGTCAACCAACAAATCGGCTACTGGCATAGGGTATGCATCCTTTGGGGTTGCATTGTTCAAGTCTCTGTAGTCGACGCAAACTCGCATATTTCCATTCTTTTTCTTAACTGGGACTATATTGGAGAGCCACTCATTATATTTGGCTACACGTATAATCCATGACTTGAGCATTTTCTCGACCTCTTCCTTGACTAGAATTGCTGTTTCTGTGTTCATGCGACGCATCTCCTGTTTCACAGGTTTCTTCCCTTCAATGATGGGCAAATTATGACATACCAAATCTGGTGACAGACCAGGCATGTCATCGTATTTTTCTGCAAAACAGTCTGCATATTCTTTTAGCAATTTAATAAGCTTGAGTCTCTCCTCAGGCTCCAAGAAGGTACTGATAGCCACAGAGATTGGCTCTTCATTAGTCCCAATATTGATGTGTTCAATGGGATCCTTGACTTTAGGAGGTAAATCATCTAAACCTGCTGGAGCTAATTTAATCTCGTCCTCCTCCTCTAAGTCTTGCAAAACATCTTCATCCACATATTCCAAGGCTGCAACCATTGGAACCTTCTTAAAGGCTTGGCTCTCTAGTAGAAAATTATGAAAGCGTTCGTGTAGAGATAGACAAGCCTCGGTCTCTATATCTGATAGAGACCCAATCATGGAGAACGTTTGGATGGTAGCTCAATGGTGTAGGGTCTTTTACTATCTTGAGTTGCTTAAAGTATACCCCACTGAGCTAATTCAGAGGCCGTAACACCAACTAGGCGGCCCTTACTATCGACGCCAAATACCTCCAATGGCCTAAGGTCACTGTGGTAGTATCTGGCCTCTAATGCATTAGCAGAAACGGAATATGGACGAGGGTCAGCATTGACAAGTTCTGCCTCGCCTGACTCCATGTTCCAGAGTAACATCTGTTGATGAAGTGAGGAATGTACATAGTAGCTTCGATGTATCCAGTCACGCCCCAGGATTGCACTGTATGGAGATGTGCATTCGACCACAAAGAATGTGTAAGTGCCTGAGGCCAGCCCTATGTGTACCTGCAAGAAAACAATTCCCAAGGTCTTGGTTATGCTACCCTGAAAGTTTCTGACATTAAGCGAGGTCTCTTGGATAGCAGACTTGGGAACGCCTATTAAGGCCATGGCCTTAACGGTGATGATGTTAACCACTGCCCCTGAGTCCACTAGGAGTTTATTCAATTGAATCCCTTGGACTTGTCCTGTAACATACAATGGCCGCATATGCATGGCCATGTCAATAGTAGGCTTGGAGAACATCATCTATCCTTTTGTGTGTGATGAATCCATCTCTGGTACTTCAACCAGTGTTGAATCATTTGGTAGTTCTGGTTCTTCATCTGGTAATACCACGCTGTTGATGTTCTTGGATTCACTTTTTGGTGCTGACGGAGACAAAGCGTATTTAGAAGATAAGACATACACCATGTTAATGGTGGAACTGTCTTCCTCGATACAGTCAAGTGCTTCAAGATCTTCGTCCTCACCGTAATCCACCAACTGCTCATCGTCGTCGTAGTTATCACCTTCAGCCTGATGTCCATCCTCATTAGACATTGTAGTTACCTCGAGATGGGCTACTTGCTGTATTAGATCCTCAGGAGTAGGATCAATGGCTGCTGATAGTAGTAGTGGTGGAGTTTTTTCCTTAGGAGCAGGGATCAGTCTTTGGGCCTTCGCTTGTTCTTCCACAACCAAAGGCCTGGGTTTCCATTGCAAGACTGGAGGCTTACTTGGAGTGTTCTGTTTCTGCATGCCCCATGTTCCCTTAGGGGGTGTCTTTAGCCCTACTGTTTTCATCGTGTCCTCCTCAAAGGTGAGGCGTCTCCTTACTGGCTGTCGTTTTGCAGTCTCACGATGAATCTCCTGAGTAGATTCAGGCTCTTTACCTTTATTCCCTAATTCTAGGTTTCATTCGAAAACCCCTGGTCTTTGGGCTCTCACCTTAGGCTCGCGAGATTTCTTCCCAAAGACCACCAATGGGTTTGCTGCAAGGGTGTTCAATCTCCTTTGCAACACTTCTGGAGGAAACTCCAGATCTTCTTCTTTGATTAGGCCAGCCTCATAAGCATCCAATGCTCTCTTGGCCCTGCCAAAGCGTCGTTGAAGGTTTCTCCTCTTGCTCGGAGTCACCTCGACGGTTTTTCCCTTCTCCCTCACGTACCAAACATCCTCCTTTGTAATATTTCTCGATGCTGGAGGTATATATGGCCTCGTGAGCGTACTTGCAATTTTAGACTCAGGTGTCTTAGCCAAACTAGCTTGGTCTGTTGCTCGCGAGCGCTTGGGAGCTGGGGTATCCCTTTGTCTTGCTTGTGGGGGCTGATGATCTGTATTCGAGAATAATTCTGGGAAGGACTTGGCTGCCTGAGCCATTTCCTCATAAGAGATCTTCAGTCCACTTCTTATTTTACAATGTGCACAAAGGGCTACTGGCGATTCTGCCTTGGGGTCCACCTTTTCTTTTCCTTTATTCCTTGGTGTATAAGGTGGATTCTCGCCAGCAGTTGGTTGGTCGTTGGACTGTTTTCTTTTATTTGATTTGTCACGTGTCAATTCCAACATTCCAACCATGGGCATGGGGGCGGTCAAGCCTGGCGAAGGGTCTTGTTCTATCTCTATCACCCCCTCGTCAATCAGCTGCTGTATCTTGTAGATCAAATCTCGATAAGCAGCCGTAGTGTGACGTCCCCATCTGCGATGGTATCGACAAAAGGGCAAACCCCTAACATCCTCAGGATGTGGGTCAGGTGCTCCCCAATTTTTAGGAACCACAGCTATTCCTTCTAGGCATAGCTTAATGAATATCTCCTCTCGCCAAGACGTGTCATATGTTATGCGACTTCGCTTAGGTCGGACAAACGCTATATTTCGGTTAGACCTTCGCCTGGACCTCTTCTTCGCATGAGTTGGTTTAGTTTGACTATCCCCTGAAGAAGTGCCACTGGCAGGAGAAGTTGTAACTGGAGGAGATGGTGTTCTATGAAGATATTTCGGGTGAAAATCCATCTCGCCCCTGTTGTTTATTTCAATCACTTCCCAGTTGATCAAACCTTGGATTTCATCTCTCAAGGTGGAACAAATCGCTGTTCGATGACCAAAGTGATTGTGGAATCTGCAGAAGTGTTGGGCTGGTTCTTTATACCGTAATTGTCGAAGCTCAGTAATTGGGTAAAAAGAGATCAGCCCCATGTCCTTTAGCCTATCAAAGAATTCTTCTGTCATATCCAGTTTGAATGAATAGGCTAAATAGGATGATTGATTACAGTCCTCCACACCCTCGAGGTGCCTGTCAGGTGAGGTCCAATTCACATCAACCATATTCACCTGTGGAGTAGGAAACGGCTCGGAATCCACTAATGCAGCGGTTTTGGACGAACCTTCCAATTCTAATTTTCCTTCATTGATCCACTTCTGGATCTGATCTTTAAGCTTAATGCAGTCTTTGGTAACGTGGTTCCATGCTCCATGGAACTTGCAATATTTCTTACCCTTTAACTGCTCAGCCGTGGGAAGTGGTCCAAAGTCTGCCTTGACAGCACGCAGACTATACAACTCGTCCAAAATTTCATGAGCCATATTGGCGTCATAGGTGTACTTCTCAAATTCTGGCTTAGTGAAAGTCACTGTTGAGAGCTTGATTGGACCCCTACTCTTTTGGAGCTTGCGAGGTTTTAAAACTTTGTTTGTTGATAAGTCAACAGCACCCACTCGCTCGCCATCGGAGTCCGACTCCTGGTCATCTGCACCTTCAACATAAGCCACTGTCTTTGGCTTCAACCTATCATAGGTTCGACTACTGTACGTCCCTTTGGACGCATTCCTTCTGTTATCTCTCTCCTGCATATTGCTATGAGCTTTAGTCACAGCCGTGATAAACTCATTCAGAGAGAAATACTTGCTGTTTAAGAATAGCTGATGGAACGTGTCCTCCAGACCATTCTTGGCCATCTCGACCACCTCTTCCTTGCTCAGAGGGGTCTTACATAGATTATACTCTGACCGGAAACGGTGCAGGAAGGTGACCGGACTTTCTGTCACCGATTGGCTCAAGGAAGCCAGCTTTCCTACACTAGTCTCTGGCTTTGCCGTTCCAAAGTGATCTATGAATAAGGCCTCCATATCCTTCCACTCATTGATCGAACCCTTCTCGATTCCAGTATACCAAACAAGGGCCGATCCTGACAATGATAATCTGAAGACTCTTAATTTGAGTCCTTCATCTTCGGAAAATTGGCCTAACTGCAGAGTAAAATAGGCCAAGTGTGTTGCCGCATTTACATCATCATCACCAGAGAAAGTGTGGAAGGTTTGGTGTTTGTAAAATTTTGGCCAACGCCACTCGTTGGGATCATCTTTCATCGGAGGAAACGGTGTTTCGTAAGTTTCATGCATCTTAGATAATTGTATGTTACAATCATCTAAGAACTTATTTAACCGTTGCTCCCAAGCAAGGGGAAAAGACTCCGCTTGCCTAGTTTTCCTGGCCAAGTCCGACACGGATTTGGTTAGAGATCCTATGTCTTTATCTACCCTATGTGATAGAGTCGCCGCGTACCGGCGGTATTCCTCCAATCCTTTGTCCATTTGGCGAAGGATATCTACCCGTAGTTTATCTTGGCCTTCCACCAAACTAGTCACCTGGGCCCCCATGGCCTCTCTCTCCTCTTGATCTTGATTTAACTCTACCCGTATTGCTTGGAGACCAATTGTCGCTGTATCAACCAAGTGGGCCTGAGTGGTGAGAAGTTCTGCCTGTTGCTCGATTTTCTGTTCGAGTGTCAAATGGTGATTAGTCTGATGAATATCTCGCCTGGCTGCATAAGCCAGGTATTGTTCGAGCGTGAGCCCTGTTATTTCCGCCTCACTCATAAATTGGAAAGCCATGGTATCGAAGTTGTTAGCCAAAATAACTTCAACCGCTTGATTACTTAATGAACGACACTCAGTAGATGTGTGTTCACGGTAAACCGGTTGTGGATATTTGCGACACTGAGGATAGATCCTTCGATAAGGATCTTCAATTGTCGCTTATAGATGCAAAGGGATATTGTCCCACTGGGCGTGCCAAAATGTTCGATGCAAAAATATCTCTCGCGAAGAGATCCTTCTCGCGAAGCAGTCTCTTTTATCTCGGATGTTTTAACCGCGTAGACCGGTCTATCCTGTATGTGCTTCGTATGCTGACGTGTCACCGTCTCTTGACGGAATATGGACTGATTACAGCCGCCTGACTTCTATATTAAGCGATTAGAACAGGGAGAGCACCAACCCTGCTCGAATAGGTCCTTTTTGCCTAGAAACCTAGGACTTTGATATGTGAATCTCTCGCTAAGTCTTGAAATCGATACTCCACACGTCCTTTCTCGTGCAAAGCAGAGCAATCTCTTAACAGAGTGTTAAGAACACTCGCTCCCTTTGAGTATTCAAGCTCTCAACTTACAAGTGACAAGCTCTTCAACTTTCCGGTTGCAATTGCTTCCTTGGAGTCGTAATACTCTCACTCGATAGGTGACAAGCACTTAGACTTTCTGGTTGCAAAGAAGATAGGAATCTCGAGAACGAGATAACCGTCTAGGTTTGTTTGCGTATAGCAAGATTGTTTGATCGATTGGGGGGGCTTTTCATAAGATCCTTGCTCTTCTTATATACTCGCTTAATAACAGTCATTCATTTTATGCCAAATTCTTCTGCTCTTGTAATCATAGTCTGAATTCAACACCAGCATACGTGTCGTATCACTCATAGATCTTCAAATCCCATCATAACTCTTCTAAGAGTTCTATATAAAATGAAACTAGTTATGATAGAATCTAAGCCGCATAGAATCAGCTAATAAGACATAGTTCTAATAGAACTTAAAGTCTTCCTCTAGCGAAACTCGCCAGACGTTATATAACTTGACTCATCGCCAAGCACCATTAATATAATAGGCCGCTCGCATAAAACTCGGTCATCCAAACCCAAAATAAAATTCTTTATTTAAGCCCAAACACCTAATAAAGAGAAATAAAGCGTCATGGCGTGTAGAGTATGTGGTCATTTATATAGACCTCAATATGTATTCCTAATAGAAATGAATGTCTATACTTTGAAACGCACATGATATGATATTCACTAATAAATTAGGAGATCTATTCTACGTACAAATCTAACAAGATGGATAATCACATAATATATTGCATATTTTAACATATTTCAACACATATTAAAATAGATGATAGATAACAAATAGCCCATGGTTAACATTGACGGGAGTTTCTACTTTCTAGTGTCGATCAGCTCCCGTTCGTACGGGCAGAAAATGTTACCTGGGCAGGCCAAACTATGACCTGAATTAACAACACAAACATGCATTAATTATTCTAACCTCATTAAATATCAAATAAAATATTAAATTGTTTATCTTTGACGAAAAATAAATATTTTAATGATGAGACATTGTCTTAATCCGGTCTGAAAATACACGTCTTTTCTTTTCAAGTAGATAGAGTGATCAGACACACACTCTCCAACGGCACAACAGGTCATTTTGCTACCATACTCAGAAGTTGATACTCGACGCCTTTTTGAAAGAGTGCCACATCTCGACCAAAATAAAAAAGAAATGGAAAAACAGAGGCACAGTGCAACTTGTTATTCCAGTATTTATATATATATACACACACACCGACTGATAATTGCACATATCTATATCATGGTGTTTGTCCTTTACTTTAATTTGTTTGTCTTCTGTAATTGAGTTTGACGTCTGGTCGCAAATAAGATGATATATGGATGTTGTGGCTATATATTGGCCCACAAAAATAGTGGGATAGAAAAGAACTAAAATGCGTTTTCGGTACTAAAATGACCGAAGGAATACAGCTAATGTTAGGTCGATCATTTGAGATTTGGAGGAGTTGAAGCAAACTAGGACTATGCATGGCCAGTCTGGGCAGTAAGCTAGCTTATAAGAGCATCTGCAGCTAGCGGTGTGGCCCCCGCCAGAAAACAGCATGAGCTTGGCAATGGGAGGAGCAGCGATGATGGTGAGCATGAGAGACTGCTCGTTGACCGAGCCGGCGAGCAACAACACGAGCAAGAATTGTTCGTTGAAGAGGACGTGCTATCTGGTAGATCCCACACATGAAGAACGTCAGGGCACGTCTGTTTTTTTATGTAAGGCACGTGTATTACACGCGTCAGTAATTAGTAGAAAAAATTTTAACGGATGAATGATAGGTCGTCACGTGACTTAGCTGTCCAACAAAACTCTCTCAACTGGCAAATTGATCTGGACCGTCAGATTTTTTTTGAAAAAAATCAATCTTACGGCCCAGATTAAACCAAACATTATTTTTTTATAAATGAAATTGACTAATACACATCTAAAATGCATTAAAAAAATGGTTCGAGTGTCCGTCCGAAAGATTATACGAAAATTTCTACGAGCTCACAATAAAATATTCTACAACTCTCATGAAGAATGTATATTTATCTTCGTGTATAAAAAATAGTCAATTTTAAAAACTTGTATTTTCGACAAATTTGTCATCAAAGCTAATCACGTAACAACGAAACTAACAAACATGCGTCGTCTAGTTATTGATCGAATATGTTACCAAGAATTAAAAAATAAAATAAAAATTCAAATCGATGAATAGTAAATAGGAGGTGCTATTTTTGAACCGTTGCACAAAAAAAAGGTGAGGCACCTTCTATTCGCTGAATAGTGACTGCACATCCTCAAATATGAGGTGTAAGGCCAATAGAAGGTGCTACATGGGTGTGGATGCTCTAAGACCATCTGCACGTGTGCTTGAAATAGCACGAACAGAGGCGGGTCCAACCAAGAAATAGGAGGCGCAGTAGAAAAATTTGATGCAGTGATAGGTGGTGAGGAGCTCGACCGCTCGTTGACCGAGAG
Organism: Geum urbanum; assembly: GCA_946800695.1. Classification (NCBI taxonomy): domain Eukaryota; kingdom Viridiplantae; phylum Streptophyta; class Magnoliopsida; order Rosales; family Rosaceae; genus Geum; species Geum urbanum. The sequence goes on along the minus strand of OX327010.1, from coordinate 40,205,218 downwards.
AACGAGCAAGCTAGAGAGCAATTTCTTCTCGTGTGAGAGGATCGAAAGAGCAAGTGGCGGAGCCCATTGCCACGCATCGAGATCGAAAATCTTTTTGCTCCCTCTTCAAACAAATCTCTTGCTCTCTTCCGAACAAACCATCGGCTACCTGCCTTTTTCAAAACTCGGCAACCAAAACCTGGCCAAGCTAGGCCTTTTCTGGTAGCGAGTCCAATGTTAGCAGCCAATCTCAACATGAAGATCTTCTCACTCTCTTTGTCGTAATCCTTGTCAGGGCTATAGGAATGACCAAAATGCTAGGGCTGGGCACAAATTCCGTAAATTCCGGTCCCGTCATTGTCCCATCCTGATCTCGGCGGGATTTGAAACAAAAAATATCTGTCCCGTCCCTTTCCGTCAGAAAAATAATGGAACGGGACGCGGGACTGAAATTTTCCGTCCCATTAGGTCCGTCCCGTCCTGTATATAAATTAAAATTGATCTTGACCGTTGATTTTTTTCATCTCGACCCTAATACTAACCAAATAGGCAAAAGCCGCAAAACTGTTCAGCCTCTTCTTCGACTCCTCTCTCTGCTTCACTCTTCGAAACCCGACATACTCCACTCCTCTCTTCTCCTCTCCTCTTCTTTCATCTCTCTTCACCGACCCTCTCCTTTCCAAGACTCACCCGATCTGCAGCTCGCTGCTCGCCTCATCCCGATCTCTGATCCTTCGAGCACAATTGTCCACCTCCAGCTCCAAAAATGAAAGGGAAGGGGAAGTCCGTTGCAATTGGAGTGATCGATGTTTAATTTTGTTTTGGAGTAGCTTGTAATCTTGTATTGGTATGTTTTTAATTTTCTTCTTTTCTTGTTAAACTTATGATATGTGAACTTGTGTAACAAATTATGGATGTTATTCTTGTTATGTTAGGTATCATTAAGTTATGGATTGTGACTTATGAATGTAAGCAGGTTCTGTAATTGTAATCAGATCATGGATGCATGTTGTGATTTATAAATGTAAGCAAATTTTTCTTCTTTTTTGTTTCCAATTTTGTGGTGGGATTGGGCCCATTCCATCCCGATCCCGTCTCGTCCCATCTGGGATTGGGCCCGATGGGATTCACTCTCAAAAATGTAAGACCTGTCCCGATCCCGTCCTGTGTGTAACAACCGGGACGGGACGTGGGATGACCTCAATCCCGTCTCATTCCGTCCCATGCTCAGCCCTACAAAATGCTACTTTTGGGTTCCAAGTAAATCGGGTTGTGATTGAAAATCGAAGAATGGTCTTGGAGATAGGAATTCAAGGTTTGGCTTTATCACTTTGGGGCTCAGATGATAATTTTTGGGGCAAAGGAGAGGGACTCGGTGTCCACAAACAAACAAAAGAAGAAGAGAAAAATAAACAAAATAAAGTCAATTCTTTTTTATTTAAGTTGAAATTAGAATTTCTAAAATTTAAAATAAATACAATTGTAATAAAATCCCTTAAAACTTTTGTGAATGAAATGAAGTCATATTCGTGAAGAAAAATAGTCGACACTTAAAGTTTGTTTTTACAATATATTTATCATCGTTGCTAATAGTGTAACGACGACACATAGCATTGACACATGTCGTCTAGTTATTGATCAAAAATCTTACTGAAAATTATATTGAAATATTTAAAATTGATGAATAGTAATAGAAAGTGCTATTTTTCTATCGCTGCAGAAAAAACAGGTGTTACTCCTCTGTTCACTGAATAATTTGAGAAGGTGCAAGGCCAATAAGAGGTGCTACATGAGTGCAGATGCTCTAAAAGCGACACATTAACATCTTTTATAAGTTGGAGCTTATTAGTCTATCTATCTTATGAATTAAGTTAATAAGTTGTACCATTTCTGGATTATCAAATTCTAGATATGGATTCCACGAGCTAGAATTCTCTCTCCGTCAATTTAAATTTTCATTCAAGATAACTAATATTCATTCGACCAAACATATGCATGCCATACATATTATTGTCATTTGCTCTATCATCATTTACTAAAAATTAAGATTGCATTTAGTATATATGCATGCCATAGTGCCATAGTGCCATAATATGTGGCATTTTTGTTTTTTGTTTTTTTTATCAGAAATTTAGTTTTTATTCTTGGGTTTAAAGGAAGATTAGATATTCAGGTTCAATAAGATACATTAATAAATGTTTGTGATAAAAATAGTAAGACCGTAAGACAATGAATTCTCGTTCGGAAAATCGCATGTTCGAGTCTAATCATGCATGTCTTACCATGGCAAGAGGGGTGTAAAGGTCAAAAAGTAAATAATGTACTAGGAATTAAGTGAAAACCGGTGTAGTTTTGAGGAAGTTGAGGATAGTGGAGGTGCTAATTTAAGAAGATGGTGAGCACTGCGATGCTAGATGAGATCGAACGATGGCGGTTACCTAGAAGTTCGAGCATTTAGGCTTCTGCTGTTTAGAGTTTGTTGCTAGATCAAGTAATGGCTCTTTCATTATTGCCCACTAAAGTGTGAGTCGTTATGTGATGCTCCACTCATCAATGGACCATTTGACCTAACTTCATATAATAGTGACGTTCCACTATAATAAAGCTACTTGAAACCGTTTTTGGCATCAAATGCTTTAGTACCAGTAACTCAGACTTCACTTACTCCCACGACGATGAAGTGGATTAACACAAAAAAGTGATAAGACCTTAATAGAATTCGAATCACGACAAGCAGGTAAGAGTGAAACTCTTTGAAAAAAAAAATTACTCGGATAAAACATAGATGATTCGGTCACTGGGAAGCTGAGTGCATTGCCTGCACAAACTCAAGAAATGTAAACCAACTGTGAGTTCAATTTATATTATTCGATCTCAAAGTAACAATGTATCTAGCAGAAACCATGATCAGTCAATATTATCTTACCCACATTCGGGGAAGGATAATGCAAAGAGCACAAGCAACCCAAATAAATCCTGGATCGCCTGCTAGTTTCAGCGAGCAAAGAGAAAAGTCTTCTACACTTCCTGAATCCTATATATCCTCTAGTATAGTTCTCCTAACTATAAAAAGATGTAATTCAAACATGGTTTCCATAAGAATTTAAGGTTTGGAATTGCTAACAAGCCAAATGGACAGCTGCTACAGGATGATCTTTGCATCTCAGAGGTCCTTGGTTTATGCTTTAACGTCAAATTTGAAATCCACTAGCACACCACACCAGACTCGTAAAGGAAATGAAACATCTCAAATTCCAGAGCATCTACAATACTGGTGGCAGCTGATGAGCTAAAAGATATCTCCTTGTCCGGGTCAGCTTTTGCAATTTTGTCTAATGGATCCCAACTGCACAAACAAATGATCAAACAGATAAGGAGATAGTACTATACAGTAAACACAAATGCAAATAAAGAAAAGCAGACCTTGCACACTCACAAAGTCAACAAAGACACGAGAAGATTCTACACATTTAGTATAGTAACTCAAATCCCTTAACAATAATTATTTCTATAAGATTCTAATCAACCTTATAGAATATATTAGCAAAAGAGGGTGATCATATGGTGATCTAATAGGAAGACATTTCTAAAGGAAGGGACTAAATCATTTTTATCAGATTTGCAAGCTATATCTTCATATTTTCATTTCTTATTTCTATTTCGATCTATTTAACAGTTAGTGCATGGAATGAAGAGAATCAAACTGAATAGCCGTTTTCTTGTCTTTCACATCATATGTTTGGAATCAAATAATGGAAGCCTGCCTCATTATCAAACATAGTGTAGAGCATGGGATGCAAGCTAAGTACTTGCACATCAATCAAACAGACAATTACCAAACATAGTGTAGAGCCAGCATAGGTAGAAATCATTCGATTGAATTTACTGATACTGACAAGAAGAAAAGGGACACAAGGGAAGTACCTCTGACTCAATGTATCAACTTCTTGCTTGCTCAGAATCTCCGCGCAAGTGCCCTTTGCCGATTGTGGTTTCCAGATTTAAAATGTGGATTCCTATGGCCAAGCCCTTGCTTGGGAATATCATGCAATTCCATTACCTGCACAGTCCGTTGCCTCTTGGCGTTCTCAACTTGTTGATAACTCTCTTGGAGTTTCCTTTTTGTGGCTTCAAGTTTCACTTCGGCAGCAGATTCATCTGAGCGCTTCAATTTATCTTGCTGCTGACCAGTGAGTTGCCTCTTCTGAACAGAACCCCTGTCTGGTTTTCGGTCAATTTTCCTTGCATTATTGAAATCCTTTTGCTCTATACTTACGTTGGAAGGTCTCCTGGGAACAGTGTTGGTGTTTGAGGGTCTGTAAGGCTTCACACCATCCTCTTGTTTCACCCTCATTGTTTCGCTCTTTATTTCCTTGTGAAGCACATTTCTTTGATCACTCACATACTCTTGCTCCCTCTTCACAACATTTTGTTTCTCCAGCGATGGTCTTCTTCCATTCTCACGGTTCCTGTTAAACTGCGGCCCACGGTAGGAAGGATTCCCATAATCTTCCATGCCATCAAAGAACTCGGACAGCTCCATGGACGCGGGTGGAGTAGCAAAGAAAGCTCCCTCATCCAATGGAGGAGTAGGGAGTCCTTCTTCATAGTATTGATCCACTGATGATGGATCAACAGTATCTGATACACCTTCCGTACCAGTAGAAGCTATAGCTGCCATAGCATTGACCCATTCATCTACCAAAAGTTTCCACCCATCAATAAGCGCTCGAACAAGCTCCCGAATCTTCACTGATCCATGCTTCCTTAAACGGTTCACAGCCCTCCCAATCTCAGTTGCCTTGAGAGTCTCCACAGACAGAACCATGAACTGGAGCTTCCTCAAGCACTCCAACAACACAGCATCAGACTGCCAACACATTAACAATAAGTAACCAAACTAAACTAAACCATACTCAGCAACACAAGCATACACAACAATCCTCAAACGTAGACAACACTCAGATAATCAAACAAATAGTAAAAGGGTATGTACTATGTAACATACCTCTTCTTGACTATGTTCAATGATCTCTTTGATCCTCATAACCTCTCCGAAAATCTGCGACTCCTCCTCAATCTCATCAGTCAGAGCCTCCAATCTATAGTCAAAGTTGCTACCATCCTCCTTCATGTTCATGTCCATCTCTCCAAGCTGATCATCATCATCTCCTCCACTGCTGTTAACTTTGCTCTCTTTACTAGCACCAGCCTTGATGACTTTACCTCTACCCCTCTCTTGCCTCTCTTGCTTACCATTACCAACATCCACCTCCACCTCCTCCTCCTCATCATCATCAGCCTCCTCATTGTCATCACAAGGCACCAACAACTCCACCTTTTCGCAACCCGAACAGCGCGTTAATCTACTCGAAAAGAGCCTCTCGGCTATTCGATCCCTTCGGAGCTTGAACTCCTTGGGACAGTCCACAGCCGCCACCATGATCGCATGGTCAATAATCTCGAAGATGTCCGAATTGGCTGCCCGGAAATAATCCCTCCAGTCCATCAGTGATGACCCGGACTTCCTCTCCGGGACAAAACCAAAGCTCAAGGGATCGAATTACAGATCAGATTCTTACTCAAACATCAGCACCAGACCACACCAAAACCAACAAAAAAAAGTTTCAAAAGTTTAACAGAACCCAATACAAAAGAAGAAGACCCGAATTCAATTGTAGAATCTGATCGGCGTTTCTGTGGCTTTCAGGGTATTTTGTGTTTTCAGGTGTAAGAATTTGGTAGATGAAGAATCCAGGACCAAGAGAATTGTGTATTAGCTTTTTTTTGTTTTATAATATTCGTTTCAGATGACAAAGACAAAGACGATGATGATGATGATTATGATGATGATGATCATAATACAGAAACAGAGACATGGGTATTGTAAAGATAAAGCATTTATCTGAAAACCCAACGTGGGTCTTCTACTTCTGCCAAACTTTACCGGCAACTTTCTCCGGCAGAATGAGAAATGAAGACTAATAAAAAAAAGTTGAATAAAAGATTGAAAATTTATCTGACTACGTCACAGAGCAAGGTCTAAGAAGAAATGGGTAATTGAGAAACATGGAGAAGATGGATTAAAAGTGAAATGAATAAAGAGAACAAAAAAAAAAACAGGTGCTGCTGTAGAAAACCAAAACAGGGAGGCACCGGGAAGGAAGGTTCGGTTATGAGGAATACCGCTCCTTCAGAATTTTTATTTTTTTTGACCCAAAAGTTATAGAAATATGAGAGGAGAGAGGGAGGGAGAGAGAGAGAAAAGGAGAGAGCCTTGTTCAAGCCTAGTTTGTTTGTATGTTCAAAAGGGTGTTTAAGTCCACCCCTTCGATTTTAATTTCTTTCTATTTTCATTTTCAGCCTTTTTGGGGTAACATTATCTGGATGACGACTATTTTCAGGCCAAATTTACCTAATATGTTATGTATGTTCGTATGTATAATGAAGAAGAAAATATCTTGGTTTAAACAAAGTTATACTATTTTTAAGTCCGCGAAGTGGACACGAAACATGATTAAAATTTAAGGAATTTTTTCATTGAGAACCTCTATGATGAGGATTTGGTGAGTACCTTCTATACAATAGTTTATAAGTCTCAATTTTGATCATAATTTGACATATCAATCGTTAGATATTTAGCTATATATAAATAGATCATTCTTGTAAATTTTCAACCAAATCGAAAATCGTTAAGAGATTCAAAATCATGGTTTATCAATTATAAACATGAACGGTTCAAGTTTGATAAATTTGAAACGTTCATTTATATCATTTTGTTTGACCCTTTAATGATTTTCAAATTGGATAAAAATTTATAGAAATGATATACGCATATATAGCTAGATATACAATGGTTGATCTTCCAAAATATTATCGGCAAGTATGATTTTTAAGAAAGTCCTCACCATAAAAGTCATCTATAAAAAATTTCCCTTGAAACTCGTATTTCTATTACTATAACGTAATTAGTTGAGAATAAGTATGTAAAATATGTACTGTATAATATAACTCGTGTTTATTTCATTTTTTTCTTAAAAGACACCGGTTCATTAATAATGTGAAGAGTACCGAAAATAAAACGTTTGTGTGTAACGTACCTTGCACGACAGGTTAAGTTGGTATGGTATAGTATAACCGACTCCGAATGTGAAACCGAAACAACTTTTTTCTCGCACACCTAATATACCAAAAATGGAAACTATATGTATCGGTGCAACGTATTCATTGGAAGATAAGTATATTCCATATGGTGAAAGTTACATATATATCATGGAGAAAAATGTTAGGTTATTAATGATACTACGAATTTACGTGTGATGGACGGTTAGAAAAAAATCAGGTTTACATAACGATAGCATTTAAGACAATCAACTTAGTTCTAAGTCCAAATTAGATAAAAATTTAACATCTAATCGTTGTGACCTTGATTTGCTCTAATAGGGTTTAGAACGACACTTCTCCGTTATGAAGACTTTGGCTGGGCTTCAACCTAGGATTAGCTCTCCTCTCACTCTCTCCTCAGTGAGTGACGTAGGATAAGATGTTAGCTTGGGTAAGGTGAAAGAAGGTGACATCGATGTGGAGGAGTTTTTGCACAGTGGATGCAATTTTTTTCGGCATGCGAATTTCAAAGCGATGAAGAGTTTGAAAATTTGGTTGGGGTTGAGTCGGAGTAGTGTTAACTGGCCTCAATTTTACTATCTAAATTACCCAGGTCAACGGGTGGTTTTACAATATGGATTTTGGAGAATGTCCATAAACCTATGATTCTGTGTTTACAAAAAAAAACTATGATTTTGTGTCTTTTGATTTCTGTTATTTCGCAAAATAAATAAAAAATAGGCCTGGTTTTTGGTCTGTTCAAAAGCTGTCCATATTCACCTCTTCAGACTTTATTTTGTTTCTATTTTATTTATCAGCCTTTTCTGTAACATTATCCACATGATGATGATATAGCTATTTGCCGACGTATTTCCTTCTTTCTTTTTTTCCAGTGAAATTTACCAAATAGGCCATGTTTATGAAGAAGTAAAAATCTTGGTTCAAACAAAATTGTTCTATTTTGAATTTTTTGATGCTCCTAAAGTGAACATGAAACACGAATGAAACTTGTAACTATCTAAACATAAGTATATACCGTAATATCTAAATCAAATTTATCTAATTATTTCTTTAAAATAGTAATTTATACGCATTAAGTAATATGAAGAACGACGATAATAAAACATTTGTACGTGATATTTTTGCAAGGCAAGTTAAGTTTCCATATAATTTAAGAAAATTTCATCAAACCATACCTCAATTTTATTTTATTTTTATATATTAATAACTCAACTTTATAAAATATTATAACTATACCCCAATTTTTGATTCCAACCCAAAAATCATACTACCGTTAATTTTTATAAAATATCATAACTATTCCCCAACTAATCATTGTGACAGTCTTATGCCGTTAATTCTTATGTCATTGAAATTATGCAATTTGAAACAGAATAAGATGAAATAAGTAACGACGGGTATGGTTTCTGGGTCGGAATCAAAATACGATTGTTAACGGCGGAAACAATGTATCTAAACTCGGATTTGATGTTTATATCGATCTCATGAGAATTAAAAGGCATACAAAATCAAATCATAGTTTTGTCGACATTTCTCAAATTTGAGTAATGAATAGGTATAGAAACTCCATACATCAAATCCAATATATATATATATATTCAAAAGATAAAAATAAATAGAAGCTAATATGTGAGGGGCCACATCAAATCCGGAAACAATGTATCTAAACTCGGATTTGATGTGGCCCCTCACATATTAGCTTCTATTTATTTTTATCTTTTGAATATATATATATATATTGGATTTGATGTATGGAGTTTCTATACCTATTCATTGCTCAAATTTGAGAAATGTCGACAAAACTATGATTTGATTTTGTATGTCTTTTAATTCTCATGAGATCGATAGTACTCATAGGTAAAGTTTGACATTCTTCATATGTCCGGTTGAAAGAACAGCCTCACACACGCAATATTTAGTAAAAACGTGATTTATCAACTTAAGACGCGTCGAGTGTACAACCAAACGACTTTATTAGTTTTGAGATATCTCGAGCAAAAGAGGAAGGAGCTACTAGCTTCCACATAGACACATACCCTTCTCGTGGCTTCGTCCATATCCAATCTCAACTATATATACATGCACACTCATAATTCCACCTAGAATTTCCGACGACCCACAACCTCTTTGTTTTTGACTTTCTCGTCAGAAGGATAAGTTTCTATCTTGTCTTTGCAACCAAGGGGGGAAGATATAATGATTACGTACTCCATTCTCAAAGGAAGCAGAAAAGGTTGGTGAATTGGTGATCGATAGGAGGAAGCAACTACACGTGCTGCTGGCTCCTTCAGACAACCCGTCAAGGTCAACACGCGGCTCTCTCTTCTCCTCCATCCCAAACTTGACCAGGAAGGAAATTCGGCCTCTCTCTAACTTCTGTTTCTGGGGAAACCCTCGACCACTACTTTTAGCCATGGGCTAGTTTTGTTCTGAGAAATAGTGCAGTTCAACATGATGTGCTGAAAATATAAGAGTCAAGTTTATGGACAAACTTACAAACATACAAGTAGTCTCTTAATAGTTTACTCGGAGAAACATGTGTTAACAATTGGAGTACATCTGTATGAGAAAATGGTGCCGAGGAAAGGGAAGCAACCCTAAAGTCAAAACAAAATTGATTTGCAGACAGATGCATCTGATAGGAAAACCGTTGCGTAACTGAGGATTGGGAGCAAAAGGTGACAGATGAGGAGAATCGAACACAATTATACAACAAACTACATGGATTTTCCATTACATCATCAAGAGAGATACAACAAACTATCATCACAGACTTGAGATAGATATTGTGGAAGACTAGCTTCAATCATATATATAAATTTTTTATCATTGTTTCGCATGCAGATATACTGCATCGATTGTCATACTCAAGACATTCTCTCCAATAGTTAGTTTAGTCATCTGCAGCAATGCCAGACAAAGAAATAAGTACGATCAAGTTTAATTCACAATGAATGTGGAATATCAAATCATTAATGTGCAGATCATCTCCACATAATTATAGATTTTATCATTTTTATGTTCTAAGATTGTCAACTTATACCAGCAGTTTTGTTGTACCATCAGTTTTGTTTGATCCTAAGGTTTAGTTCATAGTTTAACAACCTAGAATAGTAATTGAGCATAACATCAGAGATTATTTATAGGTATAGAACTATACATTATGGTTCACAAAGAGGATAAAAACAACCACTAAAGGAACTCTATACAGGACGAAAGTTCATTACTAGAATAACAACCCTTACAGTTTGCCATAAGAGCTTGAAACATCATCTAGGAGGCAATCTACGAGAAGCGTCTATTACTTAAAGGAAACATATTCCATCCTACAGTTCGTATAGCTTTAAGGGCTAAATCTGCCAAAACTCCAGCTGAGATCACAGTTTGGGTTGTTACAATATTTTGTGTTCTCCAGTTATAGGCCCAAAAAAAAAAACTTTGAGCAGGTCATTTTATTCATGTCTTTTTTAACTAGTATCGGCTAACATTGCTTGTGGCACATCTTGGAAACAGAACAAAAGCAGTTACAAAAAGGAAAGCCTGACATGGCACAACTGAAACTTGAGGGATATTTGCATGTTTTATCTTTCATCACTCATTGCTTTAAGCATGTAATGTGTGGTATGCCACATTTTAAGCCATTCGATTTATATGCCTATGTATAATAATGACTACAATCCTTTTCTCTTCTTCAATAAAAGAGTATATTGAAATGTTTGACTCACCGGTTGAAAGATCTACGTGTACAAAAAAACTGGCTGCAACTATGAGATAGCATAGGATAAGCATCAATCCTTTGAAGTAGTTTGATGTCCCTTCCTACAATGATAAAAGACAAATAATTTTATATAAGAAAATTTCTCCATGACTGTATCTGAGAATTCAAAATAGTATGGAATGACAACTATAATATGAAAACAGAAATGATGAAAGAAGCTGAAGATGCGATAATGTCAATCATGTAAAATTTGATGGCTAGGGGCAGGCAAACATATGGCTAACAAACCTGCAACATAAATGCCACTACAAGCACGGTGATAAACAGTGTAGCAGTCTCAAAGAGTTGAAAGTTCAAGTCCATTGGCTCTCCCATGATCCACCCAACAACCACACAGAAAGGGATCTACAGTTAAGAGAAAACAAAAATCATCACCCATACAACCACGGAGTCCTTTTTAAGTCTAACAGAGATTAGTGAGGGGGGTTCAAAACTTTTCATTAATATGCCAAAGGGTAGCAAGAACTCAATCAAGGTAAGTCCTTACCACAAACATGGATATTTGTGTAGACGATCCAATAGCAACTCCAAGTGTGATATCCTGTAGAAATATTAGTTCTATTAGTAAACTCCAAATGAGGTTTGTGAATCTTTTTTTTTCTTGGCAAGGAGAAGTTTATGAATCTTCAAAGCACTCACAAGCTTATCCTTCATTGCAAACATGATTGCACTTGCATGCTCTGCAGCATTTCCAACAATAGGGAGCAAGATGACACTGATAAATGCCACAGGCATGTTGAAAGAGTCAGATGCTCCCTGGGGAAAACGAAAAATCATATTCAGCAATCAAACAATTACATAAAAAATTAGCAAGAAATTAAGATTCTAAATTACGGATCAGGACAACAGTAAATTTATGTTTGACAACAAGTTCAAATGCCACAAGGTAGAACAAGGTTGAGCATGCCACCTATTCTTAATCATGAGGTAGGGATACCAAGCAACAACAGAGTACATAAAAAGTTTTCACGACTGGAACAGAAATTAAGGTTTTTGACGGTGAAAGATTTTGAAGAGGTTACTGAGAGATTTAAAATACATAATCAAATTAACATTTCATAGATGTGATGTTACTCTGGTGAAGCTGAGGCCACACCCACCTTTAAGAAGTTTAGTAAAGCTAACTAAATCATGTCAAGCTTTTGCAATGAAAAATAAGGAAGAAAGAAAATAGGTATCCCAATTCCAAGCATAGTTACCCACTATGTGCAATGCACGGTACCTGGATGGCATCAACAAGGTATCCAGACAAAATGGACACCCACACAGTGAGCACAGAAAGCCAGCCAATTGCTTCCCAGTGAGTTATCTCAGGTATCTCTTCCTCATCAGGATCTTCAGCATTGCCTCCTTCCTGAAACAGTTACAACAGAGATGATGATGCAAACAGAAAATGTGATCAGAAAATGATCTGGAAATGTTAAATAATTGAGCAACTTCACCAACCTCATCAATTGGATTATAGAGACTACGATGACTCCTAAGTTGAAAGAAAAGGTAGCTTGCATATGCCACTAGCATAACACAGCTACTAAATCTTGACAGAGCCAACTCTGACTTCCCAAAATGCACCTCTGTGTGTGTAAAATGAAGCACAGCTGGAAACACTATCCCCATTACAGCCATCAACAACAATCCAGAATTCACCACCGCAGCTGACTGTTGCAATAACCGCATTCGGGTGTAAATATTATTACACAGAGATGATGTCAATGTTAAAGAACCCATGGTAGAGAACTTTTCAGGGGACAAAGCTCAACACCATAGTGTTATCTACCTTGTTGAACTCCTGAACTTTATTGTAATGACAGATCCCACCGGTGAAGAATGCACAGCCAAGGACTAAGAGCATGTTTGACAAGATTGATCCCAACAACGACTGTTGAACCACTCTAATCATTCCATTCTTCAATGCGTATATTGATATAATCATTTCTGTTGCGTTTCCAAATGTGGCATTTAGTAGACCCCCAACTGCAATTTAAAAATAAGAAAAAAATTAATACACATGTAATGAGAATATAATCGAATGTATGGAGGTAATGGATAGTCAGTAGATACATGATAATATGAATATGAGAAAGTACATGTCCATGCCCATAATCGAAAGTGCTATAGCCTATAAGTAAAATGAAATACAGACTATCTGACACTAGGAACACAGATTGAGATTGTCAGCTTAACCAGAAACCTCGAATATACGAACTTTTCTAGTTGCCAAATACAGCTTATGTCTAATTGTACCTGTTGGACCTGTGTAGAAGGCGAGTTGCCTGCACCACAACAGTTGCCAAACGCAAAAGTTAGCCTTAGACAAACTGATGACCTGAAGATATATAATGCTACATCTAATCTGATGAGCCAGAACTTACTCAGTCGCATATCCTAGACGCTCTGCCAAAGGTACGATGCCCACTAAGCTGAAGAAGAAAACCCATCCCTAATGCATACAAAGTAACTGTCAATGAATTATAGAACAGGGAGAAGTCATTTAAACTATTTCATCTACATGTTTGTGCTTCCTAAACACTTCACTATCGTAATGATGATATATTACTGGAATACATACATGCTTTCCAGTAACGTAGTGTAGCAAAATTGCCAACGGACCAAAAGGTAGCAACACATTGATCTTTGCTTTTAATAAGACAATGTAGATACTCCTCACGACTCTCGTCCCTATATGCCTTGCAATCCATGAGTTTGCTATAGCTGGCCGTGAGGGCAAATGAACCATCTCAAAATCCAGCGAGTCTATTTTGTTAGTTGCCAGTGATGAGCTAAATGGGATCTCCTCGTCAGAATCAAGGTCTGTCTTTTCACCTATAGCTCCCATCTGGACATAAAATCTGTCAATCAATTAAGAAGGCAGAACAAACCAGAAATAGACTTGCACCAAAACACTCACAGAAACACATTGACTTTACCCATTTGGTATAGTAACTGAACTCGGACATACACAACGGCCAATCATATCTGAGATACTAGTTTGCCATAAAAAGGATAACACAGAAAGGAAGCACAACACAGAAATGCAGACATACCAGATTAAAGACACTTATTCATACTAAGGATTGGAGTCATCCAACCTTGCATTTATTAGCATAAGATCAAAGACTTTAGCCAAACACACACTGTTCTTATGGTGACGCGTGACCCTACTATAAACCATAATCCACAAAAAAAACAAATTCTAAACGCTATTTTAAGAGCTTGGTATACAACAAAGTAGCAGAGATAGCAGTTTTCACATATAGCTCAGTAAAGTTAACGGCTTTTGAAAGTTTAAGCAACTCAAAGATGACACATAGAATCAATCAGTTTGGAAAAGAACACAGTAACTAGAACACTTCTATTCACAGAGACTACTGGAAGTGAAAGACAGAACATTTACCTCTGACCCAGAAGTGGAAATGGATTGGATTTGATCCGAAATGGATCAACTTCAACTCAGCCTTAGTGTGAGAAGATAGAAAAAGTGCGTGTGGCTCTAACTGGAGCCTACCACTCTGTAAGTGGATTTGATCAACTGGGTTTGCTTTGGTTGCTCCGATTTTGCAAGAGGGAGTCGAACCAATGCAAATAGTGATAGATTAGGAAGACGAAGAAGATTAAGGAAGTCTATAGTTGAATGCCGGCATTGGCAAATAGTTGAAGACAAAGGAAGGTTCCCAGAAGCTGGCTTTCTTTTTCAGGTCAATTTCTTTATTGGTTTTTCTGATCTTTTGGATTTTCTTTTAGTGTCACACTCCCACCAATAACCCTGTCTTGCTTGATTTAGATTCAAGAATACTATAGTTTATGTGTATGATTATGTTTCTGGACAATGTGCTACATGATTCTAGACTTCTAGTAACTAACATGTTGACTCAAGTAGGAAAAAGTAAAGAATGTACTCACCTTGATTAGGTGAGTAATTTTAATTCTGAGGTCGGTGGAGATCACAAAGATAAAATTTGAGTGTAGTATGGAGTGAGGAGATGCTCAATTATCTTAAACTTGTAATATTTTTGAATTTTGTGCTTAATAATGTACCATTAAAATCTATGACTTGCTCTTTGGGACTTTTCAAGGCTTTCCCACCATTTCATTTGCATCTTCAAATTGATTGAGTTTCATCACTTTGTTTGTGAATTTTTCAATCTACTATCTAGCGCCTTTTTTTAGTTTATTCGATAAAATATTTCTATAATAAAACTTGTTCGGTCAGATATCTCTACCAACCATGAACCTAACTTTGTAACTGATTTTAGACCCAAAAAAAACTGTAATTGATACCTTTTTCCAATGAGCCTATCGTTTTGTGTTAGAAATGCACGCTTTACGCCAGCGACTTTTTTAGGCCGAAGGACTCATTTTTTTGCATCAGGTCCGGTAACAGGCACTTGCAACATTTTTTCTAGCCACAACATATATACATTATATCATTATCAAGGCTTAATAGTAAAGCATGGAGATTCCATTTCTCTAACATTTTTGTAGTGAGACTTAAATGTATCTACTAAGTCCCTTATCATCGTTCCGATCAAGCTATCATAATTGTAACACCCAATTGTTGAATTGTATTATTGACAACTCCTTAACGCTACATTGCTACTCTTAGAGCATCTGCACCGATATGGAAATAGAAGGTGCAAATGGTGGAGCCCGCCGGAAAAACAGCACGAGCTGGTGATGGCGAGGTGCAGCGGTGATTGTAAGCGGGAGAGGCTACTCATTGACCGAGAGAATGAGCAAGGCAGCAAGCAATTCTTGCTCGTTGGAGAAGACGAGCAACCATAGTGGAGCCCATGCACGTGGGTGATGCCAGGACATGTCTCATTTTTTTTTGTTATTACACGCGCCGTAAAATAATCAATTTTTTCTTTACAAACCAATGGCAGCCTGCCACATGGTGAGATTGTCTGCCAGCACACTCCTAACGGGCGTTGATTTTGATTCAAAAATTCAATCCGACGGCTCAGATTCAATTAAATGATAATTTTTGTTATTAACAGGCAATAATGAAAATTTTACAAAAATAAACCCTAAATAATTTCAAAAGAAAATCTAAAAAATTACAAATAACACTCTACCAATTTTCTATAAATACTACATTTATTTTATTTACATCTCACACTAATTTGTGCACAACAAATTTATCATCTCCCTCCATCTCATCTCTCAATCCTTTGATTTTTTTGCAAAAAAATGTTCAATTGGCTTTCTTCTACAGGTTTGCAATTGTGCATTTCTTATTATCGTCATAGTGTTGATTCTATCACAAGTAAAACGTCGACAAATTGTGTAAAAAAAATTATGCCGATTATAAGGAAAATTGAGAGATGACTCATGGTGAATCAAGGCCGGAACATAGGACCTAAACCACGATTTCTTCTTGTTTTACTAAGTTGAGGCCAATTTTGAAAACTTGGGGTTATGCTTTTAGTTATGCACGAAAGAATCCACAATCCGGCACAAATTTGCAAGATGAGGTAAGTCTTTATAATTTTGTCATCTCCATTTTATTTGATATTATTGTGACATAGAAATTCGTTATTTTTTTTTAGTTAAGACTAACTCAATCATGGTATGTGCCACAAAAGAAGAAAGAGTTTACGAAGTTTGAATGTTGAGAAGTGGTCAACAACCATCCTTATTTTATCTCCGTCGAAACTAGTACTTCACCTTCTTACCATGCCAACTATGAAGCTACTCCTTCCATTAGCGAAATTCCTCACACCATCGATTTAGATGAGGATGAAGTGATTACAACACCATAAAGCAACATTCAAGGTCCCTCGAGTTCGGTTAGACCAATGGGAGTAAAGACGGCCAAGGAAACAAAAAATAAAGGGGAAAAAAGTCATGACTCCTACAAATGAGGTACGATATGAGGCTTTGAAAGGATTGTAGCTAATAAAAAAAATTAGCTCGCTGGGCAAAAAACAAGTGATGATAGTGAGCTTACTTAAGTTCGCGCTCATTCGGTACCTCCATCAAAAATCTTGCTAGTTGAAGATAGGGTATTCTATGAAGTAATCTTCCATCAGATTCTATTCCCTTGACTTCCCCAACCTTGGTTGATTTGGACGGTGGTGAGGTGATCCATCATAATCATCAAACGTTGCAGCTACTATAACTGAGTCAGTGATGAAAGCATTAGCAAATTCGGTATTTTTTCGGCGTTGTTGTGGTCTCCTATGGAAAAAAATTTGAAAATTGAAAGAATTCATCTTACCGATGTGGGAATGTGAAGAAGTGTTTAAAGAAATGTGTTTACGGGTAGAATAGCAAGGAGCTTATAGATGATGTGAGTATATAAGGAGCTATGGATGATACTTTTATAGCAAATTCCAGATTATCTGATGTTTGAAGATGAATACACATGTCACATCATGATTGCTCGAAAATCTTACTGGAAATCTTCTTCAATTATTTAGACTATAACGACACGTGTCGTCTCATGATTAGTTAGAAATCTTACCGAAAATGTTCAATTATTTACATGATAATGACAAATGAAAGTGACACGTGTCATCTCTGATTGTTCATAAATGTTATCGAAAATTTAGTTCAATTATTTAGACGATAATAACAAGTGAGAGTGACACGTGTCGTCTCGTCATTAGTTGAAAATCTAATTAAAAATGTGGTCTAATTATTTATATGATAATGATACATGTCATCTAGTTATTAATTGAAAATCTTACTAAAAATTTAAAAAAGTTAAATATTACTCCTCTTGTTCGCTAAATAAATAGTGACTACATCTTGTTTGAAGGAGGTGTAAGGCCAATAAAAAATGCTACATAGTGCGGGATGCTCTTACATTAGGACAACTAAACTTGGAAATACAATTTACATAAAGAAAATCGATTAAATTAGTCCAAATTGGAAGGACTTGTGAAAAACCCAGTCGTCAGAATCCAAATTGTTCTTCCCTCTCTTCTGGTTCTTTTCGTTTTCCATCATTTGACAATGTTGCTTTAGATTTGGAACCTGGGCATGACATCATCATCATTGTCACAATTCCAAACCGTACTACACAAAATCACCAACTTAACTCAGTTAAAACAACTCCATGCCCACCTCATCACTACTTAAAACTCCCACCACAACCAAAACCAGTACGTCTCATTTCTCATCAACCAATGTACGCGCCTCCGAACTCCGCCGCCCTACGCCCGTCTTATCTTCGCCTCCACATCTCAACCGAGCATCCATGTTTTCACCGCCATGCTCAACTTCTACTCCCCACTGGGCTCTTCCTACTCCACCCAAGTCGCTTCTCTCTATCGCCAAATGCAGCTATCTGACGACTTGTATCTCGGAACATTCGTATACCCAGTTCTGATTAAATGCTCCAGCAGCGGCGGCGTTGCTTTCCACGCCCATATTCTCAGATTGGGTCTCGGTTCTGATCATTTTGTACGCAATGCAATCATGGGTGTGTACTCAAAATATGGGCCGGTTGAGACTGCACGAGAGGTGTTCGATGAAATCTCTGAGAGGAGTGTTGTGGATTGTAATAGTATGATTTGTGGGTATTGGAAATGGGGGAATGGAGATGAGGCGTGTAAGCTGTTTGATTTGATGCCTGTGAAGAAGAGTGTTATTACTTGGACTGCTATGGTTAGTGGGTATGCGAGGGTGAAGGATTTGGAGAATGCGAGGATGTGTTTTGATGATATGCCCGAGAAGAATGTGGTGTCGTGGAATGCGATGCTCTCAGGTTATGTGCAGAATGGAGAGCAGGAGGAGGCCTTGAGATTGTTTGATGACATGATGAGTTGTGGGGATCAAACGAATGAGACTACGTGGGCGATTATCATTTCAACGTGTTGATCATGTGGTAATGGTTTGCTTGCGGATGTGTTTGTTCAGAAGCTTGACAAGAAGAAGATGCATTTGAGTTATTTTGGGAAATCAGCATTGCTTGATTTGTATGCGAAGCGAGGGAACCTAAAGAGTGCTAGAGAAGTTTTTGATGAATTGGGGGCATATAAGAGCTCTGTTACATGGAATGCTATGATATCAGCATATGCAAGAGTTGGGAATTTGGCTTCAGCCAGAGAGCTCTTTGATAAGATGCCGGAAAGAGATGTTGTCTCGTGGAACTCGATGATTTGTGGTTATGCTCAAAACGGACAGTCTGCTCTTGCAATTGATTTGTTTAAAGAGATGACTGCTGCTGAGGACCCCAAACCAAATGAGGTCACTATGGCAAGTGTCATCTCAGCATGTGCGCATCTTGGGGCATTGGAAGTAGGTACTTGGGGCATCAACTTTCTCACTAAACATCATATCAATCTAAGCATATCTGGATACAACTCTTTGATATTCTTGTACTCTAAATGTGGGAGCATGGATGATGCCAAGCGAATATTCAATGAAATGGAAACAAGAGATGTGGTATCCTACAATACATTGATTGCAGGATTTGCGGCTCATGGTCATGGAATGGAAGCTGCCAATCTAATGGCAAAGATGAAAGAAGAATTTATTGAGCCAAATGGTGCGACATATACTGGGATCCTGACAGCTTGCAGTCATGCCGGGATGTTAGAGGAAGGTCAGAAGGTGTTTGAGTCAATCAAAGATCCTGATGTGAACCATTATGCATGTCTGGTTGATTTATTAGGTCGAGTGGGTAAACTAGATGAGGCGAAAAATATAGTTGATGGCATGCAGAAAGAGCCACATGCTGGAGTTTATGGATCTCTTCTAAATGCTAGCCGCATTCACAAAAGAATTGATCTTGGTGAGTTTGCTGCAAGCCAGCTCTTTGAGCTTGAACCACACAATTCTGGAAACTACATTTTGCTTTCAAACATATATGCCTCTGCAGGCAGGTGGGATGATGTGGTGAGAATTAGAGAAGCAATGTGGATTTCAGGTGTGAAAAAGGCGACAGGTTGGAGTTGGGTGGAGTACAACGGTAAGATGCACAAGTTCATTGCGGGAGACAGATCACACGAGATGTCAGACAAAATCTATTGGCGACTGGCTGAACTAGGGTGGAAACTGAGGAATGCTGGATACAATGCTGATATGGCCTGTGTGCTAAGGGATGTGGAGCAGGAAGAGAAAGAAGAGATGGTGGGTACTCATAGTGAAAAATTGGCAGTGTGCTTTGGTCTGCTTGTTACTCAAGAGGGTACAGTAATTAGGGTAGTGAAGAATTTGAGGGTATGCAAGGATTGTCATACAGCTATTAAGATGATATCTAAGGTGGAAGGTAGGACGATTATTTTGAGGGACAATAACAGGTTTCACCATTTCAGTGATGGGCTATGTTCTTGTGGAGAGTATTGGTAATGTGTAAACTCAAGCTTATCATGCTCAGAAGGGTATCTTTCGCTTGTGGACCGTGAAGAATTAACAGTCATGGTAGTTGCCAGCCAAGTTGGTTATCTGTTGTGTGATTTATTCATTAAGAGCAATTCCAACAGATTCCTTATAAGTCATTTTTAGTTAAAATATAAAGATTTTCTATTAAAATTCACTCCAACAGCTTCCCTATCTTATTAGCCAGTTTAGGGATTTCCTATATTTTATGTTTTCATCCCCTATTTTTATACCGAAAACATGAATTATAGGTAACGATATATTCAATATTGTAATTAATTCTTTCCTTCTAAATTGTAAATGTAATTAATAATTATATTAATAAATAAATATTTTATTATCAACTAATCAAAATTAAGCATGTGTTTAGAATTAATTACATTTTAAGTGATATTGTTGGAGTAAATTTATACAAATGACTAATTAAAATAAGTTTCGACTTTATTTTTGAACAAAATAAACAAATTTTCCGTGACATTGTTTGAGTTACTCTGAGAAAGGTGGGGGAGGGGACTATTGGTCGACAGAAAACAAAAATCCAATGGAACTCTGACTTCTCTAGGCGATAAAAAGAGATGACTTCCATGACAACCCATGCCAGGGTTTTGCCTAAATATTTATTGAACGATCACTGTCCAGGTCCAAAAGCATTAGTGAAGCCTAACTAAAGAATAGTAGGTAAACAAGAGAAGGGTTAGGGCTGCCTCTCGATCTAAAGAGAAGCACTTTGAATCTTTGATTCATCAACTATTACTATTGAAGTCTGATGAATTAGCTTCCAGATCTTATCCTTTCACGCTGTGAAAATATTCCCAGTGATGCAGACTATTCTCCCACGGTTATTGCATAGAGTTCCTCACAAGAATCATATTATTCTTCTCGGCTTTGAACATCTTTGCAACAATACCTTGCAGAAACGATAAATACAAAATAAAACTTGAAATGATAAACCTAGCTACCTATCTATATACATACGAGTCTATCCACCACCATTGCCGGAGATAAACGGATGCTGCAACAACTGCGCCGCCGACCCTCTCTTAGATGGATCTTTCCGCAAACAGCAATGAATGAAATGCCGGAACTCTCTAGACGCAGTCGGCGGAGCTTGAGGAGGCTGAGACATACATATTGCCAAGGTCAAACAAGCCCACTGTCCTTGTTCATAACGGTCCACAGGGAATGGATACCGTCCCATATAAAGCTCCAAGATACTAATCCCGAAGCTCCAAATATCGCTGGCGCAGGGGTCGACGACCTTGCCTTTGTTCATATCGACGTCGATCCTCTCCGGACACATGTACGCTACGTTCCCGACAGTAGAGTTACAAGGGTCCATAGTCTGCGCCACGTTACTCCCCACGTAGTCAGCAATCTTAACTTGGTTGAGGTAGTTGATCAGGAGATTCGAGGGCTTGATGTCCTTGTGCACGATGCGTTTTCCGTGGAGACAGGCCAAGCCGGCGAGAACCTGCCGGGCCAAATCGGCTAGGGTTTTCTCGTTGGGGACGTACTTGTCTTTCAAGCAACCGCCGTCCGTGTATTCTAGAAGGACTTGGATGGTGCCCTTATGTTCAAACATGTCGTAGCACTTGACTATATTAGGGTTATCGACGTCGCGAAGGGCTTGGAAGTCTCGGACGATCTGACGCCGGACCGGTTCCTCGTGGTGACCGTGGATGACTTTCAGAGAGTAGAGACGGCCGGTTGGCTTGTGTACGACTTTGTAATAGACCGTGCCTCCGGCTATGCTTTTGATCGGTTGATGTCGCTCAAGGTCCGAGTACTTGATCGGAAGTATTGCCTCCGAAGGAGCCTGGCGTACGGAGCTCTGGCGCATTGAGAAACTTTTGGGAAGCTTTATCCACTGTTTACTTTCACTTGTTGAAGATGTTGATGATCGGCAAAGCTTCATCTTATTTAGCATTTTGAATCAGTTCTTAATTTTACTGATCGATCTTCTTCTTCTTTGGCAAGGTCGATCGAGTTCTAAGTTGTATATAAATCTGTAATGCTTTTATACTCGAAGATATCCAAATCTCCTTGCCATATTTGCTCTCTTCTTAATTTCTCGATCAATATATTATCGTATACCGCAGCCTTCTTCTTTTTTCTGACTTTTGGCAAGAGAAACTTTCGTCTCGTCTACAAAGCAAGAAACTTCTTGGTTGAATATGTATGTATTTGGCTATTTACAGAATTGAGGAGAACATTACATCCAGCTACTCAACATAAAATAAGCTAGACAAACATCACAGACTACGTACGTATGTGCATAAAATATGTATACTCATATAGAAAAATGAGTACGGGTCTGTGAAAGTTTCAAATAGCGAATTCAAGGCCTAAATGGGATGTGCAATAATTTGGCACAAAATCTCCACGTTAGATTCTCCAAGTTCATGCTTCCAATATGGAGTAGTTATATATTGGAAAGTTAGACCCGCAATTAAATAAAAAAATTTCTTTTCTTACATTTTGTGATCGGACTATTCAAACGTTTTCTAAAATTAAAGGATCGGAATAAATAGAAATAGATAGATGGCGCCCAAATTTAGTGACTATAGGATCAGAACAAATTGATTGGATCATTATAGCCACCCATGTCAAACAAATTTTCGTTTGGTTGCAGTAAAAAATTATGGCAGTTATCGAAACGCCCATTGATTTTGCTTGTGTTTGTGATTGAAGACATGTCTAGCTAAAGGTAGATTGAATACTTTCATGTTCGTATTTTGATTTCTTGATTTACTATCCTTATGTGATTGCGATAGCTTAGAGTGGAATGAGAAAATTGTCTCTTTCATAGGTTAGATGAAATTTTGCCCATCTCATGCATCCAATTTATCAAAACATACATATCAAGCCAAGCATCTCAATTATTGATGCATCTGTTTCTACCGGATTACGCAAGACGTAATCTAGCAGAAGCAAGTACGAGTAATCTTCTTCTCCTCTTCGTCCGAACGCTCGGGACGTTCGGATGGTCGGGCGCTTCTTCTCTCTTCGAGTCTTCGGGTATTCGGGTGTGCGTGTTCGGGTATGACTGTTAATTTCCTGCTTAAGTGGATAAGTATGTTTAATCGGAGAACTAACGCTTGCTATACTAACAAGTCCTCCAAGTCCCCAAGTCAAAGAGAACTTTCTTGACTGGGGAGTTGAAAAAGGGTTCGTGCGATTAAACAAAATACTTATCCGCTTGAGTAGTGATGTGTGATCCTGTAACCCCCAAGTCCCCCAACTCTCCGGTCAAGGAAGGGCTCGCATGACGGAGTGGGTACCTGTCCGTCCGATCGTGTACCTGTTCGTGCGGTCATGTACCTGTTCGTGCGGTCCTGTATTCTGGGCCCGGCCTCCAAACGAATCTTGTTATTTGGAGCCGCGCGCCTGTGAGGTTTTTCGAACGAACACAAATGAGTGGAATACAAATATAAGGATGATTATGTGAATGTGTGGATGTATGCGAATGTATGTGAATGTATGTGGGTGTATGCAAATGTATGTATGATCGCGCGCATGGGTGGATCCGAGCTGACCCCGACCCCCCAATTTGGAGCCGTTAAGCCTCGGAACGGTCGTTCTTGAAATGCATGGGTGGATCCGAGCTGACCCCGACCCCCCCAATATGGAGCCGTTAAGCCTCGGAACGGTCGTTCTTGATGCATGGATGAATCCGAGCTGACCCCGACCCCCCAACATGGAGTCGTTAAGCCTCGGAACGGTCGTGCTTAGGTGCCCGAGAAGGAGTTGTCAACTCATCGGCGCTGACCTATCGTAACGTCAACTGTGGGATCAGGACCGTTACGTATGTTTGTTGCAGCCACTGTTCTAAAAAACGGCCGCCTAGACCGCCTAGGCACCGACTAATCGGAAAAAACTATCTTATCGCCTAATTTTGGTCCTGGGCGGGGTAGTTAGGCGGGAACCGACTAATCGACAATTAGGTGGGCGACTAACGACTAATCGGTAGAAAAGCGCCGCCTAGGCGGTTTTTTTTTTAAATTAAGAGGTACAACGCAAATGAATGAATTCTAAATAGAAAATTCAATCCAATTTCTTTCGCGAAACATCGTCTCTCTCCCTCTGCAAACACCGCGACTTGGGCGTCGCTCGCTGATCACCGCCGTCGCTGCCACTTGCCGTCCACCGCCGTCATCCTTGTTTGTTATATGTTGATAATTTGATATGGTTAAATATAGGCATGAGCATAGTGTCTATGGCCATCACACAAACAAAACTTGATTATGTGAAAGAGTCATGGTTGATTCCGTGAAGCTTTATGTTTGAATGATTTCAATGGTTGCAAGTTTATAATGTAAGCTTCATTCTCATAAACTCATAATGTATTGTCATTATCATAAACTCATAATGTACTGTGATTTGTGAATTATTAGCTTCGAAATAGATAATTTCATATTCTTGGGATTCTTGTTTATGCACATCTATTTCAAAAAATTGAGATGGATGGTTAATTGGATTTCTTTATAAACTTAGTTTAGAATTTTTGTGATATTTCTTTATAATTTTTACTTTATGTTTCAAATTACAATATACATATAAATATATAATTAATTAAATATATATAAAATGATCCGTCTAATTACCGCTTAATTACCGATTAAACTCCGCCTAAACGCCTAGGCGCTAGGCAATAGCTCCACCGCCTAATTCCGCCTAACGCCTTTTAGAACCTTGGTTGCAGCGCGCAAGGAGAGGACGGACCCCATGCCCTAGGAGGGGACGGACCCCATTCCCTCGGAGAGGACGAACCCCATGCCCGTGCTACCTAATCCGGCGATTCGATCATTAACGTTACGCGCACGGAGGGGGGGATCCCCACGCCCGTGCTGCCCATCGGTCTTAGCGCGCGCAAGGAGAGGACAGACCCCATGCCCTAGGAGAGGTTCAGACCTTGTACCCTCGGAGAGGACGGACCCCATGTCCGTGCCGCCTAATCCGGCGAATCGATCGCTTACCGTTACGCGCACGGAGGGGAGGTGCCCCACGCCTGTGGCGGTGTCAGTTCTTCATTTAGCGCGTGCGCGCGGGAAGGGAACGCGGACGTTCATCCTCTTCCGGGATGCCTGAATGGTATTGTACTAACCTGGTGGGGTGGCGTTTGCTTGCCTGTGAGGTTTCTCAGGCGTTTGGTCGTGCGGGTGGTGTGTGCGCCAGTCCGAAAAGCGGGAGGTGTGACGTGTGTTGTCTTTCCTTGGGTGGGGTGATTCTTTGTCTGACGAGGTGCTTGAGGTGACATTCCTTTTGACTTCTTCTTGGGAACCGTTGTGTAATAAATGCTAGCCGGCGTAATTAATGCTGGCGTGCCCTGTGCATTAAATGCCGATGACGTAGTAACTGCTCGAAGGTCAGGCGTCAGGCGCCTGGGAGCGTGGGGTGTTGCATGGGTGACACGTGGCGAGTCGTGGGAGATTGTGCTAGGGTTTTGAAAATGAGGCAGGAGGCTGAAGGGTTAACGCAGTTACTTAGGTGGGTAAGTAAACCGCCTCGGGGCCACGTGTCATCATCTGACGGTGGACACGCGAAAATGAATGGCTGACGTTCGATGGTGTGTCCCGTGTGATCAGTATAAATAGGGCCTTGTGGTGTCGTCTTCCTTATCGCTTTTTACATTTACTGAAACTCTGTCAAATTCACTTTGCATACTGTTCTTGCTCTGTTTGTGTTCCTTGCCGGAGTTCGTTATCAACGTTCAACTTTCAACCGTAATCTTCAATTTCTGGTGAGGCCCTTGACTCTGTTTCTGCTTTTTCGTTTTGTTCTTTTGCGTTTCCCGTTGTTTTTCCGTTCCCCCCCCACGGTTTCTGAGTTTTCTTTGGCTTTTTCTGGGTTTGCGTCTCAAGAACAAGGTGTGTTCTTGAGGCGTGCCTGGTTTGATCTTGTGTGGGGTAGATTTTTCTGGGTTTTTGTTGTTTCTGGTAGTTTTTTTTTTTGCTAAGTGTGGGTTTCACGTGCGTGCGTCTAGGAGATAGAGCCAATAGAGGTATCGAACGGACAGTCGCGTGAGCGGATATACGTACCGGGGGCGGGGTGGGTTAGTTGTAGTCCAACCTCGAGCGGGTCGGGTACATCCTCGTTGGAATCCGTGATGAGTGTGACGCCTCTTCGATACATCCCTAACAATTCTCCTGTGGTGTAGCCAATGGATCCCCAACAAGCGCTCGCTGCCGCAGGGTTAGGGAGTTCGTCGAGGTCGTCGGGCGGGTCTTCGCCCATTTCTGGGCCGTGGGGCGAGAAGGACGTGCAGCAGGAGTCGTCCGTTCCCCAGTTCGCGGAAGGCGGCCGCATACACTGGGTGCTGCCAGATGGGACTCCGGTACAAGAGCCCGAGCGTGCGCCATCCGTGAAGGAGATGGCGAGGTGGGCACGCGACTATCATATCCCGAGCTCCGTGAGGCTGAGGATCCCCGGCAAGGGCGACACGTTCACCTGCCCTCCGCGCGGCCACGTCTGCCTCAACGAATTCCATTTGAAGGCCGGGATCAAGCTTCCCTTGCATCCTTTCTTTCAGTATATGCTGGCACTCCTGAGGATCTCTCTCGGCCAGTGCGGTCCTACGCTCACCCGCACGCTCGTCGCCATGTTCAATATCTTCCGGGTGAGCGGAATGGACCAACTAACGTGGGCAGAGTTCCTGCATTTCTTTCGTCTTCGGTATTCCACACGCCAGAGGGATTCGGGGACCTTCACGGTGGAGCCCCGCGTGAAGTGGTAGCTGGTCGATCCACCAAGCTCATCAACCTCCTGGCGCACAATCAACTGCTTGGTTGGGGGAGACTGGGAGTTCGGCGCCTTCGCCCCGGAATATGCCGCCAATGCTGACAAGATCGATCGAGTCCCTTAGTTCTTCCATTCGCTCGACACAAACGAGTATCCACTCACGCCCGTTGAAGAGGCCAGGATAGCTCGCCTGAAGTTCGTGTTCGACGCCACGCCCGAGGCAAGATATTTCTGGGCAGCGTGTCATTGGGATGTAATCGAGCGCACGCCTCTCGCCAAACTGCCCGGTCCGTCTGGGCTTTTGTAGTTCTCTTGTATGCTAGTAGTAGGAATAGGATTTATTAAGTGTTGTTTCTGTTGCTAACCTTCCGTTTGTATGTTCTGGAGCCAAGATGACAAAGTCTAAGGCGACGGAGAAAGATGATGCGCTCAAGCGCCGCATGGCCGCTCTACTCTCCACCGCCGATAACGTCCGCAAGGTGGCGGATGATGGGCGTGGCGGGCTCGTCCTGGGTAGCAGCACGCAGGCCAAGATCCCCATCCCCAATGTGGCCGACTGCGCCCAACCCATCCGGGAGTCCCAAACGACCGTCCCCCGCCCGCCTCCAAGCAACACCTCTGCCTCCAAAGGTCAGGACCGGGCATAGCGTGATCGCCTCCACCGCGAGAAATAACAGCGGCAGGTGGAGCGCGACCAGCACCGGGTGGAGCAGAGGGACAGACGGAATGCTGACCGCACGCCTCAGACAAGTGCAGAGCTCCCTTTCAGTGCGTCTGAGCTGGAGGGTAGTGCCGAGCACCCGCAGAAGCATGCACGGACAGATGCCACTGGGGGTGCGCACGCCTTCTGTGAGCCCCTCCTCGCCGCCATTGCCTCAGGGGTGAAGTTCGTAAATGGGCTGCTGCCGCCGGTCCCACTTCCCACGAACGACCTAGATCGGGCCTACAATGCCTGTGCGATGATGCAGCACAAGCTCTTCAAAGTGCGCATGCGGGAGACGACCGATCGGGAGGTGGCGACGCTGAAGGCGGAGCTGTGTGAGGTCAACCTGTCGCAGAAGAAGCTGCAGCACGGTCTCTCCAAGGCCAATGAGTTAGCGGATCGCCAGGTCCGTCAGCTCCATGAAGCCGCGGAGCGCGAGTCAGTTTTGAAGGCAGAGCGGGACAGCGCTCTGGCTGCGGTGGAGGAGGCTCGGGCGGAAGCGGCCAACAAGCTGGCGGAGATGGAGTCCCGCTTAATGGAGGCCGAACGCCAGACTTGGACCAAGGAGCGTGTCATGCGGGCCCAAGCGGAGGCGGTTGCTTCCTTCAAGGAATCTTCGGAGTTCTTGGAGTTGGTGGCCGCTGAAGCTGATGGTCAAGTGGCTGAGTTCCAGGAGGCGGTGTCTCCCTTCCTGGACTTGGGGCGCTACTGTGCACACCTGCAGTCGCTGGCGGGTGGGGCGCCCGCAGGGCCGGAGCAGCCAGAGGCGAAGCAGCCCGAGCAGGCAGCGGAGGCGACGAGGCAGGCGGGGCAGTAGAGTAGACTTTTCATTTTCTTGTAATAGTATAGCTTTTTTTTGTAACAGGCCTCGTGCCTTTTAATATAATGAAGTTTCTGAAGTTTTTTTTCTTCGTACGTGTGCCTTTTACTTCTGTTTTTTTTTGGCATCTTTTGAATGGTTCACGCGTACATATGCTCTTTTATTCCTTGCTATGGTATTTTAACCAAGTGTTACACGAACGCGAACAATCTCGCCCCAGTCCCCCGAGTATCGGGCGGGCGGGTTGAGAACAAACGTAACAATAAAATGAACTTAACTGAATAAAGTACACAACTCAATAAAATTTAGTGAAAGTACTTCCTCAAGTGTTGGATGTTCCATGGGTGTCGCAGTCGTTGACCTTGCATGTCTCTAAGGTAGAAAGTGCTGGCACTTACCACTTCGTCCACGACGTACGGACCTTCTCATGACGGGCAGAGTGCCTTGACCTTCTGCTGGATCGCCTTCATCACCCAGTCCCTCTGTTGGATTGGTCAAGCTCGAATACGCTGATTATACAGTCGGGCGATCCTCTGCTTGTTCGCGACATTGTGGAGATGCGCCATGTCCCTCCGTTCTTCCAGAAAGTCATTGTTGAGTCGTAGTCCCTCGTTATTCGTGCGTGGATCGTACCCCTCGATCCGTGGGCTCTGGTGGGTGATCTCCAGGGGTAGCATAGCTTCTGTCCCGAACGTTAGACTGAACAGGGTTTCGCCCGTGGCTGCGTTGGCGGTCGTTCGGATGGACCATAGGATCTCCGGGATGACCTCGGGCCAGCGTCCGTATCCCGCGTCCCGGGTTCGATATCTTCAATCTTCTTCTTGATGCCTGCCTTGATAATTTTGTTCGTTACTTCCACCTGTCCATTTGTCTGAGGGTGCACTGGTGACGCGAACACGAGGTCCGTTCCTTGCCGTTTGCAGAAGGCCGTGAGCCTAGGGTTGTTGAACTGTGGCCCGTTGTCCGTGATGATGCTGATCGACGTCCCGTAGTGACAGAAAAGAAAACGCCAGAGGAAGCGCTCGACCTTCTCTATCGTGATCTTTGCCATTGGCTGGGCCTCGATGAACTTGGTGTGATAGTCGATAATGACGATCAGGTACCTGTACTGCCCCTTCGATTTTGGGAGCTCCCCGATTAGGTCCAGTCCCCACTGTGCGAATGGTACGGGCGACATGAGGATGGACAGTGGGACGGCGGGCGTGCGGTGGTGATGCGCATGCAACTGGCATTGGTGGCACTTGCTCATTAGCGCCGTGGCATCCGCGTGGATGGTGGGCCACCAGAATCCACACCGAAGGGCCTTGTGTGCGATCGATCTAGTGCCCACATGGTGGCTGCACGTGATCGAATGGATCTCTTATAGGATCGAGTTGCCCTTTGTTGGAGTGACGCACTTGAGGCTTGCCCAAGTCCTACCTTGTCGATACAGCGCTCCATCCCATACGCTGAAGTTGGCCGCCCGTGCGACGATGGTTCTGGCCTCTCGCTTGTCTTCTGGTAGCTCTCCCCTTGTCCCGTATGCACAGGGGCCGTGGCCAATCGGGTGAGCCTGTCTGCCTTTGCGTTGAGCCCCCGGTGGATATGGCTGATGTTTACGTATTTGAACCTGCTAATCAGCGCCTTCACGTGTTTCAGATAAGCGATCATGGACTCCCCCTTTGCTTGGAATTCCCCTCCGACCTGGCTCACCACCAACTGTGAGTCACTGAATACATTGTGGTCGGGCGCCTCCGAGTTTTTGGCCAGCTGTAGGCCCGCGATGAGCGCTTCATACTCGGCCTCGTTGTTGGTTGTTTTGAATTCGAACTTGAGGGCGTACTCCGCGTTTACCCCTCTTGGCCAGGTTAGGATGATTCCGGCGCTGCTTACCTTCTTCGTGCATGATCCGTTGACGTAGAGGTTCCACTCCGACAATGGTCCCTCCTTGACCTCCGGTATGTCGGATGCCTCTACCGTCGGACCGTCGGATGCGTCGACCGACGTTGCCTCTGCTTCCATGTATTTGGTGATGAAGTCTGCCACTGCCTGTCCCTTGATTGCCGTTTGGGGCTTGTACTGAAGGTCAAATTGGCTGAGCTCGACTGCCCACTTCGCCAGGCGGCCACTGTGATAGGGCGATTGGAGGATCTGGCGCAGGGGTACGTTCGTGAGGATGTGGATGCTGTGCGCTTGGAAGTATGGTCTCAACCGTCGGGTGACAGTGATGAGTGCGAGCGCCATTTTCTCGATCGTCGGATATCGAGTCTCAGCGCACATCATGCCCTTCCCTGAGAAGAAGACGGGCAGTTCCGTGCAGTCCTCCCGGCGGACGAGGGCAGAATTGATGGCTGTGAGGGAGGCGGCCAGGTAAATGTACAATATTTCCCCTCGAACGGGTCTGGAGAGGAGTGGGATCGAGGCCAGGTACTCCTTAATCTGAAGGAAAGATGTCTCGCACTCGGGCGTCCACGCGACCTCTCGTTTGTTCGTCGTTCGGAGAGCCTTGAAGAATGGAGTGCATCTGTCTGAGTAGCGAGATATGAACCTGTTCAGTGATGCGAGCTTGCCCGTGAGGCTCTGCAGGTCTGCTTTCTTGACGGGCGGTTTCATGTTGATGATTGCCATCACCTTGGCGGGCGCAGCCTCGATTCCCCGCTGGCTGACGATATACCCAAGGAATTTGCTGTTGGTGACTCCGAACGTGCATTTGGCCGGGTTTAACCTCATGCCGTTTCCGATGAGGACGTCGAGCACAGTCCCCAAGTTCTGGACGTGGTCGACCGCCTGGACGCTCTTCACCAGTATATCGTCCACGTACACGTCCACGATGTTGCCAATCAGGCCATGAAACATCGCGTTCATGAGCCTCTGGTACGTGGAGCCAGCGTTCTTCAACCCGAATGGCATAACGACGTAGCAGTATAGGCCTTTGTCCGTGACAAACGTCGTCGCTTCCTGGTCCTCGGGGTCCATGAAGATCTGGTTGTAGCCCGAATATGCGTCTATCATGGACAGGAGCTTGTGTCCGGCTGTCGCGTCGACCAACTGGTCGATCCTTGGTAGAGGGAAGCTGTCCTTAGGGCACGCCTTGTTGAGGTCACTGTAGTCGATGCACATCCTCCACTTTTTGTTGTTCTTCTGCACCATTACAGCGTTGGAGATCCACTTCGGATAATCCACCTTGCGGATGAACCCGATGCCCAGTAATCGGTCCACCTCCTCGTGCATCGCCGCGCAGTGTTCCGCTTTGTACGCTCGTCGCTTCTGCTTTACCGCCCGGGCGCCGACGCTGACGCTTACCTTGTGGGACATAATATTTGTGCTAATCCCGAGCATGTCCTTGTATGACCATTCGAACACCTCCTGCTTCTCCTTCAGCAGCGCGATCAGCCGCTCAGCTATCGCAGGAGCCAACGATGCTCCGATCTAGACCGTCCTCTCCGGGTGTTCGGGGGATAGCTGAATCATCCTCAGCTCTTCGCGTTTGGGAATGGGCGATACTGCCATCAGCCCGTCGCGCGGGTCGTCCGGTACCTCCGTCTCAGGTGCAGACTCTTCAATGGCGAGGACCTCCTGCCTGTTCCGGGGCTTCGCTGCTTCTTCATAGTTGTATCCCCGAACGTGTCCGACCCCGTGCTCGGTTGGGAATCGTCCCAAGAGCATGTGCCCTGCAATGATCAGCTTCAACTTGTTGATCCCTGGCCTTCCGAGTATGGCGTTGTATGGGGAGGGGGTGTCTATCACGATGAAGTCCGTCCGGACCTCGCTGTGCGGGGAGTCGGGGGCGCCAATTCCGACCCGAATGTTATCGCTTCCAATTGGTTATGATGTTTCGCACGTGAAGCTGGCGATGCACTCGTGGTGTTGCGCCATTTTATGTGCGGGTCTGCCAAGCGCCATGTACGCATCCAGATAGATTACGTTCACGGATGCCCCGTTGTTCACCAGCACCCTCTTCACGAGGAATCGGTCGATGATCGCGTCGATCACGAATGGCAGGGTGCTGTCCCTCGGGCTTCCTTCTTCGTCCTCCGCCGTGAAGCTAATGGTTGGCGGCTCCCTCCTTCCTGCCTTGGGCGCCCTTCCTGCCCCGATCGTCAGCACTTCCCTGCTCGAGCGATCGGGCGACGATGTTCCTTCTTTGAGCTTTCCCCCTGATATCGTGCTGATAGTCCCCCGGGTCTCGATATTCGCCTCTCGCGGTCACTCCTCCGCCCTAGAAGGTGTGACCCGACTGTCCTTCTGCATATCCGTGAGGACCTTCTTCAACATGATGCAGTCGTTGGTGTGGTGGGTGGCTGTGTTGTGGTATTCGCAACAGATGTCTTGGGTTCGGCCGAGCGGGCCCCTCTCCTTCGACATGTTGTTTGGTGGCAGAATCTGGCGTCGATGCTGGCGGAGCAGTTGCTCGTTTGATTGTCGGTTTATCGCATAGACCTCTTGTCCGGCCGGCCGGTACCGTGGCGCTGAATGTAGACGGGCCCCTTGAGCCGCCGGTCCCCTCGCCTGGTTTTGGCGGTTGCTCTGATAGTTGCGGGAGGACAGCCTCTGGTGATTTTGTTCTTGCTTGTCTCGGCTCCTCTTATAGCCCCCGGCTGGCTCGTCGTCATCCGCGGGTTGTCGCGGTTGAACGCTTACCTTCTCTGGTCTATTGGTGCTAGACTCGGAGGTGGACCCGTACACTCGCGTCTCCACCAACGCCTTCTGTACGATCAGGTCCATGATCTCGTCGTAGTCGAGATGTTCTTTTCGTACCAGCTTTTCTACAAATGGTGTGGCGAGCATGTTGTCCATCAGGGCTATCTTGGCCACTCGCTTGTCGAGATCCCTGCATGTGATCGCCAGCGTCCTCCACCGATTTATGTAGCTCGACAGGCTCTCGTCCCTCCCCTGGCGGACCTTGAGGAGGATACCCGTAGTGTTGTACTTCCCCTGGAGCCTGTAGCGCCTCTGGAAGCTCTCCGCCAGCTCGAGGAATGAATGGATGGAGCCTGGCGGGATCTCGTAGAACCAACTCCTTGCCTCCTCGGTTAGCATCTCTTGGAATAGGAAACATAGGGTCGGGTCCGAATATCTGGTCCCGTCCGTGGCGGATCGAAATTCATCGATGTGCGTACGGGGATCCCTGCTCCCGTCGAACCGGGTGATCTTCGCTGTTTTCGTGTGGAGGTCTCTTCCCCTCTCTAGTATATGCACCGAGAACGGGCTGACCCGGGGGGTGAACATCCTACCCTGCCTGACAAGTTTGTCTTTCCGTAGGCGCGAGACTTCATCCGCGAACTCTTCCATCCTCTGAAGGATCAGGGTGTTGTCTGTCAGGGGTGCCGATTCTCCCACCGGCGTGGGCGTGCGGGTTGCCCGGGTGTCGGCCTTGCCGAACGGATGTTGCTCTTCATCGGTGGTCTCTTGGTTCCGTTCGCGTTGCCCCTGCTGCTGGCTGACGAGCGCGTCCAGCCGTTCCTCTAGTCTCTGTTAGATTTGGCGCTCCTGGCTCCGTTCGAGCGCTGCCTCTCGCAGCTCCTGGAGTAGGCAGTCGACGCGCTCCTCGCTACTGCTGCTCCCTCCCAGTTCCATTACTTACCGTGCCTGCGCGCTCTGGGGTGTTTCCTCGACGGGTGTGTCGCTGACGTTAGTCTCCTGGGTATGCACGTGGGCTTTTGGTTGGTGGTGTTTGTACGAGGTTTGCAATTTGTAGGATTCCCACAGACGGCGCCAACTGTTTCTACCGGATTACGCGGGACGTAATCTAGCAGAAGCAAGTATGAGTAATCTTCTTCTCCTCTTTATCCGAACGCTCGGGATGTTCGGATGGTCGGGCGCTTCTTCTCTCTTCGGGTCTTCGGGTATTTGGGTGTACGTGTTTGGGTATGGCTGTTAATTCCCTGCTTAAGTTGATAAGTATGTTTAATCGGAGAACTAACGCTTGCTATACTAACAGCCTCCACACACCAACAAAAGGATATCAAACATATCCATCTACCTTGAATTGTTCTGATGTTTGATGGTGTTGTCAAAATGGATTGGAAGGTTTTTGTATGATCGATACTAGCTTCATGCTGCATCATATCGAATTCTAACAGATATGGGAGAACCCCACTAAACCAAATAAATGGATAGTACGTAGTTATTATTAGTGGTCAACATGTTACAGGAAAATATCTCATGTAATAGATAGACTGCTGCTGTGCTGTTCCTAATAGAGTGAAGAGCTTCACTTTCATTGTGACGAGCAGGTTAACTTGGAAACAAACTCCCTCCACTCATTGGATTGTCGGTTTATCAGGCTTGTCTAGTCCTCCGATCCCGACTTTCCAACACCGCATAAATGGGAGTGGTTGAGCCGTTCACGGTTGAAGTATTAATGATGTTGTTTAACACCAAAATCTCCCCAGTGGATTCGAGAGAAATTATAAAGTATCTTTTTTCCTTGATTGTGCTTCGTGCGCTGGCGTGTCACCATCTCGCGACGGAATGTTGATTTATGAGCTAGCGGCTACTGACTTTTTAATAAGCGATTTAGACGATGAGAGCACTAACCTCGCTTGGATGAATCTTTCTTGCCTAGTGACCTAGGACTTGCTGTTTTTGTGTCTCTAACTGAGCCACGGAAATCGATACTCTACACTCCTCCTGGTGTAAAGCAGAACAATCTCCTTGACGCGGTGTTGAGAACACAAGGGTGTTGCACCCTCGAACCTCAAAACTCTCACTCTTCCTGGTGACAAGCCTCTTGATCGCTGGTTTTAGGTTTTCGCATCCTTGAATCGCAAGAATCTCACGCTCTTCGGGTGACAACTCTTTTGATCGCTGGTTGCAAGAGGTTTTCTCATGATGAGAAGGATAGTTTGTTGAAAGCAAAATATGTATTTGATCGAGGATCCTTTTCTAATCTCTCTTCCATTCTTTATATAGAAGATAGTCTCCGCGTTCCACTTCACTTGAAACTCTTCTAATATCGGTAATTAGACTTGCAATACAACTCTAAATGATCAATAAAGCTCATCTGATACTCAATGACTCTCACAACAGAGTCCTAACCACTGTAGGGTATGTTAGATAAAAAACAAGCCGAATGTATCAACTTTTAACATTATTTCCTATAACCCCATTCCGACCTGGACTTGCATACTCTTCTCTGGCCGCTTGCCTAATCAGCCCTCAAACCCTAATAATTAAT
The DNA here is from genome assembly GCA_946800695.1 of Geum urbanum. Lineage (NCBI taxonomy): Eukaryota > Viridiplantae > Streptophyta > Magnoliopsida > Rosales > Rosaceae > Geum > Geum urbanum. The sequence goes on along the minus strand of OX327010.1, from coordinate 40,169,586 downwards.
ATTTTATTTTGGGCCCAAACATTACCCCTCAAGCCTTGAGATTAAATTCACCAATGCAATCGAAAAAGGCTTGAATTACCAATCAACACGCCGATATTATCCAACGGTAACTTTATACGCAAGCGCCACATCGTCTCTCCTCTTCTGAAAAGCTGCGCCACTTTAGCTGACGTCATATATAAAGTGCACGTTCACGTCAGTCCTCACTTCCAACACAAAATCTTCCTTTTATTCGAACTTTAAGGTTCTCTCAAAAGCCAATCCTTCTATCTTTCCGCCGCCATAAATCTCCAACTATTCAACATGCCTCTGCACAAAGAAAGATACCCAAATCTTATTCAAACCGAGGCAAATCAACTTGCTGCCGATATTTGCGCCATTACGGCTTGGAGACAACCAGGTGCCACCCTTACTCTCAGAGTCACTTCTAAGGGCATAGGCAGCCTAGGCCCCTTCCTCAAAACACCAATAAACCCAGAACTCTTCCCCGTGCTCCGTCGCCCCTACTGCAACTCAACACTGATTTTCCAAGATAACCCGAAAGCTAACCCCGAGGGATGGATGAAGAAGGACACCTTCTGCTCAATTGGTAAATGGCCCAACACCACCGAGAAGGACCATGCCTGGTATAACAACCACCAGGAACTGGACCTGATTAGATGGCAAGCGACTATGATTGACCAACTCCTTGACCTATACTTGGCACTCCCCAGTGGTGGGAATCGTGCTCCTTTCTCCACCGTCATGTGCTTCTGAGATTCAGCATACAACTGCTACCTCCTACCTTGTCGCGATGTAAGTATTACTCTCGTGGATCTTTAAATTATAATTGGCGTTCCCATCGCCAACCCCGTCTGGAAACAAGGCGACCATATCGAATGCACCATTCATGCTAACACACATCATCCCGCATCCTACTCTGCCTAGACCAACTATTTCTTTGACAACCAAACCGATCAAGGAGGGATAGCTTTCCTTGAGTTTAGTTATCCAAATACATCTTCTGCCCTTCTTCCCAGAAAGTCAATAAATGCTGGACCAACCTCGCCGAGCGTCTCTTCGAATTGGGTCTTGCACAGTCTATCCTCGCCAACATCTACCGTTGCCTAAAGTGGATTGTGCTCTCACGATTGTACCTCAGCCAACCAAGACTACTTTGGATGGTAGAGCTATGGCTTCGAATGTACTTCCCCATTTTTCGTCATCCCAAAATCTTACCATTCGAGAGAGACGTAATTCTGGGTAACACTCTGGTGACCACCAACTTCTTTGACGGGTGGACTTACCAAGTAAGTAAGTAAAAAACAAACATGCTTCGCTGCCTTTTGCTCGCAGTTAGAATTCTCTGAAGCTGCGGTCGATACCATCCTGAGCCACAACATCCCTCAAAACCTTGACACTGGCTTCCTTCCCTCGCCAGAACAAGATAATCAGGCAATAGTTATTTTTCTTCAAAGCAACACCTGTGACGACCTACTGGTTCCTGATCCTTCTACACCTGGGCATGAACTATACGCTCTGAACCACCTCTCCAAGCAACTTGGGCTATCTCAGCATGCGCCCATGCCTCTTGTTTGCTTGGTGAACCGCTATAGCACCCTACTGACTTGATTGATGGTCATTTTGGCTTCCCGCTGGTAATGCTTCCTGAACAAGATTTTGAGCACCCTATTGCGCCATCCCTTTACATAACTTCCAACTACCTAACTTGGAAAGCCCAATTCTGGGAAGGGATCCAACGCAAGCTACCATTAGCCTTTTTTGCCGCCATCTTTCATAACTTTAAGAAGCAATTTACAGATGAATCTAATTAGCAACTGTTACGCATGGTTCATGAAGACACTAATGACACCCCTTGTCCAGTGGTATGTAGCTTTACATACGTTTTGTTGCTAAAAAATTTCCACAGATGTTGGCAACATTTCCACTTTATTTTAATTCATTTTTCCTTTATTGGATCTGAACAGTATTCTGAAGAACCTGAAGCACACGATGCAGCTGTCGATGAGGAGCCTCGCCAGAGGATGGAAAAACAACAAGAAGAACTCCCACGAGTTGTAAGCATTTCATTCTCCAACGGTTTCTTCATTCTAAGCCTTCAGAGAATATAATTGTCCTACTTTATTTCAGCAATCTCGCAAGCGGACTCGAACCAACTCGCCAGCCGAGGGTTCAAGTAAACGTAAACAACATTGTCATAAGGTCACCATTGAAGACGACTCAGAGGAACAAGTGGTACAGGACGATCCTTCTCGCCAAACAACAACCGAGTCTACACCCTCCGTTACAACAAGTTTCTCGCCATTGCCAGAGACTCAACCTACCGCGGTTGTCCCTTCCTCATAAGCTGATGATGTCTCCGCCGAGCAACTAAATGAGCTGGTTGAACCCAAGCTCTCTTCCTCTCTCAAGGAAAGATAATTCTACTCAACTCTTTTAACACCCTAAGCAACATTTAGTTATACCATTACACTTCTAAATGTTTGTTGCCCCTTAGGATTTGCTCACCGTTACTGAAGAGAGCGTTGCCCTCGATATTGAAGCTGCTATTATCGAGAACATTCCTACACCTCCGGTGAACACTTCTGACTCACCCATCTATGAGCCTGCTCCACTCGCCAGCCTACCCCAATGTCAATATTTCCTGGATTTTGCTTAGGAGTCTGAGGAACAAAACACCACAAATGAAGGCAGTGCCGCTTCCTTCTCTTATCATTCCCTGCATTACACTCCGGAGGAACAACAAGCCTTGGCGGAAGGGCACATAGTACCTATCTCCCATCTAGAATCTTCAAGCGAGCCTAACACATCCCTGGAGCAAATAGTACTTGATATTCTGTGCTCGCCTGAATCACATATGCTTGGCGAGACTAAGGTATGCTTACTATAACAATCTCTTCTTCCTTTTACACACTGCATCATCCCTTATTCTAAATCAACTATTTTCTAACAGAAATCCTTGCCCCGGACTTCTTCTACTACTTCCGGCACTCAGCCTGCTTTACCTGAATGTTCGACTCCCATTTCTATTATTAAAGCAGCTCCTAGCAACCAAGAAGCATCTCCATAGGCCTTGTTGTCTTCAAGCCTCGCCAGCCGAGTAGCCCCTCTTCGAGATCAAGCTCTGAGTTTGGAGGAACTTTCTGCCAAACTCGATGTTTTGAGTCCCATTCCGACTGACATCGCTATTTCTCGATTCACTCTCAAAGAATTCTCTTAGGCCAAGCTGGATTAATTTGAGGACATCAACAGTTCCCTGGATAAAGTCAAAGACTTGAAAGAAGCTGCCTCTGGCGAACTCCTTAATACTATCTCAGAGTTCGAGCAAGATCTTCACGAGCTCCACAAATTATATTGCAGCCAGATGACTTGAAGCATGGAGTGGACCGCAAACGGGAGATGGTAACCGAGATGGCCAATCAATTACAGCAAGATCGGGTTCGAGTTCAGGAATTCCTGAAAAGTGCTTCAAACAAAAGAGAATCTATAACCGTTAAGGAAGCTAAACTAGCACTTATTCAGGCTGAAATAGAACTCTTGCGAACTGATGCTAGTTCCACTCATGCTAAGACTCAACAACTTCTGGACGAAAGCTCCTGAAGCGCGAACTGACTTGCCGAAGCCGAAGATGATGCTTTAGAGCTCCTGGACTCGTTTAGCTTGGCTTGGACGGACTTCAAATTCTTTAAAGTAGGATTGAAGAAAAAGGCTCTTATGTTATAGTTTCTGGGCCTCTAATATTAAGCCCAACTTCTTGTATTTTATGAACCCAAAACAAAATTTTAATTATGTTGGCATTATTACGCTTCATTTAAATTCTGAAGTCATTACTGGGCCTCAGACATAGGCCTGCTAAAAATAATCTAACAGTAAACTGGCTTGCTAAGGAATTTACCTACCTTCTTACTGTTGTTACCCGACTTTCTAGTCAAACTCCAACTTGAATGGCCTTTAATCTAAAGCTTGAAATCCAGAACGTGACTTTCCCATCTTACAGATAGTGCACTATTATACTCTTAGGAATGAATTGTGTCAAACCGGAAGTATACATGCTTTGGCAGGTGGTCTTAGTATGTTGTGGCTTTATATATGTATTCATATTGTGAGGCTAAACACATGATTTTTGAGTAATTATTATTTAATCCAAAAGAATTAACTTCAGAAGTATTTGCGTGTTTGTGTGTAGATGTGAAGTTGTGCAAATATGTATATTATGTACCTATATGTTATATTACAAAGACGTAAGTATAAGTATGAAAGAACATAACCAATTTTGATTATTTCACCTTTTTGATTTGGTTGTTTGGTTTGATGTTTCTTAGAGATAATTTGGTTTATGCTTGTAAACTCTACTTACTCGGTCGATGTGACTGATGATGCTACACATTTCTCTTTTCAGGTGATGAGTAAGATGCTTGGGGATGGGATCCGTCGTTCACTAAATAAAATAATTATTTCTACTTGCATTTGAATTGAATAAATGTAATGGCTATTATTTTCAAAACTTCGGTATTGTAATATTAACATTTTCAGTTTTCAATAAATGTACTATTCAGACATCGTAACATTTAAAACTATTTGGGTTTCTTATTCACATCACAAATGCAAAAAACATATTTCAGTATAATATCGGCCCCAGATTTAGGGGTGTGACAGATTGGTATCAAAGCAACAAGTTCCTAAAATGAAAGTTTGTTTTCAAAAACTAAAATTTGATTAACAAGAAGAGGGGAGGGTTATAAATTTGTTGAGTAACTTTTTTGATAAGTTACTACTATTGTTTGCTTTGTGTTTATAATATGACCACATGTGTCTATTTCTCTTGGCTTTATGCCTAAAGTTTGTGCAAGTGTTGACACTCTAAAATCCAACATTTGTGTCATTAATATGGTCTGAATCAGATAGTAGCTAAAGAAAATATTTAGCATTACATTGTTTGGTACTTCAAATGTATGTTAGTGCAATATATTTTGCATAAACGTATTTTCAATAAATTCTAACCATTTAGATCCATCTCTTAAAATAGGACCATGACTAATAGGAGAAACTCATGTGTCAATGCTGAGGACTTTGTCGAAACCTTCACAAGAAGGATGGAGGCAAATCAAGTGAGTGGAAGACTAGGACGACTAGTGTCACACCTAAGGAACCTACGAGCGAAGAAGTTCGTTGGAGACAAACCTCACAAGACTGAGGAATAGATTTACAATCTGAAAATCCATTTTGAAATGTTAGAATGTACATAAGTTGAGTTACGGAGAGTGGTTACTTGTCTTTTAGTGGGGACACTAGTTACTGGTGGAATACAATCAAACATGTAACACCACCCGCAACAATAGAAATTATGGAGTGGGCAACCTTTAAAGGAAAATTTCTAGAAAAATATTTTCCACAAGTTGAGAAAGACAAGAAAGAGGTTGAATTCATACAGCCTACTCAAGGAAAAATGATTGTCTTTGAGTATGAAACCAAGTTCACTAAAATTTCTCGTTTTGCCATATACATGGTAGATATAGATGATAAGAAGGCGAGACGTTTTATCGGACAGTTGAACTCCAACATAAGGAGACTAGTCACTCAACGTGGGATCACCTACGAGAAAGCTATGGACAAACCACTAACTCAAGAGGAGGAGAATCAGAAGTACCGCATTGAGAAAAAAATGAGAAATTAGGCGAGGAAAAAAATGTCATCTAATGCCTAACAAGAAAAGTGAGCAACCATGGAAGCAACAAAAAGAAAAGGGGGCATTCCAGAAACCGGCGGCATAGGTTGGCAACAGAAAGGTGTCGGCAAAACCACCAGTCCGATGCTACAATTGTGGAGAAATTGGACACATGCCTAATGCATGTCTAAAGCCACGTCGCCTTCCTGGGACTTGTTACAATTGTGGCAAGATGGGGCATTTTGCAAACAAGTTTGATGTTCCAAAATAAGCCAATAATCCACCAACTCACACCTTCCAGCTGAATTCTATGGTCTTTGACAAATCTGTCATGGAAGGTACGCTACAGTATACAGTACTCATGCTCGCATACTGTTTGATACTGGCACATCTAATTTTTTTATATGTTCCACATTTGTTGCTAGTTTGGGTTTAATACCATCCAAACTAGATGATTTTTTTATGGTCACAACACCGTTAGAAAAATTAGCCATTCTAACCAAAGTTTGCAAATCATGTCCCATAAATGTATTAGATGCAAATTTTGCTGCAAATTTGATGGTCTTATACATGGGACAATTTGACATAATCTTAGGATTATATCGTGCCTTTGTAAGTTGCTTTGAGAAAACAATCACTTTCTCAATTTCTGGCCAACCTATTCGAAAAATTCAGGGTGATTCACATCGTGAATCTCTACCTTCCAAGTTTTTTGCCCATCTCAAGATAGAAAAATCTAAGTCATTAATTGACCAAATATCCATGGTCAATTCTTTCAAAGACGTTTTCCAAGAGATCACTCGTTTACCTCTAAAACGTGATGTTAAATTCAGTATTGATTTAATACATGAAGATAGGCCAATTTCTGTTACATCATATAGAATGACACCAAAAGAGTTGAAGGAGTTGCAAGTACAAATTAAGGAGTTACTCGATCTTGGATTCATCCGCCCAAGTTCTTCTAGTTAGGGAGCACCTGTCTATTCGTGAAGAAGAAGGATGGGTCTCTCCGACTATGCATCGACTACAGGGAGCTGAACAAGGTGATTATTAAGAACAAGTACCCATTACCTCGAATTGATGATTTGTTTGATCAGCTACAAGGTGCTCAAATATTCTCAAAGATTGATTTACGTTCCGGGTACTATCAACTTCTAGTAAAAAAGGAAGACATCCACAAAACTGCATTTAACATGCGATATGGCCAATATGAGTGGTTGGTAATGTCCTTTGGAATGGCCAATGCACCTGCCATATTCATGGACTTGATGAATCGAGTCTTCAACCCATTTTTGGATCAATTCATTATTGTCTTCATTGATATCTTGACCTATTCCAAAACTGAAGCAGACCATGCACAACCACAACACTTAGAGCTGACATTAAATCTTCTTAGATCACACCAATTATACGCTAAGTTCGAGAAGTGCAATTTTTGGTAACACAAAGTCAAGTTCTTAGGCCACGTAGTCTCTCAATCAGGCATAGCAATGGATCCTGCTAAAATTGAATCAGTCTTAGAATGGAAAGCTCCTACCACCCCAACCAAAGTACTATCAAAGATTCATAAACGATTTTTCAAAAATTTCTCTCCCACTTACGAGGTTGACGCGAAAGAATGTCAAGTACGTATGGGATGAAAATTGTGAGCAAGCCTTCTAGAAACTGAAGGAGAAGCTGACGATGGCACCAATTCTCACAATTCCCGAAAGTGGAGTCCATTTTGTGATCTATAGCGATGCATCACATCAAGGGCTCGGTTGTGTCCTTATGCAAAATGGAAAGTTGAAGCCACACGAGAAGAATTATCCCACGCATGACCTTGAGCTTGCTACTGTGGTCTTTGCCTTGAAGGTTTGGAAACATCATTTGTACGGAGAACGGTTTGATCTATTCTCTGATCATAAAAGCCTCAAGTACATCTTCTCTCAAAAGAACTTGAACATGCGACAACGACGATGAATGGAGCTGATCAAGGACTATGATTTCACCCTATAGTACCACCCAGGGAAAGCAAATGTAGTGGTCGACGCTCAAAGTCGATAACCTAATAGCCACCTTGCCTTGCTTTTAAGGAAAAATTGGAGTATGCTGAAAACTCTTATTGAGTACAATCTTAGTCCATTGCCAATTACGGGTAAAACCTTCATTGGGAATATAATAGTGTAACCTATTATTATTACCCGTATCATCGAAGCACAAGGAGATGATGAAGAGCTTGTGAAGTATGTTCGAAGAATGAAAGAAAAATACCTTGAGGACTGGAGCATGCAAGATGGAGAAAGAATGAGCTTTAGAGGAAGACTTTGCGTACCAAAATTGGTACCATTAAAGGAGGAAATACTAGATGAAGTGAGTCGTTCAAAGTTCACAATTCATCCTGGAGGAGTGAAGATATACAAGGATCTACGAAGACACTTTTGGTGGAACAACATGAAGAGGGACATCGCAAAATACATCTCTAAATGTCTTACATGCCAACTAGTAAAAGCAGAGCACGTGCGGAAAGGAGGACTCCTACAACCCCTCAAAGTTTCAGAGTGAAAATGGGAAAACATCACCATGGATTTCGTCATGGGATTGCAAAAGACACGAAAGGGAGATGATGCAATATGGGTTATCGTCGATCGCCTCACAAAGTCACCACATTTCTTACCCATTAAGATAACATATCCAATCAATGTCTTAAGCAAGATGTACTTAAAATAAATTATACGTCTTCATGGGGTTCCTGTATCAATTTTCTCTGATCGTGATGCCCGATTCACCTCTAGATTTTGGGTTAGCTTACAAGAAGCTATGGAAACGAAGTTGGATATGAGTACTGCATTTCACCCTCAAACGGAAGGACAAACCAAAAGAGTCAATCAAGTAAGTATGTATCTATATTATGAAAATACGTATATTATGTATATTATGTATCTATATGTTATATTATAAAGACGCAAGTATAAGTATGAAAGAACATAACCGATTTTGATTATTTCACCTTTTTGATTTGGTTGTTCAGTTTGATATTTCTTAGAGATAATTTGGTATATGCTTGTAAACTCTACTTACTGGGTCGGTGTGACTGATGATGCTACACATTTCTCTTTTCAGGTGATGAGTAAGATGCTTGAGGATGGTATCCGTCGTTCACTAAATAAAAGAATTATTTTCTACTTGCATTTTGAATTGAATAAATGTAATTACTATTATTTTCAAAACTTCGGTATTGTAATATTAACGTTTTTACTTTTTAATAAATGTACTATTTAGACATCTTAACGTTTGAAATTATTTGGATTTCTTATTTATATCACAAATCCTAAACCCATATTTCAGTATAATATCGGCCCCAGATTTGGGGGTGTGACAACAAAAGTCATGATGGATGTGTTTGTGATGAATGTTCTGAATGTGAGTATGGATCGGAGTTAGGCCCGAAAGATTGGTAAGGTCATTGCCACATACCGAAACTATGATGAACCTCTTCTTCAAGTTGGCAAGATGAAGTTCTCTGTGGTTGTTGATCTCCGACATGGCTTAACAGTAAGGAAACACTTTCGCATTACTCCTTTATGTGTGGAGATGGTTGGATGTGTTTACCCCAATGTGAGGGGTTATTGTGAGTTGTGTGGTCTCTTTGTGCATGAGGCGGCAGGCTGCCATATTTTGCAGGTGAGGAAGGCCAAATTGGCAGCCAAAGCGACGGTAACAGCGACTTTGATGTCTTCAGAGCTGATTCCTAGGGTTCTGGTGCCTACAATGCCTCCCGGTTTTGAAGGCAATCCGGGTATAAGGCATGGCGGCTGCGACTGTGCCAATAATGAAGGAAGTGGTGGTTTTGATGATGGTCTCGGATTTTGAGGCCATGCATGTAAACCATGTGTCCAACTGACTTTGTCTAATTCTTTGCAGATTTATGATTCACCTAACGGTGGTATTTCACGGTCGATAGGGGATGCCTTTTCTTCTTTTTCTGGCTCGGAGGTGGCTCCAAAAGATTTGGTTTCCTATGTTAGATTAGATCAACGACGAGCTATGAAGGCTCACGCAGATGGGGCATGCGGAGACGGTTGACTTTTCTATAGTTTGGAGTGCATAGTTAGATAGGGTGTGAGGCCCCCAATTTTTTTAATCTTTGTTCTACAATTAGTCCCGTTTAGCTATATGTGTTAGGTATCCGTTTGAATATATTGTAATATTGTAGATTACTTTTAAGAAGTTTTTTCTATTGGGTCAATAATCAGTACTCCTCATTGTAACTTACTAACTTTATATTTTACCGTTTTTCTTCAAAAAATAATAATATTTGACTCAAACTATAATAGATAATAAAATTCTTAAATTTAAAAAGTGAAGCATTAAACTGTGTTTAACCCAAACCAATGGCATTGCTACTCTTACATAAGATTGTACCAAACTTGGAAATACTATTCACATAAAGAAAATCGATTAAATTAGTCCAAATCGGAAGGACTTATGAAAAACCCTAAGAACCCAGAGAGCTTTTCCCTCCCTTCTGGTTCCCTTCTGAGAATGGTTATTTAGATTTCGAACCTGGGCATGTCATCATCACCATTGTCACAACTACAAACCTTAGTACACAAAATCACCAACTTAACTCAATTAAAACGACTCCATGCCCACTTAATCATCACTCAAAGCACCCCCCACCACCAAAACCAGTATGTCTCATTCCTCATCAACCAATGCACGCGCCTCCGTATTCCGCTGCCCTACGCGCGTCTCATCTTAGCCTCCACATCTTAACCGAGCATCCATGTCTTCACCGCCATGCTCAACTTCTACTCCCCACTGGGCTCTTCCTACTCCACCCAAGTCGCTTCTCTCTATTGCCAAATGCAGCTTTCCGACGATTTATATGAGTATATCTCGGAACATTTGTCTACCCAGTTCTGATTAAATACTCGGGAAGCGGCGGCGTTGCGTTCCACGCCCATGTTGTCAAATTGGGTCTCGGTTCTGATCATTTTGTACGCAATGCAATCATGGGTGTGTACTCGAAATATGGCCCTGTTGAGAGTGCACGAGAGGTGTTCGATGAAATGTCTGACGGGAGTGTTGTGGATTGGAATAGTATGATTCGTGGGTAGTGGAAGTGGGGGAATGTGTTGTTACTTGATTGCTATGGTTACCGGGTACGCTAGGGTGAATGATTTGGAGAATGCGAGGAGGTGTTTTGTGTTGGTGTTATGGCAATATAGTATAAGGATATTTCTGTTATTCTATGTCTGGAGCTAAATACACTGTTGTAACTCTCATTTCTTTACCATCAATGAACAAGACGTAGCCTCAAACAAATTCTGTCTCCGTTTTCTTTTAGTTTTCTACATTTCTCTTCAATAATCAATGAATGTTGACATTTTGATGACATGCCGGAGAAGAATGTGGTGTCGTGGAATGCAATGCTCTCGGGTTATGCGCAGAATGGAGGGCAGGAGGAGGCTTTGAGATTGTTTGATGACATGATGAGTTGTGGAGATCACGGGAACGAGTCAATTTCGGGCCACCAAACCCGGCAACTACGTGGGCGATTGTCCATCTCACGCATCCACTTTATTAATACATACATATTAATTATTGATGCCTCCCACAACAAAGGGATATGAAAAATATCCATGTTCATAAATGGGAGTAGTTGAGCCATTCACGGTTGAAGTATTAATAATGTTTTGTCTCATATAGCCATTACCAGTATATAATGTGAAGGCTCTTGTTCACCATCTAACGTAAGCTGATTGAGCTCAGGTGAGCTTGAGTTACAAATTCCAAGGTTTCAAATGGGGTTCCGTCGTCTCCCACACATCTTCGCTTTTCTCACTGTAAGAACTGAAATTAAGCTTCTGTCTTCTACGTATCTATATGTAGTCAATTGTTCAATAATACGATCAACTGGTTTTTGATATTTCGGATCCTAACGTACTGATAAGTTCCCATGCATGTTGCAGTTCACAGTAGTGCTAAGCCATGCTGCTCTATCGCCTCAACTTTACTGGACTTCCGTCTTGCCAAAGACACCAATGCCAAAATCTCTCAGTGAACTTCTGCAATACGGTTTGTGACTAAAATCTCATTCGGATGTCATTTGAATAGTAGTTTACCTACTTAATTACTTGTTTTACATTAATTATGTTGCCACTTTGCATGCAGACTTTAGCGAAGAGAAAAACACTTCATCCGTTGTGGTAGGGAAGGGTGGTGTTCATGTTAACGGCGATAGCGCTCAGTTGTATGTATATTACTGGAAAGCTGCTACTGAGGCTCAACTCCATAAAGACCCACAAGTTGCTATTTTCTTCTTGGAGAAGGACATTCATCCTGGCACCCAGATGAACTTACACTTCACTTCAACTTTAAACAAAGCAACTTTCCTTCCACGCAAAACTGCAGAATCCATCCCTTTCTCATCTAACCAGCTGCCAGAAATTTTGAACCAGTTTTCAGTGAAACCAGAATCTGCAGAAGCAGATACAATTAAGGAGACCATTAAAGGATGTGAGAAACCAGGTATTAGTGGAGAGGAGAAGTATTGTGCTACATCTTTGGAGTCGATGGTTGACTTCATTACTTCCAAACTTGGAAAGAACATTCAAGCAGTATCAACAGACGTCGAAAAAGGAAACGCCATGCAGAAATACACAATATTGCATGGAGTGAAGAAGCAAGTAGGCAAAAAATCAGCAGTATGTCATAAGATGAACTACGCTTATGCCGTCTTCAACTGCCATACAACAAAAAACGCAAGAGCTTATATAGTGCCTCTGGAAGGTGCTAATGGAGTGAAAGGTAAAGCTGTAGCAGTCTGCCACACAGATACCTCAGAATGGAATCCCAAGCATTTAGCCTTCCAAGTTCTTAAAGTTAAGCCAGGAACGGTTCCTATCTGCCATTTTCTCCTAAGTGATAGTATTGTCTGGGTTCCCAACCAGAGCCTCACATGAGCTGAATCTATCATGTTGTTATACCTGGGCATTTATGTTGGAAGGTACGTACGTAATGCTATGCTTACAAGTCTTCAAATATGAAATAAAGGAAGTCGAAGACATCACTGTCTCTGCATCTCGATCACCATAATATAAATTGCCTATATATATAATTTGTATGTGAAAGAAAGAACCTGAAACGAGTAAATATGTAAGTAGCAACTGTAATAGTATATATAGATACAGCTTTAGAGTGCAACAAGTCAGTCTATTAATATTGTAAATATATATTGTAGGCTGCATATATGTTTTATATATGTGTTTTATTGTTTTTGATACTAGATCAAAAGCTCACGTGCAAGGAGTAGAATTCAATTATCTAAACTCAGATGAAAAAGAAAAATCTAGGGGTGGGAATGGGACGGGATTGAGGTCATCCCACGTCTCGTCCTGGTTGTTACACGCGGGACGGGATCGGGACGGATCTTACATTTTGAGAGTAAATCCCGCCGGGCCTAATCCCGGATGGGACGGGACGGGATCGGGACGGGACAGACCCAATCCCACCACAAAATTGGAAACAAAAAAGAAGAAAAACTTGCTTACATTCATAAATCACAACATGCATCTATGATCTAATTACAATTACACAACTTGCTTACATTCATAAGTCACAATCCATAACCTTATAATATCAAACATAACAAGAATAACATCCATAATCTATTACACAAGTTCACTTATCATAAGTTTAACAATAAAAGAAGAAAATTAAAAAAAATAGCAATACAAGATTAAAAACATAGCAAATCAAGATTAAAAACATAGCAATACAAAATTAAAATCAACGGTCAAGATCAATTTTAATTTATATATGGGACGAGACGGGCCTAACGGGACGGGAAATTTCAGTCCCACGTCTCGTCCCGTTGTTTTTCTTATGGGACGGGACGGGACGGGACGGACATTTTTAGTTTCAAATTCCGTCAGGATCGGGACGGGACCGGGATTGGACCGGAATTTGCGGGATTTGTGCCCGGCCCTAGAAAAATCAACTCGTAAATGAGATCGAATCACTAAATTTTAGTACTAGTCACGCAATGGCCTTCCGCCTTCGTATTCTGACTTATTCCAAATTATAAGACATATATATGCATCTTATTCCAAATCACAAACATGGATCATCAGCCATCTCGTATTTCGATCAGTAAGACACACCCTCAACCATCAGCCAATGAGGGATATAAGAAAATTAATTAGTATTCATCACATCATTAATTACCGTTAATTATCATTGATATCATTATAATTAAACTAAAAAAATAAATAACCAATAAGTAAAATCAGCGGTATGTAGAGGCTAGGGCTATCCACCTGCAGTAGATGGACCTACGCCATTGCCGGAGATAAAGGGATGCTGCAACAGCTGTGTCGCCGACAATCTCTTAGACGGCTCCCTCTGCAAACAGCAACCAATGAAGTGCCTCAACTCCCTGGACGCAAAATTTGGAGCTGGGGGAGGCTGAGACATACATATGGCCCAAGTTAAACTACCCCAATCTCCTCGCTTTCCACGATGCATAGGGAAGGGATATTGACCAATGTACAACTCCAAGATGCTGACTCCAAAGCTCCAAATATCTCCGGCGTAGGCGTTGAACTTTCCGTGATTGAGATCGGTGTTGATCCTCTCCGGACACATGTAAGCTATGTTGCCCACCGAAGAGTTACACGGATCCATAGTCTTGGCCAAAACCCTACCCACAAAATCAGCAATCTTGACTTCACCTATGGAGTTGACTAATATATTCGAGGGTTTGATATCCATGTGGACGACGTGCCGTCCGTGGTGAAATGCCAAGCCGGTGAGGAGCTGCCGAGATAAATCCGACAGATTTTTCTCGTCGTTGATCCGCCGGCCTTCTAAGGAACCTCCGTCCATATATTCTAGGAGGACGTAGATGTGCTCATCGGGGACGAACATGTCGTGGCACTTGACGAGGTTAGTGTTTCTACCGAATTACGCGCGGGACGTAATCTGGCAGAAGCAAGTATGAGTACTCCTTCTTGTGTGTCCGAACGCTCGGGCTGTTCGGATGGACGGGCGCTTCCTCTCCTTTCGGGTGAACGGGTGCACGCGTGTTCGGGTGCGGCTGTTAGAAGAATACAACAAATGCGCGGTCAGGGGTCGAGACGGGGTGGCCCACCTTCAACGCTCTGATGCCTAAGTCAGATGATGTATTGGATATAACAGTCAAGCGAACGTGCGCGTGTTTAGTGGGTTCGATTTGAATGAATGGGATGATATGATCTTACCTGTAATAAATACCTTATATATATAGGTGGTTGAGCTTGCTGCTTGATGGTGTTCTTCAATGTGGGACTGGTATACTTGCTGGTGTGTGATCCGCACATTCGGGCGTGCACCCCACGGGCGCGTGTGCGCTCGGATGAGGTAGATCTTGCGAGTGAAGTTGAAGCCTTCCTGGTGGTCTTTCGGTCGGTGGGGTAGGTGTTGATTTCCTGCTTAAGTGGATAAGTATATTAATCGGACAACTAATGCTATACAAACAAGTCCCCCAAGTCCCCAAGTCAAAGAGAACTTTCTTGACTGGGGAGTTGAAAAAGGGTTCGTGCGATTGAACAAGATACTTATCCGATTGAGCAGTGATGCGTGGTCCTGTGACCCTGTAACCCCCAAGTCCCCCAACTCTCCGGTCAAGGAAGGGCTCGCATGACGGAGTGGGTACCTGGGCGTCCGAGCGTGTACCTGTTAGTGCGGATCTGTACCTGTGGGCCCGGCGTGCAAACGAGTCTTGCTATTTGGAGCCGCGCGCCCGTGGAGTATTGTCTGGTAAAACATGAATAAGGGCAATTATAGACAGTAAATGTATGGTATGATGTATGGTGTGATGTATGGTATGATGTATGGTATGATGTGTGAATGTATGCGAATGTTTTTCGTGACACAAGCGTTGGGATGCCGCTGTGCACCGCGTACTTCAACGGGGAGACCGTCGCGTACGGTGTAGCGTCAACGGAGTGATCAAGACCGCGGCGTACAATTAACGCGCAGGAGGGGACGGACCCCGTACCCGTGCCATTCTTCGGTCTTAATGTGCGCAAAGAGGGGACGGACCGCATGCATTTGCCGCCTAATCTGGCTTGCCTTCAACTTCCGGGGAGGGCGGGACCAATGCCCGCGACGTTCCTCGGTCTCGGCACGATCAAGGGGGGACGGACCGCACGCCCCTGCCATCCGAGTCGGCTTTTCGATCGTTAACGTTGCGCTCACACGAAGGGGCAACACCCCACGCCCGTGCCGCCCATCGGTCGTGACACACCCAGAGAGGAGTTGGCCCCATGCCTCTGTTGTGACAGCCGGCTTGCGCTTCGATCGTGTAACGGTGCGCACACGGAGAGGACGGACCCCACACCCGTGCCGCCCATCGGTCTAAGCACGCGCAAAGAGGGGGCGGACCCCATGCCTCTGCCGCCTGACCCGGCTTGCTGTCTAACGTGTACGTGTACGGAGAGGAAGAACCCCACGCCCGTACGGCGTAAGTTCTTCATTCGGCGTGCATCCAAAAAGGTAACTCAGGCGTTCATCCTCTTTTCGGGGCGCCCGAATGGTGTTCGTACTAACCTGATGGTGTCTTGCGGGCGCATGGGTGGGGTGATTCTATCTGACGTGACCTGCCTTGGGTGGGGTTATTCTGTCTGACGAGGTGTTTTTTGAGGTGACATTCCTTTTGACTTCTCCTTGGGAACCGTTTTTGTCATAAATGCAGCCGTCGCCATTAATGCTGGCGTGCCCTGGGCATTAAATGCTGATGTCGTCATGATTGCTCGAAGCTCAGACGTCAGGCGCGTGGGCGCGTGGGGTGGTGCATGGGCGCCACGTGTCGGGCTGTGGGAGACCGTGCTAGGGTTTGAATTCAAGGCGGGAAGCTGAAGAGTTGGCGCGGTTACTAAGGAGGGTTAGTAAACCGCCCTGGGCCACGTGTCGTAATCCGACGGTGGATACGCGAAAATGGACGGCTGGCTCATTCGCGTGTTCCGTCTGATCAGTATAAATAGGGCTCTGGTCTTCATCTTCTTCATCACTCTCAAACTTTCCGAAACGCGGCCTGATCGTCCCTCCTCAAGTCTTCGAGGGCCTGACGGTGCATCTGTTGGTATGGTGGGTGGCGGCATTGTGGTATTCGCACCAGATGCTCGGGAGTTGGCCGAGCGGAGCCGTCACTTTCGTCATGTTGTTTGGTGACGGAATCTGGTTTCGATGCAGGCGGTGCAGCTGCTCGTTCGACTGCGCATCGATCGCATAGACCTCCTGTCCCGCCGGTCGATAGTGCGGTGCTGGAGGTAGACGGGCTCCTTGAGGCGCCGGTCCCCTCGGCTGGTTGTAATGGTTGCCCTGGTGATTTCGGAAGAATGGCCTCTGATGATTCTGTCTCTACGTGTCCCAGTTCCTCTTGTGTCCTCCGGTCGGTTCCCCTCCGTCGTCCGAGGGTCGTCGTGGCTGAGCGTTCTCCTCCGGTCTGTTGGTGCTAGACTCGGAGGCGGACCCGTACACTCGCGTCTCCACCAACACCTTCTGCACGACCAGGTCCATGATCTCGTCGTAGTCGAGATGTTCCTTCCTCACCAGCTTCTCTACGAACGGGGTGGCAAGCAGGTTATCCATCAGGGCTACCTTGGCCACCCGCTTATCAAGGTCCCTGCACGTACTTGCGAGCGCTCTCCACCGATTTATATAGCTCGACAAGCTCTCGTCCATCCCCTGGCGGACCTTGAGGAGGATGCCCGCGGTGTTGTATTTGCCCTGGAGTCGGTAGCGCTTCTGGAAGCTCTCCGCCAGCTCGAGGAACGAATGTATGGAGCCTGGCGGGATCTCGTAGAACCAGCTCCGCGCCTCCTCCGCCAGCGTTTCCTGGAATTGGAAACACAGGGTTGGGTCCGAATATCGGGTTCCGTCCATGGTGGATCGAAACTCGTCCACGTGCGCGCGGGGATCTCCGCTCCCGTCGAACCGAGCGATCTTTATTGTCTTTCCATGGAGGTCCCTTCCCCTCTCCAGTATGTGCGCCGAGAACGGGCTGACCCGGGGGGCGAACGTCCCGCCCTGTCTGGCCAGCTTGTCCTTGCGCAAGCGCGAGACCTCCTCTGCCAGCTCCTCCATCCTCTGAAGGATCAGGATGTTGTTCGTCAGGGGCGCCGATTCCTCCACGGGTGAGGGTGCTCGGGCCATTCGGGCGCTGGTCCTGCCGAACGGGTGTTGCTCTTCGCTGGTGGTCTCCTGGGTCTCCTCGTGCTGTCCCAGTTGCTAGCTGACGAGCGCGTCTAACCGCTCCTCCAACCTCTGATGGATTTGGCGCTCCTCTGCTCTCTCGAGCGCCGCCTCCCGTAATTCTTGGACCAGACTGTTGACGCGCTCCTCGCCATCGTTCCTGTCGATCGCCAATACATACCGCCCCTGTGAGTCTGGCGGCGTCTCCCCGTCGGGCGTGTTGCTATCGTTAGTCACCGGGTTGAGCATGTGGACTTTTGGTTTTTGTGGTGTTTATACGAGGTTTGCAATTTGTAGGCTTCCCACAGACGGCGCCAACTGTTTCTACCGAATTATGCGCGGGACGTAATCTGGCAGAAGCAAGTACGAGTACTCCTTCTTGTGTGTCCGAACGCTCGGGCTGTTCGGATGGACGGGCGCTTCCTCTCCTTTCGAGTGAACGGGTGCACGCGTGTTCGGGTGCGGCTGTTAGAAGAATACAACAAACGGGTGGTCAGGGGTCGAGACGGGGTGGCCCACCTTCAACGCTCTGATGCCTAAGTCAGATGATGTATTGGATATAACAGTCAAGCGAACGTGCGCGTGTTTAGTGGGTTCGAGTTGAATGAATGGGATGATATGATCTTACCTGTAATAAATACCTTATATATATAGGTGGTTAAGCTTGCTGCTTGATGGTGTTCTTCGATGTGGGACTGGTATACTTGTTGGTGTGTGATCCGCACCGTGTGCGCTCGGATGAGGTAGATCTTGCGAGTGAAGTTGAAGCCTTCCTAGTGGTCTTTCGGTCGGTGGGGTAGGTGTTGATTTCCTGCTTAAGTGGATAAGTATATTAATCGGACAACTAATGCTATACAAACAGTTAGGGTTTGCAACCTCGCGGAGGACTTGAAACTCTTGGAGGATCTGTCGGTACCGGTCGACCCATTTCTCGGGATCACCGTGAATGACTTTCACTGCGTAGAGCCGACCGGTGGGCTTGTGAACGGCTTTGTACACTGTGCCTCCGGCTCGGAAGCTAGTCGGGTTTTTCTCCACCTCCAAATCAGAGAAGGTGATCGATTGGCATTGACGACTCTAGTCCCGTCAACAAACTAAGGTATAACCAGATCAAGTGTAGTTCGACGAGTTGAAGATGACCCGCACAGCTGGTCTTCATCAACTTTTTCCTTATCCTTAATTAAGAACGTTTTTGTCTTAATTTCAATAATTTGGACTGCGCGGAGTCTTAATGTCATTGTTATTCTACCCTGACCAGCTCGTAGTCTTAATTTCCTTAGCAGTGTCCGCCTTTTCTGACTATTGAAACTTGAAAGTGAAAGAAACTTCTGTCTCTAGTAGTCAGCAAAGATCGATTAACAATTTTTTTCTTGTGTATTAAGTTGTCAAATATCATAGATAGACCTGCCACAGCACTTGAGCATGGTAATTAGGAGGAAAGAACATCTAATTAATGCAAGCAGCAATTAAGATATTATACTAAGAACCGAGTTCAACAAACATATATAACTGTATTGCTAGCTAGGATAGTAGTAGGAATAGGATTATGTCTACTTCGATCTATTCGGAACGTCCGAAAGTCAAGGATTCTAGATACTATGCATGCTGATAGCTCCCTAGCCTTGTATCCATACACGTACGGTGAACGTTCTCTTTACGTTCCAATCACTTAACGACTACGACAATTTTAGGCTGCGCATACCCTGTAAATCTGTAATATATGTAATGTACGTATGCATGTGATGTGTTAATTTATACATATCCGTTGATACAGTTTTAAGACTAATTGATATGTTTTTCCGTCACGTCTTTATCTAATCGCCATGAGTTCAAGACTTCAAGCTAGATCGTGTCACAGTATATAATACTATGTATGTAATGTGTGAAGCGTAAGTAGTTGGTAATGGTGCGCTTCGGTTTATTCTTGCCAATTTTTTCCATGCCCTAGGGTCCCAGACCCTACACCGTTGCATACTTGCATTATTGATACTGTGTACTCCCTAAAATAATAGCATCCAAAAGCATTCCTTAAACTTGCCTCAAAAATGGAAACGCTTCTAAAGTCCATGGGAGTACGGCGGTATACAACTTGAATTGCCTGAAAAATGGAAACGCTTCTGAAGGCCTTAGAATTACTAAATTAGTATAGTGAGGAAGGACATCGTATCCATATGCCAGAGTCTAAATTATCCAGGCAAACCATATATACATTTCGAAATAGACAGCCCAATACATGTGAATAAGCAAAAGCCTTGAACGGCATTAGCATAACGTACACACAAATTAAGCTAGCATGTTAGAGTACACTTAAATCCATGGAAACACGAAATCATATTATTTATCATTACGATAAGAAAGAACGAAGTTTGTACGTATAGCCAGTACTGATCATCATAATTGATGAGTTTATATACGAAGGAAGCGGGCGAGGCGGTGCGTGGTAGCTGAAAGAATGTGCTAGCTTTGAACCAGCATCTTCCCGCCGCCGTTGCCGGAGATGAACGGGTGCTGAAGCACTTCCACCACCGACATTCTCTTACCGGGATTTCTCTGCAAACAGCAAGAAATAAAATGCCACAACTCTCTCGACGCCGTGGGAGGCGCCTCAGGCGGCTGCGTCATGCCTATGGCCTTCATTAGGCTGGCCCAGTCTCCCAAATTGAACGGAAACCAGCCCATGTACAACTCCAAGATACTGACTCCGAACGACCAAACATCTCCCGCGTAGGCATCGTATATACCCTGATTGTCATCGGTGTTAATTCTCTCCGGGCTCATATATGCTGTGGTCGCCACGGAGACAACTCTGCCGACTCCAACATCGGCGAGCTAGACCTCGTTGCGAGCGTTGACGAGTATATTGGAGGGCTTGATGTCGAGATGGACGACGCGTCGTTTATGTAGGTAAGCCAGCCCTGTGAGGATCAGCCTCGCCAAATCCGACAAGGCTGTTAGAAATAGACTCTACATTGATGCATTAAATCGAAACATCACAAGGAATAAACAGATTGAAACTCTAATACAGTGTTGGCCAAGGCAGTTGTCTCCGTATGAGTTGCATCTGCAGCAACATTCAGTCTAGGTGAAGAGGTTTATTCTTACTACAACATTACAGTTCATACAGTTCGTATCTAACTCTATAACTCCTTATGGGATGGGTTATACAGAGGTTTAGATCATTATATATATAGGAGTAAAGTCCCTATGTTCAATACGTTTTTTAGCAGAAGGTTCAACCCCATTCTGAAGCATAGGTATTGAAGCATAGAAGGTTTTCCTCAGAACAGTTCTAATAATAGCATCAAGATGTCGAAGATCTTCTCCAACAATGGTGCTGATAGTGGTAAGATTTCAGCATTCTGTTTGTTCTTCTAGTTATGTGTATAATCTGATTACAACAGTTGTCTTCATGTTTATGTGAAATGGTCTTGTTATTGCATCATGGTTCTTAACAAATGGTATCAGAGCTTAGGATTTTCACAAATTATGAATCGATTTTGTTTACCAAATCATTGAATATGTTCTTATAGTTCTGTCAAATTGCTAAAGATTAAAACAGATTAAGAAATAAAGCTTGTTTTTGGTAAAAGGCTTAACTTGGTTTTTTACTTAAGCCCAAGAGCCCAAAACCCTTGAAAAAATTATAGAAACAGAACTAAAGAAAAGAGGGGAACATGTTTTCACTTCAAAAGAAACGATTTTGGGGCTGCTGTTTAAAAAAATCAGGATTAAGCAAACAAGGTACATGTTTAAGTGGTTGTCTGCATTTGTTTTATTTTATGGTTGAAGCTGTGCTTTTTGCAGAGGGAAAGGTATGTTTTCTGAAATCAATTCTTAAATTTCAAATTTAAAAAAAAATATTCCGCATTCAGTTTTCGGGTTTAAAGTATGAATCTGAAATTATTATGCGGTATGCCTGATTGCCTGATTGTCTTATATGCTGTTTTGAAATCGAAATCCCTTCATATATTATCTAATCAATCTTCAGCATATGTACTGGGTTAGTATCTGAATAATTTTGTACAAAGAAAATGTTCCTTGTCTGACTCAATATGAAATATGATATACAGAAATCAATCTTGTGTAGTGTTTTCAAATTCTCACTTATTTTGTCTTCCAAAGAAGTGTTAAAGTGTGAGTTTTTAAACATTACAGTGGTACATGTAAAACCAGAAGTTTATATGGATTCCTTGAATATTTTCTTGTCCAAAGACATCAAATTCTCCTTGAATAACTGACTTCTACAATTGCAGTGTACTAATATAGACTAACTATAGAACATTTTAAAATTTTACGTCACAAAGATGTTATTTTACAAGTTCATTATGTATGGGGAAAATTTACAGACTATTATGATCAATTTTCATGTTATGTGTTTATGTTATTCAAAACACAGTTCTATAGTATTGAACAAATGCTTGATAAAACACTTACACATTTTTTATTTCTCCCTCTTTTAGGACTTGAAATTGCAACTTTAGGGCAGGTAGAACTGCTTAATGGAAATAACTATAGGAAGTGGAAGAACCAGGTGGAATTTTACCTTTCTATGCATCAAGGGATGGATTACTGTCTTATAAAAGAGAAACCTGGGGGTCTAAATAATGACAGCAGTGAGGATGATAAATGGCATTTCAGAGAGTGGACTAGAACTAATAGGTTGGCCAAGAATGTAATTAGAAATACCATGTCAGACATTGTGAGGGGATCAATAGAGGAGCCTGAGGATGCAGTTGATTTTCTGGAAGCAATAGGTGAAAAATTTGTGGCAAGTGAGAAAGCTGAGGCTGCTAGACTCAGTAAGAAATTCTATGAGCTTAAGTATGATGGAAATAAGAACGTGAGAGAGCATATTCTCCACCTCATTTAACTCAATGCCAAACTCAGGGATTTGCATATGGGGGTATCAGATGCACAGATTGTGCATGTGGCTTTAGATTCACTGCCTCAGACCTTCAGTCACCTTAGAACTACCTATAATGCCTCAGAAACTAAGTGGGATCTGAACAAGCTTATTTCAGTGTGTGTAGATGAAGAAGATAACATAAAGAAGGAGGCTATGCCTACCACTGCAGTGAACCTAGTTGAAAATCCAAAGGGAAAAAGGAACAAGTTTAAGCCTAAGAAAACTTCTCAGTTTAAGCCATATGGAAAAACTGCAGAAGCAACTAAAACTGAGAAATCCTTTAAGTAGTACAAGTGCTACTTCTGTAAAAAAGTGGGGCACATGAAGAAGGACTGCAGTGGCTTCAAGGCTTGGATGATCAAAAAGGGTGAGTTGTTTTCTAAATCAGTTTTCTCTTTGGAAGTAAATTTCATTAACACTGATATGAACACCTACTGGTTAGATTCAGGATCTCCTATTCACATAACTACGTCTCTACAGAGTTTAACAAGGAGGAGGGCTCCAAGGACAAAGGAAGTTAATGTCTGTGTTGGAAATGGCTCAAGGTTAGCAGTGAAGTCAATAGGAACCCTGAAGTTAGATTTTGGTTTAGGAAATTTTATCTTTTTGGACAATGTTTTTTACATTCCTTCCCTTAAAAGAAACACCAAAATCCGAACTGCAAACTGGGCACGGAAACCGAAAAGCCCAGGAGAAAGACAAATAAACATTAGAGTGAGTGGACAATAATAAAAATATGCTTTTCACAATTTCATATACATAATCAATGTAAAACAATGCGAGTTCGAAAAATATATATGGAGGTGCCAGGCGAATCTCTCAAGCCCGACGGTCAAGCGAATCTCTCAAGCCCGACCGTGATAGGCTAAGGGAATCTCTCAACCCCAGCGGCATAACAGGGGAATCTCTCAACCTTGCCCAGAGGAATCTCTCAACTCTTGTCCAGAGGAATCTCTCAACTTTGGTCAGACTACCGGTGATCAGCCGAGTAGCCGAAGCATCGATGCAAGTAATGCCATCACCATAAAAATATAAAATAATACCTTCAAAAATAACAAATAATCTCAACATCGTATAAAAATAAATACGAAAATCACGAACTCGCACCGACAGTGAAAATATAAAAGTCCACTCACAGATGAGCAAAGCGCGCACTCGCGCTAATCACGTGGTCGGCGGAAGATCCCTCGCCCGAAGCACGATCTCGATCCCCTGAATAATCAAAAAATATATCTGATAAAAATCACAATTCACAATACTGTACCACACCTCGGAAAACAACCGTTCTCAGAAATATATAACTCGGTATAAAATAATCGACAAAATTCTGAAATCTCCACTCAAACCCTCGACTGAAATCCGGTACCCAAATCAACTCGAAAACCTCAAGACGACGATCAGGGCGCGAATATGAGCAAAACGACATATAACTCGATACATTTCCAAAAAGTCAACGGTCGCCGGAGCTCCGCTGTTGACCGCCGCCGCCGGCAGCGGCGTGCCGTCAACCGGAGAGATTTTCCGGTGGCCAAGCTCACCGAAGCTTCTCCTCAACGAGCCCAACACATCTCTCAACTTAGGGTAAGACCAATTCCATCCACACACACCGGAAATCAGCTCGAAACCCACGGTGAAACCTCCACCGCGGGCGAAACTGTTCGCCGTTGATCCACCGTCTACAGCGCACTGCAGCCTTCGAGACCCCTCCCAAAAGCTCCGCCGTGGCCCCACAAACAGAACCCCTCCATCCCCGGCCACCCTCGTGGCCGGAGCGCCACAGCCAAGCCAACC
Organism: Geum urbanum; assembly: GCA_946800695.1. Taxonomy (NCBI): domain Eukaryota; kingdom Viridiplantae; phylum Streptophyta; class Magnoliopsida; order Rosales; family Rosaceae; genus Geum; species Geum urbanum. Next base: position 40,145,002 of record OX327010.1, on the reverse strand, counting down.
TAAAATCGGCCGGAATTTCCCCAAATTTCAACTCCACATTTCTCCCTCAAATCAACACCAAATCGAGAAATTTCAAGTGTTAAACAGCTTAGAATCATGAGGAGAACAATTTACCTTCCAAGGTCGTGGCCTAAAACGGCCGGAATCAGCCAGTCCACCGGAGGAATTCAAACGGTCAAAATTTCTCCACGGGTCAACGGCGGTCAACGCTCCAAACTCGGTCAACGCCGGTCAAACTTCTCGAACAGTGTTTTCGACAGTTTTTCGACTATTTCCGATATTTATACTCGCGGCTCGGGACGATCGACGGTCCAAAACGGATAACCATTACGATTCGGATAAACTCAATACGAACGGATAAACTCGACGAAATTCCACAATTTAAAATATTCCTATTATATTCCTCGGTCGTCGAAATAATAATCCAGAACCGGCCACGAACTCGAAATCACGCGTACAACAACTCTCGAGAAGAGACTCAACTCAAATTCTCAGCCAATAATTAAGTCGTAATCAAAATCGGCAAATTAATCAATTTACGGAAAACTGTGATTACGTGCTAACTCGTGAATTAAGCCGATTATACTACTGATTCTGTTCCGGGTCGTCACACCTAAAACCATATTTCAGTATAATATCGGCCCCAGATTTGGGGGTGTGACAGCAAAAGTCATGATGAATGTGTTTGTGATGGATGTTCCGAATGTAAGTATGGATCATAGTTAGGCCCGAAAGATTGGTAAGGTCTGCCACATACCGAAACTATGATGAACCTCTTCTTCAAGTTGGCAAGATGAAGTTCTTTGTGGTTGTTGATCTCCGACATGGCTTGACAGTAAGGAAACACTTTCGCATTACTCCTTCGTGTGTGGAGATGGTTGGATGTGTTTACCCCAATGCGAGGGGTTATAGTGAGTTGTGTGGTCTCTTTGTGCATGAGGCAGCGAGCTGCCATATTTTGCAGGTGAGGAAGGCCAAATTGGCAACCAAAGCGACGACGACAGCGACTTTGATGTCTTCAAAGTCGATTCCTAGGGTTCTGGTGCCTACAATGCCTCCCGATTTTGAAGGCAATTCGGGTATAATGGCGGCGGCGACTGTGCCAATAATGAAGGAAGTGGTGGTTTTGATGATGGTCTCGGATTTTGTGGCCATGCATGTAGACCATGTGTCCAACTAACTTTGTCTAATTCTTTGCAGATTTATGATTCACCTAACAGTGGTATTTCACGGCCGATAAGGGTCGCCTTTTCAACTTTTTCTGGCTCGGAGGTGGCTCCAAAGGATTTGGTTTCCTATGTTAGATTAGATCAACGACGAGCTATGAAGGCTCACACAGATGGGGCATCTTCGTTGAAGCGGTCTGCTCGGGAAGAGACTCCTCCCCCAGAAGCCACTGGGGGGAGGGGAATGAGCAAAGGGGTACACAACGTAGAGTCTCCTCAAGAGAAGGTGGCTATGAATCGACACGGCGATACTCGCGAAGATACAAGCGGAGACGGTTGACTTTACTATAGTTTGGAGTGCATAGCTAGATAGGGTGTGGGACTCCCAATTTTTTTAATCTTTGTTCTACACCTAGTCCCGTTTAGCTATATTGTCAGGATTCCGTTTGAATATATTGTAGTAGTGTAGATTATTTTTAGAAAGTTTTTCTATCGGGCCGATAATCAGTACTCTTCCTTGTAACTTACCAACTTTATATTTTACCGTTTTCCTTTAGAAAAAAATAATATTCGACTCAAACTATAATAATAGATAGTAAACAATTTAAATTTAAAAAGTGAAGCATTAAACTGTGTTTAACCCAAACCAATGGCATTGCTACTCTTACATAAGATTGTACCAAACTTGGAAATACTATTCACATAAAGAAAATCGATTAAATTAGTCCAAATCGGAAGGACTTATGAAAAACCCTAAGAACCCAGAGAGCTTTTCCCTCCCTTCTGGTTCCCTTCTGAGAATGGTTATTTAGATTTCGAACCTGGGCATGTCATCATCACCATTGTCACAACTACAAACCTTAGTACACAAAATCACCAACTTAACTCAATTAAAACGACTCCATGCCCACTTAATCATCACTCAAAGCACCCCCCACCACCAAAACCAGTATGTCTCATTCCTCATCAACCAATGCACGCGCCTCCGTATTCCGCTGCCCTACGCGCGTCTCATCTTAGCCTCCACATCTTAACCGAGCATCCATGTCTTCACCGCCATGCTCAACTTCTACTCCCCACTGGGCTCTTCCTACTCCACCCAAGTCGCTTCTCTCTATTGCCAAATGCAGCTTTCCGACGATTTATATGAGTATATCTCGGAACATTTGTCTACCCAGTTCTGATTAAATACTCGGGAAGCGGCGGCGTTGCGTTCCACGCCCATGTTGTCAAATTGGGTCTCGGTTCTGATCATTTTGTACGCAATGCAATCATGGGTGTGTACTCGAAATATGGCCCTGTTGAGAGTGCACGAGAGGTGTTCGATGAAATGTCTGACGGGAGTGTTGTGGATTGGAATAGTATGATTCGTGGGTAGTGGAAGTGGGGGAATGTGTTGTTACTTGATTGCTATGGTTACCGGGTACGCTAGGGTGAATGATTTGGAGAATGCGAGGAGGTGTTTTGTGTTGGTGTTATGGCAATATAGTATAAGGATATTTCTGTTATTCTATGTCTGGAGCTAAATACACTGTTGTAACTCTCATTTCTTTACCATCAATGAACAAGACGTAGCCTCAAACAAATTCTGTCTCCGTTTTCTTTTAGTTTTCTACATTTCTCTTCAATAATCAATGAATGTTGACATTTTGATGACATGCCGGAGAAGAATGTGGTGTCGTGGAATGCAATGCTCTCGGGTTATGCGCAGAATGGAGGGCAGGAGGAGGCTTTGAGATTGTTTGATGACATGATGAGTTGTGGAGATCACGGGAACGAGTCAATTTCGGGCCACCAAACCCGGCAACTACGTGGGCGATTGTCCATCTCACGCATCCACTTTATTAATACATACATATTAATTATTGATGCCTCCCACAACAAAGGGATATGAAAAATATCCATGTTCATAAATGGGAGTAGTTGAGCCATTCACGGTTGAAGTATTAATAATGTTTTGTCTCATATAGCCATTACCAGTATATAATGTGAAGGCTCTTGTTCACCATCTAACGTAAGCTGATTGAGCTCAGGTGAGCTTGAGTTACAAATTCCAAGGTTTCAAATGGGGTTCCGTCGTCTCCCACACATCTTCGCTTTTCTCACTGTAAGAACTGAAATTAAGCTTCTGTCTTCTACGTATCTATATGTAGTCAATTGTTCAATAATACGATCAACTGGTTTTTGATATTTCGGATCCTAACGTACTGATAAGTTCCCATGCATGTTGCAGTTCACAGTAGTGCTAAGCCATGCTGCTCTATCGCCTCAACTTTACTGGACTTCCGTCTTGCCAAAGACACCAATGCCAAAATCTCTCAGTGAACTTCTGCAATACGGTTTGTGACTAAAATCTCATTCGGATGTCATTTGAATAGTAGTTTACCTACTTAATTACTTGTTTTACATTAATTATGTTGCCACTTTGCATGCAGACTTTAGCGAAGAGAAAAACACTTCATCCGTTGTGGTAGGGAAGGGTGGTGTTCATGTTAACGGCGATAGCGCTCAGTTGTATGTATATTACTGGAAAGCTGCTACTGAGGCTCAACTCCATAAAGACCCACAAGTTGCTATTTTCTTCTTGGAGAAGGACATTCATCCTGGCACCCAGATGAACTTACACTTCACTTCAACTTTAAACAAAGCAACTTTCCTTCCACGCAAAACTGCAGAATCCATCCCTTTCTCATCTAACCAGCTGCCAGAAATTTTGAACCAGTTTTCAGTGAAACCAGAATCTGCAGAAGCAGATACAATTAAGGAGACCATTAAAGGATGTGAGAAACCAGGTATTAGTGGAGAGGAGAAGTATTGTGCTACATCTTTGGAGTCGATGGTTGACTTCATTACTTCCAAACTTGGAAAGAACATTCAAGCAGTATCAACAGACGTCGAAAAAGGAAACGCCATGCAGAAATACACAATATTGCATGGAGTGAAGAAGCAAGTAGGCAAAAAATCAGCAGTATGTCATAAGATGAACTACGCTTATGCCGTCTTCAACTGCCATACAACAAAAAACGCAAGAGCTTATATAGTGCCTCTGGAAGGTGCTAATGGAGTGAAAGGTAAAGCTGTAGCAGTCTGCCACACAGATACCTCAGAATGGAATCCCAAGCATTTAGCCTTCCAAGTTCTTAAAGTTAAGCCAGGAACGGTTCCTATCTGCCATTTTCTCCTAAGTGATAGTATTGTCTGGGTTCCCAACCAGAGCCTCACATGAGCTGAATCTATCATGTTGTTATACCTGGGCATTTATGTTGGAAGGTACGTACGTAATGCTATGCTTACAAGTCTTCAAATATGAAATAAAGGAAGTCGAAGACATCACTGTCTCTGCATCTCGATCACCATAATATAAATTGCCTATATATATAATTTGTATGTGAAAGAAAGAACCTGAAACGAGTAAATATGTAAGTAGCAACTGTAATAGTATATATAGATACAGCTTTAGAGTGCAACAAGTCAGTCTATTAATATTGTAAATATATATTGTAGGCTGCATATATGTTTTATATATGTGTTTTATTGTTTTTGATACTAGATCAAAAGCTCACGTGCAAGGAGTAGAATTCAATTATCTAAACTCAGACGAAAAAGAAAAATCAACTCGTAAATGAGATCGAATCGCTAAATTTTAGTACTAGTCACGCAATGGCCTTCCGCCTTCGTATTCTGACTTATTCCAAATTATAAGACATATATATGCATCTTATTCCAAATCACAAACATGGATCATCAGCCATCTCGTATTTCGATCAGTAAGACACACCCTCAACCATCAGCCAGTGAGGGATATAAGAAAATTAATTAGTATTCATCACATCATTAATTACCGTTAATTATCATCGATATCATTATAATGAAACTAAAAAAATAAATAACCAATAAGTAAAATCAGCGGTATGTAGAGGCTAGGGCTATCCACCTGCAGTAGATGGACCTACGTCATTGCCGGAGATAAAGGGATGCTGCAACAGTTGTGTCACCGACAATCTCTTAGACGGCTCCCTCTGCAAACAGCAACCAGTGAAGTGCCTCAACTCCCTGGACACAAAACTTGGAGCTGGGGGAGGCTGAGACATACATATGGCCCAAGTTAAACTACCCCAATCTCCTCGCTTTCCACGATGCATAGGGAAGGGATATTGACCACTGTACAACTCCAAGATGCTGACTCCAAAACTCCAAATATCTCCGGCGTAGGCGTCAAACTTTCCGTGATTGAGATCGGTGTTGATCCTCTCTGGACACATGTAAGCTATGTTGCCCACCGAAGAGTTACACGGATCCATAGTGTTTGAGCTTGAAATAAATATTTCATATTGGGCTTGAATGACTGAAGTCTTGGCGAGCGGCCCAAGAATGGCCGAAGTCTTGGCTAGCGGCCCGTGAATTATAAAGAGCTTGGCGAGCAGCCAAGTACAGGAAATAGAGTTCAGTTAGAACTGTGATTCATTAGTTAGCTGATTCCATGCGGCTTGAACATCTATCATATCTGTTTTATCTCAGATAGGTTTCTTTGATAAGAGAGTTGTGATAATATTCAATATCTTTAAGGATTAACAACCCGTATGTTGGTGTCGGAGTTATATTGGGATTCTAAGAGCAAGAACAGAGAAGTTCAATAGAATTGTATGACTGCTGATAAGCGAGTATATAAGGAGAGAAAGAGCTTTGTGGAAAAGGTCCCCGATCAAACATACAACATTTGCTATACGCAAACACACCTGGACAGACATCTCGTCTTCAAGATTCTATCTTCTTTGCAACCAGAAGGTCAAAGCACTTGTCACCTGTAGGCTGAGAGTGTTGCGACTCCAAGGAAGCAATTGCTACCGGAAGGTTGAAGAACTTGTCACCTGTAGGTTGAGAGTTTGGATGCTCTAAGAAAGTGAGTGTTCTCGATACACATCGTTAGAGAAGTTGCTCTATTTTACACTGATAAGGGAGTGTGAAGCATCGATTTCTGTGGCTCTGCTAAGAGACACATATCCCAAAAGTCCTAGGTTACTAGGCAAGAAGGACCTATTCAGGCAGGATTGTTGCTCTCCCTGTCTAAATCGCTTTATATAGAAGTCAGGCGGCTGTAAACAGTCCATATTCCGTTGAAGAACGGTGGCACGCTAGCATACGAAGCATGAGACACAGGATAAACTGGTACCTGCGGTTAAAGCTATCCGAACTTGTTAAAAGAGACTGCTTCGCGGAAGGATCTCTCCGGGAGAGATATTTTGCGCTCGAACATTTTGGCACGCCCAGTGGGACACCATTGGGACTTATACTTATATCTCTTAGCGTCTCTAAGTGACAATTGGGGATCCTTATCAAAGGGTTTACCCTCAGTGTCGCAAACACCCACAACCGACGTACCGTGAACATACATCTACTCGGTGTCGTTCATTGAGTATTCAAGCAGTTGAAATTATCTTCGCCAAGGACTTCAACATCATGACTTTTAAATCTTTGAGCGAAGCGGAGATAGCGGAACTTACATTCCCAGAATACCTAGCTTATGCAGCTAGGCGTGATAGCCACCAGGCTAATTACTATGCGGCTCTCGACGAAAGGATCGAGCATCAGGTTACTCTTCTCACTAACCAGAGCGACTTAATAGATACGGAAATAGCCGGAATCCAGTCGATACAGACAGATTTCAATAGAGATCAAGAAGAGAGAGATGCCATAGGAACCCAGGTAACTAGTTTTGGATGAATACCGTCGACACGCGGCGACACTGTCTCAAATGACAGACAGGGACATAACATCTCTAACTAAATCCGTATCCGACTTGGCGAGAAAGACTAGACAAGCAGAGTATTTCCCTCCTGCTTGGGAACAACGGTTAAATAGGTTCCTAAACGATTGTGACATACATTTAGCTAAGATGTATGAAACATACGAAACACCGTTTTCTCCCATGCAAAAGGACGATCCTGATGCGTGGCAATGGCCAAAATTTTATCGGCATCAGACCTTCCAGACGTTCTCTAACGACGATGATTCTAACGCGGCAATACACTTAGCGTATTTTACGCTGCAATTGGGGCAGTATGCCGATAATGAGGGACTCAAATTAAGAGTCTTTGGATTGTCTTTGTCGGGATCAGCCCTCGTATGGTATACGGGAATAGAAAATGGCTCGATCAGCGAGTGGAAGGACATTGTGGCCATATTCATAGATCACTTTGGAATGGCAAGACCTGAAACCAGTGTTGGAAAGCTAGCTTCCTTGAGCCAATCGGCGACAGAAAGTCCAGTCACTTTCCGGTCAGAATACAATCTATGTAAGACCCCTCTTGGTAAGGAAGAGGTGGTCGAGATGGCCAAGAATGGGTTGGAGGATATATACCACCAACTTTTCCTAAACAGCAAGTACTTCTCCTTGAATGAGCTTATCACGGCTGTAACGAAAGCTCACAGTACGATGCAAGAAAGAGATAACAGAAGGAATGCATCCAAGGGAACGTACAATGCTAAGTCTTATGATAGACTAAAGCCAAAAACAATGGCTTATATTGAAGATATAGACGACCAAGAGTCGGACTCTGATAGCGAGCAGGTGGGTGTTGTGGATTTAACAACGAGCAAAGTATTAAAGCCCCGCAAGCTTCAAAAGAATAAGGGTCCAATTAAACTCTCAACAGTGTCTTTTACCAAGCCAGAGTTTGAGACATACACTTATGATGCCAATATGGCTCATGAGATCTTGGACGAGCTATACAGCCTACGTGCTGTCAAAACGGATTTTGGACCGCTTCCCACAGCTGAGCAGTTAAAGGGTAAAAAATACTGCAAGTTCCATGGAGCATGGAACCACATTACAAAAGGCTGCATCAAGCTCAAAGATCAGATCTAAAGATGGATCAATGAAGGAAGACTAGAGTTGGAAGGAATGTCCAAAACAGCAGCATTAGTGGATTCTACGCCTTTCCCAACGCCTCAAGTCAACATGATTGAGGTAGAAGGATCATCGCCCAATTTTCTTACTGGAAGTTGGGAGGCCTTGAATCGATCTGTGTACATGCACTACCAACATAACAGCTTTAGGCAACGATTTAAAATCGTTGCCTATAGTTTAAAAATCGTTGCCTATAAGTATAGGCAACGAAAATTCGTTGCCTATACCGTCGTTGCCTTTTCATCGTTGACTATACTATAGGCAACGATTTTTAAACCGATTCGTTGCCTATAGTTCGGGGTTTAGGGGTTAGGGTTTTGTACTATAGGCAACGACTAGAGTGAATCGTTCCCTATAGTTTCACTATAGGCAACGACTTCATCGTTGCCTAAACGCTAAACCAACAGGTCAATTTTGACCAACTTTGAAACTATAGGCAACGACTTCGTTGCCTATACTTAAGAATTTCGTTGCCTATAGTCAAGAACATCGTTGCCTATAGTTTGAATTGTTGTATTTCTGGCAAACTATAGGCAACGAAATGGACCAATTTCGTTGCCTATAGTTTGAAATTTTTTTGGTGGCAAACTATAGGCAACGAAATTGGACCTATTTCGTTGCCTATAGTTTGAAATTTTTTTTGGTGGCAAACTATAGGCAACGAAATTGGACCAATTCGTTGCCTATAGTTTGTGTTATTTTAAAAAAAAATACTTGATTCTGGATTGGGCCCAATTCCAGAATCTGCAACATTTACATTTCAAACCACAAAAGCGTACACATTCCAACCTAAATCAAAAACTAGCTACGTGTTACTGATCAAAGTTAACACAATTGAGGAAGTCCTCGTGTGAACCCTCCTGCTGGTCGTCACCCCTGTAAAACTGATGCTGCAGCGGCGGCTCGGCGTCCCCAAAAAACTGATGCTGCTGCGGCGGCTCGGCGTCCCCAAAAAACTGATGCTGCTGCGGCGGCTGCTGGTGGTCCCCATATAACGGCGGCTGCTGGTGACCCCCAAAATACTGCGGCTGTGCTGTAGGCGTGAACAGATTTGGCTGAGTCTGTGGGTGCGGCTGCGAAGCCCCCCGAGGTTGCTGAGATTGAAAGAATGCCCACATTTGGTCGTGCTGCTCCTTCTCACGGGCTCTTTCCTGCTCCATGGCTTTCCTGGCACGCCTCATCTCCTCCAACTCCTCCTCCTGCCTCCGAATCTGCTCCTCCTGCCTCCGAATCTGCTCTTGTTGGCCGGACGACCTAGAACTGCTGGACCCGCTGGAGAATTCTGGAGTCATCTTCAAGACTCCATTTCCTCTGTAACCCATCCCCTTGGCCCAAAACTTGTTCTTTCCAACGGGAAGCGCATCTGACACGCACCTCGCCGCATTAATGGGCGTCATGTGGTCAACCTGAGATGCATACTGGGTCACCTCCTCCTCCGTGCACCCCTGATGCAGCTCTCGAGCTACTTTAGCACGCACCTTCGGGATCGACTCAACCAATCTCTCCTAATAGACAATGCAAAATCGGTGACGCATTAATAATTGAGTAAAATACAAGAATTAATTAAACATGAGATGTATCAAATATGGACAAATATTTATTAGATACTTACAACATATTCAGGGTTGTTCGGATACCCATGTCGGATGGAATACACGAGAGGATCGGTCTCTGGTTCCAACCTTGCCCCACGACGAGTCCATCTCTCATACGTTCGGGAACCGCAATGATGTGGGTTCACGTTCTGCGCTCGGTTTTTAGCATTTTGTTTCGAAATGTGCTTGTGACCATAAGAAAATGTGCACAATTATTAGCCAATTATATATATAGCATAAATTAGAGAATATTCTCGCAACATTAATTTTTTTGATTAAAATCCAACCCATTTAATTTACCTACACAATATATTAGAGATTTACCTACATATTAAATTAATAACATAGATAGAGATTTACCTACTACCTCTTGCGTATATAAAATAATATATCATAAAATGTAGGTAAATTAATAATAATAATATTAGTTTAGATTTAGGTACGCAAATCAATTCATGTGCATACCACAAGTTTGGGATGCTTCCAGTGGGCTATAAGCCAGTTCCACTCGTACTCCCGGTATCTGAACTCACTTGGAGTGCCATTTCGGCCTTTATCTATGTTCTCCTCCCAGAACGTCTTCAAGTGGGACTTCCACTCTCGATACCTATATTGATGCAACAAAAATATCATATAACCAACACTTTATATTCACAAATCTAACGTATTCAGGATACTTAGCCTTATATAAATCCAAAATCACATCACCTAGACGCGAGCTTTCGTTCACACCACCTCCCGGGCTGCTTCAGCCGATCGTCAATAATAAACCATTGCTGCAATACACGTATACATAATTAGCCTCATAAATATGTATGTTTGGTGGCTTATAATAATAAGAATGCCCATATTTTTATGACAAATTAATGTAAATTTAACTCACCGACAGTGCATTATGCACTCGGGCCTTCACTTGAGCATCAACTGAACCCCACGAGTCCCACAACATCGGGACGAAATCACGTATGACAAATCCTGCTTGGCTAGCATACATCCCTTTGTCAGAATACTCGATAGCCGAGCCATCGTCCTCATAATCAATATGAGCCCGATTGTCACCAACTCGATCTTCAATACCCTTCCCGGTTGTGGTACCTCTGCTCGCTTTAGCTTTAGGGTTGACGACGGTGCCTAAGACACGGTACAAAAGAAGGAAATTAAGAAATAGAACCTAATTTAATGTACTGTATCTACTAAAAGAACATAAACTTACCATTCTCGTAAGTGAGCTGGCCCTTAACCCTCACACTCAACAGAGGTTGAGAGAACGGCTCATATGTGTATGCTTCCTCAGGCGTCGTGAACGGGTCCTCATCATATATGGCCACGTTGTTAGGGTCGAGCTGAGGTATCTTCGGAATAACCGTAGGGAAGAACAAGTCCCTGGGCGGGCATAAGTGCACAGAATCCGTGCGGGATGCACTGCCGGATGGCCCAGATGATCCGGAATTAGGGTGTGGCGTCGCCGGATTGGGAGGAAGAGGTGGCATAGGCGGTGGGTCCTGCTGGTTTGGCCATAGTACCCTCGTACTATTTGGGCGTTCGCTGCTGACTGAGTGACGACCGGATTCCGTGGTGGAGTTTCGGCTGCTGTTGCGGGAGGGTCGTTCATGAGACACCGAGTGACGTGGACCTTGGGGATCCTGGGATGCTGTATATAGTTGGAGGTGACGATTGGAATGTACATAGACGGTCTCAAGACTGTCCGGTACGGTGCTTCCAGCACTCTGACCAACGGACCTAGACCCACTCCTGGGTCCTTGAGGGTTCAACCCGGAGGACATTTGAGGTGTCGCTCCTTGAGGTGACGAGGAGGAAGCTCCTTTCTGTTTCCCACTTTTCCCGGGAATCAATCTTTTGAACACCGACATTTTTATTAATGTCTGCAACAAAATAACATAATGAATAGCTTACAATTGAGGCAACACTAACCTAAATTTAAATTTTGTCTAACTAAAATGAACAACCCAAACTAAAATCACACTTATTCCCAATTCTAATTACCTAAACTAAATAACCAAACTAAAATCACACTTATATTCCCAATTCACCTTACATAAACTAAATAACCAAATTAAATCCTCTAATCCACAATATAATCCCAACCTAATTAAATCAACAATCCAACATAGTTCATCATCCTTACCAAAATCAAACCTAAATAAAACCTAAATTCAACAATACAAACTAAATAACAACACAAATCCAACTAAAATCAACCTAACCTAAATCCAACACAAATCCAACACAACCTAACATAAATCACAAGACAAATCCAACACAAATCCAACTAAAATCAACCTAAATCACGTTGTTTATATATTCAAGTAAGGAGAATCATGAGAGAATGCGAACCTATATTCGGGAGAGGGCAGAATATATACTCAAGCGAGAGTAATAGGTGCGGCGGCGGTCGTTGCGGCGAGGGCGAGGGCAGAAATCTGGTCGCGACTGGGTCATTTATTCAACCTATTATAGGCAACGAATGGGAAAATCGTTGCCTAAAGTATAGGCAACGAGGAGGACTTTAGGCAACGATACCAATACTTTAGGCAACGATTTGTGTCGTTGCCTATACTTTAGGCAACGAGGAGGACTTTAGGCAACGATACCAATACTTTAGGCAACGATACCAATACTTTAGGCAACGATTTGTGTCGTTGCCTATAGTATAGGCAACGAAATCCATATTAAAGGCAACGAAATTTTCGTTGCCTATACTATAGGCAACGACACAAATATCAAAGGCAACGAAATCAATGTTAAAGGCAACGAAAATTTCGTTGCCTATACTATAGGCAACGAAATTTTCGTGTCCTATAGTATAGGCAACGAATTCATTATTAAAGGCAACGAACATCAATTTATAAGCAACGAAATTCATAAAGTCTACATAGCCATTCAAGTTCACAGGATGAACCAGGGTGAACCAAGCTGAACCAGGGTGAACCAATTCAAGGTGAACCAGGGTGAACCAATTCAAGGTGAACCAGGGTGAACCAAGCTGAACCAGGGTGAACCAATTCAAGGTGAACCAGGGTGAACCAATTCAAGGTGAACCAGGGTGAACCAAGCTGAACCAGGGTGAACCAATTCAAGGTGAACCAGGGTGAACCAAGCTCGAAGACTATACTCAATTACATCTCTAACTAAGGCTGATAATCAGAATCAGAATCATCGCTAGAGTCTGACGCAGTTTGATAGTTGAAGTCTGGTAATAGGTGTCGCTCCTCGTCCTCGTCACTCGAGTCTTCATCAAAGTCATTTGGATTAACATTTAGAAGTGCTGCTCCAGAATTTTGAACCACAATACCAGGTCGAACATTATTAAGGCGAATTGTATCGGATTCCGGAATGTCAATTCCATTTCCCTCTTGGTATGCTGCAACTTCTTCGTCATCTTCATTCTCACCAAGTGTGGCAGCACTGTACACATTCCTAGCTTGCACATGGTTTACTACTTTCCACGGGGGTCTGTTCATAAGATCGTCAAGGTAAAACACTTGTTTGACCGATGTGGCAAGAACGAAAGGATCCTCCTCATACCAGCTTGTGGCAGTATTCACGGAAATGTATCCATACTGATCGATGCGAACGTTCTCCGGACGAGTATCAAACCATCTGCACTTAAACAAGTAAACTTTCATGCGCTCACCATACATGAGTTCAACCACTGAATGGAGTACACCGTAGTAGTCAGGGTCGTTATCCCCACCATGCACCATTACCCCACAATTCTGTGTCTTCACCCTGTTGTCTCTTTCTTGACACATAAATTTCACGTCATTGACCCTACACATCGCGTAAACTTTTGATGATATAGGTTTCATAGCCAAGAGCCTCAATGCGTGTGACCATTGTGGGTAACCATCATCTTCTACATAGTTCATCTGAAACAAATAACCGTCAACATTAGATACAACATTTCATATAAATAACCGTCACAATTTGCTTTTACACGTCATATATATTATGACTAAATGAATATATACTCACCCATGTGCCAAAAAAATTTGCAAAGGTCCGGTTGTGGTACGCAACATCCCCGCGAACCTGTGGACTTCCAAGGTGTGTGTCTTTCCAATATTTAACTTCTTGACAATTAATGAGTACACACCAGTGTGCAATGTCTAACTCATATGGTGTCAACTCCCACTCCCCGTGCAACCTACTCTGTGGGTAAACATCATTAGAGACTACAGAAAGGTTGAACTGGGGTTCATCTACCGACATATTCGAATGTGGGTCCTCAAGCGCTCCCAAATACAGTTTGACGTACGTTACGCACTCGTGCGCAAGATATGCTTCGGCGATACACCCTTCAGGTGCAGATGTATTATGTGCATACCCTTTGTAGTCTCCCAGTTGTCTACAAAGATGAAAACAGCTTGTTATTATTGTTGTACGTAGAACAAGAATAAATTAATATATAAAGACTTAATTAGCAAACATCATACAAATGCAAGGTATATACCTCTCCATTGGATACATCCAAGTGTAGTGAACGGGACCGGTGAGCATCAATTGCTCGGGAAGATGCATCATCAAGTGAGGCATGATGTCGAAGAAATTTGGGGGGAAAATCCTCTCCAACTTGCACATGATAAAAATGATGTCCTTTCGCATTTCTTCGAGGTCTGACATTTTCACTTCTCTGGTGCATAACTTTTGAAAGAACCTTGACAGCGCCACTAACGGCTCTACCACCTCATCATCAAAGTACCCTCGAATCATAATAGGGAAGAGGCGTTGAAGTAGTACATGGCAGTCATGACTCTTTAATCCATAAATCTTATTGTCTCTGTAGTTAACACACCGACTTATATTTCCAGCAAACCCATAAGGATACTGGACGTTAGCCATCCACACAAAAATTTCATGCTTCTCGTCACGCGTGACCGTGTAAGGAGCTTGGGGCATCTTTCTCCCCTTCTTTTTCAACCACAGATGTTCCCGCAGTTTCATTTTTTCCAAATCAACGCGAGCTTTAGGGCCATCTTTGGTTTTACCTTGCCAATTTAGAACGGTGCCCACCACACTTTCACACACATTCTTCTCTATGTGCATGACATCTAGATAGTTCCTGATAGGCAACATCCGCCAGTACGGGAGTTCCCAGAAGATGCTCTTGTGGGTCCAGAACTTATACCTGTCGGGTATCTTCGGTATAGTCGCAACAACCTCAGGATGATTGCTCAATGGCCCAAAATTATACTCATTCAGGACTTCTAAGATTTCATCTCCAGTCCATCCCATGGGTTGCAGACCTTCTTCTACAGTGCCGTCAAAAGCCTGGGCGTCCTGGCGAAATGGGTGATGTCGTGGAAGCCAACATCGGTGACGCATATGGACAATCTTCGAGCAATGAGCTTGTCCAAACATGGCAGTCATGCACTCTGGACAGGCCCTGTACCCCTTGGTTGGGTTTCCCGACAACATCCCTCGACCTGGAAAATCACTGATTGTGCCCACAAGCATAGCACGCATTCGGAACATCTCATTTTTAAACCTGTCGTAAGTGGGATGACCAACTGTACTCAATTGCTGAAGCTCCATAATCAATGGCCTCATGTACACATCCAGACACTTTCCTGGATAACCCGGCCCTGGAATCAACAGAGTCAGCATATTATATTCTTTCTTCATGCACATCCACGGAGGAAGGTTGTACGGTACCAATATAACGGGCCATATGCTGTACTTCTGACTCATGTTGCCGAAGGGGTTGAATCCGTCAGTCGATAGCCCCAGCCAAACATTTCGGACTTCAGCTGCAAAATCAGAAAACACATTCACCAGGTGCTTCCAAGCCTGACCATCAGCAGGGTGTCTAAGGACATCATCGTCAGGCGAAGTCCTCTCAGCCCACCATCTCATAGCTTTCGCCGTGAATGCACACATGAACAACCTTTCCAGCCTATCAATAAGTGGGAAATACCGAAGTATCTTCACTGCTTTCTTGTTTCCTGCAGGAGTGTACTTCCACCTTTCCGTACCACACACCGGACAGTAATCAAGCTTTGATAGATCCTTCCTGTCATCGTCTACACCCCAAAAGAGAACGCAATCATACATGCATGCGTGAATCTTGGTGTAGGAAAGTCCAAGATCTTTGAGGACATGTCGTATCTTACGATGAGTGGGGGGAAGACGATGACCGGGGGGCAGCAGATCACCAGTCAACTGAAGCCACCTATCGACCGCTGCCACGGTGCTCTTGGTCTCCACTTTTAGCTGCATCACTGCCATCACACTTTCAAGGACTGTCTTAGGACATCCGTGGTACAACGGAGTTTGATGCATCTGAATCAGGTTGTGGTACTTGTCCATACCACGTGTGTTGACATAAACTCTAGGTAATGGCTGGACTGGCTCAATGTGAGGGAAATTCTCAACTTCTGGAGGAACATATACGGGTGCTTGAGAATCATGAAATACACCGCTCTCATGAGGAAACATATCGTCGATGAACCTCCTGGTGGGATCATAATTGGATGAACTCGCAGTATCAGCAAATTGTCCATGATCATGCGGATCGGCTGCTGTTGCTTCACCGTGATAAATCCAACGGGTGTACTTATTCCAAAATCCGTTTCTATGAAGGTGTCGCTCAACTGTAGCAATGGGACAACGATTGCCGCGACACCGACATTGTTTACATGGACAATAATGCACTGGCAACTCTCCACAATTAGCCGCCACAAATTCCAGAAATCTCCTAATTCCCTGCCCATATCTTGCATCAGTTCTATCCAGCCTCATCCAACTCTTGTCCATCCTGAAATGCACTGGCGATTCCAGAACGTTTCAGATTTTTCCACCGATTTTGATTTGAATGGAGGAGCTGCTGGCTAGATCTGATATAATAATAATTATAGGCAACGAATTACTATTTCGTTGCCTATATTGTTTTTCGTTGCCTATTAAACTATAGGCAACGAAAAACCATACTTTAGGCAACGATTTGCATAGGCAACGATTTTTTTCGTTGCCTATAAACCAAACATTAGGCAACGATTTCACTTCAATAGGCAACGAACTCGTTGCCTATAGTATAGGGTTTAGGGTTTAGGCAACGATTTTTTTCGTTGCCTATAAATAAAACATTAGGCAACGATTTCACTTCAATAGGCAACGAACTCGTTGCCTATAGTATAGGGTTTAGGGTTTAGGCAACGATTTTTTTCGTTGCCTATAAATCAAACATTAGGCAACGATTTTTCATCAACAGGCAACGAGTTCGTTGCCTATAGTATACTATAGGCAACGAAAACCCTTGTCGTTGCCTATAGTATACTATAGGCAACGAATTTACCACCTCGTTGCGCGTTGTTTTCAAATTCGTTGCCTAAAGTGTTTATGTTGGTAGTGATGGCCTATTCGTACAAACATGAACAAGTGGAGTATATCTTCGATATGCTAATAAACATGGTTTGGTTATCTTCTACCCGGTTAATGAACTCAGACAGTTACAGTATGAAGGTCCAGCCCAGCACTTCTGCAAATTTCACAATCACTTCGGTCACCAAACAGCAAAGTGTTTGACCTTGAGAGATAAAATTCAAGGGTTGATCAATTGGGACGTGATTGAAGTCGACGACAAGGGAGAAGTAGACTGGCACCCACTATATACTCATAGGCCAGTAGTTCCTCCCGAGAGAACTTTTCCTACCATCGATGCTTCTTCCCATAACAATCAAACTGAGCCAACAAATAAAAGGAAGAGGTCAAGGTGGAGGTCTAGACGCAATATTGCATTTGTCCGACCTAAGCGGACTGAGATCGATCACATACAATGCGTCTAGGCGAGAGGAAATATTTGAAGAGCTAGTCCAAGCAGGAATAGCAGTGGTTCCTGATAATTCTCCAGACCCACATCCCAAGGATGTCAGGGGTCTATTTCACTGTCGATACCACAATAGGTGGGGTCGCCATTCCACGGGTGCTTGTCGTGATTTAAAATTCAGGATACAGCAGTGGATTGACGAGGGAGAAATAATGATAGAACAAGAACCCTCGCCAAGCTTGGCGACTGAATTATCAATGACCGTCGGGATGTTGGAACTAACTCAAGACAAATCCAACGAAAGAAAACAACCCAACGGTCATCCAACTATTGGCGAGAGTCCACAAAACAGACAAGTGACAAAACTAAACAAAGGAAAAGAGAAAGTGGATCCAAAAGCAACGTTGCCAGTAGCCCTTTGTGCTCATTGTAAACTCAGAAGTGGGTTGAAGATCTCAAATGAGGAATTGGCTGAAGCAACTAAATCATTCCCAGAACTATTTGCACAAGCAGATCCTCAACCTCAACGAACAAACAAATGGACACTCCGACTCCTAAGCGCTCGCGAGTAACAGAAAAAGTCAGTACTGTCCAGAAGTCTGAATCAGAAGTTGCTAACACGCTCGCTAGGCCATATATACCTCCAGCTTCAAGAAATATCACTAAGGAGGATGTTTGGTATGTGAGGGAGAAAGGAAAAACTATCGAGGTAACTCCAAGAAGAAGAAGGAATCTTCAACGACGCTTCGGGGAAGCCAAAAGAGCACTAGAGGCTTATGAAGCAGGCCTGCTCAAAGAAGAAGAACTGGTGTGTTCCCCAGAAACGTTGCAAAGGCGGATGAATGCCCTTGCAGCAAACCCATTAGTGGTTTTCGGGAAAAAGTCTCGCGAGCCCAAAATGAGAGCACAAACACCAGGTATCTTTGACCGTAACTCAGGGTTAGGGTCTAAAGGAAAACAGCCTGAACTTGTGCCTGAGGACCATCATGAAGTTGCACAACGGAAGCCGGTGAGAAGACGTCTCACTTTTGAAGATGACACGATGAAGTTAATAGGACTACAAACACCTCCTAAGGAAGGGAAAACCATTCAAAAGCAAAAAACTCCAATCCAAGCGAACCCAAAGTCTTGCAATGGAAACCAAGACCTTTAGTTGTAGAAGAACAAAAGAAGGTCTGGCAACCCGTTTCCCATCCAGTGGAGCAAAATCCAGCACCTCTCATGCCAGCAACTGTTGATCCTATACCTGAGGATAAGTTGCAACATGCTGCTTCTCTCGAGCTCACTACACATTTGAGTCCCGAGTTGCAGCCGGCTGAGGGTGACAACTGTGAAGATGATGAGCAGTTGTTGAATTATGGTGAAGGAGAAGAACAAGAAACTTAAGACTACATCGAAGAAGGGGATATCACTATTAACATGGTATATCTCTTATCCTCTAAATATGCTTTGCCTTTACCAGCAGTAATGGATGAATCGATCATGAGCAAAAGCGTCAACAACTTGGTAGTTCCAGAAGAAGAACCGAAAAAAATAGAAGACCTAGCACCCACCAAGATACCAGGACTTGATTCATCGACAAAGGGACAGATGATGTTCGCCAAACCTACTATAGACATGGCCATGCACATGCGGCCGTTATATGTTATAGGAAAAGTCCAAGGAATTCAACTAAACAAACTCTTAGTGGACTCTAGGGCAGCGGTAAACATCATCACAGTCAAAGCAATGACCTTATTAGGCGTTCCTAAGTCTGCTATCCAAGAGACCTCACTGAACGTTAGAAACTTTCAGGGTAGCATATCTAAGACTTTGGGCATTGTCTTTTTACAGGTACACATCGGTCCAGCCACCGGTACTTATACATTCTTCGTAGCAGAGTGTACAGCTCCATATAGTGCAATTCTGGGGCGTGACTGGATCCACAGGAGCTATTGTGTACCTTCGTTCCTCCATCAGCAGATGTTACTTTGGGATATGGAGTCCGGTGAAGCAGAGATTGTCAACGATGATCCTCGTCCATATTATGTATCTGCTAACTCTTTAGAAGCTAGTTATTACCACAGTGACCTTAGGCCATTGGAGGTATGTGGCATCGATAACAGGGGCCGCCCAGTTGGTGTTACGGCCTCTGAACTAGCTCAGTGGGGTATAATTCAAGTTAATCAAGACAGTGGAAGACCCTACATCATTGAGCTAGCATCCAAACGTTCTCAATGATCGGGTCTCTATCAAGTATAGAGACCGAGGCTTGTTACTCTTTACACGAGCGATTTCACAATTTTATGTTAGAGAGTCAAGCCTTTGAGAAAGTTCCAATGGTTGCAGCCTTGGAATATGTGGATGAAGATGTTTTACATGAGTTTGAGGAAGAGGAAGAAATTAAGTTAGCTCCAGCAGCCCTGGATGATTTACCTCCCAAAGTCAAGGACCCCATTGAACACATCAATCTTGGGACAACTGAAGAGCCAATCTCTATGGCTATTAGTACATTCTTGGAGCCTGAGGAAAGACTTAAGCTCATCGAATTGCTACGAGAATACGCTGATTGTTTTGCAAAAAAGTATGACGACATGCCAGGACTGTCACCAGATTTGGTCTGTCACAACTTACCCATCATAGAAGGAAAGAAGCCCGTGAAACAAGAGATGCGTCGAATGAACACAGAAATTACAATTCTTGTCAAGGAGGAGGTCGAGAAGATGCTCAAGTCAGGGATCATACGAGTAGCCAAGTACAATGAGTGGCTATCCAATGTAGTCCCAGTCAAGAAAAAGAATGGAAAAATGCGAGTATGCGTTGACTACAGAGACTTGAATAATGCAACCCCAAAGGATGCATACCCAATGCCAGTAGCGGATTTACTTGTAGATTCAGTAGCTCGCCATGAGATGTTAACATTCATGGATGGAATTGCTGGCTATCATCAAATTCCAGTGGCTGAATCTGATCGACATAAAACTACATTTCGGTGTCCAGGATTTGCAGGAGTATTTGAGTACGTGGATATGCCATTTGGACTCAAGAATGCTGGGGCAACCTACCAACGAGCAATGAACTTGATCTTCCATGATCTTATTGGCAAGATTATGGAAGTATATATCGACGATGTGGTAGTTAAAACGAAATGCAGAAGAGACCATTTTGAAGACTTACGGCAAGTGTTTCTCAGAATGAGGCAACATCAACTGAAGATGAATCCAGCCAAATGTGTATTTGGAGTCCAAGCAGGAGACTTCCTGTGTTTTTTGGTTCATCAACGTGGGATTGAGATACCGGACGACAAGAAACAAGCGGTTCTTAGTGCAGTCTCACCAAAGAGTAAGAAAGAATTACAACGTTTATTAGGAAAAATTAATTTCTTACGACGATTTATTGCCAATGCTGTTGGGAAAACACAACCATTCTCAAACTTGTTCAAGCTTCAAAACCAGAAAGACTTTGTATGGGAGCCTATTCATCAAGAGGCATTTGACACCATCAAAGCATATATAACGAACCCACCAGTCTTGGTTCCTCCAAGACCAAGGGTCCCTCTTAAGCTGTATATTTCAGCTACTGAACTTTCTATTGGAAGTCTATTAGCTCAGGACGACACATCAGGAACTGAACGTGCTATTTTCTATCTGAGTCGTACCTTGAATGATTGTGAAACAAGATACTCTCTGATGGAAAGAATGTGCCTAGCCTTGTATTTTTTTAGGGTGTAAATTGAGGCACTACATGCTTTCCTTCACCACGCATGTCATAGCACAGACTGATCTGGTGAAGTATATGTTGACCAGACCCATTCTCCAGGGACGTATTGGGAAGTGGATTTTGGCTTTGTCAGAATTCTCTTTGCAATACGTTCCCTAGAAGGCGGTTAAAGGCCAAGCAGTGGATGATTTTCTGGCTCATCATCCTATGGAGGATGTAAGAGAGGGGCCAGAACTGGACCTTGCTCGTATTAATTTGGCCTCTTGGTGTTTATACTTTGATGGGTCAAGTACGAGTACAATGGCTGGGGCAGGAGTTGCATTAGTTTCTCCACGCGGCCAAACTTTTTCTTATTCTTTCAGGTTGGACTTCAGATGCACAAATAATCAAGCAGAATATGAAGCTTTAATCATTGGGTTAGGACTTCTACAAGATATGGAGATCAATGATGTGCACGTATTTGGAGATTCCCAACTAGTGATCAGACAACTTGAAACCAAGTATAAGGTTGGACCAGTCCTAGAACCATATGCTAAGCGAGCCTGTGATTTGCTCAAGTTGTTTACAGAGGTGGAGTTGAGTCATGTTCCTCGCGAAAGGAATTATGCAGCAAATGAGTTGGCTCAACTAGCAACAGGGGTGAGCTTGCAACATGGAATACGCGAGCGGATATTAAAGGTCGAAAGGAGAATACTCCCATCTTTCTTTGCTTGCCAAGAAGACAAAAATGAGTGGTACGTTGCTACACTTGATCACGTTGATATGGATTGGAGACAGGAGATTATCTCTTACCTCCAGAATCCTAATAATCTGGTAACAAAGCGGATTCATTTCTTAGCTCCTAATTATGTACTCAAGGACGATGAGTTATATAGAAGAGGAGAGGAAGACATACTTTTACGGTGTGTCTTTGGACGTGAAGCTAAGTGGTTAATGAGAGAGGTCCATCTTGGGATAGCAGGGGCACACCAGGCCGGTCCTAAGATGAGATGGTTGCTTAAAAGACATGGCTTTTATTGGCCAGGAATGCTCAAAGACTGCATCACGTTCGCCAAAGGTTGTGAAGAATGCCAGAAACATGGTCCAATCAGCAATATGCCCAGAATACCATTACAGCCTATAATCAAGCCTTGGCCAGCTCGAGGATGGGCTTTGGATTTAATTGGAATGATTCATCCTCATTCATCTGAAGGGCACAAATTCATCATAGTGGCTACTGATTTCTTCACAAAATGGGTCGAAGCTCGACCTCTCAGGATATCATCAGCAAAGGCCATCCGCCAGTTCTTATTTGAAGATATCATTTGTCAGTTTGGCATCCCTGAGAGTTTTGTTTCAGACCGTGGGGCATCATTCATGTCTGGAGAGGTAGATGAGCTTATGAAGGATCTTGGAATTCACTTTTTACACTCTTCTCCATACTATGCCCCATCCAATGGTCAAGCTGAAGCAAGCAATAAAATTATTATCCATATCCTTAAAAGGATGCTTGCGAGCAATGCTAGACTGTGGCATGAAGAATTATTTAACACCCTGTGGGCTTATAGAATAAGTAAGAGGACACCCACAGGTACAACTCCTTATGCATTAATGTTCAGCCATGATGTTGTCTTGCCTTTGGAAATAAACGTTCAGTCTTTACGGGTGATGGAACAACACAACTTGATCGGTGAAGACTATGTCCAAGCGATGTGGCAAGAGCATGAAGACTTGGATGAGAAAAGAATACAAGCTTATGATAGTCTATGTGCTGAAAAACGAAAGGTGGCTCGTGCCTATGACCGATGTACCAGGGGCATGAGTTTTGCAGAAGGAGAACTTGTCTGGCGAGTCATTTTGCCTGTTGGCGAAAAGACTGAAGGACGAGGAAAATGGTCAGAAAAGTGGGAGGGACCATACATTATCGATCGACTTTTGGGTAAAGGAGCAGTTCTTATCAATGGTCATTTCCTTAAGAAGTTCATACAACCAGTTTGGGAGTATGAAGACCCCCATCTATAGCGTAATCCAGTTTAATCATGCTTAATCTCTACTCGCATGAGTAAACAGCAGGGGCAATACGCAGGGATTATGTACATCATAATAGCCTATACTTGAGGCTAAATCATTAGTTAGAGCCTATATTTGAGGCCAGATTTTAATTTTTGTTTTCTTCTAAATCAAAAGAGTTCATGTTAGCCGATTAATGTGGCCAAACTTATGTACAAACTACATCTGAGTTTATCAAATAAAATTCACATAAGAAATTCTTTGCTTCAAACAGAAAATTACATTCATCATTTAGAAGAATACAAAGGGTTTGCGGCCTTAAGCTCTGATACCACATGAGAAACAAATTACAAGTCAGCAACAGAAAAGAAAGATAAAAACAGTTTGTTTCTCACAAATCCTCATAGTTGATAGCCATCCCCTCTGGTCGATGCATTAAAATTGGACCAAGTTGGAGACCGAGATCGACCCAGGCAAGGAGATGGAGAAGATTTGAAGCGCCAAGGAACTAGTACATCAGATCAGAAGACCCTTTACACTAGACTTGGCGTTTGTTGCCTTTTTTCTCGGGATGAGGCCCCCGTCTTTCCTCATCTTTGCAAGCCATATACATGGGGTTGCGAACACCATGCATATGGACACCGACCGGATGCACTAGAGGAGGAAGAAGAGTTTTCAACCTCGGGATTGTGGCTTCCCCTTCTTATGCTGACACAAGTTGGGATAGCCAAGGCAACGCCTGGACGTAGATATTGCTATCTAGTCCAGGTTTGGACGTGGATATTGCTATCTAAGGAACATAACATCAAAGATTTTATCTGGAGGTTTCTTTAGGTAGCAAGACCAGAGCAAATGGACAAAATTGGAGTTCATTCTCGCGAGGAAATTGGTTCACAATACAAGGAAAAGGAATCCTTTTATAGAAAGAAGTCACAACGGTAAGGCTTCGCGAGAGTAATTACACCCGAGAATAGAAGACACGTGCTTAGCTGGAATTGGACCACGATACGGTTCATCTGCCCATGGAAAAGACATGATAAATGAATAATTTATGGGGCAGGTAAAACGTATTTCTTCGATTTGATTGTTTGACGCGATACGGATTCCAAGCACGGGATTAAATTCCATTTATTGTTGGACGGTCAAGCGAGCAAATATAGCCTAGAAGTGAGGCTGGGACAAGTATGAAAAGGCTTATACTCGAGGCCCAGTCTTGTTATTGGTCCCAATTCACACTTTGCTTCCAAAATTTAGATTGAATGAATAAATACTTAAAGAATTTCGGGAACAAACAAAACAGGGCTTGAACTCTGAGGCCCAAGAGATTTACATCAAGAGGGAAAACTTCCTCACTACTACTTTGGCGACTTCCAGGGCCACCCAGGCTTGTTGGACCGCTTGGTGAGCATTTTTTGCTTCTTCTCGTGCCTCCTGCATGAGTTGGGCTTGGCTCTCGCCTTTCCTCACGATTTGTCTCACATCATATTTAAGGGCATCTGCTTGCAGGACATCTATCTCAGCGTTAAGAGTAGCAAGTTCAGCCTGGAGGATTTCCCTTCTGGCTTTCTTGGCTAATAAGGTTTCTTGCTGGATGGATGTGTCCTTTAGAATCGTCTAGATTCGCTCTTTATCTCTTCGAGTTTGATGCTCCAATGTCTATGTTACTTCTTTCTTACGCTCGGCCTCGAGTATTAGACATTGATAAGCTTCACTTTGACTCAGGAGTTGAGAGAGGTTCTCTTCAAGGTCATTCAAGCAAGGAATAAGGTCTGCTGGGGCAGTACCCTTTTTGTTTTTTACTTGATTACAGATGGCTTGGATGTCTTGAAAAGAGTCTAGTTCCCCAGAAAGGATGTCATAAAGAGTGACATCAGTGTCAGAAGGAGAGCTCAGTACACCCAATTTGCTTACAATCTCTTGCAACTGTACGGTTGCTTCTTGTGGTTTGAGTGGCTGAGGAGGAGCTCCTTGTGATGAAGATGGTACAGTAATGTCTTCAATTATGATCCCAAGATCTTCATCATCGACACCTGGAGAACTGACAAGCTGACCCTTGGCGGCCATTTCAGATGTTTGGCCTGATAGAATTGGTTGTTCCTTTGGACTTGTGGGAGTTATCTCATGGGGATCAGTGTCCGCAGGAATGCTTTTGGACTAAAAATAAAATAAATACATTTTATCAGGATCGGTCAGAATTGACAATTCAGAATGAAGTAAGTTAAAGAAATTCTTACTTGTATGGGAGACAATAAATGTGTTTTCTCAGTTGCTTGAACTTAAATCACTGGCGAGGAAGGAGTTGGGTCCTCGCATTCTGAATTAACTTCGACCAGTGACAGTGGTCTGACAACTGAGTGCTCTGGCGAGGAGGGAATTTGTTGCTCTAACTCTGTGATGACTTGTTCATCCTGAGTACTTGTGCCCTCGCCAGAAGAGGAAGGAATGAAGCAGAATTGGAAATCAATCTGCAAGCGATGGAACAAGACGACAATATCAACATGTTTTCACTTCTCTTCTTCCTCCAATTCTGCTCGATGGATTCCAGCTAGAAATTGGGCTATGAAGTCTTTGCAGCATTCTTTACCGCTGTTGATGACTTCATAACCTGTATCATGATCTTCACTTCCATATATGATGCTGGAATCATCGAACTTCAGAATGTAGGCTTTACAGCATCCTTCAGAAAGCCTTTCTCCCAGTGAGTCTATTATATAATAGGCTTCGTCTTCAGCTTTGAGGACGAAGAAATGGTCATTCCAGCTCACTATGAATATCTGAGGCTTCTGGCTCTTCCTAACTTGCTCCCATGACATATCAAAAGATGGAAGGCCATTCAGGGCTGTAAACCTTTCCAGGTCGAAATACCCAACGAGGGATTCATCAGATGAGAACTTCAGTGGTCTGATGCCGGCCTTCGAAATAACGTCCAGATCAAAATGTTGATCTGGAAAAGTACTGGCAAGGACCTCGTCCTTGCATAGTTCTTGCCACTCCCTAGAACCTTGAACCAAGAGGTCGTCAAATTGGGAGAGCGTGGGCAGGCTGTTTGGATTTACACATAGCCAGTGTGCAATGGTGAATACCAGTGCTGAACATGCACTTGCCCCGGAGGCTTTGTAACTCCTCTGATCAAACGAAGCATGGAAAACTTGAGCTTGAAGCTTTGCTTGCTTGTCCCTGCTTGTGATCTCTGTGGCTGACCAGGCTCCACTTGAAGGTTCTTTGGGCTTCAGGTGGATCTTCCTGCATTTCTGAGACTGTCAAAGAATATGGGTTAGCTACAACTTGGATGACAAAGATCAGATATTATTCTGGGTAAATGAATGCGAATACTTACGGAGTACCCAGAAGGATTGGACATTTTCTTCTTAAAAGACTGTAAGGCCACAGTCACGTCTGGTTCAGGGGTGTGCTGTGGTAAGGAGGAAGGTTAATCAGATACAATATCAGAAATTGCTAATACATGTGGCATTTTTGAATAAAGGAGTGTACCTGTGGCCATGGTGTTGTGCTTACGTTCTTGTAAGACTTGCTGATAGCGGCCAAGTCTTCTTCATTAGAAAATCTTTTACCAAAATCATAGAAGATAGTGGCAAAGCATGTGAGCGGTCCCTTGTGTCGTATCTCCCTCCAAAGCTGGGAGCGCCATACTTGATACGATTCAGTGACCGATTAAGAAATCACTAGTGGCTTTGTTATGTCGGGAAGCATTACTGTTGGAAAGCCATAGTGTTCGTCTTGCACTTCTGCTGCAAGAGGATGACCGGTTCCTCGCCAAAGAGTATATCTGTTCACAGAACATGCGAGGGGCATATGTGCATCTTGGGTGAGCTCGAACTGTCTGGAGAAGTGGTTTGAGACATATAGCTCATACCCAGGGCTCGCTAAGTTTGGGACTGGCAGGTCCTTGCAGGTATTGCACTGAATGAAGAAGTTCCTTGTGAGAGCGTTTTGCTCTGGCGAATGCATAAAACCATTCGCAAGGAGGCCAGGATGGCGACGACTCAGTATGACTTCAACTGCTGCAGTTGGAAATTCTTTGTGCAGGCAGAGATGGTTGAAGCAGTTGAGATAGGACCATGATTTAGTCCTAGTTGGTGCAGAAACCAACGATTGGCCCAGTAGCTTCTGATCTGCAAAGGTAGGAGGTGCTGATGGGCAGAAGAAAGGGAAGTACATCCGTAACCAAAACTCTACCATCCAGAGTGATCCTGGTTGATTAAGGTCGAGCTTTGAAAGAGTGACTCACCTCAAGCCATAGTAGATGTAGGTGAGAACGGATTCAACCAAGCCCAGTCGTTCACTGTTAAATAGCGTTCGGCGAGGTTGGTCCAGCATCTGTTGACCTTTGCAGAAGAGTGACAGAAGATGTACTTCGATAGCCAGTATTCCAGAAAGGTTATTCCTCCTTGGTTTGTGTCTTTTTCCTCCTGTGCAAAATGCTTTACCCAGGAAGAGTAGGAAGAAGAGGGAGGCTTGAACTGGTGTCCCATAGTGTTGATTGAGCGACCAGGAGTTTGGAAATGCAGGAGCTCTGAAGATGGTATACAAATCAAGCAGTGTGATGCTTACATCACCACAGGGGAGACGGAAACAATTGGGTGTGTAATCCCAAAAGCACATGGTTGTGGCGAACGGTGCTCTGTTGCCACCAGCTGGGAGAGAAAAACATAAATCAATGAGTTGAGTGATTCCAACTGTTTCCCACCTGTTGATATCTTGTTCGCGACGGTGCCGGTACCAAGCAAGATCTTCTACGCTTGGGTGCGGCCATCTCCCAATAAGACAAAGTATGTCTTTGTTCGTCCATTCCTTTGGGTCTGCCCTAGGATTTTCTTGGACTATCAAGGATGATTTACAGATGGGTTGGCGAAGGATATTGAAGAGCTCTGGATTCATTGGAACATCCAGAAAAGGACCAAGAAGGCCAGTACCTTCATTTGGATCTATGGAAAGGATGCAGACGGCCTCTAGGTTATGTCATCTGGCGACAACTTTGAGGTGTCTGGATAACCTTTTGACGTCATGAGTTTAATGAGGGATGGAGATGTCTTTGCGAGGAGGCATTTTTGCTGGATTAAAGAAGATGAACGGCGTTGAGGGTGAAAGGTCTTAGCTTTTGATTGGAAAGTTAAGAGTGCAGAATGAAGGCAAGTGAAAAGGTCTCGTTGGGGAATGAGATTTTGTTGATATAGATTGGTGCTTTTATATTACGGCAGCCGAGTGATGCAACTTTTTGGAGAAGTCGTGCAACGTGGCACTTAGGTGTTATGTTACCGTTTGGTTTAACAGCGCATCAGTTGGGTAATATTCAAGTCTTTTCGCTTGTTCAGGAAATTCAAGTTCAAGACTTGAGGGGTAATGTTTGGGTCTGAAATAAATATTTCATATTGGGCTTGAATGGCTAAAGTCTTGGCGAGCGGCCCGTGAATTATAAAGAGCTTGGCGAGCAACCAAGTACAGGAAATAGAGTTCAGTTAGAACTGTGATTCATTAGTTAGCTGATTCCATGCGGCTTGAACATCTATCATATATGTTTTATCTCAGATAGATTTCTTTGATAAGAGAGTTGTGATAATATTCAATATCTTTAAGGATTAACAACCCGTATGCTGGTGTCGGAGTTATATTGGGATTCTAAGAGCAAGAACAAAGAAGTTCAATAGAATTGTATGACTGCTGATAAGCAAGTATATAAGGAGAGTAAGAGTTTTGTGGAAAAGGTCCCCGATCAAACATACAACATTTGCTATACGCAAACACACCTAGACAGACATCTCGTCTTCGAGATTCTATCTTCTTTGCAACCAGAAGGTTAAAGCGCTTGTCACCTGTAGGCTGAGAGTGTTGCGACTCCAAGGAAGCAATTGCTACCGGAAGGTTGAAGAACTTGTCACCTGTAGGCTGAGAG
This sequence comes from Geum urbanum, assembly GCA_946800695.1. Classification (NCBI taxonomy): domain Eukaryota; kingdom Viridiplantae; phylum Streptophyta; class Magnoliopsida; order Rosales; family Rosaceae; genus Geum; species Geum urbanum. The sequence continues at coordinate 40,115,949 of OX327010.1, read as the reverse complement.
TTTGGATGCTCTAAGGAAGCGAGTGTTCTCAATACACATCGTCAGAGAAGTTGCTCTGTTTTGCACTGATAAGGGAGTGTGAAGCATCAATTTCTGTGGCTCTGCTAAGAGACACATATCCCAAAAGTCCTAGGTTACTAGGCAAGAATGACCTATTCAGGCAGGGTTGGTGTTCTCCCTGTGTAAATCGCTTTATATAGAAGTCAGGCGGCTGTAAACAGTCCATATTCCGTTGAAGAACGGTGACACGCCAGCATACGAAGCACGAGACACAGGATAAACCGGTACCTGCGGTTAAAGCTATCTGAACCTGTTAAAAGAGACTGCTTCGCGGAAGGATCTCTCCGGGAGAGATATTTTGCGCTCGAACACATAGTCTTGGCCAAAACCCTACCCACAAAATCAGCAATCTTGACTTCACCTATGGAGTTGACTAATATATTCGAGGGTTTGATATCCATGTGGACGACGTGCCGTCCGTGGTGAAATGCCAAGCCGGTGAGGAGCTGCCGAGATAAGTCCGACAGATTTTTCTGGTCGTTGATCCGCCGGCCTTCTAAGGAACCTCCGTCCATGTATTTTAGGAGGACGTAGATGTGTTCATCGGGGAAGAACATGTCGTGGCACTTGACGAGGTTAGGGTTTGCAACCTTGCGGAGGACTTGAAACTCTTGGAGGATCTGTCGGTACCGGTGGACCCATTTCTCGGGATCACCGTGAATGACTTTCCCTGCGTAGAGCCGACCGGTGGGCTTGTGAACGGCTTTGTACACTGTGCTCCGGCTCGGAAGCTAGTTGGGTTTTTCTCCACCTCCAAATCAGAGAAGGTGATCGATTGGCATTGACGACTCTAGTCCCGTCGACAAACTAAGGTATAACCAGATCAAGTGTAGTTCGACGAGTTGAAGATGACCCGCACAGCTGGTCTTCATCAACTTTTTCCTTATCCTTGATTAAGAACGTTTTTGTCTTAATTTCAATAATTTGGACTGCGCGGAGTCTCTATGGCATTGTTATTCTACCCTGACCAGCTCGTAGTCTTAATTTCCTTAGCAGTGTCCGCCTTTTCTGACTATTGAAACTTGAAAGTGAAAGAAACTTCTGTCTCTAGTAGTCAGCAAAGATCGATTAACAATTTTTTTCTTGTGTATTAAGTTGTCAAATATCATAGATAGACCTGCCACAGCACTTGAGCATGGTAATTAGGAGGAAAGAACATCTAATGCAAGCAGCAAATAAGATATTAAACTAAGAACCGAGTTCAACAAACATATATAACTACATTGCTAGCTAGGATAGTAGTAGGAATGGGATTATGTCTACTTCGATCTATTCGGAAGGTCCGAAAGTCAAGGATTCTAGATACTATGCATGCTGATCGTTCCCTTGTATCCAGACACGTACGGTGAACGTTCTCTTTACGTTCCAATCACTTAACGACTACGACAATTTTAGGCTGCGCATACCCTGTAAATCTGTAATATATGTAATGTACCACTATTGGAGGAGAGCTTTGGAGCAACGAAGTTAAATTTTTTCGTCACCCCAATCTAAATGAAGCGACGAAGAATGGAATGGTAGCCTCAGAAATATATTACGTCGCCTCAACTCACTGAGGTGACGAAGATTGATCTTGGTCGCTTTAATACCATGAGGCGACCACTTTTTTACATTCCAAGCGACGAAGATATTCTTGGTCGCCTCGAAAAAAATTGGGGCGACGAAGATTGATAGCTCAGAAATAAATTGCGTCGCCTTAACTCACTGAGGAGACGAAGATTGATCTTAGTCGCTTCAATATCATGAGGCGACCACTTTTTTCATTCCAAGCGACGAAGATAGTTTTGGTCGCCTCGAATAAAATTGGGGCGACGAAGATTGATCAATCTTCGTCGCCCCATTTTTTAAAAACTGAATCTGCTCTACTTCTTAAAGTCAAACCCTTCATAAAGTTGAAATTTTGGGAAAATAGTTCATTCGCGTTCTGGAGCTGCTCTTGTGCGATTTTGGGAGAAATTTGAGGAAATTGAGAAAGAAGGTTGTTCTTGCCATTCATTTGATTCTTAAGTAAGGTTAGTTTGATTTGTATCTCTTTAACCCTCTTTATGACCATAATACATGTTAATTTAGAAGTGAAAATGAAGTTTATGTGAAATTTTTGAAGTTGAATTGAATTTGGTCTTATGTTGTAGTTTTAGTGTTTGAATCATTGAATTGTGATAAATCATGTTATGGGTTCATGAATAATGTTTGAACTTTGGTTAAATTTGTTGAAATTTTTTATGATTAGTGTAGATTAGGTGTATTGGTCTCAATTAGTAGTGTTATTAGGGTTAATCATGAAATTGTGTGTATGGTTAAATATAATTGTGGTGTTTATCAACTTAGAACTCCCGTTTGAGAATCAACAACTCATCTAGTTGATCGAGTTGAGTTGTTGATTCTCGAATTGTCCCATTTTTGGACACTTTAGGTGAACATGATTTTGTTGATCCTTTTGCTATTAAAGTGATTTCAGTTTCAGTTTTGGGATATGGTTTCGACAGTGTCTCCTTTCAATGTTCTCCGAGTGCAAATTAGATTGTTTAGATATGTGTGCACTCGGGGAACTGTAGGGAGATGCTGCCGAAATTTCCCTAAACTGGAGCTGAAACGCATTGGTACAAGAAGGTTGACAAATGTCGTGTTCCCCTGAAGGGGATAGGACCCAACCTGGAGGCATAAGCCGAAGAAGTGTGGGGTTTTGGTTGAATCATAACTGTGGCGTGGTAACTTTGTTCATATTGATTGTTTATGTTGACATGAAACATGGAAGGACACCCAGACAAAACTTGGATGACATATCATCATGCTGATCCAAGGTACATCACAGGCATATTCGAGTTTATGAATTTTGCCCGGCGACATAGTAACGGAGCCGATTATCACTTCTGCCCGTGCAAACGTTGTAAGAACAGTCCGTTCAAGGTTACTATGGATGCCATGTATCATCACTTGTCACACAGTGGTTTGAGTCCGGATTATACTGTCTGACACCTTCACGGGGAAGTTTCTAGTGAACCGACAATGATCAGTCAACAAAGACAGTGGCTTCAAGACAGAGTCGATCCTTCTAATGGTGCCGGTCCTTCAGTGAACCCGCAGTTGGAGATTCTACATGCTGCATATCCGTATTATCCTGGATACCATGCAGATGCACCCCAACAATTAGTGGAAGATAATTCTGGCATGAACTTCAATGACATGGTAGACGATGATTATGAAAAGTACGATAGATTATTGAAGGAGTCACAGACCCCATTATATGAAGGCAGTGAGGAAACTGTTTTGAGTGCCATATTAGATGCAATGGAAATGAAAAATGAAAATGGATGGTCGGACACAAGTGTTAACTCTTTATGTATTTACATTAATAAACTTCTTCCTAAAGGGCACACATTCCCCTGTTCATACTCGAGAATTAAAAAAATCTTGAGTGATCTTTCACTCGGTTACGAAAGAATTGATGCGTGTGAGTGTAACTGTGTGTTGTTCAGGGGGGCGCTTGTAAACGAGAGGATTTGTCCAGTGTATAATTCTGAAAGATATAAGCCATATACGAATGATATTCCCAAAAAAATGATTCGTAACTTCCCTCTAACACCAAGGTTGAAGCGTTTGTTTATATCCCCACACGCTGCCAGCATATGCGATAGCTAGGGGAGCGGATATGCGTGGCTGGTAGCCTCAGCCACCCAGCTGATGGAGAAGCGTTTCAACATTTTGACAGAACTTTTCCAAGTTTCGCACGAGACTGCAGGAATGTGCGCCTTGGAGTTGCAACAGACGGTTTCAATCCATTCGGAACAATGAGAACTTTGCATAGTACATGGCCCGTTGTTATGATGCCGTACAATCTACCACCGCCAATGTGCATGAAGAAAGAATATAACATGTTATCAGTATTGATTCCAGGCCCTAAATCTGCCGGAAAGTGCCTCAGTGTACTCATTGAGCCAATGATCGAGGAGCTAATACATTTATGGGTTGTTGGAGTCCATACTTTTGATCGAGTAGACAATGAGGTATTCTTGATGAAGGCATCGGTGATGTGGACTATCAGCGACTTTCTTGGTTTAGGGATGCTTGCGGGGTCAACGGTGAAAGGGTACAAGGCATGTCCAATTTGTCTAGATGAGCTAACTTCAGAGCATATATGTGGGAGGATAGTTTATGAAGATCATCGAAAATGGCTCCACCAAGACCACCTTTGGCGATTGAGTAAGGCATTTAATGGGAAGGTGGAGTTTGGCGGAAGACCCTATCAGAAGAGTGGAGATGAAATTTTGGAGGACATTAGGTCACACATTTACCCTATTCATAGCCAACATGATGACTTGAAGGTGCCGCACAATCCGAATAACAGACAGTGTTGGCATCACGAAAGCATATTTTGGAAGCTGCCTTATTAGTCATCATTGAAGATCAGACATTGCTTACATGTCATGCACATTGAAAAAAAATGTATGTGACAACATCCTTGGAACCATTTTTTCGATTGATAAGAAGTCTAAGGATGGTCCAAAAGCTCGCGCTGCTTTGAAGAAGAGGAATGTGCGAAAAAATCAGTGGCAAAGAGAGGGTGACGAGGGGAAGGCGAAGGTTACTCATGCACACTTTTTAGTTAAAAAGGATGTTCTAGAAGATGTGTTCCAGTGGTTCAAGGATGTTAAGTATCCTCTTGGTTATGCAGGTAGTTTGAGAAGTAAGGTGAAAGTGAGTTCCCCATCACAGTTTTATGGATTGAAGACGCATGATTGCCATGTATTGCTTCAACGTCTTATTCCAGTGGTTATCAGAGGGTTCCTGCTAGAAAACGTTATGAAGCCATTGATAACACTGTCAAATTGGTTTCGTCAACTATGCAGTAGGGAGCTTAAGAAGGAGGTTGTGCGTGACATGAAAACTGAGATAGTGATGATTCTCTGCAATTTGGAGCTCATTTTTCCTCCACATTTTTTTACATCTATGGTTCATCTCATGGTTCATCTGCCCGAACAAGTATTCCTTACAGGTCCAGTACACTATACATGGATGTATCCAATTGAAAGGTAAAATATTTTTTCATTGCTAATATTATGTTAGTTATGTAATATGTAGGCAATTACGAAAATATTGTACTCACCCTCTATATGTTTTTGCAGGCAATTAGGAAAATATAAAAAGTCTATGAAGAATACACGTTACCCGGAAGGTAGTATTGCTGAACGGTACCTCGTACATGAGTCGGTGATGTATTGTAAGTCTTATCTCAGACGGAAAGACCACGAAGATATCGACACTTCCCCAGAGTGGAATATTAGCTGTGTTTCACTCTTAGTAAGACCAGATATTATCGAGACTCGTTGCTAGTTCAGGTTGACTGAGGCAGAGACTGTTGAGGCTCACTGGCAAGTCTTGGTGGAAACAGACGAAGTCAAACCTTACCTAGAAGAACATCTCAGAAGGTTCAAGGCTAAAAATGGTGAAGATTTCGACGATCTTCGTCGGAGGAGGAGTTTTCTTCGATGGTTCTTAACATGGGTACATCCAACTATTAATTGTTGTAAGGTTCTTTGAGGGTTTATAACACTTATCTTTCACTTATCTAACGCTTATCTCTCAGGTGTCCCTTAAGGAACAAAACTTGGACCAGAGCTTGGTTGCAAGAATAAAGTCATTAGCTCAATGATCTCAGTAATTCCGGGTTTGTAAGTCGTGTTATGTGAACGGTGTCAAGTTCACCTCGTTTGATAGGGATCAAAGAACCGTGACTCAAAACAGCGGTGTCATGATAGACATGGGTTCATCCAAGTTCTACGGCCATGTTAACTACGTGGTCGAAGTATTATATGCAGGCCGCATGCCAGTGGTGTTGTTTAAGTGCACATGGCACAACTCTGACGACGGGGATGATCTTGACACCGTTATAACAGATCATGGAATAATATCAATGGATACAAACAACAGTTACTATGAGGATTCACCGTTCATAATTGCAACCAAAGCAAAACAAGTATTCTACATGGACGATCCAAAGGCCGGTGGTACTTGGAAGGTAGTACAAGAAATGTCGCACCGCAAAGTCTACAGTGCTGAAGTACTTGCCATAGATGAAAACATATCGCGTACCGGAGATCATATATTCGAGCATTACCAAGAGGACACTCCCACGGTGATACAACTTTACCAAGATCTTCAACTACTTTTGGATGAAGATGGAGACAAATACGAGGACGAGGCGAGGACGAGGACGAGGACGAGGACTAAACTAATATTATTATGAATTTGAAAACAAAATTCGTATTTACTTATTTCTCATACATTATACATTATGTATTTGAAATAATTATTTCTATTTTGGAATCACGAATCTTTTGGAACACATAAATACTGACTATTTTTTTCTTCGTCGAAAAGATATATTTTTGGTTTAATATTGTATGAATGATGATACAAATCTCTATTTGAAACCCAATTTAATGTCATTTTAGGTTGACATTCAAGCGACGAAGATTGCAATCTTCGTCGCTTCGGTTAGGGTTAACAGTCACTGAGGCGACCAATATTGACAACTTCGTCGCTTCGATTAGGGTTAATAGTCAATGAGGCAACCAAGTATGGATCCCCAAGGTAACCCTATGAATACAATATTGGTCGCATCAATCCATTGAAGCGACGAAGAATTGAATTTTCATCACTCCAGTACATTGAAGCGACTAATATTGCATTCTTCGTCGCTTCAACGGATTGAAGCGACCAATATTCGATTCTTCGTCGCTTCAATATATTGAAGCGACTAATATTCGATTCTTCGTTGCCTCAATGGATTGATGCGACCAATATTGCATTTTTTGTCGCTTAAATCCATTGAAGCGACGAAGAATCGAATATTGGTCGGTTCAATATATTGAAGCGACCAATATTGGATTCTTCATCGCTTCAATCCATTTAAGCGACTAAGTTTTCAATCTTCGTCGCCTAGGTGTGATTATAATTCCAGATCACAGATCTGTTCTTTCATTCTCTAATCAGTTTTCTCTTCTTCTCTTCTTCTTTGTTTCTCCTCCATCCCCAATCTCATCATCGAAACCCTATATCTCTTTTATCATCTCTTCTATCATCGAAACCCGAGACCCACTCTGATTCCCACATCAATCTTCCTCTCCCTTGGATACATTGAAACTCTGATACCCACATCGAAACTGGAGACCCATTCCCGTGAATAATCCGGCAGCTACCGTGAGTTCACTCGCATCCAAGACAAGGCCGTCTCAGTCTCACAGTGTAGTAATAGTAGACACGACTAGTCTAGTACTAATAGACTATTCCTCACTCTATAATCTATTCAGGTAAATCTTCTCAAGTTTCATTCTTTCTGTCATAAAAACAAAAGCATTCTATTCTCTGTTTGTACAACTTTTACTTCTCCCTGTTCAGAATTATTTGTTCTTTTTTGGGTTTAGAAAAAAGAAGAAAGCTTGATTTGTAAAGAGACAAAAATTTAAGGTCTTGCTTGGTGTGCGAAAGACCCTGTGTTTTACGTTTATAGCCAAAGTGGAGGTACCTTTTTATGTTTATTAACAACAAAAGCATGAACTGATTACACGGACTTTTAGGGCTCTTGATGTAATTTGGTTGAGAAATACATTTTCCAGTTTCACCTATAGTTATGAGTTCTTGTTTGAGATGTTGATAGTTGATACCATGCTATGCTGTTCTTGATAGATACAGGTAATGTAACTAGCCCCGGTTAATTGATCTTTCTGCTTGGAATTATGGATATGTACTTGGGCAGACTGTTGCTCTGGTTTGGATGATACATAAGTTCAGCTTAGGTGTCTTGTTGTCATGATTAATCATAGTTATGTCATACCTTATTGCTTATATTGCTGGGTTTGATTGGAAACGTGAACATGCATGTAACTGCTGCCTTATCATATATGTACCTAGCTAGCTAGTAGATTGATCTATATATACATACATGATATGCAAGAGACTAGGTTGAAGTTCACTAACCCTTGGACAAAATGAATTGTATAAAAGTATGCAATGCCTGTGAGGATTGGCCATGATTTCGGGTGTAATGTCAAAACTCAAAATTAGCAGTTCTCGGCACAAGTTTCAGATTTTGATATTGCTTATACAGATATGCTATGTCCCTATGGTAACAGTTTTGCATGTTGTTGGAACAAGATAATACTGTCCAGAAATTTCATGTTGTAGTCATATTAGATGTCTAGCATCAAGATTGCCGAAGAATTTTGTTCTTAGACTTCTCTTTTTTGAGAACAAAGAAGTTTTAAATTTGAGCTGCCTTTGTTGAATACATTTGCAAAAAGTTTAAGAAAAGTTTCTCAACTTACATACATATCTTTAATAGTTTTGCTGTAAGGTTGTTACACATGCTCTACTTACGATATGGGGCTTAAATAACTTGACAGTATATACATCTGGTTGTAGGTCAGGGGAATGTTTTATCATGCATTTAATGGGTACATGGACCATGCTTAAACTATGACAATAGATTCTTAATTGCTTGATAGTCCAGGAGAATCGTGTGGGTCATCAGAGTGGAGTTGAGCTAGGGTTAGGGACCCTTAATCAAACTAGTTTTAGCTAGCTACTCTATTTGTTCATTTGAAGACTAGAGGAGGAGTTCTGAGATTGTGCATTGTAGTTATCCTTCTTCCTTCTCTTTACTGTTTTTTTTTCCTCACTAACATGTCATGCACTAATCTTTTCCTCACTGACATGAACATTATTTTAATGTTTTAACAGAATGCCTCCCGGAAGTACAAGTCACCAAAAGAGGAAAGCGGCGCTCCAGCATCGTGAAGAGGCGGCGACAGCGGCGGAAGTGGCAGGGCAAGCATTGAGCGGAGCGGGTCCTTCCGTATCGGGCTGCCCCACGGGACAATCCAGGACCCCGTCGGGACATCATTCGGAGAGTTTAGGGGGTTTCACGTCGGCCCCAATGCTTGAGGACACCATTCCATTAGTGGAAAATAGCGATGCCACTGCTTCAGAGCGCCCTCCTGCCCTCAACATCCGATGTAAGAATACCAAACTCCCAGACATGGTGGACATGGCAACCGGAAACACGACAACGGCGCAGCGCGGGGTCGTGTCGGGACAAAGACTGAGTACCTCGTCCAGATGAACAACAATAAGCGACTAAAGGTGGAATACTCTACGAGGCATCTTGGTCCTGCGACGAGAGAGTTTAGAAGTCTGATGTCCCGAGACATTGGTAGCATCATACGCAGTAAAGTTCCAATGCTAGCGCCTACCTTTTTGTCACTTAGCGATGTGCAACACGACATCGTCAATACCGGTATTGAGGTATACTTACTGTGCTTAGCTTAGTTTGTTACTTTACGGTTTATGTAATTATAACTTTTAATTAACACATTTTAAATTTTTGTGCTAGATGAACTATGACATCCCAGCGGCCGATGTGGAGATGTGGAACTTTATTGATGTGATGGCGCGAACAATCTACAAGGATTGGAAGCATGATTGCAATCAGCATTATCTCCACGTCAGCCAGGAGACTCCTGCCGAGTTCCTAGGCAGGGAAGAAGAATGGGCGTGGTTAAAAGGCCACTTCGAAGACCCTGCTTACCTAGTAAGCTTCATAAACTATCCGCACAGTTTTTCACCAACGATTTAAAATTTACATGTTTATCTATTCTTATTTTTAAATGATCATTTTGTGTGCCAGAAACTGTGCGAACGAAATCGAGGAAACCGAAACAAGAACAAGGAGCAGCAGCTCAACCACCATTCAGGATCCCTCGCCCTCTCATACCGAAGCGAGGTGTTGGAAAAGGGGGGTCATAAAGCGTCGGTCGTCCAGACTTGGATTGACGTATACCAGCCGGACAAGAATGCGGCTGAGAAAGTGGTGAGCGAAAATATGTTACGTTACGTTATTACAATTATTTTTGTTTACCATATTGTAATATTATTTAATTAATATATTTTAATTGAGCAGGCGGTAGTGAAGCGAAGGCTCGACGAAGTCTTGTCGCAACAAGATAGTGCAGCGGGTGACGTTGACGGCGATGTGGTTTCCCGAGACCATCATCTTCCTCTTGATACACAAATAAATATCATAGAAGAAGAGGTGGGTTCAAGGCCCGGGACCTCTATAAGAGGTAATACTATAAAATCTGTGCTCGTTTATCTCGATTTACGTTTTGCTCGCTTTTTGTGTACTATTTAAACATATTTATTTGTTCTTGTTCAACGTGACAGAGGTGGGGTGCGCAGCCACACACGACCCCAAACCCAGAGGAGGGGCCCGGGTGACCGTCAATGTGGAGGAAACCCAATCCCTCAAAAGGGAGGTCGCTGAAGCCAAAGAGGAGGCGCGCAAATCCAGAGAGGATTATAATGACCTCACCCAAAGGGTGCAACAAATGGAGGCCTTTATGCGATCGATCCAAGCTGGGAGTCAACAAACTCCAATTCCGCCACCTGGCACGCAATCCAGCTGCAATGCCGTCCCCGACCATGACTCTATTTTGTGAACAATAGTATTTAGGGTTTGTATAAACTGTGTACGTGTTGATTTGTGGTATATTTTTCTATATGACTTGATTTGTGTTTGAATGAGTTCGTTTATCATATATTGTGCTTTGAAATTGTGAACTGTCGTAACTTGGTACGTTAACATTTAATTTTTTTTCCTGTCACCCAATGGAGTGACGAAGATTGATCAATCTTCGTCGCTTCAATGCAAATGAGGTGACGAAGATTGATCAATTTTCATCGCTTCAATGAAATTGAGGTAACAAAGATTGATCAATATTCGTCGCGTCAATGTAAATGACATGACGAAGATTGATCAATCTTCGTCCCTTCAATGAAAATGAGGTGACGAAAATTGATCAATATTCGTCGCTTCAATTCAAATGAGGTGACGACGATTGATTAATCTTCGTCGCTTCAATTCAAATGAGGTGACGAAGATTGATCAATATTCGTCGCTTCAATGTAAATGAGGTGACGAAGATTGATCAATCTTCGTCACTTAAATTCAAATGAGGTGACGAAGATTGATTAATATTCGTCGCGTCAATTCAAATGAGGTGACAAAGATTGATCAATTTTCGTCGCTTCAATGTAAATGAGGTGACGAAGATTGATCAATCTTCGTCGCCCCACTTTCACCAATGTTAGTCGCTCAAACAGAGGAGCGACAACTCCTATCTTCGAGGCGCAAATTCGAAGCAACGAAGATTGTCTTTGTCGCGTCAGTTAAAATGAAGCGACGAAGATTGATAAGTGAATGGACCAATCTGAGGCGACGTGGCGTTGGCGATGAAGACTTGGTCACATCTCATCGAGGCGACCAAAAAATGATCCGAGGCGACCATAAAACTTCATCGCCTCGGATCTCTTCCCCAATAGTGTACGTATGCATGTGATGTGTTAATTTATACATATCCGTTGATACAGTTTTAAGACTAATTGATATGTTTTTCCGTCACGTCTTTATCTAATCGCCATGAGTTCAAGACTTCAAGCTAGATCGTGTATATAATACTATGTACGTAATGTGTGAAGCGTAAGTAGTTTGTAATGGTGCGCTTCGGTTTATTCTTGCCAATTTTTTCCATGCCCTAGAGTCCCAGACCCTATACCGTTGCATACTTGCATTATTGATACTGTGTACTCCCTAAAATAATAGCATCCAAAAGCATTCCTTAAACTTGCCTCAAAAATGGAAACGCTTCTAAAGTCCATGGGAGTACGGCGGTATACAACTTGAATTGCCTGAAAAATGGAAACGCTTCTGAAGGCCTTAGAATTACTAAATTAGTATAGTGAGGAAGGACATCGTATCCATATGCCAGAGTCTAAATTATCCAGGCAAACCATATATACATTTCGAAATAGACAGCCCAATACATGTGAATAAGCAAAAGCCTTGAACGGCATTAGCATAACGTACACACAAATTAAGCTAGCATGTTAGAGTACACTTAAATCCATGGAAACACGAAATCATATTATTTATCATTACGATAAGAAAGAACGAAGTTTGTACGTATAGCCAGTACTGATCATCATAATTGATGAGTTTATATACGAAGGAAGCGGGCGAGGCGGTGCGTGGTAGCTGAAAGAATGTGCTAGCTTTGAACCAGCATCTTCCCGCCGCCGTTGCCGGAGATGAACGGGTGCTGAAGCACTTCCACCACCGACATTCTCTTACCGGGATTTCTCTGCAAACAGCAAGAAATAAAATGCCAAAACTCTCTCGACGCCGTGGGAGGCGCCTCAGGCGGCTGCGTCATGCATATGGCCTTCCTTAGGCTAGCCCAGTCTCCCAAATTGAACGGAAACCAGCCCATGTACAACTCCAAGATACTGACTCCGAACGACCATACATCTCCCACGTAGGCATCGCATATACCCTGATTGTCATCGGTGTTAATTCTCTCCGGGCTCATATACGCTGTGGTCGCCACGGAGACAACTCTGCCGACTCCAACATCGGCGAGCTTGACCTCGTTGCGAGCGTTGACGAGTATATTGGAGGGCTTGATGTCGAGGTGGACGACGCGTCGTTTATGTAGGTAAGCCAGCCCTGTGAGGATCAGCCTCGCCAAATCCGACAAGGCTTCCTCATTGTCGACGTGCTTCCCCTCCAACGACCCGCCGTCCATGAACTCGAGGAGGACCTTGATCTCATCATCGTCGCCTTTAACTTCGAATATGTCGTGGCACTTGAGCACGTTAGGGTTGTCGACGTCGCGGAGGATTTGGTTCTCGCGGATGATCTGAAGCCTCACAGACTCCTCCTCTTGGTGTCGACCGTGGAGCACTTTCAGCGCGTAGAGCTGCTCCGTCGGGTTGTGCACCACCTTGTACACCGTGCCGCTGCTGCCGCTGCTAATTTGTTCCACTCGCTCCAGGTTTGACAGCTTGATCAGAAGTTGTGGCCCCGTCGACGGAGCTAGAGTACGTGGGACTTGTAGGAGAAAGAGGCTGGTGTACGGAACTTTGACTCATCAACGGAGAACGTTTCAGGAAGCTCTATTGTTTGTATATTTTTGAGAGTTGAAGATGACCGGCGAAGTTTCATCTTATTCAGCATTCTTAATTAATCAGTTTCTACTTTTAGTCTTACTTTTCTCTTTTTTTTTCTTGGCAGAACTTGCTTTTTGAAACTCGAATTTCATCTATATGGACTTATGGAGTCTCCCTTAATTAATTTTCATGATATTTCACCTACGTAGCTAGCTAGCAGACCTGTTCTTCTTTCTCTGTCGACTTTTCAAAAATGAGAAACTTCCTGGATGGTTTATAACCATTGCAAGGAATTGAAGTAGTGAATTCAGAGGAATGCACAGCCATTTTCATTGACTATTGAAGTAAACAAAAGGTATTTATGATAAGAACGAGAGCATACCAACGTGCCAATATCATCATCTTGCTTTTTTCTACAAGACCGGATTTAGTCTTGATTTAGCAAGGTTGCAGCCAACATTGAGACAAATTAAAACCAAGTTAAATACCCTTAATTGTTTTTTTTATTTCTATTTATTGAAACATTGTAATTAAATACTTTAGCTAGCTAGAGAAAGAGTTGAAATCCATTGACAAATAAGCGAGGGCAAGACTTCTCCTGGTTTGACAAGGAAAGCATTCACCTCAGTAGCACATCTCCATTTAATACACAAACGTTTAACGCATAGGCCAGGTTAGGAACTTGAGATGCTCGCACAGACATGTAGTTCAATCACTAACATGACCGGCTTTCACCTTTTCCATGAAATATGCCGACAGTGTAATCAAGCAAGGAGAATTGAGGACCCTGTCACCAAATACACATACATACACGTTTAAATGGCTTCTGCTCATGCTTCCCAATGGAGTCAAATGAGACTCGCGCGGTGCCGTGGTGGAAGAGCTAGGCAGTCATGCACGGTAAGGAAGTTTGGTCCGTCAACGATTTGTATATGAAATTTTGGACGAGCACGTTGAAGTCTTGAAAATGACCGGCAAGTCTTCATCAGCAACTTTATTTAACATCTTTCAATATTAATTAATCAGGGACGTTTGTCTGGTTTTATAATAACAGATATGCAATTTCCATGGCATTGTTATTCATTCTACCCTGACTGTTGAACGTGAGAGAAACTTCTATTTTGGTCAGCTAGAAAATCAGGTTGTTTGCACTAGAGGGCTTGTAGATTTCCTGGATAATGCACCTAATCGAACAGGAATTAGAAGGCAATTAGAGGGGCGCAGATCGAGTACAACGTACCCGTCATGTTATTGATGTTAATGCAGATTAGAGGGAAAACATGAAGAGATCGAAAGAATAAACTTCAAACGGAGTCCGCGGATAACAACAATGAAATTTGATACGAAACTTAAAAAGTGACATACTATTGTAATACTTTTGAAACCCAAGGTATTTGAATTTGATTGGAAACGTTTATACCTCATGGCATGGCTCTCATATGTTTGCCTTTTTATTTCGATTGGTCGAATCAATTTCTGTGTAAACCATTATTTGATTATTGACAAAAACAACGATTTATAGCATCCTCAATAGCCTTGTTAATTCAAATATAAAGTTAAATTTGATTAGTTTTCTGCTCCAACATATACCCTAAACATAAGTTAAATACAGTTTTTTGTTAAAATTCTAGTCATATTTAAGAGAGAGTTTGACTCAAAGTTAAATTTTTTTTCTTCAATTCCTATTACGTTTTCTCTTTTTAAACTATACATGCATGAATCCGGGAAAGTTGAGTCATCTTTGTTTGATCTAGTATTTTCATGGCATTGTTTCATCAAATAAATAATCAACGGAAAATGAAATTGTTGAGATTTTGATAAAAACAACACAATTAAGTTTTTCATCCCCTAAAGCCTGAGATGGTTTTGAAAGCCAGCTATTTCCCCTCCACCACCCTTTGAAAATGGCACTTCCTTCATCGGTTTTATAAGAACCGACGATGAAATCCTCTCACTGATTGATTCCCACGCTCGGTTCACTAGTGTCATCGCCAAGAAAGCACAATCTTTCCCTTGTTTGGCAGCATATCTAAAAGCAGAGCCAACACACTGGTTGTTCCGTTGTTCAATTTAACGGGTAGGGCTGGCCTGGGGGTAGCTACATCCATCAAAGCCATGATGTGAACTCTCCCCTCAAACATGGATTGGGGGAGAATGGAAACCCAAGGAGACAAAGGACCCCATTGGCACACATACAGGTTTTAAATGGCTTTCATGGAATTTGGAGTGTCGTCAAAGTACTCTTGCATCAAATCTACACGTTAAATAGCCCTTTGGATTGTGCATGCCACTTGCAAAATATTAACCCATAATTTAAACGATTCTTTTTAGTACCTTCCTTTTGTCTTGGAATTCGACGGTGTTCATAAAGTAAAGAATAGTATAGCGATGAAGGATATTGTCTCCAGACTTAAAATTGGCCAGGCAAACCATACGCCTTCGCAAACCAAATGTGAATAACCATACACAGAATAAGCTAATATTTGACCCTTGTTAGATTAGCAAGTATGAATACCAGTACCAAAGGCAGATGTGAGGAGTGTGAGGCTGTGAGCTGTGACATTAACTTCCCTCATCTACATGATAGAGCTACGTCCCCAACTTGATAGTACCCAAGAAATGACATGGTAGAGGCACACAGAAAAAAATATAGATCAAAAACAGGGAGGGAAATATGGAGGTAAAAAAGGGAATAAAGATTAAAAGTAAAAAAGAGAGAATCTCAGCAACTTTCCTTTTCTGTGTAATTTCCATGTAGGCATGTAACCCTGATGATGATGATGATGATGATGATGATGATGGACAGAGAAAGATTCGTGCACTGAGAAATTACAAAGGTAAACCCAACTAACTTAAACACCCATATTAAGCTAAACAGCTTACTCCATATCGATGCCCTCCTAGAAATACCCAGCAAAACGATTTAACCAAAAATGGAAACAGATGCTTAGCACTTACAACCCAAAAATCCAATCCCCAACGAAATCACCCACATTAGCCAAAACTAGTATATAATTTCTTGAAATTTAAAGAGGAGGGTGATTCCCCCAAGAATACAGGTTCCTATTTCTGGTAAAACCACTCACATAACCAATGACATAAATGGTTGATTCGGAAGGAACTTAAACACCAAATTCCCCAATTCTTCTTGTTCCTTTTGGGACTAAAATCATTAAAATTTGGGTAACACAAAATCATATTCATCATAAAAAGAGGAAAGACAGAAATGTAATTAACCAAGTAAAAACCATCATCACAGTAATTGAGGTTTGGAGAGATATAGAAAGTACTCTGCTGAGGGCTAAGACGGCGGTGGCAAAAGAGTGTGTAGATTCTGGTGGACCTGCGGCTGCCCTCCGCCGTTTCCTGAGATGAATGAGTGCTGCAGCAATTGCGCCGCCGACATTCTCCTGTTAGGCTCTCTCTGCAGGCAGCAAGAAATGAAATGCCGGAACTCTCTAGACGCCGTTGGCGGCGCCTCGGGCGGCTGCGACATGCATATGGCCCACATTAAGCTAGCCCAGTCTCCCTGAGCCCGTTGGACATTGAACGGAAACCGGCCCATGTAAAACTCCAAGATGCTGACTCCAAGTGACCAAATGTCGCCGGCGTAGGCGTCGTACTTGCCTTGGTTGAGATCGGTGTTGATTCTCTCCGGGCTCATGTAGGCTATGGTTCCGACGGAGGAGTTGCAAGGGTCCATAGTCTGGGCCAGGATTCTGCTGACTCCGAAGTCGGCGATCTTGACCTGGTTCCGAGCGTTGATGAGGAGATTGGACGGTTTGATGTCGCGGTGTACGATGTGTCGTCTGTGGAGGTAAGAAAGGCCGGTAAGGATTTGACGTGTCAAATCGGAGAGGGTTTTCTCGTTAGCGATGTGTTTGCCTTCCAACGACCCGCCGGCCATGAATTCAAGGAGGACCTGGATCTCGCCGTTGTGGTCGAACATGTCGTGGCACTTGACGACGTTAGGGTTGTCGACGTCACGGAGGATTTGGATCTCGCGGCAGATCTGGAGCCGCACCGACTCGTCGTGGTTGCCGTAGATCACTTTCAGCGCGTAGAGCCTACCCGTCGGCTTGTGGACCACTTTGTAAACCGTGCCGCCGGCGCCGCTGCCAATCCGGTTCGACCGCTCCAGGTCGGAGAAGCTGATCATCACCGCCTCCGACCCCGACGGTGCCGAGCTCGGCCCCGGTGGCAGCGGTAGCGGCACCGCTAGCGACGTGTCGCGCTTTGGCATCGGTAGGCTCAGGTCCGGTCGGCGTCGCACCCTGTCCTTCCTGGCGGAGGGGGACGACGATGAAGAGGAGGAGGAGGTCACTGGCGGCGGCTGAATCGGACTCATGATGAACGACAAAGACGACCTAAGCTTCTTCCGGCTCCGATTTCAAAACTCAGCTCTCCGAATCGAATCAAATGGAAAGCAGCAGAGAGAGAGAGAGGAGTTAATGATGGAGGAGATGAAGAAGGTCACGACGATCAGAACGGCTCGCCGTTTCGCTCCGTTTCATGGGGCTCGGGGTTTGATTGATTGGAATGATGTCGTTTGTTTGCTATTTAATTCCTTTTTCTTCGTGTTTTTGAGAATCGGAGACTTCTGGAGAAGCAAAGGGAAAAGAGGAGGAAAGCCACGAGAAAGGAAAAAAAAGAAAAGGAAAGAGAAAGAAGACGGGTTTTGTTTTCTCCTCCTGAATTGTTATTTTCTTAACTTTTTAGAAAATAAACCAGAGAGCGTGTGTGTGAGGAATTGGTGATGTGGAAATATCATCTTCATCATCATTATCATCCATTTGTTGGCTTCACGCTCCGTGAGACTAAGTTCATCCGTTAAGTTACAAGGTAAGGGTCGTTGGAGTAGTAAGACAATAAGTCAGTGTCGTGTCATTCACTTTATGATAATTGCATCCATCCGTTGGATCAGGATCAGGGTTACAACTTTATTTATATTTAATTTTTATTAATCATTTAAAATAACGTAGAAGTATATACGATCATCAAACATCACTATGATAACGTGGAAGTATATACGGTCAAGATTAAGAGCGTCACGTGGCATTGGGTCAGGTCAGGAGGCTAGAAGTGTCCCAGAGATTGATCCAGGGGAGTTCTTGCTCAGGCAAAAAAATACCGTTGGATGGTTGATTTTTCACTTTTTTTCCTTTTTGGGGCTACAACTACATGACAACCAGGCAAAACACCCCCTTATGAACTTGTTCTAAGAGAGAGTGGTGTGACAAGAACCAATCAAGATTAGTCTTCTTTAAGGGGCCCACACAGCTGCGAGTGTGAAAGGTCGACTTCTTTAACCCCTACGGTTTGTACCATGATTAGTTCGTGGAGCTGACAAAGTCTTTGATTGGTAAAGAATAATTGTAGTACCGGAAGTGCCCTCGAGAGTAAATGCTGTTGCAGCGCGGGATTGGTAAGTTGGTCTGAGAGTTTACGTGGAGCGGGGAACATTTGAAAATTGATGCAAGTATCAACTTTTGTTTTGTTCCCCGCCGGCGGTTAAAGTAAATGTTTCTATTTTTTAAAAGTAAAATGTTGAATATGTATTTGTGTTGGATCCGGGTCGGGTTCCCAGAGGGATTGTCTGGGTCTATGTGAACTATGACACAGTTAGAAACTCACCATCATCATTATCGAACTTAAGAGAATAAGGAGTGATTTTACGATGTATTGCCCAATGGTAGGGATCATCATGGGTTGGCCTAGGCCGACTTTGGCCCTAAATTTAAGGTTTAGAGCTGGACTTGGTCAAAAGTTAAAGAAAACAAGGTCAGGCTGGGCTGGGCTGAGACCACAATTTGGAAGTCCTAACCCGCCTATTAAGGCTACGCCATAGAGGCCGGGCCAAGATGGACCTTAAATTAAAAAAAAAAATATATATATATATAAGGTTTGAGGTATTACAATTATTAATTTATGATATTTATTTTGAAAATATGTTTGTAAGTTGAGAAGAGTGAGGAGAATAATAGAAAAATTATAAAAAAAAATAAGAAAATATGATAATAATCATATACTACATGTCCCAAGTCCTACCCAAATTTTAATGAGACTAGGCTGACCCGCCTTAACACGAGGTCAGGTCGGGCTTTGGCCTCATGGACCGGGTGGGCTAAAACAAGGCTGGAGGGTTTGAGGTCAAATGATGACTCTTACCTAATGGTCTGCGGTTAAATTTTGCACTAGTTTTCCCTCTCATATGTCTTGTACATGCCACAGCAAGTAAAAAAATTAACATGCACACCATTAGACAGCACACCGAAGATGCACTCGAGAATAAGAATCATCTATTTATCCGATTATTGAGGGAAAAAAAGATTGTTTTCTCAATTTGTTCGAATCTTCTACTCTTGTCCTTTTTTTGAATTTTTTTAATACGTATTAAAAAAGTGGGGTTGTTTTCCGAATTGTCATTTTCTTCCCATTTTAATCTCTTAATTAAAAAAAAAAATTTAAAAAGTTAAGGTTATTAGAGTAATTTAATAGATACTTTTCTTTTAAAATATTTCTCCCCTCTCTCTGTATCACATGCTCCAATTTTTTTTCTTCTGTCCTATTTCTTCTCTTCTGTTTCATGCTTGAGTAATTGCTGCAGTAAAAATAGAGAATCTAATGTAGTAATGAATAAAAACAGTTTATTCTTTTGATTTCTAATGTATTCTTTTAATTTTTTTGAAATAAAATTATTACAAAGTTAAATATATATATATATATATGTATGCTTAAAAATACACACACATTTATTTAGAAAAAATATATAGACACACATAGTGTGTGCGCTCCATCTAGTTGTAAATAACAAATAACAAATAATTTGTTTTAAAAAAAAATCCCTATTTTTTTCTCTCAAGTGCTCACGTAGTCTAGGTCTCATCATTTGGTCCGCGGGCCTCGTAAGGCCCGAGAAGCTCAAACTCGGCCAGGCCCCAAAAAATTCTGCAATAGGACCAGCCCATTGGGCTTAGTGTCTCAAGCCCGGCCCGATCCGTAAAAGTTCGTCTTGTATTTTAATTTCTTAAATTTAATATATGATTATAATTTATTAATTTATACTTATATATAAAAAAATATATAATAAGATAGAGATTAAGGAATGTAAACCTCCACTTGTTCGATTTTGATGTTGTATAAGTGTACAACATTACAATTGTAATATTCGAATCTTTTTCTCACGCGCGAGAGTTAAACCTAGGCGGCGGCATCTTTCTCTTCCATCTCTCATCCAGCGGAGGCCGCACTTGGGCAAGTCGTTTTCGGCCTCGTCTTCGTTGCTTTGGTTTGTTGTCGGATGGGAAGTCGATGCCCAAGCAGTCTTTGCGGTTTGGTCGGTTTGCTAATTTGGCAGGTTCTCGGCTTGGTGCTTCGGGTGTCGGCGTGTTTGCTCTAGTGTTCAACGGTGAGCGGCGGCTGTGGAGGGTGGTTCTTCTCGATGCCAGTTTTAGGGTTGTGTTGGATCCGGTTTCTGCCGATGGGGTCGTGTTTTGCTGTTAGAGCTTGGGTACGACGGTGATATCCTATTTGGTCAGCATAAGGGTTTTTTCTTTGGGTTAGCAAGTTGGGCCAACTTCATGGAATGTCATGTTTTTTGGACTTTTATTTTTTAGGTATTTAGTTGTTTAACTAATTATGTTTATGGTCATCTTGTTTAGGACCCTAGATTCAGGTACTGTTGATACCAGAGCTTATTTGCATCTTTTTGGGACTGCGTAATTCATGGGGATGACATACTTACCAAAATAGTGTGCTTAGGGGTATGTTCATCATTTTTAGTGTGTCTTCCGTCTGTCGTTAAAGGATGTAAGTAAGTTCAACTATGTTAGAGCTTACCGTACGGAGTCATTTCACAAAGTCAATTTCATGTGCAAAATGGTTATGTGCAGTTTGCTTTACTCAATTAAAACTAGTTGATGATATCTAATTGTTAAAATCTGCAGAGAATGATAAGATATAAGTTTATAAAGTTTGGTTGTATCATGACTATCAATGCGATATGGGTTGTCAAAATTATGGGTTGCATATTGTGTTTTGGACGAAAATTGGTATCATAGGCAACAGATAACATGAAGGGCTTTAAAGTCTTTTCAATGTCATTAATGTGGTCAGCCAATAAAATGGATGGAACAGTGACTGGAGGTACCACGATGATGCAAAAACTAATAAGTTTGAAAGTATAGGTACCAAACTAACCTGAAAAAAAAAAATTAGGTACCATACATGCATTTTTTCTTTATCTTCTATTGCAGCCGATATAGGGAGAATGAGAAAGTGAAACCTTTTCATCTTTCTCTAATAAGTTATTTGTATTTATGTTCTTCGGACATCCCAAAAAAATGTATTCAGGTAGAGCGTATTTAGTTAGGAAGATATTTTTGCATCTTACATTTCTTTGGTTTCTAGCTAAGCCACAATGGTTTACTACAATACTTCTAAATGATGTACATATCTCAATTGCATTAATGCAATTTCGTTATTCTCTAAAAAAAAGTTCAGAATTCTGATACTCGAAAAAATTCAAAAAAAATATCCTTGTACTTTAACATCAAGTCTTTTAACTTGGTAATTTTAATTTTTTTAAATCTTTGTATACCTACTAATGGTATATGGAAAATTCTACATTTTTAAGTGGTCAAGTTGATGGAAATGGTATTCGACAGTGAGTTTTAAAATACAAGAGACTATTTAGGTAATTTTCTAACAGTGAGTTTTAAGTACATGGGTAACACTGAATTCATTGATTTACACTTTTAGTTACTTGAATCACACAAAATCCTTGTATGCTTACTAATGTCATATAGTTACAAGGAAAAATGGATTGGGTTCAAATAGCATCATAAATTTTATACAAACTGTTATACCGAACATTAGATTTAATGATGACCAATGACTCAGATAAATAGACATATCACTATGAGTTTGTAATTAATCAATATTCTCTCTACCTCTCTTTTCGTGCTGTATTTTTTCATATATTCCAAATCAGAACTCTTGAAAAGCGTCACATCTGGGCGATCTGGCTAAGACAAGGACGAAGTGACGAACCAAGATGTCACTCATCAACATTCAACAACTCACATCCTTGCTATTGTATATCAAATTTGAGAGTTCTACACTAGTATACCTTCCAAAAGAAACACAAAACGAAAAAAAAAGCATTATTCCCCAATCATCTCGTTTGATTCGTTAGCAACTTGGCATCAAGCTAGGCATAAGAGATTGTTGCATCATTGTTGCTTTTGACAATGAAATAGGTAAATTTCGGTGAGAGCAGTCTGGTGAGTGCTGACTTCACTCACTTCAGGTAAAAAAAACTCGGGAAAAAATAATCGTACATGTCTTACCTTCACATTGACATAAAAAAGAAGAATAAGAATACAGAGATTTATTGGAAAGAAGAAGAAGAAACGGACTACAGGAATCAAAGAAAAGAGGAGCAAAAGTGAAAGAGAGAATATTGATTAATCAATTTTAATTTTGGTAAATTTAATAAAAGATACATAAAAATAATTATATGTCTATTCATCTGAGTCATTAAACGTTTTTAATTCTAATAGCTCAGTTTCAGTGTAAAAATAGGTGTAAATTTTTTATGCCATTCAACTCAACCCAGAAAAATTAAAATATACATATGACCATTGGATGTCATCAAAACAAAATAATAAGCATATGGTAAAAGATTCTTTTATTATCTTTTAATCTTCATCTACGTGATCAACCTTTGATTAGAAATACACGTGAAACTAAACCGCCGGTAACCACGTTACAAAGTTCATATTTCAGCCCATAACACCCGCACTCTAGCGAATCACAAATGATAATTTCTTTTATGAAACCGACTCCAGGATGTGATAGAAATAATCTAAGCATCTTGTAAAAAAAATGAACATTTTTCAACTTGAATTCCCTACGTCCAATCATTGTGACTCTGTCCTTATGACTAAATCATCAATAGTCACTCCGTAAAAAAATAATTGTAGACCAAGATTTACACACACATTCTTGTGGGATTCCTATCTACCTAACCATGTCAAAATATTTGGCCAAAAAAAATTAACTTAGGTACTCCTCCCACAAGAGAATAAACAAAATACATAAATACATAGGTATATAAGTAATTCTCCAAACAAGATTTTGACCTCATTAACCGGGGTCTAAACGAACTTTAAGAAAACTATTTTTTTTCTTATGCTAAAATTAGTAAAATTATTTTTATAGTCAGATTTAAATCAAGTTTTTTACATATTACCAAACTATAAACCTTAAACCCTAAATGCTACCCAAAACTCAAAACCCTAAATAAACATTAAAAAAAAATAAACTCCCATTAGGGCGAAATGGCATCGTCTCGCGCAATGAGCTTTGATGGGCTGCTTATCGAGAAATGAAGCATTACGACGCAAATGTTGGACCTCAAGATGACAATGAGTTGGTCGATCGAGAGAATCTATGGATTCTAATCTGTCGGAGTTGAGGGACAGGAGGAGAGAAATGACCAAGAGGGGCTAACATTAGTAGTGGAGGAAGCGGGGATGTCGAGGGAGACGAGCCTCCGCCTCTGTCGCTATTCTGTGGTTGTGAAGAGGTGAAGATTTTAAATTGAAAGCTTGAAGAGATGAAGAATGAGAATGTATTTGTTGTCAACAATGAAGGAGCAATCATCAACAACAATGAAGGAGCCATCGGACAACCATCCACAATCATCAACACTTCCACAACACCATCCAAGACAACTCGATTTTTTTCCCACCAGCGATCTCTTAACCAAATCCAACTATTCTAGTTGGTCTGGTCTCATGAAAATTTGTATCGAAGGACGTAACAAGTTTTCCCTTCTCACCAAAAATCCCCCTACTGTTTCCTCTGCATAATACCAATCATGGACCACTGATAATGGCAATGTGAAGTGTTGACTTGTTGAAAACATGTCCTCTAGATTATTTTTATAGTCATATTTAAATTAAGGTTTTTACATATTACCAAACTATAAACCTCAACTCCTAAACTCCAAACCCTAGACACTACCCCAAACTCTAAACCCTAAATAAACATTAAAAAAAGAAAATAAACTCCCACAATGGGGAAATGGCATCGTCTTGCGCAATGAGCTTTGATAGGCTGCTTATCGAGAAATGAAGCATCACGATGCAGATGTTGGACCTCAAGATGACAACGAGTTGGTCAATCGAGAGAATCTATGGATTCTAATCTGTCGGAGTTAAGGGACGGGAAGAGAGAAATGACCAAGCAGGGCTAACATCAGCAGTGGAGGAGGCGGGGATATCGATGGAGACGAGCCTCTGCCGCTGTCGCTATTCTGTGGCTGTGAAGAGGTCAAGATTTTAAATTGAATACTTGAAGAGATGGAACATGAGAATGTATTTGTTGTTAACAATGAAGGAGCCATCGGACAACTATCCACAATCATCAATACTTCCACAACACTATCCAAGACAAATTAGTTTTTTTCCCACCAGCAATCTCTTAACCGAATCCAACTATTTTAGTTGGTCTGGTCTCATGAAATTTTTTATCGAATGATGTAACAAGTTTACCCTTCTCACCAAAAATGCCCCTGCCATTTCCTCTGCATAATACCAATTATGGGCCACTGACAATGGCAAGGTGAAGTGTTGGCTTGTTGAAAATATGTCCTCTAGATTGAGAAATTGGTACCTCTGATTGCCAACAGTCAAGACAATCTGGGATGCCCTGTACAAGACCTATTATGATGAATCTGACGAAACTCGAATTTTTGAGTTTCATCGCCTTTGTTTTTGGGCAAAACAGAATGGAAGACCTATTTCAGCTTACTACAATGAACTTGTAAGGTGGCTGGATGAGATGGATCAATGTCTCACATACTATTATTCTACTATTGATGGCGTCGTTCTTGAATCCTCGTATATGGCCTGTCAACGAGTTCATAGTTCCACCCATCGAGAGCCCAGCTCGACCCATCAAAA
Organism: Geum urbanum; assembly: GCA_946800695.1. NCBI lineage: Eukaryota > Viridiplantae > Streptophyta > Magnoliopsida > Rosales > Rosaceae > Geum > Geum urbanum. The sequence goes on along the minus strand of OX327010.1, from coordinate 40,090,912 downwards.
AATAGTCTTGAACCGAGACAAAGTGATGCAATCGACTCGTCGAGAGAAAGTCTCGACCCGTCTAAAAATAGACCATAACTGAGACAGTGTGATGAAGTCGACCTGTCGAGAACTGAACCAGAAGAGACATCACCGGAAATTCAACTTCCTTCTCTTGAAGCAAACATACTTGAAGACCCCTCTTTTACTCCATCAACGGAAGAGCCTGTCCAGAATGTCTTACCTGAGATACGTACTGATAACATTGAATCATGTAGTGTAAGAGTTAGTATGTCTAGGAGATCTCAACGGGAAACAAGAGGGGTTCCAAAGAAATATATGAGTCTATCATAGAAGTCATAGACAAATATCATATTGCTAGCTTTGTGTCCCATCATAAGTTGTATGGGTCAGAATGCTCTTGTTGTTATTCAATTATCTACAATATCTATTCCCAGCAATGTGCAGGAGGCCTTGGCAAATCTAAAGTGAAAGCAAACTATGAATGAAGAACTAAAAGCTCTACAAAGGAATGGAACATGAGAAACTATTCATGCACCATCTTGGTTATAGATGGGTATGTACAGTGAAATTGAAAGCAGATGGAAGCATTGATTGATATAAAGCTCGTCTGGTTGCTAAAGGTTACACTCAACAATATGGAGTTGACTATCATGAGACATTTTCTCCAGTAGCAAAGATGTGTACTTTATGCATTCTTATTGCCTTAGCAATTCAACGTGATTGGCCTCTACACCAATTTGATGTGAAGAATGCTTTCTTGAATGAAGATTTGGAAGAAGTGTACATGGACATTCCTCCGGGTGTCAACTATAGGCCATGTGATGTTGGAAAAGTTTGTCGACTGAAGAAATCTTTGTATGGTTTGAAGCAGTCTCCAAGAGCTTGGTTTGAGAGATTCTCTAGAGCTATGAAGAAGTTTGGATATTGACAGAGCAACTCTGATCATACCTTATTCATCAAACGTAAGGATGATAAGATTATTGCTCTAATTATATATGTGGATAATATGGTTGTTATAGGTAATGATCCAGGTAAGATGGAATATTTGAAGAAGCAATTATCCCAAAGTTTGAGATGAAGGACTTGAGTCCATCAAAATATTTCTTGGGAATTGAATTTGCAAGATCTAAGTTGGGAATCACTTTGTCACAATGAAGGTATGTGCTTGAAGAAGCAATTATCCCAAGAGTTTGAGATAAAAGACTTGGGTCAATGGAAATATTTCTTAGGAATTGAAGTTGCAAGATCCAAGTTGGGAATCACTTTGTCATAATGAAGGTATGTGCTTGATCTTCTTGCTGAAACAAGAATGTTGGATTGTAAATCTGCTAATACTCCTATTAAGATGAATCACAAGTTGAAATTATGTCTTTGCCAAGTTCCAACAAACAAGGGCAAATATCCTAGGTTAGTAGAAAAAATTATTTATCTATCACATACTAGACCTGATATTGCATATGTTGCTAGTGTTGTCAGTCAATTCATGCATGATCCCAATGAAGAGCATATGAATGTTGTGATACATATTCTTAGGTATTTGAAGTCTGTACCTGGTAAAAAGTCTTACTATTTTCAAAGAGTGGTGAGTTTGGAGTTATAGAATATACTGATGCAGATTGGGCAGGTGATAAGACTAACATGGCATCTACTCTGGATACTTTACACTCATTTGTGGAAGTTTAGTAACATGGCATAGTAAGAAGTAGAATGTGATTGTCTGCTCTATTATTGAAGCTGAATACCATGGAATGACACATGGAATGACACATGGAATGTGTGAACTGTAATATATTCTAAATGTATTTAAAGAGTTAGGCTTCAAGCTTCACAAGGCCATGGATTTGCATTATGACAATATAGTTGCAATTGAGATTGCTCATAATCTTGTACAACATGATAGATACAAGCATGTGAATGTTGATTGACATTTTATCATGGATAACCTCGATAAGAAGATTATAAGGTTTCCTTTTGTAACTTCTGAAGAGAAATTAGCGGATGTACTCACTAAGAGGTTGTCACACCAAGTATTTTCAGACTGGACTGACAAGTTGTGCATGATTGATATCTATGCTCCAACATGATGGGGAGTGTGGGGGAGTGTTGGAAAATATATTTATATTGTAATTAGAATTAACTTATGTAGATATGACAGGATTGTATAGATATCTTTTCGTTTTGGAAAACTACTTTAAAACTATATTAACTCCAAAATTGGGATGTGAATGAAATCACTGAATTCTCTTCGAAATATTTTTCTACTTACATGGAGTCAAGTGTTGAATGGAAAGACATATGGACCTCTTGCATTGCAAAAGTCCAGTTAATAATCTTAAAGAAATAAATTTAAAAATACTAAGAGCGTAAAATGGTACGGCCATAATTGGACTTCTTCATTCGCCGAGTATATCGAACGATATGAGTATTCTGGAATGCATACAAATCTCAGTGTTTGATATACCTCCTCGAGCCCCCATCCTTCACCAAGTCAGTTAAGACACAAATAGTGGAGCGGAACAGTCTTGCAACAAATAAACTTATCCAATCCCAAAACACGACCTTAATGCCTGACTCCCAAATTAAGTACCGAAAGTGTACCGCGATTAGCCCGATCCAAGAGACCCACGATCCACTCCAAATTCCACAAAACAGCCACCATCCCACTCCACGCAGCCCAAAAACAAAAGCCCAATGCCCTAAACAGAACTGACCCAGCCCAGTCTTCAGCCCCACTGGCCCAAACATAGCCTTAGGGTTTTGTTTCGGGTGACACTGAAGCATGTCGGAACCACACTCCATCCGACTCGACGCCGCTGGCCCAAAAGAGTGTAGCTCCTGCAGCGTCGAATCGCTCCGTCGGCACCCCCACCTTACCGCGGCAGGCCCCACCTTCCACATCGCAGTGCTTCTTCTCTCCTTGAGTCGCTCGAGGAGCCAGCCTTTGACTGTCCGCAAAGATCCCCCATCGCTCGATCAGTGGTCGCCCAAGGAGCCAGTCAGTATTGCTTCGCCGATGTAAACTGACGCCAATCGTTGCATCTAGTAAAACTCAAATCCAGAGCCCCGATGTCTCCCCCTAAGACCACCAATCCCGGTTTTGAGATGGCCTCGTCTCAGCATCTCTCGACCAGGCCCGCGCCTCCATAGCAACCTCTCGGCTCAGGACTGCAGAGAAGGTCAAACCTCTGTCCATAAACCTCAGCTCCTCTCCACCACTGTATCCGCCACAACATCCCAAACATCACGACCAGTCCAAGTAACCATCCTCCCATCACGTTGTACACCCAAAAAAACACACCTCAACGTCTCAACACTCCGGAGCTGGCGTACGCCGCCATCGGAAAAAAGAACCCTAGCTCTCGCTCTGTATTAGACAGAACCGTCGCAAAGGGCCTTTGTAATTGGTTGCGTGGCCGTCTTTTTGTTTTTTACAGCATAGAGACAAATTTTTGTAAATCGAGAAATAAGTAACATTGCACTATTTATGAAATTGAGTGATACTAGGCCACCCAAAACGGCCCAACCCGCACCTAGTTTCTCTTCGGACCTCATTTTCACTTTAAGCTAGACTACTTTTACTTCACAGGCTAACATCCATTTCTCAACTTTGTTCAATACTAGGTTACCACCCGCCCCAAAGGCGGTTTTGCGAAGTCTCACCTCAACATAAAAGCGGAATAAATGGACATAAGGACAATGCAAATGTCTGCATTTGAAATTATCTGTCAATCTTCATGCACATCCGTCAAAATTTTAGATTGATCTGCACAATATATTAGTATTTACTCTTCAGATACCTCTCATCAACATAACAATTGTTTGCATTTTTCTTTTAAATTACTAATAAAAAAAATATACATCAGACATGCATATTTCAAACTCAATTATGTATATTGTAGTGTGAGGTATTGATATGAGGTTTTAAAATCTTCATTCTATTCCTACATTAATTAAGGGTTTAGGGTTTAGGTAGATGCCTGCCCTCAAGGGCAGTGTTGTAGCATTTGTCAGGATAATGGCTCTCACACGATATAGAGATTATCAATCCATCTTGATCCAATTTTGTAAAACTGAATGAGAAGATGAACATATTTGATAAGCATGTTATTATTGTACATGTGTCTTCAAACGTGTTCTAATTATGACTTGTGTCAATTACATATTTAACTTACAAACTTCAGCCAAGTAATGAGAACTCTTCTCCTTCTAAAACTCAGGCGAAAACGCAAAATAGCCTTCAAGTATCATATGTGTGAAGCCAGTGAAAGCCCACTAACACATAAGTTATCTATCAAGTTTTATTTTATTGGGGGATCGCCCTGACAACATATCAAAAAGTATAACATATAAATGAGAACACTTTTATTTGATAAAAACTTCAGCGCACACACTTAATGACAACGTAGATTTTCTCTGTTATTCAAGACTAAATCTTTTACATCATTTATCAATAACCAATAAACCCAAGACATTGCTACATAATCTACAACATGAAGTTCACTACACTATAATCTAATGCTACTATAGTACCACATCAATTGGCAGATATATTGTCTCAAGGTGTAGTGCAGGAAGCAATATCGTGCAGATGGCCCTGATAAGCAACTGTATTATCTTATCTCTTTGAATGTTTTGAATGTACGCAGATTGTGTAAACTCTATTGTGAAGAGTAGCTAGGATGTCAGCTACAATAGACCTGATTCTCTAAAGCATAGTGTGCTGGTTCAGGATACTCGAAATTGTGCTACAAAACGAATTAACATACAGTTAAAGAACACCTCATAATGAGTGATTTATACAAATACTCATTGACGTGAATCATCAGAAGAGGACCCAAAGAACATATACCTGATACATATAGAGTTTGACATAAATCATTGGCATCCGCTGATTTTCCTTGCTATAGTGCTTTGTCACCAAATGAATAGTCTCAGGTACATATTCAAGCACCAAATGTTTATACAACTCATCCTTATATGTCATTGAAAAACAGTATTTCAGTGCAACAACATTAGAATGATCCAGAAGACGCATTGTTTGCAGCTCACGATTCTTATATCTCTCATCCTGCACTTAGCCTGCAAATTAGAACAACCAAGGCAAATTTGAACAACACAAAAAAACCACCACTATTAACAATAGCACACACATATCTAAACCTCAATTATCCAATTCTACTATAACAAAACAAACTCATCACCTATATCGGTTTAGTAGCCACCAATGGCCTCTTAAACTGGTTGACACTCTTACCTCAAAATATATTTCTTCAGCAATTAAATTCAACTGAGAAATTTAGCCTATGGCCAAAGAAAGGGATTCAACAAATTGATTCACAAAACAAAGAACATGGCAAATCCACAATTGATTTTCACTATTTAAAAAATAAAGGCAACACAGAGTGAGTCGCTTGCTAACTATTGGACACTTAGTTAGCAACCATTACTAATTTATCAAATTACATGCTACTTAACCCACTCCTTTAAATTTATATAGCTGGAGTAAAAAATAAAAGAGACTAATGGTATACATCCAAACTCAATTAGTAACATTGATTAACAGAAAATAGACTGAGCCAATCCAATTCTAAAAGGTAAAACAAAACAAATCCATATGTCAAGTATTACTCAACTTGTTTTCTTAAGAATTAGGCAATGTAAGAAAAGAAAAATGATAGTTCAAGAATTTGGAAAAATTGTAGTACTGAAAACGAAATTCAAGACTCACTCAGTCAAACTTAGGCATCAAATTTAACTCATTGAGCTAAGAAACTGGGCTATTTAACCCGTCATTACGAACAACATACTTTAAGACTGATATCAGAACCATTCTAATACATGATATTAGTCAGGTAGGATGAACAAATTATTAGAACTGCCTTTCTTGATATCCAGACCCAAAAACCTCAATTCCTATTGATATAACCCAGTTGCCAACAGATTTTCTCATGTAAGATTACAACAATATTAGAGCCAGTAAGATTGCTTCAAACTTCCAGCGAAAACCAGTTAAACAATCTTGAAAGTTAGAAGATAAGGACAACTGAAAATATAGAGATATATCACCTAGAGTTAAAGAGAAACACATGCTCATGGAACCAATCAAACAATCACGTGATCTGCTTCAATTTCTAAAATTGCAAAGATCAAATTAGGTTAAAGCATACCAATACAAATTTGACACTCAAAATAAGAAAATAGAAACAGAAAAATTGAGCACAAATCATAATATAGTAGCTAACAGACACTGAATTGTCGATTAAATAAATCACACATCTCACCCGGCACATCAATCAGAAAACTCTTATTCAACTTTGGTTTTCCTCTTCTCATTCTCCATGCCTGCATGATTTTATTTGTGCATACCTCAACCTACCAACTTAACCAATTAATCCGACAAATGATATTAGAATTGAATCCTAACATTTACAATAATAATCTCACATTAAGCAAAGCACCAAATTAGCAATTCTTTTTTTTTTTTGTTATTTGTAGAGACCCCAAATGTTTTACCACCAAATGTTTTACCACCAACTCTTTTCAAATCAACTCTTTCTTTCATAATTAGATTTCGCGTTCCCTGTTTCTTTTCTTTTTTTTGTTATTTGTAGAGACCCCAAATGTTTTACCATATCAGTTAGCTAAATGGTTGATACCCGATACTAAAATGAGTCTTTGAAAATTGACTCCCCAATGCATGCCGATTCTCTTCGCCCAATCAATTCAAGGTCATGCTTATATTTGACTGCAAGTTTTCAAAACGAGCAAAACCTGTCACAGACATTATGTTTGTTTTAATCAAAAAATAATAAATATGTGAAATGTACAGTTTGGCTAACCCACCAATTTTATTCGTCTTAACTCGTCGCAGAGATTCATCGCTGCTCCAATTCATACAGAGACATAAAAACCCATCAAATAAATCTATTATGACAACAACAAAAATATATGTATTTATTACCAGTTACTTGGAAAATTTCTACTTAATGTATCTACATATATGTATATATAGCTTTTGTAATACCATGTACTTTAATAAACTAAAAGATAGTGCGGCCATCCACTTCTTTGATGCACACTCTGACCTGGAGGTACTCTTATAGCCTGGATGCTCTTGATATTTGTGATATTCAGGGCTTTGGATTCAAATGAAAGAGGAATCAAGAGGATATACGAATCTGAATATAAATTTTATATTAGTACACACTCATCAGGCTCAAACAACAAAAAGATATACAACAATGTGCATGCATACATAACCTTATATGAAACACTTCTAGCCATTAATCATAGTAAAGAAGCACCAATAAAATACAATTAATATTTGCAACTGAAACAAACTAATATAATCAAGAGCCATTGTCAGATTCCACTTGATTATCATCTCTTTAATTTCTTAGTGATTAAAGTTAACATTCATGGAGAAGCACTTACAACTATATCACATCCATCTAGCTCGCTAACTAAAGGAGATATTACTAAGAATAATAGCTTACTTGAGATTGGAAATAACAAAACCTCAACTGTAATTACACCCGCGGTCTGATCGACATCACAATCAATAGTTATCTCTCAGTTGAAAAGCTGGTAAACCTGAGAAATTGATCCAACAGTCCAACAATTCAAGATGAACCCATCGAATAAACCCGAAACTACGCGTTATACTTCCAGTCTTCACATAACTCGTATGTTATGTTGTCTATTCTACTAACAATAACATGTCTATCAAATATTGGAAATTAGTCTCTTGGATATATACCTTTGCATCAGGATTCAACCATACTTATCATGATGAATATTACATACTGCCATATATAAGGCCAAACTTTAACAGACAATAAATATATTATAAAATACAGTAATATAGTTATATGACTGTATATGGCCAATATAATAGTCAATATACATCAGTATATCGAAATAGCCAAGTTTAGCATTAGTATATACTATTATAACTATATCAGTTCGATATACTGATATATGCTTGTGGCTGTTAAACCCATCAGTGTATATTATACTAATATAACTGTCATAAGTATGAATAGCCATAATTGTATAGCCATAACAGACTTACAGATCAGTGTGAGCCAAACTGTAAACAAAGCAAAATTAGCAAAAACACCTAACCAAAGTTTGCACTACCAAAGTAAATTATTACCTGAAACGTTACATCCTTTTCAGTGATGTCAGCTAGATGTAATAATGATACCTGTCAAAATTTGCAAAGTTAATCATTGATATAGAAGGGCATACACAATTGCATAGAAAAGACATTGAGATACTAAAGAAGAAAGCAGCCAAGCATCAGTATTATGAGTCCACCAATTGACCATTAGAAAGATTTTTTACATACGATGTGAGACAAAAATGACATACTGAAATTATTGGTAAGCTTAGCTTTGTAAACATGACTATACATCTAGTAAACATGTATATAATAATATTACATTCATTAACATGTAAATACTACCAGTACACCAGGCCAATGAAGATGAATAGAAGTCTGGGGAACAGAAGGTGGAGGGCTTTATTTTGGGCAAGAAAACAAAAATTGACTAAAAATGTAAATACAGAATCAGCATCTCGATCAATAAGCACATTACACAGACAGTTAGAGATGAACACGAAGTATAACAGAAAAAAAAACAATGAATCCGATCAATGTTAAATAGATATTGAATCCTAAAAGAAGTAGGAAATAACCATCTGAAAGCCATCAAAATCAGTAAGCATTGCTCTTGGCTAGTTCATAAATTTGTGGTGGCATCCCATCTCATTAATAAGCTCAGAGTTGGGACGAAGTGTCAAATGATATGTATTCCCAAGTATTATTTGACAACCAATCTGCTCAATCTGCTCAGTTGCCAACTCTTTAAAGGTACCTAACCATGAAAAGAAAATACATAACTATTATTGAATGTATAAACTAAAAACTAAATACAGTTGAATATATGCACATGAACATCTAACTTAACCGAATTGGTTTCATTAATACAGTAAAAAGAGAAACTTAGTGTGTATGCTTGCACAAATATGTAAGTGAAAATATTCATGTACGAACACATGCCCATTGTATGGTTGATCATTCAAAAAGAATATAGCCCCATACACACGTAATACTAATCCGCTTTCAAACAAATAATACCCATGCTTCCTACATTGACATTATATCTCATTTTGATTGAATGTCAGTCAGCTAATTCATGACATGCTATTGAAGATTCCTAAAAAGTGTGGTTCTTCGAATCAATATTAAGATATGTGAAGGTAACATGACAGTAAAAACTTCATATGAAGATGAAAAATTAGCAGAAGAAAGAGAGAGAGAGAGAGAGAGAGACAACAAATAAAAGGAGATTAGCATAAACAAACAATCGTCCAATCTAGTAATGTACATTTCATTTTAGTTGGCATGTAACGGGAACTGGAGGAAACACATACAATGATAGATAAATAGCTTCTATGTGCTAACAAAACGCCCGTCAGGTAAAAAAAATCTAACCTTGTGTTCCAACAGGCATGAAAAGAGGAGTCTGACATACATGGTGAGGAAGCATCAGTTGAGCTGCACGCGCACGATTGAACCTCCCAAAACCTATAATCACAAAACAGAATTCCAACTTTCAAAACATTACTACACAGCTTATAAACCAACTAATCTGAAGCTGATGCTCCGTCACGTCCCAGGCCAAATCTTCAATGAAGATTATGTACTCTTCTCTCTATATTTAGCACCTATTGTAGAGGAAATATCATCAATCAAGCTAAAACATATAAGAATCAAAGTAGAGAGAGAGGAGAGAATATCAGATCGGAGAAAACCCAAACTTTATACCTGGTTGTAGCTCCCCAATTGAATTGACAGCGTCGGCTCAGCTTGAATTTTGACTGAGCATAATAGCTAGATTCGTGGAGGAAGCCCAGTTTGCAAAAATAGGTTGACAAAGCTAATGGAGACTGGATTCGTGGAGAAGCTGCAGTTGCAGAGAATAGACCTAGAAGCCTTTGGTTGAGAACCGATCCTAGTCACAAACAGACTACACTGAAGAGTGATCGACCTAGAAGCCTTTGGTGGAGATTGGATCACTTTTGGTTGAGATTCAATCGCAGTCACTCCGAGCAGAACAATCAAAGCCGGTGAGATCGAGAGAAGAATAAAGGCTACAAACCTGCAAAAGGCAACGGCAACGATCGATTGCGATGAGCAAGACGCTGCGGCTAGGAAGATTAAGGGGGGTGTATTGGATTGAGATTTTAATAGACAATTTTGGAGTGTCAAGATTTTATGGATTTGTAGGATTTTAAAGACTATTAGGATTATATGACTAGACTTTCAAGATTCTGGAATTTTTAAAAAGAGTCTTTTGACTTTATTTATAGACTATTAGGATTATCTAGACTTTATTTAAAGACTTTTTGGACTTTTTGAAATATGGGCTTTATAAATTTGCTAGCTAACACACAGGCCTGAGTTGAAAAACCCAAACTAGCTAGCAGGCCTAATCTGAAAAAACTCAAACAAGTCTAACGTCATTTTAACAGGTATATAACCTTACGATCAAAAAACCATCATACAGGCCTTATCTAATTTTATTAAAACCATATTGAACTAAATACTTCATCTAATTTTACTGATAATCAAATTAGACCAGCAAAAAACAAAAGAGGAAAAGAAGAGCAAATAAACGAACATATTCAAAAGTTTTAAACCAACAAGCAAAATCAATATGCTAATATCTCTCTCTCCACATATGGTCAGCTATGTTTAGTCTCCATGCATTAGCATCCTCTCTCTGCTGCTCCTGTGTTTGTGAAACTAGTTCATCAAGTTCCTCTTCAACAATCGGGGATGATGACAATGCAGATTCTCCTTCAATAGGAAATTCATCAGATCGACATTCTTTGCGAAGAAAGTTGTGGAGCGCTACACATGCCAACACTATCTCTACTTGTGTTTTAAATGGAAATGGAGGTGCCGATTTAAAAATGGTGAACCGGGATTTAAAAATGCCAAATATTCTCTCGATCACATTTCTCAAAGACGCATGGCGGAGATTGAACAATTCTTTTCCATTTTCAGGATCATTCCCATTACCTGCAAAATCTTGGAGATGATACCGCACACCTCGATATGGAGCTAAAAATTGACGTCGATTAGCAAATCCACAATCTGCTAGGAAATATTTACCTAATTACAAATACACGACCAGCAGTTATTACCCAACAGTACCACACAATAAAGCATTGGCTATTTAATTATATTATATTTTAAATTTTAAAAAAAACTAACATTTACCTTGTGGGACTTTAAGTCCATTCCTCCTTGATAAAGCATCATTTAACACTTTGGAATCATGAGCTGAACCCTCCCACCCGGCAAGGACGTACATGAACTCCAAATCAAAGTTACATTCTGCTAATACATTTTGAGATATATTTCCATGACGATCACGAAAACTGCTATTATCACGTCCCATCACCGTTGCCGGAATATGTGTCACATCAATAGCTCCAATGCAATCCTAAGATAACATAAAGCATGATGATGGTAATGATTTAGATACATGAAATACAAGAATAATACAAATGACAATTTACATATAATGAAATAGTATAATACTTACCTTGAAATAAGGGAAAAACTTTGTATTTTCCCTTATTTTAGCAGGCACCATTGGTCCGGGTTTGGCCATCATGTCCTTTGACAATGTATTCAAAGCCTTCAACATTTTGTGAAAATTTTCACTAGTCGCGAACTGTGATCGACGAAAATTATTGCGAATAACACAATAACGATGATTTTGGCCGACAATTTGTAGGAATTGTCCAAGCATTTCTTCAACACAAATAAACCTTGTATCTTCCAAGTATGTTTTTTCTCTAAGGATGTTGCACAATTTGCAGAACACATCAGGGTACATCCTATATACTCTTCGGAATATTGCAGGATCATCATTCAATGCCCTATGTATATAGTTATATCCAAAAACATTGTTGATTCGTCGCGGGTTTTAGTGGACGTTCAATTTGTCTACCAGCCTCAATAACCCTAAGCTCATTCACCACATGTATTACTGCTTGAACTGCCATCACCAAAATCTTGATGGCTTCATAAAACTCATGTATTTCATTATCTTCTTCTTCACTCATTTCATCATCATTCATTTCTTCATCCTCTAAATCATTACCTCTATACATCCTGTGCAAAAGAAAAATGAAATCCATCAATGTATCAAACCAAGATCTAGTTCAACTAAATTGTAGAAAATTCTAAATAACAATTATATCAGCCAAAATATAAGGTAAACTAAAACACACTTTCAAAACATTCGAACTACAACAATCCAAACTGGCATCATAGTTCATCAAACCCAACATCTAGTTCAACTAAAATGTAGAAAATTCCAAATAACATTCCAAATAACTTTCAAAAAACACTATGTTGCCAACTTCAAGTTGAAGAGTATCCAAGCTGATCGTTCTTCTGGTGTCATCTTAAAAAACATGTCCTTCTTTGTTTTAGTGTTAAGCAACTCGACAGCCCTGAAACGAGTATTGTTGTCCAAATCTGGTATATCTTTTAAAGCATCCCATATTGTAGTTTCTTTCTCAATCTCTCTGTCTCTCTCTCTTTTCTCCATCAGATTGTAGATCCTTTCGAAGTTGGTAGAAATTGAATCAATGCATATAGAAAGATTATCTAGAACCCTTGCATGATTGTTGGTCCCGTTAGAGCTTGAACTCCCTTCATACTCGGATCTGCTTCGCTTACTTTGACCTGTCTTTTCTTTGTTAAACATTGAGCCTAAAGGGGCCTCAAAAGGAGAAGAAGGTTCGAGGGGTGATGAAGGTTGGAAGGACTCGTCAAAGGTATTATTTGGTGGTGCTATGAAAGCATTGCTAGCAGCATCATATGGAAACTTTTCCATCCCAGAAATTGTATTTTCTTCATTCCCTAATATACTTGCATCAGTATCATCAGCACCTAATGTCATTGAGCCATTCCCAGTAGCAGTTCCAACCCCAACAACAAGTTGCAAGTCGTCATAATCAACACTACATTCTGTCCGAAGTTTCTTGTGGCTTGGGTGGGACTAGAAAAAAAAAACATACATTTTGTTAATATATCAGCTACACATAAAATGTTATAGTAACTACAGGGTGCCAAAATTATTGAAAATCATGAACTAAGCTCACCTTCAAGTATTCTTCCCATACTTCATCACTAGCCGTGACTTTCTTTCCAAATGGGTCCCAACCAAAACCGGAGGTGTTACGCACCAGCTCGTTCAATTTGTTATATTGACTCTTGAACCATTTCATTCGGCTCAGGTAATTGTTATAGGTTTTGGGAAACCTAGTTTTCGCATTAAGACGAGGAAGTATGAAGTTTTCTACATTAAGCTTGCTTAAAGATCCATTCGCATCACGCAACCCATTTTTCATAGCTTCAGCCAACAACCCCAACAACAAGTTGCTATCATCCATGGTCCACTGTTGATAGGTATCAGCTTTTCCCTTTCCTTTGCCATTTCCATTTTGTGAATCCCCCATTTCCATCTCAACTAGTAGTACAATATCAATTCATCCAATCATATATTTTTAGTCAATTCTGGACAACAACTAGGACCACAAGCACTAGTTTATAGACAAATTTCTTTTACAATCTTAGAAAAACAACTGCATAATTTTATAGTACATAGAACGTGACAATTGACAGTATATATGCAGGCCAAAAAACTGACAAAGTTCTATTGATATTTGGAAAAGTTGTATACTGGTAACGTGCAAATTAATATGACGAAAGGATTACCAGAAGCCATGTTGTATACTGGTAACTTGAAAATTAATATAACGTGCAAGTTGTATACTGGTCACATCCATGATAAAAAGGGATTGCCAGAAGCCATGTTAAAAGGATTAAGTAATATGTACGGTTTTTGAAAAATGACAATAGGTCAAGATAGAGTTGTTCAAATATCCTGGAGCTATACATTCTTTGATCCCCATGTACATATCAATGATTTCTGAATATTTGTTGGATGTAAATATTTGTAAAAGTTGTTCTTTCTGACAAATATCCCCTAAAATAAGGAAAACAATAATCTATTGGCAACAAAAACATGATGAGATTTTACCTTCAACGTGAATTGTCCTTTGCACTAGATTATTGAGCTTCAACGTGAACAATAGGCGCTGTTCTTCAGAAAAAAGAGTCAGTGCCTCTGCGTATGTTCAAAACCCTAATAAAAAAAAGTCTTGAGTGAGTATGAAAAGTCTGATGAGAAAGGGCAAGACAATTTTGGGGTCTTGGTATTTATAGTTATCACTAAAAAGTCTGAAACAATCCATTTTGTCATGAAATCCTATAAATCTTGATCTCAATCCAATACCACCAGACAATTTATTGCCTCTTAAAAGTCTGGATCCAATACCAGAAGATATTATGGACTTTTTAAAAAAATCTTAAAAGTCCTAATCGAATACCACCAGACTTATCTAATTTATTAAAAAGTCTCAATCCAATACCACCAGACTTTTACTTTCCAAAATTGTCTATTAAAATCTCAATCCAATACACCCCCCTAAGGTTCGTCCAAAACGATGGCAGGAAGAATAGATGAATAGCTGGTAAACCAAATAGAGAGAAAGGAAGGTATCAAATCAACATGAAGAAAATGATCGGAGGTCGAGATCGGAGATTAGAGAGCACAGTGAAAGAAACGATGAGAGAGTGTGAGAGAAAATTGAGACTGAGAAGAGTTCAAAGAGGAGCGAGACACGACGACCCATAACATAGGTCGATGAAATTTCGCACGCCCGCACGCCCATGAATAGTGAACAAGACTTTGTACAGTAAAACTCAACTCTGTTATACAGTAAATAAATGTCCTTCATGCTGAGATCGTCATCTATCAATTTTGATATTTGATTGTCCATGCCAGCTAGAAACTTAGTAGGCTCCTTTCTTGAGCGGCTGTTTGTATCTTTTCTTATGTGTGCAGTTCTTGGTACTTCCAAATGCACAGATGACATGCCAAATTGCGTACTAGAAAGTGCATTACGGAAACACTCCTCAACTGATTCCATAAGCTCATCATATAATAAAACATTGTCAACAAACACACCCACGCCATAGTTGATCGGAAACATCTCCTTACTGCCATTTTGTGTGATAAAGCTCTTGGTCAGAATTACACATCTATGGAAGTTCCTCAAGGAAATTGCATGAAATACTTCACCCACTTGGTCACTGATTTCACACCTCAAACCCTTTCTTGCCAAGTACCAAATGAGTATTGCCCTTCAATTTTGATGAACCAAAGATAGATAAGGTGATGGCTTAAGAAATCTCATTGACATCATTGATTCAAACATCAGACTAAGCCATTGCAACCTTTTATCAAACAATAGGACAACATCATTATATGATATGCCACTGCTAAACCATATGAAAAGCTTAATAGGTTGATCTAGTTGTTGCAAGTAACAAGACTCAACCTAGGCCTAGCAATTGGGCGGGTTAATAAATGACCCGCCCGATAACGACCCATTAAAACCCGCCCATTAACTAATTGGGTTATTAATGGGTGACCCGATAACAACCCGTTATCAAAACGGGCGGTTTCGGGTGAACCCGTTAGCCCAATAACAACCCGATAAGAATTCATAAAACCTAACTCTAAGGCTTTTTTAAAAAATAATAATAAAAAAAATGAGGTAATAAAATAATTTTTTATTTTATTTTATAAAAAAGGCTTAACGGGTTTTATCGGGCCCCAATAGGTAACCCGTTATCTTATCGGGCTAACCCGATATAACCCGTTAAGCTTAACGGGCTATATCGGGTTGACCCGTTTGCCTGGTCTAACTTAACCAACATACCAAAAATATCTTGAGCCAAAATGTGGTGATAAACAAACATGGCCTGATGTAGAAATGTAGGAGAAATACTAAGGGGGGTGTATTGTATCTGGAATTAGTGGCAATTTTAAACAAGTCCATGGAATCTGAAAGTCCAAGTGTATTCAAAACAGATTTTTAATAGTCCATAAAAGTCTAGGTGTATTCAATTAGGATTTTAAAAAATCCATATGAAGTCCACCAAAGTCTAGCGGTATTCGATTAGGATTTTAAAAAATGAATAGAAGTTTTAGGGTATTCAAAATTTCATTCATATTTACGGAATTAGAATGTCAAAGAAATTTGTGGACTTTGTAGGGTTTAGTATAAATAGCAGACTTCAACAATTTGCCAGCTGCTAGGGCAAAGATTTTGAGCGTGGGAAAAGTCTATCAAAGTATGACAGAGATGAAGAACCAGAACAAGAACAAGAAGAACAAGTAGAGGAACAACCCAGTAAGCAGAAACAGACCCACGATGAAGCAAAAGAGGAAAACCAGTGTGAGCTCGATGGTATTCCAATTGCCCCAAGTACTACTACTACCCAGAACCTTAAAGAACGGACCTGGGGTCATCTTTATTCTTGAGAAAGCTTCTTTGGAAATCGGCAAAGTTGGAAAGGTTCAATAACTTTGTTTCTGTTGTGATCAGTTTAGATTTTGATCTGTGTGTCTATGTTGTTGTTTGGTCTAAAATTATGTGCATGTTGAACAGACTGAACAGCTCTTGAATTCTGATGACCATGCAAATTTTCTGCGGAAGAAGGGGAAAAACCCTGCTCATTATAGACCTGATATTCTTCATCAGGTTATTGTTTCTTCATTGTTGTTATATTGTAAAATGCAGCACATAGTCTTGTCTTAATATGATGATTAGCGTGTGCTTGAATGAATTAGAATCAAGAAACTTATGAAACAGCCCAGTAGTTGGTAGTACATTCCAGAGTTAACAGTTACTCTCTGAGTTTTTGTTTTACAATTGGTTATGTATTTTGTGATCCACAGGCTCTCCTTATGGTTTTGGATAGCCCAGTTAATAAAGCTGGGAGGTTGAAATGTGTGTATGTCAAGACCGAGGATGGTAAGCTGATAGAGATTAATCGTGTGTTCGTATACCTAGGACATTCAAGCGGTTTTCTGGCGTCATGTGTAAGTCCATTTTCCTTATCTTGTAATGTTCTATTTCTAGTTTCTGTTCTTTAGGTCATTTAAGCATCCAGGTTTGTGGTTTGTTTAATCCAGTATCATTCACCTTGCAGTGCAGCTGCTACAAAAACTGAGTATATCTGCAGTTGGTAAGCGTGAGAAACTTATGCTACAAAAATTTTGCGCTTAGGTTTCTTAACACTAAAGCAAAGCAAGACATATTCTTGAAGATGAGTCCAGACCAACGACATAATTGGTGTGCCATCATCATAGATGGTTCAGATGAATTTCCTCTTGAACCAAAAGAAGATGATCATGTAGACAATGGAGAAGATAATTTTGAATGGGACGATTTTCAAACTCAAGAGCAGCAAAGGGATAACGCTAATCAATGGAGAATGAGTATTGCTAATCAAATGTGGGCAGAAGCTCAAGTAAACGCCAACAATGTAAACGATGCAGAAAGTAATCAACAAGAAGGAGAAGGATGATCATATCATTGTTGTTAAGGACGTCTGCTTTTCATGTTAAAGTTTTCATCAATGTTTTTTCATTCTCATGTTCGACCATGTACCTTTCAATTATTTTAATATATAACGTAAATTTCTCTTTGAAATCTGTATAAGTCGTTCATATAAAGTCTGTGGATTTTTATAAATCGTAAGAAAGTCTGTCGATGATTTTAGAAATGCTTAGAAGTCTGTGGACTATTTAGAAGTGTCTGTGGACTATTTAAAGAGTCTGTAGACTTTTCTAAAAGTCCATGGATTAAAAAAACTCCATAAAAATCCATAAAAATCCAGATACAATACACCCCTGTAATGCTATCATGATGAGGCGATAATTCAGGCACAAAAGATGAGTATATAGCATGAGAAATACCACGTTGTTGCACAATTATTGAAGCTGTATAAACCATCAAAACAACAACAGCCATTGCACTAAGTTTAATCCTAGCAATTGACATATCTGTAGACATAATAAGTGCATTCCCAAGTATTTTCCATATCCCACCATTAGGAGGCCAATCTTCTACTCCAATTATACTATTCAAGAAAATGTGACTACTGAGTATAAGAATATTAGGCAAGCAACTTGAGAAAACTGTTTTAACTTCTTCAAAACTAGAAATCAAAGTAGTGAATGTCAGAAGAAATATCATTGTTGCACATAACACTCCTCTTGCATCGTCAAACCGACACAACTTGACATATTGGATTCCTGAAGTATCAAAGCATTTCATAGCATGTGAAGTAGAATTATCAATAGCACCAAGCAGTTCAGCAACTCTAAATTCCAGAGTTGTCATGTCATCATATAAGATAACTTTCTGCAAAATTCTCTTAGTCGTATAATCCGGTGGCCACCAATCATGCCCAAACTTGTCATTCAAACAACTATGATTATATAGGTCAATGACATACCACTAAAACCTCACTTACTTTCAAGCTACCAGTATAATCAAAATAACCCATTTGAAAAGCATCAACATGAAGTAGTCCACATATAGATTTAGCAGGTCCATAATCGTGGTGGCAATACCTTTACATGTTGGATTGCTCAATAAAACTGTCACCCATTTGGTAATTCATCATTCTGAAACACTGCACCAAGATTCTGAAAATCAAGGTCCTCTTCAGCTCCATAAGATGAGATAGATCTCTTATTTTGCAATTGATGCTCATGTTGGGTACACTGATTGGCTTTATTAAACTCACCAAGGTCATCATCTTGCGCCCTGACTCAGTTATCAACGCACACCGAGGATATATCGCCATACTCGTCCTTGCTCAATGGAGATATCAGTGTGGGTACTGAAATAAATTCATCAGTTACATTTTTTAATGATATATAACATAACTAGTTTTTGGAAACTTTTTCCGACCTAACGCGCCGTAAAAAATGGTGGCGCGTGCCACTACTGATGGTGTCGATTAACACCCTAATCGAAATATCTCTCCAAGCCCATCAACTTCTCTCAAAGAACCTCTACCTAATTCTACCCCATTTAGTCGTAAAACACCTCGAAAGGCAGCGGATCCGAAGTTGTTGGAAAATTTTCAGGTGCGATTCTGGCGCTGTCGAGCCACCTTGGATTTTTTAGGCTGGTCTGAAAAGAATCACAAGGACAAGTGCTCCAAAATCCCCAACCTTTTTCTACCAATCAAAGTCGTCAACCGTCGTCCGTAACGACGACAATTTGGCTGCGATTCCCGAACAAAAATTGCGTCGATTCGCAGTCGAAAGACCTGTACGCACCAAATTTCCTAGTACAATCAAATAAAGGAGGCCTCGCCAGTGACGATGACCGATTTCACCCGAAACCTTAAGATTTTGCCCCTCAAATTCTCCCAACTCGGCCTTCAATTGCCAGAAATCAAGCCGTCAATCTAAAGAGGAGGTCGAGACAGTTCCTTTCTGACCAATTTCATGCCCGGAGGTGGGCAAAATCTGTCGCATCGCCGCCACCGAAGTCGGTGGCGATTTTGGCCGTTGGAAATCGGGTCAAACCCGTTTTCCCAAAATGGAAAATCTCCCAATTTCTGATAAACTTTTGTTGATTGTAACTTTCTTACCGTAACTTCGTCAGAAACGCTCCGTATGTCTACGGACTCATCACAATGAATACTACGATTTTCGTCAGCAAACTCAATCCATATGATCAACTTATAAAAAGTCAACCAAAGACCTTCTAACATTTATCACTGATAAATAGTATTTACTGGACTTGGCAAATCGAATTAAAAATATCGTTAAATTCAATTAATCATATGAAAAATTTGGAATATCACAATCTACCCCAATAAAATAATTTCGCCCCTGAAACTACAAATCAAAGATTGCAGATTATTTCTGCCAAAAATTGGGAAACCTAAAAACCCGCAATGTCCAAATACACTTCAAAAATACAATTCTCAACCTATACAATTCACGACCCGGTACGATTGACAACTCAATACATACCCTTTATGAATCATCAATCTGACGGGCCCCAAGCCGCCAGCTCATACCAAATGAGCTCAATATACTTAGGCGCTCGTCCCAAACGAGCCCAATAATCTTATAAGCTTTGCCAAACGAGCATCATATACTCGTGCCAGATGAGTATCACGTGTCAATTACTCATTCTAGCCATCTTTCTGTATCCATTTCTTTCTGTCTTCAGCCTCATCTGTTAGGTTCGATATCCTTACCCTCCCAAAGGGCTCCGATTGGGTTTTGGGTCTTTCACCCTAGGGGGCACAATCCCTCACTTGCTTGCTCGTTCCAAACAAGCACTCGTACCAAATGAGCCCCAATCGGGTTTTGGGTCTTTCACCCCAGAGAGACACAATTCGTGCTTAGTTGATATCTAGCATCTAACAAAATCGGGATCCAACATCTTGCTATACAACAAATCAAAAAAATCAGTAGAACACAAAAATAAAATCAAATTAAACCAGATATGAGTAGTACATACGTCTCAGATCCTGAAACTATTTCTCCGATGAAACATTTGAAGAAGCTCATGCACAATTTATATTCGCAAGGTAATTTACAAAAAGAAACTACAATAACATGCTCAGGTACACAAATAACTATTATTCGAAATCATATTCGTTAACTCATAAAACACTTAACATACATGCATGCTAATAATACAAGCAACTTACTAAAATTTATTGTAATTTTTTTATTACGATTACAAACAAACATTGTTGTATACCTAGCATATTCAATTCTTATTAGTTCAGCTTCCGTTCTTTGCAACACAACATAAATGTTTAAGATAATAATCTTACTTGAATCCATATCGATAAACTAAACACGCATTTCTACATAAGTCGGAAGAAAGTGTACCTCATTTTTAGCAAAAATATTTCTTCTAAAACGATACCTTTAATTTTCTTCTTTTCCTTTACTCACCGTCAACCATCTCGATCCTCCAACCTCACGACGATGGCAAAGGTATAAATTGATAGGTTTACCGATAAAATTGAAAACAATTATCAAAGCCAATAATCAGTATTTCAATATGAACACATTCATCAATTCAAATCTTAACACAATATATTCACAACAATTTCGTATACATAATACGCAACGAGAGCTTGGTCCAAGTGCTGAAACATGCTCTGGTACCATTTGTGACGACCTGACCTTTGTCGAAAATCATTAAAATAAGAAATTATTCGGACAATTCTAGTAAATGCTCCACTAGGATTAAACTCAATCGATACGAGTCAAAAACCTTATCGATAAACCCAATATGATAATATGATCTCAACAATATAAGGTACATATAGTTCTCCGTTGCTCGCATCTCCATTGGCAGTGACACTAATCACTACTGCCCACCCATTAGGACGACGAAATCTAAACGCATTATTAACAACACAAATACCCTCGCAACATCGATACAAATCTAATGATATGTAACACGACTAGTTTTCGGAAGCTTTTTTCTACCAAACGCGCTGCCACATGCCACCAGCGACCACTGTTGATTGTGGCGATTAATACCACAATCGAAAGATCTCTCTAAGGCCATCAACTTCTCTCAAATGACCTCTACCTAATTCTGCCCCATTTGGCCGTAAAACACTTTGAATGGTGGCGGATCCAAAATCGTCAAAAAAAAATTGGGTGCGATTCCAGCGCCGTCGAGCTATCTCGGAGTTCGAGGCTGGTCTGAAGAGAATCAAAAGAACAAGGGCTCCAAAATCCCCAACCTTTCGCCACCAATCGAGGTTGTTAACTGCCGTCCCCAACGGCGGCGATTCGGTTTTGATTCTTGAACAAAAATTGCTTCAGTTCACCATCGAAAGACTTGTGCGCACCAAATTTCCCACTACAATCATATAGAGGAGACCTTGCTTGCGACGACGACCAATTTCACCCAAAATCCTAGAACTTTGCACCTCAAATTCTCTCAATTCAGCATTCAATCGCCAGAAATCAAGCCATCAATTGAAAGAGGAAGTCGAGACCGTTCCTTTGGAAGGACTGCCATATTTATTATGAATTTAAAAGTTTTCAAGTCAAAGTTATTATAAAAAAAAAAATTATCCATTGTTTGCGCAATCATAGGAGATCAGCTGGTCAACGAGGAATGATATCAAGCCGCTGATATCAGCTCGATATCAATGGCTTAAATCGAAATCAATGTACATGAAATGGATAGATTTTGATCACAAACGTGCATGAAATCAATCAGAAAATGTGTTACACACCTAACACTCGTTTGTCTTATCAACGAGCATAAGAGTATCTTAACTAGTGAGCACATCAATGATCTAAACCACTACAGAATGGAGTAACGAACATCAACGATCTAAACCAGACTCCCATAGCCACTACATATGACGTAGTTAGGGCCTCAGCTTTAATATGAGTCCATAACGAACATCAATGATCTAAACCAGACTCCATAGCTAGTGTCCAATATGAATCTGGGATGAACAAAGCTGAAACCATGTATCCTGAGCAGTCGGCCTGGGCTAAAAGCTATCGTAAAGCTGGTCATCGTAATTTTAGCCACCGTAAAATTTAAGACATTGATATCAAGTATACAAAACGGAGATAAGTGTGAGCAAGTCAGAACTAGGCAATAGCTAGATCATCTATTGAAAAAAGAGGAGCAAATGCGAGTATATATACGTCGTCTCTTTGACACCCAAGTCGTCTTTGTGTGCATCTTCCCCATCACCGAAAACCCAAAACCAGTCTGCCTTCTCCAGTGGGGTTTTCCACCTTGTCTTGAAAGTGTGAGACCCATTTTAGGAACAGACGATCCGCGACGAGAATCCCACCGGAACGTAAATCTTGGTTCGAAGAGAGAGAGGAAAAAGCAATTCAACTTCGACGTGTGGCAGTGGGCTCCGCCACTTGCACGTGCGGCTGGTCTAAAACCACCGCTGCATCGTCATATTTGGACGCCGCTGTAGATGCTCTAATTAAACTAACCAGACGGCTGGGTTGATCTTAATTTTTTTTTCTTCTTTTTTCTTTCTTTTTAAACTACATACGTAGTTGTTAGAGGTTTAGAGGTATAACCGTACAAGACTCTGTAAACCTTTTATTTTCTTGAAAGTAATCTGTAAACTTTAATTTACACACAAATTAGTAGAGATTATTATATCAATTATTTTATGGATAAATTATACATAAGGTCATATATTTAAGATGTATACTAGATAAGGTCACTCTACAATTTTATCTTAAATAAGGTCACCTGAGATTAAACGTAAAATAGATAAAACCTTAAAATTTAATCTAATTACATATATACCATCGTATATAAACATAAGAATCAGTCACAACATCATCTACTTTTTCATTTATTCAAACTCAAAACCCTAGTAGAGCAATTCATCTCTCTCTCTCTCTCTCTCTCTCTCTCTCTCTCTCTCTCTCTCTCTCTCTCTCTCTCTCTCTGTGAATCATCAAGCCATGGCCGCTCCGCAATATCTTGAATCGTCTCGCAACGCCCACCCTGAGCTAGCCGAATGGTACAATTCCCTCGTAGATCTGTACCAGAAGAAGCTATGGCATCAACTCACTCTCAAGCTCGAACAGTTTGTTGCCCTTGCCGTCTTTCAGCTCTCTCTCTCTCTCTCTCTCTCTCTCTCTCTCAACGTTAGGGTATAGTCTATGGTAGTGTTTTCTTTGGTTTGGTTTGGTTGTTACGCAAAAGTTATGTTTTGGTTGTTACGTACGTAGTAGTGTCTACAATAATTTGTGGTAGTGTTTATATTAGTTCGTAGTAGTGTGTACATATTGATGTGCTTTGGTTTTTATGCAGTAGTGTATACAATAATCTGTGGTAGTGTTTATGTCACTCCGTGGTGTGCTCTGTAGTAGTTTGTAGTGTTGTCTGTGAGTAGTATGTAGTGTGATCTGTAGTAGTTTGTAGTGTGTTTTGTAGTAGATTGTAGTGTTGTCTGTGAGTAATATGTAGTGTGTTCTGTAGTAGTATGTAGTGTGCTCTGTAGTAGTTTATAGTGTTGCTTGTAGTGTTGTCTGTGAGTAGTATGTAGTGTTCTCTGTAGTAGTTTGTAGTGTTGTCAGTGAGTAGTATGTAGTGTGCTCTGTAGTAGTTTATAGTGTTGTCTGTGAGTAGTATGTAGTGTTCTCTGTAGTAGTTTGTAGTGTGCTTTGTAGTGTTGTCTGTGAGTAGTATGTACTGTGTTATGTAGTAGAATGTAGTGTTGTCTGTGAGTAGTGTGTAGTATGCTCTGTAGTAGTATGTAGAATTGATGTAAGTAGTATATAAAATTTATGTGAGTAGTATGTAGTATTTTGATGGTCTATTTTATTGTTTTATAGAGATGACACAAATGGAGGACCTTGAGAAATCCAAAGTCCAAATAAGATCAATATTAAGAGGTTTTTACAAAGTCATGGGTGAACTTCATAAAAAATTGCCTCCAAAAACAGTGATGATGTTGCAGAAAACACCATTTGACAGTTTCATGGAAAACACTACAACCATTTTTTGAAAGTACTACTGTAGTTTTCAGAAAGTACTACTCTAGTTGTTGGACAGTACTACTATACTGGGACTTTATGCATTCTAACTAAAGTTCTGTTGAAAGTACTACTGTAGTTGTTAGAAAGTACTACTCTAGTTGTTAGACAGTACTACTCTACTAGGACTTAATACATTCTAACTAAAACTTTGTTGAAAGTACTACTGTAGTTGTTTGGACAGTACTACTGTTACTAGTTTTACAAACTATCTAGAAACTGAAAAACAAATCTTCGCTCTCGTTCTTTTCAGTGGCACAGAGCATGTATCCCTTGTATTTTTCTTTGAGATGAGCAGCATTAACAAACACAAACACACACACAAAAACACATAAAGCTAATATGGAGAGAATCGAGCTAATGAAGCTCTCTCTAGCACGGCTCTCTCCTTCTCTCTCTAAAAGCTTCCAGTGGAGTTTTGAATTTGAATTTAACTGTTACCGAAAAAAAAATTGAACTAAACAGCTCTTTTTATAAAAAAAATAATAATTTTGAAAACTCAAATATATTAGGGAAGGGATAATGACCTTATGTGTGTAAAAAATTTATAATAATTTTATGTGTGAAATATGGTCTCTAATTGACCTTATATATAATTTTCTATTATTTTATCTGTTTTACAGCTATAGTAATAGTAACACAGCAACGTACGGAAAGATTATGAGACTATATATTGCAACCAAGGAATGCAAAATCGATATTATCGGCGATATTTCGCCGATATTTCGATTTTTTGAACTTACCTGAAAAATCCGTGAATATATCTCCAAATTTTCCGAAATTTTCCGAAATTTTCCGATATTTCCGATATATCCCCGATATTTTCCGATATTTACCGAAATTTTTGAAAGTCAATACGTGCAGAATTTTCAAAGACCGCCCCCTGACCCATATGGTTGGCATGTAAGTCAATACGTGCAGAATTACATGGGAGAGCAATCATTTAATGAGTATTCTTCACAATACACACATGATTCTGCACAGAGAGATGAGGAAAATATTGTGAATTTCGAACCTCATAGGTCCTCTATGTGGTTTTGAAGTATTTATATATTTGATTTTATAATGTGTGATGTGTAACATATTGTACAAAAATGTGATGGTCTAGCCTCCCATTAAAGTTTAGCCATCAAAAAAATAAAAATAGAACTATTAAATTATATTTTAATAGTTATCAACACTTAACACATACTAATTCATATAATAATATAGCAAATTCATATGTTTTGATGTTTGATCAATATTTTCTTTTTACATAAGGTAGGTAATTGATCATATAACAACCTCCAAAAGTTTCATTACAAATTTCCATATATTTTTATTAATTTCCGTCATTTCCGTCAGAATTTTCAGTGGATCGATATTTCGGTCGATATATCCAAATTTTGGACTGTCGATATATCCTCGATACCCGATATTTTACTCCTTGATTGCAACACATTATTACATATTAGGATCATGCTGGAATGCATCATATGCACTCTAGGTCTAAATATTTATATAATGACATGTGACATTCTCTCACTTGTTAATATTTTCAACTTTTTAAAGATTGACCAAGCTTATGATATACTTGGTATGCATGATCTCTTCTTTGCTCATGAAACAAGCCGTCGCGAAGCACCTCCCTCGTCGGGATCATCGGCTACACAAAAAGCTCCTCCCTCCACCTCACTCTCCCTCCTTCTCCTCTTTCAGGCACTTTCCTCTGGATACCCAAATTTATTAGGAGCACCCACAACTCTTGCCCGCACATCTCGAGGCAATTTTATATTTATTTACTATCTAACAAATCTCAAACCATAGTTCATAAGTGGTTTTTTTTTTGTGAAATTTTAACTTTTATTGGTTTTTTTTAATCTTTTATGATGTTTTACCATTATTAAACCTGTATATAAGAAATAATTACAATATGTCATTGGTGTTTTTTTTAAAAGTTTTATTTTTTTAAACCATTTATTTACCCATTATTTTACCAATTTGACTTTTTGATTTTTTTGTTTCCCACCGTTTCACTTTTACTTAAACTTTATACTAAAAAAAAAAAACTTTTCTACCTATCCATGCACATTAACCTTTTCCTTTTTATTTTTTATATTCCAGTTTCATATTTTAACTAATTTTGTTGTAAAAAACTTTCTACCAGATGCATATGCTTAGTTATGCATCATTCACGACTTTTTTTTATCACTTATTAGAGCAGCTGCACCGCAGGCAGCTCGAGTAGCTCGATTTCGGCGGGTCCGGGCACCGGCAGCACGAGCAAGTGAAGAGGAGACGTGCACCGGGGAGAGAAGGAGGCAGCGACCGCTCGTTGACGACGAGGACGAGCAGCTGCACGAGCAGCTGCTGCTCGTTCTGTTGCTCGAGCAGTGCTGGCGTCATCCACGTGCGTGGGTGACGTCAGCATGGGTTAATTTTTTTTCTCACCTTGGCGCGTGTCATCCACGCGCCAGTAAAAGTAAAAAAAAAATTACCGGACCAATAGGAAGCTGACACGTGGCAGACTGGGTTAAAAAAAAAAGTAACGGTCAGATTGATCTGGACCGTCCATTTCAAATCAAAAAATCTGATCGGACGGTCCAGATTCAACCGAAACGGTAACCTGATTTTTTTTCTGATTTTTCTGATTTTTTCTGCCATTTTGCAAAATAACCCCTAAAAAATTGCAAAAAAATCCCTAAAAATTCTAAAAAATTGCAAATAACACCCTAGTATTTCTCTATAAATACTACATCAATTTCATTCACATCTCACACAAATTTATCCTCTCCTTCCTCTTCTCCTTCATCCTCCTCACAAAATGTCCAATTGGCTTGATTCCGAAGATTTGCAACTTTGTATTTCTTATTGTCGCATTAGCGTTTGCCCAATTACCGGCAACATGCAAAAGTCCGACAAATTGTGGGAAAAAGTCTATGCCGATTATAAGGAAAATTGGGAGCTTGTGCATGGTGAATCAAAGCCGGAGCCTAGGACCCAAACCGCGGTTTCTTCTCGTTTTACAAAGTTGAAGCCGAGTTTTAGAACTTGGGGTGCCGCTCTTGCATATGCACGAAAGAATGTACAATCCGGCTCAAATTTGCAAGATGAGGTAAGTGTTAATAATTTTGTCGTAAAACTCATCTATTACATTTATTTTAATCAATGTTGACATCTCCATTTCCTAGATATTATTTTGACATACAAATTTTTGGCACCTTAGATAAGAAAAGCTCAATCATGGTACGTGGCACAAAAAAAGAAACAGTTTACCAAGTTTGATTGTTGGGATGTGATGAAAAACCATCTAAATTTTCGGGTCGTCGAACCTACTATACCACCTCCTTCATATTCCAACTCCGCAACTACTCCTCCTTTTACCTCAATGCCTCCCCCCGTCAACGTGGAGGATGATGAAGTCATTGCAACACCACAAAGCAATGAAGAAGATGTGTACTCTAGTCCGGTTAGACCAATCGGAGTGAAGGCGGCCAAGGAAGCCAAAAGAAAGGGGAAAAGAGCATGCTCATCTTCAAATGAGGTAAGAGATGAGGTTTTGAAAAGCATGATGGAAAATCAAAGAATGCATCTCGCCGGGCAAAAAGAAAGTGATGCCACTGAACTAGCTTTGTACCAAAAACAACTCGCCCTTAAGGAGAAGGACTACAAATTGAGGGCCGAAGCGGAGGATTCAAGGATAATAGCAATGGATACGGATGCTATGACCCCAAAATCGAAGAGGTATTTTTCAAAGAAAAAATAGAGTATCCTAAAGAAAATGGAGGAAGAGGAAGGAGATGGTAGCGATGAAACATTTTCAAATTGTTATTGCCCACTGTTTCAGTAGTTTGATATTTGTTTTTCCATTATGAAATTATGTACTTTAAATTTCCAATAATTCTAGGGTTTGATTGAAATTATGTACTTTAAATTTCCAAGTAATAAAAACGCACTTTTTTTATTCCATCAAAGCTCACGCACAGTACAACAACACATAATGACTTAAAATCAAACACACATCACTCAAACAACTAAAAGGAAAAACAAATAAAGCAAACATGTTGCAAACCAGGTTAATTAAAATTACACACCCACATCATTTAAAGTCGTTCGCCGGTCTGTAGATACCAGTTGTGCTTAACTAAGTCCTTTTGCAACTCTCCATGGATGTAAGCAGATTGGAGATCTACAACACGGTCGGCAAATCGTTGTTCATTTTGTGCATCCCTTCCAACAGGCTCAAAAGGAATACGATTACCTTGTTCATCTACTGGCCCATCATAAACATTGAAAGCAGTTGATGGGTTTTGAAGATCTTCTTCTTCCAACTCCTCGAACTCCTCCTCCACAAATTCTTCTTCGACAATCATGTTATGCATTATAATGCAAGCCAACATGATGCTCTTCAATGTCGATTGGTGATGACACCTAGCTGCATGCCGAATAATTCCCCAACGAGATTGCAAAATTCCAAAGCACCTCTCTACATCTTTGCGGTATGCCTCTTGTTTCTTGGCAAACAGTTTCTGTGGAAGCTCTTGGGGATTGGAGATTGTTTTCACAAACGAGGAGTACCTGGGATATATACCGTCAGCTAGATAGTAAGTATTGTGGTAAGTCATACCGTTGACTTTATAGGTTGCACTCGGACTGTTTCCGGCAAGGAGCGAATCAAATATGTCCGATTGGTGGAGCACGTTGATGTCATTTTGTGATCTGGGTACCCCAAAGAAGTTGTGCCATATCCACGTGTCATATGAGGCCACCGCCTCTAAAATAATAGTTGGACGCTTCTTTCGGCCCGAGAATGCTCCTTGCCAAGCTGTGGGGCAGTTCTTCCACTCCCAGTGCATGCAGTCAATGCTTCCGATCATACCAGGAAATCCGCGATGCCTTGCTCTCTTTAGAAGTCGGGATAAGTCTGTGGCATTTGGAGCGCGGAGATAGAGGTCACCGTAAAGCTCGTAGATATGCATACACCACTTCTTCATGCATTGTAGTGTTGTGGATTCACCCATCCTTGTTATTTCAGCACACTGATCTGCGGCTGCGCTGTACGCCAACATACGAAGAGCGCCTGTCATCTTTTGTTGTGGAAGAAGTCCAACCAATCCGACGGCGTCAGCTCTTTGGTGCCAAAATTGGTCGTGGTTGCAGAGATCCGTCATTATACGGTTGAATAAATTGGTACTCATTCGATACCTTCGACGAAAGGCTTGTTCGTTGAAGACGGGGCATTCGATGAAGTAATCCTCCATCAGATTATGTCCCCTTGACTCCCTCATTCTTTCTTCATTTGGTCGGCGGCCAGGTGGTTCGTCATCGAACATTGCATCGACCACGACCGCTTCAGTGATGAAAGCATTAGCAATTTCGGCATTTCGCCGACGTTGCTGTCGCCTCATCCGGAAAAAATTCTCAAAACTAAAAGGATTCATCTTATCGGAATGTGGAATATATGGTTGGTTTTGGTGTGAATGAACGATGAACACCGATCAACAAATATATAGCCGAGTGTAGATGAAGTGATTAGATAAGCTGATGACACGTGTCGGCTTTCAATTGGTCAGAAATCTCTCCGAGAATCTTATACAATTATTAGAGCCGATCATGAACAGGTGGATATGACACGTGTTGCCTCGTGATTGGTTGAAAATCTTATCGGAAATTTTGTACAATTATTTACCCGATAACCTTCTGTCGGCGTGACACGTGTCAACTCGTCATTCGTCGGAAATTTTACCCGAAATCTTATTCAATTATTCATACACGACAACGACACGTGTCGTTTATGGATTGGTTGAAAAATATTTAAAAAAAAATTCAAATTTAATTTATGAACAGTAATAGCACGTGCTATTTTTTGACACCGCTGCGCGAAAAATAGCTTATGCACCTCCTATTCGATGAACAGTGACTGCTTCACCTCAAACAGTGCCTGCTCCTCCTCAAATTGCTCCTTCTATTCTAAATTACCGGTGCGGGTGCTCTTAGTGATACCGCGCATGGACGCAGCAAGTTCTTGTCTAGTACTATATAATAAAACTGATCCCTTAGAAAGTATCGTGATTTTTTTAGTCCCTAATTTTTTATTTATTTATGAAATTGCCACTCATAAAACTCTTTCACCTGTCTCATTTCTTTCTCTGTACTTCCAATGTTCTTTCTTATTCTTCATTTCTCCCACGCAACAGGTGGGGTACTTAGCTAGTACAGCTGAAACTCGATCGAAAATGGATCGGGAGGCAAGCCGAAAACAAGTATTAGCTTTTGGCAAAGATGATTGTCATCGAGCATGATTTCCATGCATGGCTTATAATAAGACATGAAATGCTCTATAGCCTTTTGTATTCTAATCAAAGCGATAAGCTTCGAATCTTCAAACTCTCAAACAAAAACGTAAAGGAGGTTTCCAGTGGAGGCCACACTAATCTTTCTTGCTACAATCCAAATTAATACTCTGTTTCGTTGTTCTTGGTGCAGAAGCTGGTTATTTCGAAATGGTTCGAGTTTTGTTCCAATTTCAGCAATATATTTTACCACCGCAATCTGGTGACACAGAAAAGAGATCGATCTCACACAGGGCATACGACTCGCCACGAGCTCTTTCCATGGCCAGTCATCGGATGACATGAAACGCAAGAGGTCAAGCAGGAAAGGCTGAGCGCGTGGGGGGCACAAGTTTTTTTTAGAACCACGTTGATTTCTCGAGTTCGGGGATAAAAATCCCAAATCGCGTCTGTCCTCCTCGACCTCACCGGGTGGTGTACAAGTTCGCTTTGATGCCTCAAAGCGACCTAGCCGTCACTCCGATACCTTGCATTGTCGCTCCGATGCTTGGCCTCCTCGTGTGGCACCCATCCACCTCAGCCTCGCCTTGCTTTGGCTCGTCGACGCGAAGGAGAAGTGGCCAAGGAGAGTCACGATATGGCAGCGGAGGTCGATTTTTGGACATTGCGTGATGAGCTAATATGAGTTTATCATAGCCTCAATCAGCGAAAGTTGAAAAAGGAACTGGTATGACCTTGACATGTGTTATATTTAGTTTTTTTTTAAAGGGATTAAAAAATCGATATATGACACATGTTGAAGTGTTGAACTCTTATTAGTTCCTTTTTCAATTTTTCTTTTAAAGTGATTGAGCTTATGATTATGATTAGCCCTGAGGTGCATTATGAGAATTTTACTACAAATTGACCGACTTTTCCACTATACTTTGTAAAGGTAATTAAATTGTCGGCTCTTTGTTGTTTCATCATGCTAGGATCACTGGCGGAGCCAGCCCCAACCTTACCTGGGCTTAAGCCTGAGTAAGAATGGAGAAGTGAAAAAAAATAATTCAAAGTAAAAAAAAAATTACTTCACATAGAATTATTTTCTCTTCCATTTATTTACATTGCCGCTATTTGTGTCACAACTTGCATTTTGTGACTCCGTTTTCCCAAAAGTACAATGCATTTGATCTTTCTCTACAAAAGTTCATGAACTTTTCGCAAACTCAACGATTTGATGTTTATTCAAAGCATCTATCTTTTATTTTGACCATGTTTTGACTTATTGCTCTACTCCTTTATAGTCTTTTCAAGTTTAAAACTTATTATTTTGTGGAGCTGTGGAGTGTTAGATTTAAAGATTATGTATTTTTTTCAATTTATAATGTTAAAAGTCAATCATCATGGTGATCGAAGCAATAAAAATTTAAAAAGAAAATTATGTTTTGTACCATAAAATATCCGATTACAATTAATTCGAACAATAATTTAATCCTGACTCCGACACTAGTCAGGATGCCACCAATTTCTACACTAATTCCACCCGCGTCGCTTGATTCACCGGAGCAATAACAGCCTATAATTTTGGAAGGTAAATTAAACTAACCTTACAGAGGCCATTAATTCCCTTCAAGTTAAAAATTGTCGTCTCCCAAATAATTACTGCCTCAGCTTTCCCTTCTCCCCAACCAAATTAAACGTCACCCCAAATCAGGTGTACAACCTCCTCCTCCATCTTTCTTCAAGATCTCTCAACAAGTCTTCATCTTTAGTCTCCCCACTTTTCAAAGAAACCACATTGAACAATCAATTAAACACCTCCCACATTCCATGGATTCCTCCACTTCTTCCTCCCTCAACCCCCTCTCCACCTTCACCGCCACCTCCTCCTCCAAACCACAACCACCATCGTCAGCCTCATCAAGAGCTTCACTCTCTTTCCTCACCACCACATCCTCTCCCGCCATTTCCCTAAAGCTTTCACATTCTTTTTTTCCTTCTCATTCCCATCTCCCTAAGTCGTCATCTCTCTCGATCACCAATGCTTTAAAGACCGCCCAGTCTTCATCTCCTTCCTCCTCAACTGTCAACGTCAACGTCGACGACACCTCGAAGCCGACGATCCTGGTCGCCGAGAAGCTCGGAGAAGCGGGGCTGGAGGTTCTCCGAGCTTTCGGGAACCTTGACTGTTCGTACAACCTCACCGCGGCGGAGCTCTGCGCCAAGATCTCTTCTTGCGACGCGTTGATCGTCCGGAGCGGGACAAAGGTGACGAGGGAGGTTTTCGAGGCGGCGAAAGGGAAGCTGAAAGTGGTGGGGAGAGCCGGAGTTGGAATAGACAATGTGGATCTGCAGGCGGCTACCGAGTTCGGATGTCTTGTTGTTAATGCTCCCACGGCAAACACCGTGGCCGCCGCCGAGCACGGAATCGCGCTGCTTACGGCCATGGCTAGAAATGTGGCGCAGGCCGATGCCTCCTTGAAAGCTGGTAATTAAGTTAATTAGTTTTTAATTTGATGATCGATCTTGGTAGCTTAATTAATTGGTCGATGATATGAGCAAGGTTCGCGGCGCAAATTACGCGTCTTTTTTAAAATTTTGTCTTGTTTTTGCTCATTTAACAAAAACGAGAGACTAATAGTGTGTCGGATCATCTCAAAACGGTTTCTTTTTTCTGAAATCGAGGTTTAACTCCAATTAGAATTAGTCGGATTGATATGCCTAATTTCTTGTTTGAACATATAAGTTGTATACATAGGAGTCTTGCTTTAAATCTTTGTCTATTTGCCACATAGATTGGCGTTGCAGTTGGAGATCAAAACGGCCAAAGTTTGGTGCTTTACCTATTGAAGAATGTAAGTTTTGCGTTTAGGATTGGGGATCTAAAGTTCGATGGATATTTTTCTCTAATAACGCAGAACCATATTCTCTCCTTAATTTTTATGGTTATTTTTCCACTGTTGTATCTTTAAATGAATTCAATCAGCTTTTGAAGTTTAGTGGTTGTTGGCTTTGATTGTTTATGACATGTCGTTTTCTGGGTAGTAAGTATGAGTGTTCCACTTCCAAGCAAGGGGGGCAAATGTGTTTTATATGAATGATTGAATGATATGTGCCGACAAAGTCCTAAGTGGAGGGGGTGGTCTGCACATGCTTCACATGTGTGGACGTTATAAAAAAAGAACAGAAATATCTTTATTGGAGATTCAGGCATCAATCTGTATCAGATATCATATTGAGGTATCTTTTGTTTCTGGCTTTAATTAGATCCCAAGAATTATACTTTAGAAGTTTTGCAATTGATAGATGATGGAGTTCTGAAACCAACGTTGCTTCTCTGCTTGATTATATGACGTTACTCTTTGCCTGGAGCTTTAAATTGGTTATTGATATATGGGACAGTTGCTATCTATGGAAGAATTGAATGATCTGTTTCAGATATTGAATCAGTATGTATGCTAAGATTAACAGAATAGAATTTTGTTGTATATATATTATGCTAGTGTCAATGTGCAAGTTTAATTATACCTACTGTAGCCAAGTATTGCAGGTATAGTACTACTCAATACTGAATTGGTTCTGAAACATTGTGCAGTTCACCTTGTGAAACTCTCTAACTCTTGAAGATGTGCCAGTACTAATTATAGGTGTCTCCCATTCTATTCGATCAGAATGAATGCTACCAGATAAAACACTCACATTTGTTTTGTTCAGTTTCAACTTGACAATTCAAAAATAAGATAGTCTACCTCTGCTATATAAGTTAGTGATCATTAGAATGTTACAAATTGTGATTGGATTGGTTGCTGAAATGATGAAAAAGGTTGTGTTTGAGTTTCAAGACTATTGAGTTTAGTTTTGATCCAAGTCATTTAGTCTAGCTGGATATTTAAAAAAATATATATTTGTAAGTGGGTATGCCGCTAGAGAGTTGTTGGCTCTAAACTTGAGTCATTTTTGGCAGGACTATGGAAGCGAAACAAGTATGTTGGAGTCTCTCTTGTTGGGAAGACATTAGCAGTAATGGGGTTCGGTAAAGTTGGATCTGAAGTTGCTAGACGTGCAAAAGGCTTGGGAATGCATGTCATTGCACACGATCCATATGCCCCAGCTGACAGAGCTCGTGCTATTGGTGTGGATTTGGTTTCTTTTGACCAGGCCATCTCCACTGCAGATTTCGTGTCTCTGCATATGCCACTGACCTCTACTACATCAAAGGTGTTTAATGATGATACATTTTCCAAGATGAAGAAGGGAGTTCGCCTCATCAATGTTGCAAGGGGTGGTGTCATCGACGAAGATGCACTAGTGAGAGCACTTGATAGTGGAGTTGTTGCTCAGGTATGAACATTATGCGATCCTGTTAAACTTAGAAGCATAGCATGTTTTTATGAACCTTATAATTTGTGGCTGTACAAACAGTTTAGGGTCTAGTTCTCAATTCTTGAGTCAAGGCTAAAGATCTCAGATGATCATCAGATGAAAATCTTGATGGCAATATTAAACTGTTTTATTATTCCCTATTTCACTAAATTTTGGTAATGTCTTGTTCTATGGATAAATGACCATTATGCTTTGGAACAGGCTGCACTCGATGTGTTCACAGAGGAGCCTCCTTCAAAAGAAAGCAAATTAGTGCAACATGAGAATGTTACAGCCACACCTCATCTTGGAGCTAGCACAACGGAAGCACAGGTATGTAAAAAAAAATGATCGTCTACTCAAAACTCCTCTATTGATCAAACTTCTTTATTGAAAGATATATTTTTTTCTGTATATTCAGGAAGGTGTGGCAATTGAAATAGCCGAGGCAGTAGTTGGAGCATTGCAAGGTGAACTTTCCGCAACTGCTATCAATGCACCCATGGTTCCTCCTGAGGTAAATATGTTGGTACATCATCCCATTTTCGACCAAGTTATAGAGTTTCATGACAGGCCTTTAAGCTTCCTTCCATGGTTTATGTCCTTAGGTTATGTTCGAGTTGTCTCCTTATGTTACTCTTGCTGAGAAGCTGGGAAAGCTAGCTGTACAGTTGGTAGCTGGAGGTAGTGGAATTAAAAATGTGAAAGTTGTCTACAAATCAGCTCGTGATTCTGATGACTTGGATACCAGACTTCTCAGGGCCATGATCACTAAAGGCATCATTGAGCCAATATCTTCCTCATTCGTCAATCTTGTAAATGCTGATTTTGTTGCCAAGCAGAAAGGTCTGCGCATAATTGAGGAGAAGGTATCTATTGACTCCTCCCCCGAGTTCCCTGTTGACTCTATCCAGGTACACATTTCCAATGTGGACTCTAAATTTGCAAGTTCAGTTTCTGATAGTGGAAGCATAAGCATTGAAGGGAAAGTGAAATATGGGGAACCCCATCTGACATGTTTGGGATCGTTTGGCGTGGATGTGAGTCTCGATGGGAACCTCATCTTGTGCCGACAGGTTGATCAACCTGGAATGATTGGCAAGGTAGGAAATATACTCGGGAGCCATAATGTGAATGTGAGCTTTATGAGTGTGGGAAGAACAATCCTGAAGAAGGCCATAATGGCCATTGGTGTGGATGAGGAACCAAGCAAGGAGATCTTGAAGAAGATTGGTGATGTGCCTGCTATTGAGGAGTTTGTGTTCCTTAAGCTATAGAGAATTAATATTGATGGTGGTACTTACAGATTACAGTAGTGGTGAGCTGATTGAATAACACAAGTTGCTTACCACCTAGTAAGCAATGGTTGGTTTATAAAAGTATTCTAGCTAGATAGTAACATTGTGCCAACCTGGAATGATAATAGAAATCAAAGATATGTGATCATCAGGGTATTCTAAATTGCTGCGTAGTTAGTCCCGGCAATCGGTCACCTAGTTTCTGCAATCGTTATCGCAGTTGTGGTGATTTGTTCTTGTTCTTGTTGATGTAATACTATATATCTCTTCTGCTGGTGTGTACAATAAGTACACTTGATTGTATTCAGCTGATGAAACTTTGGAAAAGCTTGCTGAAGTTTCTATATATGTATGTTCTATTCTATGTAGTCCCTGTCTTTGAAGTTGTTATGTTCATTGTTTTGATGGCAATGAATTTTATCTCTCATTCGCAATGCCAAAATCACGAGATAATAGTTCATATGTACATCATGTCTTCGGGTGAATTATAGTTTGTTTATGATTATGTAGTGAATGTAAATTCAATAATTACTAGTCACCAGAACATTGCCGCGCCGGTAGTAATCTGGTCATCCACAAAACCTTGACAAATTTGAAGGTGGAAGAAAAGATTCAATTTTTGAAGACAATGCCACGTGGCATCAGGCGACTGGAAGACCAGGTAGGTGAAACTGTAAAAAGGAGAGGGAGAGAGAGAGAGAGAGAGAGAGAGAGAGAGAGAGAGTGTGTTCCTCTCGCGGCAAATCCCATCCCACTCTCTCTCTTTCTTATTATCTCCGTTAGGGTTTTGGGGTCGGAATCTCAAATTGGGAGAGAGAGAGAGAGAGAGAGAGAGAGAGAGAGAGAGAGAGACTATGGCCGGTGCGGGCATCCACCCATACCACCAGCAATGGGCGCCGACAGCCGCCGCGCCTCCTCCGCCCGCCGTCGTCCCCGCCGTCGTCCCCGCCGCCGCGCCACCTCCGCCTCCTCACCACCTCGTCGAAAACCCTAACCGGCCGGCGAACGACGAGGTCCGCACGATCTTCATCACCGGTCTACCCGAAGACGTGAAGGAGAGGGAGATTCAGA
The DNA here is from genome assembly GCA_946800695.1 of Geum urbanum. Lineage (NCBI taxonomy): Eukaryota > Viridiplantae > Streptophyta > Magnoliopsida > Rosales > Rosaceae > Geum > Geum urbanum. The sequence goes on along the minus strand of OX327010.1, from coordinate 40,053,367 downwards.
ACCTATTGAGATGGCTGCCGGGATACGAGGCCTCTCAGGTCAACTACAAAGGCGAGAAGCCTATGAGCTTCGCGCTCTTTGCCACCTCTCACCAAGCCCTAGCTGCTAAAGACGCTCTTCAGGTGAGTCCCTTTTGCACAATCGCTTTTGCTGAGTATACTCCATTGATATGGTATCAGTTCTGAGATTGTATTGAATTTTTCTATGTCCAGAGTATGGTGTTCGATAACGAATCGAAGGCGATGTTGCACACTGAGATGGCGAAGAAGAATCTTTTTGTGAAAAGAGGTCAGAGTGCCACTCAATTTGTGTTAAATTTAAGAGCTAGACTGTATGGAACGTTTTAACTAGGTGGAGTAGTTAATGCATTTGTTTTTTTTAACTGAAATTTGATGGTATTGTGCAAATTTCTCTGTCTCTTACAGTCTTACTGATGTTGTATATTTCAATGTAGAATTGTGAGAGCGGTGCTTTGTAATTGTCATGATTTTGACAATTTGGTGTGTATTGGAATCTGTAGGGATTGTAGGGGATTCAAACGCCTATGATCAAAGTAAGCGGTTGCGTACTGGTGACTATCCACAGGCTGGTTACTCCAGTCCGGTACCTTTTCACCCTCCTCCTCCGCCAGTCTGGGGACCGCATGGGTAATACATAGCTCTCATGTAGTTTCTTGCTGGAATTTTCAGTATTTCAACGACCAGATATGAGAACTGAAAGTTTAATCTGGGGAAAGAAGAGTCAAAAACTACCTATAACTTGTGCTTTCTCTTGTGAATGTTGCTTATGTGACACAGGTATATGGCTCCACCCCCTCCTCCATATGATCCATATGGCTATCCTGTTGCTCCAGTACCAATGCCTCCTTCTACTCCGGTACCAGCACCTAGCAGTTATGTACCTGTTCTGGTAATCCTCGAGCCTTTTCATGTTTGCAGCACCTGATTTATAGATATCTGTTAAAGATAAGAAGTTTGTGTCTGCTAATTGATGAGCTGTTATATGATCCACAAATTGTTTTCTTATATTTAAACTTTGCTCCCACTAGTCACAACCCATTAAGCTGATCAGTCCTCCTACCTCCTCATGGATAATTGTAGATATCTTTAAATATCCAGATCTGCAATCAGAACTAGAACTACTGGATGTTCTAGTTCTAGTTCTGATTGCAGCTCTGGATATTTAAAGATCTGCAATCATATAGATGCACCTGTAGTCACTCTGCCTTTTTTTGTTACATATATGAATTGCATATATATCAAAGGCCTACAGCTGTAAATATCTACTATTTAGCACAAAATATGCAGGTTGCACAGTTAAAGAAGTTGTCTTCCTGTTCATTTCGGGTCTCTATAACTCAGTACAACTGAGAAGTTAAAGTCACTGATTTTCCCCAATTGAGGCTGGTCTATGCTATAATCATTTTATTTATTTTGTGTGTTCCACATACTTTCTTCTTTGCCTTGTTATTATCTCCTAAACGTTGGCTGTTCATGGGAATTGATGTGTGACAAACTCTGTAGTTTATTTCTAATGTAATGCTCTCTTGCATCGTGCAGAACACTAAAGATAATCCACCATGCAATACTTTATTTATTGGCAATCTGGGAGAGAGCATTAACGAGGAAGAATTAAGGGGCCTATTCAGCTCGTATGATTACCTCATCCTATCTCATTATTGTGCTTGATCTCTTAACCTGATAAAATAGCGCGCTAAATTGATGATCTCTTATATAAATTGTTGAACTCTGGTCATGCAGACAACCTGGATTTAAGCAAATAAAGGTCTTGAGACAGGAAAGGCATACTGTTTGCTTCATTGAGTTTGAAGTAAGTAATACTTGCTCAGAGTTTTAGACCCTTTTGCATTCCTCAGTAAAAGTTTTATATTGAGATGCCTTTCCTGCATTCTTGCATGATTTCTAAAAGGATATTCTTAAAAATTATGCAGGACGTGAACAGTGCCACCGCTGTACACCACAATTTTCAGGGTGCTGTTATTCCCAGTTCTGGTTCTATCGGCATGAGAATACAATATCCTTTTAATATCATCTTGTTGCTGATCCATTGGTTAATTCTGTAACTTCTATACCTGAATTGAGCTGCAACTGTTGGTACTCTTGTCACATGCTTAAAAATGTTAAACACGTGATCGTGCCTAGGTGCTAAACCTCTTAGAAACACCCTGACTATTTGCCAATGACTTAGTCACCTTTACTTGTTCATGCTTTCAGATGCATGCTCAAGTTAAGAACCTGAAATTTATTGTTGCTAAGCTCTTCATTCATGTGGTATTATTTGAACATAAGTTTCTTCGCCTTCACATATTGGGGTCTCTAGATAGACAGCATATCTGGTTTTCAGAAGAACCTTTCCTCCTTCTGATAAACCATGATGACTTCTTTTAGATAATATGCTTCCACAAAATTTCAGTGTCAACACAGATAAATGAAGTATCCTTAGAATAATGTCCAAATGTATATTTTGATCCACATCATCTAAAGAGACATACTGTTGCTCGTGACGTTTTACTGTTATCCTTTTGTCAATGATGGTTGGTAATTTTTGTGCTTTTCCTTGACCTAAAACTACATTCTCAAAGAACCCATTTGGGAAAAGGAAGGATGGGAACTACCCTGGTGCTGTTCCTGCTCCAAATGGAGCTCCACCAGCTATGACATACCAGTAGCTTGAAGGGGATGTACTCTGTTCCTTATGCTACCGACAAACACAACCACATGATAGGATGCATCTTGCAGCGCATTCATCCATTTCATAGTCACGTCATCAGCATTAGTATCTCTCTTCATGTCAATGAGTGCACATAGTGGCATCATGAACATACCATTTGGTCATGTTATACTAATTTGAGACATGCATTTATCACGAGTGTGTTAATTCCTCGATATTAGTGGTTAAATTACTGTTATCATCTGTAGGATGAGTGTGCATGTGTCTTCTAATTTGCTGTATTTGAGTGTGTTTTGATATTAGGACTGCACATTTATCTAGACATGTTTGTTATCTTTATCTTACATATCTTTCTACATAGGTGTGATTAATTGGCTTGACTCGGCATAACTTCAATTAGGATGTCGAAAATCTTAGACACCATTATCATGTCATTCCCATCACCACGACATACTAAACTCTTTAGATTAGTCATAGGTCATGGTTTAAGGGAGGAGCTAGAAATGCTGTTTTACATACAGGAGTTTCCAATTTGAAATGACAAAGCTCCTGTTCATATGAGGTCAAGGTTTTGCTGCTGCTTTTTGTTTCAGGTAACATTACTCCAAAGGTTTCTCTCTCACACATCATATGGAGGTTAATTCTGACTCATCAAGCCTGATATATAGTATGTTGCTGAAGCTGTCTTTAGACTGTAGGACTGACATTTAACATTCCAAGGCAACTTCATATTCAGTGTTAGGGCACAAGCTCTGGCAATTGTTAACTATTCGCTCGTCCTTGGGTGCCCTTAATGTTTTGTAAGTGAATTGTAGGGGTGTGGAATCATACATGGGAAACGATAAAAGATAAATAAAAAGAGAGAAGTTTGTCATGAATTGTGGTGTTTGGGATCCTTTACTCCTTGAGTTTACAAACTTCGCTTTTCTAACTGCAAATTATAGCTGTGCTCTTCTGCCTCTTCATGTGTTGTGTTCACGTGCATGATAATGACGAATGAGGGAGCTCGTTGCTGTATAATTTTTTTTTCTTTCTAACAAGAGCTAGTAATTCTTGTGATCCCATCAAGTCTTTCAACGATATAAATGGATTGATAATGCACTCTTTATAAGCTTCTTACCATTCTGCAGTAGTTACTTTGATTCTTCAGAATTAACTGCTTAAAACTACTGCTGCTGGACTGAAATGACTGAGGTTATGTTTTTGGATCGATTCTTTTCGTAATTGAAATCATGATTCTCTTCTTCACTCCAGGGGTCCTTACTTTTCAATATAGAAATGGGTAACGAACTTATAAGGAAATCCTTAACTCCGTTGAGCGTATCATGCTGATCTTAGTAAACCCACCATAGTGATGAAAAAAATAAAATTGAGGACACATTGGAGTTTGCAGTTTAAATGTCAAAAGCGAATGCTGGATCTTATATGTGTTGGAAAAGTTTTGCTCAGATTTGAGTCATATGGAATCCCACATCAGAAAATTAGATAACTATCTATTGTTGATGAGGAGTTGTACCATACACACTAATGTTGAGACCTTTTGTGTTAAAATCTCATACGGATTGGATCCCAAGTGGCTAAATGGGGAGAGTATTGATATTTTTGACCTTGTGTGTGTGGTATTAGGTCAAATGAGGAGTGACAGAGAAGTTAATAGGGTTGCTGAGTCATGTATACAAGGGAATGTTACTGATAAAGATCCTTGAAAGATATCTAAGATGACTGGAAATCTGCCAAAGCTGTTCCAACATTAAAGGAAACGCATCTGATTCCTTATTCTCATTACACTGCCTCTCTCTTTCATTGCATTCTTTTGCCGATCACATGTTTGTTAACAATGCCATTCCATCAGAAAAATCTCATTGACATTCTAGTGACTTCCTCAAAATAATTTCTTAAATTAATGTTACATACAGCATAAAATGTACAAGAATAACTGTGTGAGCTCGAAAAGTTACTTTTTGTGCACGCCACGACATTAAACGTTAAAGAAATGATGAAGAAGAAAGACTTCTATAATTTTGAAAGAGGCTATTTCCGGAAATTAAATATTCATTAATTTTCGGATTTGCAACGCAAAAAGAGTGAATTTAAGGAAAGAAAATGACAGAGAGAAAAGATTACAGTCTGTGGTCAGCACAGTGACGAATGAAGAGAGACGCATGTTGTCCATGGTGTCCTCCTTGTGTAAAGTGACTTGAGAATAGCTAGGCCAAAAGGAGTGAGTCTCTGTGTTGCTTGTGGAGATATATAAAGTTATAAACAAAACGTTTCAGTCTCACACTTGACCAAGCGGTTTCCAAGAAATGAACTTTCCTCGTCGTCTCATCCAGAAAAGAAAAAGAAAACTTGTTTAATTTGGTGGACTCAATACTTGAAACCCCCTCAAGAAGGCACTTCTTTAGGAAGTTTTGCTTCCTCATCATCGTCGCAATATATAACAGCTAATCTTATCGTCAACCTCTCTCACTAGATCAAATTACTCTGTCTCTCATTCAGTTAAAGCTACGTATATTCGTCTCTTTGAATTCTCAACAGTGGTTCAGCTCTCATCAGCTACCTCAAGCTATCTGTTCACATCAGTCTAGCGATCTAAGGTGTCTGAGAAACCGAGCACGAGCGCTATGGAGCCAGCTAGGAGCATGGAGATTGTTACAACTACCCAACAATCCTCTGATCCTCTCCCATTCGCAAGAAGGTGGTTCAATTCTGATCCTTTTTTATGCTTGCATTTTGTGTCTTTTTTGTCAAAGCTGAGATATTTTCGAGTCGATTTCGTTGATCATGGTGAGGAAAAGGAGGGTGGTTTGTGTCGGAATTCTATGAAGGGTTGACTGAAGTAATAATGTTTTGTGTGTGTGTTGTGATTGTTTACTACATTTACAGTTATCAGCTCGAAGCATTAGATGCAGCAATGAAGCGGAACACCATAGTTTTCTTGGAGACTGGCTCTGGCAAAACTCTCATTGCCATCATGCTGCTTCGGAGCTATTCCCGTATGATCCGGAAACCTTCTCCATCTGTTGCTGTTTTCTTGGTTCCCCATGTTGTTTTGGTTAAGCAGGTATAACAGTCAAAAGTATTGTTAGCATTTAGATGTAATTAACTAAATTAAGAATTTGAGATATGCATGCCTTGCTTATCCTAAGAATTTAAGCATTTTGGATAATTCCTCTAATTCTTGTGGTATTATTAGCAAGCTGAAGCAGTCAAAAGGCACACTGACTTCAGTGTTGGTATGTATTGGGGAGACATGGGAGTGGACTTCTGGGATGCTGAAATGTGGAATCAACAAAGAGAAACACATGAGGTTCAAATAATATCTCAGAAACGTAACTGCTCTACTTCTTGAGTTTACTATTTTATAGTTCATAAATGCTCAATCTTCGAAACACACAAAATCAATCATTGTGAAGCAATTGGATGAAAAGATTCCTATTTCCCAAGAGACATGAAAATCCATCTGTCTTCAAATCTCAGTTTTGGTCACTTACTGGTGTCTCTTTCTTTCATGGCAGTGCTCAAGAGTATAAATGCATACATACAGTATTGTTATAAACTTTTCGCTTTTTGATTACAGGTGCTTGTTATGACGCCTGCAATATTGCTCAATAATTTGAGGCATAGCTTCTTTAAATTAAGCATGATCAAAGTTTTGATCATCGATGAATGCCATCATGCCAGGGGTAATGACCCATATGCTTGTATAATGAAGGTGAGCTGTCTATTGTCTCTTTTTCAGAAACAAAAATGAATTTATCGAAGTGTGAAAATATTAATCGACTTCTACACATGCGTTACCATTTGTGTTTCCTAAGTGTTACAAAAGTTGCCATTTCTACTGGCTGTTAAAGGAAAAACAAAACTGTTTTATCCACACTCCATAGAAAAAAAAATTCAATGCCTTTTTTAGGTAAATCCACTTTTTCTTGTTTTGGAGTATCTTATCGAATCTCCATTGGGAATATGATCAAGATATATTAGTTTTTGTAGTTCACATAGCTCTGCAGATTGCTTATTTAGTTCAAAAATACATTCACATGCTTCGTGACATCAGTATAATCCTAGCTTTACTAATTTAGAGCAACTGCAAGTTACGCAAGTTACAGTCTGGCTAGGCTGCTTTTCATCATCAAAAGTTGCATAGCAGTTCATACTTTTGCTGTACTTGAAAGATTTGTGTGATGTGCAGGAATTTTTTCATCATCAGTTACATTTGGGTCAATCTGATCTTCCAAGAATATTTGGAATGACTGCTTCCCTCATTAAATCGAAAGGTTTTTCCTGAGAAGAACAACACAATTTCATTAGATGCATTTTTTTCTCTCTTTTGTTTTTGGTTAAGATAATACATTTTCCTTGGTTAGGTGGAAAGCAAGAATCATTGTATTGGAAAACAATCAATGAACTTGAGACACTAATGAACTCAAAGGTTGGTTTTCTATATCTGCAAATGTTCTCTCAAGAACTTCTATCTCGTCTCGTTTCTGGGTATCTTATTCATCTGTTATAGATGTGATTCAAAGTACATGTGAAGATTTGTAGCCTTACAGAACTCACAGTATCATAGCAAAATATCCTAGTATATGTTGATGTTCAAATGTTGTATTGAGGTGAGAAGCCTACATATATACCATTGGTGTGTTTGGTTATTGTTATTTGTATTGGTGTTAATTGGTTGAGTTTTATTATTGATGCTGAGTTATATTCACTATTTTGATATTTACATGCATAATTTGTCACTTGTTTACGATCACTAATTACTACATCTTGTTTATGATCACTAATTAATGTATTCCCTGTTTTGGTTGGTGATTGAAGGTATATACATGTGTTAGTGAATCTGTGCTTTCTGAGTTTATACCAATTTCGACTCCCAAGTTTAGAACATACAGACATGGGGAGGTTCCACCTGCCTTGTATACATGCTTAATAAACCAGTTGAAGAACTTGAAAGAAAAGGTGTGTATATCATATTAGCTGATTTAACTTTCTCATACAATAAAACTAGAATTTAATTAAATTTTGTCTATGGAGTTATGCCTGTCCATAGAATCTCTTTGAGGGAAGAGGACAGTTAAAAAACAAATGATCAGTGGTAGAGAAATTTTGCTGTAATGAATTATTATTATTATTGAAAGGGGGTTCAAAATTGTATAGACCTTTATAACAAAAATCTGACTGGACATTGATGAGGTTTTTTCATTTTTTTCCTTGGTTAAGGTAGACCATACATAAATTTTCAAAACATGGACTACTTTCCTTAAATCCTATACTAATACTTCTACTTTTTAATTTGGAAGCAGTATAATTAATATTTCTTCAACAATGTATCTAACTACTGATAATTGGTTTACTAATTTCAGCATGAAATGTCAATAAAAAGGTTGGACCTCGGTGAATCTTCAACTTCTATCAGCAAGATGACAAAAATCTTTTCAGCTTTGACATGTTGTTTGGAAGAACTTGGTGTGTGGCTTGCTTCTAAGGTATATATGATTTGAACTATGTGATGGTTGTCATAAGCAGTTTCAGCATTCACATAATTGAATTTCCATTTGAGAAACAGGCTGCACAGTTCCTTTCCCACAGCGAAACAGAATTTTTCACATGGAAGACGCTAGATGTGACGGGTGAGAGAATTGTTAGAAAATTCAGTCTAGAAGCCTATGAGATATTTGCACATTTTCTACCTTCTGGTATGTCATTTTTAATTTTTGGTTTGTCTGATGAACTGATGTAAATGTACAACTTTAATTACATTTTTTTCCTGTTTCTATTTCCCCTTCGCTTTCACTTTCACTTATTAGATGCAAAGTGGACAATCGCTGGTGATGTCACAGAAAATATGAGCAAGGGGTTTCTAACTTCCAAAGTTTTCTGCCTCATTCAGTTGCTTCTTGAATACAGGTTGGCTTCTCCTTCATCAGTGACCATATAGTTTTCGACAGATTAAGATAGTGTTAGATCTCTTATGAAATTTGAACATAAGAGAGCTGGTAGTTATCATGCAATGCCATTGATTTACCTTTTGTTTCTTTCTTTCTTTCACTAATTCAATTGCCACACACTCACAGATTTAAAACATTTATATAATAATATATTATGTCTTGCTACATTTTTTGCTCGTTATCAGTAATAATTGGTTTCTTGTTATATTTTGCATCAGGGGCCAAAAACATTTGAGATGTATAGTTTTTGTGGAAAGGGTCATCACAGCAGTAGTCATAGAGTCTTTGTTGAATGAATTTCTTCCTAGATACAATGACTGGAAAACAAAGTACATTGCTGGAAATAACAGTGGGATGCAATCCCAAACTAGAACAAAGCACAATGACATTGTTGAAGAATTTCGTAATGGCATGGTATGCTTAATTTTCATATTCCTAGCCTGCAGCCTTTATTTTCTTTAGAAATTCTTCGAGTGACCTTGACAATGCTATGTTTCAGGTGAACATCATTGTTGCAACATCGATTCTTGAAGAGGGGTTGGATGTTCAAAGCTGCAATTTGGTTGTTAGATTTGACCCTTCTTCCACTGTTTCTAGTTTCATACAGTCTAGAGGCCGTGCAAGGGTACAAAACTCAGATTATGTATTAATGGTGGAGAGGTAATAGTTTTGTTTATATAGCAAACGAATTTCCTAACTTTTTCCTTGGTATCGTTCTTGCTGTTGGCCAAACTTGCAAGTAATTTTATTCCTTTTGGAGTTTTAGACATATCTGTTTCTGTGTTACTTATTTACTTTGTTGTTTTCTACAGTGGAGATTCAGATACATGTTCTCGAATACAAAATTATCTTACAAGTGGAGATACAATGAGAAAGGAATCTCTGCGCCATTCTTCTCTTCCGTGCCCTTCGCTGGATATTGATTTGCACAATGAGGACATTTATACGGTTGAAAGCACTGGAGCAACAATGACCCTGGATTCTTCTATTAACTTGCTGTACTTATATTGCTCCAGGCTCCCTTCTGATGGGTTAGTTCCATGGTACACTATAGTTTAAAGCTTCCAAATACTTTGCTTGTTCTCACATAATATTTTTGCAATGTTCTTCTTTTAGATACTTTAAACCTGCTCCAAGGTGGGATGAGGAGACCTGCACTCTGCATCTTCCCAAGAGCTGTCCGATAACACATGTGAAAGTAGAAGGGAATGCTAAAGTTCTGAAAAAGATTGCATGCTTTGATGCTTGCAAGAAACTTCACAAGATTGGTGCTTTAACGGATAGTCTTGTTCCAGATATTTTGATGGAAGAAGTGCCACAGGACTTCGGTAACTTCTTTAACACTTTGTTTGTCCATGCTTTGGACATCTATTATACTGGTTAAACTATTAGTCTATCAATGTACCTTATATCTTTTCTCATTCATACTTGGTTCTAAATCTTGATATCTTATATATGCAGAGCGTGAGCCTTATGATGAGGAGCAATGCTGTTATGTCCCAAGTGAATTGGTTAAACCTTGCTCCGATGATGCTAGTATGTTGTATCACTGCTACTTAATTGAGATGGATCAGAATTTTGGCTCTGAGATTCCGCTTAATGATGTTGTGCTTGCCATGAGGACTGAGCTTGATTGCGATATTGCAAATCTGCAGTTTGAGTTAGAATTTTGCAGGGGTTCATTAACAGTGAAATTTAAGTATTCTGGAGTGATAACTCTTAATGCAGAACAGGTAATGTTCTCTTTTTTCATTGGGTTCATTATATAATGCATCATAAATATGCTAGTGTTTTCTGATGAGTTTTATTGGGCAGGTACTCCTCTGTAGAAGATTCCAAATCAGTATTATCGGACTTCTAAGGGATCACAACTCGAATAAGTTGAAGGAAGTTTTTGATGGACTTACTTCTGGAGAAAATGTTGGGGTTGATTATTTGTTGCTCCCGGGGACAGAAAAAGTACATCAGAAACCATCAATCATAAATTGGGATTGCGTTATGTCTGTGTTATTTTCAGCCGATGAATATACAAAGGAGCACATTGATTGTTCTCTACCGAACGCTTGTTCTCTACCGAACGCTTGTTCTAATGTTCTACATACCAAGGACGGTGTATTTTGTACTTGCATGATCCGGAACTCCCTGGTCTGTACCCCTCATAATGGTCGCTTGTACTGCATCACTGGTATATCGGATGAGTTGGATGGAAACTCACTTCTACACCTCAGTGATGGTAGAGATCTTACCTACATGGACTACTATGAACATAGGTATGGTCTTTAACTGTAAGTTGATGCAACTATTGAACTTATGCTGAAAAAAATAAAAGATTATGAAGAATGAATGAACAAATTTTTTTGGTGTCTCATCTCCTATTCCTCGCACAATTTATGAGTAACTTGGATTCTTTTGTTGCAGGCATGGGATTAAGTTGAGTTTTGATAAACAATTGTTGCTGAAAGGGAGAAAAAATTTCCATGTGCAAAATCCCGTTTCTAGGGGCAGGATGCCAACAGAAGAGGGGGATTCTACCAACATTTGCTTAAATGGTATGCTTACTTTTTGCACTCTTTTTTTCTTTTTCCATCTAAAGGAAGAATCATACATTTCAAATTCAACTCTTATGTATCATCATAATATGGTTCGCAGAATCACGAGATGCAGTGGAGTTGCCTCCTGAGCTGTGTTGTATAATCATGTCCCCCATATCAATCAGTAGCGTATACTCATTCTCATTTGTTCCATCTATCATGCACCACCTCGAGGCTGTACTTATGGCTGCCAATTTGAAAAAGTTGCTTCTAGATCAGTGCACACAAAACGTCAGCATTCCGACCATTAAGGTAATTTTAGTACATTTCAACAAAACATAATATATGAATGGTTATATCACATTCTTCTTTCCTGTGTTTGCTGGTGGTTTTCAGTGACATTTGTGTAAGTTGATGAACTTGATTGGTTACCCTAGGTTGTTACTTGTCGGCCTAGGTTGGAGTAAATCTTATAATGTAGATAATGTATTTGGAAGCTTATTTAGTCTATGTGCCAACACTGTTTTTTTATATATTAATTTTTTCCTATTTCCCTTTTTCTATAATATGCGCCAATAAAAGTGTACATCATTTGTAGGTCTCGGAAGCTATCCTGACATTTTGCTCAATTGTAGGTCTTGGAAGCTATTACTACAAAGAAATGCCAAGAGAAATACCATTTGGAATCTCTGGAGGCTCTTGGAGATTCATTCCTTAAATATGCTACTAGCCAACAGCTTTTTAGGACCTATCAAAATAATCATGAAGGTCTTCTAAGTGTTAAGAAAGACAGAATAGTTTCTAATGCTGCCCTTTGCAGGCTTGGTTGCAACCACAAACTTCCGGTAACAGCTTTTGTTTTCTTAAATGGTTTTGACTTTTGGTGTTTTATGACATAAATTCTGTCTGGTGTTTACTCGTTTACTTTAACAATCTAGACGTCGTTATCTGTATCACGTACATTTAGATTTCTCACTGTCTCATTTTGTGTAGGGTTTTATTCGTAACGAGCCTTTTAATTCGAGAAAATGGATCATACCTGGAGATTTTTCTGGAACTTGTTCCTTGAAGGAGGAGTTGCTTTCTAATGAAACAAAAATCTACATTAGAGGCAGTAGGAAGATTAAATGCAAGAGGATCGCTGATGTTGTTGAGGCACTAATCGGCGCATTTCTTAGCACAGGTGGTGAAACAGCTGCCTTGTACTTCATGAATTGGGTTGGTATAAGGGTGGATTTCACCTATATACCATATGAAAGGAACTTTCCGGTGCAGCCAGAGAAGCTTGTTGATGTCAAATGTCTAGAGAAGCTACTAAACTATTCATTCCGTGATCCTTCTCTTCTTGTGGAAGCACTAACTCATGGTTCTTACATGCTTCCCCAGATCCCAGGATGTTATCAGGTACTTGCTCCATGCAGATTAGTTCAAATATTATACGTCAATCCACTCTGATAAACATGGTCCCTTTAATATGCATATTATTTCTTTTCAAGTTCTCACATTGCTCATCTCAAATTATTTTCTTTGTTGTGCAGCGGTTAGAATTTCTTGGGGACGCAGTCTTAGATTACCTGATCACTATTTATCTGTACAATAAATATCCTGGGATGTCACCCGGAGTTTTAACTGACATGAGATCTTCTTCGGTGAACAATGATTGTTATGCCCGGTCTGTTGTGAAGGCTGACTTGCACAAGCACATTCTCCATGCTTCACACAAACTCCAGAAGGCTATAGTCAGCACAGTTGAAAACTTCCAAAGTTTATCTACAGAATCTACTTATGGATGGGAATCTGAGACATCTTTCCCCAAGGTTAGTCATTAGTGCTTATTGTTTCCATGCATGCTTCTCTGTTGCTACTATTACTTTGAATTATAGCACACAAAAAAAAGAACTGTAAAAGTCGACCATCACATATGAAGATCTCTTAACTGATGTCAAAAATTAATCTCCTGCTGAAAGGGGTTCTCACATGAACCTTCTCTTTATTAATTTGTAACAGGTACTTGGAGATATTGTCGAGTCTCTAGGAGGGGCGATATATGTTGATTCGGGATATGATAAGAATGTTGTATTTCAGAGCATACGTCCCCTCTTGGAGCCCTTGATTACTCCAGAAACTATGACACTCCATCCTGTGAGAGAGTTAGATGAACTCTGTTCAAAAATGCATTATGATTTGAAGAAGCCATTGAAATCCATTGAAAATGAAGTGGCGAGGATTACAATAGAGGTTGAAGCTAATGGAGTCACATACAAGCATACATCAACAGCTTCTGATAAGAAGACAGCAAAAAAGTTGGCATGCAAAGAAGTTCTGAGGTCCTTGAAAGAAGAGAGTTCTATGTCAACATATGGAACCGTTGAAACAAGTGAAAAGGATGCAACTGTGTAAGACATCGTCGTCGAGGTATATAGTGCTGAATATAGGCACAATACTTTCTAGTTTTCAGGTGTGGCTATAGCTGCCAAAGCATGGTAGATTGTTTGTTAATGTTTGATATGTGGTAATGTAAAGGCAGTAGACCAGTAGTTGTTGCATGGTAATTTACTGAGGTTTGTCGATTGATTTACCTCTGCACATGTAATACTGTCGTTCTTTAAAAGATCATTCATTGCCTTCCAAGGCTTCCATCACTAGGCAAGGCATTCTGTCATTGATCATCTTTTTTTCATTGTGTGGAATGCTTCTTCTTATTTGGTGGAACAGCATTTTGACTTAATATATGGACCTTATTTAGTGCCTAATAAGGTAATACCTATGCAGTGTGCACACTAACATTACAGTCAACTCTTCTCAATGGTAAGGGCCTCTATAAACCTATCTTTTCTAATAAACTATGTGTCTCTTTCACAACTGCTCCAAGTGCAATTGCATTGTTGACACAGAATAAAGTGTAGCTATTTGAGGTTTGATGTTGAAATTGTGTTGTTTTTTCATTGATCTATGTGGGAAACCACATTTTCTAACTAGTCAAATCTTGGCCCTTTTCCATGAAGTTAAACATTCCCGTGTGTCTGTCTCCATCACTCATAGCACACAGAGAAGAAAACAGAAATATTCAACACCAAACACCTAAAATCAGGGTTTTATTTTCAGACATCAATTCAGGCCCCCAACTGGATGGGAATATACAAGAGAACTATGCCGTCCCCTTCCAAGTCTCACTCAGTCACTCCCAACTACCAAGTAAAAATAGAAACTTGAAGCTGCTGGTGTATATTCCTCAGTATATATAAGAAGCTGCATAGGAAAAGATTTCATCTGTAAAACGTGACGTTTTACTCGGATTATGCTATTGCCTATTGATGATGACTATTGAGAGTCCAGAGACCAAGGATGAACATGCTTCAAGGAAAGATATCATATTTCGTAATTAGCTGCTTTCATATCTACTTTACAGAAGAAGAAAAAAAGAAAAAAAAACATTTGCTACGGCTACCTTGGCACGTTTATAATACGATTAACGTCCAATAAGCTCTTTTATTTCGCTCATTCTTCAAAGTCGTCTCTAATTCTGTAATCGTCAAAATACACGCAACACGGGCGGCATACCTAAAAGTTCCACCAACTTCACTATGAAGATATAAAGCATGCAACTTGATTATAAAAAGCCTTGGGTGTGCAACGAGGAACAAAAATTATTCCATCTTATCTCTCTATTTTCTGGAAAGAATTATTCCGTGTTGTTATACTCATGTGGAAATCAAGCTCACCTTGTTTATTAGATGAAACCTGAAAGATTACTCGGTCAAAACCAACTTGTATGATTATGATATTGGAAACTCAGAAGCAGGAGGATTAGTGAGGAATTTCTTAATGATTTGATCACATCTGGGTATGTAATGGTTATGGACCTAAGTTACAGCAGCACGTGACGAAGCAGTCCAGCCACAATCCTATGTTGGTTTCACACTCAATTTGACGTCTAACTCTGCTCATGAAAATGTATTCACATATTAATAGGCGGCACATCTCGATCCTCTCATCTCTGAGACTTAAAAAAATTAAATTGAAATCGGCCTGAATTTCTAAAAAGTGATATTATTTACCTTAATCAGGAGTATATTTACTAATTTTTTTTGGTTTGTGTAAATTTTAATCGTCTACGCGTTCATCGTCTATGAGTAATACAAACTTAGGTCAAGCGCACAATATAATATTATTGTAATAAAAACTTCAAAAATAAGACGACTAAGTACGATACTGTTTAAGGAAATAATATTCTTAATATGTCGATGTGTTTTGTCCTAATTAGAATAGAAGTAAATATTATCTCAATCTCTAATTTATAGGGATATTATTTATAACATATTGTAATGTTTATTTAAAGTCATCTATCAATGAGTAAAGTACAGCTTCAGATCCATCTCTTGCGTATCTTTATTTCTCATTCAACAAGTTATCAACAACTCTTGAGTTGATAGCCATCATCTCAAACCCTAAACAAAAAAAATACCCAAAATCCCGCCATACTATAATCCTTCACCACCGGAATTACCTTCACCACCGGTCACACCGTTCGTCACCGTCGCAAGATTTCAAGGATCTTTTCTTCAAACTTCCTTCACAACGAAGTTTTCATATCAAGCATAACACCCTCGAGGTAAATCGACTAACCCTCTTCAGTTTAGAATTATGTTGCAAAACTTAATTACCGCAACACCCTAGATTTAGGTCTAGATTTAGGTTTTAAATACCGTGAATTATTATACGCCTCTAGTTCCTATGGATTAATGTAGGTATGAGTGAATGAAATTTAATCACCTCTTCCTCAAAGTTTCAGATTAGTGACGGTCCTGGGGGAGTCACAGATATTATTGAATATCAAGGGTAATTGTGATTTCACATTGGAAAAAAAGAGAAGTCGATATTTGTGACTATTTGACAGTCCCAGTTTTATGGGAAGTAGTATGAATTCACCGGTTTTGCATCGATCTTTGTGACCACACATTATTGATCACAATTTCTTATTCCCTAAACTTGATTAGTTGATTGAGAAACGATAAACTAATTGCATCTCTTGTCTTTTGTAGATGCTTGAGCCAACAAAGCCAGAATTTGATATCCTTGACATTCAAGGAGCAGAATACCACCGATGGGTATCTGACGTGAGGAATACTCTCCTCGGTAAACGACTAAACGATATAATACAACTGCTACCACCTGGAACTGAAGCCAACGAGAACACCCTTACTCGAAAAGCTCAAGCTCTCATGTTTCTCAGAAGACACATTTATCCTGCTCTGAGGAAATAGCACTTGTTAAAGTATGACCCCGTGAATTTATGGGTAACTTTAGAAGAACGGTTCAACAATGTGCATGATGCACAACTTCCAAAGCTCATAGAAAGATGAGATAGAATCCGGTTATTGGTTTATCCTAAGATTAATGATTTCTATCAAAATATGCTAGAGCTATAGTCTAAGTTTGTCATTTGTGGTGTTGTAAAGACCGACCAAGCTTTGGTCGAGAAGTCTTTGAGCACCTTTCCTACCTCTATGGACACCCTTGCACATCAGTATCGCATTGATTATGAGCAAGAAAGACTTCGATCATTCAGTGATCTTATGAGTGTGCTGGCCAAGAAAGAAAGGCATCATGAGATTTTTCTCCACAACAATAATAGACTAGCCAGTACAAAAAGAGTCTCTAAGGCTAATCATACTGAAAAGGCACAAAATGATAAGAGGAACAACCGTTCAAAACCTTATCAAACTCATGGTGGTAGAGAAGCACGTGGAAGAGGTCGTGGTAAAGGAAGAAATAGTCGGAATTTGACTTGGACTCGCCAAGACAACAACTCCAATAACAATCAATCTAATTTTGGTTCTAAGAATTGTGGGAATTCTTTAAATTCTGCTTCTACTTCTTACTTGGCACCCTGCTATAAGTGTGCTGTAATGTCTCATATGCACAAACAATTTAAAGCTCCCAAGGAAATTCAAAATGCCTACAAGATGTGTCGACAATACCAAGCTAAATAAAAAGAGACACATTACGTGGACTATGAGATGGAAGATGGCGGTGAAGCTAATCTAAATAGCAGATATCCCCAAAACAAGCCTAGAGACTATGGATTTTACTTAGTCTATGTATTAGGCTAATGATTCTTCTATGTAATCAAGTTTAGTTTACTTTTGACTTGTTGTAGTCGGTTTTAGTTTTGAATAAGAATAATCTTTGAAGTAAGTTTTGATGTTGGCAAAATAATAAAATTTTATTCCTTTCGATATTTGAAAGTGTTAAGAATGGTTATACATATTGCTTACAGGGTTCAAATTCTACAAAATTCTATGGCATCATGACACCAAAGTATCATAAAAACGAGAAAAAGAGAGGATGATTTTTATCTTGGGCATCTTTCGACTCGTCGAAATATTTTCTCGACCCATCGAAAGGCATATTCTGGATCGATTTTTGGCATTTTTTGACTCGTCAAAAATTTTGTCTGATTTCCATTCGACCCATCGAATATAGTCTTCAGGTTACATGATTGCACCTTCAACCCGTCGAAGATTAGTCTCGACCAATCAAAGGATCGCTTCTGTCTCTAAAATGTCACATTTTTCGACCCGTCCAAATTTTTCCTCGACCCATCGAAAAAAAAGATATCAATAATTCAATAAGGTTTTAGGATTTCCTTTGATACGGTTTTACATTAGTTTACTTATGCCATATCAGCACTCTTTAAGGGTCACAATCTTTTAGTAAATTTTTAAGTCTATACTTAAAGTGTTTGACAAGTCTTTAAGACTAATTAATTTAAATTATTTTGTAGATGTTTGAAGGTGAGATCGAATGTCTAGCAGATAGTGGTATTACTTATACTATACTGTAGAATATGTAATTGTTTATTGATCTTGTGCCATATACATCATCAGTGACAACCATGATTGGTTCAACACTGGTTATATAAGGGCGTGGTTCAACCCAATTTTTACCACCACATGGTATAAAAATTTATATCACTGATGCATTGTACGCGCCTAAGGCCAACCGAACATTGCTAAGTTATAAGGACATTAGAGCCAACGGTTTACACTTAGAAACTCATTGTGAGAATGGAAAAGAATTCTTATGCATAACTTCAAAGGAGTGAGGTAAAAAGCACACTTTGGAAAAGTTAGAGGCAATTTGTAGTGGACTATATCTTACTACGGTTCAGATTATTGAATCAAATGTTGTCACACTTACCACTGTGTGTGACACGACCTCATACAAGCTTTGATATTTTTGACTGGGACACCCAGGTCGTGATATGATGATCAAAATATTGAAGAACTCTCATGGTCATCCGTTCTTCAGAGAAAAGAAGCATGTGGAACTCCCAAAAATCATCAGATTTGATGGTATGGATGAGATTAACAATCTCAATTTGGTCACAGCACCTAGTGTTATTCCACAAGATTTGTTTATGACAATCTATGATGTTCATCGATCTTTCTATGAAGCTTGCTCATTGGCAAAGATACAGGCTAGGCTTTCCTTTGCGGTTGACAACACTGAAAATATTTCATTCTTATAGAGAATCCATAAAGATATTTGTGGACCTATCAAACCAAAATGTGAACCATTTAAATATTTTATGGTTTTGGTATAAGCATCAATGCGATGATCACACGTTGCTTTGCTATCCACAATGAATGATTTGAAAAACTCCTAGCACAAATTATTAAGCTTCAAGCTCACCACCTAGATAACCCAATCAGGTCAATTAGATTGGACATGAGAATTCACATCAAAGATGTTTGATGACTACTGTATGTCAATTGGGATTGAAGTTGAACATCTCGTCCCTCATGTTCATTCTCAGAACGGTTTAACATAGGCAAAAATCAAGCGGTTGCAGCTTGTGGCTAGAACAATGGTTATGCATACAAATTTGCTGGTATCTGCTTGAGGATATACGGTATTACATGCAACATGCTTCTTCACTTGAGACCTGTAGTACGTCAATCATTCAGTGCATACCAGTTGGTAACTGGATATGAGCCTAATATTTCACACTTACGCATATTTGGTTGTGCAATGTATGTGCCAATTATACCTCTACAGCACACTAAAATGGGTCCTCTATGTCGATTAAGAATATATGTTGGTTATGAATCTCCAACAATTCTCCGTTTCTTAAAACCTTCAAAGGAGATCTCTTTATTGCAAAATTTGCAGATTGTCACTTTGAATAAACATACTTCCCGACGTTAGGGAGAGATATGAATGCCTCTATTCCGGTTGAACGTCAGGAATTGACATGGAAAGCTCCTCCCACTATGTTTCAAGAAGATCCACTCACATTCCAAAGTGAGATTGAAGTGCGAAGTATACTTGATCTTTAGAAGGTAGCAGACTTGATGCCTAACTCCTTTACTGATATTGCCAAAGTGACAAGATCAAACATTCATGCTGCAAATGTTTCTGCAAGGTTGAAAGTCCCCAATAGGTATAAAGAAACTCCAGGGTAGAGTAACGTGCCTCTTTCCCATGTGGATAGAGTAACGTCGGTCTCGGCTCCCACCAGGAAGAGGGGGAGACCAAGAAAATTCACAGATGAGTCGTCGACAAAAGGCAGGTCATCCAGGAACAAAATGATCATTTTATCATCAACGTTGTGAATCATTCACATGAGATTATTTTTGATTACAGTTATGTCCTAGAATCACAAATGGCTTCTCTAGAGGACGCTTCAGACCTATATGTGATGTCAGAGAACGGTGAAACCTCACTTACTAATAATGATGCGGGCATTGTTATGGATATATCAACCAAGGTAATTGATGATTTTTTTACTTATTCCGTCGCTTAGGAGATCATTGACGATGATGAAGTGGAATCTCGCTCAGTTGCAGAATGTCAGCGGAGAGCAAATTGGCCGAAGTGGAAAGAAGCAATGCAGGCCGAACTAGACTCTTTGCAGAAAATGTAGGTTTTTGGTCCGATAGCTATGCCCACCAAATGTGAAGCCAGTTGGACATAAATGAGTATTTGTTCAATAGAGTAATGAAAAGAATGAAGCCATGCGGTATAAAGCTAGATTTGTGATGCCAGGATTTTCTCAACGCTCTGTCATTGATTATGAGGAGACATACTCTCCGGTTATGGACATCATTATTTTCATCTACCTTGTCAGTTTGGTAGTGTCTGAAAAATTGAACATGCAGCTGATGGATGTGGTAACAACATATCTTTATGGAAACCTTGATTCCGAGATATACATGAAAGTATCGGAAGACGTGGTCATACCCAATTCAAGTAACTCTACACTACGGAGTGCTCATGTGATTAGATTGAAGAGTTCACTATATGGATTGAAACAATCCAATAGGAAGTGGTACACATGTTTAAGTGACTACTTGATTGGGAAATGATACAAGAACGATGATTCATGCCCATGTGTGTATTAAGAGAGCAAGTTCAAGATTTGCTATTGTAGCAGTCTATGTTGATGATATGAATATCATTGGGTCTCTTGATGAAATCAATGAGGCGGTTAGCTACTTGAAATCTGAGTTTGAGATGAAAGACCTTGGTAGGACTCGATTTTGTCTTGGTTTGGAATTAGAACATCGAGTGGGTGGAATACTTATTTATTAGTTTGCTTATGTCCAAAAGATGCTCAGGCAATTTAACATGGACAAAGCACACTCTCTTAGCACACCAATGGTCGTACGCAATCTGGAACCCAATAATGATATGTATTATTCGAAAGTTGATGATGATGAATTATTAGGAGATGAGGTACCATACATTAATGCTATTGGAGATTTGTTGTATTTAGTTCAATGCACAAGACCAAACATGGCATTCTCTGTGAACTTGTTAACTCAGTTTAGTTATGCGCCTACACAACATCATTGGAATGGTGTAAAACACATCTTCAGGTACTTGAAGGATTCCATAAACTTAGATTAGTTCTTTCCCTACAAAGAATATAGCTCAAAATTCCTGAAAAATGGATGGTTGAATCGCAGCATGCAGGTTCCAGGGTTTTTGACCCGTCAAGTGAATCACTCGACCCATCAAAGGTTGCACCTTGGATGGACCAAAACTATACCTTCGACCAGTCGAAGGAATTGTTCAACTCATCGAACAGTGATAAGGTTTCCCCTCAATTCAGTGTGGTTCCCTATTTAGAGACACATTATGATGTCTTGGTTAGTTTTATTAATGATGGGTACCTTTCTGACCCACACAAATAACGTTCTCAGACAGGCTATGTATTCACCATTTCTTTGAGATCAACTAAGTAGACCCTTGTTGCTACTTCCTCGAATCATTATGAGATTATAGCTTTACATGAAGCAGTTAAGGAGTGTTTTTGGCTTAGGTCAATCATACATCATATTCGAGGATCTAGTGGATTATCATCCACTACTAGAACATCAACTTGTATCTTTGAGGACAATGAGACTTACACTGAACAAATGAACTTGGGATATATCAAGGGTGATCATACCAAGCACTTATCGTCGAAATTTTTCTTCAATTAGCAACAATAATATTTATTGAACATTCATGTGTATCAAGTATGTTCAGCCGATAGTGCTGCATACTTGTTTACCAAGTCATTGCCAAAATCTACATTTGCAAAGCATGTGAAACACATTGGTATGCAAAGATTGTCTGAACTCCAAGGTTGAGTTACTGATCAGGGGGAGTTCATTTTGTAGACACCAAGAGGAGTGTACATCACATGTGGTCGATTTTGTAGTTGATGTGTTGTACTCTTTTTTCCTTTTTGTTTTTACCCAAGAGGTTTTTTATTTGCTTGACAATGTTTTTAGTGAGACAACAAGTTATGTATCATCCATTAGGATCGCGATACAAGTGGGGATGTTTAAGGAAATAATATTCATGATATCTCGGTGCGTGTCTTACCTTAATTAGAATAGAATTAGATATTATTTTAAACCCTGATTTATAAAGATATTAATTATAACAGATTATAATATCTATTTAAAGTCATCTATTATTAATAAATAAATGTATTTTTATTTCCCGCTCATTTAATTGTTTTGAACAAATTTGGTGGATTTGACTCAACTAATTCAATTCCAAACGTAGGTTCGTGTCATTCTCGAGTTTATTATGGTCTAAAGTCAAAACCCATAACTTTTGGTTCACACCAACAGAAAAGAAAAAGAAAATCAGTCTTCTGCTCTTCTTCTTTTGTCAGTAAAAATTACGACTCAGGTCTTAAAGTTCCGGTCTTTGAATATGTGCCAAAAACCAGAGCCCTCACAACGCGTTCTTCACTTTTTCTATGGTTCTCTCAGCACCCTCAAAACGATCTTATATAATAACCCCAACCGACTAAACACACCCTCTTCAATTCATTCTTCTCTGCAGAAAGGACACCTCAACAACCGCCATTGTTTCTAACCCAGAAACAAAAGAAAGGTCATTCACTTCAATTCACCAGTGAGTTGTTTTCTTGATTTCTTCTGTTCTTCAAATCTTTAAGTACCATGAAGCTTTCTCTATGCCATTTGCTTTTCTTGCTGTGCTGCTCTGTTTCTGTAACTAGTATCTCTAGCTTGAACTCTGATGGGTTTGCTCTACTGTCCCTAGTAAAGCACTGGACTTTAGTCCCCAAACCCATTTCCTCAAGTTGGAATCTTTCTGATTCCACACCATGTTCATGGGTAGGAATCCAATGTGACAAGGCCCACAATGTGATTTCCTTCAATCTTTCTAGCTATGGCATTTCTGGTCAGTTAGGACCTGGAATTGGGAACTTGAGTCATTTGCAGACTCTTGCTTTGGATGCGAATAATTTTTCTGGCAAGATTCCTGTAGAGTTGGGCAATTGTAGTCTTGTTGAGATCTTGGACTTGTCTGTAAATGGGTTCACTGGGAATATACCTAATTCTTTGCATAAGCTCAAGAACCTACAGTACTTGGGCTTGAATGATAATTTTCTAGAAGGGGAGATTCCTGAGTCCTTGTTTACAATACCAAGCTTGGACTCTGTTTATCTGTACAAGAATAGCTTGAATGGTTCAATCCCTGGGAATATTGGGTCTTTGAGTGAGCTTGTGCATTTGTATTTGTACAACAATGAGTTATCGGGGTCGATTCCTTCGTCCATTGGGAACTGTAGTAAATTGGAGGAGTTGGTTTTGGAGTACAACCAGTTGAGTGGAGTCTTGCCTGAGAGTCTGAACAACCTTAAGAACCTCTCGTATGTTACAGTCAGTTATAATAAACTTGAGGGTAGCATTTCTCTGTGGTCTGTTAATTGCAAGAATTTGTACTACTTGGATCTGTCACACAATGAGTTTAGTGGAAGTCTTCCATCAGCCCTTGGAAATTGTACTGGTTTGCAACAATTTTCTACGGCAACTAACAAGTTAGTTGGTACTATTCCAGTGTCCTTTGGACAACTAGATGAGCTACGACAACTATACCTTGCTGAGAACCAGTTATCCGGAGAAATTCCCCCTGAACTTGGTAAATGCAAGTCCTTGACTTCATTGCAATTGTACACGAACCAACTGGTGGGAAAAATTCCCACTGAATTGGGGATGTTGTCCAACTTGGAGGATCTTCAACTATTTCGAAACAACTTAACGGGTGAAATTCCAGTTAGCATATGGAAGATTCAAACTCTTCAGCAGATCCTTGTATACATGAATAACCTCACCGGAGAGCTGCCTTTAGAGATGACTGAGCTCAGGCAACTGCAAAATGTCTCGCTGTATAACAACAATTTTTTTGGAGTTGTACCTCAGTCTTTGGGAATCAACAGCAGTTTAGTTCAGTTGGATTTTATGTACAATAAGTTCAATGGTAGCATCCCTCCAAATCTTTGCCTTGGAAAGCAGCTGAGGGTGTTGAATATGGGGTTCAATCAATTCGAAGGTACCCTATCTTCTGATGTCGGAAGCTGTGCTACTCTCCGGAGGATGAGACTTGAGAAGAATAACTTGAGTGGTGCTCTTCCACAGTTTGTTCACAATTCTGATCTTTCCTATATGGACATCAGCAACAATGAGATTACCGGAGAAGTTCCTTCAAGTTTGGGAAACTGTAGCAGCCTCACCACCATCTACTTGTCAAGTAACAAGTTAAGTGGAGTTATACCTGCTGAGCTAGGGTCTCTACTAAATCTTCATCTTTTAAATCTTTCCCACAACAATTTGGTGGGTGCTTTGCCTTCTAGCCTATCAAATTGTACTGAACTTCAGAAGTTAGATGTTGGGTCAAACTTCCTGAATGGCTCCATTCCATCAAGTTTGAGTAGTTGGACAAAGTTAACTACATTGATATTAAGTGAAAACAGGTTCACTGGCGGTATTCCACCTTTCTTGCAAGAATTTGAAATGCTTTTGGAGCTACAGCTTGGTGGAAATTTGTTTGGAGGTGTGATTCCGTCGTCAATTGGAGCACTGCAGAATTTGCTTTATGCTTTGAACCTTAGCAACAATGGATTGACAGGTCAGATTCCTTCAGAGATTGGAAAGTTGATGAGGCTAGAGCACCTAGATTTATCTCATAACAATTTGACAGGGTCCTTAAAAGCTCTTGATGGGATGAAATCATTAAGTGAGGTTAATGTTTCATACAATAGTTTCACAGGTCCAGTACCAGAAACATTGATGGACTTGTTGAACTCATCTTCATTTTTCTTCTATGGCAATCCCTCCCTATGTGTCAGTTCGCTTCCATCATGTGGTGTCGCTTGTGTCGGAGACAACAGTTTGAAGCTCTGTAACAGTCAATCAAGCAAGCAGAAAGGACTTGGCAAGGTGGAAGTTGCATTTATAGCCCTCGGATCATCAATAGTTGCTGTTTCTTTGTTCTATCTACTGGTGTATTTGTTTTGCTTGCGCAAAAAGACTAAGCAGGAGATTGGGATTTCAACTCGAGAGGGTCCGACTTCCTTACTCACTAAAGTCATGGAGGCTACAGAGAACCTTAATGATAGATACATCATTGGGAAAGGAGCCCATGGAACTGTTTATAGGGCTTGTTTGGATGAGGACAGAGACTTTGCTGTCAAGAAACTTGAGTTTGCTGGGCATGAAAGAGCGCGTTTGAGCATGGTTAGAGAACTCAAAACCCTTGGGAAGATCAAGCACCGAAATCTGGTAAAATTGGAAGACTTCTGGTCAAGAGAGAAGTATGGCTTAATCCTGTATAAGTACATGCAAAATGGGAGCCTTCATGATGCTTTACATGAAATTTGTCGCGCACGGATTTTGAGGTGGAGTGTCCGCTACAACATAGCATTGGGAACTGCTCATGGGTTGGCATATCTCCATTATGATTGTGATCCCCCAATAGTGCATCGAGATATCAAGCCAATGAACATTCTCTTAGACTCTGACATGGAGCCTCATATTGCTGATTTTGGTATTGCTAAACTCTTGGATCAGTCTTCTCCTTCAGCATTGTCCATCTCAGTTGTGGGTACAACTGGATATATTGCACCAGGTAATTGTTTAAAGTTTGATTTTAGGATATAGAGAATGTGTATAATTAATTACAATTTACTGTGCAGAACTAATATATTCCATGGTTTGTCACAGAAAATGCATTCAAAACAGCAAACAGCGTGGAATCTGATGTATACAGTTATGGTGTTGTGTTGCTTGAGCTGATAACTAGAAAGAAAGCACTGGATCCATCATTCATGGGAAAAACAGACATTGTAGGATGGGCAAGATCAGTGTGGAGCAGCGCAGAAAAAATTGATACAATTGTTGATTCAAGCCTTGTGGAGGAACTTCTGGATTCAAATATCAGGTATCAGATTGTTGATGTGTTTATGATCGCTTTAAACTGTACTGATAATGATCCGAAAAAGAGACCCGGGATGAGAGATGTTATCAAGAAATTGTTGGATGTAAATTCCCTAACGAGGAGCTCAAAATTGTAGCGTTCTGGAAGCTTGTTTCAATTTCAAACTGGTATGGCTGTATCTGTAGACTGTAGAAATCTGTAGATTTAATGTACTAGCATTTCATGAATATGAGATTATACATCTTTTATCTTCAGTGTTGGTGCTGCCTAGATTCATACATCAATTCATAGTTTCGTGCTGCCGGCTTGCCATAGGGATTTATTGCTTGTAACAATACAGATGATAGCTAGTTCATAAAGCATAAGAACATATAGACTTGAGTCATAGTTTGATTTATTTTTGCTGGCTGCAATATGGTATGAGTTCTAAATCAGAGAAAATTAAACCAGAGAAATAATCCAGGAAATATAAGAAATATAGTAGGAAATTTATAATGAAACTTTAAGAAAATGTAATAAAAAATGGACACTAACTCTGTGGATCGGGTTGATTCTTTCCTAATTTCGATCTAAAACAAATTAAGAAGACTAAGAATAGGGTTGGTTTTTATGATGAAGGTCCTTCTAGTCTAATGTAGTCATACATATGTCCTATGAAAGGTGAACCCCCCCCCCCTTTGGCTGTGTAAGATAGATTGTGTTTGTTCCAACATGCAGCAGATAACTTGGTACATCAATATTGTACAACGAGTACAGACCATGAATCCCATGCCTTGCTATAGCATTGTCTGTTCCCAATCGGCCTGTTGTATAAAGTGGTCGCCTTTCGGGGTTCCCATTGTTCACATGAACCAGCAGTTTTGACTGGCTGGCTGCTGCCAATGCCAAACGGAGTGCATAACTTCCGGGACGAGTCACACTTTCGAGCTCAAACCGAATCTGCCGTGTTGTTCCTACATAGGTTTCATTTCCTATATTCCTGGTCACTTGTCCGTAAAACCAATCTAGTTGCTAGAGCCAACTGTGTAGATGAGATCATTATAATGGTATCGATTTTCGTAACGTGCCCACAAGCCATATTGTCTAAACCTTTCTGAGGACATGTACAAGTGATTTATGAGCATTGGATATGGATTTGGTAAGTAGAACTCGGCAGCAGTCCGGTCAGGGATGCCGATTTCCCATAATGTAGGACCATTTCTTGGATGCCGATTTCCCCTAGGCAGTTCGATTTTGCTTCCTGCTTCAATAGTAACATCAGCTTTATATTTCTAATCTCCAATAATGCCTGGCACTGATGCATACAAGCTATAATTTCCAGGCCGAATATCTTCAATGGTGAAGTAAACTTTCTTGTCTGCTCGAGTCCAGAATTGGTATCCTTTGCTTTCTGTTTGCCATGATCCCACTTCTCTTGGAGCAGCCAGTCCCACATAAGCGAAACTCGCGGTAGAGAGGGGCTGCTTCTTGATGTACCGATCAAGTATAAGTAATCTGCCGGACAGAGATCCCCTTTGATTGCTAGAAGGAGTCTTGAGACTTGATGAAACTGGGCCAGCTATCTACTTCACTTTGCATCTGTTGCTTGGCATTGTTCTAGAGAGTACTGATAGAGTCGTCATCCGAGCCTGGAGGAGCAGAGTTGAGATAGACAAGAACAGGACCTAAAACCTTTTTCCATGCCTCATCTTTTCGGAACTTCATCGACACATCCCCAGTATAATGATCACTGGCAAACACACTGAGTATCGTCGGTCCGACGTGGGAGGTCAGGCATTGCTTGAAGGGACCGGCCATGCGAAACTCGTTACTTGGTGTGATCATCCAGAACCCAACAGGTGAGTCCTCATCTGGACAAATCCAGCCATGGAGCTTGTTATCTTTGTCTTCCATTGTGTACTGATTCTTGTCATCTACTTCTCCCCGGATACTTCCTGTTCAAATCCCAGTACCCTCTATAAGTTGGCTTGTTGTGGAACTCAAGGATGTTATCGATTCCTCCGTATTTTATTCCGGTGATGTATCCGGCCGGCTTGGAGAAAGCTACTTGCACAAGGCCATTATCCAACACAATGCTGTCATGAGTATTCACCAAGATCTTTACTCCATTTTTTAGTCTAGAAAAACTCATGTTCTTCTTGCTATCAAGCCGTCGTTATTCCCATAATCAACCGTGAGAAGAACCACAACCAGCAGCAGTGCTGCTACTACCGTCCCATTAAACCAACTCCATTGCCTCAGCTTCTCAGAAAACTTCGACCCCATTGCTAAAAGAGCTCAGCTCACTCGTACTTGATCAAAAATCAATAACTACCACTGGGTTTTATAGAAGGTGTCGTAGTTTCACTGTAAAACTAGACTAATTCGCAGTAAGAATCATAATTAAGATATGCTAGGTGGTAGAAAGGAGTGTACAATTACGTAAAATGGAAGAAAGCTCATTTGCGAACGAGACCGAGACATTGTGTATGTTCACCCGACTCTACATGATACTGTTTATGACTGATGTAAAGTGGCTAGCTAGTGTTTAACTGAACATCAGGCAAGCCGTCCTCAATGCAACACACTTGACCGCAACCATACCTGTTCAAAGAATTGTACAAACTTGTATTCAGAGTCAACAGTACAATCAAAAACTTTACAAAAAAAATCAGACCCTAAAGAGCTGTAGAGAACCGAGAAGAAAATATAACAATGAACTAGCTAGAGAAGGGTAACAAAAATGATATGGGGGGAATAGACTACTTCGAATACAAAGAAAAAAAAATCCATGACGGCTTCTGGTGTTCTATATAATTACAAAGATGAAACAGGCTGATGACCTCAGGAACTCCCATGGGATCTGACTGATGAGATTGATTGTGCTGAAACAGAGGCTGTTGGGCTGTTGAGCTCCCGATCTCCATTGATGGCTTTGGGTTTGCCACTCAATCTTTCAACTGCTTCATGGCAGATGTCATCGAACCACTCATCTTCCGGGATCTCACTGATACCAAAATTAGAACTCAGTATAAAGTAAAACCAGGTGTTGAAACACTATGTCGGCAACCATAGCAAAACTATGTCTACATTCATGTAGTAGCTTTTCTATAAGAGACGTGATAAAACTTCAGATAATATGCAAGTATAGCTAAGTTTTGCTGGAGCTTTTTTCAACATAATTTGAGCTTACACATCCTAAAAGCTGGCAATTCTTAACCATGTGAGAAATGAAAGTTTCAGTTGCACACTACTACTCATTTACTGTGTATTTATATTAGTTATGACAACACATGTAACCTAGAACAAGAAGCATACCTATAGGGATCCATGCCTGTTGCAGCAAATGCTGTCATAGCTTTTGTTATGATCTCGTTAATAACACGTTGCAAATTTCGAGATAGGAAACGACCTTGTGAAGCAAAGCATATGACGAACTTCATGTCTAGGTAGAACTGCAAAGATACATTAAAAAAATTATGAACACAACTTGATATGAAAAGAAACTTGTACAAATAGCTGGAAGATGTTGGCATTCAATGGTGTATATGGACTCTAAGCAGCGTAAGGGTTTAATAAGCATTAAGCAAAATCGGAGGCATAATAACCTCCCTAAGCATTGTGAACAACTAACCACTAGCGCCACTGTCACACCCTTCCCTTCATCCCCATTACTCTCCCAAACCACCTAAACATGATTTATACTTCCAATTTCCAATGATCTTCTACATGGTTACATGTTGGTTGTTCCTTTCTAAATTATATGATACAATTCCTACTTTCCATTTTACATTTTTTACGGAATGAAAACTTATAGAGATGTAGTTGTAATATTGATTCATAATTGTTGATCATTGAAAGAAATAAGGCAATAAATTCACGGTAGATTAGATAAATCGACTACAAAGTACATACCTGTTGTAAACCAAGAGGGCCTAAAGGCCTTGGCCCCTCATCAATATCATCCCAGAAGCTTTGATCTTCCGAAAGCCACAATATGACAGTCTCTGTCAGTCTCATAAATAGCAATGTAGTAAATCTTTCCCTGCCTTTAAACATATCAGCTGCTATACTGGCCATCCTGTTTAGTTTCATAAAAAGTTCCTGAATTGGGACAACAAACAAACAAAAATTAGAATTCCCACTTCATAAGTTGAATTGATAAGTAATATACTAATAGACATGCAAAGTGAAGTAGCAAGTGTAATCTACAAATATACACACATAACATTCACAAAAAGATACTTTAGATAAAACTATTTCTAAACATATAGAAACTTTGCTTCATAAGTTTTTGAACCATATGTGATTCTGTAATTCCATTGGACTTATTCCCTAATTATTATTATTTTCCCCTTTTGAGAAGAATTTGCAAGTTGCTAAACAATGAAATAGGGTACATCAGCTATAAGAACATAATCTAGCCAATAAGGTCAATCCACCACCTCAAATTTGAAATGAGGTCTGCTCTAATGATGACATGAACTATGGAAATCAGACCAGCAGAGGCTTCTTTACAACTCACTTGCAATATAATAACAGGAAGATAAGAAGAAAACACAGATCGGACAGGATTATCAGTAAAGGAAGTCACAATAAGGAAGTCACAATGTTTGAACAAACCTGGAATATTAGGGACGGAAACCACTCAAAATCTTCCGCATTCCCATCCACATTTATGTACATATCAGCAGTAAGATGACTATCACCCTCCTCTGTAAAAATCAGATCTAGAGCATGTTGACGACAAAAACTATCTTTTAGTCTATCAATCGAGCTGACAAGCCGCTTCTTCCATTCTCTTTGCTCAGGGTGGCGGTTGTGCCTATCTGATGATCTCCTACGAGGATCATCTTTGTACGCAGGCTGATTTATGGGAGCCAGCTTCATGGCTGCACGAGGAAGTAATTCATCGGCTAACAATGATGCATTCGCCAGCAATGCCATCTGTTGGGCTTCATCCCCAGCGATTCGAACAATTTTATTCCCGGAACCTTCATAGTTAGCTTCTTCATCCATTGAGCCGGGTAATGCTTTTATGAGCATGTTCACATATGAGTTAAAAACTTGGAATAAACCTTCTAGAGTTTGACCTCCCAACTGCATACTGAGTAATGGTCCTACATCCTCGAAGAAATCCTGGAAAGAATATAGGTCAGGAAAAACTGAACTGAGGATTGAGTAATGCATATTACGATCACAGCAGTAAGCAGCAGACACCCCTCATAAAAGCAACTTCTTATTCGTGTATGTTGTTAATGAGAAAAGCCCTCCTAAATATAAATGCACTTACTAATGCGTTAAAGTAACACTAACTGCTAGCTAAGAATTAAGTAGAATATGTCTAAGCCCAAAAAAAACTGAGACTACTAATCTGGCAGATAGATCAGGAACATTTTACAGTTCAACAACTGCTACAGCACTTTGTACAATGATTTCCACAAAGTATCCCACATCCATGTTTAGTAAAACAAGTGGAGAAGCGGAAGGATGTTCAGTTATAGCGAGTATACAGAGATACAATAGGCACATGATTTTGATTACTTGAGCAGTTGAGCTTTATGTGGGACAAATTTATTACCTGGACCATCAAATTGAACCGATGGGCACTACTCGTGAGTTTATGTTGGAATGCTGTTGAATTACCAATGGATGTACTTGATGGCCTTCCAGGTTGACGTATTGCTGTTGGAGCAGTTGTAAGTACCCAATCATCAGCAGCAGCTAAGGCAGCAGTACTTTCTTCAATTCGTTTTAAGTTTGCCTCTAGAGCTTGTTCAACACTAGGCCTAAAAAGTTTCAAAAGCACAGGACAAAGTGCCAAACCACGAGCTTCCAACAAGGAACAATGACCTAGTGCTATTTGAACACACTCTGCAGCAGCTCTTAAACCTCCAGCAGCTGCTGATGAAGCTAAAGCGTGTCTTTTGATAAGAAGAGCAAAGGCTTCAGTTTGCTTGATTGCCCACATAACAAGCTCAGAAGTATAACTTGGTTCATGTTCAAATATAGCAGCGGAATCCGTGGCAGCTTGAGCAATAGCAGAGAACACCAATTGTGAGAGTGCAGCAGTGTATGCACCCCCATATGAGGTGCTTGATGGACGAAGGCTTTGCATATTATACTGATATCTCTGGTAATGTGCATTGAGAAGAAGACTGTGTGCGCGAGGTCCATCCCCAAGTTTCTTAAGTGCTGATATAGCTGAACGAAGTTCGCCACCACGAGTAGAGGGCTGGCAAGCAGCCTCAGCAAGCTGATCAGCCAGCCTTTGCCTTTGTTCAGTAATAGCACGCTGCAAAGACACTAGTAAAGCTGGATCCAACATCTTAAGCTGTTTTGCTTCAGAAGCAACATGTTCACCTTCCTCCAGAGCCGCCAAAGCTTCATCCACTCTCCTCTCAGCCAATAAAACATCCAAGAGATCAGGAAATTCTACTAACCACTTCTCCAAGTCTGAAGGCTCTCTATCTTCAAGAGCTGATAAACCATTCTCAGAAAACCCTTCCACTGATTTCGACAAATCAACCTTTACCCCCTCAGCTAGATCATGATTAACAGTAGATAGAGTAGATAGCAGGTTTCTGATAGAGGAAAGCTGCCCCTCCAAATCCGAGAGCTCTTTTGAAGTTCTGCGAATGAGAGCACACAAATTATAATCAAATTGACGTTGAACTATTCAAAACTAAAGAACAGACTAGCAAAAACGGATCAAAGTTACCCCAACGGAGAAAAAGAGTTGCATAAACTGTGACATTATATTAGTTTATGACATTGGTTACTAACTTCCATACATCCAAAGCACCTTAAAAACAAATAAACAAAAAGGAAAACTGACTCAACTATTACTGAATAAAATAGAAATCTTATATCTTTCACCAAGTACAAACAGAACTATGGATTTCAGTTTAGTTAGTTCTGAATTGTGAAAAAGCTAAATTACAAAAGTCGGTAGACTAAAAACAAAACCTCAAACTTTCTTAACATAAAATAGAAAACTTTAAGCAGCCATGCAATCACTTCTATACTGGCATCCTACATTGTTTCCGCAACAATTAATTAAGGAAGAGCCCTTCTTTTATTCTTTTCACTAGATAAGTGGTATTAGAAGAATATTATAGATACTACAATATAGACTCTTGAGCCTCTTACATGTGACCATCCAAATCTCAGTAGCAAAACAAGTTGAGCTAAATCCCCCAGATATCCATAAACATCAACAGGGAAATCAATTTCATATGCAATGATTCTAACAGACACAGCTGTACTACAAACTAAACAATATATCACATACTTAGCAGCTTTAAAATCATGGAAAAGTACTCACTGTATGAATGCCGAATAATTCGCATAGACACTTCTCCGCATTTCCTCAGCAGCCGCTCTCCGCAAGTCCAAAAGATTAGAACAGAATTGTCTTATATCCTGCAAAGCACAGTCCAAAACACAGTTCAATCCATCTAATTTCGTCTCTCTACACATTACGCATTGCAAGTCCCTGATCACAATAACCAAACTACTACAACCGAAAGCATTCAGAGACTCCATAGCCTTTTCATTTCCACAATTTCAACCTAGCTTAAATTTCACTGCCGAACTATATAGAGCTAATATTATCAGTATTAGCGAAGAGAAAAAGAGACTGGACCTTCTCGTTGAGAGAGCAACGGGACTGAACGTAGGTCTGGGCATCGAACCTATCGGACTTGAAGACATTGAGACCTTCCTCGAGCTTGAGGCCGTTCTCCTTCACCGGCGTACCTCTCGACCGAGCCGTCTTCGCCGACGTCATCAGATCAGATCAGATCAAACCGGCGAAGAGATTGACTGGGGCGGAGACGAGATCCGTCGAGGACAGAAATGGAAAGAATCGGAGATGTTTTCTGGTGCGGCGGAGTCCGAGTGCGTCACAGCTATTCGGGCAGGGAAGTTGTTGAGCTTCGATTGTCAGCTAAGCGAACAAGGAAGAAGAGACCACCGCGACTCTATCTGTCTAAGAATAATTGTTTTTAGAGTACCGCCCACCTTCGCTTCGTTTTTTACTGT
Organism: Geum urbanum; assembly: GCA_946800695.1. NCBI lineage: Eukaryota > Viridiplantae > Streptophyta > Magnoliopsida > Rosales > Rosaceae > Geum > Geum urbanum. Next base: position 40,019,415 of record OX327010.1, on the reverse strand, counting down.
TTTGTTTGATTCTGGTATTTTTACTTTGCTACCAATTTGTGGCCCTATGTATGTATTTTTTGTGCAGTCACGTTAGATGTGAATCACTGGCTAGGGTTAGAGATAATCAGGTGACAGAAGCCAAATTTATCGTGCTCAATGTAAGATATTTGAAACTTCGGTTCGGATCGTTTATAAATTTTCTCAATATATCTGGAGTAAAAATTGTACATTTTATGATATAGACACCAAAAAACAAACACATGCTGCCTAATTGTTAAAAAGTTTCACCATGAATCCATAATACTTCCATATACATAGCTTCCAATTTTGGAAAAGTAACCTCCATCGATCACCTACCACATGGATGTCTACCTAGTCTTCTGTGACAATGCAGAATTGGCCAACTCATCTCGATCATCTGCCTTGATCTGTTGATCAGCTGCAAACTTAGGCAGGTCGAGAAATACAGATTAATGGAATTTAGCAAGGTTTGACTCTCAAATTAACCTTAAATTAGTTTTTTTGTTTTTAAACAGTAATTTACTCGTCGACAAAATGGAGTTTGCTAGAAATCCTACAATCATTGCCAACAGTGTTCAGGTTCGTAAGGAATTATCAAATTAATTATCTCATTCGCTCGATGTAGGCTTGCTTTTTTATATATATAAGAAGAGGAAAAAGCTACCTAGAGGCTTTTCTAGACAACCACTTTCAAGAAGATTAAAACCTAAAATATTTATAGCTTCATCCAAAACTCAATTGTCTCAAATGTGAAGATTACAAAATTTGTGGCCTCAAGGAGCAAGACTATGAGCGGCAAAGTTTGTCTCACGAAAGACATGGTTAAAGGAGATACTTTAGAAATAGGTGGTAATGATCTTGATGTCCTGAATAATTGATTGGATCATCTATGACAAAAAAATGTCCTCCGTTGATGCAATTGATAACTAGGATTGAATCCCCCTCCACAATAATGTTGTTGAGACCTTTCCTTTTTGCTTGAACAAGAGCATCTCTTAAAGCAATAGTGAAATGACTCAATCCCGATTTAGTTGCCTAAACCAGAATTAAGCCCCAACGACAACATAATCTACAAAAATTTTGCCAAAGTTTCTTCTAAAATCAAGAAACCCAAAAACCTGCAAGAAAATACACTTCTAAAATGTCCACAAAAACAAACCGTAGGCACCAAATCCCATCCGGATTTCTTAAATCAGTCAAACACTGAATCCACTAGAAATATAAATTGTTTACAGAATGTGATAATAAATCCGAAGACTGAATGGAAAATACAACACAACGGAAATAAACTTTATACAGTATTCAGAGCGACTTCTAATTTACATAATACACAGGACTAGCAGGTTAAGCTAGGAACCTACTAGATGAGTACAGTGACACGAACTCTATGCCTCCGTCGTCGACGTGTAATCTCAGGATATAAACTGCAAACTGGGTGGAGGAAACCGAAAAGCCCAAGGAAAGGCATATAAAATAATAAAATTGTTAAAGTGAATGGACAAAAATGATATTTCACTTTAAACTGAAAACTATAAATAATATGTCTTTCACTATAAATGTACATAAAAATAATGTGAGTCTAAAAATATGATCATCCAGGTACTCCTGAGTACTATAAAATATGTGGAGGCTACAACTCGAGTCATCTGACCTCAAGTCCTAATACTGTACAGGTCAGGTTCCTGGCCCTCCTAGGTGCTCTATAAATCCTCGGGTCAGGTCCCTAGCCCTCCCGGAGCATCTCGGGGATCAGCCGAGAAGCAGTGCATCGATGCATCAACTGTACTATGCTCTGTGTAAAATCAAATCATATATGTCTCCAAATGCAAATGTAAAATCGTAAATGCATAACTGTAAACTGTATACTAAAAAATGTATAACTGTAAAATGCATAATTGTAGACTTGCAAAACAAAAGTGAAAATAAAGTGTCCACTCATAGTATAAAGCTAGCTTCGTGGTCCAGCGGAAGTCCCCTTGCCAAAATCTCGATCACGGTCTCCTGAATGAATAACAGATTCATTTAATATTGAAATTTGATAAAAACGTGCGAAAATCAACTCAGAAACTATCCCGGAAACCCCCCTGTCAATTTTGAATTTTTGCCTCGCTGGAGCCCTGCTGTGGAGGGCGGCACGTGGCCCTCACACGCCTCCACAAGCGGCAGCACGTGAACCACATGCGCCTCCAGTGTAACTTGCTCTGATGGGAGCGTTTGACCTCTTGTTGGAAAGATCACAATGAGGTCAACAACTTTTCCAACTGACCCAAAACCCAACTCGCCTCCGCTTGGCTGAAATTCGGCCTGAAAGTCCATGGCCCAAAAATCGCCGGAAAATGATTCCGGCCGATTTCGACGCCGTCGACGCCCCTCAGTCCCCCCAACCATAGGGGTTCGATTCCTAGGGGAAAACCCCATCGATTCCTCCCCTCTTCGTTGTCGGAAAGTTGTCAAAACACCAACGACGAATAAACTCAAAACCTAACCCAAAAGTCTCCACGATTCGCAGCCAAAAATTAGCAATACATACATGAATCAAAAGAGGGAAGAGAGGGATTCAAAACCATACCAAGAACGCCAGCAACAGTGGCGTTTTCGGGTGGGTTCGAATTCGGGTCACGTCGCTTGCAATATGGGTCGCCCGAATTTTGTATTTTTTTATTATTTTTCTTCATATTTATACCGTTAATACTGTATTTATACCCCCAAGTACCTGATCAAATCAACGACTGAGGTTTGATTTGATCAAGATTCAACGGTTCAGATTAAACCGACCTAAAATAAATATTTTCTCCACGCAGACTTCCAAAAATCATAAAAAAAATTAGGTCAGTTAACCAAAAAATTTCCTGAAAATTCCTACGAACTCGAAATAAAATACTCTATAGCTTCCGTGAAGAAAGTAAATTCTAGTTCTCACTCGATGAAAAAGTCGTTAACGAACCATACGATACTATTAATTAGCGATTATCCTAATTCATGCGGATTTATGCGTAATTTTTGGTTCAGGTCGTTACAAAGAGCTTCAGTCAGAGGAATTATTGTATCGCCAAAGGCCCTTGCTCTAGAGCTGACATTCTTCTCGCTGTTGTCTCTAATCACAAAATCGACAGCCGCATCTCCAATGCCCCTATTAAGAACTGAACCATTTAAATTGATTTTGTAGTGGCCAGTTGGTGGAGGGCTCCACTTGAAATTCTTGAGGGGTTGATTCTTTATCTTCTCTTGAGACTTTTTGAACTCCAAATATTGGTTGAGGACGGTAACAGAGAAGGCTAGCACAGCAGCAAGAGTAGTCTTCTCATTCCTGGAAACAATGTTGTTTCTAACTTTCCAAATTTATCAACAAATAGACAATTTTTCAAACCATAAATCATTATTCAAATTATCCTTATGTAACTCCTGAAGTTGTTCTACAAAGTTCCTTCCATTGGTTGGTCTGAAAAAACCTGCCATATTCCAAGCTTCATTAACAAAATTGCAGTCACAAAACAAATGAGATATAAGCTTTCTTCCTCAAAGTTACACATGGGACAAACATTAGAATTAATTAATCCCATCTTCAAAAGTCTATCTCTAGTTTTTCGTTTTCCATGAATCATAATCCAACCAAAGATTTTCATTTTTGGAGGCATGCAAGGTTTCCACAATTTATCCAATAAACTCTGTTTATTACCTCTCTCACCCAAACCACTTTGCATCCAAGTTGCAGTTAATAATCATCTTGATCAACCATAGGAATGGGGATTCCCATATCACCTCTCATTAAAAAACAAAGATAAATTCTCAATATTCCAATTATAATCAACAATGTAATCACTAACAGACTCATCCAAGTTTATATAAGGAAGTTTTTCTTCATCAACAACAGAAACTAAAGGAACTAAAAAAACCCAATCAGAAGACCAAAAATTAATATCATGTCCATTCCCCACTATCTATCTCACACCTTGATTAAGTAACTTCATACTATCAAAAATTTTCTTCTAAGAAGATGAAGAAGTATTTTTCTTTTTAGCTTCAAAAAAAATTTGCTTTTCATAAATACTTTGCCTTAATTAATTGAACCCACAAGTTCCACTATCAGTCAAAACTTTTCACCCCAACTTGACAAGAGCAGCCTTGTTGAAATGGGCAGAAAGTCTTATTCCTAGATCCTCAATAGATTTTAGGGTACAAACTTTGTTCTAAGCAATAGGGTTCGACTTAGAGTTTGAACCCCATAAAAAATTCCTAGCCTCCTTATCAATGTCTTTACAAATTTTCTCAAGACATTTAAAACAAGACATGACATGGTTATGCATGCAAATAAACTAGATTTAATCAAGGTTAATCTCCCATGCCATCTCTAGAGAGGGAGTCCTTTTTCCAATCTGCAAGCTTACTTGATATTCGAGAAATGATCTCTTTTGTGTTCATAGGATCTTTCCATAACACAACATTATTAATACCAAGGTATTTTTCTATGGTGGTCTTATGTTGGATTCTTAATATACTTGCAATTTTATTTTTTGTCCTACCAGTAATCTTGAGAGAGAAGTAAAGAGAAGTTGAAAGTTAATTCTCTAGCCAGAGGCTTCAAATAAATCATTTAGAACTTTCAAAACTTTCCTAGCTGCTCTAGGCAAGGCTTTACAAAAATTTAAACAGTCATCTGCAAACATCGTATGATTCAACAGCCTAAAGAAGAACTGTTTTGGAAAAAAATGTTGAACCATTGTAACTACTTTTGAACTAACGGCCTCACTCCAATTGTTCTAGTAAAACAAGGCATGAACGCCATCAGGTCCAGGAGTCTTGAGAGCTCCAATAGATTTCACAGCTAGAGAGACTTCATCCTCACTTATAGGACGTATAAGTGAGGCATTCTCTTCTTCATTCAGACTTGGGTTAATATTTCTGAGAAGCTCCTCCATCTTGGCAGCACAAGGATTTCTGTCAGATTTGAATCTCCTTTGGAAATCTGAAATAATTAAGTCAACAATTTCATTTTGGTCAGTAATCCATACATTATCAAAGTTCTTTATTTTTTTCTATTTTGTTCCTCTTTTTTCTAATAATTGCTTGCATATGAAATTTTTTTGTATTTATATCTCCTAAATTAAGCCAATCAACTTTGACTTTTGGACCCAAAACAACTATTCATCTCGATCTATAACATTCCGCTAACTCATTTTTTAGATCTTTTTGCTTCATCTATAGAGGATCAGAAAAGAATGATTCATTAATTGACTTTGAATGATTTCTAATTCTTTAAGCTTCTTTTATTTTGGTGAAAAAATCTCCAAAAACATCGTCAATCCAAGTTTTAGCTAGTTGCATAAATTTATCAATAATAATTAAAAAGTTCTTAACATGATCAGTATCATCATTATCGTTTCAGGCAGCACAAATTGCTTAAACAAAAGATGCAGCTGCCAAATTGCTTCATACTTATTTTGCTTCATTGTAGGCTTGTAGCTCTCACAATCAATATATATATATATATAGAGAATCGAGGAATATTTATAATAAGAGAAAAAATAAACTATTGTTCTCTGCTGGCAGTTGGCCTTCCACAATCCACGTGCATTAGCTTTCATGTAGACATACAGTAGTATAGTTTACTCAATCAGATAAGAATATGAACAAAAATCTATTTCCGAAAATCGATTTATGGGCCTGTACGTGATATGCTATAATAGAAAAAATCACACTAATTATGTGTGTATTAAAAATAAAATAATATTTTGAATATAAACAGTTATTTATGGACGGTTATTAAAAAAGAAAAAATAGTTAACTTGTTTTTTACAGTTTTATTTTATTTTAAAAAAGGTTAATTTTGATTACAATTATTGAAACATGCGTGAAAACTGAAATTGGGGTAAGAGAAAAAACAGAAACTGCAAACGGAAAAAAGAGAGGGAGAAAAACAAAAGTTTTCTTTGAGATAAGAAAATCATTTTGTCAATTACATTAATAACCTTAATTAATTTTGCTACACCTAAATTAAAAGGGTAGAACAGGAAAAATGGCTAATGTGGGAAATAACTTTATTTCTCTTAATAGTAGTACAAGGCACACACACGTGTGTGCATATTTTGAAGCGATGGAACTGCTTCGTCTCAAAACTACGTATGTGGCATAGTGGACAATTTTTTCTTCTTTCATTTTCTCTCATAAGTTACGTGTATCCCTTCTTTCTATCATTTTATTACTTTTTTTGTTTCCAATTTATTAAATTTGAGAATTCTGAATTTAAAAAGAAATATAACAATTTATAAAATTATAAATGTTTGACCTTCTCAAATACTCAAATTAATAGAGATAGATAGATATATGATGACTCCTAGCAGTTGCTTGGTAATTAAGATAGAGTTTAAAGTTTAGAATAATCGACATGGAGCATGGGAAACCTAACCCTAACCTTAACGTTGACCTTCGATCGGAAATCATAGATAACATTCTCTCGTGGCTACCAGTGAAATCGTTATGTCGTTTCAGGTGCGTGTCCAAGCCCTGGCGCTCTCTAATTTCGGATCCAAGATTTGTCAAACTCCAGAGTCAGAAAGCCAAGGAGAATGAGCATGTGTTCCAGCAAAGATAACGAGTGTTACTGACGATCCCCATACCGGAATCAATCTCAAGCCCTTATGCAAAGTACGATTATCTCTACTCTTTGAACCTCAACGAGTTTCCAACTTCCACCTACATCGAGGAGCTCAACTTTCTTTTCACTGAGGCAAAAAGGCTGCCTAACATTATCTTCATGTTTCACTGCAACGGCTTGTTGTTTGTCCGATCGCGTGGAAAGAGTTATTTGGTTAACCCGGCGACTAGGGAATCCAAGATAGTTCCCTGGGCACCATGTCTATGGAAATACGATTGGCAAGACTTATATGGGTTTGGATTCGATATACCCAACCTAAATCTTTTCTGGGAGGTCTCCATTAGTCATAGTATGTCTCCGTTTGGAAGAGGAAACTGTTAGAGAAATTCAACATCCAAGTTTGAGTTTCAGTTTGGGAGATCATCAGTTAAAATTGGAAGTTTTCAGAGACGATAAACTAGGGCTATTTTTAATAGATGATGCTGATAGATCATATCATTGGCTTCAAATCTGCTGTAACCAATTCCCTATATCCTTCCCTTTATCCCTATTAATTTCTGACATGTGGCACTTTTTGCCATGAAGTAGTATTGCAGGGCGATGGAGCGTTATGTTTGCACGATTTTAAGAAAGAAAAATGTCAGACGCTACCAATTGGTGGTGGACAACTAAAGAATGGCAGTGTTATGGTCTACTTCGAGAGCCCTGTTTCGCTTGTTGCTGGCGATCATGAGTCACTTTCTTCATCATGAGCATACACCCCAGTTGCAAGCATACGTACGTATCTAGCTATAGCTTCACCAACCCTTAAACAAAATGCACGATCTATCTCTTTGCTTAAGGTAGTTTAAAACTTTGAATTTCTAAAGGAGCTGATGGTATCTTTCGCAATTGCTTCTTCATTTTGATTATCGTCATGCTAGTAGCAGATATATAGAGAGCTAGCCAGTGTTTTTCTTCTTTAGAGCAAATGTACGAATGATGATATAATAATGTGCGTCACTTTCTTCTTCACAGGAACTTTGTTGAAGGAGTATGAATAATAGTGTATTTTTTTTATCAACTACGAATTGAAGATCTTGTATTGAAATCAAATAGTTATAAGTAGATAGTACTTTGCTCCCACATAATTTGACTACAGACTAGCTGCTCTTTTTTTTTAGGTGAAACGGTAGAATAAGCAGCTGGTAAGTTACAAGAAAGTTCATCGGTGTCAGGCACGATAGAAAGAACTCCTCAAAAGCAACCTACATTATTACATGATCAATCCGGTACTCAACAAACATATCTAAACGTTATAGGCGTAGAACAAAAACTAAAAAAATTGGAGGCCTCATACCCTATCTAACTATGCACCCCAAACTACATTAAAGTCATATATATGACGCTCATCCGCTTGTATCTTCACGAGTATCGCCGGATCCATAGCAACCTTCTTATGAGGGGACTCGAGCTTGTGTGGCGTGGTCTTTGAGACTATGCATGCTAGCCATGTGGAGACCATGCACGAGCCTCGAGTATAGCCCATGGAACAAGTGTCCAACATGCAGGATAACCCTCTTTTTTTAGGGGGGAGGGGGTCCACTAACCTTTGCTGAATCTTTGCAAGTCACAAATTCGCGTAGCAGCGATGTCTTATGGCCAATAGGGGTGCCCTTTAAAGCCCAGCTGGGTAAATGGGATACCTCAAAGCTAGGCTTTGGTGTCTTATGTTAGACCGGAATGGCGGCGTTCTTCCCGTCTGGCTCAAGGGACAGGCTTCCCCTATGCAGATGGAATATCTTCGCTGAAGCGGTTTGTCCATGAGAAAACACCTCCACCAGTGACTGGGGCAAGTGGAGGCAGTAATGAGATTAAAACATAAGGAAATGAGTTTGTCCACATGGGAGAAACTAGAAATGTGATGGTCTTTAAATAGTATCACACTTCACTATGCTTTAAGTAAGCAAGTGAATGAGCTTGGAAAATATACTTGTGTGTACACACATCTTGCGGACACGAATGCCGCTCGGATTTAGGCTCGGAATAAATTTTGGCAATAAGTTACCGGAATAAATTTGATTAGTTAATTGTTACAAAACCGAAGATCTTTGGAATGACCGACATTTATGTTCCTCCTCATTCATCCATGTATAAATAGAGGCCCATGTAATACTGACTTTTGGCTTTCCACATTTCTTTTTGTTACAAAACTTCTGGCTTTTCATATTACTTTGGTTACAAACTTATTGCCAGAATAAATTTTGGCAATAAGTTATCGGAATAAATTTGGCTAGTTAATTGTTATAAAACTGAAGACCTTTGGAGTGGCTGATATTTATGTTTCTCTTTATTTCTCCATGTATAAATAGAGGTCTTATCCTCCTCATTCTACACACCATCAGAAAGCAATCATCATCTTCTGATCACTTCCCTCTCCCTCTCTTTCGATGGTAGACAAAAGTTCTTTCAAGTTGGAAGAGGAGTTCTTGTTGCACGGTACAAAAACTTAGAACAACGTCATACAAGTCTGTGAGCGACGTGAAAGTTCTTAAAGCAAGCGTGTGGTACACGTGACTAAACTTTGTTTATCGTTCATTGGCATCAACCATTTGGGTAACAAATTCTAAGTTTCTAGATTTTTTTCTTCCTATTTTATTTTTATTTACTAATTATTTAAATTAGTATTTTTAGAATTTATCCAATATAACATTATTTTTCTACAGGAACTACTACTTGTTCGATTCAGTGTCTATGAGTTGAAAGTTGGTTCTTGGTGAGTAATCGAGAGGCAATTTTCCTACAGTCGGCCTTTTAATGAAACTAACCACTGTGGTTGTTGGACAGTTGATCATAATACATACTTTTCAACGTTTTCATCAACATTGTAGTGGGATTTGGCTGAATGGAGGTGTTCATTTGTTTATGTATAAACAAGGAGCTGGACGTGAATCATTAGTCATCGTCTGTCTCTGTTTGGAAGAGAAATTTGTAATGGCCTGTTTGGCAACAGGATTTTAAGGCGGGATATGATCAAAACACAGGATCTCGAAATCCCACGCGGCAAATCCCGCGTTTGGCAAAAAAATGAATGGAATCTAGAAATCATGATATTTTAAACGGGATTTTGTGTGAGATTTTTTCTTAACGGAAAAGGGGATCTAGAAATCCCACGTATAGAGATGTCATTTTGAAATCCTGACATCTCTTGCAGACCCGACGTAGACGATGACCAAAACACGCGATTTCATATGGATTGATCGTTGATTTTCAGGTTTGTTCTACACATTGGGCTCTCATTCCTTAGTGTAATCTAGGGTTTTATGACTGCAATCTATTGTAATCGATCTCAAATTTCAAATAGGTTGGTTTTCTGTGTTTCGTTCTATCACTTCTATGGCTATGAAATTTGATATGTTTGACTTGCTACTTTTTCTAGGTCAATGAACTGAACTTGATTCATTGCTTAAATTGGGTCGTTGACACTGATGATGTTGAATCTCACTATGCTTTGAATTCGGTTTGCTTGGGTTTACGGTTTTGATTCCTTGTCTGTTGTTCCATGGTTACATTCTGTTTATGAATGATATTGAGGTAGTAAAGGGTCAATATATATACTTGACTACTCTATTCTTGTTGTTGTGGTTGGTGTTGAGTTTTTGATTTCTAATTTATTTATGTCAAATTGAAATCAATATGAATATGGATACTGAGTTTTAGGTTAAGGATTGATGTAGCTGCTGTACACAAACAGAATTAGAACATTGTAGCCATGTAGTATCGATGTCTGCATGCCATGTGATATAAGATCAGTGTTTCGCTTATGCTAATTGTATGTTTGATAACCAAATGCAGCTTTCGGAAGCAGAGAAGAGTTTGAATACGTGTCAAACTGAATTGGCTCGACTACGATCCCTTGGTAATACTTACTATCCGTTGTCTTAATTTAGCTCTTCTTCTCTTCCATCTTTGTTTGAGAGAAAGACAACCCTGATATAAGCTGATCAAAAAGATTGGAAGGTTGTGTTCTGCTTTTAAGTTTCATGTCTTTTCTGTATTCTTCTCATTGTTGCACATTGTTGTAATGGTTTTCTTTGGTACTTTCCTTCAGTATTGTCAACTGAGGCAGTTGACTATAACCTTTTCGTTCAAAATTGCTTTGCTTATGTGGTATGATGTCCCAGACTGTGATTAGTGATAGGATTACTGATTACTAGATTGTAGAGAAAGTTGAATACCAGAGAATTGCCCATGGAAATCACACTGCTCAACAAGCCTTGTTGGTACCTTGGGTTGATTATGAGCTGTTGTTTATTGGACAGGGGAAAGAAGTGTTATTTCATTATTTTCTTTTCAAACTTAGTACCCTTTGTTGTGTTGGTTTGTAGTGTTCTACACTTCTACAAACCAATAAGCAGAACTGCAGAAAGCCCATTGATCTCATGCGTGTGCTCATTAATGGAAATGGGCTACTATAGGACCATTCTTACTGTCATCATTCTTTGTTGTCTTTTGCTTTCTTAACAGTTTTGACTAATACTTCTTATTGGGAAGGTGTACAATGCTTGCTTCTTTATAGGTGCACTTAGCTATTCAACTATTTTGACTTGACAATAGTTCCACAAATGGAGGATATGATCCATATAACTTCTATAACAAACAGTACTAAATAGTAGGGTAAAGGAACAAGACCCTTTTGTTACTATAGCCTCTGTGTATTTTGTTCTTGTTTATGAAATCCGGTCTCACCGTTTTGAGTTGTTTCTTAGATTTTCTTGAGTAGTGATGGATCTTGAATTGAGTGGAGTGTGCTTCTCTATAGTCCTAGGAGATATTTCGAAATAGGAAAGGAGATATTTGTTTAAGTAATTATTTCATCTAACTATAGCTAGACTTGTATCATTTTGGAGTTCACATTTGTTTCATCTAACTACAGCTAGATTTGTATCATTTTGGAGTTGCTAAGTAGGTTGATATATATCCCATGTACCCTGGCTGACCTCTATTCTCCTCTGAACTTCACGCTCTGTCAAGTTTCATTATATATTCAACTTAGATCAATTTAAACATGTGTATGGATGTAATGTAGCCTCCGTAACTAATACACTACCGGCTTATTTCTCATTGTTTTCAGTTTGCTGAAATCACTTGTGTATTAAGAAGTGGTGATGTCTTTATTGGAACCACTTTTATGCGAGATACTCCCTCCACTTACTGGTACATCAGGCATTTTAGAGAGGTAATACTCGTTCATTGATTGCCAAATGTGGGCACAAAAGTTGTTGAACACTATTTTCTTCAATCAGTAAGCAAATTCAAGAGCTTGAGTATATGATAGCTGATGTAATTCTAAATAAGGTGGGGTTTTTTTTAATGAGAGATTGTCTCATATAAGTGGAGTTCAAAGTGATCATTTTGAAACATAATTTGGGGTATAACCTCTATTACTTAACCCTTCCTAATTCCTCAATTTATCTTTCACTGCTCTCATGATGCTTACTCTAGACTTGTTCCTTGAGTTTTCATGCATAAGTTTTGATTTCGAAGTACTTTTCAATTCTACTTCTTCACTAACCTTATGCAATGCACTCTAATCAATGCAATGCTTAGAGATTTTAATCACTTCCAAAAGTAAGTAGTAAATCGAGTTAGGTTTTTACAGTATTATGAGACTAGTGTGTATGTTACTACATCTGTTGTCATAAATAATTTTTTTGGTTCACTACTACTTAATGTTGGGATGTTTGGTTCACTGCCACTTACTGGTATATACCCAACCTAAGTCGGTTTTGAGCTTGTGAATTTAGGTACCAAGAATTAAGGATGGATATCTGTCATAAGCGTGTTAGAGTAAAAGAAGAGGAGAAGGAAACAATGATGGAGAAAATGAAAGTTTATTTGGTTGCTGTGTCGAGATTTTTGACATCAATAGTAGCTTGGCACCACTGCAAATTTAGAACTATAATAAGAGATTCCTTACCAGATTGGGATAAACAAAGGCAATGTTTTTTGAATCGTTTGTATAATGAATCCAAAGTTGAGTGCATGAAAAGTTTGAGGGTTAGCAAGAGCGCATTTCATAGACTTTGTCAAGTATTACACGATAAATGTGGATTGAAATGAACAAGATATGTTGCCATTGAAGAATCTGTGGCGATGTTCCTATACATCCTTGAACATGATGTGAAATTTAGATCTATTCATCTTCAGTTTTATCGTTCCAAGGAAACTATAAGTAGACAGTTCAATAGTATGTTGCGTGAATCAGTAAAGATTATTTGAAGCATCATAATTGTGTTCTTCAAGGTGCTGACATGAGGAGATGGAGATAGTTTGAGGTAATTTTAATTAAATTGATAGTTTGAGTAAATTTCATTAACTATTTCTCTCAAGTACATAGCTCACTACTTTATTTTTTTCAATTTAGAATTGTTTGGGAGCGTTGGATGGGACTCATATCTCTGTGACTATAGGATTAGTTGTCCATCTTAAATATCGAAATAGGAAAAGAGGTATTTCTACTAATGTCCTAGGAGTTTGCAATCAAAACCTGAGGTTTACTTATGTATTGCCTGGATTGGAAGGATCGACATCAGATTCTTGAGTTTTTAGAGATGCATTGACTAGAGGCAATCGCTTGGTTATTCTTATTGGTATGTTTATAACATCTACCGTAACTATTCAATTTTCAGTAGATAACTAAGTTGATAATAGTATAATCTTTTTATAGATAAATACTACATTGTTGATGAGAGATACACGAATGGACCTGCCTTTTTAGTGCCTTATAGGGGGACTAGATATCACCTCAAAGAATGGGTCAAAAACTGCCCATAAAATCATAGAGAGCTTTTCAATCTTCGTTACTCAAAAGCTCGGAATGTGATTGAACGAGTATTTGAGGTGTTGAAGAAATGATGGAGCATACTGAGAACAGCTTCTTCTTTTTTACATTAAAACACAAGTTAGAATCATTAATGTTTGTTGTGTGTTACACAACTTCATATGAGCTGAAAAACACAATGATCTTTTGTTAGAAGCTGAACAGTTGCATCTTCTAGATTCGGTTGATATGGACTTGCTAATGATGTCCATTGAAGTTAATGAACCTGAGATTCTTACAGTTGAAGGTACTAATGAGTGAACCGCATTTCGTGATAAATTAGCATTGGAAATGTTTGCCGACGTACTATCAAATATATCGTGCTCAACAAGCACAACAAAAATAAGCAATAGTGGAGCATAATGAATGAATCACGCATCTAAGATTTAGATTGTGATAGTGTATTTATGTTATGTATAATAGTAATGAGTATTGAGATTTGGAACTTTGAGATTTTGAAGTACAATTGTCTTGTAATATTATTTATGTCGACTAGTAAGACTTGTAACAAATGAGTATTTATGTATTTGTGATAAATATTTGTAATATTATTAGTAAGTATTTATGATAAGTATTTTTATTCTTTCAACGAAGAAATGAAAAAAAAATCCATGATATCATAAAAAGATTTTTTTTAAATGCACATTATAAAATAGAATGAGAAAACAAGATTTGAAAAATCTTCTTTGAATTCTCAATTTACCCAAACAAATCATTTTGAAAATCCCTTCACTAATTCCATCATTTCATAATTCTAGTATTTACAAATCTTGAATTTCAAAATCCCTTCCATTGCCAAACATGCCATAGAGAAGTTGAACTTCCAAAATCATACTCTTCTGATATTCGGATGGAAATGGAAACTTTCGGAGACGATTAGCTTGTTCTATTTGAAGAACTTGCTGATGATAGATTATATGGTGCGGTTTGGGTAATGAAGGAATATGGAGTGAAGGAGTCGTGGATATATATCAATCTCAGTATCCCATATAGTCAGTATCGCATTTTTATTTCTGGAGACACTCTCCCGAACTAGTGTTGCGTGATGGAGCTTTATGTTTGCTCGATTGTAAGAGAGATAAATGCCACAGGTTATTTATTGATGGACAACTTGGTAATAGGATTGGCAATGTTGTGGTCTAGTTCGAGAGCCTCATCTCGCTTCGCTAGCTTGTAGATTATCATCGATCATAAGCATACACCTCTTGTGCCAACTCCTCCTGGTTGCAATGGAAAGCTTGAGAGAAGAGGTTAATTGTGAGCTTGCATGAAGCTTTGTGACTGTCCCTCATGGGAAGAACCGTACGTAGACAGGTGAGCTGTGAGCACTGAGCACTTGTGTATGTCTTCCATTTTGAATAGGATAACTTCGTAGTCGATTCTATCTCTACTATAATAAAATCAAGCATGAAATTTCGCGTCATCACCCATACCAAATTGTAAATTTTTAAAATTATTCTTAATAAAAAAATAAAAAATAAAAACTCTAAAAATAAAAAATAATTGTTATAAATATATTTTTACTCTATCAGACTCAAATTTCTGTCCATCCACACACATTGAGTATGTGCAAGCTTTTGCTAGTTAAGAAATAAGATTAATATTTTTTGCTGTAATAAACATATATGTTTTTATCTTCCTACCATTTGGATTATAGCTGAAGTGCCATAATCATATAGAGTAGTTCCTCGGCTAAAACCGTAAAAGAGTGGACATTTAGAGGAATTGCCTAATCATCATGTTTATCAAACACTACTCATCTTAGCTAGCAGATGTTTTACGCAGGGATGACAACGGGCAAGGGTGCAACTAGGCTTTCCAGGAATCTAAGTCCACCCTAAATTTGAGGAAGAAAAAATAACTAGGGTATTCTAGAGAGCAAGAAAAAAAGGAAACAAATTATTGGTGAAAGTGGATCTGATACAACTATAGCCCACGAATAGCCCACGAATTTCATGATCTTTTCTATGTTCAACAAAGATTGAGAAGATACAATTGAATTGATACTAAAGAAATATAACTGCTGCACTTTTTTTTGGTAATGTCGGATTAGTAATACCGATATCTAATAGCAGGCTAGAGAGAGTACAACAAAATTCGATTCTTAATGAACATTAAACTAGAGGATTGATCGATGGTGAATTTTATATAACAAATTGATCAAAAGAAAACACAAATCTTCATGTAAGATTGAAGAACTCATACCTAGAAAGAAGCAATGAACCCAAATTATAAAGGAAAAAATGTAGCAAACCTCATCAGCTCTAGTCTAAAAAAATAATTGAATTTCTCTGATCTTCGTGGGGTTATATTTAGTTAGTTCCGCTTCGTTTTGCATATGTTATATTTAAAAAAAAATTCCTCGTAGTATAACTTCTTTATGTTACAAAATAGTGATCGAACTATAGTGAAACCTCTATAAATGAATAATCTCGAGACGGGAGAAAATTATTACTTCAGCTAAGTTATTATTTTATCAATAAATGAATAATTTATTATTTAATCGATAAATTAATAATTTACTAATTTATCAAAAAAAAATTTAGAAATTTTGTAGTTAAATTATATTTAGTAATAAGATTTGTTTGGGTATAAATATGCATTAAAGAAGTAAGATACACTACGTCCCTCCCTATTATACTTTTTTCAATATATAAAAGTGCTCTTGCATTGTAATTTTTTTGTTCTTTTGTTGTGATAAATTCAAGTCCCACCTGTTATGAATTCCTGGATTCGCCCTTGGCAACGAGTTGGGTCGGGGTCTACTTTTGAGTACCTGAACCTGAACCCGAAACTAACCCGTCTGACCAAACTCGACCCGAACCCAGTTTTTTTTTAGTTTGGATTTTCACCTGACCCGAACCTGTCGGATATTTAATACCCGAACCCAATCCGTTTACCCGAATAAAAAATAGATAAAAATAAAGAATATTTTTTTTAAAAAAAAAGGATTATAAATGTATTATTCTCTATAAAATATATAAAAAAATTAGATATAAATTATAACATATAACAAATTTCATTTAAAAAAATAGGCAGGTCGAACTCGGTATATACATATTTGTACCCGAGTCGTACCCGCTAGTATTCAGTCAGATTCAAGTTCGATAAATACTCTATATCCCTTATTTACCTTCATAATTAGGTTCAATCGAACGGATACCCACGAATTTGAATTATTTTACCATCCCTAATTTTATGTCAACATCCTCACGAGAGAAGCAAGTAGCAACGTGCCAACAACGAGAGGCACCCAATAGCAAAGCACCGACTGAAAGTAGTTTCATTTACGAATATGCCCACATAATCCGCAACAGTTTTGGGGTTGCATGCATGTCATCCAACTTTAGCAGATTTCTATAAATTGTTTTTAAGGTCACCATCGTAGCAACTAGCAACAAACCCTTCGAATATAAACATTTTCAATATTTGGATTAGTATTATTCAACTTAATACGCACATATTCATCTTGCCTATTAGGAAATGGACTTGAGATATTATAATGCTTAGTGCTTCTAAGGAAAAAATATACATGGCTTTACATGAAAGAAATTGTAGAATTTAGGGTAGTAGCTCAGCTAGGGACTGCTTGAGCTTTAAAACCACCGACATATTGCGTGCGTGTATCTTTTCATTTTTTCTGTGAGAAAGAGAGAACAAGTTTTCTCTTTTAGTTAGTTTTAGGTGTAAAAGGTTGCAACAATTTTAGCTTAAATTTAAGTGTGGAGAACAAGGACAGATAAGACTTGGGATCTGCATGGTCTGTGGCCATTCCTCAATCCATTTCCATTTGAGTCTCAGTTTTTTCTTTATAATAACCTTGATCAAGTTTGATTACTTTAAATTATAGGCCAAAGCTCCTCAATTTCTGTAACTCAATGCAAAATCCAAAACCCAATACCAAAGTGGTATGTTTCTTTATAAAGATTGGAGTATTCTCTTCCATTCTCACATGGTCTGCTACTTCATTTAAGTGACATGTCTAGTTGCTCATGTACTTCATCCTCACTTTCCTCACTTTCCTCACTTTCCATTCTCTTATCTTTGTAATGGTTATGTGTGGAAAGTTGGTATGGGGTTTGAGTATGTTTCTGTAAAGAAATGATCAGAATGCTAATCATGTCCCACACAGATTAAGCGTTTAAGAAATGGTGATTAGTATCTTTCTCTATATTAGTAATTTCCATTGTTGGGTAGCTGTTGGGTCTTTTTGGTAGTGTCAAACAGAAACACCCACACTCTTGTTCTTCTTCAGTCCTCTCTCTCTCTCTCTCTCTCTCTCTCTCTCTCTCTCTCTCTCTCTCTCTGCATTTGTACTTTGCAGCATTTGGGTTCGAAATGCCGAGACTTGAACTGGTTCCAGTTAAGTTCTTGCAGTGTTTGATCTGATTCTTGTTGAATACTATGCCTTAATTGGGTTTGTAGCTTTTCTCGTCTTGGGTTTCTGGGATTTGAGGTTTCTTGCTGTGTTTTTGTTTAGTGTTAATGACCTGAATTGGGGTTTTAGAGTTGGTTTCATATTGAGAAATTTCAGTCCTTTTGATTCTGTACTTCACTGTAGTTCAATTGTGAGGTTAGAAATGGCACCAAGTTTAGATTTTTCTAGGTGGTGGGCAAAGGATAGCACTACAAGCAAGGGTACTCCAGTGGTGGTGACCATGGAGAACCCCAATTACTCAGTGCTGGAGATAAATAGTCCTGATGAAGTGTTCAGGCCAGTTGATAAGGACAGAGGCAAGAATGCCAAGCAATTTACATGGGTTTTGCTTCTCAAGGCCCATAAAGCTGTTGGCTGTGTTGCTTGGCTTGGAAATGTTCTATGGGAGTTGTTTGGTGCCATTAAGAAAAGATTCGTTTTTGGTCAAATGGAGAATGAGAATTCTGGGAGAGGAAGGCTATTGTATAGAGTCATTATGGGGTTCTTAGTGATGGCTTTGGCTTTTCTGGCTTTTGAAGTGGTTGCTCACTCAAAAGGTTGGCATTATTTTGAGACCAGCAGCTTACATATCCCTGAGACTTTGGAGATTAGGGGATGGCTTCACTCAGTTTATGTGGCATGGTTGGAATTCAGAGCTGACTACATTGCTCCTGCAATTCTAGCTTTGACCAACTTCTGTGTAGCTCTCTTCCTAATCCAATCCGCGGACCGTTTACTGCTTTGTTTGGGATGCTTCTGGATCAAGTTCCAGAAGATTAAGCCAAAAATTGAAGGAGTTCCATTCAAGTCAAACGATTTGGAAGGTTCCGGTTATAATTTCCCCAAGGTTCTTGTTCAAATTCCGATGTGTAATGAGAGAGAGGTAATCTTCTGAAATCTCAGTCTCTCTGTTTCCCGAGTTACTTATGTTCTACAAGTAAAACTAATAGTAATTTTGGATATAACTTTATATGCTCACCCAATGCCAAGTACAACAGTCCAAACTGATGTTTTATAAGTGACTATTTTCCTAAGATTTTTCATCATGATGCTGACAATGACTATTTTTATCCTTGAACTGTATTTAGGTATATGAACAATCTATATCAGCAGTATGCCAACTAGATTGGCCGAAAGAATGCCTTCTAATTCAAGTTCTGGATGACTCTGATGATGAGTGCATACAGTATTTGATTAAGGGAGAGGTAGCTCAGTGGAACCAAAGGGGTGTCAATATTATCTACCGGCACCGTTTAATTAGAACTGGTTACAAAGCTGGGAATCTCAAGTCTGCAATGAATTGTGATTATGTTCAGGACTATGAGTTTGTTGCAATCTTTGATGCTGATTTCCAACCAAACCCTGACTTCCTCAAGTTGACAGTTCCCCATTTTAAGGTGGCTAAGTGTCATATAAGTTTATCTTTAAAGGTCTAGTAACATCTCTGCTTTAAGTAACTGATTTTGGTTTGCCATTTTCAACTTGTGTGGTAGGACAATCCTGAGCTTGGATTGGTTCAGGCTAGGTGGGCTTTCGTTAATAAAGACGAAAACTTGTTGACGCGCCTCCAAAATATCAATTTGTGCTTCCACTTTGAGGTGGAACAGCAGGTTAATGGTGTTTTCCTCAACTTCTTCGGCTTCAATGGTACTGCTGGAGTTTGGAGAATCAAAGCACTTGAAGACTCTGGAGGTTGGCTTGAGCGAACAACTGTTGAAGACATGGATATAGCAGTTCGTGCTCATCTTAATGGTTGGAAGTTTATATTTCTCAATGATGTCAAGGTAATTTCACTCGAAATTGTTACTGAATCTACTCAAACATTACCTGATTCTGTTTGTAGCTCTGCAATCAATATGAGTAGTTTGGCAGTACATAGGAACTCTCTGGAATCTTACAAATATATTGGCAGACTAAACTTTGTGGAATAATGACTGAAAGTCTGAAACTTTAAATACTGATGTTCAGGTTCTTTGTGAACTTCCTGAGTCGTATGAAGCCTACAAAAAACAGCAACACCGGTGGCATTCTGGTCCAATGCATCTCTTCCGTTTGTGCCTCCCAGCAATCATTAGTTCAAAGGTACTCTTGCATAAAGATCCTCTCATCCTCATAATAATTTGATCAATATATGTTCTTTCTTTATAGTATCATACTAAGAGTGTCCTTAATTTCTCATTGCAGATAATGTTCTGGAAAAAAGCAAACTTGATACTACTATTCTTTCTCCTTAGGAAGTTAATCCTCCCATTTTACTCTTTCACATTATTTTGCATCATACTTCCTTTGACCATGTTTGTTCCGGAAGCTGAGCTATCTATGTGGGTCATATGCTATGTGCCCGTTTTTATGTCATTCATGAACATTCTTCCTTCCCCTAGATCGTTTCCCTTCATTGTCCCTTACCTCCTGTTTGAAAACACAATGTCTGTGACCAAGTTCAACGCTATGGTATCTGGTTTGTTCCAGTTGGGGAGCTCATATGAATGGATTGTTACCAAGAAGGCAGGACGATCATCAGAGTCAGACCTCTTAGCTGTAGAAGAGAGAGCAACAAAGGCCATGAATCACCCACAACTTCATCGAGGAACTTCAGACAGTGGTCTCTCTGAGCTCAACATGTTCAAAGAGCATCAAGAAGCTCCTGCTTCTAAACCTCCTGTAAAGAAATTGAACAAGATCTATACGAAGGAGCTAGCCCTGGCATTTTTACTTCTCACTGCTGCAGTTAGAAGTCTTCTATCAGCTCAAGGGGTACATTTCTACTTCCTGCTATTTCAAGGCATATCATTTTTACTGGTTGGTCTTGACCTGATTGGTGAGCAGATGAGCTAGTAATTATTGGCGGTGACAAGTTATGGTAAAGATGAAAATAAAAGGTGAATAAGAGGTGGTAAATCAACATGGTTATCCGTTTGGTGCACAAAGGTGGCACACAGGTAGAAGCAAAGAAGCTTCTTCTCATTAGAATTGCCCATAGAGATTCTTTGTCCTTGTATTGTTTTCCCACAGCCTCACATATATCCTCACACCATCTTATTGTTTTCTCTTTTGACTCGTAAATCATAGATCCTAAAGTGTTTGGTGTTCTTAGATGAACCACAATATATGCATTCCAATACCAGATAGGTTGGTTTCTATAGGTGAATGTTGGTTTGAATTTCATCTCTTACACATGTAAAACTCTCCGTATATTGTATCAGTTCTGTTTATACCAAGAGTTTCTTTCTCACTTTCCTAGTTGGTTCAGTGAAGAAGTTCATTCAATAAGTGAAAAATGGTGTCGGCAGGCAGTGAGCTGCAGATGCTGGTAGTCTGGTACTCATTAGTGTGTCCTGAAGTTGCAAAGATTAGGATGGTGCCCTTAGATAGATGTATATATATATATATATATATATGTCCCACAGATATAATAGTCTAATGGCACCACTACAGCTACTAATGTCTTCTGGGTCTGTGCAAAATGCCAACTCCTATTCTGAAAAGGTTTATGTGCTTGTGGATACAGAGGTACATCTAGCTCAACCAAGCCATGCATGTGGACTTAACCCCCCAAAGTGGACTAGCTTTGCATCTATGAAGCCGTAATACTATGTGAAAAAGCTTGGTTCTTCTTCGTTAAGCTTTGCATCGTCATAAAGAAACCATTACACCTTATTAGTGGTCTATTATACAGAAAGCGTTGATTAAATTTTCAACAATGAGGAACAAGCAAGAAGCTTTCCAAAATTAAGAAAGAAACTTTTTTATGTAGCTTCTCCCTTGGTGGGTTTTGGATGATTATTCGTGAGCTAATCATTGGCCGGTGACTATCATCTTCTGATCACTTTCATTAGTATATGTATGGCACTTTCATGTAAAGAAGAAATTGGCACGTCAATTTATGAAGCAGTTTATGGTATTGAAACAAATTAAATTAGATACTTGTAATCACCCTAAAAAACTGCATACCTTTCCGAAAATTAAAGTTTGCTTTACATTAACAACATGGTAAGAGCAAAGAAGAAGGCAAGTAGAATCCGACTCTTGTCATTTGACAGCTCTCTTAAGTCTTAATCTCTCTATTCTCTTTCTTTTGGCCAGTTTCCTCTAATCATAGTTTCTTTTTACTTGCTAATCTTGAAACCAACATTCTTAAATATATACAGAGTGCTGAAGACAGCTGAATCTACTTCTGCAGTTACAGAGGGGCAGCTAGCTGAGACTACCATCTGTCATGGATGAGAGAAGTAAATCCAACCCTTCTTATCATTGACATGACTCCATAACTACTTCACAACTCACAAGTACCTTTCATGGTCTTTGATACCGTTCTTAAATGTGGTAGCACCACTAGCTTCATCATCTTGTGTTTTATAAGTCTACATGCAAAAAAACGTACAAACTTGACCAAAAAAAAAAGGATGTGGTCTGCAGCGTTTCTCCAATCTCAAATCTCCAAATTTAAGTCTAGAGACAAATGTTGGGACCTGGATTTTCAGGGCATGCATGTTACTCCTGCTGTTCTTCCATCTTAGCGGTGAAATTACATACACCAATCTTGTTCTGATCATAAACAGAAAACTACGTAATGGGTCCTCGATCCTGGCCCCTTATATCTTGGAAAACAATAATACATTACACAGTTGCATTAGTTTTCTTCTAAATAGAAAGAAAACAAAGAAATTATAGAGATTTGACCTTGAGACCACATGCATGCACACACTACTGTCTTCTAGCTTTGCATGTATGTATTGTTAAGGAGCAAATTCTGCATGCCCTACTGCCTTGGAGCTTTCTGGCCTTCTAGCACGATACATGTTTTATGGATGTTCTCCTCTACCATGTAGATAGAAGTTGACAATCACATTTGGCCATTTGGCCAATTTGATCATCTTGATATATGTAAATGATTGCAATGCTTTTGGATTTTCCCGTTTCTTGCTTTTTGGATATGTTTACTTGAAAATTTGAATTAACATTCATCGATCCCACTTCATTATATTCTTGCTATTATGATGTCAGTTATTTCGGTGATAATCTTTTGCTTATTTTAATGAGGACGTTGTTGCTCTTCGTACTTCATTTACTTTTACAATACATTCAAAATATAGGTCGAACAAAATGAATCATCGATCTCTTATTCAAATTTAAAGTAGAAAATGTCATTAGACAGCACATACTGCCAAGTTTGGTTATAAGAGTAAAAAATAATCAATTTTGCGGTTTGATAGTCAATTTATGATACAGATGTAAACTTTTCATAATGGATTGGATTTCTTTTAATGTAGTGTCACATTCTTTCATCGTATTGTCACGTACTCATTGTCATTTTCCAATTAGCCAAGTGCAGTAGATGTTAAACCCTCATCAAATCTCAATAACTCGTTGTTGTGTCCCTTGGTGCCTCTCATGTGAAGCCATAACCATCGTCTTCATCATGATCGCCTTAATTATCACACGCTTGATGCTCCTACACTATGCTGGCTAACTCTATCTTGGAAACTCTAGGCGAAGATCATCGGCGAATGTTATGGTTGTGTTGGTTCATTTCGATGATATATATTCTTGTAGTTAGATCAGATAACCAGCCTAGCTGTACAAATTGGTTAGCTCGTAGCTATGGAACCTCTCAAAGTAGATGATGCCTCTATGTTCCTGCCTATTCCTTGCTGCCCTCTATGAACGGATGATTAGAAAACAAACCAACAAAGGTTTCACAGAGAATCTATATTTTTTTTCTCTCTTTAGTGAAAAATAAAGGATTTGAGTTCAATGAAGGATGTGGAAAGCAAATGAGATAATGAAAACTGCGGAAACCAGATAATCACACTGGTGTACGAATCTGGTAACAAAAAGGGGGCACCTATATATATACCGGACTGGTGTCCTTGAATCTTTCTTCTTTCAACAGTTTTTTGGTTATATTCACCATCAATTAGTTTAGTTTTTTAAAAATGACATTTACCTCAGAAAATGATTGTACAGTTTGCTCCTTCAGCAACAAGGGCCATATACCAGCAGCACTTGCACAATTCAAACTAATTTGAACTGCATGTTTTACAGATTGATCTCCTGATCCCCACCCACCACTATATCTGCACTTGTTTTACAAATTACAACCATGTCTACATCATCATCTACCTCTATAATTGACTACAGCACATCTCTCACATTTCTCAAGATTATTGTCATGACAACTATTACTGGTCGCCTCTGAGAGTAGTAAAATAGTCTTTCACCATCAAAATCTCGCCACAAAATTTTTGTGGCACCTGCTGTAGTGCTTTTCCTTCTTGCCATGCTTGTGCTACTGACACGCCTGGTCCAAGATGACGGACATATACAACCACTTGATCGTCGAAAGGATATGGATGTTTCACTGCAAAAAAACAAAATGAACAAATGGTTAAAATCACTCGGCTGCAATACAATATACAGTAATGCAGATAATACAACCTCCAAATCTTATTTTGTGCAGATGAAGGAGTTAAGTAGGACTACCGAATAGTAACTTAGCTCTACAGGCTGTGGCTTAATGGCCCTTGCTGACGCTAATGCTTGACCAGACAAAAAAAATCATTCCCAATTAGTAGCTAAGACAACTCAATTTCCAGGCAATTGTTGATAGTTGCTCTAGCTACCAGGTTTTTCTTTTAACTAATGACTGCCAGGTTGGTTTGGACGGGCAGTTCCACAGTTTCAAAAATAGCTATAAAGAATAACCATTTGCTTTTTGGTTGTGAATAGGAGAAAATATAATATGGCAACCCGAAGTGGGAATGTGAGTCCAAATCATAAATTCCAAAGATAGAAATACGGACAACCACGCTTAGAGTATAATACTTAGCTACATGACCGAGACTGAATGGGAATAAGTGTATACAAATATGTTCACCAGTCCATGTATAGGGCTTCATAACTACACTCACTAAAACGAAAATCTCAGAGTATAATAGATATTCTAGCCATATGATACAAAACTCTCTTCAGAATAAACATACACTAAGGAGATTATACTTTTTGAATGCGTGCAACCAAGTCTTTTACCATGTCTGATTCATATTTGTGTTGCAATTCTCTGCAATTATTCGTTTATTTCATTTTCTTTGCTTCTATGGCAAAGATAAATTCCATCAAAACTTAGACCCATCCACAAATAATAGTAAAATAATATCCAAAAAAGATTCTGTGAACGACCAAAAATGAATTGATGACACAAAGAACCGGATAATAAGGATTAAATTTACCTGGTCTTGGAAAGCCCTCTGGGTATTCATATAGATCAAATACCCCATCCCCAAATTCATATGCTAGATCACAAGGTTGTTCAGTTGCCATTACTTCCTTCAGCTGTCTCACTGTGAAGTACAATGGGCTAAAAGAATTTGCAAGTCCACTTAACAAAGTTTCACCTGTTCATTACAAAAAACTGTTAATAAATGAACCTTTTGTTGCAGGCGATGCAATGAAATAGGTCTTGTTGGGTCTAAACATAACGGTAAGGTTGAACATTTATACCCTACAAAAGATAAACAATTACAAGGATTACATCATCTCAGCAATTTCTATACTCCTACTAGGATTACATAATCTCTCATAGACAAAATCGACCATAGTGATACGGCACATATATCTGCATAAAAGATATAAAGTACTGATACAGCACATAGTGATTCACCTTCAGTATAGTCAATAACAAATCAAAGCCAGTCCAGATGCCTACGCCGATGCGAATTTAAAGCCAGAACTATCTCCAAAATGTGCCTATTCTATGTTATATATTTTGACCAACACCTAATTTAGACATCAAGGAAGCTTATCTAAGTAACGGCATGTTGTGGTTGTCATTACTTGTCTAAACTTATGCCGCATGAGGATGACACATGAAACAAACAGTACATTATTAAAACTTCGTAGACATGAAACAAAAATACTAGTTTATCAAAACTCAAGGTATGGCTTTATTGATTTGGTGAATAGACACTCTCTTAATTATTAAAAGAGATGTTGTTTGGAAGTTGACTTAACTTAACAGTTGAAAATATAGGCATCATTGCCAATCTTAAAGCTGAACAAAATAGGTTAGAATTCTAGTGTTCATTAGGTGAACTGCTGGATTGTAATTTCTTTGTATCAATCAGTTGTTAGCCAATAGACAGCCACTCTATCTCTGTCCTCTGCGTTTCTATTTGCTTACATTCAAATTTCTGTTTGTATCAAAAGCTGCTAAATAATACATTATTATTATTTAGCTGGTTTGAAATTTATACAATAAAATCTATAAATACCCAAGTCACTCCTTAGTATCTAGAAATTGAGTTTCTGGCCAGAGATGATGGAGCTGAATGGTTCGTATGCACCAATTGGTGGATTAAAGTGGGCACTTTAATTGTTTTCAGTAATCAAGGGGAAATGCTGACATTTGCATTGAATAAATTGGTATCGATAACAAAAATCAAGAAGGAGATGCAGAATGACTATTAAGAAGTGCCAATTAAAAGCTCCATTATTCCTAGATACAAACAATGCAAAGTTCAAAAGAGAAATCATAGAGGATAAAGTAAATTACCAATAAATCGTCCATATAAGTTTCCATCCTTGATAGAGAATATTGCCTGAAATTTGGAAATACCATATTAGTCTATACTATTATTATACAAACAAGAGGCAAAAGAAAAGGTCAATATAGAGCTTACCGTCTTGAAAAAGTTTATCCAAGAAATGGGCAGTGGTCCTATTGAAATATTCAAACTCAGTGTTAGAAATTTGAGATCAATGTGAAACTCAGGATTATATTTCCACAGGTTACTCTTTCACAGTAAAGAGTGAGACTGCAGTATAATAACTTTGCAGAAACTACAGAAGTAAGTTACATGACTTACCTCCACTCGTTCGACAATTATAATATTCAAGAGAGACGCCATCTTCATTGGACAACAGTTGAGATGAGCTTCTCTTGGCTAAGTTGGGGTCCCCATATCGTGTCCCAGCTATCTCCCAAGCTCTTGAGATAAGCCTGTGTTAAGACATCAATGATAAAAAAATTTACCCTCTTAGATGTGCATGGCTTCTATAGTAAGAAGAAGACTGATTCATCTAATCATTTTAATTCATAGCATGAATGTACTACCTTGGCTCTAACAAGCGCAGCAGCCGACGGCGCCTTTCCTGAGGAATATCATCAATTTTTTTCCTATAAAACAGGCAATTATATATATAACCGTTGACAGGAGTATCTTCAACTCAAAACATTTTCACTAACAAGTCGTCTCATGTACTGACACACATTAGGAAAGAAAAGAAAATCTCCAAGGATTGAAAATCTTCTCCCTCTGATGAAATAGATCAGATGGAAAGCCTTCTCTACTCATTATCATTATTCATTAGCCAAGGGTAACATTTTTAACCACTCCGCCTGTTGATTATTGTTCTCAACTTCTCATCGGTCAAATTCAAGTTTTTTTTTTTCGTTTCTTTTCGTTTTTGCAGAATATATTTCACAAATTATCATAAGTACTCATCTAGAAACTACAATTGAAGTCAACATATCATTAATTTTGATTACGTGATTAAAAAAAGATAGCTCAGGCGATTCAATTACTGTAATGATTTCACACATTTTTCTGACCTTCATTTTATAATTTCATTCTCCAGACATGTACTCAGTTACTAAACAGAAAAAGGCTAAGGCAGGGCATAAAAGTGCAAATGTACAAGATGGAAATACTGAAACAAACTAAGTTCATGATGATAAAAGAAACTGACCAAAGATATGCGGCAGGATTATAAGAAGCGGAGTCCAACGGAATCAACTCTTTAGGAGGATCCAGGAACGTGACAACATCTTGCTCGTCTAAGTAAACCCTCTTCCCATTTGGAAGAAACTCATATGGCTTCTCATCCCACGCAGACACATACCCACCCTGACCTCCATTATTAGCACAAACTACACTAAAAGCCGAACGAACAGGTTCATTTCTGCACAATCGCAACCCTGCACAGCCAATTAAAATCTACATTTCATACATGCATAGTAAAAATACCATCTCTGTGTGTTTGTAAAGACATGTAATCCTATCAAAATGAATTTCTTTGAGCTAATTCAATCAATACAGAAATCCAAGTAACCAATCAGTTCCTACGTATACAAGGATGAATCTTAATACATAAAATGGCTACCAAATGTTTGTTTAAAACCAATATCTTCTGCAGAACACAGTCTATAGATAAAAAGAGCATTAGCTTCAGTTTTCCAATTACTTTGGATGCACTGAAAATGAAAGACCAACACTTTAGCTAAACCCAACAAGGACTTTAACTAACTCGACACCCATGAACTCTGGTCTATCTATGCTTTATGATGTCAGGAAAATCAATAAAATTGGAGTCTTTGGGTACGAAGTGAACCGAGTTGTGAGTTCATTTTGGGTATAAAGAATTCACCTTTGCCGGAGTTATGTTGTGAAAGTCGACACCGTTGATCCGGGAGGTTGATTTGGCGGGAAAGAGGTGATGGGTAGACAAGGTTGAAGTTGGCTGCTGCTACCTTCATTTGATTTTCTGAAGCGAACGAAGGAAGGCGCTTTGAAAACAGGATTTGTTTGATGGAAAATCTAAACGAAGCTATAGCGACAAATAAGTTGTGGTTGTTTATTTATTCTCTTCTTTATTAATTCTTGTGCTTTTGCGACGAACACTTGGTCATTAGAAGTTGATCTCAGGACGAGTAAATTGTCGCAGTAAGCTGATCTTTTTGGTGAAGCCTTTTTCGATGAACATGTTTGTTGCTACGAGTCGACCATCTACTATATCATTGTCACTCTACAACAAGGCAAAACAAAAAGATTGAGCATCTTGTTAAACTCCAAGCAGATTCATACTCACATCAGTATGTCTCCCATTGTTTGAACTGGATTGTGTTTCATACAAGAAATGCTATGTAGATATGAACAACCAACACCTTTGATTCCTTGTGTCAAGTTTCATCTATGGCTGTCGATTTTTCATTGCAAAATTACAGACACTAATCTCTATAAGGCAATGTCTTAACACAAACAACGAGTGTCCTACTACAAGAAAACCAAGAACAAAGAAATGGATGTGTTTAATTATGAGATAACAGATCCACCATTAGTCCTAATGACCTGACCATTAATCCACTCCCCTGCATCACCGACCAAGAATCCGACGACCTGAGCAACATCTTCAGGCTCACCGAGACGACCAAGAGGGTTAGCCTCCTTTGTCATCTTCACAGTCTCCTCACTTTTCCCGGCGAAGAACATCTCCGTCGCAACAGGCCCAGGCGCCACACAGTTAGCAGTAATCCCACTCCCCTTCAACTCTTTCGCCACCACTTTAACCATCGTCTCCACCGCCGCCTTCGACGCCGCGTACGCCGCGTACCCTGGCATCAGCCCCGCCACCATCGACGACGTCATCATCACAATCCTCCCGCCCCCGCCACGTTTCACTCTCTTAACTGCCACTTTACAAACTAAGAAAGAACCTCTTGTGTTGATCTCAAATGTCTTGTCCCAGTCCTCGAGTGACGTGTCGGCTACAGACGGGTACTTCGGGTCGAGAACTCCGGCGCAGTTCACGACGATGTGGACTTTTTCGACACCGAATTGTTGTTCGGCTCTTTCGAAGAGGTGGGTTACTTGATCTGGGTCGGACACGTCGGCCTTGACAGCGACGGCGGAAGTGGAGTTGGTCTTGTTGTTGAGGTCGTTGACTAATTCGTCTGCGAGCTTGGAGTTGGAAGCGTAATTGATGACGACTCTTGCGCCGAGGGAGTGGAGGTGGACGGCGATTGCGCGGCCGATGCCCCGGGAGCCGCCGGTGACGATTGCGATCCGGCCGTTCAGATTCTGATTCTTCTGAATGTTGCTGCTGCTGATTGTAGAAGCTGCCATGGTTAAGTGATTGAATGAAATGAGTTGGGTCTCTGCTATATGGTGAAGAAAGATGGGGTCTTTAAACTGCTATGTTATTGTGTTGGGTGTGCTTCATGCTCCCTTTTGAAGGAGTGGGGAAATGCGTCACCACTTACATAAGCCCTCTTTCCCCAATGAATCTGATAGCACACCGCATTGTACACGCTTAATACTAAACGTTAGTCAACATCTCATCTCATAATCCAAAATGAAGATCACCCATGTCCTAACCAAACACCCGCGGATCAAACTTGACGGATTAGATTTGGATTAGGAGTAGCATAATAAATGTTAATCCCACATCGAATAATAAATGTTGAATCAACTGTCAACTGCATATTTAAAACATCGTTTATGACGGAAATGAGGTAACGCATCTCACACTAGTACTTTGCTAACACTATTACACTTCTTATTCACTGACTTAAGCATCAGAGTATCAAAGGCGGGCCATTCCGTCTTAACTTCTGACACATTTTGTGAATTGTGGTCTAATGGGTGAAGCGCAGAGGAAAGAGAGATCCGTTAGGAGTGATCCACCCAATGATCTCATTGTAAATTACCATATTTCTTAACGAAAATCGGTTAAAACAGTTGGCGTCGTCTGTGAGAATTCGCATCAAGTGCACATAGTGTTACCACACGAAAAGTCACTCAACTTCATGGTAGAGCTAGACGGAAACATCAACTTTGTTACACCACAAATGGAGAAGCGAAGAATCGTTGGAGCATCCATAACCCCAGAATCAGCAACAACAACCTTGTTCTCAGGCTTTGACGAGTCTGCCATAAATGCTCAACTACTGAAGCAACTAGAGCAGGCGAGAAAAGAAAGAGACCAAGAACGCCAAGAAGAATATGGATTGAAGAAGAGTTAGAGAGTAGACACGCAAGGCGTGGGGATTATTATTCACTGGAACCCTCAGAGCAAGGTGATGACGTGTCATATCAGGAAATAAACTATCGTACCGATGCAACTCAAGACAGGAGGAAGCTCAAGGGAAAGGTAGATCAACTTCCACTAGCCAACAACGACACTGACCAAGAGAACCCTAAAGGGGAATTTGACGGAGAAAACATCGTAACAAAACTCTTGGTGAGAATTGACGTACTGGCAAAAGAGGTGTGTCAAGGAAAGCAGACACATAACCAGATTATGACACACATGTACACTCCAAGAGTAACACCATTCTTCGCCAACATAATGGCAGGAACCGCCACTCAAAAACCTTGAAGGATAACAAATTTAACAGTAGGGGAGATCCGCGAATGCATGCGGACGAATTCCAATCCGTTATAGCAGGCAAAAATTATGATGACGCAACTCTGTGTTACATATTCCAAGAAACCCTAACGGGAGAGGCAAGAGAGTGGTTCTGGGAAATGCCCAAGAACTCCATTCACTCATTCGCCGAAATGATAGAAAGTTTTCTCAAAAGGTATAGGCTGCAAGGAAAATACAACGTGTGTAGACGATCTATTCAAGGTCAAGCAAGACAAAACAAATAGACTTCACACTTTCGTAAACAGATGGAGAGTAACTGCATAAGTGTGTAGAAATCTGAACAAAGACGTGGCCTTATCAGCGTTCAGAAGGAGAATCCTCCCATCTCCGTTTAAAGAAAAGTTGGTCAAGAAGAACTGGCTAAGTTATGACGAAGTGATTGACTTAGTAGTAGAAAAGGCAGTAATTGAGAAGTCTGTGTATTGGTAAAAATCAAAAATCCATCAAGACAACAGCCACCACACAAAAAAAAACCTACTAACCCAACCTTGTCACGAGCCTGACGAAGTGCACCACCGGCAAAACCAATCCATCACCATTTAAATAAAGACAAACGCCCAAGGGAATAAGTACCGCAAAATGAACCCCAAGGCAAACGTTCATTATACAAAAATGATAACCACCGTCAAAATGCAGGCCGCCAACACCACTATAAACCACACAACTACCAGAACTTCCAACAGAACAACCCCCCCCCCCCCCAAGCAGAAGTATTTGCAATTGTCAACACCCCAATTAAGACAACTTTGGAAAAACACGGGGACATCATACCCGGTCCTTTCCTCATAAGTGTCAAGCAGACTCAACCCGCCAAGGAAGATTGGTGTCAATATCATAAGTCGCACTCACATCGAACAGATAACTATGGAGTGCTAAAGGACATATTGAGAAACTTGCGTAAGGATGAAAAAATCCTAGCCACCTCTGACAAGGACAGGCAGACCAAAAAAAATACAAGCCGCATCAAGTTGCTACCATTAGAACAAGGGTGACAATCAATACGGTCTTTGGTGGTCAACCAAAGAGGCAAAGAGAGGTTATCTCAAACGGAAGAGAAATCTGCAAGATCAGCTAGGAAACCACACCAAAAGCTAGACGTAAAGATTGGGGCACCATCAGCGTCTCTGCAGATAAAGAGGATGCCAGAAAAATGGTTGACCCAAACACTCTGTTTGTAATCACCGCAATGGTCGATAGGTGGAACATGGAACGTATACTCGTCGACAACGGGTTAGTAGTGAACATCATCAATCTCCCTACGTCCAAGCGTCTGGGCAGGTCAGACAGAAAACTAGTGCAAGATTATGAATCGTTGACGGGCTTTCAGGAGAAAGCTTGCATTTGTTAGGGAGTGACACAATGACCTTCGGACTGGGGAGACCAGGTACACCACATAAGGAAGTGAAGATGAAATTCATCGTCAACAAACTCAAAATCATCATCGCCAATCATATCCTCCTCCTCAAGTTTCCAACAAATCATGGGATAGGATATGTCAGAGGATATGACACCCAGGATATCCCATCCAACTCTGACAGGTGCAGATGCCACGAGGTCTTAGATGTAAAGGAATCATTGGCAGCCACCACCCCTAACACATACATCCCAGATGACCCCCGGGAAAGTACATGCTCGATCAAGCCGGTCAATGAGAAGGACTCCCTCATAATGGTACAATTGTCAGATGAACACCCCGAGCTAACAATCCGCATAGGGAGCCACCTCATCCCAGACCTAAAAACGCGATTAATCAAGTATTTGAAGAATCATTAAGAGGTATTTGCATGGTCTTATGTGGACATGCCTGGTATATCACTAGAGCTCACCACCCACAAGCTCAGTATTACCCCTGATGCAGTTCCAATCAAGCAAAAGCAACGAGCCTATGACAAAGAGTGTTACACAACTATACATGCGAAAGTCGACTTTCTACTCAAAATTGGGTTTATTTGACAAGTCAGCTATCTAAAATGGATTTCAAATGTTGTGATGGTCAAGAAGAGTAACGACACTTGGAGGATGTGCATCGACTACATCAACGTCAACAAAGCTTGCCCAAAGGACAATTTTCTCCTTCCCAGTATTGACGCTACTACATGCCATAAGCTACTATCCATAATGGACGCATACTTAAGCTACAATCAGATGCTAATAAAACCCAACGACCAAGAGGCCACTGTATTCATAACGGACAGTGGCCTATACTACTACAGGGTCATGCCCTTCGGATTGAAAAATGCAGGTTCCACGTACTAAAGGTTTATGAACCACATCTTCGAGCCATAAATGGGTAAAATGGTGGAGGTTTATGTCAATGACATCCTGGTCGAAAGCGTCAAGGCTGAAATGCATGTTGAAGACCTGACGATAAATCTATAAATCCTACTCAAGCATGGCATGCGTCTGAATCCAGCCAAATGCATTTTTGGTGTTACTGTCAGCAAGTTTCTAGGCTACATTATGTGCGACAGAGGCATTAAGGCCAACCTAGAAAAGATTGAGGTCATGCTTGTGACTAAGACTCCGGCAACCAAGACAAGCATGCAGAGCTTAACGGGTATATTAGCTTCACTAAACCGCTTCATCTCCCGTACACAGATAAGTGTGCATCCTTCTTCAATTCTTTGCAGAAGACAAGTAGTGTTGAGACAAAAAAAAAATCATTAAACCCATTACGTAACGAGCTATTCTTTGCAGAAGACAAGTCGAAAGCATGTTGCCCGTCTAATGCCATAATGCAAAAAAGTAACATGCTATTCTTAATTACGTTTTGACTAAGCAATCGTATTCTTAGTGCGGCTTCATGCATTATTTGAGGCTTATAGTCGTGGATATGGTGTGGAAGGTGACAGAAATACACATGCGTGTCATTGAATTAAACAATCAGTAATTTCGGGCTTGGACCCGAAATTCATGCTTGATAATTTAACTCAATAGGCAATAGTGATATGAGAATTTACCTTTATTTAAAGCCAAATACCCAAAAAACCAATTAAATGCCCAATTGATACTAAACCAGCCATTGCAACCCAATTACTAGTTTAACTATCTTGTTCCATCTAAATGACATATTCTTGTTCAAATCCAACTAAAAGATCCATTACAGTGGAAGAAAAACTGGATAATCATATGCTTCCTCCGTCTCTCACTTTGTCATGGTAGAAGATCCCTGCTATTAACGGTGAGCCGTGCGTCTCGCCCTCTTATAATTCTTGAGCATTGCAAAGTGTCCTCATATAACTCCCTCTGAGCCACTGCAATGGTCATCTTTTGCAGTAGCCATCTCAATCTGCAGTCTTAATCTGATAACCCTCAATGGTCCTCTTTTGCAGTAGCCATCTCAACCTGCAGTCATACTCTGATAACCCTCATTGCCTTCTTTTGCAGTAGCCATTTTTACCTACAAATTAATCTGACGAGTTGCATTTTCCTCTTCTGCTTTAACTTTCTCCTCTTTTGAATCATTGGAGATTCTATTATTGAGATAAGAAATCAAGCAGTAATGGATTTCCTAAATTCCTATAAATAGGACCATTTGCAATGAAGCCATAACCATTCAAGAAACCCAGAACAACCAAATACCTTGATCATGCATTCAAGCAATTCAAGCATACCAAATAAACCCTCATTTCAACCATTATCTTTCACCATCAACCTTTCTCTCAGCTTTCCAGAAATTAATTTCTCAATTCTCAATTTGAGGTCTGATTTGAGGTATAGGTCTGAATTTTGAGGTATAAGACCCAATTTTACAACCATTAGAGATGGTCTTATATCCACTTACATAAGCCTTGCAGTCCAACGTTATATGATTTCTTTTTTATCTCTTTTTATTTTTTGAATGGGGTCAAAAGATTCAAAAATTGCATCAAGTAATTGGATTAAGGACAATTGGAGTAAAAGAAAAGACAGAAGTATTAAGCACAAATGGAGTAAAATTCTTCTTTCTCCAATTAGGGTGGAAGCTAGAATATAAGCCAACAATAACCCGACATTTTCTTTCTAATAAGTATACAAAATTATAATAACATAATTAGAATAATTACATCAATTATAAGAACTTTATTCGACCATTATGACTAAGTGGCTAATTACAATTCAAGTGAAATATATGAAACAAAAACGTACGTATGTGCTATTTAATTATATTTCTTAGGAACGAACATACAAGCAACCGATAGGAAGAAGAGAAAAGAGTTTTCACTTCTTCGTATCATGCTCTATATATTGACCAAGCGTTCAATTGCAATCGAACGTCAAACCAGCAAATAAGAAAGACTATCTTCAAAATGTAGTATGAAAGAATGAGAAGGTCCACAGGCTATTAAGAATTTAAGGTGAACCTTAACAATGATGAACCTCATGTGTAATTTTTTATTAAGAATTTAAGATGAACCTTAACAACGATTCTCTAGCTTAAAGCTTAAACTTGATAAGAAGACTGAAATCAAATCATACGTTTATGAGAAGGACTTACTAATTAGGTTCGTTGTCTGAAACTAACACAAGTAAGAACAATGGCTCCACAGATGACAAAATCAAAAGTAGAGCCTCCACCAAAATAACAGTCAGAACTAGTTTAAAGGACGATTACAAATAACAACAAAAATGATCTCGTTAAAACTTAAAACTCTACCAGAAAAAAAATATCCTTATTCTTTGTTACACGAAAAAAAAACTCGTTTTTATACTGTCTACTTTATGACAAATTTTGACGAAAATGTAACCTTATACTCTGTCAAAGGTAATAATCCACGTATATATGTTTTTTTTTCATACAACTTTGAGAAGAGCAGATAGCTGCCCTTCTTTCCCAACTTATCACGATCACCATCATCTTCTTCTTCAACTGCTTGTCCAAACCAAATTGTCACAATGCTTCTAAAAACAACGCTTCTCCTCCCTCTAACTCCTTCAAAACTCATCTCCACAACTCAACAACAACAACAACTCTTCTTCCGCCTCCCCAATCCCAATCCCAATCCCAACACCAACAACCCACTTCGCAGAACCCACTTCTCATCTCCAAGATGCTCGCTTTCCGCCGTATCGGCTCCGACCCAGATTGAAAAGACGACCACCAAGCCTTCTCCGGCCGAAGTTTCTCGGACCATTGTTGAGTTGGTCTCTGTAGGCACGCTTTCTACTCTGACCCAACAAGGCTGGCCTTTGGGAATTGGTGTTCGGTTCGCTGTTGACCGAGATGGGACTCCGGTCTTCTGCTTGGATGAGTCCAACATGCAATTCTCTATTGGAATTGACACAAGGTCTAGTTTACATGTTCAGGTGAGCTTTCTAGTCTAGTTGTGGACTTGTTCTTTTTATGTGTTTGATAATGTGATTGTTGTGTGTAGTTAGAGCAATCGGGGTTGCGAACGCCGCAATGCACCATTATGGGAAGCATTGACAAACCAGAAGACAAGACCTTTTTGAAGGTAAGTTGCATTTATATGAAGTTGCTTTTACTACTTTTTCATATGAAGATGGAGTTTATAGATGCAGGACTAGAATCTGACATATTTTGTGGGTTTGGTCCCTCTTTTGATTACCATTGTGGTCAAGTAACTATGACTAGTCGATGATGCAGAACTAGAATATAACATGTGGCATTTTCTCAACTAATGAGATAACCAGTTGTTTTCAAAGACTGTTTATATCAGAATAGCCACTGAAAAGATTTAAAAGGTTGCAAAATCCGTGATCAAATCGGTATGTGATAAGAAATATGTCTCCAATTGTGATGTCCAGTATTTGCAATTATCAGTCTTAATGTGTGTCCTACAAAGTTATGCCCATAGAAAAGCAGTGAGTTTATTTAAAGGCAAGGGGGGCCTTAACAATAAAGCAATATAGTTACAATTGTAACAAAGAAATATATGTAAGAAATCATTTTCCAAACAAAATATAAGTTGCTGCAGTGCTCTGCAATTTATGTATGTTGTGGTCATGGTTAGATTTCCAAATCATGCAGCGTCTATATATGTATATTGGCTCAGAAAGAAATTTCCAAACTCATAACTTAATGTTGTTATAACAGTTTGAATAAAGGTCTAGCTTTTTTGTAGCCAGATATATTTGCTGGATTCAGCATCATTGTGTGTAAATTCATAACAGTATGTATTTAGCTGTTCAATGTGTTATAATCAGCCTCCTCGTTCTGGTATTCTGTAACAGTACCTTAATTCTGTCTGGAGAAAAAGGTTTGAAGAAGAAGTTGATGAAGATTTTCTATATGTTGTTGATGTGGAACGAGTACTTCAGATGGAGGATTTTAGAGAGGTATGATGCATTTTCATTTTTTTGGTTCACAAGTAGTCGCAGGAAATAGTACTTGGTCGCATGGGCTAATTTACAAAGGTTTCTTTGCATGTATGTGTAATCTCATAATATTACATTTTTGAGATAGATTTGTCAAAAAGTATTGTGCTTCTCTAACGTTAACTATTCTGATCCTCTCACAGGTTGGTACATGGGTCACATCTGCAGATTACAAAAGTGCTCAACCTGATCCACTTAGAGACTTTTCAGAAAAGCTAGTGAATGAGATAAACACCAATAACGTTGAAGATATTTACCGGTTTTGCAACATATATGCCGATCTGGACTTCCAGGTTTGTTCTAGCTCACATTTTTCAATAGTTAGTTAACTTTCTGGCATCATCTTCCAAGCGACATTCCGACTTCAATACCATACGTCACATTCTAATTTTTCACCTTGATTTGGATGATTGTAAGTTCGACCATACTCTGCCTGTAGAAGAGGGTCATCTCTCATTTCTATTTCTACAATTCTATGAATGAAATATTCAATTTTCTCCACTTTCAAAAGAACAAAAACAAAAAATCATTTTTTTCTCAAAAAGATTGAAGATTTTTCAGCCTTTCTTGCTTAGATGCTAAAACCTTCGTCATCAGCACTTGTTAAGGACTGATTTATAAATGACTTGTTCTGTATATTCTATTTTATGCATGCAATATGATCATGATACAATGTTATGTTTTCTAGGTGTCTGAAGCAAAGTTGGTCTGGATTGACCGGCTAGGACTTGACATGCGTCTCTGGTCTCCTCAAAAAGGAATATTTGAGGTCCGCATTCCCTTTCCCAGAGATGTGACAGATGAGAAAGGTGCAAAATCAATGTTTAATTGTATGGCTCAATCAGCATGGGAGGTCGAAAAGAATTTCCATGCCCCAGATTTTGAGAAAGTGAAACAAGTTAAGCGGATAACAAATGTGTAACTGTAACCATATTCTTTCTTTACTTGCACATGTTGCATCCCATGTTGAGTCTGCTACCTTCAATGGATGTTAGGCAGTTCCGGAATTGAGCTTGCAAATTATTTTCAAACTCTTTAGAATGCTTCCTTTATACTAATAGTTAGAGAGTACAGTTTTGAGATTGTATTCGATGTGTAGTTTCTATGTATAACTCTGACGTAAAGTGACTAGGGTTTACTTGTGAGCTTATCTGTTGTTATGAACTGTTTTGGATCCTGGAGTAGAGGTACCAAGTGTCTAGTTTCCAAATGTAACGTAATAAAAGTCGGCGACAAGTCGGTGATTTTTTGAATCCGAACAGATTTTGCCAAGTTGGTCAACACCAAAAGTCGGTCAAAGACATAAAAATAGGTTAAAGTTAGGTTGGCCCGACTAATCAGTTTTATTTTTATTTTTTACTTTTTATAAATGTGCATAGTTATGATAAGAAGAAAAATAATTTGTATAAGCCGAAAAATTGGTGAATATCTTTTTTGGACACCAAAATTCTTCATTTCTTTGGTTTGTGTGTGAATATTATTATTTTTATTTAATTTTATTTAAGTACTTTTAAATTTCTTTCGCTTGTTAATTTGTACATATATTATTAAATTTAATTAAAAAATAGTAAATTTGACTTATCCAACTAATTTTCAACTAATTATTTTGTCCTTCGACTCACCCAACTCCAAACATTGGCGTAATTGTTTTTATGGAGTACTCGAGGTACGGAATATCACGCTTGCCCTTGCATCATCCAAAAGCTGACATTCGCGTAATGTGCGGTGATCTTGTAATTTGTTACCGTTGTAATGAAGTACCAAACAGTTTAGAGGAAGCGGCTCATCATCCATCCCTTGAATCTTCTCCTTCAACTTGATGACCGTGTCATTTACGTCCATTTCTATGGGTTATGCATGTTGGACGAGGGAGTATTCGCATTAAGATGGATTATCTTGGCCATGGACGTGTCATCTAGCTTGACATTCGGATCGTGTTCCTCAGACTCATAAGAGGCTATAAAGAGCTGAATATGAGATCGAGTTGTGAAGGATTTTACAGTAGCCAACCTCGTGTTCATCGTGGAGACTAGGGTTTGCTGACAAATAAGTTTTTTTTTTTTTGTATTTCTGAACCTTTTCTTTGACCCCCAAGATAGTGTCGAAGAACCTAACTTCAATGGAGAAGGGTGATTTCTCTACTCTTTGGGGCTCAAATAACACATCCATTAGCTTCCATATGTTTTGTAAATGACACTAGATAATGCATGTACGTTATGTTTCCATTGATCAATTTCAGAAATTACATATTTATATCTATTTGAGAAATTTTGCAATGTGTCGCTCACTAGTGCGCAGATTCATTTTAATAAAAATAAAGTGCATGCTAAGATTCTGCATAAGTTATCAAACATAATTCTGCATGTGAATAAATCTTATATTTATTGGATTCTAATCTAAAAATTGTAAGAGAAAATCTTATATCAACCATAATTTTTGAGAAATTTTTCTCACTAGTCAATAAAAATTTGAGAAATTCCCACTAGTCCA
The DNA here is from genome assembly GCA_946800695.1 of Geum urbanum. Taxonomy (NCBI): domain Eukaryota; kingdom Viridiplantae; phylum Streptophyta; class Magnoliopsida; order Rosales; family Rosaceae; genus Geum; species Geum urbanum. The sequence goes on along the minus strand of OX327010.1, from coordinate 39,979,527 downwards.
ACTAACTCTAAGAGAATATTTTCCACCAACCAATTTTACCAAATTTCTTGGATTTTCTTTCCAAAATTATCCCCCAAAGCCAAAACTCTCTCTCTCCCCTAATTAAACCCAACCCTTCCATGCCGGCCTTCACTATTTAACATCTTTATTTGATTGCGTACGTACAGCTCGAATACAGGTGATGGATCATGGAGTGGCGGCCAAAGCCATGAATAAGTTAGACTAGGTCTCTGCGGTCTGAAGGTCATTCATGAGTTGTGACAAGTAAAGATTACAAGCAAATCTGCAAATCAGTGAAGAAGGTAATGTCATCATACGTGCAGGGATGGTATTCAACGAAATGCCTGTGAGGGATGTTTAATTATGACTTTATTTACAGCGGCGATAACTGATTTTGATGTCTAGTATGCATCTGTGTGGAGATTTAGGATCTCTTCCAATTTCTTATCACACTTGGCCACAATTTATACTAATCCAACTTTCTTGCCTCACAGAGTAAAAGATAAGTTTCCCAAGAGCATTCGTTGGGGCATTTGAAGGTTTAGATTCATTAATGTAGATGGTTGAAGGTCCATTACAAAGGTTGGCTGTGAAGGTACAGCTAGATGATTGAAATAATTTTGATGTGTCGTGGCAATATTAATATAAGTAATGAGGTCCTCAGTGAATGGTGCTAATGATCAATGCATGAATTGTGGCTTGATTGAGCTACCACATGGGACATGATCGATTATCAAGTCCATTTAAATTTAAAGCTACTAAGCTAGCAACATCTGCTATACATATATGTATGTCTGCATTCTGCAGTACTTAATATCACTGCAGTATGTGGTTTATTTTCTATAAATTTGTTGACAGTTATGCATTACTACATGTATTCATATCAATGTATTGTTAAAAAGAACCTAAGATACTTGATAGACTTAACCGTGCAAGCAATCAACTGAACCAATAAACTGGCTGCATACTGAGTTATGCAGAATCAAGTCTGATTTGAATTTACTGTGACCAACAAATACTTTTGTGTTGTGTGACTATATCCCTTGCTGTCACAGTTTGGGTTTTATTTGCTTGAAAACAAATTCGTCAGTATGATAGCTTCTAATGAGAGATTGCGTGTATTCAGGTACTAGTAATTGTTTCTATGTTGTTTGTGCTCTTTGTGAACAATGTGGATTTTTCAATACCTTCTTGGGGTGTCGATGAGCATTCAGTTGTCTAAGTTTTTCTAGAAGTCAATAGAAATATGGCACAATGTTTATATTATATTGGAGATTTATCGTATAAACAAGAAATGTTCGTCGATGTTGATTTGACACTTTGATGAACCTCAACTGAATATTAGTTCAACGCCAACTGAGTATCAAATGAACGTCAACTGAGTATCAGTTGAACCTAAAGTGAGTAACAGTTGAACCCTCAACTAAATATCAGTTGACACATTTTTATTTGGTTTTGTGTTGTTTGATGTAGTGCTAATGATTTTTTTTATGTTGTTTCAGGTCGATTAGCCCAACATCTGTAGAGGCAGCTCTTGATGAGAACAAAGAAAATGAGGTGAACTTACCTATGTTGCCTTGTTCATTGCGTGCTCAACTTTTTGAAGTATGAAAATCAAGCACTTGAGCTTCTTGTTCTGTTTTCTTTTCGGTTGTGCAAATTTTCTAGGGTTTCTATTGACATTCTTTATCAATCTTCTGCAGGATGTGGTCTCAATGGAGGAGACTAGTTTGGTCGAAGTTGAATAAACCTTACCAAGAAGCTAAAATGATTAAATTCTCGTACTCCTATTGGGTCAGTCTTTAGTGTTTTTTTTAACTCTTTTTTGTGGAGGATTATGTATAGAAGATTTTCAGGGTATGCTCGGTGAAAACCGTATAATTTGCGTGTCCTTGGTTTAAACTGGGGTGGTTTGTCTATTTGTTTATTCAACTGCTGGTGATTTGGTATGTACTGAAAAACAAAGTTATATTGCATGTGCAACAAACGTATGTTTAATTTGCTCTACGTAAGTGCCCGATTTTTGATAATGAGATTATGGCATGTGATTGTTATAAGACTTTTATTAATTGAGATTTTTGTACTATGAAATGCAGTTGTTACAGGGATGCTATAAGTGTCTAGTTGTTACGGGGATGCTATGTATAATCGGTTGAAGCTGTTGTTATTTTTGATTGTGGATGTGTTTTGTTATGTTGATATTTTTTCTGTGAATCGTTGCGTTTTTTAAATTGTTGTGTTGAGGTTTAATCGAGTTCAGTTGGAATCTGCAGTTGTAGATGATAAATTGACACTTAGTTGAACATCAACTGACACTCAGTTGAACGTCACCTGATACTCGGTTGAACCTAAACTCTAAACTGACACTCAGTTGAACGTCAACTGAGTATCAGGTGACCCTCAACTGAGTATCAGTTGACAATCAGCTGAGTATCAATTGACAATCAACTGAGTATCGGGTAACAATCAATTGAGTATCATTTGATGAACCTATAGCCTAGAGACATTAATGGTCAATGATAAAATTGCAGGAATCCGGTAATCGAAATCCGGCCAAAGTTGCCGAAATCCGGTGACCGATGACCGGTCAACGTCTCTGAAGTCAAGTCAATGGAGAGGTTATAAGAGAGTAATGATATTAGGTAATTCATTAATTAAACTGATCGAGGGTAGATTCATCTTTTTATCTAATTAGTTGGTTAATCAAAATATTTGAACTTTTTGTTGGTTAGTAAGAATTAAAAACTTTTTTTAGGGTTAATGGGAAAAAATCCGAATTATAAAACATGAATAATTGGATTCCTACCATATCGGTAAATCAGAATAATTATAATAATTTTTACGGAATATATCTAGCTAATTAACATGAATAAATCTCTTATTAATGTATTGGATTCTAATAATTTTAAAACTGTTGAAGGAGAAAAGTAAATAGACACATAATAGACTGAAATTGTACTTTATTCATTGATAGATGATCTTAAATATAGGCAATACAATCTGTTACAATCAATCCCTATAAATCAGGGATTGAGAGAATACCTACTTCTACTCTAATTAGGAGATCGAAGACACACACCGAGATACGAAAAATATCTTGAAACACTCCATCTTGTGTCGCGATCCTAATGTTTGATGCATAACCTATTATCTCACAAAAAATCTTGTCAAACAAATAAAAACCTCATGGATAAAACAAAAGTTTGATCTAAGGGAAAAAAAGAATACAACGCATCAACTACAAAAGCGACCACATATGATGTAGATTCCCCCTGATGTCTACGAAATAAACTCCCCTTGATCAGTAACTTCATCTCGGAGTTCAGACGATCTTTGTATTTCAATGCGTCTCACATGCTTTACAAATGTAGATTTTGGTAAAGACTTGGTAAACAAGTCTGCAACATTATCCGCCGAACCAATTTGACTCACATGTATATTCAGTAACTATTGTTGTTGCTGATTAAAGAAAAACTTCGGCGAAATGTGTTTTGTATGATCACCCTTGATGTATCCCAACTTTATTTGTTCAATGCATGCCGCATTGTTCTCAAATATGCAAGTTGGTGTTGTCATAGTAGATGGTAATCCACTAGACCCTCGAATGTGGTGTATAAATTACTTGAGTCAAACACACTCTTTAATCGCTTCTAGCAAAGCAATAACTTCATAATGCTTCAAGGAATTAGCAACAATGGTTTACTTTGTTGATCTCCAAGAAATCGCCGTGGTCCCCATGGTGAATACATAACTTTTTGAGAACGTCATTTATGTTGGTCAGAGAGATACCAAGCATCAGCAAAACCACCAAGATATCGCATGGTGTCTTTGAATAGGGGACCACGTTGAATTGAGGTACAGTGCTTACATTCAGAACAACCTTCGACGGGTCGAAGGTTTCTCTTGACTAGTCGAGAGACATGTCCAGGTTGATCCAAAAGCTGCCATTCGACGGGTCGAGAGAACCACTCTACGGTCCGAAAATCCCGAAATTTAAATGTTGCGATTCAACTGTTCATTTTTTAAGAATTTCAACCATCCCCATTCAACCATCTCTTTTTTGGGAATTTCAAGTATCATAAAGTGCCTCATTCTGTCTGTGATCCGGTTTCCGGTAACAATATGAAGCGCGCTAAAGGTTCTCAAAATCATCCCTCTGTTTCTGTTCCTTCGGATGAGGTGAAAGCCAGGGTAGAATTGTCACATGCTTGCAGAAATAAAATTCCAAGAAGATATATGGCACCTCGAGATATCGATGGTGAGGAAGATAGAAATATTCAGTCTATGAATCAGATTTTCCAGGTTGTTTGATTAAACTATTTAATGGGACTCTCAGTAATTCTAAACAACTTTTCCTGTTCCAAGTTCAAATTTGCTTTTGTAAAGCAGAATGTCAATCGTCAATCCAGTGGATTGCTTGGAGAGCGTGTACATTTACCAAAAAGAGAGACTGTGTCTAAGAGTACAGAATTCTCCATATCAGGTATCATGCTAGATTACCTACATACATGTGTATATCATATAAAATAGGCTGCGCCAATGTATGTGTGCTTGGAGACTGAAGTTTGCTTAAAGCATGTTTATAGGTATCATAAGTGTTTCCTTTGGATACCAGTCATGCTGAACACTGATGTTTTCCTCATGCAGGACACCTATTTCCTACCCAGAATCGTGCTACAAACAAGTTAGGAATTAGTCTGTCACAATCAGTAGGTGCAGAATCGATAGGTTGTGAAATATCTTGGGGTAGTGTTTGGGATAGATTGGGCTAGCCATGTGATGAAATATATGGAGGACAGAAGAGTGTTGGATTTTATGGTGTTGGGCATAACAAGCAAAATGAGAATGTTCATGATCTCCGTGCATTAATACTTCCGAAGAGGATTTCAAAATTTCCTGCTCTTGACAAAAAGAGGTCCTACAGTTCTCTTGATGAGAGAAGAAAGAGGAACATGGTGGTACGGCAGTGAGTGAACCTCATTTTGGAAATAATATTGGGCGGAAGAGGCTCTTTGGTTAAATCAGTACATGCCTTGATACTGGTTCAGCTTTGGTGGATCACAGTTTAGATCCTGAATGCCAAGATATCTCGCAGAAATTTAAGAAACCAAATGTAGCCTCAACTGAATTGATGACTAATCCCAAACAGGTACCTTATATATCCTCGATCTGAATCATAGTTAATTGGGTGTATGTGACATATTTTACTTTAAGAATAAATTTGTTCAGTTTGTTTTCCTTGACTGGGTAGAAATTTAAGTTGAATGTTCAACTGCTGATATCCTTTCTTATTGTCTATTTTATTTTTCAGGAACTGCTTGATGTGAAAGAAAAATTGATTCAGATTCAAATTGAAATGTCAAAGCTCTGGTCAAAGCAGGTAGAGTTTGAAAAATGTGGCGGGAAACCAAATCAAGGGTTGAGTACGGGTAAAGCCTCTTGATATCTTGGAAATTTGCTTTATACAAAAAGTAACGATCGCAGTAATCTATCTTCAGTAATTGGGAATCATGTTGTGGTTAAACACCGAACGTTTAGTAACCACAATTTAGGGCTCTTGTTACATTTGCAGGTGCACTGAAAGGTTCAGAAGAAACTTTTGAGTCAAGAACTGTGTTGGTGACAAATGTAAGCTTGCTGGAATCATTGTAAATCATGATATCTTATGTCTCCTTTTGGCTCATTGATAAACCTGATTACCAACTCCAGAGATAATTGTATCCACCTTTGTCTCTCTAAATATTTGTTTCTCTAAATTTAAATATTGATTCATCTCAAGAGTTCAATCATTCTTGTTGTTAGCAAGGGTTGTCAATGAACACTTTAGATACTATGATGACAACCTTTTGGGACATTCCATATAGTAGAGTTTTCACTGGAAACTAGGGACAGAAGAAGAATAAACATCAATACAAGAATCATCTGGAGTTCTAGACAAGTATTTTTCATGAGTAATGCAGTCCAGACTTTCTGTCATTTGTACCAAGTCTCTATAATAACTGATGGATGTTTCGACAGGTTCAACTATTATCAGTCATGTCCAAAAATTCAAAGCAAATATGCATTATTTTTAAGCTCACTTCTTCGTTAGTTTATCCAGAAATCAGGGCATTGTAGAGAGCATTTTGTATTGATGAAATACAAGTGATTAATTTCCATTTGCCTTTATATTATAACTACTATATTGAAGATTGAAGTTTGTTTACTGCTGCTATTTTTGCTCTACACTTACACATAACTCACATACACCATTCGTAAAACAGGTACATTGTGCAGCAGCTAGAGAAGCTTTGTCACTGTATTTCTCCAACTGTGGAGCGGTTGTTAACGTGATGCTCTAAACAGACACAGTTACTTCTAAGCCAAAAGGGTAAGGTCTTCTTAATCGTTTACTGTAGTAAGTGGTTACTGGCAACTATAGTTTCTGTTTGTATGTTCCATGTTCCTCTGGGGTTCTTTCCATGACAAATGTACTTACCTTTTCTGTGTGGTCTGAACTAGGTGTGCCTATGTTACTTTTGCTAGCAAGGAGTGTTGAAAAAGCAGTGGCATTGACTAGGGCAACATTCTTTTGTAGAACCTTGAAGGTAAGCAACTCCTTATATCTTAAGGATTATTAGGCTATTGTTGCGGCACTGCAAGATAAAAAGTGGAACCAAAACAAAAGAAGGTAACGGAGTGAAATGATTATATAGTAAAAAAAAGAACATAGGAAGGTCTCATCGAACTTAGTTGAGAGTAGCGGACCTTTAGATATATCTTCTTTCACGTTGATTAGCACGAGTATGATTAAACACTGGATAGATTGATAATTCTTGGTGCAGGAATGCAATTCGTATCGATCTTTTTCATTATGGTAAAGTTTGTCATCAAGGTGATTCTTATTGCAACTGTTATGGTAAAGATGGACTTGAGGACTTATATTCAACAAGTGATAAATGAAAAACCCACCAATAATTATTACTTGTATTTCCATTCACCTAATATTCTGTAGAGAATTTGAAGGAAAAAATGTCGAGGCTAGACTATACTAAGGGTTTTTTGTTTTATTTCCACTTTTATACGATTTGCATAGGTTCTGAAGATGCCAGAAGCAGCTATGGAGGCATTGGCACCAACCCAGCTTGCTGGAAAGACTTCCATCAATTTCCCATTTGGCAACAGAAATGCTCACCCAAGCAAGCCGCATAACACGAGGTCTACTCTGCAGTGGAGAAGAGAGCCTAGGACTGTGCCATTAGAACATTCATTCCCAGCTAGCGTTCAAGGAGTTTCCTCTTCTGCCCAAGTGCAACATATCTCCAGTTAAGACGAAGCCGGGAAGACTTGGTCATTAGAGCTCTTGAAGCAACCTCAACGATAGATGACTAAAATAGATCCTATCTATACCAGACTGCGGACAAATTATAGAAGATATTGGCTTTGATAGAGAATGCACTTCTTGAACCTTTGAAGGCTGAAAAGAAAGAAAAAACCTAGACCTGTGCTAAACTTTCATTATTGTTACTTCGTTAGTAACCTTAGTAACAAGATTCAGTGAACAACCTGCTGTATTTATACTCTCCAATTAGAAATGGGTTTGACTTCATATTTTTTTGCTCGCTTTATCCAACAGCAAATATGTTGAAATATGTTAGATATTATGTGCGAAAGCATATATTGAGGTCTATATAATGGACCATGTAGTATACTAGTATACTACCAATCTACAATACAAGTCAAATTGTTATTTAGGTTACTCAAGGCATGACAGATTCTAACTACAGCTTACAAGTTCTAGTAAGATCTAACAGAGGTCATATCGCTGCAAGGGTTACACGAAATTGATTTGTCATGAGATTCTCCAGCTTACTAAACCGTACATGTTTGGTGCTGCTAGACTTTTAAGTAATTTTGGCTGAAACATAGAACCGAGCATATTCTCCAGGTTCTGTGACGTGTGTTTCACATATTTACTAGCACTTGCATCTCGTTCAACCAAAACACTATACTTTCGCATGTAGCTCCTATAAGCTGGTACAACAGCCTGCACCAGAATCTCACATACTTTTCTCCTCGAGTTTTCCTCGCATATGACCCAACTGGATTGCTTCTTGAACCTTTCATCAAAACCATCATTGAATTCCTTCAGCAGCTTCTTCTCAGAATCTCGAAATGAGTCTAAACTCTTCTGGTTTAGAAGAAGCAGAAGCTTTCCCCAGCCTGCTCTCAAGTGCAGTGCAGCACAATTGTCCCTGTATTGCTCATCAGCTCCTAACCAAGCATCTCCCATTAAGTCGCCGCCGAGCTTTGTTCCCTTCAGCTGACAGAAATGTAGGGACTCTATCAGAATGCAGAATCCCCAAGAATTGACTCGAACTGACTTGTGAGCTTTCTTATATGAACAGAAGAGTGCAGTAAAAAGTTATCCCAAGGTTTCTCTCTACACTACTCTTTTACTTCCACCAACTTTGCCAAAACTAAGGAAAGAAAGTACCATATTCATACCAACCTTCACTTGCAAAACTCAAACACTGCAGGAACCTCAACTACCAAGCAATGAATTTCCTTAATGTTGATACTTACATGCAAACAGACAAGCATAAACATCTTAGAGGACCTCAACCACCAAACAGAGACCTACAGTACAAAGACCCAAAGCGCATACGATACAGAATCAGCCTACATCAACAAAAATGATGGCAATGTCCTAAACTTGTTTTCCTATCTCGCTATCTTCCTTGGCTTTCAGATAGATTTACTGTGATGCTTTGGTCAAAAGAAATAAGAAAGATCCAAGAATTATGCACAAAACCTTGTGTGTGTTTCCCTGGTTTTTTGGCGTGCAAGTAATCAACTTCCGCAAGGCATTGGCAAGTCGCTAAAATTGCCACTAGCATTTTTCTGTTCTTTTTTGTCCTAAAAAATGGCATTTGGCATCAAACTGAAGAACCCAGCATTCCACAATTTTGATTCAAAGCACAGAGCTTCATAAAGGATTTAAGTTTAACAAATAAAAAGCAAGACTAATTAAGAGGCAAAGAGAGCACACCCGAATCAATAGCCTGAGCAACAGCTCATGGAAATGTCAACAACCTGAATGAAAACATTACATTGAACAGATGGTGGATTACCTGTAAACATAACGACAAATTTACTTTCAATATATGGTAGATATGGTTGTGACATATCTATCCACTTATAGTGAAGAACAAATGTAACATCCATGGTAACGACAATAGAAAAAAAAAAAAATATATATATATATAATCTATAGCAAACTCGATCATCTGGAAAGCAACTACAAGTGAGATGACCAAAGATAGAGACTCGTGCTGCCAGCAGACTATTACTAACAAGTTTGGAGCAAGTCTAAAATGCCGCAAAAACAGAGGTCCTTCGATCAAGGGCTGCCCTTCTGTTTCAAAGTGATCTTGTCCCCAAGACTCAGGGCAATACCTTGTGTCTTGCTTCTGATTCTGATGTATCCACTTAGCTTACCATCTGCTTGTTTCTCAACACTCACATTGACCAATGCATCCTCCCCGAAGACACTCTTTGCATACAGATTAGCTGCTAGGACTCCACACTCTCCTTCCATTGCCGATCTAAGCATTTTATCAAGGGGTGAGCAGGAATAAATAAAGATAAATCAATACCACAAGATGCAACAAGCATTGTTTAGATATGTTGTACTCTAAGATACATAATGCCACATGTATGGAAAATCGTCCCCACCAGAGACTACTATCTCAAACTGTGAAGTGCGTGCTACATAATATAAAGGGCTTTTGTATAAATTTGCCGCTTCAAAACAGAAAGGAAACTTGTAATACACATCTATGACTCTACATGTATAAATGGAATAATTTGATATGAAATGCAATAGAGCAAATGATAAAAAGCGATTAAAACTTGAGTCATAAACTTACAGTGGAGTCAGGCACTTCATGTTAGTTGCTTTTACTATGTGGTTCAGAAATTCCTTCTCATCTTCAATAACAGTACTCACAGCAACCTGGAGCACAAAAGATTTATAAGAAATAATTACAAAACATAAATGCTTCTAACAAGGCAATGCAGAACTACAATAACACTATAACAGTCACATAAGAATTATAAACTGACTACAAGATATCCAAAGCCAAGTCCTAGAAAGAACTTACTAATATCAGAATGCTTTTAATCAAATATAGGTAAATCATGAGATACAACTGGCTATTTAAGGACTCTGAATCCACAGTAACATGGATGATATGCTATCGATAGAAAGATGAGCCGAGAATCATCTGAATGCGCCCCACTTAGGATGACAGAATATGAGAGGCCAATTTGGATATGAATAAGTGATACTATAGAGAAATAATCAGTTTATAACTTTACATCATGCAAGGTGTAACAGCCAAACACCACATTATCTAATCCCTTATCTTAGCCTACCAAAGAAGACAAACTGTTCCAAATCCATGACATAACCATTTAAATTAGGAGAGTCCTACCAAGCTACACATATGACATTACATCACTATGGCAATGACCATAGTAGCAATTCCTGCACTTTCTACCAACACATTATCCTCATAATATAAGTAATCATATGATCATAAGTCCGTGAAAATAAACATCACGGAAGTGCATGCAGAGTCATCAACATCAACATAGTACGTACAAGTCCTGATAATAAGTTTCGAAATAACCATGAATATCTTTCTAGCTGAAACACTCAAGATTTTTCAATGAAACATAATACAGAGTGTTATGTGACATACCTTATTTTCCCATTCGAACTCCGCCCACATTGTCCGGAATAACATATCAGCACATGAAGAAGGAGAAATGTAATCCATTATATCAATATGGATGTCATTAAGAACAATAACTGTTCTCTCATGCACATTTGAAGACGTCTCATATACAATGTTGCCAAATATAACTCCCGTCTCAGTTGAAGAGACCTTAATGTTTGCCTTTATCTGCTTTGTTGATTCTGGAGCTAGTGTGTAGTTCTGTGGACGCTCAACAAGTTTGAGATCACCCATTGTGGCTAACTCCAAGCACAAATTCTGAAGGGTTTCCTTTGTTCGATTGATGACAGTAACATCAAGAACGATGTCATAATGATTCACTGTAACGTAGGCTTCAGCATAAACAGGATCACTGAATCCGGTGAGCTGAAGAATGCGGTTGAGTTTATTTTTATCATCGCCATCCTTCACAAACTCTCCAGTGGCACGTTTGAGATCGTCTTGGACCTCATCTTCCAACTCAAGCTGGCTCATACCCTAAGAAAAGATCAATATATTTAAAAATAAGTTCCAATAGTATGATGCAAAGAAAGTGTTACTGGACTATCTATATCCAAAGTGTTGCACGAGACAAGAAGAACTGAAGTTTTACCTTTCGACTCTTAAGATGGTAGAAATCAATAAGGTCATCTGGTTGTGCATTTGATATTTGGGCCATAGCTTTACTTTCTTCAATTTCCCGCTGCTTCTTATCTTCAAGCATCTTAACAAAACTCTCTCTACATGACTTTAACCAGATCCTCTTCAATTCTTCACCTTTATTGCATAGTAATCGGATGCAGAGAACAATCCTATCATGAGAATCATTATCAATTGGGTGTGGAAGGACTGAGGATTGACCCAGTTGCAGCATAGAGACCATTATCAACAATGCCTGTGCAGTTGCCTTGTTAACTTCAACTTTGGAAGGCTGAACCTCTTCTAACCTCAAAACAAGCTTTGTCAGCGTGCAAGCCACAACTGACTCCAGGAAAAAATCACCTGAGAGAATCAGTGATCTCAAGTTTCCGACAGAAGACAAGGATCCTTGAACAATGACAGGTGCAGACATAGCAGTTTCCAGTGCAGCTGACTGAGTAGCATAGGTCCCATCCGCAAGGATCACAGGTCTCCTGGATGAGACTGTGGCAGAGCTTACCACCTTCAAATTCTTCGAAACATCTTGTGCCTCGCTTTCCTCAGAGACCGTGTAGAATGGGAGCTCTCCAAGACACTGCTTAATGATTGAGATTCCACTCTCGACCTCAGAAAGTGAGAGACAGTACTCACCTATAATCCAAAGAGCATAGGTACAAACCCTTGAAGTACGAATCTGGTAGAAAGTATCCAACAGCCTTGTAATAATAGAAACACGCAGCTTGGGGTTGGTCTCAATAATCTCGCGCACAAATATTGCCACATCCATAGCTGAAGCCACGTTTGTATCCCCCAAGAAATCCATCAAAGGATGCACCACCGTGCTGGCCACCTCCGGAAACTTAACTGCACACGAATATATCGCCTGCACTAGCATCTGTCTATACTCCCCATTCTTCTCCATCTCCCCGCCCTGAGTCTTCACAACCTCCTTCTTCAACATCATCACAACCTCATCGATGTTGGCAGGAGTGATCAGATCCAGCACAATACCAAGAGTCTTCCTCCTAATATCAGGATTCGGACTCGTAAGTGCCCTGAGCACATCCATAACCGACTCAACCAAAACCTCTCTATGCGAAGCCTTAAGCTCACTAATCCTATCAAGCACAATCAGCTTCACATTGTTATCACTCTGCGACAGCAACAACTGACAATACGTATTCGCCGCAGCTCGAATGGCCGTCGGCGCAGACGACAGTGACACAAGTGTATTCGCACACTCATAAACCACAGCACTCGACGGAGCACTAAGCAATGATATAATAACCTTAATGTACTTCCCTTTCTCAGCCTTATTGACTCTACAGACCTTCCTAATCAGCTCCAGCACAACCATCTGGAGCTGCTCCGGCCAATCCACAATCCTATCGATATGAGTAAACAGATAGCTAACAGCTCTATCCTGAGCACAATTAAAGAGCATAAGGAAAGCATTTCTCTTACTCGACGGATCCTGCTCCGACGACAAGAACCGATCTATAATCTCCGGCGCGTCCACCAGTAACTGCTCCCCCTGCGGCAGCTTATACACCGACATGACGGCACTGACGGCGTTACGGCGGACGAAGGGGTGGCGGTGCTCGAGATTGGCGAGAATCGAAGGGATCAAAGGCTCGATGATTTCGGACTCGTTGAGGCGGCAGAGGAATCGAAGCGTGACGCCGCGGAGGTACTCGTTAGGGCTGATGAGGTTGTTGCGGAGGTTCTGGCAGATGAGGATCATCTCCGGTAGGACCTTGCCACGAGAATCGGTCTTGTCAATGATCTCGAGGTAGAGAAGGAGAAGCTTCTGGACGGTGTGGTCTTCGGAAGGGAGGACGTAGCGGATTATGGTGATGAAGAGGTGAGGGATGGTGTCGCCGTTAAGGAGGAGCATGATGGCTTTTTTCATGGCGTCGATTTTGGACTCGCCGTCGTTGCCTTCGAGAGCGGATTTGATCTCGTTGGCGAGGGCTGGGGTGCCCTTGTCGAAGTGGACCAGGAGAGTGCATGACTTCTCCGACATCGGAAAATTGCCGCCGGGATCTGAAACTGTGGAGGAGAGAGAGATCAAATGCGTCGAGATTTGGAACAAGTGACTAGCAATTGAGGAGTTGAGTCAAGCTGGGGTCGGGTCGGGTCTATAACCAAGTGAATATGATGATGTAACCACTTTCGATCTATAGGCTTTCAGTTTGGTCTGGATTGGATCTGGATCCTCTCAAAAGTTCCGGATCTAAAGCTATTTGGGGACTAGGGTCGGTTTTGACGGGTTCGGGTCATAAAAACGCACTCGAGGTCAAAAAGTTGAACCAAATCTGCTCGGTTCGAGTTCTGCGGTATTCGGTCCCAACCGATATTAGTCCACCAAATTTCTTAGTTAAGATGATTATGGTGTATATTTAATCACTAATTTGGTAGAATTATTTTATATTTTAGAAATTTTTTAAAATTTTGATGTTTTTAATTTGAATTTTAAACAATCATTAAAAATTTTGATTTATTTATTGTGGATTTTAAACAATTCATAAAAATTCTGTGGTATAACAATCTACAAATTTTTAAGGATTTCATTAAATAACCGATTTTGAAGAATTGTTTACACACAAAATAACATTTTGAAATCAAGCATCCAATCCAAAAGATTTCTATGAATTTTGATGGATCTCTCTCTCTCTCTCTCTCTCTCTCTCTCTCTCTCAATTTTTTTGTACACACGTCTTTAAAGCGTTCTCCCTCCCTCAATTTTTTTTATATACATCTTTAAAACGCTTACATTGGTGTCACAACAAAATATAACGTCCTTAACCTTTGTTTTCACTACCATTTCCTCATGGTTTGATTTCATTAATAACTTCAACTACTATACTTTCAATAATTAACTTCTATAGGGTATAACCTTTGGTCTAATTACTACGACTTTATAAATATTATTAAAATAGTTATCAAAATCTTATTCTATAGCAATGATATGTTTTCTTCATTTATCGGTCTCTTCTAATTTAAAATATTGAGTGATCCATTACAGTACATACAAATTTTCTCATATAGAAGTGTTTATAATTTTTGTTTTCAAACAATAAAAAACTTCATTTTCTACGGAAATAACAATATTACTTAATAATAGAACAATGAATGTTAAAGAGAATCAAAATAATGAGAACGTGAATTAGAAATACGATGACGGTGCTAATTCAAGATTCAAGAGTGTGATCATAATGTTGGAAAAATCAAGAATAGTGCATTTCATTTTTGAATATGTGATAGTGTATTTTGACATTTGAGTTTTTTTATTAGATTTTAATTATTTGAATAATTCTTAGAAATCCAACTAAATCCTTAAAAAACAATACAAAAGAATCCTTTCAAATTCATGTGAAATTAAAACAACCATTGGATTTAAAACAATCTACAACAAAATTCTTAAAAATATTTTAAAATTCAGATTGAATACACCCCTTTAAACATGAAGTGTCGTACATTTTCAGAAATAGAAAACTACTCAAATTTTAGACGGACTGATATAAGATGACAACATGAGATGTGTCATACATTTCGTGAAACAAACTCGTAACGTATGCATCATTTTATACACATGTAGCAGTAATGAGAATGATAGAGTTACTACGTACAATGTGTGTAACAATCCAAGTATTCCAAATCACAAAAGTTGTTCTTCCTTCTTTAATCAAAGCCTAAAAAATGATTATTAAGAAATCACTAAACCTTGAGAACACCTTCCACCTTATTTTGATCATCTTTTGAGATTCACTGAGCACTACCTCGTTGACTAGGACATCGTGCTCCTCCCAGCTGCCTATAGTTCATCCAAACCAAGATTTCAAATCCTTACTTACAAAACTGAAAATCGATCTCTCAACGAATTAAACTGAAATCACTTATAATATTCTACTATTTCATCACGTCATGAAATCATAGCCCTCCCCCGTAATCAGCTCATTAGTATTTTGTTTAGGGGCACTATTGAAAATCTTAATGAAAATCCTTATGATTTGCTTAATGAAATTTTGTATGTCCTTATTGATTTTGATTTTCTTAATGAAAATCTGTATGTCCTTAATGAAAATCCGTTGTCTGAGGCAGATGATAGGCAAGGTGTTAATTAGATCTTTGCTACTTCACTATGACATTGTCCTTCGTGTAATAAGGCTCGACATGGAAAAGTCCAAAAGACAAACCCATCAATTTCATCAAATGAAAATAAGTAACAATACCAGTGGAAAATCTTTATTCTTTAAGATACGTTGATGTCATATACAAGGCAGAACAACACATAATAAAAGAAATTTTAGCTATTATATCAAAGACTTCACATAAAGAAGCTACTATCCCCGGCACATTTATCATGAAAATCTCATATAGAAGGAAAAGTGGTGTACAATTAGAAATGTTCTATGGTCAACCTAAATATGCTATGTATATGGATCATGTAATCTCAATGTGTAACTAAGTATATTTTTTTGAATTGAATGTGCGATTATAACGCTTGTAGATATTATTTATGATTTTTCTAAATCTCGAACTCTATTTCATTTTTTGTTGTTGCTATTTAATCGATCGTGTTTCATGCAACTCGTGTTATACTAAACAAGTTAAGGGTTGATATCAATTTTTTGTCTTAATCAGATTTCTATTGATGATTGTCCCTCGGATTAAAGCGCGGTACTTTACCATTACTTATCATTTTCCCCACCTTTCAAGAAATCAAGAACAAAAGAGAAGGAAAAAGAGAAGGCAAGCGAGAGGAGTTGCAGTGAAGGTTTCAAAGCCAGGTGTCCCTATCGCCAAGGAAAACTGTCGGTGCTGTAAGAAAGAAACCCCAAGAATTTTACACAGCAGCAGCAGCAGCAGCAGCATTAATCATTTTTATTTCTTTTCAAGTAACAAAAATGCCTGTCTGTCCTTGTTTAAGGCTCTTTCCATTTCAGCTTCACCCCATACAAGAGTCCACTCTCTCTCCACTATTTAACCCCAGCTGCTTCACTTTCAGTGCCTCCCCACACTACTTAGCCACTAGGGTTCAATCTTGATCTCCCAAGGCTCTGGCTTTCTCTCTCACTTAACTGGGTCTCTCTCTTTCTTGGTTAGAGTGAGAGAGTGTGTGTGGAGTAGGATCTGGGTTTGTTGTGATAAAGAGAGAGAGAAAGATGGGTGTGGATTTGAGGCAGGTAGTGGCTGGGATACTGACAATCACAATGTTTGTGATGCTTGGCCATATGATCAAAAGAGACCATTTTGATTATGTTGAAGTGAGTTTCCTCAATACCCTTTTGATTGATATGCTCTCTTCATTGTTGTTGTAGTGTCTGATCTAAGTTGCCTGAAGTGTGTTATATAATGTCATTGCTTTGAATGCTTTTTCATACTGATATATCTGTCTCTCTTGTCTCTGGTGCATTTGATTTGTCTTCTTTGATGGGTTTGATGGCTGATTTGCTGAGTTTGAAGTTTAATCATGACAAAAGATATTACCAAGTATTTCTGTTTGGATGTAGCTCATTTTGGTTAAGTTTAATTTTGTCAATTCCCATCCTTTGTTTGTTAGCAGTAGAGTGAAAAATTGGATTCAGAATTTTGAGTTCTCCACATGTTCAAAGATAGAATTTTGGCCTGTGATGCTCTCTGTATAAAGCTGTATAAAGCTATAGAATTTTGAGTTCTAATAAAAAACTATTGGAAGATAGAATTTTGGCCTGTGATGCTCTCTGTATAAAGCTGTATAGAGTTCTAATAAAAATCTATTGGATTTGTGAGTTTATTTATCGTCAACTTTTCTTTACTGGATTCTTCAACTGAATTTCGTCTTTTTTGCTTTTGGTGTAGGAGAAATTTCCTGGACAAGGAAGAGATGCTTTAGAAAATGCCAAGATTTCAAAGGAGGGCATGTTCTCTCTTGCGACGAAGGGTGGGAGTTGGAGCGATGATGTCCAAGAGCTGAAACCATGTTGGTCTAAACCAGCTCTGGGTAAGTTTGCTTTAACATTGATGAATGATTTGATAGTTTCATGTAATGTTTATCTCATTCTGGTGCTCCCTGATTCATTCCGTGAATTCTCTGTTGTGACCTTGATGCAGATGATGTAGAGCAGACAGAGGGGTTTGTCCTTTTCTCATTAACGAATGGCCCTGAATACCATGTCTTACAGGTATTTAACAAAGTGACATTTGATTTAGTTGCTAGTGTTGTCTGTTTTTTATGGTGTTGGCCTCCTTAATTGAATCTAATTATCTAACTAAATTTTCCTAAATATAGTAATTTCTTTCTGAAAGATGCAATTATTCAGTTACTCATTCTATCGTCAATCAGTGGTCCCTGTCACAAGTTTATCTACCATGTCCATTGTTGGATCTTTGTTTCAAACGTGATCATTTCATTATTCTCTTATTCATCGTTCGTATTTTTTTATATATATTTTTTTGTAGATTGCTGATGCAGTTGTAGTGGCAAGGTATCTAGGGGCAACTCTTGTACTTCCTGACATCAGAGGCAGCAAACCAGGGGATGAAAGGTTAGTTGCTGATGGTCAGTTTAAACTTTGATAAACTATCACTATTTCTTGTGTTGACTAGGAATGCTCTTTCTGTCTTGCATGTGTTGGGTTTTGGTCGTAGTAAAGTAGTCAATGTATTGATACATGACTACATGGAATAAAACTTCACCATGAACTCAGTGATTATCATTTTGATAAAGATTCTTAGAATGATCCCGATTTTTCTTTTCCAGGAATTTTGAAGAGATTTATAATGTTGAGAAGTTTATTCATAGCCTGGATGGTGTGGTTAGAGTAGCAAAAGAACGACCTGGTAAACTATCGTCTAGGAATCTTGCTGCTGTGAAGGTGCCTAATCGAGTCACAGAAGATTACATTGTAGAACATGTGGAACCAATTTACAGATCCAAGGGCAATGTAAGGCTTGCAACTTACTTTCCCTCTGTAAATATGAAGAAGACAGAGAAAAAGAGTGCTAGTGATTCAGTCACATGTTTAGGAATGTTTGGCACTTTGGAGTTGCAACCTGAGATCAGTGAAGTGGTTGATTCAACTGTTGAGCGCCTGAAAACTTTGAGTCGTAAGACAAATGGCCAATTTATAGCAGTGGATTTGAGGGTTGAGATGTTGGAGCAGAATGGTTGCCAAGGAGGAGATGAAAGTGGAGCAAAAAGTTGTTACAAACCACAAGAGATTGCGCTGTTTTTGAGGAAAATTGGATTTGGCAAGGACACTACAATTTATGTGACTGAATCAAAATGGGACAGCAGCCTTGATGATCTGAAAGATATCTTTCCTAAAACTTACATAAAGGTGCATTCTTCTTCTGCTCTGCATTGATTCTTTGGCCTTGTTGCAATTGTTAAGATGATAATAAATCCCATAAAGAAATGATAACATAACTTTTTCGGCTGTAGCTTAATGTACTTAATTTATCCATCTGGAATCTGTTGCAGGACGGCATTATCCCAGCAGACAAGAAATCAAAGTTCTTGGATTCAGAGGGTTCTGGTGAATTTGAGAAGATCATAGACTTTTATGTATGCGCTCAGAGTGATGTATTCGTGCCAGCCATCTCCGGTTTGTTTTATGCAAACGTAGCTGGTAAGAGAATTGCTTCCGGCAAAACCGAGATACTTGTACCAGCTGACATTTCCAGCTCTTCCGCATCTGCCTCCAATTTCATCACGCATTATGTCTCGAAGAAGAACCATTTGGCATATTCATGCTTTTGCTAGTGACCGGCCACTAATCGAAACCCTGCAGAAATGAAAAGGGCGTCACAGTAGATGTATTGAAGCCTTCCAAGAGGGTGTTGTTAGCTATCTGGTATTTACCTAAATCGAGCTTTATGGTTAAGATGGACAGGCTAGTTTGTATAATGTATATTCAATCTGTGTTACATACGAGAACTCCCAAACAGAAGTTTTCTCATCTGTTATGGTGTATCTTCTGTGACTATTTGACAAAGTTTTCAACCGATTGTGATTGCTTCAATGATTTATATATTCGTGGACGTACAAGTTGCTCGTATTCTTTGTATTATTGTCACGTTTACTAGATCGAGTTAAACAGAAGGATTATGTATTTTTTTCCTCAACTTTTCAAAGTAGTACATAGTTTTGATTATTTCCGTTAATCACACAACTCATTCACATGTGTCTCTTCATCTTCGATTTCGATCAGGAAAACAAAAACAAAACACCTAATACAGAGCTTAAAACAAATCACTGAAACCAGAACATGCATCATGAGACTTTTTGGGATCATATATAGCACCAAAACAGAAATGAAATAAGAAGCATGGATCAAGATCCAAGCCTCTGTATAATAATACACAGACAGTTCCACAGTCAATATATAATTGATAACTACCAGTCAGTTGAAGAATTATAGATGGTGAAACAAGAATATTCGGATCTAGTTTTTTTCTGTCACATTCTGTATTACATCTTGTTCTCGTGTTTTTTATTTTCTCAAAGTCTAAGATAGAATAATAACTCAGTGTTGAAATGAGCCCTACTCCCAGGAGCTACTTCAGAGACTTGTCCCGGGTTATCATCTTAGCTGTAGTTGTGAACCTTAACAAAACGTTACATCAGTGACTTCACAATGTTCCTATGCCAGTCCAGTAATAAGGTACTTTTTACAATAGACTAGCTACGCGAGGCAGAAAAACAAATGCAGTTAGCAGCTAGAACACCAATTCAACAGACACAAATTGACAAAATTATGACTTGCTTCCCCGTGCACCAAGAGTAGCAAAAGTTAATCGATTTCGCCGTCTGTGGGAATCGAACCCACGACCACGTGGTTAAAAGCCACGCGCTCTACCAGCTGAGCTAAGACGGCAACATATTCATTGCTTTTGGAAAAGTGAATTTAACCCTTGCATTTGTTTTAAGGGATGTCATAGTGATCAGTTGTTACCTAGCTAAATGAGTAAATGTATGGGGTTCAATCTCTCTGCAATGGGTCCTTGACACCAGCTAACTACAAAAACAAAAGAAAACTATTGGGGACAAGGCAACCCGATGAGATAACTATAAACTAAACGATAACGAAAACTCAAGTGGAGATCAAGCAGCATACATAGTGGAGCTTGTACCAGATTTGGACTACCACAAAAACCATTGTGAGCTATGCTCCTGCGGTTACAACGAAATCCCATGCTTTCTGGGTCGCTCTAAAAGGGCCTGCAAGATCCCACTTATCTTTGAGATAAGTGAAGATTATGGTTGTACTCCCATACATCTCAGTAAATCCCAAGTGGGAACCCAACACATCCAACTTAGAGACAGCTCGAAAATGAGGCACTTTGGTGTACTTATACACCTTGGCAGCTGTAAAAGCAAGGGGAGAGCCTCTTCCCTATTCTGAAGTACGTGGGCTTCCCGAACCGCTTCTGCATAATAATCCTCCGTTGTAACCAGCTGCCTTAGAACTTGCTGCCCAACTGGTTCGACCTCGACATGTTCGACCACAGTCTCGTTGAGTGGATTCTTCTCTGAAAGCTCGATGCGGTCACCGAGCTGCAGGGCGCTCCTCTCGACTGGACATACCGGCACAC
Source organism: Geum urbanum (assembly GCA_946800695.1). NCBI lineage: Eukaryota > Viridiplantae > Streptophyta > Magnoliopsida > Rosales > Rosaceae > Geum > Geum urbanum. Next base: position 39,958,543 of record OX327010.1, on the reverse strand, counting down.
GATGCAGAGTCATATTATTCCAAGTCTCATAAACGTTTAAAGAAGTTGTAACTGCTTGTGTGCATGTTGTTCGGGCCGTGGTGACAGCCCCCATCTTGCCCTCTAGTTCCTTAAGCTGATGTGCTTTGACGCTCGGAGCATCCACCACCCAAGTGTGGTGAGACAACTTGAGGATAGATTTTTGTTTGGGTGAGTGAATGGTATGTTTTCCAGAAGGCAAGACCCGCAAGTACGTAGAGCACGAAAACAGCAAAAGAAGCTCCATTCAGCACTTTGGATAAGGTATTGTCTTTAGATTTTGTGCAGTGAGCACTTGGGGCTGGGGAGGAAGCACTTGAATGGGAAATAGAGATGAAATTAATGAGCCAAAAGGATGAAGAAAAACAAAGACAAACTAGAGAGGGAACATTGGCTCGATAGTTGCGTTATATTGTATAACCGCTTGTACTTTCAGCTTCATTCGCATCCTCTTCGGCCACCAGTAGTTCCACCAAAGCATTCTCCACTGCTGTAGTTGCTAAAATTACTTCAGTGTAAGGGATACCCGTTACCGTACTTGATAGAAGGCTAACGAGGCAATGACCTCAGGCCTAATCATAGATCCACCAAAGCATTCTCTCTGTAACTTTTTTTTTGTTAATGTAATGTTAAAATTCACTATAACCTTTTGTTTTTAGGGTTTCATAGAAACTCATGTATTTGTGCTCTTCTGTTTTCCTAGTGCATGGTTTTTCTCTAGGATTCAGGATCTGTAAGCTGTGTTTGAAGAAGACAAGTTTTGAGCTAATTTCCTACATGTCCACTCTTCTCTCTTAGCACTAAAAGTCATGATTTAGATACTGTTAGAGTTAATTAGTAGTTGTGGTAATCATATCATATCTGTTGTAAGACCTTGTTATTGTAAAGCAGTCTCCAAAACTGGTGAAAAACAGTTTCAAAATGTTGTTGTTGTTGGAGGATTTGGTGATATGTTTTTGTTGATGTAAAACTCATCTCAAAAACATAACTGGTGTGTTTTGGAGTGGTTGATAGTATATGTAGTAAATAATTGTCTACAATAGAGTGAAGCATTTATTTAAAAATTGATATTAGTGTATTTGTAGATATTAGTGACACATTGCTAGTACTTGTTTGATTCTAAACGTGTGCTATCTACAAGTATTTGTCATGGAGGACAACCATCAGGTTATGAAGGACGTCCAGAAGTTTCTGGACAAGCTCAATTCAAGGATGAACTCGATCAATTGTCCAAGACTTTGAATGTGATGAAAATGAGGTAAATAATATGATTCGAACGGTTGTTGAATATTGTTATAACGAATGTAAAAAAGAACACAGATTTATATGGTTCACTAACAGTGTGTTAGCTACGTTTACGGGCAGAGAAGAACAGTTTTATTATCCTTGAATATCACAGATTACAGATTACAGAATACCACACTACGTCTATTAGCGAGACCCCCGTATGCTGCCGGCATACAAACCTGATTCAAGGCATATTCTAACAAGTATTAGTATACTTTTTGAATCATTGTAGATGAATCCAACTGTTACCAGGCATTAGTATTTGTACGAATCAGTGTTTTTAGTTATAAGGATCTAAATATTTGTGTCAAGCTTTGATTTTTGACCTCCGACCGGACCTTGCGACCCGCTCGAAGTCGTAGCAGAGGTGTGAATGCAAAAAGTAAAGATAGAGTGGAAAATGATAAGCTCAACTCGATTTTTATTCAAAATAATGGAAACTCTATTACAAACTACTCAAATAACAACAATTCCTCTAGACTCGTCATTCCATTCTCAGTTAATCATTTTATTTCTCAGAAAATAACTAACAAAGTCTTTGGATGTGTGAGCTAACCACGCGCTCAATAGGCACGTAAAACCTCCTCATGGTTAATCATCAGAGCACATTATCATATATTTTAAAAATTAAAATATTTAACGAAATATGATGCAATGCAACTCCACTTATCTACCCGCTAATCCATATATTAAAACACAAAGAGCCTATACGTCCCATAACCATATATTTTACCCTTTTGAGGTGACTCCATATGCCTTGACATATAAACTAACACTCATCCCAATATATATTCCCCTTTTGCAAGTCCTCTTGAAATCTGGTCCTTTAAAGTTCAACTTTGATCACTAATTTAGAACAGCTCTATTGGCCCACCTGAAATCTGGTCCTTAGAAATTGAACTCAACTACACAAAAGTTTCATCCCACAGTTCTCAATACCATAACTATTCACCAACTTCACCCTACTCACTATAACTACCGAATGAAATATGAATATCCACAAAGACACGTTTATCGATAAAGATACTAACACATGTTTTTCATGTAATATATATAAACAAAATAAACCACAAAATAAAATAAAAAACATAAATTAACATACAATCATATAGTGGTTCCCTAAGAATTCATCTACCTCAGTTTTTGATAATTGAAGACGACAATTATGCGACAAGAATGCCTCCCCGACAAAGTCTTCAAAAATTAACAAAGCCTTCAAAAATTAAACTATGTCCGATATGTTTTCCACATAATGGATAGAACTCAAAAGTTATAATCTATCAAAATTTTACGAACTTCTAGAAAAATCTAGAGAGAGAAACTAGAGAGATAAAGATGTGGCTGAGATAATGGGTTAGTTGCCCTATCTATAGTTTTGGAGAACCGACATTGAAGAATCAGTGGAAAAAATTTGGCTAATGGGAAGAAAACTTAGTTGGAAAGAAAGCAACTAATATATGTTTGACAAGTGTCAAACAACCATTGGAAAATTCTCATTTGTTGCCATGTGGCAGAAAGGAAGATGACTAATGAAAAATGAGTCGATCGAATTTGAACTAAATGACGGCCCTAAGCATCATATCAACCAATGAAATGTCGCAACCTCAGCATAAATATATTGAAACTCTAAATTCAGAAAATCGTAGAAAATGACTCGAGACTCCGTAAAGTATAACGAAAAATTCTACAAACTCATGATAACGTATACTATCTATTTCCAGTCACTAAAATTAATTCCAACTAACTTAAAAATTTAGGGTCTTATAATTTGTCTCTTTGTAAATGTTTGGATGAATTTAACATCACATTTTTAACACATATAAAAGTACACTATATACTAAAAGAAAAAAATACTTAGGTCTAAAGTCAATTGTACGAAACCATCCAAACTGCTCGCATTTATGAATTTTTTGTTTTTTGATTTTTATTATTGAGAGACTTAACATATAACTTACCACATAAGAATTATTTATATGAAAATTTGATCAAATTAGAGAGCGTTTTCTCATTAAATTTTGTAAAACAAATTAACGGTTGTTAATGTAATGTCAGAATTCACTATAATCGTCCATTAATTTAATACAATTAGATAACTAAACGAGGAAATAACAAACTACTAATTAAAGCCCTAAATTGAAAAACTAAAGAAACTAAGCCCAAAATTGAAGAGCCACAAAAGAAAAGAAATGAACAAGTTTACTCTTGAAATCAATCTCCAGTCTTCACCATATCTCTGCTGAAACTACCTAAATCCCTAAACTGAAAAACTAAAGCAGATAAGCCCTAAATTAGCAAGTCTACTCTTGAACTCAATCTCCAGTCTCCACCATATCTCCACCTATGTAAATAGGTTAGAATGTCATTCAGGGAGACCAGAAAACATCGCAACTAATAGCTTATGCCACAGTTGTGCTGAGAGGTAGGCCACAATGAGCCATGCGCCAAGCATAATAGTAAGCTTCCAAGCTTTTGAAAGAGATGAAAAAGGCCTCGAATTGATATATTTTTTTGGAAATAGGCAAAGTGCTCACTTTCACCGCAGGTTTCATCATATTCTCATCGAAGACTGATCAATTTTAACATTGTCAAAGCTTTATGGTGTCGAATTTTTCTGAAACCGACTATGCTTGCAGCTTTTATTAGAGCTTTCTCTGTAGCTTCCAAACTCTCTACCGCACTTTCCAATTCTATTATGAATATGTGAAAAACCAAGATGATAAATTATTAAGTACTAATAAATTTTCATCCCAGCCGAGCTAGACAGTGGAGAAGAGACCCCAACCGAGCTAGGAAATAATTTGATCTTCTCCTCTTGTCATGTCTACTGAGCTAGAGTTGTTGTAAGTGGGAAGCTGTAGTGTCAATGATGGAAAGAGAGGAGACCAAACTAATACAAAATCCAAACAATTCAACAAAAATAATGTGAAGCAAAATTAAATGGAAAGTTGGAAAAGATACCAAAAAATGAGATAGAGTTGTTGTAAGTGGGAATGCCGTAGTGTCAAGGATGAAAGAGAGGAGACCAAACTAATACAAAATCAACACAATTCTAAAAAGATAGTTTGAAAAAAAATTAAATGAAAAGTTAGAAAAGATGAAAAAAAAGAAGAGATATAGTTGTTGTAAGTGGGAAGCGGCAGTGTCAAGGAGGGAACGAGATGATACCAAACTGATACAAAATCAAAAAATTCTGAAAAGACAATGTGAAGCAAAATTAAATGGAAATTGAAAAAAGATACATAAAAATCTAAAATAGCTAGAAGCTAGAAGTCTAAAACAATACCAACTAACATTAAGCAGATAGCTAGAGCAGCTTGTTTTTTGAAATAGTAAGAGCTCGAAAGAGATGAAGCCGGTTAGGTCTCTAGAGCAACATTTGGTAGATGATTGTGACTACTTTAAGATGTTTGTAAGACTATATTTTATAATTACCATATAGTTAATTTCACTTAGCCAGCAAGTCACACTCGTTGATTGATGTGAGCTTTATAACGAACATCACACCAGCCCATCAAGCATATATCAGAGTCCAGAGTTGTCAATGCGTTTAGAACAGTAGTATGTTTCATGTCATCGAAGTGCACCAATACATTCCTATCCTCCTCGGTATTAAACCAATCTTCATCAGCATCTTTAGAAGCTTGAAGTGCTTTTCTGTAGTTGTCCTGGGCTTGGGTGACAAGTTTGCTCATTTCCTTTACCTCTTTTAACTGTCTGGCTCAAACATGCTCCCTTGCTTCCACCAAAGTGTGGTGAGAAAAGATTTCAACGTTTGGAGTGAATCTTCTCTGGTTAAGTATCACATATGCAGCCCAGAATGTGAAGACCACAACTAGGTAGGCAAAGAGAATATAAATTGATATCTGTTTAGCCAATACGAAACAGTATTCTCGATTAAGGAAGTAGAACTTGGGGCAGGAGCAGAGAAGGATTGATAGATGAGTAAGTACAATTTTCAACTAGAATATGGATGATTTCATTCACGAAAACTATGAAATACAAGATAGCTTTTAGTCTCTAGGAGGTGGGGGAGAAGAGAATAGCTTTCATTTTGAATAAATGGAGGTATTCTGGCTTGGATCAAGAGAGGACGGTTGAGAGAACTATATAGATGGAGGTATTCTGGCTTGGGAGAAGAGAATAGCTTTCATTTTGAGTAAATGGAGGTATTTTGGCTTGGGTCAAGAGATGAGGGTTGAGAGAACTATATAGATGGAGGGATCGACTGGGAAGAGCACAAGCAAAGCAAAAACAATTATGCAGCGGGAGGGAAATTTCTGGAGCCCAATCATTGACTGCTTGCTCGGGAAAGAGGAGGAGCTGCTGGCGAAGCCCACACCCACATGGATGTTGCCAGGGAGCGTGATTAGTGGAAGAAAAAAAAGTTGACGCGTGAATAGGTGCACACCACGTGTCATGGCCATTTGGCATTTATTCTCCAACGGTCCACTTGATTTGGGCCGTTGGTTTTGAATCCAAAATTCGATCTAATTATCTAGATTTAAAGAAAACATTTTTTTTAACAAGGAAGAATGAAAAATATTTGCAAAAAAAAAAACTTAAATAATTGCAAAAAAAAATATCCCTAAAAATTGCACAAAACACCATAATATTTTCCTATAAATGCTACATTTTATTTACAACTCACACAAATTTGTGCACAACAAATTTCACATCTCCCTCCATCTTTTCCCTCATTTCCTTTCGAATTTCTTCCAATCAAAATGTCCACCCATTGACTTCCTTTCGAATGTTTACAATTGTGCATCTCTTTCACTCGTCACACCGTTAATGAATACACCGGTAACAAATAAAAGAAGAACAAATTGTGGGAGACAATTCATGCCGATTATTTGCTAAATTGGGAGCCAACACAAATTGAATATACTCGGAAGGAGCCTATGACCCAAGTCGTGCTTTAGTCGCTATAATAAGTTCAAGCTACTCTTGCAAAAATGGGGTCAATGTTTGCACGATGCATAAAAGCGTATTGCTAGCGGCACTTCAAAAAAGGATGTTGTAAGTCTCTATTCTTTTATCAAATAAATTTTGTTTGATTATATGAAATAAAGTTTGTCATTGCTATATCAATTTTTTTTAAATGTAGTATTGTGAGATAGCTAATCTTTATTTTTTTTAGATCAAGCAAACTCAAGCCTTTTACTATGCGGCCAAGAAAAAACCGTTTACACACTTTGAATGTTATGAAGCGATTAAGGACTATCCAACTTATGTTGTGGTGGAACCAACTACTTCGGCTCCATATGTAAGCAATTTCAAAGCTACTCCTTTCGTTACTGAATCATATTCAATCATCGATTTGGGTGACGATGAAGTGAATAAGACACTACAAAGGAACGTGGTTGGTCACTCGAGTCCAGTTATACCAGTGGGATTCAAGGTGGCAAAAGAAATGAGATAAAACCCCTATTGAGCACCGAAATGAGGTTCTGTAAACCATAGCAAGTGATCAAGCATCGTGGCATACTTCGGGGAAGATGCATAATGAAAGGAAGCTTAATTATTACAAAGAGTACATACAACTTCAACAACGGAAGGAAGCAAGGGCGGCCAATGAGTTCCAACTCAAGAAACAAGAGGAAGAAACAAGAATCATGATAATGAATTTGGAGGTTATGACCCCAATTTCAAAAATATATTTTATCAAGACGAAAGCAGATATCCTTAAGGAAAGATAAGCTATCGATGAAATACTTTCTGATTGTTATCACTCGCGTGTGCTATTTCTATAGTGATTATAGTATTGTCTTAAGAATAAATCTAAGTTTGGCTTGTTATTATGTATTTTAAATTTTTGAGAAATACAAATGCTATTTATTCATTTAGATAAAACTGAACAAAATATTTGTTACGCATATTAAAGTAAAACATGTAGTAAAATTGAAATACACACACATTAAATTAAAATACATAATAAAATTGAAACACACATATTTGGAAGCATATTTAGAGTATTTCACCGTTTTCAATCCTCTATTTGTGCCTCACTAAGTCATTCTGAAACTCTGTATGGATATAAACGGATTCGAGATCGGCAACACGGTCGTGAAACCATTGTATATTATGTCTATCTCTTCTCATTGGCTCAAAAAGAATTTGATTCTCTTCTGCATCCACTGACCCATCATAGACCTGAAAATCTCTTGATGAGTTTTGTATATCATCTTCTTCATTCTCCTCAAACTTTTTATCCATGAACTCATCATCAACAATCATGTTATGCAATATGATGCAAGCTAACATGATGGATGTGATTACTGATTTCTTGTGCAATGTACAATTATGAGTAATAATTGCCCAACGATATTGCAAGATGTCAAAACACATTTCCACATCTTTTCGGTATGGCTCTTATTTATTTGGCGGCTACTGGGGATTGAAAATTATTTTGACAAATGTAGAGTACCTCAGATATATTCTGTCAGTAAGATAATAAGCATTGGAGTACCGCTCTCCGTGGACTTCATAGATGGTAGTTGAGCTTCTTCCAGCAAGAACCGGGTCGAAGACATCGGATTGGTGAAGCACATTAATGTCATTTTGAGTTCCATACACCCCAAATAAATTGTGTAATATCCATGTATCATACAAATCCACTACCGCCTTTAGGATAATAGTGGGGCGACCATTTCTCCCTGAGTATGCCCCTTGATAAGCGTTTGGGCAGTTCTTCCATTCCCAATGCATACAGTCGATGCTTCCAATAAGACCTAGAAACCCTCGATTTTGGGCTTAGCTAGGAGCCGAATGAGGTCCTCCAGTGTTGGAGCGTTGAGGTAATGAGGACCATAAAGATGAACCATTTGGCTGCAAAACTCCTTTCATACATTCTAGTGTAGTCGATTCCCCCATTCTTGTAATTTCAATACACTGATCTGCGACTATATTGTACACCATCATTTGTAGAGCACCGATAATCTTTTGTTGGGGAAGAAACCCTAGAATTCTAGTGGCATATGCTCTTTTATGCCAGTGGTTGCAGAGATTCGTCATGATAGTGTTGGATACGTCTCTGTTCATTCAGTACCTCCGACAAAATTCCTGCACGTTAAAGATGATGCGCTCGATGAAGTAATCTTCCATGAGATTATGTCCCCTCGCCTCCTTCTGTCTTGGTCAATTTGGTTTTCAACTAGGATATGAACCGTGACTTTGTGGTTCATCGTCATATTGTGTTTCCTTCATGACCACCTACTTGACGAAGGATTGCTCCATCTCGTCATCCTCTTGGTTTTGTTTTTGCCTCTGTTTGAAAAAATTGTGGAAGTTGAAAGGATTCATGAGAGTGATGCAGGAAATCTTGAGAAGTGTTTAGAGAGATGTGTTATCTGCTCGGTTTGGAAGAGACTTATAGATGGTGTGAGTATAGAATAAGTGATGGATGAAAGCTTTATAGCCAATTGTAGATAATATAATCTTTGAAGTGAACACATGTGTCACATCATCATTGGTTGAAAGTCTTACCGGAAATTTGGTCCAATTATTTTGTCGATAACACTATCTAGAAGTGACACGTGTCACATTCTCATTGGTCGAAAATCTTACCGGAAATCTAGTCTAATTATTTTGCAGATAACAACACGTGGATATGACACGTGTCACACTATTATTAGACGAAAGTCTTGTATATTTATTTAGAAGATAACGACACATGACAATGACACGTGTCGCATTGTTATTGATCGAAGATCTATTCGACAAATAATATATGAACATTTTACAACATTATGAATAGTAACAACCCTCCTCTTTATTAACCGTTGCATTCAAAATCTGATGTGCTCCTCCTCTTTGCTGAATAGTGTCTGCTCCTTCTCTTTGTGCTAAAGTGGCGGAGCAATGGGTGCATATCTTCTAAAGGAGGAGAGAAGAGAGAATAGAGGAGGTAGTCTAAGCAAGTTGCCCTACATGTTTAATACGATTGTCACAAACGAATTGTGAGAGTATAGCTAGCTAGTTCATGTAGACCTATACACCTCACTTGTGTATAGCTGAGTGATCCTTGTACGTACAAGAACTGTTTGTAAGTTGGACCGATCCATTCGGTTCATTGAAAGCATTGACCAATGCCTCCTGTATAGTATATACCTGTTAATTAATGTCTCAGCTGGAGACTTACTAGCTAATTAAGTTGGTTACATAGTTTATGCTATTGTCAATCTGGCCTGTAAGCATCGTTTTACTTCATCTTGCTTCCTTGCAGCATCTTTGTATTTACACTTGGGTAATATATATCGAGTGTGATACACAAACTAACATGACTACTTTTAGTCAGACAAGCTACGGAGAACAGTAATAAAGGGCATGGATTATAGCCATTGAAGCACCAGTACATTCTCAGGGCAAAACTTTAAGAAAGATCTTCCGGAACCAATGGCATTGAATTACTAGAACTATACAAATGCAACCAGAGAGATCAGCCTAAGGTTTTACGACGAATTTTGCATCCTCTAAACGCCCGCCTGAGAGTTTGGTAGATTGGGGTCTTAGGGACCGGAATTAGTTTCCCGACAAGAGCTAGGGGCCAGCTGTACATAAAAAATAAGAGCAACGAAGTCATGGAAAATAAGAATCTATAGTTCATAATTACTTTTGTATGATAGTAGTAGATAAGCCTACCCGACAATGGCGATGCCAAAGCATATAAGCCATTGCTTCCAGTTGAGAGCCACTGTTTTTGTGAACCTCCCAGAAAACTCGATAATCAATATCTGAAAAATCCATTGACACCGAGTAACTAACAGTGTGAGGTATTAACTAAGTACTCGAAACCAAAATATAAATGTAGTGGTTTCTCACCTGAAGTACAAATGTGAATCCTATTATTCCCATAAAGAGATAGTTCTTAGTCACTCCACTGAACACATTCATTTCTTCAGGCTTTCGAGCATTAAACTCATTAAAAATCTGTACAAAGATTAAAAAAATACTTGTAAGGATAAAAATAATCGAAACGAGCAGAATAAAACTAAAACTTCAATAACAACAACGAATGTGACAACTAACAAGCAGAATATAACCGAAACTAACTAAACCATTGAAACTTCACTTCTCTTTCATATAGGACTGCTAACATCCAACACTTACTTGGCAGAGGACAAAAGCATTGAATATGATGGTATTCTTCACACCAGCGGCATGAATGTTAGTGTCTTTTTTCAGACCAAGAATGCGATGACCCGCAAAGAAGAGGCTAAGGAGCACAACAACTTGATAGATTGCCTAGTGGACAACAAAAAAAACAGGATAAAAAGAGAACTTAGTCACGCACTTGCACTTTTTATGTATATATAGAGTTTACCAACAGTAATAGGATGATAAGTACCTGAATGAGTAGGTTCCTCCACATGATATTTGTTATAAGAGGTGCCCTATGGAAACAAATACGAAATTATTTCTTCACATCAGACTAATATGGGAATATTATTTCTTAACATTTAACTTGTATGGTATTAAACTCAGACATGTTATTAAGTCTGCCTTAGATAGCTAATCAGACAATCTCACACGTACCTTCGGCCAACTGGTGATCTATACATAAGGTCATCCGTAGGTGGTTCAGTGGCTAATGCAAGTGCTCCTAGAGTATCCATGATCAAGTTAACCCACAGCAGCTGTAAGAAAACATGAAACACATTATTGATGTTCAAGTGATATATATATATATATATAGCTAGCATCCTTCCACTGATATATATATATATATATATATATATAGAGAGAGAGAGAGAGAGAGAGCAACCTGTACGGCATTTAAAGGAACACTACCAGTGGCTATTGACGTAACAACATTAATTATAAGAGCAGCGACATTCACAGTAAGTTGGAATTGGATAAATTTCTGTATATTTGCATATACAGATCGTCCCCAGCGAACAACCTATATGAAGCAGAAAGTGCTAACCATTCAGAGAACAATAAATCTCTCTTTTTTGGTTGTGAGAGAACAATAAATCTTTTGAACACAAAACAGAAGCACTGCGGTGAAATTAGAAACAACAAATTGTAACTTCTAAGTTCTTGGCAAAGTGTAGCATTTACTCACTTTTACAACAGAAGCAAAATTATCATCCAGGATAATAATATCTGAACTTTCTTTTGCAACTTCAGTTCCTTGAATGCCCATAGATAGACCAATATCTGCCTAGAATATACAATGGTAAAAAGAAAAGAAAAAGGGATTAAAAATACAAGTACAGTTATGGAATACTGAGCAGAGGAAGTATTAGACCACAGCTCATAATTGGCATCTTAAAAATTCAATAAAATTTTAAAAAATAATGAAACTTTACGCTGCATATACTTTACATGTTTGTGCCAGTATGGATTATGTTTACTGTAGACTATAGAGTTCTTGTATACATGTTTGTGCCAGTATGGATAATGTTGACTGTAGACTATAGAGTTCTAGTATACACATCTGCAAAATCTAAAGATGTCCTTTTGGAATAGATATGAATCCCAAAATGGCATTAAAGTACATACCTCGTGAAGTGCAGGAGCATCATTAGTGCCATCTCCTGTTACTGCAACAACATCTCCGCCCTTCCGTAATGCTTGGACAAGCAATAACTTGTCATTAGGAGATGATCGTCCCATAACCTAGGAACACCATAACATCGTAAGTTAATGTTCATCAGCAAGTTAACAGGAAACATGTAACTCACACTTCTAGAAGAAAACTGAACACACCATTATTTTCTTGGCTACTTGTTCCCTTTCTTTTTCAGACATTTCACGGAATGTCTTTCCTTCAATGATATTAGGCTCAGTAGCATCTTGATCTGAGCTAAGAATTCCACACTCTAATGCAATTGCTTTTGCTGTTTGAAGATTGTCTCCAGTGACCATGCGTACCTAAAGGTTCACATAGGTGTTATTATATTCAGGTAAGTGAATCATCATACAAGGTATTGCATCCTATATAATTAATTACAGTTGGAAGGCTGTGTTGATTTAAACTAGTTTGGTATATCTGATCTATACACGTCATAATTATAAACAGTAATATTATAGCATAAGTAAATATTACGAATATGAAAATGGTAAGTTACATCTAAAAGTCTATTGTTAACAACATGTGAAATACCTTAACACCAGCTTCCGTGCACAATCTCACTGCATCTTTGACACCAGGGCGACAAGGATCCTTACAAATAAATATACGTATTAGCTTCCAGAGGACAAAAATAGTGCAATGCTAAATGTCAAATACCGTCAATTGTAACCAATGCCCTTCAGGCCTCAGTAAAAGTGTTATTGAATTATATTTGTTGAAACAATAGGGCAAGAAATATAACCGCAGTACAGCATCAGTAAAAATTTGTTATAATGTTACCTTTATACCGACGATACCAAGCAAAACAAGGTTATCATCGGGTAAAGCCCATTGACTTAATTGCTCTTCATCAGTAGGAACCTTTTCCAATTGATATGGTCTGTATGCTATGGCAACACATCGCAGACTTCTTGCTGCCATGTCATCAATTGCTTCCTTGAAAAAATCCTGATGTGTATAATAACAAGAATCAATGTTTCACTAAGTTGAAGAGAGTCTATGTTTCCCAATTTACAAAGTATATTCCTTTTCTGGATTTACTTGTCCCTACAGTATGTTCTGAATTTCTTGTGGTTTTGGTTCCCAACCTTATCTTGATTGATATTCTGAGAGCACCCATTTAAATCAAGATACTTGGTGCATGAGGCTAAAACTATCTCCGCAGCTCCTTTCCAATGTATGTGAACTTCAGATTCGGTCTGCCATGACAATCATATCATCAACATAGAACGAAGGTGAAAAATGAGAACTAACTCTCAAATTTGTTTATCTGCTTCAAATTTTATATTACCCCTTTCACTGCAACACCTCCTCGCTTTTTCTCTGAGTTAAAAGGAAACACATGAAGAATCGTAGACTCGGATCTGATAGTATTAAACTTCATTCCCAACTGTGATACAATTAGATCACTAAGAAAATGTTCAAACGTAGGAAAACATAAAAAAATTACCAAAAGGAAATCATATTGATTTAGAACCTTCAGTGCCCATGAAAGTATAGCCTTTTCTGTGGGGGATCCCGAGATCTCTACTTCACCACCCTGCTGAAAAAAAAGATGTCAAAGTCAAGAAATGAAGAATAAGTCATCCCTCCCCTCAGTGAAGTAGTTAAAATCGACTACATGAAAAATGTTACCTCTAGCTCGAACACATTGCCAGTAGTATTCTGTGCAATGCCCTCACTTAGCAGAGTAGAAACCAGTGAATGCAACTCTGAGGAATCATCTTGTGGATTCATCTTCTTTCTCCCAACATATGCCTCCACAACAGTCATCTGTGACATTAAGTTACTTTACTATATATCGGTAGTCCCTCAACTTTTTGTCTTTAGATACAATCTAGGACCTTGTATTTAGAAACTTGAGGGAAAAAGAAGCAATAATTCAGTTCTGATACCTGATTCAATGTCAATGTGCCAGTTTTATCGCTGCAAATTGTTGTGGCTGAGCCCATAGTTTCACAGGCTGACAGTCTACGCACCTGCGTGCCTATGCTGTTAGTGATTGTAAAAGCAAAACATGAAAAACTGATGTTGACAAACTAGCCTAAGACAAGAGGGAAAGGTGGGGGGGGGGGGGGGGAGTAGATACTTGCCAATGCCTTATCCGCCATCATTTTCTTCATTGAGTACGCTAGCCTATTACATCAGAATGCAGACAATGATAAGATGAATGAGAACAATAGAATGATTTTTATCTGCTTTGATAAAACGACTGTCCCAAATATTGCAACCTAAGGTGAGTGAGAGTGGTAGCAGCTACTTACGTCAAGGTAACAGCCAAAGGCAGCCCTTCAGGCACCGCAACAACTACAATGGTAACCTGAATGGTTCTAAGATTGTCAAAAAAACAAAAACAAAAAACCCAGCAAAAAAAATACTAAACTCAAGAATCAGTCAGAAACTTCACTTACGGCAATGGTGAAAATTTTTACAGCTCCATCAAAAGCCTTACCAAGGCTAGTCTGCCCAGCTTGAAATTGCACAGTTCCATCTGAATTAGTTGTGTTCCCAGTAAAGTATCTAGAATTTTCAAACAAGAGTGTGGCTGATAAGATTATAAAGAACTCATTTAACAATATACAGGTTACTAGTTTCAAAAAGAAAAGAAAAAATCTATACTATTTAATGATGAAACATTACCTTGTCCAAAGAACACCTAGTACCAAAAGCGCTATTGAAAGCCCAACTATGCCTACGAAAGTTGCAAGTCCATTTAATCTCACCTATCACAGAACACATAGAAAATTTATTAGCTGTGTATGTGATGAATTTCCATCACTAAAGAGCAACATTTTAGGAAAATGCAAAAACCTGTAAAGGAGTTTCTTCACCGTTATCCTCAGAGATACTTGCCATCAACAATCCCCATTCAGTATTGATCCCAACACCCGTTACCTACAGAAAGATTAAATCAGCCTCGAGGTATGAAAGAAACTACATTGTTGTCACTTCCGAGCATTGTAGATAAATTCCTGAAGCATGTGAGATATAACCAGGAGAAAATTTACCAGCATGGTACCCACTCCATCAGCGACTTTGCAACCAGACATTAAAAATGGCGCTTTCTGATCCTTGTGAACCTGAAAAGTAGAGGGTGCTTTAGATTATAAGGATCTAAGAATCAGATGGTTAAACTACTGCAAGGTTTATCACTCACAATCTTGCTCTCTCCAGTCATGCTAGATTCATCAATAGCAAGAGAATGACCGGTGATTAAGATTCCATCAGCAGGGACCTAAGTATGAAAATATTATAAGTTTCACATGATATAAGAATTTCATTTCCAATATAACAATTTCATTAAGCACACTCACCTGATCACCTATTCTGAGAGGTACAACATCACCAACCACAATCTCAAATATTGATATTTTTACTGTTCGACCACCTCTCATAACCTACATATATTCCAAGATAGAGTGAACTTTCAAAACCAGAGAGCGTTAATATTCCAATATTGAAAGAGTACACACCTCTAATTGTATATTTTGCTTTTCCGCATTTAGATTTTGAAACTGAAGAGATTGTCGATAATCACTAACAGCTGGCAGCCAAAAATGAAAAATAGGAAAAGAGAAAATTAACTTTCCGGCTTCTAAAATGCATCACATGGAAACGAAAACAAAATAACAAAACTTCTTAGTGAAAGCATATTGATAATTTGTTCCATTACAGAAAGGTAAACTGGCTCTGAGAGCTAACAACTCGAGAACAAAATCTATTCCATGGCCAACACAAACTGGAAAAAAAAAATGCAGTCTAATCTTCTGAGACATCATTGAATAATAGATTTCTACGAGGATAATACATGACCATTTTATAGAAACTGTTACATCTGCATATATATCCAAGCAGTTAAAAGAAAAGCTATTTCAGTACCTGTAACAATAATAACAAGAACAACAGCAACTGTAATGCTTCCTCCATCGTACCATCCGTGCTTAAAACCCTGTGAGGACGTTCGAAAAATTTATAATATTTATACAATAACATTTACAAAAGACAAATAAGACGTATCTACACTCTTACAAAACTAGAAAATGACTAAAATAGTCTAAGAACATTCGTAGCGAGATAAACATATACATTTTGCACATAAAGTATTCAGAAATATGTTATTCGGAAACCCATCTTATCAAAAAGACAACTTTGGTTTCTTGCATAAAAGCAAGCCATTTATTTTAAAAATGCAGCCAGGTAACAGAGAAAAGAGATGGTCAAACATACCTCTGTTTTTATTCCAAGTACCAATGACACCACCGCAGCTACTATCAAGATTATGAGAGTTAAATCTTGCCATGCTTCCCAAAGGAATCTCTGCAGGAACATGCACAAAAATGAAATGCACTTAACGCAACATATTCCAACTGAAAGTAACAAATAATCCACTAGTAAACCTTGTAACAAGATGATATACCCAAAAACTACGCCCTTTTTTCTGAGGATATGTATTTGATCCGAACGCATTCCTTCGGTTTACTAAATCCTCTTCATTGTCATCAATTCCCTTCTCCAAATTTGTTTTTAGCAAAGATGATATACCTTTGACCTGATGAAGTTATACATTCATTTGTAAATAGGCACACTAAAATTGACAAACTTGAATAGAACTAAGCTTGCAATGACTCACCCCTCCATATTGTTCTAGAGCAGATGTATTATGCTCTCTTGTTAATGTAACAAGTTGTTCTAGTCCAATTCCATAATCACCGCTTGGAGTTGGGGGTGCTACTATTGTGCCTAACCCTATACCACCAGAAAATAAGTAACACATTAGAATAATTAACTACAATGTCATCTGCCATCTAGCAAAAGATATACCTATATAAAAGTTACGAGTATCTCATGAACTGCTTATCCCTATGTTGAATTAGCAGAAAAAAAAGAAAAAGAAAATTCTACACCTTTTATGGGCCTAAAGATACAAACCATAAAATTACAGAAAAGAGGTCAGCATGATTCAGATACTCGACCAACAAACGGATAGACTTAATTTTTACCATGTTTATATTTGTTCAAAAACTCACCAAATCAAAACAGGAAAAAAATTCTAATTCAACAAATCCAGGCAAGTTAACAGAGACAAATTCAACTGTATAAAGCCATTTCAACTTAGATTATAAAGTAGGAGTAATATATAGCTGCGTTTGAGAATGATAGTCCAAATCTAGAAACAAATCAGCAAAAGTATTCTTCGAATGACTGAGACAAACAAAAACTCAAACCATGAGTTTTTCCAAAGAGTAGCAACATACCAGTTTCTCTCTCTCCAGCCAATCTGAACAACAATGCTGCCTAATTAATATGACCAAGCAATCATCAGTGAAGTGTACATTTCAAATTTCAACAATTCGTTATCGTTAAAGAACATTACTCGTATGACTTGTGCATGTGACCTAATCATCTGCTTTCTACTGTCTGTTTCTGCTTCCTTCTTCAAGTCCAATGTGTACCGAAAACGCCTCGAAGCATTTAACACTAGTGCCGCTTGCTGCAAAACAAATCATATATAGCCTCTTTTTACTCCGGCCGATTCATTTCCTTAAAGATCAATAATCAATTCAATCTAATAATAATGCTAAGTCTAACCAATCACATTATCCAAGTACAACAACGGCATTGAGATAACGAAGAACACAAAAATATATAAAAACAAAACAAAAAAAAGATTGAAGAGATTAGGAAAGAGATGCGTTACCCTCCATCGACGGAGAGTCTCCGGAGGCGCGTTCTTCGTATGAGCAATGTCGAAGGGATCGTCGTCGTTTTTGGCGGGAAGAGCAAGATCGTCGCCGAACTCGGTAGGGAGACGGACCTTGGCGCCGGATTCCATGTCGTGGTGGTGGCGTCCCGACGCCGATGTCGGCAACAAGCCGTTGGTGGAAGAGGAGGAACCGCGAGACGCCATTTTCAAGCCTCTCCTTCCTCCGCCTCAAACGTCGTCGTTTTTGGATCTCGAAGAAATGGGGCGCTCTCGCACGATTGAGAGTTTGTCACACCCAGGTGCTCGGTCTGTGCGGGGCCCACCAACGTCTCCGGGAAGAAAAACAAAAATTCTATATATTCCAGAAAGCGAGGAACAAAAAAAAATAATAAAGAGAGAAGGCGGGTGTAAGATGAGGCAGGAATTGATAATGTTTTCTTTTTTTCGTTGTTGTTGTGGCCATTGCTTTGCTGGTTTGATTTGGATTTTACTAAAAACAGGGATCGAGCTCAAACAGCGAAACTAAACGGGGCTGTGATCAAGTTTTTCGGTGAGAAGGAGAAGCCGAAAAATATGGACATGCAGTATTATACTAAAATCAAATAACAAGCATATTCTCACATTCTGGGCCTACACGTTCAATTTTGAGCGGGAAAACCGGAAAGTTTTTTTTGATACAAGAGTGCATTTTTCATTTTAGGTTACCGTGGATTAGCACGAAATTTTAAAAAGCAGTAACTAGTAAGAATCATTTTGTTCAAGCTATGAAATTGGGGTGGTTCACGCATCCACCCCAAGCCCTACCTATAACAAAAGAAGAAAAATGTAGTGTGTAGAAGACAAGTGTGTAATATAAATTTGTAGTTTATTTAGTCCATCTATTTGTTCTCATGTTTATCAAAATTTAAAACGTCATCTGTCCTGTGATACCAAATGTGGGATGCACGGTTCAACTGGTGCAAACGCATAATCTTACGAGTATTGAGTACGTTCTGTAAATTGCAAATGGTTGTATCGATCCTAGGATTTGCAATACATAGAACTCATCTTCTTTTTCTTGAGTTTTTTGCCTTTTGATTCGATTTAGATCATTAAAGAGCGGCATTTATATAGGGGATAGATGTGGTGGTCAGGTAAGATTTGATCATAACACGCTTTTAACTTACAAAGGAGAGAATTTAGGTAAGCTCAATGTAAATGTTAACATTCAAGGATTATTCAAGGTAAATGCAGAAAAATTAAGGAAAACAGTAAAAGAAAACACAGAGAATTTGGGGCTACATCTTGTTCATTAATAGTGAAGAATGAGGTTACAACAATTACATATATGACTACATTTATGAAATGACATAAATATCCTTATGATATATTACTATAATCCTAACACTCTCTCTCAACCATATGCTAGGGAACTAGCATAATGGTTAGAATTAAGATAACAACTATAGCCAACTTCCAAAGAGAACATTCCCAATTCAATAACCCAAGAAGTGATAATCAATATGATATCGATCTGACTGATAATAAGGCGAGCGAGATCATGCTGAAAAATTACCATTATTCACAATAGATGACAATAGTGCAACAATATTATACACATCCCAACAACATAACGATAGACGCTAATGATGTAAAATTGTATACTTGTCTAGAACACTAAATTTGAGAAACTGAAAACACTGCACATTGCTTTTGCAAGATATGATAAAGCCCTTGATGCACTGAAACACTTGCACACTGCCAAGATATGTTAAAGCTGCCTAAAAACAGACTTAATATGCACTTGTATATGATCAGCAACTCAACATTATATATCAAGCACAAAAAATAACTCATCACATCTTTGTAGCAGTGCGCCAAACTCAATAACCACAGCAAGTTCCTCGACAAACATGGAAGCTTCACCCAAAATTAACACATCTAGTACAGAGAGCCACACAACCAATCTAAATCTCGTATATCAAAGAAATGATGGTCAATCTCGTGTATGAAACTATTGATCATCAATCTTATCCCTCTGTCTCTATAAACCCATGAAGAACACATTATAGGCACACTGCTTGGTTGTATCAACATACTCCATATGATATGGATGACAATACTGTAACATCTCTAATAGTGTGTTTGGATGAAGTATTCTTGATTTTCATTGAAATTTACAATTCATGGAAATTAGGATTTCATCATCTTAAATTCCATCATTTGTGAATTCTAGTTTTGGGGTTTCTTCATGTAGGAATTTAAAAATAACAAGAATTACAAACTTTTATGAACAATTTGAAGAATTTGTAGAATGACACATATTTTTTAAGGAATTGAACAAAGGAATTCAGCTGTCCAATCCTTTGTTCAATTCCTCCAAATTTAAAATCCTAGAAATTTCAATATCCGAACAAAGAAATTTAAAATATAGAATTGTAAATTACTGAATTTTGTTTAAATTTTTTCGTCTTTTCCTCCATCCAAACACACCGTAAAGTTAACAACAAGTCTAAGAATGCAACTCGGTAGCCAACATCACACTGTGACCACTATCATCACTAGCATTCATCACTCCAATCCTTCCATTAATAAAAACATTAAACACTTCAACCCCAACATTTCCTCTACTCATCACTCTATCATTCATAACAACAAGATTACAAATGCTTCCCATATGCAACACTTCTCTACTCCACATATACCCCGTAATACATCTCTGCTCCTTGATACAAATCCATTTCTTACCAACAGAATAGTGATAATGAACAAGTTCTCTCTACGACTTTACTTTAACTCTACCCTCAACTACAGTAGGTTGACTTCACTCTAAGACTTCACTTTAATTACGATTCCAATTTCCACAAATTTTGGGCTACGATAGCAATTGTTTTGTCAATTTTGGGGTACGACAACCTTTTTTTTTTCCACTAGTTTTGAGATACGACGATAATATTTTTCTCTAATTTTGAGATACAACCACAAAGTTTTTCACCAGTTTTGAGAAGACAATATTTTTCACCAATTTTGAGATACGACAACAATGTTTTTCACCAATATTAAGCTATGACAATCTACCAAGTAACACACCATTGATACTCAAATTCAAGTCACAAGTAAAGCCATTAGATATGAAATCGACCTCAGATTGAAATCAAGGATGGTAAAAGAGATTACCAATTTCTGTACAAGAGTGAGGAGTAGAAGAGAAGCAGAGAATCGGTATATGAATCTCATCATGAGAAAGACACAAGCCTCATCATCCCCTCTCCGTGATGTCACACAGCGACATATGACGGCTACAACGACACTTGCTACTCGACGAGGAGTTAGAAGAAGATGACCAGATGTTCATTTTTGAGTTGATATGTTGAGTTATCGAGTTACTGAGTATGGACTCGGTCTAAAGCAAGTTGTTGAGTGACGACTCCCACATTTAGCGGTGTTGAGTGAGGTGAGGCGAAACGTTGATGATGTTAGAGTTCTCAGCCGCCCGAAGACATATTGTGCCATCATTCTGGTCAAGAACGATGGCGCTTCTGTTAGTAAAAAAGGTTTTAGGGAGAATTCATTGATTTTATTCATCCCAATTTTAGGATTAATATAGCTTTACGAGTGGTTTCCCAAAAGAAAAATATATTTACATAATCTTATCATATCTACATGAGTTAATTCTAATTATAATAGGAATTTTCATTCCAATACTTCCCCTTAAGTTGGTGCATAGATGTCAATCCATCCTGCAAATGCTTGATGTGACATTCTCTTAGTGAGTACATCCTCCAATTGCTCTTCAGAAGCTACAAAGGAAAAAGACATAACCTTCTTATCAAGGTCCCAGATGAAATGTCGATCAATCTCCACATGCTTGCTCTTATCATGATGTACATGATTATGAGTTATCTCAATTGCAATAGTATTGTCACAATGCAAATCTATGACCTTATGAAGCTTAAAACCCAATTCCTTCAATACATTACGAATCCACAACAATTCACATACACAATGTGTCATTCCACGGTATTCAGCTTTAGCACTAGAGTGAGCAACATGTTCTGCTTCTTACTTTGCCACCAATGAATGTAAAGTATCAAGAAGTAGACGCCTTATTAGTCTTATCACCAGCCCAATTTGCATCAGTATATCCTGTGACTCCAAACTCACAATTCTTGGAAAATAGTAAGTCATTACTAGGCGTAGACTTTAAGTACCTAAGAGTACGTATTACATCATCTATATGTTCTTCACTAGGATCATGCATGAACTGATTGACAACAATTACAACATATGTAATGTCAAGCCGTGTGTGTGACAAATAGATTAATCTCCCTACTAATCTTGATACCTGTCTTTATTTGTTGGAACCTGACCATGACATAATTCTAACTTGTAATTCATCTCAATGAGAGTATTAACAGGTTTACAATCCAACATTATGGTTTTAACAAGAAGATCAAACACATACTTCTATTGTGACAAGGTGATTCTCGACTTGGATCTTGCAACTTCAATCCCCAAGAAATATTTCAATGGACCCAAATTTTTCATTTCAAATTCTCGAGATAAACGTTTCTTCAAATCTTCCATCTCAACCATATCATCACCTATAACAACCATATCATCCACATATATAATCAGAGCAGTAATCTTACCACCCTTGCGTTTGATGGACATGGTATGATCAAAGTTGCTATGTCAATATCCAAACTTCTTTATAGTTCCAGAAAATCTCTCAAACCAAGTTCTTGGAGATTGCTTCAACCCATACAAAGACTTCTTCAGTCGACACACTTTTCCAACATCACATGGCCTACTATTGTCGCCTGGAGGAATTCCCATGTACACTTATTCTTCCAGATCTCCATTCAAGAAAGTATTCTTCACATCAAATTGATGTAATGGTCAATCGTGTCGAGTTGCTAAGGCAATGAGAATGTGTATAGTACTAATTTTTGCCACCGGGGTAAATGTCTCCTAGTAATCCACTCCATATCGCTAGGTATAGCCTTTCGCAACCAGACAAGTTTTATATCGATAAATGCTTCCATCTACCTTCAGCTTCAATGTATACACCCATCTACAGTTAACTCTCTTCTTTCCAGGTGATGCAGGAACAGTCTCCCATGTTCCATTCTTTTGTAGGGTTTTCAATTTTTCATTCATAGCTTGCTTCCACTTTGGATCCGCCAAGGCATCCTGCACATAACTGGGAATAAATACTATAGATAATTTATTAAGAGAAAGTGCATGTGATTCAGACAAACTATGATGAGATACAAAGCTAGCAGTAAGATATTTGACTTTGGCTTCTATGGTTGGTTAATATTGTTTCTTTGGAACCCCTT
This sequence comes from Geum urbanum, assembly GCA_946800695.1. Classification (NCBI taxonomy): domain Eukaryota; kingdom Viridiplantae; phylum Streptophyta; class Magnoliopsida; order Rosales; family Rosaceae; genus Geum; species Geum urbanum. Next base: position 39,935,631 of record OX327010.1, on the reverse strand, counting down.
TTATTTTCCGTTGAGACTTCCTAGGCATACTAACTTCTATACTATCCAATTTAATATTATCAGTACGTACCTCAAGTGAGACATTATGAGAGGACTCTTAAGTTGATGGAGTAGTAGGGGTGTCTTCATGAGATTGGACTTCAATTAGTGGCGTTTCAGCTTCAGTATTCGACAGGTCAAGGGTACTGCTCAATGGGTCAAAGGAAGCCTTATGTCTCATTCCAGTTCCATTCTTTGACAGGTCGAGGATATTGTTTGATGGGTCAAATGACACCTTCTATCCCGTTTCGGTTCTATTGTTCGACGGGTCGAGGAGAGTGTTTGACAGGTCGAACTGGGCTTCTCCAGATTTTGTCCAATTTACAGCTTCAAGTTTCCTCTTCAAGCTCTCTAATTCTTCAAATTCTTCTAAATTCATAGGATTTCTTTCGCATATACTTCTCCCCCCCCTAAAGGGAAGACTCTGAAACTCCCCTTGAGTAGTATGGTTCAAATTCACAGAATGAGACATCCAGAGAAACATGCATCTTGTTGAGGAGCGGGTATAACAACGATAACCTTTCTACAATTCAGGTATCCAACGAATACACATTTCACAACGCATGGATTAAGCTTGCATTTCAATTGTTTGTTGATGTGAACATACATAGTACACCCAAAAAAATTTTGTTCTAAATTTGGCAAAGATGATGCATTCAACAGTTCATGCAACTTCTGATATTGGTTATGAAACTCAATCACACGAGAGGGGGTGTGATTGATCAAGTATGCAGTAGAACACAAGGCTTATCCCCATAGATTTCGAGGGATATTCATACCAAACAGAGAAGCACATACAACTTCCACCAATTGTCGATTCTTTCTTTCGGCTAATCAATTCTGTTGAGGAGTATAGGCAATTGAAGTTTAGTGCCTAATCTACCATTCACATACTCTCCACCATTGTCAGATTGAAGGACTCGGATCGACTGATGGTACTGGGTTGCCACTATCTTATGGAATTCAACAAATCTGACATATACTTCAATTATATATTTTATCAAAGAGACCCAAGTCATTATGGTACATTCATCAATAAAAGTCACAAGGTAACGAAATCCAGAATGAGAAGAATTTCTTGCAGGACCCCAAACATCCAAATCAATTTTCATGAAGGGAACAAAACATTTATTCAAACTGGGAGAATAAGTAATACGATGACTCTTGGTCAGTTCAAAAACATCACACTTAAAATTTGATTCATCAACAATTGAAAATAACCGAGGTTGTAACTTTCTAAGATATTCAAAATTCAAATGGCCTGAGCGACGATGCCATAACCATACCGCTTCTTTGACTTTATTCAAACTATTGATATTGTTAGCTTGAATGATATACACTTGTCCACTGCTTGTTAAATCTAGGTAGTATTTTCCTCATTCTAACACCATAACTCAGGGTTCTCCTTGTCAGAATCCTGAAAAATACAAAAATTGGGATAAAAAGTTACAAAGCAAGAGAAGGCTTTGTGATTTGACTTACTGATAATAGGTTATATGGTAGAGAAATAACAACAAAGATAGAATCAAGAGTTCATTCATGAGAGAGTTGAACAGATCCTTCACCAAGAACAGGAAAAGAAGAACCATCAGCAGTAAAGACAACATGTTTAGGAGAGGTTTTAATGGTATCAACGACACTAGGATTATTTTTTATATGGTTAATTGCACGAGTATCAATTATCCAAGATCTATCCACAGATAATGTGGTAAGAGAATATGCCTTACCCCCGTTACCTATTTCGACGATGAGTGCAGATGGTTGTGCACGTGATTCAGTGGTGGTTATAGCCATTTTAAGGATGTTCTTGCGTGGCCTCCAGGTAAAATCCCACCATTTTAAGGTAGTGTTGATGATTGTGAATGAAGGCTGCTTCGTTGTTTTAGATGATTGCTCCTCCATTGTTATCGGCGAATACATTCTCGTTCTCCATCTCTTCAAGTTTTTCAGAATTCAAAATTCAGTTTCAGGTTCAAATACAGCGAAAGAAAAAATTTGGTGGTAGTTCAGGAACTCAGCTCTGATACAAAGTAGAAAAGTATTGCATGGAGAATTCAATGATTTCATTCATCCCAATTATGGGGTTAATGTAGCTTTACAAGTGATTTCCCAAAAGAAAAATATATTTACATAATCCTATCATATCCACAGAAGTAAATTTGAATTACAGTAGGAATATTCATTCCAACATTGTTTTGGTGCTCCCGAGGCTAAGATGATGGTGATTGCAGTGACTATGGTGCAATGACCTTGACACGGGGATGCGATGTGGACTAGATGAGACCGATGATCGATGATGGTGACGCCCTGGCCGAGGTCGGAAGAACAACGTTGCACCAAATCAATGAACCACATAAGTGAATCTAGGGTTTTGAATTAGACAAATTTGGGAAAACTGAAATTTAGAATGAAAATAACTGCAGAAGCAAAAAACGATTGAACATAGAAGCCCCAAGGTATCAGATCGGATACCATGGATTTTGATACCATGCTAACATTCATGAATTATTCAAGGTAAATGTAGAAAACTAAGGAAAACAGTAAAAGAAAATGCAGAGAAAATTTGGGGCTACATCTTGTTCATTAATAGTGAAGAATGAGGCATATAAGACTACATTTATAAAATGACATAAATTCCCTTGTGATATATTGCTATAATCCTAACAATAAATTTGAAAGGACCCGACCCTAGATTAATTAGTAATCTTGAATCAAGCCCTAACGGTTGATCCTAATCTACTAGTTTCTGTGAAAATTTTGACATAACTTCCATTATAAAAGAGACAACCAAAAACCTGCAAGGAAAACTGACACTCTGCAGATAAACCCACAAACAATACCGTGGACCACTGATGTCCATCCGGATTTCTCAACATAAGACTCGAATTAAAACTAATACATTATTCAGAATTTGAAAACATAACTCCAGTAAATACTCTGATTCATAAACAAAGAAACTCAACTCGACAACTATACGAGTGACAACCTATTCACAATAGTCTCACTAAGACAATACTACTGAACTAGTATCCAGAGTGACTTCAATAACACAAGAGACATACTGACAGTGAGCTAGAACCTACTGCTGAAGGAATTGACTGGTAGACTCGACGCCCTTGACGACGTCCAACACCTTCATGATACACACTGCAATCTGGGCAAATAAAACCGAAAAGCCCAGGAAAACGCATATAAAATCATAAAAACTGTTAGAGTGAGTTGACGAAAATAATATTTCACTTTTTAACTGAAACTGTAAATAATATAACTTTCATATATAATGTGCATAAAAATAATGCAAGTCTGAAAATAAACATGAAGCGAGTTTAAAATCGTGGGGTCCCTCTCATATACATTCGTAACAGTACAGTCTAAATCATGGGATCCCATACGTGGAACGTGATTAAATAGTCAGAAAGACCTCGGGTCAGGACTCTGTCCCCCCCCAGAGCATCTCGAGGATCAGCCAAGCAGGCCAACGCATCGATGCTTCTACCTCTCAGACTGTACTCTGTGTAAAACAAATCATATTTGTTTCCATGCACATGCAGAATCGTAAATGCATACTCGTACGGTATATAATCATAAAATGCATAATCGTAAATGCATACTCGTATGTGCATAATCACAAATGCATAATCGTAAAATGTATAAATCAAGACTCGCAGGTCAACGATGAAAATAAAATGTCCACTCACAGGTTGTCGGGATAAATATAAAGCTGAAACCCCGTCGATCGGCACAATTATTCATCTGATATGCCTGCTAACTCATGATCCTGAAACCACGATTAAAATAATATCTGATCATCAGAGTTCACATTGCATAGCTAAGATTATAATCTGTTGAGTAATAACATCGAGAATCTCATATACTCGAACAACATATTTTCCTGTTTAATTACTGACTCAACCAAATACTGAATTCAATTCCCTATAATTCCTCACTTTAAAGAGTCGCAAACAAATCTCGAATATCAAACGACTCGCAAATAAATGGATAATCAAAGCGTTCTTTGATATTGTCGTGAATTAAACTGATAATTGTCCGATTAAATACTCACCCAAACTTATCAAACTCAAATCTGTATATAAACCTCACTATTGCAGTCGGCACGCGAAAACGAGGAAAAAGACATAAAACTTGTCGAAAATTCCACCTCGCCGAAGCTCCGCCGCGCAAGGCGGCGCCGGCTGCTGGAATTCCACCAGCCCAAAAATCTTCAGCTATACATCATTTTGAAGATCTCAACATTTCCAACAACTTTTCAGTTCAAAGCTAAGCCCAATTTTAACCGGAAAACGTCCAAAACTCATCGTGAAGTTCAAAAATCTCGCCGGAATCATTTCCTCCGATCGGCCACCACTGGCTAGGGCAAGAGCCGAAACCACTTGGATTCAACTCACCATTCCATGGGCTTCAAAACCCCCATAAGGTCGACCCCCAACACCATCGTCTCCGCCACCTCCATCACCGGCGAAATCTGGCCGAAAAATTTGGTTTTTCTTCGTGTCGATTCTTCCTCCTCCGGCCACCAATCTTGGTGATCCACATATCAACATGAAGAGGAGCCCAAGCCCAACATCTTTCATCAAGGAGTCATGGCCAAAGGTTGCCGAAATCGAGCACACCGCCGGCAACAAAATTCGAAGCCAAACAGGTCGGTTTGACCCGTGGTCAACGCGAGTCAAACCCAGTAATCCAAAAATAGAAACTTTCTCAATTTGTCTCGTATTTATACCATATATATACCCATACACATACAGCCAAAATCAATGGCTACAATTCAATCTGATCAAAATCGGACGGCCACGATTAAATCAACAATAAAAATAACACTTTTTTATATATTCACCAACCGACTTCAAAACTCGATAAATAATTGCTCGTATATCCGAAAAATTCTCCGAAAATTTCCACGATCTCGAAATTAAATACTCTACAATTCTCGTGAAGGAAGTTAACACAAATTCTCACCTGGTGAAAAAGTCGTTAACAAACCTAATTATGCGACTAATTTGCGATAATTCAATTTCGTGCTAATTAATACGTAGATTGTGGTTTGGGTTGTCACAAAATTGGTACATATTTTGATTTTTTTTTAAATTGACTGAGATGTTTCAATGGCTCATGTTGAGATGTTTATTTTGTTATATTGACTGAGATGTTTCACTAGCAACGTCGAAAGGCACTGAGATGTTTAATTTGCTAGTGAAGCCCCTCAATTCATGTTGTTTTCCCAAATAAGACATTTCGAGAATGACATTGCAACTCTACAATCACTTACATTTGACGACGACAACAATACCTTCACAAACGGAAAAAACGCATTTCGTGCCTCCGTCTTCAGCTCTAAATTGATATATCACGTCGTATCTTTTATTTTTTACAACTTGTTTTGCTTGACATACGACGATTATCAATGCGTGTTGATTGATCCTTTGAGCTGGGACAGAAAAGTCCTAATGCTACCAACCAGTGAAAATCAACATTGCTAGTTAATATAAGGACCCAGATCATCAAGAGAATAAGCCTTAGTGCTCGCACCAGTTAACACTAAGCCATACCATCCTGATAGTCCAGATACTATAGTAACACATCATATGTATGGTATGAGATATGATAGTATAAGCAACACCTACAAGATTGTTCGTATTTCTGACATTCGTAAAAGAGGACGTTACGGAGATTATTTCAAGGCTATTGGAAGGTGGCACATACATATTCTTGAACTGGGAGGAACAAATGACTCATGGAGAGAGATAGCCTTTGTTCCTCATCGTTATATATATTCCATTGGAATGTTTGTGCATATGGAATGGAGAAGTGCATTGGTTAACAAAAACAAGAAAACGTCGGCCAAAAGAATGAGATATAGTTACTTTTGATTTCAAGAAAAAAGAGTTTTATATGACTCCTAAACCTCCAACGTTGCACGAACACTCCTAGAAGCACTTGGTTACTTTGAGAGGGTACATGGCCATTGTGGAGACTTGTTCATCTTCCGGAGGACAAAGAATGGATGTTGAGATATAAATGTTGAGAGATTATGCTAAGCAGGAATGGGCGAGAGTCTACATCTTAAATTTCGACATGGATATTCCCAATTGCAAGAAGAATGGATTGAAGTATGCTTTTTGTGGTGAATGCGAACATGGTATATTCTTCAATGATATACCAAGTGGTACCAGATCCTTTTTGAAATTGCGATCTTCTTCTGTCAGCAGTGTTGTGAAATGTCCACTTGAGCCAAAGAACTTTTTTTGGGTAAGTTATACCGGAAGCTTGATTGCCTCGAAAGATTTTGGCAGCATAGGAGGTGTCGATCAACCGATGACTTGATGGACGGACATAAGTAGTCAAACATTGTAATTTTAAGCTGTGGGATATATATGGGTATAATGTAAAGTGGCAAATGTTTTATCCAAAGAAGTCGTATCATCTAAGAGATGTACATAACTGTATATTTTATACCATGTTGTAGTATGAAATTGAGGGAAATTCTTCATTGAGAATCTTTATAATGAGGACTTGATGAATACATTTCAATTAATAGTTATCAGAGCCACTTTTCAATAATATTTTTACAAAATTAACCGTTAGATGTTTAAATATTGATGAGTAAATCATTTCTACAAATTTGCATCAAAATTGAAAATCGTCAAAGTATCAAACAAAATCAAACCAATAGACGAACCAAAATTGTCAAATATACAACGTTGATGTTCGTAAGATAAATGTTGATTATGAATGACTTAACTATTTTCAATTTTTGTGAAATTTTGTATAAGTGATTTACTCATCATTATTTATCCATCCAACTGTAGATTTGCTAAAATATAAAGAAAATGTGGGTCTAATGAGAACGTACTCACCAAGTCCGTCCTCAATGGAGAATTTCCTTTGAAATTGATATTTCGTTAATTTTGGATTTTGAGGTATTACTTGCCTCTTGTTCAAGATTGAGTATAAATTTATTTCTACGTGCTATTTTTTTTAATTGGTGATTTTTATTTTATTTTTAGTCACTCTTGCTTCAATAATCACAAAATGGCCTCTTGCCTCTTTCAAACTCGCCCGACCCTAAGATTGAATTAAGCACTTGGGTCTAACCTTAATGAAAACTGGATTTGGCTCGATCGAGCTATGTAAATAAAGTCTCGTTTGGGCCATTGGTCCGGCCTTTATAGCCCTGAATGTCACACAAAAATTGAATTTTAAGCTCCGTATCTATCCCGTCGGGGAAGTCCCATCCTCCTCTCATTATCAAATGAGACACAGAGACGTTTATTGACTCTATCGATTGAGTTACAGACGGAGAATTCTCACCCTTGTCAAAGACGACAATCATTTGGTGGAGCAATGTTCAAACATATCTTTAAAGAGCACAACTTTCTAGCTGATATATATTTGTTAAGGCAGGAGATTATAGATCTTTTGTGATACTTTGGTGTTCTTGTCTACCTGAATTCTCCAATCAGGCCTATTAATTCGATCTGAATTATGATTGGGAGGATGAATTTTTGTTTTAGTTTTTCTTACGGTCGATTTTATTTATCGGAAAGAAAAAATACTCTCGACCAAAAAAAAAGAGAAGAAAAATAGAGATATTTTTTTTCTTTTCGATTATAATAAAAATAAAACTCTTGAAACGTGACGTTTTAGAGGTGTTAAAAGTGACGCAAAAAAACGCTAATATAGATAGATAGCTAAGGTAAACATCTCCGGCCGACCACTTTTGCTCCGTCGGACAAAGAAATCAAATTCCTAATATCTCTTCTTCTAGTATCTGTAAAACCCTAAAAACCCAGAACCCGCTCAAATCTATTCTCAGGTGGGTACGCATCTCTTATCTTGCTCCTATCTTTTTATAGATATCGGATTCGTCATTTTCAGTCTTTATCTCAGTTCATACGGGGATCTGCTTTGTTTGAAACCTTGTCTATAGTAAGCTATTGATATTGAATGATAGGTGTATCGTAAATTGTATCGTTATTCTTTGACTGCTCTCTGATTCTTATGGTTGATTTACCCAGATCATCATCAATTTGATTTTGACATGTCTAGACAACTGTGTTTTGCAATTGTTTGTATATAGCTGAAGCTTGTTTGTCTCTTATTCACTTTTAGGAATCTTGTTTGTCCAGTGTTGCTTAGTTTTGGCAAAAGATTCATCCCCTGACGGAGCTCTGAAGAATTAGCTTGATTATGAGAAGTAGTTTGGTTTTAGGCTTTATGAGTACTGCTCCCAATAGGTCACATTGATTCGCTCATTGTTTGTTCATATATTTAAGTTTGGTTTAAGTTTGTGCTTGATGATGTTGTTGCCGAGTTTTCAAGTATGGATATGTCTTTACATGATGATATGTAGTGTCTTTGCAAAATTGGAAGGAATGTCATCTAGTCCGTGTAATTGCAGCACTTGGGAAATTTTTTGTTCCTTGCCATATTCGTACTTGATGAGTTTCACGTTCACTGATCCTCTTCCTTTTCTTATTTCGCTTTGCAGATTTCGGGTTGTGTTTTATATCTCTGAGTAGCCCTCTCTGGTTCACTTTTTAGGTATGATGTGAATCCAAGATTTTTAGATTTGGACTTATTTTCAGAGGTTATTTATTGGCATGCATCAACTATGCTCCATATGATTAGTATCTGAAATCAAATGTCATTAGTGAATTGCAAGCTTGAGTGTTACATATCCAGGATTCAAGCAATTGTGCTACTATACATCTGTATAGTTTTGGTATTGCTACAATACATATGCATTTTCTGAGCACCCTAGATAATTGAAATTATGTTTCAGAATCATGATACCCCCTCCTGCCTACATCTAATCAATTTGCATATGGTTTTGTGCAATGGATCAATTAGATGTTGAGTTGATAAATTATGCTCTATCTGTCTATCATACAGTTTTATCAGTCTTATGAACCGTATCTTTGTGAACATCTAATTGTGATATATTTCTTACAGTCTTAAGGACATTAATGAAGTTCTCTAATCTTAACTTCTTACAAATCAGTTTGATCATCTTCTAGATTCTCGAGCTTTAGCATGTGTAAATTGTGTATACCGTCCACGAAAATCGTTGTCTTGAATTTGGAAAACTAATGTAATGTTTGAGTTATTTCAGATAGTGTTATTGTTAATAGTGTTATTTGTTATTTAGATACTGCTGCAATGGGTAAAAAGAAGACGGATGAAGCTGGAGCACCCGCGAAGGGTAAGCCTACCGGAAAAGATGCTTCTAAAGATGGGAAGAAAGTGAAAGCACCAACAGTCTCCTCTATGTTGGCCAATATGGACCAGAAAGCTGATAAGCCCAAGAAAGCGTCGTCTTCGAGTGCAAAGGCCAAAGCTGCTCCAAAACCTTCATCATACATTGACGGAATTGATCTCCCCCCCTCTGATGAAGAAGAGGACGAGGAACAACAATCCACTCAGCAAAGGGAGGTTAAGGTCCTTGAGATATCTGTAACCGATAAAGAGTTAAAAAAGCGTGAAAAGAAGGACCTTCTTGCTGCCCATGCTGCTGAGCTGACAAAGAAGGCGGCGCTGAGAGATGATCATGATGCTTTCACTGTTGTTATTGGAAGCAGGGCTTCAGTACTCGAAGGTGAAGATGCAGATGCTAATATCAAGGATATATCAATAGAAAGCTTTTCTGTGGCGGCTCGAGGAAAGGAACTACTAAAGAATACATCGGTGAAGATATCTCATGGGAAAAGATATGGTCTGGTTGGGCCCAATGGGACGGGGAAGTCTACCCTCCTGAAGCTTCTTGCATGGAGGAAGATTCCAGTACCAAAAAACATTGACGTTCTCTTAGTCGAACAGGAGGTAGTTGGTGATGATAGAAGTGCTCTTGAAGCAGTTGTTTCAGCTAATGAGGAACTTGTCAAGCTCCGGGAAGAGGCTGCAGCATTACAGAATTCTGATTCGGCTCCCGGTGAAGAGGAAGAGGATAGTCTAGATGATGGTGCAGGAGAGAGGCTTGCTGAGGTGTACGAGCAATTGCAGCTGATGGGATCTGATGCTGCTGAAGCACAGGCTTCAAAGATTCTTGCTGGCTTGGGCTTTACCAAGGAAATGCAAGTCCGTCCCACTAAATCATTTAGTGGTGGTTGGAGAATGAGAATTTCATTAGCACGGGCTCTCTTTGTGCAACCAACTCTTTTGCTGCTTGATGAACCAACCAATCATCTTGACTTGAGGGCTGTTCTCTGGTTGGAAGAGTACTTGTGCCGCTGGAAGAAAACTTTGGTTGTTGTCTCACACGATCGTGATTTCCTCAACACAGTGTGCACTGAGATTATACATCTGCATGATCTGAAGCTCCATTTCTACCGTGGAAATTTTGATGATTTTGAAACTGGTTATGAGCAGCGCCGCAAAGAGGTTAACAAAAAGTTTGAAATTTATGATAAGCAGATGAAAGCTGCCAAAAGGAGTGGAAGTCGAACTCAGCAGGAGAAAGTCAAGGATAGAGCAAAGTTTAATGCTGCCAAGGAAGCATCAAAGAATAAGGGGAAATCAAAGGTCGAGGAGGATGACAACCAAGTTGAGGCTCCTAAGAAGTGGAGGGATTACAGTGTGGAGTTCCACTTTCCTGAACCTACTGAGCTCACGCCCCCACTCTTGCAACTCATTGAAGTTAGCTTCAGTTATCCCAACCGGGAAGATTTCAGGCTGTCAGATGTTGACGTTGGTATCGATATGGGTACTCGTGTTGCCATCGTAGGACCAAATGGAGCTGGAAAGTCTACTCTGCTCAACCTATTGGCAGGTGATTTGGTTCCTTCTGAAGGTGAAGCACGAAGGAGTCAGAAGTTGAGAATTGGCAGGTATTCCCAGCACTTTGTGGACCTCCTGACAATGGATGAAACCCCAGTTTCATACCTTCTTCGCCTTCATCCCGATCAGGAGGGGTTAAGCAAGCAGGAGGCAGTGCGTGCAAAACTTGGAAAGTATGGACTCCCTAGCCACAATCATCTGACTCCTATTGCAAAACTATCCGGAGGACAGAAAGCTAGAGTTGTCTTCACATCAATATCCATGTCGAAACCCCACATTCTGCTTTTGGATGAACCAACAAATCACTTAGATATGCAGAGTATCGACGCACTGGCTGATGCGCTTGATGAATTTACCGGTGGGGTGGTACTGGTCAGTCACGACTCCAGACTTATATCCCGTGTGTGCGAGGATGAAGAGAAGAGTCAGATTTGGATAGTTGATGAAGGTACAGTGAAGAAATTCGATGGTAGTTTTGAGGATTACAAGGATGACCTAGTAAAACAAATTAAAGCTGAAGTTGATGAGTAAGGTTTTCATCTTTATTATTTTTGAAGAATGTATAATTTTGCTGATGCCATACAAAGGAGGAGCCTGTTACTGCATTTTTGGTTTATATTATTGTTATTCAAGTGTAGTAGTTTTGGTTGCGGAGACTGTATCATTAGATATTTGTACGCAACAATTGTGTTTCATTTTCATTCTCTGTCGTTCAAAGCAGTCTCGTATACTTTGGACCTTATAAAGTTGAAGAGATTACCAATCACTCTTCCAATCTTCGATAGCTGTTTCCCAGAGTAGAATCTCATGAAATTAATAAATTTAAAATGTTTTACTAGGACCATGGTGTCATTGTACTGAAAAATATACCGGAGATCTTAATATGGTGTTCGAAGTTTTTCGGTTATAATTTTGGAGATCCGATTCACCATAAAATGGATTTTTGTAATTCTTTAAAAAAAAATTAACAAAAGAAAAATCGGAGATCCGAACATGGAAATCGAATGAAAGGCCCAACAAAATGGACTTGCTCGAGCAAATCACAACCGTACACGTATGCATCTCGATGCAAACAAATGCCACAAAACCCTAACTTTCAGTTGCGAGCATTCTCTCTCAGCCCTCGCCGAAAACCCAGACGCACGCAGAGCTCGGTGAGTACTTCTTTTCTCCGATCATAATCTCTCTTCGTTTAGCTCACATTTCAATTCCAGGCTCTAAATCTTGGGCGTCACACAGCTACTTGCTCTCGCATACTCGGATTTGTTTATCACTCTGTGTATGCTTTTATCAGTATTGGTTTGTGTAATATTGAAGCTTTTGGTCTCTCTAATTTTCATTTCTTTTGAAGTTTTGGTTGATCAATATTCAACCCTTTTTTATAGGGTATAGTGAATTGATCTTTTTTGGTCTTGGTTAGTTTTTTTGTGTGTGTTGAATGTGGAGTGATTTGAATGGTGTGCAAATTTTTGTGTAGAGATGGGAGGAGAAGCAGTGAAGGTAGTGGTTCCGGAGTCGGTTTTAAAGAAGAGGAAGAGAGAAGAGGAATGGGCATTGGCAAAGAAGCAAGGGCTTGAAGCCGCCAAGAAGAAGAGTGCTGAGAACAGAAAGCTTATCTACAACAAGTCCAAGCAGTACACTACGGAGTACGCTGAGCAGGTACACGCTTTTGTTTGATTCTGTATAATTGTTTGTGTTGGTTGTTTGACTTGCTGTTTATAGTGTTTATGTATGCTTTATAGGACAATGAGTTGATTAGGTTGAAGCGTGAGGCAAGGTTGAAGGGAGGTTTCTATGTTGAGCCAGAGTCTAAGCTCTTGTTTATCATTCGTATCCGTGGGTGAGTTCTGTTCTTCGAACTGAGATCATATGTAGTGTTATTCTGGTTTCTTTTTTCGTACTTATAGCGTGTTGTTTTTTCAGTATCAATGCCATCGACCCAAAGACAAAGAAGATTCTGCAGCTTTTGCGTCTAAGACAGGTGACTCTCGGGCACTTTACAGATCAAAATGACAATTTTTGTCTGTCCCAAAGTTATAAAATAAGAACTGTTCTCTGTGCCAAGTTGATATATTTAGACATTACAATGCTTGGTATTACTGCATTATAGCTTCTGGAAAAATGTTCCAGTGTGTTGCGTTGGACCAGTATTTGTGTAATGTGTATTATTATTATCATCTGAAGCAATGTCTTAATGTATATTTATGTTTATCTAAACAGATTTTCAATGGTGTCTTCCTGAAAGTAAACAAGGCCACTTTGAATATGCTTCACAGAGTTGAGCCCTATGTTACTTATGGGTGCGTACATATCCCTTTATTGTACATGTATACATGCTTACACTAGTATGGCTAATAGGAGTTGCATGATTTCAGCTACCCCAACTTGAAGAGTGTGAAGGAATTGATTTATAAGAGGGGTTATGGCAAGTTGAACAAGCAGAGAATCGCCTTGACTGATAACTCTGTCATTGAACAGGTTTGTGAGGCATAATATATTGTTGGGGTGGTGTTTGCGAGGCTAGCAATAGTTTCTGCTATTGTACTAATATATTTATGAATTATTACAGGGTTTGGGCAAGCATGGCATCATCTGCACTGAGGACCTTATCCATGAGATCTTGACAGTTGGACCCCATTTCAAGGAGGCCAACAACTTCCTATGGCCATTCAAGCTCAAGGCACCACTGGGTGGTCTTAAGAAGAAGAGAAACCATTATGTTGAAGGAGGAGATGCTGGTAACCGCGAGAACTTTATCAATGAGCTTATTAGGAGAATGAACTAGGTTCGAGCAGAATCTAATCAAATCCAGTGAAGGGTTTCTTGTGTCACTAGACTAGAGGGAACAACTTGATATTTTCATCAATGGAGTTGAATCCATTTTTTTTGTTAAGGCTAACGACTTGTTATGGTGTCGAAAATTTTATTCACTTTTGTTCGGAGACTAATCCTACAAAATTTTGCTTTCAAGTTAATAGTGTGCTGTCTAATGTTTTATAATTTGATATCCCGTCTTTATAGAGCTCGTCTTGCTGAATACGTTCTGTGCCTGTGAGGTGCTTTAGGGTCTGTTTCGCGACGGAATTAAAACACGGAATGTGATCTATAAGGGATTTCAAAATTTCACGTGTGAAATTCCTTGTTTGGCAAAATAAAGAAGAATCTCGTAATACCGGGATTTGACAAGGGATTTTGGGGAAGAACAAAATACTGGATTTTGTGATTCGCCTATTGAGATGTCATTTCAAAATCTCAAAATTTCTCGCCGAAGAGACGCGACCAGACCAAGAACATGCGATTTCATCTCCGATCGTCGTTGATATTAAGGTTCGTTCTGGGACATTGGGTTCTCCCTCCTCTCTATAATCTAGAGTTTTGTTATTGCAATCTGTATTTCTCAATCTCCAATTTCGGGGATTTGTTTTCTATATATCTGGACTTCTGAGATTGAGATTTCATATCCTTGTTTCCTATGATTTGAGTTCCTAGATTTCGAATGCTTGTTTGTTATAAATTGGGTTTCTAGATTTCATATCATTGTTTGCTACGAATTGAGTTTCTTGATTTTGAATTGGGTTGTTTGGTTTCAATTTTCATATGGAATGGAAGGGTTGCTATGCATGATTTTTTCGCCTTTCTAAACTGACAAAAAATGAAATTAGTCTGAGATAAGTTAAATTTGGTATTGTTATTCTCATTGTTCTGGTGTTGTATGCTTTGCTTTATAAAGTTTTATGATTGTTATAGTCACAGTTGTATTGAGATAATGTACGATCACATTTGTTTCGTCTAACTACTGCTAGGCTTGTATCACTTTGGAGTTCACATTTGTTTCATCTAACTACAGCTAGACTTGTATCATTTTGGAGTTCACATTTGTTTCATCTAACTACAGCTAGACTTGTATCATTTTGGAGTTGCTAAGTAGGTTGATATATATCCCATGTACCCTGGCTGACCTCTAGTCTCCTTAGAACTTCATGCTCTATCAAGTCTCATTATATATTCAACTTAGATCAATTTAAACATGTGTATACATGTAACGTAGTCTCCGTAACTAATACACTACCAACTTATTTCTCATTGTTTTCAGTTTGCTGAAATCACTCGTGTATTAAGAAGTGGTAGTGTCTTTGTTGGAACCACTTTTTTGCGAGATATTCCCTCTACTACCTGGTACATCAGGCCTTTTAGAGAGGTAATACTCGTTCAGTGATTGCCAAATGTGGTTAGTCATACTTGCAACTATTTTTGGGTGGACTTGTAATTACAATCGTGGGTTTTCTTAAGTTAGTCTTTCTTGATCTTCATGTTGGGAGTCAGTCATACCTGGCTATACTGAAGCAGAATTCATGAAAAGTAATTTATCATCTGTTTCATACTGTTATTATTACTATGTGTTTGGAAATGTTTGATCATATGTTGCACTTTGCTGGCCAATATTTGTATTGGAGTTTTAGTTAGGTTGATAAGTAAGTAAGTGTGTCTGTCATCTTCAAAGGCAAGTACTTTTGTTTGTCTCTCAGTCTCTGGGTTATCTTGCCTCTTTTGCTCTTAGCTTTGTTTTAAATACTTTATCAGATATGGTGGCCTTTATGTTTATATCAGTCTACTGAGTCTAAGCATAAAAAGACTGGTGTCTTTTGATTTTATTTTAAAAACAAAAATAATGATCGACAAGCTGTGACTTTAATTTTTTTTTCCAGTATAGTTGTGACCAGTGAAGTAATATTTGTACGAAGTATCATTGCCTTGAAAAAACATGATGACATTACTTGGACCACAAAGTTATTAGCTTTTTATTGTTAAGAATTTGCATTTATATCCAGTTGTTTTATAGGAAAAATGTTGAAGATCTTGCAAGGCTTTTTTAGTTAAGTGATCCGCCTGCAAAAACTGTTTGTAGACTCTGCAGTTTAATTTGTGTTTCTTTTCCTTTACAATAGAAGACAAAAGAGAAGAGGATGTAGTGATCTGACCATGTTAAGAGTTAATGGAAATTATGTTTCAAAGACTAATTTATTATTAGAAGGGCAATGAAATTGAAATAAAAGAACACTATCATCGATTAGAGAAGGGTATTGATCAGTTTTTTCAGTAGAGAAGGGGATTGATCAGTTAGAACTTGGTAGGATTCTAGCAACAATGTCAAATACTTAAAAAAAGACTGCATTTGGTCAAGTTCTTGTCCATAAGTTAGCACTAAAACAACACATCTACTGGTTGACGTTGTTGAGTCCTCATCTGAAGCAAATTCCTGCTTGTCATATTGTTCCTTCTGACATTGTGAATCGATCACAGAAACGTTATTTTCCAAATGGTTTTTTTGGGTTTTAATAGTATATAATTTAGTAATCATGTGCAAAGATATATATATATATATATATATAATAGTACCTACTCTTTTAATATTAGATTCTGAATATCCTTGCCAGGGGCTTTATCTTTATTTTTTCAATATCTCCATCATGGCCATAGTTTAAGTTGATTTATGGTGAAATTTGTTACTGTTTTGGTTCACTGTTACTTACCATTATATTACCTTACTTATAAATGTAATATATGTATTTCGTAACCCAAGTCGATTTTGAACTTGTAAATCTAGGTACCAAGAATTAAGGATGGATGTCTGTCGTAAGCGTGCTATAGTAGAAGAAGAGGAGAATGGAGCAACGATGGAGAAAACGAAAGTTTATTTGGTTGTCGTATCAAAATTTTTGACATCAATAGTAGCTTGGCACCATTGCAAATTTAGAACTATAATACGAGAGCCCTTACCTGATTGGGATGAACAAAGACAATGGTTTTTGAATCGTTTGTATAATGAATCCGAAGTTGAGTGCATAGAAAATTTGAGGGTTAGCAATAGTGCAATTCATAGACTTTGTCAAGTCTTACATGATGAAGGTGGATTGCAAGGAACAAGATATGTTGCCATTGAAGAATCTATGGCGATGTTCCTATACATCCTTGGACATGGTGTGAAATATAGATCGATTCATCTTCAAATTTATTGTTCCAAGGAAACTTTAAGTAGGGAATTCAATAGTGTGTTGCGTGTGGTTTTGAGAATCAGTAAGGATTATTTGGAGCATCATGATTGTGCTCTTCAAGGTGCTGACATGAGGAGTTGGAGATGATTTGAGGTAATTTTAATTAAATTGATAGTTTGAGAAAATTTCCTTAACTATTTCTCTCAAGTACATAACTCACTACTTTTTTTTATATCAATTTAGAATTATTTGGGAGCGTTGGATGAGACTCATATCTCTGTGATTGTTGGATCCGTCTTAGATATCAAAATAGGAAAGGAGATATTTCTACTAATGTCATAGGAGTTTACAATTAAATCATGAGGTTTACTTATGTATTGCCTAGATGGGAAGTAGCGACATTAGATTCTCGAGTTCTTAGAGATGCATTGACTAGAGCCAATCGTTTGGTTATTTCTACTGGTATGTTTCCAACATCAACCGTAACTATTCAATTTTTAGTAGATAACTAAGTTGATAATAGTATAATCTTTTTATAGATGAATATTACCTTGTTGATGCGGGATACATGAATGGACTTGGTTTTTTAGCGCCTTGTATCACCTCAAAGAATGGGTCGGAAACCGCCCTGAAAATCATAAAGAGCTTTTCAATTTTCGTCACTCAAAAGCTCGGAATGTGATTGAACGAGTATTTGAGGTATTGAAGAATAGATGGAGCATACTAAGAACAACTTCTTCTTTTTTTACATTAAAACACAAGTTAGAATCATTAATGCTTGGTGTGTGTTGCACAACTTCATATGGGCTGAAAAACACAATGATATTTTGTTAGAAGCTGAATAGTTGTATCTTTTAGATTTGGTAGATAGGGAGTTGCTAATGATGCTCATTGAAGTTAATGAACCCGAGATTCTTACAGTTGAAGCTACCCGCATTTCGTGATCAATTAGCGTTAGAAATGTTTATCGACTATCAAATATATCGTTCTCAACAAGTGCAACAAGAACAAGCAATAGTGGAGCAGAATGTATGAATTATGCATCCAAGATTTAGATTGTAATAGTGTATTTATGTTATGTATAACAGTAATGTGTAATGAGTATTGAGATTTAGAACTTTGAAATTTTGAAGTACGATATTCTTGTAATATTATTTATGTCGACTAGTAAGATTTGTAAAAAATACGTATTTATGTCTTGCAAAATTATTAGTAAGTATTTGTGATAAGTATTTTATTCTCTCAATGAAGATATGATAAAAAAAACATGATCTCACAAAAAGATTTAAAAAAAAATCCACATTATAAAATAGAATGAGAAAATAGGATTTGAAAATTCTTCTTTGAATTCTCAATTTATCCAAACAAGTTATTTTGAAAATCCCTTCATTAAATCTCATAATTTCATAATTTTGATATTTATAAATCCTGAATTCTTAGAATTTCAAAATTCCATGGGATTTCAAAATTCCATTAGCAAACGGGCTCTTAGAGTATCTTGAAGCCCAAGGATTGCTATATTTCCTCCGTCCAATAGCAATATCCAGTATACATATGGATGCTCCGAAGCTCTTACATTGTGGGGGAACGTTCGTTTGGCTCCCTCTTCACGACAACGAAAATGTACTTGGTCTTGCATGTTTGAAACGGATTCTTTCATGGTCATTGAAGCTGACCTAGTTCGGCTGTAAACATTGGAGTATCTTATTTGGCAATTTAACACCTTGTGCAGCACATCTAACATACGTATTGTTCAAAGTTCAAACTCTAGCTTATAGACCGGGGTTTATTCCAAACTCGAACCTACAATATGTATGGGACAGAGCAATAGCCATTCAGAGTAACAGAATAGGCGGGAAGTGAAAAATGTTCATCTTCTAGGATCTCCCCCGTCTTTACTAAATATTTAATTTACTAACTATTTATTAATATATAAAATATTTAAAAATGTTCATTTACTAAATATTTAATATATCACTATTTATTTACCCTTTCTTCAAAGTTCAAACCCTCGATCTCACAGTTAGGTTTTGATTTTCCAATTCCTCATAGCTAGGTTTCTATTCCCAACACTAACTACAAAGGGAGATCATTATGCATCAATACAAAGAAAAATAAAACCTCAGCTTCTGAATTAGTTTCGACTAAGAAAATGATGGATCTTCCCGTGGATATTGTGGTCGACATCCTTTTGAGACTGCCCACCAAATCACTAGCTCGCATCAAAAGCGTGTCCAAGACCTTGTCACAAACCGTCGACAGTCTCTAGCTACTTCGCTAGGCGTCACACTCTTTCACTTATTGCCGCAGCCACCACTAGCAACGTCGAAGCCCCCGGCTCATGTTGATTTCCCAAACGAGACATTCCGGGAATGATATTAAAACTCTGCAATCACTTACATTCGACGACGAGGACAGCAACACCTTCACAAACGGCAAATTCGCCTATTCTGTCTCCGTCTCCAGCTCTGAATGGAGACATTACGACCTATCTTTTGTTTTCTGCAATTTGATTTGCTTGGGGTACGAAGATGAGCATTGCGTGCTGATTGATCCTCTAAGCAGGGACGGACAAGTCCTAATGCTCCCGACGAGCAAAAACCAACATTGCCGCTTAATACAAGGTCGACCCAGATCATCGACAGGAGAAAAACCCTTAGTTCTCCCACCAGTTACCAATAACATGTACCAACCTGATGGACCGGATACTAGAGTGCAAAATCATATGTATGGTATGGGATACGATAGTATAAGCAACACCGGTACCTACAAGATTGTTTGTGTTTCCGACATTTGTAGAAGCTTGATTGTCATGCTAGATACATTGTTCATCTTCGTCCAAATTTAACAATTTCCAGTATATGGAAGCTCAATGTGGGGGAACATTCATTTGGCTCTCGATCTCTTCACGACAACGGAAGTGTACGTGGTCTTGCTCTTGCGTGTTTGAAAATGATTCTTGGTCATTAAGGTTGACATAGTTAGCTGAAAACATTGTAATAACTTATTTGGCAATTAAGCACGTACCTTGGGTGGCACAACAGCTAATTAACACCCGTATTGTCCAAAGTTCAAACTCTAGCTAGCTTTAGACCAGGATATATATTCGAACTCGAACTCGAACTGCCTTACTGCCTCCAATGAGTCCAATCTATGTATACAGTATAACTTAACCTTCATGTAAAAGTTCATTTTTTCCTTCTTCGATACATGTTTCTAAAAGAATTTAGAAACTGTATCCCCATGTTAGGTTGGACTCCGCGGATCATGGAATTAGTACGTTGTAAGTTGGTGATGACCTATTGCCAAATGGAGCCAGCTTGCTTTTTTCAGTAGTACGTTACGCAGTAGCCGGGCAACCATATGAAACAAACGGGTGAAACAGATAATGTATTATTTATCACTTGATCACTTAAGTTTATCTCCGTTCATCGGGCAACCATACATGTGGAACCGTTTCACCATTTACTTATTTATTTAAGCAAGTTGTAATTAGGGTTTGTTTAGGCTAGGAGAACGCTTTTGTTGTTTATTCCATCTGAGCAAATGGAGCAATGAAATGAACATCGATCACTGTTTTATTGTTCAGGATGGGGAATGGTAGTATTGTACATCATATATAATTCTTACAATGTCTATAACATTCTGGAAGAGACACTATATATCTTCCCACATATGGGACAGAGCTATTGCCATGCGCGTACGTCTCACACTTCTCTTACGTACCCAAATTACAAATTTATCTATAAGTACGGTTCATGAAAATGAAAGTATACAAATATGAAACATTACATTTTGATAATTAATTTGGTAATTAACCATACATATATGCATGCAAAAGAATTAATCAGTAATTAAGAAGAAACGGGAACTAGGCGCCTGGAGCAAATAGTGCAGTAGAACTTCCTTTTATTTTTGTGGGAAATGGGTATACAACAGAAAAGGACCAAATCTGCATCAAATTCCCAAGCCAAAACTGGCCCTGCGCAGTAAGGACAAGCTGTTGCAGCTCCACTCTTTCTTATTACCCTTTCCTGAAGATCAAACACTTGCAACACTCCCATTCTCTAATCTCCCCCCTCCCTTTTTCTTAGTTTCGACTTATCAAATTACTAGCTAGCTAGCTTGGTCTAAGTCTCTCTCTCTCAAGTCTCTTCTCTCTTTAAGCTTACAATTCTCTCACTTCCATGCAAGCCTGCCGTATATATGGAAGGAAACATTAATATGTACTACCCGCTCCTTATACTTGTCGAAACTTGCAGCTGTGCAACAACTTCTAATCTGCTGCTTTCCGTTAAATTTTCATTTCCATCATAGTCTTGATGAATGAGACTAGCCACTTTTATTTCTTTTTGTAAATTGCTTCTCGTTTTCTCATACATGTCATTGAATTGCTGGGTTCCTCTGCATATTACAGCAGTAGTCCACTAGAACTATTATATGTTGTTAGCTGGTTTCCGCGATGGGACCAAGGTTGGTGCTTTTGGATGATGCATAATATATATATTGACTTGGTCGTCGTTTCTAGTTCACACATAACGCGTCAAATATTCAATACTATATACCAAATAGTCATCGATATGGTCACAATCACTTTCATATGACATTTTCTTCTGTCTTACCGGGTACAAGTGGTGGGCGGCCACTCCTGTCCACGAGTGTGATAAGTATTTTTTTTTCAAATGAAATTTTATTCTTTCTTGATAAAAAAAAAAAAAAAATTACGCACTTTTATTGATCGTAGGTAAGAGTGACTACCCATGCATCGGTAGCCAAAATTCGTCTCATTTCCCGCACACTATAACTCTTATATGGGTAGCCACTCCTATTACCCATTACCCGCACAAATTTTTTTTTTTTACAATATTAGAATACTCAAAGATTTCTTAGGCCTCATAAGTTAATCCTTCAATAGATGTGAAATGCTTCAATTGTGTATTACATTACGTATGAGCATTTTGACAACGTCGTAGTTCAAATTTAGATTGGGGAGCACATCCAATTAGACAACAATCATTGGACTGCTTGTAATAATATTACATGAAAGTTCATTGATTAAATCTGAAATATTCTACTGTATGTCAAGAGTATATATATTGATATTTCTAGATATTGTCGAAAATAATATAAGAGATCTTATAATATAATGTTTTGTCAAAGAATATGTCTCGATCATTTCTAGATTCTTTACAAGAAACTCATCCTTTGTGTAAGTTAGCGTCCGCAACAATGATTGTCTTGGAAAATTGGATATTGACCAAGACGTACATTCAAAGAGTCACTGACGTTCCTTCTGGGCTACGGTAGAAATATATGCATGTATGACCAGATGATCTTATGAGAGAGAAGTTTAATTACGAGCTCCTGCGTACATTTCTATGCATATATACACTACATGCAAGCCTAGTATGTATGTGTATATATATATGTGTGTACCTCTCAATGTCTAAAAAGCTAGCTAGCCCTGAGTTCTGAGAACAGAATTCATTCCATCATGAGGGGGAAGCTATGTTAATCTGTAAGGCATGGCACCTGAGGCAGCTGCATGCATGCATGCCGACCTTAATCGTAACCTCGATCGATCAACAGCTAATTAAGCTTTCTATTTCCGATCATACTTGGCTAATTAAGTCAGTTTCACTAATTTGGTAAAGCGTGGCCTCCAATTCAAGAACACTACCAGCACATACTACTTTTGTTAGCTTTCCAGACCATCAGCGTTTTGTCCCTCCCAGCTCCCTCTCTCTCAAGTCTCAACAGTGTTCAGACCAGTCACTTTCAACACCACAATCAGAAGTCCCCACACCCCCGCCCGCTTGTCTAGAGCCATAGTTTGTAGCTGCAAAATTCCATAAAAGGATGAGGGGGAAAAGGTAAACTATCCAACTGCTTTTGATCTGCATCTTTTGTTCAGACTTGAGCGACTATTCTTGTGAGAGTCTGTATTGAGAGACTCAGATTATTTTCCTTGAGCTGAAGCCTTGAGGTGTTGAAGCTTTATTCAGCACACTATAACTCTTATATGCATTTCTACTTTCAAAAGGCAATCTAGTATTATTACTAAATAGTAAAAATAAAAATGTAATGATGAGTGTGGGAATCTCATAAAATCACAACTTCTACGTAGACCATACAATATGATTGACATACCATACAACTTCAAGTACTTCTAATTTTGTCCTAGAGGATGACTATATGAAACTAAATTGGTATACCGAGCACAACTTCACTATTGACAATTCACATACACCTTTTTCACATCGCTTACAACTTCACTCAAGGAAGCAAAAAGTCGCTCATGTCATTTGATGAATGGCGAGCTGATCAAGACTGCACAAAAATAACAGCATACATGATGGATTCTGTGTGAATCATGTGGTTAGCTCTATTGGATTGTGTGCCTCAATGTCGACATGCCGTATACCGGGTACAAGTTCTTGTATCTCCTTTTCCAACCTATCAACTTCACTTCCCAAGGCTGTAACCACTTCTTCACCTGTTACAGGAGACCGTCACTATATAGTGCAAATTCAACTCAATTACCACAATAAAATAATTATGAGTGTTAACATAGGCATACCATAGTTGGACATCATTTTCAGTAGAGCAGAATCATCCTGCTCCTTTGCAGCTTCACGAAACTGTGAAAAATCAATTCTAATATGTAAGATATGCATGCTGATTCCAAGAACAATTATTCCAAAATTACTTGCTATATATAAGCTAAAAAGGAAACAAAAAACTATAAATCTACAGGCTAATATTTTGAGGACCTATAAAAAGAGAAAAGATTAACCTGTTTTGCCCATTCGTGACGTCCTGTCCTGCGGAGATAATTTTGAACTACCACCACTCCATTGAAATCTGTTTCAATGTAGATAACTATCAGTATCACTTTAACATCCCAGCACTGGCATATGCAAATAAAGGAAAGTACATAGTTCTAAACAGCAAATAAATAGAGTTAACAAGAAAAGCAGACTGGATTTGCTACTAAAGCTATGAAAGGAAATACACCATCAACAAATGCAATTAAATGATACCACGGCTGCATTGTCATTTGTTTTATTGGCTTTGATAAAGAAATAAGTTTATATAGAAAAAGCTGCAGAATATTTTATAGATTCGTAGGCACAAGATTTTCACAGATAAAGTACTCTGAAAAGATATATCAAAAGAAATTTTTTTTCACCTATCTCAGCCTTAAATCTGAAGAACCCTGGACCAATCACCTCGCTTTTGCAATCATATAACGAATCCACAACCTATAACACAAGAAGTTAAAATATATAGGTAAGCAGCTACGACGTATATAAAACTTAATATAGTTATACCGGGTCATTCTTCAGGAACTGAAGAACCTTCTCCATATCTTGGTCATCCATTGCCCTACCAATTAAAGCATGTCGATTCCTTTGTATCAGAAAAATAGCCACCTGCATGACAGGTTCAAAAGAGTTGAACAATCAGAATTATGTGTATCTGAGTAATATTTAATTATATTTTGTTTGTTCTAAGTCTCCAGCGTCTGATAACAACACATGACTTCAAGATTGGGATTGAATTGCATATTTCAAATAATTTCATCGAACAACAGTATAGTAATCTCTGGGAATCTGCATCATTATCTATGGCAAAAAGCATTACGTACCATTCCAAGTAAGTTACCGACCACAATCGACCCTATTGGGTCATAAATTCCGTTTCCTGTGACATTTACTGCAATCAATGATGCTGCAGCAATAGCAAGACCAGCTACAGCAGCACCATCCTGCATATTTGAGATAAACCAATAAGGATACATACGAGTAATATTTTGAACAATACAGGAGCAAGTAGCTATTGAAAACAAATATCCTCCACTCAGTTAAGGCTACCCATTTAAAAGAAAAATCAAATTTTGTTTATCTGGATGTAATCAAGCAAAGCAAGCCTAATTTCTTATTCCTCTTCAACCATTTTTATTACTACAGATCTACCGTCCTGAACTGGACCCTTTCATTGTCGTAGAACCCAGCCAATGAGCCTTGATAACTTGTCTAATAGGTCCCCCAATGAATCGGATCATATCATCCATCGATCACTAACATGGCACACTATATAATGTTCAGTATGCAATCATATAGGACTTAAGCCGCGAAATGGGTACTTATGTGGCGACCTGCTAAAAAGTTACTACTTAAAAACCTGCTAATACACAAAGACAATGCAGATTCCAAACAGGATGCGTGACTTCATCATTCTTTAACTACGTCTAAGGTTATGCAAAGTTCAGGGAGGTATTGATTCAAAACGCGACTTGTTGGGTTTGAGATATTTTCTTGCTTTAATTAGCATTAACAAAAAATTATGGCACTGTGGCCACAAAGGAGTTAACATGGTTTAAGTAGACGAGCCTGCGGAAGCAATTCAGCCGTACCCTCTCAGATAAAACAACAGAAACCAATAATAACCTAATACAGTGTATTAGGAACTCAAACGGCTGGATATTTTAACATCATTATTGTGAAGGAAAAGGATATGAGTTAAATAATGGCAAACAATCACGGAGTCATATTATATCCCGCTGCTGAAGGGAATTAAAGGAAGAGACACTCAGTAGATTACCTCAGTCATGACTGCAACAGAGGTAGGATCATGACCACGCCATATATAGTCTCTCAAAGTCATTCCCTCAGAAGCTGCACCTTTCTTCACAGCTTGTATGGCAACAAACAGAGATGCACCTAAAGAATTGACACCAAAGGTTAAAGGGGGACTTTAAATCAAATGTTATGTATGATGGGGAAATCCAATAATCCCCATGATGCAATCGACTTTACCTTCAATAATCATTGAACCACCAATCACTATAGCTGCATATTGAATATTTGGAGGGGGCTGAGGGAAAATAATTCATTAAAACACAATTTCATTTACAAACACAATGTATAACAGAATAAGGATGAGAGTCGAAGACAAAGCTTGAAAAGAATCAAGCACAAAAGTTTGGCTTGTGCCTATCAAAAGTAAGTCAACAATTCACTAACCTGTGAAACCCACAAGTTTTGGACTCCGTGAACTATAGTTGCTCCAGAGCCAAGACAAAAGATACCAACAGCTGATATCAAAGACCAAACAAATCTTTCCTTGGAGTATCCGTAACTGCCAAAATGAAAGAACTTTCAGCACTTATAAACAAATTTGCCTCGTCATCCAACACGTAAAAATGTTGCATATGATTCCTAGAAATAATATAGGAAATCAAAGAGGCTCGAGTAACTGGGCGTCTACTAGCTAAAGGTTTAGGGTGGTAAAAAAATATCCACCAAATACTACTACCAGTGCAACATTGATAATCAGAGTTCAGTCTTAGCTTAAGCAAATATATGAATATGACAGTGTTCAACTTTCAAAGATAACTCATGAACTCTACTATTGCCATTCATTGCTCAAGAGAGTAATTATCGACTGTTAATGTACTAAACTAGTCTCAAGTAGTAATTAAGTTCTCTAAGGTCATAGACTCCTATCTTCTGAAGCTTTCTCTCGAATTACATGCAAAATTTAAACGGTACCTAGCGAGCTAGCTCTCTTACACATGTTTAAATCTGTTCCAGACAAAAGAAGAAAAAGCTTGAAAGCTGGCAAAGGTAGAAAGACTCACGGGTGGAGAGCATCTGGTGCCCGCCTTGAGCTACTCAACCCATAAGCAAGAAGTGCCTACAATCATGGATTAGTTTCCCTTCATTCCATGATCAGCATAAATTGAGTTAACTATAATCCACATACAACACTCATTTAACTTAAGATAAAATAAACCAGCATTAACACCCCACCTGATTAGCAAAATCGGCAACCGAATGCACAACTTCAGCAAACATAACATGGCTGGATGTCGACAACCAGACAGTGAACTTGAGCGAAAACACTAGGAAGTTGCACCACAATGCAGTTGTGACAGCTCTTTGACTAGTACACACATTTCATGCAAGCACAACCATAACCAAATCTCACAATCAAAATGGGCAAAAAAAAAAAAAAACCAAGAAGCTATGTAGTAAAGATCAAAACTTTGAAACAGTTCTTTGCTGGGTACCTGTGTTGATCATTGAATTCAATCTTGACTTGCTTAACAGGCTTAGGTTTGGTGAAGAAACCTAAATTAATTCATACAACCCAATTAAAGCACAAAGCTTTGTAACTTGGCCAATCTAAAAAGTCACAATTTGACAAGAGACATACTTCGATGGAATTGCAGCTGCTGCTGGTAGTGATGCCCATGAACATCGACGACGTGTCGTTTGGAGCAGGCAGCTGAGGAAGAGAGCAGGCTTTTAAAGTGAGAGTGAGCAGAAGCAGCAGAGGAAGAGCTGCTAAACGCAGCGTTTTGAGAGATTGTGTCTGCTAAGTGGAAGAGCAGAAAGTGAGGGGAGGAGTGGCGGCGGAGGCGGGAGTGGCGGAGACCGGAGAGGAGGAGAGAATACGACGAAGTTTTCATCTCCTCGGATTTTGATTTGGGCTACTGCATCAGTAGCAAAGCAAACTCTGCATCTGCATTTGGTTATTTTGAGTTCAGTCCCTCCTTTAGAAAATGGTCGAATATTTGTTAAATTGAAGAAAGTGAGTGCTTTCTGGTACTTCGTATCGTCACTAGTTCACGTAGCTTGTTAACCTTGTTTTACATGTCAAAATCAATAAAATCAATGAACAAAACTAGTCTACTATGTGGGTGACTTGTAATCCAGTAGTAATGTGGACTAATTTTATGCGAGAGTCGATCAAACTCATCAAAGATTAATTTGATAAAGAGTCAAAATAAAGAGAGATAATGAACTAGTTAATAATTTATGCTCATCGATTTGACTATATGTATCCTATGTTACAAATCCATTGATGTATATGAAAGAAGGGCACCCCGTATTAGTACAACTTCCACCAGCAGGCGAAGTTTGCAGAGCCGAATCGTGTCCTCGTACAAATGCCAACATCAGATTTCAAAAACAAACATACTTTACCCTCTGGCCCTTCATCTTTTGTGACATAAAATTACACCAGGATTCAACCAAAATAGCTTAACAGCAACAGAACCTTTTTTAACCTCATGGTCGGCCTTCCTTCCTACCACGCAGTCTAATCTTTGGTCGATCTCCATTTGCTTTTCCAGAATTATCCCCGTCATGCCTTGTCACAATTTTTATTGGGTGAGCCTCCGTGTTGAAAACCCATTCATCTAGGGAGATCACTGAACTCGGTGAAAAGAGAAGATAAAGGTATTTGAGAGTCTCCGCAAGAAAGAAGCTTTGCATCATATTGTCTTTCACTCCAGTATTAACCTGACAACAACCAATAACCAGCAGTGAATGACGTGTCGCATGTAACCAATCAAAACATGAAATTATTCCACTTGCTCCAAAGTTTGTAAAAGCTAATAGCTTGATCAATTTAATGTATGCATGAGGTGAAAGCAAGGATATGATGAAAGATTGCAGTTGAGAGACCATATTTAATTTTTTTTTTAAAGAACTGCATATGAGAACTTCAACTATAAATAAAAAGCTAACAATGGAGATGCAAAATAGTTCTGGGAAGGAAAAATGCCTACATCTTTCAGTCCAACGTATCCAGAGTCTATACGAGAGTTCTTTTCAAATGCTTGAAATATATTCCAGCCCCACTCTTGGTACGTCTTGTTGCCGGTCAAGCGCCATAAATAAAAGAGTGATTCAACAGTTTCTGGTCTCAATATATTCCATGATGTACCAACACTCAAGTCCTGAAATGGTGAAACAGTCAGACCCCTTGAGAAACTTCATTTATCTTTCATCATCTGAACAAAAAGTACGATAATTAACCTGCCCTGCATTAAAGAAATAATTCTCCCCAGCTAATTTTGTTGGTGTGGACTGATAAAAATTATAGCATGTCCAAGCAAGCTGCAAAATAGGCTTAGAGAATTCAGAAAATGCTCAAAAACAACCATAAATTGAGGGATCACCTAATGTCATGAATGAAATTTTAATTTCTTTAGTGCCCCGAGATTTTACACATAAGATAACTCTCTAGCGCAAACTTGTGAGCTGGGTTTGAACAGTCATGGCCCATTGGCGTACCACACAACTAATACATATACATAGGACGAGTAGTGTTCCTAACCTCTCTCTGACAAGCACACATACCCGTTTAATCTTATTACTTAATTTGTCTAAATAACATCAAACATTGGTCTTAGCAATCTCAAAAGATGAAAAGCTTTTGAAAAGTCAGTACCTCTTCTGCAAGTGATAAGTATTTCTTAGATTCTTCAGGACCATAACCAGATGATCCTAAAGCTAACATTCCTGGAGCAAAGCATGCTAGTTCGTCCATCTGCATTTATTAACCCAATGGAAATGCTACTCAAAACTATACAATAGTAATAGTATATAGTAATAATAATTGTCGAAAATTTTATGATTTAATCTTTGTTGTTGTACCTTGTTTGTTAGAGAATTCCCATTCTTCTCACATATATATGCAAAAGACGATGGTGTTGTTCTCCGGATCAAGCTCGACAAACCTATCATCGATTTCTCCCACATATCTCTGCATCCAACATTTCAGAAAACAATCATGGCATCAAGAAAAATTCAAAGAAGACCATGAAATATACCAACTTCAATTAGGGTTGCAGGATACAAAATTAAAAAATTGAGATAAAAAAATAAAAACTACATATTCTTCCGACCACCCAAATGAAAGTGAGACACCATGTTTTTAGCTAGCATCTTTTAAGTTCTAAGACAATTGACATCCTCCAGATATTTGCTTCTCATTTTCAAAGAGATTTGCTTGTCATATTTGGTGATGAGAAGCAGAAACAGGGTATGAGAAAGTGATTATAAAGATATA
Source organism: Geum urbanum (assembly GCA_946800695.1). Classification (NCBI taxonomy): domain Eukaryota; kingdom Viridiplantae; phylum Streptophyta; class Magnoliopsida; order Rosales; family Rosaceae; genus Geum; species Geum urbanum. Next base: position 39,905,935 of record OX327010.1, on the reverse strand, counting down.
AAAATGATAAACATTTTACCTATAAGGCTTTACAGCAGAAGTCTTATTCCCCTGAATCCAAACTTTCAGTAGATATTCATAGAAGCTGCAATTGATTCATTATTGTAAAAGTCATTAACACTGACATATGGTAAGAAACCTGAACCTAAGAAAATTACATAAGTCATAAGGTTTGCAGTTACCTGTCACCCATAGCACCAAAAGTTATGGTCGCATATCCTGAACGCCCACTTTCAGGATCAATGTAAATAGGAAGCAAACCGTCATCAGGGAAAGTCTTGTTAAGCTGCACTATAACATTCTCAGCCTGAAATCACCATGCAACCATTCAATTCCACTCACAGAAAAAAAAAAGAAGGATTAATCAACAATTCAGAATTCGCGGACATCATGAGTAGATGACTTAGATCAGACAAACAGTCATTCACACAAACCTTATGCTGATACTTTGGGTCTCCCGTCCGCTGAGAAAGAGCAATAAACTCCACTTGTTCTGTACCAGAGTCTGCCAAGATACTTTCACCCTAGGAGTACAGTATAATGAACTTAAGAATCAGAATGCTACGAAATCAAATTCCAATGCCTGCCTCATATGAATTTAAATTATTAAAAAACTCATGAAAGAGATCTACACATGCCAATTGTAAGTGTTAAAAAACATATTTCATGTTGTTTTTAATGAAGTTTGTGTTCTTAACAGCAAATAAAACCAAACAGGTACACCTGAGGCAAACAAGACCTATAGATCCAGTGGCAATCAAAGTCTTCCACAGTAATTTCAGTCAGATTTTAACATAAAGTCACCCCTGCATCTATTCCTATTAAAACTTAAAACAGCTATTTCTATTTTGAGTGCATTCATTGCCATAAATCGGAATTTAAAATGGAAGTCCATATTGATTGTTTGAAGAGATTGATGAGAATATAACTGCATTCTTCAAACTTACTCCAGTCCAGGAAGGATTGTGTGGCCTTCCATGTGCCAAGTTGATAATGTTGTACGGGATGCCACTAGATGTATCCCATGCAGGCAGCAATCTATCAGCAATCTCTCTAGCCTTATCAAGAAACAGTTTGTCTTCTGAGAGATCATATGCACTGAGAAGTCCACCAACAACTCTGGATAGATCAAAAAACAAGAAATACAAAGTCAGAAACTCTGCTTTTCAGAGCCTAAAAAGGGAGAGGAACCAAACAAAATCCCACATAGTCTATTCTAAAAGGAAGGAAGATTATTTTATATATTCAACCATATATTAAACCTTATAATGCAACCTTATGGTTGTCTCAAATACACTAGCCTCATAGTCCTTATCAAAATCCAGTGAGGTTGCGACCCACCTGCCACAAAAAAGACATTACTTTGATTCAGAAATAGCATTTGATACAAACAAAAGTCTAAATAAATTCAAGAAAAGAGTGATGTGGCATAAAAGCATTAACATAGAGGCTTTTATGTCACATCACTCGAACGAAAATCAGATTGAGAGAATGTTTAGATATAGGACTATATAAAGGGATGATATCAAATGAGGAACCTTTCATGTCCTCTGACATAGGGTAGACACCAAGCAGCCATTAAGGTTATGGTAGCAATGAAAAACTTGCAGTATATGATGTAATAAATATAGGGCATTCACAATTATAAGGGGACCCACATGATGGTTTACAATAATCTGGCCCTATATACTGAAACTGATACAAGGAGATTGTAAACCAAATGATTGTAAAAAAAAAATGATTAAAAAATATAAACCTTCAACTCACTCTCTAGCTTTCTGGAACTGCTCATGAAGACCCATTATATACAGCGTATCAAGAGAGTCCACTAGTGTTGCACCAAGCCCACCAAAGCTATTGACACCATTCTTTGATTGTGGCTGGTCCATAGAGAAAGTAATTGGACGTCAGAAATTATTCTAGGCATTACAAGATGTATAGAAGAAAAACAAAGGTTGTAGGACTCAAATTCAGTGCATCACAGAAAGCTTATGTGAACTAAAAAGCCCCTAATAGCATATGCCTTTCGAAGTAATGATTAACTGGTTTGGATAACACATGAAAGTGAAATGGATAATGATAAACAAGAAATGCTCATATTGCACCTGTAGTTCATCCTGGCCCCATGCATACTTCTCATATGAACTCCATGCATGAATCATGGCTTCTTTTACATTTTGTCTTCTTTGATTGTCGATTGGGTCATCCGGAACAACCTCTTTTTCAACATCCTTGCCATTAGGTAAATCTTCGATCTGAGTATACAATCTACTATTAGCCGACGCACAAAGAACCTATAAATGATAGACTAACAGAACGAACCAATGGGAATTACGAAGGTACAACATGTAGCTCTTGAACAGAAAGAGGGGCAAAGAAAGACTTACCAAACTTTTCAGATGGAACAATTCATCATTCAACTTAGTTATTTCTTCCTGCAAGTCATAAATAAGATCATTCGGTGAAGACAATACAAGCAGCAATTTTTATTAGAAGGCTCGTTCTTTCATCTAATTCATTTGAACAAACACAGTGGATGCTAAAGAATTTAATTACTCCTAACAATTTTCCAGTTCATCAATTCCACATAGAATCAACTTAAAGCTCCTAAAGGCAATAACAGTTGCTGAAGAAAATGCTGTAATCTATCCACACAACACACTAAGATTCAAAAATGCTTCATCAAATCAACCACTTGTTCATCCACAGAACACACTCTCATCAAACTTTCTAAAGAATCAAAATGAGAGAAGCGCCTAGAGGCTACCTCGTGCTCTTTAACAAGAGTCTGACGATCCCAAACAATCAAAGTCGCGCAAACAAACGCTATGAAGAGCAAAGCCAATCGCTTCGGCCGCTTCAGATAATACGCCGGATTACAGTACCTCAATCTCGTCGACGACGATCTGGTCCGAGCCATCATACCACGAAAAACCTAACGCTAACACTCCGATTCTTCAGCTTCGAAATACTGAAATAGAACGATTCCGGCCGCGACGGTCGACGGAAATGAGGATCGGATATTGCGTGGGGCCGGAGAAATAACGGTAGTTTCGGTGTAGGAAGAGTCGGAGTGTGGAGAGAGAGGGACTCGATCTGTGTTAATGTTATGGGGTCAATGTGACATGTCTTTTCTTTCACTCTATGTAGAGAGAACTAACGAGTAAAAACAGCTCTGAGGACACATTTGTCGTCGTCGTCTTCGATGTCGAACCATTTGCTAACGATTCTGGCGCCGGATTTTCTCCTCCTTATGTGGTGTTGATGCTTTGGTTAATTTGGTGCAAGCTGGTCTTATTTCTATTTCCTTCACTGAATGAATCTAAAGGAGAGCAAACTCATTCAATACTAAAACCGGAACAAGACTGAGAGTGACATAATATTTACGATCAGATTGTCAAACTGTTTGCCCACAAAGCTCCAGAGCTCCAGATACTACAACTAAGGTTTCCAAAGATCCAGGTTTTAAATCACGAGCGACTAAATTTGCACCTGATACCTGAAACAAAAGATCCATGAAAAAGCATATATCAAAACTAAATACAGCAGCACATTACCAATGTTCTTGTCACATTATCAAACTTATTAACTTGATATGTAATCTCACCTGCCGGATCTGATTCAGATTACTGTTGTTCTCTCCATAAACATGACCTATCATGCCTCGAGGAATCCTGATCTCAACACTCATCCTGGTTACCGGAGGTGGTTGATTTCCACTGCTCAATTTGCAAAAGAAGATAGAATGCATATCTACATCAGTGATGCTAGTAACCTAACATTATTACAATGGATGAAACTGCAGCGAGGCATGGGCTTATATATACACCTTAACACAAATTTTAATCATTCCATGAGTGCAATCAGGTTCATACAACATTATTGAAGGAAAATAATGTTATTTCAATAAGCCAAGATATATTACCTATGTAAAGATCCACTTCTTGGAGCTAATCCCGAACCAACATCCCCAGTTTCCCTAACGTTACCCTGTCCCTAGACGCGCACAAAAGAAAAGATCTGAGTAAAACAATACAACTATAGAATATGATAATGATAGGTTAAAATTTGCCACATGATAGGATTGATAGGTTAAGTATCAGAATTTCAGAAGTGCAACTGTGCAAGGCACACCAACCTGGGGATTCCACCCTCTAGGAGAAGATCTCTCAAACGATGGACCATGTCCAGGTCTCTCACCTCCATATGCATGCGGAACTCGGTCCATGTGAGACGCACAATGGTGATCCCCGTGTGAAAATGGAGACTGGTGGTCTGGAGGTTGGGATCGAAAACCTGAATGATCCATTCCATGATGGAATCCAACAGGTGAAGGATACGCCCCTGGGGATGTTGGGTTATGCCTCGGTCTAAAGGAGGGGGGAGGCATCTCAGGTAATGAAGACATGTGAGGGGGGACATTAAAGTTTGGATATGTTTGTTTGATAGGGAATATGGTTTCCCGAATCCTACTTGTTATATGGAAGAGTGCATCCTGTACAGACTGCATGCTTCCAATAACCTGCCAAAAACACCATAAGATTATCCTAATAGTCATTTCAGAGAGCTTACTCAGCTTAGGATCTAAAGTCCACATATTTCTGATATAAAGTGCAAGTCACCTGTACAACGTCACCATGTAGGTATACAGATTTCTGAACTTGTTCTTTTGGGAAAATCCGTATACTGGCACCAGTAGCTCGCCTCATTTCATTAATAATGTGGCCACCTTTACCCAATAAACAACCTATCTGCTGTGGATGTAGAAGAAGCCTAGCCACTACTGCAGCACCCGTTCAAATCCAATCTCTGCAATTCGATGCTGCACGCGCATAACAGCTTCTTGTGCTGGGGAAATTTTCTGCTCTGGATGCTGCAAAACATCATACCTTAATCTCAAATACAATTTCTTTTGGTTTGTTCAGATTGCTTGATTTCACAAAATAGGGAACCAAAGAATAAACAATGTAAAGGCTAACAGAACGAAATGCATCACTTTCATGTGTAATAGCACAATGGCAAGGCAAATACAGTTGGTTGATTTCTCATACCTCTAATGCAGATATGATAACAACTCGCTCATCTGAATCAGTTCCAGCATCAACAACCTTGATCGACACACCCGTTTCACTCTGAAAAGTTCGTATGATGGAGCCACCCTTCCCTATCAGAAAACCAACCTTACCTTGTTGGCACAACAACTTGATTACTTGAACACCACCTCTTCTTCCACAGCCATTCTCTGCCCGCTTCCCTCCGCCGGCCCATAATTAGATGAATAGCTCCTGGACTGATGATCAGACAAAAAACCTCGACGAGGAGGAACAGAGTCAACTTGTGCCACCACACCACTTCCATGGTTCGAACACCCTGAAACTTTGGCAGCATTATCCAAAAGGCAACCGGAAATAGACAGTAAAGTTTTCTTCACGGCTGAAAAGTCTCCTGTAATCTGCACATTAACCAGTATCCAATTGATCGCTACTAACAAAGCATTGCCATATTCAACTAATTTATCGAAACTATGAAACAGTTAACGAATGCGGCTACATTACATTACATTAAGCAATCACACCTGTATCAACTCGTCTCCCGGAGAAGCGCACGGCGGAATCTCATCTCTAGGCAACACCCTGACTTGGGCCCCACTCTCCTGCCTGATCTGCTCTGCCGATGGTGGCCCAACTATCCCTAGTCGATCTATCTATAGTTCCCTTTAAATTGCCTAAGTTGTAATGCTGAGAGGAGGAATGATCAATCAAGAACCTTTATTTTTCCTTTTCTGCATTTCTTAGCTTTCTTAGTTGTAGCAGTAGTTAACAAACCCATCATTGGTATCAAGAGCAGGTTCCGATTGGAGGACACTACAGAATCCCAACCCATGTCCACCTTCATCAACACAACCTCCGCCTCTTCCAGTAACTCCCATACATCCACAGCTAGCCCATAGCAGTCACACCATAGAATCTGTCCTGGTTCCAAACTCTACAACCCAGCCCCAAACATTAATCCTTCGATAGAGTACTTACATGATGCAGGACAGGGGGAACTCCACCAAGAACTAGCCTCCATGAGTATGCACAACAACCAAATCCATCAACAGCTATTCCATTAACTAGCCGCCATCAATCACTCCATTGGTACTATTAGTATAGCACCATTAGTTCGTTAATTAAACATACTTACCCAATTAAGTAGGTGATCAACACCTACTCGACCACCCCAAAAGACCACCAAGTAGGCTACAACTTCACCCGCAAGACCGAGCCCATCCGATCGGGCACGCGCCCGACAAGCGCACATCCGAATGCTTGGACCATATGACGGCAAAACAGCTCTATCCCACATCGAAGAACACAAGCAAGTAATAATGTCAACCACCCATATATGTAAGGCATTTACTACAGGTAAGGACATTCAATATCAATTCCATTCAATACTCTAACCTACTTTCTTACACGTTCGCTTGACTGTTACATCCAATACATCTTCTAACTTAGGCATCAGAGCGTTGAAGGCAGACCACCCCTGTCTCGACCATCTGACCGCCCGTTTGTTGTTGTATTCTTCTAACAGTGGGAGCCGAACACCCGAACCCCCGAAGAAAGAGGAGGCACCCGATCATCCGAACAGCCCGAACGTTCGGACGCGAGAGGATTACTCGTACTTGCTTCTGCTAGATTACGTCCCGCGTAATCTGGTAGAACAGTTGGCGCCGTATGTGGGAACCTTATAAATTGCAAACCTCGTATAAACATCACCAACCAAAAACCCACATGCATACCCAGGAGACAAACGTCAGTGACACACCCGTCGAGGAAACACCCCCGAGCGCACGGGCGCGGCAAGTAATGGAGCTGGGGACGAACAGTAGCCCCGGACTGAGCGGCGAAGAACGCGTTGATTGCCTGCTCCAGGAGCTGCGAGAGGCAGCGTTCGAAAGGGACCACGAGCGCCAGGTCCGGCAGAGGCTGGAAGAACGATTGGATGCGCTCGTCAGCCAGCAGCAAACGCAACACAGACGAGGCCCTGCCCGAGAAACCACCATCGCCGAAGAGCAACACCCGTTCGGCAGGACCGACCCCCGACCGGTCCGAACGTCCACACCAGCGGGGGAATCGGCACCCCCGACGGACAACACCCTGATCCTTCGGAGGATGGAGGAGTTAGCGGAGGAAGTCTCGCGCCTACGGAAAACCAAGCTTGCCGGGCAAGGTGGGATGTTCACCCCCCGGGTCAGTCCGTTCTCGGCGCACATACTGGAAAGGGGCAGGGACCTAAACGCGAAGACAACGAAGGTCACTCGGTTCGACGGAAGCGGAGATCCCCGCACGCACATCGATGAATTTCGATCCGCCACGGATGGGACCCGGTATTCGGACTCGACTTTGTGCTTCCTATTCTAGGAGACGCTGTCCGAAGAGGCGAGGAGCTGGTTCTACGAGATTCCGCCAGGCTCCATCCACTCGTTCCTCGAGCTGGCGGAGAGCTTCCAGAGACGCTACAGGCTCCAGGGCAAGTACAATACCACGGGCATCCTCCTGAAGGTCCGCCAGGGGATAGACGAGAGCCTATCCAGCTACATCAACCGATGGAGGGCGCTGGCAAGCACATGCAGGAGTCTCGACAAGCAGATGGCTAAGATCACCCTGATGGACAACATGCTTGCGACACCGTTCGTAGAGAAGTTAGTAAGGAAGGAGCATCTCGACTACGAAGAAATCATGGACCTAATCATACATAAGGCACTAGTGGAGACGCGAGTATACGGGACCACCTCCAAATCCAACACCGACCAACCGGAGAGCACAAACGCCCAACCACAACAGAACACCGACGATAGGGAAGAGTCAAGCGGAGGCTACAAGCGAAATCGGGGTACGCACGAACAGAACAACCAGAGGCCGACCTACCGCGGCCACCAGGGCGCCCGAAACGACCGGGCAAGAGCACCAGCACCACGAGGAACCCACTCCCGAGAGGCCCCTCGGTACCGACTGGCCGAACAGGAAGTCTACGCGATCAATCGACAATCAAACGAGCAGCTACTCCGCTAGCATCGACACCAGATCCAACCGCCAAACAACGTTTCAAATGAAAGGGCCCCGATTGGTCGGACCCCGGAAAGATGATGCGAATACCATCACACCGTCACTCACCGCACCAACGACTGCGTGATGCTGAAGAAGGTACTCAGGGACATGCAGGGAGACGGAAGGATCGCCCTCCCAAGAACCGAGGAGCACCCACGGGAGGCGAACATCGAAACCAGGGGGACTATCAGCACGATATCCGGGGGAAAGCGTAAGGAGGGGACTTCGTCACCCGATCGGGGTGGGGAGGATGAACAAAGCAGGAAGGAGAGAGCTGCCAACCATCAGCTTCACGGCGGAAGACGAGGAAAGAAGCCCGAAAAATAGCACCCTACCGTTTGTGATCGACGCGATCATAGACTGATTCCTCGTGAAGAGAGTGCTGGTAGACAACGGGGCGTCCGTGAACGTGATCTACCTGGACACGTACACGACGCTGGGCAGACCCGAACACAAAATGACACAGGACCAAGAGTGCGTCGCGAGCTTCACCGGTGAAACATCATACCCAATCAGGAGCGACATCATTCAGGTCGGGATCGGTGCCCTCGACTCCCCGCACAGCGAGGTCCGAACGGACTTCATCATCATGGACACACCCTCCCCATACAACGCCATACTCGGGAGGCCGGGAATCAGCCAGTTGAAACTGATCATTGCAGGGAACATGCTGCTGGGCCGGTTCCCGACAGAGCACGGAGTCGGGCACGTCCGAGGCTACAACTACGAGGAGGCAGCAAAGCCCGGGAATAGACAGGAGGTCCTGGCTTTGGAGGAATTAGCGCCGGAAGCAGAGACACAGGATGACCCGCGCGATAGGCTGATGGCAGTGTCCCCCGTCCCCGAACGCGAAGAACTGATGACGATTCAACTATCACCCGACCATCCGGAGAGAACGATCCAGATCGGCGCACAGCTGGCACCCGCGATAGCCGAAGGACTGATCGCACTACTAAAAGAGAAGCATGAAGTGTTCGTGTGGTCATACAAGGACATGCCCGGGATCAGTACGAACATCATATCCCATAAATTGAGCGTCAACACCAGTGCGCGGGCGGTGAAACAGAAACGGAGGGCGTACAAGGCCGAGCATTACGCAGCGATGCACGAGGAGGTGGACCGACTGGTGGGCATCGGGTTCATCCGAAAGGTGGATTACCCGAAGTGGATCTCTAACGCCGTGATGGTGCAGAAGAACAACAAAAAATGGAGGATGTGCATCGATTACAGCGATCTCAACAAGGCATGCCCCAAAGACAGCTTCCCTCTACCAAGAATCGACCAGTTGGTAGACGCGACAGCTAGGCACGAGCTCCTATCGATGATGGATGCGTACTCAGGGTACAACCAGATCTTCATGGACCCTAAAGACCAGGAGGCGACGTGCTTTGTCACCGACAAAGGCCTCTACTGCTACGTAGTTATGCCATTCGGGTTGAAGAACGCAGGCTCCACGTACCAGAGACTCATGAACGCGATATTCGATGGCATGATAGGCAACATCGTGGACGTCTATGTGGACGACATACTGGTCAAGAGCGTTCGGGCGGCCGATCACATCCAAAACCTGGGGACTATGCTCGACGTCCTCATCAGGAACGACATGAGGCTAAACCCGGCCAAGTGCACATTCGGGGTCACGAACAGCAATTTCCTGGGGTATATCGTAAGCCAGAGGGGAATCGAGGCTTCGCCCACCAAGGTGAGGGTGATCATCAACATGAAGCCGCCCGTCAAGAAAGCAGACCTACAGAGCCTCACGGGCAAACTCCCATCTCTAAACAGGTTCATATCTCGCTATTCGGACAAATGTGCCCCGTTCTTCAAAGCCCTCCGAACGACGAACAAGCGAGAGGTCGTGTGGATGCCCGAATGTGAAGCATCTTTTTTCCAGATCAAGGAATACCTGGCCTCGATCCCGCTCCTATCCAGACCCATCCGAGGGGAGGTACTGTACATCTACTTGGCCGCCTCCCTCACGGCCGTCAGCTCAGCCCTCGTCCACAGGGAAGACTACACGGACCTGCCCGTTTTCTTTTCAGGGAATGGCATAATGGGCCCCGAAACCCGATACCCCACAATCGAGAAGATGGCGCCCGCACTCATCATCGCCGCCCGACGCCTGAGGCCATACTTCCAAGCACACAGCATCCACATCCTCACAAACACACCCCTGCGCCAGATCCTGCAATTGCCCGACCACAGTAGCCGCCTGGCGAAGTGGGCGGTCGAGCTCTGTGAATTCGACCTCTAATACAAACCCCAAACGGCAATAAAGGGACAAGCAGTGGCAGACTTTATCGCCGAGTACACGGAGGCATAAACAACACCAATCGGCGCGCCCGGCGGCCCGACGGTAGAGGCATCCGACAAGCCAGAGGTCAAGGGAGGACCACTATCGGAGTGGAACCTCTACGTCGACGAATCATGCACAAAGAAGACAAGCGGCGCCGGGATCATCCTAACCGGGCCAGGAGGGGTAAACACGGAGTACGTCCTCAAGTTCGAATTCAAGACAACCAACAACGAGGCCGAGTACGAGGCGCTCATCGCAGGACTACAATTGGCCAAGAACTCGGAGGCGCCCAACCTGAACATATTCAGTGACTCACAGTTGGTGGTGAGTTAGATCGAGGGCGAATTTCAAGCAAAAGGGGAGTCCATGATCGCCTACCTCAGGCACGCGAAAGCACTGATCAACAAGTTCAAATACGTCAATATCAACCACATACACCGAGGACTCAACGCCAAGGCCGACAGGCTGGCCCGATTGGCCACGGCTCTCGTCCATTCGGGACCAGGGCAGCGGATAGTCGAAGTACTGCGATGACCAAGCATCTCGGGAGTAGAGTAGATCCTGGCGATCGAACCACATGAGCAGAGCTACATGGACATACTCATCGCGTATAAGGCTAGGGGAGAGTTACCAGAGGACAAGCGAGAGGCCAGGACCATCGTCGCACGGGTGGCAAACTTCAGCATGCGCGATGGCATGCTTTATCGGCGAGGAAAGACTTGGGCGAGTGTTAAGTGCGTCACTCCAACAAAGGGCAACACAATTCTACAAGAAATACACTTAAGCACGTGCAACCAACATGCGGGAGCAAGATCGATTGCGCACAAGGCCCTCCGGTGCGGATTCTGGTGGCCCACCGTCCACGCGGACGCCACAACACTAACGAGCAGGTGCCACCAGTGCCAGCTACACGCACACCATTACCATGCGCTCACCGTCCCACTTTCAATACTCCTATCGCCAGTCCCGTTCGCACAGTGGGGACTGGACTTAATCGGGGAACTCCCAAAATCGAAGGGGCAGTACAAATACTTGACCGTTATCATCGACTACCACACCAAGTTCATTGAGGCTCAGCCGATGATAAAGATCACGACATAGAGAGTCGAACGCTTCCTTTGGTGGTTCCTCTTATGTCGCTACGGGACCCCGATCAGCATCATCACAGACAACGGACCACAATTCAATGATCCTCGACTCGCAGCCTTCTGCAAACGACAAGGAACAGAGCTCATATTCGCGTCACCCGCGCACCCTCAGACGAACGGACAGGTCGAAGCAGCAAACAAAATTATCAAGGCAGGCATTAAGAAGAAAATTGAAGACATCGAGCCCGGGGATGTAGGATACGGGCGCTGGCCCGAAGTCATCCCAGAGATCCTATGGTCCATCCGAACGACCGCCAGCACGGCCATAGGCGAAACCTTGTTCAGCCTGACGTTCGGAACTGAAGCAGTGCTACCGTTAGAAATCACCCACCAGAGCCCACGGATTGAGGGGTACGATCCGAACACGAACAAGGAAGGGCTACGACTCAACATCGATCTACTGGAGGAAATGAGGGACACGGCACATCTCCACAATGCCGCGAACAAGAAGAGAATCACCCGATTATACAACCAGCGCATTCGGGTTCGATCGATCCAACAGGGGGACTGGGTCATGAAGGCAATACAACAGAAAGTCAAGGCACTCCGTCCATCGTGGGAAGGCCCGTACGTCGTGGACGAGGTGGTCAGCTCTAGCACTTTTTACCTTAACGACATGCAAGGTCAAAGGCTACGACACCCGTGGAACATCCAACACTTGAGGAAGTACTTTCATTAAGTTTTGTTATGTTATGTACTTGGTTCCTCTTGTTACGTTTTATATCTTCTTGATCCGCCCATCCGCCCACTCGGGGACTGGGGATCGATTATTCGCACTTATGTAACACTTGGTGAAAAAGAGAGCAAAAATGTGTAAAAGAGCAAGCACACGCATACGGAAGGAAAAGAAGAACTTTATTGATAAAAAAGGGCACAAGGCCAATTACAAAAAAAAAACCTACACGATTACAAAAAAAAAGAGGAAAAAATAACTACTCTACATCCGCGCCCGTCTGCTCCTCTACCGCCCCATCCACTTGCCCCGCCTCCTCCTGCTGTTGAGGTTGCTCGCCCGCATCCGCCTGCTCCTACTGCTCAGTGGAGGGACCAGCAGCTCCACCCGCGTGCTCATTCAGGTGGGCCCGGTAACGCACCACGTCAATGAAGAGGGCCACAACCAACCGGAAGGAAGTTACCTGCTCTTCCGCCTCGACCGTCACCAACTCCAAGAAATCGTTAGACTTCTTGAAGGCAGCAACGACCTCAGCACGGGTTAGCTCGACCCGCTCCGGCGTCCAGGCACAACGCTCGGCCTCCATCAACCTGGACTCCATCTCTGCAACGCGGTTGGCAGCTTCCGCGCGCACACGCTCCACCTCGGCAAGAGCGCTATCGCGTTCGGCCTTCAGCACGGCCTCCCGCTCAGCAACCTCCTGGAGCTCCCGGGTCAGCTCGTTCACCCGGGTGGCCTTCCGCTCGGCCAGCTCGTTTGCCTTGGAGAGCCCAGCCTGCAGCTTCTCACGGGTCGCGGTAGCCTCACGAGCTTTAGCTCTCAACCTCATCTGCTCCACTAAGGTCTCCCGCGCGCGCAGCTGAAAAATTTGGTGCTGCAGCTTGGTGCACGCGTTGAAGACCCGCTCAAGATTATCGGGAGCAGGGCCAAAGCTCGACTAAAGCAGCAGCTAGAGCGAAGACACCCATCACCGAGGGCCTGACGGATGGCCTAGACAGCATGACCAACCGTATCGCCCTCCCCAGCAGCACCAGCAGCATCCGCCCGTTCACGCTTCTGGGGACGGGAGGACTCGCCTTCAGGAACGGGCGACCCAGCAGAGAGATCTACACCACTAGATTAGGAAGCCCGGTTCCTTGAGCCCGAGTTCAGGGAGGCCTCCCACCGGTCCCTTTGCTTCACACGCCTTTGGACGCGTTTGACCTGTCTCTGCTCCTTTTCGCTGGCAAGTCGCTCTCGCTCCGAACGGTCGTGGCTCCGGGCAGCAGACGACCCCCTGGGAGGCGGACGAACGGCCCCTTCGGCAGCAGCACCAGTAACAGGCACCCGGGGGACTATGACGGTAGGCGTCCGCACGGAAGGGGCGTGATCGGCCACATCTGGCGCATGGATCCTTGCCTGAATGGTATCCCCAAAAACCAGCCCACCTTGCGGGTCATCGACAACCCAGCGTAAGGTCTCAGCGCTCGACAGCAGGAGCTCCATGCGGCGCTGGAGGGCCTCGTCCTTCTCAGTGGCCTTGGACTTGGTCATTTTGGCTGCAAGATAAACAACAAAAGGTTAGTAAGCAAGTTATCAAGTACACTACGTATGCATGCAAAAGTAACAGGTACTAGAATCCCGAACAGACCGGGTTCTCGGGCGAGACGCCTGTGCTCGATCAAGTCCCAGTGGCACGCCACCCAAAAGTGTCTCGCCTCGGGTGCCGGGTCGAAGACATACTTCAGGCGAGCAACCCTGGCCTCCTCCACAAGCGTCATCGGGTATTCGTTGGTGTTCAGCGGGTAGAAACGCTGGGGGACTCGATCAATGCGGTGGGCGTTGGTCGCGAACTTTGGGGAGAAGGACCCGAACTCCCAGTCGCCTCCGACCAGGCAGTTGATCGTGCGCCATGAGGTCGACGAGCTCGGCGAGCTCGACGGGTCAACCAACTACCACTTCACCCGAGGCTCCACGGTGAAGGTGCCCGAATCCCTTCGTCGGGAGGAGTGTTTGAGGAGGAAGAAGTGCAGGAACTCCGCCCGCGTCGGGTGGTCGAGGCCGCTCAGGCGGAAGACGTTGAAGAAAGCCACCAGCGTTCGGGTCAGCGTGGGCCCGCACTGACCGAGCGTGATCCGCAACAGCACCAACATGTACTGGAAGAATGGGTGCAGAGGGAGCTTGACACCCGCCTTCAGATGGAACTCGCTGAGGCATATGTGACCCGGCGACGGCCGTGTGAACGTCTCGCTCTTCCCCGGGACCCTCGGCTTCACGGACTAGGGGATATGGTAATCGCGCGCCCATCGTGACATCTCTTTCACCGAGGGCGCACGCTCGGGCTCTTGAACAGGTACCCCATCAGGAAGCACCCAATGAATGCGCCCACCCTCTGCCAGTTGGGGCAAGGGACCCCTTTGGTGCGCACGCTCCTCACCTCACGGCCCTGAGGAGGAAGACCCACCCAACGAGCCCGACAAAGAAGAAGAATCCCCCAACCCGATTACTTCGACAGCCGTTTGTACACGTCTCTTCCATCAGCTGCACGACAGGAGACACATTAGGGATATAACGCAAGGGCGTCACACTCATCACGGAGTCGGACGAGTAGTCTGATCTGCTCGTGCACGGACTACAGCTAAACCACCCCGCCCCCGGTACGTACACCCGTTCACGCGACATATCACTCGAAACTTTTATCGGTTCCATCTCCTAGACGCACGCACGCAAAACCCACAAACACTTAGAAAAAAAATCCTACCAAAAATAAGAAAAAACCCAGAAATTCACCCCAACACAGATCAAAACAGCCCTACCTCAAGAACACGCCTTGTTCTTGAGATGAAAACCCAGGAAAAGCCCAGAAACAAGAAAACCAGAAACGGCAAAGACGCCGGAAAAGCAAAGAAACAGAACAAAAAGCAACAGAAACAGTTCGGAACCTTACCAGAAATTGAGATTGAATGCTTGAAGATGAACGTTGACGATGATACTCCGGTAAGAAAGCAACACAGAACTCAGAAAACGATGAACAGGGAGCAAGGTAATTTTTGCAGAGCTTTAGTAAATGTGAAAACGATGGAGGAAGACGACACTACGAAGGCATATTTATACTGATCCGACGATATACGCGAACGAACGCCAGCCGTTCATTTTTCGCGTGTCCACCGTCAGATGGTGACACGTGTCAGCGAGGCGGTTTACTTACTCGCCTAAGTAATCGCGCTCACCCTTCGGCTTCCTGCCTCGGTTTCAAACCCTAGCACGATCTCCCATGACTCGCCACGTGTTAGCCATGCAGCACCCCACACTCCCACGCGCGTGACGCCTGACCTTCGAGCAGTTACTACGTCACCAGCATTAATTACACTGGGCACGCCAGCATTTATTGCGCCGGCTAGCATTTATTACACAACGGTTCCTAAGAAGAAGTTAAAAGGAATGTCACCTCAAGTGTCTCGTCAGAAAGATCACCCCACCCAAGGCACGTAAACACACATCATGACTCTAGCCATTCAGACTATCGCTCGCACGACCAACACGATCAAACGCTCCACAATCTCACGGGCAAGTAAACGCCACCCCACCAGGTTAGTACAAGACCAGAGGCGTCTCGAAAGAGGTCAACGCCACGCGTTTCCTTTCGGCATGCACGCGCTCAAGGCAAGACCATTTAGACGTCCCGAAGGAGGCTGACAGTCCTCGTCCCCTCTTCGGCATGCGCATGCTAAATGTACCGTAGACGGTGCATGGTATCGTCTCCCTGGCTCTGTTGGCGAAGCCGGAGCACAAGCGGCTGCTTGTGAGTCCGCGCCTAGACACCCAGTAATAGGTGACCCACCGTTCGGGCTACGCAGCACGGAAGTGGCTAACGTCACTCGTTACCTTCCGGGGTGCGCCAACAGCAGCACCATTCGGGCGGCTCGAAAGCGGCACGCACCTTTCAGAGCGCACCCCAAATGATGGGCGACTCGGGAGTGGCCCCATTACTTCCGAGGGCATAACGTTACCATTCGTCGAATTAGGCGGCACGATAGCGGCAAGTTCCTTTCGTGCGCGCGCTAAACCGATGAGCGGCATGGGCATGCTGTCGTCGTCCCTCCGTGCGCGCTGCAACACATGTACGTAACGGTCGGGGCCCCACCGTTGACGCTACGATAGGTCGGCGCCGAGGGTGAGGATCTTCTCTCGGGCACCTAAGCAAGACCGTTCCGAGGCTTAACGGCTCCAAACAGTACGATTCATTGAGGAGTCGGGGTCAGCTCGGATCCATCCATACATTAAGAAAGACCGTTCTGAGGCTTCACGGCTCCAAACAGTACGATTCGTTGGGGAGTCGGGGTCAGCTCGGATCCACCCATGCATTTCATGAAAGACCGTTCTGAGGCTTAACGGCTCCAAACAGTACGATTCGTTGGGGAGTCGGGGTCAGCTCGGAACCATCCATGCATCCGCATACACGCATACATCAAACACATTCACTCAAAACATCACCCAAATCATATCGCACGATCATACACACATTCGCATACATTCGCATACATCCACATACATCCGCATACATTCACATACTTACCCCTACTTGTATATCTGCACTACATGCACACATTCACTCCTACATACTAACATACATCCGCATACACAAACATACACATCTATCCGCATAGCTCCACAGGCGCACGCCCGGGCACACAGCTCCAAACAGCAACATTCGTTTGGGAGTCATACACCCGGATATGGAAGCACCCAAATAGGTACACAATCGGACGCACAGGTACCCACTCCGTCAGGCGAGCCCTTTCTTGACCGGAGAGTTGGGGAACTTAGGGGTTACAGGACCACGCATCACTGCTCAATCGGATAAGTATCTGTTTAATCGCACGAACCTTTTTTCAACTCCCCAATCAAGAAAGATCTCTTTGACTTGGGGACTTGGGGGACTTGTTAGTATAGCACCATTAGTTCGTTAATTAAACATACTTACCCAATTAAGCAGGTGATCAACACCTACCCGACCACCCAAAAGACCACCAAGCAGGCTACAACTTCACCCGCAAGACCGAGCCCATCCGATCGGACACGCGCCCGACAAGCGCACATTCGAATGCTCGGACCATTGACGACAAAACAGCTCTATCCCACATCGAAGAACACAAGCAAGCAACAATCTCAACCACCCATATAGGTAAGGCATTTACTACAGGTAAGGGCATTCAATATCAATTCATTCAATTCCATTCAATACTCCAACCTACTTTCTTACACGTTCGCTTGACTGTTATATCCAATACATCTTCTAACTTAGGCATCGGAGCGTTGAAGGCAGGCCACCCCTGTCTCGACCATCTGACCGCCTGTTTGTCGTTGTATTCTTCTAACAGTGGGAGCCGAACACCCGAACCCCGAAGAGAGATGAGGCACCCGATCATCCGAACAGCCCGAACGTTCGAACGCGAGAGGATTACTCGTACTTACTTCTGCTAGATTACGTCCCGCATAATCCGGTAGAAACAGGTACCACTTCCACTCACCACGACAACTCACCCATTCTCATCTGCCCCAGTCTTCTCCACAACACCACAACCCACATATCCTCTAAGGAGCAACATGAGATGTTATGCCTGCCCGGAAAAGTGGTCCCCGACGCACTCTTGTGCTAAACCCGTGATGGTCATCTTTGAATGTCTCTCTCCGGTCTCAGAGGACACACCCCCACTGCGCAAAACGCCGAAATTAACACAGAGGAGGAGCTAGCTCCACTACCATTAAATGCCATCACACACTCTTCTAAAGGCAAGATGATAAATTTGGCCGTACCATTATCATTTTTGTGGACTGTGGGTCCGCGTCGAATTTTCTAAATCCATCTGTGGCCCGGGAATTGGGCTTGCGTATTGAGCCCGTTAAGAATGCCCATTTTAAATCGGCTACGAGCCAATCCATTAAGCCCAAAGGCCGAGCTCTGAATGTGAAGAGTACCAGCTTAATGACTCATTTTTCCCACTTCCAATTGATGACTGTGATTTACTTCTCGGTGCAGAATAGCTCAATTCATTGGGATTCATAGGCTGGAATTTCTTAGCCAAAGTGATGATGTTCCAGTCGAATGGGAAATTTCACGTGCTGTAAGGCATTACCAAATCCCAACCCCAAACAGACCCCAATACCCTCTTAGCCTTACTTCCCCCGTCCCATATCACCCCTTGACCCTTTCCACCATTCCATCTTCCCCACTTACCCTGCCCTCCAAACCCTTCTTACCCTTCATGCCTCACTCTACGAGGAACCAACCACACTACCCCCAAAACGAACCATTGATCACCGCATTAAACTTAAGCCGAACATGGGACCTATCAATGTTTGTGGTTATCGCTATGCCATATCCCAAAAGACTGAGTTAGAAAAGCAAGTCGATGAGATGTTACAATCGGGCAGAATTCGACCAAGCACCAGTGAATTCTCGTCTCCAGTACTACTTGTCTAGAAGAAAGAGGGAGAATGGCGGTTTTGTGTGGACTATCGTGACCTCAACGCCATAACCGTCAAGGATCGATTTTCCATTCCAGTAGTGGATGAACTACTAGATGAACTCCACGGGGCTAAATACTTCTCCAAGTTGGACCTCCGCTCCGGCTACTACCGAATTCGTATGCATGAAGAGGATATCCACAAGAGGCATTTCAAACTCATGAGGGCCACTATGAGTTTGTCATCATGCCATTTGACCTTTCGAACGCACCATCCACCTTCCAAGCTCTTATGAACACATTATTCAAACCTCATCTTCGTAAGTTTGTGCTTGTGTTTTTTGATGATATTTTGATTTACAGTGATGATCTTGCTTCTTATGAACAACACTTAGCTACAGTGTTTACTATACTGCAAGAACTTAGCTGAAAGTGTCAAAATGTGCATTTGGTCAGTCTAGGGTCCAATATTTGGGCCATGTCATCTCAGCCAATGGTGTCTCTGTGGACCCCGAGAAGGTGTCTTGTATCAAGTCATGGCCCAAGCCCACAACAGTTAAAGGTCTTAGAGGCTTTCTGGGACTCTCAGGGTATTATCGTCGCTTTGTGAAAAACTATGGCACCATTGCTCAGCCATTGACGACGATGTTGCATGAAGGGCAATTTCATTGGTCCCTCAAAGTAGAGCAGGTGTTCGAACTATTAAAGGAGGCAATAATTAGTGAACCAACGCTTGCCTTGTCGGACTTATCTCAACCGTTTATAGTCGAAACGGACGCCAGCGGAGTTGGAATCGATGTTGTCCTCACTCGGCACAAACACCCGATTGCCTTCATCTCCAAAACCCTCTCAGCATCCAATCAGGCTCTGTCCGCCTAGCTACGATAAAGAGATGTTGGCCATTCTTCACGCCGTAGAGAAGTGGCGACCTTACCTCTTGGGTCATTCCTTCATTATCCTCACAGATCATCAACCATTAAGTCACCTTGTGAACTAGCGAATTACTACACCGGCGCAGGACAGGTGGCTGACAAAACTCATAGGGTATGACTTCAAGGTGGAATATAAGTCGGGTCGAATAAACATAGTTCTAGACATCCTGTCCCGTAAGTCTGAACTCTATAGCATCCAATCGGTCTCTGCTCTCATTTTTTAGGGAATACAACAACTCGAGGCAGTGTGTACAAGAGACAAAGAGGCCCAAGAGATCATGGAGGCTTTGCACAATGGTCGCCCAACTAAGCAGGGATTTCAATTACAAGGTACTCATTTACTCTATAAGAATAGGTTGTTTGTCCCAACTTCTTCCTAGTGGAGAACCAAACTACTACATGAGTTCCATGCCTCCACACAAGGGGGTCACTCAAGATACCTCCGGACTCTTGCCCGACTCAAACATAGTTTTTCCTGGCCCGATATGAGATCGGATGTTCGCAACTTCATTGCCCACTGTGACACACTTGCCAATGCAAATCCTATGGAGCTATCAATCCCTCCGATCTCCTTCAACCGCTACCCGTTCCCCAAGAGGTATGGGTTGATATCTCTATGGATTTTATTGATGGGTTGCCGGTATCCAATAGGAAGAATGCGATATTTGTTGTGGTGGATAGATTGTCAAAGTACTCGCATTTTGTGGCCATTTCCCACCCCTACACTGCTAATACTATAGCTGAGATATTTACCAAGGAAATATTCCGTTTACATGGTATGCCAAGGTCTATTGTATCAGACCGGGATCCAATATTCCTCAACAACTTTTGGACATCATTCCATCGACTGCATGGCACTTCATTATATCATAGCTCCTCTTATCACCCTCAGTCAGACAGGCAAATAGAGGTGGTGAACCATACCCTTGAACATTACCTTCGTTGCTTTGTTCTTAATGAACCTAGTAAGTGGAGTGAGTTGTTGCACTGGGCAGAGTGGTGGTACAATACTACTCACCACTCTACAATTCAAATGTCTCCTTTTGAAGCGGTGTATGGGAAGCCCTCACCTACTATCCTCCACTACTTGCCTAGTAGTTCCTCAGTACACGAGGTGGATATTGCGCTAAGGAACAGAGATGAGCTCCTAGCCACACTTAAGTCCCACAAAACTACTGCTCAACATCGAATGAAGCAGGTAGTGGATAAACATAGGACAGAGCGTGAGTTCCAAGTTGGCGACTAGGTTTTCTTACGCCTCCAACCTTACCGGAAAAAGTCTCTCATCTCTAGACAGTCCCATAAGCTCGATGCTTGCTTTTACGGACCTTTCCAAGTCACCAAATGCATTGGCACTGTAGCATACAAGTTGGCTATGCCCCTAGCTCTAAGTTACATCCTATCTTCCATGTATCATTGCTCAAACTGAGGATTGGCCAGTCTACACCACTTTCCCAGACCCTTCCAGAGTTTGTCGATACTGGAGAGTTTGTATGGAAACCAAAACAGGTCCTTGACATGGGAATGGAACGTAAGAAGAATAGATCTGTGACCAAATGGCCGATTGAGTGGACAAGATTACCAAGAAAAGACGCAACATGGGTATTAGCACACCACATTATTTCTCGATTCCCAAACTTTGCTAACTGAGGACGGGTTACGTCTTAGGGGGGAGGATTGATGCAACCATCTCACCAAAGTATTTACCATTATGTAGCCCAAGTGCATTGTAACCCATGGTGGCCCAACTATCCTTAGTCGATCTATCTATAGTTCCCTTTAAATAGCCTAAGTTGTAATGCTGAAAGGAGGAATGATCAATCAAGAACCTTTATCTTTCCTTTTCTGCATTTTTTAGCTTTCGTAGTTGTAGCAGTAGTTAACAAACCGATCATACTTACTCTCCTCTCTTTCATCGCAGAGTCCACACTTTTCAAAACCGAATAATTTTACCTCTGTCAATTTTTAACCCAGTCGGTAACTTTTGTTTTGGAAAAAAATGCACACCACAAAAAATAAAAATAAAAAAGTGTGTCTATTCACACCTCTAAAATTGATTTTCACACCTCCTCTACATTTTAAGACTTGTGTTCCCATATTTGCCCTCATCCTTTTCTTTTGTTGCACCTCTTTCGTTCTTCTCAATCTACTACCTCTACAATCACTGAGCAGCCACACTAAACCCAAATCATTGGCTCTGAGTTCTACTTCTGGGTCTCTGATTAAGCAAGTCAGTTAGATTAATAAATATCCAAACATGATTGAGACTTGAGTTTCTGGATTCAACCCAAGTACCAAAATCCAATCTTTCAAATTGAGTAATGATAGATGCAAAAGCACCATCAAGATACCGTATTATTATGTCGATTGTATCAATGTAGTTGATGGCAAATAGAAGTTATTACCCGCAAAAAATTGATAAAAATAGGATTCAAGAATACAAGAAACACAAAATATGCGAAAGCCAGAAATTTGGCATACTCGACCACTGAACACAAAGTACACTACTAACCTAACTTAGACTAAACCAAAAACCATGAAACTTTAACAAAAGACACTAGACACAGTGGTGGACTAGCACACAAAATTTTAGGGTATTTGGAGATGTTTTCGTTACCAAGATAATTCGGCTAATCTATAGCTAATGCAGAAAAATGTAAATTTTTAAAAGTAAATATTCATGAAAACAGATAGAGATGAATGTTAGGAACTTCGCTCCACCCTAAATATGCTCGATATACCCAAACCCTAACTTTAACAACAATGGATGAAAGTTTCTCATGCATGAGCTATGATTAAATCACATACATATTACACTCTCTTACTTAGCATGTTATCCGGATTGATTACCTAGCTTAACGTGATCTTAAACTAAGAGTCAAAGTACTATGATGGGTCCAAATCTACCTAAACTAAGTCATTAAGATTTATATAGTATTTAAGAAACAACAAGATTTCAAGAGCTACTATGATGAGTGCTCTTTCATCACCTAGGATTTACTTCACACAAGTTATCACAGAGGGTTTACTTATCTCTATAGAATATGCAATGATATGATGGTCATGTACATATCCAAGACAATAGATCCTATCACATGTATCTAAGTGTTGACCCAAAAAAACATATAGTAGAAATCATCAATGATATGATAGAGAGTAAAACTCATCCAATAGTTGTCAAAATCACAAGGGGTTCAAAATTGAAACATATTTAGGGATTCGATCAGCCCCTAATTAGGGAAGTTTAACTACTCATAGTCAAGATAATACAGTATAAAAACCTGATGGAGAATGAAGAATAAACCAAAATCCCTAAAATTCTCTGATGGGTACATTCGATGAGTCGAGAAACTTCATCGACTAGTCGAACTGGGACGACTGTAACTCCTTCTTGCGGCTCTTCTTCTCTTCTCAAGTTTCTCTCTCTGAAAAATCAACAACCCTATTTTGTTTTTCAAAATATGCTTATATAGGTGTGATCTTGGGTCACTTCTCATCAATGTAGGGTTGATTCATCGCCACATGAACTTTCCACGTCATCATTCCTTATTTGAATAGAATTCTCCTTTTATTGCTCCTTCTTGTATTTTCCTCCAAATAACCTAAACAAACAAAAACATAATTAATTACTGAAGACCACTACAAGAAAATGCTTTTTTTTTGCGACAGGAAAAAAGTGTCATAAATGAGAAAAAAGCGTTGCAAAAACGTTTTTGCGATAGGTTTGGGATGATTGTTGAAGCATCATAAAAATTTCACGTTGCAAATACTCAACAAGTTTTTACGACTCTTGGTTGCTGCCTCAAAAACGTAATTGCGACGGTTTTGCGACAATTCATTTGTGTCGCATGAAAATCGTCGGATTTACTGAAAAAATATTTGCGACATTTTTATCTGTCGCAAAAGGCTTTTAACTTTTACGACACTTTTTTGCGACATCTAATGTCGAGTCATCAATAATTTTTCCGACACTAAATTGCGACATAAATGAATGTCACAAAAAATATATTTGCGACACTTTTTTTTAACCGTCGCAAAAACAAAATATGTCTTCTCATCCAAATTCATTTATATAATATATATATATAATCTTTAATAACATTTCAATATAAAATTCAAACTGCATTCAATCTAAATTGTTGTAGAATATGCACGATATCAGTAATATGTCTAATGTTCAAATTGACAAGTAATAAACATAATAAGTTCAAAGTAGCATGCAAATCCTAATATTTTAATAACTTGTCCTCCCAGGCAAACACCATCTCTCGATTACTTCTCCAAATCTGAAAAAACAAAATAATAAACAAAATATGAGATTAGAGTCTACGGAATAAGTTATTTATAACTTATATTGACATATTGTTACTGTGACTTAATACCAACATTGATTATATTGAAGGTCTGCCATTAAGACAATCATTGGTGCCTTTTCTCCAATTGAGAGTTTGCCTCATCAATCTATATATTAAAGTTGAATAAAGAAATGTAAGTTTCATAAATCTTAGTCTATCGACCACTACTTGCATACCAAGATGGGCCATCACCATATTCAAACGTGAACACACATCATTATACTTCACTTTCTATGTTTTTCGGCTGAGATTCATAGCTCAATTTCATGTCATCCATCTTGGATTGCCATTTGATTTCTATCTGCTCAATTATGTTATTTTGGTCAACATCAGCAGTTTTAGAGTTTTGACCAAACACTTGAGATTGTGTGACACCTCTTCCGTACATGCGACCATGCCCATTAGTATCATCTCCCATCACTTGGTGAATATCTATTATTGAAATGCATCAAATTGTTCTTCTTCTGGCTTTTCCTCCAAATATTCATTGAATTGACTCTGTAAAATAGGTTAAAGTTGTCAAAAACAAAAAACTCTTGTTTATAAAAGCAGTAGCCTCGTAAGGCCTAGTTGACAAGGCTTCATTTTGTTGTCTATTCAGCCACTTAATGTGTAAAACTGAAATAAATTCAACAAAAATAGAGTTGTGTAGTGTGCATATATGTTACGGGTATCCAACAAATTATATATACTATCTAAGTATATAAATGCATTGAATGGATTATTCTTACAATAACAGCAGCTGATATCCAACAGATTATATATATATTATCTAAGTATATAAATGCATTGAATTGATTATGCTTACAATAACAGTAGGAGCCTCATCATCATGAATGTTAACTTGTGCACCATCAGCATTCTTGGTTTTCTTTACTTGTATTTTGATAAACATGCTAATACAATCAAATTTCTCTCCTTTCGACGTCATCTTTAGTATGTGATGAAAGGGTCCAACCTTAGATTAACTAGTAATCTAGGATCACGTTTTAACGACAAGACTTAAACCACAGATTTATATAAATTTTTTGACATAGTTTCCTCTCCGAAGTGGACTACCAGAAACCTACAAGAAAATCACACTTCAGATTCACACAAACAATACCATGATAAACTAATGATAGGCTGAAACCTACTGAGGTGAAAGATGACTGGTGGACTCAAGCCTTCGACGACACTTGACCAGCTCAGAAAACCTTGCAGTCTGGGCAACAGAAACTGAAAGACCCAGAAAAAGGCAGATAAAACATAAAAACGTTAGCGTGAGCGGAAAAAAAAAATCACAATTAGTGAAATCAGTAAAATATTCTATATATGCCTTTCCGCTGATTTCTGTGAAATCATGCGAGTTCAATATAATAAACTGAACAAAATATGGAGGTGGGTGCTCAGGGTGTTTGTCCTAACCTGAAGCGACTTCATGACTATAAATACAAGGTGATGGGATCATCTAAGGTGTTTGTCCTAACCTGAGATGATTTGGGTCGGTAGAGTGTTTATCTTAACCCGGTCTGACCCGACTACTTAGTGATCAACCGACTAGTCCAAGCATCGATGCAGAAAATAAAACCATCACAAACATACCTCTATGCAGAAAATCATGGCACAGTATTGTGAGTAAACCTTTTATTTTCACAGTCTTAGCGAGTTCATATTTTTATCAGTATTCTCTACAGTTTATTTTAGAGCTTTTAAATTTGGAGGTTTATTTGTGATGGTTTGTTTAGTTGCATCGATGCTCTAGCTATTCAGCTGATCACCGAATAGTTTAATTAGGGGAGGTTAGGTGGCCTTGTCTTACCCAGATCGACTCAGGTTAGGTAGTCTGGGCGAGCACCTCTTTTTGTATACAGTTATATAATTTTGAACTCGCATTATTTCACAAGAAATAGCGGAAAGGCATATAGTTGCAGTTTTACAGATTACTCAGTTTATGATTTTTTGTTCACTCGCTCTAACGTTTTATGTTTTTATGCCTTTCCCTGGAACATTTTAAAAAAAAAATTGCCTAGATTGCAGGTTACGCGGTTGAAGTCGTGATCGTCCAAAGTGTGAAGCATGACAGTCTACAACTTCTGTTTACTCGGGGTAGGTTCTCAGTCAAAGTTCAGGATTTCTCGTGTTAAGGTAGCTGTTACCGATTAGGCGGTGCTAGATACTCTAATATGAGTCCTGCAATACATATCCTAGATTACTATGGTAATCTGGGGTGGGTCTTGTCAGCATCAAATTAATAGAGGCACCTAAATCTAATAAAGCACCAGAAAACCTATTATGTCCAAAAATACATGGAGGTAGCTTTCTTTGTAGCACATCAGATACCTTTTCACTCAAAGCTACCATCTCGGTTGGCCTATACTTCCTCTTAGCTTTACAAATTTCTTTGAAAAACTTTGCATACTGTGGAATTTGTTTGAGTACTTCAAGTAAAAGAATGTTCACTTGAACCTCTCTAAAGATCTCCAATACATCATTGGCCATGTCATCTTTCTCTTACTTCTTTAACCTGTTAGGAAAAGGGAAGGGAATGTCAGTAGAAGAAGGTTTAGAAGTTACCTGCCCATTTTTTAAAGTCGTTGCTCCAGGAGAATTTTGACCTTTCAAGGATTTTCTCGACGAGTCGAAAGCATGCTACTACCTGGTTTTGGATTATTTTTCGACGGGTCAAGATTTTCATCTTGACAGGTCGAATGCATGCTACTGTGAAGTCCAGGATGATTCTTTGACGGGTCAAGATTTTCGTTCGACCCATCGAACAGAAGCTGTTGAATTTCCTGACGGGTTGTAAAATACAATCGGCTCAAGTACCGGTTCCTCCAATGCTTGTGACCTAATTTTAGGCTCTGGAACTAGCTCTAACACTTTCTCACTCCTTAAATCCATAGCATGCACATCACGCTCATTCCTTGGATTAAGCTCAGTCTTACTACAAAGTGCTCCAAAGTTCTGTTGAGTCAAGAATTGTTACACATGGCTCATCTGACGCTCAAGAAGCTATATAGATTTCCCATGTTGCTAAATTATGGTCTTGACTTCTTGACTAAGAGTACTTATAGCGACATTAGTCCCATCCAACACTTTCTTGTTGTCCGACATCATCTGATGAAATAATGCTTCTATGCTTGAGGTACATGTGGATGTTTGAGGTTGTAGAAGGGGAGCTTGATACTGGTGTACGTTGTGACTACCTTTGACCATATTGTTGTTCATCCTCTCTAGGCGATTTTGGTGCGAATCCAGGTGGGTTAGATGAAGGATTTAGCACATTGTTGCTCTTGTAGCTGAGAAGTAGATAATCCTTATTTCTTCTATAATTATTGAACTGTCTTCCAACAAAGTTCACATCCGCTTCTTCCTCTTCTGCTATAAAATTAGGACAATTTCGGCTAGATGATCTGTAGTAGAATATATAGTACACACCACGTATGTTGTAACAACTGTTTTCTTCTTGTCAACGTTCAAGGCGCTAGCAATCAGGGCTATGTCATTCTCTATAGAACTCAACTGCTTTTCCATGGCTCTATCTATTGCAATTGTATTCAATGATCTTCTACTAGAACCCATAGATCTATCTCTTAACTAAAACTGCCTTGAATTCTCTGCTTGATTCTCCACAATTTCTTTAGCTTCAACTCCAGTCAAATTTCACCAGTTACCCCCATTAGCTGCATCAAGTTTCTTCCTATTAAACGAATCGATTCCTTTATAGAAGAACTTTATCTGAGTGTTGAGATCAAACTTGTAGTGAATAAATTGTCGAAGTAAATCCTTGAATTGATTCCAGGCTTCAAGTAATTCATCCCCAACTTTCTACTTGAAAATACTGATCTGCTTCTTCAAAATTTTGGTGCGAGATGCAGAATAAAATTCCTTCATAAATGCAGCAACCATATTTTGCCATGTTTCCATCGATAGGGAAGGCAATGAGTTGAACCATGCCTTTTTTTTCTCCTCTAAAGAGAATGAGAATAAGAGAAGCTTGACAATATCTTCTTGAACATTCTACGACTTCTGTATTCTGCACAATGTTGTAAACTCATTTAGATGGTTTTGAGGGTCCCATAGGGAGTGCCTATGAGGTGCGGCAAGTTCAAGATGAGAGATGGACGTATTCATAAGATCCAAAATTTGCTGGTAACACAATCGATGAGACTTCTACCCTTATACTCGGAATAAAGGATTCCTTGAGTTTCTGGTTATTGGCCATTGGTGGTGGCGGTGGAATTTGTTGTTCTTCAAGCTCTTCAACCTCTGGCTCAGACTCAAAATGTAGCTCGGGCTCAAAATCCTCACCACCACTGTTACTTGTGTTCACCTGTAGTCTCTTTAGTTTTCGGTTATATTTTGTTGATTTCTCAATCTCTGGATCAAGTAACAGTGGTTCAGAGCTTGTAGAGTGATGAGTACACATACAATAAGCTCTTGCATATAGTAAATAATGTAAGACTCAAAAAACAAAACAAAACTAAACTAAAAACAAAAGACACTACTAAGACTTAAA
The DNA here is from genome assembly GCA_946800695.1 of Geum urbanum. NCBI lineage: Eukaryota > Viridiplantae > Streptophyta > Magnoliopsida > Rosales > Rosaceae > Geum > Geum urbanum. The sequence goes on along the minus strand of OX327010.1, from coordinate 39,877,491 downwards.
ATTAAAACAATCACTGACAACAGCGCCAAAATTTGATAAGTGCAAAAGCACCATCAAGGATACCCTATTATTATGTCCATTGTATCAATGTAGTTAATGGAAAATATGGGTTATTACCCACATAGGATTGGTGAAACTAGGACTCAAGAACATAAGAAACACAAAAGATGTGAAAGCCAAAAATCTGGAGACTCAACCACTGGACACAAAGTACACTACGAACCTAACTTAGACTAAACCAAAATCACAAAACTTTAACACAAGACACTAGACATAGTGGTGGACTATAACAAAAAACTTCAGAGTATTAAGAGATGTTTTGGTTACCGATATAATTCGGCTAATCTACAGTAAATACAGAAAAACGTAAATTTCAAAAAGTAAATATTGATGAAAATAGATATAGATGAATGTTAGGAACTTCTCTCCACCCTAAATATACTCGATCAACCCCAACCCTGACTTTAACAACAATGGATGAATGACCCATGCATGATCTATTATTAAGTCACATACATATTACACTCTTTTATTTGGCATATTATCCGGATTGATTACCTGTCTTGACATGATCTTAAACTAGGAGACAAGGTACTATGATGGGTTCAAATCTACCTAACCTAAGTCATTAAGATTTGTAGAGTGTTTGAGAAACAAAGGGATTTCAAGAGCCATTATGATGGGTGCTCTTTTATCACCTAGGTTTTACTTCACACAAGTTATCACCGAGGGCTTGCTTATCTCTATAGAATATGCAATGATATGATGGTCATGTACACATCCAAGACAATAGATCCTATCGCATGCATCTTAGTGTTGACCCAAAGAAACATATAGTAGAAATCATCAATGATATGATAATGAGTAAAACTCATCCAATAGTTGTCAAAATCACAAGGGGTTCAAAATCGAAACATATTTAGGGATTCGATCAGCCCTAACTAGGGAAGTTTAGCTACCCATAGTCAAGAGAATGCAATAACAAAAAATGATGGAGAAGGAAGAATAAACCAAAAATCCTAGAATTCTCGGATGGGTACTTTCGACAAGTCGAGAAACTTCATCGACCGGTCAAACTGGGATGGCTGGAACTCCTTCTTGTGGCTCTTCTTCTCTTCTCAAGTTTCTCTCTCTGTAAATCAACAACCCTATTTTTTTTTCTTCAAAAGATGCTTATATATGTGTGATCTTGGGCCTTTTCTCATCAATGTAGGGTTGAGTCATCACCACATTGACGTTTCACGTCATCATTCTTTATTTGAATAGAATTCTCATTTTATTGCTTCTTTTTGTATTTTCATCCAAATAACTTAAATAAACAAAAACATAATTAATTACTGAAAACTAAACAAATAAACCAAGTATTTTAGTAATTAATAAGCACAAAAGAGTTACATATTTATACAACTATCTAGTAGCGAAGACCCTAAGAACTACTAGAAAATCAGATGTATGGGCTTCATATGAAAGGAATACAAATAGAAATAGAGGTGAGTAAAGGTCCTAGAGGGGGGTGAATAAGCCTTTACCAATTTTTTTCGTCAAAAGTTTGCTATCAGGGATAGCACAATATGCAGCTATCCTAAAAAACAGATACATAACGATGTAAAGAAAATGTGTAAAGAAGTAAATAGACACATAACACCCTGACGTTTTTTGCTCGTAGAAACCCTGCAACCAGAGAGAAAAACTGTGTGACCCTTAATTATGAAAGTCAAACTTTTCCACTATGTAAAAAATACTTCTTACAAGATTATAGTTTTGATAATAGCAAGAACGGTGCTATCCAATCTAGTCTTTCATAGTAGCATAAGGACTATGCTTCATCTCATCTAAGTGTTTACATAAAAAGATACAAAAAGCTTCTATTCGGAATCCAACTCCTATAATCGATTCCCAAGAATACATGTAAAAACACTCTCACAAAACTACAGCTCAGATGATGGATAGTCGTTCATCTATCTTATCTAGTATCGCACACTAGCCTGAGAACTACACTTCGTTTTGTCTCTTGGTGTTCACACATATGAAGCTATCAAAAGTTTCTCTTCAGAACTCAGCTATAGCACAACTGATTCTTTAGAACACTTCTTAGGTTGCTTGCACTACCCATTCGATCTCATGGATGTAAGATGCAATGAGTATGAAAAGAGGTTTTATGAAATTCTATCTCTCTAAGGTTTACAATCACAAAAGGAAGACTTAGAGAGAAACACTATAAACAGACCTATACTCAGCCAAGAAATTTATGCTATGATAGTTTTTACATTTTGACAACCAAATTGTAATGAGAGAGTCTTGCTCTTTATATAGGCAAAATGAAAGGGCCTATCTGAGGATCTGAACCATCTCAGCCGTCCATTGTTACTTGCTCACCAATTAAGAGAACACATGTTTTTAACCAAAATATCTTCCTTATTTTGAGAGATAAAGTAAAACTTATTTCTTACAAAATATATTACTTATCGTTACCAGTTGTAAAGGTAGATCTTAAAAAATAAAACCTTTTATTTTCACATAGCAAAAAACACAAGTTAGATGACTAAAAAGTCATAAGACTATGGTAAAGACTTTTTGTAATGAACCTAGAAACTTAGGATATCAGGGAACCTGACTATCCTAGTTGTGACATGCTGGACCATCTCAATCATTGATCTTAGATGCTAAAACCAAGATAACAACCATGCCTAAGCAAGCTGTTAAGAAGCCCCATGCTCATCATTAAATGAGAGTCATGCTTGGGCAAAATATCTTCCTTAAATTGGGGGAGAAAGCAAACAAGTTTACATAGGCTTTTAGCTTGAAATCTGGAAACACACATGTTAGATTTGAAAGCCTTTTATTTTTTCTCGTAGAAGAACATAAGATAAGTTGACTCTTAAGTCACAAGACTTTTAGAGACGACTTATAGTTTTAAAACCCAGAAAGCTGAGGATATCAGGAAACCTGACTATTCTGTCCTGACTCTCATCAGTAAAAAATTATGATATGTGTATGCATGTTTTACCTGAGACCATGAGATCATCTTAGTTCTTTATCTTGTTCTCATAGATAAGCTTGACGCATGGTAATAATCATAATTATTCCTAACGAGTACATAAGTACCACAACCATAGAAGCACAAGTCATGAAAATAAACACCTACTTACCTACTTATTCTCCCCCTTTTGTCAAGGAATGACAAAGGGATGTAAATGATTCGGGATTAGAGGACTCCCTCTCAATCGCGGAATATGGGTCATATGAATAAGGATTGAAACAACACTTGACATGGAAGGAAAAGTTTAAAACTTTCTACAGTTCAAAGAATAGATTTGACAACTTTCATTTGAGAATTGAAATCCATGTTAGTTCACTAGGTTGATTACTCCCCATAAATGCAAGGTTTTAAAAATCGCCGCCCAGGGCCGCCTAGGCGCCCGGAGACCCCTGGCCGAGGCGATTTTCCGGTATTCGGCGGTGATAGGCGGCTGGCCGATTTTTGGCCGCCTAGGCGGCTGGGCGGATCTTGGGCGGTTGGGCGTTTTTTTTTTTGGTGAAATCTTAAAAGAAAAAAAAAAAACTAAAACCTAATCTACCCTAAATGAACATAGACGCCTCTCTTTTGTCTGATTTCTCTCCATCTCTCGCCAAAAAGTCAAAACACGTACGCTCTCCATCTCTCGCCGATCAGAAACGACGCACACCGGTCGATGGGTCGGCGACGCACGACACTCTCCGGCAAGCCGGCAAGGCTAGTTGCTTCTCTCTGCGTCTTCTTTCCTTTGAGCTCTTGTTGTTCTACTATTCTGTTGGTCTGTTCAAGACAGCCAAGACTTCAACTCTTCAAGTGTTCAACGAGCTGCTTCTTGCCTTCTTCACACAATTACACGGTTCACACCTCACCCACTTCAGGTACTTTTCTTTGCATATCAATATATCATAATATCAGATTGTTAGTCGATTTGGTAATTGCTAATTGGTGAATGACTGAATGAATGGTGAGTTCATTGTATTTGCCTATTTGGTAATTGGGAATTGTTAGTTCAGTGAATATTGAATCAGATTACATAATATATACAGGCAAACAATGGTTGGCACTACTTCTTCCTCTGCATCTAATCCAGTTTCGACGATGAAGAAGCGTAATTCAAATGATATAGGTTGGCAATATGCAGAGATTGTGGATCCTAAGAATCTAGATAAGTTAAAGTGCTTGTTGTGTACCAAAATAGTAAGTGGTGGAATAAATCGGATGAAACAACATATTGCACAAATCAAGGGGAATGTGGAAGCTTGTGGCATGTGTTCAAAAGAGGACACAGAAAAATGTTTGAAAGCTATTGAAGAGGTACGTAACAAGAAGAAGCAAAAGTTAATACAAGAGGAAGAAGTGAGGCAAGAAGTTGTTATTGAAGAAGATGAAATGGAAGGGGATGAAGCAAGCCAAGGGAGTAGAAGAAAGAGGCGCATGCTTGGACCTATGGACCGTTTTGCATCCGCCATTGATCCCGATTCTTCATTGGATGGAAGTAATAAGATGAAACAACAAAATATCAATGATTCACTTTTCAAGGAAAGAACACATAAGGTGCATCAATATTTAGCTAGATGGGTGTATGAAGCCGGCCTTCCTTTCCATGCCATTGAGAATGACAGCTTCAAGAGGTTTGTGGAAGCAGTTGGGCAATTTGGTCCGGGCTACAGACCACCAACCCAATACCAATTAAGGGAGCCATTGTTGAAGGAAGAGGTGGAGAGAACTAAGGGTTTATTGAAGAAGCAAGAAGAGGAGTGGGCTAATGGTGGTTGCTCTATAATGACCGATGCATGGAGCGACCGGAAAAGAAGAAGTATCATGAACTTGTGTGTTAATTGCGCGGAAGGGACAACCTTTCTTTCTTCCAAAGAAGCATCGGATGAGTCACACACCGGACAATTTATTTTTGAATATGTGGACAAGTGTATTGAGGAAATTGGACCACAAAAGGTTGTTCAAGTGGTGACGGACAATGCTTCAAACAACATGGCAGCCGGAGATTTGTTGAAGTTAAAGAGGCCAACAATATTTTGGACTTCTTGTGCAACTCACACCGTCAATCTTACGCTTCAAGGAATTGGTGCCCAACCAAAATTCAAGAATGTGATTGACAAGGCAAAGAGCTTCACCATCTACATTTATGCACATCACAAGACTTTGCACTTGATGAGAAAGTATACAAAGAAAAGAGATATAGTGAGGCCGGGAGTCACAAGATTTGCTACCGCTTTTCTTACTTTACAAAGCTTGATGGAGAAGAAGCATGAATTAAGAACTATGATTACTAGTAGTGAGTGGAGTGAAAGCAAGCATGCAAAGAGTGTAAAGGGGAAGGCGGCTACAAGCATTGCTTTGAGTGCTTCATTTTGGAATGGGGTAAATCTTTGCTTGAAGGTGTTTTCCCCTTTAGTCAAGGTGCTTCGCCTTGTAGATGGGGATAGGAAGCCATCAATGGGCTTTGTGTATGGAGAGCTACAAAAGGCAAGGGAAGAAATTAAGAAGACATTCAAAGACCAAGAAGCTCACTACCGTCCCATCCTTGACATTGTTGATGGCAAAGCTCGTGATCGACTTGATAGTCCATTGCATTTAACGGGATACCTCTTGAACCCTTTATACACATATGCTGATCCAAGCATTGCAAATGATGAATTGGTCATGGATGGCTTTCTTACTTGTGTAGAGAATTTCTTTCCCGATGACATTAACATTCAAGATAAAGTGACAAATGTAGAATTGCATAAGTTTTTGAAGAAAGAGGGTTTATTTGGAAAGCCTTTAGCTTTGAGGGGATGCTCACAAGATACTGAAGATTATAATCCAGGTATGAAAAACTTCTTAACTTTTTTATTTGTTCATTTCTATTGCTTTGCTTAGGTAGTTTTGACCAATTCAAAATGTATTAATGTTGTTGGCTTTCTATGTTTTTGACTTTTTGTAGTTGGTTGGTGGAATCTTTATGGAAACCACACACCAAAATTGCAAAGTATGGCTAAAAGAATACTTGGTTTGACAACAAGTTCATCCGGATGTGAAAGGAATTGGAGCACTTTTGAGGGGGTAATCAATTGCTTATTTTATTTAGCTATATGCACTCATAGTCTCATAATACTTATGATAATTTACTCTCTCTCTGTTTTTTTTCCCCCTTAATTTAGATTCATACTAAGAAAAGGAATAGACTTGATGCAACAAGGTTGAACAATTTAGTCTATGTCCAATTCAATGCCAAGATTATCAACAAAAAGAAAAGAGAGAGAGAGAAAAATGTGGATGTTCTTCTTGCTAATGAAGCTACTATGGCACAAGGTTGGATTGTTGATGGTGGTGATGATGATAATTTTTCCAATGTCACAAGTGAAAGTGTTGGAGATGCTTCTGGAGTGGATAGTGACTTGGAGCCTAGAAGAAGTTCTAGGATTCAAGAAATTAGAGAACTTGAAGAAGATTTTGAATCGGATGCAGAGGAAGAAGAAAATATTGATTTTGAGTTTGATTCGGATACGGAAGAAGTGCTTGAAGGATATGGAGAAGAAGAATTGGAGGAAATCCGATGAATAGGCTTGCAAGAATCCACTCTCGTTTTTTGTATTGTTGTTCTCATTTTTCAAAGGACATTGTTGGTGAATTGTGTTTCTTATTTTACGATTTTCCCTAGTTCATTGTTGTTTAATTGCTTTTCTTACTTGCCTAAGGACATTGTTGTTGAATTGTATTTCTTATTTTCCTAAGATCAATATTGTTGAACATGTCTAAGGATTCAGTGTTAAGAACATATGTATTTTCAGTATTCTAGACGTTATATTTTGTTTTTTATATTAATTTCAGGCATTATATTCTTATTTTAATTGTATTTATATAATTATTTGTTATTAAAAAATTAAAATAAATACAAAAATACAAATCCGATTAATCCCCGATTAATCCCCGATTAATCTTCTGGGCGCTGGTTTTCAGCTGTCCGCCCGACTAGCGCCTAGCTCTTTTTACAACCTTGCATAAATGTATGAATATCGATTTTTTTTTAAAAAAACAAACCACCAAAAAGACATAAAAAGGCATAACAAACACCATACACTAATTTAGGAGTACATGTGTGGACATATCTTTGACCCATACATCTTATGCATAGACTCACAAAGTGAGGCACCAAAAAGTCAAATGTCTCAAACACAAACATATTTCACAAGGATGTATGATATAGAAAAGATATCATATATCACCATGGTCCATAAATCACATACAAGACATCAAGATATTTGTGTGTCAAATAACTAAACTCGGCTTAGTGTAGCATCAAATGAGATGAAAGATGATGTATCACAATATGCACAAATGACATTGTCACATCCATCCTTATATCTTGAAGAACAACTTGTTTAAATTTAGATGCAATTTTGCAACTTCTTAATTAGTTCATCTGAAAAAATCGTTCTCTTAGGTCCATGTAGCAAGAGAGTTATCATTGACTCCCTGACCAGATGATCATAGGGCAATATGTGTATCAAAGACACTCATTGAATAACAATCTTAAACCAATAGGAGGATAGACTACATTTTGGGAATCTTCACTAATTTCATATAGCAAAGAGCACACTAATGACTCTCAAGTCAGTTAACTTTAGGGCACTAAGCATAATAAAGATGCTCCTAAGGTGATACAATTTGAAATCAAGTGAAAGACTAGCTTTAAGAATTTGTGTTAATTCAAGATATTCACTTTAAGAGCCCTTGAGTCCCTTGATCCAATTTAACCAGTTATAGATTTTATCAAACATCACATCTCTATTTAATACCTAGATTTTATCAACATACAAAGCAAGATAAGTGAGAAATGTTGTCTATGTAGTCTTACAAAAGATTTTAGACCACAAATAACAGAATTCAAGGCATGCACATGCATACATACTTGTGAATAATATAGTAATCAAGACAAGTGAAACTCAGACACTCACTTAGGTCAAGTTCAAGAACTATTTAGGGATATCAATAGACATACCGATCCTTATTGACAAACACAAAGAGGCAAAGTTTTTCCATGAAGTGCACAACAATGGGTGTATTCTCAACAACCTATTCCTGCTCATACATGGAAGGTGAAACATGAGAGGACAAAAGTGATTCATTAACAATGAAATTCATGATCTCCAACATACTACAGTATTTCTTGTTAGAAACATAATAACCACAATTTTTCCAAAAATTTTATGGAAAATTTCATTATCATTTCTATCAGCACTATCATTTTGAACAAGACTACTTTCATCCACCAATGTTTCTTGTTTGTACATGGACAAAAAAGGTTCATATGTATGAAATAATTCAAAAGCATGTGAGTTGAGGTAGATACAGTAGGATTTTCATGTGTAAACTTCAATATGGCACAAATATTTAACCATAGTATATAAGTATTCCAGCCAAACAGAAGTATAAACACTCAAAAACATGAAAGTGATCCTTACTGAATTGTCCAATGTAAGAGGAGGACGAGATTCGCATACCTAACTTATTGTCATAACATATACCCATTCATTTACCATTGGGTTGAGGCAAACCTCTAACTCCTTCATTGGTCGAGACTTCACAAGGTCTAGCTTGATTATTCAACCATTGTCATTTGACACAGGATTGCAAAATCTTTTGCTATCCTCTGGACTACCATCATACTTACCATAATCGGCACTTCCATAGTTTTTGCCAAAAGTAATCTCTAATAGCTTCTGCCTTATGTGAATATGAATAACCTGGAATCTCATTATAGAACCAACGGTGTACAACGCACTCATCCTAAGGTTTGTGAATACAAATATAAGTCTAATGAAGCAATTATCAACCCTAGATGTGATTCAACAAGTCTTTCTTGAAATTGAGTACACGAATCGGCAATAGAGATCATAACAAGTCTACAATCAGTAAGACACAAACTTCCTATCATGCCACAATAAGAAGTATGCTTATTACTAATTTCAATTAAATCCTCACATTGTATGAATTAATATTTGAAGAATAACTATCAACCTCCAACATTTTCACAAATAGACTCAACTCAATTATTCCAAATTGAACCAAAATCATGCACAACAAATTGAATTTGATAATAAAACCTCACTACATATTTAACAAATTGATCCAATTAATTTTGCATGACAATTATTCAAATATTCATAATAGGTTATATGGCAATAACTCGTGATGATGTGCAAAGAGGCATAAGAGAGAAGAATATTGCTTACAACCTTTTTAGCTTGTTCCTTAGGATTGAAGGAGATGAGAACCTACACTGTGAGGGATAGCAATAACAAATGCTATCATCACACTTCTGCATACCAAGCTTGTTGATCGAAACTCCAGCAGAGGATGAAATAGTTGGATGCAGTCCTTCCTAAATTTCAAAATTAGGAGCAGGGACGAATGGGGATGGCTGACGAGTAGAGTCTCACTGATTAGTATCTTGAAATGGCTCATAGAGTTTGTAACCTTCATATGATTCTGAAATGGTTGAGTATCAACCTATCATGAGAGAGAGAGAGAGAGAGGGAGAGAGAGAGAGAGAGAGAGATTATGGAGGCATGTAGACGCAGCGGAAGAGATGTCTCGAAAGATGAACAAGAACATTGATTTTCATAAAACATTCAACGGTCAAAACATAAATTTTTAACAGTTATCTCTACTTAAGTACCCATCAACCAAAACCTCAAACTCCATAATAATTTGGGAAACACCATAATCTATAGAGTACGTTTTTGAACCAGCTATGTTCTGGAATCTATAAGATACTTTCAACAGGCAACACATTTTCCCATTCACGGATTCTAGATGTACTAACTATCTCTCTTATATTTTCATACGGGAGAGATCACAACTTTGACTACAACCCAGAATTACTCAATTCGAAGGTGCATCAACCACATCAAATTCGAGTTGCTCTCAAATAATTTCAAAGTTTGATTGTTCATCTAGAACTCTCTTATTTTGTAGAATTGAAAAGTAACTTTTCAACCCACACCCAACATTTGGTTGGACTTGTGATCAAGTGCATTCGAGCATGGAATCCATCCATTATGTATTGTATCTGGTGTATCACCATTTAGAAACGAAAAAACTCGTGAGGCATGGTGTGGTATGACATAGGTATGAAGGATGAAGATTCATTCAATAGTTAATGATACTAATGAACTGAATCTCATTGGTCAACCAACAATGAACGCCCAAGATTAAGGAATCACAACAAGTTCCTAAAGCATTATACAATAATCAACTACGCATCCTATTTGTTGTGTGCAATACGCAATACTTAAAAGATTTGCACATGCTTGAAAGAACAAAAGAAAATGTTTTTTTTTTGTTTTTTTTATCTCTATAAGGAAATCCATGCAATGTTGAGAATCATTAAATGAACAGCATGTCTTCCAAAATAGACAGAGGATTATATGTCATAGATGTCAATAATATAAACTGAACCTATGACAAAAACATGTTTGCAATCCCAAAAGATATTGAAACCTAGAGTATATGCTATTGTAAAATTATATTCTGATATTGTGTTCATCAATAACATTGAAACTCAACCTCAACATAAAACAGATGTTATGGAAGAAATATAATAATAAGACATGAGTCTTACTTTAATATCATATGCATAATTTAAGAGTGTATAAAACTATTCTAATTATGCAAAACTGACATATGAGCATAAAACACAAAAACAAATTTGTACATAAATACACAAAGGAGATTAGAGTTCAATCACCAAACCATGAAGCCGCAATAAGGGGAGGTTCCGTTCTTATCAAAATATGACTTGTGTTGGGAACACACGGTTTCAGAATTGAAAAATAGTCTCCCATCCTATGTCTGATTCGACTAGGATACTAAACAGTTAGGATAACAATTGTACTGTCTATCATGTCTTCTTTTCTGTCATTCTGAGTATTAGACACATAGTCACTCCAAGTAGACAAAAAAGTTCTATTAGAATGTGATGAGTACTTTTCTCTTTCAAACATAGACTCAAAATGAACATATCCTCCACAAAAAATTTAACATGAAATAACTTATTGGAGGATACATGTGTATCTAGTAATCCTAAACATCACTTGCGAGGATTTATCCACACCTAATAATTTTTTCATTGAACCCCTCATGATGAATTAATAACTTCTGAGAATTCTCATCATATTTCGATTCACTTGAGAACTCATCAAGGATAGTAGCATCAAAAACCACAAATTCCTCATAACCAAAAGAAGTATTATGATTGTTGTTAATTGACAACTCATTGATTTCACTCTTCAAAAAGAAAGAGCAAGATGAAGTTTTAACTATATTGAAAATAACTTTATAGACTTGATATACGTACTTTCCAAATTGTTTCATAAGAAGAACATAGTGCATAACACAAAAGCCCGAAGAATCATTAATTTACATCTTCCATATTGGAAGATGAGACAAACTTTTTGTCCATCCACCCTGATCCACAGATATCACTAACAAAGTTTAGTGACCCACTCTGATACCACTTGAAGGTCTTATAGGGGAGTGAATAGGATTTTACCAATTTTTTCGTCAAAAGTCTGTTATCAGGGATAACACGATATGTAGGTATCCTGAAAAACGGATACATAATGATGTAAAAAAAAAGGTGTAAGAAAGTAAATAAAAACATAACACTATAACATTTTTTGCTCACATAAATCCTGCAAGCAAGGAGAAAAACTGCGTGACCCAAACTCATGAAGGCCAAACTTTTTCACTATGTAAAAAACACTTCTTATAAGATTATAGTTCTGATAATAGAAAAAATGGTGTTATCCTATCTAGTCTCTCGCACTAGTCTAAGAACTATACTCCATCTCATCTAAGTGTTTTTATACAAAGGTACAAAAAGCTTATACCTGGAATCCAACAGAAAACTCTGCAACAAATTAAATTCAATATTATCTCTCTCCCTTTGTAAACGAAGATTCAAGAAGCCAAATCTTTCAGAAGAAGGAAGAAGCTATTCGGGTTCCACACGTTTGCCGAGCCAGGTTGTCCGATCAACCTATCGGGTTCCACACAAGATGGATGCTTGTTGTCCCAACCATTCTTGTTAGTCCCGATCCTGATAAGTAAAGGGAATCCTTTCTAACAAAGTTTTTGTGTGTTGATTCCTAGAAATAGTGCTTCTTCCCCTATGTCTCTTATTGGTACTAGTGGAGTAAGGTTAACTTAACCTATAGGCATAACCTTTTGCTCAATACTCTAGAATCGAGAGTAAAAGCATATGAGGCCGCATTAATCGGGGAGAAAGGGAACTCTCTAGATTAAGAAAGAATTTCCTTCGTAATTAAGCAACATTCGTTAAGTGAGTAGAGGTGAGCCAAACTGCTTCGATTGGAACTGGAAGTTCCAGAACAGGAGACTCCCATAGTCGATTCCGAAGAATACATATAAAAATACTCTCACAAATCTACATCTCAGAGGATAGATACTCGCTCATCTATCCTATCTAGTATCGCACACTAGCCTAAGAAATATACTCTGTTTTGTTTCTCGGTGTTCACACATATGAAGCTATTAGAAGTTTCTCTTCAGAACTCAGTCAAACTAGGGTTTACAATCATAAAAGGAAGACTTAGAGAGAAACACTATAAACATACCTTTTATATAGGCAAAATGAAATGGCCTATCTGAGGATCTAAACCATCTCAGTTGTCCTTTGTTACTCGCTCACCAATTAAGAGAACACATGCTTTTAACCAAAATATCTTCCACATTTTGAGAGATAAAGTAAAAGGTATTTCTTACAAAGTATCTTACTAATCGTTACCAGTTGTAAGGGTACATGAAAAGATAAAACCTTTTATTTTTACATAGCAAAAATCACAAGTCAAATGACTAAAAAGTCATAAGACTATGGTAAATACTTTTTGTAATGAACCTAGAAACTTAGGATATCGGAGAACCTGACTATCCTAGTTATAACAGGTTGGACCATCTCTGCCATTGATCTTAGATGCTAAAACCAAGACAACAACCATGCCTAAACAAACTGTTAAAGCAACCCCAACTGTCATGCTATAGCAAGCTGTCAAGAAGCCCCATGCTCATCATTAAATGAGAGTCATGCTTGGGCAAAATATCTTCCTTAAATTATGGGAGAAAGCAAACAAATTTACACCGGCTTTTAGCTTGAAAACTAGTAACTCACGTTAGATTTGAAAGCCTTTTGTTTTTTCTCGTAAAAGACCATAAGATAAGTTGACTCTTAACTCACAAGACTTTTAGATATGACTTATAGTTTTAAAACCCAGAAAGTTGAGGATATCAGAAAAACTGACTATCATATCATGACTCTTCTCAGTGAAAAACTATGATATGCATATACATGTTTTATCTGAGACCATGAGATCATCTTGGTTCTTTATTTTGTTCTTCAGCTTCATTTTTCACTTGTAAGGATCTGTGTCCTAAATAGGTTGTGTTTTGTTCTATAAGAGAATTGTCAAAATATGTTATACCAATAGTGAGGCTACAATAAACCTCTTTGGCCGGATACAAAGCAGGGTGAAGAGAGAGGCAAATTCCTCTACTATGAAAATTTAAAAACAATGCATGACCTCTCATATAATATATATGTTGGGTTGATGGAATGAGTGGTTTATACCAGGCAATCTGTCTCTGATTCTAATTGGTGCAACACCACAACACGACAGCCATGGAACACAATAATGTTTGCTTTTCTTTGCTTTGCTTTCATATTAGTTTTGAACAAGGTTAGAAATGGAATTAAATAAACAAAAAATTTACAAAAGGTGTATATATTAATTATGGAGGTGTGAATACACTCCTAGTAAAAAATTGCAACAAAGTAGCTCCTATGATGTTCTTGGTGTTAGCCCTTCTCTTCCTGGTGATGGCTTGCAGATGCTTACATGCAAGGAGTTGTCCTCTCTTCTTGGTGATGGCGTAAAATCCACATTCAATAGCAATTTCCACCGAATCTTTCGATCTTGTACACTTGAGCTCTCTTTGAACCTTTACAGAACTCCAATAGGTCGGGACAAAGCAAGTGCAAAATATAGCAGAGTGATTACGAAATTAAAGTAGAATGTATGGTGTTTCATATTTTTTTTTGTACGCCACTGGATTCTAGATATAACGAACTCGAAGCCAAACTTGACAAAGAAAATCACCCGATCTAGGGGAGAGATTCCTTCTCCTCTAACCCTAGCTTCAATATGTTAATCTCTTCTATCTGGTTGTCCACATTCCCTCAAAAATCCTTTACATATTCCTTGAGCTTTGCAATCTCTTGCTTCGATCACCTGAAGCTTCTCCTTTAAACCTTGATTTAATGTGTTAATCGGTTTTTGTTTGATGCCCACATTCTTCTACAAATATTTTACAGATCTCTTTTGGGTCTATTATTATACCTCAAGAAGTACAAAAAAATTACAATCCCCATTCCGCCTAAAATTCTAGGAATTCCTTGATAATTAGAATATATTCGTAGGCTAGGCCGGCTGATCTGTTTTAAGTTTAAAAGAGTTATATATGGCCATTTCCTATTTTTTCTATATGGTAGGGTTAAAACCAAACAATATTTATTGCTTTCCTAATGCTTTCTCATGTTTTCAATAAAACATTCTTGTAAAAGGCTAGGATTTTAAAGCTTCTAAATCTCTAGCTCTTTCACCATAAGCGTGTTTTGCAACTCCGCTTTAGAACTGTTAACCTTTTTTATGCCTTGCTTCTTCACATCAGTGCTATCTTCAAGTCTTTTATTCTCAAGTTGGAGCTCCTCACTCAATTGAGATTTTAGCTTAATTTCTTCGACAAGTTCTGAAATCTTTTCAGCTTCCAACTTATTTACTCCCTAAAGTCCTAAAATCTTTCCAGCTTTGAGCTTAATATGTTCATTGAGTTCTGAAGGTAGAAGATTAACTTTTATTGGCTTCCCATAAATCCGCTTATTGTTATATATGTGCATTGTTGCTACAACATCCATATGGCTCACGTAGACAACTTCAGTAGTTCCCTGAAGAATCAAATCAACATCTTTTCTGGGGTAAGGCTATAGTAGGGAGGCTCCAACATAGAAATTTTCTTACTTACAATTAGTTAAACAAAATTACAACTTATTAAACTAGAAATTATTATATTTTGAATAAATTTACGACAATTTTTATATCATTTACAGACAATTGAACCAAAATTACAACAATGACAATAATTTATTCTCAAATTTGTAAAAATATGTTCGTTAGAATAATTACTTAAATGTGAACAAAAATACAAAAAATATGTCTCATTTTATAACAATAACATTTTATAACAATAACAGACAAATTACTTATAAAATTTAGGTAGATCACCCCACCCACCGTAGAATTATCCAAAAGGTTAAATTATTACTGATGTCAAGTTATAAACACACCTCTTATCTTTTCTCTTATTATAGTGGATCACATACCGTTCTAAGTGTCCTATAAAGCATACTCCCTTGGTTAATTGAAGTTTCTAAATTTTATATTTTATATCTGGTTAGTGGATGTCTTACATTTGATGTGCTTGATACATTGTAAACTAAAACAAAATTGAAAAGTAAATGAAAAGCTATATGTCTAAATCATGATTCCTGATCGAGTTTGATATTTTGTTAATGGAAAGATAGTAATTTTGTGTGTGTTTTAATTTTGAACACTATTTAAAAGAAAAACATTCAAAGTTTGTGTTATGAGTATAGGGGGATCAGCTCTAACTTTTTATTAAGAATTTATCACTTTGCTCTTTTTGATTAGATATTTTTAGTTCTCTAAGAAGTATCCATTGTTGTGTATTTTGTTTGTTGGCCTTTTGTAATTTTATTGAATAATATGTTGTGTTTTTACTATCGATTTGCTACTGTGTTTTGTCTACTAGTTTCAACTTAATGTATTTGGTCTGATTTTGTTCAGGAAAATGACAGCAATTCCTCATGAACGTAGCTTGAAAGCGGAAGGACTTCCACAGGAATTTGCAGATGAACATCTGAGTATTCCCAAGTCTACGCACGAGAAGATGACATCGTCCACTCGAACTTGGATAGTAACTTTAGGGATGAACACATTGAGGTACAATGTGTGCCTTGATTTTGTTTGGCTATTTGCAGGTCAAACAATGTCTGCTATGATTTTGTTTGAATTTGCACATGTTTCATTACTCTGTTGATGAGTATTTAACTATAATGCAACTTGCAGTTGCTTTTCTCTAAGATAGCGTTCACAGCCGAATCAACAAAATTACACGAGATCTCTTCTAAAATCCCCAAAATGAACCTGAAATCGTTTCAGTAAAGCAACGAAATTGAGGTTTTCAGAGGGGTTTGTATTCACAGAATACTTAGTTTCTCAAACACGAACACTTTAAAAAAACGACATTTGAGGAATTGCTCTAAATGCTAACACAATATTATAGAGGCGACGAATTTATTGTAGTGCTAACACAATATAAAAGAGGTGAGTGATAAACACAAAGATACAACATATAAAATTCAGAAACCACAATTAAGAACCTACATACCTTGAGAACTGAGAAGTAGAGCTTATTTGAAACCAAGGGAGTATGCTTTATTATCCCGGGATGTACAAAGGCCTAAATGGATGTTGTATTATCCAGTGACGAACAAAGGCCTGAAAGAAACAAATTAAAATTAAGTTTATAAAATGATAAGCATACCAAAGTAAAACCACATAACAAATTAGTCCATGTAATTGCAGAAACCCTAGACTTAAGAAATAGTGCATAAAACAGAAAGTTTAAAATTTGGTAAACTTCCCAAATGCCTACCACAACATTCATCCATTGCACATTCTAGTACGTAATAACATGTTCAATTTTCACATACATGTATAAAATGCAATATACGAAGATACTACTCATTATCTTCTCATTGTGAAGACCAAAACTAAAACCATTAGTTACGATATCTAAAAGTGGAACCTAAATTATGAAACACAAAGAAGATGCTTGAGATGCATTATGCCGGAAAAAAATAACTCTGAGTAATTAAATATTCTTATATTTAATTATGAAATTCTAACAAATGAGAAATAGGGGGAAAGTTTGATCGAAGAGTACGTGTAAGAGTAGAATCTAAAAGACTAATGTTCATCATCAATTAACTAAAATAGTAATATATATACAGCGTACACAAATCAAATATGAGCAATAATTGGTTCCAGCTTGGCTGATTTAAGGTGTTCAAGTTTAGATGGAGAGGGATGGGTTCGGAACCTAGACTCGATGTCTAATTATAGGCATTTTGTTGGTTGATTTCCATCTTACACGTAGTGAAATCCAGTGAATATTACAATATTTTGATAAATATCGTAAATATCGTGATAATAGCAAAAATATCGCGAAATTTCTATTATTTTGGACGATAAAATAAAAAATGAAGGATTAAATCGGTAAGTGAGAAAAACGAAAATATCAGAATATCGGCAATATTTTTGATTTGTCACTCCTTGCCATTAAGATATCGAAAATATCGTGAGATTTTCATTATTTTGGATGAGAAAATAAAAAAATGAAGGATTAATATCGATAAGTGAGAAAAACAAAAATATCATCGATATTTCGACGAAATTTTTGAATTTCATTCATTGCCATCAGCTAACCAGCAGACCATTCAATGTTAAGGTCAGTACTGCCACCACCAAGGTTGACAATCAACTTGGAAGAAGAACTCAAAGTTTTCAGGCAGCGCTTACTTGTTGGAAGGTGACGAAACAAACGTGACTTTATTTTCACGATTTATGAGACGATCTGGGAAGTAACAATTTTTCCACATGACCGAAGTCATGTTAAAATACGCAACAAGGATTTGAAGTCTTTTGCTTTCACTATACGTTTTTCAGAATTTCCAGTCATGTTTTGAAGAAAAAAAAATGATGACAAATCAAGAACATAACCTTAAGCCTAGAACAAACGTATAACCAAAACCCATAACATCTTTCAAGAAAAACCCAAGAGATAGAACTTGAAAAGTAAAAAGGATGTAATAATAGCAGTTTGACAACAATGTTTGCTTCACAAAACAAAACAGAAAAGAAAATATAGATAACTATAAGAACAATTCAAATAGGAACAAAGACCTAGCCACACTTGTATTTACCACAAATTAATTTGCACTCAATTACAAAAAAAGAACTCCAAAATAAAAAATAAAAGCAACATATTGGAAGATTCCTACCGTAAGTTGCAGACCGGCACCAACACATAATTAGCTGCCAAGCAATTGCTTTGCTATGACTATCAGACTCAAATAAAGTATTCTATACACTATACTACTATACTTATATAGTCAACAATGGATTGCATGGAAAGTTATAATATTAAGATTATCTCCCACTACTCTTTTAAATTTTTAATTATCTCTTATGAGAAAAATACTTACTGTTAACTTCAATAATTCTTACGAATTATCTTGTATTCTATAAAAAAAATAAGCAAGACACTATTGATCGTTTTAGTCTCAATGTTAAATGGACAAGACATTGTCAACTTTATTAATTTATGATGCCCATGACCTTTCCATTGGCCGATAGAATTTAGGCTTATATATTACTTAAATGAGTAACGCCTTGTGTATGCCTAACATTTCAAAAGTATGATCCATATCCTCCTTTTTCGAAGATGCGTGTGACTAATTTCTGACATCTTTGTTAAAAAAAAAATCCCCCATTAGGTTGGGCAAAGGTGATGCATAACTAAACAATTTAACATGGTTGGACTTTGACGGGTGATTGGCCATGTGTCAATATTATAAGTCTAGCCTAGTCCATCCTGGTTCATCTTAGAAGGGCCATAAAATATATATATATATATATTAACATTCACGAAATATCCGATCTTGACCCAATTCGAATTTTTCAAAAATAAAATTACGCTGATGTCTAATTTTACCCGACCCAAA
The DNA here is from genome assembly GCA_946800695.1 of Geum urbanum. Classification (NCBI taxonomy): domain Eukaryota; kingdom Viridiplantae; phylum Streptophyta; class Magnoliopsida; order Rosales; family Rosaceae; genus Geum; species Geum urbanum. Next base: position 39,858,529 of record OX327010.1, on the reverse strand, counting down.
ACTAACAGACCTAGACTAAGTCTACCGGATCCGACACGCGATGACTCCTAACCTCAACATATGATCTCTTTGCTAAAGGCTTAAAGTTGTTTTTACACTCGACCTATGTGACTCTCCTTGAACAAAATCCTGAATATTACTCTGTTTTCGGCCAGCAATGTCTTGAAGACTTGATGCTCTTGGTTCATTTTCGCAGCTAGGTCTACAGTTCAAATAAAATGAACTGTTTTGAAGAATCGGTCAATTCTCCTAATCGATTCATTGAGTGATTGAGGTGTAACGATTTGGTATACACAATTAAACTGATGAAAGAAAATTATGGCTGAGATTTAAAGAGATGACACGGAAAAAGAAAGAAGAAGCTGCAATCCAAATTAACATTATCAAATATAAGACACGTGGCCCACCCAAATCATTCTCTCACGCACCCTGCTCCAGTCCGTGCACAACCACCGCTCCTACTCCGTGGTCTTCTATAAGCCATCACCTCCGCCATACACGCGTCACCCATATAATGGGCCGCTGCCCTCGTTTTCCTGGATCCCGATAGCTGACTATCCGCTCAGATCCCGCCACGTAGTCTGCTGCTGTGGTGTAGGTCCCCGCTTCTTTCGGAGCATTTTCCTTCCGCAATGGAAGTCCTTTCCCGCTAAAATTCTCGAGGGGTACGTTGGGAAAGGGGTGAAAGATTCCAAAATTCCTCGAGGCGTTTTGGAGGTTTTGGGGGGAATGATTAAAGATGGTGACGTAGTTAAATTCTGGCTCATGTTTGATTTTCTTCTGGTGGAGAATTTAAGGCGTCGGTGTTGTTGTGGTGGGGTAGTGCTTTTTTCGCCCACAGTGTTGGAGGAGCCAGATATATTTTCGGCGGCAAAGCCTCCTCCAACTTTTATGTTATTACTTTCATGCCCCTAATTTGAATACAGTATTGCAAGTTTTGCTCACTTTGATGAGCATTTTACTATTTCATTCATGATTAAAAATGCACTATTTCAGTCATGAATAAAATTGGACTATGTGGTTTCGCAACGTCAAATTTGAATTGACAATACGTGCATTTTCAACATGATTAGCTTCGTTCAATCTTTTTACACCGGTTGGTCTAGCAATATTGTGGAAAAGAGTCTCGCGATATCTTTTTTATTTGGCCAACATATTCATAAAATCACTAAATGATCTAATTCGCCTTTGCACATTATCCATGTAGTATAGGAATGCAAGGTTGTCCATAGAGGTAGGAAAAATGTTTAAAAATTTCTCAATCATATTCTGATCGGTCTTGACAACGCCACAAACACTCAACTTTGATTGAAGCTCCAACATAGCTTGATGAAAAACATTAATATTTGGATAATCCAATAATCGGATTGAATCTCATTTTTCTTGCAATTCTGGAAGTTGTGCATTATGCACATTATTGAACTTTTCTTGTAAAGTAACCAACAAGACCGCGATGTCATTCTTTAGCATATTGTTCATGTAGAACTTGATGTATATACCGCCTCAAAAATACGAGGGCTTGAGGTTTGTAAGTTGGAGTTGGTAGCTTAGTATCAGGTGGTGGTGGTTGGATTGTATCCGTCATATTCATACCGAGAAGCACGTTCTCAACATTTGATACCCAACGATGATATTCTGTTCCTTGAGGATCAAATATATCAAACTCAGGCATTTTCGACTCTGTTGATGTCATCTACGAGAGAGACAAGAGATGTAATTAGTTTATCGATTGAAAGAACCACGATCACTAATATCAAGTTTAGAGAATAAGAAACATGATTCATGAAGTATGATCACAAAAATCGATGCTAAACAGGTGGCTTCATACCACTCCCCATAAAATCGTAACTAATATAGAGTCACAAAAGATTGACTTCCTTTTTTTATATACCGTGACTCCTCCAGGACTATCACTTATACTCAACTTTGTATATAAACAAAATGATATATGTCCATAGGAACTAGAGGCATATTATTGAAAAACAAAACAATATAATGTCCATAGGAACTAGAGACATATTATTGAAAAATAAATTGTACGGTATAAAAAATTCATCTTAAATCTAATCTTAGATCTAGGGTATTACGGTAATTAAGTTACATAATCTAATTTTAAATCGAAGAAAGTTAGTCGATTTACCTCAAGGGTGTTATGCTTGGTATGAAAATTTCACTATGATAGAAGTTTGAAGAGAAAAACCTCAAAATTCAGTGACGGTGACAAGCTCTGGTAACGAACGGTGGTGCTCCGACGATCATGGTGAATCGGGCGGTGGAGGTTGTAGTGTTTATAGGTGTAGGTATTTTTCTGTTTAGGGTTTGGGTTGACTATCAACTCATGAATTGCTGATAACGTGTTCTAGGAGAAATAAAGATACGCAAGTAATAAATCAGAAATTGTACTTTATTCATTGATAAATGGTCTTAAATAGACATTACAATTTATTACAATTCATATCCTTATACATCAGGGATTGAGAGAATATCTACTTCTATGATAAATATAACAAGACATATACCAGGATACTAAGAATATTATTTTTTTGAATATGAACAATGCATATATATATTTTTTTAAGAACGTGTATGTCTTTGAATTAAACATTTTCACTAATAGATTTATTATTTGTTCTTGTTGTTTTAATTAAATTTCATGACAAGTAAAAGTAATTTCCTTTGTTTACAATGATCAAAGTTAAAATTTATGATAAAATTGGTAAAATAAATAAATAAATTAAAATTCGTTATGTATTTTCAAAAATTACTTACGAGTTCTATTTTTTTCGATAGATAACTTGTGAGTTATATTGTGTTATGGATCAAAGATGAATTTGACAACAATATTGGGGCATGTACAAAATAACCAAAACTAGGGATTAGAAAATGCTAAAACAAAAACCCCGAGATAGTATTATTGGGACTAGTATGGAGCTTCGGGGGCGGACGAGGTTTTTAAATTTTCATGTGGACAAAACACGCAGCACATTCAATTCCACCATCCATTTCTTCCGCTCAATATATTTTCTAAATTTCATCTCCTCCATAATTTTAATTTTCCTCTCTCGATCACACTCTTTTTAAGAACTCGCACACCCTCCACTCGAAAACAGAGTCAAACTCCAAAGCCAACGAAAGAAAGAAACACAAGGCTACCTGCTAGCTTGCTGCGCTATTCTCTTCTCTCTCTCTCTACTCTGCTCATTAACTTTCCACCATAAAAACCTCAACTCCTTAATTTCTCTCTCTTGTCTGTCACTCCTCCACACCACCGCCTTCCTCTCCATTAAATCCTCCACACACCTCAATCTCTCTCCATCTTCTTCATATCTCTCCGATCCATATATATCATTCCCATCTCACCACACAAAAACCATCCTCTCTCTTCTTTTAGATCATCATTATATTATATTATATCAATTCTATACCACGCACGTACCTTCTTCGATCTCATTCTTCCTTTTGAAAATAAAAATGAAGGATCGGAGGAGGAGTTGCGAGCTCTGCAACAACCACGCCACTCTCTACTGCGCTTCCGACTCCGCCTTCCTCTGCTTCAACTGCGACTCTAGGGTTCACGGCGCCAACTTCCTCGTCGCCCGCCACCTCCGCCACCCTCTCTGCTCTCAATGCAACTCCCTCGCCGAACACCCCATCTCCGGCGGCCAGGCCGTCAACATTCCAAACTACACTTTGTGCTCCTTCTGCTCTCCTGAGAACAATGACGACGAGAATTATGACACGTTGCCAATATCCGACTCGGCTTATTCTTCGGCATGCGTCTCCAGCACCGAGTCCTCGGCGACCACGACGAAGCAGCAGAGATCAGAGAGCTCCTCCGGCAGGGCCACGTCGTCGTTCGCGAAGAAGAAGAAGGTGGCGGCGGGGGACGCGAGGTTCGAGGGCACTTTCGTAAATTGGTGCGAGAAGATGGGAATGAGTGGCAGGAATTCGGCGGCGGTGTCGGCGGCGGCGTCGCATGCGTTGGGGTTTTGCATGGGGAGGCTGGCGGGGGTGCCGCTGAGAGTGTCCCTGGCAGCGTCGTTTTGGTTCGGGGTGAGGATGACGTCATCTAAGTTGGGTTCGACGTGTCAGAATCTGAGGCGGGTGGAGATGATGTCGGGAGTGCCGGCGAGGATGATCCTGGCCTTTGAGGCGAAGCTACGAAGGGAGCTGATGAGAGTGAGGAGAGGAGCGCGGCCTGCTGAGCTGGAGGAGGGCTGGGCCGAGTGTTGATGATCCGATCGATCAGTACGTAGTAGTCTAGTTTGGCACGTGCGAGTGAAATTGTACTGGTGTGAATGTGAATGTGTTCGTGTTAGATTAATTTGAGTTATTAGTCCATAGATATTTGGAATCAAACTGGAGAGAATGAGGATTTAATTAAGTTAGTAGTTGCTTAGTTTTATTTTTACTTTGCAAAACTACGGTGCATAATTTGTGGCTTTTCATATGGTTAGTTCTGATCAACTTGTAAGAGTAGGAGACTGCGAACACAATGAAGCCCATCAATCTTGGCCATATGCTTTCATTTGGGTGAATGATTTAAACTAATCTAACTAGGAGTGTGTTTTGACCATTCCTCCATTTTCCAATATTCCATGCATGGTTTTTATTTTAGCTTAATTTTTATCACCAGTTTCCTTAGACAAAAGAAGCGCCTATTCATAGCTCTTTATTTAATTTTTACACCTCTTATAATTTATGCCCACTAATATTCTAATTTTACCCATATTCTTCTTTGCACCATTTTCTCTACATAATCTCTATCACCAATCTGCATTCGTTTGTACGACGTAATGCTGATAAGCCTACATATACATAATCATACATTAGAGAATAGTGGTTTAAACAATTATGTTGATACACTGTCTTTGAGTAGGAGCTATTCCTACCGAGGTTAAAGCCATTTTGCCTCCCACCCTTCGATTGATATGAATAAAGATTAACCATTACAATCGTTCCTTCTCCAGTTGTCTCTATTGATAGCATGAGTTCGATGATCTCTGATAAAAGCTCTCACCATCTCACGCCAAAAATTAATCATGAAAGGAAATTATTGAACTGGTATTGCTATTGATTTAGCCATGGAAGTATATGCAATAAACTCATCTCTCAAATTACAAACTGAAAACCAAAATCTGCACTAACCAAGAAGATCGTTAACAAAAAAATCAATAGAGTTATATTCTAGATCGTTACCATGAATTTTGTACTTGATTAAAAATGATAGTAGTGGAGGACTTTTCGATAGTTGATAGCACAAGATTAGAAGCACCATGTGCAAAATCTAGCCCGAAACCAAACGGACTTGCAAATCAAGAAACACAAGAGATTAAAAATAGAAGTTGAGCGATGAATTCTGAATTGTTGAATTATGCTAATGCTATGGCTGTTCTCCATAATCGATTAGTAATTTAGGCTAGTATTTTTTTCTTCTTCTTTTTTATTGGAAGGGTAAATAGGGATTTAAAAAGTCTCAAACAAATCCCGAGGTATAAATAACAAAATATGAAATTGTGAATAGACACACTTTTATATAAAAAAATAAAAGATAAATTATACATAACGTCATTTACATAAGATTTATACTAGATTAGGTCACCCAACATTTTTATCCCAAATTAGGTTATCCCTACAACAAACATAACATTTAAATTTTAATTATTTACAGCCATGTCATCCTCTCATTCCATAACACTTTCTTAACTATCTCATATTTCAATTGCAATCAAGCCTCTCTCTCTTCCCATCTCTCTCCAAAAACCTCCCAACTTCCATACCATCACCGCTCATCTCCTCTCCTCTCTGATCCATCACCGTCATGAACTTTATCTAGTCAACCTCACCGTTGTCGCTATCCTCGTCGCTCCCTCACCACTGCGAGCTTTCCCTTGTCGTTGCACTCCATCGATCGCTTGGTACCTCTCCCCCCCCTCTCTCTCTCTCAGTGTTGGAGTATAATCTGTGGTAGTGTTTGCTTTGGTTTGGTTTGGTTGTTACGCAAAAGTTGTGTTTTGGTTGTTACGTACGTAGTAGTGTCTACAATAATCTGTGGTAGTGCTTATGTTAGTTTGTAGTAGTGTGTACAGATTGGTGTGCTTTAGTTTTTATGCAGTAGTGTCTACAATAATATGTGGTAGTGTTTATGTTACTCTGTGGTGTGCTCTGCAGTAGTTTGTAGTGTTGTCTGTGAGTAGTATGTAGTGTGCTTTGTAGTAGTTTGTAGTGTGCTATGTAGTAGTTTGTAGTGTTATCTGTGAGTAGTATATAATGTGTTATGTAATAGTATGTAATGTGCTCTGTAGTAATTTATAGTGTTGTCTGTGAGTAGTATGTAGTGTGCTATGTAGTAGTTTGTAGTGTTGTCTGTGAGTAGTATGTAGTGTGTTATGTAGTAGTTTGTAGTGTTGTCTGTGAGTAGTATGTAGTGTGTTATGTAGTAGTATGTAGTGTTGTCTATGAGTAGTATGTAGTGTGCTTTGTAGTAGTTTGTAGTGTGTTTTGTAGTAGTTTGTAGTGTTGTCTGTGAGTAGTATGTAGTGTGTTCTGTAGTAATAAGTAGTGTGCTCTATAGTAGTTTATAGTGTTGTTTATAGTAGTTTGTAGTGTTGTCTGTGAGTAGTATGTAGTGTGTTCTGTAGTAGTATATAATGTGTTTTGTAGTAGTTTGTTGTGTTGTTTGTAGTGTTGTCTGTGAGTAGTATGTAATGTGTTCTGTAGTAGTATGTAATGTGCTTTGTGAGTAGTATGTAGTGTTGTCTGTGAGTAGTATGTAGTGTGCTCTGTAGTAGTATGTAGAATTGATGCAAGTAATATATAGAATTTATGTGAGTAGTATGTAGTGTTTTGATGGTCTATTTTATTGTTTTGCATAAATGACACAAATGAAGGACCCTGAAAAACCCAAAATCCAAATAAGATCGACATTAAGAGCTTTTTACAAAGTCATGAGTGAACTTCATAAAAAATTGCCTCCAAAAACAGTGAGGATGTTGCAGAAAACACAATTTGACAATTTCATGGAAAACACTACAACAGTTTTTAGAAAGTACTACTATAGTTTTTAAAAAGTATTACTCTAGTTGTTGGACAATACTATTATACTGAGACTTGATGCATTCTAATTAAAACTTTGTAGAAAGTATTACTCTAGTTGTTGGACAGTACTACTGTTATTAGTTTTACACACTATCCAGAAACTGAAAAACGAACATTCGTTCCCGTTCTTTCCAGTGGCATAGAGCATGTATCCCTTATACTTTTCCTTAAGATAAGCAACATCAACAAACAAAAACACACACACAAAAATACAGAAAGCTAATGTGGAGAGAATCGAGCTAATGGAGAGCTTTCTCTCTCTAGCACGGCTCTCTCTTTCTCTCTCTAAAAGCTACCGGTGGAGTTTTGAATTTAAACTTAACTGTTACAAAAAAAAAATTAAAATAAACAATCATCTTTATAAAAGAGGGTAATTTTGGAAACTCAAATTATTAGGGAATAGATAATGACCTTATGTGTGTAAAAAATTTATGATGACCTTATGTGTGAGAAGTAAGATTTCTAATTGACTTTATATGTAATTTTTTTAAAATAAATAGATGGAAAATTAATTACACATGTATCACTCTAGAGCAACCAAGTCTAGTCTATTATGAAGTAGAGCAGAAGACAAACGAATGATCCCATATGCAGGCTAGAATCAAAGTACTCTGATGTCAACAAGCTAATTTATCCGTATAGTAAGGTTTAGCTTTTATATAAATGTGCTAGATTGAAAGCGAACGATCTCCTTGAAGGTCGCAGCTAGTTCTTAAATTAATGTCATGGATTAAGGTCTTGAGTCTCTAATGTTGACACAGTTGTCACAAGTACGTTAAGAGCCACTTTACCCTTGAAGTTTGTCGATGTTCGAATTCATTTTGCTTGACTGCAATAGATCGACTGTCTTTAAGAGCATGACCTTCTTCCAATGGAACAGTCTTCCGATCCTATATATTTTTCTTGAACTAAGCCAAAACGGAGTTGCTCCTTATTGTGATTTCTGGTCAGAATTAATAAATATGCACAACAAATTAAAAGAAATACATACAGAAATAAAAATACAAGAACACAAAATTTAATGTGGTTCAACAAATTTTACCTATATCTACGGATATAAAAGACTCGACTATATTTATAATGAGTATACAGAAAGAATAAAAAAATAAAGACATTCTCTACTCTTTTTATCTCCCTCTCCTCCCTTCTAATCCCACAACTCACTCTCTAACCCGAGAATGGAATATACTTGCTCTCTATCTCTGTGATACATAAACTAGAGCATAACTCTCCTTATATCTATATAAGGGACTCCAACACCACATAGGAACATGTTTTCCTACTAATGATAGCTTTTTCATGTCTGTAATCAGCAACGATTACGAAACCTACATCAATAAGAATCAAAGACATTCTTACTGGAACCTATATTCATCCAAGACAATAATTCATATTGACTTGGGTAAACTCATGGGCTGGAAAAACTCCCACAATCTCCTCCTCTATACCATGAGGGGGCCCGAGCTAACTTGATGTAGAACCCAGTCCTCTTTAGAGCTTGAAGCTCCCCATGACCAGTCCCCCCTGATTGAATACGTCATCACTATGTCCTCCTTGGTGGAATACCTCTTGACCATCTTCACCCTAGTCAGAAAACCTGTCATTGGAAAAGGAACATTGAGACTTCTTTTTCAGAACGCATTTCTTCCTTATATAGTCAAACCTTTGACCCAAATATATGCGAAGAAGTATCAACCATTGCACTCAAGCCATCTCTGCATACCTTGCTATGTGTCTTGTACATAGAACAAGAAATCTCTCCACTAAAAATAACTAATGACCCATTGGTAAGCTTCCACTTCCCATTACCAATAAACTAGTGGAAACCTTGTCTATCAAGAGCGCTTGCAGACAATATATTAACACGCAAATCAAAAGCATGTCTAACATATTTCATTGTCATCTGGTAACCAAGATTAGTCTCAATACATATCGCCCATTCCCGAAATCTTGGAGTAGCTCTTATTGCCCATCTTTAACATCCCAAAGTCTCTTGCTTTGTATGTAGAAAATAGATCCAAATTCGATGTAACATGGTAACTTGCACCGGTATTCACGACCCAATCGTGACCTTTGTTTCCAACATACAAACATTCTTGAATAGTAAGAAGCTCCCCATCATCATATGGCGAGATTACAACAGTACTTCTTGTATCTCCATCATTTTGGTTTATGTCTTTCTTCTTGTCTGATTTCCACTTTCCACATGCTCTCTTCATGTGGCCTTTCACCATAATAGTGGCAAGTCCCACTAAACCTATGACCTAAATTCTTGTCTTTGCCAGTAACAACATAGAGTTGTCCCTGCCCATTGTCTATACGCGAAGCTTTTCTTCTTGTCTCCTAGTTAAGCATATTATCCTTAACGGTATCCATAGACAAAATACCATTAGACATAGAATTACTTATGGTCATCACAAAAGTTTTCCAAGTGTCCGGCAAGGTTCCTAGCAGCGACAGTGGTAGCAGCTCATCGTCTACCTTCATATTCATTGTCACCAACTGATTTGTCACATTCTGAAAATTATTCAAGTGTACAGCAACTACCATATCTTCATCGAACTTCATGTTGATAAGCTCTTTGATAAGGAATGTTTTCTTCGCAGTGGTCTTCTTCTCAAAGAGGGACTCCAATTTCTTCTAGAGTTTTTCAACATCAGTTTCGTTCGACACATGATGAAAGACGAAATCATCAACCCATTGCCTTATCATTCCAATTGCTTTCTTGTCCAACTTTTGCCAATCGCTATTAGACATAGTACTTGGCTTGCCCACGACGCCTTCAATCGCTTCATGCAAATCACCACAGTAAATGATGTCCTCCATTCTTGATTTTCATGTCACCCAATTCAAGGGGGTGAGTCTAATCATTGTGTTATTTATCCAATCCATCTTAACCACGACCCACTAACCCAAAATTAGGTCCCATGAGCCTAAGCTCTAATACCACTCGTTGTGATTTATGGTAAGAACTAATAAATATGCACAACAAACCAAAAGAGACACACATAGAGATAAGAACACAATAACACAGAATTTAACGTGGTTTAACAAACTTTGTCTACGTTCATGGGCAGAAAAGACTCCACTATATTTATAATGGGTATAAAGAAAGAATAAGAAAACAAAGACCTTCTGTACTCTTCTTATCTTTCTCTCCTCTTTTCTAATCTCACAACTCACTCTCTAACCCAAGAATGGAATACACTTGCTCTCTGTCTCTGTGATACATAAACTAGAGCAGAACTATCCTTATATAGATGTAAGAGACTCCAACACCATATAGAAACATGTTTTCTTACTAATGCTAGCATTCTTCTGTTTATAATCAGCAACGATTACGAAACCTATATCAATAAGGATCAGAGACATCCTTATTAGATTCTATATTCATTCAAAACAATAATCTATATTGACTTAGGTAAACACATGCGCTGAAACCAACCCCCACCTCCCACCCACACTTTTATGATCTATGATCTATGATCTCTGATGATGATAAAACCGGCCACCTGCATCATATAGTTGTACTAGACTACATCACATGTACCCATTGATCATATATAGGTAATAATATTGTATCGAGTTGTTCATGCTCCTAGCCTCAGTGGCTCAGTCATATCCATATATGTGGTGTAAGATCACTAAGATGTGTCCGGTAGGTGCAAAAATGTTGACACGGGCATTCATCAAAATACATTAAACTCTTCCTTCCTAAGTTATTGCACGTACTCCCCCTATAAGTAATTGAAGAAGAAAAAATCTTCATATGGCTAGTGCGTGTGGTGGTAATTTTGCCAGGTATAGGTTAGAATTGGAAATGATGAGCGCGGTAGCTAAAGCTAGGTCCATAATTTGAGTCTATAAGGTAGATATTTCATGAATTATTGTAACAAATGTGAGGCTTAAAATTTGGTTCGGAAAATTGAGGCATTCAGAAGGGTTGGTGGTGGCCGGGGGAAATAACAAATGTGGCTGCAGTACGTTAGAAGTTGTTGCAAGTAGGGCTGTTAATCGGTACAAACGATTCGGTTATTAGGCCGAACCGAAAACCGAATCGTATTTTTTAATCGGTTCGGTTCGATTCGGTTTTCTTAATTTTTTTACAAAAAACCGAATGGTTCGGTTCGGTTTGGTTCGGTTTTTTTTTTCCGGTTTTTTCGGTTTTTTTTTTAAATAAAAAAAAACTTTCTAAAAAAAATACTTTTCTTTCTTTTAGTTTCGAAAATTCGAAGATCTTCATTAGCTATTTTTTTCAATAACTTTGTGAAAGTGTAAAACATAATTTATGTCAAATCAAATCAAACTACAACAAATATAATTAGTCACAAATCATACATTCAAAGTTTCAAACCATAGCAAATAGCCAAATGTTTACCGAAAGTTTACATCACAAATTCAAAGTTTCAAACATCAACAAACATAAACCAAAGTCCACACTCCACACTCCATAATCCAAGTTTAAAACAATCTACGGTCCATCCAAATAAAAATACAATACAAATATCACATAAAAACACTCAATTGAATCCATTCTCAAACTATACTCAACTTGTCTACCATTAGTATTCATTTTCTTAAACCTACAAGAACCCCAATAATCATTGTTAAGTATCAAACTATGACACATACCAAATACTACTTTCATATGGGATAAAGAGAGATATTCAACAACATACCCAACAACATCAAACTTGATTGACACTTGTAAAACGACGTCGTTTTATTCATTTCGATTCAAACGATTCGGTTCGGTTTTTTCGGTTTTTTTGGAGACGAAAACCGAAACCGAACCGAATTTTTCGGTTCGATTCGGTTTTTTTGTTTTTCGGTTCGGTATTTATTCGATTTCGGTTTTTTCGGTTACGGTTCGATTTCGGTTCGATTTTTTTTTTAGTTTTCGATTCGGTATTAACAGCCCTAGTTGCAAGAATGTAATCCAATGAAAAGAGAGAGTTGATCGAGTAGTGGTGGGACTTTGTTGCACATATGTCAATTGCACCAATAACAGTCGTAAAGTTGTTAAGATGGTTTATTTTGTGGGCTTAATCTAGCAGATAATGTATGGTTTTTCTTTCATATTAAAGCTTGTGGCAATGATTCGCAAACATCGTATCATAGCGATTATCATGACATGTTTACAGTATCCCCTACGATATTTTCTAATTTTGGAGAGCGTTGTCATCTTTCCAATCTCAAAGCAGGTTCAATTGAAAATAAAAATGTGGTGGCACACTGAAACAGTGAACTCATTTGGCATTTGACAAAAATACTGATTTGGCAAACCACAGTCTCTACTCCTACTCTATTTGGTTACCAGTGTTCTTGGCAGTGACCGGTTCTGAATCTCCCTTCTACAGACATCTCAGTCAATAGTGCAGCAAGATTAATGCCACGAGAACCAGGTTTGACATTGTTAATGTTACTCCAATAAGTTGTACTTATACACAGCTCTTCATGATCAGCTGTTAAATTCTCCACGCTCTTCGGTTTTTCTTCTCCAACGCACCATTCTCCGGGCACCAAACCTTTAGAGAACCGATTTAAGACATTCGCATCGATCTTGTTTAGTACTCGATCACCTGCGTGAAATGGTCTTGCAAAGGCTGCTCCACTTGCTAGCATTTGATCATAGTGTGACATATCTAGGACTTGAGTTTTGCCGAGTGTAGTTAAGTTCCAAATCATGAAGCTTAAGTCATTGTCTACCAGAGAGTCATGGAACTCGAGAGAGTTGCAGATGATTTTATGGAAGTAATAATCAAGAGGGTAAACCACATTGCTGAGGTACATGAGTAACATTCTAGGTAGGTTTTCCCATCCTTGGACACAGTAGTCCATGAAATCTCTGCTTAAAATTCCCCAAGGTGAACCTGTTTCGTAAATTTGCGCTATGTCAGAACAAAGCTCATTTTCAACACCCTTCATAGCAAGTTCTAAGTTCAATTCTGTAATGTGAATAGTTTGAACAATGAGATGGAAGAACATGCAGTAAACTCACCTCCAAATACTTTGAAAGCATCTGGGATCCCTATCCTTATATATGAAGAATAGTTGAGTGGAGTACTATTCTGAAGATGTAAAGTAGGATCTAGAACAATTTTTTCTATACGTTTCTTCCTGCAACCAATCAACTTCCATTTAGAAGTTACAGGAAATTAAAGGTAAATATTGATTGAAAGAAGAAGATATTGGGAAATGTTGAAAGACTGTTACTTACTCTTTCCAGCCAGTCTTATTAGTAAAGTGTATAAAGTTAAGATTCCTTGGCAATGAAGTGAAAGCATGGAGTAAATCTGAAGATAAATGAGAAACTGAGATGTTACAATAAAGTTCCAAACTCACTTGCATCCTATATCAAGGCTTGGATTTTAAATGAGTTAGCAGTAGGACATGCAATTAGAGCAGCAACTTGATGAACTATTATAGCTAGCTAATGTGTTAAGTTCTTCTTACCATCTTGAGGCATGAGTGGATAGTCAGAAGCGCTTAACGCGATGAACCAATCCCAATCTGCACTAAGCTTTAGAAGCAATGCTGCAGCGTGAAGTGTGGCTGCAAGAGCAGATGACCCCATCTGGTTGATTCCATAACTTTCTCCAACAACATTAACATTATCAAAGGTTCGGAACACCACTCGGGAGCGAACATAAAGGGCCAAGTGCTCCCTTTCGTGATCAGATAAATCGGCATCAAGTTGCAGCAGATACTGGTTTCTTGGATGGTATATTGCCTTCAACAGCCTTAGTAGTTTGTCACTGTTTTCTCCGTTAGTACTGCTAATCCAATAAGCGAAGACGGGAGGGTTGCTATTCCCTTTTAGTGGAACACTCGCTGGGACTTGGTACTTGTGGCCGACTCTAGAGAAGACAGTTTGGGATGATATTGATAGAGCTCCTGGCAACACTGAAGTACCTGCAAGTGCTAGAACCCATAGAGGAAAGCCTGAGCACCAAGTATATGTGTTCGAGAAAGACTGCCTCATTCTGAAGCTACAACACTGTCAATTAAGTAGCTTGCAATGCTTCTAATACCATGGAAAGAATCTAAAGTATTTAAATCCCAAAACTAAGCACTGCTAATTATGGGAAATGTTTGATATCTTTCCAACTCCTAATCCAATGACACAACAGCTTCAAAACTCATATGAGTTTGTGGAAGTGATTTGAAGTGCAACCAATACCAGCTAGAGATTGATAGCAAAAGCTTCACAAGACTTGAAAACAGCAGAAATATCTATGTTATTGAAACCTGAGGTTGGGATTATGTGAATAAGGTTGGGATTTGTGTTTGTTGGACCAAAAATATAAAAAGGGCAAGATATCTGAGATAACAAGGTGAAGTGTCTGATATGAAAGCAAACAATGAGAGGTGGGTTTCTTCAAAGTTAGAATAAGTTCAACCCAAGAAAACGATTCTTTCGAATTCAGACGGCAGATCTTTAGAAAAGGAACAATTTTGATTTATTTACCACGTACATTCAAAGAGGCAGTAAACCATCACTGAAGTTCTGCTCTCACTTCCTTGGAAACTGGTCTTGGATTAGCCATCCATTTTGGTCTAGTGTTGGACACACTGTTTGGAACAAATTTGTTTACAAGTGAAAGGTGATCTGACTAGCTAAGCCATTTGTCCAACTCACTAGCTAGAGCCTATTCCCATGTATAATAAAGCTGTTGGTGCTGATCGAAACTACTGTGGCAGCAAGGCACAAATACAATCTGACATTACAGGCATAATATTCCCGATGAGAATTACATTACTATATATACCTACATGACCACCCAACATAAATGCTAAAATAGGGACCTTGGAAATTATTAGTAACTATCTGTTGCAAGAAATGTGAGACTTGAAAACGAGTTAAATCTCTCTGCTTCCGGCCAGAAAATGTGAGCTTAACTAATCTTGAGTTGTATCAATCGGAACGTTATCATGACAAGTAAAAGGGATCTATTGATAAAGTTAAAATGCAACCTTTAATGAAATGTAAGTCTCCGATAAAATACCAACGAAATGTTGCCTACGATGTCAAATCTATTACAACAAATTCAAAATTAAGGATGGAGGTTCCATCTTCGGAGATTTTTGTCATCTCGACCACTTATGTTCGTCAAAAAACGTCAAAACACTGTATTAAATGTAAAAAAAATATGTCAAATGATTCTAATTATCAATTCGATTTTAATATTTGAAAATAATGTAGAATGAGGTAGGAAGAAATAGGAAAAAAAACATAAAAGAAAAAGAAAAGGAAAACCGAGGGGTTTTAGGTTTATTTCTCATATTCTCCGCAGCACCACAACCCAAAAAACACAAACAAAAAAGTATGAGTATTTAGGCGCACAGAATCTAAGACAAAGTATCGGCTCTGTAGAGCATCCGCACCGGCAAGCAGCTGGCGAGGATTTGCTCGAGTAGGAGGTGGGCCAGGACCGGGGTGCTCGAGCAGGAGGGGAAGGGAAGATGCACCGGGGAAAAAAAGTGTGCTTGAGCAAAGTTTGCTCCGTCGACCGCTCGAGCATTTTTTTCTCCGACGTTTGTTTGACTGTCTGGCGGAGCGCACGGCACGTGGGTGATGTCAGGCACATCAATTTTTTTTTTAATTTCAAGCGCATGGAATAAAAAGTAAAAAAAAAATTAGAAAAGAATGGACGAACGAATAGAAGGCTAACACGTGGCTTATCGGGTTGGGTTTTATACTCCAACAGTCCAATTGATCTGGGCCTTCCATTTTGAATCTGAAATTTTGATCCAACGGTCTGGATTCAAAGGCAATGGCTATTGAAATTTCAGAATGGAAATAAATGGGAAAATGATAAAAAAAAATTATAAAAAATGCTCAAAAATTCAGAACTCTCCAAAAAATTTGCCAATAAATACTTCATTTTTTGATCAACTTACACTAATTTATGCACAACAAATTTTACATCTCCCCTCCGTTTCTCCTCTCATTTACTTTAGCATTTTATCGAAAAAATGGGCACACATTGGTTTCATTCCGAAGATTTACTAATGTGCATCTCTTTCGTACATCATAGCGTTGATGAATACGACGGCAACAAATAAAAGAGGGATAAATTGTAGGAGACAATTCATGCCGATTATGTGCAAAATTGAGAGCCAACACAAGGAGAGATTCCTCTGAAGGAGCCAATGACCCGAATCGCTCTAGCGTCTCACTACAACAAATTCAAGTTACTCTTGTAAAAATGGGGTGAATGTTTGCACGCGGCATAGATGCATATAGCTAGTGGCACTTCGCTATTGAATGAAGTAAGTTTATATTATTGCTCTTACTCTATATATTATATAAATTCTATATGATTATATGAATTAAATTATCTAATTTGTTTAAATATGTAGTATTTTATATATGAATTAAATTATTTCTCTTGCTCTATATATTATTGCTCTTGCTCTAATTTGTTTAAATATGTAGTATTGTAAATTATATAGATAATATTTATTTTTCATTAGCTCAAGCAAGCTCAATCATTTTACTATGTGGCAAAGAGAAAATCGTTTACAAACTTTGCATGTTAAGGATCATCCATCTTTCGTTGCGATGCTACCAACTACCCTATCTCCATATGCAAGTATGCACCAAGCTACTATGTCCGCAATCGAATCATCTCCAACCATCAATTTAGGTGATGAAGAAGTGAATGAGACATCTCAAAGCGATGTGGCCACTTCCTCGAGTCTGGATAGACCGATTGGAACCAAGGCGGCAAAGGAAGCAATGCGGCAAAACAAACAAGGTAAAACTCCTATTGAGCAAC
Source organism: Geum urbanum (assembly GCA_946800695.1). NCBI lineage: Eukaryota > Viridiplantae > Streptophyta > Magnoliopsida > Rosales > Rosaceae > Geum > Geum urbanum. The sequence goes on along the minus strand of OX327010.1, from coordinate 39,841,646 downwards.
GAGTTGAGATTTTACATATTATTGCAAATGATCAAGCATCATGGAATACCACGAGGAAGATGCATAACGAAAATGAGCTTAATTATTACAAAGAGTACATAGAAATTCAAAAGCGGAAGGAAGCAAGGGCGGCCGAAGAGTTCCGATTCAAGAAATAAGAGGAGGAAACCAGGATCATGACAATGAATTTGGAGGCTATGACCCCAATCTCGAAAATGTATTTTACTAAGAGGAAACTAGCAATCCTTAATGAAGGAGAATATAGTCAAGATCAAGCTACCGGTGAAACATATTCGGATTGTTATCACCCAAGTCGCGTGCTCTTTCCTTAGTAGGTTATAGTATTGTACTAAGAATAAATCTAGGCTTGGCTTATCATTATGTAATTTAAATTTTTGAGAAATAAAATGTACTTTATTTATTAAGATGAAATTGAAAAGCATATTTGTTACACATTAAATTAAAACACATACTAAAATTGAACACATTCTCAATGAAAACACATAATAAAATTGAAACTTACATATTAGAGTACTATTTAGAGTATTTCACCAGTTTTCAACCTCCAAATGTGTTTCATCAAGTCCTTCTGGAGCTCTTTATGGATGTAAACGGATTCGAAATCGGCAACACGGTCGTGAAATTGTTGTATATTACGTCCACTCTTCTCATTGACTCAAAAAGAATTCGATTCCCTTGTGCATTCATCGACCCATCATAAACTTGGAAAGCTCTCGATGAGTTTTGCATGTTTTCTTCTTTATTCTCCTCATTCTCATCCTCCACATATTCTTCCTCAACAATTATGTTATGCAATATGATGCAAGTTAACATGATGGATATGATTACTGATTTCTTGTGCAATGTACAACTATGACGTATAATTTCCCAACGAGATTGCAAGATGCCAAAGCACCTGTCCACATCTTTCCGGTATGCCTCTTATTTCTTTGAGAAGAGCTTATCTTGTAGCATCTGGGGATTGGAAATTGTTTTGACAAATGTAGAATACCTCGGATATATTCCGTTAGCCAGATAATAAGCGTTGAAGTACCTCTCTCTGTTGACTTTGTAGACGGCAGTTGAGCTTCTTCCAGCAAGAATATTCTCGAACACATCAGGTTGGTGGAGCACATTAATGTCATTTTTAGCTCCAGGACAACCGCTGAAATTATGTCATATCCACGTATCATACGAGGTCACCGCCTCTAGGATAATAGTGGGACGACCCTTTTGCCCTGAGTATGCCCCTTGATGAGCAGTTGGGCAGTTCTTCCATTCCCAATGCATGCAGTCGATGCTTCCAATCATGTATGGAAAGCCTCGGCATTGGCCTTTATTTAGGAGTCAAGTAAGGTCCTCATGTATTGGGGTGGGTGCGGATGTATCTTGGACCATAGAGGTCAACCACTTGACGGAAAAACTCCTTCATACATTCCAGGGTAGTGGATTCTCCCATCCTTGTAATTTTAGTACACTGATCCGCTGCTGCCCCGTACAGCAACATTCGTAGAGCACCGGTCATCTTTTGTTGGGGAAGAAGCCCTAGCAATCCAGTGGTGTCTTATCTTTGATGCCAAGATGGGTCGCGGTTGCAGAGATCCATTATGATCATGTTGTCTCTTCTCATTCGGTACCTCCGGAGAAATTATTACGCATTGAAGATGGGGCGTTGGATAAAGTAATCTTCCATGAGATTATGTCCCCTCGACTCCTTCTGCCGTGGTCGATTCGGTTTTCGACCGCGACGTGAACCATTTATTCGAGATTCATCGCCGTGTTTTGCTTCCTCCATGACCACCTTATTGACGATGGATTGCTTCATATCGTCATCCTCTTGTTGTTGTTGTTGTTGTTTTCGCCTGAAAAAATTGTGGAAGCTGAAAGGATTCATCATAGTGATGATGTAGGAAATTTTGATAAGTATTTAGAGAGATGCTCATAGTGCTCGGATTGGAAGAAACTTGTAGATTGTGTGAGTATAGAATGAGTGATAGATGAACGTTTTATAGTAAATTGTAATAATTTGATCTTTGAAGCTGAACATACGTGTCGCGTCATCATTCGACGAAAATCTTACTGAAAATCTAGTCTAATTATTTTGTTGTTAATTCTATCTGGTAGTGACACGTGTCGCATCGTCACTAGTTAAAAATCTGATCGGAAATCTTGTTGCAATTATTTAATCGATACGACACGTGTCACATTATGATTAGTTGTAAATATTTGATTTGCTTGAGCAAAAGAGGAATAAGTTCATCCAAATTTAGATTTGCTTAAGCAAAACATGAATTTGGTTTCCTTGAAGCAAATTTTGTTTTTGTTCTCCCATTTGCTCTCCCAATGGATGCGGATGTTCGTAGAGATTGATCGATCACAGTTGCGAGTTGCGAGCACGATAAAAGTACTGATTAAAGTCGCTCGCTGTCTTTTTTTTTTATCTCTATCTCTCCATGGAAGCTCTAGCAAGCTCTGTCTTCATACCCGAGACTTGCCCAGTTCATAATAATCCATTAACAACTTCACTCAGAACACCCAATAGGCTATGTGGGTCTCTCAAAATCATCCCAAGTTCTCATTTTGGTGGCCTTCGTGCTCAGGCTGTCTCCGGCGAGAGTGAAGAAGCAAGGCCTCTGAGTAATGGATTTGGCTTAGAGAGTCTCTCTTTGTCTCAGGTATATGTGCTAATGATCGGTTTCTTCATAAAGTTGCAAACTTTTCAGCAACTGTATATGTATGTTATTCCTCTCTTTGTTTATAGGTAAGTGTGAGAAATTGAGAATGAGATTTAGATGTTTATATTGGTCTGTTGGTTTTGGATTAGAGGTGCTTAAAGTCAGAGAACAAAACATAATTTGTCATGGATTGGAGATGCTTAAAAATTTAGTGATGACTTGGGACTTTGCAAGAGGTATAGTCTTCAGTGCTGATATTTGCACATTGTCATTACAGGGCTGCTCCATCTCTCGGCCTAAACTTGATGTCCTCCATTATGTAGTTGAACGACTAAAGAACCATACAAGCTTTAAAGTTTAAACTATGGACATGAGAGTGTCGCTGGCGGCTACGTTTTGGTTCGGGTTGAGGTGACGTCATCTACGTTGGGTTCGACGTGTCAGAATCTGAGGCGGGTGGAAATGATGACGGGAGTGCTGGCGAGGATGATCCTGGCCGTTGAGCCGAAGCTATGAAGGGAGCTGATGAGAGTGAGGAGAGGAGCGCGGCCTGCTGAGCCGGAGGACGGCTGGGCCGAGTGTTGATGATCCGATCGATCAGTACGTAGTCGTTTAGTTTGGCACGTGCGAGTGAAATTGTACTGGTGTGAATGTGAATGTGAATGTGTTCGTGTTAGATTAATTTGAGTTATTAGTCCATAGATATTTGGAATCAAACTGGAGAGAATGAGGATTTAATTAAGTTAGTAACTGTTAAATTTTATTTTTACTTTGCAAAACTACGGTGCATAATTTGTGACTTTTCATATGGTTAGTTCCGATTGACTTGTAAGAGCATCCGCACCCATTTTATGGAGAGGAAGTCCTATTTTGAGGAATTCCTCACCCATTTGAGGAATTCTTCAAAATAGGAAGTCATATTCCTGTTTTTCGTGCAGCAGTGCTAAAAATAGGACTTCCTATTACTATTTATTATTATTTAAAATTTTTATTTTTTATTTTTGGGTAATATTTTTCAACCAATTTTCAAGTAATAGGAAGTCCTATTTATACGCGTGTTAATATGCTTTGAATCAATTTTGTATGCCGGTAGCATATGGTGGTCTCGCTGACCGGTCAGCGAGTCGGGGTCCAGGGGTGACGCGCCCTGGTGGGGGCTCGGGGGCAACGCCCCCGGAGCTAAATGTAATCCGAGTCATGTTGGACTTAGGTTTTTTGTTGAGCATACATTCGTTATAACAACGTGTTTATTATGATTCTTTATTTCGTCGCGATTCAAAAATGACATTTTTTTAAGTTATGATTTTTGACTCATTTTCTTCACGAAAGTTATAGAGGACATTAATATGAACTTGTCCGTATTTTTATTGAATTTTTTGGAAGTCCGAGCTATTTATTATGATTTTTTTAAGTTTTAGAGTAAATAATTTATTTAAAATAGTTTTAGGAGCTGACACGTGTCAGCTTGTGATTGGCTGGTAAGTTCCAGTAAAAAAAATAATTACTTTTAAACTGGCGCGTGTATTACACGCGCCAGATTCAAAAAAATCTTTCCCGCCTGACGTCACCCACGAGTGTGGGCTCTGCCAGGGGGACTTCCTCTCCGGCGTGCTCCTCGCGAACGTCCTCGAGGACGTTCTCCTCGTCGCCGTGCGATCCGCCCTTCCTGTTAGCCACGGTGCACGCGTTTTTCATGTATTTATATAATATATTACAAAATTTCCAAAACGATATCTTTTTATACATACTTCGGTTCAATTTTTTTAAATTAAAAACCATAACCGAACCAAGTATTTCGGTTTTTTCCAATTTCGATTTTTTTCGGTCGCGGCTCGGTTTGGATCGATTTTTTTTCTTCTGGTTTTCAGTTTCAATGTACCACCCCTACACAACAGTACCATAGCTCAAGAACTAAAATAAAACTAAGACAATGCTCACCATCATCGGTACCAAAGCTGCCTTAAAATAAATAAATCAAATTCTTATAAGTCACCCGATTTCAATTCCAAATCCCTTCCCAAAGAATAAAGCGAGGATTTTATGACCTGCTTTACCACTTTATCTCTGACGCTCTGAGTTGGCTCATTATGAAAAGTTAATACAAAGACTAGTGAAGAAATTCAAAAGGAGTCATGATCGACCATCAAAATAATACAGAGCGCTCAAGATCATGTATATTTTATTTCTTATAGCCACATATTTCAGTTGACATAGTAACTAAAGGTTTTTTGTTAGAGCCGCAATTAAACATCTTAGTCCTTACAGCCACATACTTTCAGGAAGTTGCAGGTTTCATTAGATTTCGAGATGCCAGCTAGAACATGTAAGGTAAAGCTAGCTTGAAGTTTCTTAATAAGTTTTTGGTGTAGTTTTGGTCTATCAAGTTATTGGCTAAATTTGGTTCAAAGCATCAACCACCCGTTGCTCCCTAGCTCTCTTATATCATATTTTGATAACCCACAATACGCACACCAAACTTCATATTAATCAAAGCATCAAACACACAAACAATACAGAAGAAATTCAAAAGATTGATTCGTCCCATAACAGCTCGCGATTTTAGTAATCAATCACGATCGAATCAATCGATTACTCCGGCTGCTCAACTTTAATTTAGTGCTTACATTAGTTTTTGCTTGAAGTTTTTTAGTCCCTAAACACTAAACAGACTGCAAGCCACTCCTTAAATATAATTAGTTAGATTACTACGTACGTTCCTTTCAATATGATACAAACCCAACACCCTAATTCTAGAACCCTGATTGAATGAAAGCAGACTAATGATCTTTTCTGCTAAAATGAACCAAATTTAGCCAATAAAACAGCTGGTTAACAAAATCGAACAAATCAAACAAAGAAATTGGAAACACACCTACTACAAAGGGAAGAACCCTGACAAACTTTCCCAAGAACAGTAGAAATCAGAAGAAGGATTCGAAGATCTACACAGCGAGATCGGACAAACTTTTTGAGTCCAAATGGAACTGTAACACAAAAACCAACAAAAAAAATTAGACACATCAATACCTTGAATATAAAAACTCATATAGATAACAACTCACCTTTCAAATGGGAAGCTCTCGGATAAAGACCAAATTGAGAGAGAGGAAGGTATCAGATCCATTTATTGCAAGAGAGACAAAGCGAGAAAAGGATAGGAGATCGAGATTGGAGATTGGAGATCGAATATTAGAGAGCATAGTAAGAGAAACGATGAGAGAGTTTGATAGAGAGTTGAGACCGAGAGGAGTTGAGACAGGAGTGAGAGACAACGACCCAAAACGTAGGGTCAATGAAACATGCACAGGTCACATGCTTGAAAATTGGCGACTAAAATACTCCTATGAACAGTACAAATGAACAATGATAGAAATAGTTAGACTCAGGCTTGTTGAAACTAGGTGGAGCTCTGCGCTAGAGGCGCGGTTATCCGTTAAGATGATATGAAAAGCTTATCCACTGTAGTATATGTAGAAACTAAAGTGTGTATCAAATATTTGAGGAAACTATATACAAAGATAAGACATGAAAAAATAAACACAGAATATACAAATATAAAGCATAGATAAGGCATAACAATGTTGTCGATTATATTTACTATATAACAAAGGAGATTCTTACTGTTCATACTTTTGAATTACTATTTGAAATTGTTCATACGCGTGCGGCATGTGTGAGCTTCTCTCAGCAAAACCCGGTCCTTTCTTCTTTCTCTCTCATTCCTCCCTTTCATTGCTTCACTCTCGACTTCTCACATATCTCTCTCTCTACACAAATCTGTCTCCATCTTTTCATAAGCACATGCCAACCATACTTTGATTCGATATTGATCGAGATGTATGTGAGATATCGATCGAGATGTATGTGGGTCTTGCTTTTAGTATCTTCTTCTTTTTTAATTTAAACACTACTCAACTGAGTTAGAAACCCAAATTTCTGAGAAGTGTTGGGATTCAGCTCAACCGATCTTAGTTGCAGATGATGAAGATCAGGATGAGTTTCTATTACCCAAAAAGAGTGTGACTTCAGAGCCACCGCTTTCTTTAGTAGAAGATGAGGATCGGAATAAGCCACCCAATAAAGGTAGTTATTGTCCACCTTTATTGTATAATCATCAGGTTAATATCATCAGCTCAACGTTAATATTATTGTATCTCTGTTAAGATCTTTGATTATATCAACAACCCAGTTCCAATATTCTTAGATTGTTCTTTCTTTCTGTTTCTTTCTGTGATTCAATTGTGATCTAATATACTGGTTTTGATTGTTGGATTTATATTGACTTTCAGATCGGTAGCTCATAATCTCTAATATGTAATAAACCGGGTATGTTCAACACGAATTGATTCTTCAGTTTTGATATTGGGTAGCTTTTTTGTTGGAAAAATATTGGGTAGTTCTTTGCATCTATCTGATTGCTTAAATTAATGATTTCAATACGATATGGAGGTGTGTGGTTTAGCATAACCGCTCAATTACCAGGTTTCCCAGAAATTTTTTGGTTGAATAAGTTTTCGACTGGTTTGTGGTTAGATCTTAGAGTTCAATCACTTCGGTTTTTACTTACTGTGAGATCGTTTTAATCTGTAGGTTGAGGGAATCGTGAGGCGGTTGACGACAGCTGGGGATCATGATATCATTACGACCATGATCAATGTGCTCACTACGGACTTTACTTACTCACTGCAAGCGAATCACCGAAAGGTAATTTAGTTTTTTATGATTTCATTGTTTTCACAGTCATGGTAATGATGGTATGGACGTACTCTATGATTGCATATCTTTGGGTAAGGTCTGCGTTCTCAGATTGTTCTCAATTGTTCAATTTTTAGTTGATGCATTGTCCTGCCACTTGGGCTTTGAAAGCAAAATCAGTTCTCACATTTCCACCTCAATGAATATATGTATTAAAGCTCCAACCTTCTATGCTCCTCTGTCTGAAGTTTGCGTTTTGCAGTGGTCTTTGTTTAGTTTGGTTGTTAATTGAGTCTATATGTTTTGGTTGTAATATTTGTTTAGGGGGCATTGATAGGGTTAGTTGCTGCAACAGTTGAGTTTACCAGTAAGGCTGCTTAGCATCTTGAGGTAAAAAAAAAAATTGAGTGCAAATTGATTTTGATTTTGTTGTTCCTCAGAATGATCGATTGTTTGAATGAGTAGGTGTTATTCTGTGATTAGTGTGGTTCTTACAAGTACGCAACATAATTGACACTATAAGGACTTCTCTCTTATATATTTTACTCTTCACACGTTGTTCTACATAATAAATTGAAGTTTCTTGGTAGGAACTATGCGTCAAGTTGAACTGTTTGTCAAAATTAATAAGTCACAGTCACGATTACTGACAGAGTTATTTTTATGTTTCATCGATAGACATTGTTTTAATGGCCGTCATCTCCCTTGGTGTGAAGATGCGGGTCATTATCATCATGTTGTTTATATTGGCACATGTTGCCCACAGATGGAATTTTGCCCCTTTATATGTAAGTTTTCTCTTTTTTTTTGTTGTATATATTGCTTATTAATGCTGTTCCAATTACTCTAAGTCTCTAACAATTATTTTATATAAAGTACAGAATCCTAAAGTTCTAAACTTGAATTGAATGTCTTTATCAGAGTAACAACTTTTCCTTTCGATCTCCGGCGATAGATCTCTTCCTTTCAATTTGCGGCGACCAGTTTTCGATCTCTGTCTTGCTCTCTCTTTCACGATTTTCGCTCCTAAACTTTCGATTGTCTCCGGTTTGGATTTTAGAGTATGGCCCAAAAGACTCGCCAATCCGATCTCCCTAAATCTCATCCTTGCTAAGGTCTGCAGAGTTTCTATCACTTTATGGGTGTTTTTTTGGATAGAATTGTGGGTGGTTAATTAAATCGAGAGTTTGTCGTCATGTAAAATTGATCCCTAGCTTCCAATTGTGGATTTTCAGGCTAGCTAGCTCTATCTTTGTTCTTAGCAAGAGCCTGTGGCTTTGACAAATATTTTGATAAGACCATCGACAAGGGGAGGCACCAGGTGCTAAGTTTCCGGTAACATAAGAGATCTATAAACTTAATATGATTGCTGTCAATATAAAGCATATGTATATATTTAATTGAGAAAATATATATGTGTGTGATTTTTCAATGGAATCTTCTGCAATGATCTTCTTTGTCTTCAAGAAAATGTTGTTAAAGTAATGAATGAGACTATAATAAGGAATACTATACCACCAGCTGTCTAACTTTGAAAGAGGCTGAACAAGAGAGAAAATTGCCTAAGAGCCTATTTTTTGTACTTTTTTGTTGGATCATTATCAAGTTTTGTAGTTTTAGTTATTTACATCTAACACTTGATATTCGATAATTACTTTTGTAGATATATACACGTCTAGAAACAAACTGAATATGGTCCAAATAGACAATTTGGGTCGATTCCTATAGATGAGCAACTTGATGCTCTTGGGAGACCTATTGATTATGGTAAGATTAGTTTCATGTTGTTGCCTTTTTTATGAGTTGTTCAGTCTGATGGCTTTAGGCTTCGTTTCTAACATTTTAAGAACATGGAATGCTCATTTGAATGGACAACTTTTGACTTTGTAGGTAAAGTATATAAGTCTCACTAATGAAACACCATATACTATGATGAAGTTTCTTCAGGTAGCTGAAAGAGGAAATTATCTTCCAAAGATTTTATCTATGCAGGTAGTATGACTTAGTGGAGAAAAATGCTGAGACTGACATTTGCTCTTTGTGTTTCTGTCTCTCTTTGACTCCACCAATATCAGTCTATTTATTAATATATAAGACTAATACCATTCACTACAAGAAAAATGCACCTAGACCACGGACCATTTCCGTCGTCTAGGTGCAGTTTTCCGTCGTCTAAGTACTTAGACGACGGAATCTCCGTCGTCCAAGGTCCGTGCTCCAAGTGCTGTCGTCCAAGCACTTAGACGACGGAGAATTAAATCTCCGTCGTCAAAGTTCACTTGGACCGCGGACATGCTCCGTGGCCCAGGTATGCACCTGGACGACGGAGAACTAATTCTCCGTCGTCCAGGTGAGCACCTGGGCCACGGAGATTAAGAGTTCTCCGTCGTCCAGGTTCATACCTGGGCCACGGAGAAGCTAACAATCTCCGTGGCCCAGGTGCTCACCTGGACGACGGAGAATTAGTTCTCCGTCGTCCAGGTGCATACCTGGGCCACGGAGCATGGCAGGGTTTAGGGTTTAGGGGTTAGGCTTTAGGGGTTAGGGTTTGGGCACCTGGACGACGGAGAACATAATCTCCGTCGTCCAAGTGCCTATTTAAATTTAAAAAATAAATAAATTGTAATTAAATATTATTAATTTAATTTAAATAATGAAAAATACTCCAAATTAATTAAATAAACTAAATTTTTAATATTATTTAATTGATTAAATAATTAATTAATTTGTACATACACATCCAAAAAACCCATAAAAATTAAAATATTGTTCGGAATTCGGAAATAAAGAAATGAGATAATTAACTAGCTAGCTAATACATTGGAGGAGCAGATGCGCCGCCGCGTCCCCCGCCTCCAGCCGGGTCGTCGTCGTCGCGGTATGGGTTCGGAAGAGGTTGACATTCTTCTCGAGATTGTTGCATGAGGGCGATGAGTTGGGATATTTGTGCTTGTTGCTCATCAAGTCTTTGACGCATGGATTGATTCTCTTCTCGGGCCAGTCGAGCATCTTGAATGGCTGCTTCGACGGCCGCAGCCTGAATCCTTCTCCGCCCACCCCCCCCCCCCCCCCCCCCCCCCCCCCCCGAACCTCCCGTAGATGATGAGTCGGAGGTCTTCGACAAATCTCGAACCACCTTAGGACCGAAGTGCCTAACCTCCTTGCCAGCTCTACGACCGTAGACCTCATCCGCGATTGCAATTTGGCTCTCCATGGATAGAGGAGGCAGGTCTTCCAGCGGCACATCTGGGAACGCAAGCTGAGTGTTAGCCAATTCTTCCTGCGCACGCTCTATCACCCTTACCTACAAAAGAATAATTAATTTATTATAATGAAATAATATTTAAATAATAATTACTATAATTTATTATATAGCACACATATATATATATATATCACTTACACCGCATTGACTCGCTTCATTATCGAGCCCAGGCGTCACGTACGCGCTTATGCTTGCATCGACATAAGGGTATTTGGAGCCCTTATCCTTGTGCTCCTTGTCTATTTGAATGAGTTGGTTGGCGCCGGAAGTATGGTGTTTGTCCTTCTTCCCCCGGTTGGCTTTGTTGACACCGGAGAATTTATGTTACACAACATAATTAAATCATTAAAAAATTAATAAGTAACTAAAATTTAACTAATTCAATTATCTTAATTGAAATAAAAAAAGTAAATTAACACATTAAATTCTTCATCGGCAAAGTGGTTACACAACCACTGCCACTCATCTTCTCTATCCCCACGCAGCTCTATGGGGGGAGGCGCGAGACCGATAGTTTGGAAGTACTGATGAAGCCTGTACTTCCAATATTTGTAGATGGAGTTGGCGGTTTGGTTGATATGCCTCAACATGGCCGGTGTCGGATCCACCGCAAATTGTTCCTATCAGAAATAAATAGAAAATTATAATCGTAATTATAATGAAATTATAACTAATATTAACAATATTATATAATAACTAAAATTGGACGTATTACGTACCAAAAGTTCTTTAAAGACTTTCGCCTTCTCATCATCCGACACCTCCCTCCAAGTAGGGGCAGTGAGACGAACCCGGCTACGAACGATTGACCCTATGCTATGCGCCGAGAGACTTGCTAGCTGAGCTGTGGGAGGGCCACCGGTGAATTCGTCGTAGGGCAAGTCGATCTTTTTCCCGGTCGCCTTGAAAATTTTCTCCGTTTTGCCCCCTTTAACGAGACCGCGAGTCCTTTTCGATTCCGGGTCAGTGGGGGCCCTCCTTTGCTTACGCCGGGCGCTGAACATGATAGATTCAGCGGTCGAGGACGCCTGAGTACTTGCCGTTGAATAGGTACCGGGCGTCGGAGATGAAAATGGGTCGACGTCATCACCGCTCGAGATGAATGGGGGAGCGGGAATTTCACCATAAGGCGCTTGCGACGGACCAGATGAAGGGTCCGAATTGAGGGCGTCGTTGCCCTCCTGTTGAACCCAACCGACTTGGTCCGCCAAGAGGCGGAGCATGGCATCTTCTGCCTCCTGTTGGGCTTTCTTCTTGCCGGATGGAGCCATTTAAACCTAGGAGTACGTTGTTAAAATACCTACTTACCATAATAATTACAAGTGCAAAATTTACGCTAATTAAGTACGGTTAAGATTTAAATAGAGTACACTAGCTTGGGTTTTTCGGTCGTTCAATGGACGTGCGACCCGCGCGATAAAGTGTAAATTTTCAATTAATCAGCCTTGGTTAAATCGAAAAACATGGCCAGTTAGGGATAGAGATAACGCGAGAGGCATGACTAATTTCGACAAAACACCCCGAGGCTAACCAAATGAATGTTATATACTCTATTGGTGTCGTCTTTCTTAGATCCAAAACCTGTCACTAGTCATAACCCGTTTCTAGACACCATGTCCGACATTCGGCCAATTTTTCAAAAATTTACACTCCCTCAAGTCCTTTGCAAACTCCGCCCTCAACCTTGTGTCCATAACTTCACTTAGGTTATGGTGTGCGGTGATGAAATCCACACATCACGAGGGGTTAAGGAGATAAGCTAGGAAAATAGGCGCCATCTATTCCAAAGAGTGCGACTTAATAAACCAAGCCTATGTACTAAATTTAAATCGAAGACGTACTACCATGCAATTTACTTAAAAATACACGTAATTATCAATTAATTAAAACAATAAATAATAACAATAATGAATTATTATTTATCATGCATTTAATAATAATTATTCATTTACCAATATAATTAATTATTATTGCTATTATTTAATTTTAACTAATAATTATTCATTACCAAATAATTAACAACTAATAATGATTACTAAATATTAATAATAACAACTAAATAATTATTATAATTATAACTATTAATTATTTTAAACTAATTAATAAATTAAAACTATTTAGAAATTAAATAATTAATTAAATAAAAAAAAGTAAAAGAGGTAAAAAATAGAATTATTACCTCGTCGGAATGTCGCCGGAATATCGGAAGAGTAGAGTCGTCGGAGAGGGGGAACCACGCCGGAAATTTAGTCGTCGGAGCGTCGCCGGAGGAGAGGAGAGGAGAGGAGAGGAGAGGAGAGGAGGAGAGGAGATGGAATGAGAAAAGGAGGGGGGGTGCTGTTCCATATATAGGCTTTCACTTAGACGACGGAGGCCTAGTTTCCGTTGTCCAAGTGCTCTTAGACGACGTTCCGTCGTCTAAGTGAAGGGTTAAATTTTTTCGAAGCGGCGCGTAATTAATGGGCGGACCGTTTCACCCGCCATAAATTTGGACTTAGACGCCGGAGAATTGATTCTCCGTCGTCTAAGTGAAAATTCAAGCGGTGCCAAAAATTGAGGCGGCACATTGAACCGCCATAATTTTAAACTTGGACGACGGAGAATGACCATCTCCGTCGTTCAATTGCAATTTACATGAAAAAAAATAAAAAAATAAATTCGAACCGCCACGCTAATTTGAACCTGGACGACGGAGATGGTAAGTTTCCGTCGTCCAGGTTCAAATTCCGTAAAAAAAAATTTAAAAATTAATTCAAAAGGAATTTAGCGATCTGTCATTCGAGTGAAATAGTCGTACAACATCGATGACCGCATCGTATATATGAACAGTTAAATTTGAAGCGACGAATAATTTTACGTCTTGAAAGTTGTTAAGTATCGACTAATTTTTACGACTTAAGTGTTCATGAGTAGAGGCTCATTTGCAGCAGAGTATTAACGAAATTGAATTTGGACAAAACAACCGTTGGATATGTTCGTCATAACATAATATATAATTACAATAAAGGACCAGAAAATAATTAGTTCGGGAAGGGTTTCATCGGCACAGTCAACCGCAAAACCGAGAATTTCACAAACCGGAAACGTGGATACAAGACATTTCGCAACTCCGATTTTTGAACCGTCGAAGCTCACACACCAAGAATTGTTTACTCTAAAGTCTTGACGAAAAGAATATGCATTGGAAGAAGGTCTAGATGGTCGTTGTCTTAGAAAAAATTACGAAATCTGCACCTGGAAGACGGAAATGAGCTTCTCCGTCGTCCTAGTGAGTACCTGGACGAAGAAGAATCTCATTTCCGTTGTCGAGGTGCAGAGACCCTGAATTCAGGGGTTAGGGCCTTACTGTTTAGGGTTTAGGGTCTCTGCACCTGGACAACGGAAATGAGATTCTCCGTCGTCTAGGTGCAGAGACCCTAAATTTAGGGGTTAGGGGGCCTTAGGGTTTAGGGTTTAGGGTTTTAAACTTGGACGACGCAAATGACCATCTCTGTCGTCCTAGTGAGTACCTGGACGACGGAGAATGACCATCTCCGTCGTCCAAGTGTACAAACCCTGAATTCAGGGGTTAGGGCCTTTGGGTTTAGGGTTTACGACGTCCCCAGTCATTTGTGTGTCTGTACAATTATTCTGATTCAAGATTATAATTAAAAAAATGATCGGTCGACGATCTGATCTGATCGAGCATGGACGCGTGTAATTAATTAATTACGTAAAAAAGTCTTCTTCATCTTCTTCATTACCAATTTATAATCCTCGTCGTGTGACCGTACTCTTCGTCATAATTGTCATCATCCTCATCCCCGTTATCTGATTGCTCATCCTCCTCATCATACTCAACATCGTCCGACGAATTACCTGAGTCATCGTCCGCGTCCTCATCCTGCTCGTCTTCTTCATCTTCTTCATTAACGACATCGATAATCTCATCTTCAGTTAGATCTGTACAACCATCAGGCATGGGTAATCGTTCACCATCTTGAACCAGGTCCATTATATCGGAGCAGATGACAGAAATATTAGGCTCTTGATAGGCAGGAATGTCTCTTTCTGGTTCAGCAGCATCTTCAGTCGTCGTCGGTGTCCCTTCAATTGTCTCTGTACTCCATATTCCTCGATGAGAGATATAGTTCACTATTTTCCACCCTTCACCGGCTTTCGGATCATCGAGATAGAACACCTGCCGAACTAAGGTGGCGAGAGCGAAAGGCTCATCCTCATACCAGCTTGAGTTTGTATCGACTGATAATAGTCCCAGGTCTTCCTTTGTACGCTTGAACCATCTGCACTTGAATAGGAAAACGTTGACATCATTCCCGTAACATAGCTGGACCACATTTACAATAGCCCCGTAATATAGATCATTGTCTTTGCCAACCGCTATCCCACTGTTTTGTGTTCTTCTTCCTTCATCTCGGGCCAATGAATGGAACTTTACACCGTTCACAAAACATCCGGGATAAATATAGTGTTTAATCGGCTTCCCTGATAGCAAGTGCTTTGACCATGACCACCACCCCCCGTGGTTTTCATATTTTTGCAGATCAATCATCTGCGAAAAAGGGCAAATTAATATAAGTGTTTAATTTCTACAAACATGATCGATATGTATATAAATTACTAATTAAATACCGAGACGTAAGTACGTACCCAGTGGAAGAAATAATCGGGAAACTTCTTCTTAACCGTGGCCTCAATCCACGCCGAACTCTTGTTTTGATTTAATGCCTCAAGCCTCTCCCTGTATGACATCATGTACGGCTCAACTTCGTCACAGTCTCGCAACACTACCCAATGTGCTTCAATAAGTTCTTCCCCTGTTAACGATTCCTTTAATACTCCTCTAAACAGTCGGACGACATTGGTGACGACAGAAAGATTGATGCGGGCACTGGGATCGGAGGCAGTGGGAGGTGGTGGATCTTTGAGGTACCTATTGCAGTAAGTAACACACTTATGCATTTGGTATGTCTTTGCTATGGAGCCATCCGGGGCCGACCTGCTTTTGACGAATGACTTATACTGTCCAAGCTGTCTACAAAATCAAACGTACAAAAGAATAAGTACATATAGCTACCTAGTGTTGTCCAGTGGAACAAATTATGAATCGAAAACCTGTATAATTAATTAGTTGTACGTACCTTTCTTGAGGATACATCCAAGTGTACTGGACCGGACCAGAAATGAGCACCTGCTCGGGCAGGTGGATCATTAGGTGAATCATTATGTCAAAGAAAGCAGGGGGAAAAATCCTCTCTAGTTTGCAAATGATGTGCACAATTTGTTGTTGCAATTCCACCACATCTGACTTCTTTAATTCTCTGGCGTATAACCTCTGCCACCACCTGCACAACGCCACTATTGGTTCTACGACGTCACGAGGCAAGTATGGTCGAATTACCACTGGAATCAGACGTTGCAGCATAACGTGATAGTCATGTGTCTTCAGACCAACAAACTTGTGTTGCACCTCGTCCACTGCTCCAGTTATAGTAGCTGCATACGTAGCCGGATAACGAACGCCCTTAAACCAGTGAAATACAGAACATCTAAGTGTCAGCTTCACTGTGTAAGGTGCAGCTGGCATCTTGTTGTACACTCTTTTCCTATCCCTCCTCAACCACAAGGGACGACGTAGATTCATTGATTCCAGATCTTTGCGCGCTTTGGGAGTATCTTTAGTCTTGAACTTAATACCGAGAATTGTTCCCACCACGCTGTCGCACACATTCTTTTCTATGTGCATCGAGTCCAAGTTGTTCCTCAGCTTCAACTTCGACCAGTAAGGGAGTTCAAAGAATATACTCTTGTGATCCCAATAGCTCAGATCATGTGGAGGAATTGGATTGCATTTCTTTACATCCGTGTCATTGGTCAACACACCAAAGTCGAAATAGCTCAACCTCTCTAAAATCTCTTCGCCCGACCAATTACGGGGTTTATGATTGTTCTCTACCGTCCCGTCGAAATGAGCTTCATCCTATCGCCACGGGTGGTCGTGAGGAAGCCATCTACGGTGACCCAAGTAACACACCTTCCCCGCGTGCCAACTAGAGTTCACGTCGTCCAAACATATAGGACATCCATTATATCCTTTTGTCCTGCAGGCTGCCAACATCCCATACGCTGGAAAATCGTTGATCGTCCACATTACGGCAACCCTCATCGTGAACATCGTGTCAGTGAATTTGTCATAAGTTGGGACTCCATTTTCCCACAATAGTTTCAGCTCGTCAATCAAAGGTCTGAGGTAGACATCTAAGCACTTCCCTGGAGATTTAGGACCTGGAATTAGTACAGTAAGGAAATTAAATTCCTTGTTCATGCACATCCACGGAGGCAAGTTGTACGGCATCGGAATAACTGGCCAAGTGCTGACGGCGGAGCTATTACTTCCCCAAGGATTGAATCCGTCTGTAGATAGGCCGAGTCTAACATTTCTAACCTCTGCAGCAAAGTCTCCAAATTCTATGTCGAAATGTTTGAAACCCTCCCCATCCGCGGCGTGTCGCAGGACATCGTCATCTATTCGTTTTTCTGCGTACCATCGCATCGCCTCTGCTGTGTGTAGAGACATGTACAGGCGCTGCAATCTGGGAATCAAGGGAAAATATCGAACAACTTTCACATGAATTCTCTTTTTCGAACTCTTCCTATTCACCTAGAATCTGCACTGGCCACATACGGGACAATAGTCCAAATCTTTATACTCTTTGTAAAATAGCACACAATCATTCGGACATGCGTCAATTATCCTGTACTTTAGGCCGAGGCTGCTCAAGATATTTCTGACCTTATAATGAGATTTAGGAAGATTGTGATCATCAGGAAGCAACTTACATATTTGCTCCTGAATTTCGTCAAAAGCACTCACTGACATTTTGTGCTTCACTTTTATCTTCATTTGCTCCATCACATATTGCAACACGTTCTCTCGACATCCAGGGAACACCGGGGTCTGCGCTTTAAGTAGCATCCGGTTGTACTTATCCATCTCACTGGTGTCAGTGGCCAAGCTAGCAGCGGGGAATGTGTCATCATGCTCATTAGTGGTACTGTAACCTCTGTCTTGGTGTTGGTGTCCACCATGATTACATCCCGGAAACGCATCATGGACCAAATCTGCAGTTGGGTTGCAAGCTGGGGGTCCGGCACCACTGCCGCTGGATGATGCACCATGGTAACTGTACCCTGAGCTGAAGTCTGCTGCGCTGAACTCTACTGCTTCACCATGCTCGCTCCATGTAGTGTAACTCCACATCATACCATTTTTGTACAGGTGTTGCACCATAACATTAATCTCCACATACTGACAATTAAGATATTTCTGGCACGGACACCTGAAACGCTTATTTCCCTGACCATGTTCTATCGAAAAATTCACAAATTTGCTAATTTCATCCATATATCGGACATCACATCTATTCTTCAACTTCATCCAACTCTTGTCCATACTTCTAGCTACAAAATTTTATAATTAATTAATTATTACACGTACATATATTAGTCAATTAACTATTAATTATACGTACTCGATCTACATCACTTAATTACGTACTTTAATATTTATGTACGTATATATATATGTCTAGGTAACATATATATGAACCAAATTTTAAAACATCTAATCCATACATGCATATATACGTACGTACTACAGATCTATAATTAACTAATATATATATCATGCATTTCCTAACTTAATATATTAATTATATAAAATTAATTATATATTATTAGACGTACTAATTATTAATTATTAAAAATGCAATCAAACGTACATGAAATTAATTATATATATATATAAACCTACGATAATGGTGTTGGCATATGGAAAATTAATTAACTACGTACGTACGTACCTGACATTCTCCGATATATGGCGAATTACTCGATGGTCGGAGCCGAAGATCGTGTGGCATGCACGCGTAAGGGCCGGGGCTGATTGATGATCGATCAAGACAGGAGGCTATATTAATTAATTATATATATATATGATCAGTAGTTGATCGAGAGACGAGGAGCTATATATATATATAGCAAGCTAGCTAGACTGATCGGATCGGAGCAAGAGGAAGAGAGTTGGGCAGCCAGCTTATATAATGCTTCACTTAGACGACGGAGGTGTCGGTCCGTCGTCCAAGTCGCGACTAGGACGACGGAGATGGAGTTCTCCGTCGTCCAGGTTAGTACTTGGACAACGGACCGACACTCCGTTGTCCAGGTTATAACTTGGATGACGGAGATGGTCATTCTCCATCGTCCAAGTTAGTACTTGGACAACGGAGTGTCGATCCGTTGTCCAAGTACTCACCTGGATGACGGAGACCTCCATCTCCGTCGTCCAGGTGAGTACTTGGACAACGGAGAATTATCCGTTGTCCAAGTACTCACCTGAACGACGGAGAACTCCATCTCCATCTCCGTCGTCTAAGTGAGTACTTGGACAACGGAAATTTTTCCGTTGTCCAAGTTGCACTTGGACGACGGAAATGGAGTTTTCCGTCGTCCAGGTGCAACTTGGACAACGGAAAAATTTCCGTCGTCCATGTGACACTTAGACGACGGAACAATTATTGTTCCGTCGTCTAAGTGCTGTTTTCTTGTAGTGATTATATTGTATTTGACAGAATGCATATAGCTTGCTTTGCCGAACTTTTGATGCTGGATTGGTTGAATGATGTCATCATGAGAGGTACTTAAAGTGCTGGTTGTCAAAAAATTTGATGGTTGAACAATTCAGACTGTATGAAATGATGAGGAAAATTTGCTTGACTATTAGTTTAACTAATCGAAAACAGCCATGTTTTGCTTATGTAAATAACTAAGCTAAATCAAATTCCTTTTCCTCTGGTGTTGAATTGGTTAGGATAGAAGCAAGTCAATTTGATTCGTACTTAAAACTTTAATGGAGCCATTATAATCTGATTCCATTTTTATTATCTGTAAGTTCATTAGATAAAAATAAACACTCTCAAGTATGTGTGCTTAGTCAAGTATGGCGTGTATAAAAGGGGTGAACAGATTACGAGAGCCGTGGATCTATCGTTCAGCTCCTCCGCGAATATCTAAGATCTTCAAGCTTGATTTACAGTCGGACGATCATGATCTTCCTGTCGTGGAAAATTCAACAAACTCCGAGAGATTCAATAGATTATCGTGGTCGAAGTAGATTCTGGTAAGATCTCATGTCAATCCCCATAACTGAAATTACATAGCAGTTGTTTCTTATTCATTGGTTTGGACTATGACATTCACTATTGTAGCAGGTGGTGGTGGTGAAACAAATGGCTTTGATAATTCTCTTCTATGAAATAATCATCTCATGCTTGACCTAATCAGTAAGACCTCGACGTAGACCATTCAGAGCTCAAAATTTCTGTTTTTCCGTCAGCTTTTCTGAAATTTTCGGGAAATTAAAGTCATTGTTGATTACATCTGAGGTATGAGACTTTATCCTCATTAATATGTCGTGTAAATTCAGCTTAGTTGGTCCTTCTTGCTCTGCATTGATAGTATTTGTTATGTCTAGCAATTCATATTAGTTTCAATGGTAGTCTGCAAGAATAAGCCATATCTCAGGTTGCTTTACTCCAGTTTGATCTTCATGCTCGATTCTTTGAAGGATGAATGTAGTTTTGGTATGTGCTACTTAGTGTGATATTTGACTTTATGATTAATTGAATATGGTTTGGTTCGGCTCTCTATCCAGTAAAGTTCCCATTTAAAATTTGGAATTTTATTAGTTTTGATTCCGTGTTATATAAGGATGATGCTTTCGATCATATTGTGGTTACCCATTTAAGAAGTTGTTTCATTGTGTTGTTTTTAAGGTTGAATTGTCATTGTTTTTTCTGGCAGTAAAGGATTGTGGATCTTTCCCTGATGTTATTGATAAGATTTTGGGCCTGATTACACAGCAACTTGAGGAAACTGGTAATATTTTCGTTTTAAGTTTAAAGTTAAGTGTAGAGCGTTACACATATGTTTTGTTCAGCTATGCTTTAGAAGCTAGAAAGTAAACCAAAATGTTATTCATAGTTTTGGTTGAAAGGTGTTAGTTTTTATTCTGAGGATTGGGTTTTGTTTGTTTTTGTGTTTTGTGGAGGTTTAGTTTGTATTTTGTTAGTTGGAAACGAGAAAAATTGAGTAGGAAGAAAGAGTTAAATTCTTTGTGATTGCTTAGCTGGCATATGGAGAACAAATTGTACAAGAATTGAAATGTGGCTGAGTTGTTGTGAATTGGTTACGATGATTCTTTGAAACTGGAAGTTATCAAGGATAGAAATAAATGAAATTAGGATAGAAGTTGAAATATTGCTGCTTATACAATCAGGTGAAATTATGATAGAAGTTAATTAACATCTCACATTAAAATGCAACCGATATAATTTTTTTTAACAGATTATGAAGAAGTCAGAGATTTTGTTGGCACTTGGTACTGATGATTTAAGATGACTCTTCTTTATTTTGGACACCTCGAATCAGACTCTACTTTATAGCGGATTTGTTTTGGGTGAATCATACATATTATTTACCAATTTTTTTTTAATTTTTTTTGGGTGAATCATACCTGTGATTGACCAACTTCATATTCTAGATAATACGCTAATGATAGCCTAGCTTACAATTTATTTTTTATTTGTTTTCTAATTTGTCACTCATGTATATGTTTTATATTATAAAGTAGGATTTCTATGATTTGTATAGATGAGAACTGTAACTCCCGTCTGTTTTTGTAAATTGCAACTACTATCTTGGATAGTACTTGATTTGTAAATTGATTTCTTTTCAGCTACCTATAATGTTCAAATCAATGAATGTGAACTTGGATGCTTCTAAATTTTTTGGTCGGATGTCACTTTGGTTGTATTTTGATTTTCGTTATATCATTGCTTCAATACATTACTCAGTGAAAAAATTTCAATTTTACATTACTTTGTTTTTATCAATTATTTTGTTTTCTTTAAAATTCTCATTGTTAGACGGCACATCTCTTTAATGCAGCTTTGATCTCTTGCATTTGTATTATAAATAGATCATTACTTTAAGTATATGCACATATCTCTCCTGCCATCTTTCAACTCATCTATTGTCTACATTTCGGTACTATTACTCACCGAAACGCAACTTTGATCTCTTGCATTTGTATTATAAATAGATCATTACTTTAAGTATATGCACACAGATCTCTCCTGCCATCTTTCAACTCATCTATTGTCTACATTTCGGTACTATTACTCACCGAAACAATAGTGGTAGGGCAACCACCTAGTATTACAGATACTACAATATTAATAGAACCTAACAGTGTTCTTAAAAAGCAGAAAACAGAATATACTAAGATAAGGCATGGATAAGGCGACAGATACTACAGTATTAATAAAACCCAACAGTGTTCTTAAAAAGCAGAAATTATCCGATTATGCATGGAGTCGCTAGCATATACACGACACATGGGCAGCTGTTGTACGGATGATTCTCAGGGCTTGCTTTCAATACCTCCCAGAACCTATTGTGAGCTTTGACAATTAACGTCACACTATTCTTCAAGAGTGACTCCCCTTCTTCAGTTGAGAGTCCCCTCGACAGAAATTCCGGTATGGTTGTCTGTCCAAATAAAGCCAACACATGTTAACTACATACGGAAAAACCACATTTCTGTTCTGTTTGCAAATGAGCTAGTTAAACACAATGTATTTATATCTGCCCCACAGATTGATCATATTTTGTAGGGAAAAAGCGGAAGTTGTTGTTCACACAGTCGTAGTTGATCACATTCCATATGACTTCATAGTCTTCGACAAAAAATGAACACACAGTACAAACAAATGATTACATCATAGGACATCCAACGACTCATGAGATTATCGTGGGAATACTGGACAACCTAGGTAAGTTAGCTTCTTAATACAACTCATTCATAGAATGCAGCTAGCTCGATCATGATCATTTGCATACATGCATCATGTCTTATGAATCATGTCCATCACCTTATCATCAGATAGTCGGCTCATTAGAGGAAATCAAAGACTCAACTTTATCATCAGATACTTGGCTCATTAGACTGCAAAAAATAACTAAGGACCATGGTTGTCGTCGAATCAAAACAATCCAGTATTTATATTTCTGCTATGTTCTACACCACAGAGAAAATCAAAGACCCTAAACCCTAAGTCACATACAGAACCTACTAAACTAGATTTGGTTACTCATCAACTAAATATATATGTAGTAGTTACAATTTTCATTGCAAATACTGACTAATTAAGCATACATAAGTTGAAGAATAAAAATGAGTCGATTTCATGTTTATATCAAATTAAGTGGACTCACATTAGTAGCAATTGCACCTTTGAAATTTTTGAGGAAAGACACCAAGTTATCGACAGGATTTGAGACCAGAAAAATTGCACCAGCTATATATCCACTTGCAAAGCTTACTCCAAGCTGCAAGGGTGTACTGCACTCCTCTTTCAGTTTTGGTGTCACATACTTGTACATACAATCCTACTACTCCTAGATCAAATAGACCACATCAAAAGAAGGAAATTAAAATCAAGAGTAAAGGAGAAACAAATCAATTTAAGAAATTCAAACCTCGAGAGTAAACCGCTGTGAACTACTTCTGTGATCTTACTATTAGCCATTTGCAGCCATCCTGAATAAGTGGTAGACAATTATTTTAATGTAAAATCAATGTATATAAATGTGAAAAGACGGAAGCAACACGAGAGCTGGCCACGAAACAACACAACAATGGATTATTTCGAAAATAAATACATGAAATAAAAAAAATATCAAACAAAATATGCATTTTGCCCCAGATTGATACAGATGACAATTCAACATCATATATATAATAATCTTATATGCCCATCACACATTACACTAAACAAACGAAGCTGAGAGAGCCAAGTATAATCTTACCTCAATTAAATGACAAACCAAAAAACCAATTGTATCTTTGATTTGATTTGGACTCTCAATCACTGAAATATCATAGATAGGCACAATAAACAGTTCAGATAACAAGAGATAAATGGAAGTAATGTTTCATAAACTCAATATCTTGGTCTTACATAAACTGAAACCCAATATCTTTCACAATTTTATACCCCCCTCCATGAATTTGAAATACCAAATATATCCCATCTATCAAAAATCTAAGACTAAAATGACACTAAGCAAGCAAAACATAGACATAAAGTTCTAATTTTAAGTCTGTCATTGAGAAAAGCTTTACTAAATAAACTGAATTAGAGAAAAAAGTGGTAAGGTACAACTCTCAACACGCAGTTTTGGGTAAGACTGAAGGGGGGGTTGAGGCACTTACATAACCAAAGGGTTATATTCAGATGAAACTTCATATTCAGATGATACTTCCAATTAGAGAACACATGCAGTCTTTTCTCAGATGATACTTTTTCAGATATCAAGTAAATTACATGGAAACTGGCAAAATTAGTGAACTAAGCCTCTTAAATGCAAACTAATATCGTCTTCTTTCAATGGCAACTGAAAAATTAGTAAGATAAACCTCTTTTATGCAAACTAATATCGTTTTCTTTCAATTTTGGGTATAAGCCTCTCTTTTTGGGTATAGGAACTTAAAATCTCACAATCTTAAATTACGATAAACTTCCTCATAGCTTAAACAAATCCAATACCTTCTACTCAAAAGAGTCCAATCACAAAACAAAACTTCAAAAGCAGCAACTTCAAACCTAATGTTTATTGGGAACGTGTAAAAGGAAACTAAAACTTGTTACAAATGAAAGCAAATTGTTATTGGGAATTCGAAGAAGATAAACGAAGAGACAGCTTTCGAGCTAAAAATCCACTTGGGGGCAAGAAAGCCGTAAAGCTATTGCCTAAAAGTAGATCATATATGAATTCAGTGAAATATTATATGCAATTTAAAGTGCATATGACTTTTCCTAGCTGTTGAAAAGCTTCAAATCTATATGAAATAATCTTATACCATTCATAAATGGGTTAAACTCTTCAATTCAGCAATCTTAGGAGGATTGACATCTTGTAGCTTATTCTATCTCAAATTACTACCCAAAAAAAAAACAGAAACAATCAGCAAAGGACAGTTATTGCAGAAGCAGCTGTTTCCATATTATGCAGCACAATCTTCGTGCAGTAAGACTAAAAAATAAGGCAAGGAAACATGACTACCTGTAGATGACTGGCCACATTTTTCCTTGATAGTACTTCAACAATAACATTATTCACACAATTCAATAGTACTTCAACACTAACATTATTCAACATTTCAGACTTCAAGGGAATAGCATCAACCACATGTTTTCAAGGAAATTGTAGAAAAAAAATATCAGTTCAAATTGGTATCAAAAAGCAAAGATAAGAAAAAACATTGACATTCCATAATACAAATAAATAAATGAGAACTGTTGTTACGTCAAGTATACCCGGAAAATTGTCCTATAGGGGGGCACATGTTAGTCACTACTCAGCCCCAAAAGCTAAATCGTGTACGACTGATTCCCTGAAACTACCTTAATAGTTAAGATGGTTTTAACTTAACTTGGGTGAAGATAAGTAAGTTCTACGTATACCTCTTACTTTAGATCAGGGAAACTCAACTTTTGAAATATAAATAAGTAACACATTTGATGGCACAGCCAATGGCAATGCCCAAAGAGATCATAATTGAGCAACAAACCAATAACTCGCTGAAGTGTTGATCAATCTCAGTAGTGTGATGAGGCTTATGGGTTGTAGGCCAAACAGTTACCAAATCACAATCATAGATATCAAAAGACAAACATTTGCATGATTCAATATTCACAGATCTAACACATTAGCAGAAGACTCACTTTCTTCTCCCAACTGATGTACAACTATGGCAAACTTTATGTGTAGCTCTGTGGACCAAATTACCCAAGACTTTTTCTGAGTCGACCCATCTTCATTTTCACATTCATTATCTTCACTTTCATCTTTCTCAACTCCATTTTGATCCTTTCTTTTTCTATTCAGACTCCCATTCTGATGATCTGAACTTCCTCTTTGCGAAGCCCCTTGTGAGATAGCAAAGTAATCTAAAACAAAAACAAAAACAAAAAGGTTAGTTTAACAGAATGCCAAACTAAGCTTGGTAATCTAATATCAAGCACGCACAACTAAGACGTTAAAGACAGCAAAATAATCATCTTTTGACATCAATGCATCATCTAAGACAAGTTTAAACTAAATCTCACAACTCTAAGAATATTAAAAGCCAATCAGTTTGAGAGAGATATAGTTAATCAACCTTGCATATAAATTAAAGCAAATCTTGGTGCGCTAGCACATGCTGGTTATAGAGCTCATGGTAGTGTATATGAGAAACAAATGGAAACCTAACCATATTATAATTAGATCACTATTTCAATCATAGTCCTACTTATCTGTAGGCTTATTTCATCAAGAAACCATTATATCATCGAAACCCCAACCTTTAGCCATGATCCTCAAACCCAAGAACTATTACCCAAAAAACAAAATCCACCAAAAACTACAAAACCTACCCAAAAAACTCAATCATTTACCTCTGTTTCTGAAGAGAATTTCAGCCAGTGAACAAAAGGCTTCAAATTCTTTGTGGGATTTCTTTGGGTTTGGAACTCAACGAAATGAGAATGGGCGTTCCGTCCGAGAGTGAAAGTTGCATTGGAAGCAAGCACCATCACAAACAATCCATCAAAACTCGAAGCTAACTTTCTTTAAAATGTGATTTCTCTTTACTTTACAACACTCCGAAAGAACAAATGTGTACACTGCTATTTCATATTTGTGTTCAGAACACAATTTCTATGGAGGTTTCTTGCGGCAATCTCCAACCCTCTTGTTCAGAACAAATGTGTATACTGTAATTTCATATTTGTGTTCAGTATACAAATGTGTACACTGAGCCGACCTAAACTACTTGAGAAACCGACACGACACGACACCAACCCTGACACTGATGAATCTGGTCTCGGCGGCCACTTCCAGAATACTCTCAAACACTCTAGAAGCGCCTCCTGCGCCATGAAGACCTCAACACTATAATCTCTGCAGAAGATTTCAAAGTCAAAAGAATGAATCAAGTGAAGGTACAAAGTAACAAAATCAAGTGAAGACCGGGAAGCTAATGCACTAAGCTGAGCTAGGCCTTTCCACAAACACTTGATATGCATAACTTGAAACACATATAATACCAAAAGAACAAAAGAAAGAGAACTCAGGAATCGAGATCCACAAACAAACTAATGAGATCCACACAACACAAAAAAATGGAAAGAGAACAAAGAACATTTAATAGAAAGAGAACTCATGCTAAACCCTAGTTCTGTTCTTTTTTCTTGTTGGGCTTTTTGTCACTTGTGTAACAAAAAAAATGGAACGAACAACATCGAAAACTTTTTAAATATCTCGCATTGAAAATGCTGTGTCTCCCATACTGTTATGAAGTTTTACAGTTTCCCCCAGGCTACTGCAAGGAAGAACAAATATATATATGTTTAAACTGTTGGATGTTGTCTATTAAATCTATTTTTATTTTTAACCCAGAAATCACCTCAACCCTACTTTCCCGATTCAGACTAAAAATTAAATTCTCCTAAGGAACCCTATTTTTCTATTTAAGAGTAGCAAAATAGCTAGGTAGGTGAATGAGTCTTCCCTAATCACTGACACCACAGAGGAGCAACATAAGGTTCTCTAATGGATTTACATTAGCAGCTATAACTCTATAGACATTTCTTCAACCCCAACCCATACAAAGTCTGAAGAGATATTTTTGTAAATAAGATAAACATAGAAAACTTTGAACAAATGCAGGAAGCACCCAAAAAATAAAATAAACAAAATACCTAAGACAGTCGAGCACCATACATATAACTTCCGCTTTCAGGCTATGATATTTGAGCACCACAACACATGCATCACTGGCAGTTGATTGCAATCTTTCATCCATGGAGTAAATCAGTTTTACTAAAGCAGGTAAAACTAATAAAGGGTCTGCATGAAAAGGTTATATTAATTTTCATGTGCAAAGTTCTGAAACTGAATATAAATCTTTAACGACAATGGTTTTGCCCACAAAACTTCCAGACAACGTCATTTCAACACACAAGGCGTTAAAAGAAATATTTATATTCAGATTTTAGAAATATAAGCTTCTATTTAAATTGTGCAACCACCAAAAAGTACTCAGTAAGTATTAATATAATGATGTATAGTTTAATTATGAAACGAACCAATCAAAGGAAGCAAATTCGATACTTGTTCTCAAATTGCAATATCTTCATCTTCAAGCAACTGAATCAAGTGATTTGATATATCTTGCCTGAGATAAAAAAGAGAAAGAAATATAAAACAGAATGATGGAAAACATCATAATATTACAGTGCATTGAATTAACTCGAACATTGTTTATACCATGATAACTGGGGAAGTGGGGATGTACATCTTTTGCATCTAAGCACATATGAACAACTTCTGATATAACATCAACGACATTCCTCCTTTGTTGAACATTGTCAGAAGCAAGACGCTCTAGAACTTCATTAAGGCATTGAGCATTCCTGATAGACCATATGTTGCCAACCAATTCAGGGAAATGAAAGAGAGATCACAAATTTGATTTATAATTCCAAGTACAAAATTATAGAAAGAATGAAGGAAGAAAAGTACATCAAGCAGTATTCTGAAATAAGCACCACCACAGCTCTAGCTGTGCCATCTTGTTCATCTAGAAGGTGAATCAGCAATGGCAGTACAACATCCACCTCTCTGCTGTTAGTGAGATTGTTTCCAGACCATGTGTGTTTAAATTTGACTGCTTTGAATATGCATACTACCCTGTCTATAACATCAGCAGCAGCAGAATGAAGCTTCAAAGTGAAATCAAATGTCAGTGGAAGACAGGAAACAACTTTAAACAGTAGGCATGACCAAATATCTTTTGATTCCACAGATTTGTCAGTGGAATCAATCTAATGAGTTCTCTTTCCAAAATGTAAACAGACAACTTTAAACAGTAGGCTGTTAATGTTCCATCTTTCAGCAATCAAAAGATATTTGGTCATGACTGAGTCATCCCAACAATGTTATTTGTTTGGCACTAATCGATTCACCCAAACTACAATTTATTGAACAGTGGTATTGCAACACACATAGTCAATATACAACTAAAATCTTAAGCTTTCCGGATACCGAACACGTAAAAACCCTCGAATATTTCGTCGCATCCAAGTTCATTCTAATAAGAGTTGACCGGAGAAGTTGTAAATCAAAACATGGACATGAAAAACAATATTGCTGGACGTACCTCAGAAGCATACGCGTTGCTGATCTCGGGAGGCGTTGTCCAAATAAGCAAATCGACATCGAATTTGTCATCGTCGCTTGATATGTTGAGCAAATCGACATCGGATTAGTCGGACTCAATGGAGTTATGAGAGAAAGTTGAGACCGAGAGGAGTGGGTAACGGCGACACAAAAGGTAACACTCGGGTCGCATGCTTGGCTTGAAAGTTAGATGACTAAAATATCCCTATAAACAGTACAAATGAACAGTGAAAGAAATAGCATGGACTCGCGCTTGTTATATAGGAAATTTGGGTGAATGGTAAACTAATCTAGCCAGTAGTGTGTTTTGACCATCCCTTCATTTCCAATATTCCATGCATGGTTTTAATTTTAGCTTAATTTTTACCATAAGTTTCTCTATACAAAAAATAAATAAATAGATCGAAGGTTAATAACATATGTATCACTCTAGAGCAAACAAAGTCTAGTCTGTTATGAAGAAGAGGAAAAGACAAACGAGGGAACTGAGAATGATCCCCTATATAAGTGAAGGCCAGAATCAAAGTACGATGATGTCAACAAGCTAATTTATCCGTATAGTAAGATTTAGCTTCTATATAAAACCATCTCCAACCATAGGAGAGTCTATACCCTATAATAAGTTTTGATACATTTTTTCCTCTCCAATGATGTAAAATATGAAGTCTATACCTTATATTGGAGATCCTATACCTCAAACTAGAGCTTATAATGAAAACCATTATAAGTTTTAAGATTCAGCTTTTTGATGGGGTATGTGGGAAGAGAAAAAGCAGCAGGAGAGAGAGGATTTCTCATTTGGATTTCTCATTTGGTCAACCGATCCTTCATAATTGAGAGAGAGAGAGACGCGGAGAGAGAAAGAATTAAAGAGAGGGAAGTGCTTGTTGGAGAGAGAAGTGCGCTTGTGCGCGTGGAGTTTTTTTTTCAGTGAAATGATGCATGCTTGCATCAGCAGAGAAATTGGTTGTTTGAGCCCAACGGCTATCTCAAGCCCAACGGCTCTTATTTATCCCAAACACAAATAATCTTATTTTTTTCCCTTGAAAAATGCAATTAGAAGTTGAAAAAAAAAAAGTTGCCCGTTGAAAACAGTAGCTTAGCTTGCTTCATCTCTATAAATACCAATACTACAACACTCATTGTCTCTACACCAATATTTGCCATTTTCTCTCAAGAGCAAATTTTCTCCTTCAACTTTTAATTTTCTTTTTTGTAGCATCATGGCACCAAAGCCAAGAGAGCCAAGGCAAACAAATTGGAAAAATGAAGAAGAAGAAGTGTTATGTCGTGCCACTATGAGTATTAGTGAGGATCCTTGCACGGGTACTAACCAAAAGAGCCAACTTTTATGGGAGCATATTAGTGAGGTGTATGAAACCACGAAGCCACCCGGAGCATGTTCACAAACTGGGTCTAGTTGCTTGGGTCGTTGGAAAAAGATTAGTCCCGCATGTATGAGATGGCGTCAAAGTCTCAACCATGCAATCAAGGCTCATGGTTGTGGTCAAAATGAAGCCGATGAAGTAAGTATTTAATTTTTATTGTGCATATAAATAGTTCAATTGTTTATATTTAATTATATCATGATATTGAACAATATATGGATCAAATGCTTAGAAATATATAACCTCTAATTGTTTTTTTTATGGCTTGATTATGTAGATTTTATATGCTAAAGATCATTATCACAAATTGTCAAAAGGAGAGGCTTTCACGTTTTTCCATTGTTGGGAGATATTGAAGACGTTTAAAAAATATATGAATCCTCCCGGTATGGATTTTAGTACCGATTTTGAGCCGCCTATCGATTTGGATGATGACGACTACACACCCGTCAATGAATCAACTTCAAGTGCACCACCCAAGGAAGCTCGTCCCATGGGAACTAAAGCGGCTAAGGCGGCCAAAAAAAAGAAGAGCGATGATGTGGGAATGAGCATTCAAACTCAAATGCAAAGATTGAACGACTTACGTGAGCGTGAGTTTGCACAAAAGCAACAACTCATTGAAGAGGCTAAAAAGGCGGAGAAACGAGAAGCCGATGAGCTCACAATGGCGGTGGATCCTTCTATATACTCCCCTAACAAGAGAGGTTATTGGGAGAGGAGGCAAAAAAAAAATCTTGACATGGAGAAAATGGAGAATGAAAGTTCTAACACTCCACAATTTCATCCTCAATCATCTTCAAGCAATGATGATGCCTCAAAGTTGTCCCTCTACATTCCGGTTCAAGATACACCATGGATATGAAGTGATCTTGAGGAGTCATTAGTTAGTTTTAATTAATGTTGTCATTGCTTATGTTGTAATTTTTTTTTTCAAATGTTGTCTATCCATATTTTAGCTATGTTGTTGCTTATTCTAAGTTTTAAATAAAGAGTATTTTGTTGTTTCAATGATAGAATAAAGTTAAATTATCGGTTAGATCTCATATCTACTTGTAATCTCATTATGCTCACACATCGATCGACACGTGGTGCAAAAATCTCCCTCGATATATAGATAAATACATTTGACATTAATTAATTAATTAATTGATAAATGATTAATTCAATATATATATATCTCAAAATTATATAGTTTATAAATATAAAATATTATATAACAAAATAATAAATAATAAATATTATGAGTTTTAAGGTATGAGGTATGAGGTATGGTATGGTTGGAGATGAGGAGAGTTTATCTCATTTTAAGGTATAAGATCTTTATGGTTGGAGATGAAAAAATCTTATAATAAATAGTAACTTTTAAGATCTTATTATAAGGTATAAGATTTTTATGGTTGGAGATGCTCTAAGCAAGTACGGATCCACGTACAACCAGAGTAGGCAGTTGTCCAACTTAAATTTTTGACAAGTAACTTCAGATTATAGGGGTTGGCAAATTATACTCGTTAAAATGGTTGAAATAGGGCAAATACAAAAATGACGACGTCGAAATTTCTGATTCTAATTCAAACTTTCAAGTATGGCTTAACGTAACGATGTCGTTCTTTTAGGAATGGTCAATATATATGCTATACAAAACGTCCTTGTTAGAGAGTATTTAAAACAAAACAAAAGTAAAAGTCTAGGGTAAAGCCCAAGAAAAAAGAGGATGTGTCTAAATGCAACTCTGCTTTCTAGTAGAATTAAATTGATAAGATTGTAAGCATGTTACTTTTCTCCTGAGGCAATTTTCGTTTAACAACAACAACATAGCAAGTTAATCAAAATCTATTTATTATGTTGTTTAAGCTTCAGCCATTATGCAACATAAAAAAATACTATAATTTAGTTAGAACTTAGTGTATCATAGTTTTAATCTTTCGATTGCGGAAGATATGATTCAAAGATCAAAGGAAGATATTATAATTTTTATCCAAATGGCTAGTCTCTCTTCATCGGTATGTTTTGTTCAATTATTTTGGTTAGTTACAATGAAAAATTCATTCGTTATCTAAATTTTTAACTTTATTACGAGTGATTGATTATTTATTGTTAATTTTTTTTTCTTAGTTTAGATTTTGTCCAATGAAAATATTTTTTGGATCCGCCACTATATATAAGGGACGTGCTTATTTACTTGAAATAAATTAGTTGATGAATAGAAATCAAAATTAATGCGTATTATAAGGAATTGGTAAGAGAATAACTCATTCTAATTCACTAGCTTGTTTACGATCCATAAAGAATTGGAATAAGAATATTTTTTTGAAGGTGAAGATAGAAATATATTCGAATCGATAAGTTACAATGGAGACCATCGATTTTCAGCATGATAGAAGAACTCCCTAGGGCAACATATACTGCCTCGTGTTCACAACAAGGCTATCACATTACATAACTAAACGTGATAAACGTAGAAAAATGACTGGAAAAAATCTAGGCCCCACATTCTATCTAGTTATGCACCCTAAATCAAAACAGCTATTGCCGCTCTTCAGCTGTCTTCTCAGCGACTGGATGGATCACTAGCTTCTTTTGTGGAGACTCATATTTGGACACCGCCGACACCTGAGTCCCAGTTGGTGTGCTGGTGTCAGCTCCCAGTGGTGGGGTCTCCTCCCACGTCCCTCTTTTTTTCCGCTAAGCGGAGATGGGACGGTGTGACAACCCGAACCGAAAATGGAATGTTTATCGACTTGATTTGCGAGTTTCGCGATTAGTCGTGTTTTTGTCGTAATTGGTTAATATGACGGCCTTGTTAACGACGAAATTATTGGGCAAAAATTTGATTTGAGATCCTTCATGAAAGTTGTAGAGAATTTAATTTCGAGCTCGTGGGAACTTCCGGAGGATTATTCCGAGTTATGAGGAATAAGTTATGAATATTTTCGGTCGTTGGATTTTGTCGTATCTATCTGTTTGGATTTCGATACGTGTACGGTATAAATACGGGAGAATACGTGAAGATTTTGGAAACTTTCCAAATTGGGAAATGGGGTGTTGACCCGCGTTGACCACGAGTGGGTCGACCCGTTTGGAGGGCGAACGGTTTGCACCGCCGTGGACCTTGATTTCGGCCACAGTTGGCCGAGGTTTCTTCATGAAAAAGGTTGGGCTTGTGCTCCCCTCTTCGGTTTGGTAGGTGGATCGTCCCCTATGGTGGCCGGAGGAGAGAGTATTGTCACGACAAAGTTGAAGGAAAACCGGCGAGAATCGGTGGCCGTGGGTGGCGGCGATGGCGGCCGTGTTGGTGGTGGTCCTTTGAGGGGTTTTGTTAGCCTTGGAGAGAGGAAACTTTTAGAAGTGGTTTCAAGTCTTGCCGTGGCCGGAGGAGGGAGATCGGAGAAGGTGAAATTCCGGCGAAGGTTTTGTGTTTCCAGGTGAGTTTTGGACATTTTCCGGTCAAAATTGGCCTTAACTTTGAACTAGAAAGTTGTTGGAAATGTCGAGATCTTCAAATCCATATCTAGATCGAATTTTTCTGGGCCGATGGCAGTTTTCTGGCGGCGGTGATTTTCTGGCTGAGGTGTTTTTCGACAAGTTTTATGTCGTTTTGCTCGGAATCGCGCACCGATCGCAGTGGTGAGATTTATATTTCGAATTGAGCACCGGAAATTATAGCGAGGGTTTATGGTGTGATTATTGGATTTTTGACGATTTCGTCGATATTGAATTATATGTTTCTGGGAACGGTTGTTTCTCGAGATGTGATTCAAGGTTTTGAGTTGTGATTTTGAGCAGTGGAATTTATGATTATTCAGGGGATCGTGATCGTTCGTTTGGCGATGAATTTTCCGCCGGATCACTGGATTAATGCGTATTGCTTTATGCTCATCTGTGAGTGGACCTTTTTATTTCACTGTTGTAGCAAGTTCTTGATTTCCGTATTTATTTATTTACGATACGATGTTGAGATTATTTATTGTTTTTGGAGGTATTGTTTTATATTTTATATGGTGATGACATTACTTAGCATCGATGCATTGGCTACTCGACTGATCACTGATAGTCAGATCCAGGGTTGAGAGATTCCCCTGATATGCCCACTAGGCTTGAGAGATTCGTCTGACACCTCCATTCATTTTCCGAACTCGCTTTGCTTTGTTTTATGTTATATATAAATGGTGAAAGGCATATGATTATTTTCGTCCACTCACTTTAACGATTTTATTTGTCTTTCCCCTGGGCTTTTCGGTTTCCGTGCCCAGTTTGCAGTTCGGATTCTGGTGTCGCACGTCGCAGTCGGAGGCTTAGTGTTCGAGCTACCTTGCTTTTCCAGTAGGTTTCTTGTTTTGCCTACTGTGGTATATTTATGTATTTATATACTAGAGGTCGCTCTGAATATTGAATATGTTTATACTTTCATATGATTTTTCCCCGGATTTCTGTAAAGTACGGTTTTACGTATTACTTTACATTACTGTTATGATATTGAGAAATCCGGATGGGATTGGTGCCCACGGTTTGGCTTTTGTGGCATATGATGAAGTGTGTTTTTGGGTGCAGGTTAATGGAAAATCCGCGTTATAGTGAAACTCTGCCGAAATTTTTGTGGTTTTTGCAAGTTCGTGTTTTCAGAAGAGGTTTGATTCCAGTTTAGGAAACTAAACCGGGGTTGGGTCCTTTCAGCTTGGTATCAGAGCATTAGGTT
This sequence comes from Geum urbanum, assembly GCA_946800695.1. Lineage (NCBI taxonomy): Eukaryota > Viridiplantae > Streptophyta > Magnoliopsida > Rosales > Rosaceae > Geum > Geum urbanum. Next base: position 39,806,579 of record OX327010.1, on the reverse strand, counting down.
TTAGGTTCTGTTGACTTCTGTAGTCGTGTTTACTAAGGATATTTGAGAATGTACAGCATGTCTGGAGCGATGACCCGACCGGCTGGCGGATACTCATCAATGCTCTGGGTGTTATATGCTTTCAAATATTTGAAGTTCCATGATTAAGTCTTGTTTGTTGTGAACAATGTCTTATTCTTTAGGATGCCTCCTTGACGTGCTTTCCATGTCGGTATGGTTGTGGATTCTATTGAGGATCAGTCGACGCGCGACTTGATAATGAGTTGTGGGTTTGGACGAGCATTCTGGATTCAGAGATATGTGTGGCATGGTTTGTCCGGTTATGCGTATATGGGCGTCTACATGTTGCTTCTAAGCAGAGAATTATGGTAGTTGATGGTTTGTTTGAGTCAGATCATTGTATTTGGTGGGTTGGTATTGTGTGAGTTCCTGTTGCGACTCCATGACCTACATTCAGGTATTGTTTATACGGAAAAATAGAGTGTTTACCAACCTGAGATAGGGATGTATCGTTCACATGTTTGTCCCAGTTTGTACGTGTTATGTGGCTTCAGAGGAAGTAATGCACGAGGTTCGAGATGAGTTTGAACTTGAGCATCAAAGGGATATTGATTGTTATGCCTCGAGATAACCGTGAGGAGTTTGATGTGCTGCACTCAGAGGGAAGGACCTTGAGAAGGAAAAGTATACGCGGTTTCCGACATGTTGGTTTGAGGAAGGTGAACTTAGTCGAGATATTTGATGAGGTTGAGTTCAGGCACCTTGGGATCAATATCTTCATCAGGCTGTGGCCTTTTCGATTATGTTGAGGGTCATTTGGACAAGGCAAACGATCCATTTGGTGGTGAAGGAGATCCCAGAGTAGTGGACTTGTTCCGGTGGCATGAGTTAGGGTGGTCATTGGAGATCCTTCCACATAGCAGGCGTCACTGTGATTTGTGTCCGAGGGGCACTCTCAGTTGCTATTTTGGTAGCCAGGAGGGTCATATTACGAGGGAACGTACTCAGTCAGCTGTTTTAGTGGTGCGGCAGCTCAAAGTTAAGGAGGAGGTCATGATGCCATTTCTAGAGTTTGACCAACGCAGACTTCTAGACGAGTCAATCAGCAAAGTCGCAATCAACGTGGACGGTTAGTTGGGCATGCCAGAGTTCGTACCACGACCCTGTGTGAGGACAGAGTTTCTCTGAGGTTACCGTTGCTTGACATCCATGGATATTATGCATGCATATCTACTTCCGGGGTATGGAGAATGTTGTATCCATCCGAAAGGATTGTGAGATCTTTGTTGGAGGTTATGGGTTAGCCGCAGATCTGTTATTGCTGGATATCGTCGTTTTTGATTTGATTTTGGCTATGGACTTCTTGACGACACATTGAGCTATGTTCGATTGTCACAAGAAAAAAGTTGTGTTTCGACGACCAGGGTTCTCCAAGATATTGTTTCGTGGTGAGAAGAATATTTCATTGCCATGTGTGATTTCAGCGTTGAAGGTCGAGCGAATGATGAAAAAGGGTTGTGTAGCATACTTAGATCATGTTATGTATACTACGGCTGTTGTGCCAGACATTGGTGATATTGAGGTGGTTCCTGAATTTCCTGATGTGTTTCCGGATGAGTTATTGGGTATTCCTCCAGTGCGGGAAATCGGTTTCACCATTGAGCTTTTATTGGGCATTGGACTCATATCACATACACCTTATCGTATGGCGCCAATGGAGTTAAAAGAGCTACAGATTCAACTTCAAGAGTCGCTGGAGAAGGTTTTATATGACCCAGTGTATCACCGTGGGGTGCTCCTGTACTATTTGTGCGGAAGAAGGATGGTTCGATGAGGTTGTGCATCGACTACCGGAAGCTGAATCAGGCTTCAGAAAAGAGCAAGTATCCTCCACTCCGGATTGACGACTTGTTTGATCAGCTTATGGGAGCTTAAGTCTTTTCAAAGATTGATCTTAGGTCTGGATACCATCAGTTGAGGATCAGAGAGTCAGATGTGGCTAGGACAACTTTCAGATCACGGTACGGGCATTATGAGTTCTTGGTTATGTCGTTTGGGTTGACCAATGCCCCCGCAGTTTTTATGGACTTAATGAACCGGGTGTTCAGACAGTTTCTAGACAAGGTTATGATCGTGTTCGTCGACGGCATCCTGATTTACTCCAGGAGTGTGGGCCAGCACAAGAAGCATTTGCGAGCGGTTTTGCAGACTTTGCGAGATAATCAGTTGTTTGCGAAGTTCAGCAAGTGTGAGTTTTGGTTGGACATCGTGAAGTTTTTAGGTCACATGATATCAGCTGAGGGAGTCAGCGTGAATCCTAACAAGATAGAAGCCGTGTTAAATTGGAGTAGACCTACCACCGTACCAGAGATCAGGAGTTTCTTGGGTTTGGCAGGTTACTATCAGCGCTCTGTGCGGGATTTTTCTTGGATTGCCACTATACTTTCCAGATTGATGAAGAAAGGCATCAAGTTCGAGTGGTCCGATACGTGTGAGGAGAGTTACTTACTCCTGAAGAAAAAGTTGACCATTGCACCGGTTTTGACTTTACCTGATGATAGTGGAGAGTTTGTGGTTTACAACGATGCATCGAGATTGGGACTTGGTTGTGTTTTGATGCAACATGGCAGAATAGTGGTTCATGGTTTCAGGCAGTGGAAACTTTATGAAGATACGTATCCTGTGTATGATTTGAGAGTTGCTGTCTTTATGTTAGCATCGGAGAATTGGAGACACTATTGCTGTGGCGTGCAACGTAGTGTAAGATGTACACTGATCACTTGAGTTTCATCTACTTGCATATTCAGCCAGATTTGAGCTTGAGGCAGCGTAGATGTATGTGATCGATTAACGACTATAGCTGCACATTTGAGTTTATTTGAGAGAGGCTAATGTCGTTGCTGATGCATTCAATCGGAAATTGGGAGCTTCATTGTTTCATGTGTGTGTGGCCCGAGTTTCCATGTTAGCCGAGTTGTGAGCTACGGGAGCTGAGTTAGTGTGTAATGATGATGAAGCTCATTGTTTTACGTACATTATGCACTAGTGGTACGGAGATGTATCATATACTTCGAGTTTACTACTCGTGACGCAACATGAAGAGGAATATAACAGCTTATGTTAGCAGATGCCACATTTGTCGGCAGGTGAGGGCAGAGAGGCAGAAACTTGCTGGGAAATTACAGCCATTGGAGATTTTCAATTAGAAGTTGGAGCTTGTCACTATGGATTTTGTGAATCAGTTCTTTTCCTTGTACATCCGGAAAATATTTCAGTGGGCAGACTGGCATAACCGTATTTGGAAGAGGTTGTCCATTTTCGTGGTGCGCCCGTGTCTCAGATTGTTGATCGAGATAATCAGTTACAACAGAATATTGGCAAGCATTACAGTGAGCATTGGGGACCAGATTACAGTTTAGTATAGTTTCTTATCCTCAGATTGGTGGGAGATCTTAGAGGACTATTCAGTCTTTAGAGGGCATGTTGTGGTCTTGTGTATTGCAGTTCCGAGGGATTTGGGACCAATAGTTTCATTTGTTCGAGATTGCTTGCAGTACTAGTTTGTAGACCAGTATGATTATAGCATTGTATGAAGTTGTTTATGAGAAACAGTGTTACACTCCATTGTGTTGGAGCGAGTTAGGTTTGAGCTAGCGTTTGATCCTGATTTAGGGGAATGCGCTACTGTAGACCTTTGGAATAGCAGGGACAGGTTGATAGTTGCTCGAGTTCAACCGTGAGGTTATGTTGATGTGAGGAGGTTGAGTTATGAGTTTTCCACGTTATTTTGGTTCGTATGTGATCATGGGGCGAGTTAGTGTTGTGCCGTATAGTTTGGCATTGCCTATAGCGTTGGCATTTGTGTATGTTGTATTCCATGTGGTGGAACTACATTTCAGATTTATTGTATGTTGTGTACCCTATCAGTTCCTTATGCAGGAAGACTTGGCATTTATGGAGGAGCCAGTTTAGATTCGGGATTTGAGGGTACAGAGATTACAGCACATAAATATTTCTTACGTGAAAATCTGTTGGCAGAGTCATTCAGTTGAAGTTGCCGCTTGGGAGAGAGGCAGTGTCCCTACTTTTCAGTTGGCAGACTTAGAAATTTCGAGGTCGAAATTTTTGTAAGGGGGGTAGATTTGTGACAACCCGAACCAAAAATGGAATGTTTATCGACTTGATTTGCGAGTTTCGCGATTAGTCGCGATTTTGTCGTAATTGGTTAATATGTCGGCCTCGTTAACGACTAAATTATCGGGCAAGAATTTGATTTGAGATCCTTCACGAAAGTTGTAGAAAATTTAATTTTGAGCTCGTGGGAACTTTTGAAGGATAATTCCGAGTTACGAGGATTAAGTTATGAATATTTTCGGCCGTTGGATTTTGTCGTATTTATCCGTTTGGGTTTCGATACGTGTACGGTATAAATACGGGCGAATACGTGACGATTTTGGAAACTTTCCAAATTGGGAAATGGGGTGTTGACCCACGTTGACCATGGGTGGGTCGACCAGTTTGGAGGCCGAACGGTTTGCACCGCTGTGGAGCTTGATTCCGGCCACGGTTGGCCGAGGTTTCTTCATGAAAAAGGTTGGGCTCGTGCTCCTCTTTGGTTTGGTAGGTGGATCGTTCCCTATGGTGGCCGGAGGAGAGAGTATTGTCACGGCAAAGTTGAAGGAAAACCGGCGAGAATCAGTGGCCGTGGGTGGCGGCCGTGTTGGTGGTGGTCCTTTGAGGGGTTTTGTTAGCCTTGGAGAGAGGAAGCTTTTAGAAGTGGTTTCAAGTCTTGCCGTGGCCGGAGGAGGGAGATCGGAGAAGGTGAAATTCTAGCAAGGGTTTTGTGTTTCAAGGTGAGTTTTAGACCTTTTCCAGTCAAAATTGGCTTTAACTTTGAACTAGAAAGTTGTTGGAAATGTCGAGATCTTCAAATCCATGTGTAGATCGAATTTTTCTGGGTCGATGGCAGTTTTCTGGCAGCGGTGGCAGTGCTGTGCGTGGCGGCGATTTTTCGGCCGAGGTGTTTTTCGACAAGTTTTATGTCGTTTTGCTCGGAATTGCGCACCGATCGCAGCGGTGAGGTTTATATTTCGAATTGAGTATTAGAAATTATAGCGAGCTTTTATGGTGTGATTATCGGATTTTTCACGATTTCATCGATATTGAATTATATGTTTCCGGGAACGATTGTTTCTCGAGATGTGATTCAAGGTTTTAAGTTGTAATTTTGAGCAGTAAAATTTATGATTATTCAGGGGATCGTGATCGTTCGTTTGGCGAGGGATTTTCCGCCGGATCACTGGTTTAACGCGTATTGCGTTATGCTCATCTGTGAGTGGACCTTTTTATTTCACTGTTGTAGCGAGTTCTTGATTTCCGTATTTATTTACTATACGATGTTGAGATTATTTATTGTTTTTGGAGGTATTGTTTTATATTTTATATGGGGATGGCATTACTTAGCATCGATGCATTGGCTACTCGGCTGATCACTGGTAGTCAGATCCAGGGTTGAGAGATTCCCCTGATGTGCCCACTAGGCTTGAGAGATTCGCCTAGTCTATCACCGTCGGGCTTGAGAGATTCGCCTGACACCTCCATTCATTTTTCGAACTCGCTTTGCTTTGTTTTATGTTATATATAAATGGTGAAAGGCATATGATTATTTTCGTCCACTCACTCTAACGATTTTATTTGCCTTTCCCCTGGGCTTTTCAGTTTCCGTGCCCAGTTTGCAGTTCGGATTCTGGTGTCGCACGTCGCAGTCGGAGGCTTAGTGTTCGAGCTACCTTGCTTTTCCAGTAGGTTTCTTGTTTTGCCTACTGTGGTATATTTATGTATTTATATACTAGAGGTCGCTCTGAATACTGAATATGTTTATACTTTCATATGATTTTTTCCCGGATTTCTATAAAGTACAGTTTTACGTATTACTTTACATTACTGTTATGATATTGAGAAATCCGGATGGGATTGGTGCCCACGGTTTAGCTTTTGTGGCATAGGATGAAGTGTGTTTTCGGGTGCAGGTTAATGGCAAATCGGCGTTATAGTGAAACTCTGCCGAAATTTTTGTGGTTTTTGGAAGTTCGTGTTTTCAGAAGGGGTTTGATTCCGGTTTAGGAAACTAAATTGGGGTTGGGTCCTTTCAGGCGGTCAGTTGCACTCCTCCGAACCCAAGCAACGATCCCCCATCTGAGCGTTGCCTGATACCTTCAGTAATCGGCAAAGCTCCATCTGGGTGCACCGCGGCAATGTTCCAAGGAGATGATTGAATTCTCTTCAACGCCGCTACTTTCTTGCGTCGTACAGTCATGATAATGAGTTTCTGGGCCTTATGAGTGGACCCTGTAGCCTTCGGGGCCACAATATTCACTCCAGACGGGCATGACGCTGGTACATCAGCTGTACCTGTAATATGAGGAAAAATAAAAGAAGTCAGTGGGTCCCCCTCAAAAAGAGGGTTCCCTTGCATGAAGAACATGTGTTTCGTACTAGGACACCGCGCCTCCTGCATACCCTCCATATGGTTCGCGTGTATAGGTTCTCTCGATGGTGACCCTTCAACCGAGTTCATCACCACATCCGGCCTCTTTGGGCATTGCTCAGCAGACACTGAAGGCTGCGCCGCCTTGGTAGCCGCCTGACGTTCTTCAAAACCCTGAGGGGGCTTTGTGACCCACGACGCCTCCCTCTCCGCCCGCCTTTCCTTTCGTGCACATTGCATGATGCACCCACTGATGTCATGCACAAATAATCCACACAAAGCACAAAACCCTTTTATATTTGGGTATTCAAAACTCACCGATAGCATATAGTTCGAGGCAAAGCGGATCATCTGCCACACCACCAGATCACGACAAAGATCCACCCACACCTTGATTTTCATCACGCCATTGGAGAGTAAAGCAGGGTCATGCTAGAAGTATTTCCCCACAAAGTTTCCAAGCTGCTTTGCCCAATCACGGTTAAGCGACACCGTGGGGACATTATGGACCACCCCGCTACGTGAACTGCCACAAGGTTAGAGAACTCGTCAAACTCTTCTACCATGATCGTATGATCCTTGAAAAATCAAGGACCAGGAAAGGTGCAATGGAGAGCAAGCGAGTCCCCAAAGCTGTAGAAGAAATGATCTGAGTCGTGGTGGCGCAGCACTACCTGGTTTGGTCCAAGTGGACCATGTCAGACAATCTTCGCATACCAATGTGTCTCACATGCTTAGAAAATGTAGATTTTGGTAATGACTTGGTAAATGTGACGACCCGAACCAGAATCGGTATAGTAATCGGCTTAATCAGCGAGTTAGCGAGTAATTACAGTTTTCCGTAAATTAATCGAATTGGCGGATTTGATCACGACTTAATTATCGTATGAGAATCTGAGTTGAGTCTCTTCACAAGTTTTGTTGTACATGTGATTTCGAGTTCGTGGGCGGTTTCGGATAACTATTTTGATGACCAAGGAATATGTTATGAATATTTAAAATTGCGGAATTTCGTCGTGTTTATCCGTTTGTATTTGAGTTATCCGAAACGAGATTGTGATTCGATTTGGACCGTCAATCGTATCGAGCCGCGAGTATAAATATCGGAAATAGTCGAAAACACTGTGTCGGGAAGGTTGACCGTCGTTTGACCGTTGACTTTCGTTGACCAGAGCTCCACCGCGCGAAGCGAACTGCTGCCGTCAGACTTCACGATTCCGACCACCTCCGGCCTAGAAATTGGTATGGTTAGAATCCTCTCTTGATTTCCTATGGTTTGGAACTTAGAATTTTGTGAATTGATGATGTTTGGAGGGAGAACGAACTCGAGGAAAATCTTGGTTTTCGCCGGATTCGGGTTGGGTGCTCCAGCGACGGTTGGAGTCGGGGTTGTGGGGGGAAAGGTTCCCCTCAACCTCTAGATGCTTTTGGGTGGAAAAAATTGTGGGTTGGACACCGTTTTGGAGCTCGCCGAAAAGTCATTGGAATCAATGGATTCTGTGACTTTCGAGGCAAATTCCAGCCACTGTGGTGGTTGGATGGTGGTGGTCATTTGAGAGAAGTTGTTGGGCTTGTGGCGAGGATCATTTCTGGAAAACTTCATTGGATTTGGTCGCCGACGCCACCGCGCCGCTGCGGCGAGGTCCGGATTTTTGAGAATTTTAGGTGTTTCCGACTCGTTTTCGCGCTCCGAACGCAGTTGTGAGGTTTTCGAGATAATTTGGATGCCGGATTTTTAGTCGAGGGTTTAAGTGGAGAGTTTGGGGAATTTCAACGGTTATTTTGTATCGAGTTATATGTTTCCAGAAATGGTTGGTTTCCGAGGTGTGGTACAGTGTGATGAATTGTGATTTTGATCAGTTACATTTTGTGATTATTCAGGGGATCGAGATCGTACATTAGGCGAGGGATCTTCTGCCGGATCACGTGATTAGCGCCTGTGCGCGCTGTGCTATCTGTGAGTGGACATTTTTAGTTACACTGTTGTAGCGAGTTATTGATTTCCTTATTTATTTACAATACTATGTTGAGATTATTTATTGTTTTTGGAGGTATTGTTTTATATTTTATATGGTGATGGTATTTACTTAGCATCGATGCATTGGCTACTCGGCTGATCACCAGTAGTCCAGATCCAGGGTTGAGAGACTCCCCTGAGGTGCCCACTTGGCTTGAGAGATTCGCCTAGTCTATCACCGTCGGGTTTGAGAGATTCTCTTGACTGTCGGGCTTGAGAGATTCGCCTGACACCTCCATTTATTCTAAGAACTCGCATTGTTTTATTATTATATAAATGTTGAAAGGCATTTGATTATTTTCGTCCACTCACTCTAACGATTTTATTTGCCTTTCCCCTGGGCTTTTCGGTTTCCGTGCCTAGTTTGCAGTTCGGATTCTGGTGTCTCACGTCACGGTCGGAGGCTTAGTGTTTGAGCTACCTTTCTTTTCCAATAGGTTTCTTGTTTTGCCTACTGTTGTATATTTTTGTATATATACACTAGAGGTCGCTCTGATACACTACTGATATGTTTTCATAATATTTTTCCCAGATTTCTGTAAAGTACAGTTTTGATTACTACTTTACTTTATTGTTATGATATTGAGAAATCCGGATGGGATCGGTGCCCATGGTTTGGCTTTTGTGGCATAGGATGAAGTGTGTTTTCGGGTGCATGTTAATGGTAATTCCGCGTTATAGTGAAACTCTGCCGAAATTTTCGTGGTTTTTGCAAGTTCGTGTTTTCATAAGAGGTTTGATTCCGGTTTAGGAAACTAAATCGGGTTTGGGTCCTTTTAGTAAACAAGTCAGTAACATTATTTGCTGAACAAACTTGATTTACATGAATGTTCAATAGCTATTATTATTGCTGGTTGAAGAAGAACTTCAGCGATATGTGCTTGGTATTATCACCATTTATGTATATCGACTTCATTTGTTCAATGCAAGCCGCATTTGTCCTCAAAGATACAAGTTAGTTCCTCGAATGTGGTGTATGATTGGCCTAAGCCAAACACACTACTTAACCGCTTCATATAAAGCAATGATCTCTAAATAATTCGAGGAAGTAGCAACCATGGTCTGTTTAGTTGATCTCCAAGAAATCATTGTGTTCTTCATGGTAAATACATAATTTGTCTGGGAATGTCTTATGTGTGGGTCAGTAAGGTATCCAGCATCAGCAAAACCAACCAAGACATCACAAGATGTCTCTGAATAGGGGACTGCACTGAATGGAGGAGCAGTGCTTGCAGTTGGACCACTGTTCGATGGGTCGAACAGTTGCTTTGACGGGTCAGAGGTATGGCTCTGGTCCATCTAGGGTGCAATATTCGACAAGTCGGGGAAATTCTTCCATGGGTTGAAGCCTTGGAACCAGCATGTTGCGATGCAACCATCAATTTTTTTGAGAATTTCAAGCTTCTCTCTGTATTATTTATAGGGAAAGAACAAGCTCAAGTCTATGGAACCCTTCAAGTACCTGAAGATTTATTTTATACCATTCCAATGATGTTGTGTATGTGCAGAACTAAGCCGAGCTAACAAGTTCACAAAGAAAGCAATGTCTGGTCTTGTGCATTGAGCCAAGTACAAAAAAGCTCAAATGACACTAAGGTATGGTACCTCAACTCATAATAGCTCTTCATCATCATCATTCAGACGGTACGGATCCTTATTAGGCTTCAGACTGCATACGACCATTGGTGTGCTGAGAGGGTGTGATTAGTCCATGTTAAATCGCTTGAGCATCTTTTGGATATAAGCAGACTAGTGAATAAGTATTACACCAACTCGATGTTCTAATTCAAAACCAAGACAAAATCAAGTCATACCAAGGTCTTTCATCTCAATCAAGTCATACCTGGTCTCTGAATAGGGGGCTTCACTGAATGGAGGAACAATGCTTGCAGCTGGACCACTGTTCGATGGGTCGAACAGTTGCTTTGACGGGTCGGATGTATGGCTCTGGTCCATCTAGGGTGTAATATTTGACAAGTCGGGGAAATTCTTCCATGGGTTGAAGCCCTGGAACCAGCATGTTGCGATGCAACCATCAATTTTTTGAGAATTTCAAGCTTCTCTCTGTATTATTTATAGGGAAAGAACAAGCTCAAGTCTATGGAACCCTTCAAGTACCTGAAGATTCGTTTTATATCATTCCAATGATGTTGTGTAGGTGCAGAACTAAACCGAGTTAACAAGTTCACAAAGAAAGCAATGTTCGGTCTTGTGCATTGAGCTAAGTACAAAAAAGCTCAAATGACACTAAGGTATGGTACCTCAAGTCATAATAGCTCTTTATCATCATCATTCAGACGGTACGGATCCTTATTAGGCTCCAGACTGCATACGACCATTGGTGTGCTAAGAGGGTGTGATTAGTCCATGTTAAATCGCCTGAGCATCTTTTGGATATAAGCAGACTAGTGAATAAGTATTCCACCAACTCGATGTTCTAATTCCAAACCAAGACAAAATCAAGTCATACCAAGGTCTTTCATCTCAAACTCGGATTTCAAGTAGCTAACCGTCTCATTGATTTCATCAAGAGACCCAATGATATCTATATCATTAACATATACCACTACAATGGAATATCTTGAGCTTGTTCTCTTAATAAGTATATATGGGCATAAATCATTGATCTTGCCTCTTTCCAATCAAGTATTCACTGAGGTGTGTATACCACATCTTACCAGATTGTTTCAATCCATACAGTGAACGCTTCAATCTAATTACATGAGCACTCTGTGGTGTAGAGTTACTTGAGTTGGGTATGACCACGTCTTTCGACACTTGCATGTATATCTTAGAATCAAGGTTTCCATAGAGATATGTTGTCACCACATTCATCAGGTGCATGTTCCATTTTTCGGACACTACCAAACTAACAAGGTAGTGGAAAGTAATGCTGTCCATAATTAGAAAGTATGTCTCCTCATAATCAATGCCAGAGCGTTAAGAGAATCCTTGTGCCACAAGTCTAGCCTTATACCGCATGACTTCATTCTTCTGATTATGCTTCTGAACAAAGACCCATTTATGTCCAACGGACTTCACATTTGGTGGGCATAGCACTACTGAACCAAATACCTGCCTTTTCGTTAGAGAGTCTAGTTCGGCCTACATTGCTTCTTTCCATTTCGGCTAATCCGCTCTCTGCTGACATTCAACAATCGAACGAGGTTCTACTTCATCATCATCAATGATCTCTTGAGCAACAGAATAAGCAAAAGGATCATCAACTATATTGGATGTTCTATCCATAATAATGCGTGCATCATTGTTATTTAGTAAGATTTCTTCGTACTCTGACATCACATATAGGTCTGAAGCGTCCTCCAGAGATGTCATTTATGATTCTAGGACATAATTATAGTCAGGAACAATCTCATATATGAGATTCACAATGTTGATGATGAAATGATCATTTGGTACTTGGATGACCTGCCTCTTCGTCAGCAGCTCATCTGTAAATTTTCTTAGTCTCCCCCTCTTCTTGGTGGGAGCCGAGGCCGATGATACTCTATCCACATGGGCTAGAGACACGTTACTCTACCCTGGAGTTTCTTTAAACTGCCTCTTGGGGCTTGGGGACTTCCAACCTCGCAGGAACATTTGCAGTAGGAATATGTGATCTCATCACTTTGGCAATATTAGTGAAGGAGTCAAGCGTCGAATATTCTGAAGATCAAGTATATGTCGCACTTCAATCTCACTTTGAGATGTGCGTAGATCTTCTTGAAACATAGTGGGAGGAGCTTTCCACGTTAATTCCCGATGTTCAACCGAAATGTAGGCACTTCAATCTTCCCCTAACATCGGGAAGTATGTTTCTTCAAAGTGACAATCTACAAATCTTGCAGTAAAAATATCTCTTGTCGAAGGTTCTAAGTAACGGATAATTTTTTGGGATTCATAACCAACATATATACCTAATCAACGTTGAGGACTCATTTTAGTGTGTTGTAGAGGCACAATTGGCACATACACTGCACAACCAAATATGCATAGAAACGAAATGTCGGGCTTATATCCAGTTACTAACTGGTATGCATAGAATGGTTGGCATGCTACAGGTCTCAAGCGAAGAAGCATTGCTACATGTAATAATGCATATCCCCAAGCAGATATCGGCAAATTGGTATGCATAACCATTGCTCTGGCTATAAGTTGTAACCTCTTGATTTGTGTCTTTGCTAAACTGTTGTGTGAATGAACATGAGAGACGAGATGTTCAAATTCAACCCCAATTGACATACAGTAGTCATTAAAAGTCTTTGATGTGAATTCTCTTGCATTATCCAATCTAATTGAGTTGATTGAATTGTTCAGGTGGTGAGCCCGAAGCTTAATAATATGTGCTAAGAGTTTTGGAAATGCAACATTCCTTGTGGTTAGTAAAGCAACGTGGGATCATCGCATTGATGCATCTACCAAAACCATAAAATATTTAAATTGTGTGCATTCATGTTTGATAGGTCCATAAATATCTCCATGGATTCTTTGTAAGAATTGTATATTTTCAGTGTTATTAACTGCAAATGAGGGTCTAGCCTGCAACTTTGTCAATGAGCAAGCTTTGCAAAAAGAACGATGAGCATCAAAGATTATCATAAATGAATCTTGTGGAATAACAACAGGTGTTGAAACCGGATTGAGATTGTTAATCTCATCCACTCCATCAAATCTGATGGCTTTGAAAATTTTCACATGTTTATTGCCTTTGAAAAATGGATGACCATGAGAGTTTTTCAAAATTTGATCATAATATCACGACCTAGGTTTCCTAGTCGAAAATGTCAAAACTTGTATGAGGTCGTGCCACATACAGTAGTAAGTGTGATAACATTGGATTCAATAATCTGAACTGTAGTAATATATAATTCACTATGAATTGCCCATAACTTCTCTAAGGTGTGCTTTCTACCGTACTCCTCTGAAGTTATGCAAAAGAATTCTTTACCATTCTTACTATGAGTTTCCAAATGTAAACCATTGGCTCTTATGTCCTTAAAATTTAGCAAGGTTTGGTTGGCCTTAGGTGCGTACAATGCATCTATGATATGAATTCTTGTTCCATGTGGTAGCAAAAATTGTGCCGAACCACGCCTTTGTACACTACAAGAAAAACTCACTAAGGCGACGAAACCATTAGGTTTCGTCGCCTAAGTAAAATTTGGGCGACGAACAATGTTTTCTTCGCCTATTTTTTTTTCATCGTTTAGGTAGACTTTAAACGATGAAAAAAAAATTTGTCGCCAAAGATAGGATTTAGACGATGAAATATATATATTCGTTGCCACTTTCGTCATCTAAGTCACTACTTAGACAATGAAATAAATATTTTTTCATCTAAAAAAATATCTAAAACGATGAAAATAATCTTCGTCGCCTAAGTATTGACTTAAGCGACGAAACACATAGTTCGTCGCCTAAGTAAACCATTTAAGATGATAAATAACCATTTGTTGCTTAAATGATGCCTTAAGTGACGAAGTCTGTTTCGTCGCCTAAGGTTTCATTTAGAAGACGAAAAAATTAATTTAGGTGACGAAACATTTCGTCGTCTAAGCACTACAAGAAAACAGCACTTAGACCACGGAAACACTAATTCTCCGTCGTCCAAGTGACACTTAGACGACGGAGAAGAATCCGTGGTCCAAGTACCACCTGGACCTCGGAGTCTTCTCCGTCCTCCAGGTGACCACTTGGACGACGGAGATGGTATTCTCCGTCGTCCAGGTGATTCCCTGGAGGACGGACCGACACGCCGTCGTCCGAGTTCACAAAACGTACTTCCACTTAGACGACGTACCGACACCTCCGTCGTCTAAGTGAAGCATTATATAAGGCAGTGACGTACTGATCGAATTCATTCCTAGCTAGCCTCGATCTCTTCATGATCGATTCCATTTGAAGAATAATTGAAGGAGAAGGGAGAAGGAGAAGCTAGCTAGGGAGCTCGATCGAGCTAGGTAGCTAGAAGCTAGCTAGGCCGAGAAGAATCAGGATCGATAAGGCCGGGATCTCCGCTGACACGCTAGTTAGCTTAATTAACGTAAAGATATCGAGAAGGCCAGCAGGTACGTACGTACGCAGTTAAAATTTGCTTAATTAATATGTATTTAGTGAAAACGTACGTACATATATATATACATGCAAGGATGTTAGCTGATGTTAGCTATATATATATATGTACAGATCGATTAAATTACGTACATACGTACGTAATTGATGGATCGATATGTAGATCGAGTACGTATAATTAAGGGTAAATTAATGGACAAATATATATATATATGTAATAATTAATTAAGTATAATATTTTGTAGCAGTATGGACAAGAGTTGGATGAAGTTGAAGAATAGATGTGATGTCCGGTATATGGATGGAATTAGCGAATTTGTGAATTTTGCGATAGAACATGGTCAGGGAAAGAAACGTTTCAGGTGTCCGTATCAGAAATGTCTTAATTGTCAGTATGCGGAGGTTAATGTTATGGTGCAACACTTGTACGAAAATGGTATGATGTGGAGTTACACTACATGGAGCGAGCATGGTGAAGCAGTAGAGTTCAGCGCAGCAGACTTCAGCTCAGGGTACAGTTACCATGGTGCCTCATCCAGCGGCAGTGGTGCCGGACCCCCAGCTTGCAACCCAACTGCAGATTTGGTCCATGATGCGTTTCCGGGATGTAGTCATGGCGGACACCAACATCAAGACGGAGGTTACAGTACCACCAATGAGCATGATGACACATTCCCCGCAGCTAGCTTGGCCACTGACACCAGTGAGATGGAAAAGTACAACCGGATGCTACTTGAAGCGCAGACCCCGGTGTTCCCTGGATGTCGAGAGAATGTGTTGCAATATGTGATGGAGCAAATGAAGATAAAAGTGAAGCACAAAATGTCAGTGAGTGCTTTTGACGAAATTCAGGAGCAAATATGTAAGTTGCTTCCTGATGATCACAATCTTCCTAAATCTCATTATAAGGTTAGAAATATCCTGAGCAGCCTCGGCCTAAAGTACAGGATAATTGACGCATGTCCAAATGATTGTGTGCTATTTTACAAAGAGTATAAAGAGTTGGACTATTGTCCCGTATGTGGCCAGTGCAGATTCCAGTTGAATAGGAAGAGTTCGAAAAAGAGAATTCCTGTGAAAGTTGTTCGATATTTTCCCTTGATTCCCAGATTGCAGCGCCTGTACATGTCGCTACACACAGCAGAGGCGATGCGATGGTACGCAGAAAAGCGAATAGATGACGATGTCCTGCGACACGCCGCGGATGGGGAGGGTTTCAAACATTTCGACAGAGAATTTGGAGACTTTGCTTCAGAGGTTAGAAATGTTAGACTCGGCCTATCTACAGACGGATTCAATCCTTGGGGAAGTAATAGCTCCGCCGTCAGCACTTGGCCAGTTATTCTGATGCCGTACAACTTGCCTCCGTGGATGTGCATGAACAAGGAATTTAATTTCCTTACCGTACTAATTCCAGGTCCTAAATCTCCATCGAAGTGCTTAGATGTCTACCTCAGACCTTTGATCGACGAGCTGAAACTGTTGTGGGAAAATGGAGTCCCAACTTATGACAAATTCACAGACACGATGTTCACGATGAGGGCTGCTGTAATGTGGACGATCAGCGATTTTCCAGCTTATGGGATGTTGGCAGCCTGCAGGACAAAATGATATAATGGATGTCCTATATGTTTGGATGACGTGAACTCTAGTTGGCACGCGGGGAAGGTGTGTTACTTGGGTCACCGTAGATGGCTTCCTCACGACCACCCGTGGCGACAGGATGAAGCTCATTTCGACGGTACGGTAGAGAACAATCCTAAACCCCGTAGTTGGTCGGGGGAAGAGATTTTAGAGAGGTTGAGCTATTTCGACTTTGGTGTGTTGAGCAATGACGCGGATGTAAAGAAATGCAATCCAATTCCTCCACATGATCTGAGCTATTGGGATCACAAGAGTATATTCTTTGAACTCCCTTACTGGTCGAAGTTGAAGCTGAGGAACAACTTGGACGCGATGCACATAGAAAAGAATGTGTGCGACAGCGTAGTGGGAACAATTCTCGGTATTAAGTTCAAGACTAAAGATACTCCCAAAGCGCGCAAAGATTTGGAATCAATGAATCTACGTCGTCCATTGTGGTTGAGGAGGGATAGGAAAGGAGTGTACAACAAGATGCCAGATGCACCTTACACAGTGAAGCCGACGCTTAGACGTTCTGTATTTCACTGGTTTAAGGGCGTTCGTTATCCGGCTACGTATGCAGCTACTATAACTGGAGCAGTGGACGAGGTGCAACACAAGTTTGTTGGTCTAAAGACACATGACTATCACGTTATGCTGCAACGTCTGATTCCAGTGGTAATTCGACCATACTTGCCTCGGGACGTCGTAGAACCAATAGTGGCATTGTGCAGGTGGTGGCAGAGGTTATGCGCCAGAGAATTAAAGAAGTCAGATGTGGTGGAATTGCAACAACAAATTGTGCACATCATTTGCAAACTAGAGAGGATTTTCCCCCCTGCTTTCTTTGACATCATGATTCACCTAATGATCCACCTGCCCGAGCAGGTGCTCATTTCTGGTCCGATCCAGTACACTTGGATGTATCCTCAAGAAAGGTACATACAACTAATTAATTAATTTGTTCCACTGGAGATTATATATATACTAGCCAGCTAGCTATATGTACTTATGTAATGTGTACGTTTGATTTTGTAGACAGCTTGGACAGTATAAGTCATTCGTCAAAAACAGGTCGGCCCCGGATGGCTCCATAGCAGAGACATACCTAATGCATGAGTGTGTTACTTACTGCAACAGGTACCTCAAAGATCCACCCCCTTCCAGTACTGCCTCCGATCGCAGTGCCCGCATCAATCTTTCTGTCGTCACCAATGTCGTCCGACC
Organism: Geum urbanum; assembly: GCA_946800695.1. NCBI lineage: Eukaryota > Viridiplantae > Streptophyta > Magnoliopsida > Rosales > Rosaceae > Geum > Geum urbanum. The sequence goes on along the minus strand of OX327010.1, from coordinate 39,789,153 downwards.
GTTTAGAGGAGTATTAAAGGAATCGTTAACACGGGAAGAACTTATTGAGGCACATTGGGTAGTGTTGCGAGACTGTGATGAAGTTGAGCCGTACATGATGTCATACAGGGAGAGGCTTCAGGCGTTAAATGAAAACAAGAGTTCGGCGTGGATTGAGAAAATGGTTAAGAAGAAGTTTCCTGATTATTTCTTCCAATGGGTACGTACGTACGACTCGGTATTAATTATTTAAATACATATTGCTCATGTTTGTAGAAAGTAAACCATTATATTAATTTGGCCTTTTTCGCAGATGATTGATCTGCAAAAATCTGATAACCACGGAGGGTGGTGGTCATGGCCAAAGCACTTGCTAGCAGGGAAGCCGGTTAAACACTATATTTATCCCGGATGTTTTGTGAACGGTGTAAAGTTCCATTCATTAGCCCGAGACGAAGGAAGAAGAACACAAAACAGTGGGGTAGCCGTTGGGAAAGACAATGATCTATATTACGGGGCTATTGTATACGTGGTTCAGCTATGTTACGGGAATGATGTCAACGTTTTCCTATTCAAGTGCAGATGGTTCAAGCGTACAAAGGAAGACCTGGGACTATTATCAGTCGATACAAACTCGCACTGGTATGAGGATGAGCCTTTCGCTCTGGCCACCTTAGTTCGGCATGTGTTCTATCTCGACGATCCGAAAGCCGGTGAAGGGTGGAAAATAGTGAACCATATCTCTCACCGAGGAATATGGAATACAGAGACAATTGAAGGGACACCGGCGACGACTGAAGATGCTGCTGAACCAGAAAGAGACATTCCTGCCTATCAAGAGCCTAATATTTCTATGGTCCGCTCCGATATAATGGACCTGGTTCAAGATGGTGAACGGTTACCCATGCCTGATGGTTGTACAGATCTAACTGAAGATGAGATTATCCATGAGGTAGATGAAGAAGACGAGCAGGAAGAGGACGCGGACGAGGACTCAGGTTATTCGTCGGACGATGTTGAGTACGATGACGAGGATGAGTCGTCGACTAACGGGGATGAGGACGATGATGATTATGACGAAGAGTACGGTCATACGACGAGGGAGATTAATTGGTAATTAATTACTGTAATTATTGTAATATATATATATATGATCGATGCTGGTTTACGGTAAGAAATTAATCCGAATTATATATCCTGGACAACGGAGAAATTAATTGCAGATTAATTGGCGCCAAATCTCAATCTCATATAAAACCCTAGCTAAATCTTGGACCCTAAATCTAGCAGTTCGGATCGATCGATCATTTATTTAATTATATTTTTGAATCAGAATAATTGAACGCACACACAAATGACTGGGGACGACCTAAACCGTAAACCCTAAGGCCCTAACCCCTGAATTCGGGGTTTTTACACCTGGACGACGGAGATGGTCATTCTCCGTCGTCCAAGTTCACAAACCCTAAACCCTAAACCCTAAACCCTAAGGCCCTAACCCCTGAATTCAGGGTCTATACACCTGGACGACGGAAACACTCATTTCCGTCGTCCAGGTGCAGATATCGTAATTTTTTCTAAGACAACGACCATCTAGACCTTCTTCCAATGCAAAGTCTTTTCATCAAGACTTTAGAGTAAACAATTCTTGGTGTGTGAGCTTCGACGGTTCGAAAATCGGAGTTACGAAATGCCTAGTATCCACGTTTCCGGTTTGTGAAATTATCGGTTTTGCGGTTGACTGTGCCGATCAAACCCTTCCCGAACTTATTATTTTATGATCCTTTGAAGACAATTATATATTATGTTACGACGAACATATCCAACGGTTGTTTTATCCAAATTCAATTTCGTTAATACTCTGCTGCAAATGAGCGTCTACTCATGAACACTTAAGTCGTAAAGATTAGTCGATACTTAACATGTTTCAATACGTAAAATTAATCGTCGGTTCAAATTTAACTGTTTATATACACGATGCGTTCATCGATATTGTACGACTATTTCACTCGAATGACAGATCGCTAAATTCCTAGCGAATTATTTTTTAAATTTTTTTTTACGTAATTTGAACCTGGACGACGGAGATGGTCATTTTCCGTCGTCCAGGTTCAAAACCATGGCGGTTCAAATTTGTTTTTGTTTATTTTTTTCATGTAATTTTCACTTGGACGACGGAGATGGTCATTCTCCGTCGTCCAAGTCCAAAATTATGGCGGTTCAATTTACCGCTTCCGTTTTCGGCACCGCTTGAATTTTCACTTAGACGACGGAGAATGATCATCTCCGTCGTCTAAGTCCAAATTCATGGCGGTTCAAAACGTCCCGCCGATTAATTACGCGCCGATTGAAAATTTTTAAACCGCCACCTAGACGACGGAAAACACTGTTTCCGTCGTCCAGGTGCACTTAGACGACGGAGAATAGTGCTCCGTCGTCTAAGTCAAACACTATAAATAGAACAGCACCCCCCCCCTCATTTTCTCATCATTCCATCTCCTCCTCTCCCTCTCCTCTCCTCTCCTCTCCTCCGGCGATCCTCCTCCGGCGACGCTCCGACGACATTTTTTCCGGCGTGGTTCCTCCTCTCCGACGACTCAACTCCGGCGAAATTCCCGTAAACTCCGCTTCGGTACATTTCTATTTTTCCCTTATTTAAATAATTTTCATTTTATTAATTAATTAAATTCTAAATATAATTAATTTAGTAATTAATTTTAAATATTTAATAAATGATTAATTGTTGTTATTTATTAATTAAATCATAATTATTGTTATTGTTTCCTAATTAAATGAATAATTGTAAATTTGTTGTTATTAAATAAATAAATAATTAATTATTGTTATTAATTAATTAAATAAATAATTATTGTTATCAATTAATTAAATGGTTAATTATTGCATGCTAAATGGAAAATAAATTATTGCATGTAATTACGTGTATTTTTTAGTAAATAAATTAGTAGTACGTGTTCGATTTAAATTTAGTACATAGGCTTGGTGTAATTAAGTCGCACTCTTTGGAATAGATGGCGCCTCTTTTCCTTGCTTATCTCCTTAACCCCTCGTGATGTGTGGATTTCATCACCGCACACCATAACCTAAGTGAAGTTATGGACACGAGGTTGAGGGCGGAGTTTGCAAAGGACTTGAGGGAGTGTAAATTTTTGAAAAATTGGCCGAATGTCGGACATGGTGTCTAGAAACGGGTTATGACTGGTGACAGGATTTGGACTAAGAAAGACTTTTGTCGAAATTAGTCCTGCCTCTCGCGTTATCTCTATCCCTAATTGGCCATGTTTTTCGATTTAACCAAGGCTGATTAATTGAAAATTTACACTTTATCGCGCGGGTCGCACGTCCATTGAACGACCGAAAATGCCAAGCTAGTGTATTCTATTTAAATCTTAAACGTATTTAATTAATTAGCGTTAATTTTTAAGTTGTAATTATTATGGTAAGTAGGTATTTTAACACCGTACTCTTAGGTTTAAATGGCTCCGCCAAAGATCACATCCGGCAAGAAGAAAGCCCAACTGGAGGCTGAAGATGAGATGCTCCGAATGTTGGCGGCCCAAGTCGGTTGGGTTCAACAGGAGGGCAACGATGCTCTCAATCCGGACGGATCATCTGCTCCGTCCGTAGCGCCCTCTGGGGAAATTCCCGCTCCTCCATTCATCTCGAGCGGTGATGACGTCGACCCCTTCCAATCTCCGACGCCCGGTACCCATTCAACGGGAAGTACTCAGGCGTCCTCCACCGCCGAATCAATCATGTACAGCGCCCGCCGTAGGCAAAGGAGGGCCCCCACTGACCCGGAACCGAAAAGGACTCGGGGTCTCGTTAAAGGGGGGAAAGCGGAGCGTATTTGCAAGGCGACCGGTAAAAAGATCGACTTGCCGTACGACGAATTCACCGGTGGCCCTCCCACAGCTCAACTAGCAAGTCTCTCGGCGCATGGGATAGGGTCAATCATCCGTAACCGGGTTCGTATCACTGCCCCTACTTGGAAGGAGGCGCCGGATCATGAGAAGGCGAAAGTCTTCAAAGATCTTTCGGTACGTAATACGTTAAATTTAGTTATTATATAATATTGTTAATCTCGGTTCAAAATTTCATAATATATACGATTATAATTTTCTATTTATTTTTCATAGGAACAATTTGACGTGGATCCGACACCGGCTATGTTGAGGCATATCAACCAAACCGCCAACTCCATCTACAAAGATTGGAAGTACAGGCTCCATAAGTACTTCAAAGATGTCGGTCCCGTGCCTCCCCCGGTAGAGCTGCAAGGGGAGAGAGAAGATGAGTGGGAGTGGTTGTGTAACCACTTTGCCGATGACCAATTTAAGGTATTAATTTAATTTTTTTATTTCAATTAAAATAATTGAATTATTTAAATTGTAGTTATTCATTTTTTAATGATTTAATTATCTTGTGTAACAGAAATTCTCCGGTGTCAACAAAGCCAACCGGGGGAAGAAAGAGAAACACCATACTACCGGCGCCAAGCAGTTCATTCAAATTGCCAAGGAGCACAAGGATAAGGGTTCCAAACACCCTTTTATTGATGCAAGCGTAAGCGCGTACGTGACGCCAGGGCTCGATAATGAAGCGAGTCAATGCGGGGTAAGTGATATATATATATATGTGCTTTTAATTATAGTAATAATTATTTAAATATGATTACAAAATTATAATAAATTAATTATAATTTTGTAGGCAAGGGCGATAGAGCGTGCGCATGAAGAGTTGGCCAACACTCAGCTTGCGTTCCCAGATGTGCCGCCGGAAGACCTGCCTCCTCTATCCTTAGAGAGCCAAATTGCAATCGCGGATGAGGTCTACGGTCGTAGAGCTGGCAATGAGGTTAGGCACTTTGGGCCTAGGGTGGTACGAGATTTGTCGACGACCTCCGGCTCATCATCTACGGGAGGTTCGAGGCAGCGGAGAATGAGTCAGGCTGCGGCCGTCGAAGCAGCCATTCAAGAGGCTCGACTGGAACGAGAGGAGAATCGACGGACACAAGAGCAGAATGAGTCAATGCGGCAAAGACTTGACGAACAACAAGCACAAATAGCCCAACTCATCGCGCTCATGAACCAAAATCGAGAAGTATGTCAACCTCCTCCGAACCCACACCCCGACGACAACGACCCGGCTGGAGGCGGAGGACTCGGCCCCGCATCTGCTCCTCCAGTGTATTAGCTAGCACGTAGTATATTATCTCGTTTCTTTACGCATTCCGAACAATATTTTAATTTTTAATTTATGGGTTTTTTCGTATGTACAAATTAATTAATTTACTTTGATTATTTAATGATTATATATATAAGTTATTAATTTTAATATTCAAAATTTAGTTTATTTATTTAATATTAGCATTTTTCATTATTTAAATTAAAATAATAATAAATTAAATTAATAATATTTAATTTCAATTTATTTTTTTAAAAAAATAAAATATTCACTTGGACGACGGAGACTTAGTGTTTCCGTCGTCCAGGTGAGCACCTGGGCCACGGACACACGAGAAATGTCCGTGGCCCAGGTGTTCACCTGGACGACGGAAACACTAAGTCTCCGTCGTCCAGGTGAACACCTGGGCCACGGATAATGGTAGCAATGTCCGTGGCCCAGGTGTTCACCTGGACGACGGAGACTTAGTGTTTCCGTCGTCCAGGTGAACACCTGGGCCACAGACATTGCTACCATTATCCGTGGCCCAGGTTCTCACCTGGACGACGGAAACACAATGTCTCCGTCGTCCAGGTGAACACCTGGGCCACGGATAATGGTAGCAATGTTCGTGGCCCAGGTGTTCACCTGGACGACGGAGACTTAGAGTTTCCGTCGTCCAGGTGAGAACCTGGGCCACGGATAATTTCCGAGGTCCAAGTTCACTTGGACGACGGAAACACTAAGTCTCCGTCGTCCAGGTTCTTGGACGACAGCACTTGGAGCACGGACCTTGGACGACGGAGTGTCCGTCGTCCAAGTACTTAGACGACGGAAAACTGCACTTAGACGACGGAAATGGTCCGTGGTCTAAATGCAGTTTTCTTGTAGTGAAGTGGAATAAATTATTTAGAACATATTTCCTATCCATATCACTCTCTCTCTCTCTCTCTCTCTCTCTCTCTCTCTCTCTCTCTCTCTCTCTCTCTCTCTCTCTCTCTCTCTCTCTCTCTCTCTCTCTCACACCATCTCACCTAAAAAAAAATCTCTCCGGCCAAACTTCGATTTATATATACATATCTCACCTCCGGAGCTCAAGATTACCCAAATATATCATTATCGGTGAAGGTATTAATTCGTTTCTCTTGATTAATTTTTTAAAATTTAATTACGTACGTACTTATGTACAATGATTGAGTTTTTCGGTGAATTAATCTAGAAAATAATTACGACGACCACAATATAACATGCATTAGTTGTTAGCTAGCTAGCTATATCATGCATGTGTTGATTAATTTCTTATATATTCATATGTGGATTAATTAGTTGATTAACTTTTAGATTAATTGATACTTAGTTGATTAGATGTTAGATTAGTTAATACTTAGTTGATTAGATGATAATTAATTGATAATTACGCATATATATATTCATATGTGAATTTATACGTGTAAATGCATATATTACAATGATATGTTATTTAATTATATATGATGAATATTAATTATTATAAATTAAGAATTATAAGAAGCTCGTTAGACTGTCATTTTTTTGCAAACTATATATTTATGGCTTATTCGATAGTTGAATTTATGTCTCACTTAACTTACGCAAAAATATGGACAAGAGTTGGTTACATTTAAAAAATAGAAGTGATGTAAGGTATATGGACGGAATCAGTTAGTTTATTTCGTTTTCGATACAACATGGTTAAGGAAATAAGCGTTACAGGTGTCCGTACAGAAGATGTCTTAACAATTAGTTTGTGACGGTTACTATTATATCTCAACACTTGTATGACCACAGTATGATATAGAGTTACCATACATGAAGTGAGCACAATGAAGTAAACTTCAGCTCAGAACCATTTTTAAGCTCAGGGTGCCTCATCCAGCGGTACTAGAGCCTCTACTTGGAACCCCGATATGGATTTGGTGCATGATGTTTTTCCGACATTCAGTCATGTTACACACCAACACGAAGAGAAGGTTATGATAATCCTCATTATGACATTGATACTACTGAGATGGATAAGTACAACAACATGCTACTTCAAGTCCAAACCCAGTGTATAATAGATGTGAATTGAATGTCTTACAATCCATAATGACTCAAATGGAGTACAAAGTGAATCACAAAATCTCAGATGCTGATTTTAATGATATCCAACGACATATATGTGACTACAGGTCACAAGCTTCTCGATTCGCATTATAAGGTAAAAAAGATCTTGAGTAGCCTCGATCTAAAGTACAAGAAATTTCACGTATGCAGAAATGATTGTGTGTTATTTTACAAGGAGAATGCACATTTGGACTACTGTCCTATATGCAACAAGTCCATGTGGTTTAAGTCTAATGCAAGGAGTTCCAAGAAGAAGGCTGCTGTGATGGTGCTTCACTATTTTTCATTGATTTCCAGATTACAGCGTTTGTACATGTCTCTAAATACATCACATGCAATGAGATGGTATGTGGAATAGAGACTAAATGATGATGTCCTCAGACATCCGGCGGATGGAGAGGCTATTAAACATTTCGACAAGAAATTTCAAGACATTGCAGTAGAGGTTCGAAATGTTAGATTCAGACTTTCTATAAATAGATTCAATCCTTGGGGTAACAATAGTGCTGCCATCAGTACTTGGCCAGTTATTCTCATGCCGGATAACATGCCTCTATAGATGTGTATGAATAAAAATTTAATTTCCTTACTATGCTAATTCCAGGTCCCAAATCTTCTGGAAAATATTTAGATGTGTACCTCAGACCATTGATCGACGAGTTGAAAAATGAAGTCTCAACTTATGACAAGTTCACTGACACAATATTCATGATTAGAGCAGTTGTAATGTGGATCATTAGATATTTTCTTGCTTATGGGATGTTGGCATCTTGCATAACCAAATGATACAGTGGTTGTCCTATCTGCTGATCTACGCATTTTAGGCGCATTAATTAATTTATTTCTTTCCACATTTAACTGTGTTATTCTCTTAGTATCGTTAGTTTTTACTCATTTTATTTTTTTCAGGTGTTGACCAAAAGAGACAGAGTAAATGACACTAACTACACTAAGTAGTGTACCATGTTTGCAAAAGAGTGTTGAAGGAAGAGATGGTGGCCGGTGGAGAACAAATTGGCAACAAAGAAAGAGCAACTGACAATGCAAAGAATAAGGAAGAAAAATAATGGTTGCTTGCATGCATAAAGGAGTAGGTAGAAGAGTGAAGAAGTGGAAAAAAAACAAAACAAGCAAAGAAGAAGAGAAAGAAGAAAGGAAGAAGCAACCGGCAAGAAGAGAAAGAAAAAGATGCGAAAATAAGTGAAGTGATGGTTGCTTGAAAAGAAGAAAGAAGCAAGTAAAAAGCAAGAGAAGAAAAAGAAGAAAGAAGAGAGAAATGAAACGGAAAAAAGAGGGAAGAAGAGTGAAGAAGAGAAGAAACCAAAAGAAAAAGAATAAGCAAAGAAAAGAGAATGAAGAAGAAAGGACCAACAAAAAAGAGGAAGAGATGTAAGGGTAGGTAATTAGTTGGTAAGAAAAGCAAGAGAAGAGGGATGGAAAAGCAGGTTTAGATCCTATAAATAGGGGGGATAACTGCCCATCCATCCATCCTGAAAATCCAAAGTTTCCCTCCTGCATCCCGAAAATCCAAATCCCCCAAAGTTCCCCTTTTTTTCACCCCATTCTCCATCCCTCATCATCCCCGAAATCCTAAAATTTTCCCTCCAAACTTCTTCTCTTTCCATTCTTCTTCCCTCCCCATTTTCTCTCCACACCTCTTTGCCGATCACTTCTCTACACTCTTTTGTTCCTAAAATTTTTCACAAAGTCTTCTACAAAGAAGTTCTCCAAGTTCTAGGAAACTACACCACTGCCACCACCTCTCAAAATCTTCATCTCACACTTCTAAATACGCTTAGTCCATTTAGAAGGTGTGTAGCTTCCACCGAAAGATCCATCCACTCGCAATTTTGCAGGGTTTACCGGGAATCAAAAAATGTCAATGGAACTTTTACTCCGTAGTTCTCCTTGTATTTGTATTACTTTGTTTGTAAAGACAATGTGTTTATTTTGGTTTTATTACATATATGAATTTCAATAACTATCCATGTGTTCTAATATTCTAATTTTTGTTAAGCATGTGTATTTGGTTCTTAATACTTTGATTCTAGATATAGGGCATCCCGAGTCTAAATCAATGGTGTATGGGGGATCCCGAGCATAAATTATGATAATACACATGTTTAATCGAGAATTAGAGTTATAGAATTTCGATAAGTGTTGATATTTGTATATGCTAATAATTGAGCTGAGTGTAGAATAAGATGATCACATGTATATAACTAGTTAGGTTTATTTTTCTCTTAAGCATGATTTAGATTTCTTAGGAGTCTTCTATGTGTGGCTTGTCTATGAGTTTTTGCATGCTAGAGTCCTAGGAATTTTGATTTATGCTTGTAACATTTTTAGGTAGTAACTTTGGAAATTAAAATCAACTTTTACAACCCCCTTTTATTCACACAAATTTCGCATGCACCCTTCAATTCTCCGGTTAGAATGATCCATATTTACCAATGCTATATCTACACAAAAATGGTTTCAAATTGCGTACGCGTGAAGCATATGTTAAGTGTCTACTTTGTGTTAATATTTGACACGTGTTTCATTGCGATGTAATCTGCTTGGACAACATCAATTCTAGTTGGCACGCGGGGAAGGTGTGTTATATGGGTCATTGTAGATGGTTTCCTCATGATCATCTGTGGCGATAGGATAAGGATAATTTCGACGAGTCAGTAGAAGATAATCCACAACCCAGACAGTGGTATGGCCAAGAGATTTTTGAGAGGTTAAACAACTTTTATTCTGGTATGTTGACCAATGACGATGATGTGAAGAAATGTAATTCATACCCTCCACACCATCTAAGCTACTGGTATCCAAGGTTCTAAAAGGCGCTAGGCGGAATTAGGCGGTGGAGCTACTGCCTAGCGCCTAGGCGTTTAGGCGGAGTTTAATCGGTAATTAAACGGTAATTAGGCGGATTATTTGTTATATATATTTAATTAATTATATATTTATATGGTATATTGTAATTTGAAACATAAAGTAAAAATTATAAAGAAATATCATAAAAATTCTAAACTAAGTTTATAAAGAAATCCAATTAACCATCCATCTCAAATTTTTGAAATAGATGTGCATAAACAAGAATCTCAAGAATATGAAATTATCTATTTCGAAACTGATAATTCATAAATCATAGTACATTATGAGTTTATGACAATGAAGCTTACATTATAAACTTGCAACCATGGAACCATTCAAACATAAAGCTTCACGAAATTAAGTTTTGTTTGTGTGATGGTCATAGACACTATGCTCCTGCCCACATTTAACCATATTAAATTATCAACATATAACAAACAAGGATGACGGTGGTGGACGGCAAGTGGCGGCGACGACGGTGATTGGCGAGCGGCGTCCAAGTCGCGGCGTTTACATAGGGAGAGAGACGACGTTTCGCGAAAGAAATTGGATTGGATTTTCTATTTAAAATTCATTCCTTTGCGTTGTACCTCTTAATTTTTTTTATAAAAAACGCCTAAGCGGTGCTTTTCTGCCGATTAGTCGTTAGTCGCCCGCCTAATTGCCGATTAGTCGGTTCCCGCCTAACTACCCCGCCCAGGACCAAAATTAGGCGATAAGATGATTTTTTCCGATTGATTCTGTACTACAATTCGGTGGAGGAACTTTAGGTCACCCTTGGGGAAATGCACCCGGTGCCGTAGCTAAGTGCCTAGGCGGCCGTTTTTTAGAACAGTGCTGGTATCACATGAGTATTTTATAAGAACTACGTTACTGGTCGAAGTTGAAACTCAGGAACAAACTAGATGTCATGCACATAGAAAAAAATGTGTGCGACAGCGTGGTGGGAACAATTATTGTTATTAAGTTCAAGACTAAGGATACTCCCAAAGCGCGAAAGGATCTTGAAACTATGAATTTACGTCGTGCCTTGTGGTTAAAGAGGGATAGAAACAGTGTGTACAACAAGATATCCAATGCATCTTACACAGTAAAGCTTGCACTGAGGGATACCGTATTCAACTAGTTTAAAAATGTTCGATATCCGTCTAATTATGCAGCGAATATATATCGATGTGTTAATATTCAAGAACACAAGTTCTATGGTCTAAAGACTCATGGTTGTCATGTTATGTTGCAACGTTTGATCCCAGTGGTAATTTAACCTTATTTGCCTAAAGACGTTGTTGATCTAATAGTTGCGTTGTGCAGATGGTGGCAAAGGTTATGCGCCAAAGAGTTGAAGAAGTCGGATATTCATGAACTATAACATGAAACTGTCCACATCCTTTATAAATTAGAGATAATTTTTCTCTCTACTTTCTTTAACATCATGATTCACCCCATGCTCTACATTCCTGAACAAGTGCTACTTTCTGGTCTGGTCCACTACACTTGGATGTATCCTCAAGAAAGGTACACTTAATACATGTAACTAAATCTGTTAAGTACAATTCTCATCATATATATATATATATATATATATCCTTTTCTTACAGTAATGTGAGATAAATTTTACCCCATTGTTGTAGACAACTCGAGCAGTACAAATGATTCGTCAAAATAAATCTGCCTCAGATGGCTCGATAGTGGAAACATACATAATGCATGAGTGTGTAACATACTGCAGCATGTACCTCAAAGTTCCAATCCATACTGCCTCCAACACACATGTTACCCATAAACTTTTTGTCATCATAGATGTTGTACGACCGTTTAGAGGAGTATTAAAAGAAAATTTAACTCAGACAAAACTTAATGAAGTACATTGGGTAATGTTGCGTGACTCTAACGAGGTCGAGGAGTTCATGAAAATGTACAGGGCGACCATTTAGGCAGACAAACGGGACAAAAGTGAAATCTGGGTTGAAAGACAAGTTAAGAAGATGTTCCCTGATTATTTCTCCAAATGAGTATGTTAAAACCTTAGTCTATAGGTTTTGTACTTACTTTCTTTGACGTTGAGAAATCTAGATGTTAATTTTTTGGTGTTTGAGTATTCGTAATATTTTTCGTTAATTTAAGCATGCTTTGCTGGTTTATGGTTTCCTTTAGTTTTAGGGGATCAATTTATGTCAAATTTTTTGTAAAAATTTATTAATTAAATATACATTAATATATCTTGTTCACAATTTTGCAGATGGATGATCTATATAGGTCCTCTGACCATGGGGGGGTGGTGGTCACGGGAAAAGCACATGTTGACCCATAAGCCGGTCCAACACTATATTTATCCCGGATATTTTGTCAACGATGTAAAGTTTCTTTCAGTCTACCAATATGAAGGAAGAAGAATACAAAATAGTGGGAGCGTGGTAGAAGAAGGTGATGATGTATATTATGGCGGTCTTGTTAATGTCGTTCAACTACTCTATGGGAAGATGTGTATATTATGGCGGTCTTGAGATAGAAGTTTTTCTATTCAAGTGTAAATGATTCAAGCAAACAAAACAACATCTCGGTCTGTTATCAATCGATACAAACTCAAGTTGGTATGAAGATGTGTCATTTTCTCTGGCCACCTTAGTCAGACAGATGTTTTATATGAATGATCTGATAGCGGGTGCAGGTTGAAAAGTAGTTAACCACATGTCTAACTGAGGAATATTGAGTGTCACAACGCTCGAATGGATGTCGACATTAAACATTCAAGGGAATAATGTCCATGCATATCAAGAGCCTATTACTTCTGGCCTTTCCGACACTAGGTAACTGATTCGATTGACCGAAATCTTACCTGTATCTGATGGCGACATGGATCTTACTGAAAATGAGATCATTGACTTAGACAATATTAATGCCTATAAAGAGGAGCTCGACGAACAAAATTTTGTCGTATATGATGATGATGATGATGATGATGATGATGATGATGTGACGACCCGGACCAGAATCAGCAGTATGATCAGTTATATACGTGAGTTACTGCGTGGTCGCAGCTGTTCGACAATTATTCGAATCGCCGAACTCGTTAACGACTTAATTATTGGCCGAGAATTTGAGCTGGGTCTCTTCTCGAGAGTCGTATTACGTGTGATTACGAGTTTGTGGGCGGTTCCGGATCGTTATTTGGACGACCGAGGAATTAGTTATGAATATTCGAAGTTTCGACGGAAACGGATTTAAATGGCGGGTTTGTTCGCGACTAAATTACCGGACGAGAATTTGGTTTCGGCTTCTTCATGGAAGTTGTTCAGAATTTAATTTCGAGTTCGTGGGAACTTCCGGAGCATGATTTGGAGTTACGAGGATTTAGTTGCGAATATTTCCGTTTGTTGTTGGTTTAGTCGATTTATTATGTGTTTGGGCTGAACCGTTGACTTTTTACCCGATTGGCCGATGTGTTTGACTTTGAGTGATTATTGAAGAATATGTCGAGACGAGTTTGTGACCGCGAGAATTATCGGAATCGGAATTACGACGAGTAAGTTACGCGCGTTTGAAGTTCGACGAAAAGGATAAGTATGAGGTTTCCTTTTTGGGAAAGTATAAATAGTGGGCTTACCTGATTTGGAAAGTCAAATTGTGGCATTTAATGTTGACTGTCGTTGACTTGGTCAACGCGGGCTGAAATGGTGGAGGGCGACGGAGCCACGGGCTCGCCGGCGGTGGCGCTCCGTCCGGCCACCGTTGGCCACGGCGTTTGTCCCTTTCAACTCGTCTTGCTGTCCCGGTCTCATCTTCGGCCACCACGCACGGCGTGGCTCACCGGAGGGGGTAGTTTTTCCGGCTTGAAGTTGGGGAAATTTTGAGGTAATCGGGTTTATCGTTTTCAACCGAATTGAACTTCAAGATGTACTGGGCTTTGTAGCTTTTCTCTCAAGGATTCTAACCATATAAACATTGTGTTCTAATTTGATTTGTGGATTGAGAATTTTGGGATTGAAATTTGTGAACCAATTCGGTTTTACATGAAATTGACCTAGTTAGAGTGAGAATTGGACTTCGGTGCAGTTATGGAAGTTGCTCAGTGGGTGATTTTGAGTGGAACAAGGGTTGCTCCGCCGTGAAATTCTTCGGCCGGCCGCGGCGCCGCCGTGGACGGCGGTCAACGGTCATAGTTGACTTTTTGACTTTCGACAAGTCGCATGTCATTTGACTCGAAATCGCGCCCCGATCGCAGTGGGGAGGTTCGTTTTTCGAGATGAGCGTCCGAATGTTAAGTGAGGTATTGAGGTGTTATATACGGATTTTCGACGATTCGTCGACTTTGAATCACGTGTTTCCGAGAACGGCTGTTTCTCGTGAATTGTATTGTATTGTCGGATTATGATTTTGAATATTGGACGTTGTGATTATTCAGGGGTTCGTGATCGTTGTTTTGGCGAGGGATTTTCCGCCGGATCACGGGTTAACGCGAATCGCGTTACGCCAGACTGTGAGTGGACAAGTTTCTATTTACACTGTTGATTTTGCGAGTTCGTGGATTTATTGATTTCCGTATTTAAATTATACGATGATTGAGATATATGTTATTTTCGGAGGTGTTGTTATGTGTTTATGGGTGATGGCATTTATAGCATCGATGCTACCAGAGTTGAGAGATTCCTCTGGCCCAGAGTTGAGAGATTCCTCTGAAGCAGGGTTGAGAGATTCCCCCTGAGTGCCGCCGGGGTTGAGAGATTCCCCTGGCCTTTCACCGTCAGGTTTGAGCGATTCACCTGACGTCGGGCTTGAGAGATTCGCCCGACAACCTCCATATATATATGTGTTGTGTTGTTGTGTTTCCGAACTCGCACTGATTTATATTGAATATGTTTATAAACTGGTGAAAGGCGTATGTTTATTTTCGTCCACTCACTCTAACGTTTTATTTTCCTTTCCCCTGGGCTTTTCGGTTTCCGTGCCCAGTTTGCAGTTCGGACTCTGGTGTCGCACGTCGTGGTCGGAGGCATAGTGCTCGAGCTACTTTGTTTCTTCCAGTAGGTTTATTGTTCTACCTACTGTGGTATACATATATGGTTATGTATTAGAAGTCGCTCTGAGTTTCCTGTTGTATATGTTATACGGTTTTAAACCTGGATTTCAGTAAAGTACTATATTTTGTATTGTTTACTTTACTGTTGAGATATTGAGAAATCCGGATGGGATTGGTGTCCACGGTTTGCTTTTTGTGGCATAGGTTGAAGTGTATTTTCAGCGTGCAGGTAATGGTAATTCCACGCTAGTAACGAAACTCTGCCCAAATTTCGAAAGTTTGTGTTGGTTCGTGTTTTCGAAAGGGTTTGATTCCGATTTAGGGAGCTAAATCGGGGTTGGGTCCTTTCAGCTTGGTATCAGAGCATTAGGTTATAGGTTCTGTAGACTTCTGTAGTCGTGTTTACTTGGGGTATTTGAGTTGATACAGCATGACTGGAGTGATGACCCGACTGGCCAGCGGTACTCATCAATACTTCGGGTGTTGTGTGTCCTCAAATATCTGCGGTTTCATGATTACGTTCCACTTGTTGTGAACGATGTTTTATTCATTAGAATGCCTCCTGACGTGCTTTCCGTGTCGGTACGGTTGTGGATCCTGTTGAGGATCAATCGACGCGTGATTTGCCAGTGAATTGTGGATTTGGATGAGTATTCAGAGTTCAGTGAACTGTGTGGCACGGGTTGCCTAGTTGTGTGTGTGAGAGCCTACATGTTGCCTCAGAGCTGAGATTTATGGCAGTGATGTTTGCCTGAGTCAGATTGTGTATTGGTGGGCTGATGTTGTGCGAGTCCCAGTTGCGACTCCATGGCCTACATTCAGGGTGTTGTTTATACGGTAATGATTTTATCAGGCTATTCAGCAATTGTTTGTGGAGTGTTTACCCATCTGAGGCAGAGATGCATTGTTCTTATGTTGTTTCGGTTTGTACGAGTTATGTGGCTTCAGAGGAAGCAGAGCACGAGGTTCGAGATGAGTTTGAACCTGAGCATCAGAGAGATTCTGATTGATATGCCTCGAGACATCCGTGAGGAGCTTAGTGTGTTGCACTCAGCGGCGAGGTTATTATGAGGAAAAGATGTATGTGGTTTTCGATGTGATGGTTCGAGGAAAGTGGATTTAGTTGAGATTTTGATGAGGTTGAGTTCCGACACTTCGGGATCAGTGACTTCATCAGGCTGTGGTCTTTTCGATTATGTTGAGGATCCTCTGCTGATCCATTTGGCGATGGTGGAGATCACAGAGTAGCGGACTTGCTCCTGTAGCATGAGTTTGGGCGATCATTGGTGATCCTTTCACGCAGCAGGTGTTGCGGTGATTTGTGTTCGAGGAGCACTTTTAGTTGTTGTTTCGGTGGCCAGGAGGGTCACGTTGCGAGGGAGCGCCTCAGCGAGCTGTTGTATCGGTTCGACAGATCAGAGTTACGAGGAGACCCTCATGTTGTTCCTGTAGTCTGGCCAATGTACCCTTTTGACGAGTTATTCAGCAAGTCGCATGTGACGTGGGCGACTAGTTGGGCATGTTGGGGTTCGTGCCAGGACCTTGTTTGAGGACAAACTTTTCTCCGAGGTTGCTGTTGTTTGATATCCATGGCTATTGTACCTGTATCTCCACTTCCGAGGTCTTGGAGAGTGTTGCATCCATCCGGAGGTCGCGAGATCCTTTTTGGAGGTTATGTGTTAGCTGAGGATCTGTTAAAGCTGGATATTATGGTTTTGGTATGTTTGTGAACATGGACTTACTGACGACGCATTTGGTTGTGTTCGAGTGCCTCAAGAAGGAGGTTGTGTTTCGACGACCAGATTTTTCCGTGATACTGTTTCGCGGTGATGGTCGAGCGGATGATGGAGACGGGTGGTGTTGTTTGATTAGCTCATGTTGTGGATACTACGGTTGCTGTACCTGACATTGGCGTCATTGAGGTGGTTCCCGAGTTTCCAGGTGTGTTCCGGAGGAGTTACCAGGTGTTCCTCCAGAGACTAACTACATCATTGAGCTTGTACCAGGCGCTAGACTCATTTTACCGGCATCTTGTCGTTCGGAACCAGCGGAGCTGATGGAGCTACAGTTTCGACTCCAGGAGTTGCTGGAGAAGGTTTCAGGAGATTTCATGCGACCCCGCGTATTTGCGTGGTGTGCTCTTGCATTGTGTGTACGGACGTTGGTTGGTTCGACGAGATGGTGCATTGACTACCGGAAGCCCGATTTGCTTTAGAGGAGAGTGAGTATCCTCCGCTTCGGATTGACGATTGATTTGATCAGCTCACGAGAGCTTCAGTATTTTCGAAGTTTGATTTCGGGACCGGATACCATCAGTTGTGGTTCGGTGAGTCAGATGTGGCTTTGTTGGCTTTCGGATCTCAGTGCGGGCATCATGAGTTTTTGGTCACGCTGTGTGGTTGACCAATGCCCCCGTAGATCATGTGGACTTGATGGACCATGTGTTCAGACGGATTCTGGACGAGTTGCGGTCATGTTTGTTGGCAATGTCCTGATGTATTCCAGGAGTGTGGGCCAGTACCTGAAATAAATGTGAGCGACTTTGTGGACTTTGCGAGATGACCAGGTATTTGCGAAGTTCAGCCAGTGTGAATTTTGGTCGATTAGCGTGAAGGTTTTGGGTCACGTGATGCTATCCGAGGGAGTTGGCGTGGATCCTGACTAGTTTGAAGCTGTGTTGATTTGCGGTTGCCCTACTATTGTACCAGAGATCGGGAGTCTCTTGGGTTTGGCAGGCTATTACTGACGGCTTGTGCAGGATCTTCCCGGATTGCCACTCTACTTTCCGGATTGACGAAGAAGGCGTCGAGTTCGAGTGGTTCGATGCACGCGAGGAGAGTTACTTACTCCTGCAGGATGGTTGACCGTTGCTTCGGTTTTGACCTTACCTGTCGACTGCGACGAGTTCGTGGGTTATGGTGTTGCATTGAGGTTTGGATTTGGTTATGCTTTGATGCTGTGTAGCAGAGCGGTGGCTCATGATTCCAGGCAGTGGAACTTTGTGTGTAGCTACATATCCTATGTATGATTTGGGTGTAGCTGTCTTTGTGTTTGCATCAGTGAGTTCGAGACACTACAGCTATGGCGTGCAGAGCGGTGTAGGATGTACACTGATCACTTGAGTTTCATCCACTTGCATTTTCGGCCAGATTTGGGCTTGAGGCAGTGTAGATGGATGGGATTGACTCACGACAAGGGCTGCACCTTTGAGCTTGTTCGAGAAAGGCTAGTGGCTGCATTCTGACCATCCGTTTGGGATGTTGTTGTTGATGCATTCAGTCGAGAGTCAGGAGTTTCAGTATTGCATGTGTGTATGTGTGGCTCGAGTTTCCATGTTAGCCGAGTTATGGGCTACGAGAGATGAGTTTGAGTATGATGATGTTGAGGCTCGTGATTTTGCTCGTGTTTGGCGCTAATGACGCGGAGAAGTGTCAGACACTTCGAGTTTACTACTCGCGGCGCAACATGGAAGAGCAATGTAGCAGTTTGTGTGTACATATGCCACATTTTGTCGACTGACGATGGCTAGGAGGCAGAAATTTGCCGAGATGTGTCAGCCATTTGAGATTTCCGGTTATACGTGGCGATTGTTGCTGGGATGGTGTGTGTTTGTGTGCACTTTGGTTTGTGATACCAGTTGTTGGACCAGTGTGGACCATTTGACGAATTTAGTACGTTTCCTTGTACTTCGGAGATGATTTCAGTGTTAGGCTGGTATAGCTATGTTTGACGGAGATTGGCCATCTACGTGGTGTACCTGTGTCCCTGTTCGCTGATCGAAGTGATCAGCTACGACTAAGTGTTGGCGAGCTTTGCAGCGAGCATTGGGGACCAGATTACGAGTTAGTACCGGTTATTGTCCTCGGATTGACGAGCGATCTTTGAGGACTATTCAGGCTTTGGAGGGTATATTGTGGGCCTCGGTATTACAGTTCCGGAGGATTCGGAACCAGCAGTTTTAGCTGTTCGAGATTGCTTGCAGTACTAGTTTGTTGACCACTGTGATATCGACGTTGCGTGCTGTCGTTTGGAGGACGATGTTGTACTCCATTGTGTTGGAGTGAGTTTGGTTTGAGTTTGAGTTGACAATTGACTCAGATTTTGTGGAATGTGCTACCACAGACTGTTAGATTAGCGGAAACAGATTGATAATTGCTCGAGTCCGATGTTTGAGCTATATTGATGTGAGTGTGTGAGTTATGTTGATGTGTGTAACTGAGTTGTGAATTGTCACGCTATTTTGATCTGTGTGTGGTCATAGGAGAGTTTGTGTTATGCCGTATGGTCGGCATCGCCTAGAGCATTGGTTTTTGTGCGAGTTGTGTTCCGTGTGGCGGAACTGTGTTTCAGGTTGGTTTAGCATTGTGTACCCTGTCTGTTCCTTATGTAGGAACACTTGGCGATTGTGTGAGCCAGTTCAGATTTGTGATTTGAGGGTACAGGGATTCCAGCACGGAATTATCTCCTATTGTGGAGTTTGTGGTCAGAGTTGATCAGTTGAGGTTGCCGTTGGGAAGTTGAGCAGTATGCAGAGGCAGTACTCTTACTTGTAGTCGGCAGACTTGGAAATTTCGAGGTCGAAATTTTTCTAAGGGGGGTGGATTTGTGACGACCCGGACCAGAATCAGCAGTATGATCAGTTATATACGTGAGTTACTGCGTGGTCGCAGCTGTTCGACAATTATTCGAATCGCCGAACTCGTTAACGACTTAATTATTGGCCGAGAATTTGAGCTGGGTCTCTTCTCGAGAGTCGTATTACGTGTGATTACGAGTTTGTGGGCGGTTCCGGATCGTTATTTGGACGACCGAGGAATTAGTTATGAATATTCGAAGTTTCGACGGAAACGGATTTAAATGGCGGGTTTGTTCGCGACTAAATTACCGGACGAGAATTTGGTTTCGGCTTCTTCATGGAAGTTGTTCAGAATTTAATTTCGAGTTCGTGGGAACTTCCGGAGCATGATTTGGAGTTACGAGGATTTAGTTGCGAATATTTCCGTTTGTTGTTGGTTTAGTCGATTTATTATGTGTTTGGGCTGAACCGTTGACTTTTTACCCGATTGGCCGATGTGTTTGACTTTGAGTGATTATTGAAGAATATGTCGAGACGAGTTTGTGACCGCGAGAATTATCGGAATCGGAATTACGACGAGTAAGTTACGCGCGTTTGAAGTTCGACGAAAAGGATAAGTATGAGGTTTCCTTTTTGGGAAAGTATAAATAGTGGGCTTACCTGATTTGGAAAGTCAAATTGTGGCATTTAATGTTGACTGTCGTTGACTTGGTCAACGCGGGCTGAAATGGTGGAGGGCGACGGAGCCACGGGCTCGCCGGCGGTGGCGCTCCGTCCGGCCACCGTTGGCCACGGCGTTTGTCCCTTTCAACTCGTCTTGCTGTCCCGGTCTCATCTTCGGCCACCACGCACGGCGTGGCTCACCGGAGGGGGTAGTTTTTCCGGCTTGAAGTTGGGGAAATTTTGAGGTAATCGGGTTTATCGTTTTCAACCGAATTGAACTTCAAGATGTACTGGGCTTTGTAGCTTTTCTCTCAAGGATTCTAACCATATAAACATTGTGTTCTAATTTGATTTGTGGATTGAGAATTTTGGGATTGAAATTTGTGAACCAATTCGGTTTTACATGAAATTGACCTAGTTAGAGTGAGAATTGGACTTCGGTGCAGTTATGGAAGTTGCTCAGTGGGTGATTTTGAGTGGAACAAGGGTTGCTCCGCCGTGAAATTCTTCTGCCGGCAGCGGCGCCGCCGTGGACGGCGGTCAACGGCGGCGGTCAACGGTCAGAGTTGACTTTTTGACTTTCGACAAGTCGCATGTCATTTGACTCGAAATCGCGCCCCGATCGCAGTGGGGAGGTTCGTTTTTCGAGATGAGCGTCCGAATGTTAAGTGAGGTATTGAGGTGTTATATACGGATTTTCGACGATTCGTCGACTTTGAATCACGTGTTTCCGAGAACGGCTGTTTCTCGTGAATTGTATTGTATTGTCGGATTATGATTTTGAATATTGGACGTTGTGATTATTCAGGGGTTCGTGATTGTTGTTTTGGCGAGGGATTTTCCGCCGGATCACGGGTTAACGCGAATCGCGTTACGCCAGACTGTGAGTGGACAAGTTTCTATTTACACTGTTGATTTTGCGAGTTCGTGGATTTATTGATTTCCGTATTTAAATTATACGATGATTGAGATATATGTTATTTTCGGAGGTGTTGTTATGTGTTTATGGGTGATGGCATTTATAGCATCGATGCTACTAGAGTTGAGAGATTCCTCTGGCCCAGAGTTGAGAGATTCCTCTGAAGCAGGGTTGAGAGATTCCCCTGAGTGCCGCCGGGGTTGAGAGATTCCCCTGGCCTTTCACCGTCAGGTTTGAGCGATTCACCTGACGTCGGGCTTGAGAGATTCGCCCGACAACCTCCATATATATATGTGTTGTGTTGTTGTGTTTCCGAACTCGCACTGATTTATATTGAATATGTTTATAAACTGGTGAAAGGCGTATGTTTATTTTCGTCCACTCACTCTAACGTTTTATTTTCCTTTCCCCTGGGCTTTTCGGTTTCCGTGCCCAGTTTGCAGTTCGGACTCTGGTGTCGCACGTCGTGGTCGGAGGCATAGTGCTCGAGCTACTTTGTTTCTTCCAGTAGGTTTATTGTTCTACCTACTGTGGTATACATATATGGTTATGTATTAGAAGTCGCTCTGAGTTTCCTGTTGTATATGTTATACGGTTTTAAACCCGGATTTCAGTAAAGTACTATATTTTGTATTGTTTACTTTACTGTTGAGATATTGAGAAATCCGGATGGGATTGGTGCCCACGGTTTGCTTTTTGTGGCATAGGTTGAAGTGTATTTTCAGCGTGCAGGTAATGGTAATTCCACGCTAGTAACGAAACTCTGCCCAAATTTTGAAAGTTTTTGTTGGTTCGTGTTTTCGAAAGGGTTTGATTCCGATTTAGGGAGCTAAATCGGGGTTGGGTCCTTTCAGATGATGATGATGATGATGATGAAGAAGATTATGATTCTAAGAATGAATAACCTGATTAGAGTGAGGAGGAATTCATTGATAAAGATTTTGAAGATCGAAGTGATTAATGCATGTGTAAATTATAGCAATCGAATTCAAACATAATTATTTAATTAATTTGTATACGAACCATTTTGATGGATCGATATTGATCGATATTGATCGATATTCGATGGATTGAATTTAGTTTGGTTTAAATTAGAGTATTTTTAATACTTGTCCTGTCTTACAGGTATGATTTTGTGTCAAACAAAAGGATGATGCTTTCCAGTTAAAGAACTAAAGTCAGGCGACGAAACAAATAAGTTTCTTCATCCAAGTACGGCTTAGACGATGAACCAGTTAAGTTTTGTCGTCCAAGTACGGTTTAGGCGACGAAACAGTTAAGGTTCGTTGTCCAAGTACAACTTAGACGACGAAACCCGCAAAATTGTCGCATGAGTTATAAATCAACCCTAAAACCTAAACCATAAACACTTACACCCTGACCCATAAACACTTAGACGACAAAACTGGTATCATTCGTTGTCTAAGTGGACACTTAAACGACGAATTATACCCATTTCATCGTCTAAGATGAACTTTATTGCTTCCAATCAAAGAGCACCATCATTTATAGCATCTTAAAATGCAATTTTTCATCAAGAGCATAGAATAAATAATTCTTGGACTGTGAGTGTCGATTGTTCAAAAATCGGAGTTACGGAGATTTATATATCAACGTTTCCGTTTTGTTGAAATTTCGATTTTATAGTCGACTACGCCGATCAAATCCTTAACGAACTTCGTATTTACTGAAAATTCGTTCACTTCCATATTATATTATGATGAATATATCCAATGGTTGGTTTTTCTAAATTTAATTTCTTTAATATTGTTGATGAGTAAATATATATATACACACAAACACTTAAGTTATACAACATTAGTAGATATATAACAAGTTTGTAGTCTTAAATAAATTTTTATCTAGTTGATAAATTAAGTTGTTACGATAAGACAAACACCCGTAAATTCATAAATGGGTTCACGATTTTTTTTTACGATTGATTCCGTATTTTAACAATTTTTCGCTAATCACTATATTTAATTGATCAAATCTTAAACTAATCCGATCGAATTGGGATAACTTTTTTTTTAAATATTGTATAAATGTAATGGTTACATTTAACGGTTGATTTTTCGTGTTTTATAAGCAACCACCAAAAATTAATTTTACATGTATTTTAATATATATATATATATATATATAATTGCATTTAAACGACAAAAATTCCCAAGTTTCGTTGCTTAAATACCACTAAGGCGACGAACACCAATAGTTTTGTCGCCTAAATGAAACAGTTAGATGACAAATATATATAATATTTTTCGTCATCTGACCCCAAAAATTTTGCGGTTCATATTTTCGCCTATTTTTTGGGAAATTTCATAATATGGCTTAGGCGACGAAACAACTGTGGTTCATCGTGTAAGTGTACTTAGATGACGAACCTTTTTTTTTGTCACCTAAGAGCCTATATTAGATCGATCTAATTCGATCCCTTTCCAAGAAATTCATAAATTTCCCTAAACTCTCTCTCTCTCTCTCTCTCTCCTGGAAAAAATTACTGCAGCCGCCACCTTACCCCCGACGCCATCTCTCTCTCCTTTTTCGATCCCCGGGTCCTCCGCCGCCTCTATCTCCAGCCTCCTCTCCGCCACCTCTTCTCTTCGGCCTCCTATCACAGTACGTACATCTCTCTCTCTCTCTCTCCTTATTCTGATTGATGGATATTGATGGATGTTGATGATGAATTATTGATGTTTAGGAATGCTGTTTCGAAATAAAGTACGTAATCAAATAAAAATATAGGAATGATGAATTAGATGATTTGTATGATGCCTTCTGATTATGATGTTGTTTACTATTTTAGGATTGATTCGTATATGTTGTATCGAATTGGTATGAGAAAATGATTGATTGTCATTGTATTTCTTGTGATGTGTGTAGTTGTTGGGGAGAGATGTTGTTAGTTGTTATAAAGATTGGTTAATTAGGAATGGTTTTTCCATTTTGGACATAATGGTTGATGTTTGGTTGTCGAATAGGTACGAAAGATGCCTAGCGGGAAGAAGAGGCTCACTGAAGAGGAGCGGAGGGCCACATTTGAATTTTCATTCAAACAGTTGTGCCGGGAGGCTCAACGGTCAGAGGAGACCGTTACGGCTCACGAGCCGAGTCGAAAGCCATCAACCATTCTGGTTGGGCTTAATGACCAGTCGATTGCAGTCGATGAGCAGGCGAATCTGTCTTCAGACTCCGGGTCATCCACATAACAACCTCAGTTTTTCGTCAACTCTTTTTGCTTTAGTGTCTGACACAAAGAAACAAGTATTGATCCCTCAACCCCAACCCTTAAACATACTTAGGGAGTTGCAAATTGAAGAATAATCGAGGAGACAACCAAGAGATTGGGGAAATAGATTGACTGATCAATGCATTTTATGCTCGATTCTTAACACATTTCTCTCTACATTTTACTTTGTTTTTACCTTAGTATTCTTGTTTCTTACTTACATTGTTATTTTTAGGATTATAATAAAGGAGAACAATAAAGGAGGCAGTTTGCAGCATAAAACGAGCTAAGTGAAGACTTTCCTAATCAACTAGGAATGACGTGGCAAAATGATTCAGAATTATAAAAATGGATCCGAAATGGTCTTCTCAAATTACTAAAATGAAGACATTTCAAATGGTGGATCGAAAATCAGCAAGCATTTTGGGCGAAATCAAGCAAGGAGATATTACCGAATATATGGAAGATCAAAAGTATCAATTATATCTCAAATTAAAAGTACCTTATTTGAAGATAAAAATATCCTACAATACATGGTAGGTTTGGCCAAAATGACTTGGAGCTCAAGATATGGAAAGATCAAGATTTCCCTACTCCTAGTAGGAAGAGGAAGATATGCCTGCCAGCTCATTAATCTTACATGGATCACATAATCTGCAATTCAACTCCAAATATAGCGATAATATATGTATTCTTCAAGCTCTCGAGATGATCTTTCCAACGAATTCAAAATCACAATTTTATGAGCTCTAGAACTCCCGAAAAAGACGTTTCAAGACAGACTGGTAGATTTACCCGGGTTCACTAGGAATCCCCAGTTTGGAGAGGAAAGATGAAATTCTTCATCTATAAATAGAAGAGCTCGGCCTCATTCTCAAGCATCATGCATCTTAGAAGCTAAATCTCTGCAAAGACACTTCTCCTCCACAAAGAAGCTGTCCACCTCTCCAAGGCCGAAGTACTCCATCCTCTACAAATTTCCAAACACTCACAATATGCAAAGTCCCTTGTGAGTGTGATCAATCTTCCTAGATGGAGTTGAATCACTTGAGATTGCAGTGCTATTCACGGATTAAAAGTGTAATAATAACGTTCTATTTTCTTTGTTTTGCCTTGTATTGGATTGTTTCGGTTATTTGATGAAGAATAAAGTTTAGTTTTTAGCTATATGTTTAATTTCTCTTAAAAACTTCCATGTGTTTATGATTCTTAATCTTATGCATATGTTTTGTTTAATCTTAATGCTTCGAGTCCTTGTTTTTGATGATATTAGAAGTCCTTCTCTTTTGCAGGTTTTGATGATCACTAATAAATATTGTTTAGGGTGTTTAGATGCGAAGTTGCATTCCTATTCAATAAATAAAGAATGTGTTTTAAGTTTTGAGTCATGTATTTTGTTGTTTGCTAGAGTATTCAAGAATTAAAAAGGCTAGCTAGGTAACTAGGCGGGATCACTTGTAAATAAACAGATTTAGTGTTTTATTTTTGGTATATAAACATGCCTAGTAATTTTAGGGTTCTTGATTGTTTACTTGTCTATGAGCTAAGCATATTAGAATTCTAGGATTCATCCATGTGTTTGTTTACCATGTTTTGTTCTTATTTTCGTAGCTTATAAAAAACCAACTTATAAAACCCCCCATTAACCATAGCGTAGTCATGCATACACCCTCAATTCCCGGTTAAGAACGATATCCTACTTACCAATGCTACATCTTACAAAAAAAAGGTTTTAATTGCTTGCACATTTTGAGTGATTTCTTAGTGTTTATTTAGGAGTTAGTTTAAGCGTGTATCATCGACGTGGCATATAATGTTTTCACCAAAGGCTATCCGTCAAAGGAGCTCGTCAACTTGACCTCGACTTAGATCGGGAATATCGTACGGAGAAAGATACGTATGATAACCCCAACTTGGGAGTAGCTGGAGGAATCTCAGAGGCTTTGAGTTGTCTCCGAACTCTTGGTAATTAATACGGGTTATTTAATTTTATTTATTTGATAATTTTTTTTTAAATTACGGCATTTATTAATTAATTTAATCTTATTTCGTTTTTCTTAGGTACAATTTATCTTGGAGCAAACTACAAAGATGTTGGAATCCGTAAAGAAGTCGACCTTGGACGTTTACAGGAGATGGAAGCACCAGTTGCACAAGCATTACAAGAAATAAGGTGCATCCCCAGAGGAGTTCCAGGAGGAAAGGAGACCCGAGTGGATTTGGTTGATTAGCCAATTTGAGTTGACCAAGTTTGTGGTTCGTATTTCTTTTCTTTTTGTTTATTAATCATATAGTACTTTTATAAGTTATCTTAATAATTAATTTCTTTGGTTGTGAATAAGACATGGTCGAAGGCAAACACAACCAAACAGGCGATGAAGAATTGCTACCACGGTTCGGGATCCACGAAGATGATGTACCTTTCAAAGGCTCACAGAGATAAGGGTTTGAAGCACCAGCATCTTTCTACCTTTGTGCATGCTTACAATAGGGTCGGACAAGAAGAAGATACGGGGACTCAAAATGCTATAAGTAACACTTATTTCGAAATTGAATGAGTTGAATATTATTGTTGGTTTCAAGTAAAAGAATTATGATTAGGACATTTAATTAGGTTGTACTCTTGAATTTTGGTATAGTTGGCTATGTTAAACATGATTATAAGGTTGAGAAATCCAGATGGGAATCGGTGCCCATGGTATATTATTTTGGAAATTGAGATGTCATTTGAAGTATTCTCTTTTGTACAAGTTTTAGGTATCCTACATTTTTTGGGAAAATTATGTCAATTTTTTTAAGAAATCAATGCTCATATATTGTTCATGATATCCATTTCAGGCAAGAGTGCCAGAAATGGCCGCCGAGGAAGTCTCGCGCATGCAGGCACCGAACTCGAGGTTGACGCTGGAAGAGTTACCTGCACTGCCCTTGGAGACTGAGATCGCTATTGCTGATACAATTTTCAGCCGCCGACCTAGGAAAGAGGTTTGAGGCATCAGACGGGATGTCCATCGAGATCCGAGTCAGGTTTCGGCGATGAGGCGATCAAGTAACGCAGCGGCCGAAGAGTGAGTCTGAGTGGCCGAGGTGCAGGCTCAAGCGGTTGAGTCACAGGCTCAAGCAATAATCACACGGACTCATGCATTACAGGAGAAGCTGGATAAGTTACTCCATAAAACAAAATACACAACTTAGACAGCGAAGGAAATATTCGTTGCCTAGTTTGGATGCTTAGATGACAAAAAGTGTTCGTCGTCTAGGTGTAACTCTTAGACGATGATAAATTTTCGTCGTCTATTTGTGACTCTAAGACAACGACATATTTTCATCATCTAGGTAGAACCCTAATAAGACGATAAAACTATTTACTTCATCTTACATAACATTATACGATGAAAATTTTTGTCGCCTAATTCAGTAAATTTTCTTCGTCTAGGACTTTAGATGACGAATATCGTTTTGTCGCCTAAGATATCACTTAGGTGAATAAATTTTATGTTTCATCGCCTAAAATCTTGGTCTACGGCACTTAGGCAACGGACTTTAAGTGATGAAATTTTCGTCGCCTAAGTACTTTGGCCACGAAAAATCTCACTTAGGCGATGAAAATGCTTCATCACGGAGATGAAGGTAGACAACCCTTATGTTGGCTCCTGTCGTACTGCTTACAGTTTTTTATGGCAGCGTCCTTGTCGTTGTGATGTAACGCTTTAGAAATGCCTTGACGAGCTCTGAGAAGGAACTGATGGATCGCATATGGAGGCTTGAAATCCAACTCAATGCGTTTCCTGTCAAACTTTCCATGAATAGGTAACAGTATGTCGTGTCGTCATAACCCCTGCCTGTAGTAGCTGATACGCATCAATGTGCAGGAATGGGTTCGTCTTCCCCTTGTATCGTTCGATTTTTACCTTTACCAACGGGTGTCGGCCTCGAGCCATGATATCAATATTGAACGTTTACAGGAGATGGAAGCACCAGTTGCACAAGCATTACAAGAAATAAGGTGCATCCCCAGAGGAGTTCCAGGAGGAAAGGAGACCCCAGTGGATTTGGTTGGTTAGCCAATTTGAGTTGACCAAGTTTGTGGTTCGTATTTCTTTTCTTTTTGTTTTCTAATCATATAGTACTTTTATAAGTTATCTTAATAATTAATTTCTTTGGTTGTGAATAAGACATGGTCGAAGGCAAACACAACCAATCAGGCGATGAAGAATTGCTACCACGGTTCGGGGTCCACGAAGATGAAGTACCTTTCAAAGGCTCACAGAGATAAGGGTTTGAAGCACCGGCATCTTTCTACCTCTGTGGATGCTTACAATAGGGTCGAACAAGAAGAAGATATGGGGACTCAAAATGCTATAAGTAACACTTATTTTGAAATTGAATGAGTTGAATATTATTGTTGGTTTGAAGTAAATGAATTATGATTAGGACATTTAATTAGGTTGTACTCTTGAATTTTGGTATAGTTGGCTATGTTAAACATGATTATAAGGTTGAGAAATCCGGATGGGAATCGGTGCCCATGGTATATTATTTTGGAAATTGAGATGTCATTTGAAGTATTCTCTTTTGTACAAGTTTTAGGTATCCTACATTTTTAGGGAAAATTATGTCAATTTTTTTTAGAAATTCATGATATCCATTTCAGGCAAGAGTGCCAGAAATGGCCGACGAGGAAGTCCCGCGCATGCAGGCACCGAACTCGAGGTTGACGCTGGAAGAGTTACCTCCACTGCCCTTGGAGACTGAGATCGCTATTGCTGATACAATTTTCAGCCGCCGACCTAGGAAAGAGGTTTGAGGCCTCAGACGGGATGTCCATCGAGATTTGAGTCAGGTTTCGGCGATGAGGCGATCAAGTAACGCAGCGGCCGAAGAGTGAGTCTGAGTGGCCGAGGTGCAGGCTCAAGCGGTTGAGTCACAGGCTCAAGCAATAATCACACGGACTCATGCATTACAGGAGAAGCTGGATAAGTTACTCCACAAAACAAAATACACAACTTAGACAGCGAAGGAAATATTCGTTGCCTAGTTTGGATGCTTAGATGACAAAAAGTGTTCGTCGTCTAGGTGTAACTCTTAGACGATGATAAATTTTCGTCGTCTATTTGTGACTCTAAGACGACGACATATTTTCATCATCTAGGTAGAACCCTAATAAGACGATAAAACTATTTACTTCATCTTACATAACATTATACGATGAAAATTTTTGTCGCCTAATTCAGTAAATTTTCTTCGTCTAGGACTTTAGATGACGAATATCGTTTTGTCGCCTAAGATATCACTTAGGTGAATAAATTTTATGTTTCATCTCCTAAAATCTTGGTCTACGGCACTTAGGCAACGGACTTTAAGTGATGAAATTTTCGTCGCCTAAGTACTTTGGCCACGAAAAATCTCACTTAGGCGATGAAAATGCTTCATCACGGAGATGAAGGTAGACAACCCTTATGTTGGCTCCTGTCGTACTGCTTACAGTTTTTTATGGCAGCGTCCTTGTCGTTGTGATGTAACGCTTTAGAAATGCCTTGACGAGCTCTGAGAAGGAACTGATGGATCGCATATGGAGGCTTGAAATCCAACTCAATGCGTTTCCTGTCAAACTTTCCATGAATAGGTAACAGTATGTCGTGTCGTCATAACCCCTGCCTGTAGTAGCTGATACGCATCAATGTGCAGGAATGGGTTCGTCTTCCCCTTGTATCGTTCGATTTTTACCTTTACCAATGGGTGTCGGCCTCGAGCCATGATATCAATATTGAACGTTTACAGGAGATGGAAGCACCAGTTGCACAAGCATTACAAGAAATAAGGTGCATCCCCAGAGGAGTTCCAGGAGGAAAGGAGACCCCAGTGGATTTGGTTGGTTAGCCAATTTGAGTTGACCAAGTTTGTGGTTCGTATTTCTTTTCTTTTTGTTTGCTAATCATATAGTACTTTTATAACTTATCTTAATAATTAATTTCTTTGGTTGTGAATAAGACATGGTCGAAGGCAAACACAACCAATCAGGCGATGAAGAATTGCTACCACGGTTCGGGATCCACGAAGATGAAGTACCTTTCAAAGGCTCACAGAGATAAGGGTTTGAAGCACCGGCATCTTTCTACCTCTGTGGATGCTTACAATAGGGTCGAACAAGAAGAAGATATGGGGACTCAAAATGCTATAAGTAACACTTATTTTGAAATTGAATGAGTTGAATATTATTGTTGGTTTGAAGTAAATGAATTATGATTAGGACATTTAATTAGGTTGTACTCTTGAATTTTGGTATAGTTGGCTATGTTAAACATGATTATAAGGTTGAGAAATCCGGATGGGAATCGGTGCCCATGGTATATTATTTTGGAAATTGAGATGTCATTTGAAGTATTCTCTTTTGTACAAGTTTTAGGTATCCTACATTTTTAGGGAAAATTATGTCAATTTTTTTTAGAAATTCATGATATCCATTTCAGGCAAGAGTGCCAGAAATGGCCGCCGAGGAAGTCCCGCGCATGCAGGCACCGAACTCGAGGTTGACGCTGGAAGAGTTACTTCCACTGCCCTTGGAGACTGAGATCGCTATTACTGATACAATTTTCAGCCGCCGACCTAGGAAAGAGGTTTGAGGCCTCAGACGGGATGTCCATCGAGATCCGAGTCAGGTTTCGGCGATGAGGCGATCAAGTAACGCAGCGGCCGAAGAGTGAGTCTGAGTGGCCGAGGTGCAGGCTCAAGCGGTTGAGTCACAGGCTCAAGCAATAATCACACGGACTCATGCATTACAGGAGAAGCTGGATAAGTTACTCCACAAAACAAAATACACAACTTAGACAGCGAAGGAAATATTCGTTGCCTAGTTTGGATGCTTAGATGACAAAAAGTGTTCGTCGTCTAGGTGTAACTCTTAGACGATGATAAATTTTCGTCGTCTATTTGTGACTCTAAGACGACGACATATTTTCATCATCTAGGTAGAACCCTAATAAGACGATAAAACTATTTACTTCATCTTACATAACATTATACGATGAAAATTTTTGTCGCCTAATTCAGTAAATTTTCTTCGGCTAGGACTTTAGATGACGAATATCGTTTTGTCGCCTAAGATATCACTTAGGTGAATAAATTTTATGTTTCATCTCCTAAAATCTTGGTCTACGGTACTTAGGCAACGGACTTTAAGTGATGAAATTTTCGTCGCCTAAGTACTTTGGCCACGAAAAATCTCACTTAGGCGATGAAAATGCTTCATCACGGAGATGAAGGTAGACAACCCTTATGTTGGCTCCTGTCGTACTGCTTACAGTTTTTTATGGCAGCGTCCTTGTCGTTGTGATGTAACGCTTTAGAAATGCCTTGACGAGCTCTGAGAAGGAACTGATGGATCGCATATGGATGCTTGAAATCCAACTCAATGCGTTTCCTGTCAAACTTTCCATGAATAGGTAACAGTATGTCGTGTCGTCATAACCCCTACCTGTAGTAGCTGATACGCATCAATGTGCAGGAATGGGTTCGTCTTCCCCTTGTATCGTTTGATTTTTACCTTTACCAACGGGTGTCGGCCTCGAGCCATGATATCGATATTGGACGTTTACAGGAGATGGAAGCACCAGTTGCACAAGCATTACAAGAAATAAGGTGCATCCCCAGAGGAGTTCCAGGAGGAAAGGAGACCCCAGTGGATTTGGTTGGTTAGCCAATTTGAGTTGACCAAGTTTGTGGTTCGTATTTCTTTTCTTTTTGTTTGCTAATCATATAGTACTTTTATAACTTATCTTAATAATTAATTTCTTTGGTTGTGAATAAGACATGGTCGATGGCAAACACAACCAATCAGGCGATGAAGAATTGCTACCACGGTTCGGGATCCACGAAGATGAAGTACCTTTCAAAGGCTCACAGAGATAAGGGTTTGAAGCACCGGCATCTTTCTACCTCTGTGGATGCTTACAATAGGGTCGAACAAGAAGAAGATATGGGGACTCAAAATGCTATAAGTAACACTTATTTTGAAATTGAATGAGTTGAATATTATTGTTGGTTTGAAGTAAATGAATTATGATTAGGACATTTAATTAGGTTGTACTCTTGAATTTTGGTATAGTTGGCTATGTTAAACATGATTATAAGGTTGAGAAATCCGGATGGGAATCGGTGCCCATGGTATATTATTTTGGAAATTGAGATGTCATTTGAAGTATTCTCTTTTGTACAAGTTTTAGGTATCCTACATTTTTAGGGAAAATTATGTCAATTTTTTTTAGAAATTCATGATATCCATTTCAGGCAAGAGTGCCAGAAATGGCCGCCGAGGAAGTCCCGCGCATGCAGGCACCGAACTCGAGGTTGACGCTGGAAGAGTTACCTCCACTGCCCTTGGAGACTGAGATCGCTATTGCTGATACAATTTTCAGCCGCCGACCTAGGAAAGAGGTTTGAGGCCTCAGACGGGATGTCCATCGAGATCCGAGTCAGGTTTCGGCGATGAGGCGATCAAGTAACGCAGCGGCCGAAGAGTGAGTCTGAGTGGCCGAGGTGCAGGCTCAAGCGGTTGAATCACAGGCTCAAGCAATAATCACACGGACTCATGCATTACAGGAGAAGCTGGATAAGTTACTCCACAAAACAAAATACACAACTTAGACAGCGAAGGAAATATTCGTTGCCTAGTTTGGATGCTTAGATGACAAAAAGTGTTCGTCGTCTAGGTGTAACTCTGAGACGATGATAAATTTTCGTCGTCTATTTGTGACTCTAAGACGACGACATATTTTCATCATCTAGGTAGAACCCTAATAAGACGATAAAACTATTTACTTCATCTTACATAGCATTATACGATGAAAATTTTTGTCGCCTAATTCAGTAAATTTTCTTCGTCTAGGACTTTAGATGACGAATATCGTTTTGTCGCCTAAGATATCACTTAGGTGAATAAATTTTATGTTTCATCTCCTAAAATCTTGGTCTACGGCACTTAGGCAACGGACTTTAAGTGATGAAATTTTCGTCGCCTAAGTACTTTGGCCACGAAAAATCTCACTTAGGCGATGAAAATGCTTCATCACGGAGATGAAGGTAGACAACTCTTATGTTGGCTCCTGTCGTACTGCTTACAGTTTTTTATGGCAGCGTCCTTGTCGTTGTGATGTAACGCTTTAGAAATGCCTTGACGAGTTCTGAGAAGGAACTGAGGGATCGCATATGGAGGCTTGAAATCCAACTCAATGCGTTTCTTGTCAAACTTTCCATGAATAGGTAACAGTATGTCGTGTCGTCATAACCCCTGCCTGTAGTAGCTGATACGCATCAATGTGCAGGAATGGGTTCGTCTTCCCCTTGTATCGTTCGATTTTTACCTTTACCAACGGGTGTCGGCCTCGAGCCATGATATCAACCGAGAATGGCTTGACGCAAACCATCGAGAGTGTACGGCTAAGGTTACTTTCTTTATGTTGTGCTAGCTGGCGGATCATGACCTCTAGTCCGGCAAGTCTAGCCAAAACCTCCATATCTTGGTAATGGTGTTCCGGAGCGACGTTGCGCTGAGTTGGCATCCTTCGATGTTCTACTGGTGTTTTGTCATCATTAATTACCTCGGGCTCGAGGTTGCGTTGTAGTAGCATAAGCATTGAAGGTGGTCCTGCATTCCGCAAATGATCCGGTCGCAAGGGCGAATTGATGATCCCTTTCCTCCTTTTGGTAGGTACGTGGTGGGGTGGCTCATTCCGTGAGTCCCTCGTCGATTCTGATATTAGTTGTCTTTCCTCCAATGCCTTCAATTTGGACTCCGCTTGTATGTACCACTAATGCTCGAATTCTCTCGCCTTCTCGAGCTCGATCCATGCACGTTGTCATTGCCAACTCGTACTTGTGCTCCATTAATACACACTATGACTAACTCCTAAATAAACACTTAGAAATCACTCAAAACATGCAAGCAATTGAAACCCTTTGTTTTAGATGTAGCATTGGTAAATAGGGTATCATTCTTAACCGAGGATCGATGGTGTATGCATGACTACGCTATGGTTAATTGAGGGTTTTATAAGTTGGTTTTTTATAAGCTACGAAAATAAGAACAAAACATGGTAAATAAACACATAGAGGAATCCTAGAATTGTAATATACTTAACTCACAGACAAATAAACAATCAAGAACCCTAAAATTACTAGACATGTTTATATACCAAAAATAAAACACTAAATCTATTTATTTACAAGTGATCATCCCGTCTAATTAACCTAGCCGATTTAATGCTTGAAGACTTTAGTAGACAATGAAATTCTATGATCACTATATTTGAAGTTGAATTGTATTTGAATTGTAGATTCTATGATCTGTTGAAGATTGATGGTCTGACAGACATATCTTCCTCTTCCTACATGAGTAGAGAAATCTTGATCTTTCCATATATTGTATTTCTTGAGCTCCAAGTCATTTTGGCCGAACCTACCATATATTGTAGGATATTTTGATATTCAAATAAGGCACTTATGAGATATACTTGATATTCTTTGATATTCCTCAAATCTTCGACCAATATGCTTGCTTGATTCCTTCATCTTCTTGCCGAATTGCCTGATACTCTTAATACACTTGATATTCTTCTCATATTTTCATATCCAAATTCATCATAATTTGATACATCATCTTGATCTTGTGCTTCCACCATTCCTAGTTGATTAGGAAAGTCTTTACTTAGCTCGTTTATGCTCATTTCCACCTCATTTATTGTTCTCCTTTATTATAAGCCTAAAAACAACAAAGTAAGTAAGAAACAAGAATACTAAAGTAAAAAAAAAGTAAAATGTGGAGAAAAATGCGTTAAGAATCGAGTATAAAATGCATTGATCAAATTCCCCCATACTTGGATTTTGTTAGTCCCTAGCGAAAATTAAGTAAAAGAAAGACTAGAAATAAGAAAACACACAAAACCAACGTTGGAGCTAGTCTCCACGTTGGGAAGAGTTTAAGAAAATAAAGGACTTAGATTTTTAAAACACTTCTAAGCCCTTAGCTAAATTTGTCTCAAAAATTTTCTTAAGTATATGGCGATGGAGTCACAAGATTTCATAGTAAAAAGTTCAAAAATTTCAAGAGATAAGAGAAATATGATCATGTCATAAACAAGTAAAACTTAGAAGAAAACAAGCCACTATAAGTGTCCAAGGTTCCTTTCGATCCATTGCAACTGGTGTTCTGGATCCGAAGACTTTTGTAATTAATAAAGTGGTTTTATGAAGCTGAGAACTTATATGTTTAATTAAACGGAGTAAATGATAGATAGAAAGAAAAATAAAAACATAACTAGCCTTTTATGTGCGTACAACTGGCTCAATCTAAGCAGCTAATTAACAAGTTTGCAAGCATATATAGCTTTGACCATTTGAATTTTACTTGCAAAACTCGATCGATCGATTTGCTAAAGCCAGACTCTTGACCTGTTCCATCGATCGATCTTATTGGAATCGATCATATTTCTCATCAGATCGAGAGATAGAGAAATAACATGGTCACAAAGCCCTAGGTAGGTCTCCCGTACGCGTTCTCCATCGAATCAAATACTAGCGCGCTATTCAATCGCTCTTGAAATTTCACTCCCTCCTCTTTTGTCAATCTCTGCAAGTCCTTTCCAGATTCACACAAAACAAAAACTTCCTTTCTCATGTCTTATGTAATTCCCAATCCCAACCAAACTAGCCTCACCATACACGGAGCATCGCAGTAGTGTTTAGGGTTTAGGTAGCCTGAAACGTCATATATACTGTGAAGTCAATCTCAGGCACCATGTTCATGGTCGTTGCTCTGAATTCTTCGTCGATTGATTTCTGGTATAGACAGCTATATCTTTGTCTCAAAGACCCTTCTAAGACTTAAATATCATTATGAGCCTAGTTCGTCACGTTAATGCCACCGAAACGGGATCATAAGCCATCGTTAATGTTTTGGACTGGAGCCATATGTAGAGATATCGAATTTTAACCAACATGCTCCACAAGCTAGCAATATTTTCAAGCACTTTTCATGCTTAGTTTTACAGTTTACTAACTCATATGACGATTAGACTCCATTGCTTGGTTCTCTAACTTTGAAATTGATCGACGTACTTGTGGGACGTACGTACCCTTTTAAATCATGTTTACAACGTTGTTTAGTGGACGATCGATCGATGTAATCGAACGTACGTTGGGATCCTATATATACTCGAGTAACTCGAGGACTTGGCATTGGGTTTTATTGCTTAAGTGATCAATAATTCTTTCATAATCGTATTATATTGAAAGATCGGACAAACCGTGTATGACTTTCATCTAATATCATGAACATGGAATTAAATAGTTTTTTTCTTTTCGATAGATATGGAATTAATTAGTACGTTGATGCATTTAGTTCGACCTCCTTATAGTCTCATACACAACCACTTTTCATTTACAATGTGGTGTACTAATGCAGCACTAGAAAAAGCTGAGATGACTGGTTCACGTACTAAAGATTCCTCATTTCGTGCTCTTAATATTTTCATTCCTCTCATTCACTTATGGCAACAGATATCAGGGCTGGACATTGTCGCACTCTACAATGGTCCTAGCTACAATGTTTTGGCAATATCCTTTGTCTAGCTAGGCATGTAGGCTGTGAAAACTGAGATGCTACTCTGAGCAAACAGGACAAACCACATGCAACAGCTCTTGTTAGCGAGGAAGAGAGAGGGATGAGAGTGCAAAAAGGGCAACCCAACGGGATTCTCAGTAGTTTAGGTTTTCTTTTTTTGTATTTGAAAAAAAGAAGACAAATATAACATCTTTAATTAGATCACAGCCCTCGGTTTTCAATCTAACAAGGTACTGACCGCTCATTGTAGCAGCCAATGGGGAGCTTTCAATTTTAGAGATAGAGATAGGAGGTCATGCCTTTCATTTTCCTCCGAAGGCTCAGTAGTCGTGGTACTTTTTTTCAGAATTAAGGGACCATGCAAAAATATATATATATATATATATATATATATGGACTGGCGTACCAAACCCTGAATATATATGGACCGTCGTACCACGTACCGGAGTATGCCCAAGTCCCTAAACAATATATCCTCCACCCCAAACACACACATACACATTTTGATGAAGATGCAAAGAAGAATGCTACGTTTCTCAAAGTATCATAGTTCAATCGATCAATATATCAAACCCTACATATATTCTTTGATATTCTAAACTTGCAGTACTAGGGAGTTATTTTTGTTCGATTTTATTAAAATAAAAATATAATCAATATATATTGCCAATAAACTAGTACGTACGAAGTACTCCCTTTGAATGAAAATTAATTTAGAATACACTAAATTTACTGTTTGGTTACTCGATCTAGAGATCTCTCATTTCCTTAAATTAATCTGGTTAATTACTTGATCTCTCATTTTCGGTCCTTGTGCATGTTTTGTATTACTAGCTAGCAGTTAACACTTGCAGGGAATGGAAACTGATAGAACCCTAACTTGCTAGCTAGTTTGTTGAAATTAATTAAACATGGGTAGCTAAGCTTTGATGAACTATTTGAATATATAGATAACGTTAGGACCGATGAGTGCCTAAATAACAGATCATCATAGCCAAGTTGAATTACGTTTTTTTTAGAGTAATTTTGTCTCGTGACAATTGTTATGGAGGATTGCATTGCCCCATTTTCAATCCAACAATTCAAATCAAATTGCATATATCTCTTTCCAACGAGGATTAATCTTATTCGATCTCTTCCTAAAGCAGTGACTAGTGTGACACGGGCTTTGCATTTAATGTATATATAGATAGTTCTATATTATTACAGGGCAAGACTCCCAGTATTTCAATTATCCAAAAAAAAATATAAAAAATTCAAAGTAATTAACCAAAGACCCAAACAAGAGTGAACTAGCGTGACTAGTGTATGGAGTATGGCTACGTACATTAGGTACATATTTTGTATGGTTACGTCCCCCCTCCACCCCATCGCTGTAGGTGACATTAAAATGAGGATTTAGGCTCATGACGATATATATCTAGAATTTAATTCTTAACTAGAAGGGTCTCTGCTGAGAGCCTGAGACCTTAGAGCACCTCGACTTGTGCCCTAAACCCTTTTTTTTAACACTAAGCATTAATCAAGTTTCATTAAATAGCTTTTGTAATTAATCTGTATTGTCCAGGTCATAGCTCATGTGTTCATTATGTGTACTGTGCTGCATATATAAGCAGCTCTTTAGCTCTTTCACCGTAAACCCTAGACACACCAACTCATTTCTTATCTTCTTCCTCTCTCTTTCTTTTCCTTTCTCTCTGTAGATCTCAAGCTCCATAACCAGACCTACCACTTTTACCTCACTTCCCCACCCTGAAACAATGAAAGCTTTGCTTTGGATGATTATTCTTTGCAGTCAGTTCATCTCCATTTTTGGGGATAATTGCACTTGCACTTGCCCACCTCCAGATCCCAAGTTCTGTGAGAAGACAAACACCTTGTCTGATTGGCTTAACAGGTTTGGTTTTGCGGGTCTAGCGATCTTTATAACTATCCTTGTGGCATGCTTTTTCACCTATCTTTCCAGGAAGTCGACTAAGTTCACACCACAAGTCGAGGTCTTCTCCCATTTCACCTTTGAAGCTGTTCCGTCAAATGTCCGAAACCGACAATTGGAGGATATCACGGAGAAGACTCTTGCAGTCAACCAAGCTCGCAATACGTACGAAATGGCAATTTCTTCTTCCCAACAGGCGGACACCGACTGGTTCATTACTCATCCCAACCAAGCTGCAAGGGTCCCTCCTCCCCAAGCGGATCAGGTGCCCGACCCTTACCCAGAGGAAAACGGCTCGAAGTTGGGGATGTTCAAACGGGCAACCAGGTTGGCCCTAGAGGTGGAGACTGCGGCAGAGGCTTTAGATGCTGCTGAAAAAGCATTGAAAGAGGCAGCTAGCAAAGTTGGTGTCAAGAGAATTCGGCACAGGAGACATTTAACTATGTTGGATGTGATGGGTATGCGATGGGGTTATGATGAGACTTGTGGCGACAATATGCTCTTTGCCTGGTTCCAGAGACGCTATGTGAATTCGGGGCAGTGGCCATGTTTCTCCAAAACTTGGAGTCTTGCTGTGTGGCTTGGCACATATCTCGCACTGTTTTACCTTTCTATCCAGCTGTTTTACAAGCTGATGGCAGCTGTGTTTCCTGCTTATTTCCCTGAATGGCACTCCAACTTGTTTACTTAGCTAGAGATGGAGGCGATTGGAGATTGAACTCAAGGCTCAAATTTTTTTTAAAAAAATTTGTGTGGCTATTAAGTTTAAGGCTTTAGTAGTTTACTATTTACTCATGTTGTTTTTCTTGTTTTAGCTAGTTGTGTTGTATCTCGATCAGTCATCTTTCATGCATTTTGTTGTTGTATCTCTCGTTTATTAAAATATATTCAGCAGTAGATTTTGCACTAGTTGTTACGTGAGGATCGTTAGTACATGCATGCATGAAAGGTCAAATTAATTAAAGAGCTCCTCCACTAATCTTATCATCTATATGGGCCTAGCTCATGTCACTTGAATCGCAGATTGTGATGATCAAGGAGTCGCATTTGATCGATCGAGTAAAGAGAACTTAGAAGCAAATTTCTGTGAAAGGGCAATACGCTACTTAAGATGCATCGTAGTCTCGTACACACATTACTTGGCCATATTGAGCAAAAATGTATTCAAACCAGCTAGGGATACCGTATATATAGGACCGGAGGCCGAATTGCTGGAAATGAGTGACATATCTACTATCCTCTCTCGACCATATATTTGCATATCAATGACCAATGTACATATACCTACTTAATCACCTCATTACGTACACGCTTAACTTATCAGGACTGTATAATTAAGTCTCACCGCTAACACCAAAGCATAGACCGCCCAAAGAGTAGCAAGTTCGATGACCAACTCGAATCCTGATTCGGAGTCAATTTCGCTCACGCGTCCGAATAAGATGCTATCAGAGAACACTTACTTTGGCAAAAAGGTGAGAACACTTATCCCACATCGAAAAAGTGGTAAGGGCCGGTCGCAACCTCAATCAACTTTATAGGCTTGACAGTTCAGCATTAATGGTATGCGTTCACTACTCTTTTATGCTGCTACTCTATTAAATTTATATCTCGTTACTGACTTAGGCATCAGAGAGTTGAAGGGCGGCACACCCGGTCTTTCCTTAACGGTTGTCATTCTTTGCAACGCGAGCGATTGGTAAGAGTGAGCGTAAATGACCAGTGAAAGCAAACATCTAAATCAATTCCGAGAACGGTCACCGCAAGTGAAGAGCGAAGGTGAACGACAGAAAAAGGAAGAGTAGATTCCGAGAAGGGTCACCGAAAGTGAATAGCGAAACTCAACGGCAAAATCGGAAGAGCGAGTCATCAGTAATCATCCCCGTTTCATTATCAAAAGCTCATAGCAGTTTTGGGTATTAACATTGGCGCCGTCTGTTGAAAACCATACAGGAATTTTTTTCTTCCAACCAAGAAGAAATCATCGAAAGCAAGTCAGGAATCATGGATGCGTTCCTCACACTCGGTATGATGCCAAACATGCGACAAGATATTCTCCACCTGGCCCCGGGTACGGACGAGACTATAGAAGAGCCCGTGCCGGTGCAACGAGCAGGCAAGCAACATGCCACGATAGAACGAGGAGCAACAACGAAAGTTGAAAGGTGCGTCAGTGAAATGGAGCACAAGTACGAGTTGGCAATGCAAAAGTGCATGGATCGAGCTCGAGAGGGCGAGAGAATTTGAGCATCAACAGTACATACAGGCGGAGTCCAAATTGAAGGCACTGGAGGAAAGACAGTTGATATCAGAATCCATGGGGGACTCGCGGAATGAGCCACCCCATCACGTACCTACCATAAGGAGGAAATGGATCATCTGTTCGCCCTTGCGACCGGATCATTTGCAGGATGTAGGACCACCTTTAATGCCTGTGCTACTACAATGCAACCTCGAGCCCGAGGTAATCAATGCTGTCAAAACACCGGCAGAATATCGAAGGATGCCACCTCAGCACAACGTCGCTCCGGAACAACATTACTAAGATATGGAGGTTTTGGCTAGACTTGCCGGACTGGAGGTCCTGATCCTCCACCTGGCACAACTCAAGGAAAGTTACCTTAGCCGTACGCTCCCGGCGGTTCGCGTCGAGCCATTCTCGGCCAACATCATGGCTCGAGACTGACACCCGTTGGTAAAGGTAAAAATCGAACGATACAAGGGGAAGACGAACCCATCCCTGCACATTGACATTCTCGTATTGCCTACGACAGGCAGGGGTTATGACGACACGACATACTATTTTCTATTCATGGAAAGTCTGACGGGTGAAGCATTGAGTTGGATTTCCAGCCTCCCCCTACGATCCATCAACTCCTTCTCAGAACTCGTCAGGGCATTTCTAAAGCGTTACATCACAATGACAAGAAGGACACTGGCATAAAAAACTGCAAACAGTCCGGCAGGAACCAACGGAAGGGTTGTCTAACGACAGGAGCTAGCCAGCGCAATTATTACATCCCATATATGAAAGAGTGTACGTTGCGTAATTATAGAAATTTTTTTTCTACATATTCGTATCAAAAGATATGTGTTTTTTTCTTAATTTTGTCCCACAATCAATTTAATTTGATTCATCAAATCCACGAAATCCAAGCCCAATAATACCATTGGAACTATATATGCATGATACCGAGATATATATATAATTATAAATAAAAAGCGTTAGCAACGGTATATATAAATATTTATATATGATATTGACTATGTTATCTATTATGAGTATTATGTAAGGTATGAAACTATGAACATCCATAAAATTAGTCTATCAACTAAATTTTTACTTGAATATGTACCTTAATTAGGTTTCCATTCTCAAAAAGAAGTTTTCCAATTCAACATGACTTTGGTACATGCCTTGCAGTCAGTTAAATATCATTTAAAAGTGAATTTCAATTTTTTCTCAAAAAAGAAAGAAAGTGAATTTTGTTTTTTCTCTTCCTATTTTAAAAATTAATTCAATATCACCATATATTTTCCTCTCCGACCGCCTCCCAAACTTCACCATCAACATTAATTCTCCTCTAGTCATCTTCCACGTGGGTGTTCGACTACAAACCTTCCCCCTTGATTAAACCCAGAACAAACCTCACCATCACTGGATATGCGTCTACACTCCGACCATCGCCGTCGCCAAGCCACTCCTGAACGTCATCTTTTTTCATGGCGGGGAGTTCGTGTTCATGTCCACCGCATCAAAACGACATCTGCCAGCGCCTGGCTCAAGAACTCTTCATCATCGTCGTCTTTCCCATTCAAGGGAATAATGTCCATGCATATCAAGAGCCTATTACTTCTGGCCTTTCCGACACTACGTAACTGATTCGATTGACCAAAATCTTACCTGTATCTGATGGCGACATGGATCTTATTGAAAATGAGATCATTGACTTAGACAATATTAATGCCTATAAATAGGAGCTCGAGGAAGAAAATTTTGTCGTATATGATGATGATGATGATGATGAAGATTATGATTCTAAGAATGAAGAATCTGATTAGAGTGAGGAGGAATTCATTGATGAAGATTATGAAGATCGAAGTGATTAATGCATGTGTAAATTATAGCAATCGAATTCAAACATAATTATTTAATTAATTTGTATGCGTACCATTTTGATGGATCGATGGATTGAATTTAGTTTGGTTTAAATTAGAGTATTTTTAATACTTGTCCTGTCTTACAGGTATGATTTTGTGTCAAACAAAAGGATGATGCTTTCCAGTTAAAGAACTAAAGTTAGGCGGCGAAACAAATAAGTTTCTTCATCCAAGTACGGCTTAGACGACGAACCAGTTAAGTTTTGTCGTCCAAGTACGGTTTAGGCGACGAAACAGTTAAGGTTCGTTGTCCAAGTACAACTTAGACGACGAAACCCGCAAAATTGTCGCATGAGTTATAAATCAACCCTAAAACCTAAACCATAAACACTTACACCCTGACCCATAAACACTTAGACGACAAAACTGGTATCATTCATTGTCTAAGTGGACACTTAAACAACGAATTATACCCATTTCATCGTCTAAGATGAACTTCCAATCAAAGAGCACCATCATTTATAGCATCTTAAAATGCAATTTT
The DNA here is from genome assembly GCA_946800695.1 of Geum urbanum. Taxonomy (NCBI): domain Eukaryota; kingdom Viridiplantae; phylum Streptophyta; class Magnoliopsida; order Rosales; family Rosaceae; genus Geum; species Geum urbanum. The sequence goes on along the minus strand of OX327010.1, from coordinate 39,745,394 downwards.
TCATCAAGAGCATAGAATAAATAATTCTTGGACTGTGAGTGTCGATGGTTCAAAAATCGGAGTTACGGAGATTTATATATCAACGTTTCCGTTTTGTTGAAATTTCGATTTTATAGTCGACTATGCCGATCAAATCCTTAACGAACTTCGTATTTACTGAAAATTCGTTCACTTACATATTATATTATGATGAATATATCCAATGGTTGGTTTTTCTAAATTTAATTTCTTTAATATTGTTGATGAGTAAATATATATACACACAAACACTTAAGTTATACAACATTAGTAGATATATAACAAGTTTGTAGTCTTAAATAAATTTTTATCTAGTTGATAAATTAATTAAGTTGTTACGATAAGACAAACACCCGTAACTTCATAAATGGGTTCACAATTTATTTTTTACGATTGATTCCGTATTTTAACAATTTTTCGCTAATCACTATATTTAATTGATCAAATCCTAAACTAATCCGATCGAATTGGGATAATTTTTTTTAAAAAAATATTGTATAAATGTAATGGTTACAGTTAACGGTTGATTTTTCGTGTTTTATAAGCAACCACCAAAAATTAATTTTACATGTATTTAAAAAAATATATATATATATATAATTGCATTTAGACGACAAAAATTCCCAAGTTTCGTTGCTTAAGTACCACTGAGGCGACGAACAACAATAGTTTCGTCGCCTAAGTGAAATAGTTAGACGACAAATATATATAATATTTTTTGTCAACTGACCCCAAAAATTTTGCGGTTCATATTTTCGCCTATTTTTTGGGAAATTTCATAATATGGCTTAGGCGACGAAACAACTGTGGTTCATCGTGTAAGTGTACTTAGATGACGAACCTTTTTTTTGTCGCCTAAGAGCCTATATTAGATCGATCGAATTCGATCCCTTTCCAAGAAATTCATAAATTTCCCTAAACTCTCTCTCTCTCTCCCGAAAAAAATTGCTGCAGCCGCCACCTTACCCCCGACGCCATCTCTCTCTCCTTTTTCGATCCCCGGGTCCTCCGCCGCCTCTATCTCCAGCCTCCTCTCCGTCACCTCTTCTCTTCGGCCTCCTATCACAGTACGTACATCTCTCTCTCTCTCTCTCTCTCTCTCTCTCTCTCTCTCTCTCTCTCCTTATTCTGATTGATGGATATTGATGGATGTTGATGATGATTTATTGATGTTTAGGAGTGCTGTTTCGAAATAAAGTACGTAATCCAATAAAAATATAGGAATGATGAATTAGATGATTTGTATGATGCTTTCCGATTATGATGTTGTTTACTATTTTAGGATTGATTCGTATATGTTGTATCGAATTGGTATGAGAAAGTGATTGATTGTCATTGTATTTCTGGTGATTTGTGTAGTTGTTGGTGAGAGATGTTGTAATTTCTATTGATTTAAGTATTTTTTTTCTTATTCGTACCCAACAAAAAGAAAATTAGTCATATTTGCACCCTCATAACTCAAGTTGGCTAACTTTGAAATAACCAAAAAGAGAACCCCTTAAAAGATTTCATTTATTGAGCCGTCTCTAACCCTTTAATTGTCTCTCTCCTTTATAATTTTTTTTTTATTCTTCATTCTGATCTAGTTGTTAAGACAATGGAAAACGGACCTGTTCCGACCTAGGATAATAAGCTCATGGGCTTAGTCTTACTTCACCGTCGAGAAACGAAAGAAGACTTCCACCTCCAAGCTTAACTCAGACGTAGCTCGCTTCTTTTTGGGTGTGAAGCAGTGTTAGTTGATACGCATCTTTTCAAACATTTAATTAAACACTCAATCAAACACGAAAATAATTAAAACCCTTCTTTGTTGATGTAGCATTGATAAGTAGGGATCGTTCTTAACCGGGGATTGAGGGTGTATGCATAACTATGCTAGGTTTAAATGGGGGTGCAAAGTTGGTTTGTTTAATCTACGAAATTAAAAGACAAAAGATGGCAAGTAAACACACATAGAAATCCTAAGTTCTAACATGCTTCACTCATAGACAAGTAGAAACAATTAAAGAACATAGAAATCATAAACATGCTTACTAGACCAAAAAAAAATCTAAGACTAACATATACAAGTGATCGACTCATCTTTTTACCTAGCCTTTAATAACCTAACCGATTTCATGCAACCTATTTAGGATCTAAGTTTTTAGCTACGTTTTGCATGCATATTCCATAGTTAAAGTGCCAAACTTGGGAATTGCCCTACATTCAAACACTTTCATAATCTAAACCGGGAATTGCCCTGCATTCAAATTAAGCATTAAGTGCCAACAAGCATGTGTAACTAAATTCAAAGAACACTAAATAAAATACAAGAAAAACATATTAGAATTATTTAACCAAAAGACTTCTTGAAACCAATCCATAATAACTGAAAATACATACAAGGAAGAATAAAGAGAAGAGGACATGATTACACTTTTAAATCAGGGAATTGCCCTAGACTAGCCGTGTAGATGCTCTTCAATGGAGAAGACGTTGACACCTTGGGATTGCCAAGCTATGCCTTCGGCTTCAATGGAGGGGACGACACCTTGGGATTGCCAAGCTATGCCTTCCTTGGAGGATGATGATGACGGTTTATGGAGGAGGGCGGCTTCCTTGGATACTTTGAGTGTTTTGGAGAGTAAGAGGGTTCTTGGACAAGATTTTGACTCTAAGATTAGTGATCCCCTCTCTTCCCCAGAGCTCTCTTTATATAGGAGCTGATTTGAGACTCTCCCTTTGCAAATGGTCCGTTCCTCATGCCATTAAATTGTGCTTTATGTCAAAATTTGTTCCATGCAAAACCGTTCAATTAAGCAATTATGTAGGCATGTTTTATGTAGGCATCCATGCGTTTCATCCATTCAACTTGATAACTTGATAAGCGCCATGCAATACATGCCATGCAATCCGTTTCAGCAAGATCACCACTACATCCATGTCAATTAAGCATCCATGCCATTTCATGCGTTTGACAACTTACATCTACAATTAAGTTCCTTTTCAAACTGTTCCAGTAGCTAGTCACCATACATCTCATCCATGTCATGTAATTAAATCATGCCAGTAAGCTCCATGTGCTTCAGTAGCTAGCCACCCATGCTGTTTCAATGCCATGCCTTTAAACAATCCAGCGTTTCATACATCCATGTGCATTCATCTCCTTTTTCAAATTCATGTCAATCCGTTAATCATCCATGTCAATTAAGCCCTCCAATTAAACTCTCTTGAAAATGCAATTAAACCCCATTCCAAATCCGTTTCAGTACGTAGACTTCCATGCATTTGAGCTTGATTCATCCATTTCATTACATGCACCTTGCCAACGTTCAGTAGCTCAAGCCATGACCACTTGCTCCAATTATACATCCATGTGATTAACCTTCTTTAGTCTCTAATAATCTTATAATTAAAAATATAACAAAAATAAGTAAAAACTAATAAAATTAACAAAATTAAGTAGATAACAAAGTAAAAATGTGGAGAAAATATATTAATTAATACGCCTAAAATGCGTAGATCATTAGTTGTTATAAAGATTGGTTAATTAGGAATGGTTTTTCCATTTTGGACATAATGGTTGATGTTTGGTTGTCGAATAGGTACGAAAGATGCCTAGCGGGAAGAAGAGGCTCACTAAAGAGGAGCGGAGGGCCACATTTGAATTTTCATTCAAACAGTTGTGCCGGGAGGCTCAACGGTCAGAGGAGACCGTTACGGCTCACGAGCCGGGTCGACAGCCATCAACCATTCTGGTTGGGCTTAATGACCAGTCGATTGTAGTCGATGAGCAGGCGAATCTGTCTTCAGACTCCGGGTCATCCACACAACAACCTCAGTTTTTCGTCAACTCTTTTTGCTTTAGTGTCTGACGCAAAGAAACAAGTATTGATCCCTCAACTCCAACCCTTAAACATACTTAGGGAGTTGCAAATTGAAGAATAATCGAGGAGACAACCAAGAGACTGGGGAAACAGATTGACTGATCAATGCATTTTATGCTCGATTCTTAACACATTTCTCTCTACATTTTACTTTGTTTTTACCTTAGTATTCTTGTTTCGTACTTACTTTGTTATTTTTAGGCTTATAATAAAGGAGAACAATAAAGGAGGCGGTTTGCAGCATAAAACGAGCTAAGTGAAGACTTTCCTAATCAACTAGGAATTACGTGGCAAAATGATTCAGAATTATAAAAATGGATATTGGACGTTTACAGGAGATGGAAGCACCAGTTGCACAAGCATTACAAGAAATAAGGTGCATCCCCAGAGGAGTTCTAGGAGGAAAGGAGACCCGAGTGGATTTGGTTGGTTAGCCAATTTGAGTTGACCAAGTTTGTGGTTCGTATTTCTTTTCTTTTTGTTTGTTAATCATATAGTACTTTTATAAGTTATCTTAATAATTAATTTCTTTGGTTATGAATAAGACATGGTCGAAGGCAAACACAACCAATCAGGCGATGAAGAATTGCTACCACGGTTCGGGATCCACGAAGATGAAGTACCTTTCAAAGGCTCACAGAGATAAGGGTTTGAAGCACTGGCATCTTTCTACCTCTGTGGATGCTTACAATAGGGTCGGACAAGAAGAAGATATGGGGACTCAAAATGCTATAAGTAACACTTATTTTGAAATTGAATGAGCTGAATATTATTGTTGGTTTGAAGTAAATGAATTATGATTAGGACATTTAATTAGGTTGTACTCTTGAATTTTGGTATAGTTGGCTCACTACAACAAAACAGCACTTCGACCACGGAAACGTAATTGGTCCGTGGTCCAAGTGACACTTGGACGACGGATAAGACTCCGAGGTCCAAGTACCACCTGGACGACGGAGAATACCATCTCCGTCGTCCAGGTTGTCACCAGGACCTCGGAGTCTTCTCCGTCCTCCAGGTGATGACCTGGACGACGGAGACAGTATTATCCGTCGTCCAGGTGATCACCTGCAGGACGGAGAAGACTCCGTTGTCCAGGTGACCACCTGGACGACGGAGAATACCATCTCCGTCCTCCAGGTCATCACCTGGAGGACGGAGAAGACTCCGAGGTCCTGGTGACAACCTGGACGACGGAGATGGTATTCTTCGTCGTCCAGGTCATCACCTGGACAATGGACCGACACGCCGTCGTCCGAGTTCGTAACGTACTTCCACTTAGATGGCGTACCGACACCTCCTCCGTCGTCTAAGTGAAGCATTATATAAGCCCGGTGCCAAAACTGATCGAATTCATTCCATTTGAAGAAGAATTGAAGGAGAAGGGAGAAGGAGAAGGCCAGGAGAAGGCCCAAGAATCAGGATCGATAAGGCCGGGATCTCCTCCGCTGACTAGCTAGCTAGCTTAATTAACGTACAGATATCGAGAAGGCCAGCAGGTACGTACGCAGTTAAAATTTGCTTAATTAATTAATATATATTTAGTGAAAACGTACGTACATACATGCAAGGATGTTAGCTATATATATATATACAGATCGATTAAATTACGTACGTACGTAATTGATGGATCGATGTAGATCGAGTACGTATAATTAAGCGTAAATTAATGGACTAATATATATATATATGTAATAATTAATTAATTATAATATTTTGTAGCAGTATGGACAAGAGTTGGATGAAGTTGAAGAATAGATGTGATGTCCGGTATATGGATGGAATTAGCAAATTTGTGAATTTTGCGATAGAACATGGCCAGGGAAAGAAACGTTTCAGGTGTCCGTGTCAGAAATGTCTTAATTGTCAGTATGCGGAGGTTAATGTTATGGTGCAACACCTGTACGAAAATGGTATGATGTGGAGTTACACTACATGGAGCGAGCATGGTGAAGCAGTAGAGTTCAGCGCAGCAGATTTCAGTGTGACGACCCGAACCAGAATCAGATGTGTGTTTGGCTTGATTCTCGAGATTTGGTTATAGTCGCAGTTTTACGATCGATATTGTGTGGTTCGCCGATTCAGTTCGCGACTATATTTTCGGTTGAGAATTTGGGTTGAGTGTCTTCACGGAAATCGTAGAGTACGTGATTTCGAGTTTGTGGGTGGTTTCGAAAGATTTTTCCGATAACCGAGGAATATTTTATGATTATTTGAAGTTTCGGGTTTCGACGAGTTTATCCGAATGTTTCGAGCTTATCCGAATCATTTCGTATTTTTATTTTGGACCGTTGATCGACCCGAGGGACGAGTATAAATATCGAAAAGTCGAGAAATAGTCGAGAATTCATTGTGGGAGTTGACCAGTCGTTGACTTTCCTATTTTGGAAAGCTGACCAGTTTGACCGAAGAGGAAAGTTTCCTCTTTGAGCGGTGACCGTCCGGCGACCAAATTCCGGCCATCTCCGACATCGTTAGGGGTATGTATAGCTTCCTTGCATGATATTGAGTTGATTTGTGTTTGGATTTATGGGATTTGGTGAGGTTTGGATGGAGTTCGGTTAAGGCCGAGATGGGAGGAATCGCCGGTGACGGTGGAGGTGGTTCCGGCGACTGTTGAGGGTCGTGAGGTTGGGGGTTTTGCTCCCCACACCTCGGTGGTGCTTCCTAGTGGCTTGGTTTTGGATGAGGAGGCGTTTTGGGAGGAACCCGATTTGGGATTCGGTTTGGGTTTCCATTCGGGTTTGTTGAATTTTGGAAGGGTTAGAGGCAAAATTGGTCTTCGTGGTAGTTGAGGAAATGGTTCGTATATGCTTATACGAATATACGTATACGAATATATACATATACGTACATATTATGTTTTAAGCATGTGCATAGAAAAGATTTATGATTTGGTTTACACAGAGTACAGTCTCAGTATATGTTGTGGTATCGATACTCATTGGCTTCTCGGCTGATCCCCGAGTACGCTCCGGGGGGGGACAGATATCCTGACCCGAGGCCTTTTTGGCTAGGAATCACGTGTGGGTCTGGGATCCCGTGATTCAGACTGTGCTATCGCGTGGTAGTCCATGAGTGATTCCGCGATTTTATATTGCATGCTCTGTACGCGTGAGGAGTTAGAGTCTCCCTCGTGTACCCGGACGCGTGAGGAGTTGAAGTCTCCCTCGTGTACCATTTCTTGTTTATGCATTTGACTCGCATATGATTTTATATGTATATATTACTGGTGAAAGACATTTATTTTCGTCCACTCACTCTAACGTGTTTATTGTCTTTCCCCTGGGCTTTTCGGTTTCCGTGCCCAGTTTGCAGTTCAGGTTTGGTATTTCACGTCGCAGTTTGGAGGCTAGTGATCAGAGTCACCTGTGTTTTCCAGTAGGTTCTTGTTCCACTTACTGATGTACATGTTGTATATGTTTGACTCTAGAGGTCGCTCTGATACATTCTGATACATGTTATGCGGATTTTCACGGATATACATATATACATAGTACAGTTTATTTACTGTTGTTGATTATATTGATGTTGAGAAATCCGGATGGGATTGGTGCCCACGGTTTGCTTTTTGTGGCATAGGACGAAGTATTAATTTTCGCGTGCAGGTTATGGTAATTCCACGCTAAGAAACTCTGCCAAAATTTTGAAAATTTTTTGTTGGTTCGTATTTTCGAAAGGGTTTGATTCCGGTTTAGGAAACTGAATCGGGATTGGGTCCTTTCATATAGCTCAGGGTACAGTTACCATGGCGCCTCATCCAGCGGCAGTGGTGCCAGACCCCCAGCTTGTAACGCAACTGAAGATTTGGTCCATGATGCGTTTTCGGGATTTAGTCATGGTGGACATCAACACCAAGACGGAGGTTACAGTACCACTCATGAGAATGATGACACATTCCCTGCTGCTAGCTTGGCCACTGACACAAGTGAGATGGATAAGTACAACCGGATTCTACTTGAAGCGCAGACCCCGGTGTTCCCTGGATGTCGAGAGAACGTATTGCAATATGTGATGGAGCAAATGAAGATAAAAGTGAAGCACAAAATGTCAGTGAGTGCTTTTGACGAAATTCAGGAGCAAATATGTAAGTTGCTTCCTGATGATCACAATCTTCCTAAATCTCATTATAAGGTCAGAAATATATTGAGCAGCCTCGGGCTAAAGTACAGGATAATTGACGCATGTCCGAATGATTGTGTGCTATTTTACAAAGAGTATAAAGATTTGGACTATTGTCCCGTATGTGGCCAGTGCAGATTCATTCTGAATAGGAAGAGTTCGAAAAAGAGAATTCATGTTAAAGTTGTTCGTTATTTTCCCTTGATTCCCAGATTGCAGCGCTTGTACATGTCTCGACACACAGCAGAGGCGATGCGATGGTACGCAGAAAAGCGAATAGATGACGATGTCCTGCGACACGCCGCGGATGGGGAGGGTTTCAAATATTTTGACAGAGAATTTGGAGACTTTGCTTCAGAGGTTAGAAATGTTAGACTCGGCCTATCTACAGACGGATTCAAACCTTGGGGAAGTAATAGCTCCGCCGTCAGCACTTGGCCAGTTATTCTGATGCCGTACAACTTGCCTCCGTGGATGTGCATGAACAAGGAATTTAATTTCCTTACCGTACTAATTCCAGGTCCTAAATCTCCATCGAAGTGCTTAGATGTCTACCTCAGACCTTTGATCGACGAGTTGAAACTGTTGTGGGAAAATGGAGTCCCAACTTATGACAAATTCACTGACATGATGTTCACGATGAGGGCTGCCGTAATGTGGACGATCAACAATTTTCCAGCTTATGGGATGTTGGCAGCCTACAGGACGAAAGGATATAATGGATGTCCTATATGTTTGGACGACGTGAACTCTAGTTGGCACGCGGGGAAGGTGTGTTACTTGGGTCACCGTAGATGGCTTCCTCACGACCACCCGTGGCGACAGGATGAAGCTCATTTCGACGGTACGGTAGAGAACAATCCTAAACCCCGTAGTTGGTCGGGCGAAGAGATTTTAGAGAGGTTGAGCTATTTCGACTTTGGTGTGTTGAGCAATGACGCGGATGTAAAGAAATGCAATCCAATTCCTCCACATGATCTGAGCTATTGGGATCACAAGAGTATATTCTTTGAACTCCCTTACTGGTCGAAGTTGAAGCTGAGGAACAACTTGGACGCGATGCACATAGAAAAGAATGTGTGCGACAGCGTGGTGGGAACAATTCTCGGTATTAAGTTCAAGACTAAAGATACTCCAAAAGCGCGCAAAGATTTGGAATCAATGAATCTACGTCGTCCCTTGTGGTTGAGGAGGGATAGGAAAAGAGTGTACAACAAGATGCCAGATGCACCTTACACAGTGAAGCCGACGCTTAGACGTTCTGTATTTCACTGGTTTAAGGGCGTTCGTTATCCGGCTACGTATGCAGCTACAATAACTGGAGCAGTGGACGAGGTGTAATACAAGTTTGTTGGTCTAAAGACACATGACTATCACGTTATGCTGCAACGTCTGATTCCAGTGGTAATTCGACCATACTTGCCTGGGGACGTCGTAGAACCAATAGTGGCATTGTGCAGGTGGTGGCAGAGGTTATGCGCCAGAGAATTAAAGAAGTCATATGTGGTTGAATTGCAACAACAAATTGTGCACATCATTTGCAAACTAGAGAGGATTTTTCCCCCTGCCTTCTTTGACATCATGATTCACCTAATGATCCACCTGCCCGAGCAGGTGCTCATTTCTGGTCTGGTCCAGTACACTTGGATGTATCCTCAAGAAAGGTACGTACAACTAATGCATATTAATTTGTTCCACTGGAGATTATATATATACTAGCTAGCACCTATACTTATTCTTATTGTACGTTTGATTTTGTAGATAGCTTGAACAGTATAAGTCATTCGTCAAAAACAGGTCGGCCCCGGATGGCTCCATAGTAGAGACATACATAATGCATGAGTGTGTTACTTACTGCAACAGGTACCTCACAGATCCCCCTCCTCCCACTGGCTCCGATCCAAGTGCCCGCATCAATCTTTCTGTCATCACCAATGTCGTCCGACCGTTTCGAGGAGTATTAAAGGAATCGTTAACACGGGAAGAACTTATTGAGGCACATTGGGTAGTGTTGCGAGACTGTGACGAAGTTGAGCCGTACATGATGTCATACAGGGAGAGGCTTCAGGCGTTAAATCAAAACAAGAGTTCGGCGTGGATTGAGAAAATGGTTAAGAAGAAGTTTCCCGATTATTTCTTCCAATGGGTACGTACGTACGTCTCGGTATTAATTATTTAAATACATATCGATCATGTTTGTAGAAAGTAAACCCTTATATTAATTTGGCCTTTTTCGCAGATGATTGATCTGCAAAAATCTGAAAACCACGGAGGGTGGTGGTCATGGCCAAAGCACTTGCTAGCGGACGAGGACTCAGGTTATTCGTCGGACGATGTTGAGTATGATGAGGAGGACGAGCAATCGGATACCGGGGACGAGGATGATGAGGATTATGATGATGACTACTTAACTAAGACGAGAAAAATTAATTGGTAATTAATTTATGGTTATATATCATCGATCAAAAATTATTATAAATATTATTATGAGGAGAATGTACGTACGTATATCTTCGACTTTTTTACGTAATTAATTAATTACGCGCCAAATCTTAATCCCATATAAAATCCTAAATCCTGGACCCTAAATCTAGCAGATCGGATCGATCAATCAATTTTTTAATTATATTCTTGAATCAAAATAATTGAACGGACACACAAATGCCCGGGGACGACCTAAACCGTAAACCCTAAGGCCCTAACCCCTGAATTCGGGGTTTAGAACTTGGACGACGGAGAAGGTCATTATCCGTCGTCCAAGTGTGTACCTGAACGACAGACAATGAGCTTCTCCGTCGTCCAAGTGTTAAACCATATACCCTAAACCCTAAGGACCCCCCTAACCCCTGAATTCAGGGTCTAGACACCTGGACGACGGAGATGGTCAATTTTCGTCGTCCAGGTGCAGAGACCCTAAACCCTAAACAGTAAGTCCCTAACCCCTGAATTCAGGGTCTCTTCACCTGGACGACGGAAATTGACCATATCCGTCGTCCAGGTTAGTACCTAGACGACGGAGAACGTCATTCTCCGTCGTCCAGGTGCAGATATCGTAATTCTTTCTAAGACAACGACCATCTAGACCTTCTTCCAATGCATATTCTTTTCGTCAAGACTTTAGAGTAAACAATTCTTGGTGTGTGAGCTTCGACGGTTCGAAAATCGGAGTTGCGAAATGCCTTGTATCCACGTTTCCGGTTTGTGAAATTATCGGTTTTGCGGTTGACTGTGCCGATTAAACCCTTCCCGAACTTATTATTTTATGGTCCTTTGAAGACAATTATATATTATGTTACGACGAACATATCCAACTGTTGTTTTGTCCAAATTCAATTTCGTTAATACTCTGTTGCAAATGAGCCTCTACCCATGAACACTTAAGTCGTAAGGATTAGTCGATACTTAACAACTTTCAAAACGAAAAATTATTCGTCGGTTCAAATTTAACTGTTCATATATATGATGCGTTCATCGATATTGGACGACTATTTCACTCGAATGACAGATCGCTAAATTCCTAGCGAATTAATTTTAAAAAAAATTTTAACGTAAATTTCACCTGGACGACGGATAATGCCGTTCTCCGTCGTTCAGGGGACCACCTGGACGACGGATAAGGACAAGGTCCGTCGTCCAGGTTCAATTTACCATGGCGGTTCAATTTTTTTTTATTATTTTTTTTCAAGGGATATTTAACTTGGACGATGGATATGTGGGTTTCCGTCGTCCAGGTGTTCCCCGGGACGACGGAGAACGTCATTCTCCGTCGTCCAGGTCGAAAATCATGGCGGTTCGATTTGCCGCCTCAATTTTCGGCGCCGCTTGAATTTCCACTTAGATGACGGAGATGACAATCTCCGTCGTCTAGGTCCAAATTTATGGCGAGTGAAACGTCCCGCCCATTAATTACGCGCCGATTCGAAAATTTTTAACCCTTCAATTGTACGACGGAAAACACTTTTTCCGTCGTCCAAGTTAACTTAGACGACGGAGAATAGTGCTCCGTCGTCCAAGTGCAACTCTATAAATAGAGTTGCACCCCCCCCCTCATTTTCTCATCATTCCATCTCCTCCTCTATACTCTCCTCTCCTCTCTCTCTCACTCCGGCGACCTCCTCCGGCGATCCTCCTCTACTCCCCCCCTCCCCCCCCGGTAAATTTCTATTTTTCCCTTATTAAAATAATTTTCATTTAATTAATTAATTAAATTCTAAATATAATTAATTAGTAGAATTTAATTTATTAATTAGTTTTAAATATTTAATAAATTATTAATTATTATTATTAATTAATTAAATCATAATAATTGTTATTAATACTAATTAAATGAATAATTGTAAATTTATTGTTATTAATTATATTTAGATTAATTATTGTTATTAATTAATTAAATAAATGATTAATTATTGTTATTCATTAATTAAATGGTTAATTATTGTTATTAGTAATAATTAAATGAATAATTGTTTATTAAATGCATCAACTCTTTATTAAATGCATGATAAATTAAAATAAATTATTGCATGTAATTAAAAATTATTAATTAATATTTACGTGTATTTTCTAGTAAATTAATTAGTAGTACGTGTTCGATTTAAATTTAGTACATAGGGTTGGTTTATTAAGTCGCACTCTTTGGAATAGATGACGCCTCTTTTCCTAGCTTATCTCCTTAACCTAAGTGAAGTTATGGACACGAGGTTGAGGGCGGAGTTTGCAAAGGACTTGAGGGAGTGTAAAGTTTTGAAAAATTGGCCGAATGTCGGACATGGTGTCTAGAAACGGGTTATGACTGGTGACAGGATTTGGACTAAGAAAGACTTTTGTCGAAATTAGTCCTGCCTCTCGCGTTATCTCTATCCCTAACTGGCCATGTTTTTCGATTTAACCAAGGCTGATTAATTTGAAATTTACACTTTATCGCGCGGGTCGCACGTCCATTGAACGACCGAAAAATCCAACCTAGTGTACTTTATTTAAATCTTAACCGTACTTAATTAGCGTAAATTTTGCACTCGTAATTATTATGGTAAGTAGGTATATATTTTAACAATGTACACCGTACCTAGGTTGAAATGGCTCCATCCGGCAAGAAGAAAGCGCAACAAGAGGCAGAAGATGCCATGCTCCGAATGTTGGCGGCCCAAGTCGGTTGGGTTCAACAGGAGGGAGACGACGCTCTCAATCCGGACGGATCATCTGGTCCGTCCGTAGTGCCCTCTTGGGATATTCTCGCTCCCCCATTCATCTCGAGCGGTGAAGACGTCGATCCCTTCCAATCTCCGACGCCCGGTACCGCTTCAACGGGAAGTACTCAGGCGTCCTTGACCGCCGAATCAATCATGTACAGCGCCCGCCGTAGGCAAAGGAGGGCCCCCATTGACCCGGAACCGAAAAGGACTCAGGGTCTCGTTAAAGGGGGCAAAGCGGAGCATATTTGCAAGGCGACCGGGAAAAAGATCGACTTGCCCTACGACGAATTCACCGGTGGCCCTCCCACAACTCAGCTAGCAAGTCTCTCGGCGCATGGGATAGGGTCAATCATCCGTAACCGGGTTCGTCTCACTGCCCCTACTTGGAAGGAGGCGCCAGATCATGAGAAGGCGAAAGTCTTTAAAGATCTTTCGGTACGTAATACGATTATAATTTTCTATTTACGATTATAATTTTCTATTTACGATTATAATATATATATATATACGATTATAATTTTCTATTTATTTTTGATAGGAACAATTTACGGTGGATCCGACACCGGCCATGTTGAGGCATATCAACCAAACCGCCAACTCCATCTACAGAGATTGGAAGTACAAGCTCCATAAGTACTTCCAAGATGTCGGTCCCGTGCCTCCCCCGGTAGAGCTGCAAGGGGATAGAGAAGATGAGTGGGAGTAGTTGTGTAATCATTTTGCCGATGAACAATTTAATGTGTTAATTTTTTTATATTTCAATTAAGATAATTGAATTATTTAAATTGTAATTATTAATTTTTTAATGATTTAATTACGTTGTGTAACAGAAATTCTCCGGTGTCAACAAAGCCAACCGGGGGAAGAAGCTAGGAGAAACACCATACTACCGGCGCCAAGCAGTTCATTCAAATAGCCAAGGAGCACAAGGATAAGGGCTCCAAACACCCTTATCTTGATGCAAGCGTAAGCGCGTACGTGACGCCTGGGCTCGATAATGAAGCGAGTCAATGCGGCGTAAGTGATATATTTATTATGTGCTTTTAATTATAGTAGTTATTATTTAAATATGACTTCATTATAATAAATTAATTATTCTTTTGCAGGTAAGGGTGATAGAGCGTGCGCATGAAGAGTTGGCTAACACTCAGCTTCCGTTTCTAGATGTGCCGCCGGAAGACCTGCCTCCTCTATCCTTAGAGAGCCAAATTGCGATCGCGGATGAGGTCTACGGTCGTAGAGCTAGCAAGGAGGTTAGGCACTTCGGGCCTAGCACTACAAGAAAAAGTGACTTAGACGACGGAGAATTTCCGTCGTCTAAGTGCCTATCTCCGTCGTCTAAGTACTTGGACGACGGAAAATCCGTCGTCCAAGGTACGTGCTCCAAGTGCTGTCGTCTAAGTACTTAGACGACGGAGAATTTAATCTCCGTCGTCCAAGTTCACTTGGACCGCGGAGAACGTCCGTGGCCCATGTAGGGACTTAGACGACGGAGATTAATGTCTCCGTCGTCTAAGTCACCACCTGGGCCACGGAGAAGCTAACAATCTCCGTGGCCCAGGTGGTGACTTAGACGACGGAGATTAATGTCTCCGTCGTCTAAGTCCCTACATGGGCCACGGAGAAGCTAACAATCTCCGTGGCCCAGGTGGTGACTTAGACGACGGAGACATTAATCTCCGTCGTCTAAGTCCCTACATGGGCCACGGAGATTGTTAGCTTCTCCGTGGCCCAGGTGGTTACCTAGACGACGGAGATTAATGTCTCCGTCGTCTAAGTCACCACCTGGGCCACGGAGATTGTTAGCTTCTCCGTGGCCCATGTAGGGACTTAGACGACGGAGACATTAATCTCCGTCGTCTAAGTGAAAAATTAATTTAAAAAAAAAATTAAATTCAAAAATATTATTAATATTAATTGAAAAAAAATTAATTAAATTAATTAAATACACTAAATTAATAAAATAATTAAAATTAATTTGTACATACATAATCGAAAAAACCTATAATTAAAAATGAAAATATTGTTCGTAATGCGGAAATTAAGAAACGAAATAATGAACTACTAGCTAGCTAAAACACTGGAGGAGCAGATGCGCCGCCTCGTCCTCCGCCTCCAGCCGGGTCGTCGTCGTCGGGGAATGGGTTCGGAGGAGGTTGACATTGTCTTTGAGCTTGTTGCATAAGGGCGATGAGTTGGGCTATTCGCTCGTCTTGCTGGTCCATTCTTTGGCGCATGGCAATATTCTCCTCCCGTGCGATTCGAGCCTCTTCATAGGCTGCCGCAGCTTGAGAACTTCTCCGCCGCCCCGAACCTCCCGTAGATGATGACTCAGAGGTCGACAAATCTCGAACCACCTTAGGCCCGAAGTGCCTAACCTCCTTGCCAGCTCTACGACCGTAGACCTCATCCGCAATTGCTATTTGGCTCTCCACAGATAGAGGAGGCAGGTCTTCTAGCGGCACATCTGGGAACGCAAGCTGAGTGTTAGCCAATTCTTCCTGCGCACGCTCTATCACTCTTGCCTACAAAAGAATAATAAATTTATTATAATGAAATAATATTTAAATAATAATTACTATAATTATTAGCGCACACACATATATATATATATGACTTACGCCGCGTTGACTCGCTTCATTATCGAGCCCAGGCGTCACGTACGCGCTTACGCTTGCATCGAGATAAGGGTGTTTGGAGCCCTTATCCCTGTGCTCCTTGGCAATTTGAATGAGTTGCTTGGCGCCGGAAGTATGGTGCTTGTCCTTCTTCCCCCGGTTGGCTTTGTTGACACCGGAGAATTTCTGTTACACAACATAATGAAATCATTAAAAAATTTATAAGTAACTAAAATTTAGAGTATTCAATTATCTTAATTGAAATAAAAAAAGTAAATTAACACCTGAAATTGCTCATCGGCAAAGTGGTTACACAACCACTCCCACTCATCTTCTCTATCCCCACGCAGCTCTTCGGGGGGAGGCACGGGACCGTTAATTCGGAAGTACTGATGGAGCCTGTACTTCCAATCTTTGAAGATGTTGTTGGCGGTTTGGTTGATATGCCTCAACATCGCCGGATCCGGATCCACCGCAAATTGTTCCTATCAGAAATAAATTGGAAATTATAATCGTATATATTATAAAATTATATATAACTAATATTAAAAATAGTATATAATAACTAAAATTGTACGTATTACGTACCGAAAGATCCTTAAAGACTTTCGCCTTCTCCGAATCCGGCACCTCCCTCCAAGTAGGGGCAGTGATACGAACCCGGTTACGAACAATCGACCCAATGCTATGAGCCGAGAGACTTGCTAGCTGAGGTGTGGGAGGGCCACCGGTGAATTCGTCGTAAGGCAAGGCGATCTTGCTCCCGGTCGCCTTGCAAATTTTCTCCGCCTTTCCACCTTTAACGAGACCCCGAGTCTTTTTCGGTTGGGGGTCAGTGGGGGCCCTCCTTTGCTTACGGCGGACGCTGTACATGATAGACTCGGCCGTCGAAGACGCCTGAGTACTTCCCGTTGAAGCGGTACCGGGCGTCGGAGTTGAAAAGGGGTCGACGTCATCACCGCTTGAGAGAAATGGGGCAGAGGGAATTTCCCCAGAAGGCCCCGGATTGAGGGCGTCTACCTGCGGTTGAACCCAACCGACTTGGGCCGCCAACATTTGGAGCATCTCATCTTCTGACTCCTGTTGGGCTTTCTTCTTCCCGGATGTGATCTTTGGCGGAGCCATTTAAACCTAAGAGTACGTACGGTGTTAAAATACCTACTTACCATAATAATTACAACGACGGAGAATTTACGCTAATTAATTAAGTACGTTTAAGATTTAAATAGAGTACACTAGCTTGGCATTTTCGGTCGTTCAATGGACGTGCGACCCGCGCGATAAAGTGTAAATTTTCAATTAATCAGCCTTGGTTAAATCGAAAAACATGGCCAGTTAGGGATAGAGATAACGCGAGAGGCAGGACTAATTTCGACAAAAGTCTTTCTTAGTCCAAATCCTGTCACCAGTCATAACCCGTTTCTAGACACCATGTCCGACATTCGGCCAATTTTTCGAAAATTTACACTCCCTCAAGTCCTTTGCAAACTCCGCCCTCAACCTCGTGTCCATAACTTCACTTAGGTTATGGTGTGCGGTGATGAAATCCACACATCACGAGGGGTTAAGGAGATAAGCAAGGAAAAGAGGCGCCATCTATTCCAAAGAGTGCGACTTAATTACACCAAGCCTATGTACTAAATTTAAATCGAACACGTACTACCATGCAATTTACTAGAAAATACATATAATTATCAATTAATTATTATTTATCATGCATTTAATAATAATTATTCATTTACCAATATAATCAATTATTATTATTACTATTATTTAATTTTAACTAATAATTATTCATTACCAAATAATTAACAACTAATAATGATTACTAAATAATAATAATAACAAGAAAATAATTATTATAATTACAACTATTTATTATTTAAAACTAATAAATTAAAAGTATTTAGAATTTAAATAATTAAACAAATAAAAAAATTGTTAAAGAGTTAAAATTTCGAATTATTACCTCGTCGGAATTTCGCCGGAATATTGGAAGAGTAGAGTCGTCGGAGAGGGGGAACCACGCCGGAAAATTGGTCGTCGGAGCGTCGCCGGAGGAGGATCGCCGGAGTGAGAGAGAGAGGAGAGGAGAGTATAGAGGAGGAGATGGAATGATGAGAAAATGAGGGGGGGTGCTCCTCCTTATATAGAGTTTCACTTAGACGACGGAGAACTATTCTCCGTCGTCTAAGTGCACTTAGACGACGGAAACAGTGTTTTCCGTCGTCTAAGTGAAGGGTCAAATTTTTTCGAACCGGCGCCAAATAAATGGGCGGGCCGTTTCACCGCCATAAATGTTGACTTAGACGACGGAGACAGTGTTTTCCGTCGTCTAAGTGGAATTTCAAGCGGTGCCGAAAATTGAGGCGGCAAATCGAACCGCCATGTTATTTCGACTTGGACGACGGATATGTAGTTTTCCGTCGTCCAAGTGAACACTTGGACGACGGAAAACGACATATCCGTCGTCCAAGTCAATATTTACATCGAAAAAATAATAAAAAATTATTCGAACCGCCATGGTAATTTGAACCTAGACGACGGATACGGTAATTTTCCGTCGTCCAGGTGAACACTTGGACGACGGAAAATGACCGTATCCGTCGTCTAGGTTCAAATTATGCAAAAAAAATATTTAAATTAATTCGCTAGGAATTTAGCGATCTGTCATTCGAGTGAAATAGTCGTACAATATCGATGAACGCATCGTATATATAAACAGATAAATTTGAACCGCCGAATAATTTTACGTTTTGAAAGTTGTTAAGTATCGACTAATCTTTAAGACTTTAGTGTTCATGAGTAGTTGCTGATTTGCAGCAGAGTACTAACGAAATTGAATTTGGACAAAACAACCGTTGGATATGTTCGTCGTAACTTAATATATAATTACTATAAAGGACCAGGAAATAATAAGTTCGGGAAGGGTTTCATCGGCACAGTCAACCGCAAAACCGAGAATTTCACAAACCGGAAACGTGGATACAGGACATTTCGCAACTCCGATTTTCGAACCGTCGAAGCTCACACACCAAGAATATACTACTCTAAAGTCTTGACGAAAAGAATACGCATTCGAAGATGGTCTAGATGGTCGTTGTCTTAGAAAAAATTACGAAATTTACACCTGGACGACGGATACGACATTCTCCGTCGTCCAAGTAGACACCTGGACGACGGAGACGCTAATATCCGTCGTCCAGGTGTGTACTTGGACGACGGAGAATGTCGTATCCGTCGTCCAGGTGAATATACCCTGAATTCAGGGGTTAGGGGTCCTTAGGGTTTAGGGTATAGGGTTTGTCACTTGGACGACGGAGACAGTCATTCTCCGTCGTCCAAGTGTGTACCTAGACGACGGATAATGCCTGTCTCCGTCGTCCAAGTGTAAAAACCCCGAATTCAGGGGTTAGGGCCTTAGGGTTTACGGTTTAGGTCGTCCCCGGTCATTTGTGTGTGCGTTCAATTATTCTGATTCAAAAATATAATTAAAAAATTGATCGATCGATCCGAACTGCTAGATTTAGGGTCCAAGATTTAGCTAGGGTTTTATATGAGATTGAGATTTGGCGCCAAAGGTGAATCTGCAATTAATTTCTCCGTTCTCGGTTAGGGGTCCTTAGGTTTAGGGTATAGGGTTTATGGTGAATATACCCTGAATTCAGGGGTTAGGGGTCCTTAGGTTTAGGGTATATATACGACTGTCTCCGTCGTCCAGGTGAATATACCCTGAATTCAGGGGTTAGGGGTCCTTAGGGTTTAGGGTATCGGGTTTGTCATCTGGACGACGGAGACGACATTCTCCGTCGTCCTAGTGTGTACCTAGACGACGGAGAATGACTGTATCCGTCGTCCAAGTGTAAAAACCCTGAATTCAGGGGTTAGGGCCGTATGGTTTAGGGTTTAGGTCGTCCCCGGTCATTTGTATGTTCGTTCAATTATTCTCATTCAAGAATATAACTAAAAAAATGATCGATCGATCCGATCTGCTACATTTAGGGTCTAGGATTTAGGGTTTGAAGGGCTGCGTGAGCGAAATGTAGAGCAGCTTCAGCTTACTTTTAATAAGATCAGAGAATACACCGATGAAGTTGAAAGCAAAGAGAGGGGCCGGGACTAGAAAAACAGTCCAAAGACATTCAATTGAAACAGAGAGAAGTCGACTTAAAATCTGAGGAAGTTAAGCTGGCGGAGATCGATGTTAGTCCAGGTACAAACAACTTTTATATATATATACTACAATATTTGTGCTCTCAATAATACTATCACAAGTCAATATATATAATCATATATAGGGACCCATAATTAATCCAATTTATACATAAATAGTATTTAAAAACAATAAAACCAACCAAAGCTGGACGAGGAATCTTAAAGTCTCGACATAATAGAAATCTTTCACCTTTTTACGATGCATCGATCGATCATATATATATTACAATAATAAATTAGGGTTTACCAAGTAATGATCCTCGTCGTGTGACCGTACTCTTCGTCATAATCGTCATCATCATCATCACCGTTATCCGATTGCTCATCCTCCTCATCGTACTCAACATCGTCCGAGGAATAACCAGAGTCGTCGTCATCGTCCTCATCCTGCACGTCTTCTTCATCTACCTCAATGATCTCTTCTTCAGTTAGATCTGTACAACCATCAGGCATGGGTAACCGTTCACCGTCTTGAACCAGGTCCATTATGTCGGAGCGGATGACAGAAATATTAGGCTCTTGATAGGCAGGAATGTCTCTGTCTGGTTTAGCAGCATCTTCAGTCGTCGCCGGTGTCCCTTCAATTGTCTCTGTATTCCAAACTCCTCGATGAGAGATCTGGTTCACTATTTTCCACCCGTCACCAGCTTTCGGATCGTCGAGATAGAACACCTGCCTAACTAAGGTGGCGAGAGCGAAAGGCTCATCCTCATACCAGCTTGAGTTTGTATCGACTGATAAAAGTCCCAGGTCTTCCTTTGTACGCTTGAACCATCTGCACTTGAATAGGAAAACGTTGACATCATTCCCGTAACATAGCTGAACCACATATACGATCATTCCGTAATATAGATCAGGGTCTTTCCCAACCGCTATCCCACTGTTTTGTGTTCTTCTTCCTTCATCTCGCGCCAATGAATGGAACTTCACACCGTTCACAAAACATCCCGGATAAATATAGTGTTTAATCGGCTTCCCTGCTAGCAAGTGCTTTGGCCAAGACCACCACCCCCCGTGGTTTTCGGATTTTTGCAGATCAATCATCTGCGAAAATGGAAAAATGTAAGGGTTTACTTTCTACAAATTAAACATGCATGATCTCAATATGTATATAAATCACTAAATACGTACCCATTGGAAGAAATAATCGGGGAACTTTTTCTTAACCATTTTCTCAATCCACGCCGAACTCTTGTCTGGATATAACGCCTGAAGCCTCTCCCTGTATGACATCATGTACGGCTCAACTTCGTCACAGTCTCGTAACACTACCCAATGTGCCTCAATAAGTTCTTCCTGTGTTAACGTTTCCTTTAATACTCCTCTAAACGGTCGGACGACATTGGTGACGACAGAAAGATTGATGCGGGCACTGGGATCGGAGGCAGTTGGAGGTGGTGGATCTTTGAGGTACCTGTTGCAGTAAGTAACGCACTCATGCATTAGGTATGTCTCTGCTATGGAGCCATCCGGAGCCGACCTGTTTTTGACGAATGACTTATACTGTCCAAGCTGTCTACAAAATTAATCAAACGTACAATAAAAATAAGTACATGCATATAGCTAGCTAGTAATCTCCAGTGGAACAAATTATGAATCGAAAAACCTGTATAATTAATTAGTTGTACGTACCTTTCTTGAGGATACATCCAAGTGTACTGGACCGGACCAGAAATGAGAACCTGCTCGGGCAGGTGGATCATTAGGTGAATCATTATGTCGAAGAAAGCAGGAGGAAAAATCCTCTCTAGTTTGCAAATGATGTGCACAATTTGTTGTTGCAATTCCACGACATCTGACTTCTTTAATTCTCTGGCGCATAACCTCTGCCACCATCTGCACAATGCCACTATTGGTTCTACGACGTCGCGAGGCAAATATGGTCGAATTACCACTGGAATCAGACGTTGCAGCATAACGTGATAGTCATGTGTCTTTAGACCAACAAACTTGTGTTGCACCTCGTCCACTGCTCCAGTTATAGTAGCTGCATACGTGGCCGGATAACGAACGCCCTTAAACCAGTGAAATACAGAACGTCTAAGTGTCGGCTTCACTGTGTACGGTGCAGCTGGCATCTTGTTGTACACTCCTTTCCTATCCCTCCTCAACCACAAGGGACGACGTAGATTCATTGATTCCAAATCTTTGCGCGCTTTGGGAGTATCTTTAGTCTTGAACTTAATACCGAGAATTGTTCCCACCACGCTGTCGCACACATTCTTTTCTATGTGCATCGCGTCCAAGTTGTTCCTCAGCTTCAACTTCGACCAGTAAGGGAGTTCAAAGAATATACTCTTGTGATCCCAATAGCTCAGATCATGTGGAGGAATTGGATTGCATTTCTTTACATCCGCGTCGTTAGTCAACACACCAAAGTCGAAATAGCTCAACCTCTCTAAAATCTCTTCGCCCGACCAACTACGGGGTTTAGGATTGTTCTCTACCGTCCCGTCGAAATGAGCTTCATCCTGTCGCCAAGGGTGGTCGTGAGGGAGCCATCTACGGTGACCCAAGTAACACACCTTCCCTGCGTGCCAACTAGAGTTCACGTCGTCCAAACATATAGGACATCCATTATATCCTTTTGTCCTGCACGCTGCCAACATCCCATACGCTGGAAAATCGCTGATCGTCCACATTACGGCAGCCCTCATCGTGAACATCGTGTCAGTGAATTTGTCATAAGTTGGGACTCCATTTTCCCACAACAGTTTCAGCTCGTCGATCAAAGGTCTGAGGTAGACATCTAAGCACTTCCCTGGAGATTTAGGACCTGGAATTAGTACAGTAAGGAAATTAAATTCCTTGTTCATGCACATCCACGGAGGCAGGTTGTACGGCATCAGAATTACTGGCCAAGTGCTTACGGCGGAGCTATTACTTCCCCAAGGATTGAATCCGTCTGTAGATAGGCCGAGTCTAACATTTCTAACCTCTGCAGCAAAGTTTCCGAATTCTCTGTCGAAATGTTTGAAACCCTCCCCATCCGCGGCGTGTCGCAGGACATCGTCATCTATTCGCTTTTCTGCGTACCATCGCATCGCCTCTGCTGTGTGTAGAGACATGTACAGGCGCTGCAATCTGGGAATCAAGGGAAAATATCGAACAACTTTCACAGGAATTCTCTTTTTCGAACTCTTCCTATTCACCTGGAATCTGCACTGGCCACATACGGGACAATAGTCCAAATCTTTATACTCTTTGTAAAATAGCACACAATCATTCGGACATGCGTCAATTATCCTGTACTTTAGGCCGAGGCTGCTCAAGATATTTCTAACCTTATAATGAGATTTAGGAAGATTGTGATCATCAGGAAGCAACTTACATATTTGCTCCTGAATTTCGTCAAAAGCACTGACTGACATTTTGTGCTTCACTTTTATCTTCATTTGCTCCATCACATATTGCAACACATTCTCTCGACATCCAGGGAACACCGGGGTCTGCGCTTCAAGTAGCATCCGGTTGTACTTATCCATCTCACTGGTGTCAGTGGCCAAGCTAGCAGCGGGGAATGTGTCATCATGCTCATGAGTGGTACTGTAACCTCCGTCTTGGTGTTGGTGTCCACTATGACTAAATCCCGGAAACGCATCATGGACCAAATCTACAGTTGGATTGCAAGCTGGGGGTCCGGCACCACTGCCGCTGGATGAGGCACCATGGTAACTGTACCCTGAGCTGAAGTCTGCTGCGCTGAACTCTACTGCTTCACCATGCTCGCTCCATGTAGTGTAACTCCACATCATACCATTTTCGTACAGGTGTTGCACCATAACATTAACCTCCGCATACTGACAATTAAGACATTTCTGGCACGGACACCTGAAACGCTTCTTTCCATGACCATGTTCTATCGCAAAATTCACAAATTCGCTAATTCCATCCATATACCGGACATCACATCTATTCTTTAACTTCATCCAACTCTTGTCCATACTGCTACAAAATATGCAAAAAAAAATAATTATTACATATATATATATTAGTCCATTAATTTACCATTAATTATACGTACTCGATCTACATCGATCCATCAAATTACGTACGTAATTTAATCTGTATATATAGCTAATTAACATTCATGCATGTATGTACGCACGTACGGTTTCCCTAAATATATATATATTTAATCATGCAAATTTTAACTGCCTACGTACGTACCTGCTGGCCTTCTCGATATCTGCAGTTAATTAAGCTAGCTAGTGATCGAACACCGGAGATCCGATCCTTTAATTAATTTCTAGCCCCGGCCTAGCCTAATCCGGCCTTCTCCTTCTCCTTCGATCTCAAAAATTCCCCACGGGAGAAAATATAATGGAATGATCGAAGCTAAGAGAGTTTGGCATGGCCTATATATATATAATGCTTCACTTAGACGACGGAGGTGTCGGTACGTCGTTTAAGTGGAACTTACACCACGACGTGTCGGTCCGTTGTCCAGGTGATCACTTCTCCGTGGTCCAAGTCACACTTAGACGACGGAGAATTACATCTCCGTCGTCTAAGTGTTACTTGGACCACGGAGATTTCTCCGAGGTCCAAGTAACACTTAGACGACGGAGATGTAATTCTCCGTCGTCCAGGTGATAACCTGGACCACGGAGAAGTCTCCGAGGTCCAGGTTCTTACCTAGACGACGGAGAAATTTCACATCCGTCGTCTAAGTGTTACTTGGACCTCGGAGATTTCTCCGTGGTCCAAGTAACACTTAGACGACGGAGAATTACATCTCCGTCGTCTAAGTGTGACTTGGACCACGGAGAAATCTCCGAGGTCTAAGTGTAACTTAGACGACGGAACTAATACTGTTCCGTCGTCTAAGTCCTCTTTTCTTGTAGTGTAGGGTGGGTACGGGATTTGTCCACGACCTCCGACTCATCTACGGGAGGTTCGGGGCAGCGGAGAAGGAGTCAGGCAGTGGCGGTCGAAGCAGCCATTCAAAAGGCTCGACTGGCACGAGAGGAGAATGAGTCAATGTGGCGAAGACTTGACGAATAACAAGAACAAATAGCCCACCTCATCTTCCTCATGAACCAAAATCGAGAAGTATGTCAACCTCCTCCGAACCCACACCCCGACGACAACGACCGACTGGAGGCGGAGGACCCGGCGGCGCATCTGCTCCTCCAGTGTATTAGCTAGCTAGTTAATTATCGCGTTTCTTTATTTCCGAGTTTTGAACAATATTATATAATTTTTATGGGTTTTTAATTTGGATGTGTATGTACAAATTAATTAATTATTTAATTAATACATTAATTAATATTAAAAATTTAGTTTAATTAATTAATTTCGACTTTTTTTCATTATTTAAATTAAATTAATAATAAATTAAATTAATAAAATTTAATTTCAATTTTTTTTTAAAATTAAATATTCACTTGGACGACGGAGATTATGTTCTCCGTCGTCCAGGTGCACAAACCCTAAACCCTAAACCTAACCCCTAACCCCTAACCCCTGCCCCCTGCCATTCTCCGTGGCCCAGACTTTCACCTGGACGACGGAGAATTAGAGTTTCCGTCGTCCAGGTTACAACCTAGGCCACGGAGAAGCTAACATTCTCCGTGGCCCACGTGTTCACCTGGACGACGGAAACTCTAATTCTCCGTCGTCCAGGTGAAAGTCTGGGCCACGGAGAATGCTAGCTTCTCCGTGGCCCATGTTGTTACCTGGACGACGGAGAATTAGAGTTTCCGTCGTCCAGGTGAACACGTGGGCCACGGAGAATTTCCGCGGTCCAATTGAACTTGGACCACGGAGAACGAATTCTCCGTCGTCCAGGTGCTTGGACGACAGTACTTGGAGCACGGACCTTGGACGATGGAGATTCCGTCGTCTAAGTGCTTAGACGACGGAAAATGTCACCTAGACGACGGAAAGGGTCCGTGGTCTAGGTGCATTTTTCTTGTAGTGGCTATGTTAAACATGATTATAAGGTTGAGAAATCCGTATGGGAATCGGTGCCCATGGTATATTATTTTGGAAATTGAGATGTCATTTGAAGTATTCTCTTTTGTACAAGTTTTAGGTATCCTACATTTTTAGGGAAAATTATGTCAATTTTTTTTAGAAATTCATGATATCCATTTCAGGCAAGAGTGCCAGAAATGGCCGCCGAGGAAGTCCCGCGCATGCAGGCACCGAACTCGAGGTTGACGCTGGAAGAGTTACCTCCACTGCCCTTGGAGACTGAGATCGCTATTGCTGATACAATTTTCAGCCGCCGACCTAGGAAAGAGGTTTGAGGCCTCAGACGGGATGTCCATCGAGATCCGAGTCAGGTTTCGGCGATGAGGCGATCAAGTAACGCAGCGGCCGAAGAGTGAGTCTGAGTGGCCGAGGTGCAGGCTCAAGCGGTTGAATCACAGGCTCAAGCAATAATCACACGGACTCATGCATTACAGGAGAAGCTGGATAAGTTACTCCACAAAACAAAATACACAACTTAGACAGCGAAGGAAATATTCGTTGCCTAGTTTGGATGCTTAGATGACAAAAAGTGTTCGTCGTCTAGGTGTAACTCTGAGACGATGATAAATTTTCGTCGTCTATTTGTGACTCTAAGACGACGACATATTTTCATCATCTAGGTAGAACCCTAATAAGACGATAAAACTATTTACTTCATCTTACATAGCATTATACGATGAAAATTTTTGTCGCCTAATTCAGTAAATTTTCTTCGTCTAGGACTTTAGATGACGAATATCGTTTTGTCGCCTAAGATATCACTTAGGTGAATAAATTTTATGTTTCATCTCCTAAAATCTTGGTCTACGGCACTTAGGCAACGGACTTTAAGTGATGAAATTTTCGTCGCCTAAGTACTTTGGCCACGAAAAATCTCACTTAGGCGATGAAAATGCTTCATCACGGAGATGAAGGTAGACAACTCTTATGTTGGCTCCTGTCGTACTGCTTACAGTTTTTTATGGCAGCGTCCTTGTCGTTGTGATGTAACGCTTTAGAAATGCCTTGACGAGTTCTGAGAAGGAACTGAGGGATCGCATATGGAGGCTTGAAATCCAACTCAATGCGTTTCTTGTCAAACTTTCCATGAATAGGTAACAGTATGTCGTGTCGTCATAACCCCTGCCTGTAGTAGCTGATACGCATCAATGTGCAGGAATGGGTTCGTCTTCCCCTTGTATCGTTCGATTTTTACCTTTACCAACGGGTGTCGGCCTCGAGCCATGATATCAACCGAGAATGGCTTGACGCAAACCATCGAGAGTGTACGGCTAAGGTTACTTTCTTTATGTTGTGCTAGCTGGCGGATCATGACCTCTAGTCCGGCAAGTCTAGCCAAAACCTCCATATCTTGGTAATGGTGTTCCGGAGCGACGTTGCGCTGAGTTGGCATCCTTCGATGTTCTACTGGTGTTTTGTCATCATTAATTACCTCGGGCTCGAGGTTGCGTTGTAGTAGCATAAGCATTGAAGGTGGTCCTGCATTCCGCAAATGATCCGGTCGCAAGGGCGAATTGATGATCCCTTTCCTCCTTTTGGTAGGTACGTGGTGGGGTGGCTCATTCCGTGAGTCCCTCGTCGATTCTGATATTAGTTGTCTTTCCTCCAATGCCTTCAATTTGGACTCCGCTTGTATGTACCACTAATGCTCGAATTCTCTCGCCTTCTCGAGCTCGATCCATGCACGTTGTCATTGCCAACTCGTACTTGTGCTCCATTAATACACACTATGACTAACTCCTAAATAAACACTTAGAAATCACTCAAAACATGCAAGCAATTGAAACCCTTTGTTTTAGATGTAGCATTGGTAAATAGGGTATCATTCTTAACCGAGGATCGATGGTGTATGCATGACTACGCTATGGTTAATTGAGGGTTTTATAAGTTGGTTTTTTATAAGCTACGAAAATAAGAACAAAACATGGTAAATAAACACATAGAGGAATCCTAGAATTGTAATATACTTAACTCACAGACAAATAAACAATCAAGAACCCTAAAATTACTAGACATGTTTATATACCAAAAATAAAACACTAAATCTATTTATTTACAAGTGATCATCCCGTCTAATTAACCTAGCCGATTTAATGCTTGAAGACTTTAGTAGACAATGAAATTCTATGATCACTATATTTGAAGTTGAATTGTATTTGAATTGTAGATTCTATGATCTGTTGAAGATTGATGGTCTGACAGACATATCTTCCTCTTCCTACATGAGTAGAGAAATCTTGATCTTTCCATATATTGTATTTCTTGAGCTCCAAGTCATTTTGGCCGAACCTACCATATATTGTAGGATATTTTGATATTCAAATAAGGCACTTATGAGATATACTTGATATTCTTTGATATTCCTCAAATCTTCGACCAATATGCTTGCTTGATTCCTTCATCTTCTTGCCGAATTGCCTGATACTCTTAATACACTTGATATTCTTCTCATATTTTCATATCCAAATTCATCATAATTTGATACATCATCTTGATCTTGTGCTTCCACCATTCCTAGTTGATTAGGAAAGTCTTTACTTAGCTCGTTTATGCTCATTTCCACCTCATTTATTGTTCTCCTTTATTATAAGCCTAAAAACAACAAAGTAAGTAAGAAACAAGAATACTAAAGTAAAAAAAAAGTAAAATGTGGAGAAAAATGCGTTAAGAATCGAGTATAAAATGCATTGATCAAATTCCCCCATACTTGGATTTTGTTAGTCCCTAGCGAAAATTAAGTAAAAGAAAGACTAGAAATAAGAAAACACACAAAACCAACGTTGGAGCTAGTCTCCACGTTGGGAAGAGTTTAAGAAAATAAAGGACTTAGATTTTTAAAACACTTCTAAGCCCTTAGCTAAATTTGTCTCAAAAATTTTCTTAAGTATATGGCGATGGAGTCACAAGATTTCATAGTAAAAAGTTCAAAAATTTCAAGAGATAAGAGAAATATGATCATGTCATAAACAAGTAAAACTTAGAAGAAAACAAGCCACTATAAGTGTCCAAGGTTCCTTTCGATCCATTGCAACTGGTGTTCTGGATCCGAAGACTTTTGTAATTAATAAAGTGGTTTTATGAAGCTGAGAACTTATATGTTTAATTAAACGGAGTAAATGATAGATAGAAAGAAAAATAAAAACATAACTAGCCTTTTATGTGCGTACAACTGGCTCAATCTAAGCAGCTAATTAACAAGTTTGCAAGCATATATAGCTTTGACCATTTGAATTTTACTTGCAAAACTCGATCGATCGATTTGCTAAAGCCAGACTCTTGACCTGTTCCATCGATCGATCTTATTGGAATCGATCATATTTCTCATCAGATCGAGAGATAGAGAAATAACATGGTCACAAAGCCCTAGGTAGGTCTCCCGTACGCGTTCTCCATCGAATCAAATACTAGCGCGCTATTCAATCGCTCTTGAAATTTCACTCCCTCCTCTTTTGTCAATCTCTGCAAGTCCTTTCCAGATTCACACAAAACAAAAACTTCCTTTCTCATGTCTTATGTAATTCCCAATCCCAACCAAACTAGCCTCACCATACACGGAGCATCGCAGTAGTGTTTAGGGTTTAGGTAGCCTGAAACGTCATATATACTGTGAAGTCAATCTCAGGCACCATGTTCATGGTCGTTGCTCTGAATTCTTCGTCGATTGATTTCTGGTATAGACAGCTATATCTTTGTCTCAAAGACCCTTCTAAGACTTAAATATCATTATGAGCCTAGTTCGTCACGTTAATGCCACCGAAACGGGATCATAAGCCATCGTTAATGTTTTGGACTGGAGCCATATGTAGAGATATCGAATTTTAACCAACATGCTCCACAAGCTAGCAATATTTTCAAGCACTTTTCATGCTTAGTTTTACAGTTTACTAACTCATATGACGATTAGACTCCATTGCTTGGTTCTCTAACTTTGAAATTGATCGACGTACTTGTGGGACGTGCGTACCCTTTTAAATCATGTTTACAACGTTGTTTAGTGGACGATCGATCGATGTAATCGAACGTACGTTGGGATCCTATATCACTACTGGAGGAGGAAATCGGGGCGACGTAGAAAGGTCGTCGCCTCGTATGCATTTTACGTCGCCTCGATTTCTTGTGACCAAAACGACGTCGCCTCGTCTTGTCGCTTCAGATTCATCACGCCACCATTGGGGCGACGTAGATACAATATACGTCGCTTCGTTTCAGATCACGTGACGTAAATAATACTACGTCGCTTCAATTGAAGCGACGTAGATTGATCACGTCGCTTCAACTTAGGCGACGTATATTGATCAATCTACGTCGCTTAATTTTATTTATTTTTAATTTATTTTTCTTTTTTTAAACCATTAAGGCGACGTACATTGATCAATATACGTCGCCTCAATTTATTTAATATTTATTTTATTTTATTTTTTAATAACTGAGGCGACGTACATTGATCAATGTACGTCGCCTAAATTTATTTAATATTTATTTTATTTTATTTTTTAATAAATTAGGCGACGTATATTGATCAATGTACGTCGCCTAAATTTATTTTATTTTATTTTTTTAATAAATTAGGCGACGTACATTGATCAATGTACGTCGCTTCATTTATTTAATAATTTATTTTATTTTATTTTTTAATAAATTGAGGCGACGTACATTGATCAATCTACGTCGCCTCATTTATTTAATAATTTATTTTATTTTATTTTTTAATAAATTTCGGCGACGTATATTTATCAATGTACGTCGCCTTATTTATTTAATTTTTATTTTTTTTAATTTTTTAATAAATGAGGCGACGTAGATTGATCAATTTACGTCGCCTTATTTATTAAAAATTTTCATTTTTTTTATTTTTTTAATAAATGAGGCGACGTAGATAGAACAATATACGTCGCCTCATTTATTAAAAAATTAAAAAAAATAAAAATTAAATATTATTGTACCAAGTCACGACCTATCGCAATTTACAAACACAAAAACGTATTCAAATTGCAGATACGCATTCAACCAAAAAAATGCATTCAATCACAAATCAAAACGTTAAAAGTTTATACAAATCAAGTTTACACAAATCAAGTTTATACAAATCCTATATACAGTTTACGAGCCGGGAGGTGGTGGAGGAGCTTGCGGTTGTTGATTCGCAGCCTGGAATGATCGCATCATGGCCTCCATTTCTTGCATCCTTTGGGCGATCGCACTCGCTTCCGCTATAGCCTTCTGCGCCACCTCGCTTGATCTGCGCGCCGCCTCTTTGGCTTCATCGATCTCCTTTTGCATTTGAATTTGGCGTTCCTGGTTTACCCGGGCCCCTCCTCTCGGTTTGGGGTCGCGTGTGAGAGCGCGCCCCACCCCTGTAACGTCGAACAAGAACAAATATTAGTAAACTATATCGTAAACCAAAATGAAGCAAAACGTAAATCGAGATATGCATCGACGGAATCGTTTTGGAGATTTATTACCTCTTATAGAGGTCCCGTGCCTTGAACCTACCTCTTCCTCTATGATATTTATTTGTGTATCAAGAGGAAGAGGCTGGGGTTGGGAAACCTCTTCGCCGTCAACTGGGCCCGCAGCACTATCTTGTTGCGACAAGACTTCATCGAGTCGACGCTTCACTGCCGCCTGCTCAATTAAAATAGATAAAATAAATAATATTACAATTTAGTATACAACAATAATTGAAATAACGTAACGTGAACCTATTTGAGCTTACCACTTTCTCAGCCGCATTCCTCTCCGGCTGGTATACGTTAATCCACGTCTGGACGGCGGGCGCTGGATGACCCTCCTTCTCCAACACCTCGCTTCGGTACGAGAGGGCGAGGGATCCCGAATGGTGGTTGATCTGCTGCTCCTTGTTCTTGTTTCGGTTCCCTCGGTTCCGTTCGCACAATCGCTGCCACACACACACAAAAATCATTTTAAAATAAGAACAGATAAACATGCATATTGTTCGAACGTTTGACCAAAACTGTAGGTTCGTTTATGAAACTCACCAAATAAGCAGGGTCTTCGAAGTGGGCTTTTAACCACGCCCATTGGTCTTCCCTCCCGAGAAACTCGGCCGGAGTCTCCTGGCTGACGTGGAGATAATGTTGATGGCAATCGTACTTCCAATCCTTATAGATTGTTTGCGCCGTCCTATCAATGAAGTTCCACATCTCCACATCAGTCGCCGGGATGTCGTAGTTCGTCTAGCACAACACATTTAAATTCCGTTATGTAAAAATTATATTTACATTTACTACAGGTATGTAAGTAAGCTCGGAGTCCAGCAAGTATACCTCAAGACTCCGGCCGACGATATCGCGATGCAAATCGCTAAGTCCCAAGAAGCTAGATGCAAGCATTGGAACTTTTCCGCGGATGATGCTACCGATGTCTCGGCACATCAGACTCCGCATTTCCCTCGTCGCCGGCCCCGCATGCCTCGTAGAGTAAGCGACTTGTAGTCGCCTATTGTTGTTCATCCGAACGAGGTACTCCGTCTTCGTCCCGACAACGACTCCGCGCTGTTCCGTCGTCGGGTCTCCGGTTGCCATGTCGACCATGTCGGGGAGTTTGGTCTTCTTGCACCGGATGCTGAGGGCGGGAGGGTGCTGTGACGCCGTAGTGGCGTCGCTGCTGTCATCCGCTCCTTGCGGAATCGCATCCTCAAGTGGAGGGGCGGGCGTTAAAATGGGAGCTCCTGCAATCGACGGGGTCGCCGATTGTCCCGTGGGGCAACCAGACCCGGAAGCCCCATCTCGGCTGAATGCTCGCCACCCCGCCTCCGCCGCCTCCGCAGCTGCCGCCTCCGCAGCTGCCGCCGCGGCCGCCGCTTCCGCTTCACGACGCTGCATCAACGCTTTCCTCCTCTTGTATGCAGTATCTCCGGGAGCCATTCTTTTATTACTAAACTGTTATTTTTAATTAGATGTTAAACTCGTTTGTACTTCTATAATGCTTATCATCACATATAAACATTCATGCTTATCATCACATATACGCATATGTTTTCATTATCACAAAACACATTCGAAATCATCATCATCACAAAACACAATACTTACAGGAAGCTAGATTGAAAACACATTCGGAATCATTATCACAATACACATTCGGCACAGTATAAAACACAAAGCAATATAGCTTATCAACACACAAACTACGGATTGCATTCACTCACATGTTTGAATTCAAACTAATGCCTTAAAATAAGCAAAACAATTGATGAATTCACAATCAAAAACTGAGGCTTGAAATCAACAATTGCGAAAATACCAGGGAAGGGATTCTTACCCAACAAGTGGCACTGCTTGTGAAGTAGACGAAGTATTGTGTTCAAGAAACTCGCAGGCTGTGATTACAATCGGCTCAGCAGACAAAACCTAACACCGAAAATCAACTTCGCGATGAGTAGTGAGGAACAATAAACTGACAAAGTATAAAACACATTCGGAATCATCATTATCACAATACACATTCGGCACAGTATACAAACACTACTCTACAAGATAGAAGTAAATGGTATCACAATTCAATCCCAAACTTTTTCAGTCTTGAACAGAATCCCTTTTCGATACATAACCTCACTCTAACTATTCTCTACTTCAACTGAATCAAACCCAAACTTTAAAGGCACAATGTCAATTATCTTCCTATCCTTGTAAACTAGCTACAGCCATATAAAATAAAAAGCCGTCTTGATCACAACCAAATCAAACCAGATCAAACAACTCATTAACTCAACTACCAATCATTTCCAGCAACAACAGTAGTACAGTACATTGAAACCAAATACAGTACATTGAAATCTAACTCACTATCCTCCATTAATTAATACACAGAACCAGCTTCCCTATCTAGCTCTGCAGCAACACTACTGCCCCTTGAAACTCATGATCGATCTAACCACCAGACAATGACATCTCGGTTCCCCCCCCCCCAATTGAGAA
Organism: Geum urbanum; assembly: GCA_946800695.1. NCBI lineage: Eukaryota > Viridiplantae > Streptophyta > Magnoliopsida > Rosales > Rosaceae > Geum > Geum urbanum. The sequence goes on along the minus strand of OX327010.1, from coordinate 39,711,441 downwards.
ACACCCAATTCGTCAAAACAACATAACTTCATTTCATACCAAACATGCTCACGGTATTACTCAAAAATGCTCACGGTATTCAATTCAAAATAATGCTCACATATAGGCAGTAAAGTACACACAAACTTTATGCATCTATATGCTTCATTGGATGACCTATTCTATTCATAAACACCAAACACAATTCAATGACATAGATAAGACGAAGTGAGACCAGTCCCTAGCTCAATTACTCATTCATACACACAATTTGGTCGGCAGCACTAAAGCATTCGGCAAAGATGATTTGTTCAAAATGACCACCTGATTGAAAATTATTTTGACTGGAGGAAACTCACATAGCAACAGAGATACACTAGTGATTATATGTAAAAGCCAGACTCTCATTACCGAGAAAGAAACCTATCAAGAATATAACATTGCAGTAACGCATCATCTTAACTCAATCAAAATGAAATCTTGAAATAGGAAATATGAGTGATCCCCTAAAAACAGTAAAAAGTCTGATACCATGATCTCAAAATTAACTTACAGATAAAAAAAGATATATTTGAAGAGAGACAAGTGCTGATACAAAACTGGGATCGATGCCAAATTACCTATCTAGTACTACGATTTCTCTTCTCGAATAATTTGATCAGATTGAGTAGTGTTCACCAGCACAATCACCGAACCTGTGAACAATGAAAGCACAATCAAGAAGATGGTTTCGAAATGAAGTTACTGAAATAGAATGAGAATGGAGAGACAGTGAGAAAAGAGAGAGAGAGAGAGAGAGAGAGAGAGAGAGAGAGAGAGAGAGAGAGAGAGAGAGAGACGAACTTGTGATTGCAGAGATTAGGGAGGGGGAGGAAGAAGATGGTTTCGGGATTAGGGATTAATTAGGGATTTGGGTTGAGATGGAGGAGTTTAGATGAGGATAGGTCGATTAGGGGTTAGGGATTTCTGGGTTATCGATTTGGGGGCGCGGCGCGAGGAAGAAGAAGAAGATTGGACGAAATGAAAAGAAGAAGAGAGAAACTGTGATTCTGGGATTATAAAGCCAACGAGGCGACGTATATTGGAATCTATGTCGCTTCGATTAATAAATGGCAATGAGGCGACGTCGATTGATCAATCTACGTCGCCTCAAGGGATTTAATTTATAATTAAATTAAATAAACTGACGCGACATAGATTGATCAATATACGTCGCCTGAAGGGATTTAATTTTTATTTTATTTTTGAATAACTGAGGCGACATAGATTGATCAATCTACGTCGCCTCAAGGGATTTAATTTATAATTAAATTAAATAAACTGAGGCGACATAGATTTATCAATATACGTCGCCTCAAGGGATTTAATTTTTTTTTATTTTTGAATAACTGAGGCGACATATATTGCTCAATATACGTCGCCTCAGTTTATTTAATTTAATTATAAATTAAATAAACTGAGGCGACATAGATTGATCAATCTACGTCGCCTCAAGGGATTTAATTTATAATTAAATTAAATAAACTGAGGCGACATAGATTGATCAATCTACGTCGCCTGAAGGGATTTAATTTTTATTTTATTTTTAAATAACCTGAGGCGACATAGATTGATCAATCTACGTCGCCTCAAGGGATTTAATTTTTTTATTTATTTTTGAATAACTGAGGCGACATATATTTCTCAATATACGTCGCCTCAGTTTATTTAATTTAATTATAAATTAAATAAACTGAGGCGACATAGATTGATCAATCTACGTCGCCTCAAGGGATTTAATTTTTTTTTTATTTTTGAATAACTGAGGCGACATAGATTGATCAATCTACGTCGCCTCAAGGGATTTAATTTTTTTTTTAATTTTTGAATAATATGAATTTAGTAACTATGCTTTAAAGAAAATACGAATTTGATCGTATACATACATTATGCTTTAAAGAAAATACGAATTTAGTAACTATGCTTTAAAGAAAATACGAATAACTATGCTTTAAATAAAATACGAATTTAGGTTTCAAGAATGTAATAATATTAGTTTAGTCCTCCTCTTCTTCCTCCTCCTCCTCGTCCTCGTCTTCGTCCTCGTCTTCGTCCTCGTCCTCGTCCTCCTCCTCCTCCTCTTCGTCCTCGTCCTCGTCCTCGTCCTCCTCCTCGTCCTCCTCCTCCTCCTCGTCCTCGTCTCCTTCTTCGTCCAAAAGTAGTTGAAAATCTGGGTAAAATTGTATCACCGTGGGAGTGTCCTCTTGGTAAGGCTCGAAGATATGATCTTCTGTACGCGATATGTTTTCATCTATGGCCAGAACTTCGGCGCTGTAGACATTGCGGTGCGACATCTCTTGTACTACCTTCCAAGTACCACCAGCCTTTGGATCGTCTATGTAGAATACCTGTTTTGCTTTGGTTGCAATTATGAAGGGTGAATCCTCATAGTAACTGTTGTTTGTATTCACTGATATCAGTCCATGATCTTTTATAAGGGTGTCAAGATCTTCAGGGTCCTCGGAGTTGTGCCATGTGCACTTAAACAACACCACTGGCATACGGCCTGCATATAATACTTCGACCACGTAGTTAACATGGCCGTAGAACTTGGATGAACCCATGTCTATCATGACACCGCTGTTTTGAGTCACGGTTCTTTGATCTCTATCAAACGATGTGAACTTGACACCGTTCACATAACACGACTTATAAACCCGACATTGCTGAGGTCCTTGAGCTAATGATTTTATTCCTGCAACCAAGCTCGGATCCGAGTTTTTTTCTTTAAGGGACACCTGAGAGATAAGTGTTAAGAGGAGTTAAAGATAAGTGTTATAAAACCTGCAAAGAACCTTACAAGAATTAATAGGCATATGTACCCATGTTAAGAACCATCGAAGAAAACTCCTCCTCCGCTGCCGGTCGTCGAAATCTTCACCATTTTTAGCCTCGAACCTTCTGAGATGTTCTTCTAGGTAAGGTTTGACTTCGTCTGTTTCCACCAAGACTTGCCAGTGAGCCTCAGCAGTCTCTGACTCAGTCAACCTGAACTGGCGACGAGTCTCGATAATATCTGGTCTTACTAAGAGTGAAACACAGCTGACATTCCACCCAGATATGGAAGTGTCGATATCTTCGTTGTCCATCCGTCTGAGATAAGCCTTACAATACGTCACCGACTCATGTACGAGGTACTGTTCAGCAATACTACCTTCCGGGTAACGTGTATTCCTCATTGACTTTTTATATTTTCCTAATTGCCTGCAAAAACACCACTCAAGATTAGTACAATATTTTCATAATTTCCGACATATTACACAAGATTAGTAGGAATCAATATTAGTACAAACATATTTTCCTAATATTAGCAATAACAAAAAACTTTACCTTTCAATTGGATACATCCATGTATAGTGTACTGGACCTGTAAGGAATACTTGTTCGGGCAGATGAACCATAAGATGAACCATAGATGTAAAAAAATGTGGAGGAAATATGAGCTCCAAATTGCAGAGAATCATCACTATCTCAGTTTCCATGTCACGCACAACCTCCTTCTTAAGCTCCCTACTGCATAGTTGACGAAACCAATTTGACAGTGCTATCAATGGCTTGACAACGTTTTCTGGCAGGAACCCTCTTATAACCACAGGCAGAAGACGTTGAAGCAAGACATGGCAATCATGCGTCTTCAATCCATAAAACTGTGACTGGGAACTTATTTTCACCTTACTTCTCAAACTACCTGCATAACCAAGAGGATACTTAACATCCCTGAACCACTGGAACACATCTTCTAGATCATCCTTTTTAACTAAAAAAGGTGCATGAGGAACTTTCCCCGTAGCCAAGTCACCTGCTCTTTGCCACTGGTTTTTTCGCATATTCCTCTTCTTCAAAGCAGCGCGAGCTTTTGAACCATCCTTAGACTTCGATTCAATCGAAAAAATGGTTCCAAGGATGTTGTCACACACATTTTTTTCAATGTGCATGACATCTAGGCAATGTCTGATCTTCAATGATGACCAATACGGCAGCTTCCAAAATATGCTTTCGTGAGTCCAACACTGTCTGTTATTCGGATTGTACGGCACCTTCAAGTCTTCATGTTGGCTAAGAATAGGGTAAACGTTTGACCTAACGTCCTCCAAAATTTCATCTCCACTCTTACGATAGGGTCTTCCGCCAAACTCCTCCTTCCCGTTAAATGCCTTGCTCAATCTCCAAGGGTGATCCTGGTGGAGCCATTTTCGATGACCTTCATAAACTATCCTCCCACATATATGCTCTGAAGTTAGCTCATCTAGACAGATTGGACATGCCTTGTACCCTTTCACAGTTGACCCCGCAAGCATCCCTAAACCTGGAAAGTCGCTAATAGTCCACATTACCGCTGCCTTCATCAAGAATACCTCATTGTCTACTCGATCAAAAGTATGGACTCCAACGACCCATAAATGTATTAGCTCCTCGATCATCGGCTCAATGAGTACACTAAGGCACTTTCCGGGAGATTTAGGGCCTGGAATCAACACTGATAACATGTTATATTCCTTCTTCATGCACATTGATGGTGGTAGATTGTACGGCATCACAACAACGGGCCATGTACTATGCAAAGTTCCCATTGTTCCGAATGGATTGAAACCGTCTGTTGCTACTCCAAGGCGCACATTCCTGCAGTCCCGTGCAAAACCTGGAAAAAATCTGTCAAAATGTTGAAACGCTTCTCCGTCAGCTGGGTGGCTGAGGCTACCAGCCACGCATATCCGCTCCCCCAGCCATCGCATATGCTTGGCAGTGTGTGGGGACATAAACAAGCGCTTCAACCTTGGTGTTAGAGGGAAGTTACGAATTATTTTTTTGGGAATATCATTCGTATTTGGCTTATATCTTTCAGAATAACACACTGGACAAATCCTCTCGTTTACGAGCGCCCCCCTGAACAACACACAGTTAAACTCACACGCATCAATTCTTTCGTAACCCAGTGAAAGATCACTCAAGATTTTTTTTATTCTCGAGTATGAACAGGGGAATGTGTGCCCTTTAGGAAGAAGTTTATTAATGTAAATACATAAAGAGTCAACACTTGTGTCCGACCATCCATTTTCATTTTTCATTTCCATTGCATCTAATATAGCACTCAAAACAGTTTCCTCACTGCCTTCATATAATGGGGTCTGTGACTCCTTCAATAATCTATCGTACTTTTCATAATCATCGTCTACCATGTCATTGAAGTTCATGCCCGAATTATCTTCCACAAATTGTTGGGGTGCATCTGCATGGTATCCAGGATAATAGGGATATGCATCATGTAGAATCTCCAACTGCGGGTTCACTGAAGGACCGGCACCACTAGAAGGACCGACTCTGTCTTGAAGCCACTGTCTTCGTTGACTGAGCATTGCCGGTTCACCAGAAACTTCCCCGTGAAGGTGCCAGATTGTATAAGTAGGACTCATACCACTGTGTGATAAGTGATGATACATGACATCCATAGTAACCTTGAACGGACCGTTCTTACAACGTTTGCACGGGCAGAAGTAATAATCGGCTCCGTTACTATGTAGCCGGGCAAAATTCATGAACTCGAATATGCCGTTGATGTACCTTGGATCAGCACGATGATATGTCATCCAAGTTTTGTCTGGGAGTCCGTCCATGTTTCCTGTCAACATAAACAATCAATATGAACAAAGTTACCACGCCACAGTTGCGATTCAACCAAAACCCCACACTTCTTCGCCTTATGCCTCCGGGTTGGGTCCTATCCCCTTCAGGGGAACACGACATTTGTCAACACTTTTGCACCCATGCGTTTCAGCTCCAGTTTAAGGAAATTTCGGCAGCATCTCCCTACAGTTCCCCGAGTGCACACATATCTAAACAACCTAATTTGCACTCGGGGAACATTTAAAGGAGACACTGTCGAAACCATATCCCAAAACTGAAACTGAAATCACACGAATAACAAAAGGATCAACAAAGTCATGATCACCTAAAGTGTCCAAAAATGGGACAATTCGAGAATCAACAACTCAACTCGATCAACTAGATGAGTTGTTGATTCTCAAACGGGAGTTCTAAGTTGATAAACACCACAATTATATATAGCCATAATACTAATAACACTACTAATTAAGGCTCGAATACACATAATCTACACTAATCATCAATTAATTTCACTAAATTTAACCAAATTTCAAACATTAATCATGAACCCATAACATGATTTATCACAATTCAATGCTTAACACACTAAAACTACAACATAACACCAAATTCAATTCAACTTCAAACATTTCACCAAAACTTCAATTTCACTTCTAATCATCAATAAATTTCACTAAACTTAACCAAATTTCAAACATTATTCATGAACCCATAACACAATTCAATGCTTAACACACTAAAACTACAACATAACACCAAATTCAATTCAACTTCAAACATTTCACCAAAACTTCAATTTCACTTCTAATTTAACATATTATGGTCATAAAGAGGGTTAAAGAGATACAAATCAAACTAACCTTACTCAAGAATCAAATCAATGGCAAGAACAACCTTCTTTCTCAATTTCCTCTAATTTCTCCCCAAAATCGCCCAAAACAGCTGCAGAACGAAATGAAACTGTTTTTCTAAACTTTTCACTTTATGAACGGGTTGACTTTAAGAAGAAGAGTAGATCCAGATTTTAAAAAAACTAGGCGACGTAGATTGATCAATCTACGTCGCCTCGTTTTCTTTCCAAGTGACCAAACTAATCTACGTCGCTTCGATTCAAAACGAGGCGACGTAGATGGATCAATCTACGTCGCCTCGTTTTGAATCGAAGCGACGTAGATTAGTTTGGTCACTTGGAAAGAAAAACTAGTCGCCTCAGTTTTTTGAAGCGACGTACTTCAATATACGTCGCATCAATTTTTTAAGCGACGTACTTTTTATCAAAGGAATTTTACGTCGCTTCGTTGAAAATCGGAGCGACGTAGAAATGTAACTACGTCGCCCCGATTCCTTCCTCCAGTAGTGTATATACTCGAGTAACTCGAGGACTTGGCATTGGGTTTTATTGCTTAAGTGATCAATAATTCTTTCATAATCGTATTATATTGAAAGATCGGACAAACCGTGTATGACTTTCATCTAATATCATGAACATGGAATTAAATAGTTTTTTTCTTTTCGATAGATATGGAATTAATTAGTACGTTGATGCATTTAGTTCGACCTCCTTATAGTCTCATACACAACCACTTTTCATTTACAATGTGGTGTACTAATGCAGCACTAGAAAAAGCTGAGATGACTGGTTCACGTACTAAAGATTCCTCATTTCGTGCTCTTAATATTTTCATTCCTCTCATTCACTTATGGCAACAGATATCAGGGCTGGACATTGTCGCACTCTACAATGGTCCTAGCTACAATGTTTTGGCAATATCCTTTGTCTAGCTAGGCATGTAGGCTGTGAAAACTGAGATGCTACTCTGAGCAAACAGGACAAACCACATGCAACAGCTCTTGTTAGCGAGGAAGAGAGAGGGATGAGAGTGCAAAAAGGGCAACCCAACGGGATTCTCAGTAGTTTAGGTTTTCTTTTTTTGTATTTGAAAAAAAGAAGACAAATATAACATCTTTAATTAGATCACAGCCCTCGGTTTTCAATCTAACAAGGTACTGACCGCTCATTGTAGCAGCCAATGGGGAGCTTTCAATTTTAGAGATAGAGATAGGAGGTCATGCCTTTCATTTTCCTCCGAAGGCTCAGTAGTCGTGGTACTTTTTTTCAGAATTAAGGGACCATGCAAAAATATATATATATATATATATATATATATATGGACTGGCGTACCAAACCCTGAATATATATGGACCGTCGTACCACGTACCGGAGTATGCCCAAGTCCCTAAACAATATATCCTCCACCCCAAACACACACATACACATTTTGATGAAGATGCAAAGAAGAATGCTACGTTTCTCAAAGTATCATAGTTCAATCGATCAATATATCAAACCCTACATATATTCTTTGATATTCTAAACTTGCAGTACTAGGGAGTTATTTTTGTTCGATTTTATTAAAATAAAAATATAATCAATATATATTGCCAATAAACTAGTACGTACGAAGTACTCCCTTTGAATGAAAATTAATTTAGAATACACTAAATTTACTGTTTGGTTACTCGATCTAGAGATCTCTCATTTCCTTAAATTAATCTGGTTAATTACTTGATCTCTCATTTTCGGTCCTTGTGCATGTTTTGTATTACTAGCTAGCAGTTAACACTTGCAGGGAATGGAAACTGATAGAACCCTAACTTGCTAGCTAGTTTGTTGAAATTAATTAAACATGGGTAGCTAAGCTTTGATGAACTATTTGAATATATAGATAACGTTAGGACCGATGAGTGCCTAAATAACAGATCATCATAGCCAAGTTGAATTACGTTTTTTTTAGAGTAATTTTGTCTCGTGACAATTGTTATGGAGGATTGCATTGCCCCATTTTCAATCCAACAATTCAAATCAAATTGCATATATCTCTTTCCAACGAGGATTAATCTTATTCGATCTCTTCCTAAAGCAGTGACTAGTGTGACACGGGCTTTGCATTTAATGTATATATAGATAGTTCTATATTATTACAGGGCAAGACTCCCAGTATTTCAATTATCCAAAAAAAAATATAAAAAATTCAAAGTAATTAACCAAAGACCCAAACAAGAGTGAACTAGCGTGACTAGTGTATGGAGTATGGCTACGTACATTAGGTACATATTTTGTATGGTTACGTCCCCCCTCCACCCCATCGCTGTAGGTGACATTAAAATGAGGATTTAGGCTCATGACGATATATATCTAGAATTTAATTCTTAACTAGAAGGGTCTCTGCTGAGAGCCTGAGACCTTAGAGCACCTCGACTTGTGCCCTAAACCCTTTTTTTTAACACTAAGCATTAATCAAGTTTCATTAAATAGCTTTTGTAATTAATCTGTATTGTCCAGGTCATAGCTCATGTGTTCATTATGTGTACTGTGCTGCATATATAAGCAGCTCTTTAGCTCTTTCACCGTAAACCCTAGACACACCAACTCATTTCTTATCTTCTTCCTCTCTCTTTCTTTTCCTTTCTCTCTGTAGATCTCAAGCTCCATAACCAGACCTACCACTTTTACCTCACTTCCCCACCCTGAAACAATGAAAGCTTTGCTTTGGATGATTATTCTTTGCAGTCAGTTCATCTCCATTTTTGGGGATAATTGCACTTGCACTTGCCCACCTCCAGATCCCAAGTTCTGTGAGAAGACAAACACCTTGTCTGATTGGCTTAACAGGTTTGGTTTTGCGGGTCTAGCGATCTTTATAACTATCCTTGTGGCATGCTTTTTCACCTATCTTTCCAGGAAGTCGACTAAGTTCACACCACAAGTCGAGGTCTTCTCCCATTTCACCTTTGAAGCTGTTCCGTCAAATGTCCGAAACCGACAATTGGAGGATATCACGGAGAAGACTCTTGCAGTCAACCAAGCTCGCAATACGTACGAAATGGCAATTTCTTCTTCCCAACAGGCGGACACCGACTGGTTCATTACTCATCCCAACCAAGCTGCAAGGGTCCCTCCTCCCCAAGCGGATCAGGTGCCCGACCCTTACCCAGAGGAAAACGGCTCGAAGTTGGGGATGTTCAAACGGGCAACCAGGTTGGCCCTAGAGGTGGAGACTGCGGCAGAGGCTTTAGATGCTGCTGAAAAAGCATTGAAAGAGGCAGCTAGCAAAGTTGGTGTCAAGAGAATTCGGCACAGGAGACATTTAACTATGTTGGATGTGATGGGTATGCGATGGGGTTATGATGAGACTTGTGGCGACAATATGCTCTTTGCCTGGTTCCAGAGACGCTATGTGAATTCGGGGCAGTGGCCATGTTTCTCCAAAACTTGGAGTCTTGCTGTGTGGCTTGGCACATATCTCGCACTGTTTTACCTTTCTATCCAGCTGTTTTACAAGCTGATGGCAGCTGTGTTTCCTGCTTATTTCCCTGAATGGCACTCCAACTTGTTTACTTAGCTAGAGATGGAGGCGATTGGAGATTGAACTCAAGGCTCAAATTTTTTTTAAAAAAATTTGTGTGGCTATTAAGTTTAAGGCTTTAGTAGTTTACTATTTACTCATGTTGTTTTTCTTGTTTTAGCTAGTTGTGTTGTATCTCGATCAGTCATCTTTCATGCATTTTGTTGTTGTATCTCTCGTTTATTAAAATATATTCAGCAGTAGATTTTGCACTAGTTGTTACGTGAGGATCGTTAGTACATGCATGCATGAAAGGTCAAATTAATTAAAGAGCTCCTCCACTAATCTTATCATCTATATGGGCCTAGCTCATGTCACTTGAATCGCAGATTGTGATGATCAAGGAGTCGCATTTGATCGATCGAGTAAAGAGAACTTAGAAGCAAATTTCTGTGAAAGGGCAATACGCTACTTAAGATGCATCGTAGTCTCGTACACACATTACTTGGCCATATTGAGCAAAAATGTATTCAAACCAGCTAGGGATACCGTATATATAGGACCGGAGGCCGAATTGCTGGAAATGAGTGACATATCTACTATCCTCTCTCGACCATATATTTGCATATCAATGACCAATGTACATATACCTACTTAATCACCTCATTACGTACACGCTTAACTTATCAGGACTGTATAATTAAGTCTCACCGCTAACACCAAAGCATAGACCGCCCAAAGAGTAGCAAGTTCGATGACCAACTCGAATCCTGATTCGGAGTCAATTTCGCTCACGCGTCCGAATAAGATGCTATCAGAGAACACTTACTTTGGCAAAAAGGTGAGAACACTTATCCCACATCGAAAAAGTGGTAAGGGCCGGTCGCAACCTCAATCAACTTTATAGGCTTGACAGTTCAGCATTAATGGTATGCGTTCACTACTCTTTTATGCTGCTACTCTATTAAATTTATATCTCGTTACTGACTTAGGCATCAGAGAGTTGAAGGGCGGCACACCCGGTCTTTCCTTAACGGTTGTCATTCTTTGCAACGCGAGCGATTGGTAAGAGTGAGCGTAAATGACCAGTGAAAGCAAACATCTAAATCAATTCCGAGAACGGTCACCGCAAGTGAAGAGCGAAGGTGAACGACAGAAAAAGGAAGAGTAGATTCCGAGAAGGGTCACCGAAAGTGAATAGCGAAACTCAACGGCAAAATCGGAAGAGCGAGTCATCAGTAATCATCCCCGTTTCATTATCAAAAGCTCATAGCAGTTTTGGGTATTAACATTGGCGCCGTCTGTTGAAAACCATACAGGAATTTTTTTCTTCCAACCAAGAAGAAATCATCGAAAGCAAGTCAGGAATCATGGATGCGTTCCTCACACTCGGTATGATGCCAAACATGCGACAAGATATTCTCCACCTGGCCCCGGGTACGGACGAGACTATAGAAGAGCCCGTGCCGGTGCAACGAGCAGGCAAGCAACATGCCACGATAGAACGAGGAGCAACAACGAAAGTTGAAAGGTGCGTCAGTGAAATGGAGCACAAGTACGAGTTGGCAATGCAAAAGTGCATGGATCGAGCTCGAGAGGGCGAGAGAATTTGAGCATCAACAGTACATACAGGCGGAGTCCAAATTGAAGGCACTGGAGGAAAGACAGTTGATATCAGAATCCATGGGGGACTCGCGGAATGAGCCACCCCATCACGTACCTACCATAAGGAGGAAATGGATCATCTGTTCGCCCTTGCGACCGGATCATTTGCAGGATGTAGGACCACCTTTAATGCCTGTGCTACTACAATGCAACCTCGAGCCCGAGGTAATCAATGCTGTCAAAACACCGGCAGAATATCGAAGGATGCCACCTCAGCACAACGTCGCTCCGGAACAACATTACTAAGATATGGAGGTTTTGGCTAGACTTGCCGGACTGGAGGTCCTGATCCTCCACCTGGCACAACTCAAGGAAAGTTACCTTAGCCGTACGCTCCCGGCGGTTCGCGTCGAGCCATTCTCGGCCAACATCATGGCTCGAGACTGACACCCGTTGGTAAAGGTAAAAATCGAACGATACAAGGGGAAGACGAACCCATCCCTGCACATTGACATTCTCGTATTGCCTACGACAGGCAGGGGTTATGACGACACGACATACTATTTTCTATTCATGGAAAGTCTGACGGGTGAAGCATTGAGTTGGATTTCCAGCCTCCCCCTACGATCCATCAACTCCTTCTCAGAACTCGTCAGGGCATTTCTAAAGCGTTACATCACAATGACAAGAAGGACGCTGGCATAAAAAACTGCAAACAGTCCGGCAGGAACCAACGGAAGGGTTGTCTAACGACAGGAGCTAGCCAGCGCAATTATTACATCCCATATATGAAAGAGTGTACGTTGCGTAATTATAGAAATTTTTTTTCTACATATTCGTATCAAAAGATATGTGTTTTTTTCTTAATTTTGTCCCACAATCAATTTAATTTGATTCATCAAATCCACGAAATCCAAGCCCAATAATACCATTGGAACTATATATGCATGATACCGAGATATATATATAATTATAAATAAAAAGCGTTAGCAACGGTATATATAAATATTTATATATGATATTGACTATGTTATCTATTATGAGTATTATGTAAGGTATGAAACTATGAACATCCATAAAATTAGTCTATCAACTAAATTTTTACTTGAATATGTACCTTAATTAGGTTTCCATTCTCAAAAAGAAGTTTTCCAATTCAACATGACTTTGGTACATGCCTTGCAGTCAGTTAAATATCATTTAAAAGTGAATTTCAATTTTTTCTCAAAAAAGAAAGAAAGTGAATTTTGTTTTTTCTCTTCCTATTTTAAAAATTAATTCAATATCACCATATATTTTCCTCTCCGACCGCCTCCCAAACTTCACCATCAACATTAATTCTCCTCTAGTCATCTTCCACGTGGGTGTTCGACTACAAACCTTCCCCCTTGATTAAACCCAGAACAAACCTCACCATCACTGGATATGCGTCTACACTCCGACCATCGCCGTCGCCAAGCCACTCCTGAACGTCATCTTTTTTCATGGCGGGGAGTTCGTGTTCATGTCCACCGCATCAAAACGACATCTGCCAGCGCCTGGCTCAAGAACTCTTCATCATCGTCGTCTTTCCCATTCAAGGGAATAATGTCCATGCATATCAAGAGCCTATTACTTCTGGCCTTTCCGACACTACGTAACTGATTCGATTGACCAAAATCTTACCTGTATCTGATGGCGACATGGATCTTATTGAAAATGAGATCATTGACTTAGACAATATTAATGCCTATAAATAGGAGCTCGAGGAAGAAAATTTTGTCGTATATGATGATGATGATGATGATGAAGATTATGATTCTAAGAATGAAGAATCTGATTAGAGTGAGGAGGAATTCATTGATGAAGATTATGAAGATCGAAGTGATTAATGCATGTGTAAATTATAGCAATCGAATTCAAACATAATTATTTAATTAATTTGTATGCGTACCATTTTGATGGATCGATGGATTGAATTTAGTTTGGTTTAAATTAGAGTATTTTTAATACTTGTCCTGTCTTACAGGTATGATTTTGTGTCAAACAAAAGGATGATGCTTTCCAGTTAAAGAACTAAAGTTAGGCGGCGAAACAAATAAGTTTCTTCATCCAAGTACGGCTTAGACGACGAACCAGTTAAGTTTTGTCGTCCAAGTACGGTTTAGGCGACGAAACAGTTAAGGTTCGTTGTCCAAGTACAACTTAGACGACGAAACCCGCAAAATTGTCGCATGAGTTATAAATCAACCCTAAAACCTAAACCATAAACACTTACACCCTGACCCATAAACACTTAGACGACAAAACTGGTATCATTCATTGTCTAAGTGGACACTTAAACAACGAATTATACCCATTTCATCGTCTAAGATGAACTTCCAATCAAAGAGCACCATCATTTATAGCATCTTAAAATGCAATTTTTCATCAAGAGCATAGAATAAATAATTCTTGGACTGTGAGTGTCGATGGTTCAAAAATCGGAGTTACGGAGATTTATATATCAACGTTTCCGTTTTGTTGAAATTTCGATTTTATAGTCGACTATGCCGATCAAATCCTTAACGAACTTCGTATTTACTGAAAATTCGTTCACTTACATATTATATTATGATGAATATATCCAATGGTTGGTTTTTCTAAATTTAATTTCTTTAATATTGTTGATGAGTAAATATATATACACACAAACACTTAAGTTATACAACATTAGTAGATATATAACAAGTTTGTAGTCTTAAATAAATTTTTATCTAGTTGATAAATTAATTAAGTTGTTACGATAAGACAAACACCCGTAACTTCATAAATGGGTTCACAATTTATTTTTTACGATTGATTCCGTATTTTAACAATTTTTCGCTAATCACTATATTTAATTGATCAAATCCTAAACTAATCCGATCGAATTGGGATAATTTTTTTTAAAAAAATATTGTATAAATGTAATGGTTACAGTTAACGGTTGATTTTTCGTGTTTTATAAGCAACCACCAAAAATTAATTTTACATGTATTTAAAAAAAATATATATATATATATAATTGCATTTAGACGACAAAAATTCCCAAGTTTCGTTGCTTAAGTACCACTGAGGCGACGAACAACAATAGTTTCGTCGCCTAAGTGAAATAGTTAGACGACAAATATATATAATATTTTTTGTCAACTGACCCCAAAAATTTTGCGGTTCATATTTTCGCCTATTTTTTGGGAAATTTCATAATATGGCTTAGGCGACGAAACAACTGTGGTTCATCGTGTAAGTGTACTTAGATGACGAACCTTTTTTTTGTCGCCTAAGAGCCTATATTAGATCGATCGAATTCGATCCCTTTCCAAGAAATTCATAAATTTCCCTAAACTCTCTCTCTCTCTCCCGAAAAAAATTGCTGCAGCCGCCACCTTACCCCCGACGCCATCTCTCTCTCCTTTTTCGATCCCCGGGTCCTCCGCCGCCTCTATCTCCAGCCTCCTCTCCGTCACCTCTTCTCTTCGGCCTCCTATCACAGTACGTACATCTCTCTCTCTCTCTCTCTCTCTCTCTCTCTCTCTCTCTCTCTCCTTATTCTGATTGATGGATATTGATGGATGTTGATGATGATTTATTGATGTTTAGGAGTGCTGTTTCGAAATAAAGTACGTAATCCAATAAAAATATAGGAATGATGAATTAGATGATTTGTATGATGCTTTCCGATTATGATGTTGTTTACTATTTTAGGATTGATTCGTATATGTTGTATCGAATTGGTATGAGAAAGTGATTGATTGTCATTGTATTTCTGGTGATTTGTGTAGTTGTTGGTGAGAGATGTTGTTAGTTGATACGCATCTTTTCAAACATTTAATTAAACACTCAATCAAACACGAAAATAATTAAAACCCTTCTTTGTTGATGTAGCATTGATAAGTAGGGATCGTTCTTAACCGGGGATTGAGGGTGTATGCATAACTATGCTAGGTTTAAATGGGGGTGCAAAGTTGGTTTGTTTAATCTACGAAATTAAAAGACAAAAGATGGCAAGTAAACACACATAGAAATCCTAAGTTCTAACATGCTTCACTCATAGACAAGTAGAAACAATTAAAGAACATAGAAATCATAAACATGCTTACTAGACCAAAAAAAAATCTAAGACTAACATATACAAGTGATCGACTCATCTTTTTACCTAGCCTTTAATAACCTAACCGATTTCATGCAACCTATTTAGGATCTAAGTTTTTAGCTACGTTTTGCATGCATATTCCATAGTTAAAGTGCCAAACTTGGGAATTGCCCTACATTCAAACACTTTCATAATCTAAACCGGGAATTGCCCTGCATTCAAATTAAGCATTAAGTGCCAACAAGCATGTGTAACTAAATTCAAAGAACACTAAATAAAATACAAGAAAAACATATTAGAATTATTTAACCAAAAGACTTCTTGAAACCAATCCATAATAACTGAAAATACATACAAGGAAGAATAAAGAGAAGAGGACATGATTACACTTTTAAATCAGGGAATTGCCCTAGACTAGCCGTGTAGATGCTCTTCAATGGAGAAGACGTTGACACCTTGGGATTGCCAAGCTATGCCTTCGGCTTCAATGGAGGGGACGACACCTTGGGATTGCCAAGCTATGCCTTCCTTGGAGGATGATGATGACGGTTTATGGAGGAGGGCGGCTTCCTTGGATACTTTGAGTGTTTTGGAGAGTAAGAGGGTTCTTGGACAAGATTTTGACTCTAAGATTAGTGATCCCCTCTCTTCCCCAGAGCTCTCTTTATATAGGAGCTGATTTGAGACTCTCCCTTTGCAAATGGTCCGTTCCTCATGCCATTAAATTGTGCTTTATGTCAAAATTTGTTCCATGCAAAACCGTTCAATTAAGCAATTATGTAGGCATGTTTTATGTAGGCATCCATGCGTTTCATCCATTCAACTTGATAACTTGATAAGCGCCATGCAATACATGCCATGCAATCCGTTTCAGCAAGATCACCACTACATCCATGTCAATTAAGCATCCATGCCATTTCATGCGTTTGACAACTTACATCTACAATTAAGTTCCTTTTCAAACTGTTCCAGTAGCTAGTCACCATACATCTCATCCATGTCATGTAATTAAATCATGCCAGTAAGCTCCATGTGCTTCAGTAGCTAGCCACCCATGCTGTTTCAATGCCATGCCTTTAAACAATCCAGCGTTTCATACATCCATGTGCATTCATCTCCTTTTTCAAATTCATGTCAATCCGTTAATCATCCATGTCAATTAAGCCCTCCAATTAAACTCTCTTGAAAATGCAATTAAACCCCATTCCAAATCCGTTTCAGTACGTAGACTTCCATGCATTTGAGCTTGATTCATCCATTTCATTACATGCACCTTGCCAACGTTCAGTAGCTCAAGCCATGACCACTTGCTCCAATTATACATCCATGTGATTAACCTTCTTTAGTCTCTAATAATCTTATAATTAAAAATATAACAAAAATAAGTAAAAACTAATAAAATTAACAAAATTAAGTAGATAACAAAGTAAAAATGTGGAGAAAATATATTAATTAATACGCCTAAAATGCGTAGATCATTAGTTGTTATAAAGATTGGTTAATTAGGAATGGTTTTTCCATTTTGGACATAATGGTTGATGTTTGGTTGTCGAATATGTACGAAAGATGCCTAGCGGGAAGAAGAGGCTCACTAAAGAGGAGCGGAGGGCCACATTTGAATTTTCATTCAAACAGTTGTGCCGGGAGGCTCAACGGTCAGAGGAGACCGTTACGGCTCACGAGCCGGGTCGACAGCCATCAACCATTCTGGTTGGGCTTAATGACCAGTCGATTGTAGTCGATGAGCAGGCGAATCTGTCTTCAGACTCCGGGTCATCCACACAACAACCTCAGTTTTTCGTCAACTCTTTTTGCTTTAGTGTCTGACGCAAAGAAACAAGTATTGATCCCTCAACTCCAACCCTTAAACATACTTAGGGAGTTGCAAATTGAAGAATAATCGAGGAGACAACCAAGAGACTGGGGAAACAGATTGACTGATCAATGCATTTTATGCTCGATTCTTAACACATTTCTCTCTACATTTTACTTTGTTTTTACCTTAGTATTCTTGTTTCGTACTTACTTTGTTATTTTTAGGCTTATAATAAAGGAGAACAATAAAGGAGGCGGTTTGCAGCATAAAACGAGCTAAGTGAAGACTTTCCTAATCAACTAGGAATTACGTGGCAAAATGATTTAGAATTATAAAAATGGATATTGGACGTTTACAGGAGATGGAAGCACCAGTTGCACAAGCATTACAAGAAATAAGGTGCATCCCCAGAGGAGTTCTAGGAGGAAAGGAGACCCGAGTGGATTTGGTTGGTTAGCCAATTTGAGTTGACCAAGTTTGTGGTTCGTATTTCTTTTCTTTTTGTTTGTTAATCATATAGTACTTTTATAAGTTATCTTAATAATTAATTTCTTTGGTTATGAATAAGACATGGTCGAAGGCAAACACAACCAATCAGGCGATGAAGAATTGCTACCACGGTTCGGGATCCACGAAGATGAAGTACCTTTCAAAGGCTCACAGAGATAAGGGTTTGAAGCACTGGCATCTTTCTACCTCTGTGGATGCTTACAATAGGGTCGGACAAGAAGAAGATATGGGGACTCAAAATGCTATAAGTAACACTTATTTTGAAATTGAATGAGCTGAATATTATTGTTGGTTTGAAGTAAATGAATTATGATTAGGACATTTAATTAGGTTGTACTCTTGAATTTTGGTATAGTTGGCTCACTACAACAAAACAGCACTTCGACCACGGAAACGTAATTGGTCCGTGGTCCAAGTGACACTTGGACGACGGATAAGACTCCGAGGTCCAAGTACCACCTGGACGACGGAGAATACCATCTCCGTCGTCCAGGTTGTCACCAGGACCTCGGAGTCTTCTCCGTCCTCCAGGTGATGACCTGGACGACGGAGACAGTATTATCCGTCGTCCAGGTGATCACCTGCAGGACGGAGAAGACTCCGTTGTCCAGGTGACCACCTGGACGACGGAGAATACCATCTCCGTCTTCCAGGTCATCACCTGGAGGACGGAGAAGACTCCGAGGTCCTGGTGACAACCTGGACGACGGAGATGGTATTCTTCGTCGTCCAGGTCATCACCTGGACAATGGACCGACACGCCGTCGTCCGAGTTCGTAACGTACTTCCACTTAGATGGCGTACCGACACCTCCTCCGTCGTCTAAGTGAAGCATTATATAAGCCCGGTGCCAAAACTGATCGAATTCATTCCATTTGAAGAAGAATTGAAGGAGAAGGGAGAAGGAGAAGGCCAGGAGAAGGCCCAAGAATCAGGATCGATAAGGCCGGGATCTCCTCCGCTGACTAGCTAGCTAGCTTAATTAACGTACAGATATCGAGAAGGCCAGCAGGTACGTACGCAGTTAAAATTTGCTTAATTAATTAATATATATTTAGTGAAAACGTACGTACATACATGCAAGGATGTTAGCTATATATATATATACAGATCGATTAAATTACGTACGTACGTAATTGATGGATCGATGTAGATCGAGTACGTATAATTAAGCGTAAATTAATGGACTAATATATATATATATATGTAATAATTAATTAATTATAATATTTTGTAGCAGTATGGACAAGAGTTGGATGAAGTTGAAGAATAGATGTGATGTCCGGTATATGGATGGAATTAGCAAATTTGTGAATTTTGCGATAGAACATGGCCAGGGAAAGAAACGTTTCAGGTGTCCGTGTCAGAAATGTCTTAATTGTCAGTATGCGGAGGTTAATGTTATGGTGCAACACCTGTACGAAAATGGTATGATGTGGAGTTACACTACATGGAGCGAGCATGGTGAAGCAGTAGAGTTCAGCGCAGCAGATTTCAGTGTGACGACCCGAACCAGAATCAGATGTGTGTTTGGCTTGATTCTCGAGATTTGGTTATAGTCGCAGTTTTACGATCGATATTGTGTGGTTCGCCGATTCAGTTCGCGACTATATTTTCGGTTGAGAATTTGGGTTGAGTGTCTTCACGGAAATCGTAGAGTACGTGATTTCGAGTTTGTGGGTGGTTTCGAAAGATTTTTCCGATAACCGAGGAATATTTTATGATTATTTGAAGTTTCGGGTTTCGACGAGTTTATCCGAATGTTTCGAGCTTATCCGAATCATTTCGTATTTTTATTTTGGACCGTTGATCGACCCGAGGGACGAGTATAAATATCGAAAAGTCGAGAAATAGTCGAGAATTCATTGTGGGAGTTGACCAGTCGTTGACTTTCCTATTTTGGAAAGCTGACCAGTTTGACCGAAGAGGAAAGTTTCCTCTTTGAGCGGTGACCGTCCGGCGACCAAATTCCGGCCATCTCCGACATCGTTAGGGGTATGTATAGCTTCCTTGCATGATATTGAGTTGATTTGTGTTTGGATTTATGGGATTTGGTGAGGTTTGGATGGAGTTCGGTTAAGGCCGAGATGGGAGGAATCGCCGGTGACGGTGGAGGTGGTTCCGGCGACTGTTGAGGGTCGTGAGGTTGGGGGTTTTGCTCCCCACACCTCGGTGGTGCTTCCTAGTGGCTTGGTTTTGGATGAGGAGGCGTTTTGGGAGGAACCCGATTTGGGATTCGGTTTGGGTTTCCATTCGGGTTTGTTGAATTTTGGAAGGGTTAGAGGCAAAATTGGTCTTCGTGGTAGTTGAGGAAATGGTTCGTATATGCTTATACGAATATACGTATACGAATATATACATATACGTACATATTATGTTTTAAGCATGTGCATAGAAAAGATTTATGATTTGGTTTACACAGAGTACAGTCTCAGTATATGTTGTGGTATCGATACTCATTGGCTTCTCGGCTGATCCCCGAGTACGCTCCGGGGGGGGACAGATATCCTGACCCGAGGCCTTTTTGGCTAGGAATCACGTGTGGGTCTGGGATCCCGTGATTCAGACTGTGCTATCGCGTGGTAGTCCATGAGTGATTCCGCGATTTTATATTGCATGCTCTGTACGCGTGAGGAGTTAGAGTCTCCCTCGTGTACCCGGACGCGTGAGGAGTTGAAGTCTCCCTCGTGTACCATTTCTTGTTTATGCATTTGACTCGCATATGATTTTATATGTATATATTACTGGTGAAAGACATTTATTTTCGTCCACTCACTCTAACGTGTTTATTGTCTTTCCCCTGGGCTTTTCGGTTTCCGTGCCCAGTTTGCAGTTCAGGTTTGGTATTTCACGTCGCAGTTTGGAGGCTAGTGATCAGAGTCACCTGTGTTTTCCAGTAGGTTCTTGTTCCACTTACTGATGTACATGTTGTATATGTTTGACTCTAGAGGTCGCTCTGATACATTCTGATACATGTTATGCGGATTTTCACGGATATACATATATACATAGTACAGTTTATTTACTGTTGTTGATTATATTGATGTTGAGAAATCCGGATGGGATTGGTGCCCACGGTTTGCTTTTTGTGGCATAGGACGAAGTATTAATTTTCGCGTGCAGGTTATGGTAATTCCACGCTAAGAAACTCTGCCAAAATTTTGAAATTTTTTTGTTGGTTCGTATTTTCGAAAGGGTTTGATTCCGGTTTAGGAAACTGAATCGGGATTGGGTCCTTTCATTTAGCTCAGGGTACAGTTACCATGGCGCCTCATCCAGCGGCAGTGGTGCCAGACCCCCAGCTTGTAACGCAACTGAAGATTTGGTCCATGATGCGTTTTCGGGATTTAGTCATGGTGGACATCAACACCAAGACGGAGGTTACAGTACCACTCATGAGAATGATGACACATTCCCCGCTGCTAGCTTGGCCACTGACACAAGTGAGATGGATAAGTACAACCGGATTCTACTTGAAGCGCAGACCCCGGTGTTCCCTGGATGTCGAGAGAACGTATTGCAATATGTGATGGAGCAAATGAAGATAAAAGTGAAGCACAAAATGTCAGTGAGTGCTTTTGACGAAATTCAGGAGCAAATATGTAAGTTGCTTCCTGATGATCACAATCTTCCTAAATCTCATTATAAGGTCAGAAATATATTGAGCAGCCTCGGGCTAAAGTACAGGATAATTGACGCATGTCCGAATGATTGTGTGCTATTTTACAAAGAGTATAAAGATTTGGACTATTGTCCCGTATGTGGCCAGTGCAGATTCATTCTGAATAGGAAGAGTTCGAAAAAGAGAATTCATGTTAAAGTTGTTCGTTATTTTCCCTTGATTCCCAGATTGCAGCGCTTGTACATGTCTCGACACACAGCAGAGGCGATGCGATGGTACGCAGAAAAGCGAATAGATGACGATGTCCTGCGACACGCCGCGGATGGGGAGGGTTTCAAATATTTTGACAGAGAATTTGGAGACTTTGCTTCAGAGGTTAGAAATGTTAGACTCGGCCTATCTACAGACGGATTCAAACCTTGGGGAAGTAATAGCTCCGCCGTCAGCACTTGGCCAGTTATTCTGATGCCGTACAACTTGCCTCCGTGGATGTGCATGAACAAGGAATTTAATTTCCTTACCGTACTAATTCCAGGTCCTAAATCTCCATCGAAGTGCTTAGATGTCTACCTCAGACCTTTGATCGACGAGTTGAAACTGTTGTGGGAAAATGGAGTCCCAACTTATGACAAATTCACTGACATGATGTTCACGATGAGGGCTGCCGTAATGTGGACGATCAACAATTTTCCAGCTTATGGGATGTTGGCAGCCTACAGGACGAAAGGATATAATGGATGTCCTATATGTTTGGACGACGTGAACTCTAGTTGGCACGCGGGGAAGGTGTGTTACTTGGGTCACCGTAGATGGCTTCCTCACGACCACCCGTGGCGACAGGATGAAGCTCATTTCGACGGTACGGTAGAGAACAATCCTAAACCCCGTAGTTGGTCGGGCGAAGAGATTTTAGAGAGGTTGAGCTATTTCGACTTTGGTGTGTTGAGCAATGACGCGGATGTAAAGAAATGCAATCCAATTCCTCCACATGATCTGAGCTATTGGGATCACAAGAGTATATTCTTTGAACTCCCTTACTGGTCGAAGTTGAAGCTGAGGAACAACTTGGACGCGATGCACATAGAAAAGAATGTGTGCGACAGCGTGGTGGGAACAATTCTCGGTATTAAGTTCAAGACTAAAGATACTCCAAAAGCGCGCAAAGATTTGGAATCAATGAATCTACGTCGTCCCTTGTGGTTGAGGAGGGATAGGAAAAGAGTGTACAACAAGATGCCAGATGCACCTTACACAGTGAAGCCGACGCTTAGACGTTCTGTATTTCACTGGTTTAAGGGCGTTCGTTATCCGGCTACGTATGCAGCTACAATAACTGGAGCAGTGGACGAGGTGTAACACAAGTTTGTTGGTCTAAAGACACATGACTATCACGTTATGCTGCAACGTCTGATTCCAGTGGTAATTCGACCATACTTGCCTGGGGACGTCGTAGAACCAATAGTGGCATTGTGCAGGTGGTGGCAGAGGTTATGCGCCAGAGAATTAAAGAAGTCATATGTGGTTGAATTGCAACAACAAATTGTGCACATCATTTGCAAACTAGAGAGGATTTTTCCCCCTGCCTTCTTTGACATCATGATTCACCTAATGATCCACCTGCCCGAGCAGGTGCTCATTTCTGGTCTGGTCCAGTACACTTGGATGTATCCTCAAGAAAGGTACGTACAACTAATGCATATTAATTTGTTCCACTGGAGATTATATATATACTAGCTAGCACCTATACTTATTCTTATTGTACGTTTGATTTTGTAGATAGCTTGAACAGTATAAGTCATTCGTCAAAAACAGGTCGGCCCCGGATGGCTCCATAGTAGAGACATACATAATGCATGAGTGTGTTACTTACTGCAACAGGTACCTCACAGATCCCCCTCCTCCCACTGGCTCCGATCCAAGTGCCCGCATCAATCTTTCTGTCATCACCAATGTCGTCCGACCGTTTCGAGGAGTATTAAAGGAATCGTTAACACGGGAAGAACTTATTGAGGCACATTGGGTAGTGTTGCGAGACTGTGACGAAGTTGAGCCGTACATGATGTCATACAGGGAGAGGCTTCAGGCGTTAAATCAAAACAAGAGTTCGGCGTGGATTGAGAAAATGGTTAAGAAGAAGTTTCCCGATTATTTCTTCCAATGGGTACGTACGTACGTCTCGGTATTAATTATTTAAATACATATCGATCATGTTTGTAGAAAGTAAACCCTTATATTAATTTGCCCTTTTTCGCAGATGATTGATCTGCAAAAATCTGAAAACCACGGAGGGTGGTGGTCATGGCCAAAGCACTTGCTAGCGGACGAGGACTCAGGTTATTCGTCGGACGATGTTGAGTATGATGAGGAGGACGAGCAATCGGATACCGGGGACGAGGATGATGAGGATTATGATGATGACTACTTAACTAAGACGAGAAAAATTAATTGGTAATTAATTTATGGTTATATATCATCGATCAAAAATTATTATAAATATTATTATGAGGAGAATGTACGTACGTATATCTTCGACTTTTTTACGTAATTAATTAATTACGCGCCAAATCTTAATCCCATATAAAATCCTAAATCCTGGACCCTAAATCTAGCAGATCGGATCGATCAATCAATTTTTTAATTATATTCTTGAATCAAAATAATTGAACGGACACACAAATGCCCGGGGACGACCTAAACCGTAAACCCTAAGGCCCTAACCCCTGAATTCGGGGTTTAGAACTTGGACGACGGAGAAGGTCATTATCCGTCGTCCAAGTGTGTACCTGAACGACAGACAATGAGCTTCTCCGTCGTCCAAGTGTTAAACCATATACCCTAAACCCTAAGGACCCCCCTAACCCCTGAATTCAGGGTCTAGACACCTGGACGACGGAGATGGTCAATTTTCGTCGTCCAGGTGCAGAGACCCTAAACCCTAAACAGTAAGTCCCTAACCCCTGAATTCAGGGTCTCTTCACCTGGACGACGGAAATTGACCATATCCGTCGTCCAGGTTAGTACCTAGACGACGGAGAACGTCATTCTCCGTCGTCCAGGTGCAGATATCGTAATTCTTTCTAAGACAACGACCATCTAGACCTTCTTCCAATGCATATTCTTTTCGTCAAGACTTTAGAGTAAACAATTCTTGGTGTGTGAGCTTCGACGGTTCGAAAATCGGAGTTGCGAAATGCCTTGTATCCACGTTTCCGGTTTGTGAAATTATCGGTTTTGCGGTTGACTGTGCCGATTAAACCCTTCCCGAACTTATTATTTTATGGTCCTTTGAAGACAATTATATATTATGTTACGACGAACATATCCAACTGTTGTTTTGTCCAAATTCAATTTCGTTAATACTCTGTTGCAAATGAGCCTCTACCCATGAACACTTAAGTCGTAAGGATTAGTCGATACTTAACAACTTTCAAAACGAAAAATTATTCGTCGGTTCAAATTTAACTGTTCATATATATGATGCGTTCATCGATATTGGACGACTATTTCACTCGAATGACAGATCGCTAAATTCCTAGCGAATTAATTTTAAAAAAAATTTTAACGTAAATTTCACCTGGACGACGGATAATGCCGTTCTCCGTCGTTCAGGGGACCACCTGGACGACGGATAAGGACAAGGTCCGTCGTCCAGGTTCAATTTACCATGGCGGTTCAATTTTTTTTATTATTTTTTTTCAAGGGATATTTAACTTGGACGATGGATATGTGGGTTTCCGTCGTCCAGGTGTTCCCCGGGACGACGGAGAACGTCATTCTCCGTCGTCCAGGTCGAAAATCATGGCGGTTCGATTTGCCGCCTCAATTTTCGGCGCCGCTTGAATTTCCACTTAGATGACGGAGATGACAATCTCCGTCGTCTAGGTCCAAATTTATGGCGGGTGAAACGTCCCGCCCATTAATTACGCGCCGATTCGAAAATTTTTAACCCTTCAATTGTACGACGAAAAACACTTTTTCCGTCGTCCAAGTTAACTTAGACGACGGAGAATAGTGCTCCGTCGTCCAAGTGCAACTCTATAAATAGAGTTGCACCCCCCCCCCTCATTTTCTCATCATTCCATCTCCTCCTCTATACTCTCCTCTCCTCTCTCTCTCACTCCGGCGACCTCCTCCGGCGATCCTCCTCTACTCCCCCCCTCCCCCCCCGGTAAATTTCTATTTTTCCCTTATTAAAATAATTTTCATTTAATTAATTAATTAAATTCTAAATATAATTAATTAGTAGAATTTAATTTATTAATTAGTTTTAAATATTTAATAAATTATTAATTATTATTATTAATTAATTAAATCATAATAATTGTTATTAATACTAATTAAATGAATAATTGTAAATTTATTGTTATTAATTATATTTAGATTAATTATTGTTATTAATTAATTAAATAAATGATTAATTATTGTTATTCATTAATTAAATGGTTAATTATTGTTATTAGTAATAATTAAATGAATAATTGTTTATTAAATGCATCAACTCTTTATTAAATGCATGATAAATTAAAATAAATTATTGCATGTAATTAAAAATTATTAATTAATATTTACGTGTATTTTCTAGTAAATTAATTAGTAGTACGTGTTCGATTTAAATTTAGTACATAGGGTTGGTTTATTAAGTCGCACTCTTTGGAATAGATGACGCCTCTTTTCCTAGCTTATCTCCTTAACCTAAGTGAAGTTATGGACACGAGGTTGAGGGCGGAGTTTGCAAAGGACTTGAGGGAGTGTAAAGTTTTGAAAAATTGGCCGAATGTCGGACATGGTGTCTAGAAACGGGTTATGACTGGTGACAGGATTTGGACTAAGAAAGACTTTTGTCGAAATTAGTCCTGCCTCTCGCGTTATCTCTATCCCTAACTGGCCATGTTTTTCGATTTAACCAAGGCTGATTAATTTGAAATTTACACTTTATCGCGCGGGTCGCACGTCCATTGAACGACCGAAAAATCCAACCTAGTGTACTTTATTTAAATCTTAACCGTACTTAATTAGCGTAAATTTTGCACTCGTAATTATTATGGTAAGTAGGTATATATTTTAACAATGTACACCGTACCTAGGTTGAAATGGCTCCATCCGGCAAGAAGAAAGCGCAACAAGAGGCAGAAGATGCCATGCTCCGAATGTTGGCGGCCCAAGTCGGTTGGGTTCAACAGGAGGGAGACGACGCTCTCAATCCGGACGGATCATCTGGTCCGTCCGTAGTGCCCTCTTGGGATATTCTCGCTCCCCCATTCATCTCGAGCGGTGAAGACGTCGATCCCTTCCAATCTCCGACGCCCGGTACCGCTTCAACGGGAAGTACTCAGGCGTCCTTGACCGCCGAATCAATCATGTACAGCGCCCGCCGTAGGCAAAGGAGGGCCCCCATTGACCCGGAACCGAAAAGGACTCAGGGTCTCGTTAAAGGGGGCAAAGCGGAGCATATTTGCAAGGCGACCGGGAAAAAGATCGACTTGCCCTACGACGAATTCACCGGTGGCCCTCCCACAACTCAGCTAGCAAGTCTCTCGGCGCATGGGATAGGGTCAATCATCCGTAACCGGGTTCGTCTCACTGCCCCTACTTGGAAGGAGGCGCCAGATCATGAGAAGGCGAAAGTCTTTAAAGATCTTTCGGTACGTAATACGATTATAATTTTCTATTTACGATTATAATATATATATATATACGATTATAATTTTCTATTTATTTTTGATAGGAACAATTTACGGTGGATCCGACACCGGCCATGTTGAGGCATATCAACCAAACCGCCAACTCCATCTACAGAGATTGGAAGTACAAGCTCCATAAGTACTTCCAAGATGTCGGTCCCGTGCCTCCCCCGGTAGAGCTGCAAGGGGATAGAGAAGATGAGTGGGAGTAGTTGTGTAATCATTTTGCCGATGAACAATTTAATGTGTTAATTTTTTTATATTTCAATTAAGATAATTGAATTATTTAAATTGTAATTATTAATTTTTTAATGATTTAATTACGTTGTGTAACAGAAATTCTCCAGTGTCAACAAAGCCAACCGGGGGAAGAAGCTAGGAGAAACACCATACTACCGGCGCCAAGCAGTTCATTCAAATAGCCAAGGAGCACAAGGATAAGGGCTCCAAACACCCTTATCTTGATGCAAGCGTAAGCGCGTACGTGACGCCTGGGCTCGATAATGAAGCGAGTCAATGCGGCGTAAGTGATATATTTATTATGTGCTTTTAATTATAGTAGTTATTATTTAAATATGACTTCATTATAATAAATTAATTATTCTTTTGCAGGTAAGGGTGATAGAGCGTGCGCATGAAGAGTTGGCTAACACTCAGCTTCCGTTTCTAGATGTGCCGCCGGAAGACCTGCCTCCTCTATCCTTAGAGAGCCAAATTGCGATCGCGGATGAGGTCTACGGTCGTAGAGCTAGCAAGGAGGTTAGGCACTTCGGGCCTAGCACTACAAGAAAAAGTGACTTAGACGACGGAGAATTTCCGTCGTCTAAGTGCCTATCTCCGTCGTCTAAGTACTTGGACGACGGAAAATCCGTCGTCCAAGGTACGTGCTCCAAGTGCTGTCGTCTAAGTACTTAGACGACGGAGAATTTAATCTCCGTCGTCCAAGTTCACTTGGACCGCGGAGAACGTCCGTGGCCCATGTAGGGACTTAGACGACGGAGATTAATGTCTCCGTCGTCTAAGTCACCACCTGGGCCACGGAGAAGCTAACAATCTCCGTGGCCCAGGTGGTGACTTAGACGACGGAGATTAATGTCTCCGTCGTCTAAGTCCCTACATGGGCCACGGAGAAGCTAACAATCTCCGTGGCCCAGGTGGTGACTTAGACGACGGAGACATTAATCTCCGTCGTCTAAGTCCCTACATGGGCCACGGAGATTGTTAGCTTCTCCGTGGCCCAGGTGGTTACCTAGACGACGGAGATTAATGTCTCCGTCGTCTAAGTCACCACCTGGGCCACGGAGATTGTTAGCTTCTCCGTGGCCCATGTAGGGACTTAGACGACGGAGACATTAATCTCCGTCGTCTAAGTGAAAAATTAATTTAAAAAAAAAATTAAATTCAAAAATATTATTAATATTAATTGAAAAAAAATTAATTAAATTAATTAAATACACTAAATTAATAAAATAATTAAAATTAATTTGTACATACATAATCGAAAAAACCTATAATTAAAAATGAAAATATTGTTCGTAATGCGGAAATTAAGAAACGAAATAATGAACTACTAGCTAGCTAAAACACTGGAGGAGCAGATGCGCCGCCTCGTCCTCCGCCTCCAGCCGGGTCGTCGTCGTCGGGGAATGGGTTCGGAGGAGGTTGACATTGTCTTTGAGCTTGTTGCATAAGGGAGATGAGTTGGGCTATTCGCTCGTCTTGCTGGTCCATTCTTTGGCGCATGGCAATATTCTCCTCCCGTGCGATTCGAGCCTCTTCATAGGCTGCCGCAGCTTGAGAACTTCTCCGCCGCCCCGAACCTCCCGTAGATGATGACTCAGAGGTCGACAAATCTCGAACCACCTTAGGCCCGAAGTGCCTAACCTCCTTGCCAGCTCTACGACCGTAGACCTCATCCGCAATTGCTATTTGGCTCTCCACAGATAGAGGAGGCAGGTCTTCTAGCGGCACATCTGGGAACGCAAGCTGAGTGTTAGCCAATTCTTCCTGCGCACGCTCTATCACTCTTGCCTACAAAAGAATAATAAATTTATTATAATGAAATAATATTTAAATAATAATTACTATAATTATTAGCGCACACACATATATATATATATGACTTACGCCGCGTTGACTCGCTTCATTATCGAGCCCAGGCGTCACGTACGCGCTTACGCTTGCATCGAGATAAGGGTGTTTGGAGCCCTTATCCCTGTGCTCCTTGGCAATTTGAATGAGTTGCTTGGCGCCGGAAGTATGGTGCTTGTCCTTCTTCCCCCGGTTGGCTTTGTTGACACCGGAGAATTTCTGTTACACAACATAATGAAATCATTAAAAAATTTATAAGTAACTAAAATTTAGAGTATTCAATTATCTTAATTGAAATAAAAAAAGTAAATTAACACCTGAAATTGCTCATCGGCAAAGTGGTTACACAACCACTCCCACTCATCTTCTCTATCCCCACGCAGCTCTTCGGGGGGAGGCACGGGACCGTTAATTCGGAAGTACTGATGGAGCCTGTACTTCCAATCTTTGAAGATGTTGTTGGCGGTTTGGTTGATATGCCTCAACATCGCCGGATCCGGATCCACCGCAAATTGTTCCTATCAGAAATAAATTGGAAATTATAATCGTATATATTATAAAATTATATATAACTAATATTAAAAATAGTATATAATAACTAAAATTGTACGTATTACGTACCGAAAGATCCTTAAAGACTTTCGCCTTCTCCGAATCCGGCACCTCCCTCCAAGTAGGGGCAGTGATACGAACCCGGTTACGAACAATCGACCCAATGCTATGAGCCGAGAGACTTGCTAGCTGAGGTGTGGGAGGGCCACCGGTGAATTCGTCGTAAGGCAAGGCGATCTTGCTCCCGGTCGCCTTGCAAATTTTCTCCGCCTTTCCACCTTTAACGAGACCCCGAGTCTTTTTCGGTTGGGGGTCAGTGGGGGCCCTCCTTTGCTTACGGCGGACGCTGTACATGATAGACTCGGCCGTCGAAGACGCCTGAGTACTTCCCGTTGAAGCGGTACCGGGCGTCGGAGTTGAAAAGGGGTCGACGTCATCACCGCTTGAGAGAAATGGGGCAGAGGGAATTTCCCCAGAAGGCCCCGGATTGAGGGCGTCTACCTGCGGTTGAACCCAACCGACTTGGGCCGCCAACATTTGGAGCATCTCATCTTCTGACTCCTGTTGGGCTTTCTTCTTCCCGGATGTGATCTTTGGCGGAGCCATTTAAACCTAAGAGTACGTACGGTGTTAAAATACCTACTTACCATAATAATTACAACGACGGAGAATTTACGCTAATTAATTAAGTACGTTTAAGATTTAAATAGAGTACACTAGCTTGGCATTTTCGGTCGTTCAATGGACGTGCGACCCGCGCGATAAAGTGTAAATTTTCAATTAATCAGCCTTGGTTAAATCGAAAAACATGGCCAGTTAGGGATAGAGATAACGCGAGAGGCAGGACTAATTTCGACAAAAGTCTTTCTTAGTCCAAATCCTGTCACCAGTCATAACCCGTTTCTAGACACCATGTCCGACATTCGGCCAATTTTTCGAAAATTTACACTCCCTCAAGTCCTTTGCAAACTCCGCCCTCAACCTCGTGTCCATAACTTCACTTAGGTTATGGTGTGCGGTGATGAAATCCACACATCACGAGGGGTTAAGGAGATAAGCAAGGAAAAGAGGCGCCATCTATTCCAAAGAGTGCGACTTAATTACACCAAGCCTATGTACTAAATTTAAATCGAACACGTACTACCATGCAATTTACTAGAAAATACATATAATTATCAATTAATTATTATTTATCATGCATTTAATAATAATTATTCATTTACCAATATAATCAATTATTATTATTACTATTATTTAATTTTAACTAATAATTATTCATTACCAAATAATTAACAACTAATAATGATTACTAAATAATAATAATAACAAGAAAATAATTATTATAATTACAACTATTTATTATTTAAAACTAATAAATTAAAAGTATTTAGAATTTAAATAATTAAACAAATAAAAAAATTGTTAAAGAGTTAAAATTTCGAATTATTACCTCGTCGGAATTTCGCCGGAATATTGGAAGAGTAGAGTCGTCGGAGAGGGGGAACCACGCCGGAAAATTGGTCGTCGGAGCGTCGCCGGAGGAGGATCGCCGGAGTGAGAGAGAGAGGAGAGGAGAGTATAGAGGAGGAGATGGAATGATGAGAAAATGAGGGGGGGTGCTCCTCCTTATATAGAGTTTCACTTAGACGACGGAGAACTATTCTCCGTCGTCTAAGTGCACTTAGACGACGGAAACAGTGTTTTCCGTCGTCTAAGTGAAGGGTCAAATTTTTTCGAACCGGCGCCAAATAAATGGGCGGGCCGTTTCACCGCCATAAATGTTGACTTAGACGACGGAGACAGTGTTTTCCGTCGTCTAAGTGGAATTTCAAGCGGTGCCGAAAATTGAGGCGGCAAATCGAACCGCCATGTTATTTCGACTTGGACGACGGATATGTAGTTTTCCGTCGTCCAAGTGAACACTTGGACGACGGAAAACGACATATCCGTCGTCCAAGTCAATATTTACATCGAAAAAATAATAAAAAATTATTCGAACCGCCATGGTAATTTGAACCTAGACGACGGATACGGTAATTTTCCGTCGTCCAGGTGAACACTTGGACGACGGAAAATGACCGTATCCGTCGTCTAGGTTCAAATTATGCAAAAAAAATATTTAAATTAATTCGCTAGGAATTTAGCGATCTGTCATTCGAGTGAAATAGTCGTACAATATCGATGAACGCATCGTATATATAAACAGATAAATTTGAACCGCCGAATAATTTTACGTTTTGAAAGTTGTTAAGTATCGACTAATCTTTAAGACTTTAGTGTTCATGAGTAGTTGCTGATTTGCAGCAGAGTACTAACGAAATTGAATTTGGACAAAACAACCGTTGGATATGTTCGTCGTAACTTAATATATAATTACTATAAAGGACCAGGAAATAATAAGTTCGGGAAGGGTTTCATCGGCACAGTCAACCGCAAAACCGAGAATTTCACAAACCGGAAACGTGGATACAGGACATTTCGCAACTCCGATTTTCGAACCGTCGAAGCTCACACACCAAGAATATACTACTCTAAAGTCTTGACGAAAAGAATACGCATTCGAAGATGGTCTAGATGGTCGTTGTCTTAGAAAAAATTACGAAATTTACACCTGGACGACGGATACGACATTCTCCGTCGTCCAAGTAGACACCTGGACGACGGAGACGCTAATATCCGTCGTCCAGGTGTGTACTTGGACGACGGAGAATGTCGTATCCGTCGTCCAGGTGAATATACCCTGAATTCAGGGGTTAGGGGTCCTTAGGGTTTAGGGTATAGGGTTTGTCACTTGGACGACGGAGACAGTCATTCTCCGTCGTCCAAGTGTGTACCTAGACGACGGATAATGCCTGTCTCCGTCGTCCAAGTGTAAAAACCCCGAATTCAGGGGTTAGGGCCTTAGGGTTTACGGTTTAGGTCGTCCCCGGTCATTTGTGTGTGCGTTCAATTATTCTGATTCAAAAATATAATTAAAAAATTGATCGATCGATCCGAACTGCTAGATTTAGGGTCCAAGATTTAGCTAGGGTTTTATATGAGATTGAGATTTGGCGCCAAAGGTGAATCTGCAATTAATTTCTCCGTTCTCGGTTAGGGGTCCTTAGGTTTAGGGTATAGGGTTTATGGTGAATATACCCTGAATTCAGGGGTTAGGGGTCCTTAGGTTTAGGGTATATATACGACTGTCTCCGTCGTCCAGGTGAATATACCCTGAATTCAGGGGTTAGGGGTCCTTAGGGTTTAGGGTATCGGGTTTGTCATCTGGACGACGGAGACGACATTCTCCGTCGTCCTAGTGTGTACCTAGACGACGGAGAATGACTGTATCCGTCGTCCAAGTGTAAAAACCCTGAATTCAGGGGTTAGGGCCGTATGGTTTAGGGTTTAGGTCGTCCCCGGTCATTTGTATGTTCGTTCAATTATTCTCATTCAAGAATATAACTAAAAAAATGATCGATCGATCCGATCTGCTACATTTAGGGTCTAGGATTTAGGGTTTGAAGGGCTGCGTGAGCGAAATGTAGAGCAGCTTCAGCTTACTTTTAATAAGATCAGAGAATACACCGATGAAGTTGAAAGCAAAGAGAGGGGCCGGGACTAGAAAAACAGTCCAAAGACATTCAATTGAAACAGAGAGAAGTCGACTTAAAATCTGAGGAAGTTAAGCTGGCGGAGATCGATGTTAGTCCAGGTACAAACAACTTTTATATATATATACTACAATATTTGTGCTCTCAATAATACTATCACAAGTCAATATATATAATCATATATAGGGACCCATAATTAATCCAATTTATACATAAATAGTATTTAAAAACAATAAAACCAACCAAAGCTGGACGAGGAATCTTAAAGTCTCGACATAATAGAAATCTTTCACCTTTTTACGATGCATCGATCGATCATATATATATTACAATAATAAATTAGGGTTTACCAAGTAATGATCCTCGTAGTGTGACCGTACTCTTCGTCATAATCGTCATCATCATCATCACCGTTATCCGATTGCTCATCCTCCTCATCGTACTCAACATCGTCCGAGGAATAACCAGAGTCGTCGTCATCGTCCTCATCCTGCACGTCTTCTTCATCTACCTCAATGATCTCTTCTTCAGTTAGATCTGTACAACCATCAGGCATGGGTAACCGTTCACCGTCTTGAACCAGGTCCATTATGTCGGAGCGGATGACAGAAATATTAGGCTCTTGATAGGCAGGAATGTCTCTGTCTGGTTTAGCAGCATCTTCAGTCGTCGCCGGTGTCCCTTCAATTGTCTCTGTATTCCAAACTCCTCGATGAGAGATCTGGTTCACTATTTTCCACCCGTCACCAGCTTTCGGATCGTCGAGATAGAACACCTGCCTAACTAAGGTGGCGAGAGCGAAAGGCTCATCCTCATACCAGCTTGAGTTTGTATCGACTGATAAAAGTCCCAGGTCTTCCTTTGTACGCTTGAACCATCTGCACT
This sequence comes from Geum urbanum, assembly GCA_946800695.1. NCBI lineage: Eukaryota > Viridiplantae > Streptophyta > Magnoliopsida > Rosales > Rosaceae > Geum > Geum urbanum. The sequence goes on along the minus strand of OX327010.1, from coordinate 39,677,007 downwards.
TGAATAGGAAAACGTTGACATCATTCCCGTAACATAGCTGAACCACATATACGATCATTCCGTAATATAGATCAGGGTCTTTCCCAACCGCTATCCCACTGTTTTGTGTTCTTCTTCCTTCATCTCGCGCCAATGAATGGAACTTCACACCGTTCACAAAACATCCCGGATAAATATAGTGTTTAATCGGCTTCCCTGCTAGCAAGTGCTTTGGCCAAGACCACCACCCCCCGTGGTTTTCGGATTTTTGCAGATCAATCATCTGCGAAAATGGAAAAATGTAAGGGTTTACTTTCTACAAATTAAACATGCATGATCTCAATATGTATATAAATCACTAAATACGTACCCATTGGAAGAAATAATCGGGGAACTTTTTCTTAACCATTTTCTCAATCCACGCCGAACTCTTGTCTGGATATAACGCCTGAAGCCTCTCCCTGTATGACATCATGTACGGCTCAACTTCGTCACAGTCTCGTAACACTACCCAATGTGCCTCAATAAGTTCTTCCTGTGTTAACGTTTCCTTTAATACTCCTCTAAACGGTCGGACGACATTGGTGACGACAGAAAGATTGATGCGGGCACTGGGATCGGAGGCAGTTGGAGGTGGTGGATCTTTGAGGTACCTGTTGCAGTAAGTAACGCACTCATGCATTAGGTATGTCTCTGCTATGGAGCCATCCGGAGCCGACCTGTTTTTGACGAATGACTTATACTGTCCAAGCTGTCTACAAAATTAATCAAACGTACAATAAAAATAAGTACATGCATATAGCTAGCTAGTAATCTCCAGTGGAACAAATTATGAATCGAAAAACCTGTATAATTAATTAGTTGTACGTACCTTTCTTGAGGATACATCCAAGTGTACTGGACCGGACCAGAAATGAGAACCTGCTCGGGCAGGTGGATCATTAGGTGAATCATTATGTCGAAGAAAGCAGGAGGAAAAATCCTCTCTAGTTTGCAAATGATGTGCACAATTTGTTGTTGCAATTCCACGACATCTGACTTCTTTAATTCTCTGGCGCATAACCTCTGCCACCATCTGCACAATGCCACTATTGGTTCTACGACGTCGCGAGGCAAATATGGTCGAATTACCACTGGAATCAGACGTTGCAGCATAACGTGATAGTCATGTGTCTTTAGACCAACAAACTTGTGTTGCACCTCGTCCACTGCTCCAGTTATAGTAGCTGCATACGTGGCCGGATAACGAACGCCCTTAAACCAGTGAAATACAGAACGTCTAAGTGTCGGCTTCACTGTGTACGGTGCAGCTGGCATCTTGTTGTACACTCCTTTCCTATCCCTCCTCAACCACAAGGGACGACGTAGATTCATTGATTCCAAATCTTTGCGCGCTTTGGGAGTATCTTTAGTCTTGAACTTAATACCGAGAATTGTTCCCACCACGCTGTCGCACACATTCTTTTCTATGTGCATCGCGTCCAAGTTGTTCCTCAGCTTCAACTTCGACCAGTAAGGGAGTTCAAAGAATATACTCTTGTGATCCCAATAGCTCAGATCATGTGGAGGAATTGGATTGCATTTCTTTACATCCGCGTCGTTAGTCAACACACCAAAGTCGAAATAGCTCAACCTCTCTAAAATCTCTTCGCCCGACCAACTACGGGGTTTAGGATTGTTCTCTACCGTCCCGTCGAAATGAGCTTCATCCTGTCGCCAAGGGTGGTCGTGAGGGAGCCATCTACGGTGACCCAAGTAACACACCTTCCCTGCGTGCCAACTAGAGTTCACGTCGTCCAAACATATAGGACATCCATTATATCCTTTTGTCCTGCACGCTGCCAACATCCCATACGCTGGAAAATCGCTGATCGTCCACATTACGGCAGCCCTCATCGTGAACATCGTGTCAGTGAATTTGTCATAAGTTGGGACTCCATTTTCCCACAACAGTTTCAGCTCGTCGATCAAAGGTCTGAGGTAGACATCTAAGCACTTCCCTGGAGATTTAGGACCTGGAATTAGTACAGTAAGGAAATTAAATTCCTTGTTCATGCACATCCACGGAGGCAGGTTGTACGGCATCAGAATTACTGGCCAAGTGCTTACGGCGGAGCTATTACTTCCCCAAGGATTGAATCCGTCTGTAGATAGGCCGAGTCTAACATTTCTAACCTCTGCAGCAAAGTTTCCGAATTCTCTGTCGAAATGTTTGAAACCCTCCCCATCCGCGGCGTGTCGCAGGACATCGTCATCTATTCGCTTTTCTGCGTACCATCGCATCGCCTCTGCTGTGTGTAGAGACATGTACAGGCGCTGCAATCTGGGAATCAAGGGAAAATATCGAACAACTTTCACAGGAATTCTCTTTTTCGAACTCTTCCTATTCACCTGGAATCTGCACTGGCCACATACGGGACAATAGTCCAAATCTTTATACTCTTTGTAAAATAGCACACAATCATTCGGACATGCGTCAATTATCCTGTACTTTAGGCCGAGGCTGCTCAAGATATTTCTAACCTTATAATGAGATTTAGGAAGATTGTGATCATCAGGAAGCAACTTACATATTTGCTCCTGAATTTCGTCAAAAGCACTGACTGACATTTTGTGCTTCACTTTTATCTTCATTTGCTCCATCACATATTGCAACACATTCTCTCGACATCCAGGGAACACCGGGGTCTGCGCTTCAAGTAGCATCCGGTTGTACTTATCCATCTCACTGGTGTCAGTGGCCAAGCTAGCAGCGGGGAATGTGTCATCATGCTCATGAGTGGTACTGTAACCTCCGTCTTGGTGTTGGTGTCCACTATGACTAAATCCCGGAAACGCATCATGGACCAAATCTACAGTTGGATTGCAAGCTGGGGGTCCGGCACCACTGCCGCTGGATGAGGCACCATGGTAACTGTACCCTGAGCTGAAGTCTGCTGCGCTGAACTCTACTGCTTCACCATGCTCGCTCCATGTAGTGTAACTCCACATCATACCATTTTCGTACAGGTGTTGCACCATAACATTAACCTCCGCATACTGACAATTAAGACATTTCTGGCACGGACACCTGAAACGCTTCTTTCCATGACCATGTTCTATCGCAAAATTCACAAATTCGCTAATTCCATCCATATACCGGACATCACATCTATTCTTTAACTTCATCCAACTCTTGTCCATACTGCTACAAAATATGCAAAAAAAAATAATTATTACATATATATATATTAGTCCATTAATTTACCATTAATTATACGTACTCGATCTACATCGATCCATCAAATTACGTACGTAATTTAATCTGTATATATAGCTAATTAACATTCATGCATGTATGTACGCACGTACGGTTTCCCTAAATATATATATATTTAATCATGCAAATTTTAACTGCCTACGTACGTACCTGCTGGCCTTCTCGATATCTGCAGTTAATTAAGCTAGCTAGTGATCGAACACCGGAGATCCGATCCTTTAATTAATTTCTAGCCCCGGCCTAGCCTAATCCGGCCTTCTCCTTCTCCTTCGATCTCAAAAATTCCCCACGGGAGAAAATATAATGGAATGATCGAAGCTAAGAGAGTTTGGCATGGCCTATATATATATAATGCTTCACTTAGACGACGGAGGTGTCGGTACGTCGTTTAAGTGGAACTTACACCACGACGTGTCGGTCCGTTGTCCAGGTGATCACTTCTCCGTGGTCCAAGTCACACTTAGACGACGGAGATGTAATTCTCCGTCGTCCAGGTGATAACCTGGACCACGGAGAAGTCTCCGAGGTCCAGGTTCTTACCTAGACGACGGAGAAATTTCACATCCGTCGTCTAAGTGTTACTTGGACCTCGGAGATTTCTCCGTGGTCCAAGTAACACTTAGACGACGGAGAATTACATCTCCGTCGTCTAAGTGTGACTTGGACCACGGAGAAATCTCCGAGGTCTAAGTGTAACTTAGACGACGGAACTAATACTGTTCCGTCGTCTAAGTCCTCTTTTCTTGTAGTGTAGGGTGGGTACGGGATTTGTCCACGACCTCCGACTCATCTACGGGAGGTTCGGGGCAGCGGAGAAGGAGTCAGGCAGTGGCGGTCGAAGCAGCCATTCAAAAGGCTCGACTGGCACGAGAGGAGAATGAGTCAATGCGGCGAAGACTTGACGAATAACAAGAACAAATAGCCCACCTCATCTTCCTCATGAACCAAAATCGAGAAGTATGTCAACCTCCTCCGAACCCACACCCCGACGACAACGACCGACTGGAGGCGGAGGACCCGGCGGCGCATCTGCTCCTCCAGTGTATTAGCTAGCTAGTTAATTATCGCGTTTCTTTATTTCCGAGTTTTGAACAATATTATATAATTTTTATGGGTTTTTAATTTGGATGTGTATGTACAAATTAATTAATTATTTAATTAATACATTAATTAATATTAAAAATTTAGTTTAATTAATTAATTTCGACTTTTTTTCATTATTTAAATTAAATTAATAATAAATTAAATTAATAAAATTTAATTTCAATTTTTTTTTAAAATTAAATATTCACTTGGACGACGGAGATTATGTTCTCCGTCGTCCAGGTGCACAAACCCTAAACCCTAAACCTAACCCCTAACCCCTAACCCCTGCCCCCTGCCATTCTCCGTGGCCCAGACTTTCACCTGGACGACGGAGAATTAGAGTTTCCGTCGTCCAGGTTACAACCTAGGCCACGGAGAAGCTAACATTCTCCGTGGCCCACGTGTTCACCTGGACGACGGAAACTCTAATTCTCCGTCGTCCAGGTGAAAGTCTGGGCCACGGAGAATGCTAGCTTCTCCGTGGCCCATGTTGTTACCTGGACGACGGAGAATTAGAGTTTCCGTCGTCCAGGTTACAACCTAGGCCACGGAGAATTTCCGCGGTCCAATTGAACTTGGACCACGGAGAACGAATTCTCCGTCGTCCAGGTGCTTGGACGACAGTACTTGGAGCACGGACCTTGGACGATGGAGATTCCGTCGTCTAAGTGCTTAGACGACGGAAAATGTCACCTAGACGACGGAAAGGGTCCGTGGTCTAGGTGCATTTTTCTTGTAGTGGCTATGTTAAACATGATTATAAGGTTGAGAAATCCGTATGGGAATCGGTGCCCATGGTATATTATTTTGGAAATTGAGATGTCATTTGAAGTATTCTCTTTTGTACAAGTTTTAGGTATCCTACATTTTTAGGGAAAATTATGTCAATTTTTTTTAGAAATTCATGATATCCATTTCAGGCAAGAGTGCCAGAAATGGCCGCCGAGGAAGTCCCGCGCATGCAGGCACCGAACTCGAGGTTGACGCTGGAAGAGTTACCTCCACTGCCCTTGGAGACTGAGATCGCTATTGCTGATACAATTTTCAGCCGCCGACCTAGGAAAGAGGTTTGAGGCCTCAGACGGGATGTCCATCGAGATCCGAGTCAGGTTTCGGCGATGAGGCGATCAAGTAACGCAGCGGCCGAAGAGTGAGTCTGAGTGGCCGAGGTGCAGGCTCAAGCGGTTGAATCACAGGCTCAAGCAATAATCACACGGACTCATGCATTACAGGAGAAGCTGGATAAGTTACTCCACAAAACAAAATACACAACTTAGACAGCGAAGGAAATATTCGTTGCCTAGTTTGGATGCTTAGATGACAAAAAGTGTTCGTCGTCTAGGTGTAACTCTGAGACGATGATAAATTTTCGTCGTCTATTTGTGACTCTAAGACGACGACATATTTTCATCATCTAGGTAGAACCCTAATAAGACGATAAAACTATTTACTTCATCTTACATAGCATTATACGATGAAAATTTTTGTCGCCTAATTCAGTAAATTTTCTTCGTCTAGGACTTTAGATGACGAATATCGTTTTGTCGCCTAAGATATCACTTAGGTGAATAAATTTTATGTTTCATCTCCTAAAATCTTGGTCTACGGCACTTAGGCAACGGACTTTAAGTGATGAAATTTTCGTCGCCTAAGTACTTTGGCCACGAAAAATCTCACTTAGGCGATGAAAATGCTTCATCACGGAGATGAAGGTAGACAACTCTTATGTTGGCTCCTGTCGTACTGCTTACAGTTTTTTATGGCAGCGTCCTTGTCGTTGTGATGTAACGCTTTAGAAATGCCTTGACGAGTTCTGAGAAGGAACTGAGGGATCGCATATGGAGGCTTGAAATCCAACTCAATGCGTTTCTTGTCAAACTTTCCATGAATAGGTAACAGTATGTCGTGTCGTCATAACCCCTGCCTGTAGTAGCTGATACGCATCAATGTGCAGGAATGGGTTCGTCTTCCCCTTGTATCGTTCGATTTTTACCTTTACCAACGGGTGTCGGCCTCGAGCCATGATATCAACCGAGAATGGCTTGACGCAAACCATCGAGAGTGTACGGCTAAGGTTACTTTCTTTATGTTGTGCTAGCTGGCGGATCATGACCTCTAGTCCGGCAAGTCTAGCCAAAACCTCCATATCTTGGTAATGGTGTTCCGGAGCGACGTTGCGCTGAGTTGGCATCCTTCGATGTTCTACTGGTGTTTTGTCATCATTAATTACCTCGGGCTCGAGGTTGCGTTGTAGTAGCATAAGCATTGAAGGTGGTCCTGCATTCCGCAAATGATCCGGTCGCAAGGGCGAATTGATGATCCCTTTCCTCCTTTTGGTAGGTACGTGGTGGGGTGGCTCATTCCGTGAGTCCCTCGTCGATTCTGATATTAGTTGTCTTTCCTCCAATGCCTTCAATTTGGACTCCGCTTGTATGTACCACTAATGCTCGAATTCTCTCGCCTTCTCGAGCTCGATCCATGCACGTTGTCATTGCCAACTCGTACTTGTGCTCCATTAATACACACTATGACTAACTCCTAAATAAACACTTAGAAATCACTCAAAACATGCAAGCAATTGAAACCCTTTGTTTTAGATGTAGCATTGGTAAATAGGGTATCATTCTTAACCGAGGATCGATGGTGTATGCATGACTACGCTATGGTTAATTGAGGGTTTTATAAGTTGGTTTTTTATAAGCTACGAAAATAAGAACAAAACATGGTAAATAAACACATAGAGGAATCCTAGAATTGTAATATACTTAACTCACAGACAAATAAACAATCAAGAACCCTAAAATTACTAGACATGTTTATATACCAAAAATAAAACACTAAATCTATTTATTTACAAGTGATCATCCCGTCTAATTAACCTAGCCGATTTAATGCTTGAAGACTTTAGTAGACAATGAAATTCTATGATCACTATATTTGAAGTTGAATTGTATTTGAATTGTAGATTCTATGATCTGTTGAAGATTGATGGTCTGACAGACATATCTTCCTCTTCCTACATGAGTAGAGAAATCTTGATCTTTCCATATATTGTATTTCTTGAGCTCCAAGTCATTTTGGCCGAACCTACCATATATTGTAGGATATTTTGATATTCAAATAAGGCACTTATGAGATATACTTGATATTCTTTGATATTCCTCAAATCTTCGACCAATATGCTTGCTTGATTCCTTCATCTTCTTGCCGAATTGCCTGATACTCTTAATACACTTGATATTCTTCTCATATTTTCATATCCAAATTCATCATAATTTGATACATCATCTTGATCTTGTGCTTCCACCATTCCTAGTTGATTAGGAAAGTCTTTACTTAGCTCGTTTATGCTCATTTCCACCTCATTTATTGTTCTCCTTTATTATAAGCCTAAAAACAACAAAGTAAGTAAGAAACAAGAATACTAAAGTAAAAAAAAAGTAAAATGTGGAGAAAAATGCGTTAAGAATCGAGTATAAAATGCATTGATCAAATTCCCCCATACTTGGATTTTGTTAGTCCCTAGCGAAAATTAAGTAAAAGAAAGACTAGAAATAAGAAAACACACAAAACCAACGTTGGAGCTAGTCTCCACGTTGGGAAGAGTTTAAGAAAATAAAGGACTTAGATTTTTAAAACACTTCTAAGCCCTTAGCTAAATTTGTCTCAAAAATTTTCTTAAGTATATGGCGATGGAGTCACAAGATTTCATAGTAAAAAGTTCAAAAATTTCAAGAGATAAGAGAAATATGATCATGTCATAAACAAGTAAAACTTAGAAGAAAACAAGCCACTATAAGTGTCCAAGGTTCCTTTCGATCCATTGCAACTGGTGTTCTGGATCCGAAGACTTTTGTAATTAATAAAGTGGTTTTATGAAGCTGAGAACTTATATGTTTAATTAAACGGAGTAAATGATAGATAGAAAGAAAAATAAAAACATAACTAGCCTTTTATGTGCGTACAACTGGCTCAATCTAAGCAGCTAATTAACAAGTTTGCAAGCATATATAGCTTTGACCATTTGAATTTTACTTGCAAAACTCGATCGATCGATTTGCTAAAGCCAGACTCTTGACCTGTTCCATCGATCGATCTTATTGGAATCGATCATATTTCTCATCAGATCGAGAGATAGAGAAATAACATGGTCACAAAGCCCTAGGTAGGTCTCCCGTACGCGTTCTCCATCGAATCAAATACTAGCGCGCTATTCAATCGCTCTTGAAATTTCACTCCCTCCTCTTTTGTCAATCTCTGCAAGTCCTTTCCAGATTCACACAAAACAAAAACTTCCTTTCTCATGTCTTATGTAATTCCCAATCCCAACCAAACTAGCCTCACCATACACGGAGCATCGCAGTAGTGTTTAGGGTTTAGGTAGCCTGAAACGTCATATATACTGTGAAGTCAATCTCAGGCACCATGTTCATGGTCGTTGCTCTGAATTCTTCGTCGATTGATTTCTGGTATAGACAGCTATATCTTTGTCTCAAAGACCCTTCTAAGACTTAAATATCATTATGAGCCTAGTTCGTCACGTTAATGCCACCGAAACGGGATCATAAGCCATCGTTAATGTTTTGGACTGGAGCCATATGTAGAGATATCGAATTTTAACCAACATGCTCCACAAGCTAGCAATATTTTCAAGCACTTTTCATGCTTAGTTTTACAGTTTACTAACTCATATGACGATTAGACTCCATTGCTTGGTTCTCTAACTTTGAAATTGATCGACGTACTTGTGGGACGTGCGTACCCTTTTAAATCATGTTTACAACGTTGTTTAGTGGACGATCGATCGATGTAATCGAACGTACGTTGGGATCCTATATATACTCGAGTAACTCGAGGACTTGGCATTGGGTTTTATTGCTTAAGTGATCAATAATTCTTTCATAATCGTATTATATTGAAAGATCGGACAAACCGTGTATGACTTTCATCTAATATCATGAACATGGAATTAAATAGTTTTTTTCTTTTCGATAGATATGGAATTAATTAGTACGTTGATGCATTTAGTTCGACCTCCTTATAGTCTCATACACAACCACTTTTCATTTACAATGTGGTGTACTAATGCAGCACTAGAAAAAGCTGAGATGACTGGTTCACGTACTAAAGATTCCTCATTTCGTGCTCTTAATATTTTCATTCCTCTCATTCACTTATGGCAACAGATATCAGGGCTGGACATTGTCGCACTCTACAATGGTCCTAGCTACAATGTTTTGGCAATATCCTTTGTCTAGCTAGGCATGTAGGCTGTGAAAACTGAGATGCTACTCTGAGCAAACAGGACAAACCACATGCAACAGCTCTTGTTAGCGAGGAAGAGAGAGGGATGAGAGTGCAAAAAGGGCAACCCAACGGGATTCTCAGTAGTTTAGGTTTTCTTTTTTTGTATTTGAAAAAAAGAAGACAAATATAACATCTTTAATTAGATCACAGCCCTCGGTTTTCAATCTAACAAGGTACTGACCGCTCATTGTAGCAGCCAATGGGGAGCTTTCAATTTTAGAGATAGAGATAGGAGGTCATGCCTTTCATTTTCCTCCGAAGGCTCAGTAGTCGTGGTACTTTTTTTCAGAATTAAGGGACCATGCAAAAATATATATATATATATATATATATATATATGGACTGGCGTACCAAACCCTGAATATATATGGACCGTCGTACCACGTACCGGAGTATGCCCAAGTCCCTAAACAATATATCCTCCACCCCAAACACACACATACACATTTTGATGAAGATGCAAAGAAGAATGCTACGTTTCTCAAAGTATCATAGTTCAATCGATCAATATATCAAACCCTACATATATTCTTTGATATTCTAAACTTGCAGTACTAGGGAGTTATTTTTGTTCGATTTTATTAAAATAAAAATATAATCAATATATATTGCCAATAAACTAGTACGTACGAAGTACTCCCTTTGAATGAAAATTAATTTAGAATACACTAAATTTACTGTTTGGTTACTCGATCTAGAGATCTCTCATTTCCTTAAATTAATCTGGTTAATTACTTGATCTCTCATTTTCGGTCCTTGTGCATGTTTTGTATTACTAGCTAGCAGTTAACACTTGCAGGGAATGGAAACTGATAGAACCCTAACTTGCTAGCTAGTTTGTTGAAATTAATTAAACATGGGTAGCTAAGCTTTGATGAACTATTTGAATATATAGATAACGTTAGGACCGATGAGTGCCTAAATAACAGATCATCATAGCCAAGTTGAATTACGTTTTTTTTAGAGTAATTTTGTCTCGTGACAATTGTTATGGAGGATTGCATTGCCCCATTTTCAATCCAACAATTCAAATCAAATTGCATATATCTCTTTCCAACGAGGATTAATCTTATTCGATCTCTTCCTAAAGCAGTGACTAGTGTGACACGGGCTTTGCATTTAATGTATATATAGATAGTTCTATATTATTACAGGGCAAGACTCCCAGTATTTCAATTATCCAAAAAAAAATATAAAAAATTCAAAGTAATTAACCAAAGACCCAAACAAGAGTGAACTAGCGTGACTAGTGTATGGAGTATGGCTACGTACATTAGGTACATATTTTGTATGGTTACGTCCCCCCTCCACCCCATCGCTGTAGGTGACATTAAAATGAGGATTTAGGCTCATGACGATATATATCTAGAATTTAATTCTTAACTAGAAGGGTCTCTGCTGAGAGCCTGAGACCTTAGAGCACCTCGACTTGTGCCCTAAACCCTTTTTTTTAACACTAAGCATTAATCAAGTTTCATTAAATAGCTTTTGTAATTAATCTGTATTGTCCAGGTCATAGCTCATGTGTTCATTATGTGTACTGTGCTGCATATATAAGCAGCTCTTTAGCTCTTTCACCGTAAACCCTAGACACACCAACTCATTTCTTATCTTCTTCCTCTCTCTTTCTTTTCCTTTCTCTCTGTAGATCTCAAGCTCCATAACCAGACCTACCACTTTTACCTCACTTCCCCACCCTGAAACAATGAAAGCTTTGCTTTGGATGATTATTCTTTGCAGTCAGTTCATCTCCATTTTTGGGGATAATTGCACTTGCACTTGCCCACCTCCAGATCCCAAGTTCTGTGAGAAGACAAACACCTTGTCTGATTGGCTTAACAGGTTTGGTTTTGCGGGTCTAGCGATCTTTATAACTATCCTTGTGGCATGCTTTTTCACCTATCTTTCCAGGAAGTCGACTAAGTTCACACCACAAGTCGAGGTCTTCTCCCATTTCACCTTTGAAGCTGTTCCGTCAAATGTCCGAAACCGACAATTGGAGGATATCACGGAGAAGACTCTTGCAGTCAACCAAGCTCGCAATACGTACGAAATGGCAATTTCTTCTTCCCAACAGGCGGACACCGACTGGTTCATTACTCATCCCAACCAAGCTGCAAGGGTCCCTCCTCCCCAAGCGGATCAGGTGCCCGACCCTTACCCAGAGGAAAACGGCTCGAAGTTGGGGATGTTCAAACGGGCAACCAGGTTGGCCCTAGAGGTGGAGACTGCGGCAGAGGCTTTAGATGCTGCTGAAAAAGCATTGAAAGAGGCAGCTAGCAAAGTTGGTGTCAAGAGAATTCGGCACAGGAGACATTTAACTATGTTGGATGTGATGGGTATGCGATGGGGTTATGATGAGACTTGTGGCGACAATATGCTCTTTGCCTGGTTCCAGAGACGCTATGTGAATTCGGGGCAGTGGCCATGTTTCTCCAAAACTTGGAGTCTTGCTGTGTGGCTTGGCACATATCTCGCACTGTTTTACCTTTCTATCCAGCTGTTTTACAAGCTGATGGCAGCTGTGTTTCCTGCTTATTTCCCTGAATGGCACTCCAACTTGTTTACTTAGCTAGAGATGGAGGCGATTGGAGATTGAACTCAAGGCTCAAATTTTTTTTAAAAAAATTTGTGTGGCTATTAAGTTTAAGGCTTTAGTAGTTTACTATTTACTCATGTTGTTTTTCTTGTTTTAGCTAGTTGTGTTGTATCTCGATCAGTCATCTTTCATGCATTTTGTTGTTGTATCTCTCGTTTATTAAAATATATTCAGCAGTAGATTTTGCACTAGTTGTTACGTGAGGATCGTTAGTACATGCATGCATGAAAGGTCAAATTAATTAAAGAGCTCCTCCACTAATCTTATCATCTATATGGGCCTAGCTCATGTCACTTGAATCGCAGATTGTGATGATCAAGGAGTCGCATTTGATCGATCGAGTAAAGAGAACTTAGAAGCAAATTTCTGTGAAAGGGCAATACGCTACTTAAGATGCATCGTAGTCTCGTACACACATTACTTGGCCATATTGAGCAAAAATGTATTCAAACCAGCTAGGGATACCGTATATATAGGACCGGAGGCCGAATTGCTGGAAATGAGTGACATATCTACTATCCTCTCTCGACCATATATTTGCATATCAATGACCAATGTACATATACCTACTTAATCACCTCATTACGTACACGCTTAACTTATCAGGACTGTATAATTAAGTCTCACCGCTAACACCAAAGCATAGACCGCCCAAAGAGTAGCAAGTTCGATGACCAACTCGAATCCTGATTCGGAGTCAATTTCGCTCACGCGTCCGAATAAGATGCTATCAGAGAACACTTACTTTGGCAAAAAGGTGAGAACACTTATCCCACATCGAAAAAGTGGTAAGGGCCGGTCGCAACCTCAATCAACTTTATAGGCTTGACAGTTCAGCATTAATGGTATGCGTTCACTACTCTTTTATGCTGCTACTCTATTAAATTTATATCTCGTTACTGACTTAGGCATCAGAGAGTTGAAGGGCGGCACACCCGGTCTTTCCTTAACGGTTGTCATTCTTTGCAACGCGAGCGATTGGTAAGAGTGAGCGTAAATGACCAGTGAAAGCAAACATCTAAATCAATTCCGAGAACGGTCACCGCAAGTGAAGAGCGAAGGTGAACGACAGAAAAAGGAAGAGTAGATTCCGAGAAGGGTCACCGAAAGTGAATAGCGAAACTCAACGGCAAAATCGGAAGAGCGAGTCATCAGTAATCATCCCCGTTTCATTATCAAAAGCTCATAGCAGTTTTGGGTATTAACATTGGCGCCGTCTGTTGAAAACCATACAGGAATTTTTTTCTTCCAACCAAGAAGAAATCATCGAAAGCAAGTCAGGAATCATGGATGCGTTCCTCACACTCGGTATGATGCCAAACATGCGACAAGATATTCTCCACCTGGCCCCGGGTACGGACGAGACTATAGAAGAGCCCGTGCCGGTGCAACGAGCAGGCAAGCAACATGCCACGATAGAACGAGGAGCAACAACGAAAGTTGAAAGGTGCGTCAGTGAAATGGAGCACAAGTACGAGTTGGCAATGCAAAAGTGCATGGATCGAGCTCGAGAGGGCGAGAGAATTTGAGCATCAACAGTACATACAGGCGGAGTCCAAATTGAAGGCACTGGAGGAAAGACAGTTGATATCAGAATCCATGGGGGACTCGCGGAATGAGCCACCCCATCACGTACCTACCATAAGGAGGAAATGGATCATCTGTTCACCCTTGCGACCGGATCATTTGCAGGATGTAGGACCACCTTTAATGCCTGTGCTACTACAATGCAACCTCGAGCCCGAGGTAATCAATGCTGTCAAAACACCGGCAGAATATCGAAGGATGCCACCTCAGCACAACGTCGCTCCGGAACAACATTACTAAGATATGGAGGTTTTGGCTAGACTTGCCGGACTGGAGGTCCTGATCCTCCACCTGGCACAACTCAAGGAAAGTTACCTTAGCCGTATGCTCCCGGCGGTTCGCGTCGAGCCATTCTCGGCCAACATCATGGCTCGAGACTGACACCCGTTGGTAAAGGTAAAAATCGAACGATACAAGGGGAAGACGAACCCATCCCTGCACATTGACATGCTCGTATTGCCTACGACAGGCAGGGGTTATGACGACACGACATACTATTTTCTATTCATGGAAAGTCTGACGGGTGAAGCATTGAGTTGGATTTCCAGCCTCCCCCTACGATCCATCAACTCCTTCTCAGAACTCGTCAGGGCATTTCTAAAGCGTTACATCACAATGACAAGAAGGACGCTGGCATAAAAAACTGCAAACAGTCCGGCAGGAACCAACATAAGGGTTTGCCCTATTACCGGTAACATGCAAAAGTCCGACAAATTGTGGGAAAAAGTCTATGCCGATTATAAGGAAAATTGGGAGATTGCGCATGGTGAATCAAGGCCGGAGCCTAGGACCCAAACCGCGGTTTCGTCATGTTTTACAAAGTTGAAGCCGAGTTTTAGAACTTGGGATGCCGCTCTTGCATATGCACGAAGGAATGCACAATCCGGCTCAAATTTGCAAGATGAGGTAAGTGTTAATTATTTTGTCATAAATTATTTATTACATTTATTTTAATCAATGCTGACATCTCAATTTCCTAGATATTATTTTGACATAAATTGTTTTGGCACCTTAGATAAGAAAAGCTCAATCATGGTACGTGGCACAAAAAAAGAAACAGTTTACCAAGTTTGATTGTTGGGAAGTGATGAAAAATCATCCAAATTTTCGGGCCGTCGAACCTACTATACCACCTCCTTCATATTCCAACTCCGCAACTACTCCTCCTTTTACCTCAATGCCTCCCCCCGTCAACGTGGAGGATGATGAAGTCATTGCAACACCACAAAGCAATGAAGAAGACGTGTACTCTAGTCTGGTTAGACCAATTAGAGTGAAGGCGGCCAAGGAAGCCAAAAGAAAGGGGAAAAGAGCATGCTCATCTTCAAATGAGGTAAGAGATGAGGTTTTGAAAAACATGATGGAAAATCAAAGAATGCATCTCGCCGGGCAAAAAGAAAGTGATGCCACCGAACTAGCTTTGTACCAAAAACAACTCGCCCTTAAGGAGAAGGACTACAAATTGAGGGCCGAAGCGGAGGATTCAAGGATAATGGCAATGGATACGTACGGATGCTATGACCCCAAAATCGAAGAGGTATTTTTCGAAGAAAAAAGAGAGTACCCTAAAGAAAATGGAGGAAGAGGAAGGAGATGGTAGCGATGAAACATTTTCAAATTGTTATCGCCCACTGTTTCATTAGTGCTTTATTTGTTTTTCCATTATGAAATTATGTACTTTAAATTTCCAATAATTCTATGCTTTGATTGAAATTATGTACTTTAAATTTCCAAGTAATAAAAATGCACTTTTTTTATTCCATCAAAGCTCACGCACAGTACAATAACACATAATGACTTAAAATCAAACACACATCACTCAAACAACTAAAAGGAAAAACAAATAAAGCAAACATGTTGCAAACCAGGTTAATTAAAATTACACACACACACATCATTTAAAGTCGTTCGCCGGTCTCTAGATACCAGTTGTGCTTAACTAAGTCCTTTTGCAACTCTCCATGGATGTACGCAGATTGGAGATCTACAACACGGTCGGCAAATCGTTGTTCATTTTGTGCATCCCTTCCAACAGGCTCAAAAAGAATACGATTACCTTGTTCATCTATTGGTCCATCATAAACATTGAAAGCAGTTGATGGGTTTTGAAGATCTTCTTCTTCCAACTCCTCGAACTCCTCCACAAATTCTTCTGCGACAATCATGTTATGCATTATAATGCAAGCCAACATGATGCTCTTCAATGTCGATTGGTGATGACACCTAGCTGCATGCCGAATAATTCCCCAACGAGATTGCAAAATTCCAAAGCACCTCTCTACATCTTTGCGGTATGCCTCTTGTTTCTTGGCAAACAGTTTCTGTGGAAGCTCTTGAGGATTGGAGATTGTTTTCACAAATGAGGAGTACCTGGGATATATACCGTCAGCTAGATAGTAAGTATTGTGGTAAGTCATACCGTTGACTTTATAGGTTGCACTCTGACTATTTCCGGCAAGGTGCGAATCAAATATGTCCGATTAGTAGAGCACGTTGATGTCATTTTGTGATCCGGGTACCCCAAAGAAGCTGTGCCATATCCACGTGTCATATGAGGCCACCGCCTCTAAAATAATAGTTGGACGCTTCTTTCGGCCCGAGAATGCTATTTGCCAAGCTGTGGGGTAGTTCTTCCACTCCCAGTACGTGCATGCAGTCAATGCTTCCGATCATACCAGGAAATCCGCGATGCCTTGCTCTCTTTAGAAGTCGGGATAAGTATGTGGAATTTGGAGCGCGGAGATAGAGGTCACCGTAAAGCTCGTAGATATGCATACATCACTTCTTCATGCATTGTAGTGTTGTGGATTCACCCATCCTTGTTATTTCAGCACATTGATCTGCGGCTGCCCCGTACGCCAACATACGAAGAGTGCTTGTCATCTTTTGTTGTGGAAGAAGTCCAACCAATCCGGTGGCGTCAACTCTTTGGTGCCAAAATTGGTCGTGGTTGCAGAGATCCGTCATTATACGGTTGAATAGATTGGTACTCATTCGATACCTTCGACGAAAGGCTTGTTCGTTGAAGACGGAGCGTTCGATGAAGTAATCCTCCATCAGATTATGTCCTCTTGACTCCCTCATTCTTTCTTCATTTGGTCGGCGGCGAGATGGTTCGTCATCTAACATTGCATCGACCACGACCGCTTCAGTGATGAAAGCATTAGCAATTTCGGCATTTCGCCGACGTTGCTGTCGCCTCCTCCGGAAAAAATTCTCAAAAATAAAAGGATTCATCTTATCGGAATGTAGAATATATGGTTCGAAAGGGTTGAATGAACGATGAGCACCGATCAACAAATATATAGCCGAGTGTAGATATTCTGATTAGATAAGATGATGACACGTGTCAGCTTTCAATTGGTTAGAAATCTATCCGAGAATCTTATACAATTATTAGAGCCGATAATGATACGTGGACATGACACGTGTTGCCTCGTGATTGGTTGAAAATCTTATCAAAAATTTTGTACAATTATTTACCCGATAACCTTCTGTCGGCGTGACACGTGTCAACTCGTCATTCGTCGGAAATCTTACCCGAAATCTTATTCAATTATTCATACGACAACGACACGTGTCGTTTATGGATTGGTTGAAAAAGATTAAATTTTTTTTTAATATCAAATTAATTTATGAACAGTAATAGCACGTGCTATTTTTTGACACCGCTGCGCGAAAAACAGAAACTGCACCTCCTATTCGATGAACAGTAACTGCTCCACCTCAAACAGTGTCTGCTCCTCCTCAAATTGCTCGAGCAAGAGAAAAACACCGGTGCGGGTGCTCTAAGGGCAGCTGGTCTTGTCTTCTTGTCGATCTTAAGAAAAAAAACGGTAACCTGCAAAATGAGGCAGGCTCGATCACCAACCATGCCTATATATACGTCCATTTAATTTAGTTATGATGACGATCGATCATGCACTATATATAGACATTTGAAATAACTTTTTTTAAGTAATATATATGAACGTACCGGTCTATAACTTTTTCTTCCTACTTAATCCAAGTAATATATTCGTCAAATTAAATAGTTAGCGCTAAATGATTATAATTGTTGTCAAATAGCATATATTTAGTTTTATGAGCATTAATTATTAGTCATAGAGAAACAAATAAAGTAACCTCCAAATTAAATTAGATTTTCAATTGATGATTGAATTCATGAATCCGAAGAGATGGAAGAAGTGTACAATTAATGTACGTACGTGTGAGCGCAAATCATTTTGTTTTAATTTTTGAAAGTAAATCATAATATTAATTTGCAAATCAAAATCATTTTGTAAGTGCCTTTAGAATTAAAAATTAAAAAAATGAACTAAAAGAAACCCTAGCCTAGTTTTGTCGAGTACGAGAAAACCTATACTAGCTTCTAGTCAACGGTGCCCTAAACCCTTTTTTTTACTGGAGGAGAGCGTTGGGGCGACGTAGTTACGTTTCTTCGTCGCCCCAATTTCAAATGAGGCGACGTAGATTGCCTCAGATATTAATTACGCCGCTTCAACAAATTGAGGCGACATAGATTGATATTGGTCGCTTCAATAATATGAGGCGACCACTTTTTACATTCGAAGCGACGTAGATTTTTTGGGTCGCCTCGAAGAAAATCGAGGCGACGAAGATTGATCAATCTTCGTCGCCTCGTTTTTTTAAAATCTAGATCTACTCTTCTTCTTAAAGTCAAACCGTTCATAAAGTTAGAATTTTAGAAAACCAGTTCATTCGCGTTCTGGAGCTGTTCTTGTGCAATTTTGGGAGAAATTTTAGGAAATTGAGAATGAAGGTTGTTCTTGCCATTGATTTGATTCTTGAGTAAGGTTAGTTTCATTTGTATCTCTTTAACCCTCTTTATGACCATAATATGTTAAATTAGAAGTGAAATTGAAGTTTTTGTGAAATTTTTGAAGTTGAATTGAACTTGGTATTATGTTGTAGTTTTAGTGTTTGAATCATTGAATTGTGGTAAATCATGTTATGGGTTCATGAATAATGTTTGAAATTTGGTTAAATTTAGTGAAATTTATTGATGATTAGAAGTGAAAATGAAGTTGATGTGAAATTTTTGAAATTGAATTGAATTTGGTCTTATGTTGTAGTTTTAGTGTTTGAATCATTGAATTGTGATAAATCATGTTATGGGTTCATGATTAATGTTTGAAATTTGGTTAAATTTAGTGAAATTAATTGATGATTAGTGTAGATTAGGTGTATTCGAGCCTTAATTAGTAGTGTTATTAGTGTTAATCATGAAATCAAGCGTATGGTTATATATAATTGTTGTGTTTATCAACTTAGAACTCCCGTTTGAGAATCAACAACTCATCTCGTTGATCGAGTTGAGTTGTTGATTCTCGAATTGACCCATTTTTGGACACTTTAGGTGAACATGACTTTGTTGATCCTTTTGCTATTCATGTGATTTCAGTTTCAGTTTTGGGATATGGTTTCGACAGTGTCTCCTTTCAATGTTCCCCGAGTGCAAATTAGGTTGTTTAGATATGTGTGCACTCGGGGAACTGTAGGGAGATGCTGCCGAAATTTCCCTAAACTGGAGCTGAAACGCATGGGTGCAAGAGCGTTGACAAATGTCGTGTTCCCCTGAAGGGGATAGGACCCAACCCGGAGGCATAAGCCGAAGAAGTGTGGGGTTTTGGTTGAATCGTAACTGTGGCGTGGTAACTTTGTTCATATTAATTGTTTATGTTGACAGGAAACATGGACGGACACCCAGACAAAAATTGGATGACATATCATCATGCTGATCCAAGGTACATCACAGGCATATTCGAGTTTATGAATTTTGCCCGGCGACATAGTAACGGAGCCGATTATCACTTCTGCCCGTGCAAACGTTGTAAGAACGGTCCGTTCAAGGTTACTATGGATGTCATGTATCATCACTTATCACACAGTGGTTTGAGTCCAGATTATACTGTCTGGCACCTTCACGGGGAAGTGTCTGGTGAACCGACAATGCTCAGTCAACGAAGACTGTGGCTTCAAGACAGAGTCGGTCCTTCTAGTGGTGCCGGTCCTTCAGTGAACCCGCAGTTGGAGATTCTACATGATGCATATCCCTATTATCCTGGATACCATGCAGATGCACCCCAACAATTAGTGGAAGATAATTCGGGCATGAAATTTAATGACATGGTAGACGATGATTATGAAAAGTACGATAGATTATTGAAGGAGTCACAGACCCCATTATATGAAGGCGGTGAGGAAACTGTTTTGAGTGCCATATTAGATGCAATGGAAATGAAAAATGAAAATGGATGGTCGGACACAAGTGTTGACTCTTTATGTATTTACATTAATAAACTTCTTCCTAAAGGGCACACATTCCCCTGTTCATACTCGAGAATACAAAAAAATCTTGAGTGATCTTTCACTGGGTTACGAAAGAATTGATGCGTGTGAGTTTAACTGTGTGTTGTTCAGGGGGGCGCTTGTAAACGAGAGGATTTGTCCAGTGTGTTATTCTGAAAGATATAAGCCATATACGAATGATATTCCCAAAAAAATAATTCGTAACTTCCCTCTAACACCAAGGTTGAAGCGTTTGTTTATATCCCCACACACTACTAAGCATATGCGATGGCTAGGGGAGCGGATATGCGTGGCTGGTAACCTCAGTCACCCAGCTGATGGAGAAGCGTTTCAACATTTTGACAGAACTTTTCCAGGTTTCGCACGGGACTGCAGGAATGTGCGCCTTGGAGTAGCAACAGACAGTTTCAATCCATTCGGAACAATGGGAACTTTGCATAGTACATGGCCCGTTGTTGTGATGCCGTACAATCTACCACCTTCAATGTGCATGAAGAAGGAATATAACATGTTATCAGTGTTGATTCCAGGCCCTAAATCTCCCGGAAAGTGCCTTAGTGTACTCATTGAGCCGATGATCTAGGAGCTAATACATTTATGGGTCGTTGGAGTCCATACTTTTGATCGAGTAGACAATGAGGTATTCTTGATGAAGGCAGCGGTAATGTGGACTATTAGCGACTCTCCAGGTTTAGGGATGCTTGCGGGGTCAACTGTGAAAGAGTACAAGGCATGTCCAATTTGTTTAGATGAGCTAACTTCAGAGCATATATGTGGGAGGATAGTTTATGAAGGTCATCGAAAATGGCTCCACCAAGATCACCCTTGGCGATTGAGCAAGGCATTTAACAGGAAGGTGGAGTTTGGCGGAAGACCCTATCAGAAGAGTGGAGATGAAATTTTGGAGGATGTTAGGTCACACGTTTACCCTATTCTTAGCCAACATGACGACTTGAAGGTGCCGTACAATCCGAATAACAGACAGTGTTGGACTCACGAAAGCATATTTTGGAAGCCGCCTTATTGGTCATCATTGAAGATCAGACATTGCTTAGATGTCATGCACATTGAAAAAAATGTGTGTGACAACATCCTTGGAACCATTTTTTCGATTGATAAGAAGTCTAAGGATGGTCCAAAAGCTCGCGCTGCTTTGAAGAAGATTAATGTGCGAAAAAACCAGTGGCAAAGAGCGGGTGACGAGGGGAGGGCGAAAGTTCCTCATGCACCATTTTTAGTTAAAAAGGATGATCTAGAAGATGTGTTCCAGTGGTTCAGGGATGTTAAGTATCCTCTTGGTTATGCAGGTAGTTTGAGAAGTAAGGTGAAAGTAAGTTCCCCGTCAAAGTTTTATGGATTGAAGACGCATGATTGCCATGTGTTGCTTCAACGTCTTCTTCCAGTGGTTATCAGAGGGTTCCTGCCAAAAAACGTTGTAAAGCCATTGATAGCACTGTCAAATTGGTTTCGTCAACTATGCAGTAGGCAACTTAAGAAGGAGGTTGTGCATGACATGGAAGCTGAGATAGTGATGATTCTCTGCAATTTGGAGCTCATTTTTCCTCCACATTTTTTTACATCTATGGTTCATCTCATGGTTCATCTGCCCGAACAAGTATTCCTTACAGGTCCAATACACTATACATGGATGTATCCAATTGAAAGGTAAAATGTTTTTCATTGCTAATATTATGTTCGTTATGTAATATGTCGGCAATTAAGCCTTATTTTTCATCGGCAAAACATATGAAAGGTAAAATGTTTTTCATTGCTAATATTACGTTCGTTATGGATGTACTAACCCTCTATGTGTTTTTGCAGGCAATTAGGAAAATATAAAAAGTCAATGAGGAATACACGTTACCCAGAAGGTAGTATTGCTGAACAGTACCTCGTACATGAGTCGGTGACGTATTGTAAGTCTTATCTCAGACGGATGGACCATGAAGATATCGACACTTCCCCAGAGTGGAATATCAGCTGTGTTTCACTCTTAGTAAGACCGGATATTATCGAGACTCATTGCCAGTTCAGGTTGACTGAGGCAGAGACTGCTGAGGCTCACTGGCAAGTCTTGGTGGAAACAGACAAAGTCAAACCTTACCTAGAAGAACATCTCAGAAGGTTCAAGGCTAAAAATGGTGAATATTTCGACGAGCTTCGTCGTCGGAGGAGTTTTCTTCGATGGTTCTTAACATGGGTACATCCAACTATTAATTGTTGTAAGGTTCTTTGAGGGTTTATAACACTTATCTTTCACTTATCTTAACACTTATCTCTCAGGTGTCCCTTAAAGAAAAAAACTCGGACCCGAGCTTGGTTGCAGGAATAAAGTCATTAGCTCAAGGACCTCAGCAATTCCGGGTTTATAAGTCATGTTATGTGAACGGTGTCAAGTTCACCTCGTTTGATAGAGATCAAAGAACCGTGACTCAAAACAGCAGTGTCATGATAGACATGGGTTCATCCAAGTTCTACGGCCATGTTAACTATGTGGTCGAAGTATTATATGCAGGCCGTATGCCAGCGGTGTTGTTTAAGTGCACATGGCACAACTCCGACGACGAGGAAGATCTTGACACCGTTATAACAGATCATGGACTGATATCAGTGAATACAAACAACAGTTACTATGAGGATTCACCTTTCATAATTGCAACCAAAGCAAAACAAGTATTCTGCATAGATGATCCAAAGGCTGGTGGTACTTGGAAGGTAGTACAAGAAATGTCGCACCGCAATGTCTATAGCGCTGACGTACTTGCCATAGATGAAAACATATTGCGTACAGGAGATCATATATTAGAGCCTTACCAAGAGGACACTCCCACGGTGATACAATTTTACCAAGATTTCCAACTACTTTTGGATGAAGAAGGAGAAGAGGACGAGGACGAGGACGAGGAAGAGAACGAGGACGAGGACGAGGACTAATCTAATATTATTATGAATTTGAAAACTAGACATTGTATTTTCATTAAATCATACATTGTGTATTTGAAAACTTTCAAATTTGTGAATTTGTAAAAAAATAAAAATGAGGCAACCAAGATGTCAAAGTTCGTCGCTTCAACAAATTGAAGCGAAGAATAAAGCAATCTTAGTCGGTTAAACACATTGAAGCGACGAAGATTCAACATTGGTCGCTTCAACACATTGAAGCGACAAAGAATGCAATATCGGTCGCTTCAATGTGTTGAAGCGACCAATATTGCATTCTTCGTCGCTTCAATGTGTTGAAGCGACCAAGATTGAATCTTCGTCGCCTCAAAACAAGTATAATTGCTGTCACAGTTTCTTTCTTCTTCATTCTGGTTCGGTCACTTTCTTCCTCTTCAACCCTGTTCTTCTCACAGTTTCGTTCTTCATAAAGTAAGTTCCTCAAAACCCTAATTAAAACCCCAAAACGCAAAATCCCTTCCACCCTAAACCTTAATCCCCCTCCCTCCCCTCCTCCTCTACCCTAAACCTTAATCCCCCTCCCTCCCCTCCATAAAAACCCTAAATTCCCAAATCATTTTGCATCCCTAATCAGTAAATCTCAAGGTATGCCTCTCTCTCTCTCTCTCTCTCTCTCTCTATCAATCTTCCCGAATCGATGGTTCATTGGCGGTTAAATTATGTTTCTTTTTGCTGAATTGGATTTGATTTTGGAATTGTTCGAATTGCGTTGTTCAGTTTGATCAAACATTGAATTGATTTCGTTTGTTGGGTTTTGGGTTTATGAGTGATTGCTGATGCAATTTTAGTTCGGATGTGATTTTGAGTTCCGAAATATGGTGTGATCTGGTCTTTGTTTAATTTCCTTCAAGTTTGACTCCAGAAATCTGGGATCAGTAGAACAATTTTCCTGTTAAAGTGCATTTGATTAGAATTGTAGCATTGTTATCAATTGATTGTGTGTGTGTGTCAACCTTATAACACATAAGAATGTCGGGTGACTAGTGCCATCTATGAAGTAACCTTCAGTTGTTGTATATGTTAGAGTATGTGTGTGTTAGTGTATGTGTTCATTGTGATTCATGTGAAATCGATTTAGGAGTTAGTGTATGTGTTAGTGTATGAGACAGTGTATGTGTTCATTGTGATTCTTGTTAGTGTCTAGCTACTGTGTATGTGTTAGTGTATGTGTGTGTTAGAGTTGTATATCTAGCTACTGTATTGGCATAAGTTGTGATTCATGTGAAATCGATTTAGGAGTTATCTTGCTCCATATTGCAACTGTTCTTGGAATGGCAACTGTTTAGTATGAGTTATGGACCCACAATGCAGGGTCATGTTGTGGTATTTATTAGAAGTCTGATGTACGTTGGTATGATTTATGCGACTGTTTAGAAGTCTTGGAATGGCAACTGTTTAGTATGAGTTCTGCTACTCTGGTATGTAAAGCATGTGTAGGTTTGAAACTTTGAAGCATTCAAATTCATATCATGGTCATCGTGTAGGTTTGTTTTGGTAAAAATTTTGGTCGGTAAAGCATGTTTCAGAAATCGATTCATATGTTAACTTCAAGTGGTAGTTGTGATGAGTGTGTAAAGGTTATGATTAAGTTATTGGTTTAGAATAGGGTTGCCAAAGTGCTTGTTTATGAGCAGAGTATGGTTTAAGAATAGGATTTTTTTTAATGTTTTAACAGAATGGCTCCCGGAAATACAAGTCACTAAAGGAGGAAAGCGGCGATCCAGCGACGTGAAGCGGCGGAGGCGGCAGCTGCGGAGGTTGCGGAGGCGGCGTGGCGACCATTCAGCAGAGATGGGGCTTCCGGGTCGGGCTGCCCCACGGGACAATCTGGGACCCCGACGATTCCAGCAGTAGGAGGTTTAACGCCCGCCCCAAACCTTGAGGATGCGAGTCCAGCAGTGGATGACATCGACGCCACTACAGCTTCACAACACCCTCCCGCCCTCAGCATCCGGTGCAAGAAGACCAAACTCCCCGACATGGTGGACATGGCAACCGGAAATCTGACGACGCAACAACGCGGAGTCGTTGTCGGGACGAAGACTGAGTACCTCGTCCGGATGAACAACAATAGGCGACTACAAGTCGCTTACTCTACGAGGCATCGGGGGCCTGCGACGAGGGAATTCAGGAGTCTGATGTCCAGAGACATCGGTAGCATCATCCACGGAAAAGTTCCAATGCTTGCACCTAGCTTTTTGGGACTTAGCTATTTGCATCGCGATATCGTCAATACAAATATTGAGGTATACTTACTGTCCTTAGCTTACTTTGTTACTTTACGGTTTATGTAAATATAACTTTTACATAACGGAATTTAAATGTCTTGTGCTAGACGAACTATGACATCTCGACGACTGATGTGGAGATGTGGAACTTTATTGATGCGACGGCGCAAACAATCTACAAGGATTGGAAGTATGATTGCCATCAACATTATCTCCACGTCAGCCAGGAGACTCCGGCTGAGTTTCTCGGGAGGGAAGACCAATGGGCGTGGTTAAAAGTCCACTTCGAAGACTCTGCTTACTTGGTGAGCTTCATAAACTATCCGCACAGTTTTGGTAGCCAACAATTTAAAAATATACATGTTTATCTATTCGTATTTTAAAATGATTTTGTGTGTGTGTGGCAGCGATTGTGCGAACGGAATCGAGGAAACCGAAACAAGAACAAGGAGCAGCAGCTCAACCACCATTCGGGATCTCTCGCCCTCTCGTACCGAAGCGAGGTGTTGGAGAAGGAGGGTCATAAAGCGCCCGCTGTCCAGACTTGGATTAACGTATACCAACCGGACAAGAATGCGGCTGAGAAAGTGGTAAGCGAAAATATGTTTCGTTACGTTATTACAATTATTTTTGTTTACCATATTGTAATATTATTTATTTAATATATTTTAATTGAGCAGGCGGCAGTTAAGCGAAGACTTGATGAAGTCTTGTCGCAACAAGATAGTGTTGCGGGTGACACAGACGGCGATGCGGTTTCCCAGCCCCATCCTCTTCCTCTTGATACACAAATAAATATCATAGAGGAAGATGTGGGTTCAAGGCCCGGGACCTCTATAAGAGGTAATACTCTAACAAACCATCATCGTTCATCTCGATTTACGTTTTGCTCTATTTTGGTTTACTATTCAAATATATTTATTTATTCTTGCTCGACGTGATAGGGGTGGGGCACGCTCTCACACGCGACCCCAAACCGAGAGGAGGGGCCCGAGTACAGGAAACCGAAGCCCTGAAAGGGAGGTGGCTGAAGCCAGAGAGGAGGCGCGCAGATCGAGCGAGGCGGCGCGCAGATCGGGCGAAGAGGCGCGCAGATTGGGCGAGGTGGCGCAGAAAGCCAGAGAGGATTACAATGAGCTCGCCCAAATGGTCCAACAAATGGAGGCCTTAATGCGCTCATTCCAGGCTGGGAGTCAACAAGCTCAAGCTCCTCCACCACCTCCTGGCACGTAATCGAGCTGCATCGCCGTCCCCCAACATGAGTCTAATATGCGAATCGAATAATAGTATCTAGGCTTTGTATAAACTGTTAACGTTTTGATTTGTGCCAAATTTTTCTATATAACTTGATTTGTGGTTGAATGCGTTTTTGTGGTTGAATGCGTTTTTGTGTTTTTAAATTGTGATAGGTCGTGACTTGGTACATTAATATTTAATTTTAATTTTTTTTCTTTTTCACTCAATGAGGCGACATAGATTGATCAATCTACGTCGCCTCATTGAGTGAAAAAGAAAAATAAATAAAAATTAAATACATTGAAGCGACGAAGATTGATCAATCTTCGTCGCTTCATTTAGTGAAAAAGAAAAAAAAATTAAATATAGTGTGGTGACGTATATTGATCAATCTTCGTCGCTCCATTTACATTGAAGCGACGAAGATTGATCAATCTAAGTCGCCTCAATTCAGAGAAAAAGAAAAAAAATAAAAATTAAATATAGTGTGGCGACGTATATTGATCAATTTTCGTCGCTTCAATGTAAATGGAGCGACGAAGATTGATCAATATACGTCTCCTCAATTCAGATTAAAGCGACGTATATTGGTCAATCTACGTTGCTTTATTTTTAATTGAAGCGACAATATTTAAATCTTCGCGGCCAAAAATTGAAGCGACGTAGATTTTTTTGGTCGCTTCAAATAAAATGAAGCGACGAAGGTTTTGAATCTTGGTCGCTTCAATGGTGAAGGGATCAATCTGGGGCGACGTATCGAGGCGACGAAGAGTTGGTTACAACAAATCGAGGCGACGAGAAAGTGATCTGAGGCGACCATGAAGCTTCGTCGCCTCAAATCTCTTCCCCAATAGTGATTTTAACACTATAGAAGAACTCGTGCCGGTGCAACGAGCAGGCAAGCAACATGCCACAATAGAACGAGGAGCGACAACGAAAGTTGAAAGGTGCGTCAGTGAAATGGAGCACAAGTACAAGTTGGCAATGCGAAAGTGCATGGATCGAGCTCGAGAGGGCGAGAGAATTTGAGCATCAACGGTACATACAGGCGGAGTCCAAATTGAAGGCATTGGAGGAAAGACAGTTGATATCGGAATCCATGGGGGACTCGCGGAATGAGCCACCCCACCGCGTACCTACCATAAGGAGGAAATGGATCATCTGTTCGCCCTTCCGACCGGATCATTTGCAGGATGTAGGACCACCTTCAATGCCTGTGCTACTACAATGCAACCTCGAGCCCGAGGTAATCAATGCTGTCAAAACACCGACAGAATATCGAAGGATGCCACCTCAGTGCAACGTCGCTCTGGAACAGCATTACTAAGATATGGAGGTTTTGGCTAGACTTGTCGGACTGGAGGTCATGATCCGCCACCTGGCACAACTCAAGGAAAGTTACCTTAGCCGTACGTTCCCGGCGGTTCGCGTCGAGCCATTCTCAGCCGACATCATGACTCGAGACTGACACTCATTGGTAAAGGTAAAAATCGAACGATACAAGGGGAAGACGAACCCATCCCTGCACCTTGACATGCTCGTATCGCCTACGACAGGCAGGGGTTATGACGACACGACATACTATTTTCTATTCATGGAAAGTCTGACGGGCGACGCATTGAGTTGGATTTCCAGCCTCCCCCTACGATCCATCAACTCCTTCTCAGAACTCGTCAGGGCATTTCTAAAGCGTTACATCACAATGACAAGAAGGACGCTGGCATAAAAAACTGCAAGCAGTTCGGCAGGAGCCAACCGAAGGGTTGTCTAACGATAGGAGCCAGCGCAATTATTACATCCCATATATGAAAGAGTGTTGCGTAATTATAGAAATTTTTTTTTCAACATATTCGTATCAAAAGATATGTGTTTTTTTCTTAATTTTGTCCCACAATCAATTTAATTTGATTCATCAAATCCACGAAATCCACGCCCAATAATACCATTGGAACTATATATGCATGATACCGAGATATATATATATATATATAATTATAAATAAAAAGCGTTAGCAACGGTATATATAAATATTTATGATATTGACTATGTTATCTATTATGAGTATTATCTAAGGTATGAGACTATCAACATCCATAAAATTAGTCTATCAACTAAATTTTTACTTGAATATGTACCTTAATTAGGTTTCCATTCTCAAAAAAAAAAGTTTTCCAATTCAACATGACTTCTGTACATGCCTTACAGTAAGTTAAATATCATTTAAAAGTGAATTTCAATTTTTTCTCAAAAAAGAAAGAAAGTGAATTTCATTTTTTCTCTTCCTATTTTAAAAATTAATTCAATATCACCATATATTTTCCTCTCCGACCGCCTCGCAAACTTCACCATCAACATTAATTCTCCTCTAGTCATCTTCCACGTGGGTGTTCGACTACAAACATTCTCCCTTGATTAAACCCAGAACAAACCTCACCATCACTGGATATGCATCTACACTCCGACCATCGCCGTCGCCAAGCCACTCCTGAACGTTGTCTTTTTTCATGGCGGGGAGTTTGTGTTCATGTCCGCCGCATCAAATCGACATCTGCCAGCGCCTGGCTCAAGAACTCTTCATCATCGTCGTCTTTCCCGACTACAGCATCACGCTGGAGCATCGCTTACGGTGTAATTTTTTTATCGCCGTGGTGGGCTGGGCTCGACGCCGAGGGCGAAGAGAGTGTTCGAGCGCAAAATATCTCTCCCAGAGAGATTTTTCTGCGAAGCAGTCTCTTTTAACAGGTTCGGATAGCTTTAACCGCAGGTATCGGTTTATCCTATATCTCGTGCTTCGTATTCGTATGCTGGCGTGCCACCATTCTTCAACAAAATATGGACTGTTTACAGCCGCCTGACTTCTATATAAAGCGATTTAGACGAGGAGAGCACCAAGCCCCTCCTGAATAGGTCATTCTTGCCTAGTAACCTAGGACTTTTGGATATGTGTCTCTTAGCAGAGCCTTTGAAATCGATGCTTCACACTCCCTTATCAGTGCAAAACAGAGCAACTTCTCTGACGATGTGTATTGAGAACACTCGCTTCCTTAAAGTATCCAAACTCTCAACCCACAGGTGACAAGTCCTTCAACTTTCCAGTAGCAATTGCTTCCTTGGGATCGCAACATTCTCAGCCCACAGGTGACAAGCGCTTTGACCTTCTGGTTGCAAAGAAGATAGAATCTCGAAGGCGAGATGTCTGTCTAGATGTACTTGCGTATAGCAAATGTATGTATTCGGCCGGGGACCTCTTCCACAAAACTCTTACTCTCCTTATATACTCGCTCATCAGCAGTCATACAATTCTATTGAACTTCCTCTGTTCTTGCTCTTAGAATCCCAATATAACTCCGACACCAGTACACAGGTTGTTAATCCTTAAAGATATTCAATACTATCATAACTCCTCTACCAAAGAAACCTATCTGAGATAAAACAGGTATGATAGACATCCAAGCCTCGTGGAATCAGCTAACTAATGAATCACAGTTCTAACTAAACTCTATTTCCTGTACTTGGCCGCTCGCCAAGATCTTTATAATTCACGGGCCGCTCGCTAAGACTTCAGCCATTCAAGTCCAATATGAAATATTTATTTCAGTCCCAAATAAAGAGATCGATCGAGGTCGGAGAATTTCGCAGATTCTAGCTGACGTTGACGATGTTGGCGCGACCACTGAGGACACAGAAGGACGTACGCGTGATGATCTACGCTGAGGAAGGGAGAGAGATTTAGTGGCACTCTAATTAATTTTCTGAAACCGAGTCACAGTTATTCAATTTTTACTGGGGTAATGATTTTAGGTTGAGTCAAAGTTCATTAACAGATCAATTACTGACATGTGATTTGCACGTACATGATTGGTGCAAATGCAACCAGGTGCACTGAATTTGCTCTCGTAATATAGCTAGTATAGGTGTCCAAGCTTCCTTTCGATCCATTGCAACTGGCGTTCTAGATCCAAAGACTTTTGTAATAAAGTGGTTTTATGAAGCTGGGAACTTATATGTTTAATTAAATGGAGTAATTGATAGACAGAAAGAAAAATAAAAACATAACTAGCCTTTTATGTGTGTACAACTGGCTCAGTCTAAGCAGCTAATTAACAAGTTTGCAAGCATATATAGCTTTGACCATTTGAACTTTATTCTTCATTCTCTTCGTGTACTTCTAAATCGAGTTGGACATTAGATGCATCAATATGGTAAAATTATATTGGACTTAGTGTGTCCTCTTGGCAAGGCTCTGTGATTTGATTCCCTAAAGGAGACCTTTTATCTTCTGTTGCCAGTACTTGGGCATTGTATACATTTCAGTGCGACATTTCTTGCACCACCTTCCAAGTACCACCCGTTGTAGGATCGTCCAAGTAGAACACTTGTTTTGTCTTTATCACAAGACAAAATGGTGAATTCTCATAATAACTAGTGTTTGTATCCACTGATATCTGACCATGATCTACCTTGACAGTGTCAATTTCTATGACATCTAGATCGTCATTGGTGTTGTGCCATATACCTTTGAACAACACAACCGACATATTGTCTGGATAACATACCTTAACTACATAGTCAAGATGGCCATAGAAGTTTCCAACTTTCATGCTTAACATCACCCCGCTATTTTGAGTCACGAGCCTTTGATCTCTATCTAATGAGACATACTTGATACCGTTCACATAGCACGCCTTATAAATTCGAGTGAATTGCGGAGCTCTCGCCAATGATCATATAGCCCTGTTAAAATTAAGGTCTTGAGCATCATGCAGGTTCTTTGCCTGAAAAATAGATGGTGTTAGTGTTATACTATCTGGGGTTTAGGATCTTTGTACAAGAAAAAAGATATGTCAATTTTCGTACATATCTTAAGAACCATCGATGGAAACTCCTCCTCATTGGGCACTCGTCATAATCGCCACCATTTTTCGCTATGTACGCCTGCAAATGAGTGTCCATGTAATATTGAGCTTCTTCTGTATCCGTCAAAATTTGTCAGTCAACCTCAGCTGTTTGCTCCTCTGTTAACTTGATATTTCCGGTGGTAACCATAATACAGGGCTGAACTAACTGTGAAACAAAGCTAATATTCCATATTGGGGGATTGGGCTCTTCATGTGCTTTCAATTGCAGATAAGAATTACAATACCTCACCGACTGTGATGATACGTACCTTTCTACAATACTTCCCTAGGGATAACATGTATTACTCATTGAATTTTTATATTCACTTAATTGCCTATAAAATGATGAATAAGATTAGTGCATATATACCATTAGTGTAAATAGTTTAACAAAAAGGAAAATATTTGGTTTATGCACATACCTTTCCGTTGGATACATCCATGTAAAATGTACTGGGCCTGTAAGCATAACTTGTTCGAGA
Organism: Geum urbanum; assembly: GCA_946800695.1. Lineage (NCBI taxonomy): Eukaryota > Viridiplantae > Streptophyta > Magnoliopsida > Rosales > Rosaceae > Geum > Geum urbanum. Next base: position 39,645,052 of record OX327010.1, on the reverse strand, counting down.
AGGTGAACCATGAGATGAACCATAGAGGTGAATAAATGTGGAGGAAAAATCAACTCCGCATTGCAAAGAATCATCACTATCTCAACTTCCATCTGTTGAGCATCTGCCTTCTTCAACTCCCTAGCACATAATTTCCGAAACCAATTTGACAATGCTATCAATGGCTTCATTGACAAAAATCCTCGGATAAACACTAGAAGAAGACGTTGAAGCAGAACATGGCAATCATGCGTCTTCAATCCATAAAACTTTTTATCGGTTAGTTTGACCTTATTTCTCAAACTTCCCGCATAGCCAAGTGGATACTTAGCAGAGTGAAACCATTCGAATACTTTTTCACGATTTTCCTCTTTAACTAAAAATGGTGCATGAGGAACCTTTCCCGTCTTCTTTTCAACTTCTGATTGATGTTGACTTTTGCGGATTTTCCTATTCTCCAACGCTTTGAGAGCCATTGGACCATCCTTGGTCTTCCCTTAAATTGCAAGAATGATGCCAAGGATAGCGTCACACATGTTCTTTTCAATGTGCATGACATCTAAGCAATGTCTGATTAACAACAAAGACCAATAGGGAAGCAACCAAAATACGCTCTCGTGGGTCCAACATTGTCTGCTGTGTGCTGAGTAAGGGACCAGAAAATCCGGATGATGGCTAAGAGTGTCATAACTCTGTGACCTAATTTCCTCCAAAATTTCATCTCCGTCTTTATGAGCTAGTCTTTTCCCCCACTCTAGCTTCCTGTTAAATGCAAAACTTGATCGCATCAAGTTTGTCTCGTCGAGCCATTTCTGATACCCGTAGGACTTGTCTAGTATGTGGTGCTGAAAGATATAAGCCAGATACGGAGCCAGTTACCCCTGGAAACAGTTGAACTCACAAACATGAATTTTTTCATATCCAAGGGAAAGATCCTTGAGGATTTTTTTAATTCTCGAATAACTCACAGAGAAATTATGCCCTTTAAAAAACTTATGCAACCATTCACATAATTTATCAACACTCGTATCCGACCATCCATTTTTCAACTTTAATTTCCATTAGATGTAATATGTCACTTAATACAGTTTCTTCACTCCCTTAATACAATGGGGTTTACTACTCCCTTAGAATCCTTTCATACTTAGCATAATCATCATCTACCATGTCATTGAAGTGAACTTCAGCATTTTCTACAACAACATTATGCGGTGCATCTTCATGGTATCTAGGATAGTATGGAAATACATCTTGTATAATCTCCACAGGCGGGATCACTAAAGGACCCGTAACACTGGAAGCCTCGACTTTGTCTTTAAGCCACTGTCTTCGTCGACTGATCCTTGTCGGTTGACCAGAAACTTCCCTATGTAGGTGCTAAACTGTGTAAGTCAGATCTAAACCACGGTGTATGCACTGATGATAAATCTCTACGATATCCTTATAATAATGACCATTTTTGCAAATTGCACACGAGCAAGGGAGATACTGGGTTCCAATAGTACGTATGACTCTTTACAAAATTGATGAAGTTAAGTACGCCTGTTATGTAGTCAGGTGTGTATAATGATGATTCATAAAATATTTGTCGGGGACATCATCCATGTTTCCTATCATAACATAAACAAACAATATGCATAAGGTTAGCACACAACATTTATGATACAATCAAAACATGTCCCAACAGTTCTTCTCCTTATTCCTCCAGGTTGGGTCCTATCCCTTTCAGGAGAACACGACTTTTTTTAATGCTCTTGCACCAATGTTGTTTCAGCTATAGTTTTCGGAAATTTCGGCAGTATCTCCATACAGTTCCTCAAGTGTACAAAAATCTAAACAACATAATTTGCACTCGAGGAACATTGTAGAGAGACACTGTCGAAACTATATCCCAAAACTACAACTGAAACCACATGAATAGCAAAATGATCAACAAAGTCGTGTTTGCCTAAAGTGTCCAAAAATGGGACAATTCGAGAATCAACAACTCATCTCGATCAACTAGATAAGTTGTTGATTCTCAAACGGAAGTTCTAAGCTGATTAACACCACAATTTTCATATTCTAACACTAAAACAACAATAAAACATAAAATTCAACACAACAATATCCAACTTCCATTAACCAACATAACAACCATTTAAATTGAATTAATACATAATATGCTCTCAAAGAGGGATATATAGAAGGAAATTGTGCTAACCTTACTTAAGAATCAAAGAATTGGCAACAAAAGCCTTCCAATCTCACTTTCTTCTAACTTCTCCCTCTTCTCCTCCAAAAACAGATGCAGAACCCGTCTGCATCTGTAAACCTAAAATTTTACCTATATATACAGGTTGCATTTAAGACGAAGTACAAAGGCAGTTGAAAAAAAAACTAAGCGATGAAGCTTGACCAATGTTCGTCGCTTTGTTTATACTCGACGACTTCACTTAACTATGTCGCATCAATAATTAGTTAACGACGAAGATTGAATGTCGTTGCTAGATTTTCCAAAACATGGTTCTGGGATACACGGAGGCGACAAACTATGAATATTGGTCGTTTCAATACTTTTGTAAGTGACAAATATTGAGCAACATTTGTCGCTCTCTGTTTTGTAAGCGACGACGTCAATAGTCGTCGCTTAGATTCGTTGAAGTGACGAAGTTTTTTTCCTTTTTATTCTTCATCGCCTAAATCAAGATCTCCAGTAGTGGATCGGAATTGCGGAGTGATGGATCCTTAGTTCTCCGAACTAGGTGCAAGCTTCATTGCTCCGTCATTGAATAAGTTGTGGTGAGATTCCAACAGCATACACGTTACATTCGCTTGAGTTTGGATCATCGATATGCGAGTAAACATGTAAGGAGGTTAATGTTGTGCATGAAGCGCGTATAACGTTCGAGCATGATATATATAAGTGTGAGGTGGCGATGCGTTAGGTGTGCGCTAACATATGCGGATCATATTGACTGGATGCTCATGCATATATGCATACGTGAATAACATCATTACAAATATGGAAGATGATCCTTGTGAGCATGCCGATAATCAGAAGCCAGAACTTGAATTACGTTTGTTATACATGCATACAATCGGGTTTGGCTGATCGAATCCATTAAGCACACATTGTTGGCGTGTGCTCCCGTAACACACAATTACCGCACACTTAATTACTGAACCGCTCAACACAGCCTAGACCAAACGCAAGGCAGCAACGAGAGCCTCAACTTCCAAACATCCAAACATCCACGCACCGGTACAACAACCATAATATCGGGACATGCCATAGGCAGCAATGGGCAAGATCCCACTTCGAAGAGAAGCAGCAACAACCATAATCAACCACCAATATAAGCATCCCATTTATGACTGATACAAGGTACGACCGTTACTCTACCAATACTATTGTTACACTTGATACATTCTAACTTAGGCATCGGAAAGTCGAAGGCGGGACCACCCTATCAAGCCTCTTAACGCCCGTTCAGTGTATTGTTCTTAACAGCAGGTAAATGACGACGTACGTGCGAAAGACTAGAGCAGATCGAAATAGCCCGACCTGTGCTTCTACTAAATACCCTTACGAAATTTGGTAGAAACATGTGGCGCCGTCTATGGGAAGCGAGCAATCATAAACCACGTACAAATACCGCAAAAAAAGCCTGAAAGCCAAAACTAGCAGCGAAGATGGCATCCGACCAGATTATACCTAAACGCAGGAAGATAAGAGATAACCCCAGAGACGCAATCAACAACATCCATGACATGACGGAGGATGAAGCAGCAGCTCACCTCGTGAAGGAGCTACAATCAGCAAGGACTGAAAGAGATGTGGAACAGCAGATCTGATAGCGATTGGAAGAAAGGCTTGACACGTTCATTGGGAGTCAGGAGGCCCAACTCGAAAGACCAAGACCAGTTGAAGAAATGGGAGCGGGCAAGGAGATCATCAGGATCAACCCACTTGGGGGACTACAAAACAAGTACCTACCCGGACCACCTCCCCCGCCCGAAAAGACACAAGAGTACTACAACGAAGAGCCAACTGCGACAATCAAGACGATTATGCTACGTCGGATGGAGAAAATGGAAGCCGAAATTACGTCACTCAAGAGAGGTACGCAAACGGGGCAGAAAAGAATGTACACTCCCCGAGTAAGCCCGTTGTTGGACGTAACTATAGCACAGGGAAGGGACCCATATCCAAGAACGCACATCGACGAATACCAATCCGCTACCGCAGGGACCCGAAATTTAGATGCAACCCTTTGCTTCCTATTCCAAGAGACATTAACGGAGGAAGTGAGAAATTGGTTCTACGAAGTGCCCTCGAGATCAATACACTCGTTCGAGGAGCTAACAGAGTGGTTCCTCAAACGGTATCGACTGCAAGGAAAGTACAACACTGCCAGCATACTCCTGAAGATCCGTTAGGGAGAGGCCGAAAACCTGTCCAACTTCATCAATCGTTGGAAAGCCCTCGGGAACACTTGCAGGAACCTCGACAAGAACGTGGCCAAAATGACACTACTGGAAAACCTGACAGGAACCCCGTTCATTGAGAAGCTGGTCAATAAGGACCACTTAGAGTACAACGAGATCATCGACATGATTGTACAGAAGGCACTGATAGAAACTCGAGTACTGATTACAAAGGAACCAACCAAAACCTCTACCACCCTCAATCGCCCAACAAAACACTCACCGCTCCACCAACAAAAATACAACCCAAATTCATCCCTTACAAGAGCGAAGGCAACTACCGCAAACACAGAAACAACAAACCATACCGACAGCCACACCGCAGCCACAAACCCCCAAACCGAAACAACAACCCACATGCACCACCACAAAACCAACTCCAAAATAACCTCCCACCCCGTCGCAAAATCTTCTCAATCGCCCAGGCCTCAAACGAGAAGGTGATCAAGCAAAACAAAAGCCAGATCCGACCACCAATGCCGAGAGCACCCGGTACCGCGCCCATGCGCAACAACAGTGGAACGTGGTACATTTACCATGATTCCAACACCCACAACACCAACGGCTGCAAAATCCTCGCAAGGGAAATCGAAAGACTACACTAGGAGGGGAAGATAATCCTACCAAGGCCGAACACCGCACGTCAGGTTGGGCATATCAAAACAAGGGGCACGATTAACACCATTTCAGGAGGGAAGAGAAAACCTGAATACCCACGAGAACAAAGCGAACCCAGCACCAGGGACGTGTTTGTAGTGCACTCCGGAAATCCCCCCAAGGCTGGAATAAAGGAATGGTCGTCAATCACCTTCTCGAGCAGCGAGGAGGAGGGCAACCGGAACAGTACAATGCCATTCGTCATCGACAGAATTGTGGACAAATACCTTGTCAAGCGTATCCTCATCGACAATGGAGCATCTGTTAACATCATCTTTCTGGAAGCATACTAGGAGCCCAATCGCCCAAAGTGAAAGATCACGCAGGACCACGAGAGCATTGCGAGTTTCTCGGGAGAAACAACGTACCCTCTCGGGAGCGACTACATGAGATTCAGAATCAAGACACATAGCACCCCACAAAACGTGATAAGGATGGACTTCATCATAGTAGACATTCGCATGTCATACAACATGATCCTTAGGAGGCCCAGAATCTCAAAGCTAAAGCTGATCGTCGTAAGTCACATGCTCCTAGCCAAATTCTCAACAGACTACGGGATCGATAGGATTGGAGGATATGATTTCATGGAAAAAGTTGCCCGCCCGGATGGGGACAACACACAAATGGAGGTACTGGTAATAGCACTGAGCTCACCCAACCGGATGACCCAAGGGATGGGTTGAACGCCATCAAACCAGCCACGGAACGAGAGGAGCTACGAACGATACAACTGTCAATCGAACACCCAGAGCGCACGGTCCGTATCGGGGCTAAGCTGGAACCCGACATAGCAACCAAATTGCTCTCGATTTTTTTTGTTTTTCTTTTCTTCTTTCTATTTTCGGCAATTGCAAACTTTTTTTCAAGGTATTTGGACACGTCTATCTCCATACACACATCTCCTCATGATCTTCACACCATCTCCATGTACTTATCTTCAAAAATCCCACCAAGTATTTAGAACAAGTGTAAGGAAATTCTACACTAGGTTTAAGTGTTTAGATTCATATGGTAAATGAAAGAAAGACTTAATGTGGCTCAAACAGGTTATCTAGGGGTGTCGCAACTCGTGCGCACATATGGAACACATGGAAATTTGGCAAAGTGGTGGAAAACTTAAGTGCCTTTAATCATATCCGAAATCAGAGTATGTATCAACTATAAGCTTTGCAAATTGACATGAGTAAGTTCTAGTATTCTCTAGTTCATTAAGATCTATGGCAAGTGATTATATGCATGATTTTGAGACCTATATCTAATATGCACGAAATTTCACTCAAAAGAAGTGTTCAAGGCTCAAAATCTCACTTAAGGCTCATATGATTCACAACTTATGCTAACATGCGATTTTTGTACCAAGTTTACAAACCATATCTACTACATGCCATAACACTAAAAAGATATCTCAATTAGCACATGAATTCATCCTTAATGATATGAAACGCCATTTTTGTATTCTTTTCTGTCCAATTTCATCATAGACTAACTAAGGGCATCCTAAGACTCTTTAAAACACTAAGTTAATCAAAAAGACTCTCAAACAAGCGTAGATTTAGTCCTCATCTTCTTTGGGCAACCTTAATGAATTGGCCAGTTGGTAAGAGAGACCAAGAGAGGTAGGAGTGATTTTCGAACATGTCTTTTCTCACATCCAAAACCTGTCCTAGAAACCGTCACCTCCTAGACACCAAAACATCTCAGATCTCTTACTCAAAGACAAGTATTCATCCACTTACACTAAATTAGACTCGAATAAACTAATTAGTTTTTTTAGGGCATCATCCGCCAGAAAGTTCCATTGTCCGCCCGATTTTACAATTTATGACTCAATAAAGTTGTAAACCCCTTCCCCCACACGTAAACTCTGTATTGTCCTCAATGTACTAAAGTAAAGCATAGAATTCAATCATAAGAGGAAGGACTCACGGAAATCTATCTAAGAGATTAAAAGCAATGAAAATGTAAAAGAGATAGGGGAAGAGAATGCAAATCTGTTGTAGACTCCTCCATTGGGTTGCTTCCCAACAAGCGCTTGTTTTTTAACGTCTTCCAGCGTAGACGTGATGCATCCTTCATATGTTTGAAGTTGGTGGCTCATAAAGCTTCTCATCCTCAACGATGACTTCCTTGAAATTTGTATAGTATGGCTTCAACCGATGGCCATTGACTTTGAACTCATTACCAGATATCTGACTTTGGATCAAAACAGCTCCATGTGAGAAAACTTCAATCACAATGAAAGGTCTGATCCATCTTAAGCGTAACTTGCCCAGAAAAAGCTTGAGACGCGAGTTAAATAAGAGAACTTGTTGACCAATCTCAAACTCCTTCCATCGGATCATCTTGCCATGAAACATCTTTGTCTTCTCCTTGTAGATCCAAGCATTGTCAAACGCATCATTCCGGATTTCCTCTAACTCACACAACTGCAATTTTCGATGTAATCCAGCTTCATCCTTGTCCATCACCGCCCACCAAGCTTTGTGACAAGACTTCCCATAAACAAGTCGATAGGGTGACATGCCTATAGGGGTCTTGTATGCCGTTCTATATGCCCACAAAGCATTATCCAAACACTGGCTCCAATCTCTGCGGTTGGGCTTGATAGTTCGCTCTAAGATCTTCTTGATTTCTCAATTTGATACCTCTTCCATGCCATTTGTTTGTGGATGATAAGGTGTAGAAACTTTGTGGTTGACCCCATATTTCCTCAGCAATGCCTCAATTGTCTTGTTGCAAAAGTGACTCCCTCCATCGCTGATTAGAACGCGCGGCATTCCAAACCTTGAAAATATGTTCGTTTTGATGAAATCTGTAACAACTCGCGAATCATTAGTACGTGTGGCTTTTGCTTCCACCAATTTCGAAACATAATCAACAGCGAGTAAAATGTAAGTGAAACCATTAGATGAAGGAAATGGTCCCATAAAATCAATGCCCCAAACATCAAAAATTTCGACATTTAGTATGTAAGTTTGTGACAACTGATCTCGAGGTCAGAGATTACCGGATCTTTGACACCTATCACACTTAGCACAAAAGTCGTTAGAATCACGAAACAGGTTAAAGCCAAAAGAAACCACAATCTAACACCTTAAGGGCTGTCTTTTTCGAACCAAAGTGACCTCCACATGCACCATTGTGACAAAACTCAAGAATAGATGCAAACTCATCATCCGGAACACACCTTCTAATCACTAAATCAGTACATTGTTTCCACAAGTAAGGTTCATCCCAAATAAAGGTCCTAGCATTACTTCGAAGTTTGTCACGTTGAGCCTTGTGCATAAATGATGGAAACTCACCGGTAACTAAATAGTTTACAATATCCACATACCAAGGAATTTCAGAGGCACTTACCTGAAGTCCGAAGAGTTGTTCATCCAGAAAATTTTCTTCAATTGCAACGTTGGACTTCTCTTTAACAATCCTAGAGAAGTGATCAGCTACCACGTTCTCTACTCCCCTTTTGTCCTTGATTTCCACATCAAACTCTTGTAGAAGTAGTATCCACCGTATGAGCCTCGGTTTTGCATCCTTCTTCTGCATCAAATACTTCAAAGATGCATGATCAGTGTAAATTAAAACCTTACTTTGAAGTAAATAGGACCAGAACTTGTCCAATGCAAACACCACCGCCAACATCTCCTTCTCGGTTGTTGTGTAGTTGGCTTGAGCATCATCAAGTGTCTTAGAAGCATAATAAATGGCGTATGGCTTATTATCTCTCCGTTGTCCCAAAACAGCTCCAACAGCATAATCTGATGCATCACACATAAGTTCAAATGGTTTAGACCAATCCGGAGCACAAAGAATAGGGGCACTTGTCAACAACTCCTTAAGCTTCTCAAATGCAACGCCACATTCTTCATCAAAAACAAAGGGAATGACCTTCTGAAGCAGCTTGCACAAGGGACGTGAGATGTGGGAAAAGTCTTTGATGAACCTCCTGTAGAAACCTGTGTGTCCAAGAAAAGAACGAATCTCTCTAACCGAAGTCAGAGAGGATAAGTACCGCACAAGATCTACCTTAGATTTATCAACTTCTATACCCTTTTTCGAAACAATGTGACCTAAGACAATCCCTTGAGTGACCATAAAATGACACTTCTCCCAATTAAGTACCAAGTTTGTTTCAATGCATCTTTGCAAGATTAACTCTAAGTGATCTAAACAGGCATCGAAATCCTTCCCAAACACACTAAAATCATCCATAAAAACCTCGATTATTTTCTCAATGTAATCAGAAAAGATAGAGAGCATGCATCGTTGAAACGTACCTGGCGCGTTACAAAGTCCAAATGGCACGCGCGTTACAAAGTCCAAATGTAACGCGACGACTTCCCATGAAGTGGAATGTGAGTTGAGATGGAGGTTGAGGCGCGTTACAAAGTCCAAATGGCACTCACATTCCTTGGTGGTGGTTGAGGTTGAGATGGAGGTTGAAACGTACCTGGCGCGTTACAAAGTCTAAATCTCAACCTAAATTGTCCCATGAAATCCACAAGTTGACCCCTTTGCTTCTTCATTTCAGAGATATCTTGTCCATGAGACTCCAACGTGGCCTTTGTTTGGTTTTGTCCATCGATTAGAGCTTGTGTGGAGTTGGACAGTTGAGCAAGCATCTTGTCATAATCCGGATTTGTAAATTGTTGGACCGGAGAAGCTTGTGGTGGTTGCATGGGCGCTTGAGGCATTAGTGGCCTTTGTTGATAGAGAGCACGTTGGAATTGTTGTTGTTGAGGTGCTGGAGGGTTAAGACACCCCTCATTGCTACTCCACTTGAAACCAGGATGATCACAGTTGCCAAAATTGTTGTAGTTATTGTAACGTTGGCCTCCTTAATATCCACCAATGGCGTTGACATGTTCTTCAGTAGGGGGCTCCATTGTTGTAGGACATTGCTCACTAAAATGCCCTTGAAGGTGGCAAACGCCACATGTTGGTCCCAAATCTGCCTTGGCTCTCTTTACTTCTAGTTCAAGCACTTGCTCCATCAAGTCGGAGAGTTTATCATACTTGTCATCCGGTGCTGGCTTAGAACTTACTACAGCTACAGTCTTGCGTGGTGCCATCCCATATTGAGCATCATTGTTGGCTCGATTTTCCAATAGTGCACGAGCTTGTACCTCAATGAAATCCATGAATGCTCCATTTGCAGCGGCATCAAGAAGCTCTCGATCAATTGGTTTGAGACCATCATAGAAGTAGTTCATGAGGTTGGTCTCAGAGAATCCATATGATGGGCAGGTGGCGCAGAGAACCTTGAATCTGTTATAGTATTGGCCAAAAGACTCATCCGTAGCCTGTGCAATTCCAGTGATCTTCTTCCTCAAAACAGTGATCTTTGAGGCCGGAAAGTACTTGCTTAAGAAAGCATCTGCTAGTTGTTTCCATGTGGTGATGTGATTCGGTGGAAGCTCCATAAGCCAAGTTTGTGCTCTCTCTTTCAAGGTGAAAGGAAACTCCTTGAGTTTCAAGAGTTCTTCATCAGCATCCGCAGGCTTCATACTTGAGCACACAAACTAGAATTGCCTCAAATGCATATTTGGATCTTCATGCGCCATCCCTTGAAAGATAGGTAGGCGATGGAGAAATCCGTTCTTCATCTCAATGTCCTTCTTCTCCTCTTGAGGTTCCGGAAATCTGATGCATGAGGGGCTGGCACTCCAATCAGTAGAACAAGTGCGTTGGCGAAGTGATTGTTGAGCATTGTTTGTGTTGGCCATTGGTACATGCTCTTGTTCTTGTTCTTCTTCTATTATCAAATGTTCGGGGTGCTGGGATGATCTTGGTGAGTCAACGTCGTCCTCAACAATAGGTCGGTCAAGGTCTTCCACCACGTTGGTAGAAATGATCACAGTGCGAGTACGAAGTTGAACTTCACGTGGAGTAGATCTGATCATTCATAAATCTGAGCATCCACCAAAGACCAAGTGTTAGTACCAAAAGAATACACAATAAAAACAAGATACTAGGCCAAAAATGTAACACAAACAAAGCATAAACAAAGGTACACGAAAATCACACAAAAGTACACAAAACACAGAAACACATGAAAAATTTACGAGTACACTAAAACAGGGGAATCGACCGGTCGAAATTAATAGGCATGAAAAAAAAATTCGACCGGTCGAAAAAAAACAGAGTTTCTCGACAATTCAAAAGTTCTAAGTTATAAATGCATGAATGCAAGGGCTCTAAATATCCTAGATGATATGAAACGTAACATGAACAATCTAGAACAAGTTAACACTCATATTTACATGGTTTCCTGCAAGAGTAGACAATGTTAGTGTATATAAAGATGTAAAGTTTAAAGGAACACACATATGTACATAAATCACACAAATGCAATCAATCAATACTTCAACGAATTCATGCATCATACATTCAAATCGTCACCCAAACATATCAAACAAGAACTTAGATGAAGTATGGAGTGAATGCATAAGAGAAAAGTGTTAGAAACCTGCAGAAAACACAAAAGTTACGTGCTAATCTATGATGCAAAGTGACCTATCTTTTGGCCTTATGTCCCTAACTTCACTTAGGTTAGGGTACCCGGTGATGAAATCCGAGCATCACAAAGCTGCCAGAAGGTTATGTAGACTAAATGCAACGTTTTAATTAGTGTTTAATTACAAAATTTCGGTGGAACACACATGTCCACGTTTTTATGCACAAGTATAGGAAATTTTGAGTGCTCTTCGGATTTAAAGAGGGTACATTTGCTTGATCTTTAGGTTGTTCAAAGGACGTGCGACCCACGCGATAAAGTATAAACTTCCAAACGAATGATCTTGGTTTAATCGAAAAACATGGCCAGATGGGGATAGAGATAACGCGAGAGGCAGGACTAATTTCGACAATGCATCCTGAGGCTTACCGATCATGGAAAGTAGATTTAGTCCTTATCTTCTTTGGGCAACTTTAATGAATTGGCCAGTTGGTAAGAGAGACCATGAGAGGTAGGACCGATTTGAGATCTCGGATCCAGAACCCGTCATAGAAACCGTCACCTTCTAGACACCAAGTCACCAAAGATATCTTACTCAAAGATAAGTATTCATCCACTCACCGAATCATTGGTATATACTCCATTGATGCAAGTCTTTCTTAGATCCGAAGCCTGTCACAAGTCATAACCCGTTTCTAGACACCATGTCCGACATTCAACCAATCTTTCAAAAATTTACACTCCCTCAAGTCCATAGTAGACTCCGCCCTCAACCTCATGTTCATAACTTCACTTAGGTTATGGTGTGTGGTGATGAAATCCACACATCACAAAGGGTTTAGGAGATAAACTAGGAAAAGAGGCATCATCTATTCACAATGAGTGCAACTTAATTAACCAAGCTCATGTACTCAATGTAAATCCAAAGCTTCCTTTAAGGTGTACACATGGCTGCAAAAATACAATATGAACAAGTGTTAGTATATAAACAAAAATTTCGTGGGTTTTATATACATACTTAATATTTACACAATTTCACATATTTACAAAGAACACATGCAATTCCAGATTCATGCAAACTTGAGCACAGCTGCTTGTCGATTTTTTCCAGAATTATTGGCTCGGCCGAATGAAATGAAATTTTACAGGCACAAACAAGACACGTAACCAACAATCCTGAAAATTTTCAGATTTTTATGAGACCTGTAACTATGTCAAATAATTTACACAAAACAGGGCAGTGCACAGTTCCGAAAACAGAAAAATATAAAGATATTGTATAAGCATAATCACACAATTCTTTACAATCCCCGGCAACGGCGCCAAAATTGGTACTCACCATTACTAAGCACTAAATTAACATTTAACACTCAACAACAATGAGTCAATTAAAACCCTTTTTGGTAGATGTAGCATTGATAAATAGGGATCGTTCTTAACCGGGGATTGAGGGTGCATGCATAACTATGCTAGGTTTAAATGGGGGGTGCGAGATTTTTTGGTTACTAAATTCCTACAAATTTTAAGGTAAAACATCCTAAACTAATATATTTATAAGGATCGACTCATCTTTCACCTAACCCTTTAGAACCTACCAAATTACATGCAACCTATTAGTTCTAAGTCTTTAGCTACTAATTTCATGCATATCTCTCGAAAGTAAAGTGTAGGGATTGCCCTAACACTTCCATCGATTTAAGGTGGGATTGCCCTGCAATAAATCAAAACGTTAAGCACAAAATATCACATGAAAGCTAAAGATCAAAACGTGGGAGATCACATGAACTTGATAGAATTACAAACCAAAAAAAATACTTCAACAAATTTGTCCATACAAACCAAGAAATAACACGAGAAGAAAAGAGTAGAAGTCATGGTTACACTTTTTAATGTCGGGATTGCCCTAGTCTACTTGATGTAATCGTGCCTTCAAAGGATGGAGAGAAGCACTAAGGATTGCCTTGAATACTTCGGTGGAGGAAGGTAGTTGATGAGCTTTGGAGTGGACGGCTTCTTGGTATTCCTTGGAGAGATTTTTGGACGTGAGGAGGTGTTTTAGGGCAGAGCTTCAGCTATATGGTGAGTGATAATGAAACCCTAGTTGAGCCCTCTTTTATATTGGCCAAGCAAAGCCTAGTTCGACTCCTTTTAGAACTCTAACTACTCCACCCAGGTAACCTGACCCTTCTCTACTAAAACAGGAATTTCTCTCGTTCTAGTTCTCCAAATCATTTGATTTTAGTTGCGTTGGAAACTAGACTTCTAGATCTTTCCAACCATATGCTAACCGTGTCTAGATTCATCCGGATATGTTCACAGTGGTCTTTCGAAGTGGGCTGCTGTACAAAGGCTGATTTCTGATAATTCATTTTAATCCATCTTCTTTCTTTGGGCTTCTTTGGACATGCTATTGGTCTTCAATTCTTGACACCATGTGGGAAAGCATTTTATTAACCATTTTGAAGACCATTTCTCGGACCATTTCTTCTCTGGAATTAGAGACTTTTCTCCTTAGCCAACTTTTAGCTCCGAAACGCCTCGTTTATTATTTCCTCCTTTATTTCTACCTAAAAACATAAAGTAAGTTAGAAACATATTTACTAAGCATAAAACAAATTTAAATATAGAGAGAAAGACATTAATAATCAAGCATAAAATACGTAGATCAGTGACCGATGGTAAAATTTAATTACCATCGACGATTAATGTTTAATTAAAATAACATGGTAAATCTCATGTCGGAATGTTACAATCAGGTACACTTGCACAGACTAGTTAAAATCTAATCTCAGTCATTCATTTAACAATGTTAATAAAGTGACACTAACATCTAAGCTAATACTGTTAAAATAATTGAAAGCAAACAAAAAAGTCAACAAAATTTGAAATGGTAAATAATATATAGGGACCCATTATATTTATTTTTTCTTATTTTTTTAAATTTTATTTATTTAAACTCTAAACCTCAAGCTGTAAGCCTTAAACCCTATTTATCTAAACCCTAAATCCTAGATCCATTAGTTTTCTTTACCTAAACCCAAACTCACATCTTAAACCTCAACCCTTAAACCCCAAACTCTGAACTTTAAATCTTATACCCAAAACCAAATCTTTAAACACTAAACCCTTAACCATAAAGCCAAATCCTTAGGTTGATCAATACCCTAAACTCATAACCTTCTACTAGGGTTATCTATGGTAAGTAAGAAGTTTATGGTGTAGTTGTCTGATTACATAATTCTCACCAAAATGATATATATGTAAGAGTGTTGTGCAATTATTATGTCTCATATATGTAAGAGTATTGCGTAATTATAGAAAAAAATTTCTACATGTTCATATCAAAAGATACGTGTTTTTTTCTTAATTTTGTCTCACAACCAATTTAATTTGATTAATCAAATCCACGAAATCCACGTCCAATAATACCATTGGAACTATATATGATACCGAGATTTATATATATATAATTACAAATGAAAACCGTTAGCAACGGTACATATAATATTTATGATATTGATTGTACGTGGTATCTATTATGAGTATTATCTAAGGTATGAGACTATGAACATCCATCAAATTAGTATATCAACTAAATTTTTACTTGAATATGTACCTTAATTAGGTTTCCATTCCCCCCCCCCCCCAAAAAATTCCAATTAAACATGACTTTGGTACATACCTTCCACCATTTCGTAAGTTAAATATAATTTAAAAGTGAATTTCATTTTTTCTCAGAGAAGAAAGAAAGTGAATTTTTTTTTCTCTTCCCATTTTAATAATAATTCAATATAACCATATATTCGTCTCCGGCCGCCGCCCAAACTTCACCATCAACATTCTCCTCTAGTACTCTTACACGTACGTGTTCGATTACAAACCCTCCCCCTTGATAAAAACCCCGCAATAATCTCACCATTGATAGTCGCATATTTATGCGTATATTCGGTATTTAATTTGTTCCCTATATTTAGTTTATTTTTATTAATCGAGTGAATTAATTATGTTTATTTGTTTTTAGGTATTTTGGAGATTAATGAAGAAAAGGAGATTAAATAATATATTTTGAAGATTCTTGGCGAGGAACTGTCTGGCGAGCAGATTATAAGAGATTACGTACGTTGGTTTTGGTCTTTGGCGAGGAGGTGCTTGGCACGTGAGTTAATTGGCTTAATTAAAGGAAGACTTTGATTTAGCTAGTTCAGGAGTGAGCTTGGCGAGAGAAGAGAGAGATATTAAATAGAAAACAAAGAAAAGAGAAGTGGAGTTGAACATGGAAAAGGAGTCATGCACGTGCTCAACTTGCTAAGTCAATTAACCTAGCTTAAACATATATATATAGCAAGTGGGGGGCTGGAAAAAGGTACGTACGGGTGAAGAATCAAGAGGAAAAGACAAAACAGAGCTAAGGGAGAAGAAGAAGCTCGCATGCATGAAAGCTAGTTCGATCTCGACGTCGCCAAGAGTTCTTCTTTCTCCATCTTTTGTCTATCTTTTATGAACTCTTTGATGTTATTATTTATGACTATGAGTAGCTAATTTTTCTTTGTTAAGGGGCTGCTTGAAGCCCCGTACATGAAGTCTTTTTAATACATACACTTTAATCTAGTTTTGCATATTTTATGGATGAGGTTTCTTTCTCTGAATGATCACCGTATGAATTCTTGTATGTTTGCTTTGGTGGCCAACTTAGTATGCATGCTAGGGTTCTAGTTTCATGAGATACGGGCGACTGAAGATGATTTCTTCCACTGGATTCTCTATAGTGATACACCGATTTTACCATCGGGAGATTGAAATCCATAGGTCTAGCGAGACACGTCCATAGTGTACTTGTGAACCATTGTAGCTTCTCAAACCTTTTCTAGAACTTAATGCTTTCTTCTTTGTAAACCTTGGGGTCCATGACTATGTGTTCAATAGAGGGATAGATGTAGGGGAGGTCCATGACAAACCTGCATAGGCATAAGGATTAGGTAATAGGATGTGGTTGTAACGATCAACTCTTCCTGGGAACTTTCATTCATTGGATATGTGCATTAGATTAAGTATGTGTTAGATAGATGGAATGAAGGTGGTGGATTGCATTCCTCTTAACTCTTTAATCATATAGTTTAAACCCATTTGCATTCATTAGCATATTTACTTTCAGCATTTACTTTCTGTATTAGCTGTAGCTTAGCCGATTTATTTCGGTGACCAAATCAACTCAGAAAACCCTCAAATTTTGTGTGGTAGTCCACCACTGTGTCTAGTTCATTGTGTCAAAATTTCATAGCATTTGAGTCTGTCTAGCTTAGGTTCGCATATCATTAGTGTTCCGTAGTCGAGTCTGTCAGCATAGTAGTGTGTTAGGATTTAGTTTCACTAATTCCTTGTGTTCGATAACCCATATTTATCTTACTACATTGATATATCCAGGTTGTGAATAGGGTATTTTTGAGAGGTGTTAAACCGCCTTGTCAACCATCTTTGGGTATGCGTCTACACTCTGACCATCGCTGTTGCCAAGCCACTCCCGGTCGTCATCTTATTTAATTTTGAGCGGGATGAGATTGAACCCTGCCAAGTGCATCTTTAGAGTCTCGGCAGCCAAATTCCTCGGGTACATGATAAACCAGAAAGGCATTGAGAGCAACCCCGACAAAATATAGGCAATCCTCAACACAAAGGCCCCAATAACAAGAAAGATCTCCAGACTCTGACAGGGAAGCTAGCATCACTTTCCCTGTTTATATCCTGCTACACAGACAAGTTTCACCCATTCTTCAAAACCATTCATACAACAAAAAAGAAAACCGTCAAGTGGACAGATGAATGTGAAGCGGCACTTGCCGGAATTAATTAAGCAGTACCTCGCCTATATCTCATTTCTGTCATCCCCAATACCAGGTGAATTTCTATACATTTACTTAGCCATTTCACTAACAGCAGTCAGTTTCGCCCTAGTAAGGTGGGAGGTAGATATAGAGTTGCCCGTGTTTTAAGCAGGAAAAGGAATGGACAAGCATGAAACAAGTTACCCAACCTTGGAGCAGTTGGCCCTGACGCTCATAGTTTCGACAAGGCGGCTAAGACCATATTTCTAATCTCATACCATGCATGTCCAAACTGATCAACCGGTTTGCCAAGTGTTGGAAAGCCCAGACCACTCGTCCTCAAGCTCTTTGTATTCCATTTTGTCGTGCCTTAAGCTCTCTGTATTCCCTCCTGTCGTTTGTGCTGCAAGCTTGAGGTTAGAAATCTTGTGATTGATAGGGATGACAGCTTCGGTTTCATAAACCAAGGGAAAGGGAGTCTCCCCAGTTAGTTTTCTCTTAGTCGTTCTGTAAGCCCAGAGCACGTTTGGTAGTTGGGTTACTCAGTGCCCTTAGTCAGCTGATCCAATCTTCTCCTCAAACCCTGCAAAAGTGTTTTGTTTGATGCTTCTACCTGCCCATTACCTTGGGGTAGAAAACTTAATTTTGATCTTGTGCTCAGCTCAATAGTCCCTGACTTCCTGGCAGTTGAACTGAGGACTTTTATGTGCTATGATCATTTATGGGATTCTGAATCTGCATATAATGAACTTCCATATAATGTTTTTTACTTATGTTCCCCTTTTCTTTGATAAAGCATGTGCTTCGATCCACTTGGAGTGGTAGTCCGTGACAACCAGGTGGTACTTCTTTTGCCCACCTCTAGCTTTGGATGGAAATTCACAAATTATATCTAACCCCCACTGAGCGAATGCGCATAGAACCAAGACTGGGTATAACTCTTCTGGATGCAAAGGTGGTTGAGAGGCGTGTCTCTGACAGGCCTCGCAGGCACAGACATACTCTATGAAATTGTTCTTCATCGTAGGCCAGTAGTACCCCTCAGTTAACCATCTAACCACGAGGTTCCTGCCCCCAATGTGCATGCCACATATCCCCGAGTGCAATTCTATCATTATCATTTTGGTTTGAGTGGGCTGGACTGCTAGCTGATCTGGTCCACTGAAAGATCGACTATATAACTTCCTATCTTTGATATTATACCTTGCTGCCTGTTGGACAACCTTTTTGGCCTCTACTCGTCCCTCAGGTAGAGTCCCGGTCTCTATATAGCTCAAAATCTCGTCCATCCAAGAGGCCCCTAGTTGTACCGACATCACCGCCATCACTCTTTTCTCATCCGTGCTCGGGTTGGGAAAGTGCTCTACTATGGTTGTCTTTTGAAGCTGGTAGTCCACGCTGGAGGCTAGATTTACTAACCCGAGATACGCTTCCATAGATACGTGATGAGCTGCATATTTTCCAAGTACCTAGTTTGCGATCAGTTGGGAATCGAAGAATACCTTGATCTTCTTCACTTTTAGACCTTGGGCTAGCCTCGATACTGCCAAAAGTGCCTCGTATTCGGCCCCAATATTGGTGGCCTTCCACCCTAGGGTTAAGGACAGCTTCATGATCGTCCCATCTAGGGTCTTAAGCACTAGACCTACTCTCGATCCCTTGTCCTTTGAAGATTCATCCATATATAACGGTCCAATGGTCGGCTCCTCTGTTCGTCAATTTCCACAGCTCTTTCTCTTTTCTCCTGCTCCGGTGTCGGGAATTCATCCAAGAAATCTGTCAGGGCATGTCCCTTCATTGTCGTTTGAGGCTTGTACTTGATATCATGATGTGCTAGTTCGATGGCCCATTTGGTCACCCTGCTAGAGGAGTCTGACGTATGTAGAATTGTTCTTAATGGATACTCAGTCATGATAACTACCTTAAAAGCTTGGAAGTAAGGTTGGAGCTTGCGTGACGGCATAACAAGAGCCAATACCAAGCTCTCTAACTTAGAATAACGAGTCTCTGGGTCAAGAAAAGCTTTAGACACGTAGTACACGGGTAGCTTCCCCCCAGTATCTTCTCGGACCAGAGCTCCACTCACGGTCACCTCTGAAACAGCCAGGTAAAAGTATAAGTCTTCACCCAGTACGGGTTTGCTCAAGATGGGAGGAGAGACCAAATAGTGCTTGAAAGCCTGGAATGCCTTTTCACAATCTACTATCCATAGTTCCCCCTTGGTTTTCTTGAGAGCCTCAAAAAAGGGTTTGCACTTTTCTATTGATCTAGATAGGAATCTTCTCAAGGGTGCAAGCTTTCCATTTAGCCTACAGATCTCCTTAACTGTCACTGGGGACTTCATTTTGACGATCGTTGCTACCCGGTCAGGGTTCACCTCTATCCCACGTTGAGCCTCCAGGTATCCCAAAAACTTCCCTGATCTCACGCTGAAAGTGAATTTTTCTGGATCAACTTCATCATATGCTCGCGTAGGAGGTCAAAGCATCTCCTTAAGTCGGATACATGGTCTTGCCTTCTTTTTTCTTTTTACTAGCATGTCATATACTTATACCTTCATTGTGTCCCCTATCAGAGGCTTGAACACCTTGTACACCAGCCTTTGATACTTGGCTCATGCGTTCTTCAAGCCGAAAGGCATCACTTCATAAGCATAGACTCTATTTTTCGTTACAAACGTTGTTTTTGCCATATTGTCCTCTACCATCTTGATCTGATTATAGCCATTGTAGGCATCCATGAAGCTAAAGAGCTCATGTCCTGGCGTAGAGTCTACAAATTGATCTATCCTGGGTAGAGGAAAACCATCCTTAGGGCACGCCTTTTTGAGGTCTGTAAAATCGACACAGGCCCTAGGTTTTCCATTCTTCTTTTTGACAAAGACCACATTGGAGAGTCATTTTGAGTGTGGGAACTCCTTGATGAATCCTGTTACAAGTAGTTTTTCCACTTCCTGCTCGATTATCCTGTTACGCTCAAATGCAAAACTCCTCTTCTTTTGAGATACATGCTTTACCTTCGAATCCACGTGGAGCCGGTGCTCGATGAGCGTTCTATCTATCCCTGGCATGTCTATTGCCGACCATGTAAACACGTTTCTGAACTCCCTCAACAGATTCACCAAGCTTTTGCGTTCATCTCCGCTCAGCCCGGATCCAATCCTTGCACATCAGTTAGGCTTTTCGTGATCGAACGACTTTAGGACCACATCTTCTTCTGCCTTTTCCTTGAAAGGTAGCTCCTGAAGTTCAAGTTCTATGTCTAACTGATCGATTGCTTCTTCCTAACCCCCGTCATGTGATTGCTATGCTAGAGGGGCTGAGGCCACTGCTGAAAGGACCCAACCCCGATTTAGCTCCCTAAATCGGAATCAAACCCCTTCGAAAACACGAACCAACAAAAACTTTTCAAAATTTGGGCAGAGTTTCGTTACTAGCGTGGAGTTACCTTAACCTGCACGCGGAAAATACACTTCATCCTATGCCACAAAAACAAACCGTGGGCACCAATCCCATCCGGATTTCTCAATATATCAACAGTAAAGTAAAGTAGTAAATATATATGCACTTTATTGAAATCCGGTATAAAATCGTATAGCATATTCAACAGGAAGCTCAGAGCGACTTCTAATATATAATCATATACGTATACCACAGTAGGTAGAACAATAAACCTACTGGAAGAAACAAAGTAGCTCGAGCACTATGCCTCCGACCACGACGTGCGACACCAGAGCCAGAACTGCAAACTGGGCACGGAAACCGAAAAGCCCAGGGGAAAGACAATAAACACGTTAGAGTGAGTGGACGAAAATAAATGTCTTTCACCAGTTATATATATGTTATAAAAACATATGCGAGTCCAAGTAAATAAAAACAACATAGTACACGAGGTAAAACCATAATCCTCCAGCGTACTGAGCATGCAAGTAAAAATCCCACGGGGTCACTCATGGACACACACCGTGCTAGTACAGTCAGAATCACGGAGTCCCAGACTTCCACGCAATTCTAGCCAGAAAGGCCTCAGGTCAGAGGTCTGCCTCCCCCCGGTAAAGACCTCGGGTCAGGAGTCACAGCCTCCCCTGACATATGCCTACCATCGGGGATCAGCCGAGAGGCGAGTGTATCGATACAACAACGTAACCAAGACTGTACTCTGTGTAAACCAAATCATAAACATTTCGATGCAAATGCATGAAACAGCATAAAAGTGTATGCATATTCGTATACGTATATCCGTATAAATATAATCGTATAATCGTAAACACATGCTCATATAATCATAATCTCGTATGAAATCTCATGCTCGTAAAACCATAATCATGCTGCATGCTCAAGTTCATAAAACATATATCAAGACTCGCAAATAATCCGTGAAAAGAAATGTCCACTCACAGACTGGCGTAACGCGTATCGCGTTAACCCGTGATCCGGCGGAATGCCCCTCGCCAAACAAACGATCACGAACCCCTGAATATTCACAATGTCCAATACTCAAAGTCATAATCCGACAATTCAAATCAAATCACGAGAAACCACCGTTCTCGGAAATACACAATTCGAATACGACGAATCGTCGAAAATCCATATATACCACCTCAAATACCTCGCTTTACGTTCGGACGCTCAACTCGAAAAACGAACCTCCCCACTGCGATCGGGGCGCGATTTCGAGTCAAATGACATGCGACTTGCCGAAAGTCAAAAAGTCAACCCGTTGACCGTTGACCGCCGTTGACCGCCGCCCACGGCGGCGCCGCCACTGACCGGAAGATTTCTCGGCGGAGCAACCCCTATTCCATGCAAAACCACCCACTGAGCAACTTTGTCAACTGCACCGAAGTCCAATTCTCACTCTAACATGGTCAATTTCATGAAAAACCGAATGAACACACAAATTTCAATCCCAAAATTCTCCATATACAAGATGAATTGGAACTCCAAACTTACATGGTAGCTTGCTAGTGATGAGAGCTTCAAAGCCCACTCCAAAATTCATCTCGAATCGGCTCGAAACATCAAACCCGAAATCACTTAAAATCCCTTAACTTTGGCCGGAAAAATCATCTACTTCCGGCGAGCCTCGCCGTGTGGGGTGACTAGGAACAGACTCGGGAGGCCGAGGCGCACCCTATGGGACAAGTCCCGAGCCAAGAGGTGGCCGGAAACGATCACCACCGTGGAACCACCGTGAGTCCCGTCGGCCTCCACCTCTCACCCACCGAGTTGACTCGGTCAACTCGGTCAACACCCAAAATGGTAAGCTTTGACTTGCCCAGTATGGAAATTTCTATTTATAGCCTTTCCCAAAAAGGAAACTTCATGTTTATCCAATTCGACGAACTTAAAACGCGCGTAACTTTCTCGTCGTAATTCCGATTCCGATAATTCTCGCGGCCACAAACTCGACTTGACATATTCTTCAATAATCACTCGAAGTCAAACACATCGGCCAATCGGATAAAAAGTCAACCCTTCGAACCAACACATAATTAAATTAACCAAACAATCAACAATCGGCAAAATTCGCAACTAATTCCTCGTAACTCCAAATCATACTCCGAAAGTTCCCACAAACTCGAAATTAAATTCTGAGCAACTTCCGTGAAGAAGCCGAAACCAAATTCTCGTCCGGTAATTTAGTCGTTAAGTAGCCCACCATTTAAATCTGAACTTCAAATATTCATAACTAATTCCTCGGTCGTCCAAATTACGATCCGGAACCGCCCACGAACTCGTAATCACATGTACAACGACTCTCGAGAAGAGACTCAACTCAAATTCTCGGCCAATAATTAAGTCGTTAATAAACTCGGCGACTCCAATAACCGTCGGACAACTGCGACTTCACACAAACTCATCAATCAAGCTGATCATACTGCTGATTCTGGTCCGGGTCGTCACAAATCCACCCCCCTTAGAAAAATTTCGACCTCGAAATTTCCGAGTCTGCCGACAAAAGTAGGAGCACTGCCTCTGCATACTGTTCAACTGCCTAGTGGCTACATCAACTGAACAACTCCGGCAACTGACTCCACAATAGGAGATAGCTCTGTGCTGCAATTTCTGTACTCACAAATCACAAATCTGAACTGGCTCCACACAACGCCAAGGGTTCCTACATAAGGAACAGATAGGGTACACAATACATAGCAAACCTGAAACACTGTTCCGCCTCACGGAACACAACACACATAAAAACCAACACTATAGGCAATGCCGAACTATACGGCATAACACAAACTCGCACATGACCACATCTGGATCAAAACAGCATGGCAAATCACAACTCAGTTTACACACATCAACATAACTCACACACACATCTCAACATAGCCCAAAAGTCGAACTTGAGCAATAATCAGCCCATTTCCGCTAACCTGACAGTCTGTGGTAACACATTCCACAAAATCAGAATCAAACGTCAACCCAAACTCAACCAAACTCACTCCAACACAGTGGAGTACACCGACATCCCTCAAAACGACATCACGTAACGTCGATATCACAGTGGTCAACAAACTGGTACTGCAAGCAACCTCGAACAGCTGAAACTGCTGGTCCCGAATCCTCCAGAACTGCAATACCAAGGTCCACAACATGCCCTCCAAAGCCTGAATAATCCTCGAAGACCGCTCGCCAATCTGAGGATAAGAACTGGTACTAGCTCGTAATTTGGTCTCCAATGCTCGCTGCAAAGCTCGTCAACACTTTGTCGTAGCTGATCACCTCGATCGGCGAACTGGGACACAGGTACACCACGTAGATGGACAACCTCCATCAAACACAGCTATACCAGCCAACCACTGGAATCATCTCCGAAAGTACAAGGAACTGTACTGAGTTCGTCAAATGATCCACAAAGGCCCGGCAACTGGTATCACAACCAAAGTATACACATACACACACAATCACAACAGCAACCGTCACGTCTAACCGGAAATCTCAAATGGCTAACACATCTCGGCAAGTTTCTGCCTCCTAGCCATCGCCAGTCGACGAATGTGGCATCAGCACACACAAGCTGCTACATTGCTCTTCATGTTGCGTCACGAGTAATAAAATCGAAGTATCTGACACTTCTCAGCGTCACTAGCGCCAAACACGCGCAAAATCACGAGCCTCAACACCGTCATACTTAAACTCAGCTCTCGTAGTCCACACTTGGCTAACACGGAAACTCGAGCCACACATACACACATGCAGTACTGAAACTCCCAACTCTCAACTGAATGCATCAGCAACAATATCCCAAACGGATGGTCAAAGTACAACCACTAGCCTTTTCTGAACAAGCTCAAAGGTGCAGCCATAGTCGATAGTCGACTCCCTCCATCTACACTGCCTCAAGCCCAAATCTGGCCGAAAATGCAAGTGGATGAAACTCAGTGGTCAATGTACATCCTACACCACGCTGCACGTCATAGCTATAGTGTCTCAAACTCTCTGATACTAACACAAATACAGCTACACCCAAATCAAACTCTGGATACGTAGCCTCATAAGGTTTCCACTGTCCGTAACCATGAGACACCGCTCTGCTACACAGCATCAAAGCACAACCCAACCAAATCTCGATGCATCGACATAACCCACGAACTCGTTGCAGTCATCAGGTAAGGTCAAAACCGAAGCAACGGTCAACCACCCTGCAGGAGTCAGTAACTCTCCTCGCGTGCATCAAACCACTCGAACTTGACACCTTCTCCGTCAAGCCGGAAAGTGAAGTGGCAATCCAGGAAAATCCTGTACAAGCCGTCGGTAATAGCCTGCCAACCCAAGAGACCCCTGATCTCTGGCACAATGGTAGGGCAACCCCAAATCAACACGGCTTCAATCTGGTCAGGATCCACATCACTCACTCGGATAGCATCACACAGCTCAAAATCTTCATGCTAATCAGCCAAAACTCACACTGGCTGAACTTCGCAAATAACTGATCACCTCGCGAAGTCCGCAAAATCGCTCGCAATTGCATCAGGTACTGGTCCACACTCCTGGAGTACATCAGGAAGTTGCCGACGAACATGGTCGCAACTCATCCAGAAACCGTCTGAACACCTGGTCCATCAAGTTCACATGACCTACGGGGCATTGGTCAACCAAACAGCGTAACCGAAAGCTCATGATGTCTGCACCGTGATCCGAAAGCCAACATAGCCACTTCTGACTCATCGATCCTCAACTGATGGTATCCGAATCCGAAATCAACCTTCGAAAATACTGAAGCTCTCGCGAGCTGACCAAACCACTCATCAATCCGAAACGGAGGATATTCATTCTCCTCTGAAACGAATCAGGCTTCCGGTAGTCAATGCACCACTACGTCGAACCATCCAACATCGGCAAAACAATGCAAGAGTACACCACACAAATACGCGGGGTCACATGAAATCTCCTGAAACCTCCTCCAGCAACTCCTGGAGTCGAAACTGTAGCTCCATCAGCTCCGCTGGCTCAGAACGACAAGGTGTCGGTAAAATGAGTCCAGCGCCTGGTACAAGCTCAATGGTGTAGTCAGTCTCCCGAACTGGAGGAACATCTGATAACTCCTCCGGAACACGCCAGGAAACTCAGGAACCACCTCAATGACGCCAATGTCAGGTACAGCAACCGTAGTATCCACAACATGAGCTAATCAAACAACACCACCCGTCTCCATCATCCGCTCGACCATCACCGCAAAACAGTATCTCGGGGAAATCTGGTCGTCGAAACACAACCTCCTTCTCGAGGTACTCGAACACAGCCAAATGCATCGTCAGTAAGTCCGTACTCACAAACACACCAAAATCACAACATCCAGCTACAACAAATCCACGGCTAAACCATATCCTCCAACAGGGATCTCGTAACCTCCGGATGGATGCAACACTCTCCAAAACCTCGGAAGTGGAGATACAGACACAATTGCCATGGACATCAAACAACAGTAACCTCGGAGAAAAGTCTGTCCTCAAACAAGATCATGGCACGAACTCCAACATGCCCAACTAGTCGCCCACATCAATTGCGACTTGCTGAATAACTCGTCAAAAGGGTACATTGATCAGACAGTAGGAACAACATGAGAGTCTCCTCGTAACTCTGAGCCGTCGAACCGCTAACACAGCTGATTGAGGGCACTCCCTCCTAACGTGACCCTCCTAGCCACCGAAACAGCAACTGAAAGTGCTCCTCAAACACAAATCACCCCAACACCTGCTGCGTGAAAGGATCGCCAATGATCACCCAAACTCATGCCACAGGAGCAAATCCGCTACTCTGTGATCTCCGCCTTCGCCAAACGGATCAGCAGAGGATCCTTAACATAATCGAAAAGGCCACAGTCTGATGACGTCACTGATCCCGAAGTGTCAGAACTCAACCTCATCAAAATCTCAACTAAGTCCACTTTCCTCAAACCATCACACCAAAAACCGTACACATCTTTCCCCCACAATAACCTCGCCACTGAGTGCAACACACTAAGCTCCTCACGGATATCTCGAGGCACATCAATCAGACTCTCTCTGATACTCAGGTTCAAACTCATCTCGAACCTCGCACACTGCTTCCTCTGAAGCCACATAACTCGTGCAAACCGAAATAACATAGGAACAATGCATCTCTGCCTCAGGTGGTTAAGCACTCCACATTCGATTGCTGGATAGCCTGATAACACCATCACTGTTTACACAACACTCTAAATGTAGGCCATGGAGTCGCAACCGAAACTCACACATTAGCAGCCCACCAAACACAATGATCTGTCTCAGGCAAACATCAACTGTCAAAATTCTCAGCTCTGAGGCAACATGTAGACGCTCATATACACAAAACCAGGCAAACCGTGCCACACAATTCACTGAACTATGAATACTCATCCCAATCCACTGTTCACTGGCAAATTACGCGTCGTATGATCCTCAACAGGATCCACAACCGAAACGACACGGAAAGCACGTCAGGAGGCATCCTAATGAATACAATATCGTTCACAACAAGTGGAACGTAATCATGGAACTTCAAATATTTGAAAACATACAACACCCGGAATTTGATGATTATCCGCCGGCCGGTCGGGTCACCATTCCAGACATGCTGTACATTCTCAAATATCCTTAGTAAACACGACTACAGAAGTCTACAGAACCTACAACCTAATGGCTCTGATACCAAGCTGAAAGGACCCAACCCCGATTTAGCTCCCTAAATCGGAATCAAACCCCTTCGAAAACACGAACCAACAAAAACTTTTCAAAATTTGGGCAGAGTTTCGTTACTAGCGTGGAGTTACCTTAACCTGCACGCGGAAAATACACTTCATCCTATGCCACAAAAACAAACTGTGGGCACCAATCCCATCCGGATTTCTCAATATATCAACAGTAAAGTAAAGTAGTAAATATATATGCACTTTATTGAAATCCGGTATAAAATCGTATAGCATATTCAACAGGAAGCTCAGAGCGACTTCTAATATATAATCATATACGTATACCACAGTAGGTAGAACAATAAACCTACTGGAAGAAACAAAGTAGCTCGAGCACTATGCCTCCGACCACGACGTGCGACACCAGAGCCAGAACTGCAAACTGGGCACGGAAACCGAAAAGCCCAGGGGAAAGACAATAAACACGTTAGAGTGAGTGGACGAAAATAAATGTCTTTCACCAGTTATATATATGTTATAAAAACATATGCGAGTCCAAGTAAATAAAAACAACATAGTACACGAGGTAAAACCATAATCCTCCAGCGTACTGAGCATGCAAGTAAAAATCCCACGGGGTCACTCATGGACACACACCGTGCTAGTACAGTCAGAATCACGGAGTCCCAGACTTCCACGCAATTCTAGCCAGAAAGGCCTCAGGTCAGAGGTCTGCCTCCCCCCGGTAAAGACCTCGGGTCAGGAGTCACAGCCTCCCCTGACATATGCCTACCATCGGGGATCAGCCGAGAGGCGAGTGTATCGATACAACAACGTAACCAAGACTGTACTCTGTGTAAACCAAATCATAAACATTTCGATGCAAATGCATGAAACAGCATAAAAGTGTATGCATATTCGTATACGTATATCCGTATAAATATAATCGTATAATCGTAAACACATGCTCATATAATCATAATCTCGTATGAAATCTCATGCTCGTAAAACCATAATCATGCTGCATGCTCAAGTTCATAAAACATATATCAAGACTCGCAAATAATCCGTGAAAAGAAATGTCCACTCACAGACTGGCGTAACGCGTATCGCGTTAACCCGTGATCCGGCGGAATGCCCCTCGCCAAACAAACGATCACGAACCCCTGAATATTCACAATGTCCAATACTCAAAGTCATAATCCGACAATTCAAATCAAATCACGAGAAACCACCGTTCTCGGAAATACACAATTCGAATACGACGAATCGTCGAAAATCCATATATACCACCTCAAATACCTCGCTTTACGTTCGGACGCTCAACTCGAAAAACGAACCTCCCCACTGCGATCGGGGCGCGATTTCGAGTCAAATGACATGCGACTTGCCGAAAGTCAAAAAGTCAACCCGTTGACCGTTGACCGCCGTTGACCGCCGCCCCCGGCGGCGCCGCCACTGACCGGAAGATTTCTCGGCGGAGCAACCCCTATTCCATGCAAAACCACCCACTGAGCAACTTTGTCAACTGCACCGAAGTCCAATTCTCACTCTAACATGGTCAATTTCATGAAAAACCGAATGAACACACAAATTTCAATCCCAAAATTCTCCATATACAAGATGAATTGGAACTCCAAACTTACATGGTAGCTTGCTAGTGATGAGAGCTTCAAAGCCCACTCCAAAATTCATCTCGAATCGGCTCGAAACATCAAACCCGAAATCACTTAAAATCCCTTAACTTTGGCCGGAAAAATCATCTACTTCCGGCGAGCCTCGCCGTGTGGGGTGACTAGGAACAGACTCGGGAGGCCGAGGCGCACCCTATGGGACAAGTCCCGAGCCAAGAGGTGGCCGGAAACGATCACCACCGTGGAACCACCGTGAGTCCCGTCGGCCTCCACCTCTCACCCACCGAGTTGACTCGGTCAACTCGGTCAACACCCAAAATGGTAAGCTTTGACTTGCCCAGTATGGAAATTTCTATTTATAGCCTTTCCCAAAAAGGAAACTTCATGTTTATCCAATTCGACGAACTTAAAACGCGCGTAACTTTCTCGTCGTAATTCCGATTCCGATAATTCTCACGGCCACAAACTCGACTCGACATATTCTTCAATAATCACTCGAAGTCAAACACATCGGCCAATCGGATAAAAAGTCAACCCTTCGAACCAACACATAATTAAATTAACCAAACAATCAACAATCGGCAAAATTCGCAACTAATTCCTCGTAACTCCAAATCATACTCCGAAAGTTCCCACAAACTTGAAATTAAATTCTGAGCAACTTCCGTGAAGAAGCCGAAACCAAATTCTCGTCCGGTAATTTAGTCGTTAAGTAGCCCACCATTTAAATCTGAACTTCAAATATTCATAACTAATTCCTCGGTCGTCCAAATTACGATCCGGAACCGCCCACGAACTCGTAATCACATGTACAACGACTCTCGAGAAGAGACTCAACTCAAATTCTCGGCCAATAATTAAGTCGTTAATAAACTCGGCGACTCCAATAACCGTCGGACAACTGCGACTTCACACAAACTCATCAATCAAGCTGATCATACTGCTGATTCTGGTCCGGGTCGTCACAACTGCACCCCCAGCTCCCTCACTCACTTCCTTCTTTATCCCTTTAGAGGCGAGTATAGTGCTTAATCTTGCAGCAGCTCTATCCCCCTTGATGATGATGAGGTCCTCGGGGGTGTGATACTTCAGGACCTGGTGGTAGGTAGATGCCACCGTCTGGTAAAGCCACAGTCTTCCCAGAATTGTATTATGAGGGGAGGGTGTGCCAGCTACTGCAACCCATGTGGTTGGGTTAGTGAGGGGTGTTCTGACCCGGGGAGGGATGATCCCTAAGGTCATCACCCTCGAACCCTATGAGTGTCGAACGATGTTCATGGATCACATCTATCAAACCCATTCGCTCTACCGCTCCCTTGAAGATGACATTCACAACTGCCTTGTTATCTACCAGGACCTTGGATACCGTTATATGCACCATTTGAATGTTGACGACCAGAGCATTGCCGTGGTCGTCCTTCTCCTCTGGGAGATCTACATCCAAAAACTCAAGCATGTTTTTCCTTAACCTTGACCTCGGCTCGCTTCTACCTCTGAGCCTCTTCATCTTGTGTTCCTTCTCTTATATGGTCACCTCTAATTCCTCAACTTCCGCCATTATACAATTTAGATTAAGGAAGATGGTGTTCTCTATTTACTCCGGGGCATGAAGAATACAGTTCAGCATTGGGTACTTCTTCTCCTAGCCCTTAGGTGGTAGTGGTAAGGTCTCATTGTTCTTCTGGCGCTTACCATTACCTTGCAGCCTCAATGAATCTTCAAGCTTTTTCCTGTACGCCTCAGCCAGGTATTCCTAGCAGTACCCCTAGCCCACTAGCTCTGTGAAGTGTTGCTTCGGAACCCCTTAGTCAATCGTCTTGTGTTTGTTGGCCTTGTGGTAGTCATTCTTTCTGGTCATGAGTGGTGGCTTTAGCCATGCCTCATCTTTGATGTGATGAACTATGGTCAAGATTGGTATCATTGTAGAAGGGACGAATAACTTTCCCCCTTTGTTAGAAGGTTGGTGCGTTAAGGCCTTCCACTTGTTGTCATAGCTCCTCCTCCCCTGGTTTGGGCTACTGGTATTCATGTTTCTCCCCATACTAGTGTTACTCCCTCATGCTTTCTCCGTTGGAGACTCTGTTGTAGGTTCTTACATCCTCCATATGGGTATAGACTAATGCCTCATGATAGACCGTGGACAAGTCCTTGGTTTTCTTCCTGATAAGCTTGCTTGCCAGCTCTGAGTCCATATCTAACCTAATAATCAACGTCTTGGCAGTGACGTTATCGTCCTTGCAATCGACCATAGTGTAATCCTTCCTAAACCTTGTTACCCAATCTCTCAGGGACTCCCCTCGTTTCATCTTGAGGGATGTGAGGTAGGTCACGTCCTTGACTCCTTCTGTGTTGCTTTCGTTCTTTTTGAAGAATGCTAACTTCAAACCTCTCAAATCCTCAATCAAACCTGGAGAGAGGGTCTTCTACCACTGTAGCACGTGGTCCTTCAGACCCGCCTGGAACATCTTACACATCTGAGCCTTGTTCTACTGACTGGTGGCCATAGCCGACTAATAGTTCCTCATATGCTAGTATGGGTATGAGTCCCCTGAGTATCTATCGAACCTAGGGTGGCTCCACTTCTTGAGGGGCTTGGCATCCTGGATGAATTGAGCCAGGGGGTATTGAGACATTCTCCAAGCCCTATGCTCCACCTCAAATTCCTTCTTGGACAACCCATCTTTCCTTAACCTCCCCATCTCCTGATTTGTCTTGATGTTGTGGGTACGTTGGGTTTTTATGAATTGTTCCATCATGCCCATGAAGGCCGCTACCTCGGGTGCCTTTATATCCATAGCTCGCTGAGGGGTCGGTTCACCCTGGCCATGCCGGTCATGTTCCTCCTGAAAATTATTCAATTCGATCACCAGAACTTACTGTCCCACCTCCGCAAGTGGGTTGGGCAGGACCAGCCCTTGTCTTTTCAAGAGGCCCACTAAGTCCGGTAAGGTAAACTGAACGGCTGAGACGATGCTGACCAACTCACTCGTGCTTTTAGCGACCCTGCCCATTGAGTGCTGCAGCGTGGTCATATCAAGCCTCAGGTTCACGTATTGTTCTTTGGCCTGATGGAGGTCCTGATCGACCTTGGCCCTCCATCCTCTGGCTCCTTCATTCTTCGGTTCGGAATCTTCCTCCCCACTAAGGTAACCCTCGCCCGCAAGGTTCCTCGGCGGGGCTTGATGTGAGACAGTGTTTCCGTACTTCGAAGCCCCAATATTATGGGTGGTTTGATCGTTCCCTTTAGGAAGGATCGTTTCCTTATCCCATTGATTACTCATGTCGATGTTGCGTTCTACGTCCTTCCGTTCACGAGAGTTAGCCTAGGATTCTGCTCTCAATGAAAGCACCAATTTATGAGAGCAGATTTCGTCTCTCCTCTAGCTTGAATCCTCGTGAATCTGTAAAACAAGTCAGAGCATGATGTGGTACCGTGCTTAGACCCTCTGATGCTTAAGTCAAAACTTATCTCAGGACTCAAAGAGTAATTAGGGTAGAATCATGTTACCTTAAACCATGGTGGGATGGTTTATACATATAGAGTTCAAATTAGGTCTAAGCATAGTCCTTATCGAATTAGACTACTTTACATTCGGAGAGGAGGAATCCATTAAGGAATGGATCTCCATATCCAGGGAAAATCATATCTCATGATTACCACAGACCCTGGGCAAATCCATTTAGGTTGTTCTTATTTTGGATGTTCATGATTGAAATCAAATATATAAGAAGAATACGTATGAAAGAATAAGCGGTACTCAAGCAAAATGGAGAACAAGAATATGCAGTACTCTTTCGATCAAGCTAAACTCGTGCGAAAGAATAGACATGGAGAACATCACTTTTGCACCATCAAGCCTAGACGAGAAAGAGAGATTGAGAGAAATGTTTCGATTAGACCCGATTTTTGATTCAAAATCGGGAACGAAGCAAAAATGGGAACCCTACAATGAAATAGCAAAAAATCAAGTTAACTAAGATCTAAATCTAACAAACCCAGACTGATTGAGAACAAAATCCATTGAAAACTAAAATAGAGAGAAACCCAACTAACCGCAGAATTAGAAGCTTCTAAAACTGAACCGATGCAAAATCTACGAAAATGCAATTCTAGTAGTGATGAGTGAGAGATCAGAAATATGTGCTCCACCATAACTTTTGATAGACGATACCCAAAGATGATACAAATCAAGCACCTACAAACAGCATATTATACTAGATCATATCAAAAGGGTTTCACTAAATCAAAGAAAGAAGGCGAGCGAGCAAAAGTGGGAAAAAAAACCTGAACTGAAAATGTGAGAAATCAATGGAATCATTGAGAAGATCAGTAGATGTTGGAGGAAGTGAGAGAAGATTTCATCTCCCCTCTAGCTTGGATCTTCGTGCACCTGTAAAACAAGTCGGAGCACGGTGTGGTACCATGCTTAGTCTATCTGATGCTTAAGTCAGAACTTATCTCATGAAATCAAAGAGTAATTAAGGCTAAATTTCGTTACCTTTGACCATGCCAGGATGGTCTATATATAGAGATTGTACTACGTCTAAGCATAGTCCTTCCTTGAGTCGGACTATTTTACTTTCAGAGAGGAGGAATCCATTAAGAAATGGGTCTCCGTGTCTAGGCCTAATCCTTTTTCATGATTACCACAAGCCTTTTGGCATAATCCCTCTAGGATATGTTCAAATCTTACATTTTCCCTCAAGGATTTCATCAATCCCTCGAGGTCCGATCGTATAATCCCCGGGGTTAGGTCGTACTTCTCTTTGAGCTCTGATCTTACCTTGGGATTGGCATGCCATCGTACATTCCAGAAGCTTCTACACTGTTTCAGATGCTTTTAGAGATCTCAAGATAGTTCATTCACCAAGAGAAACCGTAGCTTTCCAGTCCCAGGCCCATTTTCTGCCTTATCGGACCTCATCCTAAATCAGATTCATCAAGCTCGTCCTTCCCCAGCTTAGGTGGCCAAAACTGACTCCCATAAATACCCCCACAACTGTGTGAGGTTTGACACATGTCAATCTTACACTGCTGTCATCCATGCTCTGTCATTTTGGATTTTAAAAACTCTCTAGCTTTCCCATCAAGTCGCGCGCGAAACTCTAAGCACACGCCTCCACTGTTTCAACTCCATCATGACTCTTCCATTATTAAACCTAGTCAGCATTCATAGTTTTCCCAACAATCACGACCCTTTCCATTCTTACCCCATTTCAAACCCAATCGCATCCCTTGAAATCTGAAACCTCTTATCTCTTCAAACGACCATCCCTCATCGTGTTATACCCATTCACCATATATATCTAGATCCTCCTCCTTTCTTCTTTTTTACATCTCCTCACTCGCTCAAGCCATATGTTAAACCCAAAAAATCCCTTTGCAACTTCAAAGTTCCCATCTTTCATAAACCCAGAAAAAAACCCAGAAACTCAGAAAACTCAGAAAATATCAATGGCATCCAACAACTCTTCTTTCTCTAACCCCAAATAAATCATTAGCCACACTATCACTCTAAAGATCCCACCAACATGTCACTCCATCGATGCACCACCAACATTTCGCTTCAGCCATACACCACCAATATGTTTGCTCCAGCCATGCACTACCAAGGCCGTCTTAAAGAAAGCCCGAGAAGAGTTGTATCCGTCTGGCCTGAAGATCGATTTTGATGAAGCCCTGACGACCTCCATCTATTCCTTCCACCAAGGGGACAACGAGAACTTTATGATCACCCTCGTCAAGGATGAGGAAAAAATATTGGAGCTCCAAAAAGCTCATGGTCCAGGACTGCTCGTTCACCCCTTCCAGATCGTCTACGGTCTTACCTTCCCTATTCCTTCTTTCATCTGCTTTGCTCTGGAGTTCTATGGTGTTGCTATAGAGCAGTGGTTCCCAGATAGCTTCTGCTATCTCGCCTACTTCGATTGACTCAATCGGTGATTCGACTGTCGTATGGGGTTACTAGAGTTCAGGGTGCTCTTCCAGGCCAAGCCCATTCTACCAAATCAGTTCTACCTCTCTCAACGGATCATGTACATCAATGATTCGTTGCTGGTTGACCTTCCTTACTCTCCAAAAGATTGGAAGAAAACTCATATCTTGGTCTTTGGGATTAGGAGAAGTTCGGTAGAGAGCCGGCTTCAAGGTTTCCACTATCGTCAACCGCATCTCCAAACTACCAGAAGATCTCTCTAGAGCCGTTAACTTCTATCGCGACCTTGTAGATGACGCCCTTGGCATCCCCTTCAAGTACCGCAAGTGCAGGTGGTTGTGGAGCAAGGAACGCCTCAGCCCAGGAGGTCTGGAAGGCGTTGATCCTCTCTATCACGAGGATCGTCAGGAGCTAACAGAGGTCCCTTGAGCTCCTTTGGTCCACAAGGATGGCAGAAGCCCCACCCTCAAGCCCTCAAACGTCCACGCTCTAACTGAGCCGAGGGAGGCCTCCAAGCCTAAGAAGATGAGGCTTGTGAAGAGTTACGAGTTTGAGAAGGATAAGGTCCTAACTTTGGCCGCAGCCAAGGAGCTCAAACAAGCCCCTCAGCCCACCATTCCTGCTTTTACTGCTGATGCTGAAGTCTTTCCTCCTCCCAGCGAGGATCTTTCACCACAATCTCCTTCTAAAAAGAAGCTCAAGTCTGCTGCTTATCGACCACCCCAACCCTCATTGTCTGAGTCGGGGTCTTCCTAGCTTGCTGGCTTCTCCTTGAGTGAGTTTATTTGTCATCATGCTTTATCGCTCATGTGATATGTTCATGATATTATGCCTATGCTCTGAGTTCATACATGACCTGCTACCTGGAATATATGCAATGCTTGTTGTTGCGTTTGCTAGATGTGCATAAATATTATGTCTTTGTTTGTACAGGTTCTCTTGGGGAGTCGATCGAGGGTGTTAACCCTAAGCTCCCTCGGGTCTACTTCAAAAAGACCCAGCAGAGCCAGGGTTATATCGTCCATCTTGCTCATGACCTGACCGAGGAGGAGGTTGAGGCCATTGGGGAGGGTGTTGTGCTCCCTCATGTAGGGAAGCACATTCCTTCACAGCTCTACTCTGGTCTGACCCATGCTGATGTGGCCTACTCCTCCCTCACCTTGGGTCCATAGAAACCTAGGATCTAATGACACTCTCCTAGACTTCTCTTTCTTTCTTTATCGTGCCTGATTCTTCGTATAACTCCTCTTTCTTTCTTATCTAACACATTATTTTGATCTTGTCTTAAGCCTCCATCACCCTTACTGCCAACCTCAGCCATCTCTACGCCGCAGCCCAGGAGGCTGATAAAAGGGCTATGGAGGCAGAGAAGAAAGCTAAGGAGTCTGCCTCCAAGATTGTCGAGCTGGAGGGGGAGATCAACAAGCTTGAAGATGCCCAAGCTCATGCCTGCCAACTTATCAAATAGAAGAAGAGGACCTTTGAGGATGAACGCCTCTTGCACGAGGGTGAGGTGAAGGCTATGAAGGTCGACCTGAAGAAGGCTCGTTCTGAAGCAAAAGAGGCGATTGAGGTGGCCGAGGGAAGGCTTAAGAAAACTCTAGATGCCAAGGATCAGGAGTTTGAGGATCATATATCTACCCTAGAGGAGGCTCATGGGCTCCAACTTGAATCGAACTTAGAGGGTGGACTGGAAACATGAGCGTAAGGAGCTTATCAGTGCCTACGAACCTACTGCCACGTCTGAAACTCAGTCGGAGTGAAGCCCCCTGCCTGTCTTTAGGGGTGTATTGTGTAATAGTTTTAAGACTCCCTTATCTAACAATGTCTTATCGTATAACTTACTTATTTTGATAACTTTGGCCTGAGCTCAAGTTTAAAGCTGTTCATATCGTACTTTCATATCGTACCTAGCTGTTCATGCTTTCTTTTTTGTTTACACTTCTTAATTCTTTATCGAAGCTAGGGGTTTGCCTCTGAGTGCCTGTGGCCTCAATGTGACTCTCGAACCCCTAGTATTCCAAGCCATTACTCTCGGAAGAGGCTAAAGGAGAGCCTTGGTAACTTTAAGGTCTCCTAGGAGGTGTTCGCAATTTTGAGACTGCCTCCCCATTAAGAGGTTTACATGCTTAGTCCTAGGTCTGTACAAAGACCATCGTTCTATGGACCCTTCCCACGAACAAGTCTTTATCTGGGTAGACATCCTTCTACTTTCGTAGGGGTTCTAATGTTATCACAAAGACCACATCTAAACTACCCTCCAGGTTAGGTTCCTCCCAGAGGACTTGTCTGTAGTGTCGCGTTGGGTCCACAATCTCTTTTTTAATTGACTTTGGCGCATCCCTAAGGCATTGTCAAGTGTAGACGCATGAGACTTAGAATGTCCAAAGTGCCAGGATATGGCCGAGCCACCCTTCAGGGTGTTTGTTAACCTAACCATATATGAACAGAACTTATCAAATCTACTCTCGAGTCCCTACTAACCCAAGACTACTTTGAACTCTCGTGGGATTTTTTCTCTGAGTGTTTTGGTCTATTGATACACGCTTTTGCAAGCACTAAATAAAAACTTAACACTCAACAAAAAAGCATACAATTAAAACCCTTGGTTGTAGATGTAGCATTGGTAAATAGGGTATCGTTCTTAACCGGGGATTGAGGGTGCATGCATATTTACGCTAGTTAGGGGGGAGTTTATAATTTGGTTGTTTGTTTAACGAAATAAAAGATAAAAAACGTGGCATAGCAAACACATCGTTGGCTTCTAAGTTCTAACATGCTTAAACTCATAGACAAGCAAAACAAATAAGAACATAGAATCCTAAACATGCTTACTAAACCGAAAATAAAGTCTAATTACATATATACATGTTGATCAACTCATTCCATTCACCACGTCTTACTCTCCTAGTCATGTTATATGCAACCTATTAATATCTAAGTCTTTAATCAAGTTAACATGTATGATCTTTATTAGTGCTCGGGAATTTTCCCTACGACCACTACTACAAAAAGTCCTTCAGACAACTGTGCTCAGACAACAGAATGTTTTCAATCAGTTGTCCCAAAGTGGAGACAACTGATCCTTCAGTGAGTCAGTTGTTAGAGTGTTGTTTAAACATAATATTTTCGTTTCTGAGATCGACCTGAGATTTGTTGAAAAATTAAGACAACTGATTGATAGGGGTTTAAAAATTTTAGTTGTCTAAACTTGTTGGAAAAATGTTCAGACGACAAATATTATTTTGTGTTGTTTGATAGGGGTTTAAATGAGTATTCTTCAGACAACAGTTTTATTGTTCAGTTGTTGGAAAAATATTCAGACGACAAATATTAGTGTGTGTTGTTTGATAGGTGTTCAAATTATGGTGTTCTTCAGACAACTGTTTTAACGGTCAGTTGTGTGATGTGCATTGAAACGAAAAAAACCCTAGCTATTTTGGGCGCCAATTAATTGCGCCAATTTTTATCTACCATTCAGAACACTTAGAAATAAAAAAACGCGCGGTACGATTCTCCCCAAACCAAAATACCCTAGCCCCTCTATCATCTCTCTCACAAACTTAATCCTCCAACCAAACTTCACAAAACCAAACTTCACAAAATCATATCGATCTACATCTACCTCTATCTCAACCTAGCTTTACTCAAAATCACGGTTTGAGGCAAATCGGGTTTTAGCCCCAATTGGTTCAATCACAGATTTCTTCTGCGTCAACCAAGTATTTTTTTAATTCTATACATGGGTAAGCTCGATCGATTACTTCTATGAATATGTAGTTTGATTCTAGAGTTTATTGTATTGATTTGATTTGGGATTTTGATACAGATTCAAGCTAGGGTTTTTGTTGAAGCTGTTCTTATTGTGTTCTTGCGCTGGTGCTAATACGTGTTGAAGCTATCTGTGGGATTGTAAAGCAAGTTCTGGTGAGTAACAAGCAAACTCAATTCTCTCTCTTACAATTTGTGTGTTCAACATGTGGTCTTTGATGTTAATTAAGCATGTTGTTGTTGTGAAGTTCTTAATATTGTTTTCTGAAATTTTGTGGAGGCAGATTTGAATGTTAAGCATGTGATGTTTGATTGTGTCCCTGAATTGTGAACATTATGGTTAGGTCATCTATAAACTTGTATTGTGTGTTTTTGTTGTTGTTGTTCTAGTGTCTTAGGATGGATAAGTCCTGGATGGATGAAGCTAGGACTTCAAAAAAGTTTGAAGTAGGTCTTGATAAGTTTTTGAAGTTTGCCAAGTCAAATGCTTCAGACAAGAACAAAATATATTGCCCTTGTTCAAAATGTAGCAACACTGCTATGTTTTCCATAGGTGTGATCAAAGACCATATATACTTCAATGGGATTGATCGTAGTTATAAAAACTGGAAATGGCATGGGGAACCTTCAAGGTCATACATTTCCAGTCATAAACTAGGTAACACTGAAACTTGTGGGGAATCTTCAGTAAATAGAAAGATAGATGAGGGTGAACCTGAAGTAGATATGGGGATTCCGGAAGATGAAGTGGAACAGGAGGTTAGTGATGGTGAAGAATTTGTAGATGCAGGATTTGAATTTATGAAGCTTGTGGATGATGCAGACAAGCCTATATATCCTGGCTGTGTGAGGAACACAAAGTTGAATGTTTTGATTAGGAGTTTCAATCTTAAAGCCAAACACGGGATGAGCGATTCTTGTTATTCTGATTGGTTGATGTTCCTTAATGAATTGTTGCCGGAAGGGAATGAGATTCCAGGGACTTTTTATGCGGATAAAAAGACCCTTTGTGCTTTGGGGTTGGATTACGAGAAGTATCATTGTTGCCACAATGACTGCATAGTGTACAGAAAGCAGCACAGTGATGCATTATCATGTCCCACATGTGGTGAGTCGCGATGGAAATTAGACAAGGATGACAATGAGAGAGTAGGGGTGCCTGCAAAGGTTATGTGGTTCCTCCCACCAATTCCTAGGTTTAGACGAATGTTTTCATCACCAACCACTGCCGAGGATCTAACTTGGCATGAGCATGGAAGAAAGAAAGATGGTGTGATGCGTCATCCAGCAGATTCACCAACTTGGTCCTTGGCTGACACAAGATACCCTGTGTTTGGTGCTGAACCTAGAAACCTTAGGCTTGGACTCTCTACTGATGGATTTAATCCTCACAGTGAAAAAAAATCGAAGTATTCATGTTGGCATGTTATTCTGGTCACATACAACCTGCCACCATCATTGTGCATGAAGAGGAAGTATATGTTGTTAACGATGTTAATATCCGGACCCAAGCAGCCGGGAACTGACATTGATGTCTACTTGGAGGTTTTAGTTGACCACTTGCAGATTTTTTGGGAAGGGGTAGATGGAGTTTATGATGCTGCAAGAGGGGAGTATTTTAGAATGAGAGGCATGCTTTTGTGGACTATA
The DNA here is from genome assembly GCA_946800695.1 of Geum urbanum. NCBI lineage: Eukaryota > Viridiplantae > Streptophyta > Magnoliopsida > Rosales > Rosaceae > Geum > Geum urbanum. The sequence continues at coordinate 39,604,533 of OX327010.1, read as the reverse complement.
AATGATTTTCCAGCTTATGGAAACTTATCTGGCTCCATAGTGAAAGGATACCATGGGTGTCCAATCTGTGTTGAAAATACAGGTGCGTATCACCTTAAACACAGTAGGAAAATGTCATATATGAGAACAAGAAGACATTTGCCTAGACATCATCCTTACCGTAACAAACCTGCATTATTTGATAACACTGTTGAAGAGGATCTTGCTCCGCGACCAATAAGTGGAGAAGAGGTGCTGGAAAGAGTTGAAGGTTTGAACTATAATTTCGGAAAGAAAAGCCATCATCCTACTTTCAAGGGTCAGGAAGGTGAGGAAAGACCTTGCTAGAAGAAGAAATCCATTTTCTTTCAACTTGAGTACTGGAAATACTTTCCAGTAAGACACAATCTCGATGTAATGCATATCGAGAAGAATGTTTGTGAAGCTTTAATAGGAACTTTGATGAATATTCCGAATAAGACAAAGGACAGTGGTCCTGCTCGGCAGGATTTGGCTGAAATGGGGGTAAGAGTTGGGTTGGCTCCAGTTGATGGTGTGAAAAAAAAAGACTCATTACCTATGGCTACTTGGAATTTCACATTAGACGAAAAAAGAATTGTTTGTAGGTCTTTGTTTAATATGAGAGTTCCTACATGTTTTTCTTCAAACATTAGGAACCTTGTTTCTATGGAGGACTTGCGATTGGTTGGCTTGAAATCACATGACTGTCACATACTAATGCAAGTTCTACTTCCTGTTGCCTTGCGTTCAGTCTTAGAAAAACCAGTGAGGATAGCTATTATACGATTTTGCCTATTCTTCAAGGCAATTTGTGCAAAAGAGATTGATGTCCCTAAGCTAGTAGATATGCAAGCGGATCTGGTTAAGACAGTGTGCATGCTTGAGATGTATTTCCCACCATCTTTTTTTGACATTATGATTCACTTAACAGTTCATCTTGTTAGGGAAGTAGAGTTATGTGGGCCAGTGTTTTTTAGATGGATGTATCCTTTTGAGAGATATATGAAAGTGTTCAAAGGGTATGTTAGAAATCGACATCGTCCTGAGGGTTGCATCATTGAATCTTATATTGTTGAGGAGGCAGTTGAGTTTAACGCAGAAAGGATGCTTGCCTCTAAGTCTACTATAGGAAACCGTGATACAACTAAGCCTGGTCTTATTGATGGGTGCAAACCCTTGGGTGGCTACAACAGCAAATGTCTCACCACAAAGGAGAGGGACCAAGCTCACCTTTGTGTGTTGCAGAACACAAATGAAGTCCTCCCGTATTTTACGTAAGTATTCCATGCCTTTAACTATTTAATTATTTGTTGGTAATATGCATAGACAGTGATTAAAGGTTGCTTACTTTGGTTTTTTTTTTTACTTTGACACTCAGTGAACACATGGAGCTTATGAAATTGGTGTATCCAAAGTTCAGAAAAAACACCAAGTGGTTACTGAAGAAGCAGAATGAGGAGTTTGCTGAGTGGTTCAAGCAGAGGGTATGTTGAAGCACTTTTAAATGTGAATTGTTTGATAAGTTGTGAATTATTTGATAAGTTGTGAATTATTTATCTAAGTTCTGAATTTTTTATCACAATAATGTCAAGTTGTCACTACAACATTTAGAGACATTGCCGGCGACTTTTAAGTCGCCGGCAATGTCTTTAGACATTACCGGCGATTTTCGCCGGAAAATCGCCGGTAATGTCTTTTTTTTTTTTTTTTTTTAACATTACCGGCGATTTTTGTCGCCGGTAATGTCCGTCGCCGGCAATCCCTCGATGGTAATGTAAAAAAAAAAAAAAAAAAGACATTACCGGCGACTTTATTTATGTCGCCGGTAATGTCTTTTTTTTTTTTTTTTTTTTTACATTACCGGCGACATGAATTTATGTCGCCGGCAATGTCTTTAGCTTCGAGACATTACCGGCGACATAAATTCATGTCGCCGGCAATGTAAAAAAAAAAAAAAAAAAATTACATTACCGGCGACTTAAGTCGCCGGTAATGTCCAAAAATCGCCGGCCTTGTTTTTGGACATTACCGGCGACTTAAAAGTCGCCGGCAATGTGTAAAAATGTTGTAGTGTGTGCATTTTTTTTTCTAAGTGCAAATGTGTTATGTTTGTTGGCAGGTATCTGATGGTCTGGAAGTTTCTGAGGTTGGCATTTCCGAGACGGTTAGGTGGTTAGCGGATGGACCAAGATATTCTGTGGCAACCTATTCTGGATATCATATACATGGAGTTGATTTTTACACTAAGAAACTAGACAAAACTCGATCAGTGCAAAATAGTGGGGTGTTTGTTGTTGGCAGTGCAATGCAAGTTAGTAGTGCAAAGGATAAAAATCCTATCATTCAGGATATGAACTATTATGGGGTGATTCAAGATATATGGGAGTTAGACTACTACAAACTTAGGGTTCCTTTATTCCAATGTGATTGGGTGGAGAATGCTAGGGGTGTTAAAGTAGATGACTGTTTTGGGTATACCTTGGTAAAATTGAGTAGGAAAGGACATCTGGGAGATCCTTATGTGTTAGGAACACAAGTGAAACAGATTTTTTACCTTGAAGACCCCTTAGATCCTCTATGGTACGTGGTATGTAGATGTCCGAACAAAGACTACAAAGGGGCTGAATATGATGATGAAATGGAAGATGTCATAATGGAGGATGAATTGGTAAATTCTAGACTGCCAGAGGTTGAAGCTGAAGAAGTTCATTATATGCGAGACGTAGAGGAACGAATCTGGATTGAGGATTGAAGTTTTTTGTAATATTTAATCTAGACTTCTGTTTTTGGCTAATCTGAATTCTAGTATGTCTGTCCTTATTTGCTTGTGATATAATTGCTCATTTAATTGTTGTAACCAGTGTGTGCTTTATCCATGGTTTCGATTTAGGTCCAGCTCATTAATTTGCTTAACTGTATATGTGATGTTTCTGATCAGTTAGTTTGTCATCTCAGGTTATGACGCGATCAAGGGACTCACACTTGAGGTCAGAAAGAGCACTGAACCTTTTAGCAGAAATAAAGAGAACGCAGGCAAGATCCCAAACTGAAGAGAAAGAGGTCAACTCTCCAGTGAAGAAAAGGGTTCGACATGCTGTATCAGAGCAGGAGACTATGCCCGTTATGTCCACTGAAGCTCATGTTTCCCCCAAGAGGAAAAAGGCGAGAATAGAGAAAGACAAAGTACTCGCTGAGAAAGACACAAAACCTGCTGAGAAAGACACTAGCTCAGCTAGTGGGTTTGCTGATCCGAATACCAGCAAAGTCCGTCGCCGACAGTCCAAGAGAGTTGTGGAAGGAAGAAGAAGACAGAAGCTTGAAGATGACAAAAAAATTGCGCAAGAGCAAGAGGCTGCTATTAGTGAAGGTGAAGGAGAGGTTCATGAGGTCAGAACTTTAGGGAAGAAGCTTCTGAAAAGAGGTTGTGTGACGATGTGTCACATTCCAAAGCGTGTAACAAGGGGTATAAAGATGAGGGTAGCCAAGAACAAACATGGTCAACCTGTTGGAAAATGGGGTAAAGAGATGCAGTCCTACATTGGTGTGTTGGTACGAACAAAGATCTCAATTGGACACATAGATTGGAGATATGTGAACTCTGATGCCAAGGAGAAAATCTGGGAATCTATAACGGTAATTCACCAGCACTTAATATTTCAGTTACGTAATATGTAGATGTTGCTCAAATGATAACTTTAGTTGTATTCATTGCTTTTTCAGGATGCATATCTTGTCCCTGAAGATTGGAAAGATCTGGTTTTGGCTTCTGCCGATGTCAAGTGGAAGGAGTGGAAAAGCAATTTGTGGCTCAAGTATGTAAAACCATTTCTGGATTCTCCTGAAGAATATGCTTACCCTCCACGGGATTATACATGCATAACTCAAGCTGATTGGGACCTCTTCATAGATGACAGATTGTCGTTAGAGACCAAGGTTCGTTAAGATGCCCATTTTGTGTTTCAGGTTTTAGCTCATGTTGTTGTTTCCTGTTTTAACTTAATTTTTTTCCTTGGCTTTTTTGTGTCTTCAAAAGGAGTTATCCCAAATGCAAAGTGATAAGAGGGCAAAAGTTAAATGTCTTCATCGGACAGCGCGTAAGGGTTATGCAAACTTGGAGCAAGACCTGGTATGAACTGTAGCTGATATTTATTCTGTAGGTATACAAGCTAGTATAACTGTCCTGACTTTGTGGAAATGCTGTAATGCGAATAATTTTTTTTTTGATATTTAGTTGAAGTCGGGTGAGTACCCTGATGGTGCGGTGGATCGTGCTACCTTGTGGAAACATGCAAGGTTGGATAAGCTAGGCAACTTCGTAGATCCTGAAGCGGAGGAATGTGCTAGAAAAATAGTAAGTGCTTAAGTTTACTTCCCTTTTAATTATCTGTTAAAGTTAAGGAACTAAAAATCCTATAATTAACAATTCATGCTTGATGTGTGTGTTGTTTTAGGATGAGCGGAAAAGAAAAGTTTCAGAAGGAGAGATTACTGTAGAAGGGACAGATGATGTACTCACCAAGGCATTAGGGAGTGAGGAACCTCATGGAAGGGTTCGAGGTGTTGGTGGCTTTGTAAAGCAGAGGAACTATTTTGAAAACTTGAAGAGAGGATCCAGAAAGCGGAGGTCCAGTGCGGCACAAACATTCAGGAAAATTTTGGCTGAGGTTGAGGCAAAGCATGCCCAGGAAAGGGCTGATTGGGAAAAGGAAAGACAAAGAGTTGCTGGAGTACTCTCTAGGATAGAGGAAAAGCTGAACGGAGAGCAGGGAAAATTTGAATCCCCAAAAAATCATGGCCCTCCTTCAGGCCAAAGCAGTTGTACAAGAGCATGTGACAAAGCGAAGGGTATGGTGGGCAATGATGTCAAAGGTGATCTTGTTAAGAAGAAGTTGATTTTGATGGATGTGATTAAGGATGCAGAAAAGGAGAAAGAACATTTGGACAATGAAATCGATGTCCCTGAGGAAGAAAATTTGAAAGAGGTCCCAGAGAAAGACCATCAGTTCAGAATACCATCTTCTAATGAGGTTAGTTTAGCTGATTACGCTGCTGTCATATTTTTTCTAACCATGAAGTCATTATAGTGGACTTAGGATTTGTTTTTTTAACTGGTAGGTGCATTCCTCTAATGAAAATGAGGTCAAGCTGGCAATAGGCTCTCTAAGCAATGTTGTAGCCATTGGAACAATTGTTGAGGCAGTTCCTCAGTCCAGCGCTCAACTAATTCACGGTGTTCCAATGGAAGATCATTGTCTGCGTGTATCAGTCATCCGGGCGATTATTGAGGATGCTAAGCTCCCATACCCTGTTAAGGATGAAATAGTTGCTGTAAGAGATGCCATTGGTACACATGTTGCTTGGCCTGAGGATATGATCATCCAGAATGAAAAAGCAAAGGTAAATGCTTTAGTTTCTGTGTTGTTCAACTAGCTAGCAATCAGAATACATTGATCTCTAACAGTGGAATTTAATGTTTTATCTAGAAAAAACCAAAGCATCGACTTGTGAAGCAGCAGAGAATGCTGAATTACGAGGGTGAAGATAAAGAGGACCTCGTGAATCTGCCAAACAATTTGCCTCCATCATTAAAAAAGCTGTGCCAGTGGGCAAACACAAAGCTCACAAATGGAAAAACCATAAGCATTGAAACAAAGGAGGAAGTATTTGGTCACACACAAAAAACTTGGGTTGAAAGAAGTCAGGTTCATGCAATGGTACACCTTGGAGAACTTAAGGCTGCCTCAATTACACTGTATATGAGGTAATAACATGTCTAATTTTTTTTTGATATAGTTATCAGTATTAGGTAGTAGTATATATAAATTTTAGCTACTTACCATTGAATATAGAACTTCAAGGAATCCTATGTTTTTTTTGGTAGTTATCTTCACGAAGAGCTAATGAAATCTGCCGCAAAAGACATATATGTCTTAGTTGATCCAGCTCGCATCGGGACTGCCTCTGGGAATCCAACACAACGATCCAACTGGTTGTTTGAACGTTTCTCCCAAGGAACAGATGGAAAGCTGTTTATAGTGCCTTATAACACAGGGTATGTGCATGACATTAAGTCATTCTGCCCCCATATGTTGCCAATGCTCTTCTCTCGTGGTATACACATTATGAATAGGTAGATCATTTTAATGAGCTACTGACTTGGATAACATATTTCAGTGGACACTGGGTGTTGACTGTTGTCAACCCAATGGAAGAAGTTGTGTACTGCTTGGATCCCTTGACTAGGCGGTTGATCTCCGGTGAATGGAAAACTATTGTCGACAGGTACATAAACTTCCAGCAGCCTTTGAGAACCTTAGTTTGTGTTGCTCAATTTAATGTATATGTAATGTTGTATTGAATTGTTAATAATTTCATCTTTCATTTGGCATTGAAGCTCTCTTAGGATTTATAATGCACAAGCCAATAAAAGGGGCAGGAAGACACCGATGTGGATTCCTCTTTCGGTACAACACTTAAACATCTTCTACTTTCCTCGTACACATGTATTTTATAGTATAAAACACTAAGCTAAATATGTTTCATAATGACAGGGCATTCCGGAGCAGAAAGGTGCTACTACCTGTGGTTTCTGGATAATGCGCTATATGAAAGAAATTGTTCAAGATAGCCAAATGGAATGGATAACCAAGGTAATGTCATTTTCTGTGATAAATTCAGTGGCTATTGGTGGTGCAATCTTTACTTGTAGTCTAGAAGAGGATGATAACTTTGTGATAATATATATATTGCACTATTTCAGTGGGCTAGAAGAGGTCAGTTACAGTACACAACGAAGGACATTGATGTCATGCGGGCAGAGTGGGCAAAGCAGGCAATGGTGTACTTGGATTAGCTCCAGTACTTGTATGTATAGCTACTTTAATGTGGTTTATTTTGTGGACATCTATGGCTGTTCTTTAGCTAGTTCAGTTGTTTCCATCATATTCTGAACAATTATGATGCTGTGGGTTTAGGTAGTAAGCTAGTTCAGTTGTTTCCATCTTAATGTCATGCTTTTGGATAGGACTAATTTTGCTATGACATGATGTAATGGCTACATAGCTACTTTAAGTTTGCTGAGGAGTATGTTGCTGAATGCTTGAGCTATATATAAGCTGTTTTGCAGTATGTTGACATTGTGTAGAAATTGGTTTGGATAGATATATGTACAGGCAACTTAATAGATTAAGATGATCATTGTGCATAGTGGTGATGTTGGTGCTGTCTAAGCTCTTGTTCTGTGTCTAGGTTGTATCAAGTGCCATTATTGATAAGTACATTGGTGAAAGTGCAAGATTGATAAGGGAAATGTTTGGTTATGCTTCTTCTCAGAAGGACTTTGTCTAGGTTGTTTGGTTTGGATAGATATATGTACAGGCAACTTAATAGATTAAGATGATCATTGTGCATAGTGGTGATGTTGGTGCTGTCTAAGCTCTTGTTCTGTGTCTAATAGATTAAAGTACATAGCTACTTTAAGTTTGATGAGGAGTATGTTGCTGAATGCTTAAGCTGTTTTGCATTATGTTGAGATTGTGTAGAAATTGGTTTGGATACATAATGTACAGGCAACTGAAACCAGGCCAAAGTATGTCTTCTAATTCATGTACAGGCAACTAAAAACAGACCAAAGTCTGTCCTGTAACTCATATACAAACAACTAAAAACAGACCAAAGTCTGTCCTGTAACTCATATACACACAACTAAAAACAGATCAACTTTTGTCTTCTGATTCATACTCATACCAAAAGAAGTGCATAGTTTGTCATTGAAGGTCAATTCAAACAACTGAAATGAATTGTAAGTTGGGGATTCACACAACAAAATGTTGTATGATTACTGTTGTTTCACTCAACTCATAAATTGTCTAATGATCAATCTAACAACAGATATAAATAACTCTAACAACAGATATTACAAACTCTAACAACAGATATCACTGAAAAACCAACTATGTACATAACAAGCTAACAACTATATTTGTAAAACTTTGTCGTCAAACATAACTTACAACAACTTAATATATGTTCTTACTAAGTGATTCAAACAACAGAACACTAGATGAAATTCAGTTGTTTTCAAACAGCTACCACATCAGATATTTAGTTGTTTTATTAGTTGTTACACAACAAAACATTAGTTGTTTGATATACAATGACACATCAGATATGTCCTTAAATGAGACATTTTCGAAGTTTTAAAACAACTTAATGTCAGTTGTTAGAGGGCACCCTTCAGACGACAGAAATTTTTCCGTTGTGTGAGACCCCATTCAGACAACTGCTCAATATACAACTGATTTTCGAGGCCTTCAGACGACAGATTTTTGGGGTTGTCTGAAGGACTTTGTGTACTAGTGGACACATACCAACTTGACAAGGAATTTGCCTTCGCCTCAATTGGTTTATTAAGTTTGACATGCTTGACTAAATTCTAAGATAATAATAAATCACGAAAATAACACAAAGATGACAAGGAAGTGAACCGAAACAAACTTTATTTCAATCATAATATCAAAAGTCTACAAGAATGAAAATAGAAGGGATCGAAATACACTTCACTCAGGAATTTGCCCTACGTCGAGAGTGTGATCCGGCCTTCTAGGAGATGGAGAGCCTCTAAAGGAATTTGCCTTCTAGTCGACTCGGCGGAGGATTTCTTTGATGGACGGAGGGGCGGCTTCTTGTGAGAATTTTGATATAGTGATGGAGAGGAGTGTTTGGCAGAGCTGTTTTGTGTCTTGAATGAGTGATGCCCATGAATGAGTCGAGCTCCCCAATTTATAGAAGAAGAGTAGATCCTTTTCCTACCAAAACAAGGCTTTCCTTATGTACCCGGGTAAATCTGACAGTCTGTCTTCAAACGCGTTTTCCTGGAGTTTCAGATTTTGGAAAATTCTGATTCTTATTTCGTTGGAAAGCTTATTCAAGGGGCTATAAAATCCATATAAGGAACGCCATATTTGGAGTTGAATTGGATTTACTACGGATTTTAGACGTCAAGTGACCTGACTGCCCAGTTTTCTTCTTCTTCAAGGAAAAGGAAATCTTTATATCTTCAAATCTTGCATTTCTTATTCCTCAATAATTATTGGCCGATATACCATATGTTTTAACATATTTTGGCCCTCAAATCAAGTATTTATCTTCATGGAATATCCTCCCAAAATTCGTCCATTATATGCTTCATATATTCCGCCATATTTGCTCTTTCCTGGGTCGCGCGGGAGAAATGTCTTCATCTTTTTGTCCACCATTTTGGTATCCATTTGCATTTGGCATTTGGTCTTCAATTCTTGACACCATGTGGGAAAGCATTTTAGTAACCATTTGAAGACCATTCCTCGGACCATTTCTTCTCCGGAATTGAGAACTTCTCTCCTTAGCCCACTTTTAGCTCCAAATCGCCTCCTTTATTATTTTCTCCTTTATTTCTACCTAAAAGCATAAAGTAAGTTAGAAACATATTTATTAAGCATAAAATAAAGTTAAATGTAGAGAGAATTGCGTTAAGAATCAAGTATGAAATGCGTTGATCATCTATCCATGGGCGTCCTCCTTGATGCCCTAACCTTATTCCCTTAGGATGCCTTACCTTTGGGAGAGTTAGTTAGCTCGTAGGGTGAAGGTCCTTCCCATGGGAACCAACGTATTCTGCCTCACTCGAACTTGATGCCTTTCCTAGGCATTAAGCTCCTCGCAATAACACATCAAACATATCGTCCACTTGTAAACTGTAGCCTTCTCTGAAGATCTTGAAGGGTCCTTCCCAGTTCCCCCCCCCCCCCCCCAGCTTTCCCTCACATGGCAACTTGGTATTTTCAAACACCTTACACAAGACCATGATGCATGAGAGGAAAACTCTAGATCGAACCTTCCTATCATAGTAGGCTTTTAATTTCTACTGGTAAGAGGCCACCCTGATCTGAGCTTGTTCTCTGCGTTCTTCCAAAAAATCGAGCTCGTGCCTCAAGCTCTCCATGTTACTCTCTGTCGTCCATGCTATAATTTTAAGGTTAGGGATCTTGTAGTTAATAGGGACGGCAGCTTTTGTTCCGTATACCAAGGAAAATGAAGTCTCATTGGTGGGCTTCCTCCTAGTCGCTTTGTATGCCCAAAGTACGTTTGGTAGTTGGGATACCCATTGCCCTTTTGTTAGCTGATCTATCCTTCTTCTTAGCCCCTGAAGTATTGTTTTGTTTGAAGCTTCTGCTTGTCTGTTACCCTAGAGGTACCTCGGAGTGGAGAATTTAATTTTGATCCCATACTCTGCGCAGTAATCCCTAACGTCTTGGCAGTTTAACTGAGGGCCATTGTCTGCTACGATCATTTGAGGGATTCCAAATCTACATATAATGAACTTCCAAACAAATTTCTTTACCATTGCCCCCCCCCCATCTTTGCTAGAGCCTCAGCCTCGATCCACTTGGAGTGATAATCTGTGGCAACAAGGAGGTACTTCTTTTGCCCACTCCCAGCTCTAGTTGAAAATTTTAACCCTCACTGTGCAAAGGCACACGAGACTGAGACCAAGTGAAGCTCTTTTGGGTATAAGGGTGGCTGAGGAGCATGTCTTTGATAAGCATTGTAAGCACTGGCATACTCTATGCAACCGTTCTTCCATCGTAAGTCAGCAGTACCCCCAATGTGCATGTCACATACTCTTAAGTGTAACTCCTGCGTAATAGTCCTAACCTTGTTTGGGTGTACTGTTAATTTGTCTAGTCTACTGAAGGATCATCGGTATAATTTTTCATCCCTGATGTTGTACCTTGCTACCTGTCGAACGACTTTCCTGGCCTCTACGCGCCCCTCTGGAAATGCACCAGTTTCTATGTAGTTTGTTATCGCGTCCATCCAAGATGATCCTAGATGTACTGGCATTACTGCCATTGTCTCTTCCATGTCTGTGCTCGGGTTGGGCAGGTGTTCTACAGAGATTGTTTTCCTGAGTTTGTAATCAATGCTGGAGGCCAGACTTGTCAAGGTGTCAGCGTGCGTGTTCTCTGATATAAGGGAATTGCATGATGGAGAACTCTTCGAACTGACTGACCAACCCTTTCGCCAATCTGAGGTATGCCTCCATAGATGCATGATGGGTTGTATATTCTCCGAGCACCTGGTTTGCAATCAGTTGAGAGTCACAAAATACCTTAATCTTCTTCACATTTAGCTCTCGTGCTAGTCTCAACCCTGATAGAAGTGCCTCGTACATAGCTCCATTGTTGGTGGCTTTCCATTTTTGGTACCAATCTTGCTTCTGCTCCTGCTCCTTTATCCTTCGAAGATCCATCTGTGTATAGTGTCCAGTAGTCGACGCCCAGCACATCTGCTTCTTGATCCATATCTCTTCTTTCTTATACTTCTGTGTTGGCATTGTGAACTTGGCTACGAAATATGACAAAGCTTGCCCTTTCATCGTCGTTGGGGGTCGGTATTCGATGTCATGTTGTGCTAGTTTGATGGCCCACTTAGTTATCCTGCTGGAGGAGTCTGGGGTATGTAAGATTGCTCTCAACAGGTACTCAATCATAACAATTATCTTGAAAGCTTAGAAGTACGTTCGGAGCTTGCATGATGACGCGACGAAGGCCAACATTAGCCTTTCCAACTTGGGGTAGCAAGTCTATGGGTCAAGAAGAGTTTTAGACACATAATATACGGGTAGCTACCCCCCAGCATCTTCTCTGACCAAAGCTCCACTCACTGCCATGTCTGAGACAGCTAGGTACAAGTAAAGGTCTTCCCCCTAGCAAGGGCTTGCTCAATATGGGGGAGAGATGAGGTAGTTCTTGAGGGTCTGGAACGCCTTTTCATAATTTTCTGTCGATAGCTCCCCTTTGGTCTTCTTGATGGCCTTAAAGAACAGTTTGCACTTGTCCGTTGACCTAGATAGGAATCTGCTTAAGGTTGCCAATTTCCCATTCAAGCTCTGTATCTCCTTAACCGTATATGGGAATTTCATCTTGATGATCGCCGCTACCTAGTTAGGGTTCACTTCTATCTCACGATGGGTTACCAAGTACCCCAAAAATTTCCCCGACCCTACACCAAAAGTGCACTTTTCAGGGTTCAACTTCATCCCATGCTCTCGTAATAGATCAAAACACCCCCTGAAGTCAGACACGTGATCCTGCCTTCTCTTTCTCTTGACCATTATGTCATCCATATAGACCTTCATAGTACCTCCAATCAGGGGTTTGAACACCTTGTTTACCAACCTTTGGAACATTATCTCTGCATTATTCAAACCAAAGGGCATTACCTCATAAGCATAGACCCTTTTTTATGTGACTAATGCCATCTTTGCTACATCGTCCACTGCCATCTTGATCTAGTTATAGCCATTATAGGAATCCATGAAAATTAGGAGCTCATGCCCTGCCCCTGAGTCTACCAGTTGGTCTATCCTGGGTAGAGGGAACCCGTCTTAGGGGCACGCCTTGTTGAAGTCTGTAAAGTCAATGCAGACTCTGATTTTTCATTATTTTTCTAGACAAGGACCACATCGGAAGCCATGCCGAGTATGGAACCTCTTTAATGAATCCTACAGCAAGAAGTTTCTCTACCTCCTGCTCAATTATCCTATTTTGTTCAGCAACAAATGTCCTCTTCCTCTGTGCTATAGGCTTCGCCTTAGGATCCACATGAAGCTGGTCCTCAATCATCGTTTTGTCTATGCTCGACATGTTCCTGGCCGACCACACAAACATGTCCTTGTACTCTTTTAGTAAGTCGACCAGACTTGTATGCTCAAATCTACTTAGTCCAGACTAGGGCTGGGCAAAAAGCCCGAAGAAGAAAAAAAACCCGGACCGGACCGACGGGCCCGGGCGGGCGGGCCGGGCTTTCTTCCGGGCTTATGTGTTGTTATGTGATAAACGGGCCGGGTTTTGTTATGTCCGGGCCGGGCCCGGGCCTTCAGATCCTTAAACAAAAAAAGCCCGGAAACCCGGGACCTTAGGTGTCATTAACTCATTATTCATTAATCAATAAGCCAGTTACCGATCGATCACTTTGTCTCTCACTTAGCCAAATAAACAAAAAAACTCTCGGTCTCTCACCCTCACTCGATCACTTAGCCAGTCAGCCCGCAGCCAAACCCTAATTTTCATCGTGAGAGACTGAGAGGTTAACCCACGGCGGCTCGGCCTCTCCTCAGCCCTAAGCCTCGCCTCCCTCTCTCAACCTCGCCTCCCTCGTCCGCTCTCAACCTCGCCTCCCTCGTCCGCTCTCGGCCTCCCTCTGCTTTCTCTCGGCGGCAAGTTACCTCTCTCGGAGTCTCGGTCCACTCTCGGCCTCCCTCCATTGTTCCTCCACTCTCGGCGGCTTGGGCTCGGAGTTCTCTCTCGATTGGTAATAACTAGGAACTACACGAGCCCACAAGTCCACAACCATTTTGCTGAATTTCTGAGTTTAAATATGACCAGTCCAAAGATCTTTGGTGAGCTAATTCTGCAATGGGATCAATTTCTCTTGTTCAATTGGTTGTTATTGTGTATTTGTGTAATTGGGTAACTTTTTCCTTTCTTATCTGTTGGGTTTTTGGTTTCTTGGTTGGTTTGGCTACGTTTAAGTTCTCAATTACTGCCACATTTTTGTGGACACTGCTATATACTGAATTATTAGCTTATCTCTTCTATCTCTTGAATTTGTCATTGATCTTAAAAATTTTGTGAATTCAAATGCTGTCAACTTCTGGGTTTTTGAGAATGATAATTTTAATTTACTTTTGCCTGCCTTGTTAATTGCCTAATTGGTTCCGAGCATACTAGAAAACAATTGAATGCACACACCTTTAACCCACCAGCTAAATCTCTTTGCTTTAGTTTCTTCAATTCTTCTTATATACATACATATAAATGATATAATTCTGTCAGCCCAAACTGTGTTAATTTTTATCAATCAAAGATTGTAACTTTATGAGTTTTGTGGTGTTGTTTTGATATGGTTTGCAGGGTAAATATATGTCTTGGGCCAAATGAAGAGAGAGAATTGATTAGTGGATTGCATACTGTGAATGATATTTACTGCAGCTCTTGTCAGCAAATTTTGGGTTGGAGATATGTAACTAATGTAAGTTTCTAATGCTGTTTTATTTCAACTCTCTTATATATAGTGGAGGTTTATGTGAGTTTTTTGCAATGTTATGAGTACCTCATCTAAAGTTTTGGATGATAGAGCATTTTACTGAATTGGCATCTTGGTGTTTATTGATGTTATTGTTGAACCTCCTATGTGATTAAGGTGTTGGTTGGAACTTTTATCGGTGTTTTCTTCAAATGGTGTATGATTATTGGTGAACTTATTGAAGTTAACTAGAGTAGCCTTGTGTCTTTTGAACTTCATTTTGTATATGAGCAGTCTTAAAGCAAGCTTGAATCTGATCTCTGTGTAAATAAAAACGGAGCTATGAAACTCAGAATTAGCGTGGTATCGACTTTCTGCTACCTGCTTTAATAGAGAGACTCAGTTGACTTAAAAATTCATTTGCATAGCTGGATTTGAAATTTTTAATTATGTAAAAGACTTGGTCTTTGTTTATATGAATCAATTTGGTTTATAAGATTCATACCCAGCTAGATTGATTTCTAAGTTCCACCTTACGACCTTGTTTAACATTTAATTGACCAGACATACTTACAGTCTTCTATGAATATTGTATAAAGAAACAAGATTTGATTAACCAAACCAGTGAAAGAGAGGGAGATGAGAGTTGGTGGGTTCCTTCTTCGATGCCTCCACGCAAGGGGAGTGCACATGCTGACGATGCCGTAACACGTGACCTTAAAGTTTTTGTAAGGGAGGAAAATGTTGGAATGATCAAGGATCGATATTTACGCAAATTGATAAACTGTTTCAGCCTGTAATGCTGTTTATATTGACTAAGTTTTAGTTTGAATTAAATGTTAATTCGGCTCTTTTCATTGACGATCATGATGTTTGGGACTTTGGGTAGTCTGATTTCAATTCATCCACAGTGATCACATGCTGGAGGTTTGCTGTACTAAACTTGCTGGATTATAAGTAGTTTGCTGATTTTGAGACTTTGGTTACAAAAATTTTAGTATGTCACACAGTTTTGTCAGTGCTATGGTGTACTATGTTCCAATCTGTTATATCTTCATATCATGCAGCAAGTCAGATTCATGTGTAGATATAGATACGCCGGTCCCACCCCTAATCTTACATTTATGATAGCATGTTGTTGATTTGTTGGTGTATATTGTGATGTTGCTTCAGTGCTTGTGCTATTGTGATGTTGTTGACTTGTTGTTCGTGTATAGCTGATTGATGTCGACCGCCTCATCTTCATCATACGGCTGCTTCAATTCTGATTCTGGGTGTTACAACTCAGATGATGAAATTGAAGAAGTACCAGCTGAGACCGGTAATGACATGATTGTAGCAGAGGCTGAGAACGAGGAAGAAGAACCAGCAGCTCCAGTGGAGGTTGTAGAAGAAGCACCAGCAGCAACTGCAGCTTCGCAAGGTGTGCCGAGAAAAAGAAGAAGAGCTTCTGCATCAACTGAGCCTAAAGTTTCTAAACAAACTTCAGCGGTGTGGCAGCACTTCACCCAGTATAAGAGAGATCTTTTCACTAACATTGATGGGAAGAAAGTGCACGCAGGGCATGAGAAGCGTGCATTATGCGTTTATTGTGGCGCTGACCTCAAAGGTGATTCCTCTTTTAATGGCACGAGTACATTGCGTAGACATATTCAAAACGTATGCAAGAAGTATCCCGGTAGGGAAAGCATAGATGACGGTCAAGCCGTAATCACTGGTGATGGTGAAGCTGTAGAAGGAATTCAACTCCAAAAGGTGTGGACTCAGGACAATTGTATAAAAGCTGCTTGTGAGATGATAGTGATTGATGAGCTGCCGTTTAGTCATGTTGAGAGGGAAGGCTTTAGGCATTTTTGCAGGGTGGCTGTCCCGCAATTCAAACCGGTGTCTAGGAGAACAATAGTAAGGTGTTTTTGGAAGCTGTATGATGAGAAGAAAGAGGAGCTTAGAAAGGTGTTAAGTCATCACAGGGTGTGCTTAACGACAGATACTTGGACATCAGTTCAGAACATCAACTATATGGTGTTGACGGCTCACTTTATAGATGCTGGTTGGACTTTGCACAAAAGGGTTATCAACTTTTGTGTGATCCCCAATCACAAAGGGAACACAATAGGAAAAATTTTAGAATCTTGTTTGCTGCGTTGGAAGATAGATAAGGTGTTGACTATCTCGGTTGATAATGCAAGTGCAAATAAGGTGGCGATAAACTACATTCAAGGAAAAATGGCTGCATGGAAAGAACCCCCAATTTTTGAAGGAAGGTACCTTCATGTGAGGTGTATGGCTCACATATTGAACATCATAGTGAAGGCTGGTTTGTCTTTGATGAATAAAAGTTGTGCGGCAATTAGAAATGCAGTCAAATATATTAGAAGTAGTTCTAGCAGATTGGACGTGTTCAAGGAGTGCATGAAGAAGGAGAAGGCTGAAGGGAACATAGACACAGACAAAATACCCGCACTTGATCTACCAACAAGATGGAATTCTACCTTTTTAATGCTAGACATAGCTTTAGATGTGAGAACGGCTTTTGAAAGGATGGCTGCGGAGGAAATGAACAAGTACAGAAGCTATTTTGATGAAGAGGAGGAGCTTGATGAGGAAGAAGAACAACAAGAGTATGTTGAACCAAGAAAAAGAGTTGGACCACCACAAGATGAGGATTGGGAGAAGGCTGAAATATTTGTGATGATCTTGAGGGTATTCTATAATGTCACTATGAGGATGAGTATGACTAGACACCCTACCGCCCACAAAGCATTTCATGACATTGTATCAATAGAAGGGGAAATTAAAGCACTTTCTACGCCTTCGGCTGGAACTCCAACTGAGGTGAAAACGTTGATGTCGAAGATGTATGAAAAGATGCTTGCAAAATTCAGAAAATATTATGGGGAGATTGAAGACATGAATCAGTTGTTGTTGGTTGCATTGGTTTTGGATCCTCGCTTCAAGCTGAAGAACATAGCTCATACCTGCATAAAAGTGCTCTATTATTCACCGGAGGAAGCAAAAACGAAGACCAACTCTGTTAAGGAGCTCTTGGTATCCTTAACCGACATTTATAGAACTTCAACCAATGCATCAAACAATGCCAATGCATCTGACAAGAGCAGTACTGCAGCAAGTGAGGTTTCTAGTAGTACAAAAGAAACAGCCTCATCTTCCAAGTCGAAGAGGTCCAAGGCTGTGAAGATGTCAGGGAAAATGGCTGACTTGTTGGAAGGTAACAACTTTTGGTTTTTGTTAAATTCTTACTGCTGTTCTTAAATATTAATGTGTGATGTGTTTTTTTTTTTTTGGGTTGTAGCGTGGCAAGAACACCTAGTTGAGTCCAACGAAGTTGTTGTTGAGAGTGAAGTTGATAGATACCTACTTGATCCAATCGAGGTTCCTCCAAAACAAGAAGCAGCTACTTGGTGCCTACTAAGTTGGTGGAAGATAAATGGGTGCAAGTATCCAAACCTTGCTCTTGTGGCAAAGGATGTACTTGCTATTCAAGTCAGTACTGTTGCATCTGAGTCTTCCTTCTCTACAGGAGGTAGAGTGATTGATCCTTTTAGGAGTTCTTTAACTCCTAAAACTGTAGAAGCCTTGCTTTGCTTGCAAAATTGGATAAAGAAAAAGGATCAATCTGAAATTGAATATTATCCAAGCTGTGAAGAGCTTGAATTCTATGAAAAGATGGAAAGAGGTATGTTTGCTAGTTCAAGTATGATACCTTACATGTTTTCTGACTTTCTGTTGCTTACTTGCATTGTTTGAATTTTTTTAATATTATGACTTTAACTTGTTCCATTCTGTTTAACTTTGTTGTAGCTGCGGCAAAGCGAAGAGCAAAGGAAAAGAATGCAAAAGGAAAGGGAAAGGCAAAGGTTGTGGCTGATTTAGAATCTGAAAGTGAAGATGAAGATCATGAAGTTGTGGGGAGACTGGCGACAACTAGAACTTCACAGCCCAAGAAAGCAGCAAAGGTTGCTAAAAAAAATGATGCAGCTGGTCCTTCATCAGCAGCAACTGTAACCTCTTCAAAGAAAACTACCCCAGCTGTTGTTGGTGTTCAAGCCAAGTCCCAGCCTTTAAAACTTAAACAAATGGTTCTAGCATCGAAGAAATCGAAAGGTATTATTTCTTTTAACTCAATGCTCATTAAAGTGGATGATGTTGGATTTAAACATTTAAATTTGTTAAGTTGCAGCTTTGCTTTTCTAGGAACTTTGTTAAATTATGCATGATCACAGTAGTGTCATGATAGAAGTAGGTTACTGGATTTACGAAATAATCTTCCAACAAGTTGTGATATAGCTTGTTTACATTTGTGAAATAATGCTCTTGTTTCTTGTGATATAGGCTGTGAATCCTTGACTTCAGTTTTTATAGGTTGGATAGTGGAATTTGAAAATTGTGTTAGACGAGTTCAGTGATTTCGACTGTTTAATGATATAAGTCAGTATGGAATGAATGATGTTCTGAGTTTGATCACTCATTTTAGCATATATAAATTTGCTAGGTGAGTCAAATATCTGTTTGGTGTGTGTAGCTTCTGACCTAGTGTACCATAATGTAGAACTTGATTTAATGGCAGGCTCGGGACAGGAATGCCTCCCCCCCCCCAAATAGAGTCCTTAACTTTATCTGTAAATTTGTATTCTACTTATTTCTTGCTTAACTTAATTGGTATTTTCAAGTCCATACAACTCATCTTTATAATGTTTATTCCAACATAGACATATAGCTTTTCTTTATATTTGTTGTCTTGTTGATGTTACTAGATTGGCTTGCCAAGTTGCCATTGTGTCATAATGAAGTAATGCTCTTGTTTCTTGTGATATAGCTTTTGTTGATGTCATTGGGTAAAATTCTGTTAGGTTTGTAGATTTGTTGATGGTAACATGCTACATTGGCTTGCCATTGTGTCATTGTGTGTACTACTGGTCTAGAACTTGTTAGGTTGAAGTTCCTCCTGTTTTTAGTGTTAATTCCAATTATTTCTCATGGTCTTCATGGATGAGCAGCAATTGAAATTTGAAATACACTGTCTTACAGGTACAAGGTAATTACTGAAGTGCATTGGAGAATGGCGAGTTAAATTTGTCAAGTTGAACTGTTGAAGTCAAGGTGTGCAATTGTGCATTGAAGATTTGGAGGATCTGCCCATCGATCGATTGAAGTGAAGGAGTTTGAGCTTTCATTTACTTTGGTTATGTGAACTTTGGTTAATTTGGTTGATTATGACTTTGTATTTTTAATGGACAAACTGAACACTATATTTGCCTATTTGGTACTTGGTAGAGCATCAAGTAGCAGCAGCCAGCAGGCACTTGCAATTTTTTCCTTTCTGTTACAGAGATAGTCAGACAGATTGCTTTCATTTTGGCTATGTAACCAGTAACCTATTCTTTCATAAGTTTCATTGTTTCAGACTTTCAGTTTCAGTACCAGGCAGCCAAAAAGCAGGGTTAGGCCCGGAAAACCCGACGGGCTCGTACCGGGCCGAGCCCGCCGGGTTTTACGAGCCCGCCGGGTTTTACGAGCCCGCCGGGTTTTCCGGGCCGGGCTTTACCGGGCCCTTCAAATAACTGACCCGGGCCGGGCTTTACCCGGGCCCTGATTTTTTAACACCAAAACCCGGCCCGTTATAATACCACCGGGCCGGGCCCGGGCCTTGAAAAAACTAATCCGGGCTCAGCCCGCGCCCAGCCCTAGTCCAGACCAGATTCTCGCACATCGATCAGAGTTATTCTGGTTAAATGGTTCGAGCACCACATCTTCCTTTACCTTTTCCTAAAAAGGCAGTTTCTGGGGGTTGAGCTCGATGTTCAACTTGTATATCGCTTCCTCTTGACCCTCTTGCTGTGATTGCTATGCCGGAGTAGCTGGGACAACCATGCCTCTAGCCCCAGCCTCATTTTTTGTGCCCTTAGTGGCGAGCACCATACACATCCTTGCAGCGACTCTGTCCCCCTTGATGATGATGGGACCTTCTGGGGTCGGGTACTTAAGGATGTTTGTCCTCAGACTTGCCCTGGGTTCACCCCCATCTATGAGCCTTTTCGATGCGTGCTCCTTTTCTTTCAGGGTTTCCCCCAGCTCTTCTACTTCCTCCATGATATAGTTCAAGCTGGGAAAGTGGCACCCCCGAGATACTTTGGGGCCTGGAAGACGCAGTTTAGAACATGGTACTTCTCCTCTTGGCCCTTAGGTGGTGGCGGTAAGGTCTCATTAATCTTTTGACGCTTTCCATTACCTTGCGGCTTCAGTGAAGCTTTAAGCTTTTTTCTGTATTCCTCAGTCAGGTACTCCCAACAGTATCCTTGATCTACCAGCTCTACTAAGTGTCGTTTGAGGACTCCACAATCGATTGTCTTGTGACTATTGGATTTGTGGTAGGCATATAAGTCCCTTAAGTCGTTCTTTCTGGTCATGGGTAGTGGTCTCTTGAGCCATGGCTCATCTTTGATGTGATGGAATATGGTTGATATCGGTATCATTATAAGAGGGACAAATAACTTTTCCCCGGTGTTAGAGGGTTGGTGCATTAAGGTCTTCCTCTTATTGTCATATATGCTCCTTCCGTGGCTCAGGCTACTAGTGTTCGTGTTTCTCCTCATGTTGGTGTTACTCCCTGATGCTTTCTCCGTTGGAGAGGTCCAATGCCTCATGGTAGACCGTGGACATGTCCTTGGTTTTCTTCCTAATCAGCTTGCTGGCCAGCTCCGAGTCTATATCCAACCCATTAATGAACGTCGTGGCAGCGACGATATCATCCTTGCTACTCCTTCCTAAACCTCATTACCCAATCTCTTAGGGACTCCCCTCGTTTCATCTTGAGGGATGTGAGGTAGGTCACATCCTTGACTCCTTCTACGTTGCTTTCGTACCTTTTGAAAAAGGCTGATTTCAGACCTCTCAAATCCTTAATTGAACTTGAAGGGAGGTTCTCATACCATTATAGTGCATGGTCTTTCAAGCTTGTCTGGAACATCTTACACATCCAAGCCTCGTTCGACTGGCTGGTGGCCATGGCCGATTGGTAGTTCATTACATGCTAGAATGGGTCTAAGTCTCCTGAATATCTGTTGAACCTAGGGTGGCTCCACTTTGGGGGGGGGGGAGGGGGGGATCAACATCTTGTATGAACTTAGCCAGAGGGTTTTGGAACATTCTTCGAGCCCTTTGCTCCACCTCGGATTCTTTCTTTGATAATCCTTTTTTTCTTAACCTCTCCGTCTCTTGATTTGTCTTAATGTTGTAGGCGCGTTGGGTTTCCATGAATTGTTCTATCATGCCCTTGAGGGCCGCTACCCCAAGTGCCTCATTATCCATAGTTGGTTGAGGGGTTGGTTCCTCCTGTTCGTGCCAGCCTTGCTCATCTTGAAAATCATTCATTTCGATTCTCGGGACCTCCTGCCTTTCCTTTGATGGTGGGTTGGGCATGAGCAATCTTTGCCCCTTCAGAAGGCCCACCAAGTCTAGCAAGGTAGTTTGAAGGGCTATGATGGTATCGGCCAACTCACTCGTGGTTTTGGCGATCCCGTTCGTCGAATGTTGTAGCGCGGTCATATCCAGCCTTCGGTTTACGTATTGCTCTTTGGCCTGATGGAGGTCCTGATTGACCTTAGCCCTCCACCCCCGGGCTTTATTCGTTCTCTGGTTTGAAATCTTCCTCCTCACTAAGGTGACCCTTATCTGCGAGGTTTCTCGATGGGGCCTAATGTGAGACAAGGTTGTCATGCTTCGAAGCTCCAGTATTAAGGGTAATTTGATCGTTCCCTCCAGGATGGATCGTTTCCTTATCTCGTTGATTACTCATGTCGATGTTGCCTTCCATGTTTTTCCATTCACAAGAGTTAGCCTAGGGTTCTACTCTCAATGAAAACACCAATTTGTGAGAGCGGATTTCGTCTCCCTTCTAGCTTGGATCTTCGTGAACCTATAAAACAAGTCGGAGCATGGTGTGGTACCGTGCTTAGACCCTCTGATGCTTAAGTCGGAACTGATCTCAAGAAATCAAAGAGTAATTAGGGCTGAATTGCGTTACCTTCGACCATGTCGGGATGGTCTATATATAGAGATCGTGCTACATCTAAGCATAGTTCTTCCTTGAGTCGGACCACTTTACTTTCGGAGATGACGAATCCATTAAGGAATGAGTCTCCATGTCCAAGGCCAATCATACTTCGTGATTACCACAGGCCCTTTGGCATAATCCCTCTAGGATACGTTCAAATCGTACATTTTCCCTCAAGGATTCCATCAATCCCTCGAGGTCCGATCGTATAATCCCCCGGGGTCAGGTCGTACTGCACCTTGAGGTCTGATCTTACCTTAATTGGGATTGTCATGTCATCATACATTTCAGAAGCTTCTACGATATTCTAGATGCTTCCAGAAATCTCAAGATAGTTCATTCACCAAGAGAAATCCTAGCTGTCCAAACCCATGCCCATTTTCTGTCTTATCGGACTCATCCTAAATCGAATTCATCAAGTCCATCCTTCCCCAGCTTAGGTGGCCAATAATGACTTCCAGAAGGATGATTTTGGATAAGATGTAGAGAAAGAGAGATCAGAGATGGCGCTCGCATGTTGAGAGATATTGGGGGGGGGGGCGAGAGAAAGAGAGAGAGAGAGAGAGAGAGAGAGAGAGAGAGAGAGAGAGAGAGAGAGAGAGAGAGAGAGAGAGAGAGAGAGAGAGAGAGAGAGAGAGAGAGAGAGAGAGAGAGAGAGAGACGCTTGCACATGAGTTACTAGTTGTACTGTTCAAGTAGGAACAGTAAAACTCACATATGTTATATAGGAAATGTCAATTAAACCAATAACAGTCGTAAAATTGTTAGGAAGGAATAGGAGGTAGTTTTATGCTGGGTTCATGGTGAACCCAGTTCACCCAAGAACCATCCCATATAATATGGTTTTTCTTTCATACTAAAGATTGTGGCAATGATTTGCAAACATCTTATCATTGAGATTATAATGACATGTTTACAGTATCCGCAAAGATATTTTCTAATTTTTTAGAGTGTTGTTATCTTTCCAATCTCAAAGCAGGTTCCAGTTGAAAACAAAAATGTGGTGGCACACTGAAATAGTAAAACTCATCTAGCATTTGACAAAATACTGATTTAGCAAATTAACTACAGTCTCTATTTGGTTACCAGTGTTCTTGGCAGTGACCGGTTCTGAATCTCCCTTCTACAGACATCTCAGACAATAGTGCAGCAAGATTAATGCCACGAGAACCAGGGTTAACATTGTTAATGTTACTCCAAGAAGTTTTACTTGTACACAGCTCTTCATGATCAGCTGTTAAATTCTTCACACTCTTCGGTTTTTCTTTTCCAACGCACCATTCTTCGGCACCAAACCTTTGGAGGACTGATTTAAGACATTCACATCGATCTTGTTTAGTACTCGATCACCTGCGTGAAATGGTCTTACAAAGGCTGCTCCACTTGCTAGAATTTGATCATAGTGTGACATATCTAGGACTTGAGTTTGGCTGAGTGTAGTTAAGTTCCAAATCATGAAGCTTAAGTCATTGTCTACCTGAGAGTCATGAAACTCGAGAGAGTTGCAGATGATTGTATGGAAGTAATAATCAAGAGGGTAAACCACATTGCTGAGGTACATGAGTAACATTCTAGGTAGGTTTTCCCATCCTTGGACACAGTAGTCCATGAAATCTCTGCTTAAAATTCCCCAAGGTAAACTTGTTTCGTAAATTTGCGCTATGTCAGAACAAAGCTCATTTTCAACACTATACACTTTCCTACACAATCCTTCATAACAAGTTCTAAGTTCAATTTCTGTAATGTGAATAGTTTGAACAATGAGATGGAAGAACATGTAGTAAACTCACCTCCAAATACTTTGAAAGCATCTGGGATCCCTATCCTTATATATGAAGAATAGTTGAGTGGAGTACTATTCTGAAGATGTAAAGTAGGATCCAGAACAATTTTTTCTATACGTTTCTTCCTGCAACCAATCAACTTCTATTTAGAAGTTACAGGAAATTAAAGGTAAATATTGATTGAAAGAAGAAGATATTGGGAAATGTTGAAAGACTGTTACTTACTCTTTCCAGCCAGTCTTATTAGTAAAGTGTATAAAGTTAAGATTCCTTGCAATGAAGTGAAAGCATGGAGTAAATCTGAAGAAAAATGAGAAACTGAGATGTTACAATTAAGTTCCAAACTCACCTGCATCCTATATCAAAGTTTGGATTTTAAATGAGTTAGCAGTAGGACATGTAATTAGAGCAGCAACTTGATGAACTATTATAGCTAGCTAATGTGTTAAGTTCTTCTTACCATCTTGAGGCATGAGTGGATAGTCAGAAGCGCTTAACGCGATGAACCAATCCCAATCTGCACTAAGCTTTAGAAGCAATGCTGCAGCATGAAGTGTGGCTGCAAGAGCAGATGACCCCATCTGGTTGATTCCATAACTTTCTCCAACAACATTAACATTATCAAAGGTTCGGAACACCACTTGGGAACGAACATAAAGGGCCAAGTGCTCCCTTTCGTGATCAGATGAATCGGCATCAAGTTGCAGCAGATACTGGTTTCTTTGATGGTATATTGCCTTCAACAGCCTTAGTAGTTTGTCACTGTTTTCTCCGTTAGTACTGCTAATCCAATAAGCGAAGACGGGAGGGTTGTTATTCCCTTTTAGTGGAACACTCGCGGGGACTTGGTACTTGTGGCCGACTCTAGAGAAGACAGTTTGGGATGATATTGATAGAGCTCCTAGCAACACTGAAGTACCTGCAAGTGCTAGAACCCATAGAGGAAAGCATGAGCACCAAGTATATGTGTTTAAGAAAGACTGCCTCATTCTGAAGCTACAACACTGTTAATTAAGTAGCTTGCAATGCTTCTAATACCATGGAAAGAATCTAAAGTATTCAAATCCCAAAACTAAGCACTGTTAATTATGGGAAATGTTTTGTGTTAGAATATGCCTTGAATCAGGTATGGCACCGACATTTGGGGATCTCGATGTGGCGTCGGCATTCTTGGTCCAGGGGCTAAGTGCCCTAGTGGGGGGTCGGGGGCAACGCCCTCGAAGCTAAATTAATTTGTTATGTTGGGCTGTAGTTTTCTGTTTGGGCCTACTATTTAGGGGTATATATATATATATATATATCTTTAGATTATTAACCTAGTGTGGTATTCTGTAATCTATAATCCGTTT
The DNA here is from genome assembly GCA_946800695.1 of Geum urbanum. NCBI lineage: Eukaryota > Viridiplantae > Streptophyta > Magnoliopsida > Rosales > Rosaceae > Geum > Geum urbanum. The sequence goes on along the minus strand of OX327010.1, from coordinate 39,579,256 downwards.
TCCTCAAGGATTAATAAAACTGCTCTCTTCTGCCTGTGGATGTAGCTAACACATTTTTAGTGAACCACGTAAATCTGTGTTCTTTCGTACATTCTTTATAACAAACTGGTGTCAGAGCCCAGCGAGATCCCCGAATGCCGGCGCCATACCCGATTCAAGGCATATTCTAACAAATCTCCACCTTGACTTGAATCCTCTGACAAATAACCAGATGTACCAGATGCATCATAATAGTGCCAGATGTACGACTAAAACTCCTCTGCCTCAGATGTTGCCCCCAAATGGCAACTAACAGCTTCTAACATTTAGCAAGTCCAAACAATGTTGGAACTTGCTATGTGGAACTAACTTGGTGAACATGTCAGCTGGATTATCAGCAGTACCCACTTTGTTCACCTTAATTCTCTTCCCACTTCTCAAAAAATGATACTTGACATCGATGTCCTTAGTCCTTTCATGATGAACTTGATCATTGGCTAAACAGATTGCACTCAGACTATCACAATATACTATAGTCTGATCGTGGTGTCAGAGCCAAATCAAGATGTTGATACAGCTTTTTACACCCTCAAAGATATCCCTATTATTATGCAATCTTTATCAATGTAGTAGTATGGAAAATAGGGGTCATTACTCGCTGAAGATTGATGAAACTAAATGTTAGACACAAACAATCACTAAAATCAGTTTCCTGACAGACTCGACCTACAGACACTAACCTAATTAATTACCTAACCTAGACTCAACTAAAAACTACGAAATAATACTAGACACAGTGGCGGACTACCATGTAGAATTTCAATAGGTTTGGAATTGATTTTCTATGCTAACAAAAATAAACAAAATAGATGAATGCAGGAAATCAGCTTTGGAGAAGTGACGAAAATCAATAAACAAAAGAGTTAAGAGGAATGTTCTCCACCACTGTCACTCGATCTAAACAATATATGCTCAACCTAACAATGCTATGTTAATGGATGAAAGTTTTCAAGAAGATTCAATTACTCTTAGAACACAACCTATTACCTAATCCTTATGATTACACCGGTGAAGGTTCGCTTATCACCGGTGACCATCTCTCAAAGAACCCAAAAGTCACGGACTCGAATTTACTAAGAGAGAAGCATTATGATCTAGAAAATGTGTGAGAATCTACAAAGCATCACAAGTACACTAAGGGCGTGCCTTGCTAGACTTAGGATTTCTTATAACCGAAAAGCTCGGTTTCTACTCAAGAGAAATTAAGCTCAAATACAATCAACAGGCATCAAATTCTCATAGATTTAGATTCCTAAGCATGCATACTAAGCATGCACTCAAAGCATACAAGATAGAAATCATCAATATAAAATTAACAAAGAAACCTCATCCAAGAACATAACAAAATTAAGTCACAGTGTATATATTATCTAAACTTCATGTACAGGGCTTCGAAACAGCCCCTTAACAAAGTATTTAGCTACTCATAGTCTTTTATAAAAATATCAAAGAATCCATAAGAGATAAATTAAATGATAGAGAAGAATGAACTCTTGGCGACGTCAGGATCGGGCTAATTCTGATGCATCAGAACTTCTTTTTCCTTCTTTCATCTGTTTTGTCTCTTCTTCCTTGATTACCTCTAGTTCCAGCCGTCCCCTTTTCCTAGCTATTAATAGCTATTACCTATATAACATTCTTGGGTTTCACTATTCCTTTCCCTGTTCATTTGTACTGTTCATGGGGGTATTTTCGTGAGATTGTTCGGGACGTGCGAACCGTGTGAACCGACACCACTCCTCTCTCTCAATCTCTTCCTCTGGATCAGATTTCCAGCCCCCACTCCTCTCTCTCAATCTCTTCCTCTCTCTAAACCGACTGTTCCCCCCCCCCCCCCACTCCTTTCTCTCAATCTCTTCCTTTGGATCAGATTTCCAGCCCCCACTCCTCTCTCTCAATCTATTCCCTCTCTATTTCGTTTTCTCTTCATCACATTTCCAGCATCCCCTCCTCTCTCTCAATCTCTTCCTCTCTCTATTGCGTCAGAAAAGCTAACCCAACTTCTCTTGATCTCATCTGGGACTTCCAAAACCCGACTCTTCTTGATCTCCGCTCTAGATCGATGAAGATAGTGAAACCAACTTTGAGAGAGAGCCGCACACAAACTCAAGGTTAAACCCTTGGCCGACCTTAATTTCCTAGATCTTGGTTCCAGTTTTAACATCACCATCGGACAAAGCTAGCCTCTGCATTAGTTTCGTCTCCATATCTCCTCTGATCGATTCCAAAGGTATGGTACTAGATATGGGTTGATTTGATATTTTGATTCAATCATGGGTGCTTGATTTGATATTGTGATGCCATGCAATGTATTCATTATTGATGGTGCAGAAGTCTGGTATTCTTGAAAAACAGGAGCAATATCTGCACCAATAGCTTAAGCCTCAGCTGAACTATGGAAAAGTAAGGAGTTGTGCATTTTGGGTAAAAACTAATCGCTGCACTGTTGATTCCCAATTTCCCATTGATGCTTTTAACTCCAAATTTGTGTTTGAAGTAATTCATTACAACAGAGGGTAGCAAAACTCAAATCGGTCAAATGTATGTGATTCAACTAACACAGTACTACAGTTTTTAAACTAGAAAGAAGCATGCAGTGGATCAAATTATCCCAAGCCTTTCATTTCAGAAGAATGAATTAAACTGTAAAATTATGCTATGGGTTTAACCACCTCAATCTGTTGTGTAGAAAATTACTTAACTGTCATAATCTTTCCTCTTCTGATTCATATATTTTTTGGAAAGGTATGAATTTTGTCGTTGATTTTTCATCCAAAATCATTTCAGTTTGCTGGTGATTTTGGTGTTGTGACTGAAGAATAGCCAAAAAGAGAGACACAAACACATCTGCAACTCCGCATACAAAACAGGTTTTTAGTTTCTTTTGGTAAGTGAAGTTTGTTATGGAAATTTGTTGCATTTTCCCTCATTTTGGCTCTGCAATGCTCTATTTTAGTGTTACTGAAGATTCTGTTATGAACTTCCTTACTTAATGTTCTGAAGGTTCTATTTTAGTGTTGCTGCCATGTGTGTCTGTGTTCGGCTAGCTTAGTGGTTAACACAGAATTCTTACGTAGGTCCCGATTTTTCTTATTGGCTATAGCTTTATATATATATATACATATATAACTAATGTAGACTACTACTACAAATTATATTTAAAGATCTCGGCTGGTTTTCCTCTTTGTAATTCTCCTTTGCTTCAGTTTTATATGCAAAGTTGCAAGACCTCTGATCTCAGTGATGAGTGGTGACCATCCTATTATACCTTAAATATAGAATCAGCATTATGCACTGGATAGATAGATTTCGGTAGCGTGTTTTAACAGTGGAGATGATATACAAGCTAGCCGGCCTCTTTTTAACGTGTTGTTTTGTGATGTTGAAGAATTTGATTGATTTAAGCTGCCATGATCTGTTTTGACCTAATTAGATAATTTCACGTCTAACAACATAATCAAGCATCGCGAATCGATCAAGTAAAATCGTCTGAATAATCTAAAAAGTTTATGTCTCAAACATATGGATTTGTGAAGTATTGCTATGAGTAATGAAGTATGATTATATAGTTGAAGTAGTCCTGTTTCTTTTTGGGGGCACAATAAGTGCATGGTCGAGGAGTTGGACAAACTAATCATTCTGTATTTCTGGCTTTTGGAATCCAACGCTAAACATCGATCATCAATATTATGTTTTCTTTAGCCTACATAATTACATCAAAAAAGGCACACAACTAAAGCCATAGATCGAAGACACTGTCTGGTTTGCTTTACAAGTCATGCATGATCGATCACTATATGCTCTGGCTTGGTATAAACATATACGAAGAAGTTATGAACATTCGAAAGATGAAGCTAGCTAGCTAATTAAGTAGCTGCAGGTAATTTAATTGATGCCCAATTTATTCGAACTTCATGCATGCATGTGATTCCATTTGTCGTCATATCGAAAATTCGATTTGAAACCTCTTGATTTATATATTACAACTGGGTATATTCTATAACCTAAACCAGGAATTTTCATTCTGTGAGTACTATTCAAATCGAGCTAACAATTTGCATTTGTGGTTTTTGGTTGCATATGTGAGTACTATTCAAACGTTTTCACTATTCTACTGTACTGAACATGTAGGCTTTGATGTATGACTCAATTGATGCTTACCATATTTATTTTTATTATTGAACTGTATTGTATTGAGATTATGCTTTGGGTTCTAGGTTTTAGCTTTATGAGGTATATTAGTTTTTCAATTGATTGATGTTTTTCTTTGATCTCTACTTAGGCTACAATTTACTCTTTAAAATGCATGTCTACCATTTACATTCGAAGGAGTGTACGCTTTGTTATGGATTATTTAACGATCTATCTCTGTATACAAGTCTATTTGTGTGCTGCTTTAAGTTGAAGAACAAAAGATAAGGGCCAACAAAGGAATGGATCAATAGACTTTGAAATTGGATTGTTAATTCATTTAATCAAGACCTCGAACTACTGAAGCCAATCATGAGTTGGTTGGTTTATTGGAGGCGATCAATGGGTTGGTTCTTGCCTTTGTTTGCTTGATAACATGTAGAACAGATACTTAGCATACACTATTATATAGGGACTTTTTGAGTTCTATACAAACCCATTTAGTTTTAGTTCATTCCTGATAAGAATCCACTCATTTATGGGTAGAATTTTTCATTTAGTTTTAGTACAGAAAGGTCTGGAAAGCTGGCTTAGCAAACCCTTGAAGCATTTGTGGAAGGTTATGAAGAAGTGGAGAGAGATTATACTTTCTAGGGTCAAGCTGTGCATGCGTCTTTTTTGTTATGAAGTTATCAACACTATACATCATATCAGGAATTCAAATGAGTGTATTATGCGATTCCAAATTGAGAACATATATTATATATTAACATAATAGTCTAAAGGGTTCATATAACATGGTAGTGGGTTTGAGTCAGTTGTGCTAATTGTTTATGATAATTACACTACTGAAGTTGAAATTAGTGTAATTATACAATATATCGTAGTTTAGGAATATCATGCTTCATCTTCTGTTTGAGGTTGGATAGTTTGATCGCCTACTTTCAACTCTCATTCTTCAGTTTTCTTTGTTGAAATATATGTTTGGTTATTACAGTGTTTAGGTATACATTCGTAGCGTTCAAACAAGACCAAGCATGTTAGTTTTGGAATTTGAATGAAGTAATAAACATTCACTACAAGAAAAGGAGACATTACCGGCGACGGGAGGTCGCCGGCCTTGTCTTTTTTTTTCGCCGGAAATATCATTCCCGGCGACGAGTCGCCGGCAATGACGTCGCCGGAAATCTCCCGCCGGTGTTAACATTGCCGGCGACGGGAAACGGCGTCGCCGGCAATGTCTCCGACATTACCGGCGACGCCGTCGCCGGCAATGGTTCCGCCGCCGTGGCCGGAATTTGTGACATTGTCGGCGACTGAGGTCCATGTCGCCGACAATGTCTGAAAAAATTTTGAAAAAAAAACGCGGTTCTGGATTGGGCCCAATTCCAGAACCTGCATTGAAAGACATAAACCGTACAATCATACAAGTTCAACAGTACACATAAATGTCCAACGTACAGTACAAATAGCAACGACGATACGAAAATTAACTACAACTACAGGTCAGGGTCGAGGAACTTGCGGGTCAGGGTCGAAGTAATCAAAGTACTCATTTGAATTCCGGTGGCTACCTTGGTCTTGCTCTGGCGTTGACTGGTGCGGTGGTGGTGGTGGATAGCTAGGGAACGGAGGGACCGGGACCGGGGGAGGTGTGGGGAACGGTTGTCCGGTAGTCTGAGCCTCGTACATCGTCCGCATCCATGTGTACATCTGAGCCTGCACCTGTGTCTGCTGCATTTGGTACTCGGCCATCTGCCTCTTTTGCTCCTCCAACTCCCTCTGCGTCCTATGAAGCTCCGCTGCGAGGTTACGACTAGAAGTTGAACTTCTTGACCCGGTAGAGTATTGTGAAGTGGTTTTCAATACTCCTTCGCCCGCCGAGCCCATTCCCCTACAGTAGCAGGTATTCTTTCCAGTCCCGCACGCTTTTGCCATGATCTGAGCCGCTATCGGGGGATCAAGCGGATCGATCTGAGAGGCATACTGGGTGACTTCTTCCTCGGAGCAGTCAGGATGGTTAGTCCGAGCTATACTCATGGTCACTTCTGTCGTCGCCTCCTCCACTCTCGCCTAATTGAAAAGCGAAAATGAACAACGTATTAACTAACAACATCTATTAATATCGAAAAATAGTTTTATTAACACATGGAGAGGCGAAAGACTTACCGCTTCATCAGGGCATTGCGGATAGAACTTCTGATGAATATACACCAAGGGGTTCACTTCTTGTTGTTGCTGCGCCTTAGTCGACCAACCCATGTAGTTGAGTGAACCTGCATGATGGGCCCTGGTGTTTTTCAATCTATTCGCCCGGTTCGTCTTCGAAATCGCCTTGTTTGATAAACATATGGAAAAAAATTAGTAACTAACTATTTCAATCTGATACGATACATTAGGCTTGTAAGATATATTAAGGATGCATACCTGAGCTTTGGGGTGCTCGAAGTGGGCTATCAGCCACAGCCACTCGTACTCCCTAAACCGGAATTCGCTAGGAGTAGAACCTCGGCCTAGCTCCTTGTATACAGTGTAATGGGAAGAAAGCTCGTTCTTCCACTCTTTATACCTATATTAAAACAAGGAAAAAAAGTTAGAGATATTAAAACAGTTGATAAACAAAAATCTAACTCGATATATATTCAAATAAGTGGAAGCACATCACCGATTATGTAGTTGACGCTCTACCCACGTGTGAATAAGAACTTCATCCACGTCAAACCACACCTGCAATATGAATATATAAAAGGTAAAATTATATATTTAAGTGGACTTAATTAATAAATGTAAAATTTACGTAATGAAAATACGATTTTACTCACACTGAGTGCATTATGCACTTGCATCTTCACGTAGATAGGCACAGATTCCCAATCTGGCCAAAGCATTGGGACCTTGTCCCGCACGATCGCACCGGCCATGCTGACATATTTGCGCGTGGTGTCGAATGCCTCGATCACCTCGCCATCCTCATTGGCCCTTATGGGCGTTTTCCTTCCGCCGGTGGCCTGCTCAAGTCTCTTCCCGGTGCAGGTGCCTCTAGCCCCTTTCCGTTTTCCAGTCCCATTAACGAAATTTCCTAATAAAACAATGTCAACAAATTGATATCATTAATTGAACCAATCGCAAGTCTTAAGTAATAATTAAGTAATCAATCTGATGTTAAATAAAATTTACCTGCATCGTCCGTTTGTTGGTTGGTGCACCTCACACTCCAAAGATACACGGGGTCGAACGGGAGGAAGTTATACGCTTCCTCCACGGTCAGGAAATCCGGCCGTCCTTCAATATAAACAGGCATCCCCCTATCATCGAATTCAGGGATGACAGGAATCTCGTCGGGTAGGAAGAGACCGGACGGCGGAGATAGACGAGGCCTGGACGATGAGGCGCCAGCACCACCATGTGCCTCAGATGATTCCCGTGAAACGGGAGTAGGCACCATCCGAATATGGGGCATTCGGATTGAGGGTGTTTCTGATGCCCCCGTTGACTGTCGCTCGTCTGAGGCTCTGCCACCGGAGGGACGTCTGCTGATTGAGCGTCTAGAGACTGAGGCTCGAGCCTCGAATTCCGGTTCCACGGCTCTTGATCGTGCAGCTTCCTCCTCAGCTCGCGCCTCTAGCAAGGCTCTCGTGCGAGCAGTCATCATTGGCCCACTGGGCGTGTTGCTAACTGCGGCCGAGGAGGAAGCTTGACTACTGTTCCCTCCACTATTTCGGGAACCTCTCCGAAGCCAATTAGCCGCAAAACCTCCTGGACATCGTAATAGTCATGGATTCGGTTCAATAACAAATCGGAACCGGAACGGTGTGGAACCGGAACCGTTTGAAACCGGAACTGTTTGTAACCGGAACCGTTTGTAACATAACGGTTCCGGTTACAAACAGTTCCGGTTCCAAACCGTTCCGGTTCTATAACAAATCGGAACCGGAACGGTGTGGAACCGGAACCGTTTGAAACCGGAACTGTTTGTAACCGGAACCGTTTGTAACATAACGGTTCCGGTTACAAACAGTTCCGGTTCCACACCGTTCCGGTTCTATAACAAATCGGAACCGGAACGGTGTGGAACCGGAACCGTTTGAAACCGGAACTGTTTGTAACCGGAACCGTTTGTAACATAACGGTTCCGGTTACAAACAGTTCCGGTTCCAAACCGTTCCGGTTCCACACCGTTTCGGTTCTATAACAAATCGGAACCGGAACGGTTTGGAACCGGAACCGTTTGAAACCGGAACTGTTTGTAACCGGAACCGTTTGTAACATAACGGTTCCAGTTACAATAAGTTCCGGTTCCAAACCGTTCCGGTTCCAAACCGTCCCGATCCCGATTTCCACCTTCATTTATACGATTAATTAACAACTATATCACCTAAATTAACGACTATACATATTCGATGTGTATATATATATACATCATGCATCTTAATTAAATTTATCCATCACATATTCATCCAAATCACAAACCCTAATTAATTTTCCACATTTTTCACACATATATATATATATCATGCATCTTAATTAGGTTTAATTTCCGTATATATATACATCACATATTCATCAAAACCACATTTATACATAATTTTCACATATATATATATACATCACTTCATATTCACATACCTAAATATATATATACATCACATATATACATACATGCTAATTTAGAACTTATCACCCTAATTTCCAACTTAGCACCCTAATTAATTTACACATACACATACACATACACATACACATACACATGCAAAAAAATAATTAAAAATTGAGAGAGAGAGAGAGAGGGAGAGAGAGAGGATCAGACCTGCCATTTTCTTCCACCTACAATGGTGAGGGGAGGAGAGGAGGGGAGGAGGGGAGGTGGGGAGGAGGAGATTTTCGGAGGAGGAGAGGAGAGGGGATCGGTGGAGAGGAGGAGAGGGAGAGGAGGAGTAGGGAGAGGAGAGGGAGAGGAGGAGGAGAGGGAGAGGAGAGGCTCACCGGACCGATTTGGGAGGAGGAGAGGGAGAGGAGAGGCTCGGGCTCGATATGGGGGAAACCAGAAAACATTACCGGCGAGTTGCTTATAACTCGTTGGTAATGTCATTACCAACGAGTTAACTCATTGGTAATGACATTACCAACGAGTTAACTCGTTGGTAATGACATTACCAACGAGTTATAAGCAACTCGTTGGTAATGACATTACCAACGACGAGTTAACTCGTGGGTAATGTCATTACCAACGAGTTGCTTATAACTCGTTGGTAATGTCATTACCAACGACTTCAACTCGTTGGTAATGTCATTATTTCCCGAAGAATATCCGACAACATTTTCCGTCTACGATTTCCGGCTACATTTTCCGACTACATTTTCGATTATCAATTTCTGTATCCGTACGATTAATGACAACATTTTCCGTCTACATTTTCGATTAATGATTTCCGTATACGTACGATTAACGACTACATTTTCCGTATACGTCCGATTAACGACTACATTTTCCGTATACGTACGATTAACGACTACGATTTCCGTATACGTACGATTAACGACTACGATTTCCGTATACGTACGATTAACGACTACATTTTCCGTCTACGATATCCGGCTACATTTTCCGACTACAATTTCGATTATCAATTTCCGTATACGTACGATTAACGACTACATTTTTCGACTACATTTTCTATTATCAATTTTCGTATACGTACGATTAACGACTACATTTTCCGTATACGTACGTACCATTTCCAGCTATGCACATTTTCCGACTACAATTTCGATTATCAATTTCCGTCTACGATTAACGACTACAATTTCCGTATAGGAATTCAATGAGGATCTGTCATAGACCAATCTATGTTTTCGAATACATAGTTATATCTGTGTATATATTGCAGTAACTTCAAAAGGCACATCAGTTCAACAGAACTGATGCATTGGTTTACATTGGTTCACATTGGTTCACATTGGTTCACATTGATTCAGTCCCTGAACTGATGCATTGGTTCACATTGTTCAGATCAGTTTCTGAACACAGATGCATTGGTTCACATTGGTTCACACTGATGCATTGGTTCACATTGGTTCACATTGGTTCACATTGGTTCACACTGATGCATTGGTTCACATTGGTTCACATTGGTTCACATTGATTCAGTCCCTGTAAGTTCTATTTGTTTTCATTCTATAAACACAGATGTTCTTAACATGAGTTTTGCAGAATTCATATCACTAGAAACTAAGTTATCTAACATTAGTACCCAGTCTTAAGTGTCTAACAATCAATGCTTCAACAGATTTGTAATCAATGCTTCAAAATAAATTAATAAGATAGCATTAAAGTGACTAAACCACAAACAATCAAGTAATCAACAATTCAAAATGAATTCCCGCTGTGAGAAGATATAATGCAGAAGTTGATTATCCTCTTATGCATTTCTCAGCCCTACAATTTTCGACTACAATTTCGACTACATTTTCCGACTACGTACGATTTCCGACTACAATTTCCGACTACAATTTCCAACGTACTAAGGATGATAATCGTAATCATCTTCATCACTTGAGTCTGACTCGGTTTCATAGGTAACCTCTGGCAATATGTGCCGCTCCTCGTCATCTGAATCAGCGTCAACTTCATATGGATTAACATCGAGAAGTTCTGCTCCAGTAATTCGAACCACACTCCCAGATCTCACATTATTAAGGCGAATCGTAGATGATTCCGGAATGTCAAAAGCGTTCGGCTCTTGGTATGCAGTAACTTCCTCATCATCTGCGGTATCACCAAGTGTGGCAGCACTGTATATGTTTCTATGAGCAACATGGTTAACCACCTTCCACGGGACTTTGTTAAGAAGATCGTCCAGGTAAAACACTTGTTTTACTGATGAGGCAAGAACGAAAGGGTCATCTTCATACCAGGTAGTAGCAGTATTCACCGAAAATGTTCCGTACTGATCGGTCCTTGTGTTCTCCGGGCTAGTATCAAACCATCTACACTTGAAAAAGTGCACTTTCATGCGGTTCCCATAAATTAGTTCAACAACTGAATGAAGGACACCGTAATAGTCAACGCCATCCTGCCCACCATGGACCATCACCCCACAATTCTGTGTTTTCAGTCGGTCGTCTCGATTTTCACATATAAATTTCACGCCATTGACCTGACACATCGAGTAAACTTTTGAAGCAATCGGTTTCATCGCCAGGACCCTCAATTCGTTTGACCACTCTGGGCAACCATCATCTGCTACATGGTTCATCTGAAAACGTCCATATATTAATACGTACAGAAGAAATTATGTCATCTTGAAACCACAAAAGCACGTATATACATACATGCTATGTAAGGATATATATATAAAAATAGACATATACACATATACTTACCCATTGACCAAAGTAGTTTGCAAACGTCTTGTTGTGGTAATCAACATTTCCGGCAATAGCAGGGCAGTGAAGATGATAGTTTTTCCAATATTGTACTTCTTGACAGTTAATCAGTACCGACCAGTGGGCAATGGCTACCTCATTTCCATCCAACTTGTACGACTTTGGCAAGCTTCCCTGTACTACCACGTCACTGGAGATGATAGAAAGGTTGAACTGGGGTTCATCTATCGGCATATGTTGTTGGGGGTCCTCTACATTTTCGAGGTACACTTTGGTGTACGTTACACACTCGTGCGCAAGATATGCTTCAGCGATACACCCTTCAGGTGCATATTTATTCTTCACATAGTCCTTGTAGGCTCCCAATTGTCTACAAGTTAACAAGTACATGTTAACTTACTTAACCAGAAGTCATTACATATAAAAACCATAGGCAAACCAAATTTATGAATCATTTGTACCTTTCCATGGGATACATCCAAGTGTAGTGTACGGGACCGGTAAGCAACAATTGTTCGGGAAGATGGATCATCAGGTGCGGCATTATGTCGAAAAAATTTGGGGGAAATATCCTCTCAAGCTTGCACATGATAAAAATGATGTCATCTTGCATCTCCCTCAGGTCTGCTTTTTTAACTTCCCTGGTGCATAACTTCTGAAAGAATCTTGACAAGGCCACCAACGGCTCCACCACCTCTTTGGGCATGTACCCTCGAATGAAAATAGGGAAAAGGCGTTGAAGCAGTACATGGCAGTCATGACTCTTTAATCCGTACATCTTATTGTCCCGGAAGTTAACACACCTGCTTATATTTCCTGCATAGCCATAAGGATACCTGCATATATATATAGATGAAGCCATATATATGGACCAATTATATTTCTCGCATATAACCATATATACTCCGCTAAAAATTTAAGGACAAATTCATACATAGCCATAAGATCGAATATATACCTGACATTACTCAGCCACCGAAAAATTTCATGCTTATGCTTCGGCTTTACGGTGTACGGAGCTTGCGGCATTTTTCTCTTACCATCTCTTAACCACAAATGTTTCCGCACACCCATTGCTTTAAGATCAATGCGTGCCTTAGGGATGTCTTTTGTTTTCCCCTCCAAGTTAAGAACTGTGCCCACCACACTTTCACACACATTCTTCTCTATGTGCATGACATCTAGGTAATGTCTGATAGGCAACCTGGGCCAGTAGGAGAGTTCCCAGAATATGCTCTTGTGTGTCCAAAACTTATACCTTTCGGGCTTTTCTGGAATTGACGCCACTATGTCAGGATGATTGCTCAGCTGGCCAAAATCGTATTCATTCAACACTTCCAAAATTTCGTCCCCTGTCCATCGCCTGGGTGCCACACCAGTTTCAACAGTCCTATCAAACGCGTCTGGATCCTGCCTAAATGGGTGATCATATGGAAGCCAACAACGGTGACGCATCGAGACAATTTTACTGCAATGAGGACTGCAACAATCAACCGTCATGCACTCTGAACAAGCCCTGTAACCCCTGGTAACGTTGCCCGACAACATACCGCGGGCAGGAAAATCACTGATGGTGCCAACAAGCATGGCATGCATCTGGAACATCTCCTTTTTGAACCTATCGTAAGTGGGGTGGCCACACTCACTCAGGTACTTAAGCTCCTCAATCAAAGGCCTCAAATACACATCGAGACACTTTCCTGGATAACCCGGGCCCGGAATTAACAGAGTGAGCATATTGTATTCCTTCTTCATGCACATCCATGGTGGAAGGTTGTACGGTACCAAAATAACTGGCCATATACTGTATTGAAGACTCATGTTGCCAAAAGGGTTGAATCCGTCAGATGAGAGCCCTAGCCAAACATTTCAGACCTCTGCTGCAAAATGATCAAACTCCCTGACCATGTGCTTCCAAGCCTCTCCGTCGGAAGGGTGTATAAGGGTGTCATCGTCAGGCAAGTTCCTCTCAGCCCACCATCTCATTTCCTCGGCCGTGAAAGCACACATGAACAACCACTCCAGCCTATCAATAAGCGGGAAATATCGAAGTATCTTCACAGCTTTCTTGTTGCCTGCATGAGTCAACTTATACCTTTCTGTAAAACATACCGGGCAGGCTTCAAGGTCTTCGAGATCTTTTCCCCAGAAGAGAATACAATCATATCTGCATGCATGGATTTTGATGTAGGAAAGCCCAAGATCTTTCAGGATATGTCGCACCTTATGATGAGTGGTAGGAAGACGATGACCGGGTGGCAGTAGCGAAGCAGTCCACTTCAACCAAGAATCAACAGCTTTGACAGACATTTTGTTCTCCATTTTTAGCTGCATCACTCCCATCACACTTTCAAGAACAGTCTTACTACAACCGTCGTACAACGGAGTCTGTTGCAATGCAATCAGGTTGTTGTACTTGTCCATACCGCTTGTGTTGGCATGACCTCCAGGTAATGGTTCGACTGGCTCGATATGGGGGAAACCCTCAACGACGGGAGGGACATTTGGTGCTTCATCAGCAAATACACCGCTCTCATGAGGAAACATATCATTGATTAACATCGATGTTGGATCATAGGATGAACTGCCCCTCTCAGCAAAATGTCCATAATCATAGCGTGGACTGGCCCTCTCACCAAATTGTCCATGATCATGCGGACCCGCTACCGATGTTTCACCGTGATAAATCCAACAAGTGTACTTATCCCAAAACCCGTATTTACTCAGGTGCCTCTGCACTTTATCAATGGGAAATCGAAATCGATCGCTGAAACACTTACATTCTTTACACGGGCAATAATGAAGTGTAGTGTCTCCACAATTAGCCTTCACAAAATCCACAAAACTCCTAATTCCCTCGTGATATCTGACATCCCATCTTTCGAGGCTCATCCAACTCTTGTCCATCCTGAAAATTCTAACAATTTTACGTATTAATTATATATATATACACACATTCACTACTAATAATCGACGTGATCTCTCAATTCAACTCTAATTAAATCAACACATGCATGCATATGTATATATATCGATCTAATCTCTGAATTCGATTCAGTACTCGATGATAGTACGTATTCAGTACTCGATGATAGTACTCAATGATATATCGATCTAATCTCTGTTAAGCCTGGCTCCGATAACAATACGATAATACCAGTCATTGATTCAGACACAAGATTAACTACAAGCTGTTTTCTCGTTTCGGTGACCGTACATCAACAACATTTCATATATATATATATATATATATATCTCACGAATTGGATTTGATCAACACACACACACACACACACACATATACCACATATACGTATATATACACCTACGTACCTATATAAATAGCTTCCCGACTGATCGAGTTTTCGACGCCCGCCTTAATTTTGACAATATACCGAATGATCGATTTCAGAGCGTACGTTTTCCTTCTTTCGATTTCTCTGGATTTTTTTCGCTCAAAATGATTGAATGATCGAGCTGCCCGATCCGGCATCTAATATAAGACACATTGCCGGCGACGGAGTAAGTCGCCGGAAATGAAGACATTACCGGCGACTTTACGCCGGAATCTCGCCGGTAATGTTGCAAAACATTACCGGCGACTCCAACCGTCGCCGGCAATGTCTAGGGAGACATTTCCGGCGAAATTCCCGCCGGAAAATCGCCGGTAATGTCTCCCTAGACATTGCCGGCGACGGTTGGAGTCGCCGGTAATGTTTTGCAACATTACCGGCGAGATTCCGGCGACATTGCCGGCGACGGGCTAAGTCGCCGGTAATGTTGAACATTACCGGCGACTTTTCCGGTCGCCGGCCTTGTCTCCGGTGATCTCGCCGGTAATGGGCAAAAATGTTGTAGTGATTGTTGCAAAGTAGACATTTGTTTTCTGCATATAATATGGTTACTTTGTATTCTTCTACTGGTGCATGTTACTTTTAAATGAACTATAATCCCATTTAAATAGGAGTGTCGTTTCTATGTTTGAATGTCTCTGTTGACATTTGTGGAAGCTTCATATTTGCATGCTTGGTCTCAATTTGGTTTCTATTTGTTATTAATTTTTCTTTTGCTCTCTTTTGTGCTATGACCTCTTTTCAATTTTGGTTTTATGAGCCATAATGCAGATTTTTATTGGTTGCAGTTGAATTCGTTGTTTAAGCTTATTGTTATGTTTTGTCCTTATAGGTTTTGTTGCCTTTTGTATTCAATTTTTTGGGTGAGGATTGAAGAAAAACAATAAGTTTATACTTTTCGTCACTGTTGATCAAATGAAAGATTATATGTTCTAGGTTGTGTTTGGATTTTGGAAATTTCAATTAAAGTTGAAATTCGGATGGTGAACTGATGTGTCTAATTTGCTTTGTTGATTTTTGTGTTACAGTTCGATTTGGACTCAAAAAGTTTGCCCGATCTCGCTTTGTAGATCTCTAAATCCTTCTTTCGATTTCTGCTGTTCTTGAGAAAGTTTGCGAAAGTCCTTCCTTTTACATTAGGTGAGTTTCCGATTCCTTTATTTGATCGATTAACTTTCATTCCGAAGTATACGCTAAAAATATTGTCGCACGAGTATATGAGAGAGTTACATCATTTGTTTGCAAAATTTTGTGCATTTCAGAGCCTAAATCGACAATATTCTTTAACTATATAAGATGGTATAATTTCACTTTATACCAAAATATTCTTTCCAGTTTGATTAGATATGGAAGACACTGTTTAACTTGATCAGTATGAGTATCATCTGGCGTACTTAGAAGTACAGATTTGTGGTCAATTTTTCTGATCATGGACTGCACTATGGAAAGAATATTTTCTAATATGCTCCTGAAAATGAATTTGGTTGTCATCAGACATGTCTGAGAGATACTTTCTTTCTAACACTACAGTCCTTTAAAAACTGTGAATAAAAAATGTTATATAGCATATCCAACAATGCATTAGATTATCATATTCAAAACCATATATAGAAGGACTGTTTTGGTAAGGGATCCAACAATGTAAAGTGACGGTTGTCTATTATCATGTTTAATATATAGTATATTCAAGAAAAATGTTTTGGTGCATGTGGATTATAAAGTTTTGATCTCGATACGGCTTGCTACCATGAGGTGCTCTTTCTAAATATGGACGCTTTGGTATCTTTTGCGTCTAAGCACAGGTGGCAACTTTATAGTTTTTTTATCCTATCGATCAGTATGAAATGATGAAACTTTGTTAATCATTAGATATATGAATCATAGCTTACAGGGTTTAACAGTGCTTTTCACAACCACTAATATGATCTATGTTCTATGTCTATTTTGTTGATATATATCAACGACAAATTATGAAAGTTGAAAACCGATAGCTAATATATATCAGTATATATAATATGATTAGTAGTTTTTGGTTGATGGATAGAAACGCCCCATATGTATCATCATTAATTCTTCTGTGATTCAATGTGTATATTGCACTGCTGTCCAAAAACTAAACAAACATTCGGTCAAATATGGGTATAGCAACAAAAGACAATATAGAGGATAGTAGTTTGTTACTGTTTGGAGAGCGATGATGGTGCGATTTAATATGTGTATATATATATATTAGGTGTGTATCTACTACTATTAAATATGGGTAATTGTTGTTTTGGTGTTTGTCTATATGTGTATATATCTATCTAAGTATATATTTGTTGTGCATGATAATGGTAGTTAAATCTGTGATGCCCAAATATTTGTTATTGTGAGCAATGTATTTCTTGCTTCATCTATATGACTACTATTTATTCAGGTATGCTTATCTAGGTTTTTTCATTTTGTGATCTTAAAATTTAGGTAGAATTAAGCATGCGCATATTCGAATGGTTCTCAATTGGTGTGCTCTTAGTTGTTATTACTAAATCATTTGTCTAATTACACGATGTGTCGTTTCGTTCATTACTATTTTGGTTTAAGTAGAATTTGCAAAATCTTTTATAGCTCTGAATTTATTTGATGTATTGTGTAGGGTCTAAAGGTTAATGCAAAAAAGTCTCTGCTGTATCACGTTGTTGCTGTGTCTCTGGCAATTATCATCTTCAGTTTCAGTCTCTGGTCGTTATTCAGGTTTGTAATGAATTGTTACATTCTATTTCAGTGCAATTGATATTGAAGTTTGTAATGACATTTGTCTATATTGATTATATTTTTTCAAGAAAAAGTCGACTCTGTGATTTCGAATATCAATACATTGAATTCTCTTCCTGCATTTTAGTTCTCACTCTGAGCTGTGTGACAATTGTACTATTTTTCATTATGCTTAAACAATAAACAAATATGTTTTCTTATTTGCACCTGCATTCTTTTATTATGTAGAAATTAGTCTGCTTTGTTAATATAAACATGAAATGTGCATTTATGAATTTTTAAAATTGGATGCTTAAATTGTTTGCTTAGGTATGGGCCCTAAAAGAAATCTAAGCTGTGTAGCAAAAGGGAAAAGATTGGCAGCACCGTTTGACTACTCTCAGTCAAATCAAGTTCGCTCCGACAAGAGGCGCCGTACCTTTTCATCGATTACAGAAGAGTCATCAATGTGCCATGAGACAGCAACATCGTTAACAAGTGCTGAATCAGACCATAGTTATCTCACCAACAGACGTTTGTTTCGATCTGTTTCGGAAGAATCCTCGACATGGAATCAGATAGCACCACAATTGATTTACCCTGGATTATGCAACACAGATAAAGAAAGTAGTGACGATGAAGATGCCGTGGAAGATTTACCAGGTAATTTTTGTGTATATATGGTAACAATTAATATTGGTAACTGGCCATATGTTTTTGTGAAACATGTCAAGAAAGATGTATATATTACGTTGTACACATATAGATAGAGTATATTTTAGTACTTGACCATAGAATTCTAAAAAGTAAGAATATTTTTTTTTATAATCAATGTAGGTGCTGTTAGAACTGGTTTTGGTCAGGCTATGTACCAGAGAACTCGCAAAGGTGAATTACATATTCGATTATTTGGTTTTGGTTATTGGAATATCTAAGTTTTTCGCTATTGTTATTGGTTTGATTCTAATTTCTAACATAGTATGCGATCTTTGTCATTGCAGATGTCGCAGTAGAGTATTTTGACTGTGGTGATGATTCACACACATGTACTCATTGCAGTGCTTGCTTTTGGTCGGATGAGGCGTTAAAGAAAAAAATAAGAAATCAATTGATATATACAAATTGTTGTGAAAAAGGAAAAATTCAACTTCCATTATCAAATTCAACTCCTGATTATCTTGATCGATTATTGAATCCAAACAATGGTCAAACAAGCATATTATTTCGTGAAAATATTCGAGTTTATAATTCGATGTTTGCTTTTACTTCGATGGGTGCCAAAATTGATTACAATATAAATAATGGAACAGCTCCTTATGTATTTAAAATATGTGGACAAGTACATCATAAAATGGGTTCTGTATTGCCTTCTGAAGGAGAATGTCCTAAATATGCACAATTATATGTTTATGATACTGCTAATGAAATTTCAAATCGTATAAATGCCATTAATCCAAACAATGCAAATTCAAAAATTAAACCTGATATTGTTGAAGGATTAATTCATATGTTTGATGAGTACAATGAATTAACAAAAAAATTCCGGACAGTTAGAGACAAATTTGAGAATAATTCGCTGACTGATTTTGACATGACTTTACTCGATCGACAAGTAACTGATGGAAAACAATACGAATTACCATCTACTTCTGAAATTAGTGGTTTAGTTGTTGGTGATATCGGAGAATTTAATTCTAATAGAGATGTTATCATTGAATCAAATGACGGAAACTTAAAACGTATTTCTAAAATACATCCAAAATTAATGTCATTACAATATCCGTTATTGTTTCCATATGCAGATGATGGATTTAAAATAAATATGAAATTGAAATCAATTGCAGGTGACAAAGATAGAAAATTAACAATGAACAAATTTGTATGTTACCAAATTCACGATAGAGAAAATCAATCAATTACTTTGTTAAAAGGTGGAAGATTATTTCAACAAAATTTAGTTGATGCATATGCAACCGTTGAAGAAAATCGTTTGGAATATATAAGATGTCATCAGCCAGATCTGAGGTGTGAAACATGGAATAATATATCTACATTTGTTTCAGGTGGAATTGTTCAAGCCTCAGATATTGGAAAAAAAGTTATTCTTCCTGGTTCTCACACCGGCAGTCCAAGAGATATGATAAATAATTATCAAGATGCAATGGCAATTTGTAGACAATACGGCAATCCGGATTTGTTCATTACTTTTACATGCAATGTTAAATGGCCAGAAATTTTGAGATATTTTGAAAAAAAAAGGGCTACAAACCAGAAGATCGTCCTGATATTATTTGTTGAATTTTTAAAATAAAAGTAGATGATATGATTGCTTATATTAAATCTGGAGTACCCTTTGGCGAAGTCCATGCTCACGTATGTACAATTGAATTCTAGAAACGAGGGTTACCCCATGCTCATATATTATTTTGACTTCAAAATAAATACAAATGTTATACAGCTAATGATGTAGATTCCATAATAACGGCAGAATTACCGGATAAAAATCTTAACCCGCAGTTGTTTGAAATAGTTAGTCAATTCATGATTCATGGTTCTTGCGGTCAACTTGATTCAAATTCTCCATGTATGCGAGACAAATTATGTACAAAACATTTTCCAAAACTATTTATTCCTGACACAATTTTTCAAGCAATTAAGGCTCCTCAATATAGACGTCGTGATGATGAATCACGCTTTGTAGTTAAAAAAGGAGTCCATGTTGGTAATAATTATGTTGTTCCTTACAATGCTAATTTGTTGTTGAGATATAATGCTCATATAAATGTTGAATCGTGTTCTCAATCTATGTTAATAAAATATCTATTCAAGTATATAAATAAAGGACCCGATAGAGCTCGCGTGTTAGTCCGTGATAATATAAATGATGAAATCCAAAATTATCTCAATTGTCGATATTTAACTCATCATGAGTCTGTATGGCGTTTATTTGAATTTTCCATTCATTCTAGATTTCCTGCAGTTCAATATTTAAAAATTCATTTGCCAAAAGAACAAACTATTTTTTTTCATCAAACTAATTCTCTTGAAAATGTGTTAAATAATCCGAATATAGAAACTACTATGCTAACTGCTTGGTTTGAAGCAAACAAGATTTATAAAAAGGGAAAGAAATTAACATATACTCAATTTCCTACTAAATTTGTTTGGAATGATAATCAGAAATTATGGACCCCAAGGAAACAATATCGCGTACTCGGTAGAATAACATATGTGCCGCCAGTTGCAGGTGAATTGTATTATCTTAGAATGCTTTTGAATATTCAAAAAGGATGTACCAATTTTGATTCAATAAAAACAGTGAATGGTGTAATATACTCTACGTATCAAGATGCATGTCGAGTCTTCGGGTTGCTAGATGATGATAAAGAATGGGCCGAAGCATTGTTGGAATCTACATTTACTACTACTTCTCCTCAAATTCGTTATTTATTCGTTACAATTATTCTATTTTGTAATGTCTCAGATCCTCGAGCTTTACTTGATGCATATTAGATTAACATGTCTGATGATATATCACACAAAATGAGATCAAATTTTAATATGTTAAATCTTGCCGTACCCGAAGATGAATTAAAAAATGTTGTTTTATATGAACTCGAAAAATTGTTTAACATGTCCTCCAGTACTTTAAAAGATCATCAATTACCAATGCCAACGACACAAAAAATACGTCAACTTGACAATAGGCTTATCAGAGAAGAATTAGATTTTGATTGTGAAGTGATAAAACAAAAACATTCTGATCGACCTAATCATTAAACTGAATAGCAGTCAAAAAATAATATACAATGAGGTGATAAAAGCCGTCGAACAAAAGAACCCAAGATCATTCTTTGTTTATGGTAGCGGAGGTACAGGAAAAACCTTTTTGTGGAATACTATAATTTCTAGATTAAGATCTGAAGGCAAAATTGTTTTAGCTGTTGCTTCATCAGGCATTGCTTCATTATTACTTCCGTTAGGCAGAACAGCTCATTCACGTTTCAAAATAAAACCAATTATAGATAAAGATTCAAACTGTAATATAAATAAACAAACAAATCTTTCTAATTTAATTGAAAAGGCTGAATTAATCATTTGGGATGAAGCTCCTATGTGTAATAAATGGTGTATTGAATCAGTAGATAGAACACTGCGTGATATTTTGTCAAAAAAAAGATGAACCGTTCGGAGGAAAGACTATTCTATTTGGTGGAGATTTTAGACAGACATTGCCGGTCATACAAGGTGGTAGTAAAGAACAAGTCATTCAAGCATCGTTTAATAATTCATATTTGTGGCCTAACATTACAGTATTTCAACTAACTGAAAATATGAGATTATCAACGATTGGTTTAAGCAGTATAGAAAAAAATGAAATCAAAGATTTTGCTAAATGGATACTGCAAATAGGGGAAGGTCAATTAGAATGAAAATTCCCTACAGGTGATCCTGATGTAAGTTGGATTGATATACCAGAAGAATTACTTACTGATCCTACAGTTCATCCTATAGAATCAATTTTTCAAGCAACATATCCCGATTTTTTAAGCAAATATAGTGATGCAAATTATTTAAGAGAGCGTGTTATAGTGACCCCAAAAAATATAATTGTTCATGAAATAAATAATTATGCACTTAAATTATTACCCGGTGATAACAAATCATATTTTAGTTCGGATTCAATTTCATACAATTCAGGTAATAGCGATAAAATAAATATTTTATATCCCATGGAATTTTTGAACAAACTTGAATTTAGTGGATTGCCTACACATGAACTAATATTGAAAATTGGCATGCCTATTATGTTATTAAGAAATTTAGATCAGATACGTGGTCTATGTAACGGCACAAGGTTGATTGTGACAAAGTTGTTTGAAAGATTGATTGAGGCCAAAATACTAACGGGAAACAATATGGGAGAAAAAGTTCATATTCCAAGGATAGTATTATATGCAACAGAAACTAAATGGCCATTTACGTTTAAAAGACGTCAATTTCCTGTCAGACCATGTTACGCAATGACAATAAACAACAGTCAAGGCCAGTCATTAAACCAAGTAGGAATATATTTGTCAGAACCAGTTTTTACTCACGGACAATTATATGTCACTACAAGAAAATGAGTCATTACCGGCTAGATTCCGGCCAACAAGGCCGGCGACCGGAAAAGTCGCCGGTAATGTCCATCATTACCGGCGACGTACCCCGTCGCCGGTAATGTCGCCGGAATCTCGCCGGTAATGTTCCAAAACATTACCGGCGACTCCAACCGTCGCCGGCAATGTCTAGGGACACATTTCCGGCGAAATTCCGGCCGGAAAATTGCCGAAAATGTGTCCCTAGACATTGCCGGCGACGGTTGGAGTCGCCGGTAATGTTTTGGAACATTACCGGCGAGATTCCGGCGTAAAGTCGCCGGTAATGTCTTCATTTCCGGCGACTTACTCCGTCGCCGGCAATGTGTCTTATATTAGATGCCGGATGGGGCAGCTCGATCATTCAATCATTTTGAGCGAAAAAAATCCAGAGAAATCGAAAGAAGGAAAACGTACGCTCTGAAATCGATCATTCGGTATATTGTCAAAATTAAGGCGCGCGTCGAAAACTCGATCACTCGGGAAGCTATATATATAGGTACGTAGGTGTATATATACGTATATGTGGTATATATATATATGTGTGTGTGTGTTGATCAAATCCAATTCGTGAGATATATATATATATATATATATATATATGAAATGTTGTTGATGTACGGTCACCGAAACGAGAAAACAGCTTGTAGTTAATCTTGTGTCTGAATCAATGACTGGTATTATCGTATTGTTATCAGAGCCAGGCTTAACAGAGCCTCCTACCCAGTCAAATACGTTTTGAATTGAAAAACACCAGAATACTATCATCGAGTACTGAATCGAATTCAGAGATTAGATCGATGTATATATATACATATGCATGCATGTGTTGATTTAATTAGAGTTGAATTGAGATATCACGTCGATTATTAGTAGTGAATGTGTGTGTATATATATATAATTAATACGTAAAATTGTTAGAATTTTCAGGATGGACAAGAGTTGGATGAGCCTCGAAAGATGGGATGTCAGATATCATGAGGGAATTAGGAGTTTTGTGGATTTTGTGAAGGCTAATTGTGGAGACACTACACTTCATTATTGCCCGTGTAAAGAATGTAAGTGTTTCAGCGATCGATTTCGATTTCCCATTGATAAAGTCCAGAGGCACCTGAGTAAATACGGGTTTTGGGATAAGTACACTTGTTGGATTTATCACGGTGAAACATCGTTAGCGGGTCCGCATGATCATGGACAATTTGGTGAGAGGGCCAGTCTACGCTATGATCATGGAGATTTTGCTGAGAGGGGCAGTTCATCCTATGATCCAATATCGATGTTAATCAATGATATGTTTCCTCATGAGAGCGGTGTATTTGTTGATGAAGCACCAAATGTCCCTCCCATCGTTGAGGGTTTCCCCCATATCGAGCCAGTCGAACCATTACCTAGAGGTCATGTCAACACAAGCGGTATGGACAAGTACAACAACCTGATTGCATTGCAACAAACTCCGTTGTACGACGGTTGTAGTAAGACTGTTCTTGAAAGTGTGATGGGAGTGATGCAGCTCAAAATGGAGAACAAAATGTCTGTCAAAGCTGTTGATTCTTGGTTGAAGTGGACTGCTTCACTACTGCCACCCGGTCATCGTCTTCCTACCACTCATCATAAGGTGCGACATATCCTAAAAGATCTTGGGCTTTCCTACATCAAAATCCATGCATGCAGATATGATTGTATTCTCTTCTGGGGAAAAGATCTCGAAGACCTTGAAGCCTGCCCGGTATGTTTTACAGAAAGGTATAAGTTGACTCCTGCAGGCAACAAGAAAGCTGTGAAGATACTTCGATATTTCCCGCTTATTGATAGGCTGGAGCGGTTGTTCATGTGTGGGCAGGTCAGACCTTTCCTATTTGGGTGTTGACCGAGTTGACTCGATCAACTCGGTGGAGAGAGGAAGAGAACGACGGGGCCGACGTGCTTACTTCCGGCGAGGGACTTCCGGCCACCTCCGGCCTTGGGGAAGGACCCCATCGATGCGTCTCGGTGTCCCCATCATCGCCCCGGTCTCATTTTCCGGCGTGGTCCACTGTGGAGGAAGCTTTTCCGGCGAGAAAATGGTGAGATTTTTGATGATTCGGGTTCTTTGATTCGTGTTGAATTGAGCTATGAAATGGATTGGGCTTTGTAGCTCTTCCCTCCACGAATCTAACTAAATTGGTTTGGAGTTTCAATTCGGTTTGAGTTGGGAGAATTCTTGATTTGAATTTTGTGTTCTATTTCGGTTTATCATGAAATTGGATGTGTTAGAGTGAGAATTGGACTTTGGTGCAGTTATGGAAGTTGCTCAGTAGGTGATTTTGAGTGGAATAGGGGTTGCTCCGCCGTGAAACTCTCCGGTCAACAGTGGCGCCGCCGTGGACGGCGGTCAACGGCGGCGGTCAACGGTCAAGGTTGACTTTTTGACTTTCGGCAAGTTGCATGTCTTTTGACTCGAAATCGCGCCCCGATCGCAGTGGGGAGGTTCGTTTTTTCGAGTTGAGCGTCCGAACGTAAAGCGAGGTATTGAAGTGGTATATACGGATTTTCGACGATTCGTCGACTTTGGATTTCGTGTTTCCGAGAACGGTGGTTTCTCGTGGTTTGAATTGTATTGTCGGATTATGATTTTGAATATTGGACATTGTGAATATTCAGGGGTTCGTGATCGTTGTTTTGGCGATGGACTTTCCGCCGGATCACGGGTTAACGCGATACGCGTTACGCCAGACTGTGAGTGGACAAGTTTCTATTTTTACTGTTGATTTTGCGAGTTCGTGGATTTATTGATTTTCCGTATTTGTTTTATACGATGATTGAGATATATGTGTTATTTTCGGAGGTGTATTATATGTTTATTGGTGATGGCATTTATTGCATCGATGCTACCAGAGTTGAGAGATTCCTCTGGCCCAGAGTTGAGAGATTCCTCTGAAGCAGGGTTGAGAGATTCCCCTGAGTGCCGCCAGGGTTGAGAGGTCCCCTGGCCTATCACCGTCAGGTTTGAGCGATTCACCTGACGTCGGGTTTGAGAGGTCGCCCGACAACCTCCGTATATATATTTATATGTGTTGTTTTCCGAACTCGCATTGTTTTACATTGATTATGTGTATAACTGGTGAAAGGCATATATTGTTTTCGTCCACTCACTCTAACGTTTTTATTTGCCTTTCCCCTGGGCTTTTCGGTTTTCGTGCCCAGTTTGCAGTTCGGACTCTGGTGTCGCACGTCGTGGTCGGAGGCATAGTGCTCGAGCTACTTTGTTTCTTCCAGTAGGTTTATTGTTCTACCTACTGTGGTATACGTATATGATTATGTATTAGAAGTCGCTCTGAGCTTTCTATTGTATATGTTATACGATTTTACTCCGGATGTTCCGTAAAGTACATATATATTTATTACTTTACGTTATTGTTGATATATTGAGAAATCCGGATGGGATTGGTGCCCACGGTTTGCTTTTTGTGGCATAGGATGAAGTGTGTTTTCCGCGTGCAGGTAATGGTAATTCAACGTTAGTAACAAAACTCTGCCCAAATTTCGAAAAGTTTTTGTTGGTTCGTGTTTTCGAAAGGGTTTGATTCCGATTTAGGGAACTAAATCGGGGTTGGGTCCTTTCAGCTTGGTATCAGAGCATTAGGTTGTCAGATTCTGTAGACTCTTGTAGTTGTGACGCTTAGGGTATTTGAGTTGATACAGCATGACTGGAGTGATGACCCGACTGGCCAGCGGTACTCATCAATACTTCGGGTGCTGTGTGTCCTCAAATATCTGCGGTTTCATGATTACGTTCCACTTGTTGTGAACGATGTTTTATTCATTAGGATGCCTCTTGACGTGCTTTCCGTGTCGGTTCGGTTGTGGATCCTGTTGTGGATTAATCGACGCGTGATTTACCAGTGAACTGTGGATTTGGGATGAGTATTCAGAGTTCAGTGAATTGTGTGGCACGGTTTGCCTGGTTGTTTGTGTATGAGCGTCTATATGTTGCCTCAGAGCTGAGAATTGTGGTAGTTGATGTTTTCCTGAGTCAGATTGTCGTGTTTGGTGGGCTGATATTGTGTGAGTTCCGGTTGCGACTCCATGGCCTACATTTAGAGTGTTGTGTTTACGGTAATAGTTTATAAGGCTGCCCAGCATTCGAATGTGGAGTGTTTACCCACCTGAGGCAGAGATGCATTGTCCACATGTTTGTTTCCGTGTGCACGAGTTATGTGGCTTCAGAGGGAGCTATGCACTAGGTTCGAGATGAGTTTGAACCTGAGTATCAGAGAGAGTCTGATTGATATGCCTCGAGACATCCGTGAGGAGCTTAGTGTGTTGCACTCAGTGGCGAGGCTATTATGAGGAAAAGATGTATGCGGTTTTCGATGTGATGGTTCGAGGAAAGTGGATTTAGTTGAGATTTTGATGAGGTTGAGTTCCGACACTTCGGGATCAGTGACTTCATCAGGCTATGGTCTTTTCGATTATGTTGAGGATCCTCTGCTGATCCATTTGGCGATGGCGGAGATCACAGAGTAGCGGACTTGCTCCTGTAGCATGAGTTTGGGTGATCGTTGGTGATCCTTTCACGTAGCAGGTGTTGCGGTGACTTGTGTTCGTGGAACACTCTCAGTTGTTATTTCGGTGGCCAGGAGGGTCACGTTACGAGGGGGTGTCCTCGGCTAGCTGTGTTAGCAGTTTGACAGCTTAGAGTTCAGGAGAAGATCATGATGCTGTTCTTGCAGTCTGATCAATGTACCCTTTTGACGAATTATTCAGGAAGTCGCAATTGACGTGGGCGACTAGTTGGGCATGTTGGAGTTCGTGCCATGTCCTTGTTTGAGGACAGACTTTTCTCCGAAGTTACTGTTGCTTGATATCCATGACTATTAATTGTACCTGCATCTCCACTTCCGAGCTGTTGGAGAGTGTTGCATCCATTCGGAGGTGGCGAGATCTTTGTTGGAGGATATGGGTTAGCCGCGGATCTGTTATAGCTGGATATTGTGGTTTTGGTGTGCTTGTGAGAATAGACTTACTGACGATGCATTTGGTTGTGTTCGAGTGCCTCGAGGAGGAGGTTGTGTTTCGACGACCAGTTTTTCCCCGAGATGCTGTTTCGCGGTGATGGTCGAGCGGATGGTGGAGACGAGTTGTGTTGTTGTTTAGCTCATGTTGTGGATACTTCGGTTGCTGTGTCCAACATTGGTGACATTGAGGTGATTCCCGAGTTTCCAGGTGTGTTTCGGAGGAGTTACCAGGTGTCCCTTCAGTTCGGGAGACTGACTACACTATTGAGTTTGTACTGGGCGCTGGACTCATTTTACCGACGTTTTGTCGTTCGGAGCCAGCAGAGCTGATGGAGCTACAGTTTCGACTCCAGGAGTTGCTGGAGGAGGTTTCAGGAGATTTTATGCGACCCTGCGTATTTGCGTAGTGTGCTCTTGCATCGTGTATACGGGTGTTGGATGGTTCGACATGGTGGTGCATTGACTACCGGAAACCTGATTTGCTTCAGAGGAGAGCGAGTATCCTCCGCTTCGGATTGTCGAGTGGTTTGTTCAGCTCCAGGGAGCTTCACTCTTTTCGAAGGTTGATTTCGGGTCCGGATACCATCCGTTGAGGTTCGATGAGTCAGATGTGGTTTGGACGGTTTTCAGATCTCGGTGCGGGCATCACGAGTTCTTAGTCACGCTGTTTGGGTTGACCAATGCTCCGTAGATCGTGTGGATTTGATAGACCATGTGTTCAGACGGTTTCTGGACGAGTTGTGGTCATGTTCGTTGGCAATGTCCTGATGTACTCCGAGAGTGTGGACCAGTACCTGGAGCAGTTGCGAGCGGTTTTGTGGACTTTGCGAGACGATTAGCCGTTTGTGAAGTTCAGTTAGTGTGAGTTTTGGCCGATTAGCGTAAAGATTTTTGGTTGTGTGATACTAGCCGAGGGAGTCGGCGTGGATCCTGACCAGTTAGAAGCCGTGTTGATTTGGAGTTTCCCCTACTATTATACCAGAGATCGGGAGTCTCTTGGGTTTGGCAGGCTATTACCGACGGCTTGTGCAGGATTTTTCCGGATTGCCACTTCACTTTCCGGATTGACGAAGAAGGCGTCAAGTTCGAGTGGTTCGATGCACGCGAGGAGAGTTATTTACTCCTGCAGGATGGTTGACCATTACTTCGGTTTGACCTTACCTGACGATCGCGATGAGTTCGTGGATTTCGGCGTTGCATCGAGGTATGTATTTGGTTATGCGTGATACGGTTTTACAGAGCGGTGGCTCTTAGGTTCAGGTAGTGGGAACCTTATGTACCTACATATCATATGTATGATTTGGGTGTAGCTGTCCTTTTGTTAGCATCAGAGAGTTTGAGACTCTACTGCTATGGCATGCAGCGTGGTGTAGGATGTACACTGATCATTGAGTTTCATCCATTTACATTTTCGGCCAGATTTGAGCTTGAGGCAGTGTCGATGGATGGAGTTGACTGACGACTATGGCTGCACCTTTGAACTTGTTCGAGAAAGGCTAGTAATTGTACTTGATCATCCGTCTGGGATGTGGTTGTTGATGCATTCAGTCGAGAATCGGGAGCTTCAGTGTTTAATGTGTGCTTGTGGCTCGAGTTCCGCGTTAGCCGAGTGCGAGCTATGGGAGCTGAGTTCGAGTGTGATGATGTTGAAGCTCATTGTTTTACGTGTGTTTGGCGCTAGTGATGCGGGAGTGTATCTGATACTTTGAGTTGTCTACTCGTGATGCAGCATGAAGAAGAATGTAGCGGTTTGTGTGTACATTTGCCACTTTTGTTGACTGGTGATGGCTAGGAGGCAGAGACGTGCCGAGATGTGTTAGCCATTTGAGATTTCCGGTTTGACATGGCGATTGTTGCTGTGATTGTGTGGGTATGTGTACACTTTGGTTTATGGTACCAGTTGTCAGGCCTTTGTGGATCATTTGACGAACTCAGTACAGTTCCTTGTACTTTCGGAGATGATTCCAGTGGTTGGCTGGCATAGTTGTGTTTGACGGAGATTGTCCATCTACGTGGTGTACCTGTGTCCCAGTTCGCCGATCGAGGTGATCAGCTATGACTAAGTGTTGGTGAGCTTTGCAGCGAACATTGGAGACCAAATCACGAGCTAGTACCGGTTCTTATCCTCAGATTGGCGAGCGATCTTCGAGGATTATTCAGGCCTTGGAAGGCATGTTGTGGACCTCGGTGTTGCAGTTCCGGAGGATTCGGGACCAGCAGTTTCAGCTGTTTGAGGTTGCTTGCAGTACCAGGTTGTGGTCCACTGTGATTTTGATATTGTTTGACGTCGTTTTGAGGAACGATGTTGTACTTCATTGTGTTGAAGTGAGTTTGGTTTGAAATTTGACTTGATGGTTGTTTCCGATTTTGTGGAGTGTGTTACCACAGACTGTCAGATTAGCGGAAATGGGTTGATTATTGCTTGAGTTCGACGTTTGAGTTATGTTGATATGAGTATGTTGAGTTGAGATTTGCTATGTTATTTTGATCCGTGTGTGGCCACAGGCGAGTGTGTGTTGTGCCGTATAGTTCGGCGTCGCCTATATTGTTGGCTTTTATGTGTATTGTGTTCCGTGTGGCGGAACTATGTTCCGGTTTGTTACGTGTTGTGTACCCTATTTGTTCCTTATGCAGGAACACTTGGCTATTGTGGAGCCAGTTCAGATTTGTGACTTTGGGGTACAGGGATTTCAGCACGGAGCTATCTCCTATTGTGGAATCAGTTGCCAGAGTTGTTCAGTTGATGTAGCCACTGAGCAGTTGAGCAGTATGCAGAGGCAGTGCTCCTACTTTTAGCCAGTAGACTTGGAAATTTCGAGGTCGAAATTTTTCTAAGGGGGGTGGATTTGTGACGACCCGAACCAGAATCAGCAGTACGACCAGCTATGTACGTGAGTTACCGCGTAGTCACTGGTATCCGACGGTTGTTTGGAATCGCCGAGCTTGTTAACGACTTAATTATTGGCCGAGAATTGGAGCTAGATCTCTTCTCGAGAGTCGTTCTATATGTGATTACGAGTTCGTGGGCGGTTCCGGATCGTTATTTGGACAATCGAGGAATTAGTTATGAATATTTGAAGTTCAGATTTAAATGGTGGGCTACTTAACGACTAAATTATCGGACGGGAATTTGGTTTCGGCTTCTTCACGGAAGTTGTTTAGAATTTAATTTCGAGTTTGTGGGAACTTCCGGAGCATGATTTGGAGTTACGAGGAATTAGTTGCGAATTTTGCCGTTTGTTGATTATTTAGTCGATTTAATGTGTCTTGCTTTGAAGGGTTGACTTTTTATTCGATTGGCCGATATGTTTGACTTTGGATGATTATTGAAGAGTGTGTTGAGACGAGTTCGTGGCCGCGAGAATTATCGGAATCGGAATTACGACGAGGAAGTTACACGCGTTTGAAGTTCGTTGAATTGGATAAACATGAAGTTTCCAAAAATGGAAAGTCTATAAATAGAAGTTACTATTTTGGGCAGGTCAGACCTTTCCTATTTGGGTGTTGACCGAGTTGACTCGGTCAACTCGGTGGAGAGAGGAAGAGAACGACGGGGCCGACGTGCTTACTTCCGGCGAGGGACTTCCGGCCACCTCCGGCCTTGGGGAAGGACCCCATTGATGCGTCTCGGTGTCCCCATCATCGCCCCGGTCTCATTTTCCGGCGTGGTCCACGGTGGAGGAAGCTTTTCCGGCGAGAAAATGGTGAGATTTTTGATGATTCGGGTTCTTTGATTCGTGTTGAATTGAGCTATGAAATGGATTGGGCTTTGTAGCTCTTCCCTCCACGAATCTAACTAAATTGGTTTGGAGTTTCAATTCGGTTTGAGTTGGGAGAATTCTTGATTTGAATTTTGTGTTCTATTTCGGTTTATCATGAAATTGGATGTGTTAGAGTGAGAATTGGACTTTGGTGCAGTTATGGAAGTTGCTCAGTAGGTGATTTTGAGTGGAATAGGGGTTGCTCCGCCGTGAAACTCTCCGGTCAACAGTGGCGCCGCCGTGGACGGCGGTCAACGGTCAAGGTTGACTTTTTGACTTTCGGCAAGTTGCATGTCTTTTGACTCGAAATCGCGCCCCGATCGCAGTGGGGAGGTTCGTTTTTCGAGTTGAGCGTCCGAACGTAAAGCGAGGTATTGAAGTGGTATATACGGATTTTCGACGATTCGTCGACTTTGGATTTCGTGTTTCCGAGAACGGTGGTTTCTCGTGGTTTGAATTGTATTGTCGGATTATGATTTTTAATATTGGACATTGTGAATATTCAGGGGTTCGTGATCGTTGTTTTGGCGATGGACTTTCCGCCGGATCACGGGTTAACGCGATACGCGTTACGCCAGACTGTGAGTGGACAAGTTTCTATTTTTACTGTTGATTTTGCGAGTTCGTGGATTTATTGATTTTCCGTATTTGTTTTATACGATGATTGAGATATATGTGTTATTTTCGGAGGTGTATTATATGTTTATTGGTGATGGCATTTATTGCATCGATGCTACCAGAGTTGAGAGATTCCTCTGGCCCAGAGTTGAGAGATTCCTCTGAAGCAGGGTTGAGAGATTCCCCTGAGTGCCGCCAGGGTTGAGAGGTCCCCTGGCCTATCACCGTCAGGTTTGAGCGATTCACCTGACGTCGGGTTTGAGAGGTCGCCCGACAACCTCCGTATATATATTTATATGTGTTGTTTTCCGAACTCGCATTGTTTTACATTGATTATGTGTATAACTGGTGAAAGGCATATATTGTTTTCGTCCACTCACTCTAACGTTTTTATTTGCCTTTCCCCTGGGCTTTTCGGTTTTCGTGCCCAGTTTGCAGTTCGGACTCTGGTGTCGCACGTCGTGGTCGGAGGCATAGTGCTCGAGCTACTTTGTTTCTTCCAGTAGGTTTATTGTTCTACCTACTGTGGTATACGTATATGATTATGTATTAGAAGTCGCTCTGAGCTTTCTATTGTATATGTTATACGATTTTACTCCGGATGTTCCGTAAAGTACATATATATTTATTACTTTACGTTATTGTTGATATATTGAGAAATCCGGATGGGATTGGTGCCCACGGTTTGCTTTTTGTGGCATAGGATGAAGTGTGTTTTCCGCGTGCAGGTAATGGTAATTCAACGTTAGTAACAAAACTCTGCCCAAATTTTGAAAAGTTTTTGTTGGTTCGTGTTTTCGAAAGGGTTTGATTCCGATTTAGGGAACTAAATCGGGGTTGGGTCCTTTCAAGAGGTCCGAAATGTTTGGCTAGGGCTCTCATCTGACGGATTCAACCCTTTTGGCAACATGAGTCTTCAATACAGTATATGGCCAGTTATTTTGGTACCGTACAACCTTCCACCATGGATGTGCATGAAGAAGGAATACAATATGCTCACTCTGTTAATTCCGGGCCCGGGTTATCCAGGAAAGTGTCTCGATGTGTATTTGAGGCCTTTGATTGAGGAGCTTAAGTACCTGAGTGAGTGTGGCCACCCCACTTACGATAGGTTCAAAAAGGAGATGTTCCAGATGCATGCCATGCTTATTGGCACCATCAGTGATTTTCCTGCCCGCGGTATGTTGTCGGGCAACGTTACCAGGGGTTACAGGGCTTGTTCAGAGTGCATGACGGTTGATTGTTGCCGTCCTCATTGCAGTAAAATTGTTCAGATGCGTCACTGTTGTTGGCTTCCATATGATCACCCATTTAGGCAGGATCCAGACGCGTTTGATGGGACTGTGGAAACAGGTGTGGCACCCAGGCGATGGACAGGGGAAGAAATTTTTGAAGTGTTGAATGAATATGATTTTGGCCAGCTGAGCAATCATCCTGACATAGTGGCGTCAATTCCAGAAAAGCCCGAAAGGTATAAGTTTTGGACACACAAGAGCATATTCTGGGAACTCCCCTACTGGCCTAGGTTGCCTATCAGACATTACCTAGATGTCATGCACATAGAGAAGAATGTGTGTGAAAGTGTGGTGGGCACAGTTCTTAACTTGGAGGGGAAAACAAAAGACATCCCTAAGGCACGCATTGATCTGAAAGCAATGGGTCTGCGGAAACATTTGTGGTTAAGAGATGGTAAGAGAAAAATGCCGCAAGCTCCGTACACCGTAAAGCCGAAGCATAAGCATGAAATTTTTCGGTGGCTGAGTAATGTCAGGTATATATTCTTATGGCTATGTAGGAATTTGGCATTAAATTTTTACCGGAGTATATATGGTTATATGCGAGAAATATAACCGTTGCATATATATGCCTTTATCTATATATATGCAGGTATCCTTATGGCTATGCAGGAAATATAAGCAGATGTGTTAACTTCCGGGACAATAAGATGTACGGATTAAAGAGTCATGACTGCCATGTACTGCTTCAACGCCTTTTCCCTATTTTCATTCGAGGGTACATGCCCAAAGAGGTGGTGGAGCCGTTGGTGGCCTTGTCAAGATTCTTTCAGAAGTTATGCACCAGGGAAGTTAAAAAAGCAGACCTCAGGGAGATGCAAGATGACATCATTTTTATCATGTGCAAGCTTGAGAGGATATTTCCCCCAAATTTTTTCGACATAATGCCGCACCTGATGATCCATCTTCCCGAACAATTGTTGCTTACCGGTCCCGTACACTACACTTGGATGTATCCCATGGAAAGGTACAAATGATTCATAAATTTGGTTTGCCTATGTTTTTATATGTAAATTCTTGTGGTTAAGTAAGTTAACATGTACGTAGTTAACTTGTAGACAATTGGGAGCCTACAAGGACTATGTGAAGAATAAATATGCACCTGAAGGGTGTATAGCTGAAGCATATGTTGCGCACGAGTGTGTAACGTACACCAAAGTGTACCTCGAAAATGTAGAGGACCCCCAACAACATATGCCGATAGATCGATGAACCCCAGTTCAACCTTTCTATCATCTCCAGTGACGTGGTAGTACAGGGAAGCTTGCCAAAGTCGTACAAGTTGGATAGAAATGAGGTAGCCATTGCCCACTGGTCGGTACTGATTAACTGTCAAGAAGTACAATATTGGAAAAACTATCATCTTCACTGCTCTGCTATTGCCGGAAATGTTGATTACCACAACAAGACGTTTGCAAACTACTTTGGTCAATGGGTAAGTATATGTGTATATGTATATTTTTATATATATCCTTATATAGCATGTATGTATGTACGTGGTTTTGTGGTTTCAAGATGACATAATTTCTTCTGTACGTATTAATATATGGACGTTTTCAGATGAACCATGTAGCAAATGATGGTTGCCCAGAGTGGTCAAACGAATTGAGGGTCCTGGCGATGAAACCGATTGCTTCAAAAGTTTACTCGATGTGTCAGGTCAATGGCGTGAAATTTATATGTGAAAATCGAGACGACCGACTGAAAACACAGAATTGTGGGGTCATGGTCCATGGTGGGCAGGATGGCGTTGACTATTACGGTGTCCTTCATTCAGTTGTTGAACTAATTTATGGGAACCGTATGAAAGTGCACTTGTTCAAGTGTAGATGGTTTGATACTAGCCCGGAGAACACAAGGACGGATCAGTACGGAACATTTTCGGTGAATACTGCTACTAGCTGGTATGAAGATGACCCTTTCGTTCTTGCCTCATCAGTAAAACAAGTGTTTTACCTGGACGATCTTCTTAACAAAGTCCCGTGGAAGGTGGTTAACCATGTTGCTCATAGAAACATATACAGTGCTGCCACACTTGGTGATACCGCAGATGATGAGGAAGTTACTGCATACCAAGAGCCAAACGCTTTTGACATTCCGGAATCATCTACGATTCGCCTTAATAATGTGAGATCTGGGAGTGTGGTTCGAATTACTGGAGCAGAACTTCTCGATGTTAATCCATATGAAGTTGACGCTGATTCAGATGACGAGGAGCGGCACATATTGCCAGAGGTTACCTATGAAACCGAGTCAGACTCAAGTGATGAAGATGATTACGATTATCATCCTTAGTACGTTGGAAATTGTAGTCGGAAATTGTAGTCGGCAAATGTACGTAGTAAAATGTTTAAGGAAATTGTAGTCGGAAAATGTACTCGGAAATTGTATGTAGTCTGAAATTGTACGTAGTCGGAAATTGTATGTACGTAGTCGGAAATTGAACGTAGTCGGGAATCGGAACCGTAGTCGGAAATTGAACCGTAGTCGGAAATCGGAAATTGTATGTAGTCTGAAATTGTACGTAGTCGGAAATTGTATGTACGTAGTCGGAAATTGAACGTAGTCGGAAATCGGAACCGTAGTCGGAAATTGAACGTAGTCGGAAATCGGAACCGTAGTCGGAAATTGAACGTAGTCGGAAATCGGAACCGTAGTCGGAAATTGTATCCGTAGTCAGAAATCGGAAATTGAACGTAGTCGGAAATCGGAACCGTAGTCGGAAATTGAACCGTAGTCGGAAATCGGAACCGTAGTCGGAAATTGAACGTAGTCGGAAATCGGAACCGTAGTCGGAAATTATACGTAGTCGGAAATTGTACGTAGTCGGAAAATGGTCGGAAATTGGTCGATCGGATAATAGTCGACAAATAAAGACATTACCAACGAGTTGATAAGCAACTCGTAGGTACTGTCATTACCAACGACTTAGCAACTCGTGGGTAATGTCATTACCAACGAGTTGCTTCTCAACTAGTTGGTAATGTCATTACCAACGACGTTGACCTACCTCGCCGGCAATGGTGGCGGTATAGCTCGAGCTCGATCTCCTCCTCCCCATTTCTCTTCGGCCTAATTCAATTCTCCCCTCCCTCTTCCCTCTCTTAGCACGAAATTCTCACCTCTCCCCTCTCCTCAATCCTCTCTTCTCTCTTCCCTCTCCCCTCTCTTCCTCTCCTCCCCTCTCTCCTCCCCTCTCTCCTCCTCCCCTCCTCCTCTTCCTCCTCCCCTCACCTCCGTCGCCAGCACAGTTGGGTCGAGCTCCACCATGCCAGGTTTGAGCTCACTCTCTCTCCCTCTCTCTCTCCCTCTCTCTCTCTCTCTCATTCCACAATATTTTTTGTGTGTATTTTAATTAATTAATTTTTGATAATTGTGGGATGTATATATGTATACATGTGGACAATTTTTGTAAAATGTAATTAAGGTATGTATGAAAATTGTGGGAAAAAAATGTGGATAATTGTGGGGTGAATGAGCAATATATGTGATGTATATATGTGAAAAATTGTTCAATATATATGGAATGTATATATATACGTATGTTTGAAAAATGTGGAAAATTAATTAGCTAGGGTGAATTGGATTAATATGTGATGTATATATATATGTGTGAATTAAGGTGAAATTAAGATGCATGATCGATGTATACAAAGTGTATATTTGATGTATATATGTGTGAAAAGTTTAAAGCCGGAAATGATGTATGTATATATGTTAAGTTAGGTGATATAGTTGTTAATTGAACGTATAATAGGTGATATTGAAACCATAACAAATCGGAACCGGAACGGTTTGAAACAGGAACCGTTTATAACCGGAACCGTATGTTTTCAAACGGTTCCGGTTTCAAACGGTTCCAGTTCCAAACCGTTCCGGTTCTGATTTTTTCTAGAACCGAAACGGTTTGAAACCGGAACTGTTTGTAACCGGAACCGTTATGTTACAAACGGTTCCGGTTACAAACAGTTCCGGTTTCAAACGGTTCCAGTTCCAAACCGTTCCGGTTCCGATTTGTTATAGAACCCCAGTTTCGAACCGGAACTGTTTGTAACCGGAACCGTTATGTTACAAACGGTTCCGGTTACAAACAGTTCCGGTTCCAAACGGTTCCGGTTCCAAACCTTGTTCCGGTTCTGATTTGTTATAGAACCGAAACGGTTTGGAACCGGAACCGTTTCGAACCGGAACTGTTTGTAACCGGAACCGTTTGTAATATAACGGTTCCAGGTTCAAATGGTTTATGTTCCAAACGGTTCCGGTTCCAAACCGTTCCGGTTCCAAACCGTTCCGGTTCCGATTTGTTATAGAACCCCAGTTTCCATGACTATTACGGTGTCCATGCCAGGAGGTTTTGCGGCTAATTGGCTTCGGAGAGGTTCCCGAAATAGTGGAGGGAACAGTAGTCAAGCTTCCTCCTCGCCCGCAGTTAGCAACACGCCCAGTGGGCCAATGATGAGTGCTCGCACGAGAGCCTTGCTAAAGGCGCGAGCTGAGGAGGAAGTTGCACGATCAAGAGCCGTGCAACCGGAAGTTGAGCCTCGAGCCTCAGTCTCCAGACGCTCAATCAGCAGACGTCCCTCCGGTGGCAGAGCCTCAGACGAGCGACAGTCAACGGGGGCATCAGAAACTCCCTCAATCCGAATGCCCCATATTCGCCCGGTGCCTACTCCCGTTTCACGGGAATCATCTGAGACACATGGTGGTGCTGGCGCCTCATCGTCCAGGCCTCGTCTATCTCCACCGTCCGGTCTCTTCCTACCCGACGAGATTCCTGTCATCCCTGAATTCGATGATAGGGGGATGCCTGTTTATATTGAAGGACGGCCGGAGTTCCTGAGTGTGGAGGAAGCGTATAACTTCCTCCCATTCGACCCCGTGTATCTTTGGAGTGTGAGGTGCACCAACCAACAAACGGACGATGCAGGTAAATTTTATTTAACATCAGATTGATTACTTAATTATTACTTAAGACTTGCGATAGGTTCAATTAATGATATCAATTTGTTGACATTGTATTATTAGGCAATTTCATTAATGGGACTGGAAAACGGAAAGGGGCTAGAGGCACCTGCACCGGGAAGAGACTTGAGCAGGCCACCGGCGGAAGGAAAACGCCCATAAGGGCCAATGAGGATGGCGAGGTGATCGAGGCATTCGACACCACGCGCAAATATGTCAGCATGGCCGGTGCGATCGTGCGGGACAAGGTCCCAATGCTTTGGCCAGATTGGGAATCTGTGCCTATCTACGTGAAGATGCAAGTGCATAATGCACTCAGTGTGAGTAA
Source organism: Geum urbanum (assembly GCA_946800695.1). Taxonomy (NCBI): domain Eukaryota; kingdom Viridiplantae; phylum Streptophyta; class Magnoliopsida; order Rosales; family Rosaceae; genus Geum; species Geum urbanum. Next base: position 39,540,515 of record OX327010.1, on the reverse strand, counting down.
AATCGTATTTCCATTACGTAAATTTTACATTTATTAATTAAGTCCGAATAAATATATAATTTTACCTTTTATATATTCATATTGCAGGTGTGGTTTGACGTGGATGAAGTTCTTATTCACACGTGGGTAGAGCGTCAACTACATATGAGGTGATGTGCTTCGACTTATTTGAATATATATCGAGTTAGATTTTTTTTTATCAAGTGTTTTAATATCTCTAACTTTTTTTCCTTGTTTTAATATAGGTATAAAGAGTGGAAGAACGAGCTTTCTTCCCATTACACTGTATACAAGGAGCTAGGCCGAGGTTCCACCCCTAGCGAATTCCGGTTTAGGGAGTACGAGTGGCTGTGGCTGATAGCCCACTTCGAGCACCCCAAAGCTCGGGTATGCATCCTTAATATATCTTTCAAGCCTAATGTATCGTATCAGATTGAAATAGTTAGTTACTAATTTTTTTTCATATGTTTATCAAACAAGGCGATTTCGAAGACGAACCGGGCGAATAGATTGAAAAACACCAGGGCCCATCATGCAGGTTCACTCAACTACATGGGTTGGTCGACTAAGGCGCAGCAACAACAAGAGGTGAACCCGTTGGTGTATATTCATCAGAAGTTCTACCCGCAGTGCCCTGAAGAAGCGGTAAGTCTTTCGCCTCTCCATGTGTTAATAAAACTATTTTTCAAGATGGAAATAGATTTTGTTAGCTAATACGTTGTTCATTTTCCCTTTTCAATTAGTCGAGAGTGGAGGAGGCGACCGCAGAAGTGACCATGAGTATAGCTCGGACTAACCATCCTGACTGCTCCGAGGAAGAAGTCACCCAGTATGCCTCTCAGATCGATCCGCTTGATCCCCCGATAGCGGCTCGGATCATGGCAAAAGCGTGCGGGACTGGAAAGAATACCTACTACTGTAGAGGAATGGGCACGGCGGGCGAAGGACTATTGAAGAACACTTCAGAATACTCTACCGGGTCAAGAAGTTCAACTTCTAGTCGTAACCTCGCGGCGGAGCTTCATAGGACGCAGAGGGAGTTGGAGGAGCAAAAGAGGCAGATGGCCGAGTACCAAATGCAGCAGACACAGGTGCAGGCTCAGATGTACACATGGATGCGGACGATGTACGAGGCTCAGACTACCGGACAACCCTTCCCCACACCTCCCCCGGTCCCTCATATCCCTACCTATCCACCACCACCACCGCACCAGTCAACGCCAGAGCAAGACCAAGGTAGCCACCAGAATTCAAATGAGTACATGGATTACTTCAACCCTGATGACCCGCAAGTTCCTGGACCTGACCTGTAGTTGTAGTTAATTTTTTTATCATCTTTGCTATTTGTACTATACGTTGGACATTTATGTTGAACTTGTCTGACTGTCTTTGCTATGTGTACTGTTGAACTTGTATGATTGTACGGTTTATCCGGTTCAATGCAGGTTATGGAATTAGGCCCAATCCAGAACCGCGTTTTTTTTTCAAAATTTTTCCCCACATTGCCGGCGACATGGACTCGAGTCGCCGGCAATGTCTCACATTCCGGCCACGGCGGCGTTGCCATTGCCGGCGACGCCGTCGCCGGTAATGTCCAAGACATCACCGGCGTTTCCCGTCGCCGGCAATGTCAACACTGGCGGGGAATCTCCGGCGACGTCATTGCCGGCGACAAGTCGCCAGTAATGTCAATTCCGGCGAAAAAAAAGACAAGGCCGGCGACGGCAGGTCGCCGGTAATGTCTCCATTTCTGGTAGTGTGTAGCGGTATCTAGAGTTACGTCAAAAAAAGGTCTTAAATTTTTTATAAATAATGGCGACGACATCTCTAATAATTGTACGAAAAATATTGTCTATAAGGATGTGTTGCAAGATATATAACCATTTGTATTTTGTGATAGAATGTACATTTTTTAAATACTGCGAATGCTTTAAATATACATGCTTTCATAGTTATCTCTACTTTCACACTACTAATTTCTCTATTCATATACATACACACACATACATTTACAATTTGTATATATTGATGGTCATGCTATTTTTTTTTCTTCAAAATCAACGTTGAATGCTAGATTTCTATATAACAATGATTCGCATCTTTTCGAGCACTTAATTAAACACTCAATCAAACACGAATACAATTAAAACCCTTCTTTGTAGATGTAGCATTGGTAAGTAGGGATCGTTCTTAACCGGGGATTGAGGGTGCATGCATAACTATGCTAAGGTATTAGGGGGGTGCATGAGTTTTGTTCTAAGTTCCTACAAATTAAAAACAGAAAGTTGGTTAGATACATATCAAGAAATCACAAGTTCTAACATGTTTAAACTCATAGACAAGCAAACAATCCAGAACACATAATCCTAAACATGCATCTAGCCGAAAATAAGTTCCTAAGTCTATTATTTACAAGTGATCATCACATCTGATCATCACATCTATTTAACCTATCCTTTTTCATATTTTGATACTCCACAACAAGCTACGAAATTCATAAAAACAAAGTGAAGTACACATGGTTGATTATTGCATAGAAGTGTGTCTTGACACTTGTTGCCGGGATTCGAACCCGGGCCGCCTGCGTGACCGGCAGGAATACTTTCCACTATACTACAACGACGTCTAAACACCCTAAATAAGTTCATTGAAACCTGCAAAAGAGAGGGACTTCGCGTATCATCTAACGCAAGCATCAAAGCATTAAGTTTAAACCAATCATGCACAAAAGACCTTGAAATTATAAACACATGGAAGTTGTCATGGAAATCGAAAACAATCATCTTTACACTACAACATGTTGTCTTTCTACAAAAAGTAAAGAAAACAATACACAAAACCGAAATAAAATACAAGTTGTTGTTACACTTTTTGGCTCCGAGGTAGTCTCTCTCCGCAAGCTTCGAGTGCAACCGCTCCTTGGTGGATGATGGAGACGCAAGAACTCTCAGCCAAATCATCTAGCAAAAGAGTGTCACGTACGGAGGAAGGATATTTTGGATGGTGGTGGAGATGGTATTTCGGCTAGGGTATTATTTCTTGGCTAAGTATGAGAGGAGGTGATGTAGAGACAAGGCTTCGGCTATAGAGTGTGTGATCCCCTTTTCTCTTCCCCATAGCTCTCCTTATATAGGAGATGATGATGGTGCCGTTCCTCCATTTGAAATCATGCAATTATGCATGATTGCATTTCATCTTCTCCAAAACCGTTTGCTCCATGCATTAGCTACTCATTCATCTCCATTCCGTTTGCTGCATTAGCTACTCACCATGCCATTTATCTTTTCCGTTTCAAGCATTAAGCTAAGCTCACCGTTGCACCATTAGCTAATTATACATCCGTTGCATGCATTAGCTACATTTCCTCACCACCGTTTTGTCTTTGTTTTGCAATTCATCTCAATCCCGTTTACTCCATGCATTTAACTTGTGTCCGTTTTGCTCCTTGTAATTAGCTCAACCCCGTTATGCCTTCATTTAGCTAGCATTTGAAAACATGCAATTATCATGCATCACCACTTCATGTCAAAACCATGCAAGCCATGCAATCACTAATTTAGCTCATCTTCATGCAATTAACTCCATGTAATTTCACGTGACCATTTATTCTTCGGAATTTAGGAACGTCTTCCTTAGCACACATTTTGCTCCCAATCGCCTCTTTTATTATTTCTCCTTTATTTTCTACCTAAAAACATAAAACAAGTTAGAAACATATTTACCAAGCTCATAACAAAGTAAAATGTAGAGAGAAAGACATTAATAATCAAGCATAAAATGCGTAGATCAAACAACCATGGTTTAACTATTCAAATGAACAGTATGACCAGCGATCTCACACTACGGATTTGCGAGATTCTATTTTTGATGGGTTTGTGGAGGTGGTTGAAGGCGAGATCACTCTTTTCTCTCTCTCACATATCTTCTCCCATCTCCCTGAATCACCTTCAACCTCCCTCCATCGATACTATATTCATAGTCTCCAGCTGCTCTCTTTCTCAGGTGATATCACCATTTATTCCTCTCTCTATTTTTCTTCGATACATCAACTAAATGTCTTAATTCGTTACTAATACTAATTAAAAACAATTCAAATAGTGAATCCAATCCTCGCAATCACCACTCTTCACTTAGTTCAACGAGTCTTCACCTCCAAGTAGCCAAAAAAAGGTGTGGGCATGCCGCAAGGAGGGAGGAACTCGCATCTGACCAGTTTGTCATCTGCCCTCATTTAGTAGGCGCTACTTTCCATCTTACTTACTTCATCTTCATTCTATTTTATATCTACAGGTAATTGTTTGATTTATGTGTTGATTAATCATGAGTTTTACAATTTGGGGTCTTCAATTTTATAATTTGCATCTATTTTATTGTTATAGAAGGATTGACTCTTCTGCTGCAAATCGAAAGTGAACCTCATAATAATGCATAGCGTTACATAAGGTGAGCTTTTTCCTGTTATTATTGTCTTGAGTTGGTTTAGTGTAGTCTGATTAAGTTAATAATGAATATTGATGTCCATATTCTTGGTGGCGACAAAAAAGATTGGTTCTTTGTGATTTAGAAGAGTATAAAGATTGATTTTTTTTCCCTTAATCATTCACAGGACTTTTCTTTTTCTCGCTGTAATCGCTTTTGGATTCTCATTTGAATTGTTATAAGTATTCTATGGTGTTCTGTATTGGAGTTTCAGAGTGATGTTCCAGAAATTTGTGGCCGCCAAATTGGTGATGTCTTTGTAGCAAGATACCCAATGTTTTTGTAGCAAACTCCAAATTTGAGTATATACATGATTCATGATGATGTAATGAGTTATAGTGTTAGGATTATGATATGATGTAATTTCCATATCATTTAATATAATTTCAGTTGGACATCAATTCAGTGATGTATTGTTTAAATTCTAATTCAATTGAAGTTTATGTATGTTACGATACAACTTTTTATATTTAATTGTGTAACTTTTTGCCACTGTTCATGTTTAAGTAGAAATTAATTGGTATTGAAATTGCAGTAACACAATGCTTAAAACCGTGTATATTAACAGCTTCTCTACATTGTTTTACGTCAATTCAAATAAAAAAAATATCCGAAGTGATTTATCAAAGACATTATATAGTATAACAATCGTGAAGAAACCGCCCCAACGGGGCGGCAACCACCTAGTATATATATATATGTGTGTAAGCATGCAGCAAAGAAACCTAGCACTCACGTGCACACCTATCATCAATTAGTATCCTAAATGGATATTGATTCCAATTGCAACTAATAAAGGAAGTCCCCCACCAAACATGCTCGCCAAGACTTCCACTAATAAGTAAATATTTCCATGTGCTAGCCAAAATTCAATCACAAAGTCAAAGTCCAATTCTTCTTTCTAGCCACATATATTTAGCTAATTTTCTTTGTATATGCTCCTCAGGGACAACATCTCCTCGCCAAGCAGCAATTCAAATACATATATAAATGTGTCTCGCCAAGCTGCTTCTCTTCCACAATAATTCCCAAAATATATTATTTAATCTCTTTTTCTTCATTAATCTCCAAAATACCTAAAAACAAATAAACATAATTAATTCACTCAATTAATAACAATAAACCAAATATGGGGAACAAATTAGATACCGAATAGACGCATAAATATGCGACTATCAGATGTCTGGCTTGAATGTGACGATTGACAAATTCACAGGGAGGAACAGTTTCAGTTTATGACAAATCAAGATGCGAGCCTTGTTAAAGCAACAAGGGTTATGGGCGCCGCTGACAAGGAAGGCAATGGGTCCCAAAACCGTTGAGATAGTCAATCTAGAGGAAAAGGCACACTCAACAATTATGTTGTGCATTGCAGACGATATCATCACCGAGATCGCGGAGGAGGAAACTGCATCTGGTCTGTGGTTGAAGCTTGAGAGTCTATACATGACGAAGTCTTTAACCAACAAGTTGTTGTTAAAGCAACATCTGTTTAGTCTGCAAATGCAAGAAGATGTGCCTCTAAGAGATCACTTAGATCAGTTAAACATAATTCTATTAGAGTTGTGTAATATTGATGTTAAAATCGGGGATGTGGATGCTGCCTTAATTCTGTTGGTATCTTTACCATTATCATATGAGAACTTTGTGCAAACTTTTTTTGTTGGGAGAGATACTGTGACTCTGGAAGATGTTAGATCATCTCTTCATACCAGATAGCTACGTCATAAGGCGACTGGTACAGGTACAGATAATTAGGTTGCAGGGTTAGTAGTCAGTGGAAATAAGGGACATGGAAAATTGGAGAAGAAAAAATTCAAGAAACCAGGTTCTAAGGGTCTTAAATCCAACAATGTCTGTAACTACTGTAAACAGAGGGGACATTGGAAAATGGAATGTCCAAAGAAGAAGCAGCAGGAGAAACCATCAGGTATTGCTGCTATAGCAGAAGATGACACCAATTCAGAAGAGGATACTGCCCTAGTTGTTGTTGAACATGCACGTCACATTGATGTGTGAATTTTAGATTCCAGGGCGTCTTATCATATATGTCCGCGTATGGAGTAGTTCACTACCTATAAGTAGGTAAATTGAGGCAATGTTTCTACGGCCAACATTTTTGCTTGCAAGGTGGTTGGAATAGACTCGATTAAAATTCGGACACATGACGGTAAATTCTGTACATTGAATGATGTTAGGCATGTTCCACGCATGACAAAGAATCTGATATCACTGAGCTATTTGGACAATAAGGGGTTCAGCTTCAAAGGTGAAGGTGGAGTTCTACGTGTCTTCAAGGGTTCTAATGTGGTTCTGAAATGTGTAAAGCAGGGTACTTTGTATATTCTGCAAGGTTCTACGCTGTCAGGTTTTGCTGTTGTTGCATCATCAGAGGTTCACAAGGATGATATGACTAAGTTATGGCACATGAGACTTGGTCATATGAGTGAAAGATGGATGCAAATTATGTCAAAAGGGGATCTTCTTGGTGTCCACAAGGTCAATGACCTTGGATTTTGTGAACATTGTGTCTTTGGGAAATTACATCGCAGCAAGTTTCATAAAACAATTCACAGAACAAAAGGCACACTTGATTACATTCATTCTGACTGTTGGGGTTCTTCTCGCGTTGAGACTTTAGGAGGTCACATATGTTTTGTGTCAATGATGAATGATTTCTCAAGAATGACTTGGGTGATTATGATAAAGCATAAAAGTGACGCCTTTAAGAATTTCAAGAAGTGGAAGGCGTTAGTTGAAAATCAAACAGGGAAGAAGATCAAAAGGCTGCGAACTGATAATGGTCTGGAATTTTGTTGGTATGATTTTAATGAGTTCTGCAAGATTGAAGAGATTGCTAGACATCATACAATCAGGGACACACCATAGCAAAATGGTGTGACAGAACATATGAATTAGACACTTCTGGAAAGAGCTAGGTGCATGCTCTCTAATGCTGGACTAGAAAGAAGGTTATGGGCAGAAGCTGTTAGTACAACATATTATCTGATAAATTGTGGACCTCACACAGGTATACATCTCAAAACCCCTTATGAGGTGTGGTCTGATAAGTCTGCTGATTACTCTAATCTGAAAGCTTTTGGTTGCATTGTTTATTATTATGTAAGTGAGGGTAAATTAGAACCAAGAGCTAGAAAGGGAGTATTTGTAAGCTATGGGAATGGAGTTAAAGGGTATAGAATCTGATCTCCATCCGAAAGAAGGGTTATACTTAGTAGAAACGTAGTCTTTGATGAAAATTCTATGTTTAACCCTACTGTGAAGTCTATCGTTGTATCAGAAAATGGTAGTGTTGAGAAACAGATGGAGCAATAAGACACTCAAGATGAGAGTGAATCACAGCAAGAAGAACAACATCAACACTCACATTTAGAAATAGAGCCAATAGTAGTTAACCGGCACAGTTTGACTCTTGATCATCCTAGGAGAGCAAATTTTGGGAAGCCTCCCACGAGGTATAGTTTTGAGGACAGGGTGGCTTATGCACTAAAGGTTGCTGAATAGGTGGATCCCCACGAGTCATCCACCTACAAGGAAGCAGTTATATGTACTGAGCCTACCCAATGGCTTGCTGCAATGGGAGATGAGATGGGGTCACTTCACAAGAATCAGACTTGGGAATTGGCCAAATGACCTCGGGAGAGAAAAGTTATCACTTGCAAATGGGTTTTCAAGAAGAATGAAGGGTTGTCACCTACTAAGGGTATCAAGTATAAAGCTCGAGTACGTAGTTGCAAGAGGGGTTCATCAGAAAGAAGGTGTAGACTACAATGAGATTTTCTCGTCAGTGGTCAGATATACTTCTATTAGGGTACTACTAGCCATAGTTGCATATCAGAATCTGGAGCTCGAACAACTAGATGTGAAGACAGCTTTTCTACATGGAGAGTTGGAGGAGGAGATATACATGACTCAGCCAGAGGGTTTCCAAGTTCCTGGAAAAGAAGATTATATTTGCAAGTTGAAAAAATCTTTGTATGGACTAAAACAGTCATCGAGGCAATGGTACAAGAGGTTTGACATCTATATGATAGAGATTGGTTACACCAGGAGTTCGTATGATTGTTGTGTCTATTACAACAAGGTAACAAATGGTTCTTTCATTTATCTGGTTCTGTATGTAGATGATATATTGGTAGCTGCAGAAAACAAGTCAGGTATTCAGAAGTTAAAAGGGTCTTCTTAGTGCTGAGTTTGAGATGAAGGATTTTGGTGCAGCTCAGAAAATTCTGAGAATGGAGATTTGCAGAGATAGAAGTCAAAAGAGGCTTTTCTTATCACAAAAGGATTATATTCAGAAGATACTGTCGAGATTTGGCATGTCTACAACAAAACCCATAGATACTTCAAGTGCTGCAAACATTCATTTGTCTACTGCGTTTGCACCTAAATTTGCTGAGGAGGAGAAGTACATGTCTCGAGTTCCCTATGCTAGTGCAGTAGGAAGCTTGATGTATGCTATGGTCTGCACTAGACCTGATCTTGCACATGCTGTCAGTGTTGTCAATAGGTTTATGGGTGAACCTGGTAAGGAGGATTGGCAAGCGGTGAAGAGGGTTTTTCGGTATCCTAAATGTGCGTCAGATGTTGGTTTCATTTATGGTGGTGATACACAATGTTTTGTAACAGGTTATTCAGATTCTGATTATGCTGGAGATGTTGACAATAGAAGATCTATGACTGGTTATGTTTTCACTCTTGGTGGTTTTGTTTTTAGTTGGAAAGCTACTTTGTAGCCTATAGTGACTTTTTCTTCTACAGAAGCAGAGTACATGGCATTGACAGAATCAGCCAAAGAGGGAATCTGGTTGAAATGATTGGTTAGTGATTTGGGTCTACATCACGATCAGGCTATTGTGTATTGTGATAGTCTGAGTGCAATTTGTTTAGCCAAGGATCAAGTTCATCATGAGAGGACTAAGCACATCGATTTCAGGTATCATTTTCTGAGAAGTGTGAAGAGAATTAAGGTGAACAAAGTGGGTACTGCTGATAATCCAGTTGACATGTTCACCAAGTCAGTTCCACATAGCAAGTTCCAACATTGTTTGGATTTGCTAAATGTTAGAAGCTGTTAGTTGCCCTTTGGGGAAAAAATCTGAGGCAGAAGAGTTTTGGTCGTACATCTGGCACTATTATGGTGCATCTGGTACATTTGGTTATTTGTCAGAGAATTCAAGTCAAGGTAGAGATTTGTTAGAATATGCCTTGAATCAGGTATGGCACCGGCATTCGGGGATCTCGCTGTGGTGCCGGCATTCTTGGTCCAGGGGCAAAGCACCATGATGGCAGGTCGGGGGCAACGCCTTCGAAGCTAAATTAATTTGTTATACTGGGCTGTGGTTTTCTGTTTGGGCCAACTATTCGGGGGTGTGTGTGTGTATATATATATATATATATATCCTTTAGGTTATTAACCTAGTGTGATATTCTGTACTCTGTAATCCGTTTTCCTCAATGATTAATAAAACTGTTCTCCTCTACTTGTGGACGTAGCAAACACATTGTTATTAAACCACATAAATCTGTATTATTTCTTATATTCTTATATTCATTTTAACAGTTTGATATTTTTCCAACTCCTAATCCAATGACACAACAGCTTCAAAACTTATATGAGTTTGTGGAAGTGATTTGAAGTGCAACCAATACCAGCTAGAGATTGATAGCAAAAGCTTCACAAGAGTTGAAAACAGCAGAAATATCTATGTTATTGAAACCTGAGGTTGGGATTATGTGAATAAGGTTGGGATTTGTGTTTGTTGGACCAAAAATATAAAAAGGGCAAGATATCTGAGAAAACAAGGTGAAGTGTCTGCTATGAAAGCAAACAATGAGAGGTGGGTTTCTTCAAAGTTAGAATAAGTTCAACCCAAGAAAACGATTCTTTCGAATTCAGACGGCAGATCTTTAGAAAAGGAACAATTTTGATTTATTTACCACGTACATTCAAAGAGGGCAGTAAACCATCACTGAAGTTCTGCTCTCACTTCCTTGGAAACTGGTCTTGGATTAGCCATCCATTTTGGTCTAGTGTTGGACACACAGTTTGGAACAAATTTGTTTACAAGTGAAAGGTGATCTGACTAGCTAAGCCATTTGTCCAACTCACTAGCTAGAGCCTATTCCCATGTATAATAAAGCTGTTGGTGCTGATCGAAACTACTGTGGCAGCAAGGCACAAATACAATCTGACATTACAGGCATAATATTCCCGATGAGAATTACATTACTATATATACCTACATGACCACCCAACATAAATGCTAAAATAGGGACCTTGGAAATTATTAGTAACTATCTGTTGCAAGAAATGTGAGACTTGAAAACGAGTTAAATCTCTCTGCTTCCGGCCAGAAAATGTGAGCTTAACTAATCTTGAGTTGTATCAATCGGAACGTTATCATGACAAGTAAAAGGGATCTATTGATAAAGTTAAAATGCAACCTTTAATGAAATGTAGTCTCCGATAAAATACCAACGAAATGTTGCCTACGATGTCAAATCTATTACAACAAATTCAAAATTAAGGATGGAGGTTCCATCTTCGGAGATTTTTGTCATCTCGACCACTTATGTTCATCAAAAAACGTCAAAACACTGTATTAAATGTTAAAAAAATATGTCAAATGATTCTAATTATCAATTCAATTTTAATATTTGAAAATAATGTAGAATGAGGTAGGAAGAAATAGGAAAAAAAACATAAAAGAAAATGAAAAGGAAAACCGAGGAGTTTTAGGTAGGGTTGTTAATATCGAATCGAAAACCGAAAAAAAAACCGAACCGAAAACAAATCGTAACCGAAAAAACCGAAATCGAACAAATACCGAACCGAAAAATAAAAAAACCGAACCGAACCGAAAAATTCGGTTCGGTTTCGGTTTTCGTCTCCAAAAAAACCGAAAAAACCAAACCGAATCGTTTGAACTGAAATGAATAAAACGACGTCGTTTTACAAGTGTCAATCAAGTTTAATGTTGTTGAATATCTCTCTTTGTCCCATATGAAAGTAGTATTTGGTATGTGCCATAGTTTGATACTTAACAATGATTATTGGGGTTCTTGTAGATTTAAGAAAAATAATGCTAAGTTACCAAAGAAAAAATCCCTAGCTGAGAAAGTGAGAATAGTGGACAAGTTGAGTATAGTTTGAGAATGAATTCAATTAAGTGTTTTTATGTGATATTTGTATTGTATTTTTATTTGGATGGATTGTAGATTGTTTTAAACTTGGACTATGGAGTGTGGACTTTGGTTTATGTTTGAAACTTTGAATTTGTGATGTAAACTTTCGGTAAACATTTGGCTATTTACTATGGTTTGAAACTTTGAATGTGTGATTTGTGATTAATTATATTTGTTGTAGTTTGATTTGATTTGACATAAACTATGTTTCACACTTTCACAAAGTTATTGAAAAAAATAATGAAGATCTTCGAATTTTCGAAACTAATAGAAATAAATAGTATTTTTTTTAGAAAGTTTCTTTTTATTTAAAAAAAAACCGAAAAAACTGGAAAAAAAACCGAACCGAACCGAACCGAAACCATTCGGTTTTTTGTAAAAAAATCATGAAAACCGAATCGAACCGAACCGATTAAAATATACGATTCGATTTTCGGTTCGGCCTAATAACCGAATCGTTTGTACCGATTAACAGCCCTAATTTTAGGTTTATTTCTCATATTCTCCGCAGCACCACAACCCAAAAAACACAAACAAAAAAGTATTGAGTATTTAGGCGCACAGAATCTAAGACACAAAGTATTGGCTCCGTAGAGATCGATCGATCACAGTTGCGTGTTACGAGCACGATAAAAGTACTGATTAAAGTTGCTCGCTGTCTTTTTTTGATCTCTATCTCTCCATGGAAGCTCTAGCAAGCTCTGTCTTCATACCCGAGACTTGCCCAGTTCATAATAATCCATTAACAACTTCACTCAGAACACCCAATAGGCTATGTGGGTCTCTCAAAATCAGCCCAAGTTCTCATTTTGGTGGCCTTCGTGCTCAGGCCGTTTCCGGCGAGAGTGAAGAAGCAAGGTCTCTGCGTAATGGGTTTGGCTTAGAGAGTCTCTCTTTGTCTCAGGTATATGTGCTAATGATCGGTTTCTTCATAAAGTTGCAAACTTTTCAGCAACTGTATATGTGTGTTATTCCTCTCTTTGTTTATAGGTAAGTGTGAGAAATTGAGAATGAGATTTAGATGTTTATATTGGTCTGTTGGTTTTGGATGTGTTATATTAGAGGTGCTTAAAGTTAGAGAGCAAAACAAAACTTGTCATGGATTGGAGATGCTTAAAAATTTAGTGATGACTTAGGACTTTGCAAGAGGTATAGTCTTCAGTGCTGATATTTGCACATTGTCGGTACAGGGCTGCTAAATCTGTCAGCCTAAACTTGATGTCCTCCATTATGTAGTTGAACGACTAAAGTCTCTGTGGTATATTAGAGTTATTCCTACTGTGGAATAATGAAACTGAAATTTGATTTTGATCATATGCGGTTTCTTTAGTTCTCTTTAGGTGTTATATTTACTATAACATAATATTTGGATACATCAAATGGCTACTGCTGATTTTTAATGACCTGTATCTTGTGCTGAAGGGTAATCTAAATCACCGCGAAAGCAGTGAGAAAGATGTGGATGAGGTATTAAATGTAGACGCATCTCTTACATCCCATTCTGCAAGTGGAGCTGGAGGAACAAGAGCTGGGCTTTTTAGGACTCCAATCTCTGGTGGGGTGCAGAATGCGACTTCAGCTCATGGTTTACCTCGACCCTCCTTGGCTGTGCGGAATCTTATGGAGCAGGTAATGATACTTTCTATTTCCTTTGTTTCTATGTAATTTGTAAGGTTCAGTCCCCTCTTTTCTCCGGAATGAGGTTCATGGGACAGTTGCTTTGTTATTTGTAAGCCTCTAGTACTTAATACAACTTTCTTCCTAATTTAAGGCCAGATTTGCCCATTTGTGCACTGTGATGTCGCGAATGCACCATCGACGAGAAGGATATCCATTTGGTTCTCTGGTTGATTTTGCACCTGATCCAGTGGGCCGTAAGTTATTAACATTTATACATCTTGTTAACCATTTCATAGCCCTTCCACAGTAAAAGAACATACACTTGAAGTTTAGTTCAACAGATCAGAGGATACTATTGAGCACTATTATGTCCATGTGCTTTTTCATTTTGCAAATTATCACAATACATTATCTATGACACTGTCTTTGATAAATTAAAGATAGTTTCAGTTTGTAATCCTTTTGCTGGTTTGAAATCTATAACTCTGTCTTTGCTCATTTCTATGATGGACCTCTAAATCACTTATGCTTTTATGTATGCAGATCCCATCTTTTCCTTTTCCCCATTGGCCATCCACACACGGAATTTGTTAGCCAATCCAAGATGCACACTTGTTGTGCAGGTTAGTAGTTTGATGTCTTCTCTCTGTAGAAGTATCTAGACTCCTTGTTCTCCATTAGGGATTTGCTAAGTGATATCGTCTTCTAGATTCCTGGATGGAGTGGCTTGTCAAATGCAAGGGTAACCATTTTTGGTGATGTCTACCCACTTCCAGAGGAGCAACAGGTAACTTCTAATTGATGCCTGACAAGGACATATTCGTGTTGTGTGGCCAGGCAGTCTTGTGTTTCCCTTGGCCATGGTGCTAATGTGGAATATACTCTGCTTGTTTTGTCCCTGTTTGAGGTTCTCATTTTATGTTGGCATCTAAAAGTACTTAGATAAATAATATAATTTGAAGCTTTCTCTATGCTTGATTTGTTCCTCCCTGGCATTCTCATTGTACTTTGACATGTTAATATACTTTAATGAGTAATGTGATGAATCTAGTCTTATCAATCTAGAAAATAGATATGAGTAGTATGGATGTATATAACAAAAGCCTTTCTCATTGTCTAGCAAAGGTACCCATATGTACCTGGTCATAAATAGTTTGATTTGTAGACAAATGCTCACTTGCAGCTGTTGCTGTGGCATATGTTGCTTATATATGTGTATGGTCTACAATAGAAAATGCATTGCTAGACTCTGGAGGTTTATATTTGGTGTTAGAATCAACGTACCTCATTGTGCTTGTAGGAATGGGCTCATAAGCAATACATAGCTAAACATCAACAGGGGCCTTCTCAGCAATGGGGAAACTTCTACTACTTCAGGATGCAGAACATAAGGTTGGTTGCTAATTCTGACTCGAGTATAAGCAAATTGGATTAGTTGGGCTTTGTTGTTTACTCAGTGATGCTCATTTTGTGAATAGAAAAGTTTGTCGGTGTTTCAGGTTCTATTCTTTCTGTTGTGTCCATAACTGCAGCGAGGGCTTAACTCCTTTCAGAATAGTTGTCCATAACAATCACATGTTAATATCTTTTAACCAAAGAAGGAAAAAGAAAAAAAGAAATAGATAACTCAGCACTGGAAAGCTTTTATGGTCACCTAAATAATGATCCTTTTCAGGGGGGGGGCGTCTTTACTGTATGTTCATTTTGTGAAGTCTTTAGAATGTATAACTCCTTTGTTTAATTTTGTTGTTGTTCAACTCATTGTTTATTTCTTGCTAGCAGTGATATCTATTTCATTGGTGGCTTTGGAACTGTTGCTTGGGTTGATGTTAAAGAGTACGAGGCCCTTCAGCCTGATAAGATTGCAGTTGATGGAGGGGAGCAAAACCTGAAGGTGAATGCTTTATATACTTGCTTAGAGGAAAAGAAAAAGGAACTTTTGAGTTATAGTTACATTTAGTCACTTTTATGCTTGCTAGATGCACGATTCTTCCCTCTCCCCCTTTGTTCTTTACATGTCTAATGTTAAGATTTCATTTGAAATAGAAGATTAGAAGGCGATCACATTGATTTTGTTTGTAAAGGCTGCAGGGGATTTTTCTTTGGTGCTCCATATATTCTCTCAGAAGATCTTGGTCATGCTAATCTTATGCACATAGTCTCTGCCATCTCGTAGTTTTCTTATAAAGGGTCTTTTACATTATAGCTGTTTTCCGCTGCTTCTTTATAAGACAAGGGGGTTTGTTTTCGTTCTGTCCTTATCAAGTGGGGCTTAGTCAGCTTTGCTTCATGCATACAGGAACTTAACGCAATATTTTCAAAGCCCCTAAAAGAACTACTGTCCCTTGAATCGGAGGTGGACGATGCTGCTTTCATATCTATAGACAGCAAAGGAACTGATATTAGGGTTCGTCAGGGTGCACAGGTATTTAGCTAATGTCACAACTTTAAACTTTGGATATTAGACTGTTGGTAATTTTTTGTTCTGGAAAGTGAAAACTATATAAATTCTTTGTTTATTTGCAGTTCAACATACAACGACTATCATTTGAAGAAGGCCATTCTGTTGAGACATTAGAAGAAGCCAAGGCTGCTCTTAGGAAACTTATAAACAAAGGCCGAGTGCATAGTTTGTAGAAGAAGATGGTGACTTGCGTATAAACCTCATCTGTTTTCCTACTGACCAGGGTGGATTTGCATAACGTATTATTTCCTTAACCTATAGGGTTGAATTATAATAGAATTGAAGCGCAGTGTTATGTTAGTTTGGATTGCATAGAACGTGTTGCCACTAAATGAAATCTTCCCAAGTTGCACCAAACACATGCCCCTCCCTCGAAGCGTAACGATGAGGATGCCGAGTAAAGTTGTCACATTTCGTTTTCGCAATAATGCAAAATATCTTCTTGTACTCTTTATCAGATTAGACTTTTTCAATACTATGAACAGATAAACAGATAGCCATGGACTACCAACTTTACCGGATGTCTTGTCAAGTCTCTCAGATTTCAATCCAAGTGTGCAAACCATGCCGCCAATGAGAGCAATGGACAGGATTGCTTCTAACTTCTTGCACAACCTTGATGAAGACACTTTCTGAAGTGTCACCAAAATTCCAAGACTTTATTCTCAGAACTCAATGCCTTCAGCAGCCCCTCAAGCAACTCTTCATTATTATTCTCTTGGTAGCTATAAATGTTTACAGCCCCACATGAAAGTCCATCTCTGTCGATGAAGACAAATGTTCCATTTACTTTCTAATAAAGGAAAATTTGGCAAGTCAGATTTGGTAGCTCTCAATTCTCCGTGGTTACGAGGTAGTGTATAAGTATCAACCTTGCACATGGTGCATAACAGATGTCAAAATTGTGAAGGGTTGATGTCATACGATGGAAATGTAGACCTAAGCTAGAAGAAGTGTGAAGCTAGCTATATATAGGGGAATGTTTGATACGATTGGTCATGTCAGAAATGAATATGTATCATACTAGTGTTGTAACTGATATGACCAAAATATATATTTAAATTAAACACATAAATCAACCATAAACAATTTAAAACCCTATAGATGTAGTATAATATAAGCAAGTAGGGATCGTTCTAACCGGGGATTGAAGGGTGCATGCAATTCTTGTGTAGTAAAAATGGGGGTATAAAAGAGTTGTTTAATTACCTAATTTATTTACTAAAAACGTCTCAAACATAGCACATAATCCTAGGACTCTAACATGCATTGACTCATAGACAAGCAAACACATAGAAGACCTAAAAACACATACCATGTTTGAAACAAAAAGAAAACCTAATTAATTATATACAAGTGATCAACTTAATCCATAATCTAACTCATTTATTAACACATGCAAATAACAACACTACCGAAATCCCATAACCCTAAATTTCGATTAAACATGCATAATTCATATTTTGTGCTAGGCATCCCCTAAACACCATTGATCTAGACTAGGAATCCCCTAAATCAAAACCAAAGCATTAAGAACCAATTAACTTCATGCAAATTGAAATCTAGAATAAGGAACACATGGAAAAGTTATTGAAATTTACGTATGTAATAAAACCGAAATACAATCATCCAAAACACACAAACAAGTTTCATGAACAAAAAGAGACTACGGAGTAAAGAGGTCATTGTTACACTTTTATATCTTCGGAATCCCCTATGGATACTCAAGAGAACTAGACTTCTTTGGTGGATGACGTTCGGAATCCCCTATGCGTCGGTGGAAGAAGAGATGCGGCGGTTTGATGGCGTAGTCGGCTTCTTGAGGATGTCGGCTTAATTTGTGGGGAGGAGGAGAGTATTTGGCAGAGCATAGGCTATAGAATAAGTGATGATCTGTTTTGAGGCCGAGCCTCTTGTATTTATAGGTGTTAGTATTGCATCATTAGTTGTACGATTAACATACTTATCCAATTAAGCAGATTAGCAACACCTACTCGACCACATGCAAGACCACCAAGGAGGCTCCAACTTCACTCACCGGACCCACCCCTTCCGAGCGCGCACGCGCCCAGAGAAGGCGCGCCCGAACATGCGGATCACACACCAGCAGGAACCATCAGTCCCACATCGAAGAATACCACCAGGTTCCAAACTCAACCACCTATATATATCAGGTATTTATTACAGGTAAGATCACTCCATTGAAACCCAGCAGTATACACTCTGATTCAATCTCACCAACTCACTCGACCCATATCATATTGCTCGCACGTTCGCTTGACTGTTATATCCAATACGTATTCTGACTTAGGCATCGGAGCGTTGAAGGCGGGCCACCCCGTCTTGACCCCTGACCGCCTGCTTCATTGTTGTATTCTTCTAACAGCTGCACCCGAACGCCCGAGGAAGGAAGGAAGCACCTGCAAGAAGAGCCCGCACGCACGAAGAGAAGGAAGAAGAGGAGAGCCCGCCCATCCGAACAGCCCCACCGTTCGGACGCACCAAGGAGAGGAGGTCCACCGCACGACCGAAGGAAGGAAGAGGAAGCTTATTCTTGTTGCTTCTGCCCCATTACGCCCCCGCGCGTAATTCGGTAGAAACATCTGGCGCCGTCTGTGGGAAACTTACAAATTGCAAACCTCGTATAAACACCACCAAAACCAAAGGTCCACATGCTCAACCCGGCGACTAACGGCAGCAACACACCCGAAGGAGGGACTCCGCCAGGCTCACAGGAGCGGAACGTGCGGGCAACCGACAGGAACGACGAGGACGGGCGCATCAACGGCATGGCCCAGGAGTTGCGGGAGGCAGCGCTCGAGAGAGCGGAGGAGCGCCAAATCCGCCGGAGGATGGAGGAACGACTGGAGGCGCTCATTAACCAGCAGATAGAGCAACACGAAGGAACCCAGGAGACCGCCAGCGAGGAGCAACATCTGTTTGCCAGGACAAACGCCCGAGCGCCCTCACCTGCGGAGTCGACACCCCTGACGAACGACAATCTGATCCTACAGAGGATGGATGAGCTGGCGGAGGAAGTCTCCCGCTTGCGCAAGGACAAACTGGCCGGTCAGGGCGGGACGTTCGCCCCCCGGGTCAGCCCGTTCTCGGCGCACATACTGGGAAGAGGAAGGGACCCCCACGCCAAGATAACAAAGATTGCCCGGTTTGACGGGAGCGGGGATCCACGAGCGCACGTGGACGAGTTTTGGTCCACCACGGACGGGATCCGATATTCGGACCCAACCTTGTGTTTCCTGTTCCAGGAAACACTGGCGGAGGAGGCACGGAGCTGGTTCTACGAGATCCCTCCGGGGTCCATCCACTCGTTCCTTGAGCTGGCGGAAAGTTTCCAGAAGCGCTATTGGCTCCAGGGGAAGTATAACACCACGGGCATCCTCCTGAAGGTCCGCCAGGGGATGGACGAGAGCTTGTCGAGCTACATTAATCGATGGAGGGCGCTCGCAAGCACATGCAGGGACCTTGACAAGCGAGTGGCCAAGGTCGCCCTGATGGACAACCTGCTCGCCACCCCATTCGTAGAGAAACTCGTGAGGAAGGAGCATCTCGACTACGACGAGATCATGGACCTGATTGTGCAGAAGGCACTGGTGGAAACGCGAGTGTACGGAGCCGCCTCCGAACCTAGCTCCATCAGACCCGAGGCGACAGGCGCTCAAAAACAACAGCTGACAGATAGCGAGAGGCCAACCGGGGGCTTCAAGAGGAACCGGGATACATACAGGCAGAACTACCAAAGGCCCGTCTTCTGCGGATATCAGGGCAACAATTACAACCAGGCGCAGGGTGCCCGTTTTCCGCCAGCCCCACGCTATCGGCCGGCAGTGCAGGAGGTCTTCACAATCGACGGGCAGTCACCCGAGCACCTGCTCCACCTGAACCGACACCGAATATCGCCGCCAAACAACATGACGAGGGCGGGGGTGCCGGCTGGCCAGCTCCCGGATGTATGGTGCGAGTTCCACAACGCCACCACCCACCATACCAACAGCTGCATCATGCTGAAGAAGGCCCTCGAAGACATGAAGGACGAACGGACGAATGCTCCCAGGGCGGAAGGACAGCAGCGCCAGGTGGGCGCCAGGACCCGTGGGACTATCAACACGATATCCGGGGGCAAGCGCAAGGAGAGAGCATCATCGCCCGATCGCTCGAGCAGGGATGTGCTGGCAATCGGAGCAGGGAGAGCGCCCAGGGTACGACGGAAGGAGGCGCCCACCATCAGTTTCACAGCGAAAGACGAGGAAGAAAATCTGAGGGACAGCACCCTACCGTTCGTGATCGACGCGATCATCGACCAATTCCTTGTGAAGAGGGTACTAGTCGACAACGGGGCGTCCGTGAGCATAATCTACTTCGACGCATACACGACGCTTGGCCGACCCGCCAGCAAGATGACGCAGGACCATGAATGCATCGCCAGCTTCACGGGCGAGACCTTGTATCCTATCGGAAGCGACAACCTGCGGGTCGAGATTGGCGCGCCCAACTCCCCGCACAGCGAGATCCGGACGGACTTTATCATCATGGACACCCCCTCCCCCTACAACGTCATACTCGGGAGGCCTGGAATCTGCAAACTGAAATTGATCATCGCAGGGCACCTGCTCTTGGGAAGATTCCTAACCGAGCATGGGATCGGACACATCCAAGGATACAATCAGCAGGAAACCACGGAGACTCGGGGCAGGCAGGAGGTCCTTACCTTAGGACCCACGGATCTGGAGGCACGATCCACGCACGGGCGGCGCAAGGCAACACCCCGAGTAATCTACTGAGAGGGCGAGGAAACGGACCGCCCGATCATCCGTACAGGCGCGTCCAAACGGAAGAACGCCCCGCCCACGGAACGTCCAACATTTGGGGAAGTATTGTTACTATGTTAGTCGTATTATACTTTTGTTACTCTTTCCGTTAGTTTATATTTGCGCGTTCGTTTGCCCTTGACCCGCCCGCCCATGTACTCGGGGGACTGGGGGACTGGGGATAGGCCACTAAATGTAACGTTGCTTTGCATGCTCGCACAAGTTAGTCAAAAAGATGCCCCAAAAAAAAAAAAAAAAAAAGAAGGGCAAAGCAAGGCACACAGGCGGGAAGTAAAGCAGTTCCATTCAGTCCAAAAAGTTACAAAACCTACTCTATTACAAACAAGGAAAAAACAACTACTCTACTCCGCCCCCGTCTCCACATCCAACTCCTCACCCTCATCCGATGACACCGCAACCTCAGCTTCCGCCTGTTCGCCCGGCCCCATCCGCCTGACCACTGGCTCCAGCTCAGCCTCAGCACGTCCCCTGGAAGGCCCCGCCACTCTCTCGTACGCAGGAACCTCGACGCCCGACAGCCTCTCGACCTCAGACTCCAGGAACGCCACCCGGGCGGCTGCTTCAACACGAACGCGCTTCAGCTCGCCGCGCAGGCACTCCGCCTCGGCCACGGCCTTATCTCTGTCAATCTTGGCCAGAGTTTCGCAGGCAGCAGCTTCTCCCGCCCGGATATCCGCCTCGTTCACACGAGCGACGTACCGCCGCGCCAGATCGTTAGCCTTCTCCCTGGCGGCCACCACCACATCCATCGCCCTCTGGTGCTCCAGCGCGCCCTCCCTGAGGTGTGCAAGTTCCACAATCTCCCGAGAGCGGTAGCGGAAGACCTGCTGCATCAGACGAGAGCAGGAACCAAAGACCCCATCCAGCCTATCAGCGGGGGCCTCCTCCACCGACGGCAGCGCGACCGCGAGCGCAGCAGCATCATCCTCCAGGGACTGGCGCACTCTCTCCACAACATCATCGCCCGACCCAGGAGCGGGGCCGGGAGAGGCGTCCTCCGTCCGCGCCCTCTTCCACGCACGTTTTCCACTCTTCCCGTGCGGGGGAGACTTTGGCGCATCCAAGGCCAGAGGAGGAGGATCTGGAAAACAAGAACTCTGGGGAGGACTCGGGGGCCGACTTGGGACAACCGCCCGACTTGGAGACGGCACCACAGCAAGCGCACGACTCACCAGTGCCAGAGCAGGACCACCCTCCCGCCTATTCGTACCACCACTCCGCACGACTAGCTGTTGCTCACGTTCTGCCTCGACCTGCGTCTCGGCTCCAGCAACATCGCCCGCCGACAGGAGAGGAACATCGCTTGTGGCACTTGAACATGTAGAGCAGGGGCACCCACACCGCCCACCGGGGGCGCACGTTCGGCATCATCTGCCACCCCGCGGACCTTCGCCTCGGCACCCAGCAACCTAAGCATTCGACGCTTGCTCACTTCATCCATCTTCTTCGCTACAAACGCACGCGCAGACAGGTTAGCAAACCAGATACAACACTTTCGCAACATTTGAATTCTACTTCACTACTGCCACGCCCGCGCTCGTTGGACCCTCGCCCACACTGAGCGCGCACGTATACTGGGGGACTTCCGCCCATGTAGCCTCATAAATGACCGAGCCAAATACTTGGCAGCAGATAGAGGAACAACACCACAAACACCAAAACCCACCAAATATCACCCAAATCAAATATAACCCACCCCACCTCAAGAACCAACCCTGTTTTTGAGCAAAACAAACAAGAAAATCCAGTAAAACCCAAACACAGCCCAGAAGCCACACAAAACACAAACCCGACGGATACACAAATATCAGGGATAAGGGACTCACCAGCTTGGGATGGCACTACTGGGTACAAACGACGACCACGAACTCCGGCAGCAGAGGACACAAATACAGCAAATCTCAAAGAAGGCAGACCACAGGGAAATTTTTGCAGGGCTTTTGTGAATCATGGAAGTGTCGGAACAGGCCACCCATACCCCTATTTATACTAATCGGTCGGTATCAGCCAGTCAACGCCAGCCGTCCATTCTATCATGCCCACCGTAGGATTGGGACGCGTGGCACCACCCGGTTCACTTGCCTCTCCTCAGTAACCGTGCAAACCCATCATCTTCCCGCCTTAAATTCAACCCTAGCACGACCCCCAACAGTTCAACAAGTGTCAACCATGCAGCTCCTCACGCGCCCACGCGCTTGACGCCTGCCCTTCGGCCAATCATGACGACAAGCAGCATTAAACACGACCGGCCAGCATTCATCACAACGGTTCCCAAGGGAAAAGGCAATGTCATCTCAACCGTTTCGTCACCAGCACACCACCAAAATCCAAGGCAAGTCACACCATCCGCACGACCAATAGAAGCAGATCACAAAGCGCACGTCCAAACAAGGTAAACGCCACTATACGCACCACCACGAACTGGCAACACGGTTTACGCGGCAACAGGCATGGCGCGCGACGGGCGCCACTGAGGCTGGGTTCTCCCCACACACACTCGCTCGGCCCTGGCAGGTTGCAGGCGCCGAGGCTAAACGGGCGACGGGCGCGGGGTACGTCCCCCCGTACGCAAAGATACAGGTTGCCCATACGAAAGGGCAAGGGGCCCGTCCTCCCCTTGCAGTCCCTGGAACCAACGGGCGACGGGTGTGGGGCACGTCCCCTCCGTTCGCACACAGTGCAGGTCGGATAAGCGCCAGAGGCATGAGGTCCGCCCTCTCTCTGTATGTCCCAGGCAACAGATAGGCGGCAACAGGCATGGGGTTCGTCCCCTCTCTTGCGCGCGCCAATGGTGGCACGGGCGTGGGGTTCTTCCCCTCCGTTCACCAGTTCATTCCAAGGCAGAGGCATGGGGTCCGCCCTCTCTCTGAGTATTCCACAGTTCGATGGGTGCCACGGGCGTGGGGTTCTTCCCCTCCGTGCGGCGGCCCATTCCTGGCAGAGGCATGGGGTCCGCCCTCTCTCTGAGTATTCCACAGTTCGATGGGTGCCACGGGCGTGGGGTTCTTCCCCTCCGTGCGGCGGCCCATTCCTAGCAGAGGCATGGGATACGTCCCCTCTCCTGACGAAAATCGGTAGCCCGCAACAGGCATGGGGTCCGCCCCCTCTTTGCGTACGCTAAACTCGATAGGCAAAACACGGGCGTGGGGTTCTTCCCCTCCGTGCCAAACAAAGTCCTAGTAGGGACGTGAGGTCCGTCCCCCCCCTATAGGCGACATACACGACGCGAGTGGTGGGTACGCCCTTCATTCGACGTTCGCAAAAAAACACAAGCCGACTTAGCGAGGCTAAGCTCAATGGGCGGCACGGGTGTGGGGTTCTTCCCCTCCGTGTGCGTAACGTTACATTCGCCGACTCGGGTTCCGGATGGGGGGTGTGAGGTCCGTCCTCTCCCCCTAAAGGCCCGAGACCGATGAGCGTAGACCGGGTGTAAGTTCCACCCTCCCCAGGCGCTAAATCTCCCCGGGTCAGGCGGCAGAGGCCTCTGCGCGCGCTAATGCCGAAGAGCGGCACGAGTACGTGATCGTGGGCGCTGCAACACTTGTAGGTCGCGGTTCTGATCGCCCCGTTGACGCTACAGCGTGCGCGACGGCATCCCCGTTGACGTACGGCGTACGCAGTGTATCCCATAACTGGCGTACGGACAGCATTTCGCATACACACACCTCATGCCATACATCCACGCATCATATCATACTACACCTATATACCTATATACATATATATCTATCTACCTATCTACCTATTTCTTACTTATATGTTTGTATCTCTGTTATGCCGTGAATGTCTCCAAAACCCCACCCCCACCCAGGCGCGCGGCTCCCAAGCATATATAGCACGTCCCGCTTGGGGGCCGGGCCCATAGGTACACCCCCACACCAACAGGTAACAACCCACGGGCACGCGGGTCCCAGACTAGCAAGATCAGTTGGGATGCCGAGCCCAGAACATGCACAGGTACACCACCGAACGAACAGCTACACGCTCGGACACCCAGGTCCCGCTCCGTCATGCGAGCCCTTTCTTGACCGGAGAGTTGGGGGACTTGGGGGGTCACAGGATCATGACCGCTGCTCAACCGGATAAGTATTCTTGTTAATCGCACACCCTTTTTCAACTCCCCAGTCAAGAAAGTTCTCTTTGACTTGGGGAATTGGGGGACTTGTTAGTATTGCATCATTAGTTGTACGATTAACATACTTATCCAATTAAGCAGATTAGCAACACCTACTCGACCACATGCAAGACCACCAAGGAGGCTCCAACTTCACTCACCGGACCCACCCCTTCCGAGCGCGCACGCGCCCAGAGAAGGCGCGCCCGAACATGCGGATCACACACCAGCAGGAACCATCAGTCCCACATCGAAGAACACCACCAGGTTCCAAACTCAACCACCTATATATATCAGGTATTTATTACAGGTAAGATCACTCCATTGAAACCCAGCAGTATACACTCTGATTCAATCTCACCAACTCACTCGACCCATATCATATTGCTCGCACGTTCGCTTGACTGTTATATCCAATACGTATTCTGACTTAGGCATCGGAGCGTTGAAGGCGGGCCACCCCGTCTTGACCCCTGACCGCCTGCTTCATTGTTGTATTCTTCTAACAGCTGCACCCGAACGCCCGAGGAAGGAAGGAAGCACCTGCAAGAAGAGCCCGCACGCACGAAGAGAAGGAAGAAGAGGAGAGCCCGCCCATCCGAACAGCCCCACCGTTCGGACGCACCAAGGAGAGGAGGTCCACCGCACGACCGAAGGAAGGAAGAGGAAGCTTATTCTTGTTGCTTCTGCCCCATTACGCCCCCGCGCGTAATTCGGTAGAAACAATAGGCTCACAAGAATCATTCTCCTCCTAGAACAAGGTTTTCCTTCTATTTTCGGGCGGATCTGGCAGTCTGTAAAGATTTGCACTTTCCCGGAGTTGTAGATATCCAAAAATTATTATTTTGGTGTCGTTGGAAAGAAGACTCAAATATCTTTCCAACCATAGGTTAATCGCCTCTTAACTCCTCCTGGTTCATTCCCAGTTGTCGTTCGAAGTTGGCCTATCTGCACAGGCATATTCTGCTTTCCTTATTCTTCATGATTTCCTTCTTCTTTTGACTTTGGGAATCCTTTTCCTACCAAATCTTGATCTCCACGAAATTGGCTGATTGGATCTTCATATTTGGGTTATCTAAATGGTCTTCTAATTAATTGGACCCATTTTCATTTGTTCTTCTTCAAGATCCTTCCGGAAGCTTTCAAATCCTAGTCAACATAGGAAAAGTTTTCCTAGTCAACCAATGATTTCTTTTTCTCCTCAATTTTTCTCCTTTCTTCCTTGGAATTTCCGATCCATCTCTTTAGCCGAATTTGTTCCTTCCATTTTGCTAGCCTTTGAATGCTTATAGACTTCTTTACTCCGTCTCTTTTGGTCAACACCTGAAATTAACAAAATAAGTTAAAACTAATAAAACTAAGCAATTATCAAAGTAAAAATGTAGAGAAAATACATTAATTAGTACGCCTAAAATGCGTAGATCAAATCCCCCACACTTAGACTTTGCTAGTCCCTTAGCAAGCACTAAATTAAACTAAGACTCAAAATTTTCCAACAAAAATACTACTAAGCCCTTTAACAAATGAATTTCGAAAATTTCATGAAAATTCACAAAATTAAAGCACAAGGAATTCAAGAGTTAATAAAGACATTCTCATGCATGAACAAGTAAGACTTAGATGAAAACAATGGTGATTTATAAGCTATGCATGCACTAGAACAGTTCAAAATCCTCACATGGATGCACTCATCATCTTTTCACTCATGAAAAAGGGGTATTCACTCAAGATATATCGAAGAATAAACAAAACACCTCATGAATAAAACCAATTACTTGCACAAATGAACCCAAACCATATGCTTACTCATGCGATTAACTCCACAGATCAAAGACTACTCATCTCAAGGATCATAAAAGACTTTCAAGGGTTGTAATGGGGCTAAGGCTAAGGCATTCGAAAATTTGGATAAGTGGTGTTTAAGAACGTTCCAAAGACTTAGTCTAGCTCCATCATCTTGTTAAATTTCGTGCTCCATCTTCTTCCCCACGTTACCAGTGTCAAACTTTAAGCACAAGGGCCAAATTTCATCTTATTGGACCCAGACTTCATTTTAATCTTCTATAGAGCTTTGTGAACAGGACAAAAGCCTTATTTCTTTACTATTAGGCCTTCAATTTAATACAAACTCCAAATTCACAAATATGGGGGACATTAATCCAAACTTGAACATTAAAAACCAATTGCCGAAGAGCTTCAAAATTTTTTTTTTTTTCTTTCTCTCGAACTTTTTTTTTTCTTTCGGCAACTACTCTTTCTTTTCTTTTGTTGGACAAGTCTATCCCCATACTCACATATTTTCATCATCTTCACACCATCTCCATGTCTCTAGCTTTGAAAATTCTCACCAAGTCTTTAGAACAAGGGTAAGGAAAATCTACACTAGGTCAAGTGTTTAGATATATATGGTGATGAAAGAAAAGCTTAATGTGGGCTCAAAATGGTTGACTAAGGGGGTCGCAACTCGTGCGCACATATGGGACACATAGCAATTTGGCAAAAGTGGTGGTAAAATCCTAAGTTCCTTTAATCATATCCAAAATCAGAGTATGTATTGACTATAAGCTTTGAAAATCAACATGAGCAAGTTCTAGCAATCTCTAGTTCATTAAAAACTATGACAAGCAATCATATGAGGCATGTTTAATTTTAAACAAAAATCCCTATGTATGTCGAAATTTCCTCTCTAAAATCATGGATTTTGGCTCAAAAACTCTCATAGGTTCAAATGATTTAAACTTATTCTAGCATGCGAATTCTGCACCAAGTTTTACTATCCATATCTACTACATGTTAATGCAATCAAAACATCTCTATTAACAAAAGAATTCCATAAATTAGTGACATGAAAGCCATGAACTCGAAATTGTCTCAGAAAAATATCATCATCGACGAGTTAAGGGCATCCTAAGACTCTGAAAAACACTAAAATACACTCAAAAACTACCTAAAATTTTGAAAAATAAAAACCCACGAAAATTAATTTTTTTTTAGGGCATCATCTTTGAGTGAACTCTTATCCGCCCAATTTTTACAATTTGTGACTCAAAAAAAAGTGTAAACCCCTCCCCTACACTTAAATCCTACATTGTCCTCAATGTAACAAAGTAAAAGCATAGAATCAAGCATGGAGAATGAATTCACCAAAAATAACTAACTAATTAACACACTAATTAATAAAGAGGAAGGGAAAAGAAAGCAAATCTGTATGTCGATCCTCCATTGGGTTGCCTCCCAACAAGCGCTTGTTTTTTAATGTCTTACAGCCTAGACATGATGCATCATTTATGCTCTTGGAACAGCCTGATCTTGAAGGTGCATCTCCTCCATTTGTTCTTTCCACTTTGCAGCTTAATGTTCTGACCTCCGTGTCTTTAAACTAGAATTCCGAACGATGTAGAGCTCAGAAATTCGTGATCTTTATATGACTGAAAACTAGACGTCTCGAGCTTTCCATTCATATAAAGAACTCGTGCTAACTCCAAACGAGCTGAAAGTTATGACTTTTCAAAGTTGACTGTTCTATTTTGGACAGAAGCTGCGAATTATGAAAACACTTGGAGCACGTTCCTCCTTCGTATCCTTCAAAACTCAACAATCATCAAATCCAATGCAAATGCATGATATGCATTAAATGTACGATGAATATGATGCAAGATGATGCAATTATGTAATGCATGAATGAATGAATGATATGCAAAAATTATATATACATAGCTAAGTTAGAATTGTTTCACACTTTGGAATCACAAGATTGAACATGTTCAAACAATTTTTGAAATTTTTAGCATACATGTCCCAAATTGAGTTCACCAAAAATTTACAAGGATTACAAGGCATTGATTTTTCGGTCTTTCCAAGGACGTGCGACCCGTGCGATAAAGTATGAATTCTCAATTGTTCAGCCTTGGTTCAATCGAAAAACATGGCCAGTTGGGGATAGAGATAACGTGAGAGGCAGGACTAATTTCGACAATACACCCCGAGGCTAACCGGGCCAATGGTATATACTCTATTGGTGTAAGTCTTTCTTAGATCCAGAACCTGTCACCAGTCATAACCCGTTTCTAGACACCAGTCCGACATTCAGCCAAACTTTCAAAAATTCACACTCCCTCATAGTTCTTGTAGACTCCGCCCTCAACCTTATGTGTAAAACATAAGGGGTTAAGGAGATAAACAAGAAAAAGAGGCACCATCTATTCCAAGGAGTGAGACCTAATTAATCAAGCATGTAATCAATGTAAATATAAGACTATCCTTTAACATGCTTAACAATTATTAGATATATATATACAAACACCGATTAATATTTACAAAAATTAAAATTTACACTAACATTTATTCACATGTATTTATTTACGAAAAATTAAGTCAATTAGGGCACATATACAAGGCATCGAAAATTTGTAAGTAAAATTAGCATATATACTTCGAAAATTCCTGAAAAAGAAAATGGTTAGTAATATGTACAAGTATAAATTTACATATATACACACAAAAATCACAAAAAATTAACAATCCCCGGCAACGGCGCCAAAAATTGATATGACCAAAATATGTATTTAAATTAAACACATAAATCAACCATAAACAATTTAAAACCCTATAGATGTAGTATAATATAAGCAAGTAGGGATCGTTCTAACCGGGGATTGAAGGGTGCATGCAATTCTTGTGTAGTAAAAATGGGGGTATAAAAGAGTTGTTTAATTACCTAATTTATTTACTAAAAACGTCTCAAACATAGCACATAATCCTAGGACTCTAACATGCATTGACTCATAGACAAGCAAACACATAGAAGACCTAAAAACACATACCATGTTTGAAACAAAAAGAAAACCTAATTAATTATATACAAGTGATCAACTTAATCCATAATCTAACTCATTTATTAACACATGCAAATAACAACACTACCGAAATCTCATAACCCTAAATTTCGATTAAACATGCATAATTCATATTTTGTGCTAGGCATCCCCTAAACACCATTGATCTAGACTAGGAATCCCCTAAATCAAAACCAAAGCATTAAGAACCAATTAACTTCATGCAAATTGAAATCTAGAATAAGGAACACATGGAAAAGTTATTGAAATTTACGTATGTAATAAAACCGAAATACAATCATCCAAAACACACAAACAAGTTTCATGAACAAAAAGAGACTACGGAGTAAAGAGGTCATTGTTACACTTTTATATCTTCGGAATCCCCTATGGATACTCAAGAGAACTAGACTTCTTTGGTGGATGACGTTCGGAATCCCCTATGCGTCGGTGGAAGAAGAGATGCGGCGGTTTGATGGCGTAGTCGGCTTCTTGAGGATGTCGGCTTAATTTGTGGGGAGGAGGAGAGTATTTGGCAGAGCATAGGCTATAGAATAAGTGATGATCTGTTTTGAGGCCGAGCCTCTTGTATTTATAGGCTCACAAGAATCATTCTCCTCCTAGAACAAGGTTTTCCTTCTATTTTCGGGCGGATCTGGCAGTCTGTAAAGATTTGCACTTTCCCGGAGTTGTAGATATCCAAAAATTATTATTTTGGTGTCGTTGGAAAGAAGACTCAAATATCTTTCCAACTATAGGTTAATCGTCTCTTAACTCCTCCTGGTTCGTTCCCAGTTGTCGTTCGAAGTTGCCTATCTGCACAGGCATATTCTGCTTTCCTTATTCTTCATGATTTCCTTCTTCTTTTGACTTTGGGAATCCTTTTCCTACCAAATCTTGATCTCCACGAAATTGGCTGATTGGATCTTCATATTTGGGTTATCTAAATGGTCTTCTAATTAATTGGACCCATTTTCATTTGTTCTTCTTCAAGATCCTTCCGGAAGCTTTCAAATCCTAGTCAACATAGGAAAAGTTTTCCTAGTCAACCAATGATTTCTTTTTCTCCTCATTTTTTCTCCTTTCTTCCTTGGAATTTCCGATCCATCTCTTTAGCCGAATTTGTTCCTTCCATTTTGCTAGCCTTTGAATGCTTATAGACTTCTTTACTCCGTCTCTTTTGGTCAACACCTGAAATTAACAAAATAAGTTAAAACTAATAAAACTAAGCAATTATCAAAGTAAAAATGTAGAGAAAATACATTAATTAGTACGCCTAAAATGCGTAGATCAGTAACTTACACATAAAATCATTCTATGCTGTTTTTGTGTTTATGGTTTGCTAAATGAACCATATATATATATATATATTGTATATAACAATCATGGGTTTCCCTCAAAATACACGTGAAACATTGTTCGTAAGGGCACTGTTCATGACGGGGTATTATGGTCTTTTGGTCGTCACACACTGTTTTGGATCGGATTTCTGATAGATATCCCCTCCACAGATCTCTCTCTCACAAAGGCAAATAAGCAAATTCCGAATCGGGTTGGTTTCTGGGCTGCTTCTTCGGTGGTCTTCTGCAAATTCCGAATCGGGTTGGTTTCTGGGCTGCTTCTTCGGTGGTCTTCTACCCTTTTTTAATGTATTCTCATGTTTGCAGTGATAAACTAAATGGTTTGGTTATTAAATGTTAATTAGTGTTATTGATTGATTTGATCAGATTTCGGTGTCGCCCTGTTGCCAATGAATTTCTTTTCTAATTGAAATTGTGTTGTTTTTGGATTTGTTGGATAAAGATTTTGTGGTTTTATCGCTTTAACTTCCTATTAGTTTTATTTCTTTGCCGAAATTGCTCATCAATTGCCAATCCCGTTTGAATTCAATATTGTCTCTTGCAAGGGGAAGATGGCCCATTTTCGTTGTCATTCCAAATTGGTCTTAGAATTGTATACACATCAAGTAGTTTGGCAGAGATGAATATGTAGATAGAAGTTTGGTGGAGCTACAGATGATCCATCACATTCTGGAACTTCATATACAAAGGTTAAAAAACTTCGAATTAAAATGATGGAGTGGATCTCATACATGAGTTTTTAACTGTCATTGGTGTTTCCTACTTTAGTTTTGCTTGAGTTAGACTTCTTCTAAACTTGCTTTACGGATCAGAGCTCCAAAATGAGACTGAAGTTTCTAACAAATTAGTGGCTTTGGAACTCAATTGTTGTGTTGCTCCACAAAAAATAAACCCACGGGTAGGCTTATACATCAATTTGTTTTTTCTCTCTCTCTATACAATCTGTGCCAAAAAGTGATTTCAGATTTGCCAGTGGAATGGGTTTTGTTTTCTCTCTAAATAATAGTGTTAATGAGTTTGATGTATATATTTTTTGGGAGTTTGAAATTTGGTAATTTGAAGTTGGATTTCAAAGGTGAAATGGGTTACTGAGAGTTACTGGAATTCTGGGTTATAGGTTTTGTGGAGAAGGCAAATGACTATTTCAATTGGCAAATGTTAAATGTAAATGTGTAATGAGATATCGAATGGTTTACAGGAGCAAGAGGCAGGGATTAATACAAACTCATAGTTTTTTAAGTGTTGATTGTGGGATTTGAGGCAGGCAGTAAGTAGACAACTTTGACAAGGACCAAGAGGCAAGGAGACTGTGTTATATACCGAGAGGTAAGTTCACTTTATTCAATGATTCTGCTTTCAGTTGGTATTGTTTTGTAGGAGATGAGAATTTAGATTAGTGTGAGATATTAGTCATCCTTGTATATAACAATCATGAGTTTCTCCCAAAATACACACAAAATACTATTCCTAAGGCACTGTTCATGACAGGGTATTTATGTCTTTTCATAAACACCAAGCCTTCCTCTGTTCCTATTCGATCTGCAACTTGAAAATTCCCAATCTGCCTCTTTCCCTTTTATCTTCTCCACTTCCTCTTCTCACCCGCTTTCGCCGCCGAGTCAGATCACAAGGTATACAACTAAACCCTAGCAACAACTCACTCCTAGATCTCTTTTCTTCTTATATTTCCCATCTAGATCTGTCATTTTTATCCTCCAATTTACATTCGTGATTGCTTTTTCTGTGGTCTTAGATCCTTACTTACTGTGTTTTATCACTTTATGTATACACATCTTGCATTTTATTATATCTTATGTTATCATGAACTCTGGATCTGATTGATTTGTCGAGCTAACTTATTGCTAATATGACCATCAATACTTTCGTTTGCTAATGTTGTTTTCGACGTTATTCGCTTCCGCATTTGAACAAACTAAGCTGCTGCATATTATTGATCTGTTGTATTTGATTGAATTATAAACACAAGATAGTTAGTGTAATGCAGCCGTCTTATCTTTGGTTTGTGATACATTGATTTCTTCTAAACTTGATTGTGGGGACTAAGCTATGACTATGGTGCCCCTTTCTCTTTCTGTGTCAAATATTCCACTACCCCATCAAACTAAAATTTCAATGGCTGGGGAAATTGTTCCTGGAATACTTCGTAACTTATTAGTAAAATTAATTTTCTTTGTGCTATGACTATGGTGCCCCTTTCTCTTTCTGTGTCAAATATTCCACTACCCCATCAAACTAAAATTTCAATGGCTGGGGAAATTGTTCCTGGAATACTTCGTAACTTATTAGTAAAATTAATTTTCTTTGTGTGTTATTTTCTGTGGTGGAGGTGAGTGAAGCTGACCACATTGATCATAGTACAAAAAGGTATGTGCAAGTCGGTATTAATAGAGGAACATGCGTGAAACAGTTAAAAGAAGATAAAGTTACAGAGAATCAAGCTATATTTTTGTTGACACACAGTCTGCTTGGTTTAGCCGTAATTTGTATTGGTTAGTTTTTTTAGGTAAGAAGGGTCATATAGAATGGCATGTACTGGAGATGGATTTTGTTTACTGTGTTCTTTTTGATTTATGGATTGTTGTTGTTTACTGTGCGATTGTAATTTATTTTTTTAATTTTTAATACTTTTTGTTTATTCTACAGGAATTGTAGGTTATATGCGAATTGTAGTCCGCTATTTTGTAGTGTTGTTGTTCCTCTGGCAATTGTTGTCGTGTTTTTCAGTTAGTCAACAACTCTCAGGTATATAGTTATGTGATTTATGATGTCTTGCATAGTGTATCAGTAAAAAGAAAAATGATTTTGACTACATGTTGGTTGGTTATCATGTAATAAATGATTTAAGCAATATTTTATCAATGTCTTTTGTTGTTTATGATTGTTACAAATGATTGTATTCTTAGTGAAATTGATTTTTATTACTTAAATTATCTTCTTAGGTATGGTGCGAAAAAGGAGTATTAACTATCAAAATCAAGGGTCAATTTTAGGAGCACTGTCAGACAAAGGACAATGTTTTTTTCAATCTCCAGAATCCTCAATATGCCATGAGACAAGAGTACCAGTGAATTACACAACAGCAATCGAGGAGAGTGACTGCCTGGGTTAGTAGTTCTTACTTTTAAATCAAATTAAGCATCATTTTGTCCTTATAAAATAAAACTATTTGCTGTCATTATCTTTACCAGTATAATGTTTCTTAATAACACAATTTAATGATAAGTTAAGGAATAATTTTGTTATCTGTCATTTTTGCAAGATCAGCCAGAGAAAAAAGACAACGCACGAGCAAAAGACGACTTTTTTTTGAGTCTAGAGAATCTTTTACAGGCGAGGAGAGTGGCGATGATGAAGATGATCACCAAATTGTGCCAGGTAGTGTGTACATAAAGTAGTTTATTAAGTATAGTAGGTGTTTTGACACTTGATTGTTTCATTCTCATTGTTCAAAATATTGATGCCTTTCTCTACTAGACCTAGGCTACAATCTGATTCATCGTTCCATATGGTTTATTAGGTTGTATGATCTTTTAGATGATTATTTGATTCAATCTAATCATGGTTCTTTTCTGTAAATCACAGGTCTCGATGGAACAATTTATGGGCAAGCATCGTATCAACGAAGCCATGCAGGTGAGAACAAACTTCAATATCAATTATCAATTAATAAAACTTCATTATCAATAATTAGTTATCTAATTTATATTTTTATGATGTAATCACAGGAGTCATTATGGATTATAATGACTCCGGTGATGATGCTTATACATGTGAGCACTGTGCTGCCCTTTTTTGGTTGGATGAAGCACTACAAAAGAAAAAAAAATAACCGATTGATTTATACTCATTGTTGTGAAAAAGGACAAGTCAAACTTCCGATATCATGTCCGACTCCATCTTTTCTTGATGAACTGTTAAATCCAATTAATGGTCGAAAAAGTGTGTTATTTCGTGAAAATATCAGAGTTTATAATTCCATGTTTGCTTTTACTTCTATGGGGGCTAAAATTGAATATCATATAAATAATGGAACACCTCCTTATGTATTTAAAACAAGTGGACAAGTACATCATTTAATGGGTTCAGTTTTACCTTCCGAAGGAGAAAATCCTAAATATGCTCAACTATATGTTTATGACACTCGGAATGAAATTTCAAATCGTATACGTGCTATTTATCCAAATAATGCAAACAACAATATTGATGCTAATATTGTTAAAGGATTAGTAGAATTGTTGGATGGGTGTAATGAATTAACCAAAACATATCGATCTGTCAGAGATGATTTTGAGAATCGTTCGTTTCCCAATTTTGATTTCACTATACTTGATCGTGAAAAAACCGATAGCAAGCAATACGAATTACCTTCTGCTTCTGAAATTGGTGGATTGATTGTGGGTGATATAGGTGAATTTAATTCCAATAGAGACATAATTATTCGATCAAACGATGGACCGCTGAAAAGAATATCTAAAATTCATCCAAAATTGATGTCATTACAATATCCGCTTCTTTTTCCATATGGAGAAGATGGATTTAAAATAAATATGAAATTAAAAAAATTGCGGAAAAAAGTGACAATAAAGATAGAAAATTGACAATGAACAAATTTGTATGTTACCAAATTCATGATAGAGAAAATCAATCGAGTACTTTGTTGAAAGGTGGAAGATTATTTCAACAGTATTTAGTCGATACATATGCAACGGTCGAAGAAAATCGATTAGAATATATAAGAAATCATCAACCAAAACTGAGGTGTGAAACATGGAATAATATATCTACATTTGTTTCAAATGGAATCATCCAAGGCTCAGTTATTGGAAAAAAAAGTTTTTCTTTCTGGTTCTCACACGGGTAGTCCAAGAAATATGATAAATAATTATCAAGATGCAATGGCAATTTGTAGAGAGTACGGTAATCCCGATTTGTTCATTACTTTCACTTGCAATATGAAGTGGCCAGAAATTTTGAGATATTTTGAAAAAAAATCTGGATACAAACCAGAAGATCGTCCTGATATTGTTTGTCGAATTTTTAAAATAAAAGTGGATGATATGATTGCTTATATTAAAACAGGGAAACCCTTTGGAGAAGTTGATGCTCACGTGTGTACAATTGAATTCCAAAAGCGAGGGTTGCCCCATGCTCATATATTATTTTGACTTAAACATAAATACAAATGTTATACAGCAAATGATATAGATTCCATAATATCAGCAGAATTACCCGATAAAAATGTTAACCCACAATTATTTGAAATAGTTAGTCAATTCATGATTCATGGTCCTTGCGGTCGACTTAATTCGAATTCTCCATGTATGCGAGACAAACAATGTACAAAACATTTTCCAAAACCATTTATTACAAACACGATTTTTCAGGCAATTAAGGCTCCTGAGTATAGACGTCGCGATGATGAATCACGTTTTGTAGTTAAAAAAGGAGTTCATGTTGGTAATAATTATGTTGTTCCTTACAATGCTAATTTGTTGATGAGATATAATTCTCATATAAATGTTGAATCGTGTTCTCAATCTATGAAATTAAATATCTATTCAAGTATATAAATAAAGGACCTGATAGAGTCCGCGTGTTAGTTCGTGACAATATAAATGATGAGATCCAAAATTATCTCAATTGTCGATATTTAACTCCTCATGAGTCCGTATGGCGTTTATTTGAATTTTTCATTCATTCTAAATTTCCTGCAGTTCAATATTTAAAAATTCATTTGCCCAAAGAACAAACTATTTGTTTTCATCAAACTAATTCTCTTGAAAATGTGTTAAATGATCCGAATATAGAAACTACTATGTTAACTGCTTGGTTTCAAGCAAACAAGACTTATAAGAAGGCAAAGAAATTAACATATACTCAATTTCCTACAAAATTTGTTTGGAATGATAATAAGAAATTATGGACCCCAAGGAAACAATATTGCGTACTCGGTAGAATAGCTCATGTGCCACCAATTGCAGGTGAATTGTATTATCTTAGAATACTTTTAAATATTCAAAAAGGATGTACCAATTTTGATTCAATAAAAACAGTTAATGGTGTAATATACTCTACATATCAAGAAGCATGTCGAGCCTTAGGATTGCTAGGTGATGATAAAGAATGGATAAAAGCATTGTTGGAATCTACTTTTACTGCCACTTCTTCTCAGATTCGTTACGATTATTTTATTTTGTAATGTCTCAGATCCTCGAGCTTTACTTGATACATATTGGATTAGCATGTCTGATGATATAGTACACAAAATGAAATTAAATTTTAATATGCCAAATCTTACCATACCTAATGATGAATTAAAAAATGTTGTTTTATGTGAACTCGAAAAATTGTTTAACATGTCGTCCAGTACTTTAAAAGATCATCAATTACCAATGCCAAAGACACAACATACACATCAACTTGATAATAGGCTCATTAGAGAAGAACTAGATTTTGATTGTGAGGTGTTAAAACAAAAACATTCCGACCTAATCACTAAACTAAATAGTAGTCAAAAAATGATATACAATGAGGTGATCAAAGCCGTCGAACAAAAGAACCCAAGATCATTCTTTGTTTATGGTAGCGGAGGCACAGGAAAAACTTTTTTATGGAATACTATAATTTTTAGATTGAGATCTGAAGGAAAAATTGTTTTGGCGGTTGCTTCATCAGGCATTGCTTCATTATTACTTCCGATAGGTAAAACAGCTCATTCACGTTTCAAAATAAAACCAATTATAGATAAAGATTCAAATTGTAATATAAATAAACAAACCAATCTTTCTAATTTAATTGAAAAGGCTTAATTAATCGTTTGGGGTGAAGCTCCCATGTGCAATAAATGGTGTATTGAATCAGTAGATAGAACATTGCGTGATATTTTGTCAAAAAAAGAAGAACCATTTGGAGGAAAGTCTATTCTATTCGGTAGAGATTTTAGACAGACGTTGCCAGTCATACAAGGTGATAGCAAAGAACAAGTCATTCAGGCATCATTTAATAATTCATATTTGTGGCCTACCATTACAGTGTTTCATTTAACTGAAAATATGAGATTGTCGACAGTTGGTTTAAGCAGTGTAGAAAAAAATGAAATTAAAGATTTTGCTGAATGGATACTACAAATAGGAGAAGGTCAATTAGAATCGAAATTTCCTACAGGTGATCCCGATGTAAGCTGAATTGATATACCAGAAGAATTACTTACTGATCCTACTATTCATCCTATAGAATCAATTTTTCAAGCAACATATCCCAATTTTTTAACCAAATATAGTGATACAAATTATTTAAGAGAACGTGTTATAGTGACTCCAAAAAATGTAATTGTACATGAAATAAATAATTATGCAGTTAAATTATTATCTAGTGATAATAAATCATATTTTAGTTCGGATTCAATTTCATACAATT
The DNA here is from genome assembly GCA_946800695.1 of Geum urbanum. Classification (NCBI taxonomy): domain Eukaryota; kingdom Viridiplantae; phylum Streptophyta; class Magnoliopsida; order Rosales; family Rosaceae; genus Geum; species Geum urbanum. The sequence goes on along the minus strand of OX327010.1, from coordinate 39,502,149 downwards.
CAGGTAATAGCGATAATATCAATATTTTATATCCCATGAAATTTTTGAATAAGCTCGAATTTAGCGGATTGCCTACGCATGAACTTATTCTGAAAGTTGGCATGCCTATTATGTTGTTAAGAAATTTAGATCAGATGCGTGGTTTGTGTAATGGTACGAGGTTGATTGTGACAAAATTGTTTGAAAGACTAATTGAAGCAAAAATACTTACGGGAAACAACATGGGAGAAAAGGTGTATATTCTAAGGATAGTATTATATGCAATGGAAACTAAATGGCCATTTACGTTTAAAAGACGTCAATTTCCTATCAGACCATGTTATGCAATGACGATAAATAAGAGTCAAGGCCAGTCATTGAACCAAGTAGGAATATATTTGTCTGAACCAGTTTTTACTCATGGACAATTATATGTAGCACTATCTAGAGTTACGTCAAAGAAATGTCTTAAATTTTTTATAAATAACGGTGACGACATCCCTAATAATTGTACGAAAAATATTGTCTATAAAGATGTGTTGCAAGATATATAATTGTAAATTTCTGATACATTACATATACATTTTCATTATACTCACCTACATTTTTTCAAAATCAATTTCGGCTATGTATACATACATTCACATTTCGTATAAATTGATTGCTAGAAAATTATTTGATTCACAATTTTGCTATGTATACATACATTCACAAATTTTTTTGTTAAATAATTGGATTTTGATGCTACAAAACTTACAAAATATTGAAGGTTGACTTTTGTGATTGAACTATTTGGATCATATTGATGACATCGTGGCCGACCATTTTGTTGGCACATCAATCACTTCTTTAGTGGTTCTGATCCTTCCCTAGAGATCATCACAAGGTGAGTTCCAACTTTCACTAAACAGTATCACCAGTACTCTCTCTCTCTCTCTCTCTCTCTCTCTCTCTCTCTCTCTCTCTCTCTCTCTCTCCCTGACCAACTCTCATTGCAAACTCAGACATAGACTTTCCCTCACTCTCATCACTGCCAACATCAAGCCTTTTCTTCTCCGATGACGTCGAAAGTGGAGAACAAACACAACATTCGAGGAGATCAAGCTTGCCAACCCCACCTTCGAGATGTACGGTCAGACTCTCCGATCTGATTTTGTTTGTGTTAGTTTGCTTTCTCTTGCATATAGTGGATTTGCGATGACAATTCTAATCTAATTTCATTGCAGCCTCCCCCAGTCTCGCGAATTCTTATTCGACGATCCTCACACTTCTGAGATCAACTATGTGTCGACTTCTATCTTCCTGTAGATCCTAGCGACTTCCGCGTGATGGTCTTCGTTGTGTCGGTTATTTCATAGAGGGAATGGTATGGGTTCTATTTCTCTGCCTCACTCTTTTGCTTTACACATTTGGGTTCAATTTGTTTTATAGGGTAAAGTTTGGGTTCTGATTAGTACACGGACAATTTAGCTAGGTTTGGGGTCCTCTTTCCTATCTATATGAATAAGTTGTTTGGATTTTTCCTTGAGAATTGATACTTCTTTTAATTTGGCTCATTACTAGAGCATACTACTTTTGATTTTTCTATTGTTTATGCGTTTGGTTTGTTGATTATGAAACCTCCTTCATTATTATTGGCAGAGTACATGCCCAGTAGAAGGAAGTCTCCATGATAATTTGCAGAAGAGTCGTAATGTCTTCAAGTTTCACGAATTGCTCAGGTATGCAATTGATGTATGCAAAGGAATAAAGTGTTTGCATTATAATGACATAATAGAGTAATTCAATTGCGGATTTCATAAGGCTCAAGAAGTGTGTCGATGGTTGAGTTGAGGAGCTGCAGACTATTGTCGTCAGCTATGAGAAGAAGTTTTCATGGTTGTTTTGAAGGCTTTTCTTCAGATGTTGAATTTGTGTGTATGTTTTGGGTTTGCGAAATTTGAGTTTGATGTGTTAGTTGATGGGTTTTAAATTTTTCTTATGGTGGGATTGAAATGGCAACAAGGAAGACTTTTCAAACACAAGATCATAGATTGAAGACGATAACCATTAGGTGCTGGCAGTAGACATTATACGAACTCTCATGTTTTCTTTTTCTTTTAAGTAATCTTTGTTTTATCTACTAAACCTATTGCTGCTCTCTTTACTATATGAAAATTGATTGTATTACACTACTTCGAAAAAGTGAAGGTCCCAAGCTGTATGAAAGATAAATTAGAGCCTAATAGTTAGTTTCAGTACTGCATTAAAATGGTTATTGACATAGATTTCTGTTCTGCAGGGTTTGGCATAGAAATTTAGCAATGTCGGTGTTTTCCCACATGTTGTCTCCTATGATACATTACGTAAGTCTGTATATATACTTTTCTTTTACTTGCTCTAACAAATTTAAATGAAGTTCATGTAATAGAACCAATTGCTTATGTTGGCAAATAAAGTTGAAGTCTCGGTTCTTATTAAGCTTATTATGATGTTTTCTACTTATCTATCATTTTGACAGTGATTTTGGGAAGCAACCTATCTAATAACCCGATTATTCAGGATTAAATGAATATCTCATTCATTCCCTCAAGAATACTCTAAAGAATGAAAAGAGCATTGGCACTTGGCACTAATGATTTAAGATGACTCTTCTTCATTTTGGACACCCCAAATCAGACTCTACTTCATAGCGTATTTTTTTGGGTGAATCATACCTGTTATTTACCAACTTAGTTGTTTTTTTAGGTGAATCATACATGTTATTGACCAACTTTGATATTCTAGATAACAGACTAATGACAGCCTAGCTTATAATTTATCTTTTATTTATTTTCTAATTTGTCACTCATGTATATGTTTTGTGTTGTAAAGTATAATCAAACTTCTATGATTTGTATAAATGAGAACTTCAACTCCTGTCTTTTGTAAATTGTAACTACCATCTTAGATAGTACTTGATTTGTAAATTGATTTCTTTTCAGCTAGCTATAATGGTCAAATCAATGAATGTGAACTTGGATGCTTCTAAAATTTTCAACGAGTGTCACTTTGGCTGTATTTTATTTTTCTTTATAAAATTGCTTTAATACATTACTCTGTGAAAAAAATTTGATTTTACATTACTTTGTTTAAATCAATCATTGTGTTTTCTTTGAAATTCTCATTTGTACAAGACCGCTCATCGGCATATCTCTTCAATGCAGTTTCGATCCCTTGCATTCGTATTGTAAACATATCATTACTTTCTATATATGCACAGATCTCTTCTACCTTCTTTTATCTCATCTATTGTCTGCATTGATGTACTATTACTCATCGAAACAATAGTGGTAACACCGCCCCAACGGGGCGGGCGTCCACCTAGTATATAACAAAAGTGGGTAGTAAGGTTTACTGTTCATAAGGTACTATTCAAAGGGGGCGTTTTGGTATTTTCCCATCTAATTTTAACAGTTTTACTTTTTTATTTTTATTTTTATTTTTACTTTTACTTTTACTTTTTAACAATTTTTACGGTTCTAAAATTTATAATTTTACCTTTTACAGTTTTACCTTTTTACTTTAACTTTTTATCATTTTTTTTATAATTTTTTGTTTTACTTTTTAATTTTTTACTATCCCTTTTTACCAATTTTTTTTACAATTTTATATTTTACTTTTTGACTTTTATAGTTTAATTTTTTACTTTAATTTTTTACCAAACCTTTTTACAATTTTGTGTATTACATTTGAACTTTATTTTTTAACAATTCTAATTTTTACTTTTATTTTTTGACATTCACAAGTCATTTTCACAGTATTATTTTTTAACAGTATAATTTTTATTTTTTACTTACATTTTACAATAAAAAAACTTTATATAGATTTTGTTTAATTCACCGCATTAACATGCTGAGAATTAGAAAAGTATTTACATGCTGGGGATAAACTATAATCTAAATTTAAGAGAAGTCATCATCACGTGCATATGAACTACAATTTAAAATAAAAATTTATCTTATGTAATTAAATCAAGATCGTCATGTTGATAACTATAATCTCTGATGTTCCATACTTAAGAAAATTATACTTCTTTGAACTTTGGTAAATACATGGGTTCATTATACAAAGCCAGTGGCAGAGCCAGGATTTAACTTGGGGGAGACCAAAAAAGAGATTTTAAAAAAAAAAAAACGAGATAGTTTTTGTAAAATATGTTGTTTGTAGTTATGATAATTGTCTATTTGTTTAATGTTGAATTAGTACAATGTACAGTTCTCATGGTTATGTAGATTTCACGTTTAGGAAATGAGAGTGGAGTCAGAGTTACCAAGATTGAGAGTGTTGTTTAGTTTTGGACTGGAGGTAGTGATTTTTGTGGCTATGCAAGAGTTATGATTGGGAGTTCAATAATTTATAAGAGAAGTCTATTTTAAGCTTATGGGGATTTAGACATGGTTGATAATTTTGAATAGCCATATGTGTGGTTGTGTGCTTCCCATCATTTTGTTGGCTGCCCAATTTGGCTTAAGGCCTTTGAAGCTCAATTTGGCTGCCTTTGAAGCTGAAAGCATCTATTTCAATAATATACTAGACGTGTCTTTTAGTTTAGTATTGTGGGAAACTTTCACCGATTCTGACTGGTTGTTTCAATTGCACTGGAAAGTACGTCTATATTTTAAATATAAGAGTGCTTATGTTTAGTTACTATTGATCCTGCATTGCTTATGTTTAGTTAATTGAATCCACTTTGATTCATTGAATCCTAGAGACTTATGGTATATTGAATATAGTTAAGGCCAGCTTTGAATTTTACTTACCTTTGATATTTTTCCCATCTTTTGTGCGGAATTTTTTTCGTTGCGAACATAGTTGTGTACGTTGGTTTGAGATTCTTATAGCCGAAAAAGGTACTCATGATTAGCCATGTTTTGTCATTCAGTTTTGTCTGTGAGAAATGTGTCGAGTACCTTGACTTTTTTTATAAATTTGGTCCATGATTTTCTACTCCATTTGATAGGTTTTGTACTCCATTAGATAGGTTACTGGTACTTAATTCAGTTTGAGATTGATTGCATATTTGAAGTTGATTTGTATGCGTATAAATTATTTATGGGATATGTGTGCTGGTAAGATTTGTTTGAGTCGTTCTATCTGTACATTGTTTGTTCATCGTTAGTTCTCTTTTACTTTCTAAAACTTATTTAATTGGCTATGCACTGTAATATGCAATTTAGTTCTACATATCTTGGTTTAGCTTTGCATCATATGGTGTTACATGCGTATGTAGTTGCTGGCATTTACGTATATGATTTTCAGGGTTTTTGGAATAGGTTCATGTGAGTTCATTTTCTAGGTTTGATGTATATGTGGAACTGTGGGATTTCAATATTGAGAAAGTTTAATTATTAGGACAAGTGCTACAAGTATTTGATGAAGAAGGAAGATGCTGAAGATAGTTAATTTTGTTCTGCTCATGGTCAACACGAGCCAAAAAGAAGGTAATCTATATCATTTCGACTACATAATTATGTTTTCATTTGCTCCATTTCAATTTGAATGTTGATCACTCTTAGTCCTTGATGCACACATGCAATTATATCATGCAGCTACAAAGTTTACATGGTTATTGAAGATGATCATGACCAAGCTCATAGGAAATGCAGCAGAAGAGTTATTCGGAGCAACCTACAAGAAGTTGTTGCAGAAGACATTTTATCCCAGTTGCAAGGAAGCATGGCAAAAAAGTCATTTGAAATAGAAGTGAAAAAGAAGACCAGGAGGTATGAACATATTTGTCAAATAGATTGTTGTGGTGGATTACAATGATTGTATTTATAATCTGAGTAACAGTTTCGTTTATGTGTTCATGGGCGAAGATGTTGACAGTTCGGTGGCAAAAAAAGTGGCAGGAAAACAGCAGGTACATATGTCAATACTTTTTTGTACTTGCAGTGTTTTCATTTTCTCTTCATCAATCATCTTTTGTTTTCTTATTTCATCTGTTACATATACAAGTGGATGTGTGAACAAATAGAGTGAAAATGAGAAGTTGTCTTTTGTTGAAGAAGAGTGTATATTTTGTTGAATTTTTATATACACTTGCGACTTCTAAGTTATTATTAGTACTTTTGCTAAGTATCTGTTAGTAATAGTTAAAAATATATTCCTTTGAATCTTATTTAGGTAATCGTTAGTACTTTTCATATTGTCAATATGTAATCAGAAAATCTCGAATAAGTTAATGTTGTGATCAAGAGTCATTTCTTGATCTGGAGGTTGGCTGCTATGTGTATTCTGATATGTAAAGAAACTCTGATGTGTAGTTCATCTGTGATGTGAACCCATGTAGCTATATTCTGATGTTAACTCCTGGATGATGGAATCTGCTGTTAATATTTGGTTCTTTCCAAATTATACTCTTTCATGTGTGCATTGTTGTTTAACTATCCATATTTGATGCAATTCATTATTGTTGGTTTGTTTTACTAACGAAGAAATGGCTACATATAACATCAATCTATTAGCTTTGTATTTGTGGCTTAATATAATACTGTTTTCTGATGGAATATCATCCAAGTCCAATAACTTTTCTCTTTTTTTGTCATTCTTCATTTTGAGGTAAACAAAGTTTACATACAAATAGTTCATTACAATGTCATAAACTGTTCCTCCCGTCTTCATATTCTCCTTTCCATTTCTACCATACAAACTATGGAGAGTGACACAATAGTAACTCAAAGTCCATTGAAGGTACAAATTTGTAGACTTTGGGAAGATTTGTCAAACTACAATGAAGTTGGGCTTCGATGCTTTAATTCGTCGTCGTTGACAAAGAGGTAAAATGTCGACCATACTTCTCAATTATAAGCCAACAAATTTATGATCCAAAATAAGTATCCCTCCCTACATTTCTGTCCATAAAAAAAAGAGCCCAAAATATTAGAATTACCGGATTAACATCCATCTCCTGACAACTTAGTTTGTGATCTACAAAAGTAGAAAATCTATGTATAACACACACATTTTAGTCAAACTGCGCTTCAAATTTAACAGACAACCCGCGCCTCGGCGCGGGGACCCACCTAGTATATATATAGTCATAGGTTGCAAGTCAGGGAGTGAAAATCAGAATTTAAGCCCAAGTATACTAACTAGGTCATTATCACTCAGACTGTTGTTGCTTGTACATACTGTCATCTAGGCTTGTGTTAGGCAGGTGCCTCCATTTCGGTTTTCCAATAGCTCATCGTTTGTGTAGGGATAAGGCACAGAAGAAAGAGACCCTGATTGAGCTATATATATATGTGTGTGTGTTTGTCTCCAACTCATAATAAGTTAATAACTCCCTCATTTTCTTTTCAAGTGTTTGGTCCAAGTTTGCATCACATTCATCGTACTCCTTGGTCCTGCGCCGCAGTGAAAGTAAGAAACTTTAGAACCTTGTTTGCAGTAGAAACAGAAGCACATTACTCCAACAAGAAGACAAAAACACAAACAGGAAGACAGACACTAGAGTCCATGTCTTCTTCTTCACCACCATCGATTCAAAAACAAAAAACAGAAAACCTCTTTAGTTTTTTTTACATGAAAAATCTCCGCAGCAAATCCAAGAAACCCATTACTGGAGCTCACTTTGGAAACAACCATAGCCAACAGACCATGGCAGAGAGCAGTAGTAATAGCAACAATGGCTCTCCATTGACCCAAATATACCAAGACCATCTATTCACAATCTTGCTACTCCTCCCTGTGGATTCAATTCTCAGCTTTGCCATGACTTGCAAGAAGTTTAGAGCTTTGACAGCTTCTGATACTCTGTGGGAGTACATATGCCAGAGGGACTGGGGGCCCAAGTCAGTTGAGGTCCTCAAGGCTTCAAATTCTCACAGACAGTTGCCTTGGATGAGGATTTACAAGCAGGTTTCTGGGTTTGACTCTGTGTATTGCCATAGATTGTGTGCTGATCCAGATGGGGAGTTGGTGTTTCCAACTCCAAGGGCATCTCATTCACTCAACTTTGTGTCTGATTGCTTGGTCTTGTTTGGTGGAGGTTGTGAGGGAGGTCAGTCACTTAACCTTATTGGACAATGCCCATTACTATTAAATTTCATGTATGGATTGTTCATGATCTTGGTTTTGATGGTTGGTTTATACTGATTATAGATGTCTTCATTGGTTCATGTTGGTTTGGGTTGCTAGTATTGTATTTTACTCTCTGGCTTTGCTGAAAGTTGGTTCCTTAATATCAATCCATGTCTTGCGTAGTGAAGTTACTGGGATGTTTTGTGTTGGGATTTAGTAGATGAAGCATTGTGCTTCTGGAATATATGTTTTCAGAATACTAACAAAAGCCAACTCCTATTTTGCTTGATTTGATTGAACTTCAGTTTTTTATTTCGTTTCCTGTCTGAGTTCTCTCTTGTGTTTTAGTAGTTGAGCACCATGCTATTGGTAGCATTCTTAAACCCTTGGGGGCGGAATTCGACTTCCTAGGTCATATTAGAGAATATTTAGGAAAAATATCTAAAGAATGCTCCAAGCCTCAATGCTTCGAAAGAATTAAATTTCCATGAAGGAAGGGATGTGAGATGAGTAGAAACTTCACTCCCAGGTAGCTGGCTGCTCAGTAGCTAGAACCATTTATCCTCAAAATGATTCATCTGACAGATCAAAGTCATACCAGCTTGTGGATAACATAGTTTCAGCTATATGGCACTGTACTATAGTTAGTATACTATGCTTAAATAGGGAATGGAGTCTTGCTGGTTTTCCATGCCCCCTCTTGTTCCGCGCTCATCCACCGGCTCTCGGAGGCATGCTGGGTTATCTTTAGAAGACTATTGGGGGTTTCACTTGACATTTAAACTTAGGCACTCATAGAAAATGTAACATACTAATCTGTAATCTTTAATATGACCCTTAACAGGCCAAGTAAAAATGCCTTATATCATCTTTAGTAGTTACTCATTCCAATTGGAGACTAGACCAGTATGGAAGTATGTATGGTTGAGGATTTCTTTCTTAGTTTTGTGACTTTGTGCATATCACTAGTGAACATTAGTATAGAGTTAAAAAGTGAACACCTTCTATGTCAGTCAAGCCTCAAGAAGGCACTGACAGTAGATAAACATAGATAGCTTCCATTCACTTCAGTTGCTTTGTTATGTGGCACACAGACTGTTTTAGAACCCTGTGTTCTTCTACTTGTAGTCTCAAATCAATCCTTGTTCATACACCTATGTTCTTTTCTTCAGCATACGAATAGAGTAATAGTACTAGTCTAAAGTAGTCGTGGATAAATGCAATACAGTTTTATGCTTCAATATTTGAAACTGGAGTCATATTGGGACAAGCCAGTGACTCTTAGAAGTAGTTATCTAGTTCTGTGCTTCTGTTATCTGATGCAATGATAGAGAACTAACCATTGACAAATTTATTGTCTTCTCAGTTTTTCGTAGTAGAAACAGGCTGTGTTTTCTTTGTTCTGTACTTTATTTTGATATTCCATATCTTGCTGTAATCAGGACGCCATCTAGACGACACATGGGTGGCATACATGGGTAACGATTTCCAGAGATTACTGAACTGGCAGAAAATCAGTTCAGGCATTCCAAGCGGAAGATTTGGGCATACGTGTGCAGTCATTGATGATTTTCTCATTCTATTCGGAGGAATAAATGACAATGGAAGCCGTCAAAACGACACATGGGTGGGGCAAGTAGCATACCATGAGACCCTCGGTATCACATTGTCCTGGAGGCTGCTTCTTGTTGGGGACAGTGCACCTCCCCAACGAGGGGCTCATGCCGCTTGCTGCATTGAGGGTAAGAAAATGGTTATACATGGAGGAATTGGGCGATTTGGTGTGAGATTGAGTGACACATGGGTTTTAGAACTTTCAGAAAACTCTCAGTTTGGTACTTGGTATCAAATCATTACTCAGCCATCTCCCCCAGCTCGATCAGGTCACACATTGACTTGCGTTGGGGGAACCAGAACAGTTTTGTTTGGAGGAAGAGGATTGGGATATGATGTGCTTCATGATCTCTGGCTCTTGGATATTTGTGAAGGCCATCGGCAGTGGATACAAGTACTATACGAGTTACAGAATATTCCTGGAGGAGTTTCCCTTCCACGGGTTGGTCACTCGGCTACACTCACCTTAGGAGGTCGTTTGCTGATATTTGGAGGGGAGGATTCTTGTAGACACCGAAAGAATGACTTCTGGGTTTTAGACATTAGTGCAGTTCCCTCTATCACAGTGCAGACCACTGAGTTGAACTCCATGCAGTTATTTGCAAAAATGTGGAAAAAATTGAAGGCAAAGGGTCACAGTCTCAACTGTCGGTCATTTCATCGTTCGTGTGCAGATCCGTCTGGCCGTTGCCTGTTTATGTTTGGTGGAATGGTGGATGGATTACTTCAAGCTGCTGACCCAACTGGGCTGAGGTTTGATGGAGAGCTTCTTCTTGTGGAGCTTGTGCTTCAGCTATGAGGAGGGATGATCGAACCCGATGACAGTAAGGGAAAGTTTTAAATGGATGTCTCTTGTTTTACTCTTCAATTGTCTTGTACATAGTAAGCCATCAATTAACCAATCTCCGTAGCTCTTTTGAATTAGAATTACAGTTAAACTTTTATAAATTAATAATAAAATTTATTATTTTAATGAGATATTAAATAATCAATAAATTAATAATTAATTAATTAATAACTTATTAATTTATAAAATTATTATTGTTATACGTACCTTGTGTAATATACATCATTTTTTAATTTATTGTGTATACATTATTAAATGTGCTATGAGAAAACAGCACTAGAAATTCTTACCATTTATAAGAAAAGTCCAAGATGAGATTTAAGATGACATTAATTGCAAGAAGCACAAGTAGTAATTAAGTCACTCTTCATGAAATTATCATAAATTTATAATTAATTATATATATAAAGACATTATTAATTTATATATTGCTCAGAGTCATATGAATTTTTGAATTTATATTATTTTATAAATTTAGCGAAATATTAATTTAACACGTTATCCCAAAGTCGGGACCGACAAAAAATATTATTTTAGCGAAGTTATTAATTAATCGAGTATTAAATTATCGAAGTTCTATTGTATTAGAATTCAGAAACGAAAAGTTGTGCAACTATCTGACTATTGGAAAGCAACTCGATCAGTTCTAATTTCGTTTGCAATTTAGATTTAACATTGATGATGATGGTATTTTATGACCAGGATGAGTTTTTTTTTACAGGTAAAGAGAGACTTTTTATTACAGTAATCAAGTAGTACAACTTATAGCCACAATGGCTTCAAGGTTTTGGGGTATAACTCCAAACCAAACTACATTACAAGAATGAGTAAAGAAAATTTTAGCTAGATTATGAGCTAGAATGTTAGCCTCGCGGTAGACATGGCTGACATAACTGCCTAGCTCGTAGAGAAGATAATGACTCACATATATCATCATGAACAGGGGCGGACCCAGCCCAAGGGCAGGATGGGCTGCAGCCCACCCCATTTTTTTGACAATTAAAAAAAATAATTTGACCACTGACTAGGTCTCTCTCTCTCTCTCTCGGGACCTCTCTCTCTCTCGGGACCTCTCTCTCTCTCGCTCATTTCGGTACCCTGGAGTTTAGACTAAAAATATTCTCATCCTCTTCTTCTCTTGGCTTCTTGTTCTCTCCATCTTCGGCTGCCCTCCTGGGATGGCTTGGACCATAGTCAATCTCACTCATTTCATCGTATGTCTCTCTTAATACTATGTCTCTCACTCATTTCATTCATTCGCAAATGCTCAATTGGGTTCTCAGTTTCCTTTAGTTTTGTTGAGCCCGTGTTTGATTTTTTAGTAGTTTGGTCTGGATTGATGACAGGACTTGCTTCTCGTTTTTATGTTATGTTTTCTGTAGTGGGTTTTTGAGCTGCTGAATAATTTGGTACTCTAGCTTGATAACATGGTGGAATACGGTATATGGATATAGGTTGAGTCAAACTTAGTTCTATTACTGATCTGAATTTAAGGAATGAGAATAAACTGTTATTACTAAGATGTGTTGTGAGACTCTGTTAGGTGTTTTGTTTTGTTAAGTATAAAGGCCATGTAAAGATTCCGACTTTACTTATCTTAGGTTATTCGTGTATTTGTCAAGTCTGATTGTTTTTGGTTGGGGATCTTCTCGCAACCTGATTCTGTTTGTTTCTTTGCCATTACTCATTCTGCATCTTTTCTGGGACTTGGGAATATGGGAATAGTCGGTATGAATGGATACTAGGTGCTTACTCTTTGATTTGAGGTCTAGTGTTTACTGCTGTTCTGATGTCAATGCATATACATGTTTTAATATAAACTTTTCATTTGTTATTAATCCCCCATATATCAATACAAGCTAGTCAGGCATGAAGTTTCCATCACCAGCTCCCAACCATATATACGTGCATATATGAACAAGAAGTACTTAATCATCACCCTAAATACACCTAATGTGTGTTATTTTGCTCATACAGTCATTTTGTAGTACATATACAAAATTTAATCATCACCCTAAATTCCCTTATATAATCCTCTGTCATACGTCACATAATTTCAGACTGTGTTCTTGTTGTCTTTTATAACCCAAAGGTCGGAGATTCACGGAGTTTGATTTTATGCTCCCTCCGATGTATGTTTTTCTTATATATAATAATAAAGGCGTGAGGATGAGCCTCCCAATGGGTTACAAACCTCAAAAAAAAAATTTGCGCGTTGCACAATAAATTACAGCCCACCCAAGATTGAAATGCTGGATCCGCCCCTGATCATGAACACACCCTAACTCCATTAGGCATTCATGCTTCCTGTTGATAGCCGAAGCCAATGTAAGGCAATCAGATTCAAAACTAATATTCTCGAACCCCCTGTTGTGTGCAAATAAACATGCTTCCCGTAATGCAAGTGCCTCCATTATGTCTGGATGTGAAACATGGGATATACAGCAAAGGAGGCCTCCCAGGACCACACCATTCTCGTTACAGACTACCACACTTGTACTACCACTTAGGGAAGAAGCATCAAAAGAACCATTAACATTTACCTTAAGGTAGCCTTGGAGCGGGGGAAGCCAGTTGCGAGGTAGTCTTGGAAGCTTGGCTTGCTGCTTCTTTTTATAAACTTTGGGGATGGCACCGTACAACCCTTTGATACTGAAACTAATCTGGATAGGAGTCTTGGCCTTATCAGCCTAGAGCCTTGTGTTTCTCTCCTTCCAAACGAACCAGGAGATTGTAAGGAAGAGAGTGAGATCATTCTAACTTAGGGACTTACAACATAGGAATATCCATTCACAAAGAGCCATACCTGCTCTTTGAGGAAGTTTCCTAGTAAGGTTAGGAAACTGGTCCAGGATCGCCTTTGTGAAAGTACAGGTGCAAGTGACAAGCAAATCATCCTCATACTCACCATAGCAAAGGAGACATCCATTATTCACCGGGACGTGACGCTGTAGGAGGTTTGACACGGTGGACAAAATGCCACGGCATGCTCTTGAAAGATGGAGGCGCATCTTCCTTGGAGCTGGGGCATTCCAAAGGGTTTTCCAAGTGTTAAAATTGGTGGATGGGGAACTACTTGAGGCAGCCACAGTATCCCCCACAACTATATCGTAAGCAGACCGGGTTGTAAACACGCCTCTCCGATCATAGTGCCAAGTCCAACGGTCAGCTACATCATGAGAACTTAATGGAATACTCATAATTAGGTCTCCGTCCTCCAAATTGAACAATTCTGTGAGCCGAGATGTGTCAAAAACCCTAGATGTAGTAATAAGATCCGAAACTAGGGCACCCTTAGGAGCTCTACACTGAAATGGTTTAAAGGTAAAAGGTCTTGGAAGAAAGGGATCAGTATGAATACATACTGAGGTGCCATTCCCAATTTGACGTCGTAACCCTTTTTATAGGACAGTCCTGACCTAACTAATGGCTCTGCAGCATAGTGACATGGGTCTCCACCTCCAGAAAGTTTAAAGAAGAGTAGTATCTTGCCTTATACAACTTAGCAATGAGTGAATCTGGATATTAAAGAAGTCTCCAACCTTGCTTGGCTATGAGAGCAAGGTTATGTGCTTGAAGATCTCTGAAACCCATACCACCAGCCTCTTTAAGTAAGCATAGATTTTTCCAACCCAACCAATGTATTTTTCGGTTGTCAGGTTGACTACCCCACCAAAATCTAGTACACATCTGATGGAGCGTATTACATAGTGATTGAGGAAGCAGGAAGCAGTTCATAGATTGGTAGGGATTGTGCCACTACTCTGATCAAAAGATGTCTTTCCCTCCTCCGTTAAGCATTTTGTCTTGCCACCCTTCAAGTTTTTTACTTAGCTTTTCTCTAATATAAGAGAATGTCTCTACCTTGTCCTTCCCTACATAAGTAGGTAACCCAAGGTATTTCTCATGTTTACTCTCAACTGAAACTCCAAGAAGCTGGAAAGTCCTCGTTTCAAATCATCCGAAACTTTCTTACTGAAGACAATGCTGCTCTTCTCATAATTAATGAGTTGACCTGAAACCAACTCATACTCATTCAGAACTTCACGGATGGTGATACACTCCTTGGTAGTGGCCCTCCCAAAAAGTAAACTATCATCAGCAAAAAGTAGATTCTGTATAGTAGGAGCTCCATCACAAACCATGATCCCTTGTAAGACCCCGCTCGCGGCCTTGCGCTCTAGCAACGCAATAAACACTTCAGTACATAAGAGAAATATATAAAGAGAGAGAGGATCACCTTGTCTGAGACCTCGAGAAGGTAGGAGATGTCCCTTAGTGTGTCCATTGATCAAGAAGGAATACTTCACAGTTGAGACACACTGCATAACAATATGGACCCACTGTGCTGCAAAACCTAACCGGAGTAGAACTACCTCAAGAAAGTTTCATTCCATTCAATCATAGGCCTTACTCATATCAAGTTTCAGTGAAAAGACTCCCTCAGTACTTGACTAGAAATTGTGCATGTAGTGTGATAATAAGCGACCCGGAATAAAGGCCCTTTGAAACGGTGAGATCAAGGAGTCCAAGACCCTTTTCAACCTGTTTGCAATAGCTTTAGAACAAATCTTGTATAGGACATTACAGAGAGCAATAGGTCTAAGGTCAGCAACCTTTGTAGGTTTCTCCACCTTAGGTATAAGGCATATATGTGTAAAATTCAACACCCCGATAACTGACCTGAATGTAGAAAATTCTGTGTAGCAGCCACAACATCTGGGCCAACAGTGAACCAATACTTTTGATAGAAATAAGGAGACATACCGTCCGGACCAGGCGCTTTGTTGGGATGCATCCGCCATAAGGCCGCCTTAATTTCTTCAGGAGTGTAGGGGGCACAAAGCATTGTATTGGTCTCGGTTGATACCTTGGGATGAAGGAGATCAATGGCCTCCTGCCTTCTTGCAAAGTCAGTAGGAATAGACCGAAACATTGATTCAAAATACCCTGTGACTACCTTCTTCATGCCTTCCAAAGACTAATGAAAGACCCCTGGATTGCCATACAAGCCTAGGAGCTGGTTTTTGAGCCTCCTATTAGAAGCTTTCCTGTGTAGGAATTTTCTATTTTCCTCCCCGTTAGTTAACCAATGGGCCTTCGCCCTCTACTCCCAGTATAGGTGTTCCGCGGTGAGTAAAGCATCCAGTTTTTCATGAAGCATGCTATTCTCCTACTGTGTTTCCAGTGACATTGGAGCTTCAAGTAATACTGCAAGTCTGTTTCTTATCAAAACGATCTCACGCTGCCTATTACCGAATGTACTGCGCTTCCAGGATATCAATGCTAAGTGTGTGAACTTAATCTTCTCAACGGTGCAGTATGTTGGTGTGCCTGAGACCGGAGTAGCCCAACTTCCTTGAATGGTTGGTAAACAGCCACTATCCTCGGCCCGTAAGGTTTCAAACCTAAACCTTCTCGGTTTTCTGATCTGACTAGGAATGTTATACGATATTGCATGGAGGAGTATGGGGATGTGGTCTCCATGGATTGGTTGAAGGTGCTCCAACCAAGAAACTCCGAATATATTAGAGCATGTCGGCGTAGCCACCGCTCTATCCAGACGGCCCCGACGTAGCCTAAGTCAACAAGATCCGCATAGTTCAATGCATCCCTAAACCCCAGCGAACTTCACCGCCGTCTTGCTCCGAAGCAAGGAACAACTCGTTTAGGTCTCCGAGTAGTACACAAGGAAGTGCACAAGCATTACTGAGGTCTCGAATTAGGTTTCTTGTGCGGTACCGTTCCGCCCTAACCGGGTGACTGTAAAACCATATTAAACGCCAACGCACCCCTTAATGCTCCGTACTTGGAATCTCTAAATCAATATAATGAGAAGATTTGTCCCTAAATTTGACCTTCAGATCATCCCCCCAAAACATAGCAAGGCCACCGGAATTTCCTTCCAATGCTGGAAACCGCCTCACAGTTGAGGTAACCAATCTCAAGACGGATGGAGTTCATGAGTACCATGTCATCAATCTTCGTCTCACTGAGGAAGACGAAATTTGGTTTCTTCTGGCAAAGAATCGTAAGCAGTGCTTGACCAGCTGCATCGTCGGCAATTCCAGGCTAGTATCTCCATGAGGGATGCTGCTGCACGATCCGGCCAAAACCCTAGGTGAGTAGGCGGCGCGCTCTCCAAGTCAGTATATCTTTAAGATGAGTATTACACAATTCCGTGTCGTGTTAGTTATGACCAGGATGAGTTAAACATATATGAACCATCAAGAGTCTAAAATATCTTTTTGATATACAATTACAGAATTACTGATTACAGAACCACTACTGTATAGTTAATAACAATTTAGATCACACTACGTGATTTCCCATTCTCTTCCTATAGTAGGGTGAAGTATTTCTACGCCAAACGGATGGTACAAATGTAATAGTAGTTACAGAAACTACATTTGAATTAGAATTAGAATTTGCTATGATATACAAATGGTTAGATTGGCAGGTATGCCACCCTGTAGTCAACACAAACCAATCACTAGCTCAGGTTTAACATTGCTCTCCACAACTCTCCGATCACCTTCTTTGGTGCTGGATCCTCTGGTCCTTTGTCCCGCTGTCCAGATGTGAAGTACAACCACCCCTCCCAGAAACCAACTAGAGTGGTTTTAACTCGAAATGGCAGTTTACCAATGACAAACCAGTTCTGAAATTAACACCGGTCAAAGACATTACGAGAGAAACCAGCATTACTTGAACATGATAGTAGGTATTACATGCAAAACACTGATGATTAGAAAAGTTCACAATGTTTTTCATAATTGACAACAAGCACATAGATGTTAGGTTCTGAAACACAAGCTCCAATTCAAATGAGCAGCAGGTTAAGCTAAAAATGGCATCAAGCCATATCTCTTTCTAGAGGTGCTTTTCTAATTCAAAGCCATGAGGAGAAGAACATAGAAACCTACTCTCAAGTTTCATACATTCTCTTGGAAATATGAAAAATAGATTGAGATGATTTGTTGTTCAAATAGTCTTCCTGTAATTTCTCTATACAATGTGAAACCTTATTACTTGTAAATAAAATCGATCCAAGACAGAACATACCAGTTTTTCTTTGCCCAAGTATATGTCCACAGTAAGTGGGTTTGTGTGCATGTGCATATAAAACAACTAAGATACATCAACGATTAATCAAAGTCAGTCAATACCTGAGTATCGAAGTTAAATTGAAATATTTATCCAACCAAAACCATCTTCTTAGTTACAGGGTGTTTTTCTGTTGTGCCTCCAACAATAACAACAGAATTGTCAACAAGAGCCCATGCAAATTCAATGTGGGAATCTGGCTTAGGCATAGGAGGCAACGTTTTCCACTTCATTTCATCATCCAACATGTAAACGTCACCATATACAACCTAAAACAATCACAAATGAAAATGAACCATTTTTTTAAGTGTATAGATTGCTTTATTGATTGTTGGACGTCTCTTCAACTCATTGACATTTGTATCAGGCTTTGAAACCTCAAGCAAGTAATTCATGGGTTCATTTCAATTTATACATGCTTCTAACAAGGTGAATGCACATTGTGTCAACATGTGGAGATTAAGATCTTCTAATTCCAAAAAAAGGATGTATCATTCTTCATGTTTTTCAGTAGCCCATCATAGACCTTATGCAGGCCAATGATACATGAATGCAATACATCAAGAATTTTAGATTTATAAAAATAAAAAAATAAAAACACTTCTTACCTCATTCCTACGAGAGCATTTGAAAATAGGTGATCCAGGTTTTGCCATGAAATCACCCTCTTGACCACCAATAACATAAAGACGATCATCATAAACGACAGAAGCCCAACAAGAATATACCAAATTTCACATCAGATACTTCATGAAATTAGCTGCTGAGATTTACCATAAAACATGCTTTGTTTCATTTAGCCAAAAAAAAAAAATCAGGCAAAGTAGCAAATGCTACATGTGCATCATAGATTGACAGAAGAAAATAATAATTAAAACGAAAACAAAAAAAATATCGGGCAAAGTGGCTTCACAACCAATCTTCAGGTTTGTCGGAAACAAAGTAATCTATCATCAGTATTTGAACACTGAGTTCTGGACTGTACACATTCTAAGAAGGGTTTGTTAGGTAAAGTTGATTGGTTTTATGGTATTGAATTTAATATCTATATCGTCTTAGTTGCCCCATATAGACAAATGGCATCATGAAATGTTAGAACCACAGTATCAGTAGATATTTGATGATGTACAAACCTATGAGGTCCGCCCTTGGGAATAGGCACTTCAGTCCTCCATTCCGTTTCTAATGCTTTTCCATCTTTTACAGCAAGACTCCAATGATCTACAGCAGGTGTATGTCGATTCTCCTGGCTACCACCCATTACATGGAGTCTACCTCTCCAAAGTTGAGTTGCCGGTGCATACCTGAAGATTACCAAGTTCAAAACATTCAATCAAAAGTGTGAGCTGTTATAGAGAATTGCAGACTTTGGGTTACAAATGGTTACAATAAGCAGATATCCCAAATATGAGCATCTGACACAAAGCCACGGAATAATGGCACTCATACACAAACACAGGCATTGAACAAGGACGGGTTTTAGGATCCCCATGAGGGAAAATCACTATGATAAAAACCTAGAAGAAGATAAACTCGGAGCTTTCTGATTCTAATTGGAACTAAATTTCAACAGAACAAAAAATTCACAATGTTCTAGCATCGGCACCATACACTGCTTTACATGCAATTCTAGTAAGGCAAAAACCTTGGAACTGGTAAAGGAGGCATGCTCTGCCACTTCTTTGTCTCAGTATCAAGGATGAATGTGTGGGATGTAGGTCCTCTGCATTGTGGCCCATACTGTCCATTTACGATGTATATGTACCTTCCATCGGTTACCATTCCTAGATGTGAATGTGCCATTTCTTTTGGCATATCAAATCTTCCTCCCCATGTATTATCACTGAAATTGTAGATATCAACGTGTGAATGTACCTAAAGTAAACAATAAAGACAAAATGTTACAGCTCATCAACATAAAATATATGAGGAAGACCAAATCTTCTCTACACTGCATTACTTCATTTCTGATGTTTTGTTGAACATCATTAATATTGTGTAATATCTGTATTGAGTTAATGTGTATCACACCAATTGATCTTCATTTCTAAATGGAGACAACAGCTCAAATAGAAACAAAACAATGAAAACCATTTATTTAGTTGAAGTGTTATAACTGCAGAAGAATCAACAATGATTTAGAAATGAATACACTAAACCTATACTTCCACATACAAAGAATCAAAGTTTAAAGAAGCTCCCCTCCATTAGTTAGCCCAAATGAGATGAAGAACGTGTTAGAGCCCCCTAGATAACAGAATTAAGTATAGGCAATCTGCTTGTTTTTGAGAGTTGGTTGACAAAAAAGTTCCTAACAGACCACATTCATCATAAAAAGGACACGGCTTAACAAGTCAAGAATAGATAGCAGGTCAACAGGCAAAATAGGGTTCTCACATAGTCAATTGTACCGTATCCAGCAAACACAAGTAGAAGATTCTTAATCTGTATAGCTGCTCCATCCAAACGGGGCACAGGTGCAGCAGGCATCTTTTCCCATTCTAGTTCCGGAGCAGGCAAATCAGCAAAAGTTGCAGATAAAATCCTTCCACCAGCACTACTGTTCTTCTGACTGTTGCCTCCCTGTGAGACATGAAGAATTGTTAACATTGAGTGCTGAGACAATAACAGCTTTATTTACCACAGTTTCATTTACTCAATCAAAAACTCCACATAAACTAAAGCACTTCATTTACTCAATCAAAAACTCCACATAAGCTCATCAATTACCACAGTTTCACATCTACTATCACTAAATGAGCTTCAACAAATCAAACACTAAACAACACCCAGATATGAAAACCCAAGCCACCAGCAACAATGAGCTTTGGAAATTCACAGAATTGAACAACAATGCTGTTCGAAATAGGCAAACCTTGTTGGGTATATTTATAGGGGTGAGGATCAAAACTGGAGGAGCCCAATTGACTCCAATGAGAGACAAACGAGAAGACGAAGCCCAGAAGAAATCAGCAATGAGAGCAATGCCGAGAAGCCCAACACAGAAGATCAACACCAACCGAGCCGATGTGTGCTTCCCTGCTCCTTTTACCATCCTCACTATACGTATATTTGTATCTGTAATTGTATCTATGAATGAATCAAAGTATGAATCTTGAGGGTACAAGTCGTATAGAGAAAGAGAGACGTAGATTTTACAGAGAGCTGTGTTTACTCTTGGTGTATCCGAGTGTTAGAATTGCTCTGAGAAACAGAGGAAGAGGCGGTGAGTATTTATAGGAACTGGGGTTGTTCAGTAAAATATTATTGTTTTTTGGGGCTGAATGAAATTGAACAATTTTATGGGGTTATAGGGTGATATTTTTTGAAGAAATTTACTGCCAAGATAGAAAGTAAATTCTTACCGCCCTTTTAACAAAATGTTTTCTTTCCTTCGTAACATTACTAGAAATAACGGTTGTAATAGTTACTTTTCAATCTAAGCTATCTTGAAGAGTTAGACATAACCCTAAGCTCCAAGTCTGTCAGTCGTTGGTAACCTAGTGTGATTTGACTGATATGAACCTAGCGTGCTAGATTGGATCATTAGCGTGAGATTTTCTCACGACCTTTCTTGAAATCTCATCTCTTCCTTCTCCTAATCCCGTTCGAGACTTTTTCCTATTGCACCATGGCGACCTGTGATATTTTATCTTAAAATATGCAAGGATCGGGGTGTGATGCCAAGTTCGATTCACTTAGATCACTACCAGAAGAATTACTATACCCGACGATGAGGTGTCGTCGGACTGTTCCTCTTTATCGTCGGGTATAGCCTATACCCGACGACTCATCGTCGGTTATAGTCTCGTCGAAATGCACCGTCGGTGATACTATAATTGACGATGAATTAGGTTTTTCGTTGGAAAAAATGGAGACTAAAGGCAACGATGGTTTATTGTCGGGCATAGTTTCAAACTATAACCGACGATGTCATCGTCGGCTATAGTTTTCTCCATGGTCAAAATGGTTGACCGTGGAGAAAACTATAACCGACGATGTTGACTCATATCGTCGGTTATAGTTAATAATAATTAAAAAAAATTTGCAGGTTTTGGGTTTTATCCCAAAACCTGCATTCCCAAAAAATCACCAATATTGTTCAAATTGAAAATCAACAACCATTGAAACTATAGTACGTAGTAAATAAATAAAAGAAAAACCGAAATCGTTCAAATCTGTATACATATGCGTAGTAAATAATTAAAATAAAAAACTGACAATTGTTCAAATCTAGGGGGGTCCTGGTCCTAAGTCTATATGGTCAAACGGATCGTCATAAGTTGGTTGGTCCTGGTCTGGCTGAGGCTGTGGCTGTGACGCACCGAAAATGGGCGGGGGAGCTATCTGGATTCCAGATGCTTGCAACTGTGCATAACAGTGCTGCATCCATGTCCCCATCTGCTGCTGCTGTTCGGCCAACCGATTCTGCTATGCGGCTCGCGCCTGCTCCATCTCCTCCATCCGACGCCGTTGAGCTTCCATCTCAATTACTTGCCTATGAAGCTGGTCATGTAGCTCATTAGTCCTCGAAGATGATGATGATCCCGATCCGCGAGAGAATTCAGGGGTCTACTTCAGCAGCCCTTGACCCCACTTTTCAGAACCCCTGCAGTAGAATGTGTTCTTCCCTGGAGGGATCGCAGTTGACATAATCCTGGCCCTGACGATCGGATCAGATCGATCAATCTGATCAATCGGGAGTTCCGCATCGGGGGTGTTGGGATAGAGCTCTCTCGCCACTTGAGTCAACACCTCCGGAATCGCCTACTGAATTCTCGCCTAATTGACAAAGAACAATAAAATATTAATTAAAAAAAATAATCTAAATAAATAAGAAATAAGTTTATTTTGTTATAAGAACACTTACAGCATATTTGGGGGAATGCGGATACGCGTGCTGCATCGTATAGACAAGGGGATTCTCTTCTGGGTGGTTGGCCGCCTCCTCGATCCAACCCGAGTATGATCTGGAACCGGCATGATGATTTTTGGTGTTTTTGGCCCGGTTCCTTGTGTTGACTTCAGAAAGAGCCTGCTCGATTAATCCAACATAAAAAAAACACTCATTAGCCAAATAATTTAAGGGAAGTACGATAAAACAAAATTTTAATCGATCGAAGGTTGCGTACCTTCAATTTCGGGTTGTTGAAGTGAACCACAAGCCATCGCCACTCGTACTCCCTATAACGAAACTCGCTAGGGGTACCCGAACGATCGTCGCCGTACTTTTTCCAATGCTTCTTCAACTTGCCCTTCCACTCCTTATACCTATATATACCCATAAAATCAAGCGTTAGTAACTTACAACATTGTATGAACATAATCAAAAGAAACGAAAAAATTGAAACAAATGTCGGTCTGCAAACTTGCTCCCATGCACTTCATCCGCCCACGTGGGTCTAATGTCTGCATACACGCGGAACCACCTCTGCAATGCATATATATATATATATCAATAATATTAAAAATTTATTTAGAAAATTTACATAATGAATATACAATTCAACTCACCGAAAACGCATTATTCAGCTGATATTTGACGGATTGCGGCACTGAATTCCAATCTGGCCACAACATTGGGACTCTATCCCGTATGAGGCTGCCCGCCATCCCCGCGTACTTTCGAGTGACATTTCCCTCGATCACCTGCTCTCTATCCCTGGTCGGAATCATAACTTGGCCACCACCGCTAGCCTGAATGGCGTCGTCCAGTAACTTGCCGACGACGGGGCCTCTGGTTCTCTTTTGTTTGTCACCGGACACGATCTCGCCTATCACATATATATGTAGACAATTTTTTAAACATCAAAACCTAATTGAATTTAAATATTACTAAGTAAAAAGATATCACTAATTAATATTTACCTGATTCGTCGGTGCTGAAAGGATCCAACCCCGATTTAGCTTCCTAAATCGGAATCAAACCCCTTCGAAAACACGAACCAACAAAAATTTTCCGAAATTTGGGCAGAGTTTCGTTACTAGCGTGGAATTACCATAACCTGCACGCGGAAAATACACTTCATCCTATGCCACAAAAAGCAAACCGTGGGCACCAATCCCATCTGGATTTCTCAATATATCAACAGTAAAGTAAAGTAGTAAATATATATGCACTTTACTGAAATCCAGTGTAAAATCGTATAACGTACTCAATAGGAAGCTCAGAGCGACATCTAATACATAATCATATACGCATACCACAGTAGGTAGAACAATAAACCTACTGGATGAAACAAAGTAGCTCGAGCACTATGCCTCCGACCACGACGTGCGACACCAGAGCCTGAACTGCAAACTGGGCACGAAAACCGAAAAACCCAGGGGAAAGACATAAAACACGTTAGAGTGAGTGGACGAAAATAAATGTCTTTCACCAGTTAATATATATGTTTAAAATAACATATGCGAGTCCAGATAAATAAAAAACAACATAGTACACGAGGTAAAACTCACACTCCTCCAGTGTACTGAGTATGCAAGTAAAAATCCCACGGGGTCACTCATGGACACACACCGTGCTAGTACAGTCAGAATCACGGGATCCCAGACCCACACGTGATTCTAGCCGGAAATGGCTTCAGGTCAAAGGTCTGCCTCCCCCCGGTAAAAACCTCGGGTCAGGAGTCACAGCCTCACCTGACAAATGCCTACCATCGGGGATCAGCCGAGAGGCGAGTGTATCGATACAACAACGTAACCACGACTGTACTCTGTGTAAACCAAATCATAAACATTTCGATGCAAATGCATGAAATAGCATATAAGTGTATGTATACTCGTATACGTATATTCGTATAAGTATATCGTATAATCGTAAATCACATGCTCATGCAAATCCGAAATCTCATACGCATGCTCAAGTTCATAAATCAAATAAAAGACTCGCAAGAATTCCGTGAAAAGAAATTGTCCACTCACAGACTGGCGTAACGCGATACGCGTTAACCCGTGATCCGGCGGAAGTCCCTCGCCAAACGAACGATCACGAAACCCCTGAATATTCACAAAGTTCATTATTCAAAGTCATAATCCGACAATACAAATCAACCCACGAGAAACCACCGTTCTCGGAAACAGATAATTCAAAGTCGACGAATCGTCGAAAATCCGTATATACCACTTCAATACCTCACTTTACGTTCGGACGCTCAACTCGAAAAACGAACCTCCCAACTGCGATCGGGGCGCGATTTCGAGTCAAATGACATGTGACTTGTCGAAAGTCAAAAAGTCAACTTTGACCGTTGACCGCTGCCGTTGACCGCAGTCCACGGCGGTGCCGCTGCCGGCCGAAGAATTTCACGGCGGAGCTGCACCAATTCCACTCCAAATCGTCCACTGAGCAACTTTGTCAACTACACCAAAGTCCAATTCTCACTCTAACACATCCAATTTCATGATAAACCGAAATAGAACACAAAATTCAAATCAAGAATTCTCCAAACACAAACCGAATTGAAACTCCAAACCTACGTGGTTAGATTCGTGGAGTGAAGAGCTTCAATGCCCAGTCCATGGTTAAGCTCAACTTGGCCGAAATGACACCACCCGAACTCACCTCAAAATCGCGAACTTTGGCCGGAAAATCCTTCCTCCTCCGGCGTCCCACGCCGTGGGAGGTGGCCGGAAACAAGTCGAGGGCTCCATGGCGAGTCGAAGGACACCAGGGTCGAGGAGTGGGGTGGCCGAACGGTGAGCCACCGCCGTGGTCGACTCACCACCGTCACACCTTCTCCTCCCACTCGGTCAAACCGAGTCAACTCACCAAGTCAACACATTAATTCAGCTTTGACTTTCCACAAATAGCAACCTACTATTTATAGACTTACCAAATAAGGAAACTTTCCCAATTAATTGCGACAAACTTTGAATATTCATAACTCCTTCGTCGTAATTCCGATTCCGATAATTCTCGCGGCCACAAATTCATCTCGACATATTCTTCACTAACCACCCGAAGTCAAACACATCGGCCAAACGGATAAAAAGTCAACCCTTCGAACCAACACACATTAAATCGACTAAACAAACAACAACGGAAATATTCGCAACTAATTCTTCGCAACTTATTCGAAATTAAATTCTGAACAACTTCCGTGAAGAAGCCGAAACCAAATTCTCGTCTGGTAATTTAGTCGTTAAGTAGCTCACCATTTAAATCTGAACTTCAAATAATCATAATTAATTCCTCGGTCGTCCAAATAACGATCCGGAACCGCCCACGAATTCGACATCACATGTACTACGACTCTCGAGAAGAGACTCAGCTCCAATTCTCGGCCAATAATTAAGTCGTTAACAAACCCGACAACTCCAAACAACCGTCGGATATCAGTGACTACGCGGTAACTCACGTACATAGCTGATCATACTGCTGATTCTGGTTCGGGTCGTCACAAATCCACCCCTCTTAGAAAAATTTCGACCTCGAAATTTCTGAGTCTGCCGACAAAAGTAGGAGCACTGCCTCTGCATACTGCTCAACTGCCCAGTGGCTACATCAACTGAACAACTCTGGCAACTGACTCCACAATAGGAGATAGCTCCGTGCTGGAATCTCTGTACCCACAAATCACAAATCTGAACTGGCTCCACACAAGCGCCACGTGTTCATGCATAAGAAACAGATAGGGTACACAACACGCAACAACCTGAAACATAGTTCCGCCACGCGGAACACAACATACAAAGCCAACACTATAGGCGATGCCGAACCATACGGCATAACACAAACTCGCCTATGGCCACAAACAAATCAAAACAATGTGTCAACTCACAACTCAGCATACTCGTATCAACACGACTCAAACATCGAACTCGGGCAATAATCAACCCATTTCCGCTAATCTGACAGTCTGTGGTAACATACTCCACAAAATCAGAATCAAACATCAACTCAAACTCAGCCAAGCTCGCTCCAGCACAATGGAGTACAACAACATACCTCAAATCAACATCAAACAACCTCAAAATCATAGTAGTCAACAAACCGGTACTGCATGCAATCTCGAACAGCTGAAACTGCTGGTCCCAAATCCTCCGGAACTGCAATACCGAGATACACAACATGCCCTTCAAGGCCTGAATAGTCCTCGAAGATCACTCACCAATCTGAGGACAATAACCAGTACTAGCTTGTAATCTGATCCCCAATGCTCGCTGCAAAGCTCACCAACACTCAGTCGTAGCTGATCACCTCGATCGGCGAACTGGGACACAGGTACACCACGTAGATGGCCAATCTCCGTCAAACACAGCTATACTAGTCCGCCACTGAAATCATTTTCTGAAAGTACAAGGAAATGTACCAAGTCCGTCAAATGGTCCACAATGGCTTGACAACTGGTATCACAAATCAAAATGCGCACAAACACACACAAGGTCACAGCGACAAGCGTTACGTCTAACCGGAAATCTCAAATGGCTGACACATCTCGGCACGTCTCTGCCTCCTAGCCATCACCAGTCGACGAATGTGGCATCTGCACACATATACTGCTACACTGCTCTTTATGTTGCGTCACGAGTAGTAAACTCTAAGTATCTGATATAATTTCGTACCACTAGTGTCAAATGCGCGCAAAACCACGAGCCTCAACATCATCATACTCAAACTCAGCTCTCGTAACCCATAACTCGGCTAATACGGAAACTCGAGTCACACACATGAACCACTGAAACTCCCGACTCTCAACTGAATGCATCAGCATCAACATCATCCCAAACAGATGGTCAAAGTACAATCTCTAGCCTTTCTCGAGCAACTCAAAGGTGCAGCCATAGTCGTCAGTCGACTCCCTCCATCTACACTGTCTCAAGCCCAAATCTGGCCGAAAATGCAAGTGGATGAAACTCAATGGTCGATGTACATCCTGCACCACGCTGCACGCCATAGCAGTAGTATCTCCAACTCTCTGGTGCAAACACAAGGACAACTACACCCAAATTATACATAGGATACGTAGCCTCATAAGGTTTCCACTGTCTGAAACCACGAGCCACCACTTTTCTACACAGCATCAAAACACAACCAAACCCAAACCTCGATGCATCGCCATAACCCATGAACTCGTCACGATCGTCAGGTAAGGTCAAAACCGAATCAACGGTCAACCATCCAGCAGGAGGAAGTAACTCTCCTCGCGTGCATCGAACCACTCAAACTTGACGCCTTCTTCGTCAATCCGGAAAAGTGAAGTGGAAATCCAGGAAAATCCTGTACAAGCTGTCGGTAATAGCCTGCCAAACCCAATAGACTCCCTATCTCTGGTACAATGGTAGGGAAAATCCCCAATTCAATACGGCTTCTAACTGATCAGGATCCATGCCAACTCCCTCGGACAACATCACGTGACCCAAAATCTTCACGCAAATCAACCATAACCCACACTGGCTAAACTTCGCAAATAGCTGATCATCTCGTGAAGTCCGCAAAATTGCTCACAATTGCTTCAGGTACTGGTCCACACTCTCGGAGTACATCAGGACATTGCCAACGAACATGACCGCAACTCGTCCAGAAACCGTCTGAACACCTGGTCCATCAAGTCCACACGATCTACGGAGCATTGGTCAACCAATGAAGTGACCAAGAACTCCAGATGCTCGCTCCGAGATCCGAAAGCTGTCCAAACCACATCTGACTCATCGGTCCTCAACTGATGGTATCCGGACCCGAAATCAGTCTTCGACAAGACTGAAGCTCTCGCGAGCTGATCAACCAATCATCAATCCAAAACGGAGGATACTCACTCTCCTCTGAAGTAAATCAGGCTTCGGTAGTCCATGCATCACCTCGTCGAACCAACCAACATCCGCACAAACAATGCGAAAACACACCGCGCAATTACGCAGGGTTGCATGAAATCTCCTGAAATCTCCTCTAGCAACTCCTGGAGTCGAAACTGTAGCTCCATCAGCTCCGCTGGCTCCGAACGACAAGATGCCGGTAAAATGAGTCCAGTGCCTGGTACAAGCTCGATAGTGTAATCAGTCTCCCGAACTGGAGGAACACCTGGTAACTCCTCCGGAATACACCTGGAAACTCGGGAACCACCTCAATGTCATCAATGTCGGACACAACAACCATAGTATCCACAACATAACTAGGCAACAACACAACTCGTCTCTACCATCCGCTCGACCATCACCACGAAACAGCATCTCGGGGAAATCTGGTTGTCGAAACACAACCTCCTTCACGAGGTACTCGAACACAGCCAAATGCGTCGTCAATAAGTCCATGCTCACAAACACACCAAAACCATAATGTCCAGCTATAACAAATCCGCGGCTAACACATAACCTCCAACAAGAATCTCGCAACCTCCGGACGGATGCAACACTCTCCAAAACCTCGGAAGTGGAGATACAGGTACAATAGCCATGGATATCAAACAACTGTAACCTCGGAGAAAAGTCTGTCCTCAAACAAGGTAATGGCACAAACTCCAACATACCCAACTAGCCGCCCACATCAATTGCGACTTCCTGAATAGCTCGTATAGAAATCTGGGTTGATCATGCTCCAGAAACTGCATCATAATCTCCTCGTGGACTCTGAGCTACCAAACCGCTAAAACAGCTGGCTGGGGGCGCTCCCTCGTAACGTGATCCTCCTGGCCACCGAAACAGCAACTGAGAGTGCTCCACGAACACTAGTCACCGCAACACCTGCTGCGTGAAAGGATCACTAACAATCACCCAAACTTATATCATCGGAGCAAGTCCGCTACACTGTGATCTCCACCATCGTTAAACGGATTATCTGCCTGATCTGATGGCCCTCAACAATATCGAAAAAACCACAGCCTGATGAAATCACTGATCCCAAAATGTCGGAACTCAACCACATCAAAAATTCGACTAAGTCCACTTCCCTCAAACCATCACATCAAAAACCGCATACATCTTTGATTTACGCATTTTAGGCGTATTAATTAATATATTTTCTCCACATTTTTACTTTGTTATCTACTTAATTTTGTTAATTTTATTAGCTTTTACTTATTTTTGTTATATTTTTAAATTGTAGGATAATTAGAGACTAAAGAAGGTTAATTGCATGGAGCATGATGAAAGGATGCTTAATTACATGATGAGCTAATGGTGATGATAGGAGCTGTATTGCAAGAGGAGCAAAACGGTGAGATACATGCAAAACAGCAAACGGACATGAGCTAGTTAAATGCATGCAAAACGGGTTTGAGATGAAGAAGTCAATTGCTTGGAACGGTGGTGAGTTAAAAAGCTAGTGCACAAAACGGATGTGTGCTAAAAAGGCATAAGTGCATGATTTGTAACTGTGGTGACTTAGCTATTGCATGTAACGGGAATGAGATAAGCTAGCAAATGGGTGTAATGATGGTGGCTAGCTAAATGGACAAAACGGCATGGAGCTAATGTGCAAAACGGAGGCATAATTGCAGAACGGAAGCTTAATGGCAATGTATAAAACTGAGGTATAATTGCATGAAGGAGGTGAGCTTAATTGCTAGTTTATGAACGGGTGAGCTTAATTGCTAGTTTTTGAACGGAGTTCTCAAACCACTACTATATAAAGAGAGCTCTAGGGAAGAAAAAAAGGGATCACACATCATAGACAGCAAAGCTCTGCCCAAAACACCTCCCAAGTCGTCCTAAGCCTAATCCCCTCCAAGGCCGAAGCTCCCTCCTCACGGATCAAGAATAATCGGCGCTCTTCGTCTTGTTCTTGAGAATCCATCCACTCGAGGCGTTGTTAGTGCTCTTCACAGACTCCAAAAGTGTAACCATAAACCTTCTATCTCATCTTTTGTCTTGTAAAGAATTCGGTTTACGACTTGTGATTTGTTTAATAAAGGCGATACGTTTTTACTTACTTATGTTATCTTCCATGTGTTCTTAGTTTTTGGTCTTTGACTTGTATGCATGCTTGTATGCTTAAAGCTTCTTAATGTGTTGGGTGATACGCTCTTCGTTCCTCTCTAGCATGTTTTGTATGAATCTTAGATAAATTAAGGTGTAGGCGCTCTTCGTCGCACTCTTAAAAGCATGTGTATAAATTGCAGGTTGAAGGTAAGAATTTCGTTGATACTGGGTAAGTGAAGCATGAAAATGGTGGAGGTAGACATGATGCGATGATCACATGTAAATAGTAGATTTAGGTTTTATCTTGTAGGAAAATTAGTAAAAACAAACCTTGCACCCCCATAAACTAAACCTAGCATAGTTATGCATGCACCCTCAATCCCCGGTTAAGAACGATCCCCACTTATCAATGCTACATCAACAAAGAAGGGTTTTAATTGTATTCGTGTTTGATTAAGTGTTTAATTAAATGCTTGAAAAGATGCGAATCAATTTTGGCGCCGCTGCCGGGGATTGAAAAGAATTGTATGATTATGCTTGTAAATATGTTTATAGTTTCATTTTTTTTCGGAACTGTGCACTGCCCGATTTTGTGTAAATTATTTGACATAGCTAGAGGACTCAAAAAAATCTGAAATTTTGTAAGAATGTTTGGTTATGTGTCTAGTTTGTGTCTGAAAAATTTCAGCCCAGTCGACCGAGCCAATAAATCTAAACAAATTCGACAAGCTGCTGTGTTCATGTTTGCCAGAATCTGGAATTGCATGTGTTCTTGTGAATATGTGAAATTGTACATTAAACCTATGAAATTTTTGTTCATATTTATACTAGCAATGTTCATATTGTATCTTTTGCAGCCATGTAACATTAAAGGAAGCTTGGATTTGCATTGAGTACATGAGCTTGGTTGATTAAGTCGCACTCATTGTTGAATAGATGGCGCCTCTTTTCCATGTTTATCTCCTTAACCCCTCGTGATGTATGGATTTCACCACCATACACCATAACCTAAGTGAAGTTATGGACATGAGGTTGAGGGCGGAGTCTACATTGGACTTGAGGGAGTTGTACATTTTTGAAAGTTTGGTTGAATGTCGGACATGGTGTCTAGAAACGGGTTATGACTGGTGACAGGATTTGGATCTAAGAAAGACTTGCAACATTGGAGTATATACCAAAGACTCGGTTTGTGGATGAATACTTATCTTTGAGTAAGAAATTCTCAACGCAATGGTGTCTAGAAGGTGACGGTTTCTATGACAGGTTTTGGATCCGAGATATCAAATCGGTCCTACCTCTCGTGGTCTCTCTCGCTAACTGGCCATTTCGTTGAGTTTGCCCAAAGAAGATAAGGACTAAGTCTACTTGCCATAGTCGGTTAGCCTCGGGTTGTTTTGTCGAAATTAGTCCTGCCTCTCGCGTTACATCTATCCCCAACTGGCCATGTTTATCGATTGAACCAAGACCATTCGATTGAAAGTGTACACTTTATCGCGCGGGTCGCACGTCCTTTGAACGACCTAAAGATCAAGCGAATGTACTCTCTTCAAATCTAAAGCGCAACACAATGAACCCTAAGTGTACATAACCAACGAAAATTTTGTGTATATTGTCAACATGTAAAGGCCTTAACCACTTGCATTTGTAGATTGCATAACCCTCTGGCGGCTTTGTGATGTGTGGATTTCATCACCACACACCCTAACCTAAGTGAAGTTAGGGGCATGAGGCCAAGAGAGTGGTCACGTTTACATCATGTATTTAGCACGTAACTTTTGTGTTTTCTGCAGGTTCTAACGTTTTCTCTTATGCATTCACTCCATCTTTCACTTAGGTTCTTGCTTGATGCACTTTGAATGAAAGTTTGAATGAATTCTTGCATGAATGTCGTGGATTATGAGTGCTTGCATCTTTTTGAGTGACAATTTTGTATATATAACGTTTTACATAACTTTAACATTGTATATTTAACTAACCCCTGCAGGATACATGAACAAATGTACATAACTTGTTCTTAGTAACTTGCATTCATTTTAGGATAAACTTAGAGCTCTTGCATTTCATTTTAGTGTCTTAGCCGTAGCTAGTGTGTGTACAATGTGTCTTAAACGTAGCCTAGTGTCTCTGTATGTTTTTGGTGTGTTTTTTCTTACTTTGAATTCGTGTGTTGTGTTTTTGTGTGTTTTTGTGTTTTTGTTTTTTCTCTCTTGCTTTCCAACGTTTTGGCTTAGTATCATACATTCCTTGTGTATTCTTTTGATACTAACATTTGATCTTGGTTGAATTTCAGCTTGTGAATGACCAAACCTGCTCCACGTGAAGTTCAACTCCGTAACCGCACAGTGATCATTCCTCCTAACACAGTGGAAGACTTGGACCGACCTATTGTTGAGGACGAAGTTGACTCACCAAGATCCCATCATTCCGAGCAAGATCAAGAAGAGGAATCTAGGATGAATAACAACAACAACAACGTCCCCAACAACAATGTGCTTCCTAACAATGGTGGAGGCAACAACGTTGTAAGGAGAACTCTTCGCCAACAAACCTGCTCAACAGACTGGAATGCTGGCCCCTCATGCATTCGATTTCCGGAACCTCAAGATGACAAGCAGGACATTGAGCTCAAGAGTGGATTTCTCCATCGCCTACCTATCTTTCAAGGGATGGCGCATGAAGATCCAAATATGCATTTGAGGCAGTTTCAGTTTGTTTGCTCGAGTATGAAGCCCACTGATGCGGATGATGAGCTTTTGAAGTTGAAGGCGTTTCCTTTCACTTTGAAGGAGAGAGCACAAACTTGGCTTATGGAGCTTCCACCGAATCACATCACCACATGGAAACAACTAGCGGATGCTTTCTTAAGCAAGTACTTTCCGGCATCAAAGATCACTGTTTTGAGGAAGAAGATCACCGGAATCGCACAAGCTTCGGACGAGTCATTTGGGCAATACTATGATCGTTTCAAGGTTCTATGCGCCACATGTCCCTCCCATGGTTTCTCTGAGACAAATCTTATGAATTACTTCTATGATGGACTCAAACCGATTGATCGAGAGCTTCTAGATGCTTCTGCAAATGGAGCCTTCATGGATTTAGATGAAGAACGTGCTCGTGCACTCTTGGAGAATAGAGCAAACAATGATGCTCAATATGGGATGGTACCTCGAAAATCAGTGGTGTCCGAGGTGAGTACCAAGCATGCTACGGATGAGAAGTACGACAAACTTTCAGATTTGATGGAGCAAATGCTTGAACTAGAAGTGAAACGAGCCAAGGTTTCTTTGGGACAACTTTGTGGCGTTTGCCACTCTCACGATCATCATGGAAGTCAATGTCCTACCTTGGTGGAGCAAACAAGTGAAGAACAAGTGAATGCCATTGGAGGATATCAAGGAGGTCAGCGGTACAACAATTACAACAACAACTATGTCAACCGTGATCATCCCGGATTCAAGTGGAGCAGTAATGAGGGCTGTTTGAACCCTCCACCTCAACAACAACAAGGCTATCAACGTCCCCAACAACAATATCAAGCAAGACCACCTTTGCCAATGCCACAAGTACCTTTGCCTCCTCCAGTTCAACAATTCACCAATCCGGATTATGACAAAATGTTTGCTCAACTCTCAACATCAACGCAAGCCCTTATTGATGGACAAAATCAGCAAAAGGCATTGTTGGAGACTCATGGCAATGACATTTCCGAGATAAAGAAGCAAATGGGACAACTTGTGGATTTTATGGGACATATCAGAACTACCGGACAGCTTCCATCTCAACCAACGCCACCTACTAGGAATGCGAGTGCAGTTACTACAAGGAGTGGGAAGGTTTTGGAGCTACCAAAGCAGAAGGCAACGTCATCACCAGATGAAGTCGTTGTGGAGGAAATTTTTGAAGAAGATCCAGCTATTGAAGAGCTCAAAAGAAAGAAGAATGTGGCGCCACCTTTGCCACTACCAACACCATCACCATCACACCCTACCCCAACCAAAGGTATTAACTCTATCCCTTCAAGTTCTGTTAATACTAATGCTTCGTTTGCTCGTGCACCATTTCCACATAGGTTATCCAAATCAAAGAAAGATGATCAATATGATGAGATCCTAGACATCTTTCGGAATGTGCAAGTGAATCTGCCCTTGATTGAGTGCATAAAGCAAGTTCCTATTTACGCCAAATTTCTCAAAGAGCTATGCACCCAAAGGAGGCAAACGAGAGCGAAGGAGGTTGTGAAGGTGAATGCAACAGTTTCTGCAGTGTTGCAACGACGGCTACCCCCTAAATTGAAGGACCCTGGGAGTTTTTCTGTTCCCTGCGTGATTGGTGACAAGAGATTTGAAGATGTCATGCTCGACTTGGGTGCATCCATCAACGTGATGCCCTACTATCTTTATGCATCCATGGAGCTTGGCGAGCTCAAGCAAGACAATGTCATCATTCAACTAGCCGATCGTTCTCACAAGTATCCAAGAGGATACGTTGAAGATGTTCTTGTGCAAGTCAACAATTTGATATTCCCTGCAGACTTTTACATTGTTGACATGGAGGAGAGTCCGTTGAATACTACGCCACTTTTGCTTGGACGTCCCTTCATGAGAACCGCAAGAACAAAAATTGATGTGTTTGAAGGCAAGTTCTCCATGGAAATTGATGGGGAGAAGATCGAGTTCAACATCCTTGATGCTATGAAGGTTCCCATTGCTACTGTCAACTCATGCATTTCGTTGGATTTAGTTGAAGATATGGCACAGCAGCATTTGGATGTACTTAGAGAGGATGAGCTTGACACTGTCCTTCAAGATGGAATTGGGCTAACCTACACTAGGGATGATGCCCTAGTTGACGTTTTGATTGAAGTCTGGGAGCCCAGATTTAGAGAAATGGCGTTGGCACTTAATGAAGCAGCCCTTGTGACGTCTAGACCTCCACCAATTCCCTTGGTCTATGGCGAAAACAAGCTTGTTCCTTCCATCATTCGAGCACCAGAATTAGAACTCAAGGTATTACCGGATCATTTGAAGTATGCTTACTTGGGTGACAATGAGACATTACCGGTTATCATCTCATCAACATTGGAGGAAGAACAAGAGGACAAGCTAGTTCGAATGCTTCAACAGTACAAGCCCGCCATTGGTTGGACACTCGCGGATATCAAAGGTATCAATCCTGCTACTTGTGTTCATCGTATTCTGCTTGAAGATGGCGCCAAGCCAACACGTGAAGCTCAAAGGAGACTCCATCCACCAATGATGGAGGTTGTGAAGAAGGAAGTCATCAAACTCTTGGATTGTAGGGTCATTTATCCGATTTCAGACAGCCGATGGGTCTCACCTGTGCAAGTTGTTCCTAAGAAGTCTGGAATCACTGTTGTGAAGAATGCGGAGAATGAGTTAGTGCCTCAACACACTGTCACTGGACACAGAGTTTGCATTGACTATAGGAAGCTCAACGCCAGCACTCGAAAGGATCACTTTCCTTTGCCATTCATTGATCAGATGCTTGAGAGATTGGCTGGTCATTCCTACTACTGATTCCTTGATGGATATTCAGGTTACAACCAAATTAGCATTGCTGAGGAGGATCAAGAGAAAACAACGTTCACATGCCCTTTTGGAACGTTTGCTTATCGACGCATGCCATTTGGACTTTGTAACGCCCCAGGTACGTTTCAACGTTGCATGCTTTCTATCTTTTCTGATTACATTGAGAAAATAATTGAAGCATTCATGGATGACTTTAGTGTTTTTGGGAAAGATTTCGATACATGCTTGGGAAATTTAGAACTAATCTTGCAGAGATGCGTTGAAACGAACTTGGTACTCAATTGGGAGAAATGCCATTTCATGGTAATTCAAGGGATTGTTCTTGGACATATTGTGTCGAAAAAAGGGTTAGAGGTTGATAAATCAAAAGTAGATCTTGTGAAACACTTACCCTCTCCAACTTCGGTTAGAGAGATTCGTTCTTTTCTTGGACATGCAGGATTCTACAGGAGGTTCATCAAGGACTTTTCCCACATCTCACGTCCCTTGTGCAAGCTGCTTCAGAAAGACACACCCTTTGTGTTTGATGATGAGTGTGACGTTGCATTCAAGAAGCCCAAGGCGTTGCTCACATGTGCTCCTATTCTCCAAGCACCAGATTGGTCCTTACCATTTGAACTCATGTGTGATGCATCAGATTATGCTGTGGGAGCTGTGTTAGGACAAAGGAAAGACAAGAAGCCATACGCCATTTACTATGCTTCTAAGACACTTGATGATGCTCAAGTCAACTACACAACAACCGAGAAGGAGATGTTGGCGGTGGTGTTTGCATTGGACAAGTTCCGATCCTATTTACTTCAAAGTAAGGTTATAATTTACACTGATCATGCAGCTTTGAAGTATTTGATGCAGAAAAAGGATGCGAAACCGAGGCTCATACGTTGGATACTACTTCTACAAGAGTTTGATGTGGAAATCAAGGACAAAAAGGGAGTAGAGAACGTGGTAGCCGATCACCTCTCTAGGATTGTTAAAGAGAAGTCCAACGTTGTAATTGAAGAGAATTTTCCGGATGAACAACTCTTCGGACTTCAGGTAAGTGCCTCTAAAACTCCTTGGTATGCGGATATTGTAAACTATTTAGTTACCGGTGAGTTTCCATCATTTTTGCACAAGGCTCAACGTGACAAACTTCGAAGTAATGCTAGGACTTTTATTTGGGATGAACCTTACTTGTGGAAACAATGTGGTGATTTAGTGATTAGAAGGTGTGTTCCGGATGATGAGTTTGCATCTATTCTTGAGTTTTGTCACAATGGTGCATGTGGCGGTCATTTTGGTTCGAAAAAGACAGCCCTTAAAGTGTTAGATTGTGGTTTCTTTTGGCCTAACTTATTTCGTGATTCTAATGACTTTTGTGCTAAGTGTGATAGGTGCCAACGATCCGGAAATATTGGTGCTAGAGATCAAATGCCGCAGTTCTATATATTGAATGTCGAAATTTTTGATGTTTGGGGCATTGATTTTATGGGACCTTTTCCTCCATCTAATGGTTTCATTTACATTTTACTCGCTGTTGATTATGTTTCGAAATGGGTGGAAGCAAAAGCCACCCGTACTAATGATTCGCGAGTTGTTGCAGATTTCCTCAAAACGAACATATTTTCAAGGTTTGGGATGCCGCACGTTC
This sequence comes from Geum urbanum, assembly GCA_946800695.1. Taxonomy (NCBI): domain Eukaryota; kingdom Viridiplantae; phylum Streptophyta; class Magnoliopsida; order Rosales; family Rosaceae; genus Geum; species Geum urbanum. The sequence continues at coordinate 39,464,519 of OX327010.1, read as the reverse complement.
TAATCAGTGATGGAGGGAGTCATTTTCGCAACAAGACAGTTGAGGCGTTGATGAAGAAATATGGAGTCAAGCACAAGGTTTCTACACCTTATCATCCACAAACAAATGGCATGGCGGAGGTCTCAAATCGGGAAATCAAGAAGATCTTGGAACGTACTATCAAGCCAAACCGCAAAGACTGGAGCCAGTGTTTGGATGATGCTTTGTGGGCATATAGAACAGCGTACAAGACCCCTATAGGCATGTCACCATATCGACTTGTTTATGGGAAGTCTTGTCATCTTCCAGTGGAGCTAGAGCACAAAGCTTGGTGGGCAGTGAAGAAATTCAACATGGACAAGGATGAAGCTGGATTGCATCGAAAATTGCAGTTATGTGAGTTAGAAGAAATCCGGAACGAGGCATTTGACAATGCATGGATCTACAAGGAGAGGACAAAGCGCATTCATGATAAGATGATCCGTACAAAGAGTTTTGAGGTTGGGCAAAAGGTTTTACTATTTCATTCAAGACTTCGACTCTTTCCGGGCAAGCTGCGTTCGAGATGGATTGGTCCGTACATTGTGGTGCAAGTTTTTCATCATGGAGCCATAGAAATCATGTCCTTACAATCCGGCAAAGTATTCATGGTGAATGGTCAACAGTTAAAGCCATATTATGACAATTTTGAGGAGCACAATGTTGAAGAAGACAAACTCATGGAGCCATCACCTTCAACCACATGAACAATGCATCACGTCTAGGCTGGAAGACGTTAAAAAACAAGCGCTTGTTGGGAGGCAACCCAATGGAGGAGTCTACAACATATTTGCATTCTCTTCCCTTTCTCTTTTAGTTTTCGTAAATTTTACTTCATTAGTTAGAAATTTTCGTAAGCTTCTTCTTTCATGCTTAAATTCTATGACTTTACTTTGGTACATTGAGGACAATGTAGAGTTTAAGTGTGGAGGAAGGGGTTTACAACTTTATTGAGTCATAAAATTGAAAAATTGGGCGGACAATGGAACTTTCCGGCGGATGATGCCTTAAAAAAAAAAAAAATAAATAAATATATATATAATTTTGTTTTGAGTCATACTTAGTGTATTTTGAGTCTTTTTGTTTAACTTAGTGTTTTAAAATGTCTTAGGATGCCCTTAGTTAGTCAATGATGAAAATGGACAGAATTGAAACATATATGGCGTTGCATATCACTAAAGAATGAATTCATGTGCTAATTGAGACATCTTTTGAGTGTTATGACATGTAGTAGATATGGTTTGCAAGACTTGGTACAGAAATTCGCATGCTAGAATACGTTTTTGAATCATATGACCTTATGTGAGCTTTTGAGCTATATGTGCTTTATTTCTTGAGTGATCTGATCAATCCATCTTATTTCGTAGTTCATAGCTAAATATGCCTCATTTGATTACTTGCCATAGATATTAATGAACTAGAGAATACTAGAACTTACTCATGTCAATTTGCAAAGCTTAAAGTTGATACATACTCTGATTCTGGATGTGATTAAAGGCACTTAGGATTTTCCACCACTTAGCCAAACAGCCATGTATCCCATATGTGCGCACGAGTTGCGACCCCCCTAGATAACCATTTTGAGCCCACATTTAGCTTTTCCTTCATCACCATATATATCTAAACACCTTAGCCTAGTGTAGGACTTCTTTGCCCTATGTTCTGCAGACTTAGTGTGAAGTAATGTCGACAAGAGGAGAAGATGATGTTTTTAGTGATGTTTATTAACTGCTATGATGTGTGTATGGGGATAGACTTGTTCAAACAGCTTTGTAAAGAGTTATTGCCGAAAAAAAAAAGAAGAAAATTTTCGAGAGCAAGAACAAAAGAAAGAAAAAAAAAAAAAAAAAACTCTCCGGCAATAGGTTCTACGTGTCTAAGTTTGGATTAATGTCCCCCATACTTGTGAGTTCGGAGTTTGTTTCGAATAGAAGGCCCAATAATGCAAAACATGGTCTTTGTCCTGTTTACAAAGCTCAAGGGAAGTTTAGAATGAAGTTAGGGCCCAACAAGATGAAATCTGGCCCGTGGACTTAAAAGAAACACATGGTGACGTTTTGGTTAAGTTGGAACTCGAATTGTTGATGTTTTGGTGCTCTGACTAAGTCTTTTGAATGCTTTTAACCACCACATATCTAAATTTCGAATGCCTTAGCCTCAGCCCCATTACAACCCTCGAAAGTCCTTTATGATCCTTAAGATGAGTAGCCTTCAATCTGTGGAGTAAGTTGCATGAGTAAGCATATGGTTTTGGTTCATTTGTGCAAGTAGTTGACTTCCATTTCGTTGCATACTTAAACACTTTGAGTGAAACCTCTGCATGAGTGGAAATATGATGAGAGCATCCATGTGAGTTGATCTGAACTTCTTTCGAAGCATGCATAGACTTAAAATCACCATTGTTTTCTCTATGTCTTACTTGTTCATAACATGATCATGTCTCTATTATCACTTGAATTCGATGAACATTCATTCCCAAACCATTGTGATTCCATCGCCATATACTTAAAGAAATTTCTGAGACAATCTTGATTAAGGGCTTAGTTTTTGTTTACTTAGTGTTTTGTGTAAAAACGTTTTCCCTTATTATTTTCTTTTATTGAGTCCGTAGTTTTGATTAGTATTTGCTAGGGACTAGCAAAGTCTAAGTGTGGGGGAATTTGATCTACGCATTTTAGGCGTATTAATTAATATATTTTCTCCACATTTTTACTTTGTTATCTACTTAATTTTGTTAATTTTATTAGCTTTTACTTATTTTTGTTATATTTTTAAATTGTAGGATAATTAGAGACTAAAGAAGGTTAATTGCATGGAGCATGATGAAAGGATGCTTAATTACATGATGAGCTAATGGTGATGATAGGAGCTGTATTGCAAGAGGAGCAAAACGGTGAGATACATGCAAAACAGCAAACGGACATGAGCTAGTTAAATGCATGCAAAACGGGTTTGAGATGAAGAAGTCAATTGCTTGGAACGGTGGTGAGTTAAAAAGCTAGTGCACAAAACGGATGTGTGCTAAAAAGGCATAAGTGCATGATTTGTAACTGTGGTGACTTAGCTATTGCATGTAACGGGAATGAGATAAGCTAGCAAATGGGTGTAATGATGGTGGCTAGCTAAATGGACAAAACGGCATGGAGCTAATGTGCAAAACGGAGGCATAATTGCAGAACGGAAGCTTAATGGCAATGTATAAAACTGAGGTATAATTGCATGAAGGAGGTGAGCTTAATTGCTAGTTTATGAACGGGTGAGCTTAATTGCTAGTTTTTGAACGGAGTTCTCAAACCACTACTATATAAAGAGAGCTCTAGGGAAGAAAAAAAGGGATCACACATCATAGACAGCAAAGCTCTGCCCAAAACACCTCCCAAGTCGTCCTAAGCCTAATCCCCTCCAAGGCCGAAGCTCCCTCCTCACGGATCAAGAATAATCGGCGCTCTTCGTCTTGTTCTTGAGAATCCATCCACTCGAGGCGTTGTTAGTGCTCTTCACAGACTCCAAAAGTGTAACCATAAACCTTCTATCTCATCTTTTGTCTTGTAAAGAATTCGGTTTACGACTTGTGATTTGTTTAATAAAGGCTATACGTTTTTACTTACTTATGTTATCTTCCATGTGTTCTTAGTTTTTGGTCTTTGACTTGTATGCATGCTTGTATGCTTAAAGCTTCTTAATGTGTTGGGTGATACGCTCTTCGTTCCTCCCTAGCATGTTTTGTATGAATCTTAGATAAATTAAGGTGTAGGCGCTCTTCGTCGCACTCTTAAAAGCATGTGTATAAATTGCAGGTTGAAGGTAAGAATTTCGTTGATACTGGGTAAGTGAAGCATGAAAATGGTGGAGGTAGACATGATGTGATGATCACATGTAAATAGTAGATTTAGGTTTTATCTTGTAGGAAAATTAGTAAAAACAAACCTTGCACCCCCATAAACTAAACCTAGCATAGTTATGCATGCACCCTCAATCCCCGGTTAAGAACGATCCCCACTTATCAATGCTACATCAACAAAGAAGGGTTTTAATTGTATTCGTGTTTGATTAAGTGTTTAATTAAATGCTTGAAAAGATGCGAATCAATCTTTCCCTCACAATAGCCTCGCCACTGAGTGCAACACACTAAGCTCCTCACGGCTGTCTCGAGGCATAACAATCAGACTCTCTCTGACGCTCAGGTTCAAACTCACCTCGAACCTCGTGCACTGCTTCCTCTGAAGCCACATAACTCGTGCAAATAAGGACAAACATGTGAACAATGCATCTCTGCCTCAGGTGGGTAAACACTCCACATTCGAATGCTAGGTAGCCTGATTAAACCATTACCGTATACACAACACTCTGAATGTAGGCCGTGGAGTCGCAACCGGAACTCACACAGTATCAGTCCACCAAATACAACAAACTGACTCAGGCACACATCACTGCCATAAATCTCAGCTCTGAGGCAACAAATAGACGCCCATATACACATCCCCAGGCAAACCGTGCCACACAATTCTCTGAACTCTGAATACTCATTCGAATCCACTGTTCTCTGGCAAATCACGCGTCGATTGATCCTCAACAGGATCCACAACCGAAACGACACGGAAAGCACGTCAGGAGGCATCCTAATGAATACAATATCGTTCACAACAAGTGGAACGTAATCATGGAACTTCAAATATTTGAAAGCATACAACACCCGGAGTTTGATGATTATCCGCCGGCCGGTCGGGTCACCATTCCAGACATGTTGTACATTCTCAAATATCCTTAGTAAACATGACTACAGAAGTCTACAGAACATATAACCTAATGCTCTGATACCAAGCTGAAAGGACCCAACCCCGATTTAGCTTCCTAAATCGGAATCAAACCCCTTCGAAAACACGAACCAACAAAAATTTTCCGAAATTTGGGCAGAGTTTCGTTACTAGCGTGGAATTACCATAACCTGCACGCGGAAAATACACTTCATCCTATGCCACAAAAAGCAAACCGTGGGCACCAATCCCATCCGGATTTCTCAATATATCAACAGTAAAGTAAAGTAGTAAATATATATGCACTTTACTGAAATCCAGTGTAAAATCGTATAACGTACTCAATAGGAAGCTCAGAGCGACATCTAATACATAATCATATACGCATACCACAGTAGGTAGAACAATAAACCTACTGGATGAAACAAAGTAGCTCGAGCACTATGCCTCCGACCACGACGTGCGACACCAGAGCCTGAACTGCAAACTGGGCACGAAAACCGAAAAACCCAGGGGAAAGACATAAAACACGTTAGAGTGAGTGGACGAAAATAAATGTCTTTCACCAGTTAATATATATGTTTAAAATAACATATGCGAGTCCAGATAAATAAAAAACAACATAGTACACGAGGTAAAACTCACACTCCTCCAGTGTACTGAGCATGCAAGTAAAAATCCCACGGGGTCACTCATGGACACACACTGTGCTAGTACAGTCAGAATCACGGGATCCCAGACCCACACGTGATTCTAGCCGGAAATGGCTTCAGGTCAAAGGTCTGCCTCCCCCCGGTAAAAACCTCGGGTCAGGAGTCACAGCCTCACCTGACAAATGCCTACCATCGGGGATCAGCCGAGAGGCGAGTGTATCGATACAACAACGTAACCACGACTGTACTCTGTGTAAACCAAATCATAAACATTTCGATGCAAATGCATGAAACAGCATATAAGTGTATGTATACTCGTATACGTATATTCGTATAAGTATATCGTATAATCGTAAATCACATGCTCATGCAAATCCGAAATCTCATACGCATGCTCAAGTTCATAAATCAAATAAAAGACTCGCAAGAATTCCGTGAAAAGAAATTGTCCACTCACAGACTGGCGTAACGCGATACGCGTTAACCCGTGATCCGGCGGAAGTCCCTCGCCAAACGAACGATCACGAAACCCCTGAATATTCACAAAGTTCATTATTCAAAGTCATAATCCGACAATACAAATCAACCCACGAGAAACCACCGTTCTCGGAAACAGATAATTCAAAGTCGACGAATCGTCGAAAATCCGTATATACCACTTCAATACCTCGCTTTACGTTCGGACGCTCAACTCGAAAAACGAACCTCCCCACTGCGATCGGGGCGCGATTGTTTCTATCGAATTACGCGCGGGGCTTAACGGGACAGAAGCAACGATGGAGTGCTTCCTTCCTTCTCTCCGTGCTCTTCCTCTCTCCCGCGTCCGAACGGTGGGGTTGTTCGGATGGGAGGGCGCTTCTCTCTTCCTTCGTGCGTGCGGACTCCTCTCGTCGGGTGCTTCGGGCGGGCGTGTTCGCGAGCGGCTGTTAGAAGAATACAACAACGAAACAGGCGGTCAGGGGTCAAGACGGGGTGGCCCGCCTTCAATGCTCTGATGCCTAAGTCAGATGATGTATTGGATATAACAGTCAAGCAAACGTGCGGACAAGTAGATGAGTGAGATTGAGTCAGAGTGTGTTCTGCTGAGCTTCAATGGAATGATCTTACCTGTAATAAATACCTGATATATATAGGTGGTTGAGTTTGGAACCTGGTGGTGTTCTTCGATGTGGGACAACCTGCACTTTGCTGGTGTGTGTTCTGTTTATTCGGGCGCGCCCCCTATGGGCGCGTGCGCGCCCGGAGGGGGTGGGTCTGGTGAGTGAAGTTGGAGCCTCCTTGGTGGTCTTGTTGGTGGTCCGGTAGGTGTTGCTAATCTGCTTAAGTGGATAAGTATGTTAATCGTACAACTAATGCAATACTAACAAGTCCCCCAATTCCCCAAGTCAAAGAGCACTTTCTTGATGGGGAGTTGAAAAAGGGTGTGTGATTAACAAGAATACTTATCCGATTGAGCAGTGGTGTATGATCCTGTAACCCCCAAGTCCCCCCAACTCTCCAGTCAAGGAAGGGCTCGCATGACGGAGTGGGACCTGGGCGTCCGAGCGTGTACCTGTTCGTGCATTGGTGTACCTGTTCCTGTATTCTGGGCCCGGCGTCCAAACTGAACTTGCTAGTTAGGACCCGCCCGTCCGTGGAGTGTTGCCTGATGGTGTACCTATGGGCCCAGCCCCCAAACAAGACTATGTTTGGAGCCGCGCGCCCAGATGGGGTCAGGTTTGTAAGCATATACAGGTGTAACAGAGATACAGATAAGACTCGAAGGGTATTCAAGTGTGAATGTGTGGTATGATGCATGAATGGATGGTATGATGTACGAGTGTATGCAGAAAATGCTGTTCGTACGCCAGCGATGGGGCCAACTGCGCATGCCGCACGTCAACGGGGATGCCGTCGCGTACACTGTAGCGTCAACGGGGAGATCAGGACCGCGACCTACAAGTGTTGCGGCGCCCACGATCACGTACTCGTGCCGCCCTTCAACCTTAGCGCGCGCAGAGGCCTCTGCCGCCTAACCCGGGAGGATTTCGCGCCCGGAGAGGACGGACCCCACACCCAGTCTACGCTCATCGGTCTCAGGCCCTTGAAGGAGAGGACGGACCCCACACCCTTACCGGTACCCGAGTCGGAGAATCGATCGTTAACGTTACGCGCACGGGGGGGAAGAACCCCACGCCCGTGCCGCCCATCGATCTTAGCCCGGCTAATTCGGCTTGTACCTTTGCGATCGTCGAGAAGGAGCGCACCCCTCACCCGCGTCGTGTCTGTTGCCTATAGGGGGGGGGGGACGAGCCTCACGTCCCTACTAGGACTTGTCGGCGCACGGAGGAGAAGAACCCCACGCCCGCGTCTGCCTATCGAGTTTAGCACACGTAAAGAGGGGACGGACCCCATGCCTGTTACGGGCTACCGATTGTCGTCAGGAGAGGGGACGTATCCCATGCCTCTGCTAGGAAAGATCGGGCGCACAGAGGGGAAGAACCCCACGCCCGTTGCCGACCTTTCACTTTGGAATATCCAGAGAGGGGGCGGACCCCATGCCTCTGGTTGGAATGAACTGGCGCACGGAGGGGAAGAACCCCACGCCCGTGGCGTCCATGGCACGCACAAGAGAGGGGACGAACCCCATGCCTGTTGCCGCCCATCGAATTTGGGACGTTCAGAGAGGGGACGGACCTCATGCCTCTGCCTCTGAATCCGGCCATCACTTGTGCGAACGGGGGGGGGGGCGTGCCCCACACCCGTCGCCTGTCGATTTTTAGGGGGTCTGCAAGGGGAGGACGAGTCCCTTGCCTTTCGTAATGGGCAACCTTTGTTTTTGGGCGTACAGAGGGGACGTACCCCACACCCGTCGTTTTTCAGCGCCTACAACCTGCCAGGACTGAAGTGGTGCGTCAATTGTTAATGCTGCGCACATACGAGAACCCTACGTATGTGGCGCCCGTCGAGTTTTACGCGCCATGCCCGTTGCCACGTAAATCATGTTGCCAGTTCTTACCAGTGGTCGCCCGGAGTGGCGTTTACCTTGTTTGGTCGTGCGCGGGTGCTTTGTCGCTACCGGTGGTGCGTGCACTCTGTCTTGCGTTGGATTTGGTGGTGTGCCGATGAAACGATTGAGGTGACATTCCTTTTGATCTTTCCCTGGGAACTGGTACGGAACTTGATGCTAACCGTTGCCTTAAATGCTGGCGTGCCCCCGCATTAAATGCTGGTGTGGTGAGGATTGTTTCAGAGGGCAGACGTCACGCGCGTGGGAGCGTGGGAGTGGAGCATGGGCGCCACGCGTCGAACTGTTGGAGAGCGTGCTAGGTTTGAAATCAAGGCGGGAAGTCGAGGAGTTGGTGTGGTAACCCAGGAGGGCAAGTAAACCGCTCCGTACTACGTGGCGTGATCCGATGGTGAACACGCGAGAAATGGACGGCTGGCGTTCGTCAGCTGTCGGTGGTCGATCAGTATAAATGAGGGTGTGGTCCTTTTGTCATCACACACTGTGTGCTAAAATTCTACCTCCGCTGTTTCCTTTGAAGTTCTGCTGTTCTTCGTTGCATGCCGGAGTTTCTTGTCGACGTCCTCCCTCTCCGCCGAAAAAGACCGAGTTGGGTGAGTTTTGACGTTTGGTTTGTTTGTTGTGTAGTGGCTTTATGTGTTAGGGTTACTGGGGTTTTTTTTTTTTTTTTTTTTTGGTTTCTGGGTTTTTGCCTCTCAAGAACAGGTCGTGTGCTTGAGGTGGGGTGGGTTTGGATCTGTTTTTCGGTGGTATTTGGTGGGTGTTGGTGTTTCTGGTGGGGTTGCCTTTGTTGCGTGTATTGCTCTTGTGTTCGTTCGTCTGATGTACCCAGGCGCATCTCATACGGGCGGGAGTCCCCCAGTCTTCCCGTATGCTCATCACGGGCGGCTGTGGGTTGTGTGGTAGTTTCTGAGCGAAAAATAGGAATAAGGTAATTTCACGAAATGTGGTATCTGTGTTGCTAATCTTTCGTGTGTGCGCTTGCAGTGAAGTATCGGAGTTTCAAGGTCATAGAAATGGATGAAACGGTCAAGCGTCGCCTGCTCAGAATGCGGGGTGTTATCGCGAAGGTCCGCAAGGTGGCGGATGATGGTGGTGGCCCATGCGTCTCGGTGGATGGTACCCTACCCGATACCTCTGTCTCGAACGTGGCCGCCCCTGCCCCGCTCGTCCAAAAGATACAAGCGAATGCTCCCCGCTCGCCGCCAAGCGAAGCGGGCAGGCGGGAGGTTGTTCTTGCGCTTTCGTCCCCAAGTCGTTCGAGCATCGTGCTTCCGTCTCCAAGTCTAGCGCCTATCGCGCTTCGGTCTTCGAGTCGACTTCTAAGTCCTCAACAGTACTCCTGCCCTCTAAATTCTTCGTTGCGGGTATTGTGTCCGCCGGGGTCTTCCGGGCAAGGGGAAAGTGAGAAGCGGATGCAGAAGCGTCCCCGTGCGGAAGGATCCTCTCTCGGCCCCGTTCCTGGGTCGAGTGTCGATGTTGTGGATGGGATGCGTCGGATGCTGGCGGATGGTGCCGCGTCCCTTGGGACCCTGCTGCCGCCGGTGGAGGATGCCGCGCCCGATGGGCTGGATGCGGTGTTTGGGGCGAGCACACGCCTGATGCAGCAGGTCTTCCGCGTCCGTTCGCGGGAGGTTGCGGAACTTGCGCGCCTCAGGGCCGACGCGCTGGAGCACCAAAAGGCGATGGACCGAATGGTGGTCAGTTTGGACAAGGCCAATGGTCTGGTACGTCGGTACATCGCTCGCTCGGAGGAGGCGACCGTGCGTGCGGATGAATCTGCTGCCTGTGAGGCTCTGGCGAAGCTTGATCGGGACAGGGCCCTGGCCGAGGTGGACCGGTTGCGCGCAGAGCTGAAGCGCGGCCGTGCTGGAGGAGCCGCCCGAGAGGCATGCTGGTCGGGCACTGAGGTTCCTGCGTACGAGAGGGCAGTGGGGCCTTCTGGGGGACCTGATGAGGCGGAGCTGGATCCGGTGATCAGGCGGATGGATCCGGGCGAGCGGGCGGAAGCCGGTGTGATGGAGTTGTCGGAGGGTGAAGAGCTGGATCACTACTGGAAATTGACCCATTGCCGGCGACTTTTATGTCGCCGGCAATGTTTTGGACATTACCGGAGATTTTTGCCGGAAAAATCGCCGGTAATGTCTTTTTTTTTTTTTTTTTTTTTACATTACCGGCGATTTTTGTCGCCAGTAATGTCCGTCGCCGGCAATCTCTCGATGGTAATGTAAAAAAAAAAAAAAAGACATTACCGGCGACTTCATTTATGTCGCCGGTAATGTCTTTTTTTTTTTTTTTTTTTACATTACCGGCGACATAAATGTATGTCGCCGGCAATGTCTTTTCCGGCAAGACATTACCGGCGACTTACATTTATGTCGCCGGTAATGTTAAAAAAAAAAAAAAAAGACATTACCGGCGATTTTTCCGGCAAAAATCGCCGGTAATGTCCAAAAACATTGCCGGCGACATAAAAGTCGCCGGCAATGGGAAGAAATGTTGTAGTGGATGTTGATACTGGGGCGGGGTAGAATAGCCTTTGGTTTCCTTCTCCTTTGTAATAGTAGTTGTTGTAATTGATCGAATGAATGAAATGTCTTTTCTTGCCGCCAATGTGCCTAATCTGGATTTTTTTTGTTTTGTTTTTTTTTTTTTTTTTTTCAGTCCCCCAAGTGGGCGGGCGGGACCGAATGCGCTGGTCTGATCGATCGGGTTTTGTTTTGTTTTGTTTTTTGTCTCCCTGCCCCCCTCCCTCCCCGTGGTCTGCTACTAAGACGTGGTCCCTCGTCGTCCGCGCGTTGATCGTGTTCTTTGATTCGTGTGTTCTAGGGCGAGAACCTCCTGCCTGCCCCGGTGCTCTGCGGTTTCCTCGTGATTGTATCCCCGAACGTGCCCGATCCCACGCTCGGTTGGGAATTTTCCCAAGAGTAGATGTTCTGCGACGATCAGTTTTAGTTTGCAGATCCCTGGCCTCCCAAGTATGGCGTTGTAGGGGGAGGGGGTGTCCATGATGATGAAGTCCATTCGGATCTCGCCGTGTGGAAAGTCGGGCGCGCCAATCTCGACCCGCAGGTTGTCGCTCCCGATCGGATATGATGTTTCGCCCATGAAGCTGGCCACGCGCTCGTGGTCCTGTGTCATCTTGCCGGTGGGTCGCCCGAATGCCGTGTATGCGTCGAAATAGATTACGTTGACGGACGCCCCGCTGTCAACCAGCACCCTCCTCACAAGGAATTGGTCGATGATCGCGTCGATCACGAACGGTAGGGTGCTATCCCTCGGGTTCTCCTCCTCGTCCTTTGTCGTGAAGTTGATGGTGGGCGTTTCCCTCCTTCCTGCCTTGGGCGCTCTCCTTGCTCCTATCGTTAGCACCTCCCTGCTCGAGCGATCGGGCGAGGATGTCCCCCCCTTGCGCTTGCCCCCGGATATCGTACTGATAGTCCCACGGGTCCCGACGATCGTCTGGTGCTGTTGTCCTTCCGCCCTAGGAGGGGTTGGTCGTTCGTCCTTCAGGTCTTCAAGGGCCTTCTTCAACATGATGCAGCTGTTGGTATGGTGGGTGGTGGCTTTGTGGAACTCACACCATACGTCCGGGAGTTGGCCGGTCGGAGTTATTGATCTCGTCATGTTGTTTGGTGGCGGTATTCGGCGTCGATGTAGGCGGAGTAGGTGTTCGGGCGACTGCCCGTCGATTGTAAAGACCTCCTGTCCCGCCGGTCGATAGCGCGATGCCGGTGGAAAGTGGGCGCCCTGCTGCGCTTGTCCCCGCGCCTGGTTGTAGCCGTTGCCCTAGTGACCGCGGAAGAAGGGTCTCTGGTAGTTCTGCCTGTGCGTGTCCCGGCTCCTCTTAAAACTCCCAGTTGGCCTTTCATCGTCCGCCAGCTGTCGTGGTTGGGCGCTCGCTGCTTCTGGTCTGCTGGAACTGGGCTCAAAGGTGGGCCCGTACACCCGCGTCTCCACCAACGCCTTTTGCACAATCAGGTCCATGATCTCGTCGTAGTCGAGATGCTCCTTCCTGACCAGTTTCTCTACGAACGGAGTGGCGAGTAGATTGTCCATCAGGGCTACCTTGGCCACTCGCTTGTCAAGGTCCCTGCAAGTGTTTGCGAGGGTCCTCCATCGGTTGATGTAGCTCGACAGGCTTTCGTCCATCCCCTGGCGTACCTTGAGGAGGATGCCCATGGTGTTGTACTTGCCTTGGAGCCTGTAGCCCTTCTGGAAACTCTCCGCCAGCTCGAGGAATGAGTGGATGGATCCTGGCGGGATCTCGTAGAACCAGCTCCGCGCTTCTTCCGCCAGTGTTTCCTGGAACAGGAAACACAAGGTTGGGTCCGAATACCGGGTCCCGTCCGTGGTGGACCGAAACTCGTCCACGTGCGCGCGTGGATCCCCGCTCCCGTCGAACCGAGCGATCTTCGTTATCTTCGCATGGGGGTCCCTTCCCCTCTCCAGTATATGTGCCGAGAATGGGCTGACCCGGGGGGCGAACGTCCCGCCCTGACCGGCCAGTTTGTCCTTGCGCAGGCGCGAGACTTCCTCCGCCAGTTCCTCCATCCTCCGAAGGATCAGAGCGTCGTTCGTCGGGGGCGCCGACCCTCCCACGGGTGATGGTGTTCGAGCCGTTCGGGCGTCGGTCCTGCCGAACGGGTGTTGTTCGCTGGCGGTCTCTTGAGTCTCCTCGTGCCGCTCCATCTGCTGGTTGATGAGTGCGTCCAGCCGATCCTCCAACCTCTAGCGGATTTGGCGCTCCTCTGCTCTCTCGAGCGCCGCCTCCCGTAATTCCTGGACCAGGCCGCGGATGCGCCCCTCGCCACCGGTCCCGTCGGTTGCCAGCACATTCCGCCCCTGTGAGTCTGGCGGTGTGAAAGGACCCAACCCCGATTTAGCTCCCTAAACCGGAATCAAACCCCTTCGAAAATACGAACCAACAAAAATTCGAAATTTGGGCAGAGTTTCGTTACTAGCGTAGAATTACCATTACCTGCACGCGGAAATACACTTCATCCTATGCCACAAAAAGCAAACCGTGGGCACCAATCCCATCCGGATTTCTCAATATCACAACAGTAAAGTAAACAATACGTATAATAGTACTTTACTGAAATCTGGGTTTAAAATCGTATAACATATTCCACAGAAAGCTCAGAGCGACATCTAATACATAACCATATACGTATACCACAGTAGGTAGAACAATAAACCTACTGGATGAAACAAGATTGCTCGAGCACTATGCATCCGACCACGACGTGCGACACCAGAGCCTGAACTGCAAACTGGGCACGGAAACCGAAAAACCCAGGGGAAAGACAAAAAACACGTTAGAGTGAGTGGACGAAAATAAATGTCTTTCACCAGTTAATATATATGTTATAAAAACATATGCGAGTCCAGGTAAATAAAAACAACATAGTACACGAGGTAAAACTCATACTCCTCCAGTGTACAGAGCATGCAAGTAAAAATCCCACGGGGTCACTCATGGACACACACCGTACTAGTACAGTCAGAACCACAGGGTCCCTGGCCCACACATGATTCTAGCCGGAAATGGCTTCAGGTCAAAGGTCTGCCTCCCCCCGGTAAAGACCTCGGGTCAGGAGTCACAGCCTCCCCTGACATATGCCTACCATCGGGGATCAGCCGAGAGGCGAGTGTATCGATACAACAACGTAACCACGACTGTACTCTGTGTAAACCAAATCATAAACATTTCGATGCAAATGCATGAAACAATATATAAGTGTATGCATATTCGTATACGTATATCCGTATAAGTATAATTGTATAATCGTAAACACATTCTCATGCAAATCCGAAATCTCATACGCATGCTCGAGTTTATAAATCATATAAAAGACTCGCAAGAATTCCGTGAAAAGAAATTGTCCACTCACAGACTTGCGTAACGTGATACGCGTTAACCCGTGATCCGGCGGAAAGTCCATCGTCAAACAAACGATCACGAACCCCTGAATAATCACAACGTCCAATATTCAAAGTCATAATCCGACAATACAATACAAATCACGAGAAACAGCCGTTCTCGGAAACACGTGATTCAAAGTCGACGAATCGTCGAAAATCCGTATAAAACACCTCAATATCTCGCTTTACGTTCGGACGCTTAATTCGAAAAACGAACCTCCCCACTGCGATCGGGGCGCGATTTCGAGTCAAATGACATGCAATTCGTCGAAAACTACTCCGGGCGAAAAATCGCCGCCGTCGCCGCTGCCACAGTCGCCGGAAAATCCAAACCTGCCCAGAAAATTTCGTGCGACATTTGGTTTCAAAGATCTCGACGATTCCAACAACTTTCCAGTTATAAATTAAGGCCAATTTTGACCGGAAAACCTCCAAAAATCAATTCAAAGTTCCAAACCCTTACCGGAATTTCAATTCAACGGATCTCTCTCCTCCGACCACGGCAACCCTCAAGACCACTTGGAAAAGCTTCCTTAGCTCGAGGCTAACAAAACCCCCCAAAGAGGAGCCACCACCTCGGCCTCCACGCCGCCACCCGAACACCACAAAACTCGCCGGAAAATCCATAACTTTGCCGATTCGATTCTCTCTCCTCCGGACACCCCACGGGAAGATCCACCTACCAATCTGAAGAGGAGCTCGAGCCTAACAAATCTCGTGAAGAAGTCGTGCCCAAATATGGCCGGAATTGGCCTCAATTTCGGCGAACCATTTCGGCCTCCAAACGGGTTATTCTTGACCCGTGGGTCAACCCAGCTTCCCTTTATGGCAGGTTTCCCAAACGGGAAACTTCTATTTATAGGCCTTCCCAATATGGAAACTTCGTAATTATCCTTTTCGACGAACTTTGAATACCCGTAACTTTTCCATCGTAACTCCGATTCCGATAATTCTTGTGGCCACAAACTCGTCTCGACGTACTCTTTAATAATCATCCGAAGTCAAACACATCGGCCAAACGGATAAAAAGTCAACCCTTTGAACCAACACCCATTTAAATCGACTAATTAATCAACAAACGGAAATAATCACAACTTAATCTTCGTAACTCAAAATCATGCTCCAGAAGTTCCCACAAGCTCGAAATTAAATTCTGAACAACTTTCGTGAAGAAGCCGAAACCAAATTCTCGTCCGGTAATTTAGTCGTTAAGTAGCCCACTATTTAAATCCAAACCTCAAATATTCATAACTAATTCCTCGATCGTCCAAATAACGATCCGGAACCGCCCACGAACTCGTAATCACACGTACAACGACTCTCGAGAAGATAGTCAGCTCCAATTCTCAGCCAATAATTTAGTCGTTAAGAAATTTTGACGATTAAATCAACTGTCGCAACTCTGCGACTACGTGCAAGCTCATCAATCAAGCTGATTCCACTGCTAATTCTGGTCCGGGTCGTCACAAATCCACCCCCCTTAGAAAAATTTCGACCTCGAAATTTCCGAGTCTGCCGACTACAAGGTAGGAGCACTGCCTCTGCATACTGCTCAACTCTCCAGCGACGATGTCGACTGAACAATTCTGATAATAAATTCCACAATAGGAGATAGCTCCGTGCTATAATCCCTGTACCCTCAAATCACAAATCTGAACTGGCTCACATAATCGCCAAGTGTTCCTACATAAGGAACATATAGGGTACATAACACATAGCAAACCTGAAACACAGTTCCGACACACGGAACACAACACACATAAAATCCAACACTATAGGCGATGCCGAACCACACGGCATAACACAAACTCGCCTATGGCCACACACGGATCAAAATAACATAGAAAATCTCAACTCAACACATTCATATCAACATAACTCAAACGTCGAACTCGGGTAATTATCAACCTCATTTCCGCTAACCTGATAGTCTGTGGTAACACATTCCACAAAATCAGAATCAATCATCAACCCAAACTCAGTCAAACTCACTCCAACACAGTGGAGTACAACAACATCCCTCAAAACAACATCACGCAATGTCAATATCACAGTGGTCAACAAACTGGTATTGCATGCAATCTCGCACAACTGAAATTGCTGGTCCCAATTCCTCCGGAACTGCAATACTGAGGTCCACAATATGCCCTCCAAGGCCTGAATAATCCTCGAAGATCACTCGCCAATCTGAGGATAAGAACCGATACTAACTCGTAGTCTGGTCCCCAACGCTCGCTGCAAAGCTTGTCAACACTCAGTTGTAGCTGATTATCTCGGTCAGTGAACCGGGACATAGGCACACCACGTGTATGGCCAACCTCTGTCAAACACAGCTATACCAGCCTGCCACTGAAATCATCACCGAAAATACAAGGAAACGTACCAAATTCATCAAACAATCCACAATAGCCTGACAATAGGCACCACAAACCAAAGTGCATACAAACATACACAATCACAGCAACAATCGCCACGTCTAACCGGAAAGCTCAAATGGCTAACACATCTCGGCAAGTCTCTGCCTCCTAGCCATCGCCAGTCGACAAATGTGGCATCCGTACACTCAAACTGCTACATTCTTCTATAGGTTGCGTCACGAGTAGTAATCTCGAAGTATCAGGCACAACTCCGTACCACTAGCGCCAATTGTGCGTGAAACCACGAGCCTCAACATCATCACACTCGAACTCAGCTTTCATAGCTCGCAGCTCGGCTAACACGGAACTCGAGCCACAAGCACACATGAAATACTGAAGCTCCTGACTCTTGACTGAATGCATCAGCAACAACATCCCAGACGGATGGTCAAAGTACATCCTCTAGCCTTTCCCGAACAAGCTCAAATGTACAGCCATAGTCGTTAGTCGACCCCATCCATCTACACTGCCTCAAGCCCAAATCTGGCCGAAAATGCAAGTGGATGAAACTCAGTGGTCAGTGTACATCCTACCCCACGCTGCACGCCATAGCAGTAGTATCTCCATCTCTCTGGTGCTAACACAAGGACAGCTACACCTAAATCATACATAGGATATGTAGCTATACAAAGTTCTACTGCCTGGAACCATGAGCCACCGCTCTGCTACACAGCATCAAAACACAATCCAAATCTATACCTCGATGCATTGCCATAACCCACGAACTCGTCGCGATCGTCAGGTAAGGTCAAAACCACAGTAACGGTCACCAACCTGCAGGAGTAAGCAACTCTCCTAGCATGCATCGAACCACTCGATCTTGGCGCCTTCTTCGTCAGTCCGGAAAGTAGAGTGGCAATCCGGAAAATCCTGTACAAGCCGTCGGTAATATCCTGCCAAACACAAGAGACCCCTGATCTCTGGTACACTAGTAGGTCAACCCCAAATCAATATGGCTTCTAACTGGTCAGGATCCACGCCAACTCCCTCGGATAACATCACGTGGCTCGAAATCTTCATGCAAATCGGCCAAAACTCACACTAGCTGAACTTCGCAAACACCTGGTCGTCTCGCAATGTCCACAAAGTCGCTCACATTTACTTCAGGTGCCGGTCCACACTCCTGGAGTACATCAGGACGTCGCCAACAAACATGACTGCAACTCGTCCAGAAACCGTCTGAACACCTGGTCCATCAAGTCCACACGAACTACGGAACATTGGTCCACCAAATAGCGTGACCAAAAACTCTTGATGCCCGCACCATGATCTGAAAGCTAACATAGCCACAACTGATTCACTGAACCACAACTGATGGTATCCGGTCCCGAAATTAATCTTCGGCACGACTGAAGCTCTCACGAGCTGAACAACCCAATCGTCAATCCGAAGCGGAGGATACTCGCTCTCCTCTGAAGCAAAACAGGCTTCGGTAGTCAACGCACCACCTCGTCGAATCAACCAACCTTAGTACACACAATGCAGGAGCACACCACGCAAACAAACGGGGTCGCATGAAATCTCCTGTAACCTCCTCCAGCAACTCCTGGAGTCGAAACAATAGCTTCATCAGCTCCGCTGGCTCCGAGCGACAAGATGCTGGTAAAATGAGTCCAGCGCCAGGTACAAGCTCAATGGTGTAGTCGGTCTCCCGAACTGGAGGAACACTTGGTAACTCCTCCGGAACACACCTGGAACTCGGGAACCACCTCAATGTTACCAATAACGGCACAACAACCGTAGTATCCACAACATGAGCTAAGCAAGCAACACAACCTGTCTCTAACATCCGCTCGACCATCACCGCGAAACAGCATCTCGGGGAAATCTGGTCGTCGAAACACAACCTCCTTCTCGAGGCACTCGAACACAGCCAAATGCTTCGTCAGTAAGTCCACATTCATGGTCACATCAAAACCACGATGTTCATCTATAACAGATCCGCGGCTAACACATAACCTCCAACAAGGATCTCGCAACCTCCGGATGGGTACATCACTCTCCAAAATCTCGGAAGTGGAGATGTAGGTACAATAGTCATGGATATCAAACAACAGTAACCTTGGAGAAAAATCTGTCCTCAAACAAGGTCATGGCACGAACTCCAACGTGCCCAACTAGTCACCCACGTCAAATGCGACTTCTGCATGGCTCGTCTAGAAATCTGGGTTGATCAAGCTCCAGAAACAGCATCATGATTTCCTCGTGAACTCTGAGCTACCAAACCGCCAACACAGCTGGCTGAGGGCGCTCTCTCGTAACGTGACCCTCCTGGCCACCGAAACAGTAACTGAGAGTGCTCCACAAACACAAGTCACCGCAACACCTGCTGCGTGAAAGGATCACCAACGATCGCCCAAACTCATGCCACAGGAGCAAATCCGCTACTCTGTGATCTCCACCATTGTCAAACGGATTCTCTGCTCAAACTGATGGCCATCAACAATATCATAAAGGTCACAGCCTGATAAAATCACTGATCCCGAAGTGTCAGAACTCGAACTCATCACAATATCTTTACTGAATCCACTTCCCTCAAACCGTCACATCGAAAACCGTGTACACCTTTCCTTCTCAATAGCCTCGCCACTGAGTGCAGCACACTATGCTCCTCACGGATGTCTCGAGGCACATCAATCAGACTCTCTCTGATACTCAGATTCAAACTCATCTCGAACCTCGTGCACTGCTTCCTTTGAAGCCACATAACACGTGCAAACGGTAACAAACATCTAAACAATGCATCTCTGCCTCAGGTGGGTAAACACTCCACATCAATTGTTGGGTAGCCTGACAAACCTTTACCGTATAAACAACACCCTGAATATAGGCCATGGAGTCGCAACCGGAACTCACATAATATCAGCCCACCAAACACAACAAACTGACTCAGGCACACATCACTGCCACAAATCTCAGCTCTGAGGCAACATATAGATGCCCATATACACATCCCCAGGCAAACCGTGCCACACAATTCTCTGAACTCTGAATACTCATCCAAATCCACAATTCTCTGGCAAATCGCGCGTCGATTGATCCTCAATAGGATCCACAACCGAAACGACACGGAAAGCACGTCAGGAGGCATCCTAATGAATACAATATCGTTCACAACAAGTGGAACGTAATCATGGAACTTCAAATATTTGAAAGCATACAACACCCGGAATTTGATGATTATCCGCCGGCCGGTCGGGTCACCATTCCAGTCATGCTGTACATTCTCAAATATCCTTAGTAAACACGACTACAGAAGTCTACAGAATCTACAACCTAATGCTCTGATACCAAGCTGAAAGGACCCAACCCCGATTTAGCTCCCTAAACCGGAATCGAACCCCTTCGAAAATACGAACCAACAAAAACTTTTCGAAATTTGGGCAGAGTTTCGTTACTAGCGTAGAATTACCATTACCTGCACGCGGAAAATACACTTCATCCTATGCCACAAAAAGCAAACCGTGGGCACCAATCCCTTCCAGAGTTCTCAATATCACAATAGTAAAGTAAACAATACGTATAATAGTACTTTACTGAAATCCGGGTTTAAAATCGTATAACATATTCCACAGAAAGCTCAGAGCGACATCTAATACATAACCATATACGTATACCACAGTAGGTAGAACAATAAACCTACTGGATGAAACAAGATTGCTCGAGCACTATGCCTCCGACCACGACGTGCGACACCAGAGCCTGAACTGCAAACTGGGCACGAAAACCGAAAAACCCAGGGGAAAGACAAAAAACACGTTAGAGTGAGTGGACGAAAATAAATGTCTTTCACCAGTTAATATATATGTTATAAAAACATATGCGAGTCCAGGTAAATAAAAACAACATAGTACACGAGGTAAAACTCATACTCCTCCAGTGTACAGAGCATGCAAGTAAAAATCCCACGGGGTCACTCATGGACACACACCGTGCTAGTACAGTCAGAACCACGGGGTCCCTGGCCCACACGTGATTCTAGCCGGAAATGGCTTCAGGTCAAAGGTCTGCCTCCCCCCGGTAAAGACCTCGGATCAGGAGTCACAGCCTCCCCTGACATGTGCCTACCATCGAGGATCAGCCGAGAGGCGAGTGTATCGATACAACAACGTAACCACGACTGTACTCTGTGTAAACCAAATCATAAACATTTCGATGCAAATGCATGAAACAATATATAAGTGTATGCATATTCGTATACGTATATCCGTATAAGTATAATCGTATAATCGTAAACACATGCTCATGCAAATCCGAAATCTCATACGCATGCTCGAGTTTATAAATCATATAAAAGACTCGCAAGAATTCCGTGAAAAGAAATTGTCCACTCACAGACTTGCGTAACGCGATACGCGTTAACCCGTGATCCGGCGGAAAGTCCATCGCCAAACAAACGATCACGAACCCCTGAATAATCACAACGTCCAATATTCAAAGTCATAATCCGACAATACAATACAAATCACGAGAAACAGCCGTTCTCGGAAACACGTGATTCAAAGTCGACGAATCGTCGAAAATCCGTATATAACACCTCAATACCTCGTTTTACGTTCGGATGCTCAACTCGAAAAACGAACCTCCCCACTGCGATCGGGGCGCGATTTCGAGTCAAATGACATGTAATTCGTCGAAAACTACTCCGGGCGAAAAATCGCCGCCGCCGTCGCCGCTGCCACAGTCGCCGGAAAATCCAAACCTGCCCAGAAAATTTCGTGCTACACATGGTTTCAAAGATCTCGACGATTCCAACAACTTTTCAGTTATAAATTAAGGCCAATTTTGACCGGAAAACCTCCAAAAATCAATTCAAAGTTCCAAACCCTTACCGGAATTTCAATTCAACGGATCTCTCTCCTCCGGCCACGGCAACCCTCAAGACCACTTGGAAAAGCTTCCTTAGCTCGAGGCTAACAAAACCCCCCAAAGAGGAACCACCACCTCGGCCTCCACGCCGCCACCCGAACACCACAAAACTCGCCGGAAAATCCATAACTTTGCCGATTCGATTCTCTCTCCTCCGGACACCCCACGGGAAGATCCACCTATCAATCCGAAGAGAAGCTCGAGCCCAACAAATCTCGTGAAGAAGTCGTGCCCAAATATGGCCGGAATTGGCCTCAATTTCGGCGAACCATTTCGGCCTCCAAACGGGTTATTCTTGACCCGTGGGTCAACGTGGGTCAACCCAGCTTCCCTTTATGGCAGGTTTCCCAAACGGGAAACTTCTATTTATAGGCCTTCCCAATATGGAAACTTCGTAATTATCCTTTTCGACGAACTTTGAATACCCGTAACGTTTCCATCGTAACTCCGATTCCGATAATTCTTGTGGCCACAAACTCATCTCGACGTACTCTTTAAAAATCACCCGAAGTCAAACACATCGGCCAAACGGATAAAAAGTCAACCCTTTGAACCAACACCCATTTAAATCGACTAATTAATCAACAAACGGAAATAATCACAACTTAATCTTCGTAACTCAAAATCATGCTCCGGAAGTTCCCACAATCTCGAAATTAAATTTTGAACAACTTTCGTGAAGAAGCCGAAACCAAATTCTCGTCCGGTAATTTAGTCGTTAAATAGCCCACCATTTAAATCCAAACTTCAAATATTCATAACTTATTCCTCGGTCGTCCAAATAACGATCCGGAACCTCCCACGAACTCGTAATCACACGTACAACGACTCTCGAGAAGATAGTCAGCTCCAATTCTCAGCCAATAATTTAGTCGTTAAGAAACTTTGGCGATTAAATCAACTGTCGCAACTCTGCGACTACGTGCAAGCTCATCAATCAAGCTGATTCCACTGCTAATTCTGGTCCGGGTCGTCACAGGTGTCTCCCCGTCGGGCGCGCTGCTATCGTGAGTCACCGGGTTGAGCATGTGGACCTTTGATTTCCGTGGTGTTTATACGAGGTTTGCAAGTTGTAAGTATCCCACAGACGGCGCCAGATGTTTCTACCGAATTACGCGCGGGGGCGTAACGGGGCAGAAGCAACGATGGAGTACTTCCTTCCTTCTCTCCATGCTCTTCCTCTCTCCCGCGTCCGAACGGTGGGGTTGTTCGGATGGGCGGGCGCTTCTCTCTTCCTTCGTGCGTGCGAACTCCTCTCGTCGGGTGCTTCGGGCGGGCGTGTTCGCGAGCGGCTGTTAGAAGAATACAACAACGAAACAGGCGGTCAGGGGTCAAGACGGGGTGGCCCGCCTTCAACGCTTCGATGCCTAAGTCAGATGATGTATTGGATATAACAGTCAAGCGAACGTGCGGACAAGTAGATGAGTGAGATTGAGTCAGAGTGTGTTCTGCTGAGCTTCAATGGAATGATCTTACCTGTAATAAATACCTGATATATATAGGTGGTTGAGTTTGGAACCTGGTGGTGTTCTTCGATGTGGGACAACCTGCACTTTGCTGGTGTGTGTTCTGCTTATTCGGGCGCGCCCCCTATGGGCGCGTGCGCGCCCGGAGGGGGTGGGTCTGATGAGTGAAGTTGGAGACTCCTTGGTGGTCTTGTTGGTGATCCGGTAGGTGTTGCTAATCTGCTTAAGTGGATAAGTATGTTAATCGTACAACTAATGCAATACTAACAGCGATTTCGAGTCAAATGACATGCGACTTGTCGAAAGTCAAAAAGTCAACTTTGACCGTTGACCGCCGCCGTTGACCGTCGTCCACGGCGGCGCCGCTGCCGGCCGAAGAATTTCACGGCGGAGCTGCACCAATTCCACTCCAAATCGTCCACTGAGCAACTTTGTCAACTACACCGAAGTCCAATTCTCACTCTAACACATCCAATTTCATGATAAACCGAAATAGAACACAAAATTCAAATCAAGAATTCTCCAAACACAAACCGAATTGAAACTCCAAACCTACGTGGTTAGATTCGTGGAGTGAAGAGCTTCAAAGCCCAGTCCATGGCTAAGCTCAACTTGGCCGAAATGACACCACCCGAACTCACCTCAAAATCGTGAACTTTGGCCGGAAAATCCTTCCTCCTCCGGCGTCCCACGCCGTGGGAGGAGGCCGGAAACAAGTCGAGGGCTCCATGGCGAGTCGAAGGACACCAGGGTCGAGGCGTGGGGTGGCCGAACGGTGAGCCACCGCCGTGGCCGACTCACCACCGTCGCACCTTCTCCTCCCACTCGGTCAAACCGAGTCAACTCACCAAGTCAACACATTAATTCAGCTTTGACTTTCCACAAATAGCAACCTACTATTTATAGACTTACCAAATAAGGAAACTTTCCCAATTAATTGCGACAAACTTCCAATATTCATAACTTCTTCGTCGTAATTCCAATTCCGATAATTCTCGCGGCCACAAATTTGTCTCGACATATTCTTCACTAACCACCCGAAGTCAAACACATAGGCCAAACGGATAAAAAGTCAACCCTTCGAACCAACACACATTAAATCGACTAAACAAACAACAACGGAAATATTCGCAACTAATTCTTCGTAACTCAAACTCATGCTCCGGAAGTTCCCACGAACTCGAAATTAAATTCTGAACAACTTCAGTGAAGAAACCGAAACCAAATTCTCGTCCGGTAATTTAGTCGTTAAGTAGCTCACCATTTAAATTTGAACTTCAAATAATCATAATTAATTCCTCGGTCGTCCAAATAACGATCCGGAACCGCCCACGAACACGACATCACATGTACTACTACTCTCGAGAAGAGACTCTGCTCCAATTCTCGGCCAATAATTAAGTCGTTAACAAACCCGACAACTCCAAACAACCGTCGGATATCAGTGACTACGCGGTAACTCACGTACATAGCTGATCATACTGCTGATTCTGGTTCGGGTCGTCACAGGTGCGTTGTCCCGGAATCCTCACACTCTAGAGAGGTTCCGGGAAGGGTACATACGCATATGCCTGGTCCGGGGTAATGAACCCTAGCTGTCCCGAAACAGGCATCCCGTCGGAGTCGACGTGAGGTATCGTCGGGATTTCCAACGGTAAGAATAAGGTAGACGGCGGACATAGTCGCATCCTCGCCGAGGACTGAGTGGATCCACCAGCCTCCTCGGAAGAATGAGGAGCTGTCTGGTGGATGACGGGGGAATGGTCCTCGCGATGAATGTCCGGCATTCGGACCGAGGATTGAGTCGCACTATCCGTTTCCGGCATGCGACTGACCTCATGAACCCTCCTCGCGCCTGAGGATCGAGCAGGCTCGAACTGCTGCTGCTGAGGTTGTCCCTCGCCCAGCAGTGTACGGTGTCGAGAGGTCTGCGGAAGACTGTAAGTGTTGTCGACGCTGGTGGATCCTGATGCGGCCCGACTTCCGGTGCCCTCATCCCCACGTCCCGATCTCCCTCTCCCTCTCGACCTCCCCCTCGAGCTCGACCCCCCTCGGGAAGCACCGCAATTTAACCAATTTATCGTTGCTATAAAATTATAAAAATTCAAAATAATTCCTAATTCATCCAAAAATTCGAATACATATTCCAATATATATCAATAATCCAATACATAAATATTCCAATATATATATCCAATAATTCCATAAAATCCAATATATATAATTCCAATAATCCAAGAAATAAATATTCCACAAAAATTCCAATAATCCAATATATAAATCCAATATATAAATACTCCACAAAAATCAACAATAATTCCATAAAATCCACAATAATTACAATATATATATAATCCAATATAATTCATCCAATACATATATAATCCAATAATTTAACTATATATATTCCAATATATATATATCAATAATCCAATATATAAATCCAATATATATATATCCAAAATATTAATTCCAATAATTCCATAAAATCAATATATAATTCCAATATATAAATATTCCACAAAAATCAAGATAATCCAATATATAAATCCCCAATAATCCACAAAAATTCCAATATATAAATTAATATTCCACAAAAATCAACAATAATTCCATAAAATTCAACAATATCCAATATATAATCACAATGTTCATTCATGCATCCACATTATCGATCAACAAACGAAACAACTTCAAATCTAACCTAAATAAAAAAAAAATCGAAATTAGAAAATTAGGGATTTCAAACCTGAAATGGAGAAAATCGACGAGGGCTTTCGCTTGAGGATCGATGGGCTTTGGCTTGAGCTTCGATTGCTTGCTCCCAACACACCGGAAATGGAGAAAATCGTAGAGGAGAGGAGTTCTTCGTTTTGGGCAGTTTCGTTTCTGCCCAAAACGTACCCAGTTCCGGATATAAACCAAAATTATACCCGACGATATAAGTAATATCGTCGGCCATAGTTGAACCGAAACTATATCCGACGAGATTTCATATGAATGTCGTCGGATATAGTTTTATTTTTTATTTTTCATATGCCGGTTATATATAGTGTACTTAATTATTTTTAATATTTATTACGAAATTATTAGAAAAAAAAACAGAAATAATTTAAAATCCTAATTAAATTAAAATGGCATTTAATTTTTTGGCTATATTTAATAATATATATTTATTAATATTTAATAATACGATATTATTTCGAATATCGTCGATCGGTTGTATTTTTTTTTCGATCTCTCGATCTCTCTGTCTTATGATCGCTATTTAGCAATTTAATCGACACAATTTAAAGTCGATAATCTGAATATAATTCATTTTACATTGCACGTTCAAACTCAAAATAACATACATACACTAATTAAGGCGCATAGTCAGAATCATCGCTTGAGTCTGACTCTGTTTTCGAGTTAATTTCAGGTAAGATGTGTATGTCCTCGTCACTTGAGTCTTCATTGTCTTCATTTTGATTAACATCAATAATATTCGGTTGAGGAATTCGTACCACACTGCCCTGTCTCACATTATTAAGGCGAATTGTTGAGGTTTCAGGAATACCAGTTGCGTTCGGCTCTTGGTATGCACTGACTTCTTCATTATCCGAGGTCACACCAAGGGTTGAGGCACTGTATATGTTTCGTGGAAGAACATGGTTAACCACTTTCCACGCGCCTTTATGCACAAGATCATCAAGATAGAACAATTGTTTCACCGCCGTGGCCAACACAAACGGATCATCTTCATACCAGCTTGTAGCAGTATTCACTGAAAAAAATCCCGTATTGGTCGATCCTTGTGTTCTGAGGGTCGGTATCAAACCATCTACACTTAAACAAGTGCACGGTCATTCCTTCCCCATATATTAATTCGACAACTGAATGGAGAACACCGTAATATTCAACTCCATTCTGCCCACCATGCACCATTACCCCAGAATTCTGTGTTTTTCGTCTGACATCTCTATGTTCACAAATAAATAGCACGCCATTTACCTTACACATAGGATAAACTCTGGAAGTTACAGGTTTCTACGCCAAGAGCCTCAATTCGTGTGACCACTGAGGGATACCATTATCTTGTACATGGTTCATCTGAAAATAATCATTTATTAACTTAACTATAAATAGGATACGAGACATGCACTTAACATCATATACAGGTCAATTTATCTATAAACGTACCCATTTGCCAAAATAGTTTGCGAACGTCTTGTTGTGGTACTCAACATCACCGGAAATAGCAGGGCAGTAAAGGTGCAAATTTTTCCAATATTGAACTTCTGGACAGTTAATCAATACCGACCAATGGGCAATGACTAGCTCATAAGGTTCCAACTTGTACAAGTTGGGCAACTTTCCAGAAACTTCAACATCATCGGAGATGATCGAAAGGTTGAACTGCCCTCCATCTACTGGCATATGTTGTGGAGAGTCCTCCAACGCTCCCAAATACAACTTGGTGTACGTTACGCACTCATGCGCAATATATGCTTCAGCGATACACCCTTCAGGTGCAGATTTGTTCATCACATAGTCTTTGTAGTCCCCTAATTGTCTGTAAATTGGTAATTACAGATCGAGCATGTTATGCTTATTGCAACAATAAGTGAATAAATAATATTAAAGATCGACATATATATAGCCAGATTCAGAGATGCATTACGTACCTTTCCATAGGATACATCCATCTGTAGTGTACTGGACCAGTAAGCAACAATTGTTCCGGAAGATGGAGCATCAGGAGAGGCATGATGTCGAAAAAGTTTGGAGGAAATATCCTTTCGAATTTGCACATGATAAAAATGATGTCCTGTTGCATTTCCAACAAGTCCGATTTCTTCACTTCTCTCGTGCATAACTTCTGAAAGAATCTTGACAAAGCCACTAACGGCTCCACCACCTCTTCGGGCAGGTACCCTGGAATGAAAACAGGGAAGAGGCGTTGAAGCAGTATATGACAGTCATGACTCTTTAGTCCGTACATCTTATTGTCTTTGAAGTTAACACATCGACTTATATTTCCAGCATAGTCTGAAGGATACCTGACATTACCCATCCAGCCAAAAATTTCATTCTTCTGGGCAGGCTTCACGGTATAAGGAGCTTGTGGCATTTTTTTCTTCCCATCTCTCAACCACAAATGTTTTCGCAGTCCCATCCTTTTAAGATCAATACGTGCCTTCGGGCCGTCTTTAGTTTTTCCCTCCCAATTCAACACTGTGCCGACCACACTCTCGCACACATTTTTCTCTATGTGCATGACATCTAAGTAGTGTCTGATCAGCAACTTGGACCAATACGGAAGTTCCCAAAAAATACTTTTGTGTGTCCAGAATTTATACTTGTCGGGTTTGTCAGGTATTGACGCCACTATCTCAGAATGATTGCTTAGCTGCCCAAAATCGTATTCATTTATCACTTCCAATATTTCATCCCCCGTCCATCTCCTCGGCTACTCACCTGTTTCCACAGTCCCATCAAATCCCTCTATATCCTCCCGAAATGGGTGATCATGTGGAAGCCAACAACGATGACGCATCTGTATAATCTTCCTGCAATGAGGTCTGCAACACTCAACTGTCATGCACTCTGGACAAGCCCTGTATCCCCTGGTAACGTTACCCGACAACATCCCGCGTGCAGCAAAATTGCTAATGGTGCCAACAAGCATGGCATGCATCTGGAACATCTCATTTTTGAACTTTTCATAAGTGGGATGACCATGCTCACTCAAGTACTTAAGCTCCTCAATCAAGGGTCTCAAATACACATCGAGACACTTTCCTGGATAACCCAGCCCTGAAATTATCATAGTGAGCATATTATATTCTTTCTTCATGCACATCCATGGAGGAAGGTTGTACGGTACCAAAATAACTGGCCATATACTGTATTGAAGACTTATGTTGCCAAAATGGTTGAATCCGTCAGATGAAAGCCCCAGCCAAACATTTCGAACCTCTGATGCAAAATAAGAAAACTCCTTCACCATGTACTTCCAAGCCTCTCCGTCAGCAGGGTGTATAAGCGTATCACCGTCGGGCAAATTCCTCTCGGCCCACCATCTCATAGCTTCAGCCGTGTGTGCACACATGAACAACCGTTCTAGCCTATGTATCAGGGGAAAATACCGAAGTATCTTCACAACTTTCTTGTTTCCGGCAGGAGTCAACTTATACCTATCTGTACCACATACCGGGCATTCATCAAGGGATTCAAGATCATTCCCATAAGCATCTTCACCTCAGAAGAGAACACAATTATATCTACAAGCATGGATTTTGATGTAGGAAAGGCTAATATGTTTCAGGATTTTTCGCACCTTACGATGAGTGGTAGGAAGACGATGACCGGGGGGCAACAAAGAACCAGACCACTTCCGCCAATCATCAACAGCCTTCACACTCATTTTTTTCTCCACTTTGAGCTTCATTACTCTCATAACACTTTCGAGAACAGTCTTATTACACTCGTTGTACAACAGGATCTGTTGGAAGGCAATGATGTTGTTGTACTTGTCCATACCAGCAGTGTTGACAGCTGTAGGTAATTGCTGGACTGGCTCAATATGAGGGAAGTCTCCAACGGCGGGAGGGATATCCGGTGCTTGAGCAAATATACCGCTCTCATGAGGAAACATATCGTTGATCAACCTTGTTGTTGGATCATTGGATGTACTGCCACTCTCAAAAAATTGTCTGTGATCATGTTGACCAACTGATGAGCTCTCACCGTGATAAATCCAACATGTGTACTTATCACAAAACCCGTTTTTCTTCAAGTGCTCCAATACTTTATCGATGTGAAAACGATATCGCTCGCTGCGACACTGACATTTCGTACACGGACAATAATGAATTGTCATCACTCCACAATTAACCTTCACATATTCCACAAAACTTCTAATTCCACGGTGATATCTTACATCCCATCTTGGAAGACACATCCAACTCTTGTCCATCCTGAAAATTATAACTGCATGTATATATACCCATGATCTTATTAATTAAAACTTCATAGCTAGATATAAATATATATTATTATAATTCCCATAATTTTAATATATATATATACACACACGTACACCCTAACTATATATATATATATATAATCGATCACAAAAATCTAAATATATATATAACCACGTACGTACACTAGCTAGCTATAATTAATCCTATATATAATAATCACAATATATATAATGCAATATATTATTTAAATAAATTAATCACCCTAGCTAGCTATATATATATATATGTATTCACAATAATCAAAATTAACAACAATTAATATATATTTACGATCAATCACGTACTCAAAATCAACCATCGATCAATTACTCAAACTCAAGAATCAATTAATTAACTCGATCGATCGATCGATCAATATATATATATATATATTCAAAATAAATATCGATCAATTCAACAAAAGCAATACATGCATGCACAACACATATATTAAGCATGTACCTATATATAATGCATGAATCATCACGAACTCATTCTCGACATCACCCAAAGATCGATTTCAGAGCATTTTCAGAAAAAAAGGAATTTTTTTTGAATGACAGATCGAGCGGCTGCCCAGATCTGAAATAAGAAACTATAGCGGACGATAGAAAAAAATCGTGGCTAATAGTAAAAAAAAATCGTCGGTAATAGTCGAAATCTATAACCGGCGATTTTTCGGCGACTATAACCGACGACAAGAAAATCTCGTCGGTCAAAAAACTATAACCGACGAGGTAATCCTGTCGTCGGTTATAGTCGCCGGAAAATCGTCGGTTATAGATTTCGACTATTACCGACGATTTCAAAAAACTATAACCGACTATAACCGACGACAGGATTACCTCGTCGGTTATAGTTTTTTGACCGACGAGATTTTCTTGTCGTCGGTTATAGTCGCCGGAAAATCGTCGGTTATAGATTTCGACTATTACCGACGAGAACCCTTCTCGTCGGTCGTTTTTTGAGGAATTCGTCGGGTATACTGCTTCTGCTGGTAGTGGATCTTTTATTCAAGCCAGGTATAGTCTTCTTCATTGAAACCAAATGCCGATCTGGTGCAAGGTTTGATGAAATTAAGGGTAAACAAGGGTTTCAACAAAGTGAGATGGTTCCTTGCTCTAAGACCAGTGCGAGCAGCCTAATGTTGATGTGGGCTGATGATATAGATCTCCACCTTCGAGATCACTCTCCATGGTTCATGGTTGCAGAGATCCGGCTGTCGACAACCGTAGATCACTCATGGAGGCTCACCAGTGTGTATGGGTCTTCTTACGTGGAAAATCGACACAAAACATGGGTTATACTTTACCGCTTGTCACATATATCAGTATTAGACCTGTGGTGTGTTGTTGGGGATATAAACGAGATTATGCGTCAATTTGAGAAGTCAGAGTTCCCCTCCGCCCAGATTGGCAGATGACGGATATGAGCGAGTGCATGACGGATTGCGCTTTGAAAGATCTAGGGTATATGGGTCCTCCCTTCACTTGGCATGATTCTACCACACAATAAAGACTTGATTGTGCCCTAGCTACGAGGTCTTGGAGTTCGCAATTCCAAGATGCTCATGTAATCAATTTGCCTCCTTTATGTTATGATCATGTTCCTATTTTGGTTCTTGTACGGCAAGGACAGGAGATCCTCTTCCCAGGTCAACAACATTTTTTTCGTTTCGAAGCTATGTGGGCAGATGATGAAGGGGGTTTGGAGGCAGTTCGAAATGCATGGCAGCCACCTACCCAAGGTTATCTTCAAAATTAGTTTGCTTCAAACGTGACAAACACTAGGGTGGATCTACGTTAATGGGCGCGGGTTACCTTTAGCAATCCAAAGCAAGAGATCGATGGAGGACATACATTCAAAATGAGCTTGGTGAACTACTGAACAAGTCTTTTAACCCCACAAATATACCACGCTGCAAGGAGCTCTATGCTCGACACAACATGAGTTACTTACCCAGCAGGAGATGACCTATTGGAAGCAGCGAACAAGAATACAAAACGAAAGAATAGGGACAAGAATACTGAGTATATGCACCAAAAAGCCTCAAATCGGCGGCAGAAGAAATGAATCAAAGGTTTATTTGACGATCAGGGTACTTGGCAAGATACACCTTTGGGAATGGAATTGGTTGTTATGAACTATTATCGAAATCTATTTATTATGGGCACTGCAAGCGAGGAGGATATGGCACTAGTGCTCACATCTACAGCCTCAGTGGTCTCTCCAGAAATGGTAGAGAGTCTTCTGGTTGATTAAACTGATGATGAAATTCGTGCACCACTTTTTCAGATGGGACCACATAAACACACTGGACTATATGGAATGTCTCCGCTCTTTTACCAAAAGTATTGAGATGTGGTGGGACCAGACGTGGTGATGATGGTTAAGGAGTTCCTCATTTCAGGTCAGATGCTCATAAACTAAACTTTACTCATGTCTATCTGATTATAAAAGAAAAGGACCCAAGTAAAATTATGAACTATCAGTCCATTGCCTTATGCAATGTATTTTCAAGATCTGCATCAAGGTATTAGCCAATCGGCTTAAGCCACTACAACATTTTTGCCCATTACCGGCGAGATCACCGGAGACAAGGCCGGCGACCGGAAAAGTCGCCGGTAATGTTCAACATTACCGGCGACTTAGCCCGTCGCCGGTAATGTCGCCAGAATCTCGCCGGTAATGTTGCAAAACATTACCGGCGACTCCAACCGTCGCCGGCAATGTCTAGGGAGACATTTCCGGCGATTTTCCGGCGGGAATTTCGCCGGAAATGTCTCCCTAGACATTGCCGGCGACGGTTGGAGTCGCTGGTAATGTTTTGCAACATTACCGGCGAGATTCCGGCGTAAAGTCGCCGGTAATGTCTTCATTTCCGGCGACTTACTCCGTCGCCGGCAATGTGTCTTATATTAGATGCCGGATCGGGCAGTGGTTACCTGGACGATCATCCTTAGTACGTTGGAAATTGTAGTCGGAAATTGTAGTCGGAAATCGTACGTAGTCGGAAAATGTAGTCGAAATTGTAGTCGAAAATTGTAGTCGTTAATCGTACGTATA
Source organism: Geum urbanum (assembly GCA_946800695.1). Classification (NCBI taxonomy): domain Eukaryota; kingdom Viridiplantae; phylum Streptophyta; class Magnoliopsida; order Rosales; family Rosaceae; genus Geum; species Geum urbanum. The sequence goes on along the minus strand of OX327010.1, from coordinate 39,431,331 downwards.
CGGAAATTGATAGGGCTGAGAATCCAATACCGAAATCCCGATACCGAACCCGACCCGTCCCGATCCCGTCCCGATCGGGTCGGGATACACCTCTAAAATTATGTCGTCCCGACCCGTCCCGATCCCGAATTAAAATAAACGGGTCGGATCGGGATGGGCCGAATAGATACCGAAAATCCCGACCCGTCCCGAATATCTAAGCCCAGTCCAAATTCTCGAAGCCAAGCCCAAGCCCTAACCTTCCCCAAACCCTCAGCTCACCCTCAGCTCACTCTCAGCTCTCTCAACGCCTCTCTCTCAGGCTCTCAGCTCTCGCCTCTCCAATAACTCAATAAGTCCCATTCCCATTCCCAAGCCCTAACCTTCCCCAAACCCCTCCTCGGCCTCCCCCTCCCTTGTGCCCCCCTTCAATGGGAAAACTGGGAGTAAGTTTATGGTTTTCATTGTTAAGGATTACATTTAGATTTCATATTTTCATTGTTCTGGGTTGGGAATATCTTAATTCTTACTGCAAGTTTCATTCTCTTACAGATTAGAAAGAGTAAGAAGAGACTTAGGCCGGAGGAAGCAGCCGAAGCAATCATTACATCTGGACCTGGTACAACTCTGTCTCTCTCTGCTCAGACGACTCCGGTCAGTTCTTCTTCTGGTACAACTCCTTCTCTCTCTAATTCATTGCCCCAAATTAGTGAAGAATCTTCTGATGTTAGTCAAGATACTCGGAATAGTAGGAAACGCAGTTGGGTATGGAAGCATTTTGATGAATATACAGACAGGAAAGTCACTAAGGTGAAGGGTAAGAAAGATATTGTACATGAATCTCAGAGGGCCAAGTGTAGATACTGTCCTAAGGGTCCTTTAGGAGACTATGCTTGTGATTCTCGTAGCAATGGAAATTCAGGGATGCTTAGGCACTTAAAGTTTAACTGCAAGTTTTATCCGGGTAGGAAAGTGAAAGTAGTAGAGAAAAATCAGCCAGTATTTTCTAGTGATAAAAGTAAGGGCAATACGATGAAGATGGTAGCATATAATCCTGATGCAGTGATGCAAGCTTGTGTTGAAATGGTTGTAGTTGATGAACTTCCTTTTAGGTTTGTTGAAAAGCAAGGATTTAGGCACTTTTGTCATGTTGCAGTGCCTTTGTTTAAAGTCCCTTGTAGGAAAACTTTGGTGAAGAACTTTCTGAGTTTGTATGATAAGAGGAAGAAGAAGTTGATTTCTGATATTAAATGTCATCGGGTGTGCCTCACTACCGATACTTGGACAAGTGTTCAAAACATGAACTACATGGTGCTAACGGCACACTTTATCGATGATAAGTGGGAAATGCATAAGAGGATAATCAACTTCTGCATTATATCTTCTCACAGCGGGAATTCATTTTGAATTGTTGATTACTTGATTGTTTGTGGTTTAGTCACTTTAATGCTATCTTATTAATTTATTTTGAAGCATTGATTACAAATCTGTTGAAGCATTGATTGTTAGACACTTAAGACTGGGTACTAATGTTAGATAACTTAGTTTCTAGTGATATGAATTCTGCAAAACTCATGTTAAGAACATCTGTGTTTATAGAATGAAAACAAATAGAACTTACAGGGACTGAATCAATGTGAACCAATGTGAACCAATGCATCAGTGTGAACCAATGTGAACCAATGCATCTGTGTTCAGAAACTGATCTGAACAATGTGAACCAATGCATCAGTTCAGGGACTGAATCAATGTGAACCAATGTGAACCAATGTGAACCAATGCATCAGTTCTGTTGAACTGATGTGCCTTTTGAAGTTACTGCAATATATACACAGATATAACTATGTATTCGAAAACATAGATTGGTCTATGACAGATCCTCATTGAATTCCTATATTGATCATGTACAAGATTCAGAATATACAAAGAAGAATAATGTCATGTTCTTGAGTTGTTCTAACAACTAAATGTCTAAATGAAATTGTTTGTCTTTCAGAGCATGTAAGCACAGCCTCTTCAAGTAACTGTCCTCCTCCAACATTCAAGGGAAAGAAACAAGTTGTTGAAGTTGATGATGAATCAGATGATGAACTTGTTGAAGTCAGTGATGATGACACTGAGCTGGGATCTGAATATGATTCAGAGACAAGTTAATGGTGTTTTATCTGAAGCTATTGTTGTTGCTATGTTCTTGATAAGTTGATATGTTATTATTTTTTAAGTTTGCTATGAAGTATGAACTGTTTACTGATGTTTTCGGCTACTGGTTTTGTATTAAGTTTGGCCTTTTGCTACTGGTTTCAGTGGTTTGTATTAAGTTTGGCTACTGGTTTTGTATTAGTTTGCTATATGAGTATGAACTTGTTATTGTGCTATGTTCTTGATTGCAAGCAGTAATTAATGTGCAGGTTTTCAAAAAAAAAAGTAATATGCAGAATGGTCCCGATTGGTCCCGATTGGTCCCGAACCCGTCCCGAACCGATCGGGATCGGGATAATTCGGTATTAGGTCGAATCCCGACCCGTCCCGATCCCGATTTTACTTTCGGGATCGGGATCGGGATAGGTCGAATCCCGACCCGTCCCGTACCGATCCCAGCCCTAGAAATTGATAATCAAAATTTTAGTCGGAAAATGTAGCCGGAAATCGTAGACGGAAATTGTAGTCGTTAATCGTAGACGGAAATTGATAATCGAAATTGTAGTCGGAAAATGTGCATAGCTGGAAATGGTACGTACGTTTACGGAAAATGTAGTCGTTAATCGTACGTATACGAAAATTGATAATCGAAAATGTAGTCGGAAAATGTAGTCGTTAATCGTACGTATACGGAAATTGATAATCGAAATTGTAGTCGGAAAATGTAGCCGGAAATCGTAGACGGAAAATGTAGTCGTTAATCGTACGTATACGGAAATCGTAGTCGTTAATCGTACGTATACGGAAATCGTAGTCGTTAATCGTACGTATACGGAAAATGTAGTCGTTAATCGGACGTATACGGAAAATGTAGTCGTTAATCGTACGTATACGGAAATCATTAATCGAAAATGTAGACGGAAAATGTAGTCATTAATCGTACGGATACGGAAATTGATAATCGAAATTGTAGTCGGAAAATGTAGCCGGAAATCGTAGACGGAAAATGTTGTCGGATATTCTTCGGGAAATAATGACATTACCAACGAGTTGAAGTCGTTGGTAATGACATTACCAACGAGTTATAAGCAACTCGTTGGTAATGACATTACCCACGAGTTAACTCGTCGTTGGTAAGGTCATTACCAACGAGTTGCTTATAACTCATTGGTAATGTCATTACCAACGAGTTGAAGTCGTTGGTAATGACATTACCAACGAGTTATAAGCAACTCGCCGGCAATGTCTTCTGGATAGAAACCCAGTCGAGCCCGAGCCTTTCATTTCTCCTCCTCTCCCTCTCCTCCTCCTCTCCCTCTCCTCTCCCTCTCCTCCTCCCAAATCGGTCCGGTGAGTGTATGTGCTCCTCCTCCTCCTCTCCCACTCCTCCTCCTCTCCCTCTACTCCTCCTCTCCCTCTCCTCCTCTCCACCGATCCCCTCTCCTCTCCTCCTCCGAAAATCTCCTCCTCCCCTCCTCCCCTCCTCCCCTCCTCTCCTCCCCTCACCATTGTAGGTGGAAATTCATGGCAGGTCCGATCCTCTCTCTCTCCCTCTCTCTCTCTCTCTCTCTCAATTTTTAATTATTTTTTTGCATGTGCATGTGTATGTGTATGTGTATGTGTATGTGTATGTGTATGTGTATGTGTATGTGTATGTGTATGTGTATGTGTATGTGTATGTGTATGTGTATGTGTATGTGTATGTGTATGTGTATGTGTATGTGTATGTGTATGTGTATGTGTATGTGTATGTGCATGTGTATGTGTATGTGTATGTGTAAATTAATTAGGGTGCTAAGTTGGAAATTAGGGTGATAAGTTCTAAATTAGCATGTATGTATATATGTGATGTATATATATATTTAGGTATGTGAATATGAAGTGATGTATATATATATGTGAAAATTATGTATAAATGTGGTTTTGATGAATATGTGATGTATATATATGTGGAAATTAAACCTAATTAAGATGCATGATATATATATGTGTGAAAAATGTGGAAAATTAATTAGGGTTTGTGATTTGGATGAATATGTGATGGATAAATTTAATTAAGATGCATGATGTATATATATATACACATCGAATATGTATAGTCGTTAATTTAGGTGATATAGTTGTTAATTAATCGTATAAATGAAGGTGGAAATCGGGATCGGGACGGTTTGGAACCGGAACGGTTTGGAACCGGAACGGTTTGGAACCGGAACTTATTGTAACTGGAACCGTTATGTTACAAACGGTTCCGGTTACAAACAGTTCCGGTTTCAAACGGTTCCGGTTCCAAACCGTTCCGGTTCCGATTTGTTATAGAACCGAAACGGTGTGGAACCGGAACGGTTTGGAACCGGAACTGTTTGTAACCGGAACCGTTATGTTACAAACGGTTCCGGTTACAAACAGTTCCGGTTTCAAACGGTTCCGGTTCCACACCGTTCCGGTTCCGATTTGTTATAGAACCGGAACGGTTTGGAACCGGAATTGTTTGTAACCGGAACCGTTATGTTACAAACGGTTCCGGTTACAAACAGTTCCGGTTTCAAACGGTTCCGGTTCCACACCGTTCCGGTTCCGATTTGTTATAGAACCGGAACGGTTTGGAACCGGAACTGTTTGTAACCGGAACCGTTATGTTACAAACGGTTCCGGTTACAAACAGTTCCGGTTTCAAACGGTTCCGGTTCCACACCGTTCCGGTTCCGATTTGTTATTGAACCGAATCCATGACTATTACGATGTCCAGGAGGTTTTGCGGCTAATTGGCTTCGGAGAGGTTCCCGAAATAGTGGAGGGAACAGTAGTCAAGCTTCCTCCTCGCCCGCAGTTAGCAACACGCCCAGTGGGCCAATGATGACTGCTCGCACGAGAGCCTTGCTAGAGGCGCGAGCTGAGGAGGAAGCTGCACGATCAAGAGCCGTGGAACCGGAATTCGAGGCTCGAGCCTCAGTCTCTAGACGCTCAATCAGCAGACGTCCCTCCGGTGGCAGAGCCTCAGACGAGCGACAGTCAACGGGGGCATCAGAAACTCCCTCAATCCGAATGCCCCATATTCGGATGGTGCCTACTCCCGTTTCACGGGAATCATCTGAGGCACATGGTGGTGCTGGCGCCTCATCGTCCAGGCCTCGTCTATCTCCGCCGTCCGGTCTCTTCCTACCCGACGAGATTCCTGTCATCCCTGAATTCGATGATAGGGGGATGCCTGTTTATATTGAAGGACGGCCGGATTTCCTGACCGTGGAGGAAGCGTATAACTTCCTCCCGTTCGACCCCGTGTATCTTTGGAGTGTGAGGTGCACCAACCAACAAACGGACGATGCAGGTAAATTTTATTTAACATCAGATTGATTACTTAATTATTACTTAAGACTTGCGATTGGTTCAATTAATGATATCAATTTGTTGACATTGTTTTATTAGGCAATTTCGTTAATGGGACTGGAAAACGGAAAGGGGCTAGAGGCACCTGCACCGGGAAGAGACTTGAGCAGGCCACCGGCGGAAGGAAAACGCCCATAAGGGCCAATGAGGATGGCGAGGTGATCGAGGCATTCGACACCACGCGCAAATATGTCAGCATGGCCGGTGCGATCGTGCGGGACAAGGTCCCAATGCTTTGGCCAGATTGGGAATCTGTGCCTATCTACGTGAAGATGCAAGTGCATAATGCACTCAGTGTGAGTAAAATCGTATTTTCATTACGTAAATTTTACATTTATTAATTAAGTCCACTTAAATATATAATTTTACCTTTTATATATTCATATTGCAGGTGTGGTTTGACGTGGATGAAGTTCTTATTCACACGTGGGTAGAGCGTCAACTACATAATCGGTGATGTGCTTAGACTTATTTGAATATATATCGAGTTAGATTTTTGTTTATCAACTGTTTTAATATCTCTAACTTTTTTTCCTTGTTTTAATATAGGTATAAAGAGTGGAAGAACGAGCTTTCTTCCCATTACACTGTATACAAGGAGCTAGGCCGAGGTTCTACCCCTAGCGAATTCCGGTTTAGGGAGTACGAGTGGCTGTGGCTGATAGCCCACTTCGAGCACCCCAAAGCTCAGGTATGCATCCTTAATATATCTTACAAGCCTAATGTATCGTATCAGATTGAAATAGTTAGTTACTAATTTTTTTCCATATGTTTATCAAACAAGGCGATTTCGAAGACGAACCGGGCGAATAGATTGAAAAACACCAGGGCCCATCATGCAGGTTCACTCAACTACATGGGTTGGTCGACTAAGGCGCAGCAACAACAAGAAGTGAACCCCTTGGTGTATATTCATCAGAAGTTCTATCCGCAGTGCCCTGACGAAGCGGTAAGTCTTTCGCCTCTCCATGTGTTAATAAAACTATTTTTCGATATTAATAGATGTTGTTAATTAATACGTTGTTCATTTTCGCTTTTCAATTAGGCGAGAGTGGAGGAGGCGACCGCAGAAGTGACCATGAGTATAGCTCGGACTAACCATCCTGACTGCTCCGAGGAAGAAGTCACCCAGTATGCCTCTCAGATCGATCCGCTTGATCCCCCGATAGCGGCTCAGATCATGGCAAAAGCGTGCGGGACTGGAAAGAATACCTACTACTGTAGGGGAATGGGCTCGGCGGGCGAAGGAGTATTGAAAACCACTTCACAATACTCTACCGGGTCAAGAAGTTCAAATTCTAGTCGTAACCTCGCATCGGAGCTTCAGAGGACGCAGAGAGAGTTGGAGGAGCAAAAGAGGCAGATGGCCGAGTACCAAATGCAGCAGACACAGGTGCAGGCTCAGATGTACACATGGATGCGGACGATGTACGAGGCTCAGACTACCGGACAACCGTTCCCCACACCTCCCCCGGTCCCGGTCCCTCCGTTCCCTAGCTATCCACCACCACCACCGCACCAGTCAACGCCAGAGCAAGACCAAGGTAGCCACCGGAATTCAAATGAGTACTTTGATTACTTCGACCCTGACCCGCAAGTTCCTCGACCCTGACCTGTAGTTGTAGTTAATTTTCGTATCGTCGTTGCTATTTGTACTGTACGTTGGACATTTATGTGTACTGTTGAACTTGTATGATTGTACGGTTTATGTCTTTCAATGCAGGTTCTGGAATTGGGCCCAATCCAGAACCGCGTTTTTTTTTCAAAATTTTTTCAGACATTGTCGGCGACATGGACCTCAGTCGCCGGCAATGTCACAAATTCCGGCCACGGCGGCGGAACCATTGCCGGCGACGGCGTCGCCGGTAATGTCGGAGACATTGCCGGCGACGGCGTCGCCGGTAATGTCGGAGACATTGCCGGCGACTCGAGTCGCCGGTAATGTCGGAGACATTGCCGGCGACTCGAGTCGCCGGTGATGTCTCCGACATTACCGGCGACGCCGTTTCCCGTCGCCGGCAATGTTAACACCGGCGGGAGATTTCCGGCGACGTCATTGCCGGCGATTCGTCGCCGGGAATGACATTTCCGGCGAAAAAAAAAGACAAGGCCGGCGACCTCCCGTCGCCGGTAATGTCTCCTTTTCTTGTAGTGGCGCCGTGGCTTAACCAAATCATAGACCCCTGTCAAAGTGCTTTCATACTTGGCCGATTGATTACGGATATTAAACTTATTGCTAATGAAATAGCTCACTACCTATAGACCAAGATGCATGGTAACTCTGGACAGATGATACTCAAATTGGATATTAGCGAGGCTTATGATAGACTAGAATGGAACTTCCTCCGGAAAGTTATGACTAGACTCGGCTTTCCTGTGAGGTGGGTTAACCTTGTGATGACATGTGACACTACGGTCAAGTATGTTTATGTCATCAATGGTTCACCGGGAGGTTACCTCACTCCGACTAGGGAAATTCGACAAGGGGATCATGTCTCACCTTATTTGTTTATCCTCTGCATTGATCATGTCTGTTTGCACTAATTAAGATGGTACATACTACAAAGGAATTGCAAGGGATCTCGATATGTAGGCGTGCACCGGTCTTGGATCATCTTTTGTTTGTGGATGATAGCTTGTTGTATTCCACTACCTCGGGTCAACCCTGTGATAAGATCAAGGAGATTCTACAGGTTTATGAGAAGGCATCGGGTCGGTCGACCATCAACTATGCCAAAAGTAGTGACTGCTTTAGTCACAACATGGGTGAAGGCAATCAGGAGGAACTGGCTCATCTGCTGGGTATGGAGCTGGTTCCATATCATGACAAATACCTAGGTCTCTTTACACACGTGGGTCATAGAAAAAAGTCGGCATTTATATATGTTAAAGACAGAGTCCGAGATAGGTTCGTTGGTTGGAAAGGTTCCTTGATTAATGCTGCAGGCTGTGAGGTACTAATTAAAGTGGTTTCCCAAGCTCTTCCTAATTATTTCATGAACTATTTTCTCTTGCCGAAAAGTTTCTATGAAGAGCTGCAGCAAATGTGCATGGAATTATTTTGAGGAATTTAGTAGATAAGAGGAAGATTTACTGGTGTACTTGGGAGTATATGTGAAAACCAAAGGCTCAAGATGGCTTGGGTTCAGAAATCTATATGCTTTCAACCTTGCCATGCTTACCAGACAGTTGTGGCATATTTTGAAGTGTCCATGCTCCCTAGTTACTCAGTTGTACAAGGCCCGATACTTTTCTGCTTGTTCCTTCTAGGATGCTACTACGAGTGGTGCTCATTCCTTCACATGGCATAGTCTTTTAGCAGCTAGGTCAGTGTTAGACGGAGGTTCTCGTTGGAAGATAGGTGATGGTTCCTTTGTTGTAGTTTGGGAAGACAATTGATTATCCTGCCCTGATCATTTTAAACCACATACACCGGTGAAGTACCCGACTACAATCCACAATGTATCCCAGTTCATCAGGCAGGACTGTACATGGGATGTTCCACTTATGCAATCTTATCTATCAGCGGCTGATGTGAACCTCATCCAGACTATTGCTCTCAGTCGAAGAGCACGCAAATACCGGTTGATTTGACATCACACTTCCAAAGGTGACTTTAAGATCAGTAGTGCTTATCTTACTGCTTGTGGCTATGTATATAATCATCAGAATGTCATTTATGTGGCGCCGATCATCACCAAGTGTTGGCACTCAATGTGGGGACAACAGGTTACACCAACAGTAAAGATGTGTATGTGGAAAGCTATCAATGAATTCTTGCCGCTACGCATTCTACTCAAGTCTAAGATGGTGGATGTACCACCAAAGTGTGTTTTCTGTAATGCACCGCCGGAGATTGAACTTCACTTATTTATGGACTGTACTCACACTTATGGCCTCATTACATCTATCACTAGTGGGATAATAAGCCATGAGACCTCTTTCCAGTCATGGATATAGGTATGCGACAACTCTCTATCAGCAGCTGCGCTTAGGCAGTTGATGACCCTGATCTGGTTCCTGTGAAAAGCACGAAACAACAAGCTTTGGAACAATGTGGGCTTTGTCGGTGAGACTATTAAGATACAAGCTCTCACTTGGCATGAACAGTATATATTTGACAATAGACCTATTCCTAAGTCAGGTCGGTAGAAGCAGAGGTGGGTGGCCCCTCCATTTGGATGATATCGTATCTGCATGGATGGCGCTTTCGATAAGACTCTGTCTAGAGGAAGGATTGGGCTTGTAGTACATGACTAGGCAGGCAATTTTATGATGAGATTTTCCAAGCGATTCGAGGGCTTTTATTCGCCATTGTATGTGGAAATCATGGTTGTTGTTGAAGCCTGACAGCTTAATCTTGGATATGATTTTTCTCCGATCCGACTGAGCTCTGATTCTCTAATTCTCGTCAAAGGACTACAAGACCTTAATGGCATTCCTCCAAATTTCCAAGACATTGTGGTCGACATCCTTGACCTATTGGATAGCTCTCCTACGTCATCCTTTGTGCACATTCAACGTGAAACCAATGAAGTGGCTCACCTACTTGCTAAATGGGCACTGTGTAATGCTATACACCCTGCTGTTTTTCATGTAGTTCCTTCGTTTATCAATGAGCCGCTTGTCAAAGATTGTACTTAATTTTGTTTTAATGGGATTTTATATATCGACTTATCAAAAAAATTACTAAAAACCGTACACACCGTACCCTATGGGTGTGGAAGAATTTGAAATTTCTTTTTGTATAGAAAACTGTATTTATAATTGTTTAAAAAAAACTGTTATTTCTGGAAAAAATGGTTTTGGTAGTTTCTTGAATAAATTGTGGGTAGTTTCTTTGTTGACCAGTTTTTTTAGATAAAACACATTTTATTATTTCAAAAAGAAAAGAAAAAATAAAACCCATGTTTCTTTAATAAATAGTACGTATAGATTAGTTTAGCGGTGTATTCCCTCATTCGTGAATTCTAGTGTTTGAGATTCTTCATGTACGTACAAATTTAATTATGACAAGAATTTCAACTTTTTATGAGTAAGTTGAGAAAATTATAGAATGACATTCATTTTTTAAGAAATTGAAACAAATAATTTGAGTCTCCAATCCTCCTGATTTTAAAATGATGAAAATTATAAAATTCTCAAGAAGCTTATCAAAATACACAAATTTAAGTTGTGGAATTCTAAATTGATGTAATTTAATTAAATTTAAAAATTTCACTCTCATTCAAACACACCGTTGAAAGTACGTGGTGATTCCAAGTCTCTATCTAAAAAAATTATGTATTGTATTCAAGTCACTAGTTTTGAAAAAAAAAATCTATAGTATAGAATGACTCTAGGTGGCCACTGTTGTATAGTTTACATGGAATAATAACGTGTATAACCTTTTCGATGTAAGAATCGTAAAAGTTTAATTTGATAGTAGCTAGTATATATCTTGTATATATGTATATAATTGTTGTTCCAATCAGATAAGTTGTATTTATGTTTTGTTATGACGTTAGAGAATTCAATCAGATGCTGAGTCCTCTCATCCCAAGATAAATTAGTAGAATAATTGAAATGGAATGAAACATGAGTAACATCCTTTCGATATAAATCAACAGAGCCTAAAACAACAACCCAATAGAACAAAAACAAAAAAGATGGACCTTTCAAAAAAAAGATGGCAACAAAAATGGAGGCAGATAATATAAAACCGGGAAATTTAGGAGTAATTTGCTATTTCTTTTTATTGATCATGTCATGGATCACTAAATAAATGAAGAAACATTCTACACCGACCAAGATAATCATAAACAAGAACGAACATATCGTATCACAGATATTGCCACGAGTATGGTGGGATGAAACGGATGGAACGTATGGAGGACACTTTTCCGAGAGTGGATATATTTTCAGTTTGAAAAGACATTCTTCTCGCGTTAGTGGTACAGGTCGTTGATCCTCCGTGATGAAGTTGGCTGCTAGGTCTTTTAGCTCATCACATTTACATCGAACTAGTCCTTGCAGTACACAAGAAACAAATTCATCATCCTTTACAGGAGATCCAGCCGCATCAAGTTTCTCCGCGATTTCTTTAGCTTCATCCCCAAACTTCTTAAGGTAACACTCATATACTTGTCCTTCTATCGTGTATATTTCCAGGTTTTCGAGCTTGGTTTTGAGCACTTTCACGAGAGCTTGTGCCTTTAAAGCGAGTAAGTTTTCGAGGGATAACCATAGAGCTCTTCCACTTGTGCATCCTCCTGCGAATCGATGGAGCAGGCTCTCGGTTAAACTTGCATTAATCCAAGCCAACAATAACTGGTCCCTCTTGATCCAGTCGGTATAGACAGGATTTTCGACCACCTCGTTGTTGTCGTCAAGGAACTGCGGTGGACACGGCTCTCTTCCTTCGGCGAGATCTAACATGTCGTGATACTTGAGAATTGGGATGAAGAATGACTTCCACAGCAAGTAATTTGCTCCATTGCTGAGTTTGACTGGCAATGGAACTGAAACATATTGAGGTGGAGGTGGAGGTGGAGGAGGTAATTTACTTTCGGATGTTGTTGTACATGGTGAAGACAACGACGAGGTCGAATTTGAGGTTAATTTCCTCATGCCTAGCTCGATATCATCATCTGCCATGCCTGTATCTAACTACTCATCTAATTATAATATTTCTCTCAAACCTAAACGAAGCTATAAATATTGTTAGTGTTTTGGTTTATTGAATTTTCAGTTGAATAAGTCATAGCTAGTCATAGTACGTGTACTGAAAATTTGTTGTTTTGCCTAGTCTTTGGGAATCTCATGATGGGATCGATAGTTGTTATATTACCTAGTCTTTAGGAATCTCAGGATGTAATAGTTGGTAACTAGTTGTTCCAAGTTTTTAACTCAGTTTATTTTGTAACAGAACTTGTTGTCTCAATTATCCAATCACGACATTCGAGCTTTAATACTCTGTTGTTTTCTAGTTTTTGCTTACTCTCACTATAAAGTAGACGTATATATAGTGTATATACGTACGTGAATGCATGAGATCGAAGAGATTGAGTTTACAACAAACTTGAACTCTATCTCATCACTAATTTACTTTAACCGCAAAGGATGAATATATTGGAATTTAAAACTACCTACAAGATAAAATCGAAATAACTACGAGATAAAACTATTAAAACCTATCTTTATGCGCGCATGTTAATTTACAGTCCAAAGACTCCAAAATTGCGTTTTTAAATGAAACGTACGTCGATGAACTGAGTCCATAAATAGTAAGTACTGAATTAACGATAATTTCTGAGTCTATCGAATATCACTGAAAATAAATATGAGAAGTTAGATCAATCAGATAACTTGATCGATCTGCATGTATAAGATAAGATACAAGTTATACAATAATTAAAAATTTAGAGTACGTGGTATGGCAATATGGCATGGGGAGCTTGCATATATTGACTTCTTCAGGACTTGCATTGCATGGAGATCGAGCCATGCATGTGCATGTACATTCTTGATCACATTCGTTTCTGTTGGAAATAATATTCTTTTGGGTTTTTTCTTTATCAGTCCTAAAAAAAAGTTTCTCCGCCAGTGAAGAACGAGTTCAAATATTCTCATTAATTTAGTCTACCTTCAGTTTAATTAATGTATTACTCAATATCATTACTCTCTCGATCATAGCTTCTCCATTGACTATTTACTTGACTTCGACAGTGTTGACCACCGGCGTTGACCGTTGATCGGTCACCGGATTCCGGCGATCGTTGACCCGGTTTCGATGGCTTTGACCTTTGACCGTTGACCGTCAAAGTCTCTGAACTATAGGTTCATCAACTGATATTCAGTTAAGGATCACCTAATACTTAGTTGGGGATCAACTGATACTCAGTTGAGAGTCATCTGATACTTATATATAGTAGTTGAGGGTCAACTGTGTGTCAGTTTTTGTTCGACTGAGTGTCAGTTAAGGGTCAACTGATAGTTAATTTAAGTGTAATATACACTAATTAAAAATAATTGATAGACATTTTCGAAACATTTAACCTCATAAAATTTTAAACAAGACTATTATTTTGTTGTTTTCTTAAATCTTAACTATGTACAAAGTTACAAACAATGATTAATTCCATATTGAACAAAGTACAGATCACATAATTGCACAAAGCACGATACGATAGTAGATGATCTTCTCGGCTAGAATCATTAGACTATGCTCCATTTGCGATTGTCAACTTTGTCGTGCTGATGTATAGAATTGCATGAATGAGGGCCGGGAAAAATGAATGTCAACTATTTTTCACCAATGTATCAACACTAGAAGCAGTCTAACAGGACAGTTCTTGCACCATTACCGTTGTTTCCACTAATGGAAGCATCGTCACATTTACTCGTGCACTGTAAGTCCTTCAAAACCAAACTTCCAACAAAACTTCTGTTCTCTGAATCTAGTTCAAGTTTTGCACTGATAAATGGTTTACGGTCTTTGTCAATTTCGGTAAATGGTTGGACAGGAGCCATACTACGAGATGTCTGTCTGTTCTTCTTGTTTAACGATGCTCCAAAGTGCTCCCTTGGAATCAGAACAAAACCCCTACAAGTTATAGAAACAATTAATGAAGACACGAAGGTTTGATATTTCCAATAGACGAGGTTTTGTGGACACTCTGGCTATAAACTAACATGATCTTAAAGTACTTGGTCCAGAGTTGGAAAGCCATTTTTTATCTAAAAAAGGGAACAATCAGGATACATGACCTTGTTCAAAGTTATTTGTGTTACATTTCTGGGGTTGTCTTCAGTTGAAGTACAATAAAGGATCAATATTGATATCGACCATGCTTAACGCGCAACAAATCAAACCACACAAATTTATATTTTAAGACTTCATTCTAAATGCAAAACAAGGACATGTAATTGGCCATTGAGGCATGTATAGTTACAAGAGTGTTTACATATCGGCAAACAGGCGGGTACCCGTTCATTGAACGAAATACTCAGTGTCCCGAACATGTAAAATCTGTTAATTCCCGTTACCCGTGAAATAATGAACATGTAATACTCATGTCCGCCCACTAAAAGTGTGGGAAACCGATGGGTATCCATTCATTTTTTTTTGTATTTTTGTAATTTTTGTAATTTGTATTCACGATTAAAATAAAATGAGTTTTTTTTACTAAGAATTTAAATCTAATTATTTCAACCTTAATAAAAATTGTGGTTTTAGCTAATTTTTTATATAAATTTTCTTTTCGTACACAGATAACTAAAAATTATAAATTATAAACTAACAAACATTTCATACGGGAATAAACTCATAATTTAATTGAAAGTGATATGGAGATGGTCATCAAGCTTGCCTATAAGTCCACCACTACAAATGATATTGGCAATTACTTTGTCAAAATGTATATCAAATTTAAAGGAACAAGCAACATACAAAAGTTTCTCACTTGATCCAAATTACATAGACACCAAAAGGGTTACAATTATAGATTGAACTTGAGATGAGAATCCATGCCACCAATTAAGGAAAGAAACTACTAGTGCTTATCGATCCACAACTAAGTACCCACTCCAACTTATGCTCATATCATATCATCTGCACCAACATGACTCAACCCCTACAAAGATAAATACGATAAAAATGAGATTATGGGCGGGGGACGGTGATGGTGACGGCGGAATTTGTGGAGTCAGCCAAAACGACGTCGGGGAAGGAACGAGATTGAGGAACTTGAGAAGACGACTTTGGACTTAAGCTCCTCAGCGGTCTTGTTGGTCTCTGGGGCGGCAATCGATAGCGTAGAGGGGCGGAGATAAGCGGCGCAGAGGGCCGGGGTGGCGACTGAGAAAGTGAGAGTGTGAGACGGCGAGAAACTTAGAAAGTGAGAGCGGGTATGTGAGAACTGAGGATTTAGTTGGTAATGGGTACTCGCAGCTAACCGCGGTTATACTCATACCCGTTCGTTTAATTATCGGATATTTTTGAAAATACTTATTATCCGTCTATTGACAAAACAAAATAAATTTTTACCCGTCCGCAAATTAAAAAAACGGAATAATATCCTCGTATCCATTCCAGCGGATAAAAATGCCAACGTTATCTTAAACCCTTGGGGGCAGAATTCGACTTCGTAGGTCGATCATATTAGAGAATATTTAGGAAAAGTATATAAAGAACGCTCCAAGCCTCAATACTTCGAAAGAATTAAATTTCAATGAAGGAAGAGATGTGAGATGAGTAGAAACTTCACGCCCAGGTAGTTGGCTGCTCAGTAGCTAGAACCATTTATCCTCAAAATGATTCATCTACCAGATCAAAGTCATACCAGTTTGTGGATGTTCATACCAAGAATAATGAGTATTCAAGATATGACCAAATGTAACTAGAATAAGTATTTACCGATATGTAAAGACGATAATTAAACGACACAATAATTATAGTGGTTCACCAATTGGCTACTCCACTTGTGCCTCGTTGGGCTTTCACTATCTCGAGCCCGATAAGGGTTCAGGCCCAAGTACTATATGGATTGTGTGTGTTGTTTAAGTGGGATAGAGGCCTCCCTTTATAGGTAGGGAGTGCCTCTCTCTTTACAACATAAACGATGTGGGAGAGGGGTGCAAGCCTCTCAAACCACCAAATAAGAATATAAATGCTAGCTTTGTTCCTTCCCGGTATTGGATGGATGTTTTCCGGTGGTGGCGACGATGGCTTGGACGGCTCTTGCCGCCGATGAGTAGCTCCGGTGTCGATCTTCATGATATATCCTCGATTACACTTGGTAAATATATAACACTAGGTGAAGTCCCGCACCTACGGTGCGGTTGAACGTTAAGATTTAAGGAGTGGAGAGTTCTGAAAAATACAAAAATGACTTTATATTACAGACATTACATTCGTCCCAAATTATGTTCTTGTATAGAAATTAGCCGATTATATTACAGACATTGATTATCTACTATGCCCTGAAGATGCAAAACATAGAAAGTTGATCAGAATCATTGCACACATTGATTGGCGGTATTCTTCAGGAAAAATGCAACTTGTTTTGGCATTGACATTGAGTCCTGTAATTAGAAGAAGGCAAATCAGAATCTGTATAGCACCGGTGTGTGTAACAAAATGATCGTGCAGTGATCAAAAATTTCCTTGAATCCAACCAAAAGCTTCCTATGTCACTCAATTGGACAATCTGGTCTAGCATCACTGCAGTCTGTTCTGCAATTTTCCCATTCTGTTCCTCGAATAATTCTTTGACACTTTTCATTGCTTCATCCAGAATGCATGTTGAGCTTGGTCTACCTGGTTTCCTTTGCTTTTTATGTTGGTGATCTTGAGGGTTCCTCCTATCAGTGATTAAAAGGCATTATGATTTAGTCAGACAGTGGATGAGTATAGGAATAATATTCTATAGAACTTCTAGCAAACATAATATAGCCTTAAGTTGTTATCATCTGTATATAGAAGAAGTGTGCTCAGAAAATGAAATGGATGGAAAAAATCTAACCTTTCCTGTGTGTCTTGTTCAGGTTCCTTGGCTGTTCTTTTTCGCCAGTTTGGATTTCCTCTTTGTTTAGGTTGTGGAGAAAAATGTTCCTGTGGCAGGTGTATCTTCTTCCCATGTCCTGAAAAAAAATATTACGTGTCATTTTGGGGAATAAAAAAGACGTGGAAATGTGGATGAGAGTTGCATATAGTATCATGTAGAACACTAAAAAGGACGTGGTAATTTTAAGGGCATTAAATTATGTAAGATCACACCATCCTATTCTGAAATTAAGGAATACTAACAAAGTAAAACGGAGAGAAATTCACAAAGTTATATGAGCAATTCAAGAATATCAGGTAGAGTGAAACAAATCAAATTTCATGAGAAACCTCATAAATTCAATGAATTGAATGACAGGTCAAGCATGGAATGGATGTTAAAATTTGTACCATTCATGTGCATTGTTTTCATGGCGCTTCTCTGCCTTTCTTATCCAATTTGGGTTGCCTCTTCTTTTTGGTGGTGCAGGCGTTGTCGCAGATGCATCTTCGCGGTGTGTCCTGAAGAAAAAAGAAGAGCAAGTTTATTAGTAAATTATATGGAAATGTAATCTGAACACACATTAAAAAGAATCAAAATTGATCCATTAACATACTGAACCATAGGGATTGAATGGAAGTTACGGAAAGTGATTTCTTTGCTCATGAATATACAGTTTCAACATTAAAATGCAAATTAAAAACAGAAAGGGTTCATGTTTAGTTGCATATTCAGGTGAGTAGTATGTGGTCTGAAATAGCTGCAAGCAGTGGTTTGGAATAATTGCAAGTGCAGCCAAATAACATAAAAAATAAATCATGGCTGATAACTGAGCCACAATATCTTCATATGTGATTCGCATTTCGTTGAAGGCTGCGAGTACTGGTTCAGGATACTTGGTGACTTCTTCAATAGGAAATGCTCTGGCAATATCTCCCACAATGCAATCTTTACTTCCTCTCTTCTGTAATATCAATGAAGGCAACATTATTTGCAACACTTAGTTTGAGAACTCCTTGAAGGCGGCTTTTAGAAAGATAATTATCACACAACTACTCACTGATCAGAACAGCAATAATAAATCACATAATGAAAGCACATGTTCAACGCCATATTAATTAGACAGATATTAATGTGCTTATGTACTTCATTATTGTTATGGGGCAACCTTGTTATTAGGTGGAAGACGGTGGAAGAAGCTGACAGAGGCCTAGTACCACAGATGAGTTATAGGCCCGGGATATGGAGTGCGAGTGAGGGGAGAGTTTTAAAGGCTCTTATTTCTGCTCATGATAGAAATTCCCGGAAGAATTACTGGATTAGGTCAATAGTTGGGACTCCTGACTGACTCTATATAGACAACCAGAAACCATGTTTCATATACATTTGATTGACTCATCACTATTTCATCTTCTCCATGGAGTAAGGAGTATATGGAATGGACTGGGAATAGAATTATATACCTGATCAATATATCAAAATGGCATACATAGATATGAGTAGCGAATGGTTTGGCTATCATTCGATCATGAGTGGAGTATAGCAACTGTCTGAAATTGGTGTTTGATGGTCAAATTCCAGTAGTTGAATATATGTTATGCAAGGCAAGGGAGTATGATATTAGCTCAGTCATATGTATTTAGTACATTTCAGTAGTATTAGACAGAATTATGGTACCCTGTACAAAGGAGATATATGAACATCTAAAAACCTTGTTATGAGGTATACCCTATAGGTTTATACTATAGGGTATACTATTATTGATAGGGCTAATATGTTATAGCGTTAAATGTTATCAGGCTACCAACATGAGCAATGATACTCTAACTATGTTTTTAAGGTATAGGATAAAATGTGCAGGGTAAAATGTCTAATAACATATTAGAACCTTATTAGTTTCAGTAGTATGAACCTACGGATTAGATGTTTGAATACTACATTTCAGTAGTATTCAGGTCTTTACCATGTGTATGATATACGAAGAATAGGTCAGGTGATAGGTGAGTATAAAGACCTTTTATAATGCAATGTGTTTTGGGTTATCAGCTTTTCATGTAACAGGTCAAGCTTTTTTGCTAAATCAGTTTCATCACTTTTGTAATCAGTATTATGCTATAGTTTGGAACAGGTCCATCTGCTTTACATATTTAATTTTGAGACCCTAGTCACCAAAAATATATTACATGCCACATTACGTTGAATAGCAGCATTCGACATGCCACCCATGCTTTGTTATATAATTACAAAAATTACCTTTTAAGATAGCCTAATTTTGTTTTCTTCGTCAAATTGCTCTTTGTATTGGAAACATTGTAGTTGCCTGTGAAAGAAAAAAACCAGAAATAACAAAAGAAACAGAATTATTGGTCTTGGTGGAACTAATGGGGACGGAAAAGGAAAATGATTGATTAACATCTAACTATAGGAGAACAGATAAATTACCACCATCCCAACTTCTTTTATTGCTTGATGGTGGAACCTTTTCGCATATACGAACTTGCCGACTTTGTTTCCCTACAGAAAAATGAATAGTCGGTAAGTTTTTTCTTTGTTACTTCAATCGAGAAATGTCAAATCACACATCACCAGCTCACCAGCCTTCTAACCTCTAACGTTGTGAAACATTTAAAGCCTTGACCACAAAGTTAGAGGCGAAGCTGGTTAGTTGGTACGTGGTAAATTGCTGTCGCTTGCTTTGCTAGAATGTACTGAGACAAACTTACGCGCATCTACTTTTTTATACGAAATCTTCAACCGGTCAGCTACTTCATTTTCAGCCTTATCAACTTTGCCTGCCAGTGACCACCCAGGTAAGTGCGTATCCAAATTTTTCAATGAAGCTAGAAGCATAAATCACCTCTAAAGATTCTGCTCATAATTATAAATAAATATTGGCAACTCTATATGAAAGTAAAAAAAAACAAATCCATTTATCTGGAGGAAGATACCCACCTGATACAATTGTAACCATCTGAAATTGACCTTCTTTTTCCTCATCCTTTCAATCACCAGATTAGTCCTCTCAATACCAAACTCTTTCTCATAGAATTTCTTCCACAATTTATCAGTCACTGGACTCAGATACCTACCCTACAAAGAAGCAATTCAAAGAACATCTTAGAACAATCGCCAGAGCAGAACAAAAACCTAGCATGGAATACATTACAGCTCAGCTTACTTTTGTACTCTTCTCGATATGCATCAATTGGTCTTTTGTACAATGCAGTAAGATTTGCTTGAGAAAATCAACATCCCAAAATCCCCAAGGTACCTTATATTATCTATCGCCATATGAATACACAGATCAACCAAAGATGAACACACAGATCAACCATAAGATGTTAGGTATGTGTGTTGTCTGATAAGGTAGCTTATCATTTTTCACAAAAAACATGAGCATAGAGGCTCTCTCTAAATTTGACTTCTATGTACTAAAAGAAAATAAACGGATTCCTAAATGTTCACGGTATCCTTACGAAACTGAAATGAAAAGAGAGAGTAAAGTTAACAAAGACGTAATCATGGTTACTCACCCCTATTTTAGAAACCAGATCTGAGGCTCAATTTCAGATTCATGAAGGAGACCCATTTCCATTAGACCACTAAGATCCTGAATCCAAATCTCATTGGACCCTAACCCTAACGCGAACACTGATCGGTTCAAAATTTGAACCCATCACATAATCGTACGAGTAGAAAGAAGAAACACAAAAGAAAGAAGAATCAGCTTATAAAAAAAAGAATCAGAACTCCAAAACACCCAAAAGAGATGTAGAGAAATCAAAATGAAGAAACTCACCAGAATTTGAATGAGGCTGACGACTTCCCAAAAATCTCAAGCCCCTTTTCTCTCCCTACTGCCCTCACAGGTACAAAAGAAAACAATGATGATCGATAGCCATGATCCATGATGGATAACAAAGCTAACTATAATTTTACTAACACTATATAAACCAAGACCAAAATCCCAAATAAAGATACAAAACTCATACCCAAACCCAGAAGATAGCACATTCAAAACTCGATCATACCATTTTCTTCACACAAAACCACAAATAAAGCTACAAATTCACACTAATTTCAGTATGGTAATTAAGCACATAATCTTCCTATTATTAGGTAGCAATAAAAGAATGGTATTGAGTACCTTTGTTACTTCCATATCTGCATTTTTCAGTCCTTCCTCCACCCTGCAAAAGTTCAGTCTATAATAATTCTACAAAAGAAAGTTAATTAAATAATATAACCTTAGGGGAAGAACAATACAAACTTTTATTCTTGAATAATTGTGGTCACGTCATCTTCCATTTGTTCAATTATCCGAGACCACTTATCAATTGATCGCTGTGCAACTATTCGCATCTTCAACTTTGAACCAATTATGTTCACCTATCAAAAATAATACCCCGCAAAAATAGCAGGTACATTAATTTCATACTTTTACTACTATCAAGATAAACATTGTACTTGGAGAAAAGTACAGTAAATAACTAAATATGAGAGCTAAATCTTAGATCTTAATTGATAAATTAGGTATGCTGAATGATGCTAAAGAAATGAAGAGACAGGCTGGGAGAGGTCTTAGAATATAAGGAAAATAATCAAAATACTAATGCTCACAATGGCTTTTAAAAGAGAGCGATCATATTCTGTCACAAAAGTAACAGCATATCCTTTCCTGCCAGCTCTGGTTGTATGACCCATTCGATGAACATAACTGCACCAGAAACAAAGAAGGTATAAGTCCAAAGGATAAACAACATATGCATAACATACACTATAAACGCATAACAATAAAATAGGAAATGGATGTAGGCCGAAGGAGGAATGGTGAGGTATTCAGTCATTACCTTGTATCATGAGAGGGACAATCATAGTTGATAACAGTCTCAATTCCAGGCATGTCAATCCCCTACAGACGATACAATTTACTGTTCACTATTCAGACTGATTCTAAGTAGTTCGGCTCAACCAAAACCAATAATTAAAGAAAACACAAAGTTTGAGTATATACAGTGTATATGCTTTCAACATCATTAAATGTAAACTGACTGAATCTGAGCAACTGTTCAACTTAAATGAAAACGGAGGTAAACATAGGTTATATTAATAGCATACATATACAACTGATATGAAACTACATATATTGCTGGTATTAGGAGTGATCCCAATACATATTATATGATAGAAACAGGCAAACAGACGAAGTAGTGAAACTGTCGTATCAATTGTGATAAAAAGAAAAAATGTCCTTTTTATTTGGATGGGAGAAAATTTTACAGAGCAAAATCCCTACAGCAACTTTTTCCTAACTTCTCTACACGAAGGAAGGGAAGACCATCAGGCATCAGCCAAGGCAAAGTTTATGTAGTAGAGTGACCAATGCTGGTGATGAAATCAGTTAGAAAATTTGATTCCCTCCACATATAATGGAAATAAACTTCTTCAAACTGAGCTGCAATCTTTCTGAATCTGATTATTTCTAAACCAGTACACACTTCATAGGACAGTCCAGCAATAAAGAATGAACGTTTGCATTGTTAGACCTTAACATAACTTTCATTATGTTGGAGATTTAAGATACTGATACACAAAACCTTCTGTTTCTAATTTAGCTTACCCACAATTCACAGATTACACCGATATATGCAGACATACCCTATTGCATTTATTTTTTACATCTTTAACTACTTTCAATTTCTATGATACATGTAAGTATTTATGTAGTCTACAAACCCCCAATGTCAATACTCTTACAGATCTCAGATGCTTCAAATCTCAATTCTTGCAAAATAAATGACATGTTATTTGTTATAAGATTAACCCAAATACTAACAACTAAACTGCAAATTCTGTTTGCTTATAAGGTTGCTTATGTTGTGTCACTCCCGAACAGCATGCCACTGATTTCCAAACAAACAAACAAAAAAACATGTCATGGAATCAAATAAACACCATTCTATATCCCAAAGCCATAAAAAATCATGAAGAGGAATAGAGCGAGAAAAAAAAACTACAATTTTTAATCTCATGCCCTGTAAGGGAAAATCATTATTTTTCACATAAGTGGGTTGCCGAGATTTGGCTTTTGTTACTTCAGTACCTGCATAAGTATCAGAATATGATGAAAACGCTTAATGCAGGTGTGCGATGCAATATTCTTGACCTTATAATGCGACTTAGTATTGCAATCGAATTGGCTCACGCTGTCACATATCATCATATGTATGCAGGTAAGGAGGTGTCTAAGAAACAAAAAAACTTATAGCTCTTCATCTTAATTTGATAGGTATAGAATCGATATGGTGAAGGATCTAACTGAACTAAATTTTATGTTCATTTGACAGATGGTCCAATTATCCATGGATACATAAAGTGTTACAACATTCTCCTAACAGACAACTTCAGTGCCAAGACATCTGGCTTTGGTTTTCTAGGCTCATTGATACTGATTTAGGCGCTTATCATGGGTACTCAAGATTATGTTGGCTACTTGGATCCTGAGTCATCTTACAGAAAGAGTGATGTCTATTCATTTGGTGTGGTGCCAGTTGAATTATTTATAGGCAAGCGTCCGATACAACCACAACGTGAACTGAATGAACGGATAACTGTACGATGGGTGCGAATCGTTTGTCTTTTCGATCTCTAACTGTAGTTGTTGTTATTTATTTTCACGTTTCGTTGCTGTAGTGCTTATTACTGAAATATTTCCATATCCTCTAGAGGAACTAAAGTAGTAAAAGGTCAAGAAAACTCAGAAACAAAGACAGAATCAAAGCAAAAAGAAAGCAACTCATCCAGTTCTCTCAACAGCATACATGACCAAAAAGAAAGAAACTATACAAATCCCCTTGGCTATTTCTTGTCCAAAAGAAACCAACCAAATCGACAACTCAATATGCAATTGAATTTTCTGCCCTCAAACTATATAAATCCTCAAAACTAAGTCACCTCAAATGCCCAATTCAATGGCGAATAAGCACATAAGCATATATGAAACCAAAACAATGGCGATTCGAGCTGATTTTCCTCAAATTCAAATTCAAATTGAAATTCATTGTAAAACAATAAAATCCCAAACTAATCATAAGGAAGAAGCCGAGAGAGAGAGAGAGAGAGAGATTACCCTTCAACTCAGATCAATGGGCTCTTCGTCGGAATCCAAACGGAGAAAGGCGCAGAGAGGTGTTCAGCCAACACTTATTACCCAAGAGGAGTCGATGTGCAGAAACAATAAACAAACCACAATAAAAAACGCAGGCAAGATTAAATAATCAATTAAAGAAAGCAAGAGTGATCGGATTAGGTCGATTTAATACCTTGCGGCGTCGGAGATCGGTGAGGATTCTGGTGATTGCAAAAGCTTGGGCGCTCTGGAGAAGAAGTCGACCTGGATAGAAACGATGGGAGGAGAAGGGAAGGAGGATTTAATATGGGCGGCCGCTGGAGGCGAGGCTCGACGGAGCTCAGCGTTGGCATTCAGAGGAAAATACTCGGTGAGGCTAGGACTAAATCGATCAAATTGTTGGGGTACAGAGGAGATTGCTTTTCTGGGTTTGATTAGAAGAGGGGGAGTTGGTGAAGCTCTGCTGATTGAAGAAGCAAGCAGGCCTGATTTTGTGGGTGTGATGGGGGGAGTTGGTCGCTGACCTGATCGATGCAGTTTCACTCTCTCACATCTCACCCTCGCACGCCTCACACGTATAGCAACTGTTCTAGCAATAGTGTATGAACTTTGTTATATAGTAAATATATGTACAGTGGATAACATAGCTTCAGCTATTTTATCGCTAGTATAACTTGCCTAAATAGGAATTGGAGTCTTGCTGGTTTTCCATGCCCCCTCTTACTAGTTCTGCGCCTATCTACTGGCGCTCGAGGCATGCTAGTTTATGTATAGAAGACATTGTAGAGTTTCACTTGACAATTAAACTTAGGCAGCCATAGAGAATGTAACATACTATTCTGTGACCATTAACAGGCCAAGTAATAATGCCTTGTATCATATCTAGTACTAATTCGTTTCACTCAGAGACTAGCTAGACCAGTATGTATGGTTGAGGATTCTTTCTGATTTATGTTTATATTAATATTGAACATTATTGCTTTGTAAAGAGTTAAAATGTGATACCCTTCTATGTCAGACTGTCGGTCAAGCCTCAAGAAGGCGCAGACAATAGATAAACATAGATAGCCTCCATTCATTTCAGTTTCTTTGTTACATGGCACACAGATCGACTGTTTTAGAACCCTGTGTTCTTCTACATTTAGCCTCATATCAATACTTAAGCTTTGTAGTTTAGCTCACAGGTTTTGGTTGACTACGGAGGTGATTTCAAGCGGAAGATTTGGGCATACGTGTGCAGTCATCGATGATTTTCTCATTCTATTCGGAGGAATAAATGACAATGGAAGCCGTCAAAACGACACATGGGTGGGGCAAGTAGCATACCATGAGACCCTTGGTATCACATTGTCATGGAGGCTGCTTCTTGTTGGGGACAATGCACCTCCCCAACGAGGGGCTCATGCCGCTTGCTGTATTGAGGGTAAGAAAATGGTAATACATGGAGGAATTGGGCGGTTTGGTGTGAGATTGAGTGACACATGGGTTTTAGAACTTTCAGAAAACTCTCAGTTTGGTACTTGGTATCAAATCATCACTCAGCCATCTCCCCCAGCTCGGTCAGGTCACACATTGACTTGCGTTGGGGGAACCAGAACGGTTTTGTTTGGATGAAGAGGATTGGGATGTGATGTGCTTCATGATTTCTGGCTCTTGGATATTTGTGAAGGCCATCGGCAGTGGATACAAGTACTATACGAGTTACAGAATGTTCCTGCAGGAGTTTCCCTCCCACGGATTGAAATTCGTCTACACTCATCTGAAAATTTGTGGTGATTAAAGTCTCTATCTGAACAAAAATTAATTATGTATTGTATTCAAGTCACTAGTTTTGGAAGAAAAAAAATCTATAGAATAGAATGACTCTAGGTGGCCACTGTTGTATAGTTTACATGGAATAATAACGTGTATAACCTTTTCGATGTGAGAATCGTAAAAGTTTGATAGTAGTATATATCTTGTATATATGTATATAATTGATGTTCCAATCAGATAAGTTGTGTTTATGTTTTGTTATTACGTTTAAGAAATCAATCAGATGCTGAGTCCTCTCATCCCAAGATAAATTAGTAGAATAATTGAATGGAATGAAACATGAGTACCATCCTTTCAATATAAATCAACAGAGCCTAAAACAACAACCCAAAAGAACAAAAACAAAAAAGATGGACCTTTCAAAAAAAAGATGGAAACAAAAATGGAGGCAGATAATATAAAACCGGGAAATTTAGGAGTAATTTGAAAGATCGTAACTAAATAATTCAATACATCATAAACACGTAAAGATCAAACATAGAACTTTATAGAATAATCGCTCAATATATATCAAAGTAATCGATAATATGAGTTTAATCTTCTATTCTTTAATGTTGTTAAGCACCTTCAATGTGGTAGGTTCTGAATGCTTTTTCACACAAGAACAGGGACCAAAACTCTCGTACTTATAAGAATGGACTTGTGCCTTTACCCATGACAGAGTTCAAGTCTAATTCTATTAGGTTTACTTAAAGAAGAGATTCATATCAGAATAAGTTGGACTTTAATCATGTATTTGATATACAGATATACATGTACTAAAATAAACAATCATAATACGATTCTTACTAAATGACTTAGTTATTAACTCGTTGCATAAACGACTAGATACATAGTATTGTTGAGTCATATTCTAACAATCTCCCACTAGGACCAATAATGCTCATGTTTCACAACATAGTCAATATCAAAATGCCAAAAAGTAACTTAAGGAGCTCGTGAATCATATTAATGTTTAAAATCCAAAAACGCAATTCTGTCACATTAAAGTCACTACGGTAGAACTCAGAAAGAAACAACTTTATTATTCAAAATTGCTCTTTAAGAACCACTACAATAACATCTATAATGCACATGAATTCCAGATATGAAATATGGAGCAATTGACAACGTATATCAACTTAAAACCTATGTCAAATATCTCCTTGTCCTACTGAATGGTTTTCTAAACAAAAACTCCAAAATACAAACACCTCTATAGACTAGTGGATTTGTGTTTGTTAACTGTAAAGGCTACACATATGCAACACAAATGTTACATATCACATCCACTTGAATTGATCAAACTTGACAGACTACAGAATAAATGAATAGCTTTCAGACTTGTACCAAAGGTTGCAACACATCAAATCTGAAAATCTCCATTATCATTGATATCCAAAAGTCAAGTGTACAGAACATGAGAATAACTTCTCAAAACAAAAAACTTGAATCAAGAACATAAAACTGAACCAAAAATCTCTGACTTATGTTTGCTCCCACTGAATTTAAGAACTAAAATAACTACAAAACTTCAAATAACCACTCTCTCACTAACACATTTCAAAACTGAAATTCTATATGCTTTGAATTCTGAATCTGTTTTCCAAGAACAACAGTAGACATAGCATCAAGCTTACCTGAAATAATGCTTCTTAAGACTTTGGTATTCATCACAGAATTTCTGAACCAAAATTCTTTACAAACACTCTCTTACATGGCTATTACAGCCTGCATAATAGAGATAACTGTAAGTGTTCTTGCATTATATCTTAACGCTACAGAAAACATAAAAACATTCACATATGGACAGAATAGAAACTATATAGTTCTTTACAAAAACAGTAAATCATATATCACTCTTATCGTGAAACTCTTGTTAACTAAAATAACATTAATCTCTTAATTAATTAACCCACATGCAGCCTAACTCCCACACATAATAAGTACGTAGAACTTAATTTCATGGTTTAGTGACCACTTAGATTTAGATATTGATTTAGAAAAAAGCGCTTAAAAGGCTGACTGTTGATTTTTGTAGACTTATCTGAATGCAAAATTGATACTGTTCAATTCTTTTATCTTTGTCACATTATACTAAAGTATTTACAAGGAACTATATCAAGAGTCTATCTACCAAAAATAATACTTAGACTCTTCCTTGATAATTCTCAATATAATTCTCACAACACTTTCCCCCATTTTTATTAGATTTTGCAGTCTATATCCCAAAATCTAAATGAAGATCAACTTCTAGTTAGTAATCTTAAAGACTGCAATATCAAATAAAAAACTTAATGTGAAAAGGTTGACAAAACATCTACAGATATGATAAACAGATATTTGAGATAGTTTCTTAGTCTCAACTTTAGTGAATGAATGAGGTTTACAGTAGCATTATGAGAGAAGTGACGATGGAGGTGGTTTTAAAACTCAAGGTTTCACTGAATTTTCTTTATTAGATGACTGTCTTAATAAGAGTGTTTTGTCTTATACCATTGTAAGTAACAATAAGACATTCTTAATTCTTGAGTTAGGTAAAAGTCTAACTTAACAGTCATAGATGTGAATTGTAACTAATAATTCCTAAGGAGCAAACTCGAGAAATTTTAAGTAGTTCTTTTTTCTGAAATTTGTTAAACACCAAGTTTTGTTTTCAGACGTGTTTTATGTTTATAGGTAATGTAAAACTAAAACAAACCATACTGATAACAAAATATAAGTTTAACAAGCATATCCAATATATATATGAATAGAATCACTAAATGTATATAACAAAATACCCCAAACTGAAAGTAATACTTAACACCACCTTTGGGTAGTAGAATAAGCATTCTGAAGTTTCTATATCAACAACCCATGACAAGGTAATCTAACATATATAAGGAAGCAATCAACACCTTTGGGCAGAAGAAAAGCTTCAAAATATCCGAATATCACATTAGTTAGCATGTTTGTTGCTGTTTTAGTTCTAGAAACCATGCTGACACACTTCTTTGGAAGCAAAAATAGACATGGATTTTTAAAACCAAATACACAAGTTTCAATCTGTTGTAAACTACATTGATTTGCTGAAAATATAAACAAGTTTTGCTTTGTGCAATATACTTGTTCATATGACCAGTAAACCCAAATTTTGTTTATAAGAATTTAGTTTATGGGTTATGTATATCAAGTTATACCAAAGCTTGATCAATAAACTAATTCTTATTCTGCAGAGTTTTCAAAAGAAATCTTGGGAGATAATCACATTAATAATCATTCAAAAAGAAAACTCACAGATCTGTAATTAATCAAATTATACCCGTTTACTTATGTAATTACAAGAAAATATCTATTTTCATATGCTTTATAGTTTCTTGATTGGCTTTCCAATTAGTCATTTAAGATCAGACAATCGTTTTCATTTTCTAAAGCCATGACAGACTAAAATGCCAATAAAATATATGATTGATGACAACAACCTTAATCTTTATAATGTAGCAAAGTGTGAGCATGCAACTTTATTACGTTTCACATTTTTCGTAATCATTAATCAATTATTACAGCCACACATGAATAACTGAATCCAAAGTTGAATATAATCACTTTAGTAGAAACGTAAAACACATGCTTCAATATTATCTTAACTATAAGAATTCTAGCATTAACATACCTTAGCCTCTGCTACGGCGCTGCAATTTAAAACTTAGCGGAATCAAAATAGTGATTATACAAATGATGAAATAATCTGATTATTACCTCAAGTTGTATTTCAAAATGCGAAAACAGAAAAGAAACACTTAGTATCATCAAGAGCATACATTACTTAAAGTTAGAGTCAAACTGAAGGTGAACTGAATGCATTTGCCTCTTCTGTGACAAAAGAACAAGATTTTCTTAAGTTTCCATATCACAAAACCAAAAGAATAAAACACTGTATGCAAAGATCAATCAACACCTTTAATGGCAAGAAGAAAAGAACTAAGCGAGCTTTATGTGTTTTAGTCATTTTCATTTGTGTGGTAATCATAAATTGTGTTAAACACAATCACAGTCTATGTATCCACAAGGTTTTTGGAACAGAAATTAAAAACATCTTGCTTTGTGCAATACGTGTCTCAAAATCTAACCAAGAACTTTAGACTAGTTGTTGGTTTACTTAAGTTTTTCATCATTTACTTAATGAAAATGTTTACCAACAGTATTTGCATTATTTCTTTAATAATTCTTCAGAATAATATTCTTTATACATGCTTTGTTATGTAGAATTCTAATATCCCGGATGAATTCTACAAACAATACACTTTATACATGCTTGGTCAAATTCTGTGAATACTTAATTAATCTTTGTTCATTATCTATATCCTAAATGTCACAAATATCAAACTCCACATAACACTATTTATCATATATAATCATTCATATGAAAATCAATGCAATTCTGAAGTGGGTTTTATAAGACACTTTCTTTACTAACTTAATTGCAACCTTAAACAAATGACCAATTACAAATTCTCAAAAAATTCGAGATACTCACATGTATGCTTTTTAAGCGCTGCACAAAACAAGATTGATGGAAGTAGTACCAAATTCCCAGATTTGAGTAAGGAATAATTTCAGTCCGTCCATTTCGTGTTCCACGACTCTAGCAAAACATTATACACAACAACAGTGTAAGTATACGCAATATGTTTATCTGCCCATATGAAAAACTTGACATCCAAAACAGAATTTTGCACACTGTCAGTTTCATCCCCTAAAGGTACAGTTTTCTTAATAGCATTAGAAAACAAAGGAGTGTTCGTTAGAAAACTTATCTGGACAGTTTTGAGCAGCAACTTCTAAAGATACATATGAACCAGTAGGTGACCGAGCAACCAGAACATCATTAAGCAGATCAGCAAAAGCTTGTACGTCATTTTCAGGTGGTCGGAAACCATTAGATGAGTCCACAAAATCATTAAAAATAATACTGATCTCAGTAAAAATCCTCCTCCTTGCCTCAGAAGAACGAACGCACGATGCAACCAAAAACTGACTTGCCCTGCTTGCTAATTGGTGCTTCCAATCACCATCTATTTTTTTTTTCTTCTTGGCACTTCGTGAATATGGAATGAACTTGTGAAGGAACTGAATTTGGAGTACCAGCTAAAACAAGTTGGTCAACAGCATGAACCACACCTTCTCTGAAAAACACTTTACTTCTTAATCTGAT
Source organism: Geum urbanum (assembly GCA_946800695.1). NCBI lineage: Eukaryota > Viridiplantae > Streptophyta > Magnoliopsida > Rosales > Rosaceae > Geum > Geum urbanum. The sequence goes on along the minus strand of OX327010.1, from coordinate 39,400,184 downwards.
CTTGAGCAAGCATGGTACTTAAGTGCATTGTTCCAAACTAAAACCAAATCAGAATCTCTTGCCAAGAGATTAAGACACTTATGCATATGATCCCTTCGTAACTTTTGGAACTAGTAAGAGGCAGTGACTTGATATCCCTTTGCAACACCGGATCCTATCTTGAGATTGGACATAGCAAAAACGAAGATTTAGGCATATCGAAATCAAAAGTGATACACTGGATTTCAAGAGGACTCTTCTGAAATGAAGTTCAATAGCTGAAGCCTGAGTGAGACATTTACTCGAACAGCTTGTGGGCATGAATGATCAAACAGCCAAATACTTCTGGTTCATCATAGAAGATGTAGCCCCAACAGTCCCAATGAACCACTGCTTATCCCAAAAATAAACAACAGCAGGTGTCTCACGCTTGGACTCATTATTGAGCACAACATCAATACCCCTCTGCCTTGCCACAACCACAATACTGCTCTTGCTACCGAAATCAAAAACAAGTCAAAGATGATTGCGTGAACTGATGACCAAACCAGGGGATCTTCAAAAACTTTTGGTAATCGATCAGTCAGTCATGGCGATTGAGATTGGACTCGGGCATAGAGGTGCGTCGAGGTCCAGGACTCCAGCAAGGTAGCCTTGAAACGGTTTCAGGATTACCCAATGTTGAAGCTGCTCGAATCGGAAGAACTTCACAAACCTAATAAAATTCACATGAAAACGGCGTCACTTTAGGCCGTTTGCATCAAACTCTTCGAGGCAGATGAAGTCGCTGCGTTCAGTGTCGAGCTCATCGGCGGAGACGGTGGAGCCGAGGCCTTCAGGACGTTGTCGATCTCGAATGCTAGGCGATGGCGAGACCCAAGTCTTCGGTAAGAGACCCTGAATCGCCCTGTGATAGCTATCAGACGATCCAAGGATTCTGGAAAGGAGTAGCCGGAGAGTGAGGCCGAGAACTGATATTCACCATGTGAGGCAGATTTTTCCCAAAAGCATCGATCTGTTTCCCTTTTGAAGTCTGATAATTGCTGTAGCTGAGTCAACTCGGTGGCCATTTATCCCAAAGCGAAACTGTGTTTAGTGTTTACCGTATGCATCAAAACTTAATCAAAAAACCTTAAACCCATTAGATTGTTTCTTAATTCTGAAATCTAAATTATCTTTTCTTAATCGGTTTATGACGTATGAACGAGCCAAAGTTCTGATACCAATTGAAAGATCGTAACTAAATAATTCAATACATCATAAACACGTAAAGATCAAACATAAAACTTTATAGAATAATCGCTCAATACATATATCAAAGTAATCAATAATATGAGTTTGATCTTCTATTCTTTAATGTTGTTCAGCACCTTCAATAGGGTAGGTTCTGAATACTTTTTCACACAAGAACAGGGACCAAAACTCTCGTACTTATAAGAATGGACTTGTGCATTTACCCATGACAGAGTTCAAGTCTAATTCTATTAGGTTTACTTAAAGAAGAGATTCATATCAGAATAAGTTGGACTTTAATCATGTATTTGATATACAGATATATATGTACTAAAATAAACAATCATAATACGATTCTTACTAAATGACTTAGTTATTAACTCGTTGCATAAACGACTAGATACATACTATTGTTGAGTCCTATTTTAACATAATTTGTTATTTATTTTTAATTATTATGTCATGGATCAGTAAATAAAGGAAGAAACATTCTACACCGACCAAGATAATCATAAACAAGAACGAACATATAGTATCACAGATATTGCCACGAGTATGGTGGGATGAAACGGATGGAACGTATGGTAGATACTCTTCCGAGAGTGCATATGTTTTCAGTTTGAAAAGACATTCTTCTCGCGTTAGTGGTACAGGTCGTTGATCCTCCGTGACGAAGTCGGCTGCTAGGTCTTTTAGCTCATCACATTTACATCGAACTAGTCCTTGCAGTACACAAGAAACAAATTCATCATCCTTTACAGGAGATCCAGCCGCATCAAGTTTCTCCGCGATTTCTTTAGCTTCATCCCCAAACTTCTCAAGGTCACACGTACTGATATGCTTGTCCTTCTATCGTGTATATTTCCAGGTTTTCGAGCTTGGTTTTGAGCACTTTCACGAGAGCTTGTGCCTTTAAAGCAAGTAAGTTTTCGAGGGATAACCATAGAGCTCTTCCACTTGTGCATCCTCCTGCGAATCGCATTACTGGAGGAGAAATTCGAGGCGACGAAGAAAGATGGTCGCCTCGTCTGGATTTCTCGTCGCCTCGATTTCTTGTGACCAAAACTACGTCGCCTCGTCTTATCGTTTCAGATTGATCACTCCACCATTGGGGCGACAAAGAACCAATCTTCGTCGCTTCATTTGATTTCACGCGACGTAAACAAATTTACGTCGCTTCAATTTATCGCTCAATGAAGCAACGTAGATTGCTCAATCTACGTCGCTTCATTTTATTTATTTTTTTTTCTTTTTTTCTTTTTCGCTCAATAAAGCGACCTAGATTGCTCAATCTACGTCGCTTCATTGTATTTAATTTTTATATTTCTTTCTTTTTGAATAAACAAAGCGACGTAAATTGCTCAATATACGTCGCTTCAATGTATTTAATATTTTTTTTTCTTTTTGAATAAACAAAGCGACGTAGATTGATCAATCTACGTCGCTTCCAGTTTAGGGAAATTTCGGCAGCATCTCCCTACAGTTCCCCGAGTGCACACATATCTAAACAACCTAATTTGCACTCGGGGAACATTTAAAGGAGACACTGTCGAAACCATATCCCAAAACTGAAACTGAAATCACACGAATAGCAAAAGGATCAACAAAGTCATGTTCACCTAAAGTGTCCAAAAATGGGACAATTCGAGAATCAACAACTCAACTCGATCAACTAGATGAGTTGTTGATTCTCAAACGGGAGTTCTAAGTTGATAAACACCACAATTATATATAGCCATACGCTCGATTTCATGATTAACACTAATAACACTACTAATTAAGGCTCGAATACACCTAATCTACACTAATCATCAATTAATTTCACTAAATTTAACCAAATTTCAAACATTAATCATGAACTCATAACATGATTTATCACAATTCAATGATTCAAACACTAAAACTACAACATAACACCAAATTCAATTCAACTTCAAACATTTCACCAAAACTTCAATTTCACTTCTAATCATCAATAAATTTCACTAAACTTAACCAAATTTCAAACATTATTCATGAACCCATAACATGATTTACCACAATTCAATGATTCAAACACTAAAACTACAACATAACACCAAATTCAATTCAACTTCAAACATTTCACCAAAACTTCAATTTCACTTCTAATTTAACATATTATGGTCATAAAGAGGGTTAAAGAGATACAAATCAAACTAACCTTACTCAAGAATCAAATCAATGGCAAGAACAACCTTTTTTCTCAATTTCCTCAAATTTCTCCCAAAATCGCACAAGAACAGCTGCAGAACGCGAATGAACTGTTTTTCTAAAATTCTAACTTTATGAACGGTTTGACTTTAAGAAGAAGAGTAGATCCAGATTTAAAAAAAATAAGGCGACGTAGATTGAGCAATCTACGTCGCCTCGATTTTCTTCGAAGCGACAAAACTAATCTTCGTCGCTTCGAATGAAAAAGTAGTCGCCTTATTTTATTGAAGCGACTAAGATCAATCTACGTCGCCTAAATTTTTTGAAGCGACGTAATTTTTATCAAAGGAAATCTACGTCGCCTCATTGAAAATCGGAGCGACGTAGAAATGTAACTACGTCGCCCAAATTCTCTCCTCCAGTAGTGTCGATGGAGCAGGCTCTCGGTTAAACTTGCATTAATCCAAGCCAACAATAACTGGTCCCTCTTGATCCAGTCGGTATAGACAGGATTTTCGACAACCTCGTTGTTGTCGTTAAGGAACTGCGGTGGACACGGCTCTTCCTTCGGCGAGATCCAACATGTCGTGATACTTGAGAATTGGGATGAAGAATGACTTCCACAACAAGTAATTTGCTCCATTGCTGAGTTTGGCAACGACGAGGTCGAATTGGAGGTTAATTTCCCTGGGATCGATAGTTGTTATTTTACTGAGTCTTTAGGAATCTCATGATGAAATAGTTGGTAACTGGTCGTTTCATGTTTTTAACTCAGTTTGTTTTGTAACAGAGTTTGTTCTCTCAATTATTCAATCAATACATTCAATACATTCGAGCTTCAATACTCTCTTGTTTTCTAGTTTTTGCTTACTCTGACCATAAAGTAGACGTATATATAGTGTATATACGTACGTGAATGCATGAGATCGAATGAGATTGAGTTTACAACAAATTTGAACTCTATCTCATCACTAATTTACTTTAACTGCAAAGGATGAATATATTGGAATTTAAAACTACCTACAAGATAAAATCGAAATAACTACGAGATAAAACCATTAAAACCTATCTTCATGCGCGCATGTTAACTTACAGTCCAAGAACTCCAAAATAGCGTTTTAAAATGAAACGTACGTACGTCGATGAGCTGGGTCGGTAAATGGTAAGTACTTAATTAACGATAATTTCCGAGTCTATCGAATATCACTGAAAATATATATGAGAAGTTAGATCAATCAGATAATTTGATCAATCTGCATGTATAAGATAAGATACAAATTATACAATAATTAAAAATTTAGAGTACGTGGTATGGCAATATGGCATGGGGAGCTTGACTTCTTAAGGACTTGCATGGAGATCGAGCCATGCACGTGCATGTACATTCTCGATCACATTCATTTCTGTTGGGAGGAATATTCTTTCCACTAGTCGAGTTCAAATATTCTCAGTAACTAACTAATTAAGTAAAAAAACCACCACAAGGTCAAGGGCAGAGCAATACAAATGAAAAGATTTGATCCTAATTTACTCTATAACAAAGCAGAGACATCTTTGTACTGTTTTTAAGCACTGTTGAATACTACCCTTTTGGTCATTTTTGATTGCCGGTACAAAGCGTCTAGGCTTCTCTCAAAACTCATCTCTTCCTTGCTCTTTGGCCTCTCATCCGATCTGATCCTAACCTCCGACACACTTGCCATCAGCTCTTCACTTTGCGCTCCTCTTTTCCTCCTTTCTCAACTCTAAGACCAGTCCCTCATGCGATCACTGCCCACAATCAAAATCCAAACCTCCTAAACTACAGCCACAAACTCAATCTCAATCTCAATCTCAACCACAACGACTTGGGTTATTGAGACATCAAACCCTTCACCGATCCCAAAACTCGCTTCCCTCACCTGGCCTCTCTCAAATCCTTCACCGAACCCAAAACTCTGCAACCTCAGACGATATATGTTAATCCGAGGCCTGCTCCGGCGAACAGTAATGCCCTTTTGATAATTTTCCCTTGAACGTGCCAAGCGTGCGAGGTTCTCTTCTATACCTCCTGGCTCTCTCTCATCACTCATAATTGACATTATCTTGCTCATGCCTCACTTACTCGAACTTTCAATCTATTTATCAGATTTGTCTGGGTTCGTTGCATCGTTTGGGTTTGTGAGGTTCGGCTTCTGCTTACCATCCCCTCACTGATTGAATAAGGTCGGTAATCTTCAATTCGATTCTGTTTGATGAGCTCAAGTTTAATTTCGGTGGTCTGCTTTTTGGGTTCTGACGAATTAGAAGTCTTAGCTATGGAGTTTAGGGTTTTGACAATTAGAAGTCTTAGAAATCCAATCTGATCTATAGTTTAGGGTTGTCTATACATAGTTTCACCTACATCTTCCTTCGTTTCACAACCAGATCATTAATGGTTTTTATTTGCTGTATGTAAAAACCTCATCTCTCACATTCAACATTCCTGTAGATCATTAATAATCTGATTGGCTATGTATGAAACGATCAATTAGTTTTTTTATCTGCTTGGGTTCTTTGGTTTAGTTTGGATGAGGTTTTCTTCTTCGGTTCTGTGGTTTAGTTTGGATGAGGTTTCCTCCTTTAATTAATCCTATGATTTTATCTGGGTTTCTAATTTTGTTCGATGTGTTTTGTTAGGTTTGTCGCAATCTGCTTGGTTTCCAGGAAAGTCGGATTGTCAAGAAAGATGGCTCGCTGATAATCAGGCGGCTCATGTTCAATTAAGTTTTGTGAAACACAATTTTGTGTGCTAAACCCAGAGCTCTAGGTTTGTCCCCAAAAACCCAAAGGCTCAACTTTGAGGGTACGAATTTCAGGCAGTCGCTTGCTTGAGGTATGTATCGCCCATATTAGTCCCTTTCTCTAATCAACGAGAATTTATTACCGTTTACAACATATTAGGGTTTCTCAATTCATCGATGTGTTAACTATATGATCTTTAGTTTCGTTTGTTCTCGAAATTTTGATTAAATTTGACACAATTTGATGCTTCCTATGTATTTGGTTTTGATATCTAACATTGTTGATAAGCTTGAAATTGAGGCTTATAGTATAAAATAGGCAAACCCTTTCATGTTGAAGTGCTTGCTGCCCAGGAAAGTCGATTTTACATTTTTTACCGATTATGAAATTTGGCTATATATGATATAAACTGTGTGAAAATTGACAGTGTTTTTGCTAATAATTGTTGAGTGATTGATATGCAACCTAAGCATTGTAATTTGGGCTCAGTGTGGTGATGTTGCAATCTAACATTGTTGATAAGCTTTAAAAATTGAGGTTTATGGTATAAAATAGGCAAACTCTTTTCATGTTGAAGCAATTTTGTTCAGGTTTAATTCGTGGTTTTGTTAAATGCATATGATGGTACAAGGAAACAGTTCACTGACCGGGATTTTTGGTTGGGGTAGGTTTGGGTTTCTCAAGTTTTAGAGAGAAATACAGAGAGATCAAGCTCAAGCAAGACACAACAAGACTCCTCCGATCAATTTCTGGCTGGCCACTACTTCTCCGAGCCCTCACCTGCCACAGCATCTGAGCCAGTAAATCGAGCACATTGACCACTGCCATAATTGAATCGACGTGTGGTTGGAAATTTTCCGTTTGCAATCTCAACTCTCCGCTTTTAAGGTTTGTTTTTTGCTTCAATTTCTTGAAGAATTTTCAATTCAGATTGATATGTGTTGGCTCATTTGGCTGTATTTTTATATTGTTAGGAAGATTATTTGCTAGCTGATTTCAATCAATAAATTTTGTTCTCAATCAATCCGGGTTTGTTAGGTTTGGATCTGAGTTTGCTTGCTTTGTTGCTATTTCATAGTTGGGTTTCTGCTTTTTGCTTCATTCCGGAATTCGCTCTGTTGCTATTTCATTACTGTTATTTCGTTGTTGCTCGGTCAGGTTTCTCTGAGAAGCGCACACTACTAGAAAAAGTATTTCAGACATCGGTTCAGAACCGATGTAAAAAATCATACCAGACCGATGTCTTAGTGGGTGATGTAAAAGATCGGCAAAAATGGGACATCGGTTAGGAACCGATGTCAAAGGTTACAATAGACATCGGTTGCTTATGTATATCTCACTATTCCAGTGTGTGTAGGTACTTTCAAACATTCATATTTAGAGTGAAAGACCCAATGAAATCGAAGTCTACATTACAATTTATTACCTTTACATCGATATTCCATGTATAACCGATGTAAGATGTATGTTTTGACATCAGATTTTGTTTTTGTACCTGATGTTAAATATCGTTTTTGACATCAGATGTTGAGTTTGTACATGATGTTAAAAACTATATTTGACATCAGAATTTGGGTTGTTTTTGGTTTCCAGCTCTCATCTTATACATCAAATTTTGGCTTTGTACCTGATGTTGTAAATTTTATTTGACATCAGATTTTGAGTTGTTTTTTATGTCCAGTTCTCATCTTATGCATTAGTTATAACGATTTCTAATTGGCTTAAATTAATGAGAATGATTCTCTCTTACAGCCCTAAATTCAAGTTACAGTACTGCCAAATTCAAGTTGTTTCAAAAGATGGATTACTATCCTATCCATCATCAAAATATTGGGACATATAACCATGCTAGCAATCCGATAGAAGTTCCCTAGCTATATATCTACTCCGGCGCGCCACCATCCAAAAAATTGCTGCGCTAGCCATCCTGACTTTGATCCCTAGCTACCTATCTAATCCAGCCATCAATCTATCAACCTATCTAGCTAGAGCAAAGCTTGTATATAGTCAGCCACTTCAAGGCGCACCTCGTCAATTTTCGACTGATCATATGGCGACCTCTTTTTTCCTGCCCACTGTCCAACAACAAGTACAAATAAAGTAAGCAAGGGCAGCACAACAATTATGCAAACCATGCCAGCAAATGAAAATAGCATTCACTGTTCAGTTGTTTTGTTACTACTAATGAAAATAACAATTATGCAAACCATGCCAGCACAACAGTGAGCAGCAAGTATTGTTACTACTAATGTTTTCAGTTGTTTTGTTACTACTAATCTCCCACAAGTAGCATTAAAATGAACCTATGACTTGTAACTCATTGAATTTTAAATACAAAAGCAAGTATTTAGATACCTTGGTTGGAAATGAAAGTGTTTCATCATTCACAATCTCTTTCATAAACTGCATCACATAGTAACCACATTCAACTCCACCAACTTGTGCAGCAACCCCCTGTATATATATAGCAATGATTGGATTAAAATGAAATGACATAACTCATCCACCAACAGTTTAATTAGTCAAGCAACTAAATGTGATAACAGTACTTACATGAAGTCTTGTCACTTTTGTCTTTCATGAGCTTCCGGTTTCTGCATTGAATTGTTTTACCACACTACACAACACATTCAGAAGCCTAGTCATAATCTATTTATAATTTTCACGTGTAGATCAACCACATACAAAGCTGCAAAAAGACATTACCTAATCAGAATGTTCTCCCATTGTCGGTAAGGATGTGGTCTAGACAGAGAGTCCAAAATGTAGATTTCATTTTCCCAAGAACAGCACGTCCAAAATGTAGTCTTGCCTGCAGATTTTAAGAACAGCACGTCAGAACAAGTACTTGCATCATGCAGATTCAGAACATATGTATTCTACAATTAAATGTTGCTGGACTCACTTATGCAGGTATCGTGGTCTCTGATATACAAAAGATTTCCACTACACGAGCAGTCATAACTTCCCCAGGTGTTTTTACAGCTGCATTCAGGGCACTGGCAAGCTTTCTTCTCTTTGCACTCATCGACATCTAGAAAGAAAAAAAGTAATGTTAGATAGGTCCTACATAGTAACTGCAAAGTTGCTCGTCTCATTTGATATGGTATGAAGTCCTATGAGCTAATTGTAGCTCTGAACACCAAGCTAGTCCAATGAAAATTAAAAGATAAGAATAGTAAGCATGCAAGTAATATATGATTATTCATGATAGCGAGGTTCATTCACATCTGAGTGATACATGCGATCAATGACTTCTTATCCACAATGGCTTGATAATGTATTCACTGACTTGATGAAAAGTATGATGATTTGAAGCAAAAAAGTCATTAAGGGTTTGCACCAGGTCTGGGTACAATTAACAAGTTTAGAGCAACTAAATAAGAGGCTCCAAATAGTGTTTGCAGTCTTGTACTGTTTGATCTACATCACTTGATACTTAAACATCAATGCACGTACACACATGCTAGGGTGGTGTAATTATATGTAGAAAAATGGTATGCTTCTAAAGAGTCATCAGTTACTTGTCAAAAAAGAAAAGGAGCGAATTAGACTAAGGATTGAATTGCATCACTTTCTTTTCATGCAAAGGCCCATATTCTCTAGTTATAGTAGAAGCTGCAGTGAAACCTAGTTAATTACCCAGATCCGTCGAGGTCAATCTCTAACTGAGGCTTACTTCTAGATGCACCAGTGTATTGAATTAGTATCTATTTTATGCCATAATGAAACTTAACAGTTAAATCAAGACAGCAGCACAAGATGTTTAGCTTCTCTTACCTTCACAACTTTTCACGCCATCACCTTTAAAGCCAGGAGGACACTTGCTCTGCAACCCTCCATCATCCTGTTCATAAAACCATGAGCTTTTAATCTGATAAAAAATCATGAAAGAAATATACAAAACTTTCCTACCGAAAATAATTATGCATAAAAATCACTTACTGTACAAGCAGTGAATGCATGTCCATCTCGAGCTTCATGCCAACAACCCCCATTGTTTACCTTGCACCTCCCAGGACAGTAATGTGTATATATGTACATAATAATGCTCTTTACCAACTGATAAAATCTTATGCACAACTAAAAAATCAGCACTTTTAACAAAAAGTCAACGTTTCTTTACCTTCACAATTAGTGTAGCCATCTCCTTTGAACTGCACACCATCAACCAGAGGGCACTCACATACCCTCCCACGAAAAGTATCCTGAGTTTCAAATGAAAGTATAAACGGTTAAAATATTTCATCATCTCGTTTATCAAAGGACGTGATAACTCAGCAAGTCACAATTTATACCTTGCAGGCTGTAAGGTTGGCATCTTTGTTTTGCCAGCAGCCACCATTATTGTCCAAACACTCATTTGTTTCAACATCTAGCAAAACATATTGAGCACAGCAGTTCAATTCGCAACCAAAAAAAACTGACAAAAGTAGCAAAACACCACTCACAAGTAGAAAGAATGACTGACTAACCAGTACTCAAGCAAACAGCAGGCTCAGTAGTTTCTTCAAAACCAGAACAGATGGCTTTCAGAACAGCACCTTTCTCTAACTTCCCTGCAAAGAAAGTATATGAGGAAAGCTCCAGGAATGCAGTCTAAGAAATATAAGAAAAGAAACAACAGGACTGTTCTCCTGGATAACAAGTTTTATAAAACCAAATGGGATGGTAAATTTAAGGACAGATTCGAAGGTGAGATTAGAACTCTCTCTCTCTATGCCGTCGACCTCTGACGCACGATGAGATTATGATACACCATATGTAACGCCAGCAAAATAATTACTAGCTTCCTTTCCTATCCGACCTCCGACCTCCGACCACAAATTGTATGACGATGGTCTTAAATCACCAAAGTTGGCGCCGGAAGCGAGGAAGAGTGAAGAGTTGCAGGAAAACCAAGTTTAAATATGAATCTGATGATAGTGTAGCCTTAAGAGCATGACCCAGCAACAATCCAGCTCATAATAAAGTACAAACCAACATACAAATCACACCCACAATGCGCTTTCACTTTTTTTGTTATGGCAAGTCCTTTCTTTCCTCTTCGTCGATCCTAGAAATGACGACGAGCCCAGACCCCTCATCTTTGTTTAGATCACGGGGCAATCGATTTATTGGGTAGTAGGCGGAGGCCGGGAATCGATGAGCCTCCATCTGAAAATTTCAAAGAGGGCGGACGACAACGACGGATGAGAGCGATAGAAAGAGAGAGAGAGAGAGAGAGAGAGAGAGAGAGAGAGAGAGAGAGCTCACCGTCGTCGAGGTAGATTACATTGATAGGCTGTACGCGGCTGTAATCGAATAGCGGCTCGAGTTCTTCGTCGGAGAGCGGGGTCCTGGTCGGAAAGCTACGGAGGAGGAGGAGAAGAGCGGCGTCGGAGGAGGAGGAGAGCGGCGTCGGAGGAGATTTAGGTGAGAGGAAGTGAGAGAGGAAGTGAGTTCACTGAATTGGTCTGTGAGAGAGAGAGAGGTCGAAAAAAACCAAGTGAGGGAATGAAAATTTTTCCCTCCAACATAACCCTAGACACTTAGGTTTTTTTTTCGCGTTTTCAAAAACCAATAATGGGATACCTAACATCAGTCTGACTTAAAAACGATGTAAATTATACAAATGACATCGGTTTTTAAAAATCTGATGTCTAAAAACTTTTTTACATCAGAGGTTTTTCCAACCGATGTTAAAGGTGCGATGTCTAAAATACTTTTTCTAGTAGTGGCAGTTTATTGCCTCCAAGACTCCCTTTCACGACCTTGCATAGGACGTCGGCACTGTTAGTGGCCAGGCTGCCCGATCTGTGAGTCAATCTCTCATCCAAACACCCCAAATTCTCACCCTAAATATATTGTGTTATTGGTCTAAGATACATAGTTTTGCATAGTTCCAAAAAATGATGTCTAATCTAGAAAATGACTATTTTCCTTACTTTGTTCGTAAAAGTTAACAATTGTGTTCAAGCTTCTCCACATCTTTGGTGAGCATACAGAAGCCTAGAGATATATAAATATATACATATAAATCCTCACTCACACTTTTCCTTTCGATCTCCGGTGAGGAGTTTCCAATCTTTGTCTTCCTCTCTCTTCCACTATTTTCTGTCCTGAACTCTTGATTGTCACCGCTTCGGAGTTGCTACTACCAAGTTGCTCCTTCAAGCCCTACACGCCGATCCCGCAAGTCCAAAGTTTGGTGTTTTTTTTTTCTATTTTCTGAGGTAATTAAGTCAATTTGTGATTTGGGTTTTTGAAATGTGAGCAATTTGGTTGCCTATGTGGATCAAAGTTTTGATCTTGATTTCTAGGTTGGTTGGATTTTCATGGTTTTTTTATGTTGTGTGTTGTAAAGATTTGATCTTTTATTTTGATTTGAAGCTTTATGGTTTGCTATGGCAGAGCTGAAGATCACGAGACAGCAGCCTCATCATCACCCTTACGCATTTCACGTCTCGGGTCCTTTAAAATTGTGCTCGCCTAATTGGAGAGACAACATAAGCTCAAGTTGGTAACTGGTAAGTACCAAAAGCTTTGTTCTCTTGGATTTCTGCTGGGTTTTAAGTTTCCGGTTTCACGTCTTTTGTTTTGTTTAATTTTTGTAATTACACTTGACTGATTGGTATTGCATTGGTATAGAAATTGAAACTGTGTAATGGGTTTTCTTATTTTGTGTCGTTATCGTTTGCATCAGCATCATCATGGAAGAGAAAGATGGTCGTGATTCTATCTTATTCTCTGAAATATATATGTCTATTTGGTTAGTTATATGTTTGTCCTTTATTTATTTGAGGTTGAGCTAGAGTCTAGAAAGTTAGAATCTTAGATAGATCTGGTGGGCTGGTTGTGTTAAATTAAACAGCTATGCATCGAGCCATTGACACTATCTGAAAAGAAAATATGGATCCTGGGTAATAAAACCATGCAATAATCTTCATATAAGAGAGACAAAAATACAAAATTTAAGATTGTTAATAATGGAGACAGTCCATTATTAGGATAAGTGGTGTTGAGGATAGAAGCAAGGCCTCATAAATTATAAGAAAAAAACGATCGGTTTCTTCATAAAGTTGTGAACTTTGTTAGCAACTGTATTTGTGTGTAACATTCCACCCATAGTGATTGTAATGAGATTGACAAAGAAAACTCATTCTATAAACTCGACATACATGCTCACTATGTCAGGACTCACTATGAAATCAAAGTAATTATATTAAGGAATTTCTTATTCATATGAATTTTCTAGATAATAGAATATGAATTTGCTAGATGATTACATGAATTAGACGTGTTACGTTTAGATAATTATATGGTTTAGGGGGATACAGACCGTGAGAGAGTACATAAGCCCTTTTCAGGTGTCGTTACGGTATATGTGCACAATACCTACAGTAAACTGGGACACAGGATAAAAGCACACTTCCATCTGCACATCACACTAAACTAGATTGAAAGCTCCCCACCGGTTTCATTTTCTCATCCGAAATTTCTTATTAATATGTATTTGTTAGATGATTACATGAACTACGGGATCATTGTAATATGAATTTTCTAGATGATCAAACACAATCCATTCTATAATTGTAATGAGTTGCAGGCATGGATCTAAATCTCAGTGTGGGAATTGTAGAATGAGATTTAGATGTTTATATTGGTCTGCTGGCTTTGAATGTGTTCATAATAGAGGTGCTTACAGTTAGAGAGCAAAACAAAACTGTATTGTAGGGTTTGATTATTGGACGATGACCAGCTGTATTATAGAATGTGAGAAGAGATGGAATGTTTGTCCGGACTACAAGTTTGTGCATTGAATATATAGGGTTTGATTGATCTTAAAAATAAAGAAATGGTGTTGATTTGTGTGGATTTGGTGTGGCGTAGTTTTTATTTGTCATTTGTTTTAACATTGTTGATTGTTGAGGTTCTCAACCTTTTAAATTGATTTCATTGAGTTTCATATGAGCTACAAGTTTGATTTTCTTTGGTTATTTGTTTGGCTCATAAGTGAAGGAAAATATACAGCTTTCAGTTTGCACTGCTATATATGTATATATCTGGGTTAATTTTAAGTATGCGTGCAGCATTGTTGGATTGCTATAATGTCTACTCGAGCTCTGCAATAAGTATAGATTAGAGCCTTATTTTGCCGCTGAGTGTAATTTTATTTTGTTTCCTTGGCATATCATATGAATGGACTTAGAAAATAAAAAAACGTCGGGTTGGATGCAATTATTATATAGTTATGATACTGGTAGAATCTTATGTTGTTACGACTGTCATTTAGAAGTCAAATACTATATGTCTTCCATCGATACATGCAAGAGCTTCTATTTTTTTTATTTTTATTTTTATTTTTTTCTCTTAATTCTTGATTTGAATAATTTTGAATTTGATAGTAAAGCAAATTCAGTCTCCTTATTTTGCTATTTCTTTGTTTTCGGTAAGCTCTTTAATCTTTGTTCCTTTGTTGGAGATTTTGATCGGCTTCTCTGTTTTATACCTCTGCAGCTGCTCTGGACCCCTTCGTCTCAACTGGTGAGTAGGCTTTTCAACATATTGATTTGCTTGGTTCGATTGGATTGGATTTCAGAAATTGATTTGGGGGATTATATGTACACATGATGGATAAGGGTGTGATGTTTTGATTTTGTATGGGTTTTATAGTTTTGTTGTTTATTTAATGAGTTGTAGGGTTTGATTATTGGATGATGACCAGCTGTATTATAGAATGTGAGAAGATATAGAATGTTTGTCCGGACTACAAATTTGTGCATTGAATATATGGGGTTTGATTGATCTTAAAAATAAAGAAATGGTGTTGGTTTATGTGGATTTGGTGTGGCGTAGTTTTTATTTGTCATTTGTTTTAACATTGTTGATTGTTGAGGTTCTCAACCTTTTTAATTGATTTCATTGAGTTTCATATGGACTACAAGTTTGATTTTCTTTGGTTATTTGTTTGGCTCATAAGTGAAGGAAAATATACAGCTTTCAGTTTGCATTGCTATATATATATCTAGGTTAATTTTAAGTATACATGCAGCATTGTTGGCTTGCTATAATGTCTACTCGAGCTCTGCAATAAGTATAGATTAGAGCCTTATTTTGCCACTGAGTGTAATTTTATTTTGTTTTCTTGGCATATCATGTGAGTGGACTTAGAAAATAAAAAAATGTCGGGTTGGATGCAATTATTATATAGTTATGATACTGGTAGAATCTTATGTTGTTATGACTGTCATTTAGAAGCCAAGTAGTATCTGTCTTCCATCACTACATGCAAGAGCTTCTATTTGTTTTATTTTTATTTTTCTCTTAATTCTTAATTCTTAATTCTTGATTTGAATAATTTTGAATTTGATAGTAAACCAAATTTAGTCTCCTTATTTTGCTATTTCTTTGCTTTCGGTAAGCTCTTTAATCTGTGTTCCTTTGTTGAAGATTTTGATCGGCTTCTCTGTTTTATACCTCTGCAGCTACTCTAGGCCCCTTCGTCTCAACTGGTGAGTAAGCTTTTTAGCATATTGATTTACTTGGTTCGATTGGATTGGATTTCAGTGATTGATTTGAGGGATTATATGTACAAATGATGGATAAATGTGTGATGTTTTGATTTTGTATGGGTTTTATAGTTTTGTTGTTTATTTAATGAGTTTGTGCCGTTGCTGTTTTGACCAACAGTCACTCTGTTCGTATTGTTGGGTTTTTTTTTTCTTCTGTTGATTGATTAATTAGTTGCTAATGAAATATAGGAAGGAGATGAAAATTCCGCATTTTTGTTTCTAGGTTTAGCTGAATTCAAGCTTTTTAGACTTGGTTATAATAGAGCAATAGTTTTAATTAGTGATTATACTAGCAGCTCTCTGATTCAATATCTTATCGGCTAGGTTTTTTATTGAATTGGGAAATCTGCTCTTCGTTCTCTCTCACATTTGTAGACGATTTCATCTCTGAATTTCAGGTTAGTTCAATAACCATTGATTTCTTTTGTTCATTGCATATTGGTTTTTTTTTTTGGATTGTTCGTCATGTTGTTGATTTTGATTTCTGAACAAGTTATTATATCTAAGAGTAGTTTGGTCGACCGACCACTGTTGATCTTCCCATAGGCTTTGATTCTTCTGCTTACAATTTTAGGCAAATGGATATATTTTACAATAAATGTTTTTTTTCCAATCTTCAGATAATGGATATTTTTAGCCTACCATTATATTACCTTATTTGTGAATCTATATCAGTTTTTTTTGTTTATTACCATTTGCGTTGATGCATTATAAATGCTATGATCTGTTGGTCAAATGTTTGTAAATCGAGTTTGCTCTTTGGGTGCTTTTGTTTGTGACTGCCTATTGTGGGTCATTATTATTTGTGTCAGTGGCGGCCTAGATTTCCTAGATCCAATATAGTTTTAGGCTATAATTGATCAGTATCACTTTTCAACCTAATTGATTTTTGTAGTTAAGTTAGTTCGCTTTTGTTTTCAATATTTTTAATTATGATAATAAGTTATTCATTGGTCGCATTGATGTTCAGGCATGGGTCGAAAAAGAAGTTGGTCTTTTGTGAACAATCCTGAACAAACCAATTTTACGCCAGCTTCATTCAGCCATCTTGAAAATATGAATGCAAGTATAGAAGTAGGATCTTCTCCCAGTAGACGTAGTGCACAACGACCGTCGACATCAGATGTTTCAAAGCATTTTAAAGATTTTACATGGGCATGGGAGACAATGTCCAGCATAACTTCGCAGATCATGGTGCATTATCGTCATCTTCCTGTTTTCAACTCGAGGGTACAAGTAACCATTCAAGAATGCCTCTTGAAGTGATGGTCAACTGTGACACAAAATTTGGCCGTGTGCCCATGGATGTCGACAGTGGAAACACATCAGGTATTAGATTAGGTGTCGTAAATGTAACTCTTTTCAATGTTTTGATATGATTATCACATAATTAACAATAATTTTTTTTTTCTTGATAGGGAAAAAAATCTCATGTGCATCTATTTTTGGTCAAGCGTCATATCAAATTTGTCGTCGAGGTAAGGAATATTTTGCATTTTGGTTTTCCATTAATTGGTGGTATAATAATTTCTGATCATTAATCTGAACAATTTGTCGTTCAGGTGCAATTGTAAATTATGAAGATATTGGCGACGACTCTTACAGTTGCATCCATTGCAATGCTTCCTTTTGGGCAAATGAGGCTTTAAAAAGAAAATCAAAAATCAATTTATTTATACACATTGTTGCCAAAAAGGACAAGTTAAACTTCCACTATCAAATCAAACTCCTGTTATTCTTGAACAATTATTAAATCCAATACATGGTCGTGAAAGCAAACTTTTTCGTGAGAATATTCGAGTTTATAATTCTATGTTTGCTTTTACATCAATGGGTGCAAAAATTGATTATAAGATAAACAGTGGTAGTGCTCCTTATGTATTTAAAATTTGTGGACAGGTATGTCATTTGATGGGATCTGTGTTACCTTTTGCATCTGAATGTCCAAAGTATGCACAATTGTATGTTTATGACACTGGTAACGAGATTTTGAATCGTATTAATGCTGTTGATCCTGATAATGTAAATAAAAAAATCGATGTTGCCATTGTTGAAAAATTAACAAACATGCTTGATGGAATTAATGATTTGGTTCAAGAGTTCCGATCGATCAGAGATGAATATGAAAGAGAATTGTTGCCTAATTTTAGAGTGAATCTACTTGATTGTGAAACAACATATGGAAAGCAATATGAATTGCCAAGTGCTAATGAAATTGGTGGCTTGATTGTTGGTGATATTGGACAATTTAATTCTAACAGAGATATCATTGTTCGATCTGTTGATGGAAATTTGAAACGGATATCAAAGATACATCCTAAATTAATGTCATTGCAATATCCACTGCTTTTCCCATATGGTGAAGATTGATTTAGAATAGATATGTTATTAGAGTGTACTGGACAAAAGCGTCAGAAGAAAAGGAAAAAATTGACGATGATAAAATTTGTTCGTTATCAAATCCACGATAGATCAAATGATTCATGTACTTTACTGAAGGGCGGAAGATTATTTCAACAATACTTGGTTGATGCATATGCGACTGTTGAGGAAAATCGCTTGGAATATATAAGAAATCATCAACCATATATTGTTGAAGTGTGAAAAATGGAATCAGTTATCCGCTTTTGTTTCAAATGGTGTTACCCGAGGTTCCGATGTGGGAAAGACAATTTTTCTTCCGAGTACTCACACCGGCAGTCCTAGAGATATATTAAACAATTATCAGGATGCAATGGCAATTTGTAGATATTATGGCAATCCGGATTTGTTTATAACTTTCACTTGCAATGTTAAATGGCAGGAGATTGTGAGATATTTTGAGAAAAAACCAGGGTATAAACCAAAAGATAGACCAGACATTGTTTGTCGAATTTTTAAAATTAAAGTGGATGATATGATTGACTTCGTTAAATCGGGAGTACCTTTTGGACCTATTCATGCACATGTTTGCACGATTGAATTTCAAAAACGAGGGTTGCCCCATGCTCATTTACTTTTTTGGCTTCATAGAGGATATAAATGTTACACATCATCGGATATAGATTCCATTATTTCTGCTGAATTACCGGACAAAAACATTAGTCCTGAACTTTTTCAAATAGTTAGTCAATTTATGATACATGGTCCATGTGGTCAATTAAATCCAAATTCCCCGTGCATGAGAGACAGTAAATGTACAAAATCCTTTCCAAAACCATACATTTTTGACACTATATTTCATGCTATCAAGGCTCCTCAATATAGAAGATGTGACAATGATTCAAAGTTTGTTGTTAAAAATGGAATTCACATTGGTAATAACTTTGTTGTTCCATACAGTCCAATTTTGTTGTTGAGATATAACGCTCATATAAATGTTGAATCATGCTCTCAAACCATGTTAATAAAATATTTATTCAAGTATATAAATAAAGGTCCGGATAGAGCTCGAGTGTTGGTTCGAGATAATGTGAATGATGAAATTCAAAATTATTTAAATTGTCGATATTTAACTCCGCATGAATCAATGTGGCGGTTGTTTGAGTTTTCTATTCATTCCAGATATCCTGCGGTGCAATATTTGAAAATTCACTTGCCAAACGAGCAGACAGTTTTTTTTAATGAAGGTCAATCTCTTGAACAAGTCGTAGAAAATCCAGAAAATGAACGTACTATGCTAATGGCTTGGTTTCATGTGAACACTGTTTATAAGGACGCAACTGCTTTAACTTATGCTCAATTTCCTACTGAGTTTGTTTGGGACAAAGATAGCAAAGAATGGTATCCAAGAAAACAGTATGACGCTATTGGGAGAATTGCGCACGTACCACCAACTGCAGGTGAATTATTTTACCTACGAATGTTGTTGAATATTCAGAAAGGATGTCGCAATTTTCAGTGGATTAGAACTGTT
The DNA here is from genome assembly GCA_946800695.1 of Geum urbanum. Taxonomy (NCBI): domain Eukaryota; kingdom Viridiplantae; phylum Streptophyta; class Magnoliopsida; order Rosales; family Rosaceae; genus Geum; species Geum urbanum. The sequence goes on along the minus strand of OX327010.1, from coordinate 39,380,588 downwards.
AATGGAATTACTTACTCCACTTTTCAAGAAGCATGTCGAGCATTGGGATTACTAGATGATGATAAAGAATGGAATGATGCATTGGTTCAATCTGCATTTACAGCGACTGCTTCTCAGATCAGACAATTATTTGTTACCATTATTCTTTTTTGTGATGTCTCAGATCCACGAGCTTTGCTTGATGCACATTGGTTGAGCATGTCTGATGATATTTCATACAAAATTCAATCGAAATTCAACATGTCCAATCACACCGTACCTGGGGATGATTTGAAAAATGGTGTTCTACACGAGCTTGAAAAATTGTTCAACATGGCATCCAGTTCACTGAAAGATCACCATTTGCCAATGCCCAAAATTGAAAAGTTACAAGAGTTGAACAATAGATTAATGAGAGAGAAATTAGATTTTGATTGTGAGGCACTTAAACGTGAATATTGTGAATTGTTTACTAAATTGAATACGTTTCAAAAAGTTATATATGATGAAGTGATCGAAGCTGTGGAACAAAAAACCGAAAAATCATTTTTTGTTATGGTAGTGGTGGAATAGGAAAAACTTTTTTGTGGAATACTATAATTGCTAAGCTCAGATCTGAGGGGAAAATTATTTTGGCAGTAGCTTCATCAGGAATTGCTTCGTTATTACTTCTGAAAGGCAGAACTGCTCATTCACGTTTTAAAATAAAGCCAATTATAGATAAAGATTTAGCGTGTTCGATAAATAAAAAAACAGATCTTGCAGAGTTAATTAAAAAAACTGCGCTAATAATCTGGGATGAAGCTCCAATGTGTAATAAATGTGCAATAGAATCATTGGATAAAACTCTTCGCAATATTTTGTCAGTTAACTCTGAAGATCGAAAGAAAGAGATACCATTTGGAGGTAAATCAATTTTGTTCGGCGGAGATTTTAGACAAACTTTACCAGTTATTGAAGGAGGAAACAAAAGTGATATTATTGAGGCATCTTTAAATAATTCATATTTGTGGCCTTATCTTAGAGTATTTTGTTTAACAGAGAATATGAGATTGTCGTCTATCGGACTAACGATTGCAGAAAAAGATGAGATCAAAGTTTTTGTAGAATGGATGCTACAGATAGGTGAGGGTCGATTGCAATCAAATTTTCCTACAAATGATCATGATACATCTTGGATTCATATTCCTGAAGATTTACTTACTGATTCAACTTTAGATCCTATCGAGTTTATTTTTTCAGCTACTTATCCAAACTTTGATTGTAAATACAATGATACATGTTATTTAAGAGAGCGTGCCATCATCACGCCCAGAAATACAACTGTACATGAAATAAATAAATATGCAATTAATTTATTGCCTAGTGATAAAAAAACATATTTTAGTTCCGATTCAATTTCATTCAATTCTGCTACCTATAGTGATAACAGTCTTTTATATCCTACAGAATTTTTGAATAAACTTGAATTTAGTGGCTTACCATCACATGAACTTATGCTGAAGATAGGAATGTCAATTATGTTGTTAAGAAATTTAAATCAAATACAAGGTTTATGCAACGGAACACGATTAATTGTAACAAATTTATTTGAAAAAGTAATTGAGGCAAAAATATTGACTGGGACTAATATTGGGGAAAAAGTATACATTCCAAGGATTGTGCTAATTCCAAATGAAACTAAATGGCCATTTATATTCAAGCGACGACAATTTCCTGTCAGAGTGTGTTATGCAATGACGATCAACAAAAGTCAAGGTCAATCTTTGAATCAGGTCGGAATCTATTTGACTGAACCAGTATTTAGTCACGGACAATTATATGTTGCATTATCGAGAGTTACATCAAAAAAGGGTCTAAAGATTATGATAAATAATGGTAATGATATACCAAATAATTATACAAAAAATATAGTTTATAAAGATGTTTTGCAAAATATAGTACATTATTAGATCAAATACGAAAAGTCAATATTGTTTTTTTCAATTAATTTTAGAACGTTTATAGAAAAAGAATGTAAATAATTATAACACATTTTTTTAGTGAAATACAAATTTATTTTTGAATGGGTGGCTGTGATTGTCAATGGTGTTCTGTGCAACACCCTTCAAGTAAACTTCTTGATAATACTGTTAAAGTTAGTCTTTAATCTTTATTGTAGTAGTAAAGTTTAGTTTATGTATTGACTCTGATCGATCCTAAGAGAGATATTATACATGTTAATAAGATTTGGCTTCCAAAGAAATTGTTCTTAGGGTTGTCATAACATCAGTATATTATTGATAAATCTGCCCCAAGGGGCGGCCAACAACCTAGTACTTTAAACAGGACGGGATAGAAGTACAAACAAAGGGATTGTGAGCACACCAACCTGAGCACCCTGGATCTAATCAGAGCAACAGAATGAGCTGCAATGGACAGTAAATAGGAATATACGGGGCACCAGGACACAAATCGGAATGGATCGGCCACTGGAAGTAACAAAGTGGACACTGCTTTGGTAGAAACTTGGACGAGAGACAGCTCTGGTGAATTTAGTTGTGATGAGGAAAGGAATTCTTTTTCAATATTTTAGAGTAAAGGGTAAAAGGCACAATTTTTAGAGATAAGTATTAACCATAGCTGGTTAACTTAGCTCAGTTAATATTTTCAGTATTATTACAGAGTTAGTTAGCTTGGTTAGTTAGTACTGTTGAGTTGTCTACAGCTGTCATGAGCTGGTTAGTAGCTGCTGTATATAGTTGGTCATACATTTCTCATTTCTGTAACATTCACAACCACTACAGACCTTTTCTTCCTACTCAAGAATACTAGCTCTCTGTTCTTAATATCCTATCATGGTATCAGAGCCAGGTTAATCGATCTTGGGGCTTCCGTACAAATCAATCGATTCTGCTCTCAATTGCTGCTGTGTCTCATCATCATCATCTTCATTCTCTTCAGCTCAAATCTGTATCTTCTTCAGCTCAAGCTTTTCAGATAAGCTTCATTTCTACTGAGATAGTCCTCAATCTGTTTTCTGTGTTCATACTGTTCATTTGTGTAGTCTTACTTCGATCGAAGCTGAGGTTTTGTGTGAGATTGCTGAATTGTGCTCTGATTCTCAAATTTTTTTGGTGTGGACTAGTCTAGATCTGATATCTCTGAATCGTACTTGCTTGTTTGTACTGCCATGGCTTCTTCACAACCTGTACACACCACAGTTTACTTACCTAACATACTACTTGATGCCACAAACTATCCGTCTTGGTTGTTTCGTGTAGAGTCTTTTCTTCAAGGCTTGAGACTTTTTGGTTATGTTGATGGTACAATTCCATGTCCTCCGGTTAATATCTGTAATTCTGATGGTGTTGTTGGTCCTAATCCGGACTATGATGTGTGGCGTACTCAAGATAAATCCATTGTAAACTTGCTTGGCCAAACCCTGAGTGAAGCTGCTATTAAAAGTGTTGTTGGTTGTAAAACTGCTCGTGATGTATGGACTAAGCTTCGTATAAAGTTTGCAATGCCTGATAAGCGTAATATCATGCAACTCAAGTCAAATTTCCAGAAACTGAAGAAGGGCTCAGACTCTATTGAACTCTTTCTAGAACGTGTGAATGAGGCACATGATGCTTTGGAGACTGTTGGTGTTGAATTGGATGATGAAGATGTGGTTGTCACCATTCTTGGAGGGTTACCTGCTTCATACACTTTTTATAAGAGTCAGATTCGCACTACCTATGCAAATGCTTCAATTGATGAACTCAAGTCTTTTCTAAAAGCTGCTGAAGCAGACATGGCTGAGAGTCTTGAAGAAACTTCACCAACTCTTCTCACTGCAATGGTTGCTGCACCAGCACCAAGTATTCCTCCTGGATTTAATAGTAATCCCTGTTTCAGTTCCACTACCTCTCAGGCATCTAATGTTGAGCCTAATCTGTACTCATTGTTTGAGGGTGCATTTGCTGGTTTTCTTGCAAGTAATGGTGGGAAGTTTGGTGGTAATGCCAACAGAAACAACACTAACAATGCAAATGCTGGTAATGGGAACTCAAGAAGGTTTCATAATGGTTTCAATCAGAGTAATGGCTTCAATGGGAACAATGGACAGTATAACAACAGTGGTTATAACTACAACAATGGAAATAGTCATATATCATTTGAACAGCAGCAGAATCATAACAGCTTTGGTAACAACAATGTTCTTGGATGTGCTAATAACACTCAGTGCAACTCATGTGGGAAGTTTGGTCATATTGCTTGCACTTGCAGAATTCTGACTCAGTCTGCATTATATGGTCATCCTGGATTTAATAGTGGAGGCTGTTCTTATTGTGGTCTGCATAATCATGTTGTGGCACAGTGCAATTTTCTCAATGGTTTTCCTGATCAAGGTGGTAGGAATCATTTTGCAAGCAACAACTCATCATATGGCAATAGTGGCCTCAATCAGAACACAAATTATAATAATGGTGTTTCCAGTCAGCCTAACAATACCAACAGTGGAGTTTTTAATCAGAACAACATCAATAATCACAATGCTGCTGTGTTCTCTGGCAATAACTCTATGCCTCCAGCAACCAATGCTTCTCAGTCCTCTACTCAATCTTCAGCTCAGCTTGCTCAAGCTTTTCAACAAGCAATGGTTGCTTTATTGCAGAACCAAAACAACAATGTACCACCTCCCACTGCAATGCTTGCATCTTATGATGCTGGATCAAACATCAATTCTTCTCCTTCTTTCTGGCTGGCAGACTCAGGTGCTACAAATCATATGACCAGTGAAATAAGTCTTCTCAACAATGTAGCACCCTACACTTCATCAGAGTCTGTTCAAGTGGGAAATGGTGCACATCTTGATATTACTCATACTGGCAATGCACTGCTAGGATCTCTAAAACTTGATAATGTTCTTTTAATACCTACATTAGCTGCTCATTTGTTATCTATCTATCAACTCTGCAAGCAGAATAACTGCAGAGTTTGGTTTGATGAATTTTTTGTGTGTGTGCAGGACAAGGTGATGGGAACCACCATCTATCAAGGACTGTGTAATCAGGGACTGTACCCCATACCATTTGATTTGCCAAGCAAGGAGAAAGTTCAAGGTATCAGTGATAATAATAAAGCTTCTGATCAGTTTCATACTCAAGTACAAGCATCTACAACACAGTATACTCAGTCTGCATTCTTGGGAAAGTGTGTGCAACATTCTTTGTGGCATAAACGTTTGGGTCATGCTTCCAACTCAATTGAGTGTTATGTTGAAGAAATGTCAGATTACTAGTTCTAGTGATCAGTCTTTAGTATGTGAACCTTGTCTGTTAGGAAAATTTCACAAACTACCATTTGAAACTTCAAATTCTCAGTCTTGTGAACCTTTTGATCTAGTGCATTCTGATGTTTGGGGGCCATCTCCACATCTTTCAATTGATGGTTTTAGGTTCTTTGTACTGTTCATAGATGATTGTACCAGGTATACCTGGATTTTTCCAATGAAAAATAAATCAGAAGTTTTTGCTTACTTCAAGTCCTTGCATGCTTTTGTGTGTACTCATTTTCAAAAATCTATAAAGTGCTTGAGATCTGATGGTGGTGGTGAATACACTAGAAATATCTTTAAGCAATTTCTTACTGATAAAGGTATAGCACATCAAGTTTCTTATCCCTATACTCCACAACAGAATGGCACATCTGAAAGGAAAAACAGGCATTTAAGAGAAACAGCAGTGACATTGTTGCAGACAGCCTCTTTACCAAATCTTTTTTGGTATCATGCTTGTGCTATGGCCAATTACCTTATCAATAGGATGCCTACACCTGTTCTTGACATGATCTCACCTTTTGAAAAATTATATCAGAAAATTCCTGCTGTAGATCTTGTCAGAGTTTTTGGATGTGCTGCATATCCACTGATGACTCCATATAGACACAACAAACTGGATCCTAAGACTGTAAGGTGTGTTTTCATTGGTTTTGCTGCTGGATATAAAGGATATATATGTTATGAACCACTTTCAAGAAAGTACATCCTCTCTAGACATGTGTTCTTTGATGAGTCAGTGTTTCCTTATGCTGCAAAGAGCTTGACCTCAGACATTAATGTAGCATCTCAAGAAAAATCCTTCATTCCACAACAGGTTGCAGTACAGTCCAATATCCCTATTACACAGTCTCACTCAGTGGTTCCATCCCTTGTTACTACACCAGGTATGTTTTCTAATCCTTTAGAAACAACTGTTAATGAATCCTTATCAACATCTGAAGATATGAGGATATCATCACCAACCGATATTACTTCTACTACTGGTATTGTTTCACCTGCACCATCTACTGTAGATCCATTATGGACTGCACCTACTATTCCTGATTCTTTGAATATCAACACTGTTTTTAATTCCAATCAGCATACTCAGATTGATTTCAATGAGAATGAAGGTGTGTTAAATGTTGCTTCTCAACCTGGTTCTGGAGTTTCAGTGACCTTAGATTGTCCTCCTTCCAGGGTAATCACTCAAGTCTCAGATTGTAATATTCTTCATCCTATTTCTAGTCTTACAAATGCTATAATGAATGATCACACCATGCTTACTAGGAGTAAAAGGGGTATTGTAAAACCAAAGTGTTTTCTGTCAATAATGGACACTCCTTCAGCAGATCTTACTATGATTGAACCTGCTAGTTACAAATCTACATTATCATGTCCAGTATGGAAAAATGCAATGCAGGAGGAGTATAATGCTCTTATACAGCAGCAGACTTGGGAGTTAGTTCCTTTACCTCATGGTAAGAATCTAATCTCCTGTAAATGGATCTTCAAAATAAAAAGGAATGCTGATGGGTCTGTGGCTAGACATAAGGCTAGACTTGTTGCACGTGGCTTCTCACAAGAATATGGAGTTGACTATGAGGAAACTTTTTCTCCTGTTGTTAGACATACTACAGTAAGATTGGTTCTGGCTCTTGCTGCAAGATCTAGCTGGAATCTACATCAGTTGGATGTTAAGAATGCTTTCTTACATGGAATATTGACTGAAGAGGTTTATATGACACAACCAAGTGGTTTTGAAGATGAGAGATTGAAGTCATATGTCTGTAAACTAAAAAAATCAATATCTGGTCTAAAGCAGGCACCAAGGGCCTGGAATGAAAGGTTTACCAATTTTCTGCCATCCATTGGTTTCACTGATTCCTATGCAGATCCATCTCTATTCACAAAGGTAATTGATCATTCTGTCATTTATCTACTCTTATATGTAGATGACATTATAATCACTGGGAATTCTGAGAAGTTGATTGCTGATGTCAAAACTGCATTGCAAAGTGAGTTTGATATGAAGGATCTTGGTCTTTTACATTATTTTCTTGGCCTGGAAATTAAGTATATAGATGAAGGTCTGTTTCTATCACAAAGGAAGTATGCAACTGAGTTGATTCATAAGGCAGGTTTGAGTTCATGTCATTCTCAAATTACTCCAAGCCAGTCTGGTGTGAAACTTATTAAGGAAGGAGGTACACCACTCTCATCTGTTGAAATACCTATCTTCAGAAGCATTGTAGGATGTTTGCAATACTTGACTTTCACAAGACCTGATATCACTTATAGTGTTAATACTGTGTGTCAATTTTTACAATGCCCTACTGTCCAACACTATGTTGCTGCTAAAAGAATTCTCAGGTATGTGAAGGGAACCATTGATCATGGAATTGTGTTTCAGAAACACTCACTTCCTCTTCAACTACATGCATACTGTGATGTTGATTGGGCTGGAGATCCTAATGATAGGAAATCAACTACTGGTTTTATTATAATGCTCAGTCAGTCCCTTGTGTCTTGGTGCTCTAAGAAGCAAAATTCAGTATCCAGATCATCCACTGAGGCTGAGTATCGAAGCATGGCTGATACCACTTCTGAAATAATGTGGTTGACACAATTGATTAGAGATCTGCATGTCAGTCTTAGTATCATTCCTACTTGTACTGTGATAACATTTCAGCCCTTGCTTTGGCAACAAACCCTGTACATCACTCTAAGCTAAAACATATTGAAGTTGATGTACACTTTACAAGAGATCAGGTGAAGTCTGGTTCTTTAAAGCTGCAGCTTGTTTCTACACATGAGCAGGTTGTAGACCTGTTTACAAAAGGATTGTGCTATCCTCAACACTCCTATTTGATGAAGGTTCTGCTGATTTCATCTCCAAAAACTATCACTGATTGCAGTAAGAAAGGTAGAGATGAAGAAGAGGAAACTAGCACTGTGTGCAGCAATGAAGGAAAAGATGAAGAGGAAACAAACAACTCTAAACTTAGCTATGGATCATCAATTTGAGGAAGGCTATTAACCATAGCTGGTTAACTCAGCTCAGTTAATATTTTCAGTATTATTACAGAGTTAGTTAGCTTGGTTAGTTATACTGTTGAGTTGTCTACAGCTGTCATGAGCTGGTTAGTAGTTGCTGTATATAGTTGGTCATACATTTCTCGTTTCTGTAACATTCACAACCACTACAGACCTTTTCTTCCTACTCAAGAATACTAGCTCTCTGTTCTTAATATCCTATCAATAAGCTCTCACTACATTTTTCTCTTTATTCCCTAATCAAAAGAATGGAATGGAATCTTGATAGTCACTTTTATCCTTGTCTAGAATGTGAATTGAAATACATGGACTCTGACCAAATCACTGCTGTGGTATTGAGTAAGAGGAAGAAAACACAAGATACCAACAATTCTACAAGGGTAAACTAGAATCCAATATCTGTCTGGAAATCGAAAAGCTAAGTAAATGCACAAGAATGAGAGACATATCGATACCTCTCAACTTCTATAGTATTGATATCACAAAAGAAAGCAAGGTGTTACTCCTGAGATATATACACAAACATATAGCATAGAAAAAGAACCATGTACACACATAAGGCTAGTTATGTTTATTTTTCCTTTCTATTTAACATTAACTCAATCTAATTAAACATGTTAAGTTCCCCGTTTCATAAAGCCACTCTATTACAAAAGTCTTCGGATCCAGAACGGCCAGTTGAAATGGATCAAAAGGAACCTTGGACACCTATACACCAAGTTAAAAAGAATACACAACCCCGCCCCATCCTAATTTGCTTCAAACTAACTTTTTCAAAGCCACCAACATCAATAATAATAACAGAGGGAAAAGAATATTGTTCGATGCAGAAATATCTCTCAGGAGAGATCCTTCCCGCGAAGCAGTCTCTTTTATCTCAGATGTCTTAACCGCGTGAGCCGGTCTATCCTGCTTGTGCTTCGTGTGCTGGCGTGCCACCGTTCTTCAACGGAATTTGGACTGATTGCAGCCGCCTGACTTCTTATGTAAGCGATTAGAACAGGGAGAGCACCAACCCTGCTCGAATAGGTCATTTTCGCCTAGAAACCTAGGACTTTGATATGTGTATCTCTTTGCCGAATCTCGAAATCGATACTCCCACGTCCTTTCTCGTGTAGAGCAGAACAATCTCTTGACGAAGTGTGGAGAACACTAGCTTCCCTTGAGTATTCAATCTCCCAACATACAAGTGAGCCGCTCTTCAACTTTCAGGTTGCAGTTGCTTCCTTGGAGTCGTAAATACCTTCACTCGATAGGTGAACAACACTCAGACCTTCTGGTTGCAAGGATAGATAGAAATCTCGAGGACGAGATAACCGTCTAGGTTTGTTTGCGTATAGCAAGGTTGTTTGATTGATTGTTCGGAAGGGGGGGGGGGGCTTCATAGTATTCTTGCTTTCCTTATATACTCGCTTACTAATCAGTCATTCATTCTGTTTCTAATTCTTTCTGCTCTTGTAATCTTGTCTGAATCTATTACCAGCACACGCGTCGTACCTCTCATAGGTCTTCTACTTCCATCATAACTCTTCATAGAGTCCTGCTATAATCAACTAGTTATGATAAACCATAAGCTGCGTGAACCCAGCTTAATGAGACACAGTTCTAATAGAACTCGAAGTCTTCTTCTAGCGAAGCTCGCTAGACACTATTTAACTTGACCCTTCGCCAAGGCACTTATAATATAATGAGCCGCTCGCCTGGACCTCGGCCATCCAAGCCCAAAGTAAATATTTTATTTAGGCCCAAACATTGCCCCTCAGGTCTTGAACTTGGAAACTTTCTGGACAAGCGAAAAGACTTGAACATACCTTGAACGACGTGCTTATTGACTTTGAAACGCTATACAATCACTCGATCGCCACGTTTAACCATCCCTTCGAAAAAGTATGACACTCGACTGACCTTCTTATAAAACACCCGTCCAGATTCACTAATTTCATCTTTCAACAAAACCCTTTCACCTGCACAGAACCTGCAACTTTCTAACTCTCTCAGTCAAAAAGCTTCACCATTTCTTTCTCACCGCCGTCAAAACCTAATTCACAAAAATGCCTCCTCGTAAAGACACTTTCAGCCTTTATGATACTTCTGACGCCCAGAGATTCTCCGAACAGCTCAAGGCAGTCGCTACACGATATAGCCCCGACACCGTTTGTAAACTCAAAGTAGACCCTATTAAGAACACAGGGCTACTTGGTCCATTTCTGAACACTCTATTCCACCCAGAGCTTTTCAACCAACTCCACAAACCTATCTGCAACTCTTCCCTCATATTCCGGGAAGAACCCAAAGCAGACTATTCAAAGGATTGGACGCAGAAAGACCTCTCTGTCTCATCGGTAAATGGCCACATTCAACTCCAGACGACCTCGCTTGGTACCAGCACCGTCGTGGGCAAGACAAAGACCGTTGGGAGGTAACTGGAATATCTTAACTCATAGATTTATGTTTCTCCCTCCCAGCTGGGGGTAATAAAGCTCATTTTGCTTCGGCCATGTGTTTCTTCTCCGTCACTTTCTCGCTCTCCCACGAAGTCTTTTTGTCTTCTGATATCTTTGAGGAGATGGCGAGCAACGGAGAGGATCTGGTGAAGAATAAACTGTTTTTATTTTCTTTGTTGCAATTGTCCAAGATTCTTCTTCACCACATGGTATCAGAGCCTGAGGCCGCAAAGCCTTTGTATTTTTCCAAGTATTGAATGTAATATTTATTTTGAAGTGTAAAATTTATTTATATTGATAAACTCATATATAGTTTGCTCAAGAATTAAGCCACCAAGACTGGCTAACATGAACTTTTTAACTTGGAAACGACAAAATAACAACTCTGACAACAAAATTTGGCCTCGAATATAGGCACTAACTATTTAACCCAATTATTAGGTTATTTAATGTATACGATCCTCGATGAGTATATGTGTTGCCCCTATAGTTTATTTATGCGAATGCATGAATAAACTAGATTAAGCAATGGTACGTTGATCATCATACTCCCAAACTGGTTGTATGAATTTCTTTAGGTAACGACCATTTATTGGGTTCGCGTGAATAGTACCATCTCGGTCTCTCAAGCGAACTGCTCCTTTACCCAATAGTCGATCGATGATGTATGATCCTTCCCATTTTTCTGACCATTTTCCTCGTCCTTCAGTTTTCTCGCCAATAGGCAAAATCACCCTCCAGACAAGTTCTCCTTCTGTAAAACTCATGCCCCTTGTACGTTGGTCATAAGCATGAGCCACCTTTTGTTTTTCAGCACGTAGACTTTCATAAGCTTGTATACGATCCTCATCGAGGTTTTCATGCTCTTGCCACATCGCTTGGACATAGTCTTCACCGATCAAGTTGTGTTGCTCCATCACCCGTAAAGACTGAACATTGATCTCCAATGGAAAAACAGCATCGTGCCCAAACATTAGTGCATAAGGAGTTGTACTTGTGGGTGTCCTCTTACTAGTCCTGTAAGCCCACAAAGTATTAAAAAGTTCTTCATGCCACAATCTGGCATTACTTGCGAGCATCCGTTTTAAGATATGGATAATGATCTTATTGCTCGCTTCAGCTTGACCGTTGGATTGGGTATAGTATGGAGAAGAGTGGAGAAAATGGATCCCAAGATCCTTCATTAAAGTGTCCACTTCTCCAGACATGAAGGCTGCCCCTCGGTCTGAAACAAAACTCTCAGGGATACCAAACCGACAAATAATATCTTCGAATAAGAACTGTCGAATGGCCTTCGCTGATGATACCCTGAGGGGTCGAGCTTCGACCCACTTTGTGAAGAAATCAGTAGCCACTATGATAAACTTGTGCCCTTCAGATGAATGAGGATGAATCATTCCAATTAAGTCCAAAGCCCATCCTCGAGCTAGCCAAGGCTTGATTATTGGCTGTAATGGTATTCTGGGCATATGGTTGACTGGACCATGTGTGACGACCCGAAACAGAATGAGCAGTTAAGTCGCATAGTCGCAGAGTTACGACAGTGTTGAAACCGCCAGCTTTCTTAACGACTTAATCATTGGCCGAGAATTGGAGCTGGGTCTCTTCTCGAGAGTCGTAGTACATGTGATTACGAGTTCGTGGGCGGTTCCGGATCGTTATTTGGACGACCGAGGAATTAGTTATGAATATTTGAAGTTTCGACGGAAATGGATTTAAATGGCAGGTTTGTTCGCGACTAAATTACCGGTCGAGAATTTGGTTTCGGCTTCTTCACAGAAGTTGTTCGGAATTTAATTTCGAGCTCGTGGGAACTTTCGGAGCATGATTTTGAGTTACGAAGATTTAGTTGTGATTATTTCCGATTGTTGGTTATTTAGTCGATTTAAATGTGTTTGTTTGAATAGTTGACTTTTTATCCGATTGGTCGATGTGTTTGACTTTGGGTGATTATTGAAGAGTATGTCGAGACGAGTTTGTGGCCGCGAGAATTATCGGAATCGGATATACGAAGAGAAAGTTATGCGTGTTTAAAGTTCGTTGAAATGGATAAACATGAAGTTTCCAAATTGGGAAAGGCTATAAATAGCAGGTTTCCAAAACAGCAAAGTCAACATGTGCAATTATTTGGTTGACCGACCAGTTTTGGTAAGGATGGTGTGGTGCGCGACGGTGGTTGGCTTGCCGGCGACGAGCTCCGTCCGGCCACCCTTGGGTTCGGCCTTGGGCTCGTTTTGCTCGGCTCGGCCTCCCCATGGTGGTGCCGGCCTCCTTTCACGGCAAGGTTGCCGGTGGGGAGCAAGAATTCCGGCCAAAGTTTGCAAATTTTTGGGTTTAATGGTGAACTCCGATTTCGGCCGAATTGAGCTACAACTTTGAGTGGGCTTTGAAGCTCTCATCCCCTTGATTCTCCCCTATAAGTTTGGTGATTCAATTCGATGTGTACATGGAGAATTTTGGATTTGAAATTTGTGTACCAATTCGGTTTTGCATGAAATTGACCTAGTTAGAATGAGAATTGGCCTTTGTTGTAGTTGACAAAGTTGCTCAGTGGGTGATTTTGCATAGAATGGTGGTTGCTCCGCCGGAAAATTTTCAGGTTGAAGGTGGCGCCGCCGTGGACGGTGGTCAACGGCGGTCAACGGTCAAAGTTTGACTTTTTTGGACTTTCGGCAAGTTGCATGTCATTTGACTCGAAATCGCGCCCCGATCGCAGTGGGGAGGTTCGTTTTTCGAATTGAGCGTCCGAAAGTTAAGCGAGATATTGAGGTGTCCATATACGAATTTTCGACGATCCGTCGACTTTGAATTACGTGTTTCCGAGAACGGTGGTTTCTCGTGATTTGATTTGAATTGTCGAATTATGATTTTGAGGAATGGTTATTGTGATTATTCAGGGGTTCGTGATCGTTGTTTTGGTGAGGGACTTTCCGCCGGATCACGGGTTAACGCGTATCGCGTTACGCCAGTCTGTGAGTGGACATTTCTTTTCACGGATTGATTGCGAGTCTTTTTATAAATGATTTATGAACTTGAGCATGCGGATTGATTATGATTTTACGAGCATGTGTTTTACGATTGTGCTTATACAAATATACGTATACGAATATATACATATACGTACATATTATGTTTTATGCATGTGCATGGAAAGGATTTATGATTTGGTTTACACAGAGTACAGTCTCAATATATGTTGTGGTATCGATACACATTGGCTTCTCGGCTGATCCCCGAGTACGCTCCGGGGGGGACAGATATCCTGACCCGAGGCTTTTCTGGCTAGGAATCACGTGTGGGTCTGGGATCCCGTGATTCAGACTGTGCTATCGCGTGGAAGCCCACGAGAGTCTCCGCGATATATTTTACGTTGCATGCTCTGTACGTGAGTGGTAGTCAACGTCTCCTCATGTACCATTTGATTTTCATGCATTGGACTCGCATATGATTTTATATGTTTATATAAACTGGTGAAAGACATTTATTTTCGTCCACTCACTCTAACGTGTTTATTGTCTTTCCCCTGGGCTTTTCGGTTTCCGTGCCCAGGTTGCAGTTCAGGCTCTGGTGTCGCACGTCGTGGTCGGAGGCATAGTGCTCGAGCAATCTTGTTTCATCCAGTAGGTTTATTGTTCTACCTACTGTGGTATACGTATATGGTTATGTATTAGATGTCGCTCTGAGCTTTCTGTGGTATATGTTATACGATGTTATACCGGATTTCAATAAAGTATAGATATATTTATTGATTTACTTTACTGTTGAGATATTGAGAAATCCGGATGGGATTGGTGCCCACGGTTTGCTTTTTGTGGCATAGGATGAAGTGTATTTTCCGCGTGCAGGTAATGGTAATTCCACGTTAGTAACGGAACTCTGCCAAAATTTCGAAAAGTTTTTGTTGGTTCGTGTTTTCGAAGGGGTTCGATTCCGGTTTAGGGAGCTAAATCGGGGTTGGGTCCTTTCACCATGTCTCTGTCATTCTTCACAACCTTTGGCGAACATGATGCAGTCTCTGAGCATTCCTGGCCAATAAAAGCCATGTCTTCTTAATAACCATCTCATCTTGGGACCAGTCTGGTATGCTCCTGCAATCCCAAGATGGACTTCTCTCATTAACCATTTAGCATCTCGTCCAAAGACACACCTTAATAGTATGCTTTCCTCTCCCCTTCTATATAACTCAGCATCCTTGAGTACATAATTGGGAGCTAAAAATCTAATCCGCTTATCGACCGGATTATTAGGATCCTGGAGATAAGAGATGATTTCTTGTCTCCAGTCTTTGTCGATGTGATCAAGTGTAGCAACGTACCATTCGTTTTTATCTTCTTGTCGTGCAAGGAAAGATGGAAGGGTTCTTCTTTCAACCTTAAATATTCTCTCACGTACCCCATCTTGCAAGCTTACACCCGTTGCTAGTTAAGCCAGCTCATTTGCTGCATAGTTCCTCTCACGATGAACATGACTCAACTCCACTTCTGTAAACAACTTTAATAAATCACAGGCCCTCCTCACATAAGGTTCTAATATTGGGCCTGCTTTGTACTTTGTTTCCAATTGTCTGATCACCAGTTGGGAATCTCCAAAGACATGCACATCATTGATCTCCATATCTAACAGAAGTTCTAATCCAATGATTAAAGCTTCGTACTCTGCCTGATTATTTGTGCACTTGAAGTCCAACCTGAAAGAATAAGAATAAGTTTGGCCGTGTGGGGAGATCAAAGCTACCCCTGCCCCGGCCATGGTATTCGTACTGGACCCATCGAAATATAAACACCAGGGGGCCAAGTCAATACGAGCGAGATCCAGTTCTGGCCCCTCGATCACCTCTTCCATGGGATGATGAGCCAAAAACTCAGCCACTGCTTGGCCTTTTACCGCCTTCTGAGGAACATACTGTAAAGAAAATTCTGACAAAGCCAGAATCCACTTCTCAATGCGTCCACGTAGAATCGGTCTGGATAACATGTACTTCACTAAATATGTTTGTGCAATAACACACGTAGTGAAAGAAAGCATATAGTGCATCAACTTACACCCTGGGAAGTATAAGGCTAGGCATAGCCTTTCCATTAGAGAGTACCTTGTCTCACAATCGTTCAAGGTACGACTCATATAGAAAATAGCACGTTCGACTCCTGCTGTGTCGTCCTGAGCCAAAAGACTTCCAATGGAGAGCTCTGTAGCTGATATATACAGCTTAAGAGGAACCTCAGGTCTTGGAGGAACCAAGACAGGTGGGTTCGTTAAGTATGCTTTGATGGTGTCGAAGGCCTCTTGATGTATAGGCTCCCATACAAAGTCCTTCTGATTTTGAAGCTTAAGCAGAGTAGAGAATGTTTGTGTCTTCCCAGCAGCGTTGGCAATAAACCGTCGTAAGAAATTGATTTTTCCTAATAAACGTTGTAGTTCTTTCTTACTCTTTGGTGGGACTGCACTGATAACCGCTTGTTTCTTGTCATCCGGTATTTCGATCCCACGCTGATGAACCAAAAAACCCAGGAAGTCACCTGCCTGGACGCCAAACACACATTTGGCTGGGTTCATCTTCAGTTGATGCTGCCTCATTCTGAGAAACACTTGTCTCAAGTCTTCAAAATGGTCACTTCTACGTTTCGTCTTGACTACCACATCATCGATATATACCTCCATGGTCTTGCCAATAAGATCATGGAAAATCAAGTTCATGGCTCGTTGGTAGGTTGCCCCTGCATTTTTAAGTCCAAATGGCATATCCACGTACTCAAAAACACCGGCAAAGCCTGGGCATCGAAACGTTGTTTTATGTCTATCCTCTTCAGCCACTGGGATTTGATGATATCCGGCAGTACCATCCATGAATGTTAACATCTCATGGCGAGCAACTGAGTCAACCAACAAATCAGCTACTGGCATAGGATAAGCGTCCTTAGGGGTTGCATTGTTCAAGTCTCTGTAATCGACGCAAACTCGCATCTTGCCATTCTTTTTCTTGACTGGGACTATATTGGACAGCCACTCATTATATTTGGCTACTCGTATAATCCCTGACTTGAGCATTTTCTCAACCTCTTCCTTGACTAGAATTGCTGTCTCTGTGTTCATGCGACGCATCTCTTGTTTTACAGGCTTCTTTCCCTCGATGATGGACAAGTTATGACAGACCAAATCTGGTGAAAGACCAGGCATGTCATCATATTTTTCTGCAAAACAATCTGCATATTCTTTCAGCAATTCAATAAGTTTGAACCTCTCTTCAGGCTCCAAGAAAGTACTAATAGCCACAGACATTGGCTCTTCCTGTGTCCCAATCTGAATGTGTTAGATGGGATCCTTGACTTTAGGAGGCAAATCATCTAAAGCTGCTGGAGCTAACTGTATCTCGTCCTCCTCCTCAAAGTCTTGCAAAACGTCTTCATCCACGTATTCCAATGCTGCAATCATTGGAATCTTCTCAAAGGCTTGGCTCTCTAACAAAAATTTATGGAAGCGTTCGTGTAGAGAAAGACAAGCCTCGGTCTCTACCTCTGATAGAGACCCAGTCATGGAGAACGTTTGGATGGTAGCTCGATGGTGTAGGGTCTTTTACTATCTTGAGTTGCTTGAATAATTCTCCACTGAGCTAGTTCAGAGGCCGTAACACCCACTGGGCGGCCCTTACTGTCAACGCCACATACCTCCAATGGCCTAAGGTCACTGTGGTAATATTTGGCTTCCAGTGCATTAGCAGACACGGAATATGGACGAGGGTCAGCATTGACAAGCTCTGCTTCGCCTGTCTCCATGTTCCAAAGTAGCATCTGCTGATGAAGTGAAGATGGTACACAGTAGCTTCGATGTATCCAGTCACGCCCCAGGATTGCACTATATGGAGATGTACATTCTACCACAAAGAATGTGTAAGTTCCTGAAGCTAGCCCGATGTGTACCTATAGAAAGACAATTCCCAAAGTCTTAGTTATACTACCCTGAAAGTTTCTGACACTAAGCGAGGTCTCTTGGATAGCCGACTTGGGAACACCTATTAGGGCCAATGCCTTAAAGGTGATGATGTTAATTGCTGCCCCGAGTCCACCAAGAGTTTATTCAATTGAACTCCTTGGACTTGTCCTGTGACATATAATGGCCGCATGTGCATGGCCATGTCCATGGTGGGCTTGGAGAACATCATTTGCCCTTTTGTATCTGGTGAATCCAGTTCTGGTATGTCAACCGGTGTTGGATTATCTGGTAGTTCTGGTTCTTCGTCCGGTAACACCACACTGTTGATGTTCTTAGATTCACCTTTTGGTGCTGACGAGGACAAAGCATATTTAGAGGATAGAACATACACCATGTTAACGGCTGTAGTGTTTTCCTCGATGCAATCGTGTGCTTCTTCATCCTCATCCTCACCGTAGTCCACCAGCTCCTCATCGTCGTGGTAACTATCTCCTTCAGCCGACAACTGTCCATCCTCGTTAGACGTTGCAATTACCTCAAGTTGAGCAACTTGCTGTATTGAATCCTCAGGAGTAGGATTAACTATTACTGGTGGTTATTGTGGTGGAGTCTTTTCCTTTGGAACAAGGGCTATTTTCTGGGCCTTCGTCTGTGCTTCCACAACTAGAGGCCTTGGTTTCCATTGCAAGGCTGGTGGCTTGCTTGGAGTACTCTGTTTTTGTATATCCTATGTTCCCTTGGGAGGTGTCTTCAGCCCTACTGGCTTCGTCGTGTCTTCTCCAAAGACAAGGTGTCTCCTTACTGGTTGTCTTTTCACAACTACACGATGAATTTCTTGAGTAGGTTCGGGTTCTTTACCTTTGCTCCCTAGTTCTGGGTTTCTTTCGAAAACTCCTGGTCTTTGGGCTCTTACCTTTGGTTCACGAGATTTCTTCCCAAAGACCACCAATGGGTTTGCTGCAAGGGTGTTTAGTCTTCTCTGCAGCACCTCTGGAGGAAACTCCAGGTCTTCTTCTTTGACAAGGCCGGCCTCATAAGCATCCAATGCTCTCTTGGCCCTGCCAAAACGTCGTTGTAGGTTTCTCCTCTTGCTTGGAGTCACCTCGACGGTCTTTCCCTTCTCCCTTATGTACCACACGTCCTCCTTTGTAATATTCCTTGAAGCTGGAGGAACATATGGTTTGGCGAGCGTATCTGCAACTTTAGACTCAGGTGTTTTAGCCACACCAGTTTGGCTTGTTGCTCGCGGTCGCTTGGGAGTTGGAGTGTCCCTTTGTCATATTGGTGGAGACTGATGATCTTTGTTCGAGAATAGCTCTGGGAAGGATTTGGCTGCTTGAGCCAGTTCCTCAAAGGAGATTTTCAGCCCACTCCTTAGTTTACAGTGTGCACAAAGGGCCACTGATGATTCTGTTTTGGGATCCACCTTCTCTTTCCCTTTGTTCTTTGGTGTGTGAGGTGGATTCTCGCCAGCAGTTGGTTGGTTGTTGGACTGTTTCCTCTTATTGGACTTGTCACATGTTACGTCTACCATTCCAACCATCATGTGCATGGGGGTCGTTAAGTCAAGCGAGGGGTCTTGTTCTATTGCTACTATTCCCTCGTTAATCAGCTGCTGAATCTTGTACATCAAGTCTCGACAGGCAGCCGTAGTATGACTTCCCCATTTGTGGTGATACTGACAATAAGGCAAACCCCTAACATCATCAGGATGTGGGTCTGGTGATCCCCAATTGTCAGGTATCACTGCTATCCCTTCCAGGCATAGCTTCTCAAATATCTCCTCTCGCCAGGACGCGTCATATGTTATGTGAGTCCGCTTTGGTCAGACAAACGCTATATTTCGCCTGTACCTTCGCTTGGACTTCTTCTTCACCTGAGTTAGTTTATCTATCGAGCAAGATTCTGAAGAAGTGCCACTGGTGGGAGGATCTATAGCTGGTGGAGATGGTGTTCTAAGATGGTATTCTGGATGAAAATCCATCTCTCCCCTATCATTGATCACAATCACTTGCCAATTGATCAAACCCTGGATTTTATCTCTCAGGGTCGAACACATCATTGTTCGATGACCAAAGTGATTGTGGAACCTGCAAAAGTGTTGAGCTGGCTCCTTGTACCGTAGGTGTCTAAGCTCATAGACTGGGTAGAAGAAGATCAACCCCAAATCCCTTAACCTATCCAAGTATTCTTCTATCATGTCTAACTTGAATGAATAGGTTAAGTAGGCTGGTTGATTCCAAGCCTCCTTATCTTCAAGGAGTCTATTAGGCGATGGCCAACTTACGTCAACCATGTTCACCTGTGGAGCAGGGAATGGCTCAGAATCCACTAATGCTGCGGTCTTGGACGAACCTTCTAGCTCCAGTTTTCCATCATTGATCCACTTCTAGATCTGGTCCTTCAGCTTAATACAGTCTTTGGTAAGGTGGTTCCATGCTCCATGGAACTTACAGTACTTTTTACCCTTCAATTGTTCGGCTGCGGGGAGCGGTCCAAAGTCTGCCTTGACAACACGCAGACCGTATAGTTCGTCCAGTATCTCATGAGTCATATTGGCATCATAAGTGTACTTCTCGAATTCTGGCTTAGTGAAAGCCACTGTCGAGAGTTTGATGGGACCTCTGTTCTTCTGAAGCTTCCGGGGTTTTAACACCTTATTTGCTGTCAAGTCAACAGCTCCTATCCGGTCGTCATCAGACTCAGATTCCTGGTCGTCCACATCTTCAACATAAGCCACTGTTTTTGGCTTTAGTCTGTCGTAGGTTCGACTATTATACGTCCCTTTGGACGCATTCCTTCTGTTATCCCTCTCTTGCATATTGCTATAAGCTTTAGTCACCACCGCGATGAACTCGTTCAGAGAGAAATATTTGCTATTTAAGAATAGCTGGTGGTAAGTATCCTCCAGCCTATTCTTGGCCATCTCGACCACCTCTTCCTTGCTTAGAGGGGTCTTACATAGATTGTACTCCGAACGGAAACGGTGCAGGAAAGTGACCGGACTTTAAGTCACCGATTGGCTCAGAGAAGCCAATTTCCCTACGGTAGTCTCTGGCCGTGCCGTTCCAAAGTGGTCTATAAACAAGGCCTCCATATCCTTCCACTCGCTGATTGAGCCCTTCTCGATCCCAGTATACCAGACAAGGGCTGATCCCGATAATGACGACCTGAAGACCCTTAATTTGAGTCCGTCATCTTCGGCAAATTGGCCTAACTGCAAGGTAAAGTAAGCCAAATGTGTTGCCGCGTTCGCATCATCATCTCCGGAAAACGTCTGGAAGGTTTGATGTTTGTAAAACTTTGGCCAATGCCACTCATTAGGATCATCTTTGCTTGGGGGAAACGGTGTTTCGTAAGGTTCATGCATCTTGGAAAACTTTATGTTACAATCTTCCAAGAGCTTATTTATACGCTCTTCCCAAGCGAGAGGGAAAACCTCTGCTTGTCTGGTTTTCCTAGCCAAATCCGATACGGTTTTGGTTAGAGAACACAGCTCCATGTCTACTCTTTGGTTGATAGCCGCCGCGTATCGACGGTATTCCCCCAATCCTTTCTCCAGTAGGCTATGGACATCAGCTCGTAGTCTGTCTTGACCCTCTACCAAACTAGTTACTTGGGCACTTAAGGCTTCTCTATCTTCTTGTTCCTGATTCAAATCATCTTGTATAGACCGGATAATACTCGCTATCTCCTTTATGGAGCTAGCCTGAGCAGCGAGATGATCTGCCTGTTGCCCGATTCTGTCTCCGAGTAATCGAGAACTACTAGCCTGGTGGTTATCTCGCTTGATCGTATAGGCCAAGTATTGCTCGTATGTAAGTGCAGCTATTTCCGCTTCGCTTAGAGCCTCGAACTCCATAATGTTAAAGTTGCTAGCGAAGATAACTTCAACCGCTCGATTACTCAATGAACGACACTGATTAGAAGTGTGTTCACGGTACTCCGGTTGTGGATGTTTACGACACTGAGGATAAACCCTTCGATAAGGGTCTCCAATTGTCGCTTATCGGTGCAAAGAAAAATTGATAATCCCACTGGGCGTGCCAAAATGTTCGATTTTGACACAACAGTGGTATCTTGTTTAGAGACACGAGAATTTGGCGAAGTATATATTACTTATTTATAAATGTCCCACTGGGCGTGCCAAAATGTTCGATGCAGAAATATCTCTCGGGAGAGATCCTTCCCGCGAAGCAGTCTCTTTTATCTCAGATGTCTTAACCGCGTGAGCCGGTCTATCCTGCTTGTGCTTCGTGTGCTGGCGTGCCACCGTTCTTCAACGGAATTTGGACTGATTGCAGCCGCCTGACTTCTTATGTAAGCGATTAGAACAGGGAGAGCACCAACCCTGCTCGAATAGGTCCTTTTCGCCTAGAAACCTAGGACTTTGATATGTGTATCTCTTTGCCGAATCTCGAAATCGATACTCCCACGTCCTTTCTCGTGTAGAGCAGAGCAATCTCTTGACGAAGTGTGGAGACACTAGCTTCCCTTGAATATTCAAACTCCCAACATACAAGTGAGCCGCTCTTCAACTTTCAGGTTGCAGTTGCTTCCTTGGAGTCGTCAATACCTTCACTCGATAGGTGAACAGCACTCAAACCTTCTGGTTGCAAGGATAGATAGGAATCTCGAGGACAAGATAACCGTCTAGGTTTGTTTGCGTATAGCAAGGTTGTTTGATTGATTGTTCGGGGGGGCCTTCATAGTATTCTTGCTTTCCTTATATACTCGCTTACTAATCAGTCATTCATTCTGTTTCTAATTCTTTCTGCTCTTGTAATCTTGTCTGAATCTATTACCAGCACACGCATCGTACCTCTCATAGGTCTTCTACTTCCATCATAACTCTTCATAGAGTCCTGCTATAATCAACTAGTTATGATAAACCATAAGCCGCGTGAACCCAGATTAATGAGACACAGTTCTAATAGAACTCGAAGTCTTCTTCTAGCGAAGCTCGCTAGACACTATTTAACTTGACCCTTCGCCAAGGCACTTATAATATAATGGGCCGCTCGTCTGGACCTCGGTCATCCAAGCCCAAAGTAAATATTTTATTTAGGCCCAAACAAATATACTCGTCAAAGAGCAATACCTAAATACATTTGCCATTCACTGTATTACTATGCTAAACTGGTATGACATCATTCTTCAATGCATCGTCACATCTTAGAATGATGCCCTCAAGGCTAGCCGGGAAGATAAATTTGGTCCATTGGCATCCGGTGGTGATCGGCTCAGGTGGAGGAACAATCATCAACACATTTTCATTTCTCTGGACAACCCCCATTACACTAACTGTGCTTCCTTCTTTAATGTACCTGCAAATCCAATGTTGCAGTGTCAGAAGATCAACAAGCAGTCAGAATTTATCGGTCAAATTCAGTGTATCGAAGAATTCAGAGGAAATCATTTACTATTTAAGAATTTATATAGTATGAATAGTTTCCTATACTTCTGTGGATAGTGAAAATTTAAGAACTGTTGCACAGTTTTCTAATTCTATTATGAGATTTGGTACTGCGCCATTTGTCTGAACCACCAAAGGGTAGAACTTCAGGTTACATGTAAACGTTGTGGCTATAAACAGGTGGAGGACTTCTCGGTAAAAAAAAAACAAAAAGTTCAAACTACACATTAACCACTCACCTTCATGATAACTAATATAGATAAATAAAATACATGCCACTACAGCACTAGGCTACCACATGTCTTTTCTGGAGAAACATGTATATTGGTTATTTGAAAGTGAATTATAAACTCCTTGAGAAAACTAAACGATAATTATTACTAGGCAAGACCCCCCAAAGAGGGCCCTTTTCATCTACTTTTTTGGTCAATATTAATTAAGAAAATGTAGCATAAAGTTAAAACTGTTTAATTGAGAGCTATTACCCTTCTTTCAACTGCATTACACGATCATCACTTGAAAGGTTCCTCTCCCCCAACCACCTTATAAACTCTGGAGACAACTCTTCATTAACAGGATTCACATCAACAACAAATGAATCATCAACATAAGGAGTCACCCTTGCTCCATAGCCCGTCTTAACCAATGCTCTTAACCCAGATTGGAAATCAGAAATGTAGAAGTCTACCACACGCCTCTGTCAAACGGCATAAACAAAAGAATCTAATCATGAGTGTGAAAGTCTAAAAACTAAGAATTCATGAGATTTTGCAAATGATTCATAAAAAAATAAAAATAAAAACAAACAGGGGAACCAAAAAATACAAATAAGTTGGCAATTTAGAGTTTTAAAAAAAATACATCAAAATACTTGCGATAAAGCAAGCAATGAAATTGGTCAAACTACAAAAAAAAAATAGACATTAAATAAAGTACTATATGTGTATCCATCAAGCATCAATTCGTATCTCAGTTACTCACTTCCATGGATCTGAGTCCCCAAGAAAAACGACGATGTGTAGGGTTGGCAGCTTTTGAATCCCATCCTCTATACTCGTATAAACTTGTGGAAGTATATACACATCTAGGAACCTTTTGAAAGGAGGATTCAAGAGGCACATTGCCACAGGTGACAACCTTCAAAAAATAAAAAACAGCTTGTTAATCATATTGAGAGTATTTCCAAAAAAGGTTAGATTGAGATCCCTCATGGAGGAATAAACTAAAACCTGTCATCATGTGTGTAAGCATGTTCTTTTTTTTACTAATGCGTCCTTTATCTTTCAATGTTCGAGTTTCTATACATCATCTTTCTATGTTGGGAGAGATGCTTGAGAAAACGACAAAAAATATATTTTAAACTTATCTCAGGACATACAAAATTTCTGTCATTTTAACAAGCTGCAATCAACATTTTGACTCACTTTGGAAATTACAATGTTGAAAGCTCGGGTACAGTTACAAATAGGTTCTCTATACCCACACAAAGGGGATTAAAAAATGACATCTCAGGCAGGTAGAGAACAGAAATAAACTAAGATTTAAAAAAGGGTGGTGAAAGTGGCACCCCTTTTTTACAAACCACACACCTCTTCTTCGCAATTTAAAGCAAAAGTGAATAGAAAATACACACAAAATATATAGAAAGGGGTGTGATTTGTAAAAAAAGGGGTGCCAATTTCATCTCCCTTAAAAAATATGGGAATAGAAATAACAAACGGCAATAACAACAAATTACGGGGATCTAGAGTCGCATCTTTGTTGCTATAATCTCTAGATCCCAGTAATGTACTATCAAAGTCAGCAACAGATTTTAAGTCATTTAACTTACCCCAGACACCTTCACAAATTGCCCATTCTTGGCAATCCTGAGTTCAGAATCCAAATAACTAGCAATATAGCCTATAATAACTCTTCTTCCCCAATAAGTATTCCATGTGAATAGTGAAGCAACTGCCCCGAAAAGGATCACAACCACAACAAGGAGAATTGGATTGTGGACAGCACCAAGGATAAATCCCCCAGCTATGAACCCCATCACGAAAAGAAGAATCACGGACCATAATATTAGCTTTGGGAAGTTTTTTCTAAACGAAAACTCTTCATCTTGGCTAAGAGTAGTAATGGCCTGATTGTGAACAACGGAGGAACCCTGTGCTTTCATTGATCCCATTGAATCCAGAGGACCGGATATCTTTCGAGGGGCTCCAGAAGCATTCAGCGGGCCTGAAGAAATGGGTCCAGAAGTAATGAGAACTGTTGTAGGGAGGGCAGGAGGCTGAGGTCCAGAGTGTTGGCGGCCAGTTGGTGTTAACCCGCCAGATTGAGGACCAGACGACTTCTTTAGAGGTTCCCCATGCTTATTCAGTGGTCCGGAATTCGACTTCTTTACGGAAGCTGAACTAGCACGAACTGCGGCATTAGAGATCGGCCCTGAATGTGAAGCAGCAATTCCAAATGAACCGGTCCTTGAAGAAGAACCAGTTATTGGACCAGATTTTCTGGACTTAGAGCCATCTGTAGGGATATCAAACATCTTTCCTAGTTCCCCCGACTTCTTTATATCACCACCAGTATACGGTGTGGCAACTGAGCTCATAGTTGGAGTTTTTTCCTTTGGTTGCTCTTTTGGGCCTGATACATAAAGGCCATTGCTGAGTTGATGAGATGGGAATCTGGAACCCATCTTGCTCCTATAAAAGATCCAAGACCTCACAAAAATTACACGAAAAATCTCCTCACCAAGTAGCTGGTCACTGATGTGATCCACCTACGGCAAAAAAGAAGCAGTCATTAGTTAGAACAATCAAAAAATGATTATATAAAAAAAGAACCTACATCCCAAGCAAGGCAGCACTACCCCATTATAATAAGACATAGATGGAGAACAGGTGGCAAAGGAAGTACTTGAAAATGTGAGAAAAATCATGACATGCAGACATAATATAAACGCCAGCAGAAGAATGCAAGTGTTCCACTGATATGGAACTTGTAATATGAATATTTGAATACCAGAAGTAAAAGAACTAATTATCCAAACTTTAAAAAAAAATGTGAATGTGCCATGTCTTGTTGGATTACCATCGAAATGATGGCAAGAGGCAAATGATGGACCAAATGAATTGGTTAAAAGAAAACTGAAGAAACAATCAGAACAGTAAGAGTCTGAAGTTACCGGGATAATGCTATTAGATTTACGAAAAATTCAGCATACAATTTAGTAGTTTGAAAGTTTACTACTTGAAACCATATTCCACAGCCCAAATCAAGGCAAGATGTTCTTGGATAAAAGAAAGAGAGTCCAAATTCAGTTCACAAAAAGCTAACTTGGACTTCAAAACTGAAAACTCACTTGCCTTTACTTTCTCAACCAAACCAGAAAAGGATAAACACACAAAATAACCCAAAAAACAGAGCATGCTTCCCAATGTTCCATCTTTAGATACCCAAAATAACTAAACCTGACCTCAATTTACAGAAACAAAGCTTTGCCACATCAATGTTTAGCACACAAATTAGAGACAAGCAAAAAGCTCAAGTCTTGCATAGTTTCAATTGGGCTGTTGTAGCTATACTAAGTCCAATGCAACAAAAGACAAAAACTTTACTCAGTTTCTAAGCTCCCTTCCCACACTTACTCAGCAACAAACGCAAACCCAAATAACACGAATAAGCCAGATGTCTAAGGAAGCTAGGAGCCACCACAGGCTTTCTATACAACTACTTCATCAAACTTACACAAAATTAATGCACAAACTACACAAAAACAGCCATTCCCAGACCCCAAATCCAGAAACTGAAGCACACCCAGATCACATGCACCTTAACAGTACTAGAATGCAAAAGATCTAAGAGAAACAAGCATAAAAAGGAACTAGAACTCTAATAGTAGTAGCAAATACTGTAGCAAACTGACTTCATTTAATAAATAAGTGTGGAAATTGGGAAAAGCTTTCCACATACCTGAAGAAGAAGCAGAGGGAGACCAAATCTGGAGATTTGGAGACATGGGTGGTGGTTTTGATTGATAAAGACACAGTCTTTAAGCACTGAGAAAAAGAAAGAAAAATCTCAGACTACAACAATCTTTTGTTGGGTTTTCTGTTTCTTTCTTTCTCACAGCGACTGGTGGATTGTCTCTCTCTCTCTCTCTCTCTCTCGTCAGCCAAAAACAGAAAAACCTCCCAAAGAAATTAAAGATTTTTACTTACTACTAACTGCTAAAGATATTAAAACATGTGTATGAATTATTAGTGTGTAAATAAGCTTATTTCCTTTTTGTTAAATGTCGGAAATGCTCTCAACCTTTTCTAGTTTAATGATTTTTCAAAACTATTTCTTGTAAAGAAAAAGTAAAAAATATATAAATATATATTTACTATATAACAAACATCATTTACTGTTTAAAGTACTGTTTAAAGGGGGCATTTTGGTCTTTTCCTCTATTTTTAATAGTTTAAGTTTTTTATTTTTATTTTTAACTGTTTTACTTTCTTTTTTACAGTTTTACTTTTTATTTTCACTTTTTAACAAATTTTACAGTATTATATATTTTTTTTACTTTACAATTTTACTTTTTTACTTTAATTTTTATCATTTTTTTACAATATTTTGTTTTACTTTTATACTTTTACAATTTTAATTTTTTTACTATAACTTTCTATCATTTTGTTTTACCATTTTATATTTTACTTTTTTATTTTTATAGTTCACTTTTTTACTTTAACTTTTTGTCAAACTTTTTTACAATTTTGTGTTTTACATTTTAACAGTTCTAATTTTACTTTTATTTTTTAATATTTACATATCATTTTCACAGTATAATTTTTTAACAATATAATTTTTATTTTTTACTTAAACTTTACAATAAAAAAAGTTTATATACATTTTGCTTAATTAAATTCTCCGCATTAATTTTTTTTGTTTTAACAAGTTTCATCTTGAACAAAATTTTCTACCTAAATCATAATCTCATTTATGCATCATTTCACTCTTTTTAAAGTATATTTTCTTCCTAAATCCTAATTTCATTTATTCATTATTTCCGACTTTTTTAACGTATATTAGTAATACCGCGTCTTTGGCATGAGGTATTCAATTATAGATTTTATGCCATGATTGTTGAGTTTGGGTTCGATTGGTTAAATAATAGTTATGCTTCTTATTTGAATATAATTATTATTTAGGAGATTAATATGATTCATAAGAACTTATGATTCATAGGTTTCCCCCGTCTCTTTCTGAAATCAAGTGTGATTTCTAGACAAACAAAAGAAGAAATTGTCATATTTAAAGTACTTCTGAAGGAAATAAAATGACATGGAGTTTTCTCTTTTACTAAGAGATTGCTCTATGATGATGATCCTAGCGTTGCAGAAAGCTTTAACGAAACTATATGCGTTCAAGATACTTGCAAGAGACTAATAGTAAGATTACAAAAACCAATTCATCTTCTTAGAGTCCACAAGGTCCAGATTTGATTTATGAATAGTGACGTTAAAATGCGGGGAACTGTTATATTAGATTTTGTCTTATTAGAGGGTGCTAAATGACGTCATCATTTGATCAGGAAATATAGTCTCCATTTATTTTAGCGTGCATTCACGAAATAGGTAAAAGAAGGAAGGTGATCAGAGAGTTTTTTTTTATATATATAGTATGTTTCATATATAACTTAGGTAATTAGATATTTATTTGCAGGATGAATATCAGTGGACTAATTTCATTTGAAACTCAGGAGCTCGACCTCGATTTACAGATCCCTCATGTCTGGGAAAAAAAAATTGGAGGTTGGTCTATTATCTTATCCAGGTATTATCTGTTTTGTGTGAATTGATCAAACCCAAGCTTTCATATTTCATTTGGTGTTGCTGTGTGTTTTTTTATATTGCTTTTATAGTTTAGTTTTTTTTTTCATTTTCTATACTTTAATCGGTCAATTATTAATAATTTCTCTCTTTCCTGTAGATCAAAGAGCTTTGAGTATGCCTGTATGTGAATGACTTTTTTTTCTCTGTGAATTGAATTGAAATGAATTTCATTGCAATTGTTCATTGCTTTCTTCTCGATCAGAGGATCTCTCTTAAAAGGTAAGCTAAACCCAATAACCAGAATTCTTGAATCTATTTATTGGTGAGTCAAATTAACTAATCAAAATTTACCTTTAAGATTTTTTCGAACGTCAAAGAGATAGTGAAACTGAGTATTAAAGCTTCACAACAACAACGATCGGTAAACATCTCATCTCATACACATTACATGACGTTTTGAGCTAAGTTAATTGATATTTTACATTGAAATGCAATTGATATTAAACATTTTTTTTATTTTTTGTTTTTGTTTTTGTTGTAACAATAGATTATTAAGACGTCAAAGTGTTATTTGTGCACTGATTATAAGAAGACTTTGTTTTGATACTTCGGAGGAGATTACTTCATACCACCATTTTTTTGGGGTGAATCAAACATGTCATTCATTTATATATTAGATAACATGTTGAGATTGTGCCAACTTAAAATTTCTCTTTATTTATTTTTTAGTTTGTCACTCATGCATATATTTTATAATGTAATTTTTTTTTTTTTACGTTTATGATCTTTGTAATAAAGAACTGCAATTCTTATCTTGCAATTCTTTTCTTTTGTAAGTTGCAAGTATTACCTTGAATATTACTTAATTTGTAAATTAAGCATTGTCTGTCTCCAAATATTTATGATTTGTGCATTACGATAATCTAATTTCTAAATAAAATTATACATTCAAATTAATATTTTGTTTCAGCTATTGATCTTACTTCGACGATAAACCGCGCATCGGCGCGGGGGACAACTCTAATATATATATATATATATATATATATATATATATATATATATATATATCTGAAACCAAATGATTGATTCTCTTGTTTTGGTTTCCGTGAGAAACAAACTTGTCAAACACTTATCCGTGTGTTCTTTGGAAAATAGTGTTCTAAGTACATAGTTGATCAAGAAAATAAATAATATTATGTTGTTAGAGTAATTTACCGATGCGACTTTAAAATACATTTATTTGATTAAAAAATATAATAATCTTTGTACAATGTAGTTATCAATCTATATTAAAGTTATATTCATAGGGAGTCAGGCTCCAGCGTCTCTCTGTTCAGAGGGAGACCGAGGATCAATTTCTTACAAAGTTCAGAGATAATTGAGCGTTCAACAGGGTGACAAACTGTGGTACTTGATTTTTTGAGGACACCACCATTATCGTCGAGGAGTTTGATGGTTTTCAACATGTGGATTCGATAATGGCAGACAAAGTTAAGGTCTGGGTAAAGTTTGACTTCAAAGGTGGTGCCTTGCATGGTGAGTAACCGACATTTGAATGGCTTGAAATCCTAGGGAGTCACCTAGGTAAGTATGTGGATTATGACCGGGTGCGTCTAGAGGATGATGCAAAGATTCGGTTGTTTGTGGAAGTCAACCTGAGCAAGCCTTTGATCACTCATATGCGGGTGTCGGTGGGTGCTAGGGCATGGCTGGAGTGTCGGGTGGAATACTTGACTTTGAAGGACTACTGCATAGAGTGTGACACCTATAATCATTTCTTGCAGGGATGTCTGATCCAGTGTGCCAAGCTGGAGGTGAAGTTGGAGACCGAAGGCCAGTTTAGGGTGGATGAGCAGATGTGGAGGCTGAGGGATGAGATACTGGTACATGCTGGACTGGGAGGAGAAGCTGGTGACCATCAGGAGGTGGTGATGGACAATTGGGACAACAACATTGTCAAAGAGCTTCAAGAGAGGGCCAGCAAGTGGCATAAAGTGGCCAAAGGACCGCGACTACAGAAGTGTATTACTACTCGTCAGAATTTGACTTTTACAAACTGGTTCTATCAAGAGATCGAAGACAATGAGGATTCAACGTCTGGAGAAATGAGCAATTCGTGAACCCAGGGACTCCAATAGCCATGTAGAGATGATGCCTAGCTAACTAATGAGTGGTACACCTCAAGTTTAACAGCTACACGTACTACTCTGGTTTGTTAGACTAGAACTAGTTATGCGTCATATTGTTATTTTAGTATAGGTGTCCTTTAGAACTTCTCTTTGACAGGCCAGGTAATCCAGTGGAATTCTGTATTCCTGTCACAATTTCTGAATAGATATGAATTGATCGCCCTCTAAAAAAAATACAAAAATTCTATGTTCTTCTTTTCTCTTTTTCACAATCCGATCTTACGTCCAGTCCTAGCTTGTTCCAAACACTGACCTCATGACCTTCTAAAAACCAACCAACCACAACAGTAGAATTAGAGGTCTCAATTGAATGGAAACACAAATGTACATTAATACCTCTTAGCTAGGCTTAACATAACAAATTAAGGATTTGGTGTGAACCAAAAAGTGTTAATCAGATCAATTTGCGAATAACTCATAGGAAAGTTGAAAATTTTGATGCTCCTATCTATTAAGGAAAACACACCAGCTTCCACTACTCCCCTGTAATTATTCACCATAAAACTAGAATAATTCATGATAACAAAGTAGATAAACTTTCTCTCTAGTACTTGATCATCATGTGAACTAGTACTAGGAGAGATGAATTTGCTAACATTATTACACCCGCCCAAAAATAATACTTGATCGCCAAGGTGGAAAATCTCCCCACATTGAAGAAGACCGGTAGTAACATTATTCTTCAACTTCAACACTCGAAAATTTATGGTATTGTCACTTTTGTAAGCAAAATCATAAACAAGTCTTTTTCCATGACAACACTCAATAGTATCTCCCAACTTCTCTGTGGTGTAGGTATGAAGTCCGCCACCAGTGGAATCTAACTGGATGTCATACACCATCAAAACTTGTGATGTAGATGTAGATTCCTGGACGACTGCATATAATTTTCCATCAACTATTTGTTTGTGATGAAAACCATCCTCCTCCTTCTCCTTCTCCTCAGTTCCAATTCTTCTATAATTAATGACGGTCCATGATTTATCAGTCGGAGTACAAATGGCCAAATGACCTCATTCTTGAAAGTAAAGGCAAGCCACATAACATGTAGATGTTGTTGTTGGCACTAATGAGACGACTATCTTATTATTAGTACTGAGTGTATACTAGTGTCATATTTACTATATAACATTTGTGGGTTCTACTGTGCATTACACGTAATTCACTATTCATATACACTGTTCATTCTTTTTGAGATTGTTTACCGGCGTGCGACCCGTGCGGGTCTCGCACTGTGCAAGCCCACGTCTCTATCATCTCACACATCTCCAAATCTCATCACTGTTTTCTCACTACTCATCGCAGCCTTGCACAGTCCAACACCTCATCGATTCTGTTCCATTGCAGTCTTGCACAGTATAACCCCAGCCCCTCACCGATTCTTTGATCCGATTATTCCAGCATCCTGGTTTGATCTGAGGTTCGGTGTGATTCTGTTTTCTAAATCGTTTGGGTTCTAAGGTCTTTCATCTCCATCAATTGTTTGAATAACAATCTCTCTCTCTCTCTCTCTCTCTCTCTCTCTCTCTCTCTCTCTCTCTCTCTCTCTCTCTCTCTCTCTCTCTCTCTCTCTCTCTCTCTCTCTCTCTCTGAATTAGAACTCGAAGCCTCTCTTTTCCAGTCCTAATTGTGCACTCTTCACTTCCTCGGGTGTTCGATTTGGCCGTCCTCTTCTCTCCGATTTGCGCAATTTTCGTCGCTTTCCAATTTTACTTTCAAAATAAACGAGGTCAGGTACTAAACTACTCACACTTTCTATACCTTAAAGTTTTTCTTCCTTTTTGAATTTCATGAATTGGGTCTTGGTTTATTTGTAGTGATTGATTTTGGGTCTTCTTTTTTTTGAAGAGATTTTGTGTCTGGGTTTCACATGAGGGACAAGAACATAAGAAAATAAGCTGAGAAGCTGTAAGGTGAGGATCTCAGGCATAACATTCTTGAGATTAGAAAAAAAATATTCGATTTCTATGTTATTTACTTAGTTGTTTCTTTTTTAATAACTGTTAGTGTTTTAGGCTGAAAATATTAGTGCTTTGGATTACACTAAGTTGATTGGTGCTTTTTCTGAAACAACATGAGTTGATTTTAGATGTGGAGTTTGTTATGTGCCTGTGAATGAATGCGGTCTATTGGCTAGGTGACTCTAGATTGCACAAATTAGGCTTTGTTGATCAGTTACACATGTTTGACTGTCTAAGTTCTTTTGGTGTTCATATTGGTACTTCGCAATTCATTATTATCTTTATGATTTGTTTGTTTTATTTGCTTAATGTGTTTATGCTACAATGAAAATGGTGAAAACATTTGTGTGGGTGGAAATTTGTATCGTTTATATATAACAGATGATGCTCTATACATGTCGATGTGAGTGGAAGTTTGGAAGTTTGAATTACCTATGCACAGTATATATAGTGCTATAGCATTCAAGTTTTTCAAGGTTTAAATGTGTATATATACATGCTCTATGAATATTGATGTGAATGTATAATTGTATATACATAACTAGGATTGCTTGCGAACCTGGTCATGGCTCAAACCTTGAAAAATTAAGATTTCCATTGTTCTAGATATACAGATAATGCTCCATGCATATTGTAAGGATATTCACATTTTATTAGTCTACTGTTTTTCTTTCGCCGTTCTCTCCCATTGCAACACTGTCATTTGTTCAGTTTTGTCGTTGTTCTTTTTTGTCACTTTGGAAACTGGGTTCTCAAATCGATCTCTTTGTAATGGGTTTATTTCCTCAGGTTGTTTGGTTTTCTGGAAGGATAACAATCGCTCGGGGTTGCTTGCAGTTTTCGGCGACTGAAATTTTGGGTTAGTATCAGACCTTGATTCACTGTTAATTCTAAATACTTTAGTTACAGCTTTTGAAATTCCCAATTGCCTGTTACAAGTTACGCATAAGTGTCAATGTAGTTTTTCCTTAGGGAATATGACGGTTCCTTTCATGTTCTTTCTTAATCATGCATGATTAATCTAATACACATAA
Source organism: Geum urbanum (assembly GCA_946800695.1). Taxonomy (NCBI): domain Eukaryota; kingdom Viridiplantae; phylum Streptophyta; class Magnoliopsida; order Rosales; family Rosaceae; genus Geum; species Geum urbanum. The sequence continues at coordinate 39,346,481 of OX327010.1, read as the reverse complement.
CTACACATGATTAAAAAGTTGAATGGAGGATGACAAGATGGTGGATAAGAGTCAAATTCACCTTTCATATTAAGACCATATATGATATATCCTAAAGCAGTCACAGTTTGGGTATAGGTATTCTCAACCTACAGAACTTGCCAGTAGCTGATAAAGCACAATGCGGATTGTGTGTTCTCGACTGCTCTAATACTCAGCTACAGTTATAGCTAATGTGTTGCAATTCATATTAAAAGCCTTTGCATTCTCTCCCTCTCTCTCTCTCTCTCTCCCCTCCCTCTCCCTGTGTATATATACACATATATATATATATTAATATGAATAAGTACTTGGGTATTGATGAGTGTATGTCGAATAGAGTGTCTCTGCTTTCGATGTCCTTTGCTCAAATTTGTTGAAACCCAAATATTAGCTATATTGTTGTATTCACTTAATATATTTGAAATAGTTTATGGTTAGTGTTGACAGAATGCTTATGTATGCTTCTAATTGCAGGCTTCAGGTGATTTTCCTTCAACTGCACCATCAGGTTTGCTCACATGGCTTGAGAAAGGTATATGGATTCTCCGTCTTTTGGTCGATATATATGTCTCCATCTTTTTTATCATATTATTGTTGTGAATCAATTGTTTATTTAGTTAATTTATTTGAAATATTTTATGGTTATTGTTGACAAAATGCTTATGTGATGCTTCTAATTACAGGGTTCAAGTGATTTTTCTCCAACAACACCATCGGGTTTGCTTACATAGCTTAACCAAGGTATATTGTGTGAGCGTGCGATCAAACCATGCGTGTGCCTGAAAGCTTCTAACCCAAACCTAATCTCACTCTCACATCGCAGGGTCTCACAACCTTTCACACTGCTTCTCATCCAATCATCGTTCTATCTCGATTTTATTTTCTCTCGATCTTTTTCACCTCCTTTGTTTGGTCAACTTTTGCCGTATCAGCTCCAGGTTTGCAACCTCTTTTTCTCTCTTTTGTGATTTCTGAGTTCATCGAATTGGTTTGGGCTAAGTGGCTCCAATTGTATTTAGGTTGTTGGTAGCGTTAATTACTTAAAGTTAATTCTGTATCGATTTATTGATATTCGGTCTGGGATTTTAGTATGTGAATTCGGTTGTTTGTTTTTTTATGACGATCTCCGATTATGATGATCTAATAGTGTTGATGTGTGAATTGAACAACGCGTATTATGCACACACATTGGATTGAGTTTTGTCTTTTTGACATATTTGGCTACCCACTTGGGAAAATCTCATAACTTTGGCTCAATCTTGATCTATATCTGGATGATCCCTAAACCCAGAACTGCCCAGAACAAACCATGTGCTGAGTATGTGAACAGGTCCCTCCGATATGAAATGCCTATGCAAGCAAATTTAGTGTTTGGGTATATGGACTAGATGGTAACAATACAGTTATATGTGTTGGTGATCAATACATATAGATTACATGACTGTTATGAATGGATTTATTTGTAGGTTAATCTCTTGAGGGATTGTTTTGGTTTTGTTGCAATCGAGAGGAATGAGAGAGCTGTAGTATGAGTGAGACAGAGAAAAATTAAATTGTGGTTAATGAAAATTCTTATGGTTATGCTGGTCTAAGTGTGGAGTCCTTTAGTTTTGGTTTGTCTTTGTGAACACAATAAAGAAAGTTAAGGGCCAAAAATCATGAGAGCATCTAACACCACTAATACTAATATATTAACTTCCAAAGTAAATTCCTAATACAGTTTTATGTATCAATAGTTTACCATGTTACCTATACTGGTTGGAGTGTGAGTAAGAGGCGTACAATTTTAATGCAAACCATTGATTACATTTTGATGTTATGTTTGGTTGCAAATGTATCCTAATCTATTGCAAACCAATCCTGCTTATACAATATTACACAATAGTCTAAAGTACGTAAAGCTTTACTACTACAGAATTGTGATTTTGCCATCAGTTATGATTTGTTTTTTTCGTTTCACTTTGGTGACCTAGCTTTTGTATCCAGGCAGTATTTTCACGAAGACGATACCGTTGCTCAAAAGGTGATGACACCATGTTTTCTTACTTAAATTATGAGCTTTTCATAACAAAGATATGTTCTTTATTTAGATGTGATCGTTTCGTTACTAAAAGAAATTATCATCGTTTCTTGGGTTTAGGTAATTGTAAACCCACTTGCCTAAACAAAATAGAGTTTTGGCTCAAGTTGATTTGTGTTAAAAATGATGTAGTTTTTTATTTCGTTTGTGGCACTGGATCTTTTGTGTTATGTTGGAAGTAAAGTTAGGTTATATATTATAGATATATCAATGTATAGATCGTCTTAGCTTTGGAGGGATGTGCTAATCACCGTATTTTATCTACAACTTTGTAGGGGCACGAAAAGACTAGCCTTTTCTCTTTGCTGTTTTTATATTTTGGATAAGCTCTTTTATCTTTGTTGTGAATTTCATAGTTATTTCATTGTATACCGGAGAATAAACTTTTCTTTTTCTGGATTGCATGCAGTCTGATTTTTTGAAATCGGAATGAAATCTATTGAATATACTATGTTTGCTATTATAATTAGTTTTGTTGTGTTACCAGATTTACTTCTGATTGATGTTGGTTTAACAATCCAGAGGATAGATGGTTGATCGAATTTGGATTGTGTTGTGTTTCGTACCATTTGGATGTTCTCATGAATCCCTGATATGTATGTCTATTTAGTTGTTTGTTTTGTCAAGTAAATATGTATTAGTAGCTGAAGATTTGGTTTATAGTTCTAATGAAACAGTAGTATCTGAATTCTTTTTATATGGAGAAATTTTGATGAAGATGATTGTGGATGTCTGTGCTAGAATGTAAAAAACAATAGGCTGTTTTCTGACCCTCTTTTTTATAAACGTTATTTTATTTAGTTTTGATACTGTTAACTTTTTCAATGATGTTTTGTTAAATCTTGCTATATATATAAACATATTTTGTGGAAATTGTGTAAGCCTTGAATATATTATGAATAAGAATTTTTTATGGAGATATTTAAAAATATTTTATAGGTATGGGGCAGAGGAAGAAGTCAGTGGCACCCTTAGAGTCTGTTCCAGGAAGCTCGTAAGACAAGAGGTCTCTAACCAAAAGGCGATGTTTTTTTCAAGCTACTTTTAGAGAATCTTCAGGATGTCATGACATGGATACAACACCACACAACAGTGACAATGATGTAGATATGCACCAGCTTATCTCAGGTAGTATACATTATAAATTGTTGTCTTTTATTTTCAATGGAGCTAATAATAATAGTTAAAATAATGTTGGTATGATATTACTGAGTCGTTTTAATTGTTTTAATTATATGGTGCCTAAAATTTCTATTATTTTGTAGTTTTGGAATTCAAAACTTTGTCTTCCTTTGATATTCGGCAAGTTATTTATGGTGGTATACACATATAGTAGCATTATATATTCATGATGTAACATACAATTGAACATTCTATTTTTGCGAAATAAACCAAACTTAACCAGAGGTAGAGAGTGCCTTTAGAGTTTAGAGATATACAAATAAAATGTATACCTTTAAAGTTTAGAGTATGTTTAGAGTTTAGAGTCAATTTGATAACATTTGGCTAAAACGATATTGTTGAATTGTTAGTAATTCACAATGATAGGCTACTTTCTTACAATCTTTCTTCCTAACATTGTTATGTTATTCTGTTTATGTATTGTTGAGTGTTGACCCACACTTCATTAATTCTTCCTGTATATATATAAACATATCATGTGGAGATTGTGTGAGCCTTTAAAATATATTATAGATAAATAGTTATGATGGACATATTTGAATATGTTTTATAGGTATGTGCTCCCAAAAAAAGTCGGTGGAACTATTAGGGCATGTTGCAACAACCTCTCGAGACAAAAGGTCTCAAAACAAAAGACAACGCTTTTTCAGTGCTACTTCTGGACAATCTTTAGGATGCCATGAGATGAAGACAACACCACACAATACTAACAATGATGAAGATCTGCATCAACTTATCTCAGGTGCGATACATCATGGATAGTCATCTCCTATTTTGAATGTAGCTAATATTAATGCCTAAAATAATGTTGATGTGGTACTTTTTTTCTTTGTTTTAATTATTAGATGGCCAATATTAGCATTATTTTGTGGTTTTAGAAATTAAAACTTTGTTTTGCTCTGATTTTTAGCGAGTTACACATATAATAGCATTTTAAATAGTGGAAATTATTGTGCCATTATTTAGGTCAATCTTATAGTATTTCGGTAAAATGATATTGTTGAATTGTCGATTCTTTATAGGAGATAGACTTCTTATTTTGTACTTGAGAAAAAAAAATGTGAATTGATTTGTCTTGAAATGTGATGGAATTTGATTTGGTTGGGTTGACTCTATTTTGTTTACGCAAGTGAGTTTAGGCAACTATGTGGTTCTCAATCAAGTAATTGTATCGATTAGAAGTAGGATCTGTAACTTCAGTTATAAAAGTTGAATTTGGGTTTAGGGTTTGTCATTGTTGTGCAGCAGTCTATTGATGTTTGGAATTTGTTTTGGATGCTGAAATTGGTATTCTAGATATGGTACGAAAAAGAGATTATAGTTGTGTCAACAACGGGATGGGGTTAGATCAGGCAAAACCTTCTTTCAATAAAAGACAATGCTTATTTGAAGCTGCTTCTCAAGAATGTCCACCATCCCATGATTTAGAGACAGGGTCACTAGACAACACCGATGATGAAGATGCTGATGAAGTATACCAGGTATTGGTGTGGCGGTTTATTACATGGCCTATTTGTTGCGGAATCTATTTGAATCAAACTGACAATGTTGCTTTTGCCTCATAGGAAATGTAATCATGGATTCCAGTGACGTAGTAGAACCATCAATTGTAGCTGGGAGTGATGAAGATGTTGATGATGAAAATGAAAATGAAAATGTGTTAGGTAGTTATGCACATGTATAAATGCTTTACATATTACAATGGTTATGCAATAGTTTGTGTATAGGTAACGGTGCATTTTTGTCTTATAGGAAATGTGATTATGGATTCATCTATTTTTGGTCAATCATCCTACCAAAGAAAGCACCAAGGTAAATGATGTTATTCATGATGTTTGCTTGATTAATGTAAATCTATCATTTTCTAAATATCTTTTTTAACGATATGTCACTTAGGTGTGGTCACTACGTACAATGACTCGGGCGATGATGACAACATGTGTAGTCAATGTAATGCTTTCTTTTGGTCAGATGAGGCATTGAAAAAAAAGGATAGAGGACAATTGGTTTACACCACATGTTGTGCAAAAGGAGAGGTACGACTTCCATATTCTTTGCCGACACCTGAATTTTTAGAACAATTATTGAATCCAAATAATGGTCATCAAAGTAAAATATTTCGTGAAAATATTCGAGTTTACAATTCTATGTTTGCTTTTACTTCCATGGGTGCAAAAATTGATCACAATATAAACAATACCCCTGGTCCTTATGTGTTTAAAATATCTGGACAAGTACATCATAGAATGGGATCTGTGCTGCCTTCTGAAAATGAATGTCCCAGATATGCCCAATTATATGTGTATGATATGGGTAATGAAGTTTTAAATCGTATTAATGCGATTGATCCAAATAACGCAAATCAAAAACTTGATCCCATTATTGTTGAAAAATTGGCCAATATGCTTGATGAGGTAAATGAACTAGCAAAGAAATTTCGATCTGTACGAGATGAATTTGAGAATGAATCATTACCTAATCTTAATATGAATATCCTAGATCGTCAAGCAATTGATAGTAAACAATATGAAATGTCATTTGCTTCTGAAATTGGTGGTTTGATCGTTGGTGACATTGGAGAGTTTGATTCTAATAGAGATATTATTATTCGATCAAGATCTGGAAATTTTAAACGAATCTCAAAGATACATCCAAAATTGATGGCCTTACAATATCCCTTGTTTTTCCATATGGAGAGAATGGGTTTGAAATAAATACACCGCTGCGAGTTGTTGGATGGAAACAGAAAAAGAAAAAAACAAAGTTGACAATGGTAAAATTTGTTTGTTATCAAGTGCATGATAGAAAAGACGATTCAAGCACTTTATTAAAAGGAGGAAGATTGTTTCAGCAATATTTGGTTGATGCATATGCAACTGTGGAAGAAAATCGGATAGATTATATTAGAAATAATCAGCCAAATATCAGGTGTGAACAATTTAATCAATTAACCACCCTTTCTTCAAATGGAGTCACAAAATGTTCGGATGTTGGAAAAACAATTATTCTTCCAGGTAGTCACACAGGAAGCCCCAAAGATATGCTCAATAATTATCAAGATGCCATGGCAATATGTATATGCTACGGAAATCCAGATTTGTTTATAACTTTCACTTGCAATGTTAAATGGCCAGAAATTATTAGATATTTTCATAAAAAACCTGGATATCGAGCAGAAGATCGACCAGATATAATTTCTCGAATTTTTAAGATGAAAGTGGACGACATGATTGCTTATTTAAAAACTGGGGAGCCTTTTGGACCTGTCGATGCCTACGTTTGTACAATTGAATTTCAAAAAAGAGGCCTACCTCATGCTCATATCTTATTTTGGTTGAAAAGACCGTATAAATGTTATTCATCGACAGACATTGATTCAATTATTTCAGCAGAACTACCGGATAAAAATGCTCAACCAGATCTTTTTGAAATGGTTAGACAATTTATGATCCATGGTCCTTGCGGACAATTGAATCCAAAATCTCCGTGTATGCGAGACGGATCATGTACAAAATCTTTTCCCAAACCATTCAAATCTGGTACTATGTTTCACGCAATCAAAGCTCCTGAATATAGAAGACGCGATGATGATTCAAAGTTTGTGGTCAAAAATGACATTCATATTGGCAATAATTTTGTCGTTCCATACAATCCAATTTTGTTGTTGAGATATAATGCTCACATAAATGTTGAATCGTGCTCTCAGTCAATGTTGATAAAATATTTATTCAAGTATATTAATAAAGGTCCTGATAGAGCTCGAGTGGCGGTTGCTGACAATGTAAATGATGAAATCAAAAATTATTTGAATTGCCGATATTTAACTCGGCATGAATCTGTTTGGCGCTTATTTGAATTTTCAATTCATAACAGATTCCCTGCAGTACAGTATCTAAAAATTCATTTACCTGGTCAGCAAAGTGTATGTTTCAATGAAGGTCAGTCTCTTGATCAAGTTGTAGATAATCCAAATAATGGTCATACAATGCTGACTGCTTGGTTTGATGCAAATACTATTGATAAAAAAGCATGTAAATTGACATATGCAAAATTTCCATCTAAATATGTTTGGGATACAAAAACAAAAGCATGGATTCGAAGGAAATTTTTGGGCTCTATTGGTAGAATCGCACATGTGCCGCCACTCGCGGGCGAATTATATTACTTACGAATGTTGTTGAATATACAAAAAGGATGTCGCGATTTTACTTCTATTAGGACAGTTCATGGAATTATGTACCCAAATTTTCAAGAAGCATGTCAGGCTTTGGGTTTATTAGATGACGACAAAGAATGGATGGAGGCAATGGTTAAATCATCATTTACAGGAACCTCTTATCAAATTAGACAATTATTTGTTACCATTATTCTTTTTTGTAATGTTTCTGACCCACGATCTTTGTTTGATGCACATTGGAAAAACATGTCTGATGATGTTGTATACAAAATGCAAAAGGAATTTGGCATGACCAATCTTACTCTGTCTGATAATGATTTGAAGAACAATGTTTTGCACGAACTCGAAAATTTATTGAGCATGTCTGGAAGTTCATTAAAAAATCACAATTTGTCGATGCCAAGATTGCGACAACTACAAGAGTTTAACAACAAATTGATAAGAGAGGAGTTGGATTTTGATTGTGAAGTGCTCAAATATACACATTCAGAGCTGGTGGCAAAATTAAATTCATGTCAAAAAATGATATATGATCAGGTGATTGAAGCTGTGGAATCAAAAAATCATAAATCATTTTTTGTTTATGGTTGTGGAGGAACTGGAAAAACTTTTTTGTGGAATACAATTATTTCTAAACTAAGATCAGAAGGAAAGATTGTTTTAGCCGTTGCTTCTTCAGGTATTGCTTCTTTATTATTGCCAAAAGGTAGAACGGCTCATTCGCGTTTTATGATAAAACCGAATATGGAAAAAGTGTTGGCATGTTCGATCAATAAAAAAACCAATATTGCCTATTTAATTGAGAAAGCAGAATTAATTTTGTCAATAAATGTTGTATTGAATCTTTAGATAAGAACTTACGTGATATTATGTCAGAAAATTCTGATGATCCAAAAAAAAATATACCATTTGGAGGCAAATCAATTTTGTTTGGTGGGGATTTCAGACAAACTTTACCGGTTATACAAGGAGGAACCAAAAAACAGATCATTGAATCTACGTTAAATAATTCATATTTATGGCCCTCCTTAACGGTATTTCATTTAACAGAAAACATGCGATTGACATCAGCTAATTTAACTATTACTGAAATAAATGAAATCAAAGATTTTGCGGAATGGATATTACAAATAGGAGAGGGTCAATTACCGTCACATTTTGTCACCGATGATCCTGATGCATCTTGGATTAAGATTCCTGATGATTTGCTCACAGATTCAACTATTTCTCCAATAGAATCGATATTTACAGCTACTTATCCAAGTTTTAATGATAAATACAGTGATACCAATTATTTGAGAGAGCGTGCTATTGTGACACCTAAAAATTTAATTGCTGACGAGATTAATAGATATGCAATTGATTTATTGCCAGGTGATAAAAGAACATATTTTAGCTCTGATTCTATTTCATTCAACTCAGGATCTTATGATAGTAACAATCTTTTATACCCTGTAGAATTTTTAAATAAACTTGAATTCAGTGGCATACCGACACATGAACTTATTTTGAAGATCGGAATGCCAATTATGTTATTAAGAAATTTGAATCAAATAAGAGGCCTATGCAATGGAACGCGCTTAATTGTAACGAAAATGTTCGAAAAATTAATTGAAGCAAAAATATTGACAGGAACTCATATTGGAGAAAAGGTTTATATTCCTAGGATTGTTATGATTGCAAATGAAACAAAATGGCCGTTTACTTTTAAGACACGTCAATTTCCTCTCAGAGCGTGCTATGCAATGACAATTAATAAAAGTCAAGGTCAATCATTAAATCAAGTCGGCATATTTTTAACTGAGCCTGTTTTTAGCCATGGACAATTATATGTTGCACTATCAAGAGTCACATCAAAAAATGGTCTTAAGATTATTATAAACAATGGTAATGACATTCCCTATAATTATACAAAGAATATAGTTTACAAAGATGTTTTACGAAATATATAATAGGAATTTAAAATACTTTGCATATCTCTTTTTCTATACATAGCATCATTTTTTTAAATCTATTTTTGCTATATATACATACAATGTATTTGACACTTTGTATATATGACTAATTTATAAGAAAATAAATTTGGCCACATCTAGGGATAGTTTGATACACACTTTTCATATTTAGATATTACAAAGCTTAAGACATATTCAGAGCTTTATTTTCACTATTTAGTCCACGTTCTTCTCTGTCAGATCAACCACTACATTTGAATATATGGAAGAAAAAAATCACCACGTTTTTGGTTCTTATCCTTTTCAGAATACTCAGTTCATTCCAAATAACTCATTTCACAGTCCGGTTCAATCATACACTCACACCTTCAGTTCGTTCTGAACCAAATCATCCTAGATCAATCTGTTCTGTTTCCAATCAAATAAATTGTAATGATTCATCTAGATTTCGCAACTTGCGCTGCGCCAAATTCCTTATTAAAAGATCCTGAAAATTCTTGATCAACTGATCGTGGAGGAACTGTTCGCCCAATTCAAGGATGGATGATGTTACCTCCGATCATGTCACCTGTGGTTTAAATAGAGGTGATGTGGCTGTGTATAAGGTAAGTTGCAAGAAAAAGAGTCGTTTCTAATGTGCAATCAAGGACAGAAAAGATGTTCCCAGTGAATGTCTCATATTTTTGCCTTTTTCCTGTTCATGGAGTAGATATATGTGAATGTTACTGATATGAAACTTCAAGCATATCTATTGTTGTGATGGGTTAAATGAGTTAATTTCTGAGGTCAATATGTTGAATTTTGATGCCCTTGGTTTGAAAACATGAGATTGTTATGGTGATGCTCACCTAGAAGTGAATATACTTAGTTATTTGTCATTGATTTGCTTTTCATTTGATTTCAGAAGCTATTTTGTATAAGGAGGATTAAATTGCATAGGTTTATTCGATTTGATCTTGCACGGAGAACTGTATCGCAGGTGATTTGATTTTATGTGGCTGTCTATGTTCTTATGTGTGCTGTTTATGAATGAAATTGATGTTGTTTAAAGCTTAGTCAGTATTGCCTATTGAATAGATTTTATGTGCCATGAAATGAAGTACCCGAGATTTTGGGGTCTAAAAGCTTTTTTGTGTGTATACAATTTCACAGAAAAGTAACATTAATTTTTATGATTCTCTTTCTTTTATGTCACAATTGAATTCAAGAATTCGGAAAATCTAATAAAAAAGAAGAATGAATCAATGAACTGGGGCTTGATATTCTTTGGCAACTTGAGTAAAGAGTAGACCTTTGTTTTCCTGAAGTTGGTTGTTCAAAACATACATAAATATTACTTTGCATTATTTATAGAAGAAGGATGATTAAGTTCTCTAAGAAGGGTCATTTTTTGCTGGTTTGGGTGATTTTTCAATCCTAGCCAAATGTGATGCCCAAGCATGACTGTAATTGGAGATGGTGTAGACATGTAGTTATGATGTTTAGTTGGTTAGTTACGTACATTGTTCTGCACTTTGCATACTTCCTTCTATCATTATGGTTGTCTTCATAATCTCACATACTCATTCTTTTTCTTACTGTGTTTCACTAAGATCCATTCCTGCTTATTTACATTTTTTTTTATATAGATCTCGGTTTTGTTTCTTAATTTGACAAAAAACCTAATATTGTTCCTATATCGGGGACTCTTTTTGTATGTGTTTATTATTTTTCATGTTGGTATTTTTTATGATTTTTCTATTATTCCTAGGTGGATCAAAGATGACAAAGTTGATTAAGGACATTAAAGCGTTCACAATTGGCATGACTCTTTGGGCAAATGTTTTGCTACAATGGAGACCGAGGCGGTTTGAGAGTACGGAATATGAAGGCCTCTATTATCTCTTGGTGGATGAGAAGGTAAACTGATATCACTTTTTTGAGTTACAGGTTGGACAGTAGTATTTCTTAGTTTAAAGTTTAGATAATCTTATTCATTCTAATTACTTGCAGCACATTTTCTTTTGTTAAAAATATTGTATTTAGATATATCTTTTTATTGTGTCTGCTGGCATGAATATTTTTCATCTTTCTCCAACATGATGTTGTTGGGGGAAATCAACGAAACAGACAAAAGAATTTTGGCTGAATTAAAGATGTTAAATCCAGCTATGCGCACGGTATATAACAATGTTGGTTATGTACCGAAAATTAGTAAAATGGCATAAGCTCTGGGTCTTTAACTACAAACAATTTTTCACATCATCTTGGTTCAACCGCGCCTTTGGCGCGGGCCTCCACCTAGTAACTCATATTGAGATGAGAGAAAAACTCTACAGCCTGATACTAGATTCAAGAAGAAGCACATGATATCTTCGCAGCCACAGTAAATAAATAGTAGAAAAGTATGAGTAAAAATGTTTAGACTAGAATGTCATACTTTCATTCACTCATATATATATACATCCTTACAAGGCACATTTCTAATAGGTAAATAATATCTACAATAAAGAATAATCTATTTGTTGCAGGAGAAGGTAGAATAGATAGAAAGTAGTTACTCTTCTCATTGATAGAATGCTTTGAATATAGGCTGATACAATCTGTTACAATAATTATCCCGATATAACAGGGATTCTCTGTATCTATCTGATCAATATCCGTATCTAACTAGGACAAGACACATACCGGGATTAATGGAGAATAAATCTCCTTAAACACTCCCCCTTGTGTCGATGACCATAAGAATGATGCATGATTTGTTGTCTCATTAAAAACCTCGCCAAGCAAACAAAAACTTCATGGGTAAAACAAAAGCTTGGTCTAAAGGAAAAAAGAGTATAACGCATCAACTACTAAAGCTACTACATGTGATGTAGACTCCCCCTGATGTCTATAGAAATAGAACTCCCCCTGACTATAAACTTAGTTTAGGAGTTCAGATAATCTTCGCATATCAATGTCTCTCACATGTTTCACAAAAGTAGATTTAGGAAGTGACTTCGTAAACAAGTCTGCAGCATTTTCAACAGAACCAAATCGGTTCATATGGATAATCAATAACTACTGCTATTGTTGATTGTAGGAATACTTTGGTGAAAAGAATTAAGTATAACACCATTAATGGAACTCTACTTCATTGACTCAACGCAAAATACATTATCCTCAAAGATGCAAGTTGGTGTTGTCATAATAGATAATAATCCACTAGACCCTCGAATGTGGTGTATTATTGTCTTATACCAGACACACTCATCAACAGCTTTATAGAAAGCTTTAATCTTTAGAATAATTCCAGGCAATAGCAACAAGGGTTTACTTAGTTGTTCTCCAAGGAGCTTCCATGTTTCTCATGATAAATAACATGTATGAGAACATCTTATATATGGGTCAGAGAGGTACCCAATATTAACAAATCCAACCAACACATCAACCAGTATTTTGGAATAAGGGATAGCATGAAAACTTGTCTGAAACAGGATGGATTTTCGACGGGTCGAGAGAATCCCTCGACGGGTCGATGGAATCACTCTGGTCGATCCAGGGTGCATTTTTGACGGGTCGAGGAAAATCCTTGATGGATCGAAATCCCCAGAATGCATTTCAACTTTCTCTTTTCCGAGAATTTCATTTTTCTCTCTATATTCTTTGTAAGGGAAGAATAGGCCCAAGTCAGTGGATCACTTCAAGTACCTGAAGATTTATTTTACTCCATTCTAATGACTTTGCGTTAGCGTACACTGAGAAGGCATGCATGTCTGGATATGTATACTGAGCTAAATTCAATCAAGCTCTAATCGTACTAAGATATAAAATCTTAGCTCCAAAAGTTCCTCATCATCATCTTTTCAAATGAAATTGATCATTCTGGTTTTCTGACTCCAAAACTAAATAATCTTCTTATCAAGATGATCCCTTCTGAAATGTCTATCAATCTCCACATACTTTGTTCTATCATGCTCTACTGGGTTATAAGAAATCTCAACAACAGATGTATTATCATAATGCAAATTCATAGGTTTCTGAAGCTTGAAACTTAATTCTTTCAGCACATTCCTGATCCACAACAACTCACATACTCCATTTACCATTCACGGTATTCAGCTTCTGCACTCAAGAGGGCAATCACATTATACTTCTTACTGCGTCAAGTTACAAAACTCCCACCAATAAAAGTAAAGTACCCAGAAGTAGACGCCATATTAGTATGATCATCAGCCAAGTCTGCATTAGTGTAGGCCAAAACTCACATCTCACAACTGTAGCCTGAAACATACATCGCACTAGTGTTCTTTGCAAATAACAAACCTTTACCAAGTGATCCCTTCAGATATCTGAGAATACATAAGACAACACTCATGTGCTCTACTCTAGGACTATGCATAAACTGACTCATCATACTAACAATATATGAAATATCAGGTCTAGTGTGTAATAAATAAATATGTCTCTTAACTAAACCATGATACTTGCATTTGTTTGTTGGAACCTGATCTGGGAGAAGCTCCAGCTTGTGATTTGCTCAATAGAAGTAGCAAAAGACTTACAGTCTAACAATCTTATCTCAGCAAGAAAATCCAAAACATACTTCCTTTAGGACAATGTAATCCCTTGTTTGGACCTTGCAACTTCAATTCCTAAGAAGTATTTCAAATCAGCCAAATCTTTCCTGTCAAACTCCTGTGACAACTGTTTTTGGAGATTTTCCATCTCGCACGGATCATCTCCTATAACCACCATATCATCAACTTACATAATTAAGGTAGTGATCTTACCATCCTTGCGTTTGACAAACAAGGTATGAACAGAGTTGCATTGGTGATACCCAAATTTCTTCATCGCCTTGGAAAAGCGTTCAAACCATGCTCTAGGTGATTGCTTCAAGCCATATAAATACTTTTTCAGGTGACACACATTTCCCTCATTACCTGGTTTGCAACTGACTCCTAGTGGAGTATCCATGTATACTTCTTCTTCTAAGTCGCCATTCAGGAAAGCTTTCTTCACATAAAACTGGCGTAAAGACTAATCATAATGAGCTGCAAGGGCAATAAGGATTCTTAAAGTATTAATTTTGGCAACATGTGCAAAAGTCTCCTGGTAATCAACTTCATAATACTAAGTATAACCCTTGGCAACCAATCTAGCTTTGTAGCGATCAATGCTTCCATCATCTTTAAGTTTCACAGTAAATACCCAGCGACATCCAACAATCTTCTTACCAGGTGGCATATGAATTATGTCTCAAGTTTCATTCTTCTGCAAAGCTTCTAGTTCTTCATTCATAGCTTGCTTTCATTTTGGATCCACCAAAGCATCCTATACGAGGAATAGATACTATAAATAATTAACTGACAACAAGTTCATGAAATTTAGACAACTTATGGTGGGAGATATAGTTAGCCATATGATATTTGGCTTTGGCATCTATAAAAAGCTCATACTGTTGTTTAGGAATTCCCTTAGTAACTTGTTGAGATCTACATACCTCAGATGGAGCATTTTGAACAGAGATCCCAGTTGATGATGTAGACATGGGAGCAGGGGATTCAATACTATCTTGATGTTATTCAGAAGGAATAACAGTCGTCAGGATCTAGATAGGTAGAGATGTTTCCTTCGACCTATCAAAGGTAGCAATCGAGTCGTTCAAAACAGAGTCTTTGATGTATCAAGAAATATCCTTCGATGTATCAAGGGTATCCCTCGGGTCTTCATTGGTCTGAGGATTCGATGGATCGAGAGGATTACTCGATCCATCGAGGGTGTCCCTCGGGTCGTTGGCCTAGAAATTCGATGGATCAAGAGAATCGTTCAATCCATTGAAGAAATGTCTCTGGTCATCCGTTAGAAACATACCGGAACCTCTAAAATGCATCTCCAATTGTTCAAGTTCTTCAAATTCTAGGAAATTAAGAGTATTGCCTTCGCATCATTTTTCCCCCTGAAGGGAAGACTCTGAAACTCTCCCTGGGTAATAAGGTTTGAACTCTCGAAAAGAGATATCAAGGAAGACATGAGTTTTCTTGGTGAGGGGATCATAACACTGATAACCTTTCTGGAAGTCAGCATAGCCAATAAAGACACACTTCAAAGTACAATGATCAAGTTTACCAGGAGAAACTTGTGAATATGAACATACACAATGCAACCAAATACTCGAGGCTTCAGATTAGGAAGGGAAGGGACATTCAGCAGTGCATGTAACTTCTAGTATAGATTCTGGAACTCAATGACATGAGAATGAGTACGGTTGACCAAATATGCAACAGAAGTAATAATAGCACCCCAATAAGACCGAGGCATATTCATGCCAAATAATGAAGCACGAACAACCTCCAATAATTGTCAATTATTGCACTCAGCCACGCTATTTTGTTGAGGAGTATAAGCAATGAAATTTTGGTGACGGATTCCATGAGTGACCAAGTAGGTAGACATGAAATTATTGACATATTCACCACCATTTTCCTATTGCTAGCTTTGTATATGTTAGGCCCATAAGTATGCCATAGTTATGTCTCTAACTTCATGCTTATTGTTTTCCCTTTATTAATAAAGCATCGATCATTTTTACTATGTTTCCTTGTTATGCTAGGAAATGAGGGATTGGCATGGAAACGTTCTAAGAGATGGATTCTAATATCTTTTTGAAAAATTCGAGTAAGTTTACTAAGCTTTTGAAGAAGATGGAGCAAAATCGAGAAAAAGACGAAAAGTCAACGTGTGTTCAATAATCAACTCTGGCAAGTCTTCGCCAGTCAATGGCCAGAGTCAAGTCAAGTTGGGCCAAGTCCCAAGAGTCTAAGCCCACAAGAAGGATATTTTGAGAGATAAATGCACATGCAAGTCACATGACTTGGGGTGAGTCACACATCTTGGACCACTTAAAGCCTAAAGTTTAGGATCATGTCTAAGGCATCAAATTTAAATTTTAAACACCTAAAATATCTTCCTTAGGGCCATATGGTCGAGCTCCCTTCTCACTACACACATCTCTCACTTCACTTTTTCATTTATCATAGTTTTAGTCTATCTCCATAGCCCACATCCATACCCAAACCGTCTAGCTCTCTCATCTACCTCTAAAACTCACTCTAGCACCACCAAAAGGTCTAGGAACCTCCATCACCACCATCATACTCTCATCTCACTCTCTTCAACCTAGCCTAAGGTGGGTTCATCATCGTTGTTGGAGACAAGAAGTAAGAATGGAGCAAGAAGTGAAGAAAGAACTTAAAGAGATTGGAAGCTTTGCTTAAGGGACTCTTCGTTAATTTCTTGTACCTATTATCTCTTATCTATGTATCTAGACTCCATTATTTGTTATGTGTAGTGAGTAATTACCTTTTGAAAAGCTAGGAATTAGCCCTAGCCAATTTGATGTACATATAACTATGTTTGGAGTTATGGAATTGAATTTGGTTTAGTTTACTACATGTTGTGAATGGGTTTGATAGCTTATGATGTGATTATTGTATATTTGCATGTTTGCATGTTTATGCTTGATTCAATATTTTCATATTCATGTCTAAGTTGATATATGTTTATGGAAGATAAAAGTGAACCTAAGAGAACTAGTCACTCACCTAAGGAAGATAAGCATGTAAACATGATTTAGGTTGCATTTGAGAAGATAGGCTTAAATTTTGGTTTTCATTGGACTTGAGCATGGACTGAAGCCTTCTTGAAGTCCAAATGACTTAAGGAGCTTTAGTCAAGCTTACATTGACTCAAATGAGCTTTGTAGCTACTCGTTACTTCTTCTAATTCATATTCTAAAATGTGTGGATTAGGAAAGTTCATTAGAACCTACTACTATATCCTTTATAGGGACTTAGAAAGGAAATTCATTCATATTTATCATAAGTAAACATATATTGAACTCATTAGGCATGTGGTATGATTAGGATACGATTCGTAATTGAGTTGCATTCTAGTTTCAATTTGCTTTATATTTGAATATTGGACCATAACATTTTTAGTGCCCTAATGGCCTAGGAGATTCAATTCACAACCTATAGTGACTCGAAAAGATCACGAATTGGACATTCATGTGTGAATCGGACTAAACTCATAATTTGGACATTGTTGGTACATTGAGCTGGCTAGTAGCGATATCTCTAGCCGGCCAAACATTTATATTTTATTTTTCTCTTACTTTATATTTTCACTTCGTTTAGTTAGTCAAAAAATCATCACTCGGACAATCATTCATTGTAGTTACACCACCCCTTGCATAGTTAGCTTACCAAATGACTTAGTTAGGTAAGATACATTTCCACGTTTTCATTAATTAGTTTTAGTGTCATGCGTAGTGTTTAGTTAATTGAGTGCTTAATCAAGTCAAGCTAAGGAGTTACAATGGTCAATTCTCGTGGGTTCGACACTCTACTTCTTATAAATACTATAACTTGACCCCATACACTTGTGGGAGGAACTAACTCTTCATACTTATGGGCTAGACAATAGTGCATAAAGTGTGTAAGGGTAAACTTTCCAACAGTATCTTATCATAGGTTGTTTAGATCACATGCACTTGTTGTTAATCAATTATCTATAGTATCTATTCTCAGTAATGTGCAGGATGCCTTGGGGGATCCAAATTAGAAGCAAGTTATGAATAAATAATTGGAAGCCCTACAAAAGAATGGAACATGGGAGACTGTTCTTACACTACCTGGAAAGAAAATAGTCGAATGTAGATGTGTATTTACAATAAAGTTGAAAGCATATGGAAGCATTGATCGATATAACACTCGTCTGGTTGCCAAAAGCTACACCCAACGATATGGAGTGGATTATTAGAAGGCATTCGCTCTTGTGGTAAAGATCAGTACTATACGCATTCTCATTGCCTTAACAGTCCAACATGATTGGCCACTGCATCAATTTGATGTGAAGAATGCTTTTTTGAATGGAGATTTGGAAGAAGAAGTATACATGGACATTCCTCCATATGTCAATTGTAGGGTATGTGACGTTGGAAATGTTTGTCGACTAAAGAAGTCTTTGTATGGATTGAAGCAATCTCCAAGAGCTTGGTTTGGGAGATTTTCTGCGGCTATGAAGAAGTTTGGATATCGAAAGAGCAACTCTGATCATACCTTATTCATCAAACGCAAGGGTGGTAAGATTATTTCTTTGATTGTATATGTGGATGATATGGTTGTTACAGGTGATGATCCAATTGAGATGGAAGATTTAAAGAAACGCGTATCCCAAGAATTTGAGATAAAGGACTTGGGTCCGTTGAAGTATTTCTTGGGAATTGAAGTTGCAAGATCCAAGTTAGGAATCACCTTGTCACAACGAAAGTATGTGCTTGATCTTCTTGCTGAAACAGAGATGTTGGATTGTAAACCTGCAAATACTCCCACTAAGATGAATCACAAGTTGGAATTATGTCTTGATTAAGTTACAACAAACAAGGGCAGGTATCAGATGTGAGTAGGAAGATTGATCTACCTGTCACATACTAGGCTTGATATTGCATATGTTGTAAGTGTTGTCAGTCAATTCATGCATGATCTAAGTGAAAATCATATGGATGTCGTAATACTCATTCTCGGGTATTTGAAGTCTGCACCTGGTAAAGGCCTACTATTTTCAAAGAATGGTGAGTTTAGAGTTACAAGATATACTGATGCAGATTAGGCAGATGATAAGACTAATAAGGAATCTACGTCTGGGTACTTCACCTTTATTGCTGAAAATTTAGTGACTTGACGCAGTAAGAAGCAGAATGTGATTGTTCGTTCTAGTGTTGAAGTCGAATATCGAGGAATGGAAAATCGAGTATGTGAGTTGTTGTGGATTTGGAATGTATTGAACCATCTATATTTCAAGCTCCAAAAGGCCATATATCTGCATTGTGATAATACTGTTCTGATTGAGATTGCTCATAATCCTATATAGCATGATAGAACCAAGCATGTGGAGATTGATCGACATTTCATCATGGATAACCTTGATAAGAAGGTTATATGTTTTGCCTTTGTAGCTTCTGAATAGCAATTGGAGGATATACTCACTAAGGGGTAGTTACACCAAGCATTTACTGGATGGATTAACAAGTTGAGCATGATTAACATACATGCACTAACTTAAGGGGAAGTGTTGGAAAGAATATTCCTAATTAGAATTAACTTTTGTAGATATAATAGTATTGTGTAAATATCTTTTCCTTTTGAGAAACCACTTGTAAAGCTATATTAACCCCAAAATTGGGATGAATGAAATATTGAATTCTCCCCGAAATATTTTTCTACTTGGTACAATACGGACCCCATGTGCCACCAAGTATGTGGAGATTGATCGACATCTCATCCGGGATAATCTTGATAAGAAGGTTATATCTTTTATTTTTGTAGCTACTAAAGAGCAATTGACGGGTGTACTCGTTGAGGGATAGTCACACCAAGCATTTGCAGGATGGATTGACAAGTCAAGCATGGTCGACATCTATGCACCAACTTGAGGAGGAGTGTTGGAAAAAATATTTCTATTGTAATTAGAATTAACTTCTGTAGATATGATAAGATTATGTAAATATCATTTCCTTTTGGGAAACCACTTGTAAAGCTATATTAATTTCAAAATTGGGATGAATGAAAGTATTGAATTCTCCCAAAAATAATATCGGTACAATTCGGACTCCATGTGCCACGATTGTCGTTGTTTAACTTGGTACCAGAACGGGTCCTTTTCAATCACGTCCCAAGCCCAATGGGCTTAAATTGAATTAGGCCTTCAAAAATTTATTACATTGGCTCCCGTTGACTTAATTATGCCTTCAAAAAACTGTTGCTTTGGCTCCATCAGAATGTATAACCAAGATTCCAGTGTGAATTTTGGACTTGATTTCACATGCTTACCTCGTACTTAGGTTGCACGTAAGGAAGCGTGTAAGATTGGAGATCCCACATCAAAATATAACAATGTTAAATATAACTTAAATGTGGTTGGATTATTCCTAATTGCACCCAGGCTTTTTGTCATAAAACTCAACACCTTAAAAGTTGTTAAGTTGGGACGACATCGGTACAATACACTCCATGTGCCACGCTTGTTGCTGATATTGAGTGGCAATCATCTTATGAAATTCAATAAATCGATGGAATACATCACTCTTGGACATCATCAAAGATACCCAAGTCATACATATACAATCATCAATAAATGTCACAAAATATCGAGCTCCTATAGGCGTAGAAACTCTTGCAGAACCCCAAACGTCTGAATGAACCTTCATAAAAGGCATTGGACTCTTGTGCATGCTAGGAGGATATGGAACACGATGATTCTTGGCCAGTACACATGTGTCACATTGAAAATCTGAAACACTCACTCTGAAAAATAATTGAGGTTGAAGCTTCTGCAGGTAATGAAAATTCATGTGACCAAGATGACGATGCCATAGCCACATATAATTTTTAGATTTATCCAAACTAGTAGTAGTATTTTCTTGACCCAACGCATTCAACTGTTGTGCTCCACTGCTTGTCAAATCGAGATAGTAGAGTTTTCCCCTTCTTACACCATAACTGAGAATTTTTCGAGTTAGAATGTCATGAAAGACATAAAAATCCGGATAGAAAGTTACAGAACATGCAATAGACAAAGTGAGTTGACTAACAGATAGAAGATTATAGGCAAGAGAGAGAATGACAAAAACATAATCAAGACTCAAATTATTCGCGACTTGGACATAACCTTCACCAATAACAGAAGATGATGATTCATCAGCAGTAGACACACTAGGTTGAGGAGATGGTTTAATGGTTTTCACTAGGCTAGGGTTATTTTTCATATGATCAGATGCACTTGTGCCAATTATCCAAGCATTGGTCTTAGAATATGTTGAAAGAGATGATGCCTGACCTGTCATATCTGATGCAACTGTAGTAGCGGAGACACTAGGTAGATGTTCTTCCTCAGAAAGAACAGTTGATACATGAAACATCTTCATATTATAAAAAGCAATATTTTTCAGAATTGTACAAAATAAAGATAAAGAGTAGGTAGGAGAAGAGGAAAAAAATCATAGCAGAGTTGCATAGGTCCGCAGGATTTTTCTTCCTAGGACAACAGTTCGCAGCAGAATTTAGATGCAGTGATTGACAAAAATAAGGTTCGTCGATAGGTTCACTGGCTCTTATGCAAAGTAAAAAATTATGAGTAAAAATATTTATGGTAGAATGTCATACTTTCATTTACTCTCAAAATAGGTATATATATATCTTTACAAGCACATTCTTATTAGGTAAAGAATATCTACAATAAAAAATAATCTATTCTAATTACAATAAAAATATAAAATATTTACAAGATCAATATTTGTCAACAAACATGCGTGATCAACAAACTCTCAATTGCACCGACACACCAACCAAGACGGCAGCTGCTATATTATCCTCGCGATCGGATAATATTGCGATCCGTACAAAGCTAGTGCAATCATCTTTGGTATAGTGCGCAGGGAGATGATCGGTATTGATGTACATATATATATAATTACAGAACTTATAAGGGTTTGGGAAATTTTAATTCTCGTGGAATTTGGACTCATGTTTAACATTGGAAACCGCAAAAAAGTCACAGCCTTTCTCAGTTTCTCAGCTCCTTAAACCTCAAACCTCAGGTTTGACATTCCCAAGTCCCAAAGACACAAGTCTTTCTCTCTCTTTTTCAGAGCTATGAGAACTATGGCTTGGCGCAAACTCTTCACTCGTCGCATTTCAACTTCATTTGACCCTCCTCCAATCCACTTCAACACTCGAGCTCAGTAAAACTCTTATGAGTCTCCAAATATAAAATAGTCTGATTCCCAATGATTGATTCTCCAAAGTTGTCAAACTCTTATCTTTGTTTTTTTTTTGGAACTAGTGTTCTAAGAGCATCTTCAATAGTCTAATTATTTGTTATAGTTAAAATTATTCAAAAGTTAAATGTAACCAATATTTTTTTAATTTCTCTATCACCAGCAATAATTATTCTTATGCTAATTCAAATTCATCAAAGAGTATAATGAAAAGCAGTACATGAAGATTCGGAGGGAATTAATTTTTTTTTGTCTTTGAAAGATTTAATTTTAAGTTAAATTCTCTCTCCAATTTAGCTATACATAACTAAAAGTTTTAACAAAAAAGTTATATTTAATTTGGCTATAAGATATTTGTTAGAAGTGTTTTTAGAGTAGTTAATTTCAAAATAAAATAGCTATAAGGTATCTGTTGGAGATGCTTAACTTCTAAGTACATCTCCAACACACTCTAAACTTGAAATTAACTCTAATTTAGAGTAAAAACATCATATGTTTGCTCTAACAGATACTCTAAACAATTCTCTATAATAGAGAAAATGGGTGGGGAGATAAACAAAAACTTCATATCTATAGAAAAACCAAAAACTATAAAATTATAAAAAATCTCTAAACTTTAATGCTTAGCATTCAAAGTTCATGATTTTCTCTCGTCTTTTTTTTTCCTTCTTGATCATTCTATCTCTTCATTGAAAACATAAATAAACATATTTTTTTAATTAAAATAGGGATTGATTCATTAAATTGTGAATAAAATATTAAATTATAGAGAATGAGATAGAAAATTTGTTGGAGTTGAAAGTTGATTTTTATAGAGATTTTTGATTTTATTACTTTATTATAAAGAAATTTTACATAACTGTTATAGATGCTCTAAATAATTAATTGAAAAGAAAAAAAGCACACACTGCTAATGTAATTTGCGAATGTGACATTATGATCCGTTTATTTCAACGAATTTGGTTTGAAGTAAGCGAAAAGATCTTAGTACAAGAGTAAATCGGAGCCCAAGGACCTCACATCAAAACTTTAAGTTCTATGACTTCTAAAAAGATTCGATCACGTGACAAGAGAAAATAGATCTCCATACTTTTTCAAAACATTTGGGAAAATTCTTCGCTGCAACATATGTATTTGCACCATGGCAACCAACTTTTAACACCGTTTGATTAATAAATTTTAACCAGCCACAGTAAATATTTATTTTCCCCTTTTCTTCTCCATATTGTTTCCTCTCTCTCTCTCTCTCTCAATAACCAGACTCCCGTCGCCGTTTCTATGACTGCCTCGCCGTGCTGCACCGCTCTTCACATCGCCACCTCTCGGCTGACCTCGCGTCCTCCTCGACCTCATATCGTCGCACAAGTTTCTCCTCGTTGCGCGAGCCTCTCCTTCGCCGCCGTGCAGCACTCTCTCTCTGATCGGATATCAAAACCCAGGCGGTCCAGGCTCGATACGGTGGTGTGGGGCATGCCGCGCATGAAGCCCAGGTCGCGTGAGGAAGGCGGGGTCGGGGTCAAAGACGAGGAGGCGGGGTTAGCCAACGATGGAGTTGCAGGACAAAGTTGAAGACGGGTTGATGGTGCAGGAAAACTCGACGGTGGATTTATTGTTTGATATAATTTTTATTTTATTTCATTTCATTTTTTCTAAATCACACAATATCTAAAATTCACAAAATTAAATAAAATGTCATAAAAATTTACGAAATTTCTTACGAATTTGAAAATAAATTCTCTATGACTTCCGTAAAGAAAATAAAGTTAAAATTATACATAAAAATTAGACAATTAAAACAATCTTAATTATGACTAATTTTACTACATCGATATCGATAATTGTGTAAGGATAAATTTTGTTTCGATCGTAAAAGTCCACGTCGTCAACCATAACAATATAAAAGTGTTCAAAAAGTAACTTTTTAAACGATTTTGAAAAGACAACAAATTAGGTCTATTTTTTGACATTATACCTATTATTGAACGAGTAATTAATGGGGATTGTGCAAGTTCTCTATTTTTGATTTATTGTATTACGATCTCATTTTAGGAATATATTGAGGTATATATTATTATGAATATATAGGCAACACCAAATCTTTTTATCTTTTTAAACGTATGAAATAAATATAATTATGTGATCAAATTTTTTTTCCGACTATACACGTATATCTTGTGCTACCAACAATGTTGAAGGAAAATAAACTTGCTAATTTGACCATTGGGCTTTGAGTTTAGAAATTAAGAATTATGGTTTGAGGTTTAGAGTTTATGGATTTGGGATTTGAGATTTGAGTTTTTAGTTTAAAATTTGAGATTTAACGTTTAAAAAATTAAATTTGCTATTTTGACCGCTGGGTTTTAGAATTTGAAAAGTTGGGGTTTATGCACAAGGAGTGGAGTTTGATCTATGAGGATAGGGTTTGGAGTTTGGGATTTAAGAACTTTTGGGGTTTGGAGGTTTGAAGGTATGAAGTGTAGGGTTCATGTTTGTGGAGTGGGGTTTGATTTATGAGGATAGGGTTTGGAGTTTGGGGTTTAGGGATTTGAAGTGTAGCGTTTATGGTTTTAAGTTTTGGGTGTAAGGATGATTTAATGGTATATTAATCATTCACCTCGAATAACAATTTATTATGATTGACTATTTTTTATCTCTATTTAATATTTATAATTTTTTGTTGTTATTTTTTATATTAACAATGTTAATATTAGCATTAATGTCATAGAAAAACTTGGACCAAATGAATGGCTAATATCGTATTACAACTATTGGTTCGCTTGCACTTAGTGCATTGAAAATGCTCTCAAAATTTTGATGAATATATTTTGACTTAATTCGAGAACCTTTAAGAATTTATTCACATTTACGTTCACGAAACATTTGGTAACTTCGCTTCTTCATCATTGTTCCTCCTATTCCAAGAGCAACAGAGTTGTCATGTCAATCAATTTAGTACGAGTTCATTTTGAGAGGGGTATTTTAGTCTAAACATAATATGTATATATATATATATATATCTCTTCATTTTGAAAAGAAATATATATCTTCTCCTCTATTTTAGGGTGAACAAATAATATATTTTCTTGGAAATTGGGAAAATGACAAACAAAAAACTGAAAAGGGATTTTCCATTAGTAAGTACTAGCAAAGATCCACACTCAATGAGTGCGGAGCGGCATAAATGAGAGTCTGGAAGAGTAGAAACATATTTATAACAGTTATTTTTTATATTTCTGGTTTTCTTTTTATCTTTTTTCTTTCTTTTATCATTAAGAATAATTTTGGAAGTTCAGAATTTGATATGGCTGATGACACCAAACTCACGCTTGGTTTTATTATAGTAGAGATATCATTTCTACTAGAAAGATGCCGACACATTCTTGATGGCGTGTTGCAGTGTGCAAACCAAACCTTGGTCCAGTATATAGCAATGAAGTAATTCCATCAATGAAAACTAGCAGTCAACTCTCTCAGTAAAAAAGTTTGTCGTCTAATTCATAATGATGAACATAAAAGGGGTTGGGAAGAGTTTGCCTCATTCAGTTTCACGAGGCATTCCACAAGTTACTAATGCTACCAAAGCTCATTGTCTAAGCAGTAAAAACAGAAGAAGAGAACTTCACAAAAGAATACATAAATACATCATCCGGTTTCTGCTATCATCTGCACTTGAAACTGCAAATGAAACTCATTGTTATGCTAATCGTAACTTCGAGAGAGAAGCAACAAATTAGAGACAGGCAAGGGATACTATAAAGTTCCCAAGACCAAAAATTAACGGATGAATTATATAACACTTTCCTTTATAACAAGCAGTCTTCTCAAACTCGTGAAATTTCCCACTACATGAACAAACCACACCATTACAGAAACTTTCAAACCCTAGGAAAACGATGGAAAGAAAATTTCTAAAAGCTATACACAAGGATGAAAAAATCACGTCATCTTAAACCATCAAGCTCATCACTGTATCTCACTACAACACCACCACTAGCAGCCCACCACCAATTCTGAGATCGGGAACAAAATATTTTCAAAATAGGAATCCCTGAAAAACGCTTCCTGAGCACAAGCAACTAGACAGGTATGGCATCATTCTTTGACGAGTCTTCACATCTCAAGATGACACCATCAAGGCTAGCAGGAAAGATAAAGCTGCTCCATTGGCATCCAGTTGTCAACGGCTCTGGTGGAGGGACAATCATTAGCACATTCTCATTTCTCTGGACAACTCCCATCACACTAACCGTGCTACCTTCCTTTATGTATCTGCAACAGAACATCACTTGCAGTTATATAAAATGGAGTTCAAAAGAGAAGTGTGAGGTTAAATTTTTTAATATTTTCAAGTACAATTGGTGATCTTACCCTTCTTTCAGTCGCATCGTACGCTCATCACTTGACAGATTCCTCTCTGCCAACCACCTGACAAAATCTGGAGACATGTCTTTGTTTGTTGGATTCACATCAATAATGACGGACTCGTCAACATAAGGAGTAACTTTTGTTCCATAGCCAGTTTTAACCAAAGCTCTCAACCCAGACTGGAAATCAGAGATGTAGAAGTCCACTACATGCCTCTGCATGCAACATGCACAAATGAGTAAAGCTCAGCATTTGGAATCTTATGCACCAGAAGTACAGCATCACTTGATACTAGCACATCAGGCATCCAGATGTCAACCATGGCAAGTTATTTTAGGCACATCATCCCTATGTAATCCATAAACACCATTTTTCACTTTTCAGTTACTCACCTCTGATGATCTAAGTCCCCATGTAAATCGCCGATGTGTAGGATTTGCCGGTTTTGAATCCCATCCTCGGTACTCATATAAACTTGTAGATGTATAAACACATCTCGGAACTCTCCGAAAGGATGATTCAAGCGGCACATTACCACAGGTAACCACCTTCAAAAATTGAGAAAAGTCACATAAAGAGTTCTGTAGTAACACTATTCAAGATGAAACAAATGATAACTGCATGATGAACAAATGAACAACAAATACCAGCCAAGCTCTGCTCATCTGATTATCTTCTATTTAACTGATGCAGAACTAAGGTTTGTCTCTAAAAAAGTCTTCCAACTGACGCATGCTTTTATTCTTCTTAAACTTACAATAATAATGAACACTTGAACAATTTCAATGAACAAAACTATAGATTCAGAAACCACTAATTTGTAAAGGTCAAAAATAGGACCAAGTATCCTACTTAAAAGAAAACTTAGTGGACCCATGAAGTGTCTCCTCCATAGTTTAAATTCTTTTAAAATTTAATATGCCAGAATTCAGGCCAAGTAATCTATTTAACGAATGGAATCAACATGGTCTGATTTCACAATTGGACTTAATGCGATGATATCCTCATATACTCTTTCTATGATCAAACTGTTATAGTTCTTACTAAATGCTACTTGCTCAAATTTTTCTTAGAACACAGGCTTTGTGCAAAAAGGTAATTCAGCCAATTCAAATGTAAGACTAAATATATCTTTACAATATTCAGTTTGGTAGAGTGGTGAAAAACATAGACATCAACAGAAACATAGCATAGTCCATATTATTTGATATCTAAAGCAGCAAAGAAAAACATCAATGAAGTACAGTTGTACAATCATAAATCTCAATCAGCAGATGAAACGTAGAGGTAAGAATTTAAAAATTACTATAAGCAGTGGCTACTTTACGTACCCCGGAGACCTTCACATATTGCCCATTTTTAGCAGTTCTAAGCTCAGCATCAGGATACCGGGATATGAAATTTGTGGTAGCTTTTCTTCCCCAGCAAGTATTCCAAGTGAATAGAGCAGCAACACCAGCAAAAAGTATTGCTACAACAGCTAGGAGTATGGGGTTGTGAACTGCTCCAAGAATAAAACCACCAGCGATGAATCCCATCACAAATATCAGTATGACAGACCACAAGATTGTTTTTGGGAAGTTCTTTTTGAATGAATAATCATCTTGACCTAGAGTAGTTACAGCCTGATTGTGAACAATAGTAGAACCTTGTAACTTCATTGATCCCATAGAGTCTAACGGTCCAGATACCTTTCTAGGTGCCCCAGAGGAATTCAGTGGGCCTGAAGAAATCGGACCAGATGTGATAAGACCTGTTGTAGGAAGTACTGGTATTTGGCCAGAATTTTGGCGTGTCACTCCACCAGATTGAGGGCCTGAAGATTTCTTCAGAGGTTCACCATGCTTATTGAGTGGTCCAGAATTAGTTTTCTTCATTGAAGCTGAACCACTCATGCCTCCAGATACAGGACCTGAGGTGGTGTAGACAGACCGAGCAGCAGCATTAGGAATGGGACCAGAATGTGAAGCAGCACCTCCAAATGATCCAGTTCTTGTAGGAGCACCAGTAACTAATTGTCCTGATTTCCTCGACTTGGAACCATCCATTGTAGGGATATCAAACATTTTCCCCAGCTCTCCTGACTTCTTGATATCACCCCCAGTATAAGGCATGGCAGTTGAGCCCATCGTAGGTGGTCTTTCTTTTGGCTGCTCAGGCCTGCCTGATACGTAGAGACCATTGCTGAGCTGATGGGATGGGAATCTGGAACCCATCAAACTTCTTTGAGCCGTAGACTGGTTATGAATATACAGGACGGTGAGTATCTAAGAGATGAAGATTTATTCAAAGTCCTTCTGCGAAAGAGAAAGAGAGGGTGTCAAGAATTGTTCGCAACTATACTTCATAAACTAGCATGAACAAACTGTGGTACCTAGAAGTTGCCAGAGGTATGCAGGATACTAATGACCAAATATCCAACAACAGCATAAACCAAACATCAAATCCTGATTTCCTACTTCCATCTCAAATTTCTAACTTAAACGAAAGTATTGGCAGTTTGCATACATGTACTGGATATAAAACAGGGACTCACAGATCACTTGGGAGAGAAATTTCGTTCTATGGAGACACAGATACATATATCTACTACTCAAAATTTAGCTCACATTTCGATATCCTGTGGTCAAAACCAATCAAATCGACCAAAATTACCTAAACTAAAAAAGCCTTCTAAGGAAAGTATAATTCATCTCTAGTGACTCCTAAGATTCAGTCTGAAATATTGACCCCAAGAACAATTTTTTAACGTCATCAGAGAAAGATCTGAAGGAACAAGAAGTGATTGCAGGATGTCTGTCTCCTTCTGGATCTCAGAAACTCGATAGAAAGAAAGATAGACGCTTTAGCAAAAAACCAACATTCAAAAGTCACTGTTTCCTTCACACATTTCACTAATCAACTCACCAGAGCACAACGATGAACTACAATCAACAAAAAAGAGGAGAACCCATACAGCCCAGTGAGCCCATCACACTCAGCTAGGTACATTTAACAACACCAAACAAGAACCAAATTTTACATCTAGAATCAGAGAAACAAAGCATACCCAGATCACCATTTTGAGCAAGAACCAAAGCAATGTGGGAGATCTAGAGAAAAAGATCAAAACTTTGATATGGGATCAGTCCAGATTGGCTGGGCAATGGTGGGGAGGGGCAAAATGGGAATAAAAATGGAGGGGAGAAGGGTTAAGAGTGAAGAAGAAGAAGAAGAAGAGTTGCTGAAAATGGATCAAAGACAGTGGTTGAAGTGGTAATAATAGCAGTAATGATTCTGCTGGTGAGAGTGAGATCCCATCTCCATAGCAGCAGTCGCAATCTCTCTTCCCTTGTGTTTATGTTTGTGTTTGTTTTTCTCTCTCTGGAAAATGCTTTGTTTCTCTCTCTCTCTCTATCTCTAAAACACAACAGCTCCAACAACAACAACAAAGTCTCTCTCTTTCTCACTCTTCAAAGAGCCGCAACAACTGGTGGGTTGTCTCATCCGGCCAAAAAACAAAACCACCAAACTGGGTAAATATGACTTCGGATAAACAAAACATAATGTCTTTCGAATATTACCTCAAAAGTTACCTTCCAATTGATCATTAACATATATTGGTTCTCTAATTTGAAGATATGCACTGCATCAAGGTATATCAAAATATTGATCGCAGAAAGTTCATTCCTTAGGTCACTTGAGTTAAGATTTTTAGGACTCTAGGCCACTAAAATAGTGATAATTCATTCTGCTTTTTATAGTTATTTTCATATTAGATCGGAAACTTTAATTTTTGTATTATTTCATGGATAGATGTTAAAAGAAAATTATAATATTTGGTCAATCATTAAGTATGTTCTGCCTTAGTTCTCAATGTAAATCAATTCTTGATATTATTAGATTTATGAGTAGAAATCACATTTTAATTTTCTCCCGTAAAATTATTTTAACGTGTCCTGTAGACAAAATTATTATCATGTTCCTGTTTTGTAAAGATATAAATGATAATATAAGTAAGACAAACATTACAATTCTTGATTTTGACATCCTCTAATACATAGAATGGGATGTATAAACAATAACTTAAAGCCTAAAAATTGACCCAATAGTCATTTTATTAGGATCGAGATATTTACACGTGTGCCATCGAGTGAAGTTCGCAAATATTACATTTTATACCATCGGATATTTTCGTCTGTTTTCTTGATTTCGGCAAGATCAGATCTTGTCCTCCACAATTCTGGTTTCTGCCTGCCTCGCCGATGACAACAGACATCGCCGAACTCACCACACTCTCTGACGCACGTCACCGATGACGAAAGTCTCTAGGCAATATCTAGATTCACGAAGCTGAGCTCGACTCGTCCTCCGCCTACCTGCCTCGACCTAACCTCTACCTCTCTCTTTACTTAGATCTGCACGCTCCTCCTCTTCCTACGTCGTCCTCCCCAGGGTGCATGCACCGTCGTCCCCAACCTCATGTTGTCGACGCGATGTCGCTCCCTCCGCTTATGGCCTCCTTATTGTGCGATTTGGGTGCCCACTAATGGGTGCCCATATAAGATATTTTTATTTATTCATTTATTACAATTTGTAATACATATTATTTTTATCTTTACTAAATGTAAGTAGTATCTTTAGTGAATGTAGATAATATGTTTGCGAACTAGACATAACTATATCTGTGAACCTGTATTGATATTTTTATGAAACTGTGATTGTACATTTATGACACTGAGATGGTATCTTTATGACACTGTGATGGTATCTTTAAAACGTTGTCATTGTATCCTTATGTTGTATCCTTATGACACTTTCATGATATATTTATGATACTGCGATGGTATATTATGGCACTGTGGTGGTATATTTATAACACTGAGATGGTATCTTTAAAACGTTGTCATGGTATCCTTATAACACATTCATAGTATTTTTATGACATTGCGATGGTATATTTGTAACACTAAGATAGTATATTTAAAACACTGTTATGATATCCTTATGTTACATCCTTAAAACATTTTCATGGTATCCTTATGACTATTTCATGGTATCTTTATGAAACGAGAAATGATATCTTTATGAACAAAGGATGATATATTTCCCAACTTATTTTGGTATCTTCATTGATTGAGTTTGTGTTGTTATCTTACATACTTAATGTTGGTATCTTTTCGAATTTGAGTTCGTATCTTTCTTATACCCTAAACCTTAAATTCTAAACCCTATACCCGACACCTTATACCCTAAACCATATACCATACAGCCTAAACCCTAAGCCCTTATACCCTATACTCGACACCCTATAACCTATACCCTAAACCATATATCCAACGCCTTAGTTTCTCTCTCTCAATTGAGTTTGTATTGAGTCATGAAGAAAAAAACGAAAATAAGTCATGATATCTTTACGAACTGGAGTTGGTATCTTTATAAACTACAGTTGATATCTTTATATTCTAGAGTTGGTATCCTTGTTTTTTGAGTTTGTGATGAGTCGTAAAGAACAAAATGAAAAACAATTGGTTTATTTTTTTGTGAAAATTTTTTTTGAGTTTGTAGACTTTAAAGTGACTTTTGGGTAATTAAAATCATAGTTTGGTGATTTTTGAGTAACTTGACAAAAATAAAGTAATTTTTTGGGGACACATGAATAATTTTAAGTGATTTTTGGATAATTAACCATGTATAAACTCACCAATCTCTGAGGTTAAATATGATGGACTCCAAGGAATGGTTACTTTATGGAAATGATTAAGAACCTACCATCCTTGAGAAATACAGTTGTCTTTATTTATTAATCTTTTATAATCATGAACCATGATAGTGTATATAGCGTAGGCTCAAATCCTACCATCTGTTTATATAAAACAGGAAATATACTAATACAGCTGATAACAGATTTTATGTGAATAGGAGGGAGAGGACCATCACTTTCAACAGGGACCGACATTCTCTCATCCTCATGGTATTCCTCGTTAGGATCATCTGTGCTATAATTTAGCCATTTCAATATTTTCATGGTTGGAAAAGATCTAGTTGATCACAATTTCCGTTGTTGGCACTTCAAATAAGAGTTGGGATGAAATCGTCCTAAATTTTTTTTACTTTTGTAACTGGTTGATTTACTAGTCAGTTCAATTATCCTGGAAATGTGGTTATGATTACACTTTGATTAGAATGATTGTAGCACTTCACCCATATTAAAATTGCCTTTCTTTATCAAGTTTAACTTTGATGACAAGAAACTTTCTTCTGCAACTTAACCCGTCTCCAATTTCTTTGAATTAGATTGCCTCCTTGACCCCTCTTTTGGGCAGATGGTGTCATAGTGTTCGGAAATAACCCATTTCAGAGATAGAATTGCAAAAGATTGAATCTTTGATGTACAAGTCTCTAATAGCTCGATGAGAACGATTCCTGTTTCCATCTTAAATTGGTTCGAAAAAAGAACAGAAAAAAACACGGATACTCCGTAGACAGTAAACAATTCATATTTCTTGGAAATATAGTAGATTATGAATGTTCAAATCCCTTGTATACATTTTGATCCGTGGCCACCCCTAATCATAGAAAGTAAAGTGTATAAACCAATTTTGGGTGATTGGAAAACAATGCACAAAAAGTGGACATGGAAGCACCCAATATTCCTTTGCTTCATTTTTCTTTTGGCTCAAAAAGTTGGGATGCTATCACTGATGCACCTAACTGCCAGAATAAGCATCTGGACAGTAGCTCACTGGTTGATTGAAGCCTTTTCCCCTGTATACAAATATAGATGCAGAGAGAATGAGACATAAAAAAGGTCGCAGAAGATTGAACAAGAAGCCCCTGATCATTAACATCACCTAACAATGAGTATCAGCAACCTGAAAACCTATACTAGATGTCCACCACACAATTATATGGACCACAGACAATATGAATCTGAATACAGAACTAACAGTACAGCCTAACAGCGAGAATTGACATAATACTCAGCAGCAATTTGCGGCATCTATAGAATCATGATCACTCCATATGGTGTGCTTTACCAAAAAGTTTGATAGGAACAGGTTAGGGATCAATTACCCCAAATACCAAGCTATAGCCAAAAA
Organism: Geum urbanum; assembly: GCA_946800695.1. Lineage (NCBI taxonomy): Eukaryota > Viridiplantae > Streptophyta > Magnoliopsida > Rosales > Rosaceae > Geum > Geum urbanum. The sequence continues at coordinate 39,312,817 of OX327010.1, read as the reverse complement.
GGCGAAGGTTAGGAAATACCATGCACAAATTGGTGACAGACCCTTGAGTTCTACCTCAGTATTTATGTGTATGACACAGTTGATGGTCCAAATGGTTAATCTGCTGAATACACACTTGTCTATGACACATTCAGACAAAAAGCTGCATTACCCAGTTTACTTATTTCGATTTTTCAATTTGTTTCATACAGGAGAAGAAGGCCATATGATTGTGCTGTTACATAAATTGAGAAACTCTACCAACACACAGATCAACACGGTTTGCCAATCCTCAGTTAAAAGGTCGTATTGCAATCCATTGTGATTCTTCGCTCGAATATGAGCTAGAAAGACAATGATATCCTGTTATAGTGTTAACTATGCAGAAAATCTATTGCACCAAGATTATCATTATGTCTCCTTTTTCCATTCCTTAAAAGGTAAGAGTTTCTTATACTTCCCAAACATGAATAAGACCACTTCACTATATATTAAGTGGACCTACCCCAACAAATTTGTAAGGTTATACCAGATGAAAACTTAACAAGCAAGGAAACTAAAAATTAACTTAGCAAAGTATTTCCATCTCACCCAGAGCCAATTCTCTGGGTGAAGATAACTTCAACTGATAACTTCAGCACACACACTTTGAAAGATGAACTTCAAATTAAACCTTTAGACACAAGACAAAGAAACTTAGATTCAAGACATATCTTTCTTCCTACGGAAAGATGAAGCCAATTCACCTATTGATACCCTTCTTGATCAAGCTGCCAACTACGCAACTGATGTAAGATGATGCCCATTCTCATGGGTCAAAGGTCAAACTATCTCATACCAAGTTAAAACAGCAATTAAATGTAACACTCTTGCCAATGGTAACTTGGAAAATGTACCATTTTATAAAAATATAGTTAATTTCCACTAACAAAGGTTTCAACAAGTACTTAAGGCCTGAATTGTAAGATTACTTGCTCCATTTAGGAAAGTTATGCATACACAAATTAGTTAATCTCAATGCACTGAGCATGATTAAATTGAACTTTGCAACTCTTATGGAAGGCAGGCCTATGATACTCTGGTGAGTCTAGTGATAGACAGTTGATGACTTTTTTAGCTCTCACATGCCTCTTAAACAACATATGACTTCAAACACAAATGATGAACTGTGAGTGGCCTAATAAGCCTACTTCGCAACATTCAGAACATTGGGGTTAATGCAATGATGAGGTTTATGAGTTTGGCTGGGTCTCAAACCCCCCACCACTATCCCTCTCCGATCACTTCATGATTTCTATCCGATTCTTACTAAACATTTTCACATATGGTAATTCTATTATTTCTATACAAAATGCCAGAATCCTAACCACAAAATGCCACACTTTCGTATCCTTAATCTTCTTATAAGTGAACCTAGTTTCATAGCAGGTCAATATATCATTTTTAATTCTAAATTGAAAGCATAAAACTCAGCAATGCTCAACACCCACAATGAATACACATGAAGAATCTCGAACATCCGTCAAAATTTATATATATTCATATTGAATATTGAATGTAAAGTCAATCAAATTACGCCCAATGACAACAGAAAGCTATAGAAATAAGGTTATCGAATTGCTCGAAAACTCCGCAACTTTTTTGCTACACAAGCAACCTATTAGATAAAATTCCATACCATCAGTACATCCCTCTGCTGTTGTTGAGAATGGATCCCAGTGTTCCGAGCACGGCGAAAGCCAGGAGTGGGCTGACGTCAAGGGTGTCGAAAATCGGCGGGATGATGTTGCGGAAGAGGTTGAGGTAAGGATCGCAGAGGTCACGGATCGCCGAGAGCGGCTGACGGTCCCACGGAATATTCGGGAACCAGCTCAGCAGAACCCTAACCATGAGCACGCCGCTGTAGATGTCGAGCCACTTGGACAGCCCGGCCGCGACGACGGTGAGCGGAGTGTTGAGGTATCCGCTGGGGCGGTCGCTGATGGCGGCGAAGAAGAGAGGTCCGGCGGAGGCGGCGGTGTAGTTGAGGACGGGGAGGGAGATTGTGCGGAGGGCGGCTAGGGTTAGGGCGAAGAGAGTGGTGAGGGTGCGGGTTGAGGCGGAGGAGAGAGGCGGCGGAGGGGATTGGGTTAGGGTTTGGGGAGTGGTGGTGGCGAGGGAGGCGGAGATGGGGCGGAGGGAGAGACGGAGATTGGGGGAGGCGGCGGGAGAGGAGGGAGGAGAGCGAGAGAAGAAGAAGGGGGTGAATTTGATGGGGCGGGTTAGGGTTGTTGAGGTTGGGGAGAGGAGAGCCTGGGAAGCCATGACTGAGGCCATGTCTGCTTTGCTTTCTTCTTCTTCTGTTAGTTTCTGTAGACGAACCAACAACAAAGCTTTTCGTGCTTCGCGGCTCAGATAAATGAAACGTAGATAAACTGTATTTCACTATTTATACTTTTGCATTTAATTCTTTTAAAAGGACCGATTTCTTTTTAATTTTTTTTATAGAGCTATTTCTTTTTTATTAATTCAAGATTCTTACTATAGGAAGAAACAAAAAGAAAAAGAAAAAAAGTAGTCTTACACCAAAATTTAAATGTTTGGAAAAATGAGAAAATTAGAAACCTCATATTCACTTATTCAGTGCACAGGTCTCTCTCTCTCAGTAACTGTACTCGACTTCATTCTCTTAGAGCATCCGCACCGGGGCGGATTTCGCCGGCAAGTGCTCGAGCAGGAGGGAGGGGCCCGCCGGCAGCTGCTCGGAGGCCGAAGTGGAGGGGCGCACCGGGGCGGATCTGCTCGAGCAGATCGGAGGGGAGGCTCGCTCGAGCTCGAGCTCGAGCAAGAAGAAGATGAGTTGCTGCTCGCGCAGCTGGCGGACCCCACCTCACGTGGGTGACGTCAGCTGACGTGGTTTTTTTTTTTTTTTTTTTTAACTTAGGGTAAAAGGTGAAAAAAAACTTACCAACCAATCAGATCGTGCCACGTGGCACGACAGAAACAAAAAAAAAAAGTAACGGGCCAGTTGATCTGGGCCGTAGATTTCGAATTCAAAAGTTGATCCAACGGCTCAGATTCAATCAGAAAAATCAGAACGGATATAAACGGTAATACCCAAAATATTTACAAAAAAATTGCAAAAAAATCCCAAAAAATTGCATATCACCCCCTACTATTTTCCTATAAATACTACACAATTTTTTTCACAACTCACTTCTCATTTGTGCACTACAAATTTCACCTCTCCATCCATCTCTTCTCCATCTCTACTTTCATTTTCGTGAGCATTTTTTTGAAACACACTTACTGAATTGAAAGCACATTTATTACACAATTTCAACTATCGAAACACACTTACTGAATTGAAAGCACATTTATGAAAATTAAGCACACATAATAAAAATTTAAACACAATTAATTATAGTCTTTCTCCAGTCTCAAGCATCCAGTTGTGCTTCACCAGGTCCTTCTGAAGTTCGTTATGGATATAAACAGATTGGAGATCGGCAACACGATCATGAAACCGTGACATATTATCCCCATCTCTACTCATTGGCTGAAAAGGAATTCGATTCCCATCCTCATCAACAGGCCCATCATAAACTTGGAAAGCTCGTACTGGGTTTTGCATATCTTCTTCTGCATTCTCTTCAAACTCTTCATCTACGAACTCATTCTCAACTATCATGTTATGCAATATGATGCAGGCTAACATGATAGTTTTGATCACCGATTTCTTGTGCAATGTACAACTATGACGGATAATTGCCCATCGGGATTGCAGGATGCCAAAGCATCTTTCCACATCTTTCCGGTATGACTCCTGTTTCTTTGCAAACAACTTATCTGGCGGTGTTTGGGGGTTAGAAATTGTTTTCACAAATGTAGAGTACCTTGGGTATATTCCGTCTGCAAGAAAATAAGCGTTGGAATACCGCTCTTCATGAACTTCATATACGGCGGTAGGGCTTCTTCCGGCAAGGAGTTCGTCAAACACATCTGATTGGTGGAGCACATTAATGTCGTTTTGAGCGCCTGGAACCCCGAAGAAACTGTGCCATATCCATGTATCATACGAGGCCACTACCTCTAAGATAATGGTGGGACGACCCTTTCGCCCTGAGTACGCCCCTTGATGAGCTGTTGGACAATTCTTCCATTCCCAGTGCATGCAGTCGATGCTTCCAATCATACCTGGAAAACCTCGTTGTTGGCCCTTAGCTAGAAGCCGTATGAGGTCATGTTCTGTTGGAGGGCGGAGGTAACGTTGACCGTAAAGGAGAACCACTTGTCGGCAAAACTCCTTCGTACATTCTAGTGTAGTGGATTCACCCATCCTTGTGATTTCAGCACACTGATCTGCGGCTGCGCCGTAAGCCAGCATTCGCAGCGCAGCGGTCATCTTTTGTTGGGGGAGGAGGCCTAGCAATCCAGTGGCATCCGGTCTCTGATGCCAATATTCGTCGAAATTGCAGAGACCCGTCATGAGAGTGTTGAATAAGTCTCTGCTCATTCGGTACCTTCGCCGAAATTCTTGCACGTTGAAGATCGGGCGTTCGATGAAGTAATCTTGCAGGAGATTATCTCCCCTGGACGCCCTCAATCTTTGTCGATTTGCTTTACGACCCCGACGTGATCCACCACCATGCGGTTCATCATCAAGTTGTGCCACCTCCACGGCCACGAGATCCACGAAAGATTGCTCTATCTCGTCATCCTCCTGGTTTTGTAGTTGCCTCATTCGAAAAAAGTTGTCGAAGCTAAAAGGATTCATCGAAATTTGATGATTCAAGGATTGGAAATTGTGGTGATTGGTGTGATAGGAATGAGAGAGATGATAATTTATAGCAAAAGCTCACCGACACCGACAATCTATTTCCATTATTTCGTTATCCGGAGATGACACGTGTCGCAATCTCATTCGTCGGAAATCTCACCGACAATCGGCCCCAATTATTTCGCACATATCGTTATCCGGAGATGACACGTGTCGCAATCTCAGTGGTCTGAAATCACCGGCAATCCGGTTCAATTATTTTGTCGAAATCGTAATTACGTGATAACACGTGTCACGCCCTCATTCGCTCAGCGAATAGTAACTGCTTGAGCAGTTGGTGAACTGGTGCGTGCAGTTTTGGAACTGCTTGAGCAGTTCTGGGATTGGCAACTGCTTGAGCAGTTTCCGGCAACTGCTTGAGCAGTTGATGAAAAATGGGTGCGGGTGCTCTTATAGATCTCCTCTTGAAGCAACGAATCTGTCGAACAGTGAATTGGTTCAATCGCCAGCCATTTTCTCGACTTCTATCTTGCTTGGCTTCTCTCTTTGATTCCATCCCAAGCGCCCAACATCAAAGCTCGCCCTCTTTACGTACAATTGATGTTGTAAATAGATAAAATGATGTACATCACGCACTCATTTATTGTTTTTAATTTTTTGTTAAGTTTTTAATATAATATTTCAATAAATAACTAGAAGAATCTATTTTTTTTATCCAAATCGAACTGAAAGGTCTCGATTTTACTTGTTGGAAATGAAAAAATTGAATCAGACTAATAAAATAATCTAGTTTTGGTTTCAATTTTTACTAATAACACGTTTACTTACTTGGAATCAGAATTGCCATAAATCATCAACTGAATTCGGAATCAAAAGGAATCAGAATGAGAATATGTCATTTTCATTAAGCGGTTTACTTACCATTTGAAATCATAACAGTAATCGAAATAGTTACGACTGATAATGTTTACTTGAGTTATGTACTTTGTGGTCATTAAATTTTGTGGTCAGTAGTGGTCAACTGTTGTTAGATCTGCATCAAACGGTAAGTAATTAAAAAATAATTTGAAGACAGTTTATTATCATCTGTTGGATGCAGATCTCACAATAATTGACCACGACTGATCACAAACTCATTAACTATCAGAACATGATTGATGTTTACTTACCATATGAAATCGGAATCAAAACGGGTTTGATTACTGAAATATCCCTACAAAATAATAGTTATATTTCAAATTTAAATAACTTTTTTTCTTTATATAAATTTGAGCAAAGTTTAATGAAATAATGATTAAAACGATACTAGCATAAGAACAAATCTTATGAGCCAATTAAATAATAAAAAATAAAAACAAAACCTCAAATATAGTAAGCTCTATAGCTAGACAAAGCTTCAAATTCAACAGAATAATAAGCATAATATATACCTTTAGAAAAAATTTAAAATATAACTATTCGTAGTAGCAATTTAGAAAATAAATTTAAAAAATATCAAGTTGAAAGAAATTGAAGACATTTAATATACATAAGGCTCTCTTAAAAAAATATATGTAAGGATATTATTGGTACAATAGTTGATTTCAGGAGGAATGATTCACAAACTCATCTCCCCTCTTGGGAATCACATTCCAAGTTTATTCGATAATCATTTCTGATAAGGTGGGGCACACCCCCATTCTATTTCCGTTATATACACGTAAACACTTGATTAAGGGGGAATGAAAATGATCCCCTCATTTTTGATTCCCATTCCAGATAAATAAACATACCCTAAAAACTGAACCGATTTTCCCATTTACAAACCCACTAATCATACTACCCATTAGGGGTGGACTTTTGAGACTGAAAAACTGAAAACTGGCCATAACTGGACAGTACCGACCCGAGGAAACCGGAACCGGACAGAACCGACTGATCGGTGCCAGAAATCGTACCAAATTGATCATTACGGTGTTGGTTTGCGGTTCAGTGTCCCAGAGAACCGGTTTAATTGAACCGAACCGACTTTATCTAATTAATATAAATAGTTAATAAATAAATATACATGTCATGTTTTGATTAGTTAAAAAAAATGCATGCCATAGGCCAACACACACACGATTGAATCAATATACTTTTCTACCCTAAAGCTATTCTTCTGCATCGATTGTCTATTCATCCACCTCTCTTCTCTTTTTATTCCCAGTTGAAGTTCTCTCTTCTTTTTTCATTCCCAAGTAAAGTTCTCTCTTCTGTTAACTTCATTCTGCCATTTCTGTGACCAACAAACCCAACAATGACCCTAAATCCCTCATAACTCCAGCGACCTAACTCCAGCCTGTGGCCTCATCCTCCCACTCTCAGTCTCAAAACTCAAGCAGAAGTCAAGGTAAAATATCTTATTCTCATAGATTAATGTTTGCATATTAGATTATTATGAAGAAATCGTTTCTTGTTTTATTCAATCAATTAAACTAAGTGTACCCTGCAAGTTAGACAAAATATGTAGAATAGAAATATAGAATCGCATTTGATAGATCAGAAGTTGATTTCTTTAATCTGTGTCATTCTTAAAGGTAATGGAACCAGTCGATCATGTTACAGTTCCAGTCCCAAATCCTTCAACACAACATCCAGTTCAAGTCCCAAAAGATGAAAGCGCCTCAAATAAGAAGTAAAAAAAATGTGAAGCTTGGGTACATTATAAAATGATGAAGAAGGAGGATGGTGTGAGTGATAGGGATGATAGAGCCATGTGCAATTATTGTGGTACGCCAATTATGTGTGCTTCTAGGAAGAATGGAACTAGTGCCATCGGTAAACATCTCAAGAGCTGCAAAAAATCACCATTGTATGAGGTGTAGGACAAAAGACAAAGTAAGATAAGATTTGAAAAGGCAGAAGATGGAACAACTAAGGTGGTTGCATGGAAGTTTAACCAGGACAAAGCTAAACTTAAGTGTGTAAGGTACATCATAAGAGACGAGCTTCCGTTTAGTCATGTTGAGAAGGAGGGTTTCAAAGAGTTTGTGGAAGAAATATGTCTAGACTTCATAATTCCTAAGCGTAAAGCAATTACCAAAGCAGTATGGGCCATTTTCCTGGAAGAGAAATTGAAGCTGAATAGTATATTAAAAGGAAGGAGGGTTTCGATCACTACTGATGCATGGACGTCAATTCAGAATGTTAATTATTTATTCCTTACAGCTCATTTCATGGATGATGATTGGGTGTTGCACAAGCGTATTATTAACTTCGCAGTGATTGGAAATCATACGGGGGATAGCATTAGCAAACTTGTTGAGGGTTGCTTGATGAATTGGGGGATCGAGAAGGTTTTTACCATCACTGTTGATAATGCCTCGTCTAATGATGTGGTCATTGAGTTCATGAAGAAGAGATTGACAACCTGGAGAACTTTACAGCTCAGTGGTGACTATCTGCATCTAAGGTGTTGTTGTCACATTATCAATTTAATCGTACAAGATGGTATAAAGGAGATGAATACGTCTATTCAAGGGATCCAGAATGTTGTTAGGTACATTAGACACTCATCCCAAAGGTTGGACAGTTTTAGAGAAATGTCTGTTCTTGAAAAATTGGATCCACAAGCTAATGTGGGACTAGATGTGGTGACAAGATGAAATTCTACTTATCTGATGTTGGTAGCAGCTAAGAAGTATCAGAAGGCGTTTGAAAGATTAGGAGAGGATGATGTAGCTTATGTCAACAACTTTAGAGACCCAAAAACTGGAGATCAAAAGCTAGTAGGGCCTCCTGATAGTGCTGATTGGGAAAATACTGAAGCATTCATTGATTACTTAAAAGTATTTTATGAGGCTACCGTGCATCTTAGTGCATCAAAATCAATTACATCAAATCAAGTACTTCATGAGTTTACTGGTATTCATATGCACTTGGTTGCACGCATTAAGAATAAGGAGGATGCAGTTTTGTGTAAAGTTGCAAACATTATGAAGCTAAAATTTGACAAGTACTGGGGAAATTTTGAGAAAGTTAATCAGCTTATACTTGTAGCCAATGTTCTTGATCCCCGTTGGAAGTTAGACTACATTCCATATTGTTATATCGATGTGGGAACTAAGTAACAAGATATTGAGAAGATTTATTCTCAAGTTAAGGAGCTACTTATAAAGCTATATAAGGAGTACAAGGAATTTTATCCACAGTCCGGCAATGCATACATATGAGCTGATTCAGTTACTCTAATGGACATCGATGGTTCTTCTAATCAACCAATAGTTGATGTTCGGGTTGAAAGGCTCAACAAATTTGTTGCATTGAGGAATGCTCAGAAAGTTGTTGCGATTTGTAATGAGGTGGACAAGTACTTGATGGAGGCTGCTGAAAATCCAAAAAATCAGGGATTTGAATTGTCTGCTTGGTGGAAAGAAAATGCTCCAAGGTATCCTATTTTATCCAAAGTAGTGAAGGATGTGTTTGCCATTCTAGTCTCCACAGTTGCATCAAAATCTGCCTTTAGCTTGGGAAAAAGAATAGTGGATCCTTTTAGGAGTTCTTTGACTCCTAAAATGGTTGAAGCACTGGTTTGCTGTTGTGATTGGCTAAGGGCCAAGGAATTTTGTATTTTTAAAGAGCCAAGTGCAGAGGCTCTTGAACTATACAAGGAGTGTGAGGAAGTTGAGGCTGGTAAGAAAACTTAAGTTCAAGAACTCCTCACTTATATTTTCTTTAACTTAATCGTTTAACCTAATCTTATTTAATTTAATCATTTCAGAAATGGAGAAATTTAAATTGACTGTTTAACAAAGCAGATGAACCTTCAACAATGTTTTGTCAATTTTTGGGTATAATTCTTTTACTACTTTCACTTGTTTCATTTTGTTTCTTTGTTACTATTTGGACTTGATTTGTGTATAATACAGATTTGTGTATATGTGATTTTGAACAGGTAGGGATTTGCTCAAGGCAAGGATCTTGTGGTGACTATTATGTCCGTAATGGGAGACTTGCGGAAGACTTGTGTTATTTTGTTAAACTTGATGCTATACAAGTAGCTGTCTAATGGCAAGACTGTTTTTTGGTTAAACCTGATGTTATATCAGTAGGCAGTAGCTGTTTCTGATGGCAAGATCTGTGTTTTTACTGTATTAATAGTTTGTACGAAATTGTAACTATAATGGGTGGTTTTACAACCATTCCCAGGTCCCTGCTATCATAGAACATATGGGCGGCCTGGTAACTGGGAAGTGTGTAGTCTTATTGAATTCTTTGAGCATACTAATGAGTAGCCTGATTTTAATAGAATATTAATATTAGCCTTTCTTGCTGAATTTCTCCTCCTTTTCAATATAAGCTGTTTGGAATTGAAAAAGGTCTAGAGGTGTTAAGTGTCGTTTGACCTGCAGGGAAGCCACTTGTTGATGACTAGGATTGCCTTAAGTCAATCGTATAGCCACTTGTAGATACAGTTTTTGGTCGCCGACCTGAGAAGGAGGTTTGTGGCCTTGGACGGACAATCAAGCGAGATTTGAGCCAGCCTTTGATTTCGTTGAGTAGGCGTTCGAGTGTTGCGGCTGCCGAGGAACGGGTCCGAGCAGCCGAAGAGGAGGATCGAGCAGCCCTGGAGGAGGCTCAAGCGGCCCATACTTGAACTTATACGTTACAGATTCAGATAGATCATATACTCGAGTTCCTCAAGACTAGGCTAGGCATGGATTCTGATTTCGTTTATCATCTGAATGTCATATATGTCTTGAGATTCTGGACATGATGACGACGATTTGAGCAATGGGGGAATTTGCAGGGTCCAAACTCCCGTCGATGTCGATATTTCTGTTTAGTTTCGTTTGTAATTACGTTTATATTTCGATCGGAATGGTATAATTTTTATATAAAATTTTAATATTTAATATATTCGATGAATATTTTAATAATTTACTATTTAATTTTTAACAATTTAGATTTATGAAATAATTATAAAAAATATGTATAAAAATATACAACTTAGATGACGAAATTGAAGATTTCATCATCTAAGTGGACATGTTAGACGACAAATTTGTTAATATTTTGGCATCTAGCAAAAACATTTAGACGACAGGAAATTTTTTATCGTCTCGAATAGAACCTGTTAGACAATGAATCCTTATATTTCGTCATGTAAGGTAATTCACTAAGACGACGAAACAATTTCGTCATCTAAGTTAGAATTTCTTAGACGATGAAACTGTTTCGTTGTCTAAATGAATTAGCCTAGACTACGAAAATGGTTCATCGTCTAAGAAATTGTACACGGCGAAAAGTACAGTTCATCGTCGACCCAGTAAGTACAGTTTACAAGCATATACTGGATTATCTCTAAGAAACATCAAACCGAACAACCAAATCAAAAAGGTTAAATAATCAAGATCGGTTATGTTCTTTCATAATTATACTTGCGTCTTTATAATATATACGTATAAGTACATAATATATGTACTTGCACAATTTCATATCTACACACAAACACACCAATACTTCAGAAGTGAATTCTTTTGGATTAACTGGTAATTTCTCAAAAATTATGTATTTAGTCTCATAATACCAACACACATGTAAAGCCACAGCATACTAAGACCACCTGCTAAAGCATGTATACTCCCAGTTTGACACAATTAATTCCTAAGAGTATAATAATGCACTATCTGTAAGGGACTAGGACCATTGGCAAACACCAACAATCACGAAACACTTTATCAGTAATTCACTTAAGCACAAGTTAATTCTTACTTTACACCTGACTTCACAAACAAGTCTTTAGTTAAGACTAGGTATATATAGATCATAGAGTATATATTTATATCATTACCTTGTAATAAATATATACGTATAGAATTTGTAAAGAAATGATGATCAAACTTAAACGTATTTAGATAGTTAACAATTTTCGTCCAAAAGTTTTATTCGGCGGTAGTTCATTCAAAGTCCTTCATTTGTCCCGGATTATATTTGAAAGTAAATAGAGCGATTAAATAAATAAACTTGAAATGAAAGTAGAAGAAATAAAATTAGTTATCATCGGTCCAAAAGTTTCATTCAGCGGTAATCTGCCCGAAATCCTCCATTAGTCTCAAATCAAACGTGAGAAGTAAATAATGCGAGTAAGTAATGAACTCAAAGTAAAAAAACAGAAGATAAAATTTATTAATCCTTAGACCAAAAGTATCATTCGGCGGTAGTCCGTCTGAAATCCTCTATTTGACCCGTTTTATAATTAATCCAAAATTATATCCAAATTAAAGAAATGAGTACACCATCTCGAAGTTTTTTTCGAGAGAAATCCAATGGTAATAGTAATAAAGTCCGGTAGGGAGTTCTCAAGTCCAGAAATAAAGATGTTTAGCAACTGTCAAGAAAAGGTTACGCTTGGTATTAAGCTCATTTGCATAGATGAATTAGTTACTAAATGTTAACCAATGCCTTTCAAACTTTTCATATTGATAGTTGAACTCCTAAGCTTCATTTTGATATAAAATAACACTGCATTTGGTTAAGAAATGAGTGAGATATGAATATTTCAAGGTAAGAGCACCTTAAGAATTTTCGAACAAGATTAAGGAAAAGATTATCAAAATTTATTTTAGCCATAACTTCCTCATTACTTAACATTTTTAAGTGATTCAAAAGCCAAAATTGAATAATTTTTTGTGTAGAATCTAATTATTTAAAAATATTTGAGTAACTAGAACTTTACCAAAAACGAAAATATTAAGATTACACTAAAACTCATTATTTACCTTTTATTCTTAGTCATGCACTTTGATGTAGTCCTAAAGATAAAGAAGTATAGGAATATACTCATGTACTTACTCAAAAATTACAGTAGGTGAATGAAGTATTTGATTAACTCAAGATGGCCTTCTTGGAGCAAAGGAATAAAGAGTTACTAAAATATGCTTAATAGGAAGGGTGTATAAGACTTTAGGGGTGTGTTGCATTGCAACTTTGAAAAAGTTTCAATCGGTGAAAACTTGATTGAAATGGTGTGTGATCAGATTGAACTCAAGGGGGTATAAATATAGGCATGGGAGGAGACACAAGAAATAAATTTATACCTATTTTTATTGACTTTGTAAGGCAAGTTGATGAGGAATAGTTGAGCTACTCTCTAGGGTAAATATTTTTTTGTAAAAAAAATAGTAATGTTTTTGGAAATCTGATTGAAATGTGTATGTATTCATGTGAATGCAATACGTAATGTGATGTGTGAAGAAAATGTGTGATTCTACTGATAAAGTGTAATATAGTGTAAAAAAATGAAAAACACATAAACCAATAATAATTAGCACCAAATTGATATATAAGCATGACCACTAAAGGCATTAATTGTGATCTTAAAGCATAAAGTTCAATTCGGACAACAAATACGAACAATGAGAATTTAGTCATTTCGCTAAAATTTCATTTTCAAAAATCGGTTATTTGGAATTATGGTTTTCTTACCGTTTCTAACTCGAGTAAAAATATTTTTATTATTTTTACTAACTTACGACATGGAATGTTTCGCAAATCCATGTCCAGCTTTGTTGTCTCGAACCCAAGACCAGGGAGTACCTGATTTGAACTTGAGTATTCACTAGACTATTTGCTTTATTCCGTTAATGTTTCTCTGAAACTCGTTTTTATATATTGTCTTGGCCAGAAAATTTGTTATCAAATTTATAAAGGCTCTAAAGTTAAACTAAGTTATGGTTATTTTTAAGTTTAACGAGTCATATAATAATCTAAATTATTATACGAATTTTTGGGATATTACAAAATACTTACATTACGACACTTAACCGACGAATTTTAGACGACGAAAAATACTTTTGAGATGACAATTTCGTTGTTTAAGTATTTTTTTCTTCTAGTAGGGGTATATATATTATCATAGTCTGACTCCAAATTTTAATTTAGTTGTAGACGCTAAATCTCGAGTCTTCTCGCTTGCCAATATTTGAGATTAAATATATTTAATTTATATTGGGTATAATTTCGCTCATCTAAATTAAGCAAAAAACAATACAATTCACTGCTTAAATTCTTTTCTTTTGACAAAAAGTCTTTTTTGTTTTCTTTTAAAATCTCAAATGTAGCTGGATTGAGATTACGTGGAAGTGAGCGGAGGACTATGGTGGTCTAACTTGATCAACTCCATAAACAAGGCAAAAAATTAAATCAAAAGAAATAGTAGATAAAAATATAAAAAATTAGCATAGACTTGTACTGGATATGTGGAGCGACATAAATAAAAATTTCGTAAAGTATAAAATATATCATAATAGTTATCTTTTGGTTTTTTTATCATTAATAATAATTTTAGTGAAGTTTGATCAAACCAAACCCAATGTGGGACTTTATTACAGTAGAAGTAAGAGATGGAAACCAGATTTGATTTTGTCCTATATAACCTGAGACTTTCCCTCCCTCCCTCCTCACGGACGCCACCACCTAAATTTACTCTCACACTTTTTCCGAATTTCCGATCCCCTATGGCAAGGTCTCTCTCCCTCACGCGCCGCCTCTCCCACAATCCTACGACGTCGTCTTCCTCTCGTCTCATAACCCTACGCGCCCAATCCAACCTCCCCGCTTTCCACACCGACCCCGCCGATCCCGCCGACGATCCCCTCCTCCGTAAGCTCGAAGACGCCATCCACCGCATAATCGTCCGCAAATCCGCCCCCGATTGGCTCCCCTTCGCCCCCGGCGCCTCCTATTGGGTCCCGCCGCCGCGATCAAGATCCCATGGCATCGCTCAGCTCGTCGAGAAGCTCGCCAATCCTCTATCGGAGGAGGAGACCATGTCCATGACCACCGTCAGGGGCTGGCCTTCCTCCGCTTATTTCATTCAAGGTCTTTTGCATAGTTTCCTTTGTTTGATTTACTAGTGTGTAATTTGATCGATATCGGTTTGAATAATGATCTGTTTAGGAGCATAGAATTGCCATTGTTTATCTCAATTGTGATTCAGAGGAGTTAATTGTAATTGGTTTCTTATGCTGTTGTTCTTGTGGTATTATAGGTTCTTCTCCACAGCTGATGGAAGCTTGGGTTCCGAACAATGCGGAGCACAAGTCTGGGGGTAATGGTAATGTGGATCAGATGATGGACAGTGCCGGTCATAAGGAGGAAGAGGAGGAAGGATAAACTGTAAAATGTAGGATATATGAGGGATTACATATGTATCGACTACAGCCATTTCGTCAAGGTGAAACAGTACATATGCAACCTATGTTCAATACCGAACGAAGTTGATTCTACTTATTTCCTTATGCATGTATATAGAAGAAGCAATAATCGTAGCTTGTATTTAATTGTAGTATTGTATCATCTAGTGAAAATGTATTAGTACTGCTGCCATTGACGGATAGGTTTTCCTCCTTCGGTTTTATCATCTACATTTTAGGTTATGATGATCATGTAAATATCGATGGAGATAATGGAATCGGATCTTTTTGTCCACTTAGAGTTTTACTCTCATCCACTTATGTTATCTCTGAGCTCTTATTGTTTCTTTGCGACCAGTTCGTAAGAATACGAACTAGTTATAACTTATAAAGCAGGCTAGTTTATGCCATATGGAATTTGGACTTGATACCAAGTTCCATTCAATAATGAGGGCTCACTTCCAATCGTGCCCACTTATGTTGATTGTAGTGTTTGGTATGGCAAGTGTCAACTTGATTGTAATCTATTCAAGGATGTACGACTTTGTAGACTCGTTTTTGGGGTGTCAATTACATGTATACTTTGAGGAGGTGAAGCGAATGTGATGCATCCGATTATATAATCATGAAATCTTTGGTGACAACACGACGAGGCATAACAGTGCAGAATCAAGTTTAGTCAAATCTTGATGCACAAGTACTGTATAGCATATTTGCATTACAGGCGGATTACCTGAATACTGTACTGAAAATTAATGGTATGTTTTTTGACCCTACTTGAAAAATCACGAGTACACCCAACTTTTTGTGAATGAAAATGTCCGGTTTTTTCAACTACATGTTTTTTGTTTTTATGAACAAGTATACCTTCTGTTTACACACTCGATGGTATTAGAACTCTTTCCATCTTTGAAATAGTATAAGATGTTTTAAGACTGATCGTATAGCTTTTCTGGTGAATGAATACAGATGTGGCTAGTGGTGAGTAGCTCAGCTATTTTTGTGGTTCTCAAACGGATTGAGGAGTCACCATATATGTTCAGTTGATTCAACATTGGCATGATCAGTAGAAACTGATATCTTCTATATCTGATTAAATGATGATTTAGAAAGCACACACGTAGAAGCGCAATCTGATCACAAAGTCAAGAGTACCATAATTTGAAAAGGTTTTTACATGTCACCTCAGATAATAACGAAATTCATATGCATTTTCCACAGTGTAACCCTCTCAGTTTAGGAGAATCACCATACAGTTTCATGGATCCCTTATAACAAATCCTCTCCGTAGCTCTCCAACAATCGATAAAGACATCACGCTAATACAATATAGTTTTGGTCCAAACCAAGCCTGAGTCAATAATCTGGCCCAAAGATGCCCAACCTCCACATTCAGTCCCAGCTAGCCGACCCTGAGTTCGGGGGGACTCCAGACTCTGTACAGCCGTGCACGATGCCAGACCTCAACCACCAGTCTTTGCCAAAACCTAGATCCTTGATGGGCCAACCCTTGAGCATGGTACAATTCCAACGCCAACCAGGACAATCGGTCTGCTTCCATCTGAACAGGGTAAGCCACCTGACAGCACATCATGCCGCATAAGGGAAAACTCCAGAAGCGGGACACTGGGATAAGAGCCATAGAGTTTTGCATGTAGCCCGGTAGCTACAACGGGAGACCAATTGCAGCTGATGGGATCTGATGCTGCTGAAGCACAGGCTTCAGAGATTCTTGCTGGCTTGGGCTTTACAAAGGACATCAAAGTCTGTCCCACTAAATCATTAAGTGGTGGTGAGAATGAGAATTTCATTAGCACGGGCTTTCTTTGTGCAACCAAGTGTTTTGCTGCTTGATGAACCAACCAATCATCTTGACTTGAGGGCTGTCCTCTGGTTGAAAGATTATTTGTGTCACTGGAAGAAAACTATAGTTGTTGTCTCACATGATCGTGATTTCCTCAGCACAGTGTGCACTGAGATTATACATCTGCATGATCTGAAGCTCCACTTCTACCATGGAAATTTTGATGATTTTGAAACTGGTTATGAGCAGCGCTGCAAAGAGGCTAACAAAAAGTTTGAAATCTATGATAAGCAGATGAAAACGGCCAAAAGGAGTGGAAGTCGAACTCAGCAGGAGAAAGTCAAGGATATAGCAAGGTTTAATGCTGCCAAGGAAGCATCAAAGAATAAGGGGAAATCAAAGGTCGAGGAGGATGACAAGTTATGAGGTCCCCATTTTTGGAGAAATGGAGTGATCCAATGCTCCACAACAACATTAATCTCCGACTGCCGAGCCACTTCATACAAGAAATCTTGTCTAAACTCACAATAAGGTCTATGACTTGGCGTCGTTGCCTTTCAGACTTTGCCAAATCCTTATTTGCACGTACCCCAAGTGCTCTGTTGGTCACTAACTCCGGCATGGTCACCGATTACAGAGACTCTGCTAGCATGCAGATTGGCACCTTCTTGGTTGAACTCCATAACGAGTACCAAGTGACGAGTCTTACGAAAAGACAACCTACTTCAAACATTGTAGGTTCATGCAACGGAATCCTCTGCCTGCACTATCCTTGCAACCACTTTCATGTCCACGTTTTTTATGGCAATTCAGACAAAGTTTGTTCTGGGAATTTCGTGGGGAATTTTGGCTTCTTTCCCGAGATGTTAAACTAACCTTATCAAGTTTTAGGGCTCGGGGACTTGGATATAGTCCCGTCAGTAATGTCTACAAAATAGTTTAGTACGGGTTTTCAGATTATAAACCAATTGTGATGGTCATGACTATTGGCTCGGCGATTTGGAGAAGGCTTGATGACAATGTAATGTGCTTCGATCAGTACGTCGACAACATCAGAGGGGATATATACAAATGGATTTCTTCATTGGATTGATACATGCAGTCCCGGTGTTATTTCGATAGTTGCTTTTGATGTCGAAACTGAGCTATTCCATAAGATGCCGTTACCCTATTTTGATTTTGATAAGAGATCTATGGCATTTAACCTTAAAGCCCTGGATGGAAGAATCTATATGACGGTTGCCTACGGTAATGAAGTCGTTGTTTGGGTGATAAAGGATTATGGAATTAACGACAAAAACGAGTCTTGGACCAGAGAGCTTGAAATTAGAGACCGGACTCGTTCACTTTCTTCTTGTAAACTAGTAAGCTTTACACAAGGGCGAGCCGTGCTGTTAATTAGCTAGGTATGTTTTGTGTACTTTCCCAGCTTTGTTTCTCTCATGGATATATTACCAGCTCGATCGAGCTCTAGAGGACCTTAACCAATTTGTCACCAGCACAAACTTGATATACATACAGAGCAATTTCAACTGTTTCTTCCATTCTTGTGAACTTGTCTTAGAGACTTAATCGATCAGCATTCACGAAATATTTGCATTTGACTAGCAGGGCTCACAAGTGGGATGCGCGCACATTGTATAGAAGTATTGACATAGTTTATGACCTTGCTGTGGAGGTTGCACTAAAGTTGATCTCGGAGTCCACTAGAAGGCCACAAGCTGATGAAAATGAACTCTTTACATTAATCACAATAAAGACAGCACTTAGCCTGTGATGTTGCAATAATGTATCCACTTCAGTACGTAAGTGTAATTACAATGGCAATTAACTAGAAAGAATTCACACCAAATTGTACAGGTATTGATACATCTTCATGGCGGACCACAATTCTTGCTGGAGCTGTTCCGGTAGACTGATTTCATGTTCATTACAAAAATGGGCACAAGATAATATGAAGTTACTTGCACTATTTACTGGCAGGATGTAGAATTTCAAACTAATACAGGCCCAACATTCTCAGCTCTGTCACATGGTTGGGGTCTAGCTCAGGGGCGTTTTTATTTTCTTCCCGGTCTTCTACAATGTATTCCTGGCATCATATATGTTCTTGATCTTAGTCGTGGTAAACGATATGAGTTATAAGGATCAAAAGCTACCAGACTTCATAGCAAATTTGACTATTCAAGTAGGGCAAACCAGAAAAGATAATAAAAGACAGCCCTCGCACAGTGGTCCTTATCAAACTCGCACAGTGGTCAACAGATCATACAATTGAGTACTAATCATCTTAGGGAACTGTCTGAAGATTCGTAGATGCTAAACCTACTGGATAAAAAAGCCAATCTTATTCACTGTTGTGGAAGTTGATCTATTAAGACCAACCTTGGACATAAAACAAGAGGCATGTACGGTGCTCCATCTTTTTCTTTTTCTTAAAGAAGAAACATAACCATTTATACGTCATTAAAAAAATCATAAGAGTGCAGGATAGAACAAGACGTCTGTCTCGAATCTAAAACTTTTGTCAGTAGTGAGTATGTACACTAATCAGACTGCAGTTCCCAGTGTAGCAGTAATACTGGCACCAAAAAAGGAAACCAGGAACAAACTTGGTCCTACACAAACCAGGAAAGTTAAAATTCCCAAATTCCCAAGAACTGGCCAACAAACCTGAAACTTCACAAAGCTTTTGACCTTCTTACATCTGCTGATGCACTTAAAGCTACTTAACAGCTCATAGCACTCATTTAGCAATACCCAACTTACACCAACGTCATTTAAAAATCTCCAGAGAATTTGGCATGGAAGGTGGTCCTGTGGTCTAACAACATTCAATGCCTAAATCTGAATAATTTCCATAGAACAAACTAACATTCTCCAGTCAACATCATTCAATGATCCAGGATCTACCGTGGATAGTAAATCAAAACTTGACAGGGTGATCTGACAATTTTATTCAATTAACTAATTAAGGAACCTTCTCAACTTCCTATGGAACATGTCAACAGCCTTTTACTTACCTTCTCTATACCAGACCAAGATAAAACTGCGGACAGACTAAAACTCCTAAAAGTACTGCATCAGTGTACGCAAGCTTATGTTAAAGTCCATTTGATCCCTAACCATTAACTGAGTCTGCTTAAGATCAGCAAACTAGTTGCTTTTGAAACTATAAAGTGATAACCGATGAAATCAATGAGCAATGTAGTACCAAGGAAACAACACATGGACCATGCAAGCTAGCAAAGTAATTTCAGCAACCGTATACAAAGGCACAAGTCAATCTAATTCAAATGACCGTTGGTCCACATTCATGGCATTCTGCCAAATCTACTATATATCTTGTTAATAATTTACTGAATAAATATACCAAAAACACGATTTGAGGAAAGCGAAATGAAAATTTAGAAAATGGATATTAAACTATAACCGCAAAGATGTCAAATCCTATTAAGTACGCATTCCATATTAAGCTCTAAGTATGAGGTACCATACCTTTGTTAGTTCTTGTTTCGCTAGAACATGGTAATGGCGTTCATTGATTCTTTGTCCACAAATTATGGTTATGAAGAACCCATAAAGCAAACCCACCAATATAATAGCCAAAACTGCAAGGAAATAGATTATGTGGTTAACAAGGGAAACTTTGTTCACAGTAGCAGTTATTAGTAATCAGAACCATTGCCATTATCTCCATGAAAATGGTACTTAACAGGAAAACAAAAACAAATACATGCAAGTTTTCCAAATTTGCAGTCCCTTACAGAAAATAGCTGCATCATTGATCATTACGTATGTCTTTTCTAACCGACCAAATATACACACTAAAATATATTATAGGCACTTCAGAGAAAAACCAGTAGTTATCTTACCAGCCATAGTATAAAATCCATATGGGTGTTCTTCGTAACCAAACATTTCCCGTAGTTCATCTCCATAAAATTTGTACACCATCACCCCCAAGAAAGCAACAATCTGGTTGAAGGAAAATTCAAAAAGTTTCATGAATGTCAATACAAATAAGACGAGAGGTTTGTTGTCTTCTGGTTCCACAAAAGCTGGTCATTACTAACTTGAGAAACATCAGAATTGACAATAATCGAGCTTTTGAGTTATCAATATTTGAAGTACTTGAGTTGAATCATGATCGATTCCAGGAATTGACTTTAATAATTTTGAAAAGCAACAAATATATAAAGATCACATTTGAACTGACTCTTGGCTAATCACATTCGATGGTTAAGTTTTCTTTTTAAGTTTAATCTCCTTTGGCCCCAAGTATCTTACTGTGGGGGGAAGTCTTAATTGATAAAATAATATACATTTCCAGTAAATTGTTTGTTAACAACTTAACATACCAATTGAATGATTATGAAAATGAATGCATGGTCTCTGGCAACGAGAAATTGAAATTTCAGTCTCAACCACCAGCGATCTGCAGGTACATTTGCTCGTAATATGAACACTGCTCTGCATTCTGTACAATGAGCAAAGGCAAAGCCCTCCTGAGAATCAAAATAAATGGATAATCAACACAAGCATAATAGTTAGAGAAATATATGCATACGAGGCCAATGAAAGTGGATGCCATTACATTTGTTTCCTTAATTTACATCTTACATTAAATACAAAGCAGAAGAATGCCAACACATTAATGTACAGTTTCATTATTCTACGGCACGAAATTCACCTTTGTGGACCTCCAGTTATCAAGACAAGATCTATGAACATACTTCTGGGTACCTCTGCAATGGCATGGAGCAATCAAGTCCTCTCCTGAAAGGTAAATAAACAGACACTCTAAGACACTAGCAACCAACAACACAAAGAATTTCATTTTTGGGGTTAAAAATAGTTTGAAAGAGTTACGAAACTAATGTCATCTATGTGCTGTACGTTACTTGTGTATGCATATCCACTTAGCTTTTCTAAAAAACTTCCCCATGCCAAAGAATATATAAAAAGATAACACTAGCTACAAGAAGTATGGACCTTCATGATCAAGGCAAATACGGCACTGTGGTTGCTCTGAATTCACCAACTTAGTACTTTCGTTGACATCTAGAGTTTGCGACTCCTCATCAATAACAGCATAATCACATAACACAGCTGTAATTTCACACGAGGAGGAAGATTCACCGGGTCTTTGCAGATTGTCAGACTGACTTAAGATGGGTTCACACTCCGAAATATCTTCCTTACGACTATCATTTGATACTGAATGCATTGCGACAAATGTTGAGTCAGGAATGAAAAGAAACACTCATTGCCGGAGCTGAAGCTTTTACAAACCATTTCGATAGATGCTAAGAAACCTATCAAATAGATCAAAAGGTGCATTGATTAGGAAAATTCGAAGTCACATTTAGTACAGACTGAAAAATAAGCTAACATCCGACCTAATTTAAAATGGTTTTAAGTTTCTAGTACTAACTCCTTCTCTAGCTCAGCTTCTTTTCATTGAAAATAAAGTAAACCAAATAACATTATCATTCTCAATTTGGCAATCAGAATCACTCAAAATTATGATAAATTTACAAATTTATGTTCATGTCATCAACTTCAGATCCACCTTTCAACTTCTCCAATTACATACTTCCTCATAAGCCTTAAAGTTCATAAGAAAATAAGAAAGGAGCTTCCTTTATTAAGATCAAGAATGAAATTGAAAAACTAACCGAGCAGAAGCGAATCCAGAAATGCGATATAGAATCAAAACAATAGAGGAAAAACAAGATTGAGCTGCAATTGAATTTACCTGAAGATCGGCATGGGTGTGAAGCAATGCCAGCGTTGAAAATTTGGGTAATTTGATGACTTGAATTTTAGGGTTGAACTGGAAATGGTGGACTTTGAAGGGACTGAACGACGGGATTTTGGGATGTCTTTTTCTTCTAATTTTCTCTAATTTTGATTTCCTTTCAGGTTTTGGGATGTCTTCATGTCTAGATCGAAGAAGAAGAAGGACACGTGTTACTGTGAACGTTATTTCTGTTACTCCAGTTCACAAAAGACTTTCACTTTCTTTCACACAAAAAAAAAAACACCTGGTTAGAAACTAGAAACTGCATATTAGGTTTAGTTTTAAGGATGTTCGCAACGACTGAGCACTAATTAATGTACATAAACCATACACTAAGGTAAGAGCAAAAATAGTCGAGATCGAATGTAATTCTCATAAGGCGTTAACATATTGCTAGCCGATGATAATTTTTGTTGCAAGGATTTGATTTGAAAAAAGATATATAAATTCTTGTTCCGTCGAACGTACTAATTAACATTTAAGGTGACCATGTCATATATGAACTTATTTCATATCTAAACCCTAAATTTTATGATTGAATAACAGCTCATCTTTTGAACAGATGTGGTGTATGAATTCATCTTGATCATTTGAGGTTTCATTCACCTGTTTTTAATTTAATTTTTGATAATACAGTTTGCATATATATATATATCATCAATCTGAAAAATAACGTATA
Organism: Geum urbanum; assembly: GCA_946800695.1. Classification (NCBI taxonomy): domain Eukaryota; kingdom Viridiplantae; phylum Streptophyta; class Magnoliopsida; order Rosales; family Rosaceae; genus Geum; species Geum urbanum. The sequence continues at coordinate 39,289,633 of OX327010.1, read as the reverse complement.
AAAGGGTAGTATCGATTTTTGCTCATATTTGGTGAATATGATGACATGGAAATGATATAGTATGTCATGTTAAATTAAAACCACAAAAGTTTGGCCTCGTGTAAGGTCTCATAACATTGCTCATAATTTAATAATAATATAAAAATTAGCGGAGATCAAATGTATATCCTTGAGTTTAAAGTTTACTGAGATCGATATGTAGAAAATATATTTTGTGAATGTACAAAGAACAATGGTTACAACATTACTCATTCACTTTTTAGAGGTTGGTTATCCTCAGAGTTCACCATCACACAAAAGAGGCCGGTACTTGAAAAATCACACAAGTCAATTATGAAGTTAGCTCAAATTAATGTTAATTAGAATCGATCTTGTACGTAGCATGCAGCTAGCTAGCTAGATAGCTTTGAAGCTCTACACTTTGAGTGCTGCTCCTGATGATGATGGTGATGATCTGTTTTGTAGCCGATAAGGAGTTGGCTTAGCACAGCAGTTGCAGCATCTTTCTATAAACCACTCTAACCTGTTTTCAAAGCCATAACGTACACACCGAGTAGTCAAACACAGTTTAAGAACCAAACTATAATTTAATTTGCTGAACCCAAAAAAGAAAGAGGCCGGAGTGTTGATTTCCATTGTTGCTATTGAGGAGTGGTAAATTCAATTCCTAGCTATTAGCTACTAGTCGTCTTCATGATGAGTTTCTGTTAAGGTTTCCTTTCGTGTTTTAATTTGACTAGCTTAGGATTAATTTTGGTCAATTTTGACTGGTTGGTGTAGCCATGTATTGATCACAGAGAGAAGGTCCATGCTTGTTTCTCTAATCTCAATTCAAGTAGATACGTACAACTCATACGAGGGGATCGAGAATGATCAGGTAAACCTACTAGTCAAAACTCAAATTAAAACTACGGATATGGTCTCCCACATAGATCAGTTGCCGGAGTTTGCAGCATTGCATATATATATGTAAGTACGTAGATGATACTACTAAAATGGTTTTTAAATCTCCAGAATTTGTGTTCTAGCTTTCTGAAATCCCTGGCCGGTGTCCCAATATATTCATGGATGAACTACTAAATGAAAGCTACACAAGTTGGTTAATTTTCCCTTAAAACTTTGAATGCACTCATCGTGATCAATGCTTACGTTTTTTTCCACCCAAAAATTGTAACTATATATATGCATCCCCAAAAATGACCACTGATCCTAAATACCCAAGAACATTCTTTTTTTCATTTCATAAAGTTCAAGGTCATAACGGAAATTGATTCCAACCAGTGATATATTATTCGTAATGAGATAGAGCTAGGGACAAGAGGGGGCTTACAACTCTGTGAGGCATGAGCTCCTGGAATCCAGATTGTCCGGTGGTGGCGATCTACTATAATCCAAGGAAAATGTTGATGGTGGCACTTTCGGACTAGGCAGCTTCAGAAGGGGCAGGTTCTCGGCTGACGTGTGACTCGAGGCAGGCGGAGAAAAAGGCGGTGAGGGAGACGGGGACGGCGAGAATAAGTACTTTTGGTTGCCGGGCCCAACACTGATGGGAAGCGGCGAGGGAGGTGTTGGAGGTGATGATGTTGGAGAAGCACAGAGTGCTTTTTTCTCATCATCAACCTCCATTGAAATGAAGCTCTCACAAATGGTCAATGGTTTGTGTTGTGTTTTCCTTTATGAGAGAGTATATGTAACTAATTAGTGTTTGTTCGATCTACTTAATTTCCCGGGAGTTTTTATATTTGCTATGTGTGAATCTTAGGTATGAACCTAACGGTCGTGGGCTTACACGTCGTATGCTCATGTTCGAAATCAGCTAGCTAGCTGCTCCATCATACGTATTAGCTATCTACTAGGCCTGTGATCAGGGACCATGAAATTTGTTCAGGGGCACCCAAATCGTCTCTCTGAGCACTGATGTTTAAGCACTACGACGACAGTGCCCCGCGGCGTACTCCGTCGACAACAGCCCCACAAAACCTTAGACATGACAAGAGGAGAAGATATCGGATTATTCCCGAGCTCGGCTGGGACGACAATTTCTTAATTCTTAATAATTTATCATCTTAGTTTTTTTTTTACATTATGTTTGGATGACAAAAAAAACATGAAATTTCATTTAAAATAAAAATTTGTCATTTTTATGAATAAAATTTTTCGTTTCACAAACAATTTTTTAGAAATTAAGAATTCTATAAAAAAAAATAAAAAGAATTTTAAAGATTCAAAATCTTAACTTTAAATTTCACCTATATAAGTATCATTTTCAAATTCTATTATTTATCACTATATTATCATATCTCAATAACATCATTTTAAAAAGTCATGTGACTATCCTAACACAGAAAAATTGATCTACAGAAAATTTAAATACTAAAATTATAATTCCCATCATTTAAGATTCACTACTAAATTTAAAATTTCTCCATCCAAACATATCCTAACGTACTCTTTGTAGCTTTTTTTTTTTGAAGCATAGAGCTCGTCACATTAAAATAAATAATGGGTTACATTATACATAGGTCCTCCCAAAGGTCGATCTAGGGAACGTTCCTAAAGAACCTATGTGATCTAACAAGACCTGGATCGAATGAAACCACTAGGACAAAATGACTAAAGGACATTGTCAGGGCAGGTAGACCACCAGGTCCCGACAAATCATAACCAGAACTTTAAAGTTTTAAACTCTTACTGGAGCGAGCGTAGAACAGTTAGGCCCCAACAAAAGTCTAAAACCAATATTAGCTAAAAAAACCACCCGGATCCCAAATTAAGATCCAAAATAAATCTGAGCCGAAAACTCTGCCAAAACCCACAAACCATTCAACCCTAGCTTATCCCGCTGCCACATCCGACGCCTAAACACAACGCCGATAGAAATTAGCTTCCCTGTAGAAAAGGTCCAGGCCCAGCCCACACTACAAATAGCTTCCCTAGTCATGTGCAATGCAGTAGATTTCAACCTGTTGAGAGGAGCAGCCACCGGAGAACACCGATTGTAAGGTGCACAACCACCCTCAATCGAAATCCTATCGTCAGACCACATCATCGGAGTAATCAACCCAACACGTTGAACCAGCGATTCACCCCAGTAGAGCCATATGTCTGATGTAGATCTCGAACACCAACACAGGTCAGGCACCGAGCATCTCTGCTTCTAATTGAGAACCATCAACTGACGCCATGCTTCAAGGACAATATCACTACGCTTCCTGGAGCCACCACTATCCCCAATCAATCTCTGGCTCAAAGGATGACACTCTTGCCCAAAACGCTGGTACAAAGACCCATGTCCACGCCGACAACCGCTCAACTCTAATGTCTTCAAACATGCCCTCGCCGGTCATCAATCCCATTTCAGACCACACTCGGAGATCACAATCTCACACCACGACCCATGGCGCCAGGAGCAACCACCATCCAACCATCATGGAGTAGTGGAAAGATCGAGCACGGCCTTGGAAAACTGTGGTGCTATGCCAGTGGGTGGTTGCGTCGAATCTGTCGAGTCCAAGAGGATGACAGGATTGTTGGGTTTGCAGCACCTCCAAAGATCTGCCACCGCTAGAGTGTTCCTAGGATTGAGTGAAAACCATCATCCCGCTGAGGTTTGGTACTTTTAGCATAGCTGAGAAAGATAACACTTACTCTTTGTAGCATAATTGTTAGTGACCTGCTCAAAATATATACGCCAAATAATATATTCCAACTTTTTATACCGTGAAACCTCAATTTAAGAATACTCTATATAAGAAATTAATATTAATCATCTCGATCCTAACTGGACACGGGATAGGACGGGACGGGCCTTGAGGTCCTGAAATTAAAACTCGTACGGGCCTATTATGTTCGGGTTCGGGACGGGACAGACCCATCACGGGATTTGGACATCCTTTTTTCTTTTTTTTCTGCTTTGATATATACAGATTCTTCCGCTTGATCAAATTAAGGAGCTTGAATGAGGTTCACTCTTTCATATTCGCTAAATTACATGTGATACAAATAAGCTTTTGTACAAGTAAATTACTACATATATATACAAAGCTGTAATACAAATTGTCCAAATAAGTTGCTGGAAAGAGTGGATTTGTAAATTCGAGCGAGCCAATTAAGCTGCAATAGATCGAATCTACAACTAGATATACATCAATTAATAAAGTTGCTGACATATAAATGAATTAATAAGCAACACATTAATTGAATTGACAATACTTAAAATCGGAATGGATTATTAGGCAGAGACTGAATATAAGCATGAACCGAATTTGAAGTAGGCAAAAGCCTGAGATATAAACTGAATTAATAATATGCAGAGGTTCCTTCTAGACAAGTTTAATAGAACCCAATTAGTATCGTAGTTTCTGAACGAGTTCAATTTGGAAGAGTAAGAGGTATACCTGATGACGACGACGGGATCTGAGTAAACGGTGATCGAGGCCGAGGGAGCAAGACTACAAGAGTGAGCGAGAGAGAGGGAGGTAGGTTGACTCGTTGGGTGAATTGAAAGACTTCATCATCGGGAAATGGGTTCATGGGAAGAAACTCAAGAAAGTGCGAGGTGAGTGGCGAGAGCCGAGAGCAGAAGAGAAAGGTAGGTTTTAGGGGATTTTTCCTCTACGGGTCGGGTCAGGTCTTAAGCCAAATTAAAGAATAACTCGTAGCCCGTCCTGTTTTAATAAAAACAGGCCAGGACGAGACAGGCTATAGGTTTCAAAATTCAAGTCCAACCCGTTCAGTTACGGGCGGGGACAGGACGAGATCTGGCCAAGATTTCCGAACCTAGATTCTCAATCTTAGGAATAACCATCACATTTTATTTTAATAAGTTTTTTATTTGGTCTCATACACAGAAACACTATCCATATAGTAATTGAGATAATTCAGGTACCTATGGCCTATAGGTATTGTTTATCCATATTTTCTCCTTTGTGTAATTTTAATTGTATTTACTTTACTTTAATCTAATTACAACTTTAAAAAATATATGTATCAGGATATGTTAGGATAGTGGTATTAGGATACCCATAGGCCATATCTTTTATGTTTTATGTATAACATAAAGAGTTGTTCTAATTACCTATGCACAATATGTATTATGATAGTCGTATTCATGCACAAAAATAACCAAAATTCAAGTCTCAACACCGATAAATAATATGTTGTTATACATAATTTGGTATGACAGATTATATTAGTCGTCTCATATTTTTCTTAAATGACATATTAATTAATTGTCTAATTGATATAAAGACGACAAATCACTTAGCGTTGTCTAATGATATTTTTTAAGATGCATGACAGTTGCGAATATGTGTACACGTAGACGTAAAAGTCGTCTGAACCCCTTTTTCATGTAGTGGTGCAACTCTATCATTTTTTTATGTATCTTTTCTAACTTTCCATTTAATTTTGTTTCACATTATCTTTTTATAATTGTTTTGATTTTGTATAAGTTTGGTCTTCTCTTGTTCCATCTTTGACACTACCGCTTCCCACTTACAATAACTCTATCTCACTTTTTTATGTATCTTTTTTAACTTTCCGTTTAGTTTTGCTTCACATTGTCTTTTTAGAATTATTTTGATTTTGTGTCAGGATCCTCTCGCTCCATCATTGATACTACCATTTTTTATGTATCTTTTCTAACATGACATGACAAGAGGAGAAGGTATCGGATTATTCCCAAGCTCGGCTGGGACGACAATTTCTTAATCCTTAATAATTTATCATCTTAGTTTTTTTACATTATGTTTGGATGACGAAAAAAACATGAAATTTCATTTAAAATAAAAATTTGTCAAATTTTATGAATAAAGTTTTTCGTTTGACAAACAATTTCTGAGAAATTAAGAATTCTATAAAAAAATAAAAAGAATTTTAAAGATTCAAAATCTTAACTTTAAATTTCACCTATATAAGTATCATTTTCAAATTCTATTATTTATCACTATATTATCATATCTCAATAACATCATTTTAAAAAGTCATGTGACTATCCTAACACAGAAAAATTGATCTACAGAAAATTTAAATACTGAAATTATAATTCCCATCATTTAAGATTCACTATTAAATTTAAAATTTCTCCATCCAAACATATCCTAACGTACTCTTTGTAGCATTTTTTTTGAAGCATAGAGCTCGTCACATTAAAATAAATAATGGGTTACATTATACATAGGTCATCCCAAATGTCGATCTAGGGAACACCAATGTTCCTAAAGAACCTATGTGATCTAACAAGACCTGGATCGAATGAAACCACTAGGACGAAATGACTAAAGGACATTGTCAGGGTAGGTAGACCACCAGGTCCCGACAAATCATAACCATAACTTTAAAGTTTTAAACTCTTACTGGAGCGAGCGTAGAACAGTTAGGCCCCAACAAAAGTCTAAAATCAATATTAGCTAAAAAAACCACCCAGATCCCAAATTAAGATCCAAAATAAATCTGAGCCGAAAACTCTGCCAAAACCCACAAACCATTCAACCCTAGCTTCTCCCGCTGCCACATCCAACGCCCAAACACAACGCCGATAGAAATTAGCTTCCCTGTAGAAAAGGTCCAGGCCCAGCCCACACTACAAATAGCTTCCCTAGTCATGTGCAATGCAATAGATTTCAACCTGTTGAGAGGAGCAGCCACCGAAGAACACCGATTGGAAGGTGCACAACCACCCTCAATCGAAATCCTATCGTCAGACCACATCATCGGAGTAATCAACCCAACACGTTGAACCAGCGATTCACCCCAGTAGAGCCATATGTCTGATGTAGATCTCGAACACCAACACAGGTCAGGCACCGAGCATCTCTGCTTCTGATTGAGAACCATCAACTGACGCCATGCTTCGAGGACGATATCACTACGCTTCCTGGAGCCACCACTATCCCCAATAAATCTCTACCTCAGCGGATGACACTCTTGCCCAAAACGCTGGTACAAAGACCCATGTCCACGCCGACAACCGCTCAACTCTAATGTCTTCAAACGTGCCCTCGCCGGTCATCAATCCCATTGCAGACCACACTCGGAGATGCAATAGAAAATAGAAAATAAGGTGCCAGAAGAATTTACGTGGCAAAGCATGCAAAATTAAACCTTAATAGGCGGTGGTGTAAGATTCACAAATCACGAATTCCACACCGAGAAAATCGGAGCTCTAGGAACTGTGTTCTTGAGCAATTTTGTTTTTGGTTGCTTTTGGTGTAGGTTTGTAAAAAGAGATGAATCAATTGTTATCGGGAAAATTATCAAAAAGAAAAATGAAACTATTGAAGAAGAAAATAGATACACAGAAAATATGATCTGAAACTGTACTTTATTTATTGATAGATGACCTTAAATAGGCACTACAATCTTTTATAATCAATATCCCTATAAATCAGGGATTGAGAGAATATCTACTTCTATGCTAATTAGGACAAGACACACATCGGGATACATGAAATATTATTTCCTTAAACACTCCCACTTGTATCGCGATCATAATGGATGATGCGTAACCTGTTGCCTCACTAAAAAATCTTGCCAAGCAAACAAAAACCTCATAGGAAAACAAAAGCTTGGTCGAAAGGAAAAAAAGTACAATACATCAACTACTTTAGTGACCACATGTGATGTAGACTCTCCCTAATGTCTACAAAATGAACTCGCCCATATCAATAACTCGACGGGTCGAATAATACCTTCAGGTCCGTCCAGGGTACAATTTTCAACGGGTCAAAAATCCCAGGACTTGAATGTTGCGATTCAACCATCCATTTTTTGGGAATTTCAAGCTTCTCTATGTTTTCTTTGTAGGAGAAAGAATAGGCCCAAGTCAATGACTTCCTTCAAGTACCAGAAGGCATGCTATACTCCATTCTAATGACTTTGCGTAGGAGTAGACCAAGAAGGCAATGTCTGGATGTGTGCATCAAGCTATTTATAACCAAGCTCCAACAGCACTAAGATATTAAATCTCAGCTCCAAAACTTCCTCACCATCATCTTTTCAGATGAAATGGATGCTTTTTGGCTCCAGACTGAAAATAACCATTGGTGTGCTAAGAGGGTGTGCTTTGTCTATTGCCTAATTTAGATATAAGAAGACTGGTGAATAAGTATTCCACCAACTCGATGTACCATCTCTAAAACCAAGACAAAATTGAGTCATATCAAGGTCTATCATCTCAAAAAACTCGTTTATGTAATGAACACGCATATGCATAACTTATCATTCTTGCATCTCTTCCCAATCAAGTAGTCACTTAGAATAGTGAACATCTCAATTTGAACATATGAACACTTTGTGGTTTAGAGTTACTTGAATTAGGTATAACCATGTCAATTGACACTCTCATGTATATCTCTGAATCAAGATCCCCATAGAGATATATAACCACATCCATTGGCTGCATACTCAGTTTTTCGGACACTACTAAACTAATAAGGTAGCGGAAAGTAATGATGTTTATAACCAGAAAATACATCTCCTCAAAATCAATACTAGGGCGTCGAGAAAATCCTTGAGCCATAAGTTCTTTTCATTGTACTTCCAAACAAAGACTCATTTGTGTCTAACCGGCTTACCATTTGGTGGTCATAACACTACCCTACTGAAAACTTGCCATTTGAAAGAGAAGTCTAGTTCAGCCTAAATTGTAACTTTCCATTGGTCAATCTGCTCTATGTTAATTGTTGACAATCTGCAACAGAGCAATGTTCTACTTCACCGTCGTCAATCATTGAGTGATGGAATAAGTAAATGTATCATCAACGAACCTAGAAAAATCATCCATAATACCACTTGAGTTTAAATTGGTGTGATTTCTTTGTTTATGGACATCATCATTAATTCTGAGGCGTCCCCTAGTGTTTGTCAATCTCGAATTTTAGACACAATTATAGTCAGAAATAATCTCATGTGTTGATGATGAACGGTTATGCCTTGATGACTTGCCTCTTCACCGAAAACTCATCAGTGAATTTTGACCGACGCTACACCCTCACTATGGGCAGGAGAAATGCTACATTGCCCAGGTGTTGCGTTAACTTGCCCAATTCTAGGGACTTTTAACCTTGCAGGATTTGCAGCAGGTATAACCGATCTCGTCACTTTCATGATAGCAGTAAAGGAGTTTGGCATCGAATATGCTACTTTTTGAAGATCAATAATATGTTGCACTTCAATCTTACACTGAGATGTGTGAGGATCATGATGAGACATAATGGGGGCATACCACATCAATTTTTGACGTTTAACCAGAATGGAACCATTTCTATCTCCTCCTAACGGCGGGAAGTATGTCTCATCACAGTGACTTACTGCAAAACCAGCAGTAAAGAGATTTCATGTCAAAGGTTCTAAATAACGGGCAATCGTTGGAGAATCATAACCAACATAAATGCTTAATTTTCATTGATGACCCATTTTTGTACGTAGTGGAAACGTAGTATGCACATGAACTGTGCAATCAGAGGTGCGTAGATGTGAGATATTAGGCTCATATCCAATTACCAACTGGTACACATTAAATGGTTGACGAGTTAGGGGTGTCAAGCGAATAAGTATAGCTGCATGCAATATTGCATATCCCTAAAAAGATACCGGTAAATTGATATGCATTACCATTGTACTGGCCATAAGCTTTAACCACTTGATTTGTACCTCTACTAAACCATTCTATAGATGAACATGAGGGACGAGATGTTCAACTTCAATCCCAATTGACATTGACATGCAATAATTATCAAAAGATTTTGATTTAAACTCTCCTGCATTATCCAATCTAATAAACTTGATTGGATTGTCCGGGTAGTGAGCCCAAAGCTTAATAATCAGTGCTAGGATTTTTTCAAATGCATCATACCATGTGGATTACAAAGACGTGTGACTTATGCATCGATGCAGCAATCAAAACCATATATAAACAATTTGCATACCGGTTTCATTAGTTCACAAATATATTCTTTGAAATCTGTGGAGGAATTGAAGTTGTGTCTGTAACAAAAGATTGTCATACATGTAAACAGTATTAGAGACATAAACAAGCTTTGTAAACCGAGTTATGTGCATTGAATTTCGCCATAAAGGCATCTGGTGGGAAAGTGATGTACTCATCTTGGAGACCGAGTAGATTAATCTCACTCCCCCCATCTTAACCGATGGTTATAGATATTCTCACATGCTTCTTTGCCCTTAAAAATTGATGACCATGAGAATTTCTCAATATTTTGATTATTATAATGCAAAAGCTTATATGAAGCAGAGTCACATACATAGTAATATAAGTGACTGCATTTGATTTAATGATCCAAACCGTAGTAAAATATAAAACCACTACAAATTCTCATAGACCTCTCCAGGTTGCTCCGTTGGTAGCATTCTAGGGAGATTACACACAAAATTCTTTTATATTCTCACAATATTGTTCTAAGTAAAAACTGTTGACACAAATATTTTCAAAACTTAGCATGGTTCGATTAGAGTGTTGATCATAGCAACATTAAATAACTGATGTATAAAAACATTTGACCGATCGAAATGACCCTTGTACATTAAGTTCCATGGCATGATAAAAACCGATGTAAAACCACATCTTGTAGGTTCGAAATTTTTTCTGAACATTTAAGTATTTATCAAAGTTGTTCCTATCTAACAAAATGTTATTGGATCAAATGACAAAGACATTGTTGCGGAAAAGATGGCTTTTCTATTTATTTGTCGATAAAACCGATGTAAAAGACATCAAGAACACTAATTCCGAGTACATGTTTTGAAGGGTCGAAATAAACCCAAAAATAAATTTGAATTTTCGATACCGATTTTCGACGGGTCAAAAATCAATAAATTTTGGGACAATAGATTACCTTCGATGGGTCGAAGAAAAACCTAAAAAAATTTGATTTTCCAACAACTGTTTGGACAGGTCAAAAATAATCATCAACGGGTCAAAAAATTAAAATTTTGGAGACAGTAGCGCGCCTTCCTTCGATAGGTCGAGATGGAGCTTTGACGGGTCGATGGACTAAAATGTATGATCGAGGACCACTTTTGATTGGTCGAAAGTTTTAGTGTACAAATTTTTGAGGGGCCATAAAAGTGCAATAACCAATCCAGGAGTATTTCTTCGACGGATCGAGGTAAACCTTCGACGGATAAAAAATTCCAAGGATCAAACTATCCTCTTATGTTTGTCTTTTTTTCATGATATTTTGCTGTCAAAATGGCATATAGCTATGTATAATTCAAACCATTCAAGCAATATGAAGTTTGATAACCATTCTTAACACTTTCAAATATCGAAAGGAATAAATTTTGTTACTTTGTCAACATCAAAACTTACATCAAAAAAATCACTTGTTCAAAATTAAAACCAACTACAACAAGTCAAAAGTAAACTAAACTTGATTTCATAGCAAAGACATGAGTCTAATACATACACTAACTAAAATCCGAAGTTTCACGACTTGTTGTTGTGTCATATGCTACAATAGGAATGACTTTACTGCAATCTTCCATCTTATAGTCTTCAGTGCATTTGGTCTCATGTGTCAAATACCGTTTGCACCTTTTGTAGGCATTTTGAACATCCTTGGGTGCACGACATTGTTTGTATATGTGTTAGGTAGAACAACACCTATAGCAAGGTGACAAGTTGGTAGAACCAGAATTTGAAATTTTTTCACTATTCCTAGGACCAGAATTGGAGTGATTCTTGTTGGAGTTGTTGTGGTTGTTGTCATAGCGAGTCCAAGTTAAATTATGACTATTTCCGCCTCTACCACGACCTCTACCATCATGAGTTTGATAAGGTTCAGAACGTTATTTTTCCTTATCCTTTTGTGCCTTCCCTCCAACGTTGTAAGTTTCATGGAATTTCTTTTTACCGACTGGCCTAACATTGTTGTGGAGAAGGATCTCGTGCTGACACTCTTTCTTGGCCAGAACACTCATATGATCACTGAATGATCTAAGTCTTCCTTGTTCATAATCAATGCGATACTGATGTGCACACAGAAGTAAGGAAAGTGCTCAAAGACTTCTCGACTAAAGCTTGGTCAGTCTTTACAACGCCACAAATGGCAAGCTTAGACTGTAGCTCTAACATATCTTGATAAAAATTATTAATCTTAGAAAAATCTAATAACCTGATTCTATCTCATTGTTCTATTAGCTCTAGAAGTTGTGCTTCATGCACATTGTTGAACCGTTCTTGTAAAGTTACCCACAAATCTATGAGATCATTCTTTAACAAGTACTGTTTTCTCAGAGCATGATGAATACGTCTCCTGAGAAACATGAGAGCTTGAGCTTTTCGAGATAGAGTGTCCTTGTTGGCTTCAATGCCAGGTGGTAATGGTTGGATGTTATCAATTAGACATTTATCGAGGAGAGTATTCCTCACATCAGATACCCATGTGTTGTATTCTGCCCCTTGAATGTCAAAGATATCAAATTCTAGCCTTGCCGGCTCAATCATTTACAAAAGACAAGAAATGTAATTAGTTTACCGATCGAAAGAACCACGATCACTAATATTAAGTTTAGGGAATAAAAAACATGATCCATGATGTATGATCACAAAAATTGATGTAAAATTGATGGCTTCATACCACTACCTAGGGGTGCTAACGAGCCGAGCCGAGCGCCAGCCCAGGGGTGCTCGGCTCGAGCTCGAAAATGGGGAAGGGGTGCTCGGCTCGAGCTCGAGCTCGTCGAGCTTGAATGTGGTAGGCTCGAGCTCGAGCTCGACATGAGAAGAGGAACTTGAGCTCGGCTCGAGGCTCGTTTTGAGCTCGGCTCGTGGCTCGTGAGGTGCCAAAATTTTGGCTCGTAATGAGCTCGACTCGCAATCTTTGGCATTATGTACTTGCATCTTAGTTCTTACTTAGCCACTTTAGTTATTTCTGCTCACAGAAGCAAATCAAAGCATAACTTTTCTTAAAGTTACAAACCACTTCATGCATAATACGATAAATTAACTAGTTCGAGTGCAAAACATCGTAAATCGTAATACAAGTCTTTCTACGTTATTCAATTCTATGCCTTTTTTTTAATTGAAACTTATAAGAATATATATTTTTATGTATTAATAAAAATCGAGCCGCTCGCGAGCTTTTCGAGCCGAGCAAGGCCGACTCGAAAAGTATCCGAGCCGAGCCCGAGTTCGAGCCGAGCTCAAACGAGCCGAGCTTTGACCGAGCCGATCTCGAGCTGCTCGCGAGCTGTCTCGTCTCATTAACAGCCCTACCACTACCCATATAACCGTGACTGTCAAATAGTCACAAATATCGAATTCCCTTTTGTTTAATATGAAATCACAATTAACCGTGACATTCATTAATAACTATAACCCCCTCAGGACCATCACTAATCTTAAACTTCGAGGAAGATGTGACTAAATCTCCTTCACTCATATCTGCATTAATCCATAGGAACTAGAGGCATATAATAATTCACGGTATTCAAACCTAAATCTAGGGTATTGCGGTAATTAAGTTTTGCAATCTAATTCTAGATCGAAGAGGGTTAGTCGATTTACCTTGAAGATATTATGCTTCATATGAAAACTTTAAGAAAAGTTTAAAGTGAAATCCGACGAGGGTGGAGAATTCCGACAACGAATGGAGGTGGCGGGGCTCCGGTGGTGGAGGTGATTCTGGCAGTGGAGATTTAGGTGTTTAGAAGTTAAAATATTTTTCTTTGATGATGATGACTATCATCAACTTAAAAACTGTTGATAATATGTTAAAAGAAAAGATACACTGAGATACCAAAACTATTATTTTCTTAAACAAAAACAAAACAAAATTCAATTCGTATAAAAAATGGAAAAGCTGGAGTTCTTTTACTAGCAAAAGTCACGTGGAGTCACGTGGTGGTGGTGGTGATTGGCCTCTATTTAATCAAAGCCTAATAGGCTTGGGCTACCTTCGAGAAACAAATTTGTATATATGGTGACCACACCCACTCTACTTAACAAAATTCCAAGTCTTTCTCTCTCACTGTCACTGAGAAGAGTTAGTCTGTCAACCCAAGATTCAATCAATCACAGAGTTCTGTTGAGTCTACACTTCTCAGACCCACAGCAATGGGGGAGTCCAAGACTGTGCACTCGCCAATGGTGACGTATGCCTCCATGCTCTCACTCCTCACTTCCTGCCCACCATTTGTGATTCTACTGTATGTCGTTCCCCTTCAATCTCTCTCTCTCTCTGTTTTGCATGCTTGATCATTGTTAGATTATGCCTTGAATCAGGTTTGTATGCCGCTAGCATATGGAGGCCTAGCTGCCTGGTCAGCGAGTCGGAGTCCAAGGGCGAATCGCCTTGGTGGGGGGTCGTGGCGACGCCCCAAAGCTAACATAATCTGTGTTATGCTGGGTTTAAGTTTTCTGTTGGGCCTACTATTCGGGGTGTGTATATATATATATATCTTTTATGTTATTTAACTTAGTATGGTATTCTGTAATCTGTAATCTGATTTTCTCAAGGATAATAAAACTGTTCTCCTTGTGCCGGTGGACGTAGTTAACATATAGTTAGTGAACCACATAAATCTGTGTTCTTTCTTACATTCGTCATAACAATCATATTTGTAAAGGATTGAACTTTGTATTTGATCATGTGAATATGAGTTATCTGAGGTGAGGGAATGATGGGTTTTAGTTTGTTCTTCGTTTGGTGAAAGAAATAGGAATGTTGAATCCAAATCTCGTTTGTTGAAAGATCGAATCTTTTGTTGGTTTTGAATCATGAATTGTTGCCTTTATGGATTATCTAGAGCCCTTTGAAGCGTGGAGATCCCTAATGATAATTTGATTACTTATTAGTTGATGTTCTGTTTCTGTGGCTGTATATTGATTACCCTGACTTGTAGAGAATTTATAGTATGCTAATCGGGATTCCGATTATTTAATGCAGATGGTATACAATGGTACATGCTGATGGCTGTATTTTGCAAACTTGGGATTACTTGAAGCAAAATGGAGTGCAGGGAGTTATTGACATATGGCCGTGACCTACTGCCATTGCTTGGAAGATTATTGTGTGCTACGGCGCATTTGAGGCTGCCCTTCAGCTACTTTTACCTGGAAAGAGAGTTGAGGGACCAATATCTCCGGCCGGGAATCGGCCGTCTACAAGGTTCTGGGAACTCAATTCCTTTGTGAAAATTGTTTTGCCCAAGTAGTTATACAAATAAAGCCTTTAGATTTTCAAAACTGTTTAACTCATATCATTGTTGTTCAAATTCTTAGATAATTATCAAGTGTTGACTTTCAGTTTTTTACTTTGAAAACTGATTTGCCTAAATGATTATACAAATAAAGCCATTAGATTTTCAAAACTATTTAACTCATATTTTTGTTGTTCAATTCTTAAGATAATTATCAAGTGTTGACTTTCAGTTTTTCTACTTCTCCCAATAGCAGCAAACTTCTGATATTTGCTGAATAGTATTAGTTACATTTGTACTGAACGTCTTGCTCTAACGCGGCATTTGAATTTGCAGGCAAATGGTATGGTGGCATATTCTGTGACGTTGGCTACGTATCTAAGCCTTTGGTGGTACACACTTTCTCCACCATGTTATAGTGTTTGTTTTTGAAAATTACTCTGTCGCCTTGGATTTATATTCTTAGGAGGTCTGTTATAAATCATAATCTTTTTTCAGGTACTGCTGTGAGCAGTTTTTCTATATTTCACTTCTGTATTTCTAAATTTTTTAATGGGAGTTATTTGTTAATGACATGGTGGCCTTTATCCTGTGCATGTAAATAATAGTTTCCCAAATCTATGTATCTAGTTTTCGGGACTTCTGAGCTTCAAATTTCAATTCCAGTGTTTTTGATGCTATTCTATGCTATTTCAGGTTTGGGATATTCAACCCTACAATTGTTTATGATCATTTGGGAGAAATATTCTCAGCCCTCATTTTCGGAAGTCTCGCCTTTTGTGCTCTCCTGTACATAAAAGTGAGAATTTGTAATGTCAAAGTTTGAGTTATCGGCGCATACAACTTGGATTTTTAATAACACAAGTGCTTCATGTATACAGGGTCATTTGGCACCGTCTTCAAGCGACTCTGGCTCTTCTGGGAATGTAATAATTGACTTTTACTGGGTAAGTGTAATTCCAAAGTACTTTCTCTTTGTCATCTGATTGTGTAGCTGTTTTATAAGTAAAACAACAAATGTGCAGAAATAGAAAAAGAAATAAGCGTGAAAGTCAGAAATCTGCCATATTTTCAAGTTGATCAGTAATGAAAACAGTCTGCAAATAAGGTTCTAGGAACTTCATCCCATACAGAATCTAGATGTGTTTCTATCTTTTCCTTTGATAAAGTTTATGTAATATCTTCCTGTAAATGAAACTAGTTTTTTGAGAGTTCTTTGTTCAATTTTTCTTTTCTTTGTCGTTAACAAAATATATATTATTTTGGATATGGTTGTGGTCTAAAATGCCTTGTCATTTTTCTTTTTGTAGGGAATGGAATTGTATCCCCGAATTGGTAAAAGCTTTGACATCAAAGTTTTCACGAACTGTAGATTTGGGATGATGTCCTGGGCAGTTCTTGCTCTCACCTATTGCATAAAGCAGGTAAATCTTGAATCTAACTTCTTCTCTTCTTGTCATGAGGATCTGATTTAAGATGGTAAAACCATGTGCAGAATCTATGCTAGGGTCATATTTGAAGCGCTTGCATATTAGTGGAAGATTAATGTTCAATGAAACCTCGATTATGAGGAGTTGTTAGCAGGCAGACATAGGTCCACAAAGAAAAAATAACTTACACATCTCTGTGCACGAGTAAGCATTTGAGGATTATACTTCTAATATTTTTCCTAATGTTTGGTATTGTTTCTTGTTATGCCAGTATGAATTGAATGGGAGAGTAGCTGATTCAATGCTTGTAAATACTATACTGATGCTGGTTTACGTCACAAAGTTCTTTTGGTGGGAGGCTGGATATTGGAATACAATGGATATTGCACATGATCGAGGTTCGCATATGCTCTACTTGTCACTTTCTCCTATTGTTTGCTTGAAACACCTGTCGGATGTTAGCATGTCCCACTTTAAAAGTAAATCAAAATCCAAATGAGGAGATTTTATGGGAATACATGAAATATGTTTATTGATTCATCATATAAGAAGTTCCAAACTTGTTCAATCAATATTTGATTGCACAAAGTCTTTTATGCTATATAAGTGTCATTCATATGTAGTTAATAAAAAGCCCTACGTCCTTGCTAGCATATACTGTATATACTGTGTCAAAGTTTCTTTGTTCATCACCTTGAAGTTCATGTTTCATCTCACTGTGATTCATTATGTCTTTACCCAGCGGGATTTTATATTTGCTGGGGTTGTTTGGTATGGGTTCCATCTATCTATACCTCTCCTGGCATGTACTTGGTCAACCATCCTACAGATTTCGGCACTCAGGTATGAAAGCATCATCAACCATACTAATATTCTTTATCATAAGTGGTGGTACCTAAAGATGTGCATTTTCTAATCATGTTAATCTAAAAGTTGACAAGAATCAAGTATGGGAATTATAGGACTAACCATTAAACTATGGTCACTCAGTAGCTTGTTTGGATGAATATTATGAGTTTGAAAGTTTTAAAGCATTTGCATATGTTTTCATTACATTCTGCAATGAAATAAACACTTGTTCTAGTTTTGAATAGGTAGTCAATATTATGCTAGAGCTTCATAAGTTTGTGTTTTACCCAGTACTAAAAAAAAGTGGATATAGCAAATTACTGGTTAAAATCCATTGTAAAGCGGGATTTTCTCCACAGATACATTCCCAGTTGATTCACATATCCCTCTTCTCTTCCTTAGTTCTATCCTGCCACCATTTTGACCTCTCTGGCAATCTTCAACCCATGTTCAGCTAGCACTTCTAATTTTGGTGGCCGGCATTCTTTGCATATACATCAATTATGATTGCGACAGGCAAAGGCAAGAATTTCGCAGAACTAATGGAAAATGTTTAGTTTGGGGGAGAGCTCCATCAAAGGTATTTAGTTTTTGAATCTATGTGATTTGGTTGAATTTAATTTTTAGATGACTGGGCTGACAATTTAAATGACTGGTCCATATCAGATAGTTGCTTCATACACTACAGCGTCGGGGGAAACCAAAACAAGCCTATTATTAACTTCAGGATGGTAAGTCTTTGCTCATGTGCACAATGGCAGATTTTATTTCCATCATCTGCTAGAATTTAAGACGACAGAATTGTTGTTTTAGCTAAAGTCATTGCTGAAGTTTCTTGTTGTCCCTGCAGGTGGGGTTTATCCCGTCATTTCCATTATGTTCCAGAAATATCGGCTGCCTTTTTCTGGACTGTTCCAGCTCTTTTCAATCATGTAATGATTGTATTTTGGTGCTTTTTTGTATCTTTTGTGGTTACAATATGTTGCTGAACACTGTCTTTGTTGTCCCCATGCAGTTTCTACCATACTTCTATGTGGTGTTTCTTACAATCCTTCTATTAGACCGAGCCAAAAGGGATGATGATCGATGTCGATCCAAGTAAGCAGATATGATAATTGAACTTGGAATGCCTTTGTGAAAATAGTTATTGGTTATTTGGTATATTGAGAACAACAAAAAATCAATCTATAAAGAAACATAGAAACATCATTCATGTTAGATTTAATTTAGAAACAACATTCATTTTCGAGAATAGTGCATTACATTTCCGACTTAAACCTAATATTACTTGGTGCAGGCATTGACCCTAGTTGCATATCTAAAGCAACCACAACAGAGGTAGAAGAAGGTTGCGACGAAGATGGCAATGGTAGAGACACTCTTCACTGTCTTAAATTTTGGTGGAGGTGATATTAAAGTATCCTATTCAATATCAGTAGATGTCAAAATTCAATATAAACTTCAAGATTACTTGTCATACTGATTTAAATGACATTTTATAATTCAAAGCTGAAAAGGGTAGAAAGCAAACCTGATCTCCAGAAAAAGAACTTTTCAAAAAAAAAAAAAGAATAATAGAGTATGGATAGGTAAGGGCAATGTCACCAAGTGCACTGTTAAACCAAGCAAAGAATCGAGCAAAAAATGGGGAGATTCGGGCCACGGCATTAATCATCAAATATACTCATTAGAAATCATTTATATAGCTCCAAATGGCTTGAAGATAGAAGTGTTAAAATCATAAATGAAACAGTGCTTCGCACCTAAAATCACACTACACTATACGAACTTTAGAAAGAAAAAAAATTGTAAACCTAATACAAAGAGACATAAACAGAAATACTAAAGCTACTAGTAAATAGTCTAATATTAATAAAAGAGCACAGCAAGTACAAAACAACCGATATGAACTGAAACATGAACAAAAGAGATTAATCTGATATCTATATACAGCAGCTGAACAGTTTAAACTTACTCCACTTTAAACTTCAGTTCTCAGGTGTCAAAATTTGAGAAGAATCACAAACATGACAAACCAACACAAAGCAAGCAAGTAAACTTCAACACAAAGCAATCAAGAGGTAGAAAACATTCATGTAAAATAACAAACATACATCTCAATTGCATCACATCCAAATACGTCAAAGCCCAAATCAATGCTATAAAGGTCTTATTCTCCCTACTACAAAGCTTCACAGTTCACACAACCATCAAAAGAAGGGGGTCGAAAGCCAAGCAAGTCTCCAAATTCTAAATACCCACTCTTATTCCAAGTATCCGGCCACCTAAGTGAGGTTTTATAACTAGAGTTAACTTCAATTTGATAAGAAGAACTTGAATCTAGAGAATAAATTAGAAATTCAGGATACTTACAGTAAAGAGCTTATACATAGGAAATGTTGATTACTTTAAATGCTGACACTATGCTATACAGAATGACTGAATCACGCTTTTTGACTTTCATCAGTAAAAATGTACAATAGAGAAGATGATAGAGCTGAAGTTTAAAGAGCTGTAAATTTTTAATTCAAAGCTCCAAGGCATACATAGCAACTGCACTTTCACCTTTTAAAAAAGAAGAAGAAGACATACATAGCAACTGCACCTCAATTACAGACCATATGTTTCCCATCAAAAAAAATTACAGACCATAAGTTTACATAGAAAAATAAAATTTAACTCTTTTTTCTTTTATAAAGCACAAATTCAAGTTGTTCATTCAAGCCACTCAACAAGAATTAATCATGAAAGTCCTATGTAAATTCCTGATAGCGGTGGCCCTTATATGCATGCCCATCCTACTTCAACAGAGAAATAAGTTCTACGGGTATTCTAAATGGATTTTCTGGCCCTAGGTTCAATATTTACTTTAGTATACTTAGCTTCATTGGAAGAGCAAAAGACGCCCATACTTGAAACATTTGTAATCACATTTAGTTCTAGAATCAGATCTAAGCTGTACAACAAATCCAGAGCAGGGAAAAAAAAACAACAACACATGATAATGACGAACACCAACAAAAGAAAATGACAAACCTTAACTTTTTTCCAGCAAAACCTTGCAAGCACGGAATGAAGATACTCCATTTTCAGTTTATCACAACCATTTTCTCCTCATTATCTGTTAAGAAATATGACAATATTGATCAAGAGCTACTTATAATTAGTATCTTTCAATAGCAACATTGTTCAAGAGCTACTATAAGCTAAGTTGTTTAAGTTTCCAATTAAATCAACCAGAATCTACTTATTGCTGGAAAACAAAACTATCATAAGTTAAAATGATCATTAAACTAAATAAAAAAAATGAGGATCGTTAAACTGATTATAGTGGAAATAAAATCACCTAACAAAAAACCCTAGAGAATGTGTATAGTCCATACTTCATAGTTAATAGAAACCTAGAAACCAACCCAAGAAAACCTTAAGAAAATAATATCCCCTTCTTCAATCAACCCATTCCAAAATTAAAATGAAACCATGTCATAACCAAATTACAACAGCTTTGTCTAGTAAAAAAAAAAGATTATTTTGAAAATGAAAATTAGAATCTTTTGAAGACATTAGGAGAAATTAAGTAATCTGTAATCCACGACAAACCCAGCACCCAAATTAATCAAGATTAGACTGAAACCCATCAAACAAATCATACAATCCATGATTGAATCCTAACCCAGCACACAAATCATACAATCCATATCCTAGAGAACATAATAGTTTAAATATAATTGAATACTAAACGATTATGACCTTAATTTCATAGAGCAGTGACCTTTATAAAGGTGAACCATTAAATCCATATGTTATTTGCATTGCCGTAAAGAAAAGGCATATGTGCAAGAACTAAGCCAAGAGGACCATATGCCACCATCTTACTTTGGGTCTTTGTAGCATTATAAACAAATTCATCTCACAGTGTTCCTGACCCAAAAAAAGAATCAGAATTTCAAACTTCAAAACTGATACAGACCCACAATTAAACAGCCGTATTAAGGCCAACATAACAATACAAAGCCACACTTTCAATTTCCATCACCAAATTCTAATGTTGAGGAACTAAAATCAACAATTATCGACCTTTGATTCAAAATTACTGTAACTGATTTAAAGATTTAGAAGACTATTAATCTCATATTTTACATTCAAAGAGACTATCTTCAGATGGCTATGACAAATTTCAGAACAAATATTAGTATCAATTTCAAATTTATAATTTCAATCCATCTTAAAAGATCAACAAAAGTGAGGATTATAAAAGCAGCACTAAATAAGAAATTGGATAAAAGAGGAAAAAAGTGGTGTGATGAATCAGAACCAAAAGAGATACAAAATTAAATTAAACACATAAACACCCAAGATTTGCAGCTCACAAACAAAATTCTGAGTCGTTTGGCAGCCAAAAGAACTCACTACCCATGGATATTTGAAAGCTTTTATGATCCTAACTTTATGAACAACAAAGGATTAGAAACCCAAAGCAGGAAACAAAGTTTGCAGAAACTGGAAAATTGCCCGACAAAACAATCACCTTGCCTCACATGTGGAACTTCAACTCTTCAAGAACTGATCTAAATAAAATTAATAGGTTGACATCTTGCAACAACAACAAAGATTCACAGAATTATATATCACAAATTATATATAGACTTAAGTGAAAGAAGAGTATATATACAGACCTGAAGTAATGTATCATAGGTGATAACATCAGGGGAAACACCAACATTGCTAAATTATTATGCTTTATCCTACAGAATAGACCACCATCAGTAACTTCTTAATGCAACTAAGAACTGAAACTAACTATTAGGTTATAAAACACAGGCTCTAAACTGGTCAGTTGTATAGCTTGAGACCTTCATTTCCTCAAAATAGTGCAAGACGAACAGTTTTCACAGAGAGAATAATGATGAAACAAAGATTACTTAAAAGAAAAAGAAAACATGAAAGTTTGTATATGTCTTCTGCCAGCACCTAATGGTTACTGTCTTGAATTTTTGATCTATTCGTTGAAAATAGTTTTCTTTGCTTCCATTTCAAACCCAATAATCAGAATTCAAAACCCATAGATAAACACATCAAACTCAAACTTGGCAAACCCAAAACATACACATTAAAAAGAATAAAAAAAGTTCAAACCTAATTCAATACCTGAACAAAAGGCTTCAAAAGCAACCATAGGAACTTCTTCTTATAGCTGACAACAACAGTCTACAGCTCCCCAATTCCACCATAGACGCTCTTCTTTAACCTCATGAAATCTTCAAATGAATTGCTCAGAATTACGCAGACATTGATCGGAGAAGCCAGTTCTAGCAGAGAGAGAGAGAGAGAGAGAGAGAGAGAGAGAGAGAGAGAGAGAGAGAGAGAGAGAGAGAGAGAGAGAGAGAGAGAGAGAGAGAGAGAGAGAGAGAAATCTGGAGCCGGAGATCACAAGATAACAAAAGGAAATGAAGGATGTGAGAGAGATAAAGAGGGAGAGAGAAAAGTTATATTCTTATCCAGAATAGTAGTGAGCTTGCACACATCGCACGCTTGGAACAATTTGAACAGTGTTAGCAACAATGATCATTTTGCTTCAAGATTGTTATATAGTAAATAATCTTGGAGCAATGGAAGTCTATTGTCCTTCCTCTTCCTACTTTCAATAAAACTTGATCACGAAGAAGCATGCGTACATGATCTATAACTACTTCTATGGAAAGTTTCAAGGAAAAATTAATCATTACAAACTACCGACAAAGCAATTAATGCATAGATTCTCTGAGCCGGTGAAAGGACCTAATCCCGATTTAGTTTCCTAAACCGGAATCGAACCCCTTCTGAAAACACGAACATACAAAAACCATAAAAATTTCGGTAGAGTATCGCTATAACGTGGAATTGCCATTAACCTGCACCCGAAAACACACTTCATCCTATGCCACAAAAGCTAAACCGTGGGCACCAATCCCATCCAGATTTCTCAATATCATAACAATAATGTAAAGTAATAGGTAAAACTGTACTTTACAGAAATCCGGGGAAAAACATATAAAAGTATAACATCAGAGTAATCAGAGCGACCTCTAGTGTATATATATCCAAAAATATACAACAGTAGGCAAAACAAGAAACCTACTGGAAAAGAAAGGTAGCTCAAACACTGAGCCTCTGACTGCGACGTGAGACACCAGAATCCGAACTGCAAACTAGGCACGAAAACCGAAAAGCCCAAGGGAAAGGCAAATAAAATCGTTAGAATGAGTGGACGGAAATAATCATATGTCTTTCACCATTTATATATATCATAAAACAAAGCGAGTTCTTAAAATAAATGGAGGTGTCAGGCGAATCTCTCAAACCCGACGGTGATAGACTAGGCGAATCTCTCAAGCCTAGTGGGCACATCAGGGGAATCTCTCAACCCTGGATCTGGACTACCGGTGATCAGCCGAGTAGCCAATGTATCGATGCTAAATAAATTTCATCACCATAAAATATAAAACAATACCTCCAAAAACAATAAATAATCTCAACATCGTACTGGAAATAAATACTGAAATCAAGAAATCGCTACGACAGTGTAAATAAAAGTCCACTCACAGATAGCACAGCGCGCAAACGCGCTAATCACGAGATCCGGCGGAAGATCCCTCGCCCAACGTACGATCTCGATCCCCTGAATAATCACAAAATATAACTGATCAAAATCACAATTCATTACTCTGTACTACACCTCGAAAACCAACCATTTCCGGAAACATATACTCGGATACAAAATAATCGACGAAAATCTCCAAATTCTCCACATAAACCCTCGACTAAAAATCCAATATCCAAATCAACTCGAAAACATCAAGGCGATGATCGGGGTGCGATTACAAGCAAAACGGCATAAAATTTATCAAAATCCAAAAAAGTTAACGGGTCACAGGAGCTCCGCCGTTGACCGCCACCGCCGGCGGCGGCGCGCCGTCACCGGAGGAATTCCCGGCGACCAAGACCCCAAAATGATTTCCTCCCCAAGCCAAGCCTCTTTTCCCAAAGAATCACTACCATCCAGCCACCACCGTGGCCGGAAAACAGCTCGACAGTTTCAAAATCCAAACTAGCCGGAAAACTTCTCCGGCAAAATCCTCCACCGTGAGGCCATCTCGGCCTCCCAACTTCAAGGGGCTTCCTCCCTAGCTCGAACCCAACATTTTCCACATAAAACCTCCCTTGGAAAGTCGCCGGAGCGTCACCCCCCATCAAACCCGATTCCGGCCAAAATTTCAAGAATTTCATGTAGCTTGTTCTCCCACAAATCCTTATCAAATTTCATAAATCAAAGTCTCAAACCATAGGAAATCAAAAGGAGAATCGAACCATACCCAAATCGGAGCCGGAGGTGGCCGGAAATGGAAAGTCACCGGGGAGTCAAACAGTGGTCCAGTTATCCCCTTCGGTTAACACGGTCAACGCCAATTTCCTTGGTCAACGGCGGTCAAACTTCCCGAACAGTGTTTTTCGACAATTTTTCGACTATTTCACTATTTATACTCGCGGCTCAATACGATCGACGGTCCAAAACGAATCACATCCACGTTTCGGATAACTCAAACTCAAACGGATAAATACGACGAAATTACGCGATAGAGAGAAACCCAACTAACCACAGAATTGGAAGCTTCTGAAACTGAACCGATGCAAAATCCATGGAAATCAATTTCGATTGTCAGAGCGCAAGAGGTTGAGGCTATCTGATCGAAAATCAAGCAAAAGTTGATTTTGATTATGAGAGAGTAAGAGGCTGAGACCATCTTATCCAAAACAGTGGTGATTGCCAGAGAGGGAGAGAGTAAGAGAGGCCGAGAGTAAAAAACATTCTAATCCAAAGCGATGAATTTTGTTCCATTTTTTGTACGACAGTGAAAAAAATACCCTCCGCTTAGGAATAGTGAAATTAGTTCAGGTAACAGTAGTTTTGGACAGTAGACGGAATTGTTATCTAGCAAATAAATAACATTGATATACTTTAAGATATCTTCAATCCGGTCCAATGTATGTGGAGGGTTGTGAGACTTCTCGAGGACTATTAGAGCATTCACATCCATTTAGGATGTCTTATTGGGTGAGGAATTCCTATTTCAAGAATTCTTGTCACTATTTATCAAATAGAATGATGTCTTATTCATGTTTTTTGCTCAGCAATGCAACAAATAGGAATTCCTATTACTATCCATTAATTATAAAAACTTATTTTATTTAATTATTAGTAATATGTTCATCCAATAACTAGCCGACACATGTCATTATCGTCTACATTATTGAACCAAATTTCCGATAAGATTTTCGACGAGTCCTAATATGACACATGTCACTTCCACATGTCATTATCGGCTAAATTATTGATGAAGATTTCTGGTCAGATTTTCGACGAGTCAAAATGTGACACGTGTCACTTCCATGTAACGCTATCGGCTATAAATTATTGTTGAATAATTTCGGTAATATACCCGACCAGTGATAATGCAACACATGACACGGCCACATGTCGTTGTTGGCTAAGTTATCGGTTGAAAATTTCCGGTAATATTTGCGACCAATGAGGATGTGACACATGTACTCATCTTCCAACATCAGATTATCCAATTTTGCTATAAAATCATCGTCTATGGCTCCTTGAAACCTCACAACATCTACAAGTCACTTGATATTGTACACCCTTAAACACACATCTTCAAACACTTCTTCACATTCCCTCATCCAGAAGATGAATCCTAATGGTTACGAAGAGTCTTCCAGGAGGAGGCATCAACAACGTCGGCAAGTTGCTGCAATGATGAATTCCTTTCTTCACTGATATAGTCATGGTAGTTGCAGTGTTTGATGATGAGCCACCTCGCCGCTGTTGTCCAAGCGAACCAAGGCAGAGGGAACCAATGGATTAGAATATGTTGGGAGATTACTTTGTCGAACGCCCTGTTTTCGACGAACAAGATTTTTGCGAGAGGTTCCGAATGAACACGCACTTGTTCAACTGGATCAAGATAAAACTTTGCAACCACGACCCATTTTGGCATCAAAGAGCAAATGCCACTGGATTGCAAGGACTTATCCCCGAGCAAAAGATGATCAGTGCTCTACGAATGTTGGCATACTGCGCAGCCACAGATCAGTATACTGAATACACAAGGATGGGGGAGTCAATAACACTGGAATGTATGAAGAAGTGGTGCACACAAATGGTCTTGCCTTACCAAGATTTTTACTTCCGCACTCCAAATGCAACAGACATCACTCGACTTCTAAGAAGGGCGAGGCAGTGGGGATTTCCTGGTATGGTTGGAAGAATCGACTACATGCACTGGGAATGGAAGAACCGTCCAACAGCTTGACAAGGATCAAACTTGGGGTGGAAGGCTCGTCTGACCATAATCTTAGAGGCGGTGGTGTCATATGACACTTAAATATAGCATAGCTTCTTCGAGACGTCTGGAGCATAAAATGATATTAATGTTCTCAATAACTCGGATGTCTTCGATGAGTTCCTTGCCGGAAGAAGCCCGCAATCGATGTATAAAGTGAACGGTATGACTTACCACCACACTTATTATCTAGCTGATGGAATATATCTAAGGTACTCCTCGTTTGTCAAGACAATTTCCAATCCCCAGAATCAACCACAGAAGCTGTTTGCATGGAAACAAGAGGCATATCGCAAAGATGTGGAGAGGTGCTTTGGAATCTTGCAATCTCGTTGGGCTATCATTCGTGACTCAGCTATGTGTCATCACACATCGACACTGAAAATGATCATGTTGGCTGGCATCATAATGCATAACATGATTGTTGAGGAAGAATTTGTGGAGGACGATTTTGAGGAGAACGAGGAAGAAGATTTACAAAACTTAGCTAGTGCTTTCACAGTTTATGATGGACTGGTGGATGAAAATGGTGACCGAATTCCCTTTGAGCCAGTTGGAAGAGATCAACATCATCAACGGTTTAGCGACTGTCTATCTCTATGGAGAGCTTCAAAAGAACTTAGTGAAACACAACTGGTTTCTTGAAACAAGTGAACATCTCTAAATAACGTGTTTGATGTATGTTTGTTTGCATTTTGTGTGTTTTAATCTTGTGTATTTCCCTTTTGTGTGTTTTCATTTAATTATGATTAATTTAATGTGTTTGAATTTTATCTAAATAAATAAAGTGCATTTTTATTTCTTGAAAATTAAAATACATAATGATAAGCCAAGCATAGATTTATTATTATGACAAACTAAACTAATCACTAAAATCAAGGTTGTGGGACAATAACAATTTGTAAAGATTACATCATTAACTTCTTCTTCATCGTCATCTACTTGCTTAAGGATTTCTGATTTCCTCTTCATGAAGCACCTCTTTGAATTTGGGGTTATAGCCTCGAAATTCATTGTCATGATCCTTGTTTCTTCCCATTGTGCCCTCAATTTGTAGTTTTTCTCATCAAGCATTTGTTGTTTTTCTTTATTTGCCTTTTGCCAATCGGCGAACATTTTTTGATTAACCGCAATGCTCTTCAAAGTCTCATCTCTAACCTCATTCGTAGGTGTCATGGGCTTCTTTCTCCTTCTTTTTGCTTCCTTGGCCGCCTTCACTCCTTGAGGTCTAGGCAGACTTGAGGTACCTCCAAGGTTACTTTGTAGTGCAGAACCACATCTTCCTCACTTAAGTTCACGCTAGGAGTCTCTTCACTAATGGGAGAAGTAGCTTCAAAGTTGGAATGGTAAGAATGTGGAGTGCTAGTTTCGACGACTCTAAAAGTAGAATGATCCTTGACCACTTCTCAACACGCAAAGTGCGTAAACTCTTTCTTCTTTTTGCCCACATAAAACGTTTGAGCTTTCCTTAAAAAAAAATTAATATTTCATATTTTATATTTCATAAAATTAATTAAATTGAGAGGACCAACATAAATAAATCTTTACCTCATCTTGCAAATTTTATCCGGATTCTGGATTTCTTCTTGCGTATGCCGCTTTCCATTGTGACAAGTTTGGCTTCAACTTATCAAAATGGGATGTAAGTGTATTTTGAGTCCTAGGTTCCGCCCTCACTTCACCTTGATCCATCACCCAATTTTGTTAGTAATCGGCATAGATTTTTTCCCACAATTTGTCGACCTTTTGTTTGTTGCTAGAGATAGGGCACACACTATGACGACAATAAGATATGCACAATTCTACATCTTCGAAAAGATGCCAATTAGTGGACATCTTTTGCAAAAAACGAAAGGATTGTGAGAGAGAGAGGGAGGAGAGGGAGGATGATGATAATTTGTTGTGCATAAATTGGTGTGAGGATTGTGAAAAATTAAGTTAGTATTTATAGGAAAGTGGTTAGGGATCAAAAAAAATATTTGATTTATTTTTTCGGATTTTTTTCTCATTTTCTAGCCGTTCTGTCTTTCTTCAGGCTAAAATAGCCGTTTTATTTGAATAATGACCGTCCGATTGAATTTTGGATTCAAAATGAACGGCCCAAAAGAAGCTAGTTGTTGCCAGCACAGTTGGGAGACAGCCCGGCCACGTGGCGAGCTGTCATTGGTAGGTAACTGACGTTTTAAAAAAATTACAGAGTTACGCCGCGTGTAGTACACGCGCCAAAAAAAAATTACGCGCCCTAGTATCACCCTCGTAGGTGGGCTCCGCCATAGCGAAATTCCTCTCCGGCTTCCCATTTTAGGACGCCATCGAGGAATTCCTCATCATCTTTGATTGGTCGTCGCTCCTCCCTGTCACTGCTGCACGTCTTCAACGCCAAGGACGTCCTATTTTCTAGCGGGTCGGGATTTTCAGGAATTCCTCTGATTTCTCTCTACTGTTGCAGATGCTCTAAACTCACGTTAGCCAGCTGTAATACGAGTGATTCTACCATGTAATATGCCTTCATGAATCAAACAATCGTTTTTTTTTTCTTTTATTTTTTGTACTAATGATAAACACATGCAAGTAGAATTCAGTTGGACGGTTAAAAAAAACAGAGAGAGAGATACTCAGATACATAATATATGGGAAGTTTATGCTCAAAATGGAAAGAAAAAAAAGTGAGGGGCTTAAAATTAAAATCGGGGAAGCTACGGGTCGAATTATACCCGAAATCCGATCATGGAATGTTAAACCTTTCCAAAGGACGAGTCTTTTTGTTTTAATTTCGAATCCAGTGAACGACGACCCACCTGTTTCGCTTCAAGGTAAGAATCTCCTGCTTTTACTAGCTTCGTGTAATGATTTCATCTGGGTGCGTTGTTGATTGTGCTAATGTTATAGTGTGTACCAGTTTGGTTGAAAATTTTATCCAAAGATGTAAGCTTTTTAGATTCGATTGCTGTTATTTGATAAAAGGGTAAAGTTGATTCTTGCTGCTAACCTGGTAATTGGGTTTTTGAGTTGAACCAAGGTTTTGAGATTGGACTATTAGCTAAAGTTATGACCTTTAACAAGTTAATCTCTATGTCATGGATGGATAGTATTCTCTATAGTAGCCCTGTGATTACCTCATTTGTCGAAACTCGAAAGCTCGCTTTATGTGTTGGTCTTTTGATGGTTTTAACCGCATTGAATTCTGGCAGGGAAAATGTCGGCATACGATAATGTGGTTGGTGGGAAGCTGAAGCTGAAGGGAAAGGCTCTGGATGTGAAGGCTGCTGGGATTAAGAAGAAGAAGAAAAAGCATAAGAAGCAACAAGAGCAAATATCTCTTGTAACCGAGAAAGAACTCGAAGCTGGTAGGAATTCATCTATCTAATGTTTTGTTAGTTTGAGAACCATATAGAAGTTTGATATTTAATTTACTCAGTATCTGTTCACCTTTGATATATGCGTGAGAGGGGGATTTTGTTTAGTATAGTGATACCTAAGAACTGCAAGCTGCTTCTTTATTGAGATTGCCCTGCATTATTACTACAATACTTAAAGACTACAACCAATGATGATTTCCTAGTCTGGTCATTAGTCCAAAGCAAGGCAGTGTTCCTTGGTGTAAGAGCTAATGCACTAACAAACTCCGACGTGTTCTTTGGGGGGAAAAAATTATGATGTAGAGTTTGGTCCCTTTTCATCATCAGTACCTTTGTTCAGATTATATCGTGAGTGGTGACATAATGCACTAACAAACTTTCTTCAATTCTTATTTTCTAATATACTACATATTATGTCACCCCTAAATATGTGTAGGAGAGAGTTTTTTGTTTTGGTATAGTATACCTTAGAATTGAAGATGTACTTTTTTCACCCATCTTGGAATTCACTAGAAGGATGTGAGTTTAATATGTAGCTGCAATCACCTGTGGCTCCATTACTTCTGCAATGCTTAAAACAACAATTAATCATACTGATTTTCTTAATTTGCTTATAGTTCTGCCACTTCTGTGCAGGCAGAGGTAATCCCACAACACATTTAATAATAACTTTGGATTAGTAAATACTGTAGCTATGCTGGATTTTTTTCGGTTAGCACTCCTTTTGTCTCAGGTTGCTTCATTCGATATGGTATATGTTGTAGGTGGAAGTACAGAAGAGTCGGTTAATCCTGATGAAGAAGATATAAATGATGACAACAAATCAAGAGAGGATGGGAAGGCTGCTACTTATGATGAGTTTCTCACGCCTGCAGAGAGACGATATATAGAGCAGCGTGAGCAAATTTATACACATAGGTTGGCCAAGACAGCTGATAAGTCACACCGTGACAGGATCCAAGACTTTAACCAGTATCTGGCAAACATGAGCGAGCATTATGACATTCCTAAAGTTGGTCCAGGCTAATTTGACCATGTCCACAAGAGTGTGCCCCTCAGAAGCAACTGTAGCATTTGTCAGTTTAAACTTAGTAGTATATGTATGGTTTGTTCGTCTTGACACCAGTATATGTTTCATATCACTTGGATGTTTTTATATGGCTATCATGAGTCCAGTGTATTTGCATCATTCTAGTACTCATTCATGTATCTGATTTAGCTTCTGAAGTTGTAGTGCCTCTGTCATATTTCCATCACGATGTTAATGTTTGCCCTCGTCTCAGCTATGAACTGCGCGTTATCGTCTCTTCATGAATGGGTGATACCTCTGGATTTGAATTCTGAAGTAACAACTAACAACCTGGAAGTGTAAATCATGGCACATACGGGGTAGAAGAGTAGCTCCGAGAGCACAACCCAAAATTTTAAGTCGATGATTTCCTAAACATCAATATTTCAAAGTTTGGCTTCAATTTGTATTGGCAGATTGGACAACCCTCTTCTCTTTGTTCAACTTGGTTCATTTCTTAGTAGCTTGCTACTTGGCTCAGTTCTTGGTGAATGATAAAGATGTAGACAACCGGGAAACAACAAAATAAAAAACTCGAATGCCCTTATTGCTTACATACATAAATGAGGAATGGAATCTTGTATCTTATTCTGGGAAAAACCCCAAGGCATTGACAGGAATACAATATCAAAAACTAACTACACATCCCAACTAAGGCAAACACCACTCAAGCAAAGCAAAAATGGCGTCACCAACACCTATCACTGCCTTTCTTCTTCATGCACAACAAAAAACCAGAGTAAAATATTCTCATCAACCAGCGTTCTATAACACCAACTCGAACGATCTAATAAACTTAGTTCTGGGATCTCCAATCACCGAGTTTCATCCTCAAGGGCACGGAAGCCATTCGTCAAATCTTCATATAGCTTCTTGAATTTCCCAACAAGAACATCTTCACCTTCAGCTGGATCCTCAAACTTTTGAGATCTGCAGTGTCAGCAGTAAGAGATTATAGACATGCTTACCGTACAATATTCAAGTCTTCTTGGTCAGCACTAAAATGTTACTTACACAAGGCGGTAGAAGAGATCTCCCATGCGGTGCTTGATTAAGCTGTAACTGATCTTTTGACCATCCATACCAGCTGCTCTCTCTACGGCCTGAAGACATTGACCCACCACATAACATTAGACAATTTCAAGACACTTGCACTACTCTGGGATTGATTCCCAGAAAGAAGACATGGAAAGATAAGCAATTGTTTTCCTTTGCTCTTGACAGGAATGGAACCTTAAAACGCACAAG
This sequence comes from Geum urbanum, assembly GCA_946800695.1. Lineage (NCBI taxonomy): Eukaryota > Viridiplantae > Streptophyta > Magnoliopsida > Rosales > Rosaceae > Geum > Geum urbanum. The sequence goes on along the minus strand of OX327010.1, from coordinate 39,257,124 downwards.
AATGAATTCTTCAAACAAACTGGAACATAGTATAAGAAAAGATTAAGGAAGAAAAGTCACCTGATTTGCCAAATTAAAGAAATGGATGATATTTCGCATCATCCATACAGACTTGTAGAAGGGGCAAAATTTATCGTATCTGTCCAGTATCCACCCACGCAACACGTAATATATCATTAATCACCAAAAGTGCCAATTGAAAACTAAAATAATATAATTCAGAGGAAAAATTAATTAGAATCAGAACTTACGGAGTAAATGCATTCTGTGCAAGATAGTCCTCCCTCAACAGTTTTGCAGTTTCTAAGGTGATCTTGTCTCCTTCAGCTAAAGCATCCTTTCCTACAAGCTGCAAGAAACCAAAATATTCACAGGATCTTAGTTATGGGCAACAAAGGGTAAGCACATTTAATATTTGGTTTCCCTTCCAAATCACCCCTCAAAAAAACTGTAGGAAGCATGGACATCCATAAACTTGGGTATCCTTTGGGCTAGATATCAGTCTGATAAGTCAAATCCCTTGTTATACTTGATTTCAGAAACTTATATGTTAGAGTTCAGTTTCGGTGGGATTACAATGAATTAAATGGCTAAACCGGTAATTAATATTAAAATAATATAACTGACATACTTGGACAATTTCATTCAAATCATCTTCCCGCTGCAGCACCTCACGTGCCTTTGTTCTGATGTTGATGAAGTCAGGGTCAAATTGATCGTAGAAACCCTCTAATGCCTACATGGCACAAAAAATAATAATTGTAAAATAATCGATCGAAACAGTATATATGGCTGTCAATGAGGCCAAAAGAGTGGTCCAATAAAAGAAATACATAAACACACCGTTGAGTACTTGGAGTAGGAAATAAGCCAGTTCACAGAGGGGAAATGCTTCCTCTGAGCAAGTTTCTTGTCCAGACCCCAGAAAACCTGCAAAGACATGTATACAATCATGAACTCTAAGAAATACTGTACAGAAAGAAAAATGGCTCGAAGACTAGAAGTTCATTTTTCTCCAACTCTGACATGATACTTTTTTAAATTACTAGGCCTGACACTTGCCGGCATAATATCTGTACTTTCTTTCATGAATAACAAAATGCAAAATGTACCTGGACAATACTGAGGGTTGCAGATGTAACAGGATCTGAGAAATCTCCACCGGGGGGTGAGACAGCACCAACAATAGTAACACTGCCAGTACGCTCTGGTCCACCAAGACATTTTACTTTACCGGCACGTTCATAAAATGATGCTAGACGTGCTGCCAAATAAGCAGGATATCCACTATCTGCAGGCATTTCTGCCTGTATATAAATGAAACACAAATGTCGTTAGAGGGGTGTGATGGACTAACTCTAAAGCATGTCAAGGAAATGAATCATAAGAACAGCCCATCAATAATTTAAGTTAAAAATAGGAGAGAATTACCAGTCGCCCAGAAATCTCACGCAATGCTTCTGCCCATCGAGATGTTGAATCAGCCATCATACTCACGTTGTATCCCATATCTCTGAAGTACTCAGCAATAGTGATTCCTGAAATATCACATGATTGTTGGAAATAAGACGAAACATGAATGAATAACTGAAACACTCCGCAGAAGACAAGTAACATTTACAAAAGAATGTTTAAACAGCATTTAATCAAGCACCAATTATGAAAACTAAAAACAAGATGTCTATCGAAGACATACTTCTAGTTGAGGATAGTTGATCGAGCAATTTAGCAGGGGTGGTCATATCGAATGGTTCCAATAATTCAATACAAATGCAATACTATCCTCTCATCTAGAGTTGTTATTAGATTTGTGAAACTTTAATGGAATATAGAAGCTTAACAACTTACCAGTATAGATGGAAGCTTCGCGAGCAGCCACAGGCATGTTAGAAGTGTTGGCAACAAGCGTTGTTCGTTTCATGACAGATTCTTCACGGCCATCAGGCAATGTCATTGTCAATTGAGGGAAATCCATAAGAACCTGAATCATAGATTATATGACTTGATGAAACCAAGGACAATTAAAACGAAAAATAATCAATATAGGCATCTTAAGGGTCTGATAATAAAATATACCTCAGCCATTTCATTTCCTCGTTCTCCACAACCAACATAAACAACAGTGTCTGAGTTCGAATACTGCGAAGAGAAAAAACATCAGCCATAAGTACGCAACGAAACAACTTCTGCCGTCTATATGACCACAGTAAGTCCCTGAAAAGTCGAGTATATTTACCTTTGAAAGAGCTTGACTAATAACTGTTTTTCCACAACCAAAAGCTCCAGGAATGGCACAAGTGCCACCAAGAACAGAAGGGAAAAGAGCATCAAGAACACGCTGCCGTAAAATAGAGTAGTTAAAAACAACAAACCAAAGTATATGAGTCTAAAGAATAAATATAAAAATCTCAGCAATAAAAAAAACAGAGAAGGTAATCTACCTGCCCAGTAAGAAGAGGGGTATCAGCAGCAAGCTTTGAGGCAACAGGCCTTGGTGTACGTACAGGCCAAGACTGCAGATATACAACAAATAAAAAAAATAGTTTGTGATAAACAACTGTAGCTAGAACACTTAATGCACAGGCTAGAAAGCGAAAAGGAATTAGAACCTGAAGCATAGTAAATTTCTTTTTGACACCTTGAAACTCAAGCTCCAAGACGGTATCCTGCAAAAATGCATATAACAAAGTCAATGCACAATTAGAGAAAAATGATTTCTATAGTGGCCTTAACATCTGAAGAATATAAGCATAGTGAAGGAAGCAACAAGCAATATGATGTTGTATGATTAACAGAAGTTAAATTATTTATGAGTTATCAGGACGGATGTATTGTAGCCCAGAAGAGCCCGTGTCAAAGAAAATGATGTGTCAGAAATTGTATCGAAGTATCCTATCTATACCATGTATTCATCCAAATGAGTTCAATTGACAAGTAGCAATCAGACCATACTTTAAAATACAGTGATTAAAGAAATGAAGAACAGAAACTTAAACCCACTCAAAGAATAGGATTTTGGATTGAAGTTGATGGTCCTAACAGGGACAAAAGGAAAATATTAGTGAGTAGCAAACCTTCAATGAATATTGACCAGCTGGTGCGACGTAAGTAACTTTTCCCATAGCATCAGGAGGAAGCGCACAATGGTGCTCCATCAGACTATTTTCAAAGACGGTCTGCAATAAACGAAAAAACCTTGAGTGAAACTCGTTAAGAAAGGAGCTTAATTTACTACAATTTACTCTGAAAGTACTTCATAAGCACATAGTACATGTCATGAAACTTACAGCATACAGGTCTCCACCAGTTATGTGATCACCTTCACCTGCCATCAGAACATAATTTCAGAACCAAGTAAACTATATATACAATTAATTATGACCTCAATGCAGCCACAGAGATTTGCATTACATACCTATTTTTTTAGGCTGAAACTCCCAAAGTATATCCTTGTCAAGAGCTGGGACAGACACACCACGTGGAATATAGACATCACCAGATCTTTTTGCAATAGTTTTCAAAGGCCTCTGCAACAATCAAAGACAGATTTATAGAGGAGCAGTAGAGCAAAAAAGACATATTCTAGAACTAATGTTACTCAAGAGTTGCGGAGGTCTTAATCACGTAAGATAGTTAGAGAGAAAAAATAGAAAGATTACTTCCAAAGTGAAAACAGTATGGGAAAAGTAGCTCCAATGTAATGATAGAACAAACCTGGATTCCATCAAAAATATTTCCCAATATTCCAGGTCCCAGCTCCACTGATAACGGCTAAAAGATTAAGATGAAAAGCATTAGGTATTGGATGATAGCAAAATTTTTTTTTTAAAAAGAACAGAAAAAATAAGAGAGAGACCAAAATGGTAAACTCACCTTGCGCGTACGTAGGACAGGATCATTCACCATCAGCCCAGCTGTTTCCTCATAAACTATTATAAGGAAGAAAAAAAATAACAATCTTATTTCTTTCAGGGAAATTATATACACAAAATAGATATAGTTACATGTAGATACAAAACAAGAAAGCATAATTTATGAAGAAGCACTGAACCTTGGATAGTGGCAGAATCTCCTTCTAGCCGAATAATTTCACCAATCAAATTATCGTGTCCAACACGAACCAGCTCGTACATGGCAGCCCCAGCCATGCCATCTGCAACCACGACTGGTCCCGAGACCTGTTTGTACAAATTTACCGTATCAGATTAGTAGTTCACACAGCACTCCAATAGAATAGAAACAAAATAACTGCTTTTCTACCAGATTCTACAGGAACTACCAATTTTTTTCACAACTTACGCAAATCAGATCAACAAACAAACTAAAAAAGAGAAACGGATGAGCCACTTGAACAACGACTACACAGTAGGATCCAACTAAACACTCATACTTTCGCAGCTTGAACGAGCAAAACAAAGTAGCATTTCATATGAGATATACTAGTCCAGTTAATCGAAGCCACAATTTCGTTCAAGTCATATAGCAAATTACGATACTGATCACAAATGAACTCAGAAATGTCACTACTTTAGATCGATCAAACAGAAACCAAACCATCTCAACCCAAATGAAATCGCAACCGTTTGCAGAATCGGGATTCACACACCACTGATCCAATCACTTACACAATTCATCAATCATCATCAACAAACACAGATGAAAAACAAAGATCGAATTCAACCAAATCTCAATTTCAGTAAAAACGACGAGTTCCGATCCAGGCAGTGACGTCACGTACCTTGCGGACGTATCCAAACTCGCTCTCCTTCTCGGAGTCCTCGAATGTGGTCAATCGGGAACCGTACACCGCCGGCATTTTTGGTGGCGCGGATCGGAGCGAAGATTCGAGATCTGAGAGACGAAGCTCGACCAAAACCCAAGGGTTCCGACCGAATTATACAGCCACAAGATTCACACACAGAGATTTACAGAGAGAGAGAGAGTAGCTCTGTGAGGACACGGACTGGTTATGGGAGAAGAAGAAGATGAGTAGTCTAGTGATCAGATGCGGTCACTGTATTTGTTTTGGCTTCTTGTTGCCCGGTTAAAACTCGCCACGTAGCTGCTGGGTCCCATGGATTTGCGGGGATGTAGTGGTGACGCAGCCAGATCGAGTCGAGTATCGTTTCGCCACGTGGGCGAGTAAGGGATGCTTCCGCGAAAGGAGGTAGGCTGACCAGTCATATCAGTAATTACTTCTCTAAGTGTTTTTACTCTTGAATAAGTGGATTTAACTCTTCCCTTTTACCCCCAACTCTCTACTCGAGACAACCCACACCCATCATTCCATCAAAAGTGAGATACCAAGTTTAAGCTTAAAACTTTATGGCCAATCTACAATGGCTTAAAATTCTTTGGGGGAGGTTTATGAATATAACAATTTGTTTTGTCCTGTCCTGTAAAAACAAAAACATTAGACTGTTGAATTGGCCATATACAGTTAAAATTTAATATTTTATATGCACTGATAAGATCTAATATGTGCCAAAAGAAACAATAATCATTACAAAGATCTCATATTAATATATATCTAATTAAATTGTCACAATATAAAAGTAAGATTAACTACGTCATCGTTTGTCAAGAAGGATTAATGATCGCAAAGTAAAAGCCATGAGCATATTGTACAAGATGGTAAATACCTTTGCTCATGTGGAATGGAAGTTTCAACATCTTATTCTTTGGTTTTTTACCTCTCTAAGATATTTCAATCAGCCAATTATTTAATAGGACTTGTGATGAAAGAGGGGTTTTCAACGGTGGACAAAGATACGATAAAAGAAAACAGTGGACAAAGACAAAAAGTACTTGTGTGGTGCTGGCACATGCTAGCTGTTGCCTCTTTTGTCCGCATCGTCTTTATCATTATTTATTTTTCATCACAGATATACAGCTAAAAAACTTAGAAATTAAATAAAGCAATTTCCAAAATTTACTCTATAACAAAGCAGAGACATTTTGTACTGTTTTTAAGCACTGTTCAATACTGCCTTTTTGGTCATTTTTCATTCCCGTGCAAGTTGATACGCTACTGCTAGAACAGTTCCTATACACCAGCTCGGTCTCAGCCCTTCCTCTCTCAATTATTCTTCTCTTCGTTTCAATTTCAGTTGTCCTCTTCTCTTTCTCTCTCTCCTCTCACTCTTGCTATAATCTCATACCTCTCTGTTGAAGTTGTATATGATTTTGGGATGTTTGATCGATTCAGTCGAAGGTGATCTACTAAATCGATCGGTTCAAATGGGAAATCTTTGAGAATCAACAAGTTGTGGTTTCACCTGTTGCGATTCACAGTGGAAGCCGCTTACTCGACCCAATTTGGTCCTCTCATCTGTTTCGTTAGCTGCCTCACCCAGAAATCAAAAGGTAGTTTCCGATCTCTCTCCCTCTCAATCTCATACTACCGCCGCTGATTCATCATGGTTAGAGTTTTAGATCGATTCTGAATTTGAGATTTGGTTGGTTTTTTTTTCAATAGATCTGTTCGCGATCAATTTCGTCTATGTTTCATTTGATTTCATTGTTCGTCTTTGTATGATTCCGATGTATGTGGATCGGGTTCTCATTTTTTTCCATTCTCCAAGGTTCAACCCCGAAAGAGAAACATAAGAGAGCAAAGACCTGGTGGGTGTTTTATTAGATGTACAGAAAACACTCTGCTGACATGCCTCTCACAATGGATAATGTCAAGGCTATAATTTTGGTCAGTATAGACTCTTTGATGCTTTCTATTATATTCCTTCACAGCTATATTTAATTTCAAATGAGTTGGACCAAAAATCAGTATCAATGTATGTACCTACTAATGCAGGACATATTTGCTGCAGGAATGGATACAACATTCATCACCCTTGATTGGGGAATGACAGAGCTTTTGATGAATCCCCAAGTCCTGGAAAAAGTACAAGCTGAAGTACGCAATGTTGTTGGAGAAAGAAAAGCTTCTCGATAGTCAGTGGTAAGTAGGACCAAATGTTTCTATTGGCTTGGTGTTTAGTTAGTTAACCGCTATGGCACATGAATTAAGTGTGATTAAAATTTGGTTTAGTTTTTCTTTTAAATTCCAATTTAAAGAATTGGGATTCAACTAATGGTTTTTGCATAAGGTTTATTTTTATCGTGCTCATCATCTATGGGATATATATATGTGCTAACTGCAGGGAGCTCCCCCTATACTATTTGTCATGCTTGCCCCATTTTCAATTTACTCAAGTGTCATGTGGAATTTAAGGGATCAAATGAAAATGTATTGGTTGATGTAAGTAATCACGGAGCTTTATATTGATTAGCCGTCTACAAAAATTTAATCGGTTCAAATCCTTTAACATTGACTGGTGAAATTTTGTTTCTTGGATGCTTTTTTGCAGTTAGTAGGCCTACCATCTAATACTGCTGAATGCAAACAAACGATCAAAGGGGAGAGACTACAGAATTGCAGAACAAAACTTATGACTTAGGGAGTCATAGTTTCTATCTCTTTGCTTTTTGGGTTTGTGGGTTGCAGGGAGGTTTACATCTTCTCCAGACTACGTAACGAAGCTATCAGGCCTTTATATTGCTAAAGAAGGTAAAGATCATAATTATCGATTGTTCTCACTGCAAAATCTATTCAATTTATTGAAAGAGTGATTTACTGTTGCATGCTATTTGAATACTATTCAATTTGTTCGCAACTAATGATGAAAGGCTTGATGATCCCAACAATTTTGTTTTGCATTATGAGTTTATTCAATTAGTTACTACACTCTGTCATTTATATTTATGAGTTTTGTTTTGCAATTTGATTGTTTCTAATCACAGAGGTAAGCAACTGTGTTTAATTTACTCTTTTTTTACAAGGTCACCTTAGAGTATCTGGTTCCAGGGAGCTTCTGGATCTGCAAATTTTGTAACATGGCCTCCTCTTCTGCAATCCCACCCAAAGAAAAATACGATGTCTTTATTAGTTTCAGAGGTGCAGATACTCGCGAGAATTCTACTAGCCATCTCCATTCTGCTTTGATACGGAGGAAAATCGAGACCTACATAGATTACAGACTTGAGAAAGGACAAGAACTTGAACCCGCCCTTCTAAAAGTAATTGAGCAATCAAAGATCTACGTGATCATTTTCTCTGAAAACTATGCTTCTTCAACATGGTGCTTGAAAGAACTCAATCACATACTCGAATGCAAAGCAAAAGATGAATATGTCATACCAGTCTTCTATGGAATAGATCCATCAGCTGTACGAAACCAGAAGAGAAGTTATGAGACTGCATTTGCTGAGCATGAACAAAGATTGGGCTTGAGGGAAAAGTTTGACAAGTGGAAGGGAGCTTTGACAAAAGCAGCAAATCTATCAGGGTTTGATCCAACATCAAAAACTTTTAGGTAACTTCTTTTCCTCTTCTAATGATTTTGGTTGATTAACTCCAAATATTGGTAATTAATTACTAACCGTTTGCATGTCCTTGGTCGGTCATTTTTGCTATATATAAATAGGGATGATAGTGATTTAGTTGAGCAAGTGGTGAGCGATGTTTTGGCAAAGTTGAATCGCGAACCCACATGCAATGTGCCTGATAATTTGGTTGGAGTCGAAGCCCGGATTCAGTCAATTGTTAAGGAAAAAGGCTTGATGATCCCAACAAGCCCCAAGATGCATCATCTTCCCATCTATGTATATATTTGTATAAATTCCAGGAACAAGAAGATGAATTTTTCCAAAACTTGAAAGTTGAACAAAAACGTCTAATTGATTAAATTTTATAACAGTTCGGCCGAATGAAATATTGTGTCAATTCGTATTATGTACAGCTTATGATGATGTACAATTTCTTTTTTAAAAATAAGGGCAGTGTGGTAGATGTATAGTTTCTGTTCTCCAAAGTTCAACGTCTCGAGGGGTTTTTTTTTATTTCTAGGGTTTAGGGACAGTTCCAGTTTCTTGAAAACCTGGTGCTAGAACTGTAAACTCATGATCAGTAAATATCCAAAATGACAGATCAAAATGTTTGGATTTCTTACAAGTACATGAAGGTACATCAAAAACATTAAAAATCCACCTTCTTATGTAATATATTGACATGTATTTCATATCTGGACAATGTATATAGATCCATGTATAAATCAATCAAGCTAGCTAGCACCAAATCCACCATAAGTTCTCCAAAAATTATAGTATTGCAACTTGCAATGTAATACTTGAACGTACAGTTAGTACTTTTGTTATACATGTGCCATTATAATTGCTGTATCATGTTAAGTGTTAAGCCGAATGAACTAATTAAAGAGAAAAATGATATGCTAATAAGAAAATAAGCTAGCAATGTGATTTCGAAAAGAAGCAGTTTCTACAGCTTGGTTCATCTCAGTGTCCTCTATGACACCATCCTAAACTCGAGCAATATATCTGATGCTGGATATAGAGCGAGCTAGCTACCTAGCATGCATTTCTATCTAGAATTGGGAGTACTACTATGTTGGAAATCATAGATGGATATATTTGGATCATGATCGATGTTATAGGACAGATCAATCTTTTGGATTTCTTCTGTATTGTTTGTGTGTTTAATGCTTTGATTGATATGGACTTTGGTGTGCGTATTGTGGAGTTAGATTTGATTTGGTTTTACATTTTGGTTTCAGATGTTTTGGGGCTTTAAATTTTGCTGTGATTTTGAAACCATGTGAAACCCATATAATTGGGTATTACATGTAACATTTGAGTGTCGTGTTGGGATTAGATCAGTTGATAGATGATTGGGTTGGTTTGGATTATATCTGCTCATGGGTCATTGGCCAAATCGATGCTGGGTTCCAATTGGATAAGTGGTTGAGAGAGTGACAATGTAATGGTATTGTAGAGAGAGATTCTGATCATCGAGTGATGGGTTTGTTCTTTAAAATTATAAGAACTTTGATTGTTTATGTTCTTCGTCTTTGTTTCCTCTCCATCTTGCTCAACTTCTAAGGTATAAGAACTGTATAGGAGCTTCTGATTCCATATTTCTAGGGTACATAAGACTCTTCCATTACTCATCTCTACATGGAACATTTTATTACCTTCAGTCATTGCTTTATGAGTTCTTGCCTGAAAGTATTATTGACATTGTGATTGCTATCAAAACAGTTAGTTCCAGATGCAGCATACATACAAGGATGGTCATAAGGAATTTGTGCGGAATGATCATGATGATCTATACCCTATTTACTGGTTACTATTGTCTCTGGTGTCAATATTAACAAGGTATTCTCATTTAGATTCTATAGTCATCGAATTTCAGATAATTTAGTTCATCTTTGTCTGTATTTTGCACATATAGGTAGATGGACCTGGTAAGTTTGAGTTGGTATGTGGAACCAACATTGGCGGCATCACATTTTGGGGTTTAGGAAGGCTTTTAACCAAGTGCAAGAGGTATATGCTTTATTTTGCTTCTCTATAGTGATATCAAATATATTGTACACATGTTAGTGATGTTACTCTCTCTCTCTCTCTCTCTCTCTCTCTCTCTCTCTCTCTCTCTCTCTCTCTCTCTCCATGGCCAAGTCGAAAAACAACAGCAACAACAACAAGGTCTCTTACATTTCAGTCCCTTCTTAGGTAATTAGTTCTCTCTCTGCATCTTCTCTGCAATCTCTCCTCACTTCACCCAAGAAATCAAGAAGTAGTAAAGCTAGGTTCTTGAGCTTCCTCACAAAGTACAAGAGCCCAAGTTTCTGGCTTTTCTTCCTCTTCCTCTTTGGTGTTCTTGGTATGCTCACGTTGGGCTTCAATTTAGAAACTTTGATCTCATATTCTGCTTACCCATGTACCACAAGTCAGTTACAGGACTTGCTCTCCTCAAATGGGCATTTGAGATCACACATGAGTCAGAAAGCTCAGGTCTTTAGTGGTTTGAGCCAATCACTCCCTTTGAAGTTAAAATCAGAAGCAAAGAGTGACAAGGGAAGTGAGTTCTGGAAGCAACCGGATGATCTGGGTTACAAGCCATGTTTGGATTTCAGTCCGGAATATGAGAAAGAGAGTAGGAACAGTGAAGGACAAGACTGAATACCTCATGGTTGTGGTTGCCGGTGGGCTCAACCAGCAGAGAAATCGGAGTGTTGATGTTGTGGTCATATCTAAGATTCTTAGAGCTGCTTTGGTTGTTCCCATTTTGCAAGTCAATGTCATTTGAGGAGATGAAAGGTATCTATCTATCTATCTATTTTCAGCATTTAATTTCTTATTTTATTACTTTATATGGTTGCTAAATTATGCTCAATCACTATAGTTCCTCAAATTCTTTCCATTAATGAGGAAAACGGCTTCCTGATATAGTTATAAGTGTTGTATGTATGGCCCTATGACACTGACTATTGTTTTCTTTTATGTGAATGATGATGAATGCAGTGAATTTTCTGATATATTTGATATGGAGCACTTCAAGAAAGTTCTCGCTGATGATGTTCACATAGTTTCTTCACTTCCATCAACACATATAATGTCAAGGCCGGTGGAGCAAAAACGGACTCCTCTTCATGCTATCAAAACAGTTAGTTCCTGACGCAGCATTTACATACATGGATGGTCAGAAGGAATTTGTGTGGAATGATCATGATGATCTATAGCCCTATTTACTGGTTACTATTGGCTCTGGTGTCAATATTAACAAGGTATTCTCATTTAGATTCTATAGTCATCAAATTTCAGGTATTTTAGCTCATCTTTCTCTGTATTCTGCACATATAGGTAGATGGACCTGGTAAGTTTGAGTTAGTATGCGGCAACATTGATTGTGAAGGTCCATCTACCTATAAGTTTGAAGTTCTGCGTTAAAATTATTTCCACCCGCGCCTCGCGCGCGGGCTTCCCTCCTAGTATTCTATAGAGTATAGACTCAGATGGATAATATTGCTAATTGATCCATTGTCTAACCATTTTTGTTTTCTTTTTTATTTAAATGGGATCTATGAATAATTTCAATTACGTAATTTGAATTTTTCTTATCTTGTTCAAATATATAGCTGAAATCTATGTATTTTCAAAATTTTGTTCCAATAATATTATGTATAATTTAGTTATATTTAAATATATGATTATTTTTGATTGGTTAATAAAAAAATAAAAAAAGTAATTTACTTAGCTATTAATTAGTTTGGCAACTTAAAAAGAAATAATTTAATGACAATGTTGACTTTTAAATCACCTATAATTCATATTTTCGGCTTAAGAATAAGGGATGAAAACGTAAAATAGAGAGATTTCCTATTATAGCTAATCAGATAAGAAATTTGTTGGAGTTGTTGTTGAAGGAAAAATCTCATATTTATACCAAAAATGAATTATATGCATTTGTTGGAGTTGTTTTAAGGAAAGAAATTTACTTATCCAATGGCTAATAGATACTCTATTTCAAATAAAAATTTAAAATTTAAGAAAAAGTTAACAAAATACAGCTCCAACAAATATTCTAAACCAAAATTAAATTTGACATTTTGTTAAATCTCTAGTTATATTTGTCAAAAGATTTAAGTTAATGATAAAATTGCTATTCCGATTTTTCATTCTTTGATTACATCCATGAGTAACAAAACAATTTAAAATAAACTTTTATTATTGTAGTAAAAAGTAAAAATAGGATTATTTAATTTAATTTTTGATAAATTTAACTAATATTTATAACTGAGGATGCTCTAAAAATTGACCTCGGGATAGATAACTATAACACCAGTGATAAAAGAGAGCTGTGAAACCAAATTTGTCTGCTCTGTAAACACGAAAGTCGGTGACTTTTATAAATACTACCTTCCAGGCCCAAAAAAGGGAATATGCCGATGACATGACAGGGTCCATATTCCATAATTATGCCTATCTGGATAGTTGGGCTTCACATCATCATGCCCATTATCTTGAAGTCAAACTGTCAAAGTCAAAAACTGTGATATTTATGACTTATTAGTGGTTTTTACCACAGTAAAAAAATGGAACCCAGTTCTCAACTACCAGTACCCACTAGTACAAGACAAAGTTTCTGCATTGCGAGAAGAGACTGAAACCCAGAAAGCCACAGAAGACAGTGAACTCTAAGAACCCAGGTATTCTTTTCTCTTATAATGATAGCTTGAAATCAAAAGCTTGGTATGTATAATGGATTTTCTTATGGTGCAATTTCATTCTCAAATCCTAGTTCTTGCCTTCTTGGTAGTTATCCGTCCTGCAAGGTATTGAGCTTCTGTACATTGTTCTGTGATTTTGTTATGGTGATCAGAGTTTGGTTTACTTTGGATTTTCATCGGTTATTGGGTAATGTTGTTCAAATTTTGATGCTAAAAGAGTAATTCAGGTGATTTGGCTGTTCAAACTATTGTTACCATTTGATGAATTTGTTTCCCCAGCTTACAATACACCTGTTGTCATCAGATTGTTTTGAATTTAAGAAATTTGATGTGTAAGATATCTAATTGATTGAACTAATATGTAGAAGTGGACCAACTTCAATGCATTTTCCTGTTGAGGATTGACAGTTTAGACCCTTTGCATGGTAACTCCATTTCCTTCTCAATGGAGTTTTATTTGTAGGCGGTTAAATAAATTTGCATACATCTCTTATGGAGCTGGCTTTGGCTTCTCCGTGGTTCCCTTCGAATGTATCAAGAGTTGTCGATAAGATCAGGCCTTTCCGCTCAATCCCTATGGCCATCCAAAAGGTGTCTGTTCGGAAATTGTGTCCATGTTTGTCCACTGTGGCAACCCAAACTGCGCAGGTAATCCTCATTAGTTCTCATCTTTCTTACTAATATGTTATCTTACTTCACTTTTGCTATGTGATTTTTGACACTTTTTGAGTTCCAGACCGTGGGGTTTGAAGTAGAGAACAAAAAGCATGAGCTGCTGAGAGCTGTCCAAGACACCCAAAGGGGACTTGTTACAACTGAAGACCAACGATCTTTTATAGAAGAGGCGCTGGTATGATCTCTTTTACTTCGAATAACCTCCTACATAAATTGATTTTGAGTACCTTATAAGTTTGGTAATTTGATGGAAAATGTTAGTCCTAGTTCATAGAGAGTGAGATTGTTTTATAATATCTTGTATAAAAGACTGACAGGTGACTGTGGAGGGATATAGCAAGGGTGCACCTTTAGATTTGGTGAAATTGGATGGGACATGGCGATTGCAATATACATCGGCTCCTGATGTTCTTGTGCTTTTGGAAGCAGCTGCAAGGGTGTCTTTCTTTCAGGTAAAAACAATGTAATGCCATATTTCCAGACATCATGATCGTCTTTACAGTAAGCTACAAAACACTTCTTGTCTTTCCTACTGAAAGGCAGACTTGCTATTATTTCTTCTCAAACCACTGTACCTCTGTGGTTACTCTTTTCTCTGCTTGGGTGGTGCTTTAATTGGCTAATGGATCCTTTATCTGCAATGAATGTAATTGATGTCAAGCCTATTCTGCTTGATGAGGCTTGTTGATTGAGTTCACCTCTTTGCCTTGCTCTTTTCCTCATTTTCACAAATTTGGCTTTACTTCTAAACTCTGATTCTATTTGTGCTTGTAAAATGTCAATTTTTGGATTTCTGTTATATTTCTAGGCTTCTTAATTGTAATTTGTTACTTTTGCTGTCTCCATCCTCATATATGCATGATATAGGTTGGCCAGATATTTCAAAAATTTGAATGCAGAGACCAGTCCAACGGGGGTACAATCCGTAATGTTGTCAGATGGAGTGTTCCTCCGCTGTTAGAGGTAACTTTTCTTCTGTTACATTGACAGTTGACATAGAATGAAAATGTAAAGGTCTTTGGAGGTTTGGATTGTAAGTTATTGTGTTTTAAAAAAAAAATTGTCTTCTTTGGATTTTGAGGATGAAGTACAGTGATTTCTCTGTTATTTAGTTTCCCTTTGTGATTGGCTTGTATTCTGTATGGCTTGAGTTAATGCAAATTAAGGTGATAACTGGACAAAAGGATGTGAGATCAAATCATTTGAGAGTTTTTTCGGTTCAAAGCATGATTCGTAAGACTGGATGAAATCAAGATAAGATCAGGCTTTGATTTGAATGTATTTCAAAGATAGACTGTAAGTATTGAAGGTATGAAGTCTTAGTTGCTCCAATTGTGTGTTGATGGTTACCATGGGATCTATCACCTTGCAGGAAGAAGATGGTGCTACTCTGCTAGTTTCTGCCAAATTTTCTGTTGTTTCCATGCGTAACATCTATCTCCAGTTTGAAGAGGTCTGTGTTCCTTCGATTCTTTAAAAACATATGGAACTCAAGAAATGGGAGTGCACTGTCATTGTTCCTCTTATATTCGTTGCACTGCCAAAGAAATAATCTTATAGAAGCTCAATCACAACACATTCAACGGACAATGATTGTACCAGTGTCGTTAGTATTCAATTCAGGCTCGGGGTAGATAGTGAGAAACTATCTTTCAAATGTAATCACTGATGTCTGTGTGTGTGGTGTGGGCCGACATTGTGATATATTCTCCTTATAATTTTTCTGAAGTCTGCACAATTATCTGGCAGATTAGTGTTCAAAACATCAAAATTGGTGAACAGCTGCAGGCTCTTATAGCTCCAGCATTACTGCCACGATCGTTTTTAAGTTTACAGGTCTAATACCTCCCAACTCTGGGGTTACTCTATTGTACACAAAGATAACCATAACGGTGGATTGTATGAATGCTTGCATGCAGATCTTGCAGTTCCTCCGTACTTTCAAAGCTCAGATTCCTGTTAGTGATCCAGGAACCGGAAGGTACCAAATTATTCACCTTGTTATCAAAATTATTGGTTTCCTAAATGTAGAGTTGAGTGACAAAATCTGGTTTGATCTGTAGGCAATCAGTAGGAGGACTCTACTACCTTTCCTACATGGATAATAATATGCTTTTGGGGCGTGCCGTTGGTGGTGGTGGAGTTTTTGTTTTCACTAAAGCTCAACCACTCGAGTAAGCACTTCCATGTGGACAAAAGCATGGCAGGTGGCTGGAACAACTGCTTAGCCCTCATAATATTTATCACGGCGGAAGAGGAGTCCCAGACCAGTCCTTGAATTGTGGATTATGATTCCTAATTCTAGTTTGAATCTATATTGAAAGTTAACTATGTAGATGGTGCGAGAATTGGAACATGGAAGAATCAACCTTGTAAATTCATATGGTTATTGTTTCTACATTTAATTTGGGAATCCATTACTTGCACTTCAAGAAGTCCAAATCTAATAGGACTTTTTGCAATGTAATAGGAGTTCTTGATCCATAAAGAAAACCCATGGAAGGGTAAGGGTTTAGTGATCTCTCTATAGATAGGTGGCGTTGTGTTCTTTTCTCGAAGCTAAAGCTCTTTTCTTGTAACGTACCATGGCGGCAGATGATATCGAGCTAGGCATGGGAAAATTAGCCTCAATGTCGACCCCGTCGTTGTCTTCACCATCTACGAAATTAATTAGACGGCCAAATAGTATCTCACTCAACAATTTCAACAAGATGGTTGCAATATGCATGTCGACGTGTTCCTTTGATAAGATGCCATTTTCTACTGAAGGAACATGCTCAACTGTAATATTAGAACCTACAAGGACCGAATGGTATGTAAGCATTAAACTCATCAGCATAACTACTACCGGTTTCCTTCCCAAAATCTAGTATTAGTCATACGCGTACTCACTTTCAGCAATCATAGACATATAGTTTGATAGAGATCTCACACTAACCTTGCTTATATAAACCGCATCTGCGTTAGTAGCTCCATCACTACTCACTCAAGTTTTCAAGTTCCCATAATAGCATCTGATTACATACCTCTTTGCGCATCAATCCAGATTATGGCTAGCACAACAGTTATGAAGGTCACTTTGGTCGCTGTTTTCTGCATGGTGGTGCTTGCACTGCCCATAGCACAAGCCATCACATGCGGCCAAGTCTCGAGCAGCCTTGCGCAGTGCGCAACCTACGTGAAGAGGGGCGGTGCTGTCCCGGCCACTTGCTGCAAAGGAATCAGCACTCTTAACAGCATGGCCAAGACCACCGCGGACCGCCAGACAGCTTGCAATTGCATCAAAAAGGTTGCAGGGGGCATTAGTGGACTCAACCCTACCCTAGCAGCAGGGCTTCCCGGAAAGTGTGGAGTCAGCATTCCGTACAAGATCAGCACCTCCACCAACTGCGCTACGTAAGAACATATATCACTACTCAATCTGTCACAGTTACTTTCAGTATTTTATGCAATTAGAAGGTGAAGTTGATCATTTCCTTCGTCTTTGTGTTTCGGTTTTGCAGCGTGAAGTGATGAGCTAGCTTGATGGAAAGCGAAATTGGACTGCCGAGTGATAGTATTAAGCATGCATCAAATAAATTTCGGGTGTTTACATCCCCAAAGTGATATTATTATTCTCAAATGTGTTGTGTGTCATCAACTATGTATTACTCTCTACTTTACAATTTATAGTAAACTTTAGTTTATATCTTCAGTTTGGTTTACTATTTTCTTTCAATTAGACCTACAAGGTTCATACTAACGGTACTTCTTTCTTATATGACTTCAATACTACCTTTTGCGAAAAAAAATAAGAGATTATGATCCAGCGCTCTAATTTAGTTTACTCCAATGGATGGATTGGAAGATATTTCACCATGAAAGACTTGTTTATATAAGAAAGTCATTCTTACAGATCGATCAACTATACATAATTTAGTTTACCCCAATAACTCAATTGTCTTTGCTACTTTTGTAATTTGTTTTAGTTGAACTCTATATCAAATTTTAAATGAAGAGACAGTAGTACTCTTGAGGAGCTACAGAGTCATCGCTCTAAACGCAATCAAACTCATATATATTTAGGCAGAACATAGAAAATACCATGAAGATAAATAGTGTGAATCATTCATCAAATTAATGAAGATCCCCATATGCGAATATTGTGAACACTCCATTTTTTTTATTTTACTTTAAACTATTCGTGCATAATATGAAATTCACTATCTAAAGTGTGTGGAACACTTAACACAATTCTAACGTGTCTAGGCTTAGATGAATAGTGCTCACAAATCAAGATCACGAGATAAACAAAATGGATGAGATAATCTTCAAAAACTAATAACCACATCCAAAGCAAGAATTTCCTTGCATAACTCTTCCTCCGAGTTATCGATGGATGACTACCATAACGTACCCATCCTTCTTTGTATATATAGTATATAATCAGAGCTTCACCGTAGTATGTTTAACAAATTCTTTCCAGCTTCATCTCATTCTTTGTTCCTCTGAATCCCTATGAGGAGACAGTCTTGAGGCTTCACCGCACAAGTATCACTTTGGGTACACTTGCATGACTCTTAAGAAGTGAAGCTCCTCTTTGTAGTATCTTATCAAATAGGAATTATCTGATCGATTCAAACTTCTCATTTCAGTGATCCTCTGCTCATAAATTTCTCCTTATATACAAACTCTAACTTAAACTGTACTATAAACATGCTGAGAGGTTTTATCTCCTCTCTCTCGTAATCATTAATTTAACTAGAAATTTTATCATGTACTGTAGTTTTGAATTCCAATTTCCATTAGTTCTCAAAAAAAAAAAATAAGAATTCCAATTTCCATCCTTTGCAGTTATAGTGATAGAGATCAAGTTTGTTTCGTGCTCATAGCGTGTTGAAGTAAAAAGTGAAAATGGAGAATGGCGTGATTCTTTCATTGATCATCCCCGTTATACAGGGGTAAGTTTACATCAGTAATACAGAATACAAATGAGAATTGGTAAAACCCTATCCCCTAAAACTCTGTTGGTTGTGCTGACGTAGAGAGTCAGCCTTTGACTAGGCACACCAAAGGAAGATCCCTTCAACAATAGCTTCATTTAGCTTAGAGAGAAATATTAGATGAGTAGTTGTATACGTATAGGTACCAAAAGCTCTTTTCTTGGCACCATGGCAGATGAGATCGAACTAGGTATGGGGAAACTAACCTCAATGTCCTCGTCGTTGTCTTCACCATCTACTGCATCATCCAAACATTTATCTCCTCCATTTCAATATGTTTCAATTCCCGTGCCAGTCAAACTCACTTAATTATGAAACAAATGAGGAACGGCCCTCCAAAAGAAATACAAATTACTTGCTGTGGAAGTCATTCTTCATTCCAATTCTCAAGTATCATGACATGTTAGATCTCGCGGAAGGAAGAGAGCTGTGTCCACCGAAATTCCACGACAACGAGGTGGTCGTCGAAAATCCGGCCTATACCGACTGGATCAAGAGCGAGGGACCAGTTACTGTTGGCTTGGATTAATGCAAGTTTAACCGAGAGCCTGCTCCTTCGATTTGCAGGACGATGCACAAGTGGAAGAGCTCTATGGTTGTCACTTGAAAACTTACTCGCTGAAAAGGCAAAGGCTCTCGTGAAACAGCTTAAGAGTCGGCTCGAAAACCTGAAAATAGGTACAAAAAAAGGGCGACCATATAGCTCTAGCCTGAGATGGATTGCGGATGAAGCTAAAGAAATCACGGATAAACTTGATGGGGCTGAATCACCGATAGAGGATGATGAATTTGTTTCTTGCGTAGTGTTTGCACTGGTTCGATGTGAATTCGAATGTTATGAGTTAAAATGCCTAACAGCAATCATCACGGATCACCGGCCTGTACCAATAACGCGAGAACAATTGCTTGGCACACTGAAGACATATCAACTCCGCACCCACGTGCATACACGGGAGTCTACTTGTCTCAAAATCTGTGGCGAAATCTGCGCTTTCGTCTTGCTCGTCATATGTGTGATTATCATTCTCAGTTTGGTCTATATATTGGAGACGGCCGTGTTGTTCATCTGGAGCCCGGCTGCGGGGCTCCTTCTGGGAATTAATTAAATTCCACCCTTGAAATGATCGACCCATGCCATGTATATATCTATGTTTATTTTAACTGATCGATTATGCATTATGTTTGGTTAATTTCATTTGTTTATGCTCATTCTCCTAGAATCAATAGGTATAGTCGTTGGCTGTCTAGTGTCTACAATAAAAGATCTTTTATCTTAATGTTCATTTGGAGATTTACGTTGCTCCATATATATTAATTGTTACCACTGCTGGGTTTTCTGTTTCATTAATCAATCAAGTACGTCGTCTTTTCAAAATATAAATATGGTCACTCAAAATATAACTTGTAAAATTATAATTTTAAAAATTAAGTGACTTAAGTGTATTTTGTTAAACTTGAATGACAATTTTAAGCTTTTTAACTAATTAATAATTCAGAGATATAATAGTACATAAATATAAAATACAAATTAAACAATAATAGAAAGAAGAAAAAAAACAGTTGCGCCCCACAAAAAAAAAACTACCAACGTAACGTACCACTTCATCATCATTATTTGGTGTTTTTGCCTCTATAATTTAGAGAACTTTCGGCCGATTAATATATCTACCACTATTTATGAGACTATGACTAACATACCACTAATAATTAGTAATTTTCTAGTTACAGATACATGTCAATCTAGCATCATTTTAATATGACATACAACCGTAAGCGCGTGTAGAAACCTTAACAAAAACAAATTTTATGGCAAAAAAAAACAAAACATTATATTACGTACAAGAGCACAAAACAATTTCAAAAATTACAGAACGAGACACGGCAAAAAGTAACTAATTTCCATACAGCAATACGGTATATATATAATTCATTTCAAAGAAAATACAGTTTATAAACAAATTTCTGCAAATAAAGAAAAAGAAAAATCTGGAAAAAAAATGGCAGTGTGTTTGAAAGTGGGTTATATTGGGCCACCCACATATCAAAACAGCCCAACCAACACCTAATCCCTTTATAAAGAACAAGAAAAATCTGAAAAAAATATTGCATTGTGTATGAAAGTGGGTTATATTGGGTCACTCCCCTGTATTAGGGAAATAATCTTGTCCAAACTGCTCATTTTTATATATTTTTTGATTTGTGGTTTGATAATCAAAATCAATTAGTATATAATTTACATGCATATAAAATTTCAATCAAATCGAAGATCGTTTGCTAATCTAATCTTGCAAAACAAATTGATGATTATTATTGTAATGCTGAAATTCACCATAACCGTTCATTGATTTGATAAGAACAGATACCCAAATGATCTTCATTTTGATTCATTTTTTGTAGAGTTGATCATTAACCAATATCTATAAGATGAGTGGTATAAATTTTGAAACAACAAACTAGTATATGTACAAATAGTATAATTTAGACAAGATTGGTGCAAACTCATTTGGAGCGAAGTATTGTCCCATATTATCAAAACAGCCCGGCCCACATCATAAGGACCATTGCACCCGAGATTCAAGTTGGCAGGTTTGATGTCAAAGTGGACGAAGCCCTTGTCGTGAATGTGCTCGAGTCCCTTCAAGACTAAGAATGGCATTGGGGTTAGAGAATACGGTAGGAGCAGAGAAGTCTGTGTTGAGACTTGAGAGTTGCAGCCACAGGGCATGACAAGAGGTTTTTTTTTTTCAAGGTATAAGTTATTGGTTTGTATAGATGATAGCTGCACCATGCTTGTTCCTTATTTTTCTCTGTTCATTTTCTGGGGAAGTCTTGATAGCAAAGTAAAACTTCATTGTTTGAGTACTGTGGGGGCATCCTGACCTGCTGTGTCTTCTCTTTTCTTTTATTAGATTGCACTACAATGAGTAGTATGCATACACGAGAATTTCAGTAAAGGAACTAGGTGTGAACTTAGGTAGAATTCAAATCTAATGCCAGGATTACTAGTTTTGCACATGAGCATAGTGATAAACCGAGTGCCTTCAGCTCGGCGGATCCTCTTGTTGCTGGTTCAGACCCTCTTTTGTTTGGTAGGAAATGCAGCCTTTCTTACAGATTACATATATCAGCCGGCGGCTCCTGAATGTTCTGATGCAAAGCCTCCGGAGACATATACAGCGTAGTCCCTTGTGTAAAATCAGACCTCTTCATGACGTTGTGTTTGTCAGCTCTCTTCGCTAGGCCCTAAGTCTCCGATCTTCGCAACGTAGGATCCTAACCCTACATCATAAGGACCATTGCATACGAGAAACAAGTTGGCAGGTTTGATGTCGCAGTGAACGAAGCCCTTGTCGTGAATGTACTTGAGTCCCTTCAAGACGGACTGTGTGAACCTCCTGACGTATACCTGGGACAAACCGACGTTCTCGAACTTGTGAATCCAGTCCTCGGCGGATCCTCTCTGAGCATACTCCAAGAAGACGTTGAAGATCCTCTCTGACAAACCGACGTTCTGAGTCACCTGGCTGCCGTAAGTGTGGAGAACGAAAGGGCACTTTAATTAGGAACTTCTTGAGAAGTCGGCTTTCCATAGCCAACTCGGCTGACTTGGAGAAAGGGGCAGACTTCGCTGACATGGTCGGAGGCATTTTCGAATTCAACGAGCCAAGTAGACCTTCCCAAAGCCTCCGCTGCCAGTCATCTTCTGACGGAACCAACGCTTGTGCTTGCCTACGTACGCTGCTGGCCGGAACCCTCATCTTCCCGATGGATTGTTTTCCTCTCAAGCTTCTTCATCGCCTTTACGTAGTCGCTCTCCTTTTCTGGTTGAGTACTAGTGGTCATGGCCGATCGATCGAGAAAGTTGATCAAAGAGAAGAAAGATACGCTCTCTGAGTGAAACGAGGCTAGGGTTTCTTTAAGGAAACTAACTAATTAACAGAGCAGTGGAGTTTTCAGGAGTGTGATTATTGCTAGGGTTTGTGGGGGATTCTTATAGAAGCTTTCCTATTTTTTTTCGTGGAATTCTAGCATGTGAGGTTTTAGGCTTCTTGATGTACAAGTTTCATTTCACTTCTTTTCCTACTTTTTTAAGGAACAGACTCAACAGAGGCCCTAAGTTTACTGCTTGGGCTACAAAGTTTCGTTTCTTTTTGTATTCGGGAACATTTACTTTCATTTTCCCTTCATGTACTAGTTAGGAAGGAGCTTTCTTTTTGCATCTCTGCAGATGATATGGGACCGGGGACTTTCCTGAGCCTAATTCTGTTTAAGGAATTGCATATCAATCGCCACGTCCAGTGTTGGTGTGTTACATTTTGCTGAGCTTCCTCTACTCATAAACTTCGCAAGAATGTACTTCGTACCGATGTGGTCACAACAAACGTAGGGGTCAATCACAACATTCCGAATATACCACGATCCCAATAAGATCCAGAAAGAAGTTATAGACATACCAGAAGATTGACAGAACACTTGGGCCATAATATATAATGAATAAGAGCAATGGAATTCTAATATGGAAGATAGCAAAATCCAGGGTTATATGGAAGGTATAGCTACGTTCTAGAAACTGCAGACACCATTAACATTGAGTTCACATGACAATAGAAGGAGTCTACTTCATTTTTTACGTAGACCAATCTTCAAATTTCAATTCGTCATTACAAACATGTTGCTACAAAATCCATTACAAAACTTCCGAGCTATAAGCCTATAAGACACTGAAGCTATCAAAATATGAGAAGACCAAAGAACAAAATCACATCTATACCAAGGCGACCTGGACACAGTACAATCTTCAACTTCCACAAGCTTTCATAATTCATACAATTCCGAACAAGCACCTTTTTGTTATCTCTATTAAAGTGCCCCACACTCTTGTTCTCTCCAAGGCATGGCAAAGTTAGTTTAGCACTCGAACCACAAGTAGAACCAAGTAATCGCTTCCAATTCGTTAAACACAGATTAAAAACAGAGCCATAATCTGAATTAGCTTGGTTTTGTCAACACCATGCAGAAAAACTTGTTCTGCCGGATCATATTTGTTTCTTTTCTTTTATAATGATGCCCCAATCTATAATAGACATTAAAATGAAAGGGTTCCATTTTCCCCCAATTCCATTGCAATGCGTAGTAGATCAAAATGTTAAAATAGAAAACAAATACATACAAAAGATACAAAGCATTTCTGAAAATTCTGAATAGAAGAGTGATGATATATTCCATTTCTTGGAAAACTCTGCAATGCACCCAGGGGCAAAACATCCCCCGTCTAATTTCAAATTTTGATGCGTTTTGTCAACATTTTTCAAAGTAGATTAAGCTTATGGTAACCTCAGTCCATGTGATACTCCTCTTTGCCCACACTGTTGCCGAAATTCTCAGCGTCGTCCACGGCGACAATCTATCTCCCCCGCCACCGCCACCGCCACCGCCACCGCCACCGCCACCGCCTCTCTCTCTCTCTCTCTCTCTCTCTCTCTCTCTCTCTCTCTCTCTCTCTCTCTCTCTCTCTCTCTCTCTCTCTCTCTCTCTCTCTTCAGTAGCAGAGCAAACTCGGCCTCTTTCGCCTCCGTTATTTGTCGCCGCACCACGCTCGTAACTGTCGCGCTTCTCCCCCCTCACTGATCCTATCTATATATGCCTGCGATCGCAGCACGAGGACCTTGAAGCCCGAACTCGATCTCGCATTGCATCACTCCTCGCCACAGTGCACTACCTCATCGTCGCCTCTACCAATCCGCGTCACACCTCGAGCCTCAGTCCTCCGCCTTCGCCCGCTCCCCGCGTGACTTAGTCAAGTGACGGTGCACTTGACTTGCCTCGAACGCCGGCCGTCTGACTCCGTCACACTCGCTGCTACACCATCTCGCCTCGGTTCAGCGCAACTGACCTCGTCCCAATCTCGACCTCGTGCCAGAGCTCAGCCTTGGTTAGCCACGAGCTTGCTCTCAGATCGCGGCATCAGGCATCAGGCACCATATCCCCCCAGTTAATTGAATCGAGTTCGAGATGTTTTTGTTGTTTGAACCAGAGAGATGTTCACATGTAAGCTCGGTCAAACGTAAAAAGGTTGAAAAAACTAACCAATCATATTACGACACATGTTATTTGAAAAATGCCTTGGAGTTGGGATGCATAGCCTGATCCCATTCCTTTGATCGTATCATTTCAATCAACCAAACAATAATAATAACCAAAAAGTCGGGGGAGTACTGTTCCCAACTAAACAATCAGAAGTATAATGCTAAGAGCAATCTAGACTCAAGAGTAGACCAAATCACTGACCCTTCAAGACACAACTGAAACCCCATAATCACAGTTGACTGCAGCATACTCATCCAACACAAGCTAAGAATGCCCAAAATACAGCAATCCACAGCGTGCAATTGGCATTCAATAATGCCAACACTAACTACAATGCTGAACCAACGCAGATAAACTACTCTTCGTAACATTTGGCTAAGCTGCTAAAACCTTCTACATCCAAGCCATCTCTAACAATTCAATATAACAAAACAACACCTAATACATAGCTTCATAGTAATAGCCATAGAAACGCAATGCTACTCAAGATACAAAATAAAGCCAAGTCTATCATACCCTAATTCTCACTTAATGCCTGGTTTACCCAAGTTTCAACCTCAACGCATCTCAACAGCACCAATATAATAAACCAAAAGGCATACATAGAAAAATGACATCCAATCCAGCAATAATATAATAGAGGAGAAATATCAGAGCTCAATAACAGTTTAGAACAACACAAAATTGAGCAAGTCTGAGCTTTAAGATCCGAAAGAAGAAAATTAAAAGACAACACATAGCCCAAATACCAAACTACTAGCATTGACTCAGTCAACGTTCTGCATAACATCCTCAGCGGTGAACTTAGTGCCCTTGTCCTTATCAGCAGCGGCTCTCCCCTTGGCCTTACGGTCCAGCAGCGACTTGCGGTCCTTGTCGAGCCTGAGCTTGGTGATGACGCACTTGGAAGGGTTGATGCCGACGTTGACGGTTGACCCGTTCACCTTCTCCCTTGTGATGCGCTCGACGTGGATCACCCACTTGCGGCGGTACACCTGGACGACTTTCCCTTCGCGGCCTTTGTAGGTCCCACGGACGACCTGGACCTCGTCGTCTTTGCGCACCGGCATCGATCTGACGTTGTACTTGGCGCGGAGGTCGGAGGAGAGAGGAGCGCTCATGAGGATGCGGCGGACGGAAGACGGGGCGGTGAAGTGAGCCTTGCGGCTTTTGCGGCGGGAGCTAGAAACGCGTGGGTTCCTCTTCATCTTCGGTGAGCCGAGTTGAGAGAGAGCTAAGGTTTCGCAGCGGCGCTCTGAGTGAGAAGGTGTAAATGAAGAAGAGAGAGAGGATTAGGGTTTTATAGAGTGGGCTTTTATAAAGGTTGAGAGAGACCAGAGTGTATTCGACCACAAATTTGATAACATTATTTTGTATTTTAGAAATATTTAAAAAAATTGGATATATTTAATCTGATTCTAAAAATTTAATGTATTTATTTAAGATTTTAAATAATCTATAAAAATCCTGTGGTATTCAATAATCTACTAATTTTTAATGATTTCATTAAATAGCCGATTTTAAATAATTGTTTACATACAAAATAACTTTTTGAAATCAAGTTTTCCACCCAAGAGATTTTCATAGATTTTTATGGATTTCAAAATAAAACATCTCTCTCTCACTCAATTTTTTTCTACATACGTCCTTAAAGCCTTTATCATAGTGTCACAACAAAAAAATGTCATTAATCTTTGCTTTCATTACCATTTCCTCGTTGTTTGATTTCATTGATGACTTCAACTACTATATTTTCAATAATTAACTTCTATAGGGTATAAAATTTAGTCTAATTACTACAACTTTATAAATGTTATTAAAATGGTTCTCAAAATCTTATTTTATAGTAATGAGATGTCTTTGTCATCTAACGGTCTCTTCTGACTTAAAATATTTAGTGATCCATTATAATACGTACAAATTTCCTCATAAAAAAGTGTGTATAATTCTTGTTTCAAACAATAAAGAATTTTATTTTCTGCGAAAATGACAACATTACTTGATAATAGAACAATGAATGTTAAAAAGAATTAAGATAATGAGAACGTGAATTAGAAATACGATGACGGTGTCAATTCAAGAGTGTGATCATTATGTTGGAAATATCAAGAATATTGCATTTCGTTTTTGTATATGTAATATTGTATTTTGACATTAGAATTTTTATTAGACTTTAATTATTTGAGCAATCCTTAAAAATCCAACAAAATCCTTATAAAACAATATACAAAAGAATCATTTTAAATCCAAGTGAAATTATAACAATCCGTAGATTTAAAACAATGTACAACAATCCACAGATTATAAAGAATCCTTAAAAGTTTTTCAAAATCCATATTGAATACACCTCCCTAAGTGTGGGTTGGGCCGTTTTGATAAATGGGTGAGTGGCCCAATATAACCCACTTTCATACACGGGTGCAATATTTTTTGGGAGAATGACAACCAAGGATGTTTTAAAAGATCATATACATCTAAGGATATTTCTGGACATGAAAAGACTCTAATACCCTTAGGGCATCTTCAATCATGAAGTCTTATAATGGGGTCTTATACCTATTTTGAGATCTTATTTGGACACTATTCATATAACACTTCAACCATCTCCAATGGTATGGGTCTTATAATGGGGTCTTATCCCTCCAATTTCTCTCCCCTCTACCAAGTGGCCCCAACCCAAAATTATAAGACCAAGTCTCATATGGAGTCTCAAAATAAGACTTGGGATGAGACCAAGTCTTATAAATATAGGGTTTAGGACTTCACAAAACTACCATTAGAGCCCAATTTTTTTTAGTACCCCAAAATTATAGGATTTAGTACCTCCTATTGGAGATGCCCTTAGGGCATGTTTGTTACAAATGATTGGATTGTTATAATCTTAATATAATGAGGTATTATATAAGTTATCCTTATATAATCCTAATCCAATCTTGTATTTGTTTCATAATTTAGACTAAAAATTATTTATATTAAATAGTCCAATCCACTGTTTGGTGTGCAAAAAGAAAATGCTCTTGTCTTTTGGATTAAGACAAAATTGGAGCTTTTGTCATGGCCAAAACTTCAATCTTTTGAATTCACTAGGGCATTTTGAGGGAAGAAGTATATTAAAGTAAATTGTGACCTCAACAGGTTCTTAAGCCCAATGAGCCTAACCGGTATAAAGCAAATTGATAACAAAAAGCCAGAAAATTGAAATTGAGATCCAGATAAACTGAAAATTAAAATTGCTTTATCAGTGCTTCAAACTACAACTCTTGCTTTCGGCAATTAAAACTAAGGACATAGCTGATTCATCAAAGATGTCACACAAAATAAACAAAGAGCTTAAAAAAGCTCTACAGTCTTCACCAATTGCATCTGTAAACTTAGTACACACAACTACCGTATTTCATCACGGCTCCTCGCCATATCACTCCCAGAGCTCTTGTGGATATTAGATATGTCCAGTAGACTCATATGGTGGTAGCTATCAAACATGCTTGGCTGAAACATTTTTCCTTAAAAACCAATTCACCAAGTTGAACCTAGCTAGCTAGTAATCAATATATATATATATATATATACACACACATATATACGGCTGACGTCAATCTGCCAAGAAAAATATGGGTAGTGTATTAGTCCTCTGCCAGTCACATATATATAAGAAAGAAACACAGTTAGGGCATTGATAAGTATTATAGAACACTAAACAACTCAGATCAAGCTGACCGAGAATGTTAACATTGTAAAATAGGCAAGGATTAAAATCAGCATTTACAGTAGGTCGAAACTTCACCAATTGTAGCTGTAACTTGAAGTATTTGACTCTAATCTCAAGCTACTTAGAACGTACTATATTACTTATATGGTCACTTCCCAGCAAGCAGCTTTTGGACATACACTTTTCTCATTTCATCATCCAATGATTTGAATAAAAATATGTTTTGTGGCTTTTCCAAAATGATCTACATGGCTTCAATTGTGTCCAAAGTAGAGAGTCACATTGCCTTGAGCATCTGAACAATATCAGATCTAACATCATTCCCTTTTGTGAGAGCATCAGCCACCAATTGCATTGTTTTCTTATTTTCTGTAAATATTTTTTTCAATACACATATCAACTTGTCTTTCTTGGATCTTTTCCTCTTACCTTTCTTACTCTCAACGGATTGGTGGCTGCCACCTTTGTCCATTGATATGGGATCCAAATCATCCTCAAATCAGCATCTCCAATAGTACTATGTTGATCCATCATGTCGTTTGGAACTTCGGCCGCTTTCCCATTTGCACGGCCTTTCCCAAAGGTGTTTGCAAGCCTATCATATAACAGATATGTCTTGTTTCTCCATTTCTTCGCATCTTTATGGTGCTATATATCATAAAAACAGAAACTAGTCAATTAATACAATCACTATATTTGCAGGTATACAACCACTGTTTTAAGAATACAGCCACTGTTCACTAAGATTTGCATGCTTCATGATCTTCACCATATATCATTGAGTTTCATTGTGAGACAGGACAAAGTAATCGATGTAAATAGTAAGCAAGAAGAAACTCCATCTGGTTCATCATTGAGCAAAGAGAGCAGAACATGCATAAAGAAAATATATTGAACATGAACCTTGTGTCCTAATGAAATGTACCATATCAAACTATATGCACCAACTAGCTAGTTTTGATTTTAGTCAACTTTAGTGATATAGTCCCGTGAGTGCTAGATTGAGATAGAAGAATACATGTCGATGGACAATGTGATTGAATATTTATGGCAGCTAGCTAACTTCACAGATCAATCATGAAAGGATATGGGACAGTGCATCCTTCAATGGGACAAATTGAAACAAGCTTAAATCATTACAAAGAGCTTGGAGAAAATTTTGGCTAAAGCAAACAGAGCTAATGTAAAGAATATCATCATTATCCTAGTGGGACTAGGAAATCAGTCATTTCAACATGAGGAAAGCAGCCTAAGCAGGTTCTCAATTTAGAGGCAGGAGATACATACTTATGTCTCATATGGCTAAAGTATCCTGTTAAGCACGTCTTAAAGGAAAATTTGAAGACTCTTTTGCAGTTTTGTGTGTGCTTTATAGGTGTCGGTTACATTTCCCAGACTGGCATTCATTCACTATGGCATGATTTTAGTACATTGTAGACAATATAAACAAGCAGTAGTAGAGTTCTAACTTATAACACAAAATTAATTGCCCACATAGTAGAAGCAGCTAGATACAATTGTAAGTAGATAGATAACCAAACTATTATACTCCATTCTGACTGTCTTTGAGACCAATTATGTTTAAACATTATGTATGATATCACCTTGTTTGCTTCTTAATGTGTTTATTTTGAAACCGTAGTTGAAAGAACACAACTCAAATCTGTACTACGCATCCCACGTACTGAGAAACTTGAAAGTGATTGTGTATATGATGGCTTTTGTATGCAGGTATTGCATTCTAGTGAGCTATACAATCGACTCAAAGTTACAAAACTATTGAATATACAGTATGATATCACTCTTGCCACAAGTAGGTTGAATACACGATGAATATAATCATTGGCGGATCTAATGTCAAAAGTTTAGGTGAGTGGAGAGGGTGTTCAACATGCCTTATTGAAAATGCTTGAAGGAACTATGAGTCCAATTGTTTTACACTCTAATGTTGCTCACTTATGAGTATTTAGCCTTTTGTACAAGAGTGACTAGTCAAGTGTATATGCATCAATACTTCTAAATCTGTCAAAATTGATCATAACCTAATATATACTATAGGTATATATGTATAAAGAGGTAGATTCTTTTATGCATTTCTTGGATAAAGGTAAGGCCTTGTTGTTTTGAGCTAAAATAGTTCATGTTTGACCTGAGAAATATCTTTTGCAAGTTCGTCTATTGTAGACATCTGTTCTAAATCATCTTGCTGATATATAACAATTAGTTGGAGCAATTTCAATCTACTTGTTCTTTTAGTTTAATGACATTTTATTTCATACCAGTAACAATAACAAGTCAATTGACCTGAATTCATGCTGCACTCTGCGTTGATTTACTGGTTTCATATTATAGTAAAGTACCATTCAAGAGTAATTTCCTACTTAATTGTCAAGTTTCACTTTTGTAAATGACAATTGGGATGCCTAACGTTTTAAAATTTGCTGCTTGGTCATTAGATAGGTAATAGATCATATGTTTTCTTTGTATCATATATATGTCAAGTCCTTTGCATGATCAATTTAAAAATGCCTAAAGCATAGCAATATGTGTGTTATGTTGTCTAATATGTGCTCTTGTCCTAACTTATTTGAACAAAAGCTAGCTTGAATATTAATTAGTTGGAGCATCAACTTTGTTTTATACTATGAACACTCAAGCACTGGATGAAATAGAAGAGCTAAAACATGATGCTGGAGTATTAAGAGTGTGCCTTTTGGCTCAACACTCGAAAGTATTAAAAGTATTAAGAGTATTAAGAGTGTGTCTTTTTATACATATGTTCACAAGACTCCATGCATGACATCCACGCAAACGGGAAACAAGTGGTTGAAGGAAGTTCTAAGAGGAAATGAAAGTCGTTGTTATAATATGTTTAGAATGGATAAAGAGGTTTTTAGTAGATTATCTAATGAATTAGAAGTCAACTATGGGTTGATGGGTTCAAGGAGCACGAGTCATACTGATGTGTTGGGGATGCTTTTGCATATACTTGGACATGAGATTGGAAACAGATTGTGAAGGTAGATAGTTATTGATATATCTCATACTTAACAAAACAATGGATTAGAAGACTCTTTCAAGAGAAGATTAAAGATAAAAAGACCATCAACCTCGTATCATGAAAATCTCATGGTCTCAAAGGTAAAAACATGCATTTGCATTTCACTGTTTTCACTGAGGATGACAAATGTGTTTTCCATCCCTGAAGCCCCTGGAACGTTTTGTTCCATTCTGAAAAATATATTTCGACTTCAAACTGGTTATTAAACACTTTTAATATACTTCTCTGGTCAAGTGACTTAGTTAGAAAGATAAGTTTTTGTTTCTTACAAACTTAATCTTTAATCTTCATCCTTAAATCTTATAAAGTGCAGATATTTTCTGAAGAGAAGTACATACACCATTTATGTGGTTGTCAAGTTTTGGTTACTTGGCTGGGATTAAAACCTGTTTTATTACTCCTTTCCATTCACTTGGCTGGCAGCAGCTGGCTTCCTTCTAAGGCCATTGCATTTGGCCGTAGAGGATCGAGGCCCGTCACCGGCGATAGCTCTAGTCAACTTCGATCACCGGACCACCGAATGGCGACAGCGGCCCTCCTCCATTAGAGGGAGAGGCAAATTTCATAATTTTTTAAAACTTTTAGTAATGGTATTATTGTAAATAAATATAATTTAATGATAAAAAGATATTTTTACCCCTAAAAAGTTAGCGGGAGTGACCAATTTGATAATGAAATGTTAAAGGGAGTGACCATTTTGACATATGTCATACGATAGTGACCAAACTGTCGTTTTGGGCAAAGATTAGTGACTATTTAAGTTATTTTTTCTTTACTCATAATGAAGTTAAAGCTCAGTCGCCCAGATAATCTAACAATCATCCAAATTCAATCTCAAGATTACTCTCTACACCCAACCCATCATTTAGCTTCATTAGCCCGACCAAACCAATTATGCTCAAACCTCTCCCTGTAACTCTCTCTTCCTGTTTGAATTGTGATCTCTATCAAAATTCGGGCATAGCAGTAGGATTCTAAGTCGACTTGGGAAGCAAGAGCAACATCCAACGAAGTTCGCACGACATCGTTTCAATTCACTGAGTTTCCAAATGATTCTGATCTAGAACGTTGCGTTTCCATATCGATTCCAAACTGAAAAATATTGGAATCGCGAATCTAGACGATTCTGAGCGATTTCACCGCGTTCTGTACCTGCACCCTCTTCGGGTACGCGAAACATGACCTCGGTCGCGACTCCGTGCTTCCTAGATTTAAATGGATTTCATCCAAATGAGATCATGTGCTATGCATATGATGGGCATAAATGTATTTTTGTATATTTTAAGATTTAATATTAATTATTAGATCAAACTTCAATAGGTATGAACCAAATTTTCAAAGTTATATATATTGTACAAGGGAAAAAAATACTAAATTTAAAACATAGTATATTTATTATTCCACTACTATTCAATATATTAGTGCTCGTTGGCTCACTACTTATATGCCAAAAACAAAAACAAAAAAACCTAAAATATTGTTGCTAGATTCTGGGCTGGAGTTTTGAACTATAACTAGTTGATCCTTCTACTTTGTTAATTGCACTTTTCTATTGTGTTTTGAGACTGTAATGAACTGTTTATGCTGTGTTTTGGGATTGTCATGAACTGTTTTGGATTGTTCTTCTTAAGTTTTGAACTGCCTGAAACTTTGTAACTTGTTTAAACATGTTATGGAGATTGGATGAACTATGACTTATGCAGATTTGAG
The DNA here is from genome assembly GCA_946800695.1 of Geum urbanum. Taxonomy (NCBI): domain Eukaryota; kingdom Viridiplantae; phylum Streptophyta; class Magnoliopsida; order Rosales; family Rosaceae; genus Geum; species Geum urbanum. The sequence goes on along the minus strand of OX327010.1, from coordinate 39,223,815 downwards.
ACTGAGCTATAATTTTTGCAAATTTGAGACAACACACCACATTAACAATCAGTTAATCACCCTTGATCTCGTCCAAAAGATTTTAAAATTCAACTTATGCTCATTGTTGCATGAGTCGAGTAGCTCATTGTGGCCAATCCCAGATTGGCATGTTTAACTATTAGATCAACATTGTACTAAAGTCACAACCACATAAATTAAAGGCTATGAATCTGTGACATTCTTGGTTATTGGAGTTGGTGGATCTGAGAACGAACCACTGGCAATCTGATTCAATCCAACGATTTGCAGCCTCAGTATAATGGACACTATTCCAGCTTGTATACAAGGAAGGATTCACACAACCCTGCATATATCTCAGTCCCATGATCCCATTAAGCTAAGAGCACCCGCATGAGCAAAAGGAAGAGGCGGGCCCCAGTTGTCAATAGTACGAGTATGAGGCTTCGACGACGTGCAGCGGCGATGGTGGAGTGTGACGATCGCACGTTGATTGGAGGATCGAGCATCTACTTGGCAGCTTCAGCTCGTGTTAGAGCACTAGCTGTGCTGGTGGAGCCCACACACGTGGGTGATGCCTGCCCGGTTTAATTTTTTTTCTACCTGGCCAGTAAATGGTAAAAAAAATGACGCATCAATGGGGAGACGCCACATGGCGATCCGGATGAATAAAAATCCATAACGATCAGATTGATGTGGACTGTCCATTTCAAATCAAAAATTCAGATCGGACAACTGAGATTCAATTGAAACGGCTATTTCAGAAAATTTTGCCATTTTGTAAAATAAACCCTAAAAAATTACAAAAAAATTTCCAAAAAATTTCAAAAAAATTGCAAAAAACACCCTATAAGTTTTCTATAAATACTACATCAATTTCATTCACATCTCACACAAATTTGTGCACAACAAATTTATCCTCTCCTTCCTCTTCTCATTCATCCTCCTCTCATCCCTTTGTATTTTAGTTCCCAAAAAATGTCCAATTGGCTTGATTCCGAAGATTTGCAACTTTGTATTTCTTAATGTCGTATTAGCGTTTGCCATATTACCGACAATATACAAAAGTTCGACAAATTGTGGGAAAAAGTCTTTGCCGATTATAAGAAAATTTAGGAGATTGCGCATGGTGAATCAAAGGCCGGAGCCTAGGATCCAAACCACGGTTTTTTCTCGTTTTACAAAGTTGAAGCCGAGTTTTAGAACTTGGGGTGTCGCTCTTGCATATGCACGAAAGAATACACAATCCAGCTCAAATTTGTAAGATGAAGTAAGTGTTAATAATTTTGTCATAAATTATTTATTACATTTATTTTAATCAATGTTGACATCTCCATTTCCTACATATTATTTTGACATATAATTTTTTTTCCCCTAGATAAGAAAAGCTCAATCATGGTACGAGGCACAAAAGAAGAAAGAGTTTACCAAGTTTGAATGTTGGGAAGTGATGAAGAACCATCCAAATTTTCGGCCCGTTGAACCTAGTATACCACCTCCTTCATATTCCAACTCCGCAACTACTCCTCATTTTACCTCAATGCCTCCCCCCCGGTCGACGTGGAGGATGATGAAGTCATTGCAACACCACAAAGTAACAAAAAAGAAGTGTACTCTAGTTTGGTTGGACCAATCGAAGTGAAGACGGCTAGTTCGGTTGGACCAATCGGAGTGAAGGCGGCCAATGAAGCTAAAAGAAAGGGGGAAAAATTCATGACATCTTCAAATGAGGTAAGAGATGAGGTTTTGAAAACCATGATGGAAAATAAAATAATGCATCTCGTCGGGCAAAAAGAAAGTGATGCCACCAAGTTAGCTTTATACCAAAAACAACTCGCCCTTCAGGAGAAGAACTATAAATTGAGGGTTGAAGCGGAGGATTCAAGGATTATGGCAATGGATACAGATGCTATGACCCCAAAATCGAAGATGTTTTTTTCAAAGAAAAAAGAGACTATACTTAAGAAAATTGAGGAAGAGAAAGGAGATGGTAGCGATGAAGCATTTTCAAATTGTTATCGCCCACTATTTCAATAGTTTGGTATTTGTTTACCATTATGAAATTATGTACTTTAAATTTCCAATAATTCCAGGCTTTGATTGAAATTATGTACTTTAAATTTTCAAGTAATAAAAACACACTTTTTTTATTCCATCAAATCTCACGCACATTACAATAAAACACAATGACTTAAAATCAAACACACATCACTCAAACAACCAAAAAGAAAAACAAATAAAGCAAACATGTTGCAAACTAGGTTAATAAAAATTACACACACATCATTTAAAGTCGTTCGCCAGTTTCTAGATACCAGTTGTGTTTAACTAAGTCCTTCTACAACTCTCCATGGATGTACGCAGATTAGAGATTTACAACACGGTCGACAAATCGTTGTTCATTTTGTCCATCTCTTCCAACATTCTTAAAAGGAATATGATTACCTTGTTCATCAACTGGTCCATCATACACTGTGAAAGCAGTTGATGAGTTTTGTAGATCTTGTTCTTCCAACTCCTCGAACTCCTCCTCCACAAATTCTTCTTCGATAATCATGTTATGCATTATAATGCAAGCCAACATGATTCTCTTCAATGTCAATTGGTGATGACACATAGCTGCATGCCGAATAATTCTTCAACGAGATTGCACAATCCCAAAACACATCTCTACATCTTTGCGGTATGCCTCTTGTTTCTTGGCAAATAGTTTCTGTGGTAGCTCATGGGGATTGGAGATTGTTTTCACAAAACGAGGAGTACCTGGGATATGTACCGTCAGCTAGATAGTAAGTATTGTGGTAAGTCATATCGTTGACTTTATAAGTTGCACTTGGACTGTTTCCGGCAAGGAGCGAATCAAATGTGTTCAATTGGTGGAGCACGTTGATATCATTTTGTGATCCGGGTACCCCAAAGAAATTGTGCCATATCCACGTGTCATATGAGGCCACCACTTCTAAAATAATAGTTGGACACTTCTTCCGCCCCGAGAATGCCCATTGCCAAGCTATGAGGCAATTCTTCCATTTCCAGTGTATGCAGTCAATGCTTCCGATCATACTAGGAAATCCGCGATGCCTTGCTCTCTTTGGAAGTTGGGTTATGTCTATGGCATTTGGAGCGCGGAGATAGAGGTCACTGTAAACCTCGTATATAAGCACACACCACTTCTTCATGCATTGTAGTGTTGTGGATTCACCCATCATTGTTATTTCAGCACACTGATCTGCGGCTGCGCCGTACGTCAACATACGAAGAGCGCCAGTCATCTTTTGTTGTGGAAGAAGTCCAACCAATTCGGTGGTATCAGCTCTTTGGTGCCAAAATTGGTCGTGGTTGCAGAGTCCCGTCATTATACGGTTGAATAGATTCGTACTCATTCGATACCTTTGACGAAAGGCTTGTGCGTTGAAGACGCGGCATTCGATAAAGTAATCCTCCATCAGATTATGTCCCCTTGACTCCTTCATTCTTTCTTCATTTGGTCGGTGGCGAGGTGGTTTATCATCGAACATTGCATCGATGGTGACCGTTTCAGTGATGAAAGCATTAGCAATTTCAGCATTTTGCCAACGTTGTTGTTGCCTCCTCTGGAAAAAATTCTCAAAACTAAAAGGATTCATCTTATCGGAATCTAGAATATATGGTTGAAAACGGTGTGAGTGAATGATGAGCACCGATCAACAAATTTATAGCTAAGTGTTTCCATTCTAATTAGATAAGATGATGACACGTGTCAGTTTTCAATTGGTCGAAAATCTCTCTGGGAAACTTATACCAATTATTATGACGACAACGATACGTGGACATGACACGTGTTGCCTCATGATTGGTTGAAAATTTTATCAGAAATTTTGTACAATTATTTACTCGATAACGTTCTGTCGGTGTGACACGTGTCAACTCGCCATTCGTCGGAAATCTTACCCGAAATCTTATTCAATTATTCATACGACAACGACACGTGTCATTTATGGATTGGTTGAAAATGAAAAAAAAAATTAATAAAAAATTAATTTATGAACAGTAGTAGCACGTGCTATTTTTTGGCACCGCTGTACAAAAAACAGAAATTGCACCTCCTATTCGATGAACATTGACTGCTCTACTTCAAACAGTGCTCACTCCTCCTCAAATAACACGAGCAATCTCGTTTTACCGGTTTGAGTGCTCTAAGTGAAGATGATCTTGTTGAAAAAAAAGTAAAAAAACCCTCCGGAGATATCGAAATCATCAACTCTAGCATGCTAAACCAATTTGGGTGACTTTCTGAGAAGCTAAAATATATTTTGTATTGAGTGGTGTTGTAATCCATTGTAGTCTAGTTGGTCAAGATATTTGGCTCTCACCCGAAAGACCCGCCTTCAATTCCCGGCAACGAAGGGTAACTTGTGACTCTCTGGTACCAATGACTTTGATGTTGTACTGAGTTTGTGTCACCTTTTCAGTCGATGCAAGTGATGCTCAATAGTTCATCCTACACTTTTGTCTTCAAATTAATAATAAATAAAAAAGAGAAGTGAGAAACGTACACTTTTGTCTTCAAATTAATAATAAATAAATAAAAGAAGTGCACACCGTCTTTTTCTCTCTTCTTTTTATTCTCAGGATCACTTATCTTAAAAAAATCCTAAAATTTTATTAATACAATCACTTGAAAAAAAATCAATTGACCAAACTTAACGTAACAACATTTTCCATCAAATGATTCAAAATCCCTTAACCACATGGAAACTAACCAGGAGTTGTCAATTCTTAGACCATCTCCAATGGTGGAGGTTATATACTTCATAATAGAACTTTTAGAAAAAAATCTTATCTCTAACTCATGAAAATCATAATCTTATACCTTAAAACTAAGTCTTATACCATATTTTGAGTTCTATAATAGAACTTTGGATGAGGTATAGAACCTTGTAAAAATTGGTAGGCCAAAAGAAAAGAAGAACATGTAGGGAGAGAAAAAGAGTAATCTTAAAATGAGGTATAAGACCTTGGGAACAGGATTCTCTCCTAACGGAGAGGTCCTTACCTGTACCTAACCCAACAATCGTGACTGTAAGATTTAATAGAGGGCCAAGATTTATTTTGTTTTTATTTTTCTCTCATATCATCTCTTCTATTCTTCTATTCTATTCTTCTCTTCCCAACCTCTGATACAGGATACCTTCAGTCCAGGAATAATTCCGCGAGCTGCATCAAAGCAAGCTCCTGATATTCGGCCCTGCTCACGTAACTCAGGTCGAGGAGCCTCTCCTAATCTTCCCTCAGGATCTGATCCTATAACATTGAAATATCTGCATATGTAGCCAAATCTATGTTAGTAATGATGGAGAGCAGGTGATCCATGACTTTATCTGCTTCCAAGTAAGCGAAACATAACAACACAAATTTAAGCTGAGGTGTAGAAACCCAGGATTCACCTACCTTAAGATCATGACTGCCATGTTTGAGTTCTTGGAGAAATCCAGTATGATATCCTCTGCCATCTTCTTGGCTTTTCCATAAGGATTGATTGGAACCTGAAAGTGATAAATGTATAAATATAGTGTTGGACCATAACAGAGAACGAGTTGTTATGTTTTTCACATCTTTGATTCAGGATTAGTGCCCACACATGTAAATATGGTTTGATGCACAAACACATGAATTACAGTATTGCAGATGACATATGTTTCGTGAGTTCTTACTTGCTTTGTTTCTTCTGTAATCGACATCGTCTTGGGTTCACCGTATGTGGCACAAGTGCTGGAATAGATCAATGTCTTTACCTTATGTGCTGCCATTGCCTCCAAAACCAACAGGGTATTTGATGTGATATTGTGATAATATCTGCAGAACATAAATGATTTGACTTTAAAGGATAAAATGAGTTTTTGCCGACTGGAATCAAAGCAAAGGCTCACAAGTAAGGGAAGAGAAGAATAGAAGAGAAGAAGAGAAGAGAAGAGAAGAAGAGAAGAGATGAAATGAGAGAAAAATAAAAACAAAACAAATCTTGGCCCTCTATTAAATCTTACGGTCACGATTGTTGGGTTAGATACAGGTAAGGACCTTTCCGTTAGGAGAGAATCCTGTTCCAAGACGTTGATGGTTAGATATAGAAAAATCTTATAATGAATAATAATTTTAAAAAGTCTCGTGATATAAGATTTTTATGGTTGAAAATGTTCTCACGGGCTGTTTGGTTATCGACAATGTTCTTCAGCTGGAGAAGTTGAAGAAGTGGAGGATAGTGATGTAACTTCCAGTTTGCAAAGCACTATTGCGCGGCTTTTCTTTTAAATATTTGGTTGGTGTTTTTATGACAATATTCTCTGTACGAGGACTGACAAGACTGTCTCCCACACTTCTCTCATCTCTCACTACGACAAATGCAGATGCTCTCACTGTTCTCTTCAGCTCTGTTCTATAGAGCTTCGTGCTCCATTTCCCACTTCCGAGAAAGAATCCAAGACCCAACACACATTGCATTAACAGACCCAGATTATTAATATCATTTGTTACTGGTCTGAATCCCCAGATTTAATTACCCAATTCTTCATTTGCACCAAAAGCAATAAAAAAAAGTGCAAGTAAACTAACATCAGGTTTAATTGGTAGAATGGTTGATCTAACAATTTATTGCTCCACTGATGTAAAGCAATTTACATGGTTCCCAATCAGTTCCTTCCTTCCTCTCTCACTCAGTCTCACTCTCCCTCAGCTCTCAGTAGGGTTTTTGGCTGCTACCCAAGATTGCTGCTCTTGTTATTTACTTGAAATTTAGGGGGTTTGGGGGTTTCAAGCAGTTCATAATTGCATTTTGGATCTTCTGGGTCTTAATGTTTTCACCTTTACCATGTGGGTTTAGTTTCTGGGTGTTAAAGGTTTCACATTTTTCAGCATTCTGAGACCTTTTGATCCCTTGGGACTTGTTGGGCTTAGTTACTTTACCCTTTACAGTTGAGGTGGGTGTGAGCCGAGGAGTAGTAAGGAAAAGTTTAAATCTTGTGGAGCTGTGTTTTGATCACTGTGTGGGATGTCTTGAAGCTCTATCAGGTCCTGGGTTTTGAAGCATTTGGGGTTTTTGGTGGCTTCTGGAGAAATCTGCTGAGCTGTGAGAAACTGTGTGGTACTGATCTCGCTACCGAAGGTGACTTCTTGATCCACTTTGAGTTATCTGAAATTCTCAAACTGATCTACTCTGATGAGCATTATGCTGCTTTTAGTTGAGCTTTTTTTGACTGCAAAGTTTCTATTTTTACTGTTCTGAGTTTCTGGGTTGTGTCTATATCACTGTTTAGAAAAGAGGATCTTTGACTTAATGGGTTATTAGATTCTTGCTTAGAATGGATCTGGAGAAACATCAAGGCTTAACTAGTTTCTCTGGATATTTTCTGGTGTTATTGCTCATAAGTCTACATATTTACTGCTAGGTTTTAACATATGGCTCTTGTTGATCCTTGAACAGAAAGGATGTGTTATATTACTTATATTTGAAGGAAGTGTATGCACTTCGACCAAGTTACTACCTGTTGTGGTCTCATTTGGGGGTTTAGAGTGTTGATTTGAGAAAGTGTAACTTTCAAAAGCAGGGATTATGGATTTCTTCAAAGTGAGGAAGTTTAGAAAAGCTCACAAACCAGACCCGGAAAATGAGTCAGAGGACAATCCTGTGCCGATGCCAGAGGAACCGAAGGAGAATGGGGTGGATACAGAAGGCAAGGCAGTAAATGTTGATCCAATAGCCGAAGCTGATGACGATGATGATGATTTCATAACAGAGGAAGTCAAGAGGAGGTTGAAAGAATTACGAAGGAATAGTTTTATGGTATTGATTCCGGAAGAAGAGTCATGCCCTGAAGAGGAGGAAGAAGAAGAGCAGGGAGAGACGAGCTCCAATGAGTGGAGGGATGTAGAAGCAGAAGGTCGGCAATGGTGGTGCGGCTTTGGTGCTGTATATGACCAGTATTGCGAGAGGATGCTGTTCTTTGAACGCATGAGTACACAGCAGCTTAAGGAAACTGGTAAATTTTACTTTTACAGTTTAAAGTTGAGTGTAGAGCGTTAGATATTATGAACTATTTTCATTTGGAAAAGTATATCTGTATACCCCAATGAAATACATTAAAAGGTTTATCTTAGGTAAAATAAAATAAGAAGAGATTGTGTGTGTGACTGTGTGCCCAATAAGTTATGTTGGAGGTTAATAACTAATAAAGAAGAGATGAAACATAGGTTCTGCTTAGACAGTATTAAACTGAGTTGGCAGCCAAATAGGGATAACAGAAAAGTACTGAACTCAAGTTAGTGAGATCTAGCTACATCAAACAGCCTATTTAACCAGCTGTACAGTGTGATAACATATTTTCGGCTATACTGTATGTAGCTTCTCCAAAAAGGGTATTGGTGCAACATTATCTTTATTATCCTCAATGCAAGAATGATAACCTTGTAAATTTTGTTTAGATGGGGTTTCTGTAATTAGTCAGAACAACTAAGATCAGAATACTATTTCACAAGGATATAAGATGACAGATGGTTGTGCATTGCAATTAAAACATGAGCTCCCTTAGAGTTTTTTTAATATCCACTTTTTAGGATAAATTTCGACATTGCTGCAGATGCAGTTCATAACTTAGTTACAGATCGTTAGTTCCAGATTTATGATTGAACGTACAATAGTTATATGCTACTCTTCTTGCAAACTGATATGAGATATAAATGTTTGTATATAGGTAATCTAACCCCTACAACTCCATCACCAAGAATCGGATCTAAGAAGCTCTCCTCCCCTTTTCGTTGTCTTTCTTTGAAAAAGATTGACGAACCTAATGATGAGACTGAGCATCTACAGCAACCAGAGATTGACCCTTGCCATGATATTGAGACAGCATATGTTGGTCAAGTCTGCTTGTCTTGGGAAGCACTGCACTGTCAATACACTCAGCTGAATCAACTAATCTCATGCCAACCTGAAAATCCCAGCTCTTACAGCCACAGTGCTCAACAATTTCAACAATTCCAGGTTTTATTACAAAGGTTTATTGAAAATGAACCTTTTGAAGAGGGTCTGCGGCCAGAAATTTATGCTCGCACACAGAGAATTTTGCCTAAGCTACTCCGAGTTCCTAATATACAAGGTAAAGAATCTTATGTACTTATTATTTTGTACTAATTGTTATGTGACATATCCAAATGATGATGACTATAATAAATAAAACAAATATTACAAGGTGAAGAATCTTATGTACTTGTTATTTTGTTTGCGACTGTTGTTCAGGTCCAATTCATAAAGGGAAAGAGGAAGAAGAACCAGAGTTTATGATTCTTGCCCCTGATTTGATCAAGATTATCGAAGCCTCAATTCTCACATTTCTTGCTTTCCTGAAGATGGATAAAAAGAAAACAAGCACTGTTCTTAACTTGTTTGGAAATCAGAATCATGCTACCCCGCTTCAGCTGGTTCAAACTTCTCTAGATAAGGTGAGAGGTCCAATACTTATATTTCTATTCTTTTTAAACCTCTAATAGTCAACACAACGATGAAATGCATCTCTTTCTGTACAAATAATTTCCGTAATGATTTTGTTCATCTGTCCTTTACTGCAGAAATTGATGAAATTAAAGGAACTCCTTAAAAAAAGGAAAAGTCAAAAGAAGTCATGGCCACAATCCCAAGAAGATGTTCAGCTGTTGTTTGGCCTCATTGATGCAAAGGTTTTGTCACGTGTTCTCTGGATGGCAAGAATTAGTAAAGAGCAGCTACTTTGGTGCGAAGAAAAGATGAAAAAGCTGGATTTGGTTGATGGCAAGTTATGGAGAGACCCCTCCCCCACCCTTTTCCCTTGTTAGTACTTGCATTGCTGCATGTGGTGAACTAAGATGGCTAACCAGCTCTTTCTCAGTTTCTGTGTTCATTCATTGCTGCAAGGACTTTCTTCCTCCGGAAAACTAAAAATGCACTCATTTAGACTACTGTTTGTGTATGGAATGCCAAGCGGAATTTTTTACTTTTGCCAGAAAATTGTGGAAAGAGCCTCCAGTTTCTCATCTGATAAACACTTCTCTGAATTGTCTTTTCTGCAACTTTAGACCTTCACTATGCTATGAGCTTGTGTCACTACTTCAGTGTCACTTATGAGTCTTGAATATTACTTTCGTGCATCTACTCTCATTACACCACCATATAATGCTAGTTAGTTATTGATCACTATCTCTCTACACCACATTAATCACCACTTCCTGTGGTTCATCCTTACATAAAGCCTTAAACCTTAGACTCCAACAATAGCAGCGGTGCACATATTCATCTATACAGTTGAAAAGGTTGATTGTCTCTCAAATCTTCTGCATCTCGAGATCAGTATATAGACTATAGACCATTGTTGTTCTTCAGTACTGATTCAAGTCAACGTACGTCCTAAGACTACTAATATTAGTAGCCAAAATTGAGGAGACTACAAAAATACGCAAGTAGTGACCGGAGACGGCGGAAAGTGATACTAACATAACGGGACGGTGACGTATTTGCTTCTCAAGTGCCTGGATTGGCCTCTGAACATTCAAGTAGGGTAGAAAAATAGCACCATCTAAATAAAAAACTTAATTACGTGTTTGGTGTTTGCCAATAACTTCAGCCAAAAGTGATACAAACAAACTTTTCTTTTCTTTTACTTTCTTTGTTATAGAATGAAATTGAAATATTGAACTATGCTTATAAAAATTCTATTGAATTTATAGGCTTGAACACTGCCACACTGTTCTTCTTCTTTCTTTTAAAAAAAAAAAAAAAAACTCTATCAAGATTGGTTTTCAGATTCAAGAAGCTTCGGGCAAGGTATTATGGTATGTAAGTGTCTAATACGTTAAAACTATCATACATTTAATTAGCGTATAAGTTTGTTATTGATATAAGACAAAATAAAACACGCAACTTCAATATTAAAACATTTGTAACATGATTAGACATGTTAATAACGGTTCTATCCCTTGATCCATTTTTTTGGTACTCTCATTTTGAGGAAACTCGGAGAGAACGAGTATGAAACTTCTCAGATCACAACATATAACCACTCAAAAAAAATCGGCAGTCATTTGACCTCGACACATTGAAGAACATCCAAAAAAGACAACAGTACCCCTCGAAATAGAACAAACTTTCGCCAATGGTGATAGCATTTATGTCATTCTGCATATATCACAAGAATAAAACTCTCTATTTTATTTTGATTTGTTAAAGAACAAAACTTTATAATATTTAAAGCTCCAAAAACCTGAAAACCAGGGGTACTGACGAGAGAGTCTGTGTTGCAATTTGCAACACAACACAACACAACACTACACATTCTTGTACTTTTTCATGGGAAGAAGCTCTGTTTTACTCCTCCCAAGTCTCGAGTACTTTCTTCGCAAAGACTTTGTTGCTTCTTTAAACCCCATCTTCTTGGTAACTCAGAGCTTCTTTTCAGCTTCCAAAAGAGTTTGAGGTTTCTGTTTTGTATCAAAGTTCCAGTCTTTCAAGGATTGCTGTCATTTCCTGGTGAGCATCTTCAATCCTTTTGTTGCGCAAATTCATAGTGTTATATACGTTTCTAGTCCTTATAATCTTGTTGATAATTAATCATAGGCAAGTTTATATCTTTATTCGGATTAACTTTTGTGCATTTGCTTACCTATCTTTTGGTCTTGTTTGCTGCTGGGATTGTTTGTGTGTGAACTTGTGATTTTTCTCATTGAATTCTATGTATAAAAGGAATATTTGAGTATAAAAATGATGGGCTAAGGTTATTTTCGATGGACACTAAATTGAGGTGAATCGGATGGCCGTTTACTAGTGCTGTTTTCAAGTGAATATGATTGTAAGGTTTGCTTCAAGTGTTGTAATTTGATTGTGGCGCAAGTGATGTTAATTCATTTCCATATTTTAGATCAAGTGTGTTTAAGGTTTTACTTTGTTAGAGTTCATTGCATCAGTATCAATCATATTTAATGGTAAGCTATATGAAACAACACATTCTGTCGTACATGATCAAATCCAGTTTGGTATATATTATGCTTGATGAAGGTAAGCTGAAGCGATTCAATTACAATTTGTGAATCATAGCTAGTGCAGTCAACAGAGAGCATTTAAGTCGGAGCTCGTAAGACATATTTTAAACTTAAACTTAACTGTAGAGTAGAAATTGGATCCCCCTGTACATTTTGGTCTTTTTAAAGTGAAGAAATGTTTATCAAACAACATTGTTATTCCATGAGACTCAGTATATGTTTATTTTAGTTGGCTTCTTCTGATTGTTGCATAAGTACGTCTGGATGAGTTACTGCAAAAACCCCATCTGCTTTTAAGAGAAGCAGCCCCAGGTGATTTTAATAAACATTTTGAAAACCAAAACTTAACACACACACACACACACACACACACACACACACACACACACACACACAAAAGCCACTTTTCTAAAAACATAACTGTTCCCAGGCGTAGTACCTACTCCCATATATGTAGCTTTGCTTTTTTTTATGAATGATCACCATGCATTAACTGATAGTTCTTTGTTGTATGATGAAGGAAATCTTGGCAGCATAACATATATGGTTATTTTATTTTGTGTGTGTTCTACCTGGATTCAAATTTATGTGTGGGAATAGTAGACTGTTGAATGGAGCAATGGATTAACATGGCTTGGATGTAGGTTGAAAGTTTGTGAGCACGGCATTGATGGCAACGGAGAGTCTCATGAGAATGGTGGAAAGCCGCAAGAGTCAAAAGTGGCATTCATCAATGGATGCAGCAACATTTGGAGCTCCCTTGAAAAGTATGGTAGCAGACGAACTGGGCTTCAGACATCACAGAGACAGAGGTGATGCTATGCCTAATCGAAGTGGTAGTGCCCCTCCAAGTATGGAGGGGTCCTTTTCTGCTATAAGCAATCTGTTAAGCCAGCAGAACCCCAGTATGCAGACAAGCTCAATTAATATAAGAAACACAGTGGAAAATGTTCAGTCAGAGGAACAACTGTGTTCTGATCCCGCTTATCTGGCTTACTACTTCTCTAACATGAACTTGAATGTAAGGCTTCCTCCACCACATATTACAGAGGACAATCATCACCTGGTCCGCCATGCTGCTGGTTCCCGCACCAATTGGCGGTTGACTTCTTTTGATGACAGCGGCAATGAATCCTCTCATCTTTCCCAAAGTTCACTTTCGACTCACAAGGAGGACCTTGATGATGCTAATTTATCTAGACAAGCTTCAGATGCTTTGGCAGAAAATAGTGGTTCAGGAATGCCTGTAAAGAACACTGATTCTTTGGCAAGCCATAATAAGAGTTTTCTAGATCGCATTCAGGTATGGTATTACATTTGGTGATTTAGTATTGTAATGGTATTTCTCATTCTCTTAACAATTTTCAGAACTTTTTGTTGTATTTGAAAATATTTCTCCCTGCATTTCAGCAACAAACATTGCATTTGAAGTCTACACATGTATCTCATATTATTCTTTGAAGTAATTAGAAACCGGAAGTAACCTCCGCTGTTTGTCAAGAATAAGTTCTGCACCAAAATTGTTATCAGTTTGTAGTGTATACTTCAGAAATATATCATGGCTGATTCATGTAAGTTACCATGCAGTTCAGAATTTTATTTTTGTGGATTGTTAGTTGTTAAATGTTGTTCACTGATGGATAAGAAAACAAGTGTTATTTGATTCTTTTTATCGATTTAGTGGCTATTAATATAAATTTGTCACCACGGTCTCATATTTTCGTTTTCTTGGTGGATTTTTAGGAAGATTTCCCTCGAACTCCATCTCCTGTGTATAATCAATCTATTTCATCAAGTCTTGCAACAGATGAACATGGTGATAGTGATGTACATTCGCTTTCACCAAGTCAATCGTCTTCTAACCTGTCCAAATCACAAGAATCATATTCAGAGAGAAGTGCCACCTCTCCTATGGCACAACATCATGATAATACAGGGAACTTACGTAAGGATGAAACAAGTATTGAGGATGCCAGTGTGGGGAGTACTGGATCAGTTGGTGGTGCCCTTGGATTGGATCATTCTAGAATGAGAGCATCTAACATAAACAGTAATAAACACCAAGAGAAACAGTCTTATGGGACGGGGGTGCTGCAACACCATTTGTCTACCCAACAAGGTGTGCCATATCAACTTCAGGAGGACCATGTAGTTTCACAAGGAATACCTCATTGGCAGAGTAGGATGGATCCCCATACCTATCTAAAGTATTCCTCGAATGGGGTACAGCCATCATTGCAATCATCTGGGTTCACACCTCCCTTGTATGCTACAACAGCAGGATATATGAATTCCATAAATAGCTTTTATCCCAATTTTCAGCCGTCCAGTGTATATCCTGCACAATATGGTGTCAGTGGATATGCCCTGGATTCGACATATCATCCTCAATATATGTCTGATTATCCTTTTCATGGTTCCTTTCCCCCGCCTTTTGATGCAATGTTGGCTTCAGGCTTCAGCGGCCATACTTCAGGTGTTTTAACAGAGGAGAGAATGCCCCACGAAGGTGATTTGCAACACGTAAGCAAGTTTTATGGGCAGCATGGGCCAATGCTTCAGCCTGCTTTTGTTGGTCCCCTAAATATGCAAGACTATCCACGTCCAATGGAGAATTCATACAGTGCTTCACTTCAGTACAGTCAATTGGGTCCCAGGGGTTTTGTTGGAGGCCAGCTTTCTCAACCTGAGTTAAACAATACTGTGTACATGGGTGACCAGAAATTTCAGTCTCCAACGAATGGGACCATGGGCATTCCAAGTCCAAGAAAAGTGGGTATCGATGTTGGTGAATATTATGGTAGTCCTTCTACCATGGGTAGTATGACATTTCCAGCCTCACCTCTTGGTAGTCCTGTACTACCCTCATCTCCAGTTGGGAGAACACATAACTATGGTCGACAAGGTGAACTGAGGTATCCTCAAGGTTCGATTAGCAATAGTGGACTTCAATCTGGGTGGCAAGGACAGAGAACCTTCAAAAACTTTGAGGACTATCGAAGGCACTCATTTCTTGAAGAACTCAAATCCAGTAATGGTTGTAAGCTCGAACTATATGACATAGCAGGGCGTATTGCTGAATTCAGGTACTGCTCTTGCTTTACACAATGTTGATTGCAGTTAGTGTCATACAAATAGTAATATTTAATAACAAATCTATTCTCAGTGTGGATCAACATGGGAGTCGATTTATTCAGCAGAAGCTTGAATACTGCAGTGTTGAGGACAGGGCATCTGTATTTAAAGAGGTTCTTCCGCATGCTTCCGAACTAATGACTGATGTATTTGGAAATTATGTTATTCAAAAGGTAAGAACTTGTAATTTGTGTCTTCTTAGTTGTTTGTTTTGTCTTTCTTGCATTACGTATCAGCTACTTGGACCTGTGAGCTCTGAAAATAAAGGTGTAATGATTTCAACTTTTGTGTTAACAGTTTTTCGAGTATGGGAGTCCTGAGCAGAAAAGGGAGCTTGCAGATAAACTTAGTGGACAGATGCTGCCTTTAAGTCTACAGATGTATGGTTGTCGTGTAATCCAGAAGGTATGTTGGAAGTTGAAACCTGATGTTATTCATAGTGCCGATGCATATTTTGTATCTTCAAGCGAGAGGATTTATAAGTATGAGCTTTTCATTTCGTGAACAGGCGTTGGTAATGTACAGATGAAAGTCCTGCTACACATATAAGTGTCTTACTGGGCTAAATTTTTATTTGAGCAAGGACCTAGTTATACTGTAATATATAATTAGTCTGCATACGTTTATCCTGATTTTATGCTGGATGTGTGGTGTTAGGCTCTTGAAGTTATTGAGGTAGACCAGAAAACACAACTTGTGCATGAGCTTGATGGACATGTTTTGAAATGTGTACGGGACCAAAATGGAAATCATGTGATACAAAAATGTATCGAATGTATCCCTACAGAGAAAATCGGATTTGTCATATCTTCTTTTCGAGGCCAAGTGGCCACTCTTTCCACTCATCCATATGGTTGCCGTGTTATACAGGTAAGAGTCATTACTGCTGAAATTTCCGGTTAAACATGTGTATGATCTTGGCAGTAAACATTTACTTGTGCTAGAGAGTTTTGGAGCATTGTTCAGATGAGCTCCAAGGTCAATGTGTTGTGAATGAGATATTGGAATCTGCTCGTGATCTTGCTCAGAACCAGTATGGCAATTATGTCACCCAGGTTGGTTTTCGAATTCTCGTACACGGTGCTCTTGTTGCTTCCTTTTATCATACATGGTATGATAAGCAATATTACTTAGGATTTAGGAAAATGTTGTAGGTCCAGTTGATCTAATAGTACATTCATCTATAATTTGGCTCTTTTAAGTAGTTTCACTTGGTCTTCTATTTTTCAAATGTGTTTTTTTTCTTTCTGACCTGGGTAATCACTTTCCTTTTATTTAACAAAATATAAATTGATCATCTTTCAATATGCAGCATGTTTTGGAAAGCGGAAAACCTCATGAAAGAAGCCAGATCATCAGCAAGTTGATTGGGAAAGTTGTACAACTGAGTCAGCATAAGTATGCATCAAATGTTATTGAGAAGTGTTTAGAACATGGTGTTGTTGCTGAACGAGAGCTTTTGATTGACGAAATCATTGGACAATTGGAGGAAAATGATAATCTATTGGTAAGTCAAGCTCAAATGTTTTGGGTTAGGTTCTAAAGATTTCAGACAAGTCAAATAAATTTTAGGCATTCCCTTCTTCTTCTTTTCTAAGTATCTCTTCTAAATATTGTTGACATTTGCAGCATATGAATTAGCTTTTACCAAGAGGCATGATTATCTCTTGATGTCCTGCTATGCTGATTAATGACACCTTCCAAGCAGCATTTACGACATTTTTCTTTTGTTTGTTTGTGTATGCTATCACATACAACTATACTAAGAAATTACAAAGGATCATTATAGGGTTAAACTTTTCACATTTGATTAGTGTAATAAGGTATGCTTAACAATGTTGAACATATGCAAGTTTGCATATGTCTGCACATGCACCATCAAAGAACATCTTGAAGGCAGTCTGTATTAAGTATTAACTCAAGTGGTGCTTGGTGTATTGAAATTGCCAAACCAAATCAAGGACCGTGAAATCACGTTGAAAATTCAGTAATAATACAACTTCATATGCTTGGTGAACTTAACGTATTTTCTTGTTTGGTTACAAAATTGTAGCTTACTTCAATAGGAACAACATTTGAAGATTTGCTGTGAATTCTGGGCAACATTTTGATATGTGTGTTGGTATTGGATATTGTATGATTGTGATTGACTGCTGCTTTCCGCTTATGGGTTCTCTTGTTTGACTTGTCTTTTTCCAGCCAATGATGAAGGATCAATTTGCAAATTATGTGATCCAGAAGGTTCTCGAAACAAGCAATGATGAGCAGAAGAAGACACTTCTGAATTTAATAAAAGTGCATCTTGATGATCTGAAAAAATATACCTATGGAAAACACATAGTAGTTCGATTTGAACAATTATCTGATGAGGGTATGATACTTCTCTAAATTCTATCTGATCACAGATTTTAGCACCGGTATTTGTATCTTCAGGTATCTGGGTCTAACAGAAAAAAAAAAAAAAAAAACTGACCGTCTGTCGCTTCTTTGTCATCTATGACAGTGATAGGTAGATACTAAGTTGTATGTTCCTTCTAACGCAGATTGCCAAAACTTGGAAATCGGATGAGGCATTTGGGTTCCAGGTTTGCTTGTGGAACATAGAGTCGTCCCAAGTCATTTCTACTTGGGAAGACACATCCGATTTCCATATGCTAAATGCTTGGTTGACACGATAAGTATGTAAATATTTTAGAGATCACAGATTGTATATGGACATGTATTGGCGGGTATAGCACTGTAACTGTTAGGTAGGGAAAGACAACAAGGATCGCATTGGTATGTATTTATGTACAATGTACTGTTAGGTAGTTGTCTTCTTTCCTAGTGTAATGTGTGCTTAGGGAAAAACAATAAGATTGCATTGGTATGTAGTTATGTAAAAAGTAAACAGTTTGTATACATATGTGTGTTGCATAATCTAGTTGTCATTGTGTCAAGTTTAAGAAGAATGTTGGCAATTGACAAGCTGAGAAACAACAAAGGCAGTGTCAACAACCCGCTCTCTCGTGAGAACACCAGCAACCTCGGCTCGCTCATATTGCAACTATTGTCCCTCTCGGTCTCTCCCTCTCTCATTTTGAAGCCCTTGTTCCCAGCTTCCTAAAGCACCCAGCCGACCAATTCAGAGAGAGAGGATCTGATTACGACCTTTGTGGAGGGTCGGGACCGTTAGACCATCTCTCTGAGGCACATGCCGCAAGTTTAGGTTTTGCGAGGTCGCACGTCGTTTCTGTACCTCAAGCCCTGCTCTTGGTCCACATCGTCCTCGGCTTTTCTGAGCCCAATTGTTTTTTTAATTTGGTTTTGATTGCCGACCGGAATCGGATTTTGGACTAATGGAGTTTCGTCGGTGTAAAGTGTAGTTAGATTGTGATTGTGTGTTTAACGGAGAGGCTTTGGATGAAGAGAGGGTCCAGGATGGAGAAGGAAACACATTGGTGCTGCTGGTGGGTTTGGATAACCAGAGCGGAGGGTATCTCAGCCTTGAATGCCGCTGCAGACGACGGCGAATTCCGCCCAAAACACTAGAACTTTACTTTGTTTTGTGTTTGCAGTCGACTAATATTGGAGTTCCACATATTGGGGAGTGAAAGAGGAAGCTGAGCTGAAGATTTGGACACTAAGGCCGACCAAATTGGCGGTCGGTCGATGATGATTCGCGGAGAGTCAGTGCCGTAGAGAGAGAGAGTGAGAGAATTAAAAGAAAATTGAAAAATAGAATGACATTAAGGTCGTTTGATATTTTTTTTATTTGAGAAAAATGCACTGTCAGCCAAATTGACGGCAATGTGACGGAAAATGATGCATTATTTTGATAATTTTTAGAGTTTGAACACTTTTTTAATCTGATCGGAGTAATTTTTTTTAAATTTTATTTTATAACATCACTTTCACATATTCGCACGAGGAAGCGGGCAAAATTCACTGCAAAAGGTTTTGCTCATCATGGTCATACTCATCAACAACCAACCATTGAAGTGTAAAACACCATATTTTTGATTTTGGAACTTATTTGAGTTATTTCCCATATCACTGGAAATAAAAATAAAACACAGTAAATTTTGAGATTAGACGACAGTTTTTTATTTGATAATAATACGTAACTTTAATCACAATATTGTATAAGTCTTTATTACTGGATTACAAACTCACCAATAAGATACACAGTAGATAGTTAAATATAAATCAAAACACAGTAAAAAGTATCAAAACACAAAAGAAAATATAAATCAAGAAGCCCTCTTTGTTTTTTTCTTGAAAACGAATTTTTTGAAACCTGAAAATATTAGCTTTTTAAAAATACAAATAAAAATTATGTTGGCGCCTTGGCGGGTATGATCAGAAACAGAAACAGAGGACAAGTCATAGACAAAAAGAATAGAAAAAGATTGCTTAGTTTGAATGAAAAAGAAAAAGAAGACTAGAAGAAGAAGAAGAAGAAGAAGAAGAGTATGAAAGAAATGGAGTACCGGTCGGAGTTAGGAAAGCCGGTGATAGTTTTAATATGCGGTAGCTTAGTCTACTACTACTGCGCCCATCGAAACTCGAGCCTCGTCTCTCTCGTCTCCGACGTCTTCATCGTTCTCCTCTGCTCCCTCGCCATTCTCGACCTCCTCTTTCGCTAAATGAACATCTCGTAAGTCTCAAATTTCCGATGTTGACCTCTGCCCATGTCGTGATTTGTCGCAATTTGAACTGGGTCATCTGGGTTTTGGGGAATTCGGGCATTTTTTTTTATCAATTAGGATTTTGGGTTTTGTGTTCTGTGTGATGATGTGGGAAATTGATGTTTGGGAGGGTTTTTGGTATCTTGTATATATGATTGATGATGAAATGTATGCAAATTTTGGGTCTTGTTTGATACCTTTTGTAAATGATTGAGACAGTGGGGTTCCTAAACAAATTGTGTAGTGTGCTAGTGGTGAATGTTGATCTGATTGTGTTTTTGAATAGGGTACCGGTGGATCCACTGGAGTGGCAGATATCGCAAGACACTGCGAATGGCATTATTGCGTGGTTAGCGAATACGGTAGGAGCAGCGGCGTCTGTGTTGAGAGTTGCAGCCACAGGGCATGAGAAGAGGTTGTTTTTCAAGGTATAAGTTATTGATTTGTATAGACGATAGTTGCGCTATGCTTCTTTTCTCTGTTACTTTTCTTGTATGGGGAAGTATTAATAGCAAAATAAGACTTCACTGTGTGAAGTTGAGTCCATTTTCTCGTCCTAGTCATGTCAGAAAGCTAATGCTGAAATCACCAAGGTGTCCATTTTCTGTGGGGCATCGTGACCTGCTGTGTCTTCTCTTTTCTTTCATTAGATTGCACTACAATGAGTAGTATACATATGTGAGAATTTCAGTAGAGGAACTAGGTGCAAACTTAGGTAGAATACAAGCAGGCATGTGAGTGCCTTCAGCTCAGCGGATCTTCTTGTTGCTGGCTCAGACCTTCTTTGGTTTGGTAGGAAATGCAGCTTTCTTAGAGATTGTTTTTCAGCTCTTCAATTTAGTTGATCGAGAGCAGTGGCGGATCCACGTACAGGCGAGGGTGGGCAGTTGCACAACGTGAGATTTAAAGTTCAGCTTAATTTTATAGGTCAATTGTTGATGATTTGGGTAAGAAACATCAGAAACCCTGGCGGAAATGGCAGAAGATGAGGAAGATGAACATTACATACCTGGCACATAAAAACGACAATTGTATTGAGCAGAAAGATTTAATTTCCACGACGTCGTTTGAGATAAATCAATTTTAAAGGAGGACCCTCTTCTTTCTCAAAAGCTGCATATGTGCTACGTGTGTCATAACTTGCTCCCCTTTTCTGATTTGAGTTCACTATTGCTCCCACTCCCCCATGTTTTTAATTTTTTTGTGTGGATAGTCTCCCAGACTTCAAGTCTTAGTCTTATAGACTATACTTGAATTGCAGTTGTACACCACACTCCTAGAATATTTTTTTTGGTTTTTCGATAAGCTATAACTTAGTTGAGTATGGTGTTAAGTATTAACTTTTGTGTTCTAGGAATATACCTTTTTTCTTCTTTGGCTAATTCAACTATATCTCTGTTTTGATTATATGTTTTTGTTTTGTTAAATTAGCAAATTTATGAGAGTTGTTGAACAAATGAATTTTATGTTGCAAATTCGGCTTTTTATTTATTGATGTATCAATTTGTGTTTTATATATTATTGTTGTCGTATTTGTGATTTAAGACATTATAAAAACTCGAGGAAGTTTCATCTTGTAAGATGATCATGAAATGGAAAGAGATTGGAAGGATGAATTTGGCTAATGTTTTTCTGATGAATTTGCCTTATTAATTGGTAATTTATAAGTGCATTTTGTGGTTTTGTATCTTTAGACACTATTTTTGTGATAATGTTCACACTCTTATATATTTAGTCTTGACCTACCTAAGAAATTTTTCTGGATCCACCACTGAGCGAGAGCCCTTCTGCCGTGGTTGAGCAAGTAAACTTAATGGCGTTTCTCTACTCTCTTTTCTTTTTGTTTCATCAAAACACCAAAGAGAATAGGATATGTACAAGATAACTACAGTAGAAGCACATAATGCAAGTTTAATGAAAGTACACAAGACTGACAAGAGAATAGAAAGTTGTTGTGGTCCTGATATATGGATTTGAGTTACAGATTACAGAGTATTTGTGTTAACTGAGTTCTGAAAATCCGTTCATAAATCATATGGTCTGCTAGAAACTATCTTTTGTTGGTTGCTTCCTTGTCCTTATATAATCTGCTGTCAAGTAGATATGAAATTCTACTAATTTACCTTCTAGTTGCAGCTCTTGTAGACAGCTAACTACATAATTTGCCGTTCCAATCTTCTCCAGGTAGTGTTTTTTCTTTATGTGCTATCAGTTTTGGGACGGGCCTACGCAGGTATGGTAAGCCACTTTACTCTATCACCTTTTCTGTAGCTGAGTTGGTGACAAGTGAAATGACA
Source organism: Geum urbanum (assembly GCA_946800695.1). Lineage (NCBI taxonomy): Eukaryota > Viridiplantae > Streptophyta > Magnoliopsida > Rosales > Rosaceae > Geum > Geum urbanum. The sequence continues at coordinate 39,201,677 of OX327010.1, read as the reverse complement.
TTGTCAGATTCAATGGTCATTGTCTGATTTACCTCTTGTATCTATTTGTATTGTTTAGGCGTCTCATGCTCATTGAAGTTGTCATTCCTGGAATTAAATCTTTATAATCACCTTCTTTCCTGGTCTTTTCATAAACGTCACATATGTAACTTAGAATCTATTTTTTCCTGAAACAGGATTATGCTTATTTTGCCTTTGTATGTTTGCGGAGAGCAGTCAGTCCATATCTCGTTTTCTGAGGAGAAACAATGGCCTCACCGCTGAAGAAGCTGAAGAGCAGCAGGATTCAATGTAGCCTTCTTTTTGTTCATCACCCTGTATACTTAATCTTTGTATATTGTACGGCTGTAATTCTAGCTACTCTAGTTACTTTCGAAACACACACGCCTTGATTTGTGCTTGACCCATCTCTGCATGGATGGTACATGAACTACATTTGATGGAATGATACAATTTTACAGTTCCAATTGTGAAATATGTAATTGTTATATAGTGTTCCCAGAAGTGATGCGAGTCTTGTTTGAGATATTACGGTTACAGTGAATACACAATTCCAAAAAAATCAATGGTGAGATAGGAAACATGTACTTATGAGAATGAAAAAAATATGTACTGCTGACCAAAAATACAGAAGCGGCAAACGAAGAGGATTCATCGGTTGTATATGTTGCAAACTGTGATATACTATAAACAAATCTTAGCAAAGTCTACTTGTGATATACTATAAACAAATCTTAGCCAAGTCTCTTTATCAGTGGCCTAAAATTTCCTTCAAAAACCAATATTCCTTCTTGAACTATCCGATCTAGAAATCGGTGTTACTCTAACAAATGATTATCCATGAATTGAAACTGTGCAACGATTTAAATACTAGGAATTAAGCTTAATGCATAGATCTATATCTAATGTTCACATCGGATACATATACAAATTATGCTTCTCCCATTAAAGGCATTGCAGGTTCTTAGACAAGATTCTCTGTATTGGCAGCACACCTTGTTTTCAGAAAATTTCAGTAGACCTAGACAAGATTCTCTGTATTGACAAACTTGTGCTCACAAAAGGATGCTTCAAAAACATCTCTGTCGTGTACCTCTCCAAAGGGTTGACTACAACTTAAAGCACTTGCGCAAGAAGTCCTTAGGAATGTTGTTTAGCCTCTCTTGTATTATCGGCATCCCCATCAGAGTCCCCTAGCCATCTCTCAAGTCAACGTCAAGTTCCGAGTTTAGTTCACTCCAATAACTCAATTGTCCTTGCTTCTTTTGTAATTTTTATTTTGTTGAACTCCAAATGGATAGATAGTACTAGTGACTCGTGAGCAGCTACAGGGTTATCACTCTAAACACAATCATACTCATATATTTAGGCAAAACATAGATAAATACTGTGAAGATAAATAGTATGAATCATGCACCAAATGGTGGATTCCCAAATGCGAATATTGTGAACGGTCTAAGTTTTTTTTTTTTTCTTTAAAATATTCAGTTACATAATATGAATGCACCTAATGATGAATGTATAGTACCTGCTTGTAAATCAAGATCACGAGATAAACGAGATGGTGAGATAATCTTCAAGAACTAACAACCTCGATCATCCAAAGCAAGAATTTCCTTGCATATACAACTCCTCCTCCGAGCTATCGATGGATGACCATTCTGACTACCGTAACGCGAAATGATAAGTATATATTCAGAGCTTCACTGTAGTCCAGGCCGGCCCTAGGTTATGGGAGGCCTTATGCGAAATTTGAAATGAGACCTTATTTATTTTTATGTATTTGTATGATGTGTCTCATCAAAATATAATTTAACACTAAACAAGAGCACAAAAACTAAAAATTTAAGCACATAGGTCATATGGGCTAATATGCAAGCGCTTAACCAATTGAATTACAGACTCATCTGTTAACATATATATATATATATTTTTTTTTTTTACTTACTAACTATTCATATATATATATATATTTTCTTCAGCTCGAAAATTTATTAATTAGACCAAAACGAGGGTCAAATTAAGTACAAAGTATAACTAAAGAGAACAAACCAAAACGAAACATAAAGCAAGACAAAAAAGTACAGATATTGGTAATCATAACAAATCAACGAAACCAATACCGAGTCCAGGATGAAAGATCAATTGCAATGGCCTGCCTTAAAAAAGTAGGGAGCTTATCCCACCACAGATGACACCCATAGTTGCACCAAAATTTGCGAGAGCATCCGCCACACCATTTTCTTCCCTATAAATATGAGAAACATGAAGGGACATACCTACTGTCATATGAAGACAATTCTTCCATAAAGTAAGCAACCTCCAGAGGACCATGTCAAAAAAACTAAAATACTTCTCCCCCAAAACAGAGTCAAGTCTTTAACCAAACGAGTAACCAATCTCTTTCTTTAGCTACCTTGATAGCCTCCATAGCAAAAAAAAAAAACTCTGTCTCTACAACACCATAAGCCTCAATTTTCTTAGAAAACCCCCAAGAAACATCGCATCAACAGCTCTAAATACACCACCAAAGCCAGCAAGATCAATGCCTATAAAGGAACCGTCTATATTAACTTTAACCCAATTAAGACAAGGAGCTTTCCAAAGTACTGGAATGAGTTTTGCAGCCTTCTGTCTCAATTCAGAAAGCTTCAAAAAATTAAAAATGGGGAAAGAGGAGGACCTGGACTGTATAGGGGAAAAAAACGAGCTTTGCTGACTCATGAAAATTATTCACAAAGAAACATTTGAAGCTGTCAGGATGAAAAACCCAACCCTTATGCTTTAAACTATTTCTTTGTGTCCATATGCACCACAAAAAGGTGCAGACTATTAAAGTCCAAAGGAGTTCAAAGATTGAGGCTTATGTGCTAGCATATTTCCTTCAAGAAAATTCTGGAACGTGCCATGAAGATTACCACCCCAATGAAATAATTGTTTAAACCATATTCACATTGCATTAACCATCAGACAAATCTCAAATAAATGAGATTGGGTCTCTACTTCAGCCCGACAAAGATAACATCTTGAATAGAGATTAATTCCCCGTCGGTGATGAAAATCATCTGTAAATATACGCCCATGCATAATCTTCCAGACTAAAATACTCTTTCTTAATTGGTTGAATTTCCTTACACCATATTTTCTCATACCGCGAGAGTTGAGGAAGTGATGGTGTAAGCGCTTGATATGCATCTCGTGATGAAAGCATACCTGACTCTGAACCAATCCACACCATATACTCAGACATCCCAACCAAGGAAATAACCTGCTTTTTAATTGTTTCTGCTTGATCAGCATAGATATGAGAGAAACTCTGTGGCAGTGCCCAAACCCCATCAACAATGAAATTACTGACTTTGTCGTTGAGAAGATTCCAATGATCTCGATCAACATTCACTGAAATTGCTAAAACCTCATCCAACCAATTATCTTTCCAAAACTGAATTGTATGACCATCACCAAGCACCCAATGGACATTTGAGATTACTTGTGGCCAGATCTTCTTAAGTCCCAGCCATATAAATGATTTTCTATAAGTGGGATAAGATTGTAATCCCTCACCAACAAATCGAGAATGTATAAAGGCAGCAGCTAATGTCAATCTCGCAACAACTTCCCAACCATGTTTCAATAACAAAGCTTTGTTAAGAACAAAAATGTCTTTAAGACCTAAACCTCCTTCGTGCTTTGGGGTGTAACAAATATTCCAAGCAACCAAAGAATTCCCAACTTTAAATGGATCTCCATTCCAAAATAAATTACGAATCCAATGTTGAACTTTTGTAAGCAAATTCATAGGTCATTCATAAACTTGGAAACTATGAATTAATTTACCTTGTATGACAGACTCAATAAGCTGGAGACGGCTTGCTTGCGACAAGAGCTTCCCTTTCCAAGAGCTAATCGTAGCTTGAATTTTATCTGCAGTAGGTAGAAGATAATTTGTTCTTGGCCTGCCCACAAAAATTGGAGCTCCCAGGTAAGTAAAGGGCAAATAAGCCACTGTCATTCTAAGAATAGACCCAATACGATGCTGCCTATGCTCAGCAAATCTCCCTATAAACATGTTTGACTTCTCTTTGTTTATTGCTTGTCCTGAATTCAACTCATATTCATCCAAGAAATCCATCAAAACCCGTAATGATTTTGAATCAGATTGACAAAAATCCATCACATCATTAACATACAGACCATGTGAAGGAGGAATAATATTTTCATGAGCCACCATACGTGTAACCTGCTCTTCTTGCACCAACAAAGAGATACCTCTACTCAATACTTCTTCCCCAATGCAGAAAAGCAAAGGAGATAGGGGGTCTCTTTTCTGCAATCCCTGCAAGCAATCGAAGAATCCACAAAACTGAGAGATACACTGAGCGCAGAATATTCAAGATAAAATCACTGAATCGATGTGAAAACCCGAAAGCAGCTAACAATCTTAATAAGAAAGCCCAATCCAAGGTATCAAAAGCTTTCTTGATGTCTAGCTTGAGCGCCACATTACCATACTTACTCTTCTCATCAAGAAGATTCATGCTCTCGAAACTTAAGGCTATTGGATCAACAATTGTACGTCCACGATTAAACACACTTTGTTGCAGTGAGAAAATTCTTGCTGCCACTTTCCCTAACCGACAAGGAACAATTTTGGAAATTATTTTGAATGCAAAATGGGCTAAAGCAATAGTTCTATAATCTTGGGTACCTTCATCCTCAAGTTTCTTTGGGAAAAGAATTAGAGTATTTGCATTAAAATGAGGCAAAATAAAACCATCATCGAAGAAACTTTGCGCTACACGAACCATATCAAGCGCCACAATGTCCCAAAAAGACTGAAAAAAAGGAACCCCCAAAACCATCTGGACCCAGAGCACTTGAACCATCCAAAGCAAAAACAGCATTTTATCTCCTCTGCAGCAGCCTCTTTTACCTCATCTGCAGCAGAATTCATTGTTAAAGCTTCATTTTCCGCCTGAGTCACCAGAGAAAGAATGACTCTTTCTACAAGACCAGTATCCACCAAAGTTGCATCTTTGGAAAATAATATTTCAAAATGATCCACTATATGGCTCGAAATTGTTGCCTGGGAAGTGAGAACTTGATCACCACATTGCAAGAAAGAGATAGTCTTGGATTGTTTCATTACCCTTACTATATTATGAAAATATGATGTGTTGCGGTCACCATCCCGAAGCCAGCGCACCCAAGACTTGACACGTAAAAAGGTTTCCTGACAATTCAAAGCCATAATATAATTATCATGGGCCTCAATTTGCAAGGCATCACATTCAGGTGTACAACCCCATGTAGATATTTGCAATTGTATGTCATCAAGTGCAACCTTGAGTTGTCTTCAGCTTCTCATGTACATCACCAAATTGGTTTTTATTTCATACCTTCAGAAATTCTTCAACTCCTGTAACTTAGCCACAAGCACATATTGCGGACAATCGAACATCTGAGTAGAACATCAAAACTCTTTCACCACAGCTTTGAAATCTGGATGTAGGAGCCAACAACTAAGAAAATGAAATGGAGCTTTGACAGCATGAGAAAAAATAGAGAAAGTGACCATTATAGGGCAATGATCAGACATAGCCTTGGTGAGGGTACTACACTCCATCAAAGCCCATGCCCCCCGCCAAGCCTAGTTTCCTAGAGCACGATTCAAGCGCTCCTTGGTACGGCCATTACTCCAAATATAGAACAATCCTTTAGTATCCATGTCCATTAAATCACAATCAGAACATGCCAACTGAAAATCATGACAAGAGGACGCTATAGGGGAAGGCCCTCCCCGCTTTTTTCGTGAGCTCCAGAGAGACAATTGAAGTCCCCCAACACAAGCCACGGTCCTCTGAAAACAGTACGTAGACTCCGTAACTTAGTCCATAACTCTTGTCTTCCTAGAATCATTGTTCTTGCATACACAAAAGTGACATGACAACTTACCCCATCAAGGTATCCTGAAACTGTGATTTGTTGCTGAAAAGCTTGAATAACATTTGGGACAAATCCTTCCTGACAAAACAGCCACATATTTGGAGCCAAGGTACCCCTATAGTTAGTAGTAACAAGACTCAAGCCAAGCGATCTCCAAAGAGTTGCTAGAACTGAGTTGATTAAAACAAAAGGCTCAGCTATACAAACTAAAATAGGACAATGATGAAGTACCATGGACATAAAAGCTCGTTGAGTATCAAAGTTCCCCATACCTCGAGCATTCTAGTAAATGATCTTCATTAAACTTTATTTTTTTCACCCTTAGTAATAAGGGAAACAGCTCTACCATACTGACTTGTTGTGGCTAACGTCAACTTACCTTTCTATTTTGAATGCTTTCCAGAATGTTTCCTTGTTACAAGAATGAAACTACCATCTACATTGTCGACCTTGGACTTGGTACCATCCAAGCATACACCTTCCAACTTTGCAAAAGAAGCAGGAGTGTCGCCTATCCGTTGTTTAAAGACATACTTATCGGGAAAACCCAGCGGCACACCCATTGATTAAGACTCCGAAGAGTCACAACCCTTTTCACAAGCATTCTTGTGTGCATGAATAATCTCCTTGTGCACCAAACTGGAGCTCTCCACGTGGACACCATGCAAGGCAAGGTGAAACATAAATTGACGTTGAAGAGGAAACAAATTCTCAACCACGGTCTCCGACCGAGGACAAGAAACACTACTGTTTTGAAGGTTCATTAGCATAGGCATAGTGCTTGCAGTTGACACAGAGCGAGCTATTGTAGAGTTTTCCCTCCTCTTATGAACAACAAAACGTCCCCGTATTGGCTTGGAGTTAACCTGAACATTCGGCATCGTCCCCCTTCGACATTTGGGTGCCAAGTGACCGAGGATACCGCACTATACACAAAATTTCGAACAATCTTCATATTCCACTGGAATTGTAACGTAGTCATTCTCAGTGCAATAAACCCTAACATTTGGATTTAGAGGCTTTCCAAAGTCCACATCAACCAAAAATCGAGCATAAAGGCCAACCGATTGATTCTTTGTACGCTCATCGGGCCTGATCGGAGCCCTGACGCATGATGCAACTTCATATAGGGTTTCAGGATCATAGAAATCAAACCCTAAATCCCAAAGACGCACCCACACTTGTGCATAAGTTTTCTCGTATGTTGCTGGAGAAAACGTGGGCGTCCACTTAATAAAGCAAACCATTCCTGGCTTCAGATTAACCGACCCCAATGACCACACTTGCTGCATGTCATCAATTGTTGCAAAACAAAGCATACATAAGCCTCTGCCTAGAGGCGCTATCGACCAATTGCCTAGACGAGGAGGCAGTAAAGACTGTAGACATTCACGAATCTCACGCATCATCAATTGCTTCGATTTTGGAGGCATAATCACCTTAGCAACGAGATTAGTCTTGCAGCGATCAAGACCACGCTTGTATGCTGTCGCTCAAACATAAACAGCCGTCACACCGTCTTCAACAAAAGGGGTTGGCAGATCATCGATCGAGAAATTGACCGAAGTTGGATTGTGAAGAAAGGAGGCATAGGAAGGCTTATTTGAAGGCTGGGTAAGCTTTTTAGGTTCTAGGAGAAAGGATTGGTTAGTGGTGCCGGAGAGGCCGCGCTGACCAACTGGAAAAAGGCTTGGGTTTTTTATGATTTTTTTAGCTCTAAGAACTTAAAACAAAAAAATTAGGGCCCTGCACGGCCAAAGGCTGGCCCTGCCGTAGTTTAACAAATACTTCGCAACTTCCATTTCGTACTTTTCCTTCCTTTGAATCCCTTTGAGGAGAAATAGTCTACAGATTGACGACAAACAACAGGGAATTAACAATCTGCTAGAGGGGCTAGAGGGAATAGTACATGCACTATATATCAACAAATTTCATAAATCAATTAATCCTCTTCCCGGAGAAATCTTCATCGCACAAGTCCAATTGGGAAGAGACTTCCATAAGTTGTTCCATATATACATTTAGAACATTGCATGTCTTGTAGGATGGAATGACAGTACGTATATAACCCACAAGTGCATTGATCGGGCAATAATGCACTTATCCTGTGAATTTCTTCTTGTTGGCAATTTGACTACGAATCCATTTGTACCTAGGCACCTAGCTAGTAGCTAGTATTCCGAATAACATGGTTAAATTTCCATCACTGCATGTCTAAACTTCAACGTACTATACAGGTGAATTGTCATGAGTCATGACATGTGCATCATGCTATACATAACATATATATATATATAACAATCACACACAAAAACAACTGATCGATGACATACTTCTAATGAGGATGAACTAGCCGATCGAATCAAAACAATTAACAAGAACACTGCTCTAATGTAACTTGGGATTCAACTGGATATGATAGAATGCAAATATAAAAGAGGCAAAACGAAAGGTATTTTGGTTGTATATATATGTTAGCAAGTCCACTTAATCAGTAGCAGTAGCAGTGCTCTTGCATCTTTTCCAGACTGGCTAACATATTTGATCTTTTCCATCAAATATGTACCTTTAAAAACATCCTTGCTAGAAATCGAAACTTCCTGCATCTTACTATAATTTGATATGCCTAGCTCTCTTCCAGCTTAGTCAAATTTGAACCATGTTTGTTTTGTGATGGAATCTTGCATACATAGCACTAGCAGCCGGATTCGGCTCCTCTTAAGTGCACACGTAAAGTGCAGCTAATCACATTCTTTAGTTTAATCTAATGATCATAACCTTGCCACCACATAGCACAAGCCATCACATGTGGCCAAGCCTCGAGCAGCCTTGCGCAGTGCGCAACTTACGTGAAGAGTGGCGGTGCAGTCCCTGCCGCTTGCTGCAAAGGAATCAGCACCCTTAACAGCATGGCCAAGACCACCGCGGATCGCCAGACAGCTTGCAATTGCATCAAAAAGGTTGCAGGGGGCATGAGTGGACTCAACCCTACCCTAGCAGCAGGGCTTCCCGGAAAGTGTGGAGTCAGCATTCCGTACAAGATCAGCACCTCCACCAACTGCGCTACGTAAGAACATATATCACTACTCAATCTGTCACAGTTACTTTCAGTATTTTATGCAATTAGAAGGTGAAGTTGATCATTTCCTTCGTCTTTGTGTTTCGGTTTTGCAGCGTGAAGTGATGAGCTAGCTTGATGGAAAGCGAAATTGGACTGCCGAGTGATAGTATTAAGCATGCATCAAATAATTTTGGGTGTTTACATCTCCAAAGTGATATTATTATTCTTGTGTGTCATCAACTATGTATTGCTCTCTACTTTACATATTTACATCTAGTAACTTTAGTTTATATCTTCAGTTTGACTTACTATTTTGCTTACAATTAGGCCTACAAGGCTTAAACTAACTAACCAGCTCGGTGCTACATAGTTCTTTCTTATATGGCCTCAATACTACTTGCAAAAAAAAATAAGAGATAATGTTCGAGCGCTTCTAATTTAGTTTACTCCAATAAATGGATTGGAAGATATTTCCCCATGAAAGACTCGTCAAGATAAGAAAGTCGATCCACAGATCGATTAACTATACATAATTTAGTTTACTCCAATAACTCAATTGTCCTTGCTACTTTTGTAATTTGTTTTGGATGAACTGTATATCAAATTTTAAATGAAGAGACAGTAGTACTCGTGAGCAGCTTCGTACAGAGTCATCGCTCTAAACACAATCAAACTCATATATATTTAGGCAGAACATAGAAAATACCATGGAGATAAATAGTGTGAATCATTCATCAAATTAATGATGATCCCCGTATGCGAATATTGTGAACACTCCATTTTTTATATTATTTATTTTAAACTATTTTGTACGTACATAACACTAGCTATAGTGTGCGGAACACTTGTCACAATTCCAACGAATTTAGGCTTAGATGAATAGTGCTCGCAAATCAAGATCACGATAAACAAAATGGATGAGATAATCTTCAAAAACTAATAACCTCATCCAAAGCAAGAATTTCCTTGCATAACTCCTCCTCCGAGTTATCGATGGATAACCATCACTACTGGAGGAGAGCATTGGGGCGACGTAATTACATTTCTTCGTCGCCCCAATTTCAATTAGGCGACGTAGATTGCCTCAGATATTAATTACGTCGCTTAAACAAATTGAGGCGACGTAGATTGATCTTGGTCGCTTCAATAATATGAGGCGACCACTTTTTACATTCGAAGCGACGAAGATGAGTTTGGTCGCCTCGAAGAAAATCGAGGCGACGAAGATTGGTCAATCTTCGTCGCCTAGTTTTTTTTAAATCTGGATCTGCTCTTCTCCTTAAAGGCAAACCGTTCATAAAGTTAAAATTTTAGAAAAACAGTTCATTCGCGTTCTGGAGCTGTTCTTGGGCGATTTTGGGAGAAATTTTAGGAAATTGAGAAAGAAGGTTGTTCTTGCCATTCATTTGATTCTTGAGTAAGGTTAGTTTGATTTGTATCTCTTTAACCCTCTTTATGACCATAATATGTTAATTTAGAAGTGAAATTGAAGTTGATGTGAAAGTTTTGAAGTTGAATTGAATTTGGTGTTATGTTGAAGTTTTAGTGTTTGAATCATTGAATTGTGAAAAATCATGTTATGGGTTCATGAATAATGTTTGCAATTTGGTTAAATTTAGTGAAATTTATTGATGATTAGAAGTGAAAATGAAGTTTATGTGAAATTTTTGAAGTTGAATTGAATTTGGTCTTATGTTATAGTTTTAGTGTTTGAATCATTGAATTGTGATAAATCATGTTATGGGTTCATGAATAATGTTTGAAATTTGAATGAGTTTAGTGAAATTTATTGATGATTAGTGTAGATTAGGTGTATTCGAGCCTTAATTAGTAGTGTTATTAGTGTTAATCATGAAATCAAGCGTATTGTTATATATAATTGTGGTGTTTATCAACTTAGAACTCCCGTTTGAGAATCAACAACTCATCTAGTTGATCGAGTTGAGTTGTTGATTCTCGAATTGTCCCATTTTTGGACATTTTAGGTGAACATGACTTTGTTGATCCTTTTGCTATTCATGTGATTTCAGTTTCAGTTTTGGGATATGGTTTCGACAGTGTCTCATTTCAATGTTCCCCGAGTGCAAATTAGGTTGTTTAGATATGTGTGCACTTGGGGAACTGTAGGGAGATGCTGCCGAAATTTCCCTAAACTGGAGCTGAAACGCATGGGTGCAAGAGCTTTGAAAAATGTCGTGTTCCCCTGAAGGGGATAGGACCCAACCCGGAGGCATAAGCCGAAGAAGTGTGGTGTTTTGGTTGAATAGCAACTGTGGCGTGGTAACTTTGTTCATATTGATTGTTTATGTTGACAGGAAACATGGACGGACACCCAGACAAAACTTGGATGACATATCATCATGCTGATCCAAGGTATATCACAGGCATATTCGAGTTTATAAATTTTGCCCGGCGACATAGTAACGGAGCCGATTATCACTACTGCCCGTGTAAACGTTGTAAGAACGGTCCGTTCAAGGTTACTATGGATGTCATGTATCATCACTTATCACATAGTGGTTTGAGTCCGAATTATACAGTCTGGCACCTTCACGGGGAAGTTTCTAGTGAACCGGCAATGCTCAGTCAACGAAGACAGTGGCTTCAAGACAGAGTCGGTCCTTCTAGTAGTGCCGGTCCTTCAGTGAACCCGCAGTTGGAGATTCTACATGATGCATATCCCTATTATCCTGGATACCATGCAGATGCACCCCAACAATTAGTGGAAGATAATTCTGGCATGAACTTCAATGACATGGTAGACGATGATTATGAAAAGTACGATAGATTATTGAAGGAGTCACATACCCCATTATATGAAGGCAGTGAGGAAACTGTTTTGAGTGCCATATTAGATGCAATGGAAATGAAAAATAAAAATGGATGGTCGGACACAAGTGTTGACTCTTTATGTATTTACATTAATAAACTTCTTCCTAAAGGGAACACATTCCCCTGTTCATACTCGAGAATTAAAAAAATCTTGAGTGATCTTTCACTCGGTTACAAAAGAATTGATGCGTGTGAGTTTAACTGTGTGTTGTTCAGGGGGGCGCTTGCAAACGAGGGGATTTGTCCAGTGTGTTATTCTGAAAGATATAAGCCACATACGAATGATATTCCCAAAAAAATCATTCGTAACTTCCCTCTAACACCAAGGTTGAAGCGTTTGTTTATGTCCCCACACACTGCCAAGCATATGCGATGGCTGGGGGAGCGAATATGCGTGGCTGGTAGCCTCAGCCACCCAGCTGATGGAGAAGCGTTTCAACATTTTGACAGAACTTTTCCAGGTTTCGCACGGGACTGCAGGAATGTGCGCCTTGGAGTTACAACAGACGGTTTCAATCCATTCGGAACAATGAAAACTTTGCATAGTACTTGGCCCGTTGTTGTGATGCCGTACAATTTACCACCGTCTATGTGCATGAAGAAGGAATATAACATGTTATCAGTGTTGATTCCAGGCCCTAAATCTCCCGGAAAGTGTCTTAGTGTACCCATTGAGCCGATGATCGATGAGCTAATACATTTATGGGTCGTTGGAGTCCATACTTTTGATCGAGTAGACAATGAGGTATTCTTGATGAAGGCAGCGGTAATGTGGACTATTAGCGACTTTCCAGGTTTAGGGATGCTTGCGGGGTCAACTATGAAAGGGTACAAGGCATGTCCAATTTGTCTAGATGAGCTAACTTCAGAGCATATATGTGGGAGGATAGTTTATGAAGGTCATCGAAAATGGCTCCACCAAGATCACCCTTGGCGATTGAGCAAGGCATTTAACGGGAAGGTGGAGTTTGGCGGAAGACCCTATCAGAAGAGTGGAGATGAAATTTTGGAGGATGTTAGGTCACACGTTTACCCTATTCTTACCCAACATGACGACTTGAAGGTGCCGTACAATCCGAATAATAGACAGTGTTAGACTCACGAAAGCATATTTTGGAAGCTGCCTTATTGGTCATCATTGAAGATCAGACATTGCTTAGATGTCATGCACATTGAAAAAAATGTATGTGACAACATCCTTGGAACCATTTTTGCGATTGATAAGAAGTTTAAGGATGGTCCAAAAGCTCGCGCTGCTTTGAAGAAGAGGAATGTGCGAAAAAACCAGTGGCAAAGAGCGGGTGACGAGGGGAGGGCGAAAGTTCCTCATGCACCCTTTTTAGTTAAAAAGGATGATCTAGAAGATGTGTTCCAGTGGTTCAGGGATGTTAAGTATCCTCTTGGTTATGCAGGTAGTTTGAGAAGTAAGGTGAAAGTAAGTTCCCCGTCACAGTTTTATGGATTAAAGACACATGATTTCCATGTGTTGCTTCAACGTCTTCTTCCAGTGGTTATCAGAGGGTTCCTGCCAGAAAACGTTGTAAAGCCATTGATAGCACTGTCAAATTGGTTTCGTCAACTATGCAGTAGGGAACTTAAGAAGGAGGTTGTGCGTGACATGGAAACTGAGATAGTGATGATTCTCTGCAATTTGGAGCTCATTTTTCCTCCACATTTTTTTACATCTATGGTTCATCTGCCCGAACAAGTATTCCTTACAGGTCCAGTACACTATACATGGATGTATCAAATTGAAAGGTAAAATGTTTTTCATGTTTAATTTTATGTTCGTTATGTAATATATCGGTAATTAAGCCTTGTTTTTCATCGGCAAAACATATGAAAGGTAAAATGTTTTTCATTGCTAGTAATGTTTTTTATTGCTAATATTACATTCGTTATGGATGTACTAACCCTCTATGTGTTTTTGCAGGCAATTAGGAAAATATAAAAAGTCAATGAGAAATACACGTTACCCGGAAGGTAGTATTGCTGAACAGTACCTCGTACATGAGTCGGTGACGTATTGTAAGTCTTATCTCAGACAGATGGACCATGAAGATATCGACACTTCCCCATAGTGGAATATCAGCTGTGTTTCACTCTTAGTAAGACCAGATATTATCGAGACTCGTTGCCAGTTCAGGTTGACTGAGGCAGAGACTGCTGAGGCTCACTGGCAAGTCTTGGTGGAAACAGACGAAGTCAAACCTTACCTAGAAGAACATCTCAGAAGGTTCAAGGCTAAAAATGGTGAAGATTTCGACGAGCTTCGTCGTCGGAGGAGTTTTCTTCGATGGTTCTTAACATGGGTACATCCAACTATTAATTGTTGTAAGGTTCTTTGAGGGTTTATAACACTTATCTTTCACTTATCTTAACACTTATCTCTCAGGTGTCCCTTAAAGAAAAAAACTAAGACCCGAGCTTGGTTGCAGGAATAAAGTCATTAGCTCAAGGACCTCAGAAATTCCGGGTTTATAAGTCCTGTTATGTGAACGGTGTCAAGTTCACCTCGCTTGATAGAGATCAAAGAACCGTGACTCAAAACAGTGGTGTCATGATAGACATGGGTTCATCCAAGTTATACGGCCATGTTAACTACGTGGTTGAAGTATTATATGCATGTCGTATGCCAGTGGTGTTGTTTAAGTGCACATGGCACAACTCCGACGACGAGGAAGATCTTGACACCGTTATAACAGATCATGGACTGATATCAGTGAATACAAACAACAGTTACTATGAGGATTCACCCTTCATAATTGCAACCAAAGCAAAACAAGTATTCTACATAGATGATCCAAAGGCTGGTGGTACTTGGAAGGTAGTACAAGAAATGTCGCACCGCAATGTGTACAGCGCTGACGTACTTGCCATAGATGAAAACATATCGCGTACAGGAGATCATATATTCGAGCCTTACTAAGAGGACACTCCCACGGTGATACAATTTTACCAAGATTTCCAACTACTTTTGGATGAAGAAGGAGAAGAGGACGAGGACGAGGACGAGGACTAATCTAATATTATTATGAATTTGAAAACTAGACATTGTATTTTCATTAAATCATACATTATGTATTTGAAAACTTTCAAATTTGTGAATTTGTAAAAAAAATAAAAATGAGGCGACCAAGATGTCAAAGTTCGTCGCTTCAACACATTGAAGCGACGAAGAATGCAATCTTGGTCGCTTAAACACATTGAAGCGACGAAGATTCAATTTTAGTCGCTTCAATACATGGAAGCGACGAAGAATGAAATCTTGGTCGCTTCAATGTGTTTGAGCGACCAATATTGCATTCTTCGTCGCTTCAATGTGTTGAAGCGACCAAGATTGAATCTTCGTCGCCTCAAAATAAGTATAATTGCTGCTCACAGTTTCGTTCTTCTTCATTCTGGTTCGATCACTTTCTTCCTCTTCAACCCTGTTCTTCTCACAGTTTCGTTCTTCATTCTGAAAGTTCCTCAAAACCCTAAATTAAAACCCTAAAACACAAAATCCCTTCCACCCTAAACCTTAATCCCCCTCCCTCCCCTCCTCCTCTACCCTAAACCCCCTCCCTCCCCTCCATAAAAACCCTAAATTCCCAAATCATTTTGCATCCCGAATCTGTAAATCTCAAGGTATGCCTCTCTCTCTCTCTCTCTCTCTCTCTCTCTCTCTCTCTCTCTCTCTCTCTCTCTCTCAATCTTCCCGAATCGATTTGGTTTACAAGGTTTGCTATTTGCCATTTACCTTAAAATGATTTACCATTGTTAGATTTATATGCTATAATCGATCTTTGGGTTTGTGATCATGAACTTTCCATTTGTTAGAGTTTCATACACCATTTCGATTCATAACCGCATTTGTGTGTGTGTTAGATCCGGGTTGCTCACTAGGTCCACTTTAATTGCTGTAATAGCTTGATCGTAGTTGTCTAGTTATGTCTAGTTAGTGTATGTGTGTGTCAACCTTATAACGCATAAGCATGTCGGGTGACTAGTGCCATCTATGTAGTAACCTTCAGTTGTTGTATATGTTAGAGTATGTGTGTGTTAGTGTATGTGTTAGTGTATGTGTTCATTGTGATTCATGTGAAATCGATTTAGGAGTTAGTGTATGTGTTAATGTATGTGTTAGTGTATGTGTTCATTGTGATTCTTGTTAGTGTCTAGCTACTGTGTATTGTGATTCATGTTAGTGTCTAGCTACTGTGTATGTGTTCATTGTGATTCATGTTAGTGTCTAGCTACTGTGTATGTGTTAGTGTATGTGTGTGTTAGAGTTGTATATCTAGCTACTGTATTGGCATAAGTTATGATTCATGTGAAATCGATTTAGGAGTTATCTTGCTCCATATTGCAACTGTTCTTGGAATGGCAACTATTTAGTATGAGTTATGGACCCACAATGCAGGGTCATGTTGTGGTATTTTTTAGAAGTCTGATGTACGTTGGTATGAGTTATGCAACTGTTTAGAAGTCTTGGAATGGCAACTGTTTAGTATGAGTTCTGCTACTCTGGTATGTAAAGCATGTGTAGGTTTGAAACTTTGAAGCATTCGAATTCATATCATGGTCATCGTGTAGGTTTGTTTTGGTAAAAATCTTGGTCGGTAAAGCATGTTTCAGAAATCGATTCATATGTTAACTTCAAGTGGTAGTTGTGATGAGTGTGTAAAGGTTATGATTAAGCTATTGGTTTAGAATAGGGTTGCCAAAGTGCTTGTTTATGAGCAGAGTATGGTTTAAGAATAGGATTTTTTTTAATGTTTTAACAGAATGGCTCCCGGAAATACAAGTCACCAAAGGAGGAAAGCGGCGATCCAGCGTAGTGAAGCGGCGGCGGCGGTGGCGGCAGCTGCGGAGGCGGCGTGGCGACCATTCAGCAGAGAGGGGGCTTCCGGGTCGGGCTGCCCCACGGGACAATCTGGGACCCCGACGATTCCAGCAGTAGGGGGTTTAACGCCCGCCCCAAACCTTGAGGATGCGAGTCCAGCAGTGGATGACAGCGATGCCACTACAGCCTCACAGCACCCTCCCGCCCTCAGCATCCGGTGCAAGAAGACCAAACTCCCCGACATGGTGGACATGGCAACCGGAAATCCGACGACGCAACAGCGCGGAGTCATTATCGGGACGAAGACTGAGTACCTCGTCCGAATGAACAACAATAGGCGACTACAAGTCGCTTACTCTACGAGGCATCGGGGGCCTGCGACGAGGGAATTCAGGAGTCTGATGTCCAGAGACATCGGTAGCATCATCCGCGGAAAAGTTCCAATGCTTGCACCTAGCTTTTTGGGACTTAGCGATTTGCATCGCGATATCGTCAATACAAATATTGAGGTATACTTACTACCCTTAGCTTACTTTGTTACTTTACGGTTTATGTAAATATAACTTTTACATAACGGAATTTAAATGTCTTGTGCTAGACGAACTATGACATCCCGGCGACTGATGTGGAGATGTGGAGATGTGGAACTTTATTGATGCGACGGCGCAAACAATCTACAAGGATTGGAAGTATGATTTCCATCAACATTATCTCCACATCAGCCAGGAGACTCCGGCCGAGTTTCTTGGGAGGGAAGACCAATGGGCGTGGTTAAAAGTCCACTTTGAAGACCCTGCTTACTTGGTGAGCTTCATAAACTATCCGCATAGTTTTGGTAGCCAACAATTTAAAAATATACATGTTTATCTATTCTTGTTTTGGTAGCCTCCATTTGGTAGCCAACAAATGCAGGCCCTAATGCGATCATTCCAGGCTGGGAGTCAACAACCTCAAGCTCCTCCACCACCTCCTGGCTCGTAATCGAGCTGCATTGCCGTCCCCCAGCATGAGTCTACTGTGTGAATCGAACAATAGTATCTAGGCTTTGTATAAACTGTTAACGTTTTGATTTGTGGCATATTTTTCTACATAACTTGATTTGTGGTTGAATGAGTTTTTGTGTTTTTAAATTGTGATAGGTCATGACTTGGTACATTAATATTCAATTTTTATTTTTTTTCTTTTTCACTCAATGAGGCGACGAAGAATGATCAATCTTCGTCGCCTCATTGAGAAAAGAAAAAAAATAAAAAAATAAATACATCGAAGCGACGAAGATTGATCAATCTTCGTCGCCTCATTTAGTGACAAAGAAAAAAAAAATTAAATATAGTGAGGCGACAAAGATTGGTCAATTTTCGTCGCTCCATGTACATTGAAGCGACGAAGATTGATCAATCTTCGTCACCTCGTTTTAGATTGAAGCGACGAAGATTGATCAATCTTCGTCGCCTCCTTTAGTGAAAAAGAAAAAAAAAATATAGTGAGGCGACAAAGATTGGTCAATCTTCGTCGCTCCATGTACATTGAAGCGACGAAGATTGATCAATCTTTGTCGCTCCATTTTCAACCGAAGCGACAACATTTATATCTTCGCGGCGAAAAATTGAAGCGACGTAGATTTTTTTTTGTCGCTTCAAAAAAATTAAGCGACGAAGTTTTTCAATCTTCGTCGCCCCAATGGTGAAGGGATCAATCTCAAGCGACGTATCGAGGCGACGAAGAGTTGGTTACAACAAATCGAGGCGACGAGAAAGTGATCCGAGGCGACCATGAAGCTTCGTCGCCTCGAATCTCTTCCCCAATGGTGCATCTTGACCATCTTGACTACCGTACGGCTGAAATGATCATAGTATATAATCAGAGCTTCACCGTAGTACGTTTAACAAAGTCTTTGCAGCTTTCATCTCATTCTTTCTTCCTTTGAATCAGGCGCTATGAGGAGATAATCTTGAGGCTTCATCGCACAAGTTCAAATTGGGAAGAGACTTCCATATGTTGGTCCATATAGACATACTTTTATATAGAAGGCTGGTGCGCATTGCATATCTTGTAGGAAGGAATGACAGTATATGACCAACAAGTGCATCGGGATGGCAATGCACTTATATACCCTGTGAATTTCTTGCTGTTGGCAATTGGACTGCAAACCCATTTGTACCAAGTAGCTAGAATTCCGATTAAGATGGTTAAATTCCCATCACAGCATGTCTAAACTTCAACTTACAGTTGAATTGTAATCACATGTGCATCATGTTATACATAACATATATATAACAATCACATACAAAAACAACTGATGACATACCTCTAATGAGGAAGAACAAACGGAATCAAAAAACCGAGAACACTAATGTAAATTGTGATTCAACTGGCCTGGATATGATAGAACGCAGAAACAAAAGAGGCAAAACGAAAGGGATTCATTGGTTGCATATGTGGCGATACCAATCAAATCTTAGCAAAAGTCCACTTAATCAGTGGACAAAAATTTCCCAAAAAACATCCTAGCTAGATTTCGGTGTTACCCGAGTAACTATGTACCCATGAATCGAAGCTCCTTGCATCTTACTATAACTTGATATACTAGCTAGAAGCTTCTGACCTAATCAAATTTGAACCATGTATGTTTTATGATGGAATCTTGCATCATAGCAGTAGCAGCAGTTGTTAAGCTTAAATATATACATGAAACTGAATACATAATAAATGAAGATGTATTACAATATACAATATACAATAATAATAAGATCCCAGGTGTTGTTATGAATATGCAATATACATGAAACTGAATACATATAGAAAGTTATGTTGCCCCCATTACAAGAAGTAGCAAAGGCAAAAATTCAAAAGGGGTAGATTCTGACTTTACGCATACTTTAGTTCACTCCAATAACTCAATTGTCCTCGCTTCTTTTGTAATTAATTTGTTTTTGTTGAACTCTATATCAAATCTTAGATGTAGATATTGTAGTACTCATGAGCAGCTACATATTCATCGCTCTAAACACAATGCCGACACTCATATATATTTAGGCAAAACATAGATAAATACTGTGAAGATAAGATAAATTGATAAATAGTGTGAATCATGCATCAAATGATGGATCCCCATATGCGAATTTTGTGAACCGTTTTTCTTTTCTTTTTCCTTTTACTTTAAACTATATAGGGCCCAACAATTTATATTAATTATATAGTTTGAATCCATTTAGCTACAATTTGCGGAACATTTTTCACAATTTCAACCGATTTAAGCTTAGATAAATGTCCTTGGCATATCGATCAAAATCACAGGATAAATGAGATGATGAGATAATCTTCACGAACTAATAACTGGATTTCACAATCTTGATCATAAATAATTCTAACTCGCCAAATCTTTGAACCCTTTGGACACGCAAGAATTTCCTTGCATAAGTCCTCCGAGTTATCGATGGATGACCATCTTGACTACTGTAATGTACGGATGTACCCATTCTATACGTTCAAATGACCATACATAGTACCTAGTAGCATATATTCATGAGAGCCGCACCGTAGTACGTTTAACGAATTCTTTGCAGCTTCATATCTCATCTTTCTTCCTATGAATCCCTCTGCGGAGATAGTCTTGAGGTTTCACAGCAGAAGTCCAAATTGGAAAGAGATCGACTTCCATAAGTTGTTCCATATTACATATACACTTTCAAATAGAAGGCTGGCGCACATTGCATATTTTCCATTTTGTAGGAAGGTATGACATCCAGTACGTGTGTATATTTATATATATGACCAACAAGTGCATCGAGCAATTTCCTGTGAATTTCTTCTTGTTGGCAATTTGACTGCGCATCCATTTGTACCTAGCTAGTAGCTAGTTTTCCGAATAATTAACATGGTTAAACTTCCATCACTGCATGTCTAAACTTTAACGTACAGGTGAATGGACATCACATGCATCATGTTATACATAACATAAATAACAATCACACACAAAAACAATTGATGACATACTTCTAATGAGGATGAATTAACAAGACGAATCAAAATAACTAGAACAGTACTCTGATGTAAATTGTGATTCAAAAAGATCGAGGTGTTGCTATGGAATATATATAAATAGGGGTCATCAATGAGCAAGCCCTGCGGGTTTCAGGTTGGGCCGAATTGGGTCGCAGTGACGTAGTCAAAAATCTTCGTTAGTCGTATCAAAATGTATTTTCTTTTCAGCAAAATAAAAAAATACAAATAAACTCATTTACGTCGTACTTATAAAAAAAATATGACTCATATTGCACACTAAATATATAAACACCATTGTATTTTGACTGAAGTCAATAAACAAATTAAGATGATAAAAAATTAAACATTACACTATTTATTTATCAAATAGGCTAGTACATTCGTAAAAATTTACTAACTGCTTCATTTTATAACATAGTATTTTTGTTTCTCTTAATAAGTTTAAGAATGATTTGATTGGTTAACAATACAAAACAAATAATATTTTCTTTCCTTGAATTTTTAGCCATGTCAAAAAGATCTAGAGCTTTATTGTGTTAAATCACTAGTATTTAAGTAAAATTAACTACATAATTAATGAACATCAAAAAGTTGAGGAGTGTCATTTGACACCCCTTACTATATATTGGCTACGCCTATGTCGGGTCGGACTTTAAGCACAATTGTAAAGCCCAAGACTGGTCCATGGAACCAAGCCTTGCAAGCCGGGCTAGGTCGGGCCGGACCGGGTATCTCTATAATTTTCAGGCCGGGTCTAATTGTTTTCTACATAAAAAACAAGTCAAACTCATTAGTAGCAAAAAAAATGTTAAAAATTTGACTAATTTATAACGTTTTCTCACTCTAATAGACACCCTCTTATACTAAAGTCAAATATAATTTTTTGTTAAATTTTTTGTCAAATTTAGCAAGAATAGAGAGAGAAAATAACTAATAATACGTTTTCCTCCAATATTATCCTCTCTTCATGGTGCTTTATTTCAATTTGACTTAGAAATATCTAGAACTATTGGAGCAAATTAAAAGTTAAAAATATGGTGGTTATATTTAGCTTTGTGATAAATTTGACTAGAAAATTAGACTACTATTGGGGATGCTCTTAGATAAATACTCAAACATCAACTCAAAAATCATATAACATTTTCAAAACAATAAAAAAAATTAGTTAAAATTAGATTTATTCGTTAAGGTCAAGTAGAAAAATGAGAATCTAAGAGCAAATCCAACTATCCAACTAAGAATTATTCATTAAGGCCGTAGCGTGTTTCCTTATCTTATTATAATTTTTTGTATAAGTATATATTATAATCCATATATTAAATTAAAATACAAGACGGGCTTTCGGGTCGGACTTTTTCGGGCAGGGTTAAGCTTGAGTCATTAAGCTTAAGTCTGGCCCAAGGCCCGACGGGCCGGGCCTATTGCAAGCTTTTTTCATGTCAAATCGGGCTTGGGCTTCTCGGACCTTACAGACCTCTGCGGGCCTCCGAGGCCCGCGGGCCAAATAATGAGACATATATACATACATGAACCGAAACGGAATACATATAGTAAGCTAGAATCTAAGCTGCCCCCATTACAAGAAGTGGCAAAGGCACAAAAATCAAAAGAGGAAGTCGACCTAGACTGAACTCTGACTTTCCGTATTGGCAAAAATGTTGTGCACACCAATTGATGCTTCAAAAGCATGTCGGCAGTGTATCGCTCCAACGGATTGACCAAAAAATACTTCTTCGAGAAATCCTGTGCCAAATCGTCGAGACTCTGATCTGGTACCATCAGAATCCCACATTCAAGGCCAACCCTGAGTATAGGCTTTATATGTCTGCACCTAGAGCCCCCATTAAGAAGAGGCTCAAAAATTGAGCATAAGTATGTACTATATATGTATTTGGGCCCCTATATTTCTATATAGCTTAGAGCCCCATGATATTTTCAGAGTCTCAGGGCCGACCCTGCCCACATTCATCTAATTCTCACTCCTTTCTGGTCAACATCTCGAGAATAGTGCATTCCAAAGCCCATATATATGTCGACGGCTCCTAAATTTTCTGATGCGCAGCCTCCAAAGACATATACAACGTAGTCCCCTATGTAAAATCAGATCGACCACTTCATGACATTGTGTATGTCAGCTCTCTTCACTAGCCCTAAGTCTCTGATCCTCGCAACGTAGGATCCAAAGCCTGCATCATAAGGACCATTGCAAATAAGAAACAAGTTGGCATGTTTAATGTCGCAGTGAACGAAGCCCTTGTCGTGATTGTACTTAAGTCCCTTCAAAACCGACTGTGTCTGCCGATCCTCTCTAAGCATATCCCAATAAGACGTTGAATACAGTGGCAGACCCAAAAAAAATCAGGTAGGCCAAGACTAAATGGAAGTAATAATTTACAATAAAAAAATGTTAGCAATACATTGATAATTTTATTTGAAAAACAACATGAAAATGTAAGTAAACGTACATAGCAATACATTCTACATAAACATGAAAAATCAAGTAAGCAAATTTCATGAAATTCTGTTATTAATCGCCAAATTTTGAATTGACAAATAATTTGTTAATGTTAATCTAAAAAGGAAAAGGAGAACTATAATTATAATTTTAATTCAAATGAACACATATAGGTCAATACCTTAATTGCTTAACTAATAGATAAAGGACATAGTCCACAATTGTAATTTGCAAAAAGTATAGTGAGTAGACGCAAGTGAGCAGGAAACTTAGGCAGAAGAAGTTACACGCGCTTACGTTTTCAGAAGAGGAGGGATAACCCTAGAAAGATAGCAACCAAATTAAAGACCAAAACAATGTCGTTGGACTTGAGCAACACAAATTATTTTCAATCAAAGCGCCGCCGCTATGCCTTCTACTGTATTCATCTTCTTCCAGCCATTTTTGCCTACAGTTCTTTGCAACAGCCATTTTTACCTTGCATTCTGCCTTTTTTTGGCCCAAATTAACGATATCCAGCCTTTATTAAGAAAGCCAAACTCAAAAATTCAGGTTGGGCAGGTGTAGGTCCGCCGGTGGTTGAAGAGCTTCTTGCCCTCGACGTTTTGAGTCACCTCACTGCCGTACGTGTCAAGGATGAAAGGGCACTTTCTGAACTTCTTCAGAAGTCGACTTTCCATAGCCAACTCGGCTGACTTGGAGAAAGGGGCAGTCTTCACCGCCATGGTCGGAGGCATTTTCGAACTCGGTTTCCCCCAACGATCCAAGTAGACTTTCCCAAAGCCTCCACTGCCGATCATCTTCTGACGGAACCACCGCGTGTGCTTGCCGACGCTGTCGGAACCCTCATCTTCCCGATGGATTTTCTTCCTCTCAAGCTTTTTCAACGCCTTTGCATAGTCGCTCTCCTTTTCTGGTTGAGTAGTAGTCATGGCTGATCGATCGAGAAAGATGATCAAAGAGAAGAAAGATACTTTGAGTCTGAGTGAAACGAGGCTAGGGTTTCTTTAAGGAAACTAATTAACGGAGCAGTGGAGTTTTCAGAGTGTGATTATTGCTAGGGTTTGTACGTGGGGGATTCCTATAGCAGCTTTCCTCTTTTATTTCGTGAATTCTAGCATGTGAGGTTTTAGGCTTCTTGCTGTACAAGTTTCATTTCACTTCTTTTCCTACTTGTGTATGGAGAGGAATAAAGAAACCCTAGCTTCCTCAACTGCTTGGGCTACAAGTTTCATTCTTTTCCTTTTTGTATTCGGAACCAATCTTCCGTTTTTCCTTTTTGTACTGGGAAACTAGTACTTTAATTTCATTTTTCCTTCTTGTCTTAGGTATATAACAATTAGGGTGACTTTTCTAGTTTGCTTATATCTAAATTTTGTTCGCACTCGATCGAGTCAAGGGAGTCTCTAATTTTTTTTCAAGATTTCATCGTACACTTCCATTTTCTCCTGGCTAGTCTCCACTGCACTTTAGTATTAACAACCGAAAGTGAGACAACTGGAACCTTTAGAGATTAGAAGGATGAGTTGAGCGAAATGAGAAAGCGATGAGTGTCGGCTTGTACATCTCAAATGGGAGTTAGGTTTTAACCTTGGATAGTAGAGTTCCAGCGACATGGTCATTGTCAACAATATAATGAAGGACCTATTGGAGACATGGGATCAATATGCATATCATATTTGATAATTGATGCTGATTCGAAATAATCTTGTCATTCATGAATACAAAGTAATCTCATGTGTTACAGGATAGAAGCTCAAGCGAGGTAAAACTGATGTTCTTAGTCTTAAAACAAAGGGAAACCAGCCCACAACAGATACCATTTTTTTTCTTTCTAAGCTCTCAGACTCGATGGAGGCAAGATTTGATTATAGGCCTGCACAAAATGGCCCCAGCTTCGTCCTCGTCTGGTAATTTACACTTCAAAAATGTGAAATAAGCTTAAATTTGAATGTATGGCCTAAGTGATCCTCGCTTGAGCTATTTATGACTTATAATGGATGATGTCTCTGGACAAGCAATATGTCTTTCCAAGCTTCATAAAACATCCAGGTGATGCCAGATGAAGGCATGACCTTTAAACAGCTGGCACCCCAGCCTCTGTAGAGTCCTAATAAGCCTTCCTCACGGATGACTTCTGAAAGTGCCGCAGCCATATGGGGTGGGCACTTCCCCTGCATAGCTCCAACCATCAGCCGTTTCCTGGCCACCTCCAATGGAAAGCTGATTGTGCTAGCTGTAAATCCTGGGAAATTGAGTGAAAAGTCAAACTATTAGACGAGCAAGTAAACCTAGCAGCATTGTGATATTACAACCAGTCCGGCCAATCATTCAGCATTTCAGGTTCCAATGATGAGAACTAAAATTAAACAACAAAAAATTGGACAAGAAAGTACTTTACATATAACACTATTCAAATTTTACCCAAATCAGTAAGGTTATCTGACACAAACTGAAAAAAGGTGAGCATAAAATGGAAGAAGTGATCACTTGCTGATGTTACACTGGCAGAAATTATTTGCTGATTAATGATCATAATGATGAAATGACCAAACAAAAAAAATGATTAGTCATGAAAGGTAAACTGTAAAGTTTAACAATTGTCTCTGATATACTTGAGACTATTTATAGTTTGTGAAATACCATCATGGTCGAATATGGTAAACCCATACAACAAATGCAGTCTTATCCAGTTATTGTGGAAAAATTAAGCCAAGAATTAAAAATGAAATAAGGAAAAGAAAGAAAAAAATAGAATTGCTCCGATCTATTTTATGACCTGAAACATGTTTAGGTTCCATGACAAAAAGGTTCTGGATCCGATTTGGATCCAATCATCCATGACTTGCCCATAAACTAACCAATCACCAAATGAAATTCAAAGAAAAAGAAGAGGAAACACATCATATTGTATATGGCTATATGCAATGTAGTTTACACAACCAATGTCTCTCACCTGCTAGAGCTCCAACCAGGAGCATCTCTGGACGGCTTAGAGACTCTTTTTTCTTTGTCAAGCAGTACGACTTCTTAATTTTCTCGTACATGAAATAATAGCATGTACTGTAGGGAAGCATCCCAATGAGTGTAGGTGAAAGACCCGAATAGCACGAGCCAATTCCACCTTCCTTATATATCTTACTGATTGCAATGCCTATACTAGGATACACCTCGGGATTCACAGTCAACCGATCCTGTTGTATGAAATTGAAACAAAGAAAATACAAGAGCACTGAGAATTCACGAGGTCAGGAAACAAGATCATCGAACATTAAATTCATAGCAACTACAGTATCCAAAAAGAAATAAATGAATACGGGCATATATTATTGAGAAATAAGTCAAATAACAGAAAGTAGATAAACATTAAAACATAATCATGAGATATGCATCTTCTACACTGAAAAGACAATGAAAATAAAGAGGGTGGACATTTTGTATAGGATGAGATGATATATATTTATTAGTAAAAGACACCCAAATGTTTAAAAAAAAATTCTTCGTATATTGAACTTCCATCCTCATAAAGAGTAACACTGTAACCATCATATCAGTACCTTCAAAACTTCAAGGGGATGACACACAAGTGTGCTAGCGATTCCAGCAGCAGCACCAGCCACTGCAACAGGAGAAATCCAGGAGATAGAGAAGTCCAAGCTAACAGGGCCAATTTGCACCTTTGGACCTTCAGTCTTCTTCCACTTCTCTTGTGCTGATGTCATTGCTCTGTTAACAAACTCAAAAGTCCCAAACTCAATTGCTTGTGTGGGCACTATGCGGATCATATTGACTGCATTTCCAGCCCACAGCCCCTGCCAACCCTGCTTCTCAATGACCTCTAAGAAACTGCCAGAGATGTTTCGAGATCCGACACCAACTATCATCCTAGTCCTGCATATATCAAATTCTAAAGATTAGGAATTGCATCGCAGTGCTCAGATGTCATGAAATATGTAGCTTCAGAACTGTACCAAAGTGCTCAAAACTGTATTAATGTGCTCACCTAATTTAAATTTCAAGTCTAGATACATCAAAATGTTACCTCCAGCGCTATTTATAAGTATAACTCCAAGAATGTTATTTAAGTTTATAGCCCATTGAAGATTTTCCTAGAAAATCATTTGTAAAAAAAAAAAACTTTTGAGATTCTTCAAGTTCTAACTTCTTAGTCAATATTGATTTGGTCATATTGAAAGCATCAACTGTTTTCATGCAGTTAATGAGTTGGATGATTTGGCAATTCTTTCTCAATAAGAATTAGGAACTTCCGAAAAAGAAAATGAATACATGGCCAAAAATCCATTATGACGTGACAGACTAGCAATGGTTTTGAATAATCATTCGATAAAAAATGTAACTCGGACCTTCAGCTGATGTGGCCTCAGACACATATGAAATGATATTTAAATCGCAATTAGCGAATTCAAATGGCTAACCATTCACACAAACATTAAAAATGGACTTGATTTCCAAAGGATGTTCTACTGAAGTTCAAGAAGTCAACTTTTTCCCAATGGGGAACAGATAAATGGCATGGTATCAAATCTGGAAGATTATCTATGGTCCTAAGTTGTTTGCAGTTGATATAGGGAACATATGCAATCGTAATATGAACTTAAGCACTATGATATTGCAGTTCATGTCTAGAGATTTAACATATCAGATTGCAAAACTAAACCATGCCAGTGGTAGACTTCAAACCAGCTCATCAAAATCTCAACATCTAGTGGACAACAACTCAGAAAGATGGGAAAAATCCGTGCAACCATGCTGAAAATAAGCTAGACTACTCAATAAATTGAGGGTCTGGAGCTAATGTGGGAATCAATTACCAGTATCTTTTAGGCTTACATTGTTACTTAGAGCTACTTATGACTGAATAAACCAGATTACTGTTATTTTCATGCTATTAATTGTTTCAAGCATTCAGGGTGTTTAAAATTTTAAATTGACCATTCTTGATGGATCTGTGATTGAATGTGATATATTTCATAGACAGCTTACCAAATGCAGTAACTGGTGAATAAGCTCAAAGGAACTAAGAAAACAGAAAAGCCAACCTGATGGTCTCGAGAGGAGCAAGAACAGCTTTTGTCATCGCCCCTGCTAAAGCCCCACTAAGAAACTCTCCAACTTCTCTTGTTCGAAAGAAACCCTATAGCACATCAAGACACGTGCTTTATGATACAGGCAACAAAAATAACATGCACTTTTTATTTTGCCCTCTACCCTCTGGTTTATAGTCTTTTCTGTTCTTCCAATTACACAGCAAACAAGTACAAATTGCGATTGCATATAACAAACAGAACTTTCATCACAAAAACACCCAATTCATAGATCAAAAGCAGAACTACAGAGTCTCTTTTGAAGTAAAAATGAGGGGTTTCTTCTACAACACAAAATATCCAGATAATTCCCACTTCGATCTCCTCAAATCCAATTCTCAGAAACCAACATTACAAAAATAACAATAATTTCAATAAAAAGATTGGGGTTTTGAGCACTTACTTTGATGGGTTGAGAGAGGTCTGGAAATTGAAACTGGAGCTCAAAGGGTGATGACGGGTGGACCTCCTTATCAAGCTCAAGGTCTTTGGGAATAATGGCCACACCAGTACTATACATGTCCCCAAATACCCCACTGTACTTCTTCTCCTTCTTCATAGACTGTGATTCAAATGCCATGCTTCTCTTGGTTAGTATCATACAATAAAATAAGAAAAACTCAAAAAGCACAAACCTTTAATCAACAAAATTCTCTCTAAATTCTCAGACAGAATATGCAGAACTTTATATCCTTATATTCTCAAAGAGTAAATATATACATATGAAAAAGGTGGGTATCTAGAATGATGAAAGTAGAGAGATAAATAGATGGACATGCCTGAGAGAGGGAGAGGGAGTGGGGTTTTGGGGACATTGATATTGAGAGAGATATTTAGGGGAGGAGGGAGTGTTTTTTGGTGTTTAGCTGGCCCTTTTTGAGTCTCTTTTGAGTTTGACAGTTTCTTCTTTCTTCTTCTTGAATCTGAGTTGGATGTGTTTATTGGGGCAAACGTTTTTGATGTTAATGCTCTTGTGTTCTTCTTCTTGAAGTGTGTTAGGGTTTGGGTTGCCACCTCTCCCACTTGCAAATTGCAATTTGGTTCGTCCAGTCTTTCAGAGACCCACCACCGCAGGAATAGAGGGAAAGAATGGAAAAAAAAAATGAGGATTGTAAGAGAAAAAAACAATGGAAAATAGTTTTTTTTTTTTTTACATTTCTGCCCAAAACGACGTAGCATAGAGGTATAGTAACAAAGAATCAACATTCTATTTTCATGGTACACTCTAATCTTGAAGAGATCTTTTCTCGTTCTCTTTCTCTGATTTAGTCTTCTCAATTTTTACAATATTGATTTACTATTTAGGTCTTTAATTAGTAACAAAGAATCAATATTCTATTATCACTAGCCTTCCAGCACGCGCATAAAAGCGTCGCGCTCGCGCGCGTGTTTTATTAGTGTATTTACTGGTATTTTTATTATTTTACGCAGTCTATAACTCAACTACTATTAATTATATTGTTCCAAATCCATGGATTACAATTTGTGACACGTACGTATTTCAGAGAGAATTGACGGTTTTCATGAGAAGTTTACACATGTCATTTGCATTGTTATAGAGTATTTATTTTTATACACTCAGTTTACACAATATATTTATTTTTCAACATAAGTTTACAAAAGGTAGTAAAGGGCTAACACCACTACATACCCTACATAAACGTAAATAGATAGACATATATAGTCCTACTAATTGATCTTATTCTCCCATAAATCTGGTTCTGTCCCTTTGTCGAAAGAACCTTATTCGTACAATACCTACACAAAATAGACAAAAATAATTAACACAATTAAATAGGATCTCATTATTTCTTTGATATCAACTACATATGTATTTCTGCCATTTGTATAGTACCTATTAATTCTAGATATCATTTGAATTTGGAGGAAGTAAAACCTCATTGAACACCACGTTCTTAGTGAATGCCCCATCTTCACCAGTAATAGACCATCTTTTAATGAGAACCTTCGTAGTCGTCTCAGATACTCATCTAGACAATGTCACATATAATTGACCATGACTGAAAACATGATCAGGGAGATAAACACCTATATGCGCGTGCGAAAAACTAAATCAACCTGTAGCATGTAGGCATAAAAGTCGCAACATGACATATCCTTCCCTCTATTATCTCGAGTCTTAATATCTCATCCATATGATCCATGCGGTAATAATAATGGATATTGCATAGGGTCATAATATCCGACGTAATCTTTTATATTCCAAAGTCGTCCATCAACCGTTTGAACAATAAAATCTCTTCCGTCTGGATTTATATTGTCTTCCCCTCCAACTATAACAGCAGCAACTTGTGATGCAGATGGCATATTATACTGACGACGATCAGATGGTTGCTCTCTTATGATGAGTCTACAATTGGGTAAATCTTGACGTTGTCCAAGGCTTCGAAGAACTTCTACAAATGGATTGTATTGATGCAAGATTTGTTGAATTTTTTCAACCATTGCCCTATCCAAAACTTCGCTTTCAGACAATCTATTTTGAAGTTCATGCTCAGTGTCATATATATAAGCTTGCAAATATCGCGGTCTTTTCCCATCAATTGGCAATAAACTACCAATTTTATGATAAATTGAACCTTGAGCACGAAAGGTATAATGAGATCGAACATTAATTGACTCATCAACATGTACACCCATCGAAGTGAACGCAAAGACATTGTTGTAAGCTCTGATGTTTTGTCTAAACTTTCTTCCTTCACTTGTTTGGTCAGAAAATAGCCGAACCATTTCAAGAGGAGATTGTATCAAAGGCAGAACAATATTTCATTTATAACAACACAAACTAAAGGTCTCTTGATGAAACAACATAGCTTGACAATATGGACATCTTCTAACTGGGGGTAATTCGCAGTAAGGGATGCCCATATCCTCATCGAAATCTCTAGCCGAATTATGAATTATTCGCGGTCTTCTTATACGTCTTTGTTGTTGAACACTATGCACAGGCGCCACTGGAGTAAACACATTCTCCATGTCGTGGTCTTCCTCATTTACATTCATCCTCACATCATTGATGGTCATATCATTTCTAATATTAAGACTCATGTTGGAGTTGCCAGTTTGTCTATGATTTAGCATAGGAAGATCATGCACACCTGATGTGTAAAACAACAAAATTATGTCATCATAAGTTAGTAGTTATGTGGACATCAACTTTAAAATAATATAATAGGTTTAATACCACGTATACATTCACCATGTAGCAGAAAATTCTGAACATCTTCGCTTATATGTGACCTATCCATCCATGCAAGTTGTCTCACGTGAGTCAGTCGACGCCTTGAATATTGTGGACCATCATTATCAACATGTAACGATCTTGAAAAGTGTAAGTTTTCAAAGTGATCTTGCAACACCAATAAAGTGAAAGAAATAAGATTAGTTGAGGTTGTATTAACTGGTATTAAATCTCTATCATCCTCATAAAAGGAGGTTTAGACATTTTATTCAAATATTAGGAGCAACATACACGGAGCAGGTTGACTTGTACCACTTGGTCCCAATTCTTCACATTGGTGGATATTTTCGCCTGCTAACACTGTTATGGGTATAAATTTAGAAATTTTTACATGAATTCAATCAATTAAGAAATGAAGAAACATTTTCAATAACAATTACCTTGATCAAACTGGGATTGATAATCATGATCAATTTCAACTACTGGTCGCTTTCCTCGAGCTTGTTCACGACGCCTTGCCAGATACTCTTGACACTGAGAATAAGTCATCGACTCTCGCCATTGACGATGGAGAGCACGTGCATGGCTCATTCGATCCATTTTATGAAAGTAAATGTATGTTATAAAAAGTCGTTGAAGATATCCTTCAGATAGTTGCAGCTATATGGTCCTTACATATCTCATCCGTCTGCAACCATGAGAGTTTTAAAACAGGACAACAACACCATAACACAATGAATTAATAAATGTAATTAAAGGTACATGAGTTTAAAGTATAAAAAGCAACACAGCTTAAAAGATCATACATAGATGCAGCAATATGGTCCAGGCTATATTGCAAACTTTTGTTACTTCTATAGTCTTATTCCACAATATGGTCTGTGCAATAACTTATTAAGAGCGGAATTAAAAGATACAGCATTCCGCAACATCGTCGAACTGGCCAAACAGAGAAAGAAGTTGCTATGAAGACATATAAAGAAAACAGTGAGTATAAAAAAAGAATGTTAGTTCTGCCTCAAGAAAACAGAATGTTATAGTAGATAGCTAAGTAACTTGAAAAAAAAAAGAAATAAAAAAATTAATGATAAGTAGAAGTGCTTAAGGCAGTTGGGGAGGTAGAATATTCAAATACCCCTCCTCTCGGTATAAGTTTTTCAATTCCAAATTAAACTGTTTGAGGATAAAAACGGAAGAATAAATATGAAACCTTGATAGCCAATCCCCAAATCACAAACATCCACTTCCAAACAAAGAAAAACATGAACATCAGACTACATTAGTTCGTCAATAAATAGAATTGCTGCATTAAAATACTAACAGAAACCAACTCGGGGCACATTATCAAAGTAATAATTTTCACTATCACAAAGTGCATAAGTGAAGCAGAGAAAACAGGGGCGGCCATGCAGGAACTGCTACCAAAATCATATTTTTAATAATTAAATAAGAAAGACATACAAATAAAAGGGATATGAGAAATAGATATCATACACGCAGAAGAAGATGGTTTGGAGTGAGAGGTAGAGTCTGTTTGTCAATAATGAGATTGCCAGTGAATTGTTCAGTTGTTCACACTGCAGTTCTCCTGCAATTAGAAGAAAAAGAATAATAATTACACTATGTTCAGCTAATAATTACACCATCTATTTAAAATTTTACGAAGTTGAAGCAATGGTTCATGGATCATTCCCGGCATTCAATCTCCATATAGTTATTCTTCTTCATAAACTATACCAATGATGTTATAAACTCAATGACATACTTCCAACTATGTCAAAACCAAGACAAAAACAAAATTTCAGACCATCTCAGCCACTGCCCAACAGATTGGACAATACAAAAGAATGGTTCCAGAATAATCACCTGAGACGATCGAGAGCTCCGACCAAAATCTCTCCGCTAATTTCCATCAATCCACACAAAAAGGACTATCTGTTTCCATCAATCCACAAAAAAAGGACTATCTGCAATCTGCAATTCCCAAAATCAAACAAACAAATTCAAGATCAAATCACAAACTGAAATAATTGACTGGTAAACGAAAAAATTAAATTAAATAAAAACACAGAGCCACAACAACCACATCAATAATCATCATAATAGCAATACAAAGAAATAAGGTCCGATCCGAATCCAATGCCGACATAAACCAATAGCATCTTGGAATCGGATTCCGATCTCAGGCAAAGAGAATCTGAGAAAAAAGTAATAGCCTTGGGGAAAATGATGACGGAAAAAATAAGAAGGGAATGCATGCTTACCGGAAAGTGCACAGAATCGATTATGGATCTGGCGGTTAATGATATGATATATAATAACTGAGCAAAGAACCAAACGAAGGGCTCTGGCGGTGGATTATAACTTATGAAGATTTTATTATTGACTCATTTAAGTCTGCTTTACTAATCTACTTTGAATAATAACTGCAACAATTTTTTTTTTGTGGGAACGTGTAAATTGCAAGGAGATGTGATTTTACCTTTTTACCATTTTTCTTTTCTTTTTCCTTAATCAGAAGAAAGTAACAATTAAAGGGTAAATAATGGGATTTTGAAAATTTAACGTCAAGGACTTTTTGCATAATTAATAGAAAAGAAAAATGGTAATGCACTATACCATAATTGCATTGGTGTGACGTCACAATGCACTACAGACGGGAAAAGGTTAGGATTTAACCCAATGCACTACAGACGTCACACCAAATCATTAACCAACTATGAGAATATCTTAAAACAAAACGGGTTTTCACTTACATATGAACCGTAGACAATCAAGTACATAATTTTAAAATAGAAACTTAATTTCTTTTCAATGACTATTCTTCCACCACAATTACAATTATACACACCAATCAAGTGAATCTCTATTCACAACGTAAAACACAATGAAATTACTCACCTCAAGTCCAACTGCATCTTCTCACGCACCCCAAATATTCAAATATAGCAATCCAACGAAACTCGTCTTGTCAAACACCTAAACAATTACATTTCTTACTTAGCAACAATATTAAAGCAATTCATTTCTATCCCACACCAAAATCTCTCACAAATTTCCAATTTTCCTAGAGCACGATCTAACTCATTTTAACAATGATCCAGCGAATAACCTCACTCTATCTTACTGCAAATCCCAAACCTAAACGTTTTTATCTCCACATTAATGGTAACCATTTCAATCATGGGCTAAAACCCAATTCTTGTCAAAATCCTAAACCAACGGTAGCTAATTTTTACATTGACAACCCACCATTCACCACATTCCAACCCATCTGTGATTCCACGAAACCAATCATCCTAACCTTAATCAATTTAATCTCTATTAATTAAGCACCAACATCAAATAAAGCTAGATTCTTTATCCAAAACCAAACTTCACGGTACCATCCAAACCTTTTAGCACAAAACTTCAACATCAATTACCTCTTGAATCAATCAAGACAAAACGTAGTCACTGTTTAGTCGTGCTTGCCATAGTGTGCCTCTTTGTCGTGAATTTTGACTGCCGCTCGTACTCCGATCAAGTCGTCGTCCTCACTTGCCAAGTGCTGGCTCCGCAGGGGCAAAATCACCTACCGACAAAAGTAAAGAGAAGAGGGAGAGATTGTCAAGACTGAATGCAGTGTCGCCTTGTGTTACCATTCAAAATCCCTCTCTGAATAACCTCGAGCCTGCGCCATCTCAAGTCTCAACCTCTCTAGTTCTCTCTCTCGCGCCGTCTTCATCTCTCTCACTCTTTCACGTTCCTTTTTTTTTGGTTCTGTATTTGTTGGAAGTAGATGAAACTGCAAGGGGAATGATTACTTAAATGGGCTTTAGTTCAATTTTAATCCTATAGAAATTAGAGGACAATTTTTGGTATTTTAAAATTTTAACCTTAAAGACTATTTGCTTAATTAATAGAGATTGTACACTTTAATCTTGGAGAGATCTCTTCTCGTTCTCTTTCTTTGATTCTGTCTTCTCAATTTTTACAATATTGATTTACTATTTATGTCTTTAATTTGTAAGCATATTACACGAGAAACTCAAATTTTTAATCAGATCACATGAGAAATTCAAAAATATTACTGAATTACAATGGTGTTCAATAGAATTATTTTTGGGATCAAAATTAGGTTACATTTTCTATCGCAAAGCTAGAATACCGACATCTTTCGTAATTGTCCAACCAGAACTTGAGGTTTTTACCTCTCCCCCTCCCTTTCATGGTTTTCATCTCCCCCGATCCAAAAAACTGAGTAGGAAATATCTAGAGATTTTGTGTACGAGAGGTACTAGACATTCAAGTCACATTCATATGCCCAAGACCCATGCTTTTTCCGCACCTTTTTCATCCTCTTTCTTTTATAGGAAGATGCTTCCGTAGATAACTCTACATCCAATTATAAGACCCCTAGACAAGTTGAATGGTACAGTCTTCAATTTATTCAAATTTTCAAAGCTGAACTGGACGGTATGA
The DNA here is from genome assembly GCA_946800695.1 of Geum urbanum. Classification (NCBI taxonomy): domain Eukaryota; kingdom Viridiplantae; phylum Streptophyta; class Magnoliopsida; order Rosales; family Rosaceae; genus Geum; species Geum urbanum. The sequence goes on along the minus strand of OX327010.1, from coordinate 39,165,779 downwards.
ACTTATTGCTTTTATCCAAAAGTACATTTCCCACTAAACAGTCAACACAAATCGAGCTTAATTTTCTATTTCGGTTAAGAGGCTAGGAGAGTCTAAAATAAGCCTCTGACAAAAGCAAAACCAAAAGACAAATGGCATGCTAGCTAGCTGCAGGCTTGATCATAATTCTTAGAGTTCTAACTAAGTTGGTATGTTTCATATAACCAAGCTCATGCTCATGATATAGACTATGCTCGGCCAAAAAGTTTGCAACTAATCTGATTCTTGAATCAAATTTTGAAATGTGGAATTGCATGTAGCTAGCCTCTATTTTCTTATTTGGATTAGTGGCTAAAACTCCATGAAATAAAAATATGTTAGTAGTTCGGACAACAAACTCAACAAGGGCAATAAAAATAATAATAAATCAAATTATGAAATTCAACAAACAGTGTAGCGATAACCTTTTTGTTCACTTTAGTCAAATTTGTGAAATTGAATACCTTCGTAGACAAAGGTGATGGTGGACACTCAAAGACATTGATTTTTCCAAAACTTTGTACGCGTCTCACGGGCGTTCCCAAATCTACCGTTGTAAATCTCGATCATTGATTGGCAGTACATTTCTGATACTTTTCGTCTATTTTTAGACGTTAACGTCGGATCTGTGACTTCATCATCGACCTTCGTCTTCTTCGCCCTTCCACATGGAAGCGGCAGAGGGTTCGATATTACCATTGCTCATTGCAAACAACACAAACATGATGTGGATCTAGACGTTGACTTGGATACCATGGCTAAGTTGTAGGTGTCTGAACCTAGATCTAGAGAGGCTATGGACACTGATATGATGACGATGTCATATGTGAGCAAATTAATGAGTCCGATTAAGAAATATCACTCTGTGATGGTAGATGATTTTGTGATGGAGGATTCTGATTGTATTGTCACCATGGGGAAGCATGGCAACATTATCTCATTCTCTGAGAAGGTGCATAACAAACTTAACTTAGATTGGCGTTATGTTATTGTGGTTAAGCTCATGGGGAAGCCAAATTCGGTGAACAGTTTTGACTTCATGTCGAAGGATTTACACCAGAAATGGCAACTGAAAGGAGGTTGGCAATTGATTGATTTGCCAAATGAGTTCTTCATTGTGAAGTTCAATTTGGTTGATGGCATAAACCATGCTCTTTGTGGGGGACCTTGGATCCTTGTTGTACAAACATTGGTAATGAAGAAATGGTAGTCATCCTTTGACCCTATAACTGAAACAATTGGTAGAATTGAGGGATTACCAGTGAAGTTTTTCAGGAAATTCACAATGACAAAGATTTGTAACTTTTTGGGTGAAATTGTCAAAGTGGATCTTGTGAGACTAAGACAAGATAGGGAGAAATCTGTAAGAATCTGTGTATCAGTTGACCTTGAAAAACCTTTGGGGTCATTTGTTGAAGTGGAAGACACACCCTATCATATGGTTTATGAGGACATTGCTCTTATTTGTTTTGAATATGGCTATTTTGGACATTCAAAGGAGAAGTGTCCTAATGTAACAAAATCTAACACTGTCAATGAAGCTACCGAGGAGGCTGATACTGATAATGCTTATAACATGGAGATGCAGAATGTCTTAAAAACTATGCAACATGACCATATGACTGAGATTGATGTGGTGACTGTGAATGGGGTGGTTAAGGAGAATTTTGGCTCATGGGTGCTTATGAGCTACAAGACCAAAAGAAAGAACAATGTTGCAAAACTTGGGAAAACAAGGAATCCTGGGGGATCTAGTTTTTTTGTGTTATGTGAGGTGGCTGGGGAGGTAGAGCAAGCAACCTCAATGGGAATATCTAAATCTCTTGAGGTCTCTAAGGGTGATGATAAGGATGTGGTTAATATGAAATGTAGATCTTATGTAGCAAAGGAGGATAAGGATGAAAAGATAAATGTCTCTGAATTTTGGAAAAAATTGGATAAGAGAAATGTCACTCCTAGTTCTGAAAATAAGTAAGCTTGTTCTTCTAATGGGAAGAAATATGGTATTGGTACGAGAGCAAGTACTAGTGCTACAAAACAGCATCAAAGGTTGCTTATGAAGGATGTTTCGAATCAGGACAAGGCTAAACCTAAGGATGGGATGATGGCTCAATACCAGAGGATGAATGTTACTGTCTCTATGGGGTCTGGTAATAAAAAATTTGTAATTCTAAAAAGATTATTATTTGATCTTGCAATTTCAACCAACTCTAAGGGAGTATCTGGTATATTTGGCCATAAACCACTAGAGGATAGTGTTGTTGAGAAGAATAGTAATGATAGTGGTCCAATGGATTCTGACAAATTTGTTGAAGAAACTTTTGCTGCCAATAACAATTTACCAGACTTGGAGAACCTCTCTCATCAACATGATGAGAGTATGGTTTTTGTGTAGTTTTGGATGTCAATCCATCTCTTTCTATGTTTACTCTATGGATAAAGTTTTATTCTGGAATGCTAGAGGAGCTGAAAATGAGAACTTTAGGCCTGCAATTGTAGATCTTGTAAAAATTCATAAAGTTGATGTTTTTATTATTTGTGAACCAAGAGTACCATTTGGTAGAGCCAAGGAGTCTTTACTCCAACTTGGTTTTACTAACTATAAAGTAGAGAAAGTTGTTGGGTTATTTGGTGGTTTGTGGTTATTTGGTGGTTTGTGGTTATTATGGAATGCTGAAAAAGTACACATTAAGGACATTGATTCCAATTTTCAGTCAATATCTGTGAAGGTTGTTAGAAGTGGTATTGTCCCTTGAATTTTATATGTTAAATATGTCATCCCTAGTATCAATACCCGAGATAACTTGTGGCCATATTTAGAATTTGTATGGGCTAGTGCTGGTATTCCAGTAATTGTGATGAGATATTTTAATGAGTTAATGAGTGAAAGTGACAAGAATTGTAGTCATTTCACTGATAGATTTGGAGGTCTGAGGAGTTGGATTGATAGATGTGCTTTGATGGATTTGGAATTTAGTGGCTCTAAGTTTACTTGGGCTAACAAAAGAGTGAATGAGAGGCTGGATATGGCTTTTTGTTGCTGTAATTGGAGGGCTCTAAAGCTTTTGTGAGGTAATTGACCAAAACTGTATCAAATCATTGTCCAATATTGTTGCAATTGAAGTCAAATATTTGGTTGGAAAAGAAAAATGTGCCTTTTGGATATCAGGCTATGTGGTCATCACATGCAAATTACGAGAAATTTGTTACAAATCTTTGGCTTGCTGCCAATGGGAGTTTGGCTGAGAAGTTAAAGCAACTTGCAACTACTTTCTCTGGATGGAATTATGAGACATTTAGCCATTTGTTCAAGAGAAAGAAGCACCTGCTAGTAAAGATCAGTGGAATTCAAAAGGCTTTGGATAGAGGCAGATGTGATTTCCTCAGTAAGCTTGAATATGAGCTTATTGTGGAATATGAAAATATTCTCATACAAAAAAAATTATTTTGGAGGCAAAAATCAAGGGACATGTGGTTTACTGATAGAGAGCGGAATACAAAATTCTTCAATCTAACTACTTTGGCTAGAAGAAAGAGAAACAAGGTGGAAGGGTTATTTGATAAGCACAATATTTGGACTACCGACATGGAGGTTATGAAAAATATTGTTGTTGATTACTTTGATAACATGTTTGCTCAATCTGATTTCATTAACAACAAGTTTGTTTTCCTATGGCTGTTTCTGGATATTGCTCAGGTTGATTTGGAGAGAATGAATAGTCCAATTTCAGTTGATGAAGCAAAGAGAGCTCTATTTGAAATTGGAGTGTTAAAAGCACCTGAATATAATGATTTTCCTGCAATCTTCTTTCAAAACCACTGGAATCTATATTGTTCTAAGGTTGTGGCTACTGTTAGAGCGGCCTTTGAGTGCTGTAGTATTCCTACTGGCCTCAATCATACAATTATTGTATTTATTCCAAAGGTTGAAGGGTCACAACATATGACTAACTTCAGATCAATTAGCCTATGTACCACTGTCTACAAAATTATCTCAAAAATTAGTATGTCTAAGATCATACATGTTATGCATTACTTGATTAACCCTAATCAGGTGAGTTATGTTCTAGGGAGACACATCACTGATAACATCCTAACTACACAGAAAATGTTATTTAAATACAAGAAATCATATGGAAAGCTAGAGTTTATAGCTTGGAAAGTCGATTTATCTAAGGCTTATGATAGGCTAAGTTGGAGGTTCATTGAACATGTGTTGTTTGAGGCTCAATTTCCTACTACAATGGTGAGGCTGATTATGAGTTGTGTGACCTCAGCCAACTTCTAAATTTCCTTTAATGTAGAATTAACAAGCTCCTTTCAGTCTAAAAAGGGAATTAGGCAAGGGGATCACCTATTTCCTTACATATTTTTTTTGTGTATGGAGAAGTTGTCTCACCTCATACACTCTGTTGTGGATGGTGGATGTTGGAAAGCAGTTAAACCTTCCCAAAATGGTTCAATGGTCTCTCATCTTTTCTTTGTTGATAATCTCATGCTTTTTGTTGAGGCATCTGATCATCAAGCGTATATTCTCAAGAGTTGTTTAGACAATTTATGCAACCTTTCTGGATAGGCAGTGAGTTATGAAAAGTCATCCATTTATGTCTCTCATATTACTTGTAAGCATCTGGCTTCAAGTACTAGCAAAACTTGTGGATCACCTCTATCTACAGATTTAGGAAAATACCTCGGAATTCCATTGGTTCATGGTAAAGTGAATAAGTATACTTATATATGCTGGAATTTTGGATAAAGTCCAAGAGAGGTTGGCTAGTTAGAAGTACATAAACTTGAGTCTAGCTAGTATATTGGTGAAAGGACCCGACCTCGGTTTAGTTTCCTAAACCGAAATCAAACCCCTTCTGAAAACATGAACTTTCAAAAAACATAGAAATTTCGGCAGAGTTTCAATATATCGCGAAGTTACCATTAACCAGCACCCGAAAATATACTTTATCATATGCCACAAAAGCCAAACCGTGGGCACCAATCCCATCCGGATTTCTCAAAAACATATCATAATGTAAAGCAATAAGCAAAACTGTAACTTTACAGAAATTCGGGAAAATCATATGAAAATATAAACATCAGAGTATTTAGAGTGACCAAACCCTTACCAAAATACACAATACATACATCAAATGAAAGCCCATATGAAGAGCCTCAAAACCATACCTCAAACTCCAGCAACCGTGCCGTTTTCTGGCGGCCACAACGACAGCGAGTCACGGACTCACTGAGTTAATGCGGGTTGACTCAGTCAACTCGGCCAGAACTAGTCAACTCGGTCAAACAGCCCATTTTCGAACTTTTTCGATAACTTTACGACTATTCGGCTATTTATACGTCGCGAACCAACTCTATCCGCGATTCAGATAATTCAAACTCAAACGGATAAACACGATTAACTCAATGATAATTTCAAATATTCTTTTTATATTCCTCGATTATCCAAAAAATCCTCGGAAAGCTCTTACGAACTCGAAATCAGATTCTCTACATTTTCCAAGAACAAACCCAAACCAAATTCGTGCCTGAAAATTAAGTCGTGAACAAGGCCGCATAACCGATTAATTACGAATAACCACAATTATACGTGAAACTCGCGAATTAAGCCGATTATCTACCATTTCCGGTTTGGGTTGTCACAATTGGTCCTCATCCAATCTGTTACATCTGCCATACCAATATATGCTATGAGCACAACTAATTTTCCAATGGATTTATGTGAAAAGTTGGACACTGTGAACAAAAATTTCTTGTGGGGAGAATCAGAGGTTTAAAAGAAAGTCCACCTTGTGAATTGGGACACAGTCTATCAACCAAAATATTTGGGAGACCTTGGAATTAAGAAGATTAAATGCATGAATCAAGCCATATTAGCTAAATTCAGTTGGAGGTTATTTTGTAAAGACAAAGGGCTTTGGTCTAATATTTATAGGAAAAAATATTTAAAGCATTCTAGTTTGTTCAATGCAGACTATTCTACTCCTTTTGATACTTTTAGTACTTAGAAGAGTGTTATGTTTGGACCTGAGCTTTTAAGGAAGAATTTGAAGTAGAGGATTGACAATGGTAGCACCACTAAATTCTGGATTGATGCTTGGTTATTATCTGAAGGGATTTATCAACACAAAATGCATGATGTTGTGATAAACATGGAAGCTGTGGATTGTGAATTTTGAAAGGATGGAGAATGAGATTTCAATGTACTTTGTTCATGTTTACTTGTTGAGATTATTCAAAAAGTAATTAATACTCCTACTAAATTTGAAAGAGGTGGCATATTTTCTGTCAAGTCAGCTAAAAGGACCCGACTCTAAATTAACTAGTAATCTAGAATCAAGCCCTAACGATTGACCCTAATCTACGAGTTTCTGTGAATTTTTTTGACATAACTTCTCTTATAAAAGAGACAACCAAAAACCTGCAAGGAAAACTGACACTCTGCAGATAAACCCACAAACAATACCATGGACCACTGATGTCCAACCGGATTTCCTCAACATAAAACTGGAATTCAGAACTAATACATTAATCAGAATTCAAAAATATAACTTCAGTAAATACACTGATTCATAAACAAAAAAACTCAACTCGATAACTATACGAGTGACAACCTATTCACAAGAGTCTCACTAAGACAATACTACTAAACCAGTGTCTAGAGTGACTTCAATAACACAAGAAACAAATTGACAGTGAGCAAGGACCTACTGCTAAAGGAATTGACTGGTGGACTCGACGCCCTCGACGACATCTAGCACCCTCATGATACACACTGCAATCTGGGCAAATAAAATCGAAATGCCCAGGAAAAAGGCATATAAAATCATAAAAAACTATTAGAGTGAGTGAACGAAAATAATATTTCACTTTTAAACTGAAACTGTAAATAATATGCCTTTCATATATAATGTGCATAAAATAATGCAAGTCTGAAAATAAACATGATGCGAGTTTAAAACCGCGGGATCTCTCTCGAACACATCCGCAACAGTACAGTCTAAATCACGGGATTTCAGACCCACACATGATTAAATAGTCAGAAAGACCTCGGGTAAGGACTCTGTCCCCCCCGGAGCATCTCGGGGATCAGCCGAGCATGCCAACACATCGATGCTTCTACCTCTGAGACTGTACTCTGTGTAAAACAAATCATATTTGTTTCCATGCACATGCATAATCATAAATGCATACTCGTACGACATATAATCATAAAATTCATAATCGTAAATGCATACTCGTACGTGCATAATCACAAATGCATAATCGTAATATGCATAAATCAAGACTCGCAGATCAACGGTGAAAATAAAATGTCCACTCACAGGTTGTCGAGATAAACATAAAGTTGAAACCCTGTCGATCGGCACATTTATTCATCTGATACGCCCGCTAACTCAAGATCCTGAAACCATGATTAAAATAATATTTGATCATCGGAGTTCATATTGAATAGCAAAAATCGTAATCTGGTGAATAATAACATCGAGAATCTCGCAACCTCGAATAACGTAATTTCTGTTTAATTACTGACTCAACCAAATTCTAAATTCAATTCTTTGTAATCATTCACTTTTAAGAATCGTAAACAAATCTCGAATATCAAACGACTCGCAATTTAACGGATAATCAAAGCGTCCTTTAATGTTGTCGTGAATTAAACTGATAATTGTTTGATTAAATACTTGCCCAAATTTATCAAACTCATATCTGAAAATAAACCTCACCATTGCATTTGGCACGTGAAAATGAGCGAAACAACATAAAACTTGTCGAAAATCTCACCTCGCCGGAGCTCCGCCGCGCACGGCGGCGCGTGTGGCCGCCGCTGGCCGCCTGAATCTCACCGGCCCAGAAATCTTCGATCTATACATCAATTTGAAGATCTCAACATTTTCAACAACTTTCCAGTTCAAAGCTAAGCCCAATTTTAACAGGAAAACATCCAAAACTCACCGTGAAGTTCAAAAACCTCGCCGAAATTTCATTTCCTTCGATCCGCCACCACCGACCACAGAAAGAGCGGAGACCACTAGGGATAGACTCACCATACCAAGGGCTACAAAACCCCCATGGTTGCATCCCCCAACGCCGCCGTCTCCGCCACCTCCATCACCGGCGAAATCCGGTCGGAAAAACCCATATTTCTTCGCTTCGTTTCTTCCTCCTCTGGCCACCATCCTCGATGATCCACCTATCAAATTGAAGAGGAGCTCAAGCCCAACAACTTTCATCAAGGAGTCACGACCAAAAGTGGCCGGAATAATGCACACTGCCAGCAACCATTTTTGGTGACAAAACGGGTTGGCTTGACCCGTGGTCAACGCGGGTCAACCCAGTAATCCCAAAATGGAAACTTTCCTAAATTGTCTCGTATTTATATCGTATACATACCATACACATATCAGTCCCAAATCAAAGGCTAGAATTCAATCTGATCAAAATCGAACGGTCATGAATAAATCAAAAATAAAAATAACACTTTTATACAATTTCACCAACCGACTTCAAAACTCGATAAAACATTGCTCGCTTATCCAAAAAATTTCCCAAAAATTCACCTGAGCTCAAAATTAAATTCTCTACAATTCTCATGAAGGAAGTCAATACAAATTCTTACTTGGTGAAATAGTCGTTAATAAACTCAATTATGCGACTAATCTGCAATAATTAAATTTCGTGCTGATTAATACGTAGACTTTGGTTCGGGTTGTCACATCAGCTTACAATTCTTTGTTCACTTTTTCTGAGGTTAATCCCATTTAGAGTCAGGTGTAGAAACTCAAGGTGCCCCCTAAAAAAAAAACTTTTATATGGTTTGTTTAACACAAGAAATTGTTAACAAATATTCAAAGAGTGAAAAAACACATGGCTATAGATGCTACATGCCCAGTGTGTAACTTAAGGAGGAATCTCTCCTGCATCTCTCCAGGAACTGTAATACTGCAGTTCAAGTTTAGAACTCTATCTATAAGCCTCATTGCATTTCCTCTTCTTTCACTTTGGATTAGGATAGTTGGATTATGCTAAACTAAATTGTCATACTATTGGAGAATATGAGGTTAGATGGTATCACTTGTTTGTGGCTGTATGTTGGTTTTTGTGGGAATGGAGGAATAATGTGGTTTTTGATCCACATTTCTCTTTGCTTACTGAGTTTGTGTCTATCATAAAGGCTGCTGTCAATGAGTGGAAAAGATCTTTAGTCTGTCCTAATCCAAATTTTTTGTGCTCAACCACGTATAGTTGGATGAAGCCTCCTAGTGGTTGGATTAAGCTGAATGTTAATAGATCTAGAAGTTGTAGTGGTCAGATTAAAGCTGGAGGTGTCATCCGAGATCATTCTGGTAATTGGCTAATGGGATTCTAAATGAATTTAGGTGTTGGCGAAATTCTTCAAGCTGAGGCCTGGGGATTATATCATGGCATTCAAATGTTGGCTAAAATGCAGTATCATATGGTTGGAGTGGAATCTGACTCAATCATATTTGTGAATTTGCTACAGATGGATGATTTGGCCTTGCATCATCTTGGTTCTCTTTTAACTAGTTGTCCATCATATTTGCATGGTCTTGAGGAGTATTCCATTCAACACATTGTTCGAGAGAGCAATATGTTAGCTGATGTGTTAGCCAAAGAAAGTCTAAACCTTGCCCTTAGTGTGATTTGGTTTGATGAGCGTTTATATTTGGGAAAGATATTTTAATGACTCTGATTGAATCTCTTCTTAGGCGTCATAAAAACAGTATAGATACTTAGTTTGTTTTGGGGTTTGTTTAGCCGCCTATCTAACCAAAAAAAAGAAAAGATGATGGTGGACGTTTTCTCTATATTGCCTATATACCAATTCAATCTCTTCGATTCTCCATCAAAGTTACATCACTCTTATTGTTCACTTTAGTCAAGTCTATGTAAACAGTAATATTTTAGGTAAAAAACAGTGTTGTATGATAAGTATTTTCACCGTATAATCCAGAAAATACGGCGCATGTAAAAACTGTATAAGTACGTATTTTCTGAATCCCGTGTATTTCATGTCGGAACTCGGACCCACGACAGAAATGTTATCAAATGACGGATAAGTCCTCATCCTTGTCTCCTCACTTTCCCTCTAATAAAAATCGATTCACAACACTCGCGCGCGCGCTCTCTTTTTATTTGTCTCCGATGATCTTCGTCTCCACCAAAAACCCTAGAAATTTTTAACAGAAAAAACATAGACGGAGGACTAGGGCAACGTCATCAATGGCGATGAAGCTGAGCACGAGGAGAGAGCTATTGGAGCGGTGGAGATGCATTGAGGAAGAAGCAGACGTAGACGACGATCGTCTTGACTCTTCGCAACGTCGCCGTCTTGGCGAGAGTAAACAACAATGGTACTATATTTCACTTCCTCAATTTGAATTTCAATTTCGTCATATTAGAGCGTTTTTTCTTCGTCGGAGTAGCTTAATACTAATCGTTGGAATCCGAAAAAGTACTTATGGAACGGCGATGTTTGCTTTTAGTGGTTGTCAGGGTTTGAATCACAAAACTAAGTGTGGCGAAAGTAGATTGAACGGTAGTAGTGCCAAATTTGATTTGGAGCTTTAGGAAATGGAAGGATAGAAAATGTGCTTGTTTGTTTGGTTTTGATGAGGTTGAAGCATATGTGAAGTAGATTTTGAAAGGCAGCGGTGGCGAATTTGGTTGCGAGTTTAGAAAATGGAAGTATGTGAAAATTGGAAAATGTGATACAATCCTGTCTTACTGTTGTTTTCTTCGGTCTATCTTCTCTTGCGTCCTCTTGTATTCTCTTGCTGATCCTTTAATTTAGTTAGTAGGTATTCTTATATTGTAAGTTTGTAACAACTAGTAATATTGTGTCAGGTTTGCAGATACATTTAATTTCTTGATCCGTTTGCCAAAAGAAAACCATATCTGGTGTGGGTCCTGGGAGTTAATGGGGCCTCTTCTGGAGACGTTTTACAGCTATTATAATGATAAGGATTGTGATTCTCCCCTTAAACAACTCTGGAGGAGGATCTCTGAGGAAATGCATCAGTGTGTCCAGTGCATTTCCCAGCACCATCAAGCCCAAGAAATGTATAACTCTGAATACGAGTTGAGTTCTATCGGTCCCCTTCTGGATGTGTTGCGAAGTCTTGATGAGGAAAGGGTGACACAACACTTGACAGAAATGAATACTACATTAGCTCGAAAAGAATATGATCCTGGCCGTGATAATGCTGAAGTTGTTAGTGTCATGTATGAGGTTGGGGCTCTCTTATCTTTTTTCTTTCTGAACTTCAAGAACAAAAAACATGAGCTTCCTAGACTTGAATGTTAATTATACAATTCTAGAAATGCTTCGAGTACGGATGTCAATGCATGTGAAAAAGTGCTATGAAATAACTGAACAGTCACTCCCAAAAGTGTCATTGTATGTTGCAAAGGTCATGCTGGGTAGAGATACTTTGCATCTGACTTCGGTTAAACTGCAAAAATGTAGAAAATGGTATTGATGTTCTGTGTTACATCAAAGACGATCTCTTCTCTTCACTCTGCTGGCTCTCCAAACTTCAATTTGTACACTGTTTTGACTTTCTCTTGACCACTTCTCTATTAATTTTTCTACTTCCAACACAAACCCATCGTGGAGTCTTTACATGATTATAGGAATACTATGTGTTGCTGCTCTTTTTCAGCATGCAGTGAAGGATTGAAAATAAACGCAACAAGGCTTTAATTTGATTATTGAATCCGAAGGATGAATGTAAAGTTTGAAATGAAGGGGTGCCTGGTGCCTTGTTTCTGTAAATCTGTTTTTCCTCTCTACTAAAAAGGCAGACAATTGTCACTCGTGCTGACTGTGATTTGGTTCGGTTTTATTCTGTTTCGTTTGTTCCTTTACTCCCTCAATTATATATTATTATATATTTTTAAAAGAAAATGCAAGCGTACTTAGGAGTCCCTGATAATTAATAGTTAAATAAAGCAAGCTTTAACAATGACTGCTTTACAAGAGCATAAGCCTATAAAGTTGCTTTGTAAGTGGTAGCCATCGGTGAATACCCTATTTACATCGGATGGTTTGGTGTATTCTGATACTTCCTATTTTCTGATTGCAAATGCTGTAGTTATATCTTATATGAAACTTTCCCTTGCATGTCTGCAAGAGGTTTGTGCCCATTAGGACTATAAACACTACCTGATCCATCTAAGTTAATTAAATATATATTGTTTCATTAGAAAATATATTTATGGTCCTCTTTCGCAGAATCAATGAATGAATATCTGCATTAATGGTATCAAAAATTTTGATCAACTGTGAGTTGATCTATTCTTTGTCTATTGGTTCACAGGTTTTGATGTACCCTGTATTGTTGGATGATGGGTCCCTATCCACTGAATTTGAAAAATTTATTGAAGCAGTTGATAGTATGCATGAACTGGCTCTTGCTGGAGAGCAGCAGTTTCCGGTATATAGTTGAAAGTTTTGATTCCTGTGTTCTTATTCAATTCGTTAATCTTAAATAAGAGTATGTCTTCTTACCTTAAATGTTGAAGTCTTTTTATTCTCCTACCAGGGTGTTTACGCATTATTTTTCTTCAAAAGGAAAGTCCGCTCTGTGGGTCACCGTTTAGCTGGTGCTATGGGAAAATTGAGGTACTGTTCTTTAGTGTCATTTGGTTTTGGTGCTTACTTCAGTGGGAATTTCCCTTCCCGATCTGGACCTACCATGCTTTCTGGGTTGATACTCGATACTTTTACTTCTGTTTGATATATCAATACTACTCGAATTCAAAAGGATTATAACTAGATTAGCTTTTTTCCTTTAAGGTGTTGCTGTTTTACATTATGCTACTGTGCTCAGAAGATACTTTCTGCTTCATTTCTAACCAATAGTTCCTTTATTTTTATTTTTATTCATTCTGTGTATCACTAATTTTAGTTCAGTTTTGTGATTTATGTGAACTGTTTTGTACTTTTGTGCCCAGGAGAGCAGTAGATTTGGAACCTCTGCAGCCTCTGCTTAAGAAGTTCATTGCCTTTTTGGAAACTTCAGTACAATCAACTGTGGAAACTTCACGGCCCAGATTGCAGCTGGAACGCACACCTATATGGATTGGAGTCAAAATTCTGTACGAACCTTCCGTTGAATTCATTCATCATTAACTATTTGCTCTATAATTTCTTGCTAATGATTTTTATTCTATTTTCTGTGATTCTTTTTTTTAAATGAAGGCTTGGGTTCTTAGAACCACCAGCTTTCGAAGAAGGGATATTGGAGCGCTACCCTATATTTCTTGATATCGTTGTCAACCACGTTAATGGTGATTCATTAGAATTCTCTCATGCAATTGCTTGCTTGAGAATACTCTTCGAAATGCTTGGTATGTACATATTTTCACTTTCAATAACATGTTGGCACTGTTCAATCCAGCTCAGACTTTTATTTTTTTATCTGTGCACTTGGGTCAAGGGTGTAAGCTCTGGTTGAGGTCTACATTGTCTCCAGACGTGATGCGTGATACCCTACTCGGCCAGTGTTTCCACAGTCGAAATGAGAAGTGCCATAAGGACATATTTGATCTTTTCCAGCCTTTTCTTCAGGCATGTCTGTCATATGTTCTGTATTTTTAAAATATAACCATATTTTGTATGAACGTTACAAGTAGCTATTAAAACCTTACTGATATACACAGTTGTCTAATTCATGCAGTCTCTTGAAGCTTTGCAAGATGGGGAACATGAAAAGCAGCGCAGGCATTTTCTCTATTTTCTTCTCCATCAGGTGACTGTGAGCAGTAACTTCAGCACCTTAACAAGAAAAAAGGCTTGCCAGGTACTTATTACCGCCTCTATATTGTCACAGTTGTGGTTTCTTTTGTGTGTTCATATCACATATGTTATCTGCATGCAATCAGGCAATTCGTGTTTCTGGATTATTCTTGTTTTACTTATCTGATACTGTACTTTCAGATAGCCCTTCTTATTGTACGTCGAGGTTACACAATGAACCCACCTTGTCCTCCTTTTGAATGTGCACATATGTGGTATGTGATTTCTCTTTGAATATTTTTTCCCTGGGTTTTAGATTTATTTGTGATTAATTTTCATATTTTTTTTGGAGGCCATTAGTTGAGTAGAAACAATGTCATCTGGAGAAGAAACAAAGAAATTTAGTTGTGTTCTTGCTTCTCAGTTTGAATTTTTTATTTTTTTTACATTTATAAAACTATTATTGCAAAAATAGCCCTGGAGCACTAATGCACATCAATATAGAAGAGACTTCATAATTTTGCTCTCCAGGGCATCATTAATATCTCTAATAATGGGCAGTGTTTTATGCTTATTGGGGCAAGGGTTGATTTGATTGGTTGAGGTTCTTCACAACATTAGTGTTGCATGATTAGTTTATGTGTCCTTGACAGGGGGCCTTCTCTTGTGTCATCTTTGAAGGATTCTTTGCTTCACAGTTCACTAAGACAACCTGCTTTTGATCTCATAGAATCCATTGTAGTGTCTGATGCTGCTGCACTCATAACTTCAGTGCTGAATACGCACCCACCCCTGGGTTCTGAAAGAAACTTGTCTTTTGAGTTGAATGATGAAGATGAGGACAGGCTTCCATTTGCAGTAAATGCTGCAGAAAAGGATAATAGTTCTTGGAATCAGTTTAGCATACAGAGCAAAATTACATCTCGGGAATTTCAAGAGTGGATGTGTATTCCCATGCTATGGATTGATGTTCTTGTTGAAATTAATCTCTCAGTTCTTCCAATATCATTTTCCAAGGCTGTTTTCTGGGCACGATCTCGTTTCTCCATGGTAGAGCCAGAGACTGGTGCAGAAATGGCTAATCCAATAAGAACCTGGCTTTCATCCTCTGCTACAGAACTATCTCCAACCTTTGGGTGGAAGGTTCCTACTGGCTCTGATGACGGTGGAGAAGGGAAGGAGTCAAAAAATTCTATGAAAATATCAGCAATGCTTCTTCCTTTGGTTCGAATGTTTAACAGGTTTTTGTATTTCCATTAAAACTTTATACCTTTTCTTATTTCACGTTTGTGCTGTAGGTTCTCATGTGTACGTAACTGTGGCTTTGGCAGAGCCTTTCTGTAACATGGATGGTGTGTTGCAGGTTAACAGCACATTTTGTGGGCCAAGTCAGGCAGGGGGAACTTCATAAACAGTGGACATGGGAATCAAGGATGGGTGAAAGCTTGTTCCTTGCACTTATAGATCCAAATGATGTAACAATCTAATCTTAAACATTGTAAATTCAGGCCCAAGCAAATAATAGTATTTCGACTATAGATGCGATTTCATTTTACCTCATAACACATCATCATTCAGTCCTAATTGCCCTTTTATATTTTTTTTCCTTCTAATAACATCTGTGCTGGATGCAGATTGTGAGGCAGTTTGGCAAGTGTATCTTGGAACAAGTTTCCAATACAAGGGGTCTTGTATGGGGTTTGGCGTTCCTTTGTTCTCATGGATCTTCACTATCATCTATCTTTTTTGGCTTGAGACATGCTGTGAAACTGGTAATACTTTAATTTCCTCAAATTTCTTGACATTTGAATCTATTGGCGTATGGCAGCAACATTAGTTCACATATCTTCCATTTGTCTATTGGCATATGGCAGCAACATTAGTTCACATATCTTCCATTTGTCTATTGGCATATGGCAGCAACATTTTGGTCACATATCTTCGATCTGTGTAGTATACAATTTTGTCCATCTACACTTGTTGAATGATGAAATGACTAGGTAGGTGAGTTTGTAAAGACTAAACCTTATATTATATTGGCATACTAAATTTTAATCAAACTCTCAATAAATCTTATGGTCATTCATATCTTTTGAGACTCTGTTACTCATGAACTTGTGTGCAATTTCAATCTTCGAATGAGCTTGAGATGTTTGTTATGATATTATGGGCTATTTGGATAAGAGCGTAATGCTCGATCGTGGTCTAGTAAGGAGTTTTCGGGAGCAAGAGTTCTGTTGGTCACGACGTCTTACTTTTTCGCAGTACATGATTGCTCATCCTCGGTTTATGAAGGTGAGTCGGCCTAGAGTGGTGTGGCAGCGCTCTTGTGAGGGATGGCTAAAATTGAACTGTGACTGTGCTTTGGATGAAGTCGAGCCAGTTGGTGGATTGGGTGTAGTTGTTCGAGACGAGTAATTGTTGGGGGAGGATGTTATCATTCTCCTCATACTTACTCACCTGAGGTCAGTGGCATTAAGGTTAGCTTGTGAGGTGGTGTTAGAGAATGGTTTAGGACCAGTTATCTTTGAAACTGATTGCTTAGGGCTGGTAGCTGCGGTTCAGGCTGGAGCTGGTAACACCTCTGTCTATGGCAAAGATGTTGATGATATTGTGGGTTTGCTTGATCGGTTTACCCAATTACCGATTGAGTCATGTTCTTAGGGAAGCTAATCGTATAGCACATTTGATGGCTAAACATGGTTTAGGTGTTTCAAATTCTTGTAAGTGGAGTGGGAATGACCCTTCTATTCTTCGTAGCTTCATAGGGTACTCTTTGGACTCCTTAGTTTCATCAGTATATGCACCGTCGTCCTCCCTTACAAAAAAAAAAAAAA
Organism: Geum urbanum; assembly: GCA_946800695.1. Taxonomy (NCBI): domain Eukaryota; kingdom Viridiplantae; phylum Streptophyta; class Magnoliopsida; order Rosales; family Rosaceae; genus Geum; species Geum urbanum. Next base: position 39,149,150 of record OX327010.1, on the reverse strand, counting down.
AGCTTTTGAAACTCTGTTAGTCATGTTCTACAGGTGTAAAATTCAAAAGCTCTACTGATAAATTAACCATTATGTGAAGCTCATACCACCATTGCTAAGACAATTTTTTTTTCATTTTTGCAGGTCCAACTTGACATTGTTGTTTTAAACTTTCAGACTCTGCATCATTTTTTCTTTGTTGTTCGTAAATTGCTTAATGAGTTGGATTCACATACTGCGGGTATTCCAGAATCAAATCGCGTGAATATGGAAAAGTTCTCTTCCCAAGGTGGATTTCTTAGGCAACCTGTTTTCGATTCACAGGTCACCAATAAGAATGGGCAGTCAACAGTTGGCACAGATTTACTTGAAAGGTTCCGTTACTTACTATCAGAAACTGCATGGCCTTCCATTTGCAGGAGCTTATTAGAGGGAAAAGCTTTTATTGATATAGGTGCTTGTCAGGTACTGTTCTTAACCGTAAATAATAAATCCACCTCCAGTTCAAATAGTACGCTTAACTCAAAATGGGTAGAAATCCAACTCCTATGCTCTCTCATATTACCTTCGTTTCTATCAAGCTGGAGTTCATTCTTTTTAGTTGTATCTGTTTCAGATGACTTGTGTCCGGATACTTGAGATCATCCCTTGTTTGTTCGAGAAAACATACTCATTTTGCAATAAATTGTCAAGGACTTCTGAAAAATTAGCAACTACGCATGAGTTCTCATGGCTTCATGATATTATGGATTGGGGAAAGTCATCACTCAAAGTTGTAGTCATATACTGGCAACGATCACTCACCTCCTTGCTGAATTTGCTGAAAAGGACATGTAACAGTACTATGGCATCAACGATCAGCAATATCGAAAAACTGATTACATGTGGTGAGCTTTCTATATTGAAACCTCTGATGCCGAAAAGTAATATTATTATATGCATTGATCTGCCCCTTCCCGTGTTTTAAGTATTAACTAACAAGTGACATGTTTTTTGCCTTCTAGACTGTGTTTCCATGGATGAATTGATGGAACAAGTGTCGCTCCTCTCTGTGTCTTTGTCTAAGGAAGCTTTCTCTAGTATTGAAAAGACTAACGTCCATTCAAAGGGTTCATTTCCTGAAGGCATCTCTTTAGAGAAGAAGTATTTAGTTCCAGCTGTGAAATCCTTGTCCATTGAGGATCAAGATGTTCAGATTCCATGCTCTTTCGTGGTGGATCACAGAAAGCTCAAAGATAATATGATTGTTCTTTCAGATGATGAAACCCAAGTAGTTTTACCCAGTGAAGCAGTTTCACCTGATACTAAAATGAATCTGGGCATAACGGACGACAAGGCTTTGGTGTCTAGTGTTGATAAAAGCACTTCATATAAAGAATCTGTGAAGAAGGTTTCTGGTGCTGACACTTCCAATGATTCTATGATGGCTTTCCATAAAAGAGATGCTAAAGATGGTTCTGGACTTGTTACTCAGAAACTGGATGCTGACAGATCAATGGAAAAACTACAACTTCGTTCTTTGCTCAAATCAAAAGGTGTGGATAATAGTAGGGAAGGAATAACCCCTGAATGCAATTTAAATGGTTCTACTAAAATCAAGAGTACAGTTAATTTACACAAGTCTTCTAGCAGTGCTTTCAGTTCCGAAAAATCTAGTCACGCTTGCAACAGTTTTCCACTGAAAGAAGGTGGTGCTCTGTTGAAAGATTTAGTATGTGATGCTGTAGAAGATCCATTAGACTCTGCTTTAAACTCAGTCAGACGCCAGCAGTCATTTGTGGAAAAGTCAGGCATTTCTGTTCCTAAGAGACAACTGATTCAGCTTCAATCACCTTCTCGAAATAGAGCTGGTCATCTACAAAGGTTGGAAGGTAGAAAAAGGTTCCAGCCGCCAAATCTTGATCAATGGTACAGACCTATATTAGAACTAGATTACTTTGCATTGGTGGGGGTAGCATCTGCGAGTGGAACTAATAGTAAAAAAGTTGCTAAGCTAAAGGAGGTTCCTGTGAACTTTGAATCACCAGAACAGTATGTTGGCATTTTTTGTCCATTAATCTTGGAGGAGTTCAAAGCACAGCTGCATAGTATGTTTTTAGAGATGTCTTCATGGGAAGAGGTGTATTTTGGTACCTTATCAGTGCTTTCAGTGGAAAGAATCGATGATTTTCATCTTGTTCGCTTTGCACATGATGTCAATGATTCTATAGCATCGAGCATCTTTTCAGAAAATGACCTTGTATTGCTAACAAAAGAACCCCCACAAAAATCTTCTCACGACGTTCATATGCTCGGAAAGGTACTCATTATTAATTATTAATTTTTCCTCTCATGCAAATCAAATTACAGTTACGTCTTATGTTATGTTCCTAGCTTTATCTTCAATTTGAGGTACTTGACTGTTGTTGTACATAATTCAGCTTCAAATTTTAACTGACTTTTGAGTTTTAATGTCGTCGTGTCTGTGTTTCTTCTGCTGATGAAATCAAATTCACATGATATTTGGTTGTCCAGAAAAAATGGCTATTGATGTTCTTAACTTACGAAAGATCAATTGGAACCTCAAAATCAGGAGAACTAATATAATAGTGAGACATTCATTTTGTTAAAAGATCGAAGTATGTAATTGCTCCAAACTGTTACAATGATACATCTATCCTACTACTTCAGCTGCACATGAGTGTGAACTTGCTTTCATATTCAGCAGAGCTAGATTGTGAAATTTTCTTCTATGTTTAGAATGTGGAAGAGACTGGTTGACTGACTTTTGCTTTCATTTCTCATGAACTGTTACTGTGGTATGTATAATTATTTGTTTGATGTTTGTGAACATTCATAAAGTATGTGCATTATGCTACTTCCCAGAATAACTCCTATGCTTATCAGGTGGAGAGGCGTGAGAGAGACAACAAACAGAGATTAAATATATTACTCATCAGATTCTATTTTTTGAGCGGTACTTCACGCTTACATCAGGCCAGAAGGAATCTTCTTGAACGTAGTAAATGGCATGCAAGTCGTGTTATGAACATAACACCTCAACTTCGAGAGTTCCAGGCATTATCATCAATAAAGAATATACCCTTGCTTCCGGTTATTTTGAAGCCTGTCAGTGATTCTATTGATTCTAGTGAGAAGAAGGAAGTAGATCTGAGTAAATTGTCCCTACCCTTGCAGCGAATACTGAAGTCTTCCTTTAATGAGAGTCAACTTCTGGCTATTAGTATTGCTACTGGAACACCCAGGTGGAAGAAAGATTTCGATTTATCTCTTATTCAGGGTCCTCCAGGTTGTGTTTTAGCTGGTCTTATATTTATCAGACATAAAACATTATGTTATTTTTTCACTAATCAATTAGGTTTAATGACATATAATCATGTGCAGGTACTGGTAAGACAAGAACTATCCTGGCCATTGTCAGTGCTTTGCTTGTTTCTCCTCCACAGAAGATAAATTCTGAGAAAAGATTTCTTGATGCGAGTTCAAAACAAATTACAGCTCCGAAGAGTAACCAGGCTGCTGCTATTGCAAGGGCATGGCAGGATGCAGCATTGGCTAGACAATTGAATGAGGATACACAGAGGAATTTAAAGTCTACAGAAAGGTCCATTAGAGGAAGGGTACTCATCTGTGCTCAATCAAATGCTGCTGTTGATGAGTTGGTGTCAAGGATTTCCAACCATGGCCTATATGGCAGTGATGGAGAGATGTACAAGCCATATCTTGTAAGGGTTGGAAATATGAAAACAGTACATCCAAATTCGCTGCCATTCTGTCTAGATACACTTGTTGATCTTCGCTTAGCAGATGAGAGGATAAAATTGAATGGTGCAAAGAATGATCTGAGTTTGGGTTCTTCAGTTGTACTGCGTGCTAAATTAGAAAAGATAGTTAACCGTATTCGATTCTATGAAGCCAAGCGTGCCAACCTGAGTGATCATAATACTCACCTCAAGTTCTCAGAAGATGATAACTGTGAGGAGGATGAGAAGGAAATGTCTGATGCAGAAATATCATTCAAGTTGAGAAAACTTTATGAGCAAAAGACGCAGATCTACAAGGATCTCAGTTCTGTTCAGCATCAGGAGAAGAAAACTAATGAAGAAATTAAAGGACTTAGATTTAGACTACGGAAGTCTATACTAAGAGAAGCAGAAATAGTGGTTACTACGCTAAGTGGCTGTGGGGGAGACCTCTATGGAGTGTGTTCAGAATCTATATCAAGTCATAAGTTTAGCAGTCCTGCAGAACACACTCTTTTTGATGCTGTTGTTATCGATGAAGCTGCGCAAGTAAGTTGTTTTCTTTTCCTAAGGAAGTGCTGGATCTTATAAGCAAATCTCTAGATTTTTTTTTAAGCATTGCTTTGTGTTACAATAGGCTCTGGAACCTGCTACTCTGATTCCTCTTCAGCTTTTAAAGTCAAGTGGAACCAAATGTATAATGGTAAGGAATTAAGCACTAAATCTTTAACTTGATTAAACATGAGCTTTATTCTGGTGTTTTAAGTAGTGCTGAACTATGAAATTTTGATGTTGAAGGTTGGTGATCCAAAGCAGCTTCCTGCAACAGTTCTCTCAAATATGGCTAGTAAATTTCTATTTGAGTGCAGCATGTTTGAACGTTTACAAAGGGCTGGGCACCCGGTTATTATGCTAACCAAACAGGTAGTCTAATATTGTTTTGCACTTTGTGGCTTTTGCTGCCCTTCCTGTTCAATGTTGCAGCCTTTTTGCAAGATAATAGAACCCTTTGCCCTTTTTCACTGGAATCCTTTTTTTTACTGAGCTGTTTTAATATGAGCTGTGTTTTTTTTGGTTACTAAAAAGGAAAACAATAAGAAAAATTGAGAGGAAGAACCTCTATTGGCAGCGATGCATGTCTTGATCTTTGACAACTGATTAGTGTCATTGGTGCTCAAACTTGAACACCATGTGTAGTTTTTGGAAATATTTTGCCTGATAAAATATTAAAGTACGCATCTTACTGAAAATAGAAACAACCATCATTCTATCAAATAATTATGTTCTTATTTTCTCAATGTTTTACCTAGTTTACTTCTTCGATTTTACAACATTTTCCTATAATTGCTTGGAAACTTCTATACACTCTCTACTACAATTACTTTGAGTCTTTGACTTTCTCTTACTACTGCAGCTACTGTTTCTAGGTGACGTGGGCTATACCTGTGTATAATTTTTTGTGCACAGTGCTGAGATTTCTTATGCTTGTTCATTGTTGGAAACTTTGCAGTATAGGATGCACCCAGATATATGTCTATTTCCTTCTATGCACTTTTATGAGAAGAAGTTGCTGAATGGCGATGATATGTCTTGTAAATCAGCACAATTTCATGAGACTGGATGTCTTGGACCTTATATTTTTTATGATGTTATTGATGGCCGGGAGCTTCGTGGTAAGAGTTCTACTGCCATGTCTCTTTGTAATAAGCATGAAGCTGATGCTGCAGTCGAATTACTCAAGTATTTTAAAATGAGGTACTAATATTTCTTCTCTTCAGAATTAAAGTGACCTCATTTATTCTTTAGTCAGTATGTGTACACTTTCCATATGTTAAAATGAAGGTAAAGATTTTGTTGGATAAAATTTAGAAAGACTAAAGATACATTAGGCAGTTTCATTTTTGTTTAAGGTTACTGATTACATGTTGATTTCGATTGGATTGCATAACAGTATAGTGGATATGTTGCGTAGGTACCCATCTGAGTTTCATGGTGGAAGAATTGGCATCATAACTCCATATAAATCGCAACTGTCACTTCTACATTCTCGTTTCTCTAGTGCATTTGGAGCTTCTATCATAGATGATATGGAATTCAATACCGTTGATGGTTTCCAAGGTCGAGAGGTTGATATACTCATACTTTCCACAGTTAGAGCAGCAAACCAAAGCTCCGTGGCACCTGAAAACAACTCCAGCAGTATTGGATTTGTTGCTGATGTAAGACGGATGAATGTTTCATTGACGAGAGCCAAACTCTCACTTTGGATTTTGGGAAATGCTAGGACTTTGCAGACAAACCAAAATTGGGCTGCTCTTCTGAAAGATGCTAGAATGAGGAATGTGGTTATAACAGCTAAAATGCCATATGATTACATCTTTAAAACAACTTCCCGGAAAAATTCTGGTAATGATCTAATAGAAGCACAACATATTCAGAATAGTACTCGGCATGTGAAAAGAAATGATCGGCAAGCAGATGAAGCACTTGACAGAAGAACAAAGTGCATCAGTCATGTTCCTCAGAGTAACCGAAGTTTTGATGGAGGTGAATATGATTCTTTTAAGGAGGATGTTAGATTTAAAATATCAAGTTCTAGGGATGGGCCTGTTTTACTGGTCGAAGGTCTATCATCTGAGATCAGCTCAGTTGGCCAAACTGAAGTTTCCACAGATTTTAAGTCAGCAAGGCCTGCGAAACATGTAACAGATGGTGAACGTAAAGATAAAGAGAGCAGAAAAAGGAAACACAGTTTGGACAGTACTCAAATGGGTAAAAGAACTTTGAAATTTGAAAATTTAGAGAGAGATGCAGATGATTCTGAACAAAGAGCACATGATCGGCATCGAGCCAAGAGAGTTTCTGAGGACAGAAGACAGACAAATGAAGTTTCAGTCCCCGGAGATGCAATTGATGGGGGTAGAACCTCCAATCAAGCTGGACGTTCTCAAGATTTGATTGAAAAAAGGAAAAAGCGTGAAGCTGTTAAATCTATCCTCAACTCGGCTCTGCTTCCTTCAAAGACAAGATCTGAAAGATCTATGAGACCTGTGCCTGCTAAAAGACCTATATCTTCCTCAACTGCAGGTGGTAGCATAAAACCATCCAAGACAAGGAAAGATTAACGTGAATAATGCTTTAGCTAGGTATGTTACAACTCTTCTATGCCAGCAAACTATTCTATGAAGTTTATTTTCAGCAATATATTCCTCAAATAATATGATTCAAGTGCGTCATTTTATTTTAATTGTGTAGGAAAGATCTCTACATGTTTACAGTGACTATTTGCCCGGCATTTCAACCTTACATTCTTCCGGAAGCACTGAGAAAACACCAGGAAACAATCAACTAGGTTCTGCACTGGTCCCTCAGTGCTACTATTCTTGCTGCTTGTAACGGTTGCTACCTTTTGCAGTCCAGACAGCAAGACTTTTGAGGACTGAAGGAACAAAAAACAGGAAATGGGGAATCATAAGTGAATTAGTCTGGTCAAACTGGTAAATGCATTAGCACACCACATTGTATATGTAAATATACTTTTCGATGGGTGCAAGTGCAACAACACATTAGGTTTAGTTGACATCCATTAAAGTTGCCCTTGGGGCATGTGTATATACTACGGCCGATGTAAATACTGCCTCATACGCCTTCATCCTTAGTTGTTAAGGAGAAAGGCAAGTTTTGATCAGAGTTTGCCTTGCAGGTACTCAATGTACAGTTCCACCAAGGCAAGAGTGCTAGCTAGATAGCCACCTTATTTTCCCGATCTGATTTTTTATTTTTATTTTTGTTCGGTTCCAGTGAATTTCCATTTACTTGTTTCATCTTTATGTAGAGTTTCATAATATTACCAGGCACACGATAATATCTAGCATCTGGTTGGTTTTAGCACGTCTTCAAAATAAAATGGAAATGCTGATGGCTCAAGCCTAGGTGTATGATATTGATGTTCATTCTACTTGAGAATGAGAATTCATGATTTATAGTTTTGTACAGCCAATATTTCTCCAAACTGATAACTAGAGAAGAAAGATACCATGACTATTAAAGAAACACCACCTATAATCTGAGACAATCTCCAGTTGCAGTATTGCAGATTTCACATGCATTCTGCTGAAGATTCAATCATCCAAATGATGCTCCTTACGTCTCTAGTCTCTATTGAGTATTGAGCTAGGTGGCAGCATTCCTTCCCGTTCATTCTTCTATCCCTAATATCCTCCAACCAACTCCTGTGTTGTCTTTGTATTGCCAACCCGAATCTATTACGATATTATCGTCCTCAATCTTCATCATCACAACCCAACCAGCCTTTGGCCGGATCACAACTATTCTATGCAGAAATATCTTATTGGTTCATGATCGATTTGAATGGTGATAGTGCAAGTGCTAACGTCACATTTCAAAGAAAATTTGAACTAATGCTCAATATGATTGTGTTTCCAACTTTCTATATGCTTGCCTCTTCAAATATTGTATAGCCTCCTATCCTCCGTTAAGTTTTCTTGTCAACGAGAAAAAGCTAGGGTTATGTGTAAGGTGGTCGAACTAAATACGTACCTGAACTAATTAATTCCATGTTCATGATATTCAACAACGTACTCGATCATGACTTTTGATCATTATATATAGATGAAAGCCTTAAAAGGTTCATCTGGTCTTTCAATATATATAGACATACATGTTCATATCGATCTCCAATATTTATGTCATTCATATTTTAGTAATTGGAACAGCATACAAATGTCTTCGTATATTAATTATTGCCATTTTGGTCCGAGATAGGCTCATATATATAATTGGCTTCTCTATATTTGATTAGCCAAAAAAAAAAAACTTGTCGGGTAATTAGTTGTAGTAGGGGGGAATGAATCAGCTCCTACAATCATTGCCTTGGCATGGCGTATCTCTCATGCAACAACCATAAAATAACACATGAGAGTGATGAGACTATAGCTAAGATAATGATAGTTGTTGGGTAGCACATATAATTAGGACTACAATTCAAATACCCCAAGAATTCAAGCATCAAAGTGATCAAACACTAAGCAGTGAATTGATAGTGGAAAGTATATAGCCAAACATGGGAGCAAACTACAGCATGTAGCTAGCAAGATGCTTATACAACCAGATACATGTATCCACACATATATAGATCTTAGTATCTTTATCTAGCTAGGTATATAGTGCAGAGCAGTAAGCCAGTAACCCGTACCATACAATGATTAGAGATCGTTGTTGCTGCCACAATTTCGATGCATTGCGCAACTTGTTGTTGAAAGCGTTAGTTATAATATATAACTTGCAATTCTTGTTGAAACCAACTTTTCTTTTCTTTTCTTTTCTTCGTCCACCATCCATTGTCAACCTGCTTCGGAGGTGTGTGCCTGTGTGGTACGTGGCTTCAGTAATCGATGCATTTGCTACAATTATCTTGGTGTTGAAGCATTAGTACATTACAAATCATGTTATCCACATGCTATCAAGCAATTGGGTAATCAGAAATGATCGTCAACTATTATTGGACATGTGATCGATGTGCTGAGTTTACTTAACTTTCAGATGTAGAGATCCAGTTCGGTGGTATTAGCTTATAACTAAGTAATGTTCGATGTTGAATAATTAACAATATTCATTAGTTGTGTATATATACACACTTAAGTCAAAGCTTTCGCACACTCTACGTACTTGATTTTTTTACGATGCGTTAACACTAACTCGATATTAGACGGGATCTTAATTACCAAAACTAAAAGATTGAGATATACATGCATGCATGCAAGGGCAAACCTACGTACATACGTTGTAAGGCAACATGCGTAATGATCTTTTTGTCAGTGACCTTACAATTATATATGACGGGACTTCTTTTGTGAAATATCCATCATAAAGCTATTAAAGCTGTTTCCCTTGTAAGGGAAATAAACTAGTAATAGCCGAAGCATATATATGATTGTGAAGGGTCCATGAAAGATATGCTAAATTAATGGTCGGAAAATATTTTGCATTTTGCTACCGCCTACCGGCTTTGTATGATTGGAAAGGTCCCCATTCCCCAATCCCCATAGGGATCTGCGACATAAAGGTTTCTAATGGAGCCTGCAGTCAAGTGAAGGCGATGATTAAATCGATCAGGGAGGTTTTGTTTTGTTATTTCGAGAGTGACCCCGTTCAGCGCACTTGGTTTTCTTTATTCCATGCAAGCCTGCAACTTACGGGATGAAATTTGCTAACCATCCTATTTTTGTTGGTCATGTCACCAATTTTCTCTCTCATGCTATGTGTACAATTATTATCATGACTTAAACTATGGTCAACATTTTATATCTACCTTAGTACCTTATTCATAAATAAATAAAAATCTTTTATTTAACTTTTAACTGCATTGTAATTATTTTTTACTGGTTTATAAATTTTACTGAGTTCTAAATTTGTTACTACATTCTAATTTTACTGGATTACCTTACCTGCATTGTAGTTCATTTTGGTGTTTTTCATATCTTGTTTTTTTTTTCCGGGTTTGTTGTTTCTATCAAAACAATATATACACATATATATGTATATATAAACTGGTAATTGATGACTAATTAATCAAAACTACATATCTTTCTACTCATAACAAAAAGGTATAAGCATGAAAAAAGTGTCATACATAATACAGAATACATTACAGAGGACATATACTTTGCCATATGCCAATTTAAGGACTATTTGTCAGTTAGCAAAATGAAATATACAGACCAGCTTGTTATATCAAAAACCCATGTCTTTTCAAAAACTAACTACAACAACGATTGCTAAGGCATTGAGCGATTTGAAAAATCCAATTGGCGAGCTGGTCCTTGAGATGTTGATTCAGATTCCTATCAAATATTTGAGATAACTAGTAGTCATTATACGGATAAGGCAATACAAAAGCAATGGAATATAAAATATATGAAAGAACATCCAAATTATACCTGCAAATTCATAGATGAGTAATTGCATAACATTGGTGAGATCAATAGGTTACCGAGTGAATGATTATGAGTTGCTTGAATAGTAGGAGGTCCAACTTGATAATCATCATGTTGATTAGGTATGACATGAACACCACTAGAAGTTGTTGATGAAAACCCATAAAGCAAATAATCCTGGATGCCATGAACGTCTGAATTAGTTAAACAGCCTTGACATGGTAATGGCATGATCCCTTGATTTTGATTCACGGGTCCAACTGGTCCCTGAACAATTACACAAAAAGTTACACACAATTTTTTTTTATTACTTTAGTGACATATTTCTAATGAGTAAGAGATCACCTGATAATGTTGATATGAATTTGATGGGTCATGTCCATTTGTGTAGAGTGCAACAGTATCTATATTTAAAGAAAATTTAGAGATAACCAATTAATATAAGACATGATTAAAAACTAAATTACATAGAGCACCACGGTATAACTATATGACCAATTATACAAACCATACACCGTACCTTCCTTTGTAGAAGAAGTTTTCCTTTTTTTGGACAGTGAAGCACTTTGTTCTTTTGGAGCATTTATTTCTTGCTGTACCGATGGAGGTTTCTTTTTTGACTGCTTTTTAGATCCAAAATCATTTTTCTTCTGACCCTTGTTGCGATCTTTACACTTCTTACGTTTTGGATCCCGTAAAATCAGATTCGTATTGTTTTCATTCACATGATCAATTGAATCTATATCAATATTTCCTCCACCATGTTCTTGTCCACCGGATACGTAACTATCTAGTTCCGCTTCCAATTTTAGCAATTTAGACTCCACAAAAGTGCATGCTCTCTTGTCCCCAGCGCCTTTTGCTTCAATTCTTTGAGCTATATGAGATAAATGGCTATATTGGAGCACTGATGATGTACTCAATTTATTTAAATTTGCTTCCCCGAAAGCTTGGGTTTCAACTCCTTGTTTAGCATCACGTCTCCATCTCTTTAGATAGTATTTGGGTGGTAATGAAGACAAGCCTAACTCACGAAATAACTTTAAAGCATGTGAACAAAGAATACCTTCAAATGAAAATCTTTGACAGCTGCAACTCACTGACTGATTTGAAGAGGCATATTCAACAGTCCTTCTCATGTTTGGGTTTCCTGGTTTGTAAATGGTATAAGTTTGTATGCTCCCATCATCAAATTTTATTTCAATGCTCAGGTCCAAACACTTCCTATACTCATCTTGGAAGCATATGAAAAGACTCTTTGTGTACATTTTGGCTGCTTCAACCTCCACCTTCCAATTGGATAAAAAATTACGCTTTCTTTGTGTAGTTGCAACATCGGCAAGCCTTTCTTTATTTCTTCGACTAGCTAAAGCACGCTCATACTTTATGACCCACTCACTAAGAATAAGGCTCTTTGAAAAAAACTTTCAAATACTTGTTTATACTTTCACTTCTCTGAGTTGTTGTCATACCTACAAAAGACATGAAATAGAAATGGCATTAGTATTAAGGATTGAAATTCTGATTGAATGATCCTAGCATATCTGATTAGTGAAACGTGAGTATGTTCTGTTATTAGCATATTACATATTAAAGGTTTTCTTATTTTTGAAGAGAGAGATTCAGTAGTAGTACTATGCAGCCACCAAAATGAAGTGGCTTGACCTGTTCTTGAATTCCAAAAGGTCAACCCATATATTCCTGCCAATAAGTCAAGCTGTGACTCAGATATAAAAAGACGCCCATATTGTCCAAAGGCAGCTTCTCCTAAATCTGGGTAACTTGTTATTCCTTCTTTGGTTTCAAAACAAGTTTTCACGAGGGTGGCAGTGTAACAACACATGACTGCAAAAAGAAGTAGCACACCAATACTTGCACAGCCATCTCTTTCACTGTATAAGACTATAAGGTGTAGAAAGTAGCCCAACAACGGCCATTACATGTTATATACGTTTTAGTTAATGAATACAAAACTTCATACTCACAGTTTTTCAATTAGTATTTCAGTAAGTTTCAAACTAGCTAGAACAACAATAATTAAAGGTTTTCACATCTTGATATATAGATATGTAGAGATGGTGTCATACCTCCACAAAAGTAGGATCGACCATAGATTTGTGCCCACTTCTCACGTAGTTCATACAAATCTTTCAACCAACAATTTTCTTTTAGATCATAATACTCAAGCAAATATTTCCAACTTGATTCGAACTCCTCTATGGTTTCAGGATCATATATACATCTCTTAAAAGCCTGTGAAAATGTTGAAAACTTGGAAAAGACCTTATTCAAATGTTTTGCAACATTTTTGTAGATATGCCACAAACAAAGACGATGATGCGAATTAGGTAACACCTCCCGAACTGCAGCAGCAATGGAAGCAGCTTGATCCGTAAATATGCTCTTTGGTTTTTTACCTCCCATAGCCTGAAGAAAAACTTCAAATAACCATGTGCATGCTTCTGTAGTCTCACCGTCTAATAATCCACATCCAAATAAAATAGTTTGACCATGATGATTAATACCAATAATTGAAGCACAGACCATGTCATAGTTGTTGGTTTTGAATGTAGTATCAAAGACAACTGCATCACCGAACATAACATAATCAGCTCTTGATCTCCCATCACAAAAGAAACAACCAGATATTTCATTCTCATTGTTTGTTCGAATTGCATAGAAAAAGGACTCATCATTCACTTGTTGTCTTCTGAAGTAATCAAGCAAACATTTGGCATCACCTTTCTTTAGAAATTCAGCCCGTTTCCTTTGAATAAAGTTGTTGCAATCGGCTTCAATGAAATTTAAATTGTGTGGACCTCCAGCTTCAACAGTCATGTAGGAATAAATTTCTGATGCCTTGAATCCTGCTTGGTGCATTTGATTCATGAATCCGGCTTGAGAATGTTTTATGCCTCGTTGTGACCTCAAAGAATAGGAACTTAATTGAGGAACAAGATCATGATTATGCTCTGCTTTAAACTTGGTCACAACATATTTTCCATCATCGTTAAGTCTAATCTCGAGAATTGCCTCACATCCAAACCTTCTTTCTTCTCTTTTCTTTTGTGGAGTGTTCTTTTTTACATAGAACCCTTGAAAAAACAACAAAACTCTCTTTTGAACATCACTCCAGTGTCTTTCCTCTTGTTTTGTCGAAGTTTCCTCACACTAAACCCAATCCTTCTAGCATAGAAATTATAAAAGTCATAAGCCTCTTGATCAGATTCAAAAATCTTACCAAGAAAAGGAACATATGCACTTTCGTCTTCCTCATTTGATTCGGAACAAGTCTGGACGTTTGAATCTCCCTCTCCCTCTTCCTCGTCCTCTTCCTCTTCCTCACTTGTCTCATAACAACTCTCAAAATTTTCAGCCCCTTCTTCTTGTTCATCACAATCCATCATAACCTGATATACAAGGCACCAAAGAAAAACTCTTAAGTTTTTGACTAACAAGACAAATCAAATAACTGAGGATCTAAATCCTTTCTTTTCCGTTAAGGAAATTGAGCATAATAAACCCAAGGTTTTTTATACCAGATAAAAGGCTATTCACACTCAAAAAAAAAAAATTACGTATGATACAATAAGAAGGAGGAGAAGTAGATTTTGGATGAAGAGTTTACCTTTGTTATAGGAGATGAAGACTGCCCAACAATGACCCAGAGAAAGTTGAGTGAATGCTGGTAAGAGAGAAGAACGGGGTTTGAGAACGGGGGGTTTGAGAAGATAATTTCGAGAAAGTAAAAAATGTAAAAGTGTAGTAGTTTAGTAGAAGTGTAGTAAAGCCAAAATATATGATTAACTATGGTTAAACTTGGGTTGATAGTGATCCACATGGCAATAGAATAGAGGATTGGTGACATGACCAACAAAAATAGGATGGTTAGCAAATTTCATCCCGCAACTTACATGTACGTATCGATCTCTTCTGCCTCAGTTTCGAAGGCAGTGAAGTGAAGAAAGACCTGGCCCTATGCCCACTGCCCACATCCACGTACATTTCTTCATCATCTTCCAATTCTCAGTACTAGACTACTAAGAGTCTAGGAGAGATGCACCTAGCTCTTCTTTTGCCCATAATTGCATGCATGCAATCTCACATGCATATTATTGCTGCACTCAGAGAGTGAACATTAACTATGTACGTAATAATTTAGGCAGTAGATATGTACGTACTCGATCGATCTCTAGCTCCTTCTATTTCTTTATGGAAACCAAATGGGGAATGGGAGATTTAACATTTTCTGCTGTCACAGCTATGAGCTCGATCGTATGTGAACTCACACATTAACCAAAGGCTGCAACAAGCTAGCTTATTACAAATTTTACAATGCTACTTATTATCTGTCGCGCATATACATATACTTTGTTCTTGGTCTAGCAATGGTCAAATGTTACCGTTTATTGGTAAACTATATAAAGAAAGCTAGATGAATTGATCATGTCAATTCATCTTACGTACGTGGTCTTCCACGTTAATTAATGTAGTTAGATTGTATTTGTTTGGCAAACAAACGTATATTAGACTCTGATATATTGTAGGGTTGCATTGCTTGGATGGCTAATCTCGTTTAGTCTTCACTGTCTTTAAACAAGAAATCACAGTACGTGATCGAGGAGAATATCAACATGTGGGTACGTATTCCCAGAGGGAGCTAGTGTGTGGTTGGATTGATCATTATTGAGCTTCCATATACAGCATGAGTATGTTGCTTCTGATCTCATATCCCGGCCGGCCAGCACAACTAACTTAAGTATGCTGTAAAGCTCAAAGAGCTAGCAAAAAACATTTTCTGCATAAACCAAGTGATCAAGAAACCGGACTTCTTGCTTTTCATTACGAATCTGTAATCTCTAATTACGTGGCATGGGTCGGTCGGTTATCGATCAACATAGTTAAAGAATCTCCAATTAACTCTTCGTCCCTAGTTAACAGAGCTTTTAACAGTCAAACTGAACTTATATGTAATAGTTAAAGCACCAAATATGCTGAAGCATTGATCGAACATAATTAGCGATTTGCAAGCAAAAGACTAGTCGTAACCTGAGGGCTAACTATAGTTGTTCACACACATGCACAAAGGATCTTGTATTTGTTTATATCATCGATTTCTTTGTGTGATTTATAAATGTCCATTGGCAAAGCTGCAAGGAGGATCATGTGACTGTATATGGAAACAAGGAAAACTTAACAAGATTACACCAAACCTTCCAGAGAACGCAGAATTATTAACTCAAAATTAGTACGTACCTTCTGTTCTTAGGAGAGCTCCTTCATGTGCTTTGCAATCATATAATGGTTAGGTTAATAGAGAAAAATCGATCTCAATATATGGAGATAATAACCAATTAAAGTAGTCCAATCATCTAATTGTACGATTTGTCCCATTGCTTTTGAGCTTTGACCGAATAATTAGAGTGTATTATTACACATATCTTTAAAGTAGCACTAGACCACTAGTGATCGACCCACAGTTTCCTCCCCTTTCTGTTTTTGCTTTTTCTTAAAAATAATTGGAGATTTGATCAAGGACGTACGTACGTTGTAGATGGATTCCTCTGTAATATGATTGATAATTAATTAAGAACGTACGTTTAGCGAGAATAATATCTATTTTGATATATACTTGTCAAGTGTGTACATTAGATTGACAATGGTCTAAGGCTCTAAGCACCACAGCAAGAAGGATAACGGGAACACATCACATATAAACCCCCTAAAATAGAAGTAATTGTACTTATGATGAGATATCTCTTAATTAAACCATGATCTATAATTAGCTAGTTTCTTGTGCCTTCATCAACATACTATGCACAAGTATTCAAATTTAGACTAATTTTAGAGTGAAGAGATACTGTGATTATCTAGGAGGTCCTCTTTGAAGATATTTGTCATACAAACAATGTAGCACATAGTCAAGGTTTTTCGTTCCCAAAGTAATTTATTTAATACAAATAACCCCGAAGGATTTCCTACCCGTCACAGCTTAAAAAAAAACCGTGCACAAGTAAAATAAAATCCTTTGATTATATTAATACATGATTAGTCAAACAATAATGAATCAAAATGATCGATCATATGGCCGGTATGGTAGAATAAAAAGGACTTATGGCCATGTTCTCTCTACAAGTACTTGGGTGTCGATTTGTGGTCTAAGGCTCAGTTTATTATTGAATTGTTTACCTCTAAGTTCTTGACTATAATAAGTGGGAGTTTCACATGGAATTTCTTGGGTGCCATATTCCACGATCTTCAGCATCTCAAAACCTAATAAACAAAAAGCAGCAGTTGAATTAACAACAATACAGAGACATCATGTACGGATATCAAGACAGAGGGATTGGAGAGTTATATAATACTTCTTCCCTTGGCTTCCCTCATGATCATCGATCGAGCACTTTGGATGCCTTGTGGTTATTGACTGTTAAGGCAGTTGCCTCATTAACCCAATTGCAATATAAATAGCACATCTTGCCTTATTTTTCTGACATCCAAACACGAACATTAGCTGCATATATTGAGCTAGACAAAGGTAAGAGAGTAACTCATGATCACCAGCTTGATTAATTAATTGGTACTACATTTCAAAAATTGGATGGATGTAAAACCATAAAAGACGTAAATGGATAGCTAATTCCCCATTGATTAGCAATTTAAGCTCCTCTAACATTTGGTTTCTATATGCACCTCTTTGTTATTGACTCATTGGTTTTGATATATATGTCATGCACTTTCAAGCTCCCTTAGCTAACAATGTAGAACTAGTTAGTTCCGTTACTGGTCCCTTGCTAAACCTCTGATAATTTTCTCTCCAATATCGAATAGACTCTAACCCTTTTGCTAACCAGCTGTGATATCAATTAATCAATTGAGTCGTTTCACTCAAACAATTAGAAAGGTTAGGTCACGAGGATTTTGAACCGATCACATATGTCTATATGTTTCTCATTTGTGAGTTGAATATCTTGCGTTCGATTCACTTGTTCACTTATCGATTCACCCGTAAGGCCAAATCTCGTTAGATTATATTTGTTTTGCTTCTAGAATTAATTTGTCGGTAGTGTGATAGAAACAACCTCACTTTTGGCGCAATTAGGATCCAAGGAGGAGAGAGTAAGTATATGTCATATGTGTAAGAGAGAAAGAAACAAAACTTAATAAAAAGCAGTATATGGAAATGTAGAAACCAAGATAGGCATGCTTCAGAATCAGAAATATGAAGGCTAGGGCTGCAGGCACTAGCTGTAATTAGTACCTTTGGGATTAAACAACAACAAATTAAAAGACCTAGCTCGATCATTTCTGAGGGCAGTTGCACCAGTTGCCAACCGACGTACCCGAAACTTAAACAAATGAATACAAAAAATGAAACTATTACCCAAAAGAGTTTATAATAACATAGGAAACAAGCAATTAAACTCACCCTAGCTAGCCCCGCCCGACTTCTTTAAATACCTGCCACCCGCTTCACAGTTTCACACAAACCTATTAACAAGCTCGTCCTAGCCTGCAGCAAAAGCTCTAGTGCTCCAATGGATTCAAAGAAGTCTAACAAGATCAGAGAGATTGTTAGGCTCCAACAGATCCTCAAGAAGTGGAAGAAGCTAGCTAATGCCCCAAAGAACAACACCTCCCTAGCTATCACCAACACATCGTCGTCAGCTCCCACAACTAATTCTACTACCACTACTGCTCCAAGCAGCAATGGCAGCCGAGGCATCAAGTTCATCAAGAGAACACTCTCCTTCTCCGACGTTTCCTCGGCTCAACAAACCGACGCCGTCCCAAAAGGGTTTCTCGCCGTCTGCGTCGGCAAGGAGCTCAAGAGGTTCATCATCCCAACCGACTACCTGGGCCACCAAGCATTTCGGATCCTGCTCCGGGAAGCCGAGGAGGAGTTCGGGTTCCAGCAAGCCGGAGTGCTCAAGATTCCGTGTGAAGTGTCTGTCTTTGAGAAGATCTTGAAGGTTGTTGAAGAGAAAAGAGAGGTCTTCTTCTTGCATGAGTTTGGATTCGGTGCAGAGAATGACATGATCGGTTGCTGCTCATCTCCGTCGGATTGTGAGCTTACGCCTTCTCATCAACCCCAACTGTGTAGGTGATATATAGATCATATATACATAAACAATGATTTTGATCTGTGGTTCGATCTTCACCATCTTTTTCTTCTTTCTCTTCCTTTTACTTTGGGAAGGGTAATGTAATGGAAAGAGAACAGTGTGTGATTAGATGAGGACTTATTAGAGTTGAATAAGCTATAGACTGCTTAATGTTCTGCATGCAGGGTACTTAGTTTTTCAATTTATTATGATCCAATTGCGGTGTTGTATCTACCACCCTTTTAGTGCAACGGACATGAAATTTTCATCATTGAGCAAGGAAGTTGGTGTCATTTTTGTTTTGCTTACTCCAAATCATCATATGAGTGACTAATGAGTCCAGGCCAGACGAGGGCAGGAATAAAAGCAATTCAAGTGGTGCTTAATTGAAAATTTGAAATTAAAGAATCATTACAAAGTTGTTAGACTTGATAAAATGAAATAAATTCAGGCAGAAATGTATAGTACTTTCATATATATATATATATATAGTTACAAACTAAAAATGCTTTAGATAAATGTTGAATAAAAGTGCTTTTTGTTCATGGTTTCCGAATAAGCACTTGACATGTGCCATATAAGACCCTTCCAAGTGCTTTACGAAATATCATTTAGATGTACCTTTATCAAGAATGTGTATTATTGCGATGCCTGATCGTCGATATCTAGCATTTCTAAAGCTTTAAAATATCATCATTATGTAATTTTGATGAGAAGGCTACATAAATTAACTTTGCTTTTCTTTGTTAGTAAGACTGTAAGCTAGAGAGGGTTATTGACTGCTTTACTTTGGTGAATTATAAAGTCATTGAACAAACCTAGCATCAAAACTTAGATCTTACTATTGATATTTTTCTTTAAAAAAAATATTCTCTATGTGCAAAGTACGTATTGAACTGGAATTTATGAAAGTAGCAAGCGTTTTTTTCACCTTATAATTATAGTAGTGCGTATTGTTATGATGCACTCAATTATGGACATTTTATGTTATTTTTCTCCTGCCAGAATTAGTTAGGACACTGAAATCGCAAGCTTCTTCTATTAAAGCTCACATGCAACTCCAGTTTTCTTATTAAATTAAAAGCTTTATTGCTCTTCAAAAATATAGTAAGGTGAAACGAGATACTTAACCCTGAAGCCTCTCTTCTCCATTTCCTGGAAGCCTCTAAAATTGTTTTTTTCTTTTCTTATTATCTCATACGTACTCGCCCGGCCCTCTCGTTTTTTTATGTTTATATCCCCCTAACAGGCCGATCACACACCCTAATATTGTTTTTTAAAAAATATATATAATATAGGGGTGCCATAAAAGGTTCTAAGCCTAGAAGTTAATCCTACGATTAGGATTAATTGTGCATTACAACACATTATTTAGTCACTTTGACAACTTTGTGGTTCGCATTAATTTAATTTGGGGTAAACCCAGCTAAACTAAAATCACTAAGCCACTTGTAGTGGCTCACACCCTGATATTATTTGCACCGAATCAACATTTGATCGAGGGAATTTCATTAATGTCTGCTGGCTAACTCTCCACGTTACAGTTGGAAAGCTTAATTAATTATGAGCATATTATCATGCTGAGAAACACAAATTAACACAAACCAATCCAATTAAGCTAGTAAATATCAAGTACATGGTGAGAATTTTCGAATTCCTGAACAATATGTTATATACACATTCTGCCTATGCCTAATATATGTAGGCGAAGATTGATCAAAGCAGCAAATTAAGAGAAAGAAGGATACAAAATAGATAAAATTAATTAATTAAAACCTGCTTTATGATCTTCTTATCATTCTGTTTCTTACGGCTTTCCAGACACCTGACCAATATGTGCTCAAAATCTTCTTCATCACAAGGGATTCTTAGGGCACCTTCTTGCTCAAATCCATACTCCTCTGCCATCCTATCCATCAAAACCTTAAAATCCGGCGTAGACAAGCATCTCATGGGAATCACAAACCTGCGGAGTCCAGGCCCCACGTATACTGCCAAGAACCCTTTAGGAACTTGAACACGGTGGTTGTGGGGGATAAAAAATTTGATCAGAGAAGTATCACCGGTGATGTGCTAAGAAGATGTTAGGGACCAAGAGGAGTGGTTAGGACTAAGGAAAAATATGGTGCAGGTCCAAAGGGGAAAATAAGGATAAATAAGCTCATCAACGAGAAAGTGCAGGTGGTAGGAGGCATGTGAAAAATACGTGAGTAATGGTGACTATGGGAGGTAAAATTATGGTCAAAATAAGTAATGGGATGAAAGGAATAAAAAGGCCTAGAAAATAGTGGGATGACGAGACCGAGCCCAGAATGATCGATACAGACGGATGGGCCTAGCGACGAGAAGATGCAAGCGGTAAAAAGTCAAGTGATGAACTTGTGAACGATAACGATCCAGTTGTGGTCGTTAACAAACAAATAGCGTGAATACAATGGAAAGCGAGCGAAAGCTAGAGAATGTGCAACGGAAGTTGAGAAGCTTGGGGCTGACATCGCTAAGAAGTTCTCGACGAAGGTCGTTCTTATCTTTGAGGCTCACGCTATTATCCCGATTTTAGAGAGGATTTATGCCGATAAATAATAGTTTGCATTCTCAATTGATTGATTCACATTCTGATTACAAAAATCCTGTTGGAGAAGAGCTTCTAGTGACTTGAACGTTGGAGTGTGTTTGTAGGTACACGCCCCACATTTTGGCGTTGAATAGTCGTCTTCCGACGTGTCGAAGACGTGGTATGTTTGGTGTTCATTGATTGGTTCTTGTTGAGATAACTAGTTCTTGCCAATTTTTTATGCTCCAACAAGTGACGCTGTCTGTGAGAAACGATGACATTAAATGTACCAGAAAACGTAGACTACAAAGGTTTGCCACACAATAATGATGACACCTCGTCGAAAGAAGTCGAAAGTGGATAAATTTTTGTGGGAGGAACTATTAGACGAATGGAGAAAAGGCCAATGGAGTTGGAAGTCCAAGTCGTCCGTGAAAATGGAGAGAGATCAAAGAGGACAGGCCAGAGGAGGAGGAGAAGAAGTCTCCCCAAACAAAACCTCAGCGCTGTTGACATTCAAAAGATATGGTTAGAACTTGAGCGCCTTAAAGAAAAAGAAAGAGAAAGGAAGAAAAGGCAAATGAAAGATGTCCAGGACGATGATGAGGCTTCAGAGGATAATTTACCAAAAGACGAAGATTTGTGGGAGGACGATGAATCTTCCGATGAGGATTATGAGACAACGAGGAAAATTTGGAGAGGCAAGATCATTACCGATAAAAGCTTGAACAACTTAGCAATAATAGGACGTCATTTGAAGAACCTCATTACTGAAGTCATGAAAGAAGCCAAAGGAACTAGGCCACAAGACATTGTAGTTTAACTTGCGAAGGGAATCACTCAATCTCCATTCACTAGTCGCATTTTGAGAACGCGAACGCTGAAACATTTCTCTACACCATCCCTTACCAAGTACACAGGCACGAAAAATCCTATTGATCATCTGAAAGAATACACCGGTATAATGAGGATTGAAACCGTTGACGAAAGGTTAATGTGTAAACTATTTCCATCAAGTTTGTCGGGGCAGGCAATTAAATGGTTCAGGGAGTTAGAACCAAACTCAATTTTTCAGTTTTGATGAGCTCGCTCAAGCATTCATCTCACAATATTTCTGCTCATAAAGGCAAAGAAAAGATTTGTCGGTATTGTTTAATGTCAAGTAAAAGCACGGTGAGAAGCTAGAGAAATATTTTGATCGTTCAACGAATGATTGTTAGATGGGTCACATCTTTTTGAAGAATTGACCAAAAGACCACTAAAGGACATGGACGATATCCTTGATAAGGTGAAAAGATATTGTTAGAAAGAGTGAGAAATTCTCGACGGAATAGGATGGTGGAGAATAAATCGAAGCTGAAATCATAAGCAGGACAAGACCGAGGAAAAGCACAGGCTAGGGGCAGAGAAAAACCCTCGAAGCATAAGGAAAGGTCCAGACAAAGAGGAACCATGGCTTACTCACTGCCATCATACATATATCGAAGGCATCGGTTGTAGAGAGTCAGAAGTGTCCGTCAAGGAAGAATGGTGGCGAACATCGAAGAAAAATTGGAGCCAGAATCTTCGGCAAGGCAAGACCGAGAAAAAACTCAAGTTGGAGGAAAATACAAGTCTGCAATGCAATAAGGAAGATAAGGGTAGATGAAAGGATCAACAATTGAAGAACTATGGTTTACTCGTAGTCTTGCTTATATATTTCGAAAGCATGAATCATAGGGTATTTTCAAGGAGCTACCAACACAACCTGAGTTATCAAACATGATTGAGCGAAGATGTTATTATGTCTTCCACAAGACCGCAGGACATGGTATCAATAGATGTGAGGCCATCAAACCGACTATAATGGAGCTTATGAGGCAATGGAAACTCTTGCAATACAAGCAAGAAGAGGCGGAAGTTCAACATCAATGAAGAATTGTTGACGAGGAACCTCTAATGAGAAATTCTCATTGTACATAGGGGACCATCAACCATGCAGGAAAAGGAGGTTCGCATAAGAAGATGTGCTGATAATTTCTACCAAAATAAATAATTGCATGGTATGTTGAGTATTAATTGACGCTGGAAGCAGTGAGAATATCATTTACTATGAGACATTCAAAAAGTTAAGAGTGGATACAAGGATGGTAAAGAGGAGAAAATCCCCTGTGTTGGAGTACGATGACACATAATCTTGGCCCTATGGAGATGCTACTTTGCCAGTAATCATAGCAGGGAAAAGAGTAGAGGTGACTTTTGTTATCATTGATAAAACTTTGGCATATAATGTAATGTTTGGGTGAGGTTGGCAGAAGCATCAACGAGGTACCAAGTGCTAAAGTTCATCCCTGACGATCACAAGAGAGTTGTGTCGGTACGTGGGGATCAACCACAAGCAAAAAGCTTGTGCAAATGGAAATAAAGAAGGAGTATCATGATCAAAACTATGAGAGTAAGGAAAAGGTCGGTCCATCAACATTATAGGAATTACAGGAAGACCTGGGGGCACAGGATGAAGCAATGTCGCTTACAATGGAAGGGAGCACAGAGATGTTTCTCGACGGAGAAAAGAATATGTTTTTTTTTCCTGATAGAAGAATTGTTGGCCAAGGAAGAGGCGTAGAAATTTAAAAAGAATGGGAAGTGGAGACTGACTATAGAGTTGGTCAAGCAACTACATATCAGTCGCACTCAGAAACATTCGGATTTACAGTTCGTAGTTGGACAGTAGAATGATGATTATGCAACGAGGGATTCCAAGATGTATGGGTATCGAGGATTAATGCGTAACATGATCAGGGAGTTTGAGAAAATATTGTTAGTGAAAAGACCACAAGAAGAGAATCAACGAGGAAATGAGTGGGCAAAATTGGCTTCGGGGTTTACTCAAGAGCCCATTGCCAGTTGCGTTGATATACTTGAAACTCCCAGCGTGAAGAAAAATATTGAGCGCCAACTTATGGAAATTGATTCGATCCCAAACGACTGGAGGGAAGAAATAGTCAATTATCTCGAGTTTGAAATTCAACTTGAGGAATTTGTTAAGGTCTTTGTTGCGATGTATGGGACCGTGGCAAGCTGAGCAAATAATGCAAGAAGTCCACAAGGGAGTGTTTGGAAGTCACATTGGATGCATGAGCTTAACTAAGAGAATAATAACATAAAGATACCTCTGGCCATACATGAGAGGATTGGAATGATATGTGAAGAAGTGCACACGCTTCTAGAAACATGCGCTGGTGAGCTGTGCGCCTGCGTAAGAACTCGTTGCATAGTCTAGACCGTGGGCATTTTCTCTTTGGGTGGAGGCTGAGCCATACGTGACCATTTCTTAAAAGGATGTGGTCAGGTTTGAGTGGAAGAAAATAATATGCAAGTTCAGGATACCACGAGAAATTGTTTGTGACAATGGCACGGAAAAGTTCGAGCTTGTATGGAAGGGCCCGTGCAAAATCATCGAGACTTATAGCTAGGGGCCATGTCGGCAAGAGGAAGTTAGCACTGAATGACACTTCCCGAGGCCTTGGAATGTCGTATACTTGAAAGAGTATTACCTATAATCTCTAGGAGGTACGTCTATTTTTATAAAGGCCAAAAGTCTAGGACAATGGCAAACTGATTGTGAATAAGTAAATTTATATTTATTTATTTTGTGCGTTGATTAAATCTCGATCTTGAGAGCTCATTTTGCAAAAATGACAAAAATTGGCCAAAACTCTTGGAAACATGGCATTATTATTCATTGAATATATCTCAGCCCCAAGGGTTGGGAAGCTAGAGGACGAGATAATGTTAGTATGACCAAAATATCAAGGGTAAAAATATATAGGCTAGAATATCGAGGGTAAAAAGGCACATGCCAGAATACTAAGGGTAAAAAGGTGTAGGCCAAAATATCAAAGGTAAAAAAACATAGGCCAAAATACCAAGAGTAAAATGGCATGGCCAGAAAATCAAGGGTAAGATGACAAAAATATGGCCAAAACTCTTAGAGAGATGGTAGTATTATTTTTTAAAATATCCAAGACTCTTTGATAGATGACATTGTTTTGTTTAAAATGGTCAAAACTCTTGGATAGATGACATTATTTTGTTTAGAACGGCTAAAACTTTTGAAGATATGACATTATGATGTTGTAATGATTATATCTCGGCCCAGAATTGAGTGCTTGCTTATGGAATTGAGAAATAATGATATGGTAAAAAAATCAAGGGCAAAATAACAATAACTTGGCTAAAGAGCCTAGATCGAAATGATACTAACATGGTAAAAAAACCAAGGGCAAAAAGACATTAACTTGGCCAAAAAGCCTAGGGAAAAATGACACTAACATGACCAAGAAGCTTACGGCAAATGGAAAAGGCATAGCTAAAAGTCAAGAGCAAGATAACAATGACATGACCCAAAAATGTGAAAGATATGATGTTAAGGCCGAGAAAAACCCAGCGGTGAAGTTCTTGACTCAGCGGTAAAATTGTGAAAGGACCTCTTTTGAAAACCTTCTGCTAGCACACGCAAAATCTCATTGTTGAGACTGAGAAAAACTCAACGATGTAGATGACAACTCTAAAGGAGGAAAAGTATGAAATGTATGTCTTATGCTAAGTGTAACTTGACAAAAGCCACCAGGGGCATGAATAAGTAGTGACCGAGTACGGTCGAAGGGCACAAGCAACTATGGTGGTTGAGCGAAATAATACATATCAACCATGAGGAGCGAGTGTCCAATCATGGTTGATGGAACGAGTTTCAATACTTAAGGATTGAGTGATATGTGATTACCAATGGGAGTCAAGAATAAAGTTATTGGACAACAGAAAAAGCACGTCGATTATTGGATGAGCGTAACTCAAGGTGCACGATTGAGGAAGTAGGTGACTCAAAGAGTTGGGAAAGATGCATGGTGAAGGTGCAGTTATGGAACTCTAGAGTATGTGATGAGGAAGAAATGAAGCATGGAATATCGAGTTAAATTGACTCTCGAAGTAAGTTGAAAAGCTACAAATAGTTGTTAGAGTTGAAGATCGAGAAAGTCTTGAACCTAAATGAAACATCCAGTTGGACTAAGAAACATTGAGGAACAATAGTAAGGTCGGGATAAGATGATGTCACTCCCTCTGCGAGATAAGGGAGCATGAAAAATGCATGTGATAGAGGTTGTGAGTAACAACCCATAAAGCACTAAAGTGAACGTGGTCTATATGTGAAAAATGAGTACGCCGAGGAAGAGGAAGGTGTAGAGGCTATGAAACATGAAAATTCTCTTTGGGTCAAAGGCCTTGGCCCCGAAAGAGAATTTTGGGGGCATTTGTAGGGGCAAAAATTTTGGTCAGAGAGGTATCACCGATGATGGGCTAAGAAAGACATTAGGGCCCAAGTGGAGTAGTTAGGACTAAGGAAAAATATGGTGCGGTCCTAAAGGAGAAAATAAGGATAAATGGGCTCATCAACGAGAAAGTGTAGGTGACAAGAGAACATGTGGAAACACGTGAGTAATGACGACTATGGGAGGTAAAATTTTGGTCAAAATAAGTAATGGGCTGAAGGGAATAAAGAGGCCAAAAAAATAGTGGGATGATGAGACCGAGCACAAAATGATGGATACAGACGGATATGCCTAGCAACGAGAAGATGCGAGTGGTAAAAAAGCACATGATGAACTTGAGAACGATAACGAACTAATCGTGGTTGTTAATGAAAAAATGACGCGAATACAGTGGAAAATAGGGAAAAACTGGAGAACGTGTGACAGAGGTTGAGAAACTTGGGGCTGACACCGCCCCAGAAGTGTTGGGTGTTAGCCCCAAGTTCTCGACAGAGGCCGTTCCTATCCTTGAGAACCACGTTATTATCCCAATTTTTGGGGCGGCTTTTTGCCTATAAATACTAGTTCGCATTATCATTTGATTGGTTCACATTTTGATTACAAAAATTCTGCTAGAGAAGAGCTCTAGTGACTTGAGCATCATAGTGTCTTTGCAGGTACACCCCCCACATTTTGAAATTGAAGAGTCAACTTCCAATGTGTCAAAGACGTGGTACGTTTGGTGTTCGTTCATTGGTTCTTGTTGAGGTGACTAGTCCTAACCAATTTTTTATTCTCCAACAGTGGTCGTCGAACAACTTTCCGGCCAACAACGTGCCCGCGGAGTTCTCACCGGAGTCTGACGCTCCCGGAAACAGATGGATGCATGTGTTTGTGGTTTGGGGGAAACCAAAGCAATAGCCGGTGAATGTTGTTCATCGGCTACGCTCCAATGTGCCTTATCATCTCTTGTTTCATGTTGTGGCTCCAAACTTCGAATGGCGATGAATCTGATGAAACAAATGTTGAGGATAGATTAATTATAGCTTTGAATGGCTAAGTTCATGCATGCAAAGACTAGGGTTTCTTGCTGAATCATATAAGATAATCCTTCTTTCACCTAGGGATTAGTAGAACGATACGAAAACATGGTTTTGTGGTCGTGTCTGATCGACAGCGTGCACCGAGAAGAAGCTCTACCTTGTTATAAAAATGGAGGAGAAAACACTTTCTCTGGGAATAAAGAATATGTTTGTAGAAGAGAGGACCCGTTTATGTTTTCGATCATTGTTGGTTTGTTGTTGGCTATGAAGCTTGGAGGAAATTCATATTTATATATACAAGGAATAGGTCAAGACCATCAAAGTCCAGAGGTGTTGAGAGCTCCGCCTCACAACTCGACCAAGCTTCTCTATTTTTGGCAACATTGTCCGCATGCTGTTGTAATTTTTTGGACTACTTATACTAGTACAAAAAGTCCAGTAGATAACACACAGACATCGTCATCTGAATCATTTCTATTTGTCGTCTATAAGCTTGTCGTCTGAAATAAACTCATTGTAACGATCCAAACCAAAAGTTACGCTAACTTTTATTATTTAGGTTTTCTGCGAATTATGCACGTCGTGAAATTTTGTTAACGACTTTTTCTTTAGGCGAGAATTTGGTCTAGCTTTCTTCGTGAAAGTCGTAGAGTTTTTAATTTCATGCTCGTAGGAATTTTTGGTGAATTTTTCGGACTTACGAGCTATTTCTTTCAATTTTTAGAAGTTCGTATGTGAAAATATGTATTTTAAAATATTTTTCTTGGCGGTTTACTTTGAACCGTTGGATCTTGATCAGATCAAACCTCAGCCGTTGATCTGATCAGAAAATTTTGGTATTTATAGTAGAAATACGGTGGAAATACAGAGAAAATCAGAAAATATGAAATGTGTACGTACGTGATCCGTATACCCATTTTTTGGCCCGTTTGAGTTTCAATTTCGACTCACCGAAAAACGCCACGGTTGCCGGCGTTCTTGGTATGGATTTGAAGCTCTTCATTTCCTCTTTTCATTCATGTATTTGTTTGTGAAATTTAGTGAGGTTTTGTGACCGAAAAATGGCCGGGAACCCGTGGGTTTTCGAGGTAGTTCGCCAGCGGTGCTCCGGCTGATTTCCAACATGGTATGGGGGACCGAGGTGCGACTCCGGTGTCAGAATCGACCGAAAAAGTTTTCCAGCGATTTTCGGCCCGTGGACTTTCGGGGTCAATTCTGGCGAATCGACGATGATTTGGACTTTGGTCCAGTTGGGAAAGATGTTGGGCTCGTTGAGACCTTTCTAACTAGTGGTCAAACACTCCTATCAGAGCAGTTTGGACTAGGAGCGCGTGTGGTTCACGCACCACCGTCAGTGGTGGCACGTGACGCCCACGCGCCGCCGACTGCGGTGGAGGTTCGGTGAGTCAAAAATCCTAATTTTTCTGTGGGGTCTCCGGGATGGTTTCTGAGTTGTTTTTCGTGCGTTTTTTCGAATTCTGAAATTAAACGAACCTGTTATTTATTCAGGAAACCGCGAGAGAGATTTTGGCGAGGGAACTTCCACCAGACCTTTGAGCTAGCTGCATACTGTGAGTGGACAATTTATTTTCACTGATTGACGTGCGAGTCCTGATTATGTATTTAATGATTATGCACGTACAAGTATACATTTACTATTATGCATTTTATGAATATATGTCGTACAAGTACGCATTTACGATTATGCATGTGCATGGAAACAAATATGATTTGTTTTACACAGAGTACAGTCTCAGAGGTAGTAGTGGCATCGATGCACTGGTATGCTCGGCTGATCCCCGAGATGCTCTGGGAGGGGGACAGAGTTCTGACCCGAGGTCTTTCTGACTATTTAATCACGAGTGGGTCTGGGATCCCGTGATTTAGACTGTACTGAGGCGGAGGTGTCCGAGAGAGGGACCCCCTGGTTTTTAGACTTGCATCATGTTTATTTGCGTATATATTATGAAAGACATGTTATATTTATTGCTATCAGTTTAAAAATGAAAGTTTATTTTCGTCCACTCACTCTAACAGTTTTTATTATTTTGTATGTCTTTCCCATAGGTCTTCGGTTTCCTTCTTGTCCAGTTTGCAGTTTCTATCTTATGGTTGCGCCTCGTCGTCGGAGGCCTAGAGTTCAAGTCACCATTCTTTTCTAGTAGGTTCTTGGTTTAACCTACTAACTTTGTATATTTGTAAATTAGAAGTCGCTCTGAGTACTATGTTAGTTTGTTTTCCTTTGTAATGCTTTTCGAGTACTTACAGGATTTTGAATAATAAGTGTAAAGAAATGCTTTTACTGTAATTCAGTAGTTTGTGAATTTGAGAAATCCGGATGGGAATTGGCGTCCCACAGTTTGGCTTTTGTGGACTATTTGGAAGTGTGTTTTCATTGCAGGTTTTTGGTTTACTCATTTTATAAAGTAAACTCTGGCGATTTTTTTTAAAAAAGTTGTAATGTTGTTAGGATCTAATTCTGGTTTAGGCAACTAAATCGGAGTTGGGTTCTTTTACTCAGACAACAGAGAATTTTTGACATTAAAAAGACACTTAGATGACAGTGAAAAATGATCTGTCGTCTAAGTCGATTGCCAAATGACCATCCTTTTTAAACATAAGAATTCATTACACGATAGAAGTGAGAATTTTTAGTCATCTGAAGTGTGACTCAGATGACAGAAGTAAAAAAAAATTAGTCATCTGAAGTGTTACTCAGATGACAGAAAATAAACTATGTCATCTAACTTAACTGAAGAACGATCATCTTCTTTAACTTAAGGTTCATTCAGACGACAGAAGTCAAAAAAGTAGTCATTTGATACTTTGTATGAATTTATCTTATTTCAGTTTTCTTTTGGTTTGTGTTGTTGAAACTGTCGATCATACATCCATCCAAACTTCTACTCCAATTTTCTTTCTAAACAAAAATTCGATTAATATATATATCAAAATGATCTAGTATACATATTAAATTACAAGTTTCCTATTCTAGATTAAAGTCTCCCAATATACATATCAATTGGAGAAGTCTACAATGTCATTACAAGGTTTCTATTCGAATAGCTGAACCAAACTCGAATAGGTTTCTATAAGCCAGCTTACCAACATCTGATAGGCCTTCCTTTCTGATTACATGTATGCTTTTTCTCATGATCAAGAACTACAATTATTCTGCATGTACTCATATCAAGTCGATCAACCTGACAAGAAAACAAGCATATGTTAAAAATTACCATATTATCTACTCGTTTATGTTTCAAATAAATG
Organism: Geum urbanum; assembly: GCA_946800695.1. Taxonomy (NCBI): domain Eukaryota; kingdom Viridiplantae; phylum Streptophyta; class Magnoliopsida; order Rosales; family Rosaceae; genus Geum; species Geum urbanum. The sequence continues at coordinate 39,118,212 of OX327010.1, read as the reverse complement.
ATAATCTGTGTTTTATGTCTATATAGCTGAAGACCAAAAAATCATAGCTTACTTCAGACTCAAACTTCATGTTCAAAGCTTCAGCCACTTTACTCTAGTATGCCTCTTTGGAAGTCTTGAGAGATAACCTACGTACAATAGACTATGAAAATATGAGTAACAATGAATAAGAAATATTCCATCTATTGACAATTGACAAGCAATTGGTACTGAGTTTCCTCCTCTGTTTTTAGTAACAATGAACCAAAAGTAGGACCAAACTGAGAGTTAGCAGCATAAGCAAAGAAGGATTTGTGAATAAGAAATACATGTTTCTTATATTCATAGGAATCAATAGGATAATGGCAAAGCCTTTACTGCTATCAGTTAGCATAGATCACACACATGTATATCCCATTACTAATAATCTGCACCATGCATGAGTTCATATAACATGAAACAAAAGTGTTAAAAGTATCATACTTGAGTGGCCAAAATGATAAAGAACTAGTCTTTACCTGCATTTGATCACCAAGATTAACAAGTACAAGACAATGGGGATTGTGACCCATTTTCCATTTACCAAAAATTGGAGACCTTGTACATCTTTGAAAGGACCCAATCCCGATTTAGTTCCCTAAACCGGAATCGAACCCCTTCGAAAATACGAACCAACAAAAACTTTTCGAAATTTGGGCAGAGTTTCGTTACTAGCGTGGAATTACCATTACCTGCACGCGGAAAATACACTTCATCCTATGCCACAAAAAAAATAAACCGTGGGCACCAATCCCATCCGGATTTCTCAATATATCAACAGTAAAGTAAAGTAGTAAATATATATGCACTTTACCGAAATCCAGTGTAAAATCGTATAACGTATTCAATAGGAAGCTCAGAGCGACATCTAATACATAATCGTATACGCATACCACAGTAGGTAGAACAATAAACCTACTGGATGAAACAAAGTAGCTCGAGCACTATGCCTCCGACCACGACGTGCGACACCAGAGCCAGAACTGCAAACTGGGCACGGAAACCGAAAAGCCCAGGTGAAAGACAATAAACACGTTAGAGTGAGTGGACGAAAATAAATGTCTTTCACCAGATAATAAATATGTTATAAAAACATATGCGAGTCCAGGTAAATATAAACAACATAGTACACGAGGTAAAACTCATACTCCTCCAGTGTACTGAGCATGCAAGTAAAATCCCACGGGGTCACTCATGGACACCTCCGTGCTAGTACAGTCTGAACCACGGAGTCCCTGACTACCACGTGATTCTAAGCCAGAAATGGCCTCGGTTCCGGGGAATACGTCCCTCACCGGTCTGGTTGGGGAAACGCCCCTCCAGGCGGCCCTCCGTCGGGGATCAGCCGACGAGGCAATGTGTATCGATACAACAACGTAACTGAGACTGTACTCTATGAAAACCAAATCACAAGCAAATCGATGCAAATGCATGAAACAACATATAAGTGTATGCATATTCGTATACGTATATCCGTATAAGTGTAATCGTATAATCGTAAACACATGCTTATATTTAATATAATCTCGTATGAAATCTCATGCCCGTAAATCATCATCATGCTGCATGCTCAAGTTCATAAAATCATATAAAAGACTCGCAAACAATCCGTGAAAAGAAATGTCCACTCACAGACTGGCGTAACGCGTATCGCGTTAACCCGTGATCCGGCGGAATGTCCCTCGCCAAACAAACGATCACGAACCCCTGAATATCCACAATGTCCAATATTCAAAGTCATAATCCGACAATACAAATCAAACCACGAGAAACTACCGTTCTCGGAAATACACAATTCAAAGTCGACAAATCGTCGAAAATCCGTATATACCACCTCAATACCTCGCTTTACATTCGGACGCTCAACTCGAAAAACGAACCTCCCCACTGCGTTCGGAGCGCGATTTCGAGTCAAACGACATGCAACTTGCCGAAAATCAAAAAGTCAACCCGTTGACCGCCGTTGACCGCCGTCCACGGCGGCGCCACTGTTGACCGGAAAATTTCACGGCGGAGACACCCCTATTCCACTCAAAATCACCCACTGAGCAACTTTGTCAACTGCACCGAAGTCCAATTCTCACTCTAACACATCCAATTTCAATGAAACCCGAATTGTACACAAATTTTCCAATCCAAAATTCTCCATGTATACATCGAATTGAAACACGAAACTTACAGGGAAGCATCAAGGGGATGAGAGCTTCAAAGCCCACTAAGAATTGCAGCTCGAATCGGCCGGAATCACAAACCACCATTAACACCAAAATTCACAAACTTTACTTCAAGTTTTCTCTCTCCACCGTGAGCTCCACCACGCGAGGAGGACGGCACGGGGTCGAGGGCACCGAGACGAGTTGAACGGGACCATCCCCACCCTCTGGGGTGGCCGGAATCGTCGCACCACCGTGAGCCACCTATAGGCCGACGTGAATCCTCATTCTCCACCGAGTTGACCGAGTCAACTCGGTCAACACCCAAAGAGGAAAGGTTTGACCTGCCCAAAGTAGCAACTTCTATTTATAGACTTTCCATTTTTGGAAACTTCATAATTATCCTTTTCGACAAACTTCAAACGCGCGTAACTTTCTCGTCGTAATTCCGATTCCGATAATTCTTGCGGCCACATACTCGTCTCGACATATTCTTCCAATATTACCCAAATTCAAACATATCGGCCAACCGAATAAAAAGTCAACCCTTCAAAGCAACACACATTAAATCAACTAAATAATCAACTAACGGAAAAATTTGCAACTAATTCCTCGTAACTCCAAATCTTTCCGGAAGTTCCCACGAACTCGAAATTAAATTCCGAACAATTTCCGTGAAGAAGCCGAAACCAAATTCTCGTCCGGTAATTTAGTCGTTAAGTAGCCCACCATTTAAATCCGAACTTCAAATATTCATAACTAACTCCTCGGTCGTCTAAATAACGATCCGGAACCGCCCACGAACTCGTATTCACACGTACAACGACTCTTGAGAAGAGACCCAGCTCCAATTCTCGGCCAATAATTTAGTCGTTTACAATCCCTGGAGATTCAAACTCTGTCGTCAATCTGCGGCTACGCAGTAACTCATGTATACAGCTGATCATACTGCTGATTCTGGTCCGGGTCGTCACAATCTTTGCCTCTACGAATTTTTCTCGAGTACTTTTGCTTCTCTTCTTCTGGAAGTTGAAAGAACTTTTTTGCAGATTCTCGTACCTTGTCAGGTACGGCACTTGAAATTCCATGACCTATTGCCTGAAAAGGAGGAATACAAGTTACTACATTAGTATGCAAGAAAGCTAAATAGTACATGTCACATAGCATTTTCAATACAAATGAATATATCATATATGCATATGTAGCATATATATGTACCTGGAAGCAGCCGAATGAGCTGAAAGCTGATTTGAGTCTGTCTAGTTCAATATTGCCCATGTCCATGGTCGATCTATTTGGTATGAATCTATCCAATTGTAGTCGCGACTCATGAAAAGCAAGAAATTCAACATCAGTAAAAAGTAAAAGAAAGACCTCCCATTTTGTACAATCAAATTAAGACACAAATAACCATATCACATATATATCAAATTCATAACCCAAATTCAAAGTAAAAGAACCAAAATTCAGCATGAGATACCCTGAAATCAAAGATCCTCAAATTCATATTCATACATCCCAAATATCTAATTATATAATTGAATTGAAAACCCTAGCCCTTGAAACATTTCAATTCAATTAGCCACACACACACATTGAAATTACAGTAGTAAAATCAAAACCAAAATCATGGAAGTCAGAATCTTCAACTCACTTTCGATTTTGACCCAATATGAGCACGAGAAAATAATACCCTACAAAGAAATTACAGTAGTAAAACTAAAACCAAAATCATGGAAGTCGGACTCTTCAACTCACGTTTAATTTTGACCCAATATGAGCACGAGAAAATAACACCCTACAAAGTCAGGGAGCATGTCGAATCAGGCATGATTCTCTCGAGCATGATTCTTGGTCTCGGTTCGGCTCCACCATACGCCACGCCGTCGACCAAAATCGACGAGCTCCTTCACCTCCATCGGCATCACGACCTCCCTCAACACCCACAACCTTGCCGCCTCCCTCAGCATCCCTCTCTTTGACGTCGACTCTCACCCCGTCCTCGATCTCGCTATTGACGGCACCGACGAGGTCGAACCCATTCTCAACCTCATCAAGGGCCGTTGCGGCTCCCTTTTCAGGCTGACGTCTTCCTAGGGTAATTTTTCTATTGAGGACCATCGATTTGGGTGGAGAGGGAATCAGTTCGAAGAAGGGCGAGATGCAACTCGCAGGAGTGAGAAAGAAAGGAAGAGGCGAGGTTTAGACAATCTAATTTAAGAGAGAGAGAGAGAGAGAGAGAGAGAGAGAGAGAGAGAGAGAGAGAGAGAGAGAGAGAGAGAGAGAGAGAGAGAGAGAGAGAGAGAGAGAGAGAGAGAGAGAGAGAGGCGAGTATGAGGGTTTGAGACCGAGTGATTAAGTGTACCTAGACGCGTCAACTAGTAAGTCAACATTACCAAATAATATGTCAAGTTTATTTGTTTTTACTATTTTTTCTTAGGGTTGAGGGTTAGGGTTATGATTTAGGGTTTAGGATTTTCATCATTTTTTTACATGGTGAAATAGATATGAACTTCATGATAATGTGTGTGAGGTTCTTGTGTTCAAATTATTTTGGACGGAGCAGCAAATCGGGTTTTATTCACAAGGGCGATATGGTCAGAATAATTTGATGCACAGATCGATGTCTAATTCAATTCGGAAAGTTCTATTTTTTTTATACCGTGCTTAGATTAGTCTGATCATCTCATCCAACGGTCATATTTGCCAAATGATTACTTGTTAGTTATTTAGCTTCATAAAAGTTTATTTTTTCATATAACCAATCAACAATGTAATAACACTATTAGTCATATGCGGAATTTAAGAAATAAGAGAAACCAAAATGGTGTATTGAGAACTGTGACCATGTACACGCGTCAACCTCATAGGTAAAGAGATCTTGCAAAAAAATTAGCCTCATCGAATTTTGTTTAGATCGCGGTCAATGAGGTCAAACATTATCAAAAGACTAAAATAACCTTTTGAATTTTTTTGCTCATTCTCCTATGGGAAGAATTGTTAAATCAACTTTTTTTGTAATTTGTTTGACATGATAAGATAGATATGAACCCCACAAGAATTCGTGTATAGAACTTGGTCCTCAAAATAATTAATTACGGAGTCGCAAATTGAAGTTTACTCTAAAATGCCTTGGAAAATCAATAGAGTGACACACAGATTGAGCTTTAATTCAAGTCAAAAAATTCTAATTTTTTAACAAGGTGCTTGCATTATTCATAATATCTCATCCAATGGTCAAGTTTGAGAAAATGATTACTCGTTGACGATTAACTATATGAAAGTTTGTTCAATATAATCTAATAATCACATGACATAACAAAAATTAGTCATTTGAATATTTTTTCTCTATTCAGTTATATGACATAACAAATCTTCTGTCATCTGAATATTTTTTTCACTATTCAATAAATGACATAACAAATCTTCTGTCATTAGAATCTTTTCATCCCAATTAAACAAATGACATAACAAAATTTATGTTGCCTGATGGTTTTCTTCCTAATTCAATTAAATGACAATAATTCTTCTGTCATCTGATGGTTTTCTTTTTAATTTAATCACATGACATAATAAATCTTCAGTCATATGAATATTTTTTTCCCAATTCAATTAGATGACATAAAGACATTTTCAGCTGTATGACCCTTTTTCCTCAAATAATCAGATGACATACATAGAGCTTATGTTGTGTGATCATTTCTTCCCAAATAATCAGATGACATAGTATTTGTATTATGTTGTCTGATGATTTTTTTTGAAAATTCAGATAATATAGAAAACTATATTATGTCGTGTGATCTCATTTAAACTTTTTAAGGTGACACTGTCGGATTTTAAGATACATGCATACAACAAGTCAATTTTGTTCTGTCGTCTGATGAACCCGGATGACAGAAAATTGATCTTCTGTCGTCTCATTTGTGTTGTCTGATGGACTTTTTCTACTAGTACGTGTTAATTTTGGTCAAATGGTTTAAGGGTACGTACGTTTGAGGTTTAATTTGGTATATATGGTATAGTATAGGTGACAGCCACACATAGACGTACGTAGTTAAACATTTTTATGTATTTACCATATTTGTACAGATTATAAATTTCCCAACCACAAATTTGTATAGAATTGAAGTGAGTGAAAGGTTTCAGAGATATATGTCTATACGAAAGAATTTCCCTTTGTTTTTTTTTTTCCAAAATAAATTGGTGTTGTTCGTGAGTGTATATATGGGAGAGATCGATTGATCATAACATTTTGTTAACAATTTTGAAGTCCTTTAGTTAACTTTGAGGTTATGCTAAAGATCACTTAATTATGACATGAAATTGGTATTCTTTATATATACCTAGAACGAAAAAACAAAACAAAAGCACGACGAGGTTACACAGACATCGAAGGCCATAGCCTCCATTCAGTTGGCCTTGGATGGAGACGTACGTACTCCACCATGTATAACATCGGAAAAAATGAAAAACCAATTAACAGATTTGTTTTTCTTTGCCAAAAGTTGTCTGTATTCTCGACGTATAGTTATCATCTTTGCCGTGATCGATTCGTGCTTGTAAGCTCGGTCATGCTCGATCTGGAAATCGTTATCTGGTTTCGCTCTCAACAAGATACAAGATATATAGTATTAGGCGAGCCAACCTATGATTATTGATCGGGTGCTAGAGAAAATTGTCCCCAAATTATCAATATCAAAATGCAATATGTTTGGCGTTAGATCATGCACGTACGTATTACCCTTTTTTGTTAGTTCAAGTTATGAATTGAAGGTGGATATTATGAAATATGAAATTGTCACATTTTTTAAAGAGAAATATGAAATTACATTAACGCAAAAGTACATTGTAGCAAACAATAATGGTCTAACTACGTACAATCCAAGCTAAATACAGAAAATAAAAACAGTTTTTATAATCTACCTGAATATATCTGAGACAAGACTATATATGTGAATCTTTGTTCGCTCTGATTTAATAGTGACCCCATGCGTGAATCCAGTACGGACAATCTCTCGACAACATAAAACCATCCAGATTACGATGAGTTTTAACATAACAAACTAACGAAATGTTGTTAGACAAAAATATAGTAATACTAGGAATTCGAAGATGACCGTACGTGTACTCTTAACCACTGAAGACAGAAAACTGCCGTCAACGACGTCGGACATACACAACGTACCATGAAATCTATATATTGGGTAAGGTTACGTTAGCCCATGAATTCAGATTTCAATATTTAATATAGAGTGATGGTTATTTTGGCTTGTGTGTTACTGAATGCTAATGAGCTTTTCATATATCACTACCTCTAAAACTTTATTCAAAATTTAAAATGAATTTAATATGTGCATGGATATTTCCAGCAATTCAACCAGGGCCTATTTGGAAAATGGAAACCTTATAAATTTTCTTCACTTTCCTGGGATTTACCATCATAAATTCAGATTCATTTCCTATCATCGTCTTAAACATTCAGAAATTCTTTTTTGACCACTTTTGAATTGCAAATCACCTTCCCTTTGTAATCTTTCTTGTATTCTCCATGGCAACCTGCACCAGCAAAGCTACTGCCAAATCAATCCGGCAAGCCATCCAGCTCAAACAAGTGATGAAGCTTTGGAAGGCCATAAGCATCAATCATGGTAAATCCACACCAACTCCCCCAGGCTTCTTCCCTGTTTATGTCGGATGGGATCGAATCCGGTTCTTGATTCCTACCCGGTTCCTCAATTACCCTATATTGGTGGCTCTTCTTGAACAATCAGGGGAGGAATTTGGGTTCAAGATCAGTGGAGGGTTAGTGTTGCCATGTGATGTTGAGTTTTTCAAAGAAGTAGTCAACTTGCTTCTGAAGGATGAGAAGAGGTATGGTGGCTTGGAGCATCATGAATTCTTGAAGATGATTTCTGAGGTCAGTAACTTTGATTCCTCCTCTACTTGCAAGAAGGAAGATGGCAATGGTTGTGGTCAATTTGTTCGTGAATTTAGAGAACCTTTGATGGAGAAAGCATGATCGATGGGATTGAATTGGTTTGTTACTGTGATCATGGACATGGTTGGCTGGAAATTAGTTTTTAGTTTTCATCAATTCCTTCTCATTATTACTTCTCTAATTACTTGAACAATTTAATTAGGCCAATTATATTGTGGCTTGAAGAACTAATTATATATTCTTATTTTATCTGGCCGGGATTATAGCTGTTGCTGCTTGTAATCGTTAGTACTGAAGTTAAATTTCATGGATTCTTATTATTGAAGTATTACTTATTAAAATGGTACATGTGGCTGGAGATGTAGAATCTTGTCCTTGTAGAACAACTGTTCAATCACACACGCACACATTGAATTGACACATACAGCCAAGAGTGTTGGACATTTCATAATTTTTTTGCCTATCTATGGGTATTTTATTACGACTTAAACGGACATACACATGTATAAACAAGTAAATTTGCATTTTAATCAATCACATAAAAAGAAACATACACTATTTCTAGTCACTACTAATACTGTGACAATGTGACGTGTGTGTATGTATATATATCTTTGTGCCTCAAATTTGAGAGTTTGGAATGGCAAACTACTACATTTGCAACTTCGTGAGCCAATGTGAAGAGGCGTCATCCTTGTTTTTTATTTTTCTTTTTAGAAATAGTCATCCTTGTACTTCCATAAAAAAATGTTCTGAATTAAAAAAAGATTAGAGTTTCGCATTTGTATTTTTGACGAGTCAAATATCTTATCTGGAGGGTCCCACTCAGCGAGAAAGGCCATAGCTTATTTGCTCAAATTATTTCATCAGTGAGTGGCTTTCGCACCAAAACTAAAACAGAGCAAAGCGCTCAATTCCGATACCTTTTTCCGGTAAACCATGCTCACCGCGGCAGCAACAACGACTTGTCGTTTTCATATGCTCCGAATCCAATGCACTGATTCGAAGCCCAGACCTGGGTTCAGGAGCAAGAAGAAGAACAACCTCAAAAAACAGGTACCCAATATTTGTCTCTAATTGATGACAAAGATTCAGTCTCTTACTTACAGTTCAATCAAGTTTGTGTCTTTTGAGCTTAATATTATTTTTAAACTCACCCAGGTTAACGAGGCCAATACCTCAGTTGAACAAAAAGGAATGGGCTTTCCGGAAAGGTATGTTACAATTCTATTATGCAATTTATGCTTTGCACTTTGGTTTCTTTTGCTGTGTAATGTATGTATATTAATTAATTTGGGTTCTCTTGCTAATTTTTGTTTTTAAGTTAGTTGATTATGAAAACACCTAATTCAAATGTGTTTTTATTTTATTGGTGTTTGAATCTTGCAGCTGTTTTGTGGTGTCTAATATTGATATTATTAAATGTTTTACACACTTTGTAAGAACGAAGGACGTTTTTCTTTGCTATGTGACAGGTGTATTGTTGTCTAATCCTGTTCATTTTCATAATGCAGTAAACCACCTACGAAACGTTCTGGTGCTGCTTCGACTCGTAAGTGTGTTTATGTTTGCCAAACTATTGTTTCTTAGACACTTATATCTCTAGCATGATCTTCATATTCCTGGCTTAGAGCTGATGTTTCAATGAATACAAAAATCATGATCTTGTCACACTGTTTCTGTTGCATACATTGTTATATTGGGAGGTGTCACTTGAACTTTTACATGTTTGCAAGTAACTTGCATTTCTTTAGATATTCTGCAACTTAAAAAAGGCTTGGATTTTTTCATTTGCATAGACAAAATTATGATATTATACAGTACATACCTCACTTGAGTGTCTTGCAGTTCCAGTTTCTTGTTTTTCTTCTATTGTTTTTATTTTGTTCAATTCAAGGTGCATTGTCTTTGCAGAAGCGCCTGGAGTAAGCTCTCGATTTGATGGGAAGGTGAAGAGAAGTCTTGGTGACCTTGAGTTTGAAGAACGTTTGGAAGCAGTCAGAAGGTAGAAATTAATTTCTTTCCTTAGAGGTTAAGTGAGACTTTTGGTTATTTTGGATATAAGGTGTTTATCTGTTGTAGTACTGCCAAAGTAGTAATGTACTATGTGTCCGCTTTAATGAGTTAACGTAGACTCAACTCACATTTGCAACTAATCCTTTTTTGAAATTATTGATAATCAATGCTCGAATTCTTTTTCACCATTTAAAATTGCCTAACACCGTCATATATATCATCATATGTATATCGGACAATCATTGATCATCTCGATTTATTATATGTTCCATGTCATTGCAGGAATATGTATGGCTGTTTATGTATTTCTGCATCAACATATCCTAGTAGCTGATTGTATTTCATATGCATGATTTTATTTTTGAGAATTATCTTCATTATATATCATGCTTTATGTGGAACATTCAGTTCTGCACGTGAGCAGAAGAAAATAGTTGACAAAGAGGATTATGGAGCAATTGACTATGATGCGCCTGTTGAGGCTCAGAGCAAAAAAATTGGACTTGGTACACAGGTGGAGTTTTTAGTGTTCTGATATTAACCCATATGTAGCGCTAACTTGGAATTTTTAGTGTTGTATAACTAACTTGAAATTTTTCATGGAATAGATCGGAGTAGGTGTAGCTGTATTGGTATTTGGTTTGGTTTTTGCCTTGGGGGACTTCCTTCCTTCCAGCAGGTATGACATAGTAGATTACAGTTATTTAATTTTTGAATATTCTTATTTCTTTCTTATCTCTTCCATGCATTGCATTTAGATTTGTGGTAGTGGTTCTTCAGTGAACCTTTAATTTATTTTTTAAAATATTAATGTCTGTTTTTTAATTAATCTTGGATTTGGGGAGGGATCACTAATATTTGTTTAGGCTTTCTATATAATTATATAATTTATACTAGCACTTAATCGTTGAGTAATTCAAGAGGAATGATTCATTTTGATATGGTTTCAAGTTTTCAGTGACAGTCCTACTGAGGATGCTGCTCTAACCAGTAATAAACTGTCTGAAGAAGAGAAAGTGTCCCTTCAGGTATTGCTCATAGGAAAAATCTGTTGTCTTTTGAATTTGTAATCTCCTCTCTAAAATTTTGTTTGTGGCTTATTAAATTCAGTAGAAATTATTTGAAACGTGTGCTATTACTGCTATATATGGAGAAGTGCTTTTGGCAGGCGACTACAGAAAAGAAAGTAGAAGATAGAAAAGTATTAGAATGGATATATCTGGGCTGTTTTTACAGGAAAAACTGTGCCTGCCTCTTATACTAACCTGCCCCTACGTTGATGAGTCTATCAGCAGTAGTAATGATATAACAATTGCATGAAATGTATTAGTAAGTATAGTGATACGGACAATAGTTTATTATTACTAAAAGTAGTACTGATTACCAATAATAGTTTTCCAATCATAGTCATCATCATCATCATCTCATCATCATACTAACATTGTACTTTTATGTTTTGGCAGACTAGGTTGAAAGAATACGAAGCAACACTTAGTACCCTCCCAAAAGATCCGACTGCTCTGGAGGTGAGTCCCATCATGTAACACTGCATTCTATTTTTATGGGGTTGATGAATTTCTGAATTTTCTACTGCTTAAGGTTTACATATCAGGAATATACACCGATTAGTGTGAGTCCTACCTGAGACTCATTTGTTGTCAATGTTAGTATATCATTCATGGTTGGGGGATCACCAATGTGTGAATCAATTCTCTCTGCTTCCACTGCCACTGCTGGTTGCACTGTCTAAATATAAACCATAGTTTAGAACCTTATTTAAATGGTTTTCTTGAAGTTGCATAACTTAGAACATTAGACGTATATTGATGTGAGATTTTTTTATTTTTTATTTTCTATGTCAAAGATAGAATTGGATAGAATTTAACCCAATCCTTACCATCTGTTTGAATTGTACTAAATTGATCACTAGAAGGAGAACATGGTGGAGCAAAAGGAAGACTAAAAAAAGAGAGTAAAGATTGGACCGACGACCCTATATCTTTTGAATGTATCTTTGAACATAAATACAAAATCAAGAAGAACAAGCTAAAATTCCAGGAGAAATCGTAAACAGTAATGAAAATCCCAAAGGTCTTGTTAGATTTCTTACAGTTCTCTTTTACCATCAAATTTCCTGTGGTAGCCATTTTAAATATTTGTTTGGGGACTTGCAGGGAGCTGCAGTAACTTTAGCAGAGTTGGGAGAATATACTCGGGCTTCTACTCTGCTTGAGGACTTGACCAAGGTTTGTTCTTGTATTTATTTTGAATTATGGGCTATGACACACTTTATGTGGCACGGGGTGCTTACATTTTTTTATTGAAGATTATTGTGCTGAAAACTCCATGTTACGCAGGAAAGACCAAGTGATCCTGAAGTGTTTCGTTTGCTTGGAGAAATAAAATATGAACTCAAAGATTATGAAGGGAGTGTTGTTGCGTATAAGGCTTCTTCCATGGTTAGTCTTCTAAAACCTTGTATCCAAAGCACTGCTAACTTCACCACCCATAAAGCAGTTGATCGAGCATTGTTGAAATAGGTTCTAAGTAATCCCTGTCATGGAAGCATTGATATAATCTGTTAGTAGATAATGTCCATCATTTGTCACTACCAAGTTCAATAAAATGCCTTACATGATTTTTCTGTTATCGTGTGACAGCTGTCTAAAGATCTCAAATTTGAAGTTATGCGGGGCCTCACAAATGCATTACTTGCGGCTAGGAAACCAGATGAGGTTTTCCAATCTTCCTGTCAATTTTGCTAGCCATCATTTGGATTTCTTTTATCATTCTTGTAGAGTTGGTCAGTGTTCAAAAGATTCAGGAATGCCAAAAAAATAAAAAATAAAAAATAAAAAGAAGAAAGAAGAACGAAAGATGATTTATATAAGTAAGTCAGATCATTTGACCTGTCTTAGATTATATTTCAAGTTAATGAACCGGGTCAAGCTGGTAATGATTTACTGGCTGAATTTTATGTGAGGTTTGAATCTGTTTTCTCCTAGATTACTCGGTTTGGAATCAAATGTATCTTCTCTACCTCACCTTCTGTTCTTTTGTTTGCAGGCTGTTCAGTATCTTCTTGCCTCTCGATCACATATAAATGCAGACAACCCAAGCAGTTCACCTGAAACTCAGGTGGATCCTATTCAAGTGAGTCAAGGACCCTCAATGTTCACATACTTTTGCAGGAGTGAAAAGGCTAATGTGCACTTTTGGTTTTATAGTAGCAAGAACCAGATCAAAACCAAAAAAATGTAGTCTGTATAAGTGGCTTTTATAGTTTTTGGGAGAACCTTTGGACCATTTGAAGCTTTCAATTGTTGTGCATACGAGAATATGAGATGCTATGTTTTATATTCTATAGCTTCTTCTCATGCAAGATCTGATTCTTGGTGTTGTCATGAATAATCAGGTAGAATTACTTCTTGGAAAAGCCTATTCAGATTGGGGTCATATTGGTGATGCTGTCTCTGTCTATGATCGGCTCATCTCTAGTCATCCAAATGATTTCCGTGGTTACTTGGCAAAGGTTTTGTTCTTTTCTCTCTCTTTGTGGTGTTTCAATTTTGTCCAGTAAGATTTGTGGTATTTCTTATAAAAAAAAACTTGTTATTAAAGATTCTTTTACTCTTCTGCAGGGAATTATTTTGAGAGAAAATGGTAAAGGTGGAGAGGCAGAGCGGATGTTCATACAGGTATCTATATGAATTCTGTATTGGCAACTGAACTATACTTTTGTATTTGCACAAGCATGCATAGGCACACACACATTACATTGAAGGAGATATGCAGCCAATCTATGAATAACTAGTGTCAGATGAAGCTTATTTCTGTAGAATTATATGGTTATGCGCACCAACTGACCAACAGACATATGAGATCAAAAGATTACTCGATTAGCATATGAATTATCTTCGGGCTTGTTCTAGAAGAGCTGCTTTGGGTGGCTTATATTTCATGTGGACATTATCCTACCTGAATGTGTCTAACGAAAGGGTCGAACAGTCGGCTACGAAACCGAAGGGGGTTATCAGTTATCTGGACTTAATCCGTTGCAAGCACATTTGTTAATACTACATGAAAGCCTTATAACACTCCAAATTTGTGGAATCCCATGACTGTAACTTGAAGGATGACATTTCAACTTTGTTTTCAAACAACACTCCCTTTCACTTCCACGATAACTTATTTATCCATGTTTGTGTGAGCTCAATGTGACACCAAGATGTATCGATATCTAAGTGCTTACTTGCAGGTGTGCAGGCAACAGTATTTAGCTATAAATTTATATCGTGGTTTTCATGTGCAGGCACGGTTTTTTGCACCAGAGAAGGCCAAGGCATTTGTAGATCGATATTCAAGATAATGATCCTATACTGAACAGGGATATGTCATATAATCCATTGGAAGAGAATGAAGTCGTAAAGACAGAATGAGAGTAGGACTAAGCTAGCTCAAGAGGTTCAATCCTCCATTATAACGAGAAAATCTAATTGCATAGGATTGTGCTACCACGTTTGGAGCTTTGTATTCACCTGTATAAAAATCAGAGGCTGTTTGAAAAGCTCCTCTCAGTAGACGAGCTGTGAATAAACAGACCGGTAGACTTGAACCTTGTTCCTACATGACCCAATCAATTGATCAGGCACTCGCCATCTATTTTCATTGTTCACCCCGACGGTAAATCACATAACTGACAGTATAACAAACCAAACCAACGACGCCGTACCTGATCACTCGACGATAGAGTCTATGTCTACGTTTAGTTTCTTCAGCCACTAATAATTCATGCAGCTTCCCCGGGGTTACAGTATCGGATCGAGCTCTGATCGAGTTGGAGAATTGATCAAACTCAGGCGGGAGCCCCTTCAGGACGTGGTTAACAATGTCAGCATCTGCAATCGGAGACCCCGCAGCGGCGAGCTGGTCAGCGATTTGTTTGCCGATTGGTAGTAAGTCGACATACTCGTGAACGTTCCTTTCTTTGAGATTTGCAAGCGGAGAGTTCATCTCGAAAATGAGAGTTCGTGCAATTCGACCCTGCGCTTCGAGTTTGATCCATAGAGCTCGAGTGATTGAGCATCCTACTGCGTGTGGGAGCATGGCCTCAGATAGGGTTAGCTTGATCAAGTCGATGCAGTTTTGGTCCTTGTGAGGATGTGAACTCTCTGTTGCTTGGACCATGTTCAACATGTCATAGCGCATTAGGATTGGTACCACCATAGATTTCCAGAGCAAATAGTTGTCTGCTGTGAGTTTAACTGGCACGAGCTGGGCAGCAACGTGAGGCTGGAACTCTGAGATCTCAGATGAGGATGCCATGATCGGATTGGTTTCGAAGAATTCGAGCTGTACGTGAATAAGCACAATGGTTTTCTGATTTAACAAATATCTCAAGTAATACAATGACGAAATCAAAGTCTTAGGAAGAGAACAAGAACGAACCTAATAATAAACTTCATAAGCTGCTCTGAATTGTTTACTGTTATTTCTAATTATATAGCGCTACTCGATCTTCTTGTAGTGCAAGACAAAGCATGCATGTGTAACCCTACTCTTTTGGGTATCTTTTGCTTCAAGAATAATTCAGTTTCGTGAATTGTTGTGCACTTTTGTCTATCTAGTAGTCTCTCACTCTGTTGGGGTTTTAGTTTGATAACCGTCCCGTAGCAAATAACAAATACTGCGAGAACTTCACAACTGCTAATTTGAAAACTACATGAACCAAGAAATTTTTCACCGTAGCTAATAAAGGCAGTAAAATCTCGAACCAGATAAACTGGTTTTATAGTGACATATCAGTTAAACATTTGAAACGAAAATCAAATGAACATTAAGTTTCTATTCAGTGTCCTGACGATGAATTATGTAAAGAAATGGTTTGAGATGGACGCTACATTACACTAGAATGAGCAGCAAGTTAACATTATTCTTTTTTTACCAATCACTTATTGTTTTTGTCGGTAAAGTAGAGGCGTCGTTAATCTGCGCCGGGCACCATTCTCTATCCAGGGGAAAACCTTAGCTGCGTTGTTGATCTGCGCCGGGCACCGTCTCAGCCCCCATTCGGGATTATGCAAGACTTCAAGATTCTAGCGTGGAATTGCAGAGGCTTGGTGAATGCTGAAACTCAAGATGCGTTGATAACACTAGTCAAGAAAAATAATCCCAATCTTATTTCCGTCTCAGAAACCCTTGCTTCTGCAGCTTCCATGAATACCTTGAGAGACAAGTTAGGTTTTGATGGTGTTTACACGAATGAGAGATCTGACGGGACTCAAGGCCTGGCTTTATTCTGGAAGAAGGATTATAAGATTGTGTTGCGTACCTACTCGGCGCATCATATAGACGTCGAAATTGGAGAGGCAGGTTCAGGACGTCATTGGCGCTTCATTGGTATATATGGTTTCCCGGATTAAAGTGAAACCAATGACGGTGATCAGATTCAGACTTGGGCTCTTCTTAGACTTCTCACAGATAGACTTACTGACTTTGGTTGCCGGTGACTACAACGAAATCCTTGTACATCATGAAAAGTCAGGTGGTCCTCGGAGACAAGCTTCCTTGATGCACGACTTTCGCAATTCCCTGGTGGACTACGGATTGATGGATATGGGTTAGAATGGATCCAAATTTACATGGCATAATAGCTCTACCAAGGAGAGATAGGGGAGGGCATTCCAGAACCTAGAATGGTGAAGGCATATGTGATATTGGCTATCCCTTGACAATCGACAAAACACAATTGCTCGGAAGATCATCAAGAAATGAGATTGAAGATGTTGGCATCGCTCACTTATCTCTTTGGGATATCAGGTAGTTCATGCATCCCATAACATGGTTTTCATTTAGGATAGCAACTGTTGCACATATCCCTGTTTGATCTGCTGGTATTCTGGATTTCTGTCCATACATGATTTCAGTCGCCTAGGTGATTTCTTAGTCTGTATGATTGTGATTCTCTAAGGTTTAGATCTTCCTTAATTCAGAATACAAGAGCTTTTGTGCATGATAGTTGATTTTGTGTGAATTAAGGTGTCTTAAGCTCACATGTGACTTTTGGGAATGTGTATTATTGCTTTACAGCCTGGACAGCCTTTTTGCATGTTTCAAATCTGTTTTTCGCGTGCGTGTTGAAAGTTGTGCTTACCATTTCTTGCATATATTTTTGGAAAGTCTAGTTTCCCTCCTAAAACACTCTTTGCTTAAAATGGAATTAGATGTTGACTTAGCACCTTGCCTTGAAACATGTTTCTGCCTTGTTTACAGTGTCAAGTCTGTTTAGTCAAAACTGGTTTGTTTCTTGGACAGCCATAGGCTTTCTCTTATGCTAGTTGACCACGTGATTCAATGTTATGCTTGACCCCTATGTGTGTAGTCTCTCACTGATTTGTTTTACTAGGTATAAGGAAATACAAAAGTTGTTTTGGTTTCTTTCTTCCTTGTAGTTGTGCAGTTGTCCCATCAGTTTGCAGACTCGTTTTGCTCTCTAGTAGGACTGTGCTTAGTGCAGCATTGTGTGCTGCTGTAACACGTGCTTTTCAGCTGTCTTTGACTCCTCCTTTGCCTTACTTACTTGGTGCATTATACTGCTGTTTTGTATGGTCTATATAAGGTGTCTAAACTGTTTTGAAAAGTGGCTGGTTGAGTGAGATACTTGGGTGTTTTGGTTATTCTGTTTTAGGTACTCTTTGAGAGCACATTCGTGTGTAGCATCTATTCTGTCTTCTCTCCATCTTCCATGTCTTTTGGTTGCTCATAACTGTGCATAATAGACATGGTTTCTAAAACATAAAAACTGTTTTTCCAAAACTCATATGCATCATTGCATTGTGCATTCCATAGAGATAATGTGTGGAGATGCCCAACCCATGAAGGTGTTCAAGAAGGTTTTAACTTGAAGAGTAGTTAAAGATCTGTTTTGATACTTTAGTGTTTTCTTTCCAAGTGTAAGCACATAGATTAAAGTAGTGTAGCTCTGTTTGTACTAGTGGGTAGACTAGTCAGGATAGCATAAGGGTTATGTATCCCCAGAGTGCCAGAAACTTGTAATTGTGTGAGTTACCAAATAGTGGAAAGGTTTGTCCCTCAAGAGTTAGGGGCACGCAGTTTTGATCCTGGTTGTAGGATTTCTGCGTCACCAAAAACATCTGGTGTCATTCTTTCCTTACTGCTTTTCTTTCTATTACTCGTATCCTGTCTTCTGGGATAGGACAATATCTTGCTATCCCGGGGACAGAATTAAACGAAAAAGTGGTAAAGGCCTATTCACCCCCCCCCCCTCTAGGACCTTTAAATGGCGAGAGTTATTTCCACATGCTATAGTACGAGTCTTGGCACCAGATCGCTCAGACCATATGCCTCTCTTGATTGAAGTAGGTACTTTGCCTGTACAAACGACTAGGCCTCGAAAACAATTCCATTTCGAAGAACTGTGGGCATCCCACGTTGATTGCTGCGATATTATCCAAAAAGGATGGGCTACCCCCGTTACTGAAATTGCTTTCAACCGAGTAGGTAGACAAATCAAGAGCACTAGTCAGTTATTGCTTCAGTGGAATCATGGTGTGTTTCGGCAACGTCGGGTTGAAATGGAACTATTGCAAAAGAAAATGTCAGCCTCTATGAACACTCAATTCTCAAATGAGGAGTACGTTGAGTTCAAAGCTAGTCAAGCTTGTTATGATGAGCTACTTTCATAGGAAGAAACTGATTGGAGGCAGAGGTCTCATGTCTTGTGCCTTAGAGGGGGTGACGAAAATTCAAGGTATTTTCGTAGAAAAGCATCTAACAGGAGAAACCGAAATCTTATTAAAGGTTTGGAAGATGAGAATGGTGAGTGGAAGACTAAACCACAAGAAGTTTGAGACATTTTAATTAATTATTATGAGAGATCTTTGCTTCCGAAGAAGTTGATGAAAAGGCTTTAGCTACTATTTTGGAAACAATGGAACCTAAAGTAACAAGTGAGATGAATGCCTCGTTGAAAGAGGAGTACTCTGATGAGGAAATCAAAACAGCCACTTTTCAGATGCACCTATCGAAGTCTCCTGGTCCTAACGGGATGTCACCTTTCTTTTTCTAATTTTTTTGGAAGATTGTTCAACATGATGTGTGTATAGCTGTTCGAACGTTTCTCTCCACGGGGATTATTCCAAACTTGTTAAACTTCACCCATTTGACTTTGATACCGAAGTTAAAAGATCCAAAAACGGCTATGGACTATAGACCTATTGCTTTATGCAATGTTGTCTATAAGATTGGGTCTAAAGTACTTGCAAACTGGTTGAAGCTCATTTTACCTCATGTCATTTCGCCCTTGCAAAACGCATTTGTACCAGGACGCTTAATCTTGGACAACACCTTAGTGGCAACTGAAGTCTCTCACTTCATGAAACCTATAAGGAGGAGATCCGGTGAGGGTTTCTTCTCCTTGAAGGTTGATATCAGTAAAGCCTATGATAGGCTTGAATGGAGATTTATTGAAGCTATGTTGGCTCGGTTAGGTTTTGAAGCAAACTAGATTAGCATCGTTATGGCAACTATAAAGATTGTGAGTTACTCCATTCTTCATAATGGTACCCCTACATGTTATCTTGTACCTACCTCGGGGAATTCATCAAGGAGATACCCTCTCTCTATTTTTATTCATCCTATGTGTTGAAGGTTTATCATCTTTGATTACTCACTCAGTAAATAGGGGTATGGTGAAAGGGTTACAAATGTGCCCCGAAGCTCCTATTATTCACCATATTTTATTTGCAGATGATTCTTTTATATTTGGGGAAGCTAATACGAAGGAGTGTGAAAACTTCCAAGACATTCTGGCTCTTTTTGAAAAGGCATCGGGACAAAAAGTTAATTTGTAGAAGAGCAGCGTTGTGTTCAGCAAGAATGTTGAGTTTGCTAAGAAAGAGTATCTAACATTCGTATTAGGTGTACAATGTGAAGGCATACATGATATTGGCTACTCCTTGACAATAGACAAAACACAATAGACTGAAAATCATCAAGGAAATAGATTGAAGATGTGGGCATAAAATACCTATCTCATAGGAAAACCAGGTTATTCATACATTACATAACATGTGTTTTCATCTAGGATAGCAATTGAGGCACATATCCCTGCTGTTATGATGTCATTCTGGAAACATGTTCATAACCGATTTCTATTGCCTAGGTTATTCTTGATTCTGTATGCATGTGTTTCTCTGAAGCATAGGTCATTCTTAATTCATGTGCTTTGTTTCATGATAGTTGACTTTACAAAAGGTGTGTTTGAATTAATGTGCTTTAGGCTCACATGTGACTCTTAGGATTGTGTGTTGTTTTTGTGTGTTACTTTACAGCCTGGAAAGTTATCTTTGCCTTCCTCAGTTTTCTTCTTCACGTGCTCACTGGTTACACTCTTTACCATTTCTGGTATAAGGTTTGGAAAGGTTTTTTCCCTCCTAAAACTCTCTTTGCCCAAAATGGAAAAACTGATGTTGACATTACATTTTGCCTCTAAGCATGCTGCTGTTTTGTAAACTGTGTTCAAAGTGTTTTGTCAAATCTGGGACAGTTTTAGGTCTGCCATAGGGTGACTCTAAAGTTGGTTTTTCACGTGCTTTCTTGCAGTCTTTGACCTCTGTTTTACCTTGCCTACTTGCTGCTGTTTGCTGCTGTATTGCATTGTCTATATAAGGAGTCTAAGGCTGTTTTGATTGCTTGTTGGTTGAGTGAAATATTTTCTGGGTAGATATTCTTTAGGGTTACTCTTTGAGAGCACAATTCTGTGTAGTTTTTCTTCTCTCTTCTCTTCCCCTTCTGTGTCTTTTGGTTGCTCTTTACAGTGCATAATAGACATGGATTCTCAAGCATAAAAACTGTTTTCAAAACTCATATGCATCATTGCATAGTGCATTCCATTGAGATAGGTATGGAGATGCCCAATCCAAGAAGTAGATCAAGAAGATTTAACTTGAGAGTAGTTAAGATCTGAGTTGATGCTTCTGAATATTTTCCAAGGTGTAAACACATAGATTGAGTAGTGTAGCTCTGTTAGAACTAGTAGTCAGACTAGTTAGGATAGCATACGGGTTATGTATCCCCAGAGTACGAGAGACTTGTAATTGTGTGTGTTACTTGATAGTGGAAAGGTTTATCCCTCAAGAGTTAGGGGCACACAGTTTTAATCCTGCTTGTAGGATTTCTGCGTTAACAAAAACATCTTGTGTTATTCTTTACTTTCTGTCTTTACGTTTTAACACTCGTATCCTGTATTTCGGGATATGTCTCTATCTTGCTATCCCGAGAACAGATTAAGCGAAAAAGTGGTAAAATACCTATTCACCCCCCCCCTCTAGGACCTTCACAATGTGTAGATCATGGCACATACATGGGTTTACCTATTGCCTTTGGAAGATCTAAGATTGATGCTTTTGAGTATTTAAAAGAAAAGCTCACGAATTAGTTGGTGAGTTAGAGAACGAAGTTGCTAAGCTCGACAGGTAAGGAGGTTTTGATCAAGGTTGTGGCTTAAACCATCCCTGCGTACACCATGAGTTGCTATCTATTACCAAAAGGTTTTTGCGACGAACTTCATCAACTTTGTTGTCAATTCTTTTGGGGTGGAGATGAAGACACAAGAAAGATCCATTAGAGATCTTGGGAGAGGATGTGTCTAGCAAATAATGAAGGTGGTTTAGGGTT
Source organism: Geum urbanum (assembly GCA_946800695.1). NCBI lineage: Eukaryota > Viridiplantae > Streptophyta > Magnoliopsida > Rosales > Rosaceae > Geum > Geum urbanum. The sequence goes on along the minus strand of OX327010.1, from coordinate 39,096,390 downwards.
TAAGAACCTTCATGCACATAATCTGGCCATGTTAGCTAAACAAGGATGGAGATTGATTACTAATCCGGATACTTTAATCGCTAGGGCATACAAGGTAGTTTACCATCCCACTACTTATTTCCTGGATGTTGTCTCAAAGAAAGGAGGTTGCTTTTCATGGCAGAGCATTGTGGAGGCGTCATCAGTGCTCCAGATGGGTTTGATTTGGAAGGATTCCTGGATACCAGTTTCTACACTGGCCCTATAGTCAAGCCATCGGGATGCCATTTTACAAAGGTATCCCAGCTATTCTTGCCAAGTACTCGTACTTGGAATGAGGTAGTTCTTTCTTCTTTATTCCCAAGCACAGTAGTTTCTTCTATTTTGACTATTCTTACAAGCACTAGGAGTGTTGATCGACTGACATGGCAGCCGGAGAAGATGGGCTATTTTTTGGTGAAGTCAGCCTATTAGATTGCTGAAGGTGTGATTAGTAACCCTAATACTGATTTTGGTTCGAATGTGTCTAGTTTTATGCCTCTTTGGCAGAAGCTTTAGAAAGCTAATGTTCCTGAGAATGTTGCGTCTGTGTTTGGAGAGTTGCAAATAATATCCTTCCTACAAAGGAGTCTTTGAGCTATAAAGGTTTTTCTGGAGAATTGGGATGTGTTTTATGCTCCTATCCTCAGGAGACGACTAGACATCTCTTCTGTTATTGTCCTACCGCTAGGGCGCTACTATCGGTGCATCCTTTCAACCTCAATATATTCTTGTCACCTAGTTTCAGTTTTAAAGAATGGCTTATGGAACAATCTACGGTTCTAAGCATGCATTGTTTCGAGCAACTCTTGATGATCCTCTGGGGCATATGGTATAACCGTAATGATAAGGTTTGGAAGGAAAGAGTTAAACCAGCAACAGCTATTTCGGCTAGTGTTATGGCCTATTATAATAAGTATCAAGTGGCTAGAGCTCCAAAAACCCAACTACAATAACCTAAAGTAGTTCGACGTTGGATGCCTCCACCATTGGGGTTTTTGAAACTTAATGTTGATGGCATTTACCTAGAGGCATCACAATATGGTGGTGGTGGTGACGGTGTAATCCGGGACACATCAGGAAACTTTGTAGCTTGTTTCGGCAAGCATTACAGTCACGTTCAATCTACTTTGCATGCCGAGTTGTTAAGTACACAGGATGGTCTTCTTCTCCTACAAGCCTTAGGAATATCTCAAGCTATTATTGAGACCAACTGTGTTGTTGGTTTGCAACGCCTATCTCACTTTGAGGTAGACCTATTCAGCTTGGGAAACTTGATCGAAGACATCAAAGTTACGGTCAAAGAATTTCCCCACCAGCAACTTGAATTTACTTCTAGATCTTGTAATTAGTTGCCCATAGACTAGCAATCATACTTACGATTCATATGTTTGAATGGACTGGCTTGTCACAGCTCCTGATCTAATTCGGGATGCCTAGTATTACGACCTTAGTCGTATCAGTTAAATTCAATGCATTCCCTCCTCGATCTGGAGGTTTTCTTGTCAAAAAAGAAGAAGTTAACATTATTCGATTGAAGTACAAAAAAAAAAAATCGGTATACTATGAATCAGGCACCCTCAGTATACACCAAAAAACCTATCCGTATATTTGCATACCTAAAAAGCATTCAAGATTATGGGGGTGCAATAAAAATTGGAAAACCCTCAACTGATGAAAACTATTCTCAGAGGAAAACCGGAGCCATAACAAGGGTAATTGTCGCAAGCATTTTGATGAGGACATGGAGTGAAGGTCCCGCTGTGTCTTTAAATGGGTCTCCCACGCTGCAAAGCAAAATAAAATTATATCAATTAGTTCTGAGGATTTAGAGACCGATAAAAGGTCAATGTAATGAAATCAGTAAGATCTCAGCCAATTCTCTACTACTACAGTACCACTAGCCCTGTCTAAATTAACAGAATGTGAAGGATCAGCAGATCTTACGTATCTCCTGTAACCGCAGCTTTATGACATTCACTTCCTTTGCCTCCGAGAACTCCCGTCTCGATGTACTTCTTTGCATTATCCCATGCACCACCTGATGTGTTCAGGAAAAGAGCCATGAGAATGCCAGACACTGTTGCAAACATCAGCATGGAAGCAACAACTTTAGCACCCAGCAGAGGCTGCCCGGTATAGTATCCAAAGATCCGGAACACAATACCTGCAGAGGATAAGAAATTATTAATCCTTCATGATCCAATCAAAAGGGAAGCAACAACAAACTTATCTCCACTGCATAAAAGACAATAACTCAGAAAAGGGTCAATTGACCTACCAACTGCTATAGGTGAAATAATAGCCAATGCGCCAGGTTTTATCATCTCCCTCAAAGATGCAGATGCGACAATAGCAACACAACGTCCATAATCTGGCTTCTCCGTATAATCCTAAAGCAGATGTTATCGAAGCATTAGAGGAAGTATAACAATTTAACAAGCAGTTATGCACATGTACGTTGTTTATTTATACATTACAATTTCCCATCTGCTCTTTTTCCATTTTCTATATTCCCCTTCAAATTGATGCTTTCAATTTAGTTAAGGAGATTGTTCTAGTCTACACTCATTTCCACTTGTCATCAGTGTATCAGCATAACAAGATTTAACTCTGGAAAGTCACTGTTAACTGTTACAATGGTATATATTGACTGTTCTATAATAGTTAGTGTGGAATAACTAATATGTATTAAAAGTTAAAAACATATTTAGGACAACATTATATTTTTTTGAGGCCGTGAAATTTATGGTTTAAAATTTTCAATAAATACAACAGGAGAGCTTATACTAACCATTATACCAGGCCTCTCAATGAACTGTCTTCTTACTTCCTTAACAACCTCTTGAGCAGTTCGGCCAACTGCTGAACAGGCCCAAGCACTAAATAAGAAAATCAGCATAGAACCCAACAATCCACCAACAAAAACTTCTGGAATGGCAATATCGACCTGAAAACCAGTCAAGTTGCAAGTTAAAACAGAACGGAATGGTATTCAAAACAGGAAGAAATATCATAAGTAGAAGAAGGTTTTGCTAACCTGCTTGAAAGGTTCATGAGCAAATGTAGCAACCTCGTCCATATAAGCACTAAACAGAAGAAAAGAAGCAAGTGCAGCAGATCCAATGGCAAACCCTTTAGTGGTAGCTTTTGTAGTGTTACCAACTGCATCGAGAACATCGGTGATCTCACGAACACTTTCTGGCTGTAAGGATGCAATATTTTAATTATATAAAGGAAAAATAGTCTTCACAGATTGAGACGAGCAACTTAGATAAATCATCACTGAAGGGTACCTGCTGACTCATCTCTACTATTCCACCAGCATTATCAGCTATTGGACCAAACATATCCATTGTGAGAACATAAGCAGCAGTACTGAGCATGCCCATTGTTGCTACAGCTGTGCCAAACAGCCCGCCGGTTGGAACTCCATTTTCATCTACAAGTCCCGAGGTCTGGCCCAGCCAGTAAGCTGAGACAATAGCTACACTAATGACAAGAACAGGAAGAGCTGTTGCTTCCAGACCCAAACTGACTCCAGCAATTATATTAGTCCCATGACCTGTGGAGCTAGCAAGAGCTAATGTGCGTACAGGCTCATACTTGTAGTCTGTATAGTACTTGGTAATCCAGACAAAAATATATGCAGTGATGATGCCAACTAATCCACACAAAGCAAAGTGAAACCATGCCGACGGTGCTTGTTCAGTGTATAACAACCATCGGGTAGACTGTAAATAATCACAGTGACAACATGTTACAAAACCCAAGAAAGATTAAAAAAGAAAAGATAAAGATATGCAAAATGTTGCAACTTCTAAAATCGAGCTGAAAACATTTATAACTTGATGAATGCAAGAAAGACAAACTGTACATTAGCAGCTGACTCTAAAATTTGATGTTGCAAACCTAAAGGAAACACGACACAGCCATCAATAATGTATTAGTGTATTACCGCACCAAATGTCAGAACAGCTAAAACTACTGTAATCGAGTATCCTCTCTCAAGAATCGACATTGGATCTTCAGGACCCTTCGAACCAGAATCTCGTGTACCCCTGATTGAAAGTATTCCGACCGATGATATCACCAGATCGAAAGAGTGAACGACCAGAGGAAACAAGATGAAACCAGAAGGATCTGCAAAATACACAGGTCAGAGGTTATGATAACCTTGTGTTAACAAAACAATTAGCAATAATGAAAGATCCAGCGTGGGGTATTGGGGGTGTGTTGGAACTTGGAACACATCAACAGTTCAACACTGACACAAGAAGCTAAAGTCATATGCTCTCAAATGCCACTTTTTCCGTGTGTAAGCGCGTGAATATAAAAAATAATAGATAGCTACTTGCCTTCAATTTTACAACGTTGAGCCATTGTTCCTCCAAGTATCATAGCACTGATGATTTCAGCTGCAATACTTTCAAAGAGATCAGCACCTCGAGCTGCGCAATCGCCAACATTATCTCCAACCTTAGTTCCAAACATTTAAATGATTAAAGTGAAGTCAATTACTTTTAAATAAAAAGCAGTAATGTGTTACTAGATCAATAAATAAAATTCAGACTGGTATTTTTTTTCATTAATAAAAGCTCTGCCCAAGCCTTTACACATGTTCAACGGATCACTATTTATGCGATGAAATCGACAGGAACACCAATACTTGTTCGAATATCAGTATATCATCATGTGACATAAATTAAATAATAATAATAAAAGATTACACATGTGATTGAAGATTACTCTAACAAGATTATACATGTGACTCAAGATTGCTCTAACAAGCTCATTCATCACTATTGCATAAATGAAGCATGAAAAGATAATAAATTACCAGATCTGCAATCACAGCAGGATTCCTAGGATCATCTTCAGGAATCCCCTGCTCTACTTTTCCAACAAGATCTGCTCCAACATCAGCTGCTTTTGTAAATATACCACCACCCAATTGAGCAAACAAGGCAACAAAAGAAGCTCCGAAGCCGTATCCAACAAGAAGTAGAGGCACTGAAAATCAAGTGCATCAACTGATCAAAGTCACACCGGATTTAAGAAAAATACCGACAATGGCAACTACAGAAAACACAACCTGACCCTCAATTCATAAAAGAACTATATACAAATAAATAAAGAAAAAGGAGAAAAAATATATGGTCTAGTAATTCCAACAGCACAATACTTATTACTTACGTACAACAGTGAAGTGTAATGTGACATCATGTGTTAATATAAATAGAAATGAAAAAGAAAAAGAATGCTAGTTCACGTTGATGTCATATATATCATAATCAGAAGACAAAGAATAAGGAGAGTCAGCACATACAATCAGTAACCTTCATTGCACCCGGTGTATCCACTCCAAGCCAAACATAAAATGTGGCATACAGGATCGCTATACCAATGACAGCCATGCCAACAACAATCATTGCAGAAAACCCACCGGCACGGACAGCTATCTGCACATGTGTATATACCAATTAAGATATGAATGTGGTGCCTTCTCATAAAATTAGTTACAAAGGATAAGAACCTGCAATGCCTCTCTTGCAGATCGTCTCGCAGCACTAGAGACCCGAACATTGGCACGAACTGATACCCACATCCCAACATATCCTGCAATTCCTGAACACATAGCTCCCAAAAGAAATGCAGCTACAGTAATAAATGCAGTAGCCACCCTGCATCAGAAAATTCAGGTAAATATATTTTGAAAAAGAATAATTGTTTTTAGAGTGAGTAAATGACTAGAACTTATTATCACCTTCCAAGGCCCGATGACTCTTGCTGAGGAGTTGTAGTTCTAAACAAATATATGCAAAGGATAACACCAGCCAGTAAAAATGCCATCTTAGAGATGGTCCCATACTGGGTTCGGAAGAAACCTTCAGCTCCATCACGTATTGCATCTGAAATCTAAAAAGGAAAATGACCAGCTCAACATAAGTAAGTGAGAAATTATACAATTCAACAATTTAGCAACCAGCTGAACCCCATTTACATTGTTTCTTTAAAAAAAATATATCCACTCGAGCACTATAGTCAAAAACATATTTTGCCCTGCTAACTCATAATATGTAATTTTAGTGGCAGAAAACCTAATGAAGCCACACAATTTAAGTTTCAATTATCAAGTTTGAAATAAGATATCTGATAGATTCATTGGCTCATGGAACAGTATGGATAACTCGATCACAATTCACAGACGAGATATTGGAGTAAGTTGTACCTGACCCATTTCTGGAGGTCCTTCATCCTTTGCCAGAACCCATTTAGCAAGGTACAATGACAGAAGGAAGCTGATAATACAAACTGAGAAGACAAACACAAGGATAGGAGAAGTGCTTGCTCCAATGTAAAAGACTACTCCAAGTACCAGAAGCAAAATCACGAAAAGGACACGGACATTTATTCCCATCAGAAGTCGAAAAATCTGCAGAAAAGTACAAGATTGACTAACAAAGAGGGCCAAATCACAATGCAATAGGACTGTCATATAACACAAAACAATACTCCTGCCCCGGATGATATAAAAGCAAGGAGGATTTATACATTGCGTTGAGAAATAAACACTGATTAGATAAGAAAAATAGTACTAAGGGACATACTATACTTACCAATGGGTTGTAAGATTTACCACGCATGTTTGGAAACGTCCTCGGTCTGTCTTGGTAAGACCCCAAATTACCACCCTCCAAATCATCACCCATCATCATACTTTGGCCAGAGTTCACCCTCCGAGCTACAGGAAAAGGATTATACTCACTAACTTGGGGCAAATCGCCCCCTGAACCTGGCCGCTGAATCTTGAATGCTCTTATTCAGCCAGTAGAAATATGAATTCACTGCATACCAGTAAGAAGCAAAATCTTTAGTACATGGTCTTGTCGTTCTCTAAAAATCAAACACTTCTCTCTCCTTTTTCCTTCACCCGTAATCAAAAGATCCAACCCAAATGATTGGTCTTCCAAACTCTTTTCACCAAGCCACTGCCGTCGAGTGAAAAAACACAGAATCAAAACCACTAGAGAACATAAAAACAACAAATCCTTCACTATCAGCTATGAAAACAAAAGCTACTGAATCCAAATTCACATAAATAAGCTATCTTTCAATCATAAACAAATAACAATTCGACGAACACAACACACTCCAAACCGAAAATCGCATAATTCACAACACACTAAATTAGATAGCAAACCGAGGTTGTTCATTCAAATGCTGCCAATCTCTCACCGATAAGCACTCATTTTCCTCGATATAAGATCAAATGCAAATACTCAACACAAAGACCTAAGTTAAATCCAAATGCATAAATACTCTGTTGCTCGAAATTGAGCTTCGCCGATAAGATATCTATCGCAATTCATATAGCATCAGCGAAATAGAGAGTGGTAGAGAGATCAATTCTTACCGGTGAGCGAGTGAAGGAGCGAAACGAAATGAATGTGATTGCAGAGCGATTAGACTAGGGTATGATCAGCTCGGAGACTTTTGAGAGAGAAAGAGATAGAGAGAGAGGAGCAAAGGTTGGTTGTTGGTTATCGAAATCGAATGTTTAAGTGAGTATTTGGTGAGATCTGATCGGAAGGTTAATTGGCATTAGACATTGTTAGTGACAGTTTCAACTTCAACAGCAAACAAAACAGGGCGAAGGAGGAGCAAAGGAGAAGTCGTCGTTCTTGTCTACGTGGACACCGTGCCATGTCAGCTACCCAATTAGGTTATGACATGTCAGCTCATAATTTATATGAGGTTAATGAAATTCTATCCGCTGCTAACAACGAATTAAGAAGCACACAGTGAGTATAATATAATTTAATGTATAAATAAAGCTGAAATTCGGAGACATAATGTCAGCACACAGCGGATTACGATCCAAATTTTAGAGCTGAAATTCGGAGGCACGGTGTCCTGTTGGACTTTGTCAACTGAAAGATAATGAATTTCCTTATTCTTCTTTTAGGAATGAGTAATGACGATTCAACCCTCGTTGATTTGATAAATACCCTAGTTGGTTAGAATATAGCATTGCTACAGATTCAGTATTTTGTTTGTATTCAAGTCAACTGTTGGTGAACAAGCTGATGAAGACTCATTTGTTGGCAAAAGTTTTCACAATAGGAAGAAAAGCAAAAAATTAAAGAAACATGTTGGAAATCACGACAGTTCTCATTATCAAGCCTACATGGAATCACGAATGAGTTATCACTAGTCTTATAGAAAGAGGACAAAAATATTGTGAATGCCATGGATTTAGAAAAAGTGTGCAAGCAATAATTACAGATGATGCAGGACAATTGATGGAATTCATTAATGGAGGAAATGTCTGCTTTTTGTGTTGAGCAAAATATTTATGTCATTAATATGGATGATATGTTTTATTCTCCAGGAAAGTCAAGGCGCAAGGCTCCTAATCTCACGAATATGCATTATTATCATGTTAATTTTTTCAATGTTGTGATAGATATGCAACTACGAGAGCTCAACAATCGTTTCAACAAGGCCAACACTGAGTTGTTACTTTGCTTGGCATGTTTGTCCCCCAATGATTCATTTTGTGCTTTTGACAAGACAAAGTTGATTCGCTTTGCTTAGCTTTATACACATGATTTTTCTTCCATGGATCTATTAGTGCTAGAAAGTCAACTTTAAACTTATGTTGATGACTTACGTTCTAATATAAGGTTTTCTGAATTGAAAGAAATTGGTGAGGTTGCCAAAAGACTAGTGGAGACAAAAAAGCATGAGGTATATCCATTAGTTTATTTACTCATCAAATTGGCATTGACACTTCTGGTTGCAACAGCTTCAATAGAAAGGGCATTCTCTACTATGAACATTGTGAAAAATCAAATGCTAAACAAAATGGGGGATCAATGGCTTAATGATTCGTTGATAGTGTATCTTAAAAAAGATGTCTTCAATTATTGACAATGAGCTAATTATTCACCGTTTTCAGAATATGAAGACTCGTCGAGAACAACTTTAAATTTTGATTTAAAATTACTTATTTTTGCTGACATTTCGTTGTAATTTTTATTTCATATAAGCACTTATTTGACTTTTTACGTTATTGTATGTTCATGAGTGATTTTAATTTTTTTACTACCCCCCCCCCCCCTCCCCATAGAAAGATTTATGGGTCCGCCCCTGACCGTGGGTAGTGAAACAAATAACCGCAAAAAAAGTGGAAAGAAAAAAGAAACTTATTTGTTAATTAAAGTTCTGAACCTGGCTTCACCTATAAAAGGGCAAATATGAAAAATTAGGATAATGTTGAGAAACAAAGTCACTTCTCTTAATAATAGTTTATATTATTTAAACTTTCTTGTTTTTAGAGAAATAGGGCATTTTTTTTTAGGAAAATTATCATCCAGAGAAGCAGGAGGGTGGTCATTTAATTAAATAAATACAATTAAGGTCATAATGAAGGCATCAATAACAGGTTTTGGAGCGAAGGTGAACCATTTCATAAAGATGGTCACAACCATATTCAAATATGTGTGCTACACTATTACAGTCACTAGCATTAATCGATAAGTCAATAGAGCTCACCAAAAGTAAGTTGACTTGCATCTCAACGGGGTCACGACAATCCAAGATAAATAGAGTTAAACATACCCCTAAATATGCAATTGTGGTAGATGTGTCAACCCTAATAAATCTCGCTAATCCAATGATAGACAAATTAGCCATAAATATTATAACCAAAATTATTACCAGATCATCACAAACTCTGGCAAAGAATGAGTCATCCCTAAGAGAGTCATTTGGATCCCAAACACAATCCCAAGGCCCAAACAAGATAATCCAGACAACACGAGGTAGCTCAGTCGGATCCCAAATGCGGATCTAGAATCCAATAAAGGCAAATACAACCAAATCCCACCATAAGCACACCTGTTCACTGGAATAAGCCCAAGTTTTAGGATTAACTATAAAAGCCCAACTCAAAATCGACTACCCCAAATCAGACCGACCACGTGGCCTTAATCCAAGAGAATGCAGTGGCCATGGTCCATGGAAACCCACCGCCGATAGAGTCACATAAAGAGCTGGCGCCGTTGTCCCAAAGGCAATAAGCTCGCCTAGCCGGCGGCCAACGAATGTTGCTCCTCACCAAACGTGAAAAGCTAGGTCGATAGGAATCATAAAGTCATTTCCTCACAACCCGAGTGATCAGTCCAGCACCAGAATTATCCAAACCACACCAACCCGACATTCTCCATCGCCTTAATGACAAAAGATATTTCGGGCGAGCACGTCGTGGACGGGAACTCCACCCGGCCTCTTCTACCTCCACAGCATTGCCGCTCAACTCGCTAGCCTCCGATCTCGAGACCCTCGACCCAAAAGCAAGCCAACCCCACCAACGTTGAACAACTTAAAAGGAAGAGAGCCGGGGTAGGACGCCACTGGAGATCGCCCTTGAAGCAACGTCGAGGAATCCACGCGTCGCATAGATCTCACGGTGGCGCCAGAGAATCGTAATTGCCAAGACGATTTTGGTGAACCCTAGGAGAGCCCTTCTATTAGATTGTTTCTTTTCGGAGAAATAGGGCACTATTTTATTGGGGGACTTATAAATCAATAATCACCCTACTAACAAATTTTCAATAATAATGCAAAAAATTAAAAAATGTCAATGACATGAAGAATTACAATATGGGCGTACATGTCAACGGATCACATGGACTAATTCAAATTATCCATTTTTTTATTTTATTAAATATTTATCTTGAGAAGAAATATTATCTTAATATTCTTACAAAAAATTGGACGCAAGGTTCGTTTTAAAATAAAATAAAATAATACTGATGTTAAAGTACAGCGATCAAAGTATAGAGGCCCGATTTTAATGGTAATCGAATTATCGAAGTGATCGGTGTTGGGCCACCCACTGCTACATTTGGGGCGAAAGTGAGGAGGCCTGACCAGTTTGGCTTACACAATTTGTGCCCACAAGTCGTGAAGTCATCATAATTCATAAGTTTAGACCCAAAAAAATTCATAATTCATAAGTTCGTTCATAACAATCGTGATCCGAGAGCAGGAATGCAACATAAGCACAATTAAACAGATCGACTAGCTAGCTATAGTCCGTTGTACGTTACAGGATGATACTACATTACTCCATCCATCATACGAATTTTGCACATTGCATAGCTTGTCCAAAAGTCCCAACTAAAACAAGAAGCACAACTGAGAAAGAAGATCGACCCAGAGACATTTGATTAATGCAAAAACCCTCGACCTAAAGATCCCGTACGTATAAAGATGTACTAATTTTCTTTGGCTCGATTATTGGAAGCAGTCTTGACCACTGCAGAGACGGCAAGAACTGCACCAGCAGTAGCAGCAACAGGAGCCACAATCGGAGCAGAGCATGGCAGCACAGTCATCATTGGGGATGCTGTAGCTATAGCAGCCGCTACAGCCTCAACACTTGACGACGACGGTGCATCAGCTTCAGCCTGAGCAGTCGGTGGAGCCAGAAAACGAGTGCGCGCCTCAACACTTCAAACCATTTGGTCCATTTCTCAAAAAAGTAAATGAGAAGTTGAAACCAAGACATACCGACTTGTTTTGCTTATGATCGAGTACGTTATGACTTCCCTCTAGTCCTCTACAATGGTACACTGCACGCAGCTAGCTAGCTGGCTCTATTTATACTTGCAATTGCTTGAGAGGGGTACGTATCTGATTAGGCGATAACCCATGTTTGCTTCGATCTAATAATACGCACGCGCATTGGAATATGAACGTTTTGAGGGCACCCCGACACTTTCAATATTCTTCATTAACTAATACTGTTAGGGGCTGTAATGGTGGTATTACAAAAAAAAGAAAAAGTAATGGTGGTATTACGTGCATATTGGTTGATTTGGTTCCCCAGAAAATCGTTTGGGTTATCTTTTACAAGTGCCACACATGCATGCATAATCAATTCCTTTATTATAATTAGGGGTCGGCAAAAAGCCTGCTCCGGCCCGACCCAGATTGGACTTTATCTTTTATATAAGAATCCGGGCCCGGCGCATTCAAGCGGGCTTTACGGGCCTTTGCTGGCTTTTACGGGCCGGGCCTATCGGGCTTTAATTATTAAAAAATTAAGACATTTCAAAATAAACGTAACATTCATCCATGCACCGGGGTTTAAACGTACTCCGACGAGTCTAAATTTTACGTACGGTGTTTATCACTATAAGATGGACATTTCTACATGTCCTCGTTTATCATTAAAACATATTTAATTCTCATATTGCTTGAATTCTCCATATGTATATTAATGTTCTTACGTTTGTTCCTTTGTTATATGGAATGAAATACCTTTGTGAAACTTAATCGGACATGTTTAATTATTTTATAAAATTGACCATTAAATTGATTGGTTAGAATATTATAACCATGCATTTAAAATTTTATAAATTTTGGACTTGATTTAGACATCGATCCATGTATTTCGCCAAATGTGACCGTAGTACTCTTACAACTAAAACGGAAATTACCCCTCCCGAAAATAATTTTTTAACATCAAATTTTGGACACATATATATTCTTATGGAATACATATCTATCTCATAATGTAAAAACAAATGACATAAAAAATTGATTTATCTACTTCCCCCCATAGGAAAATAAAGAAAATAAGATGAGTGTATTTTAGTGTTTTCAGAAATTTTGTTTAACCGTATTGACCGGGATCCAAACGTACTTCGATTAGGCTAATTTTTACGTACGGTGTCTTTTATCACAAGGTGAACTATTATATATGGCCTTCTTTATTGTTAAAACATTTTTAATTCTTATATTGCTTCAATTCTCTATATGCACACTAATGCTCTTACATTTATTCCTTGGTTATATGGGTTGAAAGACCTTTGTGAAACGTAATCGATCATGTATCATCATTTTACAAAACTGACTATCAGATTGGTTGTTCATAATATTCTAAACATGCCGTTAAAATTTTATAAATTTTGGACTTGATTTAGACCTACATCTATGAGTTTCGTTAAATGTGACCGTAGTACCCTTACAACTAAAATGTAAATTACCCATCTCTAAAGGAATTTTTTAAGATCAAAATTTTAACACACATTCTTGTAAAATACATATCTATCTCATAGTGTCAAAAAAATTGACATAAAAATTTGATTTATCTAGTTTCTCCATGGAAAAATAAGCAATATATAAGAGAAGGGTATTGATGTCATTTCACATACTCTCGATTAAACTCTCACCATTGAAAAATTACAAGATCTAATCTGAACCATCTATTATATTTACTGTTTTACTGTGTAATGTAAATCGATAAAAAAAAATTACAATGAAACCCTAAAACCTAAACCCTAAATCCTAAACCTAAACCCTAACTTATCATAAACTATAAACAATGATTTAATAGTAAAATAGATACACAAATATAACTATATATGGAATTATAATATTTGATCAATATATGTATATGTAATATATTAATATAGACATACACAAATATAAAATATATATCTATATAGTACTAGTCACTATATTATATATATATATAAGTGTAGATATAATGATATATGTACTACTATCTTATATATATATATATATATATAAATTACGGGCTTTGACGGGCCGGGCCTAACGGACCTTGACGGGTTTTTGGCGGGCCGGGCCAGGTTTTAAATCTCTAAACCAAGTTCGGCCCACCAACCACCTTGGCGGACTTTTGCGGGCTTTTTTTGGGCCGGGCCGAGCTTTTAGCCCACGAAGCCCACGGGCCAAATGATGACCCCTAATTGTAATAACATCTCAATTCAAAATTCACCATTGTACGTCTTTTTCTTTCTTTTTTTGAAAGAACGTACGTCTTTTTTGTATGCTTTAAGATTAGGGCCGGGTATGGTGTAATTAAATAAAGTACATATATAATTTATCTTTGTTCACCAATTTTTTTTCTCTTTGTTAGAACATCTCCAACAACTCATGTATACAATCTCTATTGTACAATAAAAAAATACAAAATTTCTAAAAAATTATGAACTCAACTTCAACAGCTCATCTATTATATTCTTTAAAATTAAATATTTTTTTCTATAATTTAATGAATCTTTGAAATATTTCTTAAATCAAGTAAATAAATTTTAGGAAAGAGGAATAAAGTGATGGTTTTTTAATCATGAGGAGAGAGAGTGAATTATGTAGGTAAGCAATAAATTTTAGAGATTTATAAATGGATATACAAGTTTAGATTTAGGGATTCTCTATCTTTTTTATCTATTTTCTGTAGAATACAAAAAGTTAGACAAAAGCTGTTGGAGCTGAAAATGTATATTTTTTCTCTAAAAAGAATATTTTTGTTAATTTACAAGAGCTGTTGGAGATGCTCTTAGCAATGAAAGACGAAACTTTTTTTTTAGCTTTACAACATCTCTTATAAGGTTCTTTTTTTAATTTTCTAAAAAAAATATATACGACATCTTTCAACCAATAATTTTTAGCATATATGACATAAATTTACTCCCCCAAATTAAGGTGTGGGCATCATACCCCATTTAAATTTTGTCACTTATTAAGATTTGCAATTCATGTTAACCTTTAGTTAGCTATAATTTTAGGGCACTGATAATAACACTCCCTATTTTACTAGATACACTCCCACTAACTTATTTTGACTCAAACTCCTTATCCTTCACTTCATCAGTACTAAGTTCCAACATTCTCCTTCTCACTAGTGTCGACTCTACATCATATTCGTCTCGACCCAATTGGTGTTCTATATCAAATTTCAGTACAAGAGTGAAGAGTCTCATCAAATGCTCGAGCACCTCCAAAGTCACACTGAGATTCTATGTCTAATGTGTTGAAATCTGGTAGGTTGGAGCTCATAACTAGTATTGTGGTGTAGTCCGGTGAGAAGCATAGCAGGGTGAGAGATGTAGGGAAAGGTATAACTGGAAGTTTGATATAAGTCAACATATGTTAGTAGGAGTGCAGAATGTAAAACAAGGAGTGTTATTACTGCCCTAATTTTATTTATTATTTTTCTAGTTAATTAAAACTCTCAATAAGGGGAGAAAATTTTGGAAATTTTATCTCCTCTTCTTTTCCTCATTCACGTCAAGAGGGAGAAGAAAACTGTCTTCATAACTCATGAGAAACCCTAATTGTAAATCTATGGTTGATGGTTCATGATCTATTCATCTATTGTGGTATTTTTTTTATTGGTCTTAATTTTTTTTCATTATTATACACACAATTTAGTTGATGATCTTTTTTTTTTGTTTGTTACTTCAATTTGGTCGGGCTAGCTAGCATTTTTGTGCTTGTTTGTTCTTCTGGGTTTACACTTTTGTGATGAAAAGAACGTGACTAGAAGAACGTAAATAATTTGTATTTTATATCACCTTCCTGGAATTAGGAGGATCTTCCAATTAGTTAGGAAGAGAAAGATCTACTGAATTTTGTTGAATTCTCTCCCGAAAATGCTAAATATACCGTTATACTTAAATAATAAACAAAGAAGAAATAACAAATTATTATATATTTAATCATGGTTTAATATATTAATTACAATCTTAATAATTATCAAATTTAAATAGCGGTGTGACGCTCATACCTTAATTAAAAAGTGCAAACAAAAATACACTCATAATATTTTTTTTTGATAAAACGATGATGATACTTTATTGATGAAACTGATAGATTACAAAAAGTTCACTGATTCATATACAAAGAACTCTCTGTATAATTTACACTATAATCAAATTAAATTAATACCTTAACATAATTAAACATGCTAAAAATTAAATAAAATTAAAAAAATCTGAACCCACTCCCTGTGTAACCATATCACCTCGCCTACATAAACCAAATTAAGCCGCCGCTCTTCCTTCTTCTAGTAAAGTTTCAGGAATGCTTCAAGGTCACAAGCTAACTCCTTCCAAGCGTATTCCATCTTGCACGTGCACTCCTTTTGGTTGGCTTACTCATAATATATAATATAACGGCAAGTTGCAACTCGTACGATGATAGAATCTGTGAAGAGACGCCTCACGTCATGCATGCCTCATAAGTCATGACTAGCTAGCTTGTACTTCGTATTTTTCAACATGAGAACTTTCCACAACTAGATTTAACGCTGTGGTTGAATTTGTATGTCAATATGAACATACAGTATATATGTTTCTATTTTCTACGATCGAGTCTACCTCTATCACCGGCCCTCCGTCGACCTAAACCGTCTTACTTGTATTTTTCAAGTTGATAACTTTCCACGGTGACCATGCATGCAACATTACAACGTACTCGATTAGTAATAGAACTTGACAATGAGCTAGCTAGCTTGTGTTGATTTTTTCTAGTTTGTGTTTATTTACTCAGTAAACAACGTACTTTATCATTTTGCCCAATTGTTTCTCTTCAATTGAAACAAGGCATCTGCACGATCCATTCCCACAGAAGCAGTTATATATATATATATATATATATATATTAACATAATACGGTTACAATATCAAAGTAGAAATAAAACATGGAATAACCGCTCAAGGGCAGGTGAAAAGAAACTAATATTCAATCACGTACATTCATGATGTAATTATTTACACACACACATATATGTAGCTGTGTACATATTAATTAATTAGTACCCCCAAGACGACGACGCTTAAGTTTCTGAATCTGAGTAGGATCAAGCAAAGTAGTCTTGGCTATGTTATCTGAAATTACCGATGTATTCGTACCTAAACAAAAGTAGATTGAGAGATAGAAAAAGAACACAAATAACACACAGTATGTTTATACAGTAAATTTTTTTAAAGAAAATTAACCGGGAAATTCTTCAAAGGATGCCTTAAAATTTATTATGATTTAACTAAGTACATAAAAATATATTACACAAGGAATTGATAAAACAGATCTATTCCTATTAGCCTGTTAGTAGTGCAAAACCTATAACAACAGCAAATGAAACAACAAGAACACATTTCCTGATTGAACTAGGAGAACACCTTTCTCTTAGTTTCAATCTGCAATCGCCTTGGATGATGATCTTAAATACAATATGAATGCACAAAACATATGCACACTTAGATACTTCAACAAGGAACAAGTTCTAAGTATGTTTCACAGAGATACCAATAGCCAAAATTGGAATGCTGCTTATATACTCTACTGATCTTCTACTTAATCACATATCACATTAGATCAATTAGTTATCAATAGATATATCACATTTTCACTCGTACGTTCTGATCCTGGAAATCTTTCACATAAGTAAAGTTTATCAAATAAGGTAACTAATTGTAATTAGATCAATCAAAGAGATTATAGTCCTAACCAAATTCTACTTCTTAAACTTAGCACAGCAGAATATATCAATTTGATCACATGCATTAATTCCCTCAATGAATCTTAATCATGCATGATCTTACCAATCGATAAGGAGATCATCATCCAAGTCAGTTGTTCCACTTAGCTGACTTATCTTTTGAATGAGAAGCCAAAACTTGAACTTACAATATCAGTCTGCAATTTAGAAGCAGTGTAGTCTCCAGAGTCTGCATGACTGGGTTTGCACTACGGAAGTTGGCATATACAAGGGCCAGAGTTTTACCTACATTCACTAGGAAATGAAACAAACCTTGAGGGAAAACCATGGTATCACCCTTGCTCAAAGTTTTCACGTATGGCTTATTGTTCGAGGAAATGAATCCGCAAAGCATGGTTCCCTCTATAAGGATGATCGGTGCATAAATATGCATCTCTATGCGATTTATTGATGTTCACATACTTATTATTTTGTTATTTATTCAGAAATATTAGTTTATTTTATTGTTTTATAGGTATTTTAAGTCAATAAGGGAGAAAAGAAGTAAAAAGGAGATTTAAAGCTTAATTTGAGAAATGTGTCTGTGTAGGTCAGTCAACTTTGATA
This sequence comes from Geum urbanum, assembly GCA_946800695.1. Classification (NCBI taxonomy): domain Eukaryota; kingdom Viridiplantae; phylum Streptophyta; class Magnoliopsida; order Rosales; family Rosaceae; genus Geum; species Geum urbanum. Next base: position 39,078,440 of record OX327010.1, on the reverse strand, counting down.
AAGAATTTATAGCATCTCAGAATGAACCACCAGAGGATGTTTATATGCGTGGAAAGCTACAGATGTTTAGTTTCCACAGCTTCTTCCAGAACGTGATTATCATGTGTCTAGAGAAAGTTATGGTAGATTTAGTCAACGGAGGTCAGTCTGCTCGGAATTCTGACTTTGATGAGAAAGTTGTGTTTGGAGACTCAAATCACACCAAGAAGCCCAATGACGAATTTGTACTTTAAAATCCAATTAATTATTGATGTGGCTTATGGAAAAGAAGACAAGAGCTAAAAAGATTAAAGAAGTTTGACTTGTAAAAGAAGAGAGCCCAAAACTTAAGTGAACAAGGAGATGCCCAATCAAACCTCTATAAATACTCTTTTTGGGGTTTTGGAAAGGTTAATCAGTTTTGGAGAGGAAGAATAACTAGGGAAGAGAATGCAAGGAGCCGCGAGAAGAAGCGACAAAAACTCTTCTTCTTCATTTGTTTTGTTGTTCTTTTTCTTATGAATTCTTGTACTTTAGCTTCTTTGTCTACGAGGGAATAATTATTTAGTTAAGGGGTTCCTTGAAAACTTTGTACATGAGATTTATATGATATTTATACTTTAACCTAATTTGCTTATTTCATTGAATGAGATATCAATTACTATGTGGTTCAGCGATGAGTTTCTTGTTCGTTTACTTTGTTGGACAACTTAGTATGCATGCTAGAAATTCTACTGTCGAGGGATATGGGCGATTGAGGATAACTGCCTCTACCAGATTCCCATAATGAAACACCGGATTGATGAGGTCGCCGGGTAATTGAACCCTAGGTCTAGCAAGACACGCTCATAGTGTATTTGTGAATCCTTGTACCTTCTCAAATTTTTTCTAGATCGTAATGTTTTCTTGTTTGTAAACCTTGGGGCCCATGACTATGGTTCATAGAGGGACATATGTAGGAGAGGTCCATGACAAACTTACATAGGTATAAGGATTAGGTAATAGGATGTGGTCATAACGATTGGCTCTTCCCGGGAACTTTCATTCAAGATTATTTGTGTTAGGTTGAATGTGTTTCATATTCTTACTCGTGTCGGGGTGGATGTTAGTTGCTCTTAGTTTGCCTTCCATTGTTGGTTCACTTTTACTTTTCAATATTTACTTTTTTGCATTTAGCTGCAGTTCGCCGATTAAGAATTTCTAAATCAATAGAAAGTCTTAACGAGTACGAATGCTGTTGTATGTGTCCTGCATGGTCTATTTATAACCAAAAAATAATGAATTTAGTTGTATACTAAAGGTTGGCTACCTAAACTATTACTCAAGAGAATGGCTGGTCTTGTCACCATGCTTTTAGCTAGCTTTCAAGCACAGTCATCTCATTTCATCACATCACACAATCATACGTAGATAAATTAAGCATACAAAGTCGTCATTATAAGTATGCTGAATTCGATCAAATGTGGATACGAAGTGTGAACATATTCTTTTTTTTTTATCAAAGAAGTGTGAACATATACGTATACGATTCAATGGTTTCTCTATCCCCATCATCATACTGACGTACTTACGGTTTTTGATCAGGGTAACTATAATGGAAATAGCCAATACAGGAGCCAACAGATCGATCGAAAGTTCAATTAGTCTTATTGAGCAAAACCATAAGTTGAAGGTAAATCAACTTTGTTTTCTACCATATATTTTTTTTCATGGAAGCTCATAAGACTAAACTTACTCAAATGAAAAATAATAAAAAGAAGATGAGTATATACGTTGGGGTTGTATGTTTCAATAAATGTCAAAATGTATGGGAAAAGAATATATTTCATAGGGTAACACTAGGGAGTCTCAATGAGATCATGAGGTGGAGGCTTCAAATCTTATGTGGCATATAATTTGATTTTTTTTTTACAATATAACAAAAATCAAAAAATAAATCTTGTCCTTTTATATTTGAGTTTTAAATTTATTTTTGTTTCATTTTAATATCTTAATTATATAGATAATATTATATAGATATTTACTTTTCTAATCGATTACTAATCGTAAGTCTTCCCCTAAAACCAAATTATACCATGATTGTATCAATAAATAATCTTAATTGTTTTTCTTATTAATTCTTTAAAATTTAGTTCTAGTTTCTATATCAAGATCAACCACATATTTTCCTGTGAGAGAAAAAAAGTAGAATTAAGAGATGGATGTAGCCATTGTTGATTGAACTAGGTATTTGAAGTACCTATATACCTGTCATTGATGAAGTAAGTTTTTCAGAAAGTCAAGACCCTAAGAATATGACTATAGAAGGATTTGTCTTTGGCTTCAATTTCAAATTTGAATTTGATATGTGTTGGGATTAGAACAAAGGTAAAAGAAATGACAAGGATCATTGATGATGACATTGAAATCAATTTCTAGGTTTGAAAAAATCGTAGAATTATATTTGATCGAGAAAAAAGAATGTTAGAGATGAGTATTCTTTTGCTAGGATTAATTATAAGATTAATGATAAGTGAATAATAAATAAATAAATATATACGAGGGTTTGATTATCTTTTGATTGATGTGATATGTATATAACATGGCTCAACAATATAATGTGGCGTCACATAAATTTTGAGGCCTACACATCATGATCCGATTGAAGTTTAAAATTATTTCTCTATTTCATATCGATAACAAGACTCAATAACATAATGAGTCGATCTATATGGGAAGTAAGATTATTCCTAATTAATAATTAATGACTACTAAAGATGTAGGCAACAACCATACACTTGGTTGCTATCATTAGAGAATGATAGGCCGGAGGACCTCAGTACGGCTCAGATGCACATGTTCACCTAAGAACTTCCGGGATGACCTTACCACCTTCAGAGAAATGTTTATGTAACTAAATTTTACAATTATGATATAATGAGCCTCATTCATTTGGTGTTTGCATTGTGGCTAGGGGTCATCATTTGGCCCGTGGGCCTCGTGGGCCGGTGGAGGCCCGCAACCCTGTGGGCTAAAAGCTCGGCCCGGCCCAAAAAAAGTCCGCAAAAGTCCGCCAAGGTGGTTGGTGGGCCGAACTTGGTTTATAGATCTAAAGCCCGGCCCGGCCCGCCAAAAACCCGTCAAGGTCCGTTAGGCCCGGCCCGTCAAAACCCGCAATTTTTTATATATATAAGATAGTAGTACATATATCATTATACCTACACTTATATATATATATATAATATAGTGACTAGTACTATATAGATATATATTTTATATTTGTGTATGTCTATATTAATATATTACATATACATATATTGATCAAATATTAGAATTCCATATATAGTTATATTTGTGTATCTATTTTACTATTAAATCATTGTTTAGAGTTTATGATAAGTTAGGGTTTAGGTTTAGGGTAAGTTAGGGTTTAGGGGATTGAGATTTAGGGTAAGTTAAGGTTTAGGAATTTTGAGGTTTAGAGTAAGTTAGGGTTTAGGGTTTAGGTTTTAGGGTTTCATTGTAATTTTTTTTATCGATTTACCTTACACAGTAAAACAGTAAATATAATAGATGGTTCAGATTAGATCTTGTAATTTTTCAATGGTGAGAGTTTAATTGAGAGTATGTGAAATGACATCAATACCCTTCTCTTATATATTGCTTATTTTTCCATGGAGAAACTAGATAAATCAAATTTTTATGTCAATTTTTTTGACACTATGAGATAGATATATAATTTACAAGAATGTGTGTTAAAATTTTGATCTTAAAAAATTCTTTTAGGGATGAGTAATTTACGTTTTAGTTGTAAGGGTACTACGGTCACATTTAGCGAAACTCATAGATGTAGGTCTAAATCAAGTCCAAAATTTATAAAATTTTAACGGCATGCTTAGAATATTATGAACAACCAATCTGACAGTCAGTTTTGTAAAATGATGATACATGATCGATTACGTTTCACAAAGGTCTTTCAACCCATATAACCAAAGAATAAAGGTAAGAACATTAGTATGCATATAGAGAATTCAAGCAATATAAGAATTAAATATGTTTTAACAATAAAGAAGGCCATATATAATAGTTCACCTTGTAATAAAAGACACCGTACGTAAAAATTATCCTAATCGAAGTACGTTTGGATCCCGGTCAATACAGTTAAACAAAATTTCTGAAAACACTAAAATACACTCATCTTATTTTCCTTATTTTCCTATGGGGGGAGTAGATAAATCAATTTTTTATGTCAATTTTTTACACTATGAGATAGATATGTATTCCATAAGAATATGTGTCCAAAATTTGATGTTAAAAAATTATTTTCGGGAGGGGTAATTTCCGTTTTAGTTGTAAGAGTACTACGGTCACATTTGGCGAAATACATGGATCGATATCTAAATAAAGTCCAAAATTTATAAAATTTTAAAGGCATGGTTATAATATTCTAACCAATCAATCCAACGGTCAATTTTATAAAATAATTAAACATGTCCGATTAAGTTTCATAAAGGTATTTCATTGCATATAACAAAGGAACAAACGTAAGAACATTAATATACATATGGAGAATTCAAGCAATATGAGAATTAAATATGTTTTAATGATAAACGAGGACATGTAGAAATGTCCATCTTATAGTAATAAACACCGTACGTAAAATTTAGACTCGTCGGAGTACGTTTAAACCCCAGTGAAGGTTACGTTTATTTTGAAATGTCTTATTTTTTAATAATTAAAGCCCGATAGGCCCGACCCGTAAAAGCCCGCAAAGGCCCGCAAAGCCCGCTTGAATGGGCCGGGCTCGGATCCTTATATAAAAGATAAAGCCCGGCTCGGCCCAGCCCGGCCCGCAAATATTAAAATATTGTTGAGGCCTGGCCCGACCCGGCCCGTGCCGGCTATACATGGGCCGGGCCGGGCATTTTGCTGACCCCTAATTGTGGCGATTTTAATACGTACCATGATGTTTGTTGCGGTGTACGTACGCGTGTTGGCACTTGGGTCAAATGTAGAAATGTTGGTACATGCCCATTATTGGACACGATGTGTTGTAGGACTTGTAGCTATTGTCCACGTTCGCAGTAGTGAGTTTTGACTACTAAATAAATTCATTAAGAGAAATTTTAAAAGGTTCGTTGTCTAAATAACAGTTAGACGATAAAATATTTATTCGTCGCCTAAATAAAGATTTCGTCGTTTAGGTGGTATTAAGAAGACGAAAAAAAGTCTCTTCGTGTGAGTGGGGACTTAAATGACAAAATAGAATTTCGTCGCTAATTTTGTAATCAGTTTTGTAGTCTAAGTTATCACTTAAACGACGAAACATTTGTTTTGTTGTCTAAAAATACATCTAAGACGACGAAACATATCTTCATCTCCTAAAGTCTGCATTAGGCGTCGAAAATTTTATATCGTCGTCTAAGTAAGAAATCTAAGGCGACGAATAATTAATTTGTTGACTAAATCCGAACTTAGGCGAAAAAATGTTCAATTTAGGTGATACAATATTTCGTCGTCTAAGTGGAGCTCAATTATTTAGATCAGGTTTCCTATTCCGATCACTGTCCTCTATCTCTCTCATCTCAAAACACAGTCTATTAGTGTGTGATCCCTTAACACCTTATTATCGCACACTTAGTCACTAAGCAAACAGGTCAACATAGCTCTGACCAAACGCATGACAACAATACAGGCTCCAACTCTAAACAAGAAAACTACTCCATCTGAACGTCCATGCGTTCAGTACGGCAAACGGAAGATACCAGGACTGGCTATGTACAAAACAAGATCTCACATCGAAGAACAACAAAAGACTCCACACTTAATCAGCGATATAAGCAACACACTTACAAAAGATACAAGGTACGCCCGTTACTCTACCAATACTACTGTTACACTTCATACACTAACTTGAGCGTCGGAGATTCGAAGGCGGGAACACCCCGTCAAGGCTCCTAACGTCTGTTTGGTGTATTATTCTTAACAACAGGTAAAGAAAGACACGCACGCGATAGCTCAGATCATCCAAAATATCCCAAACCGTACCTCTATCGAAATCCCTACGGAGTTTGGTAGAAACAATTGGCACCGTCTGTGGGAAGCGAGCAATCGTAAACCACTCAAAACCATAGCAGAAAAGATGGCAACAGACCACGTTACGCCCGAAAGCCAAAAGACGAGAGACGCGCCCGTTGACGCAATCAGCAACATCAACGACCTAACGGAGGATGAAACAGCGACCCAACTCGTCAAGGAACTCCAAACGGCTCGAACCGAAAGAGACCAGGAACGCCAAGCTCGACAGCGCTTGGAGGATCGACTTGACGCGTTCATCCGGAGCCAGGAGACCCAACGAGAGGAATCAAGACCAACGGAGGAGCCAAGAATGAGTAGACGAGTCATCAGAGTCGACCCACCTTGGGGACTGCGAAACAACCAACTTCCGGAACCTCCACCAACGCCCGAAAGAATACGGGAGTACGATGACGAGGAACCTACCGCGACAGTTGAGAGCGCCATGCTCCGGCGAATGGCAGGGATGAAGGCCGAAATCATGTTACTCAAGAAAAGCACGCATATCGGGCCAAAAGGAATGTATACTCCCCGAGTGAGCCCCTTATCGGACGATATCCTGGCGCAGGGCAGGGATCCGTACTCCAAAACTTTCAAGATCAGCAGGTTCAACGGGAAGGGAGACCCACGAACACACATCGACGAGTATCAATTCGCTACCATAGGTACCCGGTATTTGGACGCAACCCTCTTTTTCCTATTCCAGGAGACACTGATGGAAGAAGCACAAAACTGGTTCTACGAATTGCCCACGGGATCCATTCGCTCGTTCGAAAAGCTCACGAAGTGTTTCCTCAAGCGATACAGGCTCCAGGGCAAGTACAACACCGCTAGTACGCTTCTGAAGATCCATCAGGGGGACAATGAAAACCTATCCGGCTTCATCAATCGGTGGAGGGCCCTTGCGAACACGTGCAGGAACCTCGACAAGAATGTAGCAAAAACGGCGCTATTGGAAAACCAGACGGGAACCCCGTTCGTAGAGAAGCTGGTTAGAAAGAACCACCTCGAGTATGACAAGATCATCGACCTAATCGTTCAAAAAGCACTGGTAGAGACCCACGTGTACGGGGCGCAAGGCCCAAGAATAACACCGACCTCAAAGACATAAGATCGCCCGCCATCCCCTCATACAGCCAAAAACCCACCACTAAAAGCACAACCCACCACATCCCGCAAGCGCGAAGATCACTATCGCGAGCATAAGAACAACAAACAATATCAGCAAACGCATCGTGAGCGTTCACTACCGCGAAACCCACCACCCAGAGATCCCCACCAGCGACGCATAGTCTTCTCCATCACCCAGGGCACAAACGAGGAAGTGCTCAAACAGAATAAACGACAAATCCGCCCGCGCATGCCTAGGGCGCCCGACATAGCCCCTATGCGGAACAACAGGGGTACGTGGTGCATGTATCATGATTCGAATACCCAAAACACCAATGACTGGGAAATCCTAGCCAGAGAAATCGAACGACCGCACACGGAGGGAACGCTGATATTCCGAGCGACGAATGCTGAACACCCGGCTACGGACATACGAACGAAGGGCACCATCAACAACATCTCGGGAGGGAAGTGGAAGGCCGAACACCCACAAGAACGGGAAGAACCCCAACCTAGGGACGTATTTGCGGTACATCCCGGAAACCCGCTGAAGGCTGTCAAGAAGGACTGGCCTTCGATCACCTTCACTTACGAGGAAGAGGGCAACCGGAACAGCACATTCCCGTTCGTCATCGACGGAGTGGTGGACCGGTACTTAGTCAAGTACATCCTCATCGACAACGGAGCTTTAGTCAACATCATTTTTTGGGAGGTATAAGAAGGCCTCAAGCGCCCGAAATGCAAGATGACGCAAGACCATGAGAGCATCGCCAGCTTCTCAGGGGAGACCACTTACCCCCTCGGTAGCGACTACATGCGATTCAGCATCAGAGCACCAGGAACCTCCCAGAGCGAAATCAGAACAGACTTCGTTATCATAGACCTTTGCACATCCTACAACATGGTCCTTGGGCGACCAGGTATCTCGAAGCTAAGGTTAATCATTGCAGGCCATATGCTTCTGGCAAAGTTCCCGACAGACTACGGAATCGGTACGGTCAGGGGGTCGATTTCGTGGAAAAAATTGTTTGACCGAACAAAGACAACACGCGACTGAAGGTACTCGCAGTGGAGGAGTGCTCTCCCGAAAAGCAGCAACCAGATGACCCGCGTGACAGATTGAACACTATCCAGCCCGCCGATGAACGAGAGAGGCAACGTATGATACAACTGTCCCGTGAACACTCGAAGCGCACGATCCGCATCGGCGCGCAGTTAGAGCCCGACATAGCGGCTCGACTGATCCAGGTCCTAACAGACTGCCAGCATGTATTTGCATGGTCTTACACGGACATGCCCGGAATTGCCCCAAGCATTGTCTCCCATAAACTCAGCATAAGCTCATTTACAAAACTGACAAAGCAGAAACAGCGGGCGTATGATCAGGAGGGATATGTGGCCATGCACGCGGAGGTTGATAGACTGCAGCAAATTGGCTTCATCCGAAAAGTCGACTACCCGAAATGGATCTCCAACGCCATCATGGTCAAGAAGCACAACGGATCTTGGCGCATGTGCGTAGATTACAGTAATTTGAACAATGCATGTCTGAAAGATAGTTTTCCGTTACCTCGAATTGATCAGCTCGTAGACGCCACTGCCGGGCACGAACTACTGTCCATGATGGATGTATACTCGGGGTACAACCAGATCCTCATGAACCCTAAAGACCAGGAGGCCACGTGCTTCACAACGGACAATGGGCTCTATTGTTACGTAGTCATGCCGTTTGGCCTAAAGAACGCAGGCTTTACATACCAAAGATTAATAATCATATTCGACGGGCTAACAGGCGAAATTGTAGAAGTTTACATCGATGACATACTAGTCAAAAACACCAAGGCAACGGACTATCCCGAACACCTACGAACTGTACTCGAACTCTTGATCAAGAACGGCATGCGATTGAACCCCGCCAAATGCACATTCGGCGTAACAACAAGCAAGTTTCTCGGATACATCATCAGTAAGGAGGGCATCGAGGCCTCAACAACAAAGGTCAAGACAATACTAGACATGCAACCCCCCACGACTAAGGCCAAACTCCAAAGCCTAACGGGAAAACTGGCATCCCTCAATCGCTTCATCTCCCGCTACTCCGATAAATGTGCACCGTTCTTCAAAACCCTCCGAACGAAAAACAAGCGAAGCGTCATTTGGACAACCGACTGTGAAGCCGCATTCGCATCAATCAAGCAGTACCTCGCCACAATCCCTCTCTTGTTCAGACCCGTAAAGGGAGAAACCCTATATCTGTACCTGTTCATTTCCCTAACGGCCGTCAGCTCGGCCCTGGTCAGAAGAGAAACAAATTCCGAATTGCCAGTTTTCTTTATCGGAAAAGGCATGACACCTTCCGAGACCCGTTACCCCACGATCGAGAAGGTGACACTTGCATTTGTTACAACAGCAAGGCGACTCAGGCCATACTTCTTGGCCCACAGCATCCACGTTCTTACCAATGTCCCATTACGACAGGTATTACAATCGCCCGACCACAGTGGCCGATTAGTGAAATGGGCCGTCGAGCTAAGTGAATACGTCATCCATTATGCTCCCCGAATAGCAATAAAATTCCAGGTTATTGCAGACTTTATAGCCGAATACACGGAGGCCGAAGGGGCGACACGGCCTGACCTCGACACGTCACCCGTTAGCACGGAGCCTACCAAGGAAGAACCCCCAAAACCCGAATCACCATGGAACCTTTACGTGGACGGGTCATGCACCAAGAACACCAGTGGGGCTGGGATCATCCTTACCGGGCCCGGGGGCATACGAGCCGAATACGCGCTAAGGTTCGAATTCAAAGCAACAAACAACGAAGCCGAGTACGAAGCTTTTATCGCCGATCTACAACTGGCCCGAAACTCAGAAGCCCCAAGCATCAACATCTTCAGCGACTCACAACTAGTCGTCAACCAAATTCGGGGCGACTTCAAGACAAATGGCGATACGATGACCACATATCATGACCACGTATGCACAATGTTATGCAAGCTCAAGTTCTTCAATATCAACCACATCCCAAGGGGAAGAAACACCAAGGCAGACGCACTCGCCCGTTTAGCAACATCGCCCGCACAAACGGAGCCAGGGCAACAAGTAGTGGAAGTCCTAAAGAGACCAAGCATCACGAAAACACCAGAAGAGATCTTCACGGTCGAGCCACACGTTGCCAGCTGAATGGACCCCATCATCAAATACAAAACATGGGGTGAACTACCAGCAGACCGGGCCCAAGCACGAAACATTATAGCCAGAGCAGTCAACTTCAGCATCCGACACAACAGCCTATATAGATAAGGAAAGACATGGGCCAACCTCAAATGCGTCATACCGGAGCAAGGCGACAAGATACTCAGGGAAATCCTTTCGGGCGTCTGTGGCCACCACGCGGGAGCATGATCCATCGCACAGAAGGCACTCCGTTATGGATTCTGGTGGCCCACCATCCATGCAGATGCAACCGCGATCACTATGACCTGCCACCAGTGCCAACTATACGCACACAAAAATCATGCGCCCGCAGTTCCCATATCGATCCTCACTTCTCCTGTTCCGTTTGCACAATGGGGACTTGATCTCATCGGAGAACTTCCGAAATCCAAGGGCCAATATCGATACATCATCGTGATCATTATCGAGGCGGAACCGATGGTCAAGATCACGACCGAAAAGGTGAAGAGATTCTTAGGGCGTTTCCTCTATTGTCGCTATGGCACCCCGCTCAACATCATCACCGATAACGGGCCACAATTCCACAACGACGAGCTCAAGGCATTCTGCAAAAGGCAAGGCACCGATCTAATATTCGCGTCGCCAGCACACCCCCAAACAAACGGACAGGTAGAAGCAGCAAACAAAATCATCAAGGAAGGAATCAAGAAGAAGATCGAACTCATCGAAAAAGGAGACGTTTGGTATGGACGATGGCCCACACTGCTCCCCGAAATACTATGGTCAATCTGAACGACTACAATGGCAGCAACAGGAGAAACCCCGTTCAGCCTCACATTCGGAATGGAGGCCGTACTACCACTCGATCTCACATACGGGAGGCCAAGAATTGAAAGCTACGACCCCACCACCAATGGCGAAAGACTCAGACTCGACAACGACCTCCTTGAAGAAAGACGCGACACGGCACACCTTCACAACACCGCAAAAAAGCAACGAGTCGCTCGACTATTCAACCAACGCGTGAAGGAGCGCCCGCTTCAACTGGGGGACTGGGTCATGAAAGCAATTCAGGCAAAGCCGAAGGGCTTACGCCCGTCATGGGAAGGTCCATACGTCATCGACGCGGTCGTAAGCCCGAGTACGCTTTATATCAAGGACATGTTTGGAAGAAGGATAGACAATCCCTGGAACACACAACACCTGAGGAAATATTTCCACTAAGTGTTCATCTACCTGTGCTTGAGCACGATTGAACGTTTTGTAACCAAACGCACGTACATCTAATGACTGCACGTTTTGTAAACTTTTGCATATGTACGATCACATGTTTTGTTTTGTGCCAGTGACTATATAGGTATACATCAAACGCATTCAGACAAGCAATGTAAACGAAACAAAAGGTACTTGGATATATTTCCCAAAAAAAAAATAGTTGTACAGTTCATTTGGCAAATGCACGTAGGTGCACGAGTACAAAGTAAAACAAAAGAGAAAGCGAGAATACAAGATAACTAGCTGGCCCCAGCAACAGCATCAACCCCACCCTCCTTCGGCACCTCACCCTCGGCTTGCGCCCCGAGTTCCGACTCTTCAAGTGAGCACTTCAGCTTCCCAGCCTCAGCGACTTGCCATGCCTCGAACTCTTCCACCTTCACAAACGAAAGCACGAGCGAGGAGAAGTCCTCACATTAGACGTTAGCCTCAGTGGCAACCAATTTCTCAAACTCTTCCGAATCCTTGAACGCTTGGACCGCGTCAGCCCTGACCTTCTCGAACTTGGAAGATGCCTTGTACTTGGCCACCGCTTCTTCCGCAATCCTCTGACGGACTTCCTCCGTCACCGCATGGGCTCGGGCCTCCACAAGCTTGCGCTCCAGCTCCGCTATGCGCGCACCACTGGACGACTGGAGGGTGGCAAGGTCAGTCTCCAGGATGGCAACCCCAGATTGCCCTTCCCCCAGGTTCTTCCTTAGCTCATCGGCCTCATGCACAAGCTCATTTACTCGGGTGATCTTCTTATTGGCTATGTCGGTGGACTTGGTCAGAGCCTGCTGCAATTTGCCAACGTCGGCCTGCAGACGCCGGTTCTCGGCTTCGCCTTCGAGAGCATAGTGGTTTGCAGCATCGACCCCTCAAGCTCTTTGATGAGGAAAAGTTGGTGCTAGAGCTGCACGCAGGTATCAAATGCATCACTGAGGGATTCGCTCAGGTCGGCGCCCAGCTGACACCACTTTTGAAGGGACTCAATACCCGTACCCATAGAGCTCTGGATACGGGCAATGAACTCCGAGGAGAGTGCCGTCTCGCCCGCCACTGCAATAGTAACGACAGGGGAGGCCTCGTTGGACGGACCTCGGGAGCGCTTCAATGGACGGCTAGAAGTGCCTTGGCTATCCGGCATCCTCGCCGAGGTCTGAGACCGGCGCGCATCCGCTTCTCCAGGATGATGGATGGGGGAGATCTCGAACGAACTCTTGGAGGAGCCCGTATGGGTGGAGGGGGACTTGCCCTGGCTCGCATGCCTGTCCACGCACTCGCTGCGCTCCTTACTGCGTGTCTCCTTCTCCTGTCGGAGGCACTCCCTTCGGGCCTGCTCGCACTCTCCCCTTTTTGTATCAGGGACAACTTCTTCAGCCCGCCCCTCATGGGTAACGGTCGGGACTCCGATAGCCGCGCCCACGGCGTGGACCTCTGCATCCCCCTCCGGTACTGGGTCAAGGTACTCATTGCAGTTAGGAGGGTGCAGCATGCCCTGAGGAGTGTCGCCCTACACCAGTTGGCCGCTCGCATCCTCGACGACCATACGGGCCTGCCAGGCCCTCTCCATGAGCACCAACATACGTTGGTGGGCAACGTCCTGCTTGGTGGAGGATATGGACTTCTTCATCTTAGCTGGAAAAAAAAAATACACAAGGGTTAGCCCGACAACCCACATGAACGGTATAAACAAACGCACTGAACATGAAAGACATACCAGGGGGGCGCGAAAGACCAAAACGCTCGACGAGCTCCCAGTGATTAGCTGCCCAGAAGTTTCGCGCGTCCGGGTGGGGGTCGAAGGCAAACTTGATATGCGCCAACAGATTTTCCTCCAAACGGGTGAGAGAATATGAACTTTGGTATGTAAAAGCACAAACGTATTAGCAAGCACGAATACAAACTTCAAACAAAGTAAACGCCGTTAGTCGACACTACAATACCACACCTAGTGGTTGAAAAGACTCGGGGACTCGGTGAATTTGATCGCGCCCGCGCGATAGAGCACCATCCTGCTTGTCACTCCCACTCGCCTCCGACAAGGCAATGATACCTACGCCAGGCTATGGAGGAAGGGGCTCCGTTAACCACCACTTCGTTTGGGGCTCGACCGTCATCATACCCTTATCCTTCATACGGGGAGAATACTTTAAACGGAAGAAATGCTTGATATCCGCCCGTGTGGGGAATTGCAGCCCACTCAGCTTCCAGATGTTGTTGAAGGCAATCATCATGCGCGTCAACGTCGGCCCGTATTGACCTAACGTGATATTGAACAGGGCGAGCACATATTGAAAGAATGGATGGATGGGAAGCTTCAGCCCTACCTTCAGCTGAAACTCGCTCACACATACATAGCCGCGCGGGGGGCGTGTGAATGACTCGCCCTGATAGAGGGCCCTCAGCTTCACCGCACGAGGGATATGGTAGTCCTGGTACCACCGCTTGATATTGCGCACTGATGGGGACCCCTCCGGCTCCTACACAACTTGGTCGTCCGCCATTCACCATAACACGGGCCTGCCCTGAGGAAGCACGGGAAGGGCAGCCCCAGACGCCCATTCACCGCGTGGGAGAACAACATATCCTTCCTATCCCCCCGAAGAAGAGGACGCCTAACCGCTCGGCACCATGGAAGCACCTGGCTGCTCGGACCGCCCAACCATTGATCCACTCAGCTCCATATTTGGCATTAACGACCTACGCATTGCATTACTGGCATTAACGGATAGTGGGGAGACGCTCAGTATGCTATCGGACGAAGAGTCCAAAACACTATACGATGAACCACGGGACCCTATATGGAACCTAGGGGTTGGCGGAAGAGACTCGTCACTGGATACAGCTACCAATTCCATAGTCCTAAGAGAAAACCAAACGGGGCATAAGCCAAACGGCGAACGCGTAGACTGCCGCAACCCTAATCCCCCAGCAAAAACAATTACCAATTTTTCGCAAAACCCAAAAAACAGCAAAAACCTCAAGAACTCGAAGCTGTTCTTCGCCACACACCCAGAAAAGCCCAGAAATTCTTTTAAGCACCAACACAAAGGAAAACCACAAAATCCAGAAATTTACCCCAAACAGTAACCAAAACGAGTACAAAAGCAACACAAACCACAAACAATTTTCAAAAAGCAACAAGAACAAAGAAACTACATTTGAAGAGATAAGAGGGAGATTCATGAGATAGCAAGCAAGAAACACTCCAAGTTGATAGCAAGTAGATTCGAGAGCACGTTTTCGCAGAGTTTCAGTTCGAACAGCAAAAGTGTAAAAGGTGAAAGTGAAAATACCATACTATTTATAGGTAGCGAAACTAACCCTAGGCAAACGCCTACCGTTTATTTTCAGCGCTTCCAACCGCAGGATCACGACACGTGTCTCACGCGCTCCCGCCAAAATTAATTACCCTACCACTTCGAATGCGGCGCGCCATGCATCACGCATGCAGCAAACAACTGAAATAAACCGTCTGACACACAATCACCTCAAGCGACATATAACCGTTACGAAGACGAAAATGTCAGAATACGAAAAGACAAGAGGGGCCTACTTCGCAAACAGCAACACCATTTCGGAGTCCACCCGATAGGCAAGTGGCAGCTATGCTTGCGCTATCATGGGCACGGTTGATACCATCATGACCTGCGCCATTGATCGGGGCTAACGGACTGAGGTCTGGGACCTTTCGTTACGCATCCACCCGATAGAGCAATACCCGATAGGCAACTGGCAGTTATGCTTGCGCTATCATGGGCACGGTTGATACCATCATGACATGCGCCATTGATCGGGGCTAACGGACTGAGGTCTGGGACCTCCCGTTACGCATCCACCCAATAGAGCAATACCCGATAGGCAAGTTGCAGTTATGCTTGCGCTATCTTGGGCACGGTTGATACCATCATAACCTGCGCCATTGATCAGGGCTAACAGACTGAGGTCTGAGACCTCCCGTTACCCATCCACCCGATAGAGCAATACCCGATAGACAAATGGCAGTTATGCTTGCGCTATCATGGGCATGGTTGATACCATCATGACCTGCGCCATTGATCAGGGCTAACGGACTGAGGTCTGGGACCTCCCGTCACGCATCCACCTGATAAAGAAATACCCGATAAGCAAGTGGCAGTTATGCTTGCGCTATCATGGGCACGGTTGATACCATCATGACTTGCGCCATTGATCGGGGCTAATAGATTGAGGTCTGGGACCTCCCGTTACGCATCCACCTGATAGGCAAGTGACAATTATACTTGCGCTATCAGGGGACGAGCAGCAACATCACTTATCGCCACATAAGAGGATCCAAACAGCAACATCATGTTTTCGAAACCCACCCCGATAACGGAACGACATCAAACGTTCGCACTATCACGGGATGAGTGAAACAGACAATTAGCCCCGCGGCATGAACATTCGACAGTCGACCTCAAAACCAGCTCTTAACTGGAGAGTTGGGAGACTCGAGGTTACCAGGGTGCAGACCCTTCCTCGAGTGACCACGTGTGCAAAACGGAAAAAGCTTTACAACTCCCCAATCAAGAGCTGATTCTCTTGACTTAGGGACTTGGGGGACTTGTTAGTGTGTGATCCCGTAACACCCTATTATCGCACACTTAGTCACTAAGCAAACGGGTCAACACAGTTCTGACCGAACGCATGACAACAATACAGGCTCCAACTCTAAACAAGAAAAATACTCCATCCGAACGTCCATGAGTTCGGTACGGCAAACGGAAGATACCAGGACTGGCTATGTATAAAATAGGATCCCACATCAAATAACAACAAAATACTCCACACTCAATCAGCGATATAAGCAACACACTTACAACAGATACAAGGTATGCCCGTTACTCTACCAATACTACTGTTACACTTCATACACTAACTTGAGCGTCGGAGAGTCGAAGGCGGGAACACCCTGTCAAGGCTCCTAACGTCCGTTTGGTGTATTATTCTTAACAACATGTAAAGGAAGACACACATGCGATAGCTCAGATCATCCAAAATAGCCCCAACCGTACCTCTATTGAAATCCCTACGGAGTTTGGTAGAAACACAATCTGTCGAAAAAAAAGTTCTTAACACCACCTCCGGCCACAATTCGATTTATATTCAATTTTTTCACATCCGAAGCTCAAGTTTACCCACATATCTCTTTAGTGGGAAATGTATTAACTCGTTTCTCTAGATTATTTTTTTTAATTTAATTACGTATGTAATAATGTACGGTAATAGAGTTATCCGGTCAAAGAATCTGGCAAATATATAATTTCGACGACTACAATATAGCATGCATTAGTTGTTAGCTATCTATAAATTTTATGCATATCATGCATGTGCATGTTGATTAATTATATATATATAAAATAATAAATAAATATTATTAGCTAGATTAATTAGTTGATAATTATATATTACTAAGTGAATTTATTGTAAATGCATATATTGTTACATTGTTATGTAATTATATTATGTATGATGAATATAAATTCATGTAAGGTAAAAATGAGTTGATGATTCCGTAATTAGATGGTAATATAGCTAGATTGAAATAATGATAACTTTTTGCAAACTATATATTTATGGCTTATTCGATAATTAAATTTATGTCTCGCTTAATTTACGCAAAAATATAGGTAAGAGTTGGATACATTTAGAAAATAGAAGTGATATGAGGTATATGGATGGAATTAGTCAGTTTATTTCGTTTGCAATACAACATGGTCAAGGAAATAAACGTTGAAAATATCGGATATCGAGGATATATCGATAACATAAAATGTGAAAATTTTAACGAAAATATCGAGAAAATATCGATATTAGTAAAATTTCGAAGAATAATTATGGAGATTTAGAAGTTATAACTCCTCCATATGTTGTAGTTAAGAGCTTATTTATATATAACATATGACTTAAGATACAAATTCAATACAATACAAATTCTCATATATATTTTATTTATATATAACATATATTGATCATATAAAAATGTCATAAAATTTCAATACAAATTCTCATGTATTTATCTTAATTTTCGTCGATTTTTTACTGAATCAATATTTCATCGATATTTCCGTTGAAATATTCGTATTTTGGACAATCGATATATCTTCAATATCCGATATTTTAATCCTTGCTTAACACTTGTATGAAAATAGTATGATGTGGAGTTACATTACGTGGAGTGAGCTTTGTAAAGTAGTAGACTATAGCTCAGAACCATTTTTCAACTTAGGGTACAATGATCAGGGTGCCTCATCTAGCGGCGCTGGCGCCTCACCTTGGAACTCTTTTATGGATTTGGTGCATGATGCTTTTCTGTCATTTAGTCATGCTACACACCAACACAAAGAGGAAGGTTATAATAATTCTAATTACGACACAGTCCATGTAGCCTTTCCAGACATTGATACTACTGACATGGATAAGTACAACAACATGCTACTTTAAGCCCAAACCCCAATGTACGATGGATGTGAATTGAATGTCTTGAGCTCCATAATGACTGAAATGGAATACAAAATGAAGAACAAGATCTCGGATGATGTTTTTAACGATATCCAACAACATATATGTGATTTGCTGCCTAAGGGTCATAAGCTTCCTGAAACCCATTACAATGTAAAAAACATGTTGAAGTCCCTCGGTCTTAAGTACAAGGTAAATTCACGTATGCATAAACGATTGTGTGTTGTTCTACAAGGAGTTTACACATTTGGACCACTATCCAGTATGCAACAAGTCCAAGTGGTATAGTCTAATATGAGGAGTTTGAAGAAGAAGGTTGTCGTGAAGGTGTTGCGCTATTTTCTGGTGATTCCCAAACTACAAAGTTTGTACATGTCTCTAAACGCAATACAAGTGATGAGATGGCATGCAGAATGATAGAGACTAAATGACGATGTGCTTAGACATTCAGCTGATGGGGAGGCCTTTAAACACTTCGACAGGGAATTTCATGACTTTGCAGTAGATGTTTGAAATGTTAGACTCCGACTTCCTACAGATGGATTCAATCATTGAGGTAATAATAGCGCTGCCATCAGCACTTAGCCAACTATTCTCATGTCGTACAACCTGTCTCCGTGCATGTATATGAACAAGGAATTTAATTTTCTTACTCTTCTAATTCCAGGTCCTGAATCTCCTGGAAAGTATTTAGATGTGTACATTAAACTCCTTACTCTTCTAATTCCATGTTCTAAATCTCCTGAAAAGTATTTAGATGTGTACCTCAGACCATTAATTGACGAGCTGAAACTATATTGGAAAAATGGAGTCCTAACTTATGACAAGTTTATTAACACAATGTTCATTATGAGGGCAGCTGTAATGTGGACCATCAACGATTTTTCTACACATGGGATGTTGGCATTTTGCACAACCAAATGGTACAAAATTTTCCCTGTCTACTTGGAAGACGTCAACTCTAGTTGACACATGGGGAATGTGTGTTACATGGGTCACCGTAGATGACTTCCTCATGATCACCATTGGCGACATGATAAGGATGATTTCGATGGGACAATAGAGCAAAATCCGTTACCCAGATAGTGGTCTGACGAAGGGATTTTTTAGAGGTTAATTGACTTCGATTTCGGTGTGTTGAGCAATGATGATGATGTGAAGAAGCTTAATCCAAACCCTCTAGATGAGCTTAAATATTGGCACTACATGAGTATTTTCTTTGAAACTCATGAACAACCTAGATGTCATGCATATAGAAAAGAATGTGTATGATAACGTGGTAGGAACAATTCTCGATATTAAGCTCAAGACTAAGGATACTCCCAAAACACGAAAAGATCTTGAAGATATGAATTTGCGTCAAACCTTGTGGTTAAAGAGGGATGAAAATGGTGTGTACAAGAAGATGTCTGATGCACCTTACATAGTAAAGTCTGCACTGAGGGATACTGTATTCAACTGGTTTAATAGTGTTTGGTATTCGTCTAATTATGCAGTGAATATATATCGATGTGTCAATGTTGGGAATCATAATTTCTATGGTCTAAAGACTCGTGACTACCACATTATGTTGCAACGTCTGATTCCAGTGGTAATTCGACCTTATTTGCCTAAAGAAGTCCACAAACCAATAATTGCATTGTGTAGATGGTGAAAGAGGTTATGCGCCAGAGAGTTATAGAAGTCAAATGTTCTCGAACTAAAACAAGAAATTGTCCATATCCTTTGCATATTAGAGAGGATTTTCCCCATTGGCATCATGATTCACTTCATGGTCTATATGATCTTTGAAGATGAACACACATGTCACATCATCATTAGTCAAAAATCTTACCGAAAATCTGGTCCAATTATATTTTCGATACCGCTATCTGGATCTGACATGTGTCACATTGTCATTCAGTAAAAAAATATTACAAAAAATCTAATCTAATTATTTTGTCGATAACGACATGTGACAATGACACGTCACATTTTTATTAGTCAAAAATCTTATCAAAATCTTGTATATTTATTTAGTCGATAATGACACTTGGCAATGACATGTGTCACATTATTTTTGGTTAAAAATTTATCCAAGAAATAATATATTAACATTTTACAACATGATGAATAATAACTACTCTTTGTATATTGCTGCATTCAAAAACTACTTTGCTCTTGCTATTTGTGGAATAGTGTTTGCTCTTGCTCTTTGGATGAGTTGCAAGAGAAATTGCTCAAGCAACTGGTGAGGATGCTCTAATACACTATTACATGAGAAGATGAGATCGATATGCTCACTAGTCCGGTGTTAAGCATTTCCCATTCGCTAGGTGTAGCGGGAAGGATGAGATATGTAACACATAATTAATTCATTTTAGTGATTTGAAACCTTAAATTCTTATTTGAAAGTAATATCAACGTAGTATTTTATTTTTAATGCGAGTCCTGAGCTAACTCTCTGTTCAGACACAGAAATTTAATAATTTAAGGGAAAAGAAAATAAGAGGCTAACTATCTAAATCGGTAATCCAGAAAAGAATTCTTATTTTGACTAAATAAATATGTTGAAAAATTAAAGACCTCATTCCACCAAAAGTAGCCCACATTTGAAGAACCATAACCATCCAACTTATCAACCACACAGTTTCCTTCTCTAAGGTATGAGTGACTCGAAATTGTATAGAATTAGAAAAAAACACTTCATTGAGTTAAGCATGTTTCTACCTCCAAGGAATAGACCAAAGACTCTGAAAATATTTAACCACCAAAGAAGAATATGTCTCCAACCAAAAATTTCTCTCATCTAGGTTGTTTAGCCATATTAAGAGCTTCAAATACAGCTAACAGTTCAACATTAATAGCACTAGCAACATTTACACGCTTTGCAAAAGCACCAATAAAATCTCATTCTGAATCATGAAAAATGCCTCCAGACCCAACAAAAGACTCATTTGTATGAACTTTTATTCAACCGTTAGGAAGAGGACTCTAATAAACCGAGATGAATTTTGTGTTGGAGTGAGTCACACTCTTTGTACATTTATAAGGTGTATATTCTGTAATTAAATATGATTATGTAATTGATTAGGTGTAAATAATTTCCTTCTAGAACTGTAAGTATATATACCTAATTCGGGATTGATCACTATATCAGAAAATTCCTAAACATGTGTGTTCTATTTGACTTGGCATCATAGCTTAGGTTTGATCATAGGGATCTTGAAGACCTGACACTGTTTTCTCTGTGAATTTGTTCATGTTCCTCGTTTGATCTGTTCTGACCTGTTGATCCTGGAAATTTTAAAGACCTGACCTTATTTCCACTGCAAATTTGTCCTTATTCCTTGTCTGAATCGACATGTCCTGACTTGTTCAACGCGTCGAAAAAAATCTCTCGACCCTTCGAAATATATTCTGTCCAACTGGTTCCTTGATCATATTCACTTGTTTCTTGTCTTGTTCGCTTGTGAAGAATTTGTCATGGCTTTAGATATTTCAATGTTTGAAGAACCTGTTTTCTATGGTATAGAGAGTCAAGACCATATGGAGAATAATGTTTCTCTAACTGAGAAACATCAAGGTAAAATTGGTATTACTTTAAAAGTTTTTAATTTTACTGGTGGTGATACGTGGATAATTGATTCTGGTGTGTGATCATATGACATTTGATGAGTCCTGGTTTTCAAGCCTGTCACCTTTTCTTGTACCTAAAGTGTCTAATGCAAATGGTGTGTCTTTTCTGGTCTTAGGTATTAGGTCAATCTAAGTTCCTTCATCTCCTATGTTACATAATGTTCTTTATGTTCCCTCTTTATCCCATCATCTGTTGTCAGTATTTGAGTTGATTGTCAAAGTAAATGCTTTGTCACCTTTTATCCTATATATTTGGTATTTCAGGATCTATGTACTCATGCAATAATAGGCAAAGGAAATCGAATGGGGAGACTATTTCACTTGGATTGCATGTATAACAGGGAGACACAAGCGCCATCAAGACTTGTTCTTTGACATTGAATTTTGATTGCCGGTTGGGCCATCCATCTTTTGGGGTCATGAAGAAGTCTATGCCATCCTTCTTTTTGGGAATAAAGGAGTCAAGTCTCCATTGTGAAACATGTGTGTTTGATAAAAGTCATATGTCCAACTACTATCTTAGTTCTCATTCTAGTTCAGCATCATTTGAGCTAATTCATTCTGATGTATGGAGGCCTTCGAAGAGTCCAACTTTGATAGGAATGAGATACTTTGTTATGTTTATTGATAATTTTATAGGACTGACATGGGTTGTCTTGCTGAAAAAGAAGGATGCTGTGTTTTCTGCCTTTACTTTATTTCATAGTCTAATTTGAACTGAGTATGATGCTTGTGTAAAAATCTTTCGATAAAACAATGGAGGAGAGTTTGTCAATCATTCTTTCCCATATTATTTTCAGCAGCATGGAGTTGTTTACCAGACTACTTGTCCTCAGACATCGGAGCAGAATGAAGTTTCTGAAAGGAAGAATCACTATATCCTATACACATGGGAAGAGCTCTTTTTCTTAGTGCCAACATGCCAAAGTATCTTTGGGGTGAAGCTGTATTGTGTGTATCTCCTCTCAGCAACCGCCTACCATCTACAACTCTTCAGAGTCAGATTCCCTCTGAGGTATTATCTAAATATGTTGTCATCCTATCTCTCAACAAACTTCATGCTCGTGTCTTTGGTTGTGTGACCTATGTTCACCTTCTTAAGAATCAAAAATCTAAGTTGGATGCCGAGCTTTCAAATGTGTGTTTGTTGGTTATGGTACCCATCAAAAAGGTTACAAGTGTTACAATCCTCCTTCTCAATATTTTTATGTTACTATGTATGTCACCTTTAGTCAAGACTTGTGTTATTTCCCCTCTATAGCGTCTCAGAGTGAGGAGGAGAAGAATGTGTTTTATGAAGACTAGTTTGAAGGACCAGAAGTCAATATTATAGATTAAAGTTCCCTAGCCGGAGAAACTGTTCGACCCGTCAAGGATGGTCCTCGACCCGTCGAAATCATTACCCAAAATCATACAGAAGGTGATCTTCGACCCGTCGAGGAGGGGCCTCAACCCGTCACAAGGTGTTCTCAAGCAGTTTGAAGATCCAGCTTGACCCGTCGAGACAGAGACTCAACCCATCGAATGAGGGATTTTGGACCCTCTGGTAGTTGTTCCTTGACCTGTCAAAGGTATGGTTTGACCCGTCGAAAATACCCAAGCAGAAAGTGATGGGTCTATTCCAAGTTTTGAAAGTGTTAGACATGTCGAACAAGTGTCTGACACATTGAAAGAAAGAGAATTAGTCAATAATTAGCCTCCAATTATTGAGCATGTACATACAAGTCCCATTTTTTCTCTCTCCATCAACGATCTCTCCTGGCCTGTCATCACCTGAGGTATGTAGTAGTGTTCCAGTAATGATTATTTTTAGCCCCCCTGAAAATCGGGGCCTTGTGCGGCCGCATGACTGACACGTGCCCAGGGCTGCCCCTGTGTGGCATGGTGATAAAAATTAGGGGTATTTTTGTCAATTATATATGTTTTAAACTAATTTATTTCATAAATATCTCTTTCATTAAATCTCAATCATTCATCTTGAAAAACAACTGAGCTTATGATATGCTCAAGACATCAGGTCCACTTAATTCACAAAATCGATGTCGACCACCATCGACAAAATCTCTGGTGAAGATCCGTCGACGCAATCCAATTCGGCGAAAACCCAACTTAATTGTATCAAAACCCAAATCAAATCCGAACTGTCCTCCTCGCCAGAAACCCTTAATTTTAACCCAAATCAATCCAATTCACTAGATTGCTCATGCCTGCGCACTGGGCCTCTCTTACCCTCCAACAGCAATGCCTCCAAGTCGCAAGCTGTACTGCCCTCACCGTCGACGCCACTCCCAATCAATGCTACTACCCGCCGAAGTTGCTCCGCCTTCAAGCCTCATGCGGCTCAGCTCGCCCTGCAATGTCTTCGCTCTCCCTGCAACTTCTTCATGCATAATAAATCTCTTGCGACCGGTTGGACTCGAGTCCGAGAAGGTCCTTGAATAGGAACCACTCCACTCAGCCACTCCCCCTGCCTTGGTCAACCTTCTATTACGCCGCCCAGAAGCTCGTTGTTGCTTAAGCTTCTGCCACTGCTGCATCTACTCGATTCCGTAGCGGAGAGAATTGCAGACGTCCAAGACCTTGAAGATGTGCTCGAAGTAGTCGGAAAGGAGTCTAGCGGCGGCAACGGATTTGGAGGAGCAGAGGGACTTCGAGTTTGACCAAAGCATTCGGAGGTCCGACATTGAGCTTGGGGAAATGGAGCCCAATGTAAAGAGAGAAGAGATAACTAAAAAAACAAAGAAAAAAAAG
This sequence comes from Geum urbanum, assembly GCA_946800695.1. Lineage (NCBI taxonomy): Eukaryota > Viridiplantae > Streptophyta > Magnoliopsida > Rosales > Rosaceae > Geum > Geum urbanum. Next base: position 39,054,005 of record OX327010.1, on the reverse strand, counting down.
ATGGATATAAAGGTCATTTGACCTCTGTCTTTTTTTTTTTAAATCACGTCGTCACTCGAGACGGAGAAATGACTAAAATGGTTCGAGGCACCACACTTATAGCGTTTTAAGAGTCAGAGCATTATATTAATAGTTTTGAGAGTTCGGATACCTTTTCAACCTGACCCGAAAAATTCAGACACCAGAAGTGAATTTTTTCTTATATTCTATTCAAAACAAAAATCTCTCGCAATATATATTGATGTATACAAATAAGCATTATGTATACTAGTCGTTGGGATCATTATCATGAGAAGAAAAAATAACTATTTGAGGCGGATGGAACCAAATTGTGGAATCAATCTCCATTATCGATTTGCTACTTTTTAAGTCACCAACCCACAACACAACCTATAAGAAACTGATAAAAAAACAAAAGATTAGGTATATCTCGATCATAGACCTTTTTTAAAATGGGAGCTGACAATGTCTTCAATTCATACTATACGTAATGTAGATCTACTGCGTACCCATGTGTTGGATGAACATGTATACCAAAGTCCCCAAGAAAATATGATATATATATATATATATGATCTACATTTTACATTTTTTTGACCTAAAATCACATTTGTCTTTATTCAAAATTACAACGCTCTGCGACCATATTACTGCTTATATGGCATTGACCTTAAACTACAACAGTACGTAACAATAAAATGTCTTTGAAGTTTGCAACAAGGTCTCGGAATGGGCTAAAATTATGATAAACATCTATGGGAACAAATTGTCAACACATACGTACTACAATTTTGCTTCTGTGTACAAAGTACGCGAAAATAAGAAAACTGTTTGCTTTCGGGTGTCTCTCTTTCTAAAATTTATTTTGTAAGAGTATCTGCATTCGTGTAGGAATTCTTATTGGCCTAAAAATTCTTATTTGAGAAAGTGTAATAACTATTCATCGAATAAGAGGTTCTATTCCTGTTTTTCGTGGAGCAGTACAAAAAATAATTTTTTTTATTACTATTCATTAATTATAAAAAATTTATTTTTTAGTTTTTAGTAAGATTTGTAGGAAAATTCAAAGGGATTATTAGATTTTTTTTTTTTTACAATTTTAAGGTATTTTATGCAAATATTTGAGTTATTAACAAAACATAGCCGTTGTATTTGAATCTGGGCCGTTGGATTAAAAATTCGAATCGCAATGGACGGCCCATATCAAGATAGCCGTTGGCTGCTCGGTGGCAAACAACCTCGCCACATGGCGAGCTATCATTTGCTAGTAACTATTGAGTAAAAAAATTACTTTTTTACGGTTCGTGTATTACACGCGCTAGGTTGGACAAAAAATTGACGCGCCCTGGCGTCACCCACATGTGTGGGCTTCACCTGGGGAAGTGTCCTATCTTGATGTCGATTGCCAATCGCCGACTAGGAATTCCCCTTCGTCAATGATCAGTCGCCCACCCCACTCTGCATCGTTGCATCCGTTTTTCGCCGAGGAATTTCAATTTATGGCGAGACCCATAGATAGAACGTCCAATTTCGACCAAAAATCCTCACCGCTGCAGATGCTCTAAAGGCAGAGAAAACATGTGAATGCTACTTACAACATCGAACCACATTCCTATATCTCAATTAATTGTACGAAGTCACATTGTGCATCGAAAATGATTGCCACATTTTAGGTCCCATATCATATATAGTGATTGGAATTGGACCAATAATATATTGTAATTTCTACTTCTTGTTGCCGTTACTTTCGTCCTAAAATCATTTCTATTTCTAGGTAATGTTAGGGGGCCTCAATGAAGCTATGAGATGTAGGCCTCAATCTGATGTGACATGCCATGTCATACATATAATTTATTTTTTTATTAATTCATGAGGAAATATTTAACTTACAATTTCAATCATACCCTTTTATATATTTCACTAAATTTATAGATGATAATTAATCAAAACAAAAACCTAATATTGTCAAATTGATAAACCGTAAAAAAAATATAAAGCGTTCATGTAGCTAACCTTAAACCCTAAATCCCAATCTTTAAACCATTTTTAATCCCCAGACCATAAACCCTAAACTCCAAACATAAAAGTTTTAAGAGTTTGATCTGTATTAAGTTAAACTAACATGTTAAGAGAAAAAAAAATCTCTTATGTAGTCGTTAACCCTACACAAAAAGTTATAATCTAACCCTCAACATTTAACCATCAACTATGACCTTTGAACTTTAAACGTTAATCTATCATCTCGAAAATTGTTCAAATCTAATTCAGATGAAGATGAAGTCATGCATTACTATCACTTGATATCTTTTCAATAAGATGTTATCTACTAACTCTACTTAATTATATGCTTATCATTGTGCTATATCTACTAACTCTAGCTACTTAGTTACATGCTTATCAGTGTGCTATATAAACATTTGATCAAGCACTCTTCAATATAAAAATAATTTTGTCACTAACTTTACGTACTAACATGAGTATCATGTCATGCATGTAAACATATATGATTGAATACTTTTTTTCAATCAAATTAAGAACTAAATAGTTAGTCCAAAATGACTCCCTTTTCGAGGTAAAAAATATCACAATAGTAACTTTCTCACTTGAATTTAAGCTTTGATTTGAATAAAATAAATTGAGTGTTTCAAATCAATCATACTATATTTATTGTATGTTAATATCACGTGAAAAATCACGAAAGTTTCTATTCTAAAATAATCAAATATATTTACAATTGAATAATATAATTTTGCTTACAATTCGATATACTTTAATAAAAAGATTGAGTAAATCATGTAAACAATTAGGAAAGGAAAGTAGATTACCCGTTTCCTTATATAATCATGACGTACTTTATGTTTTTATTTAATATATTTCAAGAATTTATTTGCTCTGTGATTTTTTGTCATTAAAGTTTTTATTTGAATTAAATATAATTAATGGTGCAATTAAGAAATCAATATTAACTAGTTTTTTTCAATGAACATTAAATTATTTTTCTTGTGGTCATTGTTATACAAGGAATTGTTATAAATTACTTTGAAACTTTAAAATATGAAAAATTGGCAACCGTTAGATATAAATGATATGATCGTCTTCTGATTGAGTTGATATGTCAAAATAATAATGATGTGGACAAAAAATATGCCATGTAAAGTTTGAGGCCTATACTTTATGATCCCATTGAGGCCTAAAATTATTTCTCTTTCTTTTAGGTCTTAGTTCGCTTACAAGTACGTTTTTCTTCTTCTGTACGCTTGGGAAGCTGAAGATTAGTCAAGTTCATGAGTTGTATATATATACGTATGGTTTGAGACTCAATCGTAGGAGATTTGATTTCATTCTCCTTGTAGCATGAGAGTGAATCGTATTAGAAATGCATCATTTGATAGCTCTTATACGTGCGGGTCCTGTTTACTTACGTAATGCCAATGACAAAGCATATTTAACCAGTGAAATCAGTCCCAAAATCTCACTTTGGAACACGTCTATTTGATGGACCAACTCTTCATCAAATATGGAAGTATAGATCGATCGCGACTTCATATAAAACCAGAAGGTGATCGATAAACCATATTCTTATCAACTACGACACTTAGAGAAATTTTCTAAATTTTGGATGTGATCGTCTTGTTTAATTGGGTCACATGGTCAAAGTCTCAAAGACAACTTGGCTTATATAGTTCAACTAGTTCACACCCAACTACTCAGATAAAAATCACAAATATATTTAATCTCTTTGCATAACCAGTAACAAAACCACCCTTAATTAATTGACCATCGTTTGGTCTGTAAATGTTTTATCACCTTGATCACACAAAATCTATAATTCGTGCCAAAAAAATTAGTAGTTTTTTTTTAAAGTTGAAGGAGGGACGTCAATTTCATTGAGAAAAAAACATATATGAATACAGTCTTGATTGTTCATTTAAAGGCGACGACAGACAAGAAAGTTAAAATCTATGTAACTTAAGTGACTAAGATACGTAAAACTACACAAATATCCTTATCCTAGCAATAATAAGCATCGTAACAAGTAACTAGCGACCAGGCCCGACTCTGGGGTAGGGCAGGTAAGGCGATGGCCCAAGGTCCAATATCAAGAAGGACCCATTTTTAGTTAGTAATTATAAAAGAATGGAAAAAAAATTATTGGACCTAATTTTTTCTCGCGTTCTTGGCCGTTCTCATTGGAAATCTTTGCACAATGACCATCTTCTTCCTCTTCACCTCTCCAAGTTTCTATACATTATCGGATTTCTGCCTTAGTTGGCACACAGACGCATAAAGCATTGGGCACCTTAAGGTCCCTTTTTTCAACTGTTTTTTTATCTGTTTGATAGTTTACTAATTTAGAATTATGAAGATCTTTGCTTAAATGTCATGTTAGGCCATGTATGGTAGCCTTTTGGGAAATCCATTGTTGGAGCTTTTTTATTCGATTGAGATTTCAGACCTTTATGATGTTCAAATTGGGATTAACATTCACTTGCATGAGAGACAAATCAAAGTTGAGATTTTGAGGTTTAGACTTTAAATTTATCTTTGATTTTTAGATTTAACCAAGGCAATCTTGTGCAATTAGTCTACTAATTTGTCCTTATCACATTTGTCCTATTTGGAAGATGAAGTTGTCGAATGTTTTCTTCTATTTTTTGTTGTATTTTGTCTTTTATTAAATGTAATGTCGATGGAATGAATATGAGGAATCAGCAAAATTGTGGACTTAGAAGTCAGAAGTTGTTCTTGATTTGATTTGTATTAACCTCTCTGATAAATACATTGTAATCATATTGCAATTGATCATTGTTTGGATAAATTTCTTTGAAATAAGCCTATTTATGAACCATTGCATTGAAATTACAAGGTATTTTGAAGTTTCAAAATTTCTTTTTTTTTTGAAAGTTAAGAAATTGCATCTAGATGATTACATCGATTACAAGTACTGTAGTTAGTCATTGCGGTAAAAAGAAATGCAGAAAACAAAAATGTCTTTCTAACTAAAGTATGCGCTACCTGATTATATTTTCTAGAAATAAAATACAAGTAACCGATGAGAACAAATGAAAAGGATTTTCACTTCTTCAGGTAAAGTGCCTATGCTGATCAAACTTTCATCAATAGAGCGTAGCAAGCCAGTAAATGAGAAAGATGAATCCTCTTCATGTATGAGAAAGTTAGAAGGTAGGCAGAATGGTAACATGCTATTCTTCAACAAAATGTTGATGCGTTGTTTTTCATGTATGAGAAAGTAAGAAGGTAGTGTGGTCCTTCAAGAAGATAAACATTTGCAAAATGTCGATAACTGCAATCGATGTATAGGTTAAGATAGCCTGTACTTCAAAATTCCTTAAAAATTATATATAAAAAATTATTATAATACTTTTACAACAAATGGCCCAATTTTTTTTTTGCCCCGGGCCTTAATATCTCAAGACCAGGCCTGCTAGCTGTTGAATATGGAACGATAAGAAATACTTGTCCTATATTCAACTTATTTTTTGCATAAAATAAAAGCTGCATCGAACACAACCAAAGTTGTGATAACTGTTAATGCTTGGATCCCATATTCGAACCCAAACCTTGCCAGCCCAAATGACAAACTCCACGATAGAATCCCAAAGGCTATCATGCATGGTCCCAAGCACCCAAAGCCCAAAAAGGCCAACAACGCAGGATGCCATAGTCACCATCTCGCCTTGTTCCTTGCCGCGTCCGACCTCAAGACATGGTCGAACCACGCCAATCCCAATCTGAGTCTTGATCGGAGCTTCATTCACAAACTTGAACAACACCAACGACGCATGAAACCGGCTCACAACACTGGATGAGAACGATCTTCTTCGATGCTCCAACCAACCAAGACCCGTAGCCATACCTTTCTGACATCTCAGACTATGTCGTCTGTCCTCATCCAACTTCAGCTTCCAAAACAACGCGACAAACAAGTCCTTCAAGCGCACTCTACGAGGATAGACTTACAAAAAAATTGTAGCTTGATCAGGTTATGTTATTAATTTGAGGAGTGCCATTTACTTGGTTCAAAGAATTACATCTTATTGCTATATTGATCTCTCCGTAGCAATATAATTATATATATAGTATATAAACTCTGAATTGGTCGGAAATATATGTCCCCGGGGCTGGCCGGTATCTGACGTCCATTTTTTGACCTATCACTCAAAACAAGCTAGCTTAACCAGCTAGTTGACTTAATGCATGCCCTCACCAACTTTGAAAGAAACATTTACATTATTAATATATATAATTATGATTATATAAAGCCTTGGTTTCTTTTTCGGATCACTTGAAGCTAGCTTGCTTGGTTTGAGTGGTTTCCATGAAAGAGTTCACTCCCTCATATATTAGTTTAATTATGTTTCTTAATTACTTGGGTTGGTTAAGACAGAATAACACGAAAACAAATGTGATCTTATGATCATATGATGCATATCTCATCAAATAAGTTGTTTAAGTTTGAGGAGGTCGATATAGGAATAGAATAATTTGCGTTGAAAGGTCAAGCCCGCCAATATATTTGTAGGTAAAGCTTCAGCACCAACTGTGTGGCGGGCTCTACGATTGGAGAAACAGCTACAACCAGTGATCACTAAATTCAGTCAACATTTTCTCACTGGAGAAAATAGAGAAGCAGTCAAACTTGTTGTTCTGCAAAAATAATCAAAATTAGTAGCTACACTGTGGTTCTATGAAATAATCAAAATTGTTCTGCGAACTCACATCACGCCAAAGTGATCGATCAGATTATTGATCAAGCTGCATGCAATAGTAACCTTTTGTTTTTTCTTTAAACTTCTTCTGGTTGGAGTTAAGGTATCTAAAATTGATTTTAAAATCAATGATATTTTGTCGATATTTTGATTTTTTGAAGTTACTTGAAAAATCCTCAAATATATCCTTAAATTTTCTGAATTTTTTCGATTTTTATCCATATTTTTGATATATTCCCGATATTTCCCAAAATTTTTGAAATTTTCGTAAACTTTTCACATTTAACATTTAGTTTGGTAAATGTCTAATTTTCACATGCTCAATGTCCAATCCATTGAGAATTACATGGGAGAACAATCATTTAATTATTATTCTTCACAATTCACACATGATTATGCACAGGGAGATGGAAGAAATAGTGTGAATTTCGAACCCCATAGGTCTCCTATGTGGTTTTGAAGTATTTATATATTTGATTTTGTGATGTGTGATGTGTAACATATCGTACAAAAGACGTGATAACCTAGTCTCCTATAAGTTTTAGCCATCAAAAAATAAAAATAGAACTAATAAATTATATTTTAATAATTATCAGCACTTAACACATACTAATTCATATAGTAATTTAACAAATTCATATGTCTTGATGTTTGATCAATATTTTCTTTTCACATAAGGTAGATAATTTATCATGTAACAACCTTCAAAAGTTTCATTATAAATTTTCATGTATTTTTATTAGTTTCCGTCAAAATTTTCACTGGATCGATATTTCCGTCAATATATCCAAATTTTAGAACGTCGATATATTCTCGATATCCGATATTTTATTTCTTGGCTAGAGTCACAGTTTAATACTATTTACCATCATGTTTTCGGAGATCTTTTCCGCTGCTTGCCTTGTCAGATAATTAATTATGATGCATGGTTCCCTAATTATGAGATTACGTTAATTGACGAAATTAGTCTGCCATAATATAGCATTTACAGCTTCAATCCAAATTAATGATTAATTAAGAATATTTAATTCGAGCACGGATCTTAATGACAGCTCTTAATTTGGCACTAGCCAAGTTAAAACTGGTGTGACCGGCCATGACCATTGACCACTCCATGCAGTACGGCTCGATCACTCGCCGAATGTCCCCAATCTAACAGATCTATAACGAGTACATAGTCTGGTGGGATGCACTGATATTACCTCTATCATATATTATTTTGAAAAGTTTTCAAAATATATGTACTGAAAATGACAAGCAATATTGTAAATGACTATCAATATTGTCAATGACAGACGATATATGTCTGTTATTAATAGAATTACGGTTAACTCAACCAATTCAACGAGATAATAAAAAAATATAGGTAAAAGTATTTATAGTAGAATACGAAATATCCATTAACGTACTCTCAAATTGGATGTATATATATAGTTTTATAAGACATATTCCTAATAGGTAGGGAATATCTACAATAAATAATAAACTAATTTTAATTACAATAAGAATTTAAAATATTTACAAGATCAATACTTGTCAACACTCCCCCTCAAGTTGAAGCGTAGATGTTAATTATGCCCAACTTGTCCAACCATTTACTAAAGGCTTCATGTGACACTTTTTTAGTAAGAATGTCAGCTAACTGATCATCATATGCCACAAACGAGAACTGAATAATTTTCTTGTCAAGGTTATCCCTTAAGAAGTGTTTATTAACCTTTACATGCTTGGTCATATCATGCTGTACTGGATTATGAGCAATTTTCACAGCAGTTGTATTATCACAATGTAAATCCATAGGCTTTTGAAGCTTGAAGCCTAATTCTTTAAACACATTCCTGATCCATAACAATTCACATACTCCATTTCCTATTCCACGATATTCAGCTTCTGCACTAGAACATGCAATCACATTTTGTTTCTTATTGCGTCAAGTTACCAAACTTCCACCAATAAAAGTAAAGTACCTAGAGGTAGAAGCCTTGTTAGTATGATCACCGGCCCAGCCTAGATTAATGTAGCCTGAAACGTACATATCACTAGTGTTTTTTGCAAATAACAAACATTTACCAAGTGTGCCATTCAAATATCTGAGAATACGTAAGACAACACTCATATGCTCTACTCCAAGATTATGTATAAACTGACTCACCACACTAATAGCATACGCAATATCAGGTCTACTATATGATAAATAAATAAGTCTCCAAACTAAACGTTAATAACCCTTATTAGCTGGAACCTGATTTGGGAGAAGCTCCAACCTGTGATTTTTTTCAATAGGAGTAGCAACAAGCTTACAATCTAACAATCCTACCTCAGCAAGAAGATCCAAAACATACTTCATTTGGGACAATGTAATCCCTTACTTGGACCTTGCAACTTCAATTCCCAAGAAGTATTTCAAATCACTTAGATCTTTCATGTCAAACTCTTGTGACAACTGTTTCTGGAAACTCACCATCTCACATGGATCATCTCCTATAACAACCATATCATCAACATATACAATTAAGGCAGTAATCTTACCATCATTGTGTTTGCCAAACAAGGTGTGGTCAGAGTTACACTAGCGATACCCAAATTTCTTCAACGCCTTGGAGAAGCGTCAAAACCACGCCCTAGGTGATTGCTTCAAACCATATAGAGACTTCTTCAGGTGACACACTTTTTCCTCATTACCTGGTTTGTAACTGATTCCCGATGGGGTATCCATGTACTATTCTTCTTCTAAATCGCCATTCAAAAAAGTATTTTTCACGTCAAACTGGTGTAAAGGCCAATCAAAACGAGTTGCAAGGGAAATAAGAATTCTCACTGTATTGATTTTAGCAACATGTGTAAAAGTTTCTTGGTAATCAACTCCATATTTCTGAGTATAACCCTTAGCAACCAATCTAGCCTTGTAGCGATCAATGCTTCCATCAGCCTTAAGTTTCATAGTAAACACCCAACGACATCTAACAACCTTCTTACTAGGTGGCATATGAACCATGTCCCAAGTTTCATTCTTCTACAAGACTTCTAACTCTTCATTCATAGCTTGCTTCCATTTAGGATCTACCAAAGTATCCTGTATATTGATAGGAATAGATACTAAAGATAATTAACAAACAAGTGCATAAAATTTAGACAACCTATGGCGGGAAACATAGTTAGCAATAGGATATTTGGCTTTGACATCTATACGAGGATCATATTGTTTTTTAAAAATTCCCTTAGTAGTTCAAGTAGATTTACGTACCTTAAATGGAACACTCTGAATGGAGATCTCAGTTGATGATGTAGACAGGGGAGCAGGAGTTTCAGTACTATCTCGATGCTATTCAGAAAGGATATTAGTCACCATGTCTTCGACAGGTCGAGAAAGAACGCTCGATGGGTTGAATGTGACATTCTGGTCTTCCGAGGCAGATCATTCGAGAAGTAGGACTCGATGGGTCGAAGGTGGCATTCTGGTATTCTGAGGCAGACTCTTCAACGGGTCGAGAAGCATGATGGTTCGACGGGTCAATAGAATCACTCGACTCGTCGAGGATACGTTATTGGATATTTCTAAATTTCGTTGTAGATATACCGGAACTTCCAAATTGTGTTTCTAATTGTTCAAGCTCTTCAAATTTTGGCAAATTCAGAGTATTTCCTTCACATTCTCTCTCCCCCTGAAGGGAAGACTCTGAAACTCCCATTGAGTACTAAGGGTCAGATTCTCTAAAGGATACATCGAGGGAAACATGAGTTTTTTTGGTGAGAGGATCATAACATTGATACCCTTTCTAGAAGTCAGGATAGCCAATAAAGACACACTTCAAAGCACAAGGATCAAGTTTACCCCGAAGAAGCTTGTGGACATGAACATACACAGTGCAACCAAACACACTAGGCTCCAGATTGGAGAGGGAAGGTACATTCACCATCTCATGTAACTTATTGTATGGAGTCTGGAACTCAATGACACGAGACAGAGTACGGTTGATCAAGTAAGTAGCAAAAGTAATAGTGACGCCCCAATAAGATCGAGGCACATTCATACCAAACAAGAAAACACAAATAACCTCTAGCAGTTGCCTATTCATACGTTATGTTAAGCCATTCTGTTGAAGAGTATATGCAATAGAGGTTTGGTGACGGATCCTATAAGAAGCCATATAAGCAAACATGGCACCATTAACATATTCACCTTCATTGTCTGATTAAAGAACCCAGATAGGTTGCTGGTATTGTGTAGTCACCATCTTATGAAACTCAGTGAAGCGAGAAAATAGATCACTCTTGCTAGTCATCAAAGAGAACCATGTCATCCAGGTACACTCATCAATAAAAGTAACAAAATAACAAGCTCCAGTTGGTGTATAAATTTTAGCAGGACCCCAAACATCAGAATGAATTTTCATAAAAATATCAGAATGAATTTCATAAAAGGAACTAGGCATTTATTCAAACTTGGGGAATAGAGAACACGATGGCTCTTGGTCAGTTTATAAACATCACACTTAAATTCAAACTCATCAACACCCGAAAACAGATGGGGTTGTAACTTCCTAATAAGATAACCAAAAGAAAGATAACCCAAACGACGATGCCATAACCAGATGATTTCCTTGGCTTTATTCAGACTGCGAACACTATTGGCTTGACTCAACGAACTTAGCTGCTTCCCCCGTCTAATACCATAACCAAAACCTGCCGAGTCATAATGTCCTAAAAATACAAAAATTGGGATAAAACGTGACAGAACAAGAAAAAACCATAGTGATTTGACTAACAGATAAAATGTTATATGCTAGAGAGAGGACAACTAAGACATAATCAATGATTAATTTTGGAGAGAGAGTAACAGAGCCTTCACCAACAACAGAAGAAGGGGAACCATCAACAACATATATACTAGGTAAAGAAGAGGGATGCATAGAATGAACTAGGCTAGGGCTATTGGCCATATGACCAGATGCATAAGTGTCAATTATCCAAGCATTATTCCCACAAGATGTAGCAACAGAGGCTTTACTAGACATACCTGATTGAACTACATTAGCATCAGAGGTACTTTTAGAAGGAAGGGTCTTGTGTGAGCGATCACCCTACCAATCGGGATATCCAATAGTTGGAAAGCAATTGTCTTTGAAGTGACCATTATCTTTGCACAACGGGCAGATAAAGTTGGCATAGGGGTCAAAGGAACTTGAGGTGGAGGAAGACTGTCGTTGAGCCACGGCGGCCTGAGCGTTGGAGGAAGATGCCGGTGGTGGTTGTGGTGGTGGAGAGGAGGTGGTGGTTGTCATGACAATGGGTTGAGAAGAAACAACATAGTGGGTAAGATGATCATTGTGAGCTCGACAAATATGAGCATAACTTTGTCAAGACTCAATAATTCCTCTCGATGAAGCAACTATCCTTGAATCTGATCAAATTCAGGATCCAGACCTCCCAAGAAAATGTGGACCCGGAGAATAGATTTGTAGTTGTTGTCTTGGACAACTGCAGTCACAGTATTAGAAAACGAGGCAACATGTTGATTAAGTTTCTCAAGCCTAGCGACCAACTCATTGTAGTAGACAAAGTTGGGCCACCCTGGTTGTTTGGTCACGAAGTAGAGGCAGTGCAACTTATAGATCCAGGTAAAAGTCATCATAGTTGGTTTGGTGTAAAGCACTCCAAATGTCTGCGGCAGTCTTGAGATGAAGATAGTGGTTGATGATGTCAGTAGCCCAAGTAATATACTTAGGTGTGCTAGTAGGAGGAGCAGCTTAATCCCCAATAAGGAATCCAAGTTTGTTACTGCTTCCAATGCGCATCTGCATCGCAGGGGCCCAGGTAGAGTAATTGAAATCATTCAAGAGAACTTCAATGGGAAAATAGGAGTTTTCATGGTGGTAGTGGATGGAAGGTTGAGGGTGAGGGTGAGGTTGGGGAGAAGAAATCACAGCAGAGTCAAAGTTTTCTCTCATGGCAGCAGAATTTAGGTGTAGTGGGTGACAAATAGTAGAATTTTTTCGGTAGGTCTACATGTTTGGCTCTGATGCCAAGTAGAAAAGTATAGGTAAAAGTGTTTAGGGTAAAATACAATATATTCATCCACTCCCAAATTGGGTATATATACAGCTTTATAAGTCATATTCATAATAGGTAGAGAATATCTACAATAAAGAATAAACCAATTCGAATTACAATAGGAATTTAAAATATCTATAAAATCAATACTTGTCAATAGAGATATAGTGTATCAACACAATTTTGTTTCCTAGATTTATTGAAAATGAACGATCAATAGTTAAATTGCGGCAAACGTGTCATATGGACGTAATATAAATAACCTATATTGTTCCAACTTAAACCACTTTTAAGGTTTTTTAAGGTGTTGAGTTTTATCCTAAACTCGATTAATATTTAGTGTAGTCTATCCACTTGTAAATAATCTTTTATTTTCTAATTTTCTAATGTGGGATCTTGCCTTTCAAACACGCCCCGTCACAGGCAACATACTTAAACTTGCATGTGCAACAAACCCAAATGATCCTCTTGGACAGAATGAGAACTAATCGACATCATCTCGGATGGAACAAGAATGAGTAGACAAATTCGGCATCAACAACCTCTCTTGAAGCAGAAGCGGAGCCATGACAGGCAGAGTGGACCAAAGGTAGACGAGAAACTCGCTCTGATACCAAGTTAAACTGCTGCAAGCGTGTCATATGGACTCCCAATATGTAACCAATAGTTTCTCAACTTGACCCACTGTTAAGGTGTTGAGTTTTATCTCAAAAGACATAAGTTAATATTGAGTGTAGTACATCCACTTATAAGTCATGTTTTATTTGCTACTTTTCTGATGTGGGATCTTTCCTCTCCAACATCAATATCGTCTAACTCGTCTAACTAGCATGTTTATATGAAATTATGTCATCATAAACTACATTTCCTAGCTATTTTTTCTCTCCCAAAATTTCTCTCCCCTCTAGTTCTCCTTCAACCCTAGCCGCTTTTATGGTGTCGCCATCCCCTTTCCTAGGATGGCCGATCTCAACTCATCGCCCCCACCACCACCACTGAAGCTTGTTACTCCACTCTCTCATACCCATAACGGGTTCACCCCCTCCTCTTCTCAGACTCCATCAAACCCCTAAATAGTTGGGTGGTTTGATTGTGCGCCCAACTTTATTCTCGATCTTGGATCCATAAATTCAACTTCAGTTATGTTGTCTTTCGTTACCCTTCATAAAATGTTACCCTTCATAAAAGTAGTCATTGTTTTTTGAAAAAAAATTCACCCACATGGTATGAACTATTTGGGATATATCAATTTGATGTCTGACATTCAAAAACTATTAAAGTGATGCCCAAACCATTGAAATTCTATATTCGTGATGCCTACAACTATTTTTCATCATTGGGCTGTTAATATTGATGATGTGACAACGTCGAATTTCAAAATATATGGGTATTAAGATCATTTCCAATTTTTTCACCCTCTTAACCCAAGCCCCAACTAAACCCTAATTCATTTTCACCCAACTCAACTAAAATCTATCTCTCTTATGCTCGAACCCAGAATAAAATTACCTAAACCGGATTTCGTTTCTATTGAGGGATTTGAGATCTTGTTTTGATTGAGGGATTCCCTTTGCCACCGAAGAATGTTTGAGATTGCATTTGAGTTCCAATCTTAGAGGAGGGACAATGTTTCAGTACTGGAGAATGTTCAGAATGAGAGCACCCCGACCCAAATGTAAGTGGTTCTTCGCTCTTTATGTTCTGGAAAAACTGTGGAAACACATGGGTTGTCTGATTTCGAAACTTATTGTCATTTTGGACTCTTGTGTTTATGTTTATTTCGATGTAGGTGTCAGATTAATGATTATTGATGAGAAATAAAATAGGGTTTGAGGATTTATTTAGAATAGTTTAACGTTATGTGTGTTGGATGTTAGTTTGTTGAAAATTCCGGTTTGTTATGTGCTTTCCTGTTAAAAGTACAATGTTCTTACTATTATTATATTGATGTGTTGTTGCATGAAATGAAATAGAAATTAATTAGGATAGTGTGCTTATTGTTGATTTTACAGTGGACAAATCTTTATATATAATGGAAAATCACCATAGAGGATGGTTTGAAAAACAGTTGAATGGTTCCATGAAGTATAAGCTGCCTAAGTGGAGGAAACATTTGACAAAGACAGTTTATTTAGATGGATTGAATCCTGACAATATTTCGTGGATTGAACTACATAACATTGCATGAGACCTTGGTTACAGGGAGAAACCAATTTCCTTCCACTTCAAACAACCTAGAACATTGGCTGGTGAGGGTTGGATTCCAATTAAGAATGATGGGGATGCTGAAGAGATGACAAAGTATCCAGAAAAGAAGATGCAAGATGCATTGTACATAACTGGAGGAGGTAAAAGGGATAAGGAAGCTGTATAATTAGATGATATTGTTAAACGAGAGGCTGGTAATAATCCTCTCACAAATATGATTCCTGATGATTCAAAAATAGCTGCATCATAAATGTATGCTGAAGAGGAGACTACTACATTAGCAAGTGCACCTAAAAGGGAAGTGAGAGCAGAGGATATACCTTAACAAAGCCAGTCCACATTTGCTAGCTTAGATGGCATATTGTCTGATATTTTTACACTGAGCTAGCAGATGGAGAGAGAGAGAGAGAGAGAGAGAGAGAGAGAGAGAGAGAGAGAGAGAGAGAGAGAGAGAAAGAGAGAAACAGAGAAGGTTAATGAAACAAGGAAGGAGAGTGAAGTGGATGCTGATGTGGAGTATGATGTTGAAGGGGTTGGTGTGGATGATGAATATGGTGTAGGTGAAACAATTATGGATGAAGAAGAATTTCATAAGTTTGGTGTGGGTCAAAGCCCAACTGGGGTTAGGGTTAAACACATGCCACTTAAAAGTCACCTCTTCAATTCCCTACAAGCCAGTCACAGGAAGGAGGCATATATGAAAAAGGAGGTTGAAGAAGAGAGAGAGAGAGACAAATCTAGCTGCTGAAGATCAGAGAGGGAGAGAGCTGCTAAGCCTGCTGAAGAAGAACAACATGCCACATTCAGGAGAAGAGCTATTGTGATTAATGAAAATTTGAAGAAGAGAAAGGATGCTACTGTAGAGGCTTTAAACAAGCAATGTGGAAAGAAACCATGTCCTCCTCCAAAACTGAGTTCAACTGATAAGGGAAAGACCAAACTTGCTAAGCTGCCATCTGAGAAGAGTAGTGAGGATGCCATATACAATACCAGAAGTAGTCAGAGACATGGTCAAAAAAGTTGTGTAAATGAAAATGTAGAGAAAGAGGAGGACAAATCTGGAAGGGATTCAAAACAAGAACAAGATCCATTTTATGAAGACAGTGACTATAAGGTTACTGAATCGGATGATGATAGGGCTTTTGCTGAAAATTGTTGATGATTTGCACAATCTATTTGGTTTTGAGACAAAAGAAGATGGAGAAGGCAATAAGGGGAAGGTGGAGAAGGTGAATAAAGGTTTCCATCCTATGCCTTGGATTAGAGATAGAGACTTACAGAATCCCTTGTTCAGGCTAGGACAAGCATTCCCGAACTCATAGTAGTTGAAAGAAGAAATCAAAGAGTTTCTATAAAAAATTAAAAGGGACTATGGTTTCAAAGAAACAATGAGAAGAATGTGGAGATGAGGTATCAACTTGGTTGTATGCATCTAGGATTAAAGGCTGTGGAGACACTTTATTCTTAAGTCTATATCAGGATCATTTTTGTAGCCCATTCCAAAAGTGTCATTGGTTTAACTATAACAAAGTATGTGAAGAAGTGAAGGATGTACAATTACTAGACATACAGACCGACATTAAAAAGAATTATAACATGATAGTTAATGTACAAAAAAATTTCAGAGGAAGAAACAAGGCTAGGAAGATGAATGAGGCTCATTGTATTTCTCAATACAACAATTTAATGGGATATAGGAAAAAGATATTGAGAACAAATCCAAATAGCACAATTTAGATCAAAACTAGGATGGATGGAGACATAAGAAGATTTCATAGAATGTATGTCTACTTTGTAGCAACAAATGAGGGATGGATAAATGGTTGCATGCCTATTATTGGATTTGATGGGACTCATCTCATAAATAAGCTGCATAAAGGCCAATTACTCACTGTTGTTGGCGTTGATGCAAATAATGGGATGTATCCATTGCATATGCAGTTGCAAAAATTGAGAATCAAGACACATGGATGTGGTTCATGGGGCAGATGAAGTTTGATTTGAAGATTGAGAGGCTTGAAAGTTATGTTTTTATATCAGACAAGCAAAATGGGTTAGACAATGCAGTGAAACATCATTTTCTTGGAGATGAACATAGGCATTGTGTCATACACTTTTACAACAAATTCAAACGCAAGTATCAAGGAGAAGGCCTCAAGCAATGTATATGGGCAACATCTAGATCCTCTACCAAGGTTTGTTTTGATAGACATATGAATGATATGAAGCTGCAGGTTGTTCAAGCTTTCACTTGGTTTAAGGAGGATGGTAGACAACCTGATCACTGGTCTAGGGCATACTTTAATGAGAAAGTCAAGTGTGATTTACTTATGAACAATCTTTGTGAGTCTTAGAATTGTGTGTTGAAGGAAGCAAGAGATAGGCCAATCATCACAATGCTAGAGAAGATTAGAACAGACATGATGATGAGACACACAAGCACGAGGGTGACAGTTTTTAAGTGGAAGCATCCAATAGGTCCAAGAGCAGTGAAGTTAGTTAACAAGTCCATTAAATGGGCATCTAACTACACAGCTTATGAAGCTGGAAGTCAAAAATTTCAAGTTATTGGATTAGGAGAATAAGCCAGTGTCTACTCTGTAAATTTGGGTCTGCATCAGTGTACTTGCAGAAGGTGGCAATTGAGTAGTATCGTTTGTACTTATGGTGTGGCGAACAATATCCTAATCCCCTACAATTTTTGTGATGATTTTTTTAAGCCCTTACCATATGAGGTTGCATACCTTGTGATTCTTACAATTTCTTGTCAGGAGGAATGGAAGGTTGTTGACTAACCTATTGCTCCTCCATTTAAAAAGTAGGCAAGGAGGCCTCAGAAGAAAAGAATATGAGAACCAGGAGAGAGGGTAGCACCACCACCAGGTGGAGCAGCCAAATTATCAAGGGTCTATGCAAAAATGGAATGTCATAGGTGCTTCCAGGAAGGCCATAATAGAAGGGAGTGTCCATTGACAAGAGCATAAAATGCAGCTGATGTAAGTGACATTCTGTGATGTTTACTCATTGAGTAGTTCTTGTATTTATCTGTTTGATTTCTTGCTCATGTTATTGATGTCATTTATGAACACAAGGAGAATGAACATCAACAAAGGACAGACTAAAGAGGAAACTATCTCCTAGACCAAGTTCAGATGACACCCCAATTACAGTGAGGTCTAAGAAGAGTCTAAAAAGGTACAAGGTAGTAATGGCATCAATGAGTAACCAAGATGCAGCATCTGACAGCAGCCAAAACCATCCCCTACTTAGAGTAGCCAAAACCCTGCAGCAGCAGCAAGAAATGAACCTGCAATTTGATTTGGTTGTTGTAGTTTGGATCCATCTTTTGATAAGACCATGTTGTTGTAGTCTGGATCCATATTTTGCTAAGACATTGTTGTTTGTTGTTTGTTGTTTATGGTTCATTCTCTTATTTTGCTAAGACATCCTTGTTGTAGTTTGAAATTACTTGTTGTTGTTGTTGGTTATGAACATTTTAGTTGTGTTTGATGTTGGATATTGCAAGAGTTGTTATTGGTGTTGCATATTATTTCGTGTGTTTTTAGCATCTGAACAAGACAATCTTTTTTAGTATAGTGTCAAAATGTTGCCAAAACATTTGGTAATAGTATCAAAGTGATGCCCAAACTATCGTTAGAAGTTTCAAAGTGATGCCAAACTACTTTGACAAGTTTCAAAGTGATGCCCCAAATTTTAGTATACGTCTCAGAAAGATGCCCACCAAACAAACAGTATGAACTAATTCATTACTTCATTATTGCATTGAATGACTCCATGCATGCATTAAATTGCATCATGCACAGACTACATAAGGCAAACAAGATGTTCTATTATAACCCATTTTAAAGTCAATTTCATGATAAAGGCCTTCATCAACAACAAAGAACTTCATTAACAAAGGAACTTCATTACATTACATAAAAATGGAGGACTTGATTACACAAAAGCTGAATAGAGGGAAACTACAAAAAAAGCACAAAATATCTTACTCGAAGCATCCAAATACGAAGTCCAAATGATGTAAGGAAACAAGAATAAACTTAAACAGAAGTTCCAACAATAAATTAACCAAATAGTACAAACAAAAAAACCCTAATCAGAAACATTGGAATAAGATGAAACAACTTCCACCACCTCCAACTCGAGCCATGCACCACTACCTCTAGCCTTTCCAGCTTGCCCACCACCTTCTCCCCCATTTGCAAAGACATGGATGTTGACGAGGACTACTGAAAGTTCTTGAATTCATTGATGAAGCATATGAATGCTGTATTCGATGTCCAACATTTGGGTCTTCAGGCATTTCTCTGCCACTGCCACTGCCACTGCCACCTTCTCCATCACCCGATGCTCAATTTGGCCCAGGCGATAGTGAAATGAGTGCTGCGTACGGCGTAGTAGGGGGGGGGGACCCGTGGACTAGGATTTTTGGAGCAACGAGATGGACCTACAGTCTGAGAAGTTATGACCACACTCTAATTCGGGTTCAGATGGCTCGATCGTCGAGGGGTTGTGAAGGCAGTGCTTGAATTCAACCGGGGAGAACAGTGGACCGGGGTGAAAGCCTTGTTCTTCTGGTTCTGGGCCACCATCTTCGCTGCAAAACTAATAAACTGTGATAAACTAAAGTGAGAAAGTGAGAGCGAAAGTAATTTTTCTTCATAAAAATATATCAGTATATATATGGGTGAAAATCTCTTCGGTAAATGGTGTGGTAATCATGATTTTTGCTCGGTATACTGAAGAGTCGTCATGTGCCTCTCTTAAAATGACACAATTAATGCCAAACGACATCATTATAGCCAATAGTTATATGTTACACATTAAAGGATGCATGTCATTTCATTACATGTTTGAATTCTAATTTTGGGCCTCACCTTCTTAAAACATACCAAAGAGATGCCTAAAGAAAGTTCCTAAAGTCATTGTGAGGCCCAAAAATATTATATGCACTAAATAAGACTCAAATGCATCACTTCGATTTCATTCACATTAGTGACTACTTCTTACAACAGTATGGCCCAAAAACCATTACAACAGTAATTACTTATTACAAAACTAAAGATTGGAAGAAATCCTGAAATTAAGCCATGCACTTAAACCATTACAACAGAAATTAACAATCCCAAGAGAACAAACATAGCAGTCCATATATGTTGCTCCATTGTTTTCCTCATATTCACCTCCATCTCAGCTTCATGTAGTCTCTTATTGGACATATCAGTTGTAAATTGGGAATACGCAGTCAATCCAACAAGATCATCAACTTATTCCCCATACCTCATGTATCAGACCCATATCACAAGCAAAACAACAATCAATTTCAGATTCATGTTCTTCATCTTGAACTCCATCTCTTCTGTCATTCTTCGACATTTCTCCTCCAATTAGACTTTTTTCAATAGCATATTTCCAATCACTTTTTGGGCTTATTCAATATAAGGAGGATCAACCCAAAACAGAAATCCACAGCGCCCTTACATACAAAATACAGATTCTATCACAACTAACCCTAATCAAAATCGAAAACCAACAAATTAATACATGTGATTCTGTTGGATCACAACCCTAATATCGCCTCCCATAGTTCTCGTCAAACACAAAATACTTGAAGATTACAACTCTCCTCCTACATCTGCAATAATTTCTTGGGTTTACTGTGGTGATAAGTGTAAAACGACCCTAAAAGATGACCCAAATCTTGAGCATATATATAAATGTAGTAAATGGTAAATATGAGCCATTATCCACAGAGGGTTGGTGAAACTAAGACTCAAAAACTCAAGAAACACAAAAGACACGAAAACCAGAAATCTGACAGACTCGACCACTAGACATAAACTAATTTACGAACTGTACTTACACTAAATCAAAAATCACTAAAATTTAATAAAAAATATTATACTTAGTGGTGGACTATCACATAAAAATTGAGGATATTCGAAGTTGTTTTGGTTGCCAAAATAATTCGGCCAAACTACAGCTAATGTAGAAAACGCTAAATTTCATAAAAGTAAATATGTTGATGAAATTAAATAGAGATGAATGTTAGGAACCTATCTCTACCCTAGACACCCTACTATTACCCCAACCCAATCTACTTAACCATGGATGAATGTTCCTCACGCATGAGCTTTGGTTAAGTCATCATACGTATTACACTTTCTAACTTGGCATGAAAGAGGGAGTGGTCATCACTCTAACTTGATCCATAATTAACCGACTTATACATATGGTGGTGTAAGCCTAGAAAACTAGAGTCATTAAGTTCTAAGAATGTTTGAGGAACAACAAAGTTTCAAGGGTTGATATGGTGGTCACCCTTTCCTCACTAAGGGTTTACTTCACACAAGTTATCATGACGACCTTGCTTATCTCGTTAGAACATGCGATAATATGTTGGTTATACACATATTCAAGACAATAGACTCTATAACATGCATCTAAGTTGGTCACCAATGAAACACATAGTAAAAGTCATCACTGAAATTATAGTGAAGTAAAACTCATCCAAATAGTTATTTAAATCATAAAGGGTTCAAAATCGTAAGCATGTCGAGGGCTTTGATCAGACCCTAACTAGGGAAGTTTAACTACTCATAGTCAAGATTACACCATAGAAAAACATGATGGAAAATGAAGAATAAACCAAAAATCTTAGAATTCTTGGAAGCTTCAGTTTGATGGGTCGAAGTAATACTTCGACGGGTTGAATGTGGACGACTGGGAATCTTGGCAGCGACACTCTCTCCTTCTTAGGTTTTCTCTCTATGAAATTCAACTACCCTACTTTGTCAACAAGTTTGGCTTATATAGGTATGATCTTGACCATTTTCTCGTCAACTTAGGGTTGAGTTATCGCCACATGAACTTTTCATATCATCAATCCTTATTCCAATAGAATTCTCCTTTTATTGCTCATTTTTATATTTTTCTCTAAATTACCTAAATAAACAAAAACATAATTAGTTACTGAAAACTAATAAATAAACTAAATATTTTCGAAATAATTAAGCACAAGAGAGCTGCATATTTATGCAACTATCATGTGGGTCTCAACATCTCTTTATCTTTCAATTTCTCCCTTTGTTTGGCCTGAAAATCCATAAATACAAGATTGAAGTACAGAGGCAAAAATGTCTTCTCGCAAAAATTGGCGCAAAAAAACATAGTAAGAAAACACGAGTTGGCAGGATATTACTTACTATGGGTATTTTTGTCCTTTGGAAATTTGGTCATTGCTACGTCATCAATATTAACAGGGCAGTGACGGTAAATAACTGTAGGCATTACGAATATAGAGTTTCAATGATTTGGACATTATTTTGATAGTTTTTGAAAGTCTGACATCAAATTGATACATTCCAAAGAGTTCAAACCTTGTGTGTGAATTTTATCCTTATTTTTTGTTCTCCCTCTTTGCTGGTGATACATTCTATTGATTTGCCCTCACTTATACCTTTCAAAAATTAAATAGTTAATTTATCTCAAATAGATGATGTGATGAATAAGTAGCTAGTGAGCTAGAAATGAAAAAGAAAGTTGGTTTAAAATCACAGCGACGAATAGCGAAACACCAAAGTTGACCAGGATCTTTTTCATATTTCTCTCCGGCGTATATTCATTTTCTGATTTCTTTATCTCTACTTTTATTTGGAGCCAATAATGCTCTCTCTTACACGCCCACAAGACACGCACACCAACTCAAACCCCCACAAGAAAATAAAAAACGAATCACACTTGAGATGAACAAAAACCGAGCGAAGGTGGGCTACAATAATTAATGGTCTGCCCTTTCACGCCATTGGTTCTATATAATGCAGGCATCCCATGCATCTCAAACATCACACTATAGACACTTCGACAGAGTCGCCATTTCTCTGCTAACAAAAACTCATCGTCTCCTTTCTCTCTCTTCCCAGCTACCTCTCTCACTCCATCAGCAAACTACCGTAAGTCCTCTGCCGCCAGCTTATGTTTTCCAAGGAGATTTTCATTGCTGTCCGGCCACCTCTGATCTCCGGCCAACACCATTTCTGGTAGAGTGCGATCAGATGGGTGGTCTGAAAGTTGAAACACATGTCTATAGTACTTAAGATTATAAAACTAATTGCAATCAGCTCGATCATCTTCTTTTTCAAGATTACAACTCGATCAAATAAGTGATCATGTATATGATCGCCATCTCTAAACGATCATGTACAGTAAAACTCTCTTGATAACTTTGAAGTTTTCTGTTCAGTACTAATTTCATTTCCTATGTGTAATATCCTTGTACGTGCAGTGCTAGTTAATTATAAAAGAGAAGATGTGGAGGATTAAGTTCGGAGAGGGTGCAAATGACCCTTTGCTCTACAGCACAAACAACTTCCATGGAAGGCAGACATGGGAGTTCGACCCCGATGCAGGCACCGAGGAAGAGCGCACCGAGGTTGAGGCGGCTCGCGAGAACTTCTACCAAAATCGCTACAAGGTTGCTCCCAGCAGTGACCTTCTCTGGCGTTTTCAGGTACTAATTTTGATCCCTCTTACAAATTAATTTGTTCACTAAATAAATTACTCGTACATACATATACATGCATAATGAGGGCCTTCCACTGAAATATGTCTTTTTTAGTCATTTTTAGGTATAGAGTATTATATAAATTTTTTGATCACATTTTAACATCTTTATCGTTCAATTATAAAGTCCATATGAGTAGATTATTCATATAAATTTTCAACCAAAATGATAATCGTTAAGGTATTGAACTAGATTAAATCAAGGAACGGACTAAACCTGTTAAACCTGAACCGTTCATACTTATAAACTTTAATTGTATTTTTTGAATATATTAACGATCACCATTTTAGTTCAAAATTTACAGGTTTAACCTACACATTAAGATCTAAGATCTGAACAATAAAAATAGTAAAATATAATCAAAAAATTAATATAATATCTTATACCTAAAAAAAATGTATACCAATGTTACATACATAATAACAATATCTAGTTATCTATAATTGCCACCGGATCAAATCTCAAATACAAATCATAGTCGTGCTGCACATTGTGAACATCATACTGCCGACAACGAGAAAGAATTTGTTCCCTTAAAATTCTGATATAGCCTGGAAATCTGGAATTTAATACAAGTCTTATATAGCCTGGAAATCTGGAATAGCTAGTCAAACAGAGTTGGCTCCAATAATTAAATAGATGGTGGCTTAAAATATCAGTCATTGGAGAGTAGAGTTTTGTCAATTTACCAACCCCATAATGTAGAAGACAAAGTCCAAGCTAGCTTACGATAATT
This sequence comes from Geum urbanum, assembly GCA_946800695.1. Lineage (NCBI taxonomy): Eukaryota > Viridiplantae > Streptophyta > Magnoliopsida > Rosales > Rosaceae > Geum > Geum urbanum. Next base: position 39,029,695 of record OX327010.1, on the reverse strand, counting down.
AATATTTCCCGGTTACATCGCTTGACACCACCCACGCACGATCTCAGCTTTTGGATGGGATAATATGTATTATATGCCATGTCGCTCCCAAAAGTACCCGGTAGTTATCAAAACAACGATGTTAAAAATACACAAGAGGACAGAGTTGACGAGTGTTGGTTAAGGTCACCATCAGAATAAAAGAAAAATCTCCGGGTAGTGTTAAATCGGACGATTTCACATAAAAATATAATTTAAATTAAGATGAATTATTTTTAATTATATCAAAAATTTTTGTGGATAATACTTAACATTTTTAAAGATGTTTAAGTTGAGAAAATATCCGTATAATGATAGGCTCCACGTGTAATGTTTGTCGCAATTCAACTTAATATTAGAGTCATATTCACACACCACACGGCTAACACACCCACTACCCGATAAGTACAGGTGGTGCCACGCTTGTCACAATTCAATTGTTGGGAGGAAAACATGGTATTTCTGGTAGCTAATTATTCATAGCAGATGGATTTCGTGCTCGTAATTAAAATGTGACAGAGTAACTGTGATACCTATTACTTAAGTGGTAGGGAACCTTAATAGTTCAGCGTTAAGACCCATGTATGTACTTATCAGCCCCGTCTTTTCAATCATATGTTTCCTCTGTTTTGGAATTACTTTGTACTAATGTTCTTTTTACCCAATTGTAGATGCTAAGAGAGAGGAACTTCAAGCAAGAAATTCCTCCAGTAAGAATTGGGGAAGGTGAGGAAATCACGTGTGATCAGGCCACAGCTGCATACAAGAGGGCTGCTTCCTTCTGGAATGCCTTGCAGTCACCTCATGGTCACTGGCCTGCTGAGAATGCTGGCCCAAACTTTTACTTTCCTCCCTTGGTAAGTTACCGCAGGTGCAAGTAATTTTTCACAGTAACAAAAAGTAGATGACAGTGAAAATGGTGTCTTTGGTGACTGATTGTGATGCTTGTTCTTCAATTGCAGGTAATGAGTGTGTACATTCCTGGATACCTCAATGTTGTTTTCTCTGCTGAGCATAAGAAGGAAATCTTGCGCTACACATACAACCATCAGAATGAGGATGGTGGCTGGGGACTGCACATTGCAGGGCCTAGTATGATGTTCACAACATGTCTCAACTACTGTATGATGCGTATCCTCGGAGAAGGCCCCGACGGAGGTCGTGACAATGCATGTGCTAGAGCCCGGAAATGGATTCTTGATCGCGGTGGCGCTCAATATTCTGCTTCATGGGGAAAGACCTGGCTGGCGGTATGACATATTCGAAAACTCGTATGCTTAATTTGTGTTATATATCATTGAAATGTACAAGTGGCTGATGAGTTTACTTGTTGTGTTACAGATTCTTGGTGTTTATGATTGGGAAGGAAGCAACCCCATGCCCCCAGAGTTCTGGACCTACCCTACTCTGCTTCCATTTCATCCATGTAAGCTCAATGTTCCTTTTTGTGAGATCAAATCAAGTTCTATACTTTTATTAACTTTCTAATTCTAATTAGTACTACTTCAAATGTGCAGCAAAAATGTTTTGCTACTGTAGGTTGACTTACCTACCCATGTCGTACTTCTATGCAACAAGATTTGTTGGTCCAATCACTCCTCTCGTGGAGCAATTGAGACAAGAAATCTACAATGAGCCTTATGATCAAATCAAGTGGAGTCAAGTGCGCCATCATTGCGCAAAGGTGAGTTTCATTGCTGTCTTGATGATATGATACCATCATTTGACTATATTCACATTCATAAACTGAATCTGCTGTACCTTGATAACTATTGCAGGAAGATAATTACTATCCTCATGGAAGAGTACAGCGGTTTATGTGGGATAGTCTTTACAATGTATGTGAGCCTCTTCTCAAGATGTGGCCCTTTAAGAAGATCAGAGACAATGCTGTTCAATTCACCATTGACCAAATTCATTACGAAGATGAGGAAAGTCGCTACATTACCATTGGATGTGTCGAAAAGGTAAGAAGAGTGTGACGAAGTCTTTCATGTGTGTACAATATGTGTCTGCTGCTGGTTTGATTTCAATGAGCTAATAATCAATGCCATTTGAATTGGACAGCCATTGATGATGCTTGCTTGCTGGGCTGAGGATCCTAGTGGAGAATATTTCAAGAAGCACATTCCTAGAGTTACTGATTATATCTGGCTCGGGGAAGATGGTATCAAGATGCAGAGTTTTGGCAGTCAGTCATGGGATTGTGCTCTTGTGATTCAAGCATTGCTTTGTGGAAATCTCACCAATGAATTTGCACCTACGCTTAAGTTGGCACATGACTTCCTAAAGAAGTCTCAGGTACAATCATTAAATCATAGCAGTTTCTTTTGATCTTCTCCAATTTTCTTTTGGCCTGAAGATTTTAACTCTCTTGAATCCATTATAGGTGAGGATAAACACTTCCGGTGACTACTTGGCTCATTTCCGTCACATCTCTAAAGGATGCTGGACTTTCTCTGACCGTGATCATGGATGGCAAGTGTCTGATTGCACTGCAGAAGCATTGAGGGTAATTTAGCTTACTTAATGAAAACTCAATACTTAAAAAGAATTTGAAAGTTTGAGAGCCTCAACTATAATGACAATGGTGCTGACCTTAAACCTTTCTGTTTCAGTGCTGCTGTATTTTTGCAACGATGTCACCAGAACTTGTCGGCGAGCCATTGGAAGCTGAGTGTATGTATGATGCTGTCAATGTCATAATGTCTCTACAGAGTCCAAATGGTGGTGTGTCAGCCTGGGAACCAACTGGAGCTCCTAAGTGGTTGGAGGTATATATCGAAAAATCTTATACTACTAAACATTTTAAAGTTTTGATCTTCCAAGTATGTATCATAACATGTGTGTGCTCATTTCTTTGCCCTTTTCAGTGGCTCAACCCCGTCGAATTCCTCGAGGACCTTGTCATTGAATACGAGTACATTGAGTGCACTTCTTCCTCGATCCAAGCCTTGGTTTTGTTTAGGAAGTTGTACCCTGGTCACAGAAGGAAGGAAATCAACAACTTCATCACAAGGGCTGCAGACTATATTGAGAGCATCCAGTACCCTGATGGCTCATGGTATGGGAACTGGGGTATCTGCTTTGTCTATGGTACATGGTTCGGAATCAAAGGTCTAGAGGCTGCAGGAAGAACATATGACAACTGCGAGGCGGTTCGCAAAGGTGTCGACTTTTTGCTTAAAACGCAGAGAGCAGATGGTGGTTGGGGAGAGCACTACACCTCATGTACAAACAAGGTACTATTCTTCTGCAATTCTACCTCTACATTATGTAACCAACCACAAATCTTAAGAAAGTCTTACTATTCTCTTCCCGTGGAATACAACTCATGACATTGTCCCCTTTATACAGAAATACACAGCTCAAGACAGTACCAACTTGGTGCAAACTGCTCTTGGATTGATGGGTCTAATTCACGGACGACAGGCAGAGAGAGATCCAACTCCTATTCACCGTGCCGCAGCGGTGTTGATCAATGGCCAATTAGATGACGGTGATTTCCCACAACAGGTAGGAAAACGAAGTCCATTATAAAAAAGTGACACCAACTTTTCTGTCACACTATTTGTCACATGCTTATACAGACTTACAGACACTAATGGTTAGTCCTGGTATGTTATGCAGGAACTGATGGGAGTCTTCATGAGGAATGCTATGTTACACTATGCAGCATACAGGAACATCTTCCCATTGTGGGCTCTAGGAGAGTACCGTACTCTAATGCAGTTACCCACCAGAAAGACATTGAGGCATTGATTCAGAAGAAGAGGGATCATATTCATGGATTAAAAATACAACTGGAAACCAATAAAAGCCAGTTCTAGTCGGTCCATACTTTGTTTTTTTCCTCTACTTCTTCAGTCATGTGTGTAGAGCTTGTTGATGTAATTTTGTAACCACAGAAGAAAGAATAATCTTACTCATATATAAATATATAAAAGCATATACACAAATGTTTGTTCTCTGAGATTCTCAAAGCTTCAATGATATTGAGTTATTCTTGACACTGCCTAGCTTCATGTAGATCAATTCTCTTTCTTGGGTTTGGCCTAAGAGATCAATGAATATAGAGTAGAGAACAAACCCAAGAGATGGGTAATTCCGAAGAGAGAGCGAGCAGCCGGCCTAGATTTCTCTGTCCACTCACAGCTCACAGGTCACCTCTTCTCGATTAATTAGGACCATGAGAACTTGAGAAGCCGCCGTTGAAGATAAAAAGGAAGGGGTTTTAATGAAGGTAGGGGGCTGCAGATGGATGATGGTGCTTGCTTCGAATTGACCAAGGAAATGGAACAGAGGAGTGGAACTGTGGAAGGAAGAAGATAAAGGCTGCGAGCAATGGCGACATCGACATGGTAGTTGTCGCAAGGAAGAGTGTGGCCCGAATTTCTGGGCATTGGGTCAAGTTTGGGCTCTGTTGCCATCATATGGGTTTGGCCCAATATTTGGACAGGGCCTGCCTCAACATTATAAAACATTTATTAGGTTTTCGCTTCCTTGTTTTTTTTTTTTTCATTCGGATTTGCTCATTCTCATCATGGAGTCATGGTTAAGATTCATTTGGGAGGGAGCTCTGCTATCAGCTATATGGTAAAACTCTTTTTTTTTTTGCTTTCCTTAAAAAAATGGTACAGAATAGTGATGCATATTTGTAAAAAGTGATTTCACTGACGAAAATGTGATTTCACTGACGAAAATCACTTTCCCGACTGCAAATAGAATATGCGTGCAAGAATAATTTTACGTATGATATCAGTAATGAAGAAACTTTACCCATCGGGACATGGCGTGCAAAGGTACATTAATTTATATGTATGATTATACGAGTGAAGGAGACTTTTCCCGATCGGGATGAATGACATGAGGTGCCTTTAAATTGATCGTCACCTTCTTCCACCACTCTATGAAAATGGAGCAGAGGAGTGAGTGGAAGAAGAATGAAGAAAATGACAGATCGAGGTGACAGATGGCCTATATCACCGGAGAGGCTTCACTCCACCTTCGGTAACACTTCACTGTCAGTGAATTCCCTCTTTTACTTTCATTGCTGTACATGCCTACATGGGCCGGGTTGGATCTGGAAGACTCCGCGAACCGGAATCGAGAGTCTGAATACCACGAGCGGCAGGAGAAATGCTGAAGAATCCTTTTCCCGATCGGGATCGATCGGATATGGCGTGCAGGTTTATCCTACATGTATTTCCTCCCTTTCTTCCACTCACTAAGAAATCCACACCAAATTAACTCAGCAACCTATAGTAGTACCAAACAGCTGAAATATCGTTCTAATTTGATATTTTCCTTTTTGTTCGCTAGCTGGTGAAATGTCATAATACGAGAACTGTTGAAAAATGTGACCCTTTCCAAATAGTATGATTATAGATGATCTATAAATAGCTTACTAGTACAAATGACCCTTGTTCTTTCATATGCAGAAGTTAGGAAGTGTTTTGCTGGTTGCACACTACTACGTACTATTTGGAGGATTCAGTTTGGAGATGGTGCAAATGGCTCTTATCTGTTCAGCACAAACAAATATCAAGGGAGGCAGACATGAAGTTCTGTTGAAATGAATGCTTACTGACATGGATACTGTCGATAAACTCAAATGCTACCTACTGCAATGAGTTATTGCAGTGACAATTTTTATCTTATGCTTTACTTAAAGTATCTAAATATTTTCCCTTTCAGCTTTTGTTAAAGTTCTATGTTTTGCTGTAACATAAATTATATAAGGTTAAGTTGTGCTTTTTAGAGAGGAGAGATCAGATTGTAAATTTGAGCTAACATTGCCTCTTTGCTACTGCTCTTGTTCTCTGTTGCTACTACAATAGTGAATGAAAAACACCACAAGCTGTGTTGAGCTAATATGTTGTTTGTGTGTTTGTTAACTAGTATAATACTACAATATATCAAAATCTATCATGGTATTAGAACTATGTTGATCAATATCAATTGGGTGTCTGTTTATCAAAGTTATTTAAAAAAATAGATGTAAATTTTAGCTGCAATGGCTAGTTCATCTGCATGTGTATGTGTTTGTTAACTAGCATCATTACAACATATCAAAATCTATCATGGTATTAGAGCTTTATTGATCAATATCAATTGGGTGTCTATTTATCAAAGTTATTTAAAAAAAAAAACTAGATCTGAACTTTAACTGCAATGGCTAGTTCATCTGGATCTGTAGAAATCAGAACTCCAATATTCAATGGAGAAAAGTTTGATTTTTGGGTGATCAAAATGAAGCCTAGATAGGCATCTCATGATCTGTTGAGGTATGTAGAAGAGGGCTACTCAAAAACTAGTTGGAGTTGGAGGAGTGATATCTGATGCACAGAAGACACAACTCAAGCTAGACACAAAGAGAGATGCAAAAATTCTTGGTTTACTACAAGGAGCTATTACAGAAGAGATTTTTTTTCTTCAGAATATCAAATGAAGTCACTGCCAAAAGAGCTTGGGATGTGTTGGTTGATGAGTTCAAAAGTAACAAAAAGGTTAGAGCAGTAAAACTGTAATCTTTGAGAAGAGATTTTGAGTATACTACGATGTTAGAGTTTGAGATACGTAAAGATTACTTCACTAGGCTTTCTCATGTTGTTAATCAAACGAGATCTTATGGTGAAATCATTCTTGAGGAGAGGGTAGTGTAGAAAATATTGATTAGTCTTACTACTAAGTACAACAATATAGTTTCAATCATAGAGGAGACTAAAAATATAGATGAGTTGGGAAAATACAAGAAGTTATGGGAACCATCAAACCATATGAACAAAGGTTAGAAAATCGGGCAAATAGTAATACTGAGAGTGCCTTCCAAACACTTAGCCTTAATCCAAAATCTAAGAACACTGAAGCTAGTTCTATCCAGGATAATTTTAAGCAAAAGAAAAATTGGAAGGGAAAATGTAAGAAGTAGGAAAGAAAATCAAATGAGTTGAAAAGTTCGAGTCACTCAACAGTAGTACTTCTTACAAGGTACGTAAGTACTATTCTTGATTCTTCTACAACTATGGCTGCAGAGATATAGTTTACTCTGATATATCTTCCATCTCTTTGTGGGAATTATAATTTGGATTTTGACATGTGACTCTGATTCGGCATCAAGAGAGTTGGTAAGAACCGGTTGATTTGGCATCACATATCATGCAGTGACTTCAAGGTTAATAACGCTTATATTACGCTTGTGATTCTATTGTTTTACAACATCAAGTGGCTTCGGTACTACCAACTATGTCAAAATGTTGGAAATTCCTATGGCAAAAACAAGTAGCTCCGACTGCTAAGATGTACGCTTGGAAGACATGTTTGTCTTTGAGGATTATACTCCATTTAAGGATGGTAGATGTGTCATCGGAATGTGTTCTTTGTGATGCTGCACCTAAAATAGAATTACACTCGTTTTGGGATTGTCGTTGCACTTCGAGATTGGTTCACACAATTACTATTGGTATCAGAGATAATTGTTTGGGCCTAAATAAAGAATTTCATTTTGGGCTTGGATGGCCGAGGTCTATGCGAGCGGCCCATTATAGTAATGGTGCTTGGCGAGGAGTCAAGTTATATAACGTCTGGCGAGTTTCGCTAGAGAAAGACTTTGAGTTCCATTAGAACTATGTCTTATTAGCTGGTTCTATGCGGCTTATATTTATGTCATAACTAATTTAATTTTAGATAGAATTCTTGGAAGAGTTATGATGGAATTGAAGATCTATGAGTGATACGACACGTATGCTGGTGTTGAATTTAGACTATGATTACAAGAGCAGAAGGAATTTGAAATAGAATGAATGACTGTTATTAAGCGAGTATATAAGGAGAGCAAGGATCTTATGAGAGCCCCCCCAATCAATCAAACAATCTTGCTATACGCAAACAAACCTAGACGGACATCTCGTCCTCGAGATTCCTATCTTCTTTGCAACCAGAAAGTCTAAGTGTTTGTCACCTATCGAGTGAGAGTATTACGACTGTAAGGAAGCAATTGCAACCGGAAAGTTGAAGAGCTTGTCACTTGTATGTTGAGAGCTTGAATACTCAAAGGGAGCGAGTGTTCTCAACACTTTGTTACGAGATTGCTCTGCTTTGCACGAGAAATGATGTGTGGAGTATCGATTTCAAGACATAGCGAGAGATTCACATATCAAAGTCCTAGGTTTCTAGGCAAAAAGGACCTATTCGAGCAGGGTTGGTGCTCTCCCTGTTCTAATCGCTTAATATAAAAGTCAGGCGGCTGTGATCAGTCCATATTCCGTCAAGAGACGGTGGCACGTCAGCATACGAAGCACAAACAGGATAGACCGGCCCACGCGGTTAAAACATCCGAGATAAAAGATACTGCTTCGCGAGAGATATTTTTGCATTGAACATTTTGGCACGCCCAGTGGGACAATATCTCTTTGCATCTTTAAGCGACAATTGAAGATCCTTATCGCAGGGTCTATCCTTAGTGTCGTAAACATCTCCAACCGGTTTACCGTGAACACACATCTACTAAGTGTCGTTCATTAAGTAATCAAGCGGTTGAAGTTATTTTCGCTAACAACTTCGATATCATGACGTTTCAATTTTTGAGTGAGGCGAAAATAACAGGGCTTACGCTCGAACAGTACCTGGCTTATGCAGCCAGGTGAGATATTCACCAGACTAATCACCATTTGGCGCTCGAACAGAAAATCGAGCAACAGGCAGAACTTCTCACCACCCAGGCCCACTTAGTTGATACAGCGACAGTTGGTATCGAAGCAATACGGGCAGAGTTAAATCAAGATCGAGAGGAGAGAGAGGCAATGGGGGCCCAGGTGACTAGTTTGGTAGAAGGTCAAGATAAACTACGGGTAGATATCCTTCGCCAAATGGACAAAGGATTGGAGGAATACCGCCGGTACGCGGCGACTCTATCACAAAGGGTAGACAGAGACATAGGATCTCTAACCAAATCCGTATCGGACTTGGCCAGGAAAACTAGGCAAGCGGAGTCTTTTCCTCTTGCTTGGGAGCAATGGTTAAATAAGTTCTTAGATGATTGTAACATACAATTATCTAAGATGCATGAAACTTACGAAACACCGTTTCCTCCGATGAAAGATGATCCTAATGAGTGGTGTTGGCCAAAATTTTACAAACACCAAACCTTCCAGACTTTCTCTGGTGATGATGATGCAAATGCGGCAACACACTTGGCCTATTTTACTCTGCAGTTACGCCAATTTGCCGAAGATGAAGGACTCAAATTAAGAGTTTTCGGGTCATCATTGTCAGGATCAGCCCTAGTATGGTATACTGGAATAGAGAAGGGTTCGATCAGTGAATGGAAGGATATGGAGGCCTTATTCATAGATCACTTTGGAACTGCAAGGCCAGAGATTAGTGTAGGCAAGCTGGCTTCCTTGAGCCAATCGGTGACAGAAAGTCCGCTCACCTTCCTGCATCGTTTCCGGTCAGAATATAATCTATGTAAGACCCCTCTGAGCAAGGAAGAGGTGGTCGAGATGGCCAAGAATGGTCTGGAGGACACGTTCCATCAGCTATTCTTAAACAACAAGTATTTCTCCCTGAATGAGTTCATCACGGCTGTGACTAAAGCTCATAGCAATATGCAGGAGAGAGATAACAGAAGGAACACGTCCAAGGGGACGTACAGTAGCCGGACCTATGATAGGTTGAAGCCAAAGACAGTGGCTTATGTTGAAGGTGTAGACGACTAGGATTCGGACTCTGATGGCGAGCAGGTGGGTGCTGTTGACTTATCAATAAACAAAGTTTTAAAACCCCGCAAGCTCCAAAAGAGTAAGGGTCCAATTAAGCTCTCAACAGTGGCTTTCACTAAGCCAGAATTTGAGAAGTACACCTATGATGCCAATATGGCTCATGAGATTTTGGACGAGTTGTATAGTCTGTGTGTCATCAAAGTAGACTTTGGACCACTTCCCACAGCTGAACAGTTAAAGGGTAAGAAGTATTGCAAGTTCCATGGAGCGTGGAACCACGTTACCAAAGACTGCATTAAGCTGAAGGATCAGATCCAGAAGTGGATCAATGAAGGAAAATTAGAATTGGAAGGTTCGTCCAAAACCGCTGCATTAGTGGATTCCGATGTGATGACCTGAACCAGAATCTGTTGTGTATTCGGCATGATTCTCGAGATTGAGTTTAGTCGTAGTTTTACGTCGTATATGTGGTTTGCCGCTTCGATTCGCAACTATGTTTTCGGTTGAGAATTTGAGTTGAGTGTCTTCACGGAAATTGTAGAGTACGTGATTTCGAGTTCGTGGGCGGTTCCGGAAGATTTTTCCGATAACCGAGGAATATTTTATGGTTATTTGAAGATTCGGTTTCCGACGAGTTTATCCGATTGTTTCGAGTTTATCCGAATTGTGATGGTTATCCATTTCGAATCGTCGATCGACTCGAGGAGCGAGTATAAATATCGGAATAGTCGAGAATTAGTCGAAAACTTCATTTTGGGCTTTGACTGACGTTGACTTACTTTGACTTTCCAAAACTGGAAAGCTGACCCGTTGACACAAGAGGAAAGGTTTCCCGATTGGGTGTTGCCGTCCGACGGCCAAATTTCTGGCCACCTCCAGCCACGTGATAGGTATAGCTAGCTTCCCCTTGTAATTTTGAGTTGGTTGGTGTTTAGATTTATGGAAATTGGTGAGGATTTCATGGAACCTGAATCGGGCCGAGTTGGGGAATTTCGTCGGAGTTCGTTGGCCACTTTCCGGCGAGCCATGGTGGTGGTGGTTAGGGGGGTTTGCTTCCCCTAACCTAGGTGATGCTCCTAGGATGTTTAATTTTGAAATTTGATGAGGTTTTGATGGCAACCCGATAGGTCACCGGAATCTGGGTTTCCGTTCGGATTTGTTGTGTTTTGGTAAGGTTAGAGTTGGAATTGGCTTGTGTGTCAGTTATGAAAAGGGTTTGGAAGGTCGAGATCTTGTGATCTGGAAGTTCTCTGCCAGTGAATCTCGCCGTTGACGGCGCGCCGCCGGCGGCGGCGGCGGTCAACGGTGGTCAACGGCGGAGGAGTTGACTTTTTCAGATTTTGGTGAAATTAATGCCATTTTTCTCGTAATCGCGCCCTGATTACCGTCCAGAGGTTTTCGGGTTGGTTTGGTGAGCCGATTTTCAGTCGAGGTTTCGAGTGGGGATTTCGGAATTTCCGATATTCATTTTGTACCGCATTGCATATTTCCGGGAACGGTTGGTTTCCGTGAATCAGTACAGGGTTGTGGACTATGATTTTGATCAGTTATGTTTTTGTGAATATTCAGGAGATCTAGATCGAGATCGGGATCGTGATCGTGCTTCAGGCGAGGGATCTTCCGCCGGACCACGAGATTAGCGCGAGTGCGCGTTTTTCTCACCTGTGAGTGGACAATTTCTTTTCACGGAATTCTTGCGAGTCTTTTATATGATTTACGAACTTGAGCATGCGTATTGAGATTACGGATTACATGAGCATGTGTTTTACGATTATATGAATATACTTATACGAATATACGTATGCGAGTATACATACATTTATATGTTGTTTCATGCATTTGCATCGAACTGTTTATGATTTGGTTTACACAGAGTACAGTCTCAGTTACGTTGTTGTATCGATACACTTGCCTCATCGGCTGATCCCCGATGTAGGGCCGCCAGGATGGGCGTATCCCCGACCTGACCGGTGAGGGACGTTTCCCCTGAACCGAGGCCATTTTCGGCTTAGAATCACGTGGAAGTCAGGGACTCCGTGATTCCGACTGTACTAGCACGGAGGTGTCCACTAGTGACCCCGTGGGATTTTTACTTGCATGCTCAGTACACTGGAGGAATATGAGTTTTACCTCGTGTACTTGTTATTTTTATTTACCTGGACTCGCATATGTTATTTTAAACATATATATCAACTGGTGAAAGACATTTATTTTCGTCCACTCACTCTAACGTGTTTTATGTCTTTCCCCTGGGCTTTTCGGTTTCCGTGCCCAGTTGCAGTTCAGGTTTTGGTGTTTTCACGTCGCGGTTTGGAGGCTAGTGATCAGAGTTACCTGTGCTTTCCAGTAGGTTCTTGTTTCGTCTACTGATGTGTATATTGTATATATTTTACTTTAGAGGTCGCTCTGATACATTCTGATACTTGTTTATACGGATTTTCTCAGATATATATATACTACAGTACTGTTACTGTTTATGATTCATATATTGATGTTGAGAAATCTGGATGGGATTGGTGCCCACGGTTTGGCTTTTGTGGCATAGGATGAAGTGTTATTTTCAGGGTGCAGGTTTATGCAATTCCACGCTAGTAACGAAACTCTGCCAAAATTTCGAAAAAAATTTGTTGGTTCGTATTTTCAGAAGGGGTTCGATTCCGATTTAGGTAATTGAATCGGGGTTGGGTCCTTTCATCCGAGCCGTTTCCTACTCCACAGGTGAATATGGTTGATGTGAATTGGACCTCACCTGATAGGCACCCCAAAGATGTGGAGGCCTGGAACCAATCTTCCTTTTTAGCCTATTCATTCAGATTGGATATGATTGAAGAATTTTTTGATAGGCTAAAGGACATGGGGCTGATCTCTTTTTACCCAATTACTGAGCTTAGACAATTACGGTATACAGAGCCAGCCCATCACTTCTGCAGATTTCACAATCACTTTGGTCATCGAACAGCAATGTGTTCCACCTTGAGAGATGAAATCCGAGGTCTGATCAACTGGGAAGTGATTGAAATAAATAACATGAGCGAGGTGGATTTTCACCCACAATATCTTCATAGAACACCATCTCCTCCAGTCACAACTTCTCCTGCCAGTGGCGCTTCTTCACGGGATAGTCAAACTAAACCAACTCAGGCGAAGAAGAGGTCCAGGCGAAGGTCCAACCAAAATATAGCGTTTGTCTGACTTAAGCGGACTCGAATAACATATGACGCGTCCTGACGAGAGGAAATATTCATTAAGCTATGCCAAGAAGGAATAGCTGTGGTTCCTGACAATTGGAAAGCACCTGACCCACATCCTGAAGATGTTAGGGATTTGCCCTATTGTCGATACCACCACAAATGGGGACGTCACACTACAGCTGTTTGTCGAGATTTGAAGTACAAGATACAGCAGCTGATTAACGAGGGAGTGATAGAGATAGAACAGGACCCCTCGCCAGGCTTGACGGCCCCCATGCCCATGATGGTTGGAATGTCGGAATTGACACGTGACAAATCAAATAAAAGAAAACAATCCAACGACCAACCAACTGCTGGAGAGAATCCATCTTACACACCAAGTAATAAAGGAAAAGAAAAGGTGGACCCCAAGGCAGAATCGCCAGTAGCCCTTTGTGCACATTGTAAACTAAGAAGTGGACTGAAGACCTCTTATGAGGAGCTGGCTCAGGCAGCCAAATCTTTCCCAGAGCTATTCTCGAGTACAGATCATCAGCCCCAGCAAATAAGACAAAGGGATACTCCAGCTCCTAAGCGCTCGCGAGCAATAGACCAAGCCAGTTTGGCTAAAACACCTGAGGCTAAAGTAGCAAGTACGCTCGCGAAGCCATATATACCTCCAGCTTTAAGAAATATTACGAAGGAGGATGTTTGGTACGTAAGGGAGAAAGGAAAAACTTTTGAGGTAACTCCAAGCAAGAGGAGAAACCTTCAACGACGCTTTGGTAGGGCCAAGAGAGCACTAGATGCTTATGAAGCTGGCCTGATCAAAGAAGAAGATTTGGAGTTTCCTCCAGAAGTGTTGCAAAGGAGATTGAACACCCTTGCAGCAAACCCATTGGTGGTCTTTGGGAAGAAGTCTCGCGAGCCTAAGGTGAGAGCCCAAGGACCAGGAGTTTTCGAACGAAACCCAGAGTTAGGGAATAAAGGTAAAGAGCCTGAATCTACTCAGGAGATTCATCGTGAGACTGCAAAACGACAACCAGTAAGGAGACGCCTCGCCTTTGAGGAGGACACGATGAAAACAGTAGGGCTAAAGACACCTCCTCAGGGAACAGGGGACATGCAGAAACAGAACACTCCAAGCAAGCCTCCAGTCTTACGATGGAAACCCAGGCCTTTAGTTGTGGAAGAGCAAGAGAAGGCCCAAAAACTGATCCCTGCTCCCAAAGGAAAAACTCCACCACTACTACTACCAGCAGCCATTGATCCTACTCCTGAGGATCCAATATGGCAAGTAGCCCATCTTGAGGTAACCACAATGTCTAACGAGGATGGACATCAGGATGGAGATGATACCTACGACGATGATGAGCAATTGTTGGACTACGGTGAGGACGAAGATGCAGAAGCACTTGATTGTATCGAGGAAGACAGTTCCACCATTAACATGGTGTTTGTCTTATCTTCTAAATATGCTTTGTCTCCGTCAGCATCAAGAGATGAATCCAAGACCATTAACAACGTGGTATTACCAGATGAAGAACCAGAGCTACCAAGTGATTCAACACTGGTTGAAGTACCAGAGATGGATTCATCATACACAAAAGGCCAGATGATGTTCTCCAAGCCTATTATTGACATGGCCATGCACATGCGGCAGTTATATGTCACATGACAAGTCCAAGGGATTCAATTGAATAAACTCCTAGTGGACTCGGGGGCAGCGGTTAACATCATCACCGTTAAGGCCATGGCCTTAATAGGCGTTCCCAAGTCTGCTATCTAAGAGACCTCGCTTAGTGTCAGAAATTTTCAGGGTAGCATAACCAAGACCTTGGGCATTGTTTTCTTGCATGTACACATCGGTATAGCCTCAGGCACTTACACATTCTTTGTCGTAGAGTGCACATCCCCATATAGTGCAATACTGGGGCGCGACTGGATACATCGAAGCTATTGTGTACCATCATCACTTCATCAGCAGATGTTGCTCTGGAACATGGAGTCAGGCGAGGCAGAACTTGTCAATGTTGACCCTCATCTATATTCCGTTTCTGCTAATGCATTAGAAGCTAGATATTACCACAGTGACCTTAGGCCATTGGAGGTATGTGGCGTCGATCACAAAGGCCACCCAGTTGGTGTTACGGCCTCAGAACTAGCTCAGTGAGGTATAATTCAAGCAACTCAGGATAGTAAGAGACCCTACACCATTGAGCTACCATCTAAACGATCTCCATGATTGGGTCTCTATCAGATATAGAGACCGAGGCTTGTCTTTCTCTACATGAACGCTTTCATAATTTTCTACTAGAGAGCCAAGCCTTTGAGAAGGTTCCAATGGTTGCAGCCTTGGAATATGTGGATGAAGACGTTTTGCAAGACTTAGAGGAGGAGGACGAGATTAAATTAGCTCCAGCAGCTTTAGATGATTTACCTCCTAAAGTCAAAGATCCCATTGAACACATCAATATTGGGACAAACGAAGAGCCAATCTCTGTGGCTATTAGTACCTTCTTGGAGCCTGAGGAGAGACTCAAGCTTATCGAATTGCTAAAAGAGTATGCAGACTGTTTTGCAGAAAAATACGACGACATGCCTGGTCGGTCACCAAACTTGGTCTGTCACAATTTGCCCATCATTGAAGGGAAGAAACCTGTGAAACAGGAGATGCGTCGCATGAACACAGAAACAGCAATTCTAGTCAAGGAAGAGGTCGAGAAAATGCTCAAGTCAGGGATTATACGTGTAGCCAAATATAATGAGTGGCTTTCCAATATAGTCCCAGTCAAGAAAAAGAATTGAAAAATGCGAGTGTGCGTCGACTACAGAGACTTGAACAATGCAACCCCAAAGGATGCATATCCTATGCCAGTGGCGGATTTGTTGGTTGACTCAGTTGCCCGCCATGAAATGTTAACATTCATGGATGGCACTGCTGGATATCATCAAATTCCAGTGGCTGAAGCAGATAGACATAAAACAGCGTTTCGATGCCAAGGCTTTGCATGTATTTTTGAGTACGTGGACATGCCATTTGGACTTAAGAATGCAGGGGCAACCTACCAACGAGCAATGAATTTGATTTTCCATGATCTTATTGGTAAGACCATGGAAGTATATATTGATGATGTGGTAGTCAAAACGAAACGTAGAGGCGATCATTTTGAAGACTTAAGGCAAGTGTTTCTCAGAATGAGGCAACACCAACTGAAGATGAATCCAGCCAAATGTGTGTTTGGTGTCCAGGCAGGAGATTTCCTAGGTTTTTTGGTTTATCAGCGTGGGATTGAGATACCGGATGACAAGAAACAAGCAGTTCTCAATGCAGTCCCACCAAAGAGTAAGAAAGAGCTACAACGTTTATTGGGAAAAATCAATTTCTTACTACGGTTTATTGCCAATGCTGCTGGGAAAACACAACCATTCTCCACACTGCTCAAGTTTCAAAATCAAAAAGACTTTATATAGGAGCCTATACATCAAGTGGCCTTTGAAACCATTAAAGCCTACTTAACAAACCCACCTGTCTTGGTTCCTCTAAGACCTAGGGTTCCTCTTAAGCTGTATATATCAGCTACTGATCTCTCCATTGGAAGTCTATTAGTTCAGGACGACACGGCAGGAGTTGAACGTGCTATTTTCTATCTGAGTCGTACCTTGAACGATTGTGAAACAAGATACTCTCCAATGGAAAGATTGTGCCTAGCATTATACTTTTCAGGGTGTAAGTTGAGGCACTATATGCTTTCCTTCACTATGTGCGTTATTGCACAAACAGATTTAGTGAAGTATATATTGTCCAGACCGATTCTCCGTGGACGCATTGGAAAGTGGATTCTGGCCTTGTTAGAATTTTCTTTGCAATATGTTCCTCAGAAAGCGGTAAAAGGCCAAGCAGTGGCTGATTTTTTGGCTCATCATCCCATGGAAAAGGTGATTGAGGGGCCAGAATTGGATCTCGCTCATATTGATTTGGCCCCTTGGTGTTTATATTTTTATGGGTCCAGTACAAATACCATGGCCGGGGCAGGGGTAGCTCTAATCATTGGATTAGAACTTTTGTTGGATATGGAGATCACAGACGTGCATATCTTTGGAGATTCCCAACTGGTGATCAGACAACTTGAAACAAAGTACAAGGCAGGCCCAGTATTGGAACCTTATGCGAGGAGGGCCTGTGACCTACTAAAGTTGTTTACAGAAGTGGAGTTGAGTCATGTTCCTCGCGAGAAGAACTATACGGCTAATGAGCTGGCTCAACTAGCAACGGGTCTAAGTTTGCAAGATGGGGTATGCGAGCGAATATTAAAGGTTGAAAGAAGAACCCTTCCATCTTTCATTGCACGATAAGAAGATAAAAATGAATGGTACGTTGCTACACTTGATCACAATGACACGGATTGGAGACCGAAAATCATTTCTTATCTCCAGAATCCTAATAATTCGGTAGACAAGCGGATTCGATTTTTAGCTCCCAATTATGTACTCAAGGTTGCTGAGTTATATAGAAGGGGAGAGGAAGGCATACTGTTAAGATGTGTCTTTGGACACGACGCTAAGCGGTTAATGAGAGAAGTCCACCTTGGGATAGCAGAGGCACACCATGCTGGTCCCAAGATGAGATGGTTATTAAGAAGACATAGCTTTTATTGGCCAGGAATGCTCAGAGACTGCATCACGTTCGCAAAAGGTTGTGAAGAATGCCAGAAACATGGTCCAGTCAACCATATGCCCAGAATACCATTACAGCCAATAATCAAGCCTTGACCAGCTCGAGGATGGGCTTTGGACTTAATATGAATGATTCATCCTCATTCATCTGAAGGGCACAAGTTTATCATAGTGGCTACCGATTTCTTCACAAAATGGGTCGAAGCTCGGCCTCTCAGGGTATCATCTGCAAAAGCCATCCGCCAGTTCTTATTTGAAGATATCATATGTCAGTTTGGTATTCCTGAGAGCTTTGTTTCAGACCGAGGGGCTGCATTCATGTCTGGAGAAGTAGATATTCTAATGAAGGATCTTGGGATTCATTTTCTTCACTCTTCTCCATATTATGCCCAATCCAATGGTAAAGCAGAAGCGAGCAAT
The DNA here is from genome assembly GCA_946800695.1 of Geum urbanum. NCBI lineage: Eukaryota > Viridiplantae > Streptophyta > Magnoliopsida > Rosales > Rosaceae > Geum > Geum urbanum. The sequence continues at coordinate 39,011,688 of OX327010.1, read as the reverse complement.
AAAATCATTATTCATATCCTAAAACGGATGCTCGCGAGCAATGCCAGACTGTGTCATGAAGAACTTTTTAATACTTTGTGGGCTTATAGGACTAGTAAGAGGACACCCACAGGTACAACTCCTTATGCATTAATGTTTGGGCACGATGCTGTTTTGCCTCTGGAAATCAATGTTCAGTCTTTACGTGTGATGGAGCAACACAACTTGATCGGTGAAGACTATGTCCAAGCGATGTGGCAGGAGCATGAAGACTTAGATGAGAAACGTATACAAGCTTATGATAGTCTACGTGCTGAGAAACAAAATGTGGCTCGTGCCTATGACCATAGAACAAGGGGCATGAGTTTTGCAGAAGGAGAACTTGTCTGGCGAGTCATTTTGCCTGTTGGCGAGAAGACTGAAGGACGAGGTAAATGGTCAGAGAAATGGGAAGGACCATACATTATCGATCGACTGTTGGGTAAAGGAGCAGTTCGCTTGCGAGATAGAGATGGTACTATACACGCGAACCCAATAAATGGTCGTTACCTAAAGAAATTCATACAACCAGTTTGGGAGTATGAAGATCCTCCAACTACAGCTTAATCTAGTTTATTTATGCTCTCGCATAAGTAAACTACAGGGGCAACACATACCGAGGATCATGTACATTAAAATAGCCTATTTATGGGGTTAAAAAGTTAGGGCCTGTACTCGAGGCGAAATTTTTGTAATTTTTATGGTTTTTCTTCCAAGTCAAAGTTCATATTAGCCAGTTTTTGTGGCCTAAGTTTTGAGCAAACTGTATATGAGTTTATCAATACAAGGAACTTTTTACACTTCAAATATAATATTACATTCAATACTTGGAAGAATACAAAGGCTTTGCGGCCTCAAGCTCTGATACCATATGGAAAAACAAACCCGAATCAGCAACAGAGAAAAAGAAAATAAAGGTTTGTTTTTCACAAGATCCTCTGTGTTGTTTACCATTCCCTGAGGTAGATGTGTCAAATATGTATACATGGAAATCGACCTTGGTGAGGGATGGGGAGGATCTGAAACGCAGGAGGTGCATCAGGACAAGAGATCTTTACACCTGCCCTAACGTTTGTTGCCTTCTTCCCAGGGTGACACTCCCATCTTTCCCCATCTATTGCAGGCCACATTGAAGAGGTCTTCCTCCTCCAGTGCATATGGACACCGAGCGGGTGCATTGGAGGAGGACGAAGAGGAGTTCACCTCAGGATTGTGGCTGCTCCCTTCTTCTACTGACTCAAGTTGGGATAGCCAAGGCAACGCCTGGACATAGATATTGCTATCTAGTCCAGGTTTGGACATGGATATTGCTATCTAAAGAACACAACATGAAGAGATTTATCTGGAGGTTTCTTTGGGTAGGAAGACCAGAGCAAATAAGCAGTGAGATAATTCATTCTCGCGAAAGTGTTGATTCATAACACAAAGGAAAGGGAAACCTTTTATAGATAGGAGTCACACCGGTTTGGTTTCGCGAGAGTAATTACGCTCGAAAATAGAGAATACGTGTCCAAATAGAAGTGGACCCTGAAGACGGTTTATCTACTCGCAAGAAGTGCATGATAAATGAGGAGATCTCTGGGGCAGGTAAAACGTATTTCAAAAGATTTTGATTGTTGGACGCGATACGGATTCCAAGCTTAGAATTCAATTCCATTTATTGTTGAACAATCAAAATAGTCAAAATTAATTACAGCCTAAAATGAGGCTGGATCGAAATTAGGAAAATGGCTTAATCGAGAAGCCCAATTTAATTTTTGGACCCAATTCAGACTTTGTTATCAAAACGATTTGAATGCATAAATAGTTTAATGTTTGGTGACAAATAGATGAGGCCTACATCTGAGGCCCAAAAAATTTTACAACTGAAGGAGGTAGTTCTTTATCGAGATTTTAGCCATCTCTGAGGCCATCCAGGCTTGGTGAGCTGCTAGGCGAGCATCGTTGGCTTCGTCACGTGCTTCTTGCAGGAGTTGAGCTCGGGTTTCGCCTTCCATCAAAAAGTGATGCATTTCATCCTGATAACTGGGGACGTCAGTTTCCAATGCATCTACTTCAACTCTAAGAGTTGTGAGTTCAGCTTCGAGAGCAGTTATTTTGGCACGTTTGGTTGCTAAAGTCTCCTCCTTTGTAAATTTATCCTCTAGAATCTTCTGGATTCTCTCTGTCTCCCTGTGAGTTTTTTGCTTCAAGGTTTCCGCTACTTCGTTCTTGCGCCCAACTTCGAGTGTTAGGTCTTGGAAGATTTCGCTTTGGTGCTGGAATTCAAAGAGATTTTCTTCTAGTTCGTCCAGGCGAGGAATGAAGTCTGCTGGGGCAGTGACATGCAAAGTTTTCACTTGTTTGTGAATGGCCTGAATGTCTTTTAGAGAATCTAAGGGCCCAGAGAGAGTTTTTCAAAGCAGGGCTTTGGTGTCAGAAGGAGTGCTTAGTATACTCAATTTGCCTACAAGTTCTTGTATCTTGGTGGTTGACTCTTGTACACTGAGCATTTGAGGATTGTTTTCTCGCGATGAAGATGGTTTAGGACTTTCTTGAACTTGAGATTCAGTTTCTTCATCGTTGACACCTGGAAGACTGTCAGGTTGATCCTCAGTGGCTATTACAATTGGCTCGCCTGACATGTTCGCCTGGTTCCTTGGACTGTTGGGAATTGTCTCGTGAACGTCTAGGTCCACAGGAATAAGTTTGGACTACAATATGAGAGTAACAGGTCATGTCAGGACCAATTTAGGAATCATTAATCTAGAAGTGAGGGTACAGAGTTCTTACTTGTTGGGGAGACAGTAGTTGTGTTTCTTCAATTACTTGAACTGGTTGCTCTGGCGAGGAGGGACTCAGTTCTTCGCCTTCTGGATTGTTTTTTACCAGAATTTGTGGTTGTTCAACTATGGGCTCTGGCGAGGTAATAATCTGTTGCTCATGCTCTGAAATGGTTTGTTCATTCTGAGTACTGGGGCCCTCGCCAGAGGAGGAAGGAATGAAGCAGGATTGAACTTCGATTTGCAGACGCCTAAACAACATATTAAGATCCACAGGCTTTTTCTTCTCTTCCTCCTCGAGTTCTCCTCGATGGATTCCAGCTACAAATTGGGCTATGAAATCTTTGTAGCATTCTTTGTGGTTGTTGAAGATTTCACGGTCTGTAGTTCCATCTTCATTGCTAAATATGATGCTGGAATCATCGAACTTCAAAATGAAGGCTTTACAGTTTCTTTCAGAGAGCCTCTCTCCTAGTGAGTCAATCATATAGTATGCCTCGTCTTCAGCTTTGAGGACGAAGAAGTGATCATTCCAACTCACTATGTAAACTTGTGGCTTTTGGCCCTTCTGGATTTGTTCCCATAGACCATCAAAAGAGGGAAAGCCATTCAGAGCTGTAAACCTTTCAGGGTCAAAGTACCCAATGAAGGAGTCATCAGATGAGAATTGAAGCGGTCTGATGTTCGCCTTCAAGATGGTGTCCAGATCAAAGTGTTGGTCTGGGTACTTGCTCGCAAGGGACTCGTCCTTGCATAATTCCTGCCACTCCCTGGAACCTTGAATCAAGAGGTCATCAAACTGGGGGAGTATAGATGTGCTGTCTGGATTTGCACAAAACCAGTGTGCAATAGTGAAAGCTACGGTTGAGCAAGCACTGGACCCTGAGGCTTTGCTACTCCTCTGATCGAATAAGGCGAGGAAGACTTGAGCGGTAAGTTTTGCTTGTTTGTTCCTACTGAGGATCTGTGACTCCAGCCAAACTCCACTATCAGGCCCTTGGTTCTTCAGTTTAAGTTTCTTGTGCTTTGGAGACTGTCAAGGGATTGGGATTAGTATCAGGATCAGTGGTAAAATCAGTTTGTTCTGGAAAGACAGCAGTTTGAAATACTTACAGGGGATCCAGAATGCTTTGTTCTTTTCTTCCTAAAGGACTGTATGGCCACAGTCACATCTGGTTCAGGGTTGTGCTGTGTAAGGAAGAAAGGAGTGATCAATTATGATCTGAGAAGTTGCTAATATATGTGGCAATTTTTTGATAAAGACATACCTGTGGCCATGGGGAAGAACTTGTACTGTGGTGTGGTCCGGTTAACGCAGCCAAGTCTACTTTAAGCGAGAATCTGTGGCTGAATTCATGAAAGATAGCAGCAAAACATAGGTCTGGTCCCTGGTTTCGTTTTTCATCCCAGAACTGGGAGCACCATGTGAGGTACGAGGGAGTGACCGACCTTGATATCAATAGTGGCTTTGTAATTGTTAGAAGCAGCACCATTGGAAAGCCAAAGTGTTCGTCGCGTGTTTCTGCTGCAACAGGCTTGTTGTTTCCTCGCTAGAGAGTATACTTGTTAGCGAAGCAGGCGAGGGGCATAGGAGCATCCTGGCTGAGCCCAAACTGTCTACAGAAGTGGTTTGGGGCATAGAGCTCATACCCGGAGCTTACTGAGTCTGGAATTTGCAGGTCCTGACAAGTGTTGAACCGAACGAATAAGTTCCTTGCCTGAACATTTTGTTCTAGTGAGGGCATGAATCCACTTGTGAGGAGTTCAGGATGGCGACGACTCAGAACTTTCTCAACTGCAGTATGGGGGAAGTTCTTATGCGAACAGAGATATTTAAAGCAGTTGAGATAGGACCAATGCTTAGTCCTAGGCATTGTAGAAACCAATGATTTGCCCAGCAGCTTGTGTTCTTCATAATGAGGGGTTGCTGAGGGGTAGAAGTAGGGGAAGTAGATTTGAAACCAGAGTTCTACCATCCACAGTGGTCCTGGTTGGTTCAGATCAAGCTTCGATAATGTTACTCGCCTGAGGCCATAGTAGATGTAGGCGAGGACAGGCTCAACCAAGCTTAGTTGTTCATTGTTGAAAAGACGTTCAGCGAGGTTGGTCCATGTCTTGGTAACCTTTGCAGAGGTTGAACAGAACAAGTACTTTGCTAGCCAATATTCCAGAAAGGATATTCCTCCCTGTGGTGTATTTCTTTCTTCGCGAGCGAAATGTTTCATCCAGGAGGAGTAGGATGAAGGGCGTTCTGGAGAGGCTTGATTGGGTGTTTGGAGGAAGTCTTGAGGAGCCCAGTTATTTCCAGAGACAGGAACTCCAAAGATAGTATAAAGGTCGAGCATTGTGATACTCACATCCCCACAAGGAAGACGGAAACAATTTGTTGTGCAGTCCCAAAAGCACATGGCTGCAGCAAATGGGGCTCTGTTACCCCTAGCTGGAAGAGAAAAGCACAAATTGATAAGTTGGGCTATTCCAGCTGCCTCCCACCGATCGATGTCTTGCCCACGGCGGTGCCGGTACCAAGCGAGATCGTCTTGGCTTGTGTGTGGCCACTTCCCGATAAGACAGAGAGTTTCTTTTTGAGTCCATTCCTTTGGGTCTGCTCTAGGGTCTGCCTGGAGTATGAGGGATGAACTGCAAATGGGCTTGCGAAGATAATTGAAAAGCTCTGGATTGAATGGAGTGTCCAGAAATGGACCTAGCATACCTGTGTTTTCTACAGGCTCTACAGTAAGAGTGCAAACGGCGTCTGGGTTGTGTCGTTTAGCGACTACCTTGAGTTGTTTGGAGAATCTCTTGGCATCATGAGTTTCATAAAGGCTGGAAATGTCTTTGCGAGGAGGCATTTTTCTGGAGAAATGAGGATTGACGGTGGTAAGAAGGAAAAGTTTGAACTTTTTGACTGAAAGAGTTAGAAAGTGCAGGGTTCTGAACAGATGAAAGGGTTTTTGTTGAAAGATGAAATTTGTGGATATGGACTGGTGCTTTTATAGAGGTGTCAGTCGAGCGTCATACTTTTTTGAAGAGTTGGTTGACGTGGCGTTCGAGTAATGGTATAGCGTTTCAAAGTCAATGGGCACACTGGTCAAGATATATTCAAGTCTTTTTGCTTGTTCAGGAAGTTTCCAAGTTCAAGACTTGAGGGGCAATGTTTGGGCCTAAATAAAGAATTTCATTTTGGGCTTGGATGGCCGAGGTCTATGCGAGCGGCCCATTATAGTAATGGTGCTTGGCGAGGAGTCAAGTTATATAACGTCTGGCGAGCTTCGCTAGAGAAAGACTTTGAGTTCAATTAGAACTATGTCTTATTAGCTGGTTCTATGCGGCTTATATTTCTGTCATAACTAGTTTGATTTTAGATAGAATTCTTGGAAGAGTTATGATGGAATTGAAGATCTATGAGTGATACGACACGTATGCTGGTGTTGGATTTAGACTATGATTACAAGAGCAGAAGGAATTTGAAATAGAATGAATGACTGTTATTAAGCGAGTATATAAGGAGAGCAAGGATCTTATGAGAGCCCCCCCAATCAATCAAACAATCTTGCTATACGCAAACAAACCTAGACGGACATCTCGTCCTCGAGATTCCTATCTTCTTTGCAATCAGAAAGTCTAAGTGCTTGTCACCTATCGAGTGAGAGTATTACGACTGTAAGGAAGCAATTGCAACTAGAAAGTTGAAGAGCTTGTCACTTGTATGTTGAGAGCTTGAATACTCAAAGGGAGCGAGTGTTCTCAACACTCTGTTACGAGATTGCTCTGCTTTGCACGAGAAAGGACGTGTGGAGTATCGATTTCAAGACTTAGCGAGAGATTCACATATCAAAGTTCTAGGTTTCTAGGCAAAAATGACATATTCGAGCAGGGTTGGTGCTCTCCCTGTTCTAATCGCTTAATATAGAAGTCAGGCGGCTGTGATCAGTCCATATTCTGTCAAGAGACGGTGGCACGTCAGCATACGAAGCACAAACAGGATAGACCGGCCCATGCGGTTAAAACATCCGAGATAAAAGAGACTGCTTCGCGAGAAGGATCTCTTCGCGAGAGATATTTTTGCATCGAACAATAATGATAATTCCTTTCAACCTTCGTTTCAGGCTTGTGAGATGAGCCTTACAGTTGACCTTTTTGGGAAAGCAAGGAATGATAAGTACTGAAACCGGGTTAATTTTGTTGGGGAAATTGTCTGCCTCTAAGCATAAGCTTGGTACGAGCATTATGTCTATGTGAATCGAAAACTTTCTAAAGCAATTCGTCAGAAGCAGAGTTGGGTGGCTCCACCAACTGGAAGGTACTACATCTGTATAGATGGTGCTTAGGATAAATTGATGACTCGATGAGGAATTGGAGTTATTGTCTATGATTGGTTTGGTAATTTTGCCATGAGTTTTGCCAGATGATTGGGAGGATCTCCGTTATTTGTGGAAATCATGACAGCTCTAGAAGCCAGTCAAATAAACCTACATTATGGTTTCAATCTAGTCAGATTCAGTTCGGATTCTTTGATAGTCGTCAAAGCAATGCAGGACTTAGGCAGTCTCTCACCAGAATTTAGGGATTCTTGTGAAGATGTGGTTGATTTCCTTCTACAATCTCCCACATCCCCGTTTGGTCATTTCCAAAAAGGGAAGTAAATAGAGTAGCTCATTTGTTAGTTAGATGGGCTCTGCCTAATACTATCCCACTGTATTCCACGGAACACCTCTTTTCATCAAAAAGACGCTTTGGTTAGTTTGTACTTGGTTCCTTTTTTTTAATGAAAATTGCACAAGAATCGCTATCCAGTCTCTGGGTTATGTATCTTGTACTGAAGTCTACAATTACTATATGTGCCGGCCAGCTTCGTCGATTGCGAATGGTCTCGTATCAGAGTTGATAATAGTCTCACCGTATAGTCCATTTGTGCTAGGTGTCGACGAAATCTCCGGGGGTACGTTGTAATAATTCACATTGTCGGCACTATATATCCATAAATCTTAGCTGAGTGGTCTTAGGCTCTTAGCGCGAGATAATAGTATATCTCTCATATAGTCGGCAAATACCACCCATTATATTGCTTCACTCGATCGTTTTGCTCTGCATGTTCTGAGAAGTTAGCATTAGAATGATGGACTGATGCTGTCTTGTTAGCCTGAAGTACGTCAGAATTTCAGGTTCCACAGGCATCAAAATTTACACATCGATCTACTGCAAGCTTATCACTTGTGCATGTCAACCAGCAATATATTTTTTTCTTTACAGCTTAATCTTGTACGCATATGTTAGTTTATCTATCTAATCATTCATTTATTTGCAGAAGATAGATAAGACGTGCTTTGGTTGTTCTACGTACGTACTCAGATGTGGAGGGTTCAATTTGGAGAGGGTGCAAATGACCCCCGTTTCTGTTCAGCACAAACAAATTTCAGGGAAGGCAGACATGGACGTTTGACCCAAATGCAGGTACACCAGACGAGAGGGCAGATGTTGAAACTGCTCGAGAGAAATACTATCTAAATCGATTCAGGGTGCAGCCTAGCAGTGATCTCTTATGGCGTTTTCAGGTACGTACCTTAACTAAGCAGGAAGAATTGAAGAAGCGTACGTAAAAAACAGATTGTTTGAGAAATGATGAAAGAATTTCTTTGAACAATTGCACGCAGTTGCTACGAGAGAAAAACTTCAAGCAACAAATCCCTCCGGTCAGGATTGAGGAGGGTGAGGATATAACTTCTGATCAAGCCACAGCTGCATATAGGAGAGCTGCTACCTTCTGGAATGCCTTACAATCACCCCATGGTCATTGGCCTACTGAAAATTCTGGTCCGAACTTTTACCTTCCTCCCTTGGTAAAGCTACCAAATTTCATAAAATCTTATGGTACCAAAATGAATGCAAGACAGTAAAAATCACGTGTCCTTTACAAATAATGAAATCTGTTTTTTTTCTAAAGTTCAAAACGGACAAAGTGACTAATCTGCATGACATAGTAAAATATGGATGACTATATCGATATTTGTCATTGTTTTGTGACCAAAAAGTCTTATATATGTATGTTAATTAATTGTCGAACATGAGTGACATTTCGGGGATATTCTCCAAAATAAATGCTTGCATTTGATAGGTGTAAGTTTATATTGTGATAACTGCTATCGACCTTATGCAGGTCATCTCTTTATACATAACAGGTTATCTCAATGTAATCTTCTCATGTGAGCATAAAAAGGAAATTTTGCGTTATGCGTACTGCCATCAAGTAAGAAACTACAAAATATAGAACATGAATTCAGCTGTGGACTGCATTGCTTTATAACGTTCACCAATATCATCGATCAAGAGTACAAACGGGCAGAATACGTGCATGCCACTAATGACTAATGTGAGATACAAATCATATATATGTGTTTGATGCAGAATGAAGATGGTGGCTGGGGATTGCACATAGCAGCAGGGTGTAGTTCGATGTTCACTACATGTCTTAATTACTGTATGCTGCGTATTCTCGGAGAGAGCTCCGGAAATGGATTCTTGATCACGGCGGTGCACAATATTCGGCATAAAGGGAAAGACTTGGATGGCGGTTTGATAAATCTACTTAATTATTTGGTATTCTTGAGTATAGCTAACATTTGATTGCACTGTTCAAATGACTCAATTTGATTGCTGTTTGGCAGATACTTGGTGTTTATAACTGGGAAGGAAGCAACCCGATGCCCCCTGAATTTTGCTTACCCTACTCTGCTTCCATTTCATCCTTGTAAGCCCTTATATACTTGCTTTGTATATCTTATTTATTTTTATAGTAGCCTTCCCCTCATTTCTAATTAACTTTTGCATGTATAAATGCAGCAAAAATGTATTAAGTGTTAACACTTGCCACAAAGTTGTAAAATGATTCTTTCAAATTGTAATTTTGTCCTTAAAGTTTCAAAAATATTTGTAATTTTGTCCTTAAAGTTTCAAAAATATTTTTGTTTGAATAATTACTATTAATTAACCAAAATTTCAAGAAGAATGTTCATCTTACAACTTTGTGAATCAATTTACATATTGATGTATAATATGTGTTAGACTCATTCTAACATTATCAAACATTACCCGCCCACATGCAGCAAAAATGTTTTGTTACTGTAGGTTGACTTACCTACCTATGTCCTATCTTTATGCAACCAAATTTGTTGCCCCAATCACTCCTCTTGTAAAGCAACTGAGACGGGAAATATACTGTGAACCTTGCAGTGAAATTAATTGTAGTAATGTGCGTCATCTTTGTGCAAAGGCGAGTCTAGCTATTTATTACTGCGTGGCGTAGCTCAACAACTTTAGTTTTTATGCATGTTTTTGAAAGTTGAAACTAACCACTGTCTTTTGTTGATTACTCCAGGAAGATAGCTTTTACCCTAAAGGAAGCGTACAATGTTTAATTTGGGATACTCTGCACTATGTTTGTGAGCTGTGGCCCTTTAAGAAGATCAAAGACAAATTTATTACGAATACGAGAAACATCATGATCTATACATTTTAGGCGTATTTATTAATATATATTTCTTTATATTTGTGTCTTATTAATTGTTTAATTTTATTAATTTTTATGTATTTTATTATTTTCAGATATTGACTAAAAGAAACGGAGTAAAGGAGTCTACAAACACGCAAAACGCAACAAATATTGGAGAGAAGAAATTGGTTCGAAATTCCAAGGAAGAAAGAAGAACAAATGAAAATAGGTCCAATTAATTAGAAGACCATTTGGATGACCCAAATATAAAGATCCAATCAACCAATTTCGTGAAGCACAAGAATATGGCAAGAAGAGGATTCCCAAAGTCAAAAGAAGAAGGAAATCATGAAGAATAAGGAAACCGAATCTGCCTGTGCAAATTGACCAACTTCAAACGATGACTGGGAACAATGCAGGAGGATTTAGATAGCGTTCGACTTATGGTTGGAAACCTCTTCGAGTCTTCTTTCTAACAACATTAAATTTATAATTTTGGAGGTCTATAACTCCCGAAAAGTGTGATTCTTTGCAGACTGTCACTTCTACCTGGGTTGAGCTAGGAAACCTTGTTTGCTATGAAAACTATTTTGTAAAGGCCTATAAATACAAGAGGCTCGTCCCTAAATTGTATCATCTCTTTTTCCAAGCCTCAAGCCTTACCAAAAGACTCTCCAAAGCTCTCCAACATCAAGACTCACGCAAGTGCCAAGTTGTAGACTAGTTCACCACCACCAAATAATCCCTTCCCATTTTTAACTTGTTGTAAATGTTTAGTCCATGCAGTAAAGCTATTGTACCATAGGATTTCGTTGTGCATTCTTGACAGTTGCAGTGTTTAGCGGATCATCAAAAGTGTAACCATGAAATCTTTACTCCATAGTTTCAATTTAATCTCGTTTGATCTTTATGTGTAGTTTATTCTTGTTTTGTTTATTTGGATTTAATACTCTTTCTAATATATCTTCTATGTATTTATAATCTTAATTTCGAATTCATATGCTAGCTTAAAATTTCTTAATACTTTGAAACATGTTTTAGAATAGAGCTTCATTCTTGTCACGTTTTCTATATGGATGTCTCGATAAATTTACTATTCATCATTTATGAGATAATGAGCAGGAGATTATCATATGGAGTGCATGCACATCTACAATTTTGGTAACACCACAAAAACATCAAATTAAGGGCTCAGTGACGTAATAGTGCAAAACAAAGATACCAACTCTATAGTTCAGATCAAATGAAAGAGTTTAACAACTCCTCAGTTGCTAAACTATATATGCGAGCAAAATGTCCAGCAACTTCTTAATAACATGTAAAGAGATTTTAAAATTTGACTTACGAAACAGAAAGAGCAAATTCAACTTGAGAATCATTTAACATTCTCCTTATGTCTGACAAAGAGGAACCATTTTGCACTCAGCTGCTTAGCTCTGTAAGCTTATACAAACCTTTATAGCAAACATCTGAACTAACATAACCATACATTTGAGAATAAAAAGTCTAAATCTTCAAGTTGACCAAGCACTTTGCCCACTATGCAACTTCCAATGATGATGAGATAGAGATCAAATCGGCTTATACAATATGATCGCACAAACATACATCAACAGTAAAGAAAGAGATTAAAAAAAGAAGGAAACTTTCATATCTGTAAGTAAACAGTAAGTTGTAGGGAGAGTTACCAGTTGGTAAACGGGTTTCACATGTGTTTTTGTCAGTATAACATCAAAGAAAGGTTTCCCAGAAAGGGGCCATAATTCGTCTCCATTCAATTCAATCGTGCAAGTGGGTGAAGATTGGGCTGCGTTTGCCATTTCAGTGTCTTCAAGCTAGTTTTCCAATAGGAAATCACCTGCAACAAAGATGTTTACTTTGAAGCTTTAATCTCACAGAAAACATGTCCAACAATACAAGAACACAAAAAAAAAAAAACCATAACAGCATTCCATGATCTATGATGGAAAACGAGTTTCAGAAGTTTAGTGATTCTTATCATCACAGTATCCGAATCTTTAAATTTTCAAGGCCATAAAAAACCACTCCAACCTCACATTGCAATTCTTTACTTGAGCACAACAAAGCTAAGTCTACCCTTTACACATGAGTTCTCTAAGATCACAAAGAAAGAGAATTCCCACAAATTGTTTCAACACAGTTGACTAAACAAATGCTTCGTGATTGAAATATGAACAAAGAAAATCGCTGCGTTAGTTTCTGAGAGTGAAGACGATACCTTTGGAGCTGATGGGCCTCTGACGAGAGAGTTGCTGAGGAGTGCACAAGTCTAAACGGTTAATGGTGAAATTTTAGGGAAGGTCTGAGCGTCTGTGTACACCATAAAAGCTTCATTGATTGAGCAGTTGGAGTATTTGCTACACTTTGCCATTTTGAAGAAGTTACACTACCGAGGCAAACTCCTTGCACTTCTTCTTTTCAGGCTTTGGTTGTCTTAATCAATTTATAGCACCATACGAGTGATATGACCTTTGAATACTGAAACTTATATATATATATATATATATATATTATTAATAATTCATTTACCCATAGAAAAAAAAAACTTTTTTTAAGCAAATACATCACATTAATAATAACGGATTATATTATTCATAGATCCATCCTAAGAGCACGACCTGGAGAACACCTATGTTCCTAAAGAACTTATGCGATCGAACAGGACCTCGATCGAAATGCAATCACTAGAATGAAGCATCAAAGAAACTATGTGACCATGATTATAGAATATTGCCGGGGCGGACAGAATACCAGGCCCCGACAAACAAAACTCGAACAATTAGGTTTGAGACTCCCACCAGAGTGGACACGGAACTGCCAGGCCCCAAGCAAAAGTCTAAACCCTATTCTGAATAGAGACCACCCGAATCCCAAGTTCATATCCAAAATGGATATGAGCTCAAAATCAGGGCCCACAGTTCAACCAAAGCCCTCTAAATCCAAAAAGGATTTGCGCCAAGAGACCAGGCCCAAACCAAACCTAGATCCCACCCACCCACCGACCAACTCCAACAACCCACATCTCTAAGCACGCCGCCGACAACAAACCTTGATAGCCTCCACAGAATGCTGAGCTTGACCACCAAAAACCTCCACATCAATTCTATCGACAAGGAAACGACGACCAGGAAACCAAAACGGACACCTCCAAGACTGACCAGATTTGGGAGGTCGACATAGGACCCGACACATCAAATCAGGGGCTAGCTTTAGCCTAGCCCTGCACGGCCTTTCCCTAAACGCCACTGCTGTCGACCTCGGGCGCAAAACCAACTCCAATCCAACACTTAAACCGGAGCTCCACCACGAGTTTTGTCAAACCGAGATGTCCGACACCAAAAAAAGAGCCACTGGTGCACCGCCATCGAGAGACGACGGATGAACAACTGAACCATAAGGAGCAACCGAAGAAAAGGCCTCGTGACAGAGCCAAGGAGCCGCCGTCGTCAGAACCCTAATAGGTTGCACGAGAGTTCTCACTCTCTTATTTTAATATAGAGTTTTTTTTTTTGAAGAATCACGTGAGACGTCACTTCTCATTAAGGGAAAAGTAGAATCGAATACAACTCCGACTATCCACTGAAGGGCGCTGAGAGAAAGAAGCCGTAGTCTAACTAAACATAACAACAACGTTGTTACCCCTAACAAAATATCCAAAACCTAATAATAAGCTCAAAGTTTGTAACCAATGACATAGTGGATCCCGGGACGGTGCATTACCTATTCTGGGACTAACTGTAAGTTCAAAGCAAATAAAGTTTATGCCAATACAAGACTAAAAAACCAAAATGCAAAAAAAAAAAAACATAAATTAAAAGCAAGAAAAACCCATCGGAGTATAAACCTTCTTCGGAATTGCTTCCAAATTGAATTCCTGGATCACAAATGAAACAAGCCCAAAACCTCCAGCAGCATCCCAATCCAGCAAGCCTGAGACCAACTCAACTCAGCGAAAACCCTAGGCCCAACTATAGCCCAAGAATAAGAAAGTTTGACCAACCATGGACTAAGGAACCCCGCTGTGAGTCTACTGCCTTCCGTCGTGAACACCGAGAACCGGCCTCGCTTGCTAACCACCATAGTGCCACAACTAAAAAAGACCATGGGAATACAGGGCCATTCCCAGACTCGTTGTGTCGCTAGAAACACCATCCCTTCACCTGACTTGAACCAAACCTGCTCCGATCCAGGCAAGATCTTGTCTTGAAAATTCTGGTAACAAAGCTCCACACCCTTTGCACCTTGTCAACCACCTTCAGGCGCGCCCTACCTGGTCTGCACCACCACTCCTCGCTGTCCTTAATCGACCAAGCCGCACAACCAAATCCAACAAGACCAACTGTTCGTGTCCCATTGCGGATGAAAGAACGACCGAGAACAGTCGAGAAAATCCCACGAAGCGAGGGCTGCGGTTCTGCGCCACTGGTAGGTGATGACCATGCTGCTAAATTGCCAGAGTTTGGAAAAGAAAATGATCGGCGGCGGATGGCACAGATCTGTGCCATCCGCCGCGGGACCTAGCCTAAGATTTGAGAGAGACACTCTCATCGTGGTGTCTCTTCTCAATTTTAATTAACAATATAGAGCTTTTCTTATTAGCTCGCCATTTTTATTTTATTTTTTATAAATCGTGACATCAAAAGTAAATTTACCATTCAAGTTTTCGTTGATCTATCCTTGAGTTTCGACCCGTCTCCCCCGTATTGTAGTATGTGAAATCGATATGAGTAGACATTACATCGTGCAATCATGGGAGCTATAATAGTCTTTATAATTTGAATAATTGGTCTGTTGTGATTAAGAATTAAATAAAAATGAGGTGGTGGCTGCTTCAGCTCAATCATGAAAGCATCTTTGCCTGACTATAATCAAACGGATTCTTTAAAATTGTAAGACCAACCTACTTACCTACATGGACTTGCATTAATCCATATTATTGCAGTTAGGCATAATACACAGCAGCACAAAGGTCAAATATCCAAGCTCACACACATAAAAGCATAAAATGCATCTTCTAAGTGTTCAATGCGTAGTTAAACTTCGAATAGCTCTTTCAGATAAACATGAGGCACTTTGACATCCGTACTTGTTTGACTCCACCAGTACTTGGCAACTAACTCATTAACCCTGTCCGTTGGATGCGCAGCGTCGAAAAACACATAGTCGTTAACATTGTCACATAACTGATACTCAGTCACACCCCTCTTTCCTCCACAGCTCATAATTCCTCTATATGGACCTGAGCCACAACATGCCACCTTTTCTTCCTTGAGGCCTTGAGAACATAAAAATAACAAATGCAACATTAGAAATATAATGAACTATACCATATGACAGAAGCAAAGGTAAAACTGAAACTACTAGAACAAGAAGCTGTTAGGACTATATAATTATTTGTACCGTATTTTGATGGATTTTGAATTATTCCATCTAGGTACGAGTAGACATTTGGATCTGAATACTTGAATCCTTGAAGCTGTCCTTTAAGCTTGAAGAGGACTTTAGCGAGTACTTTATTGTGCAGTTTCAGTATCTCACTAATTTCATCCACACAGGTGCCACCGGGTTTTGTTGCCCTCATCTTTGGTACACATCCAAGAGGGATTGCATTTGCAAATCCAAATTTCCTTCCTCCTGTCTTGTATATTCCCTGCAGACACATTAGAAAAATGTACTGTGAGAGCATAATTCAAAGTAAGTGCTCCAGATCAACTAAGTACTCAGGGAACATACTTTGATCACATTTGTTAGGTTGCCAATAACCATGCCAACGAATTGTTCCGGCGACTGTGTTTTGTAAAAACTAGAGTTTATATTGTAAGGCGCAAAATAATCATTTCCTCCGATGCTAATTAAGTAAACAGCTTCTGACAGCAATTTGTGAGCTTCTTCATGACCAAGTTTGTGCCTCAGGTGTTTCTTCACCTTCTTGAAATACTTTAGCTGAGTTTTGAAGTCTATCCCCTATAAATTAGAAATCATCAACCATATAAGCTAGTCAATACATGCCACTTTATGTCAAGCTTTAAAAGACAAGTTTTAAGAGTATAGTTAGCAGACAACATACAAATCCTTGATGAGTTTCAGTTAGAGCACCAGCAGCAGAAGAAGCAAAGTTGACCCCATAAGTATAGTTTTGGAAACCCGGATGTAAAAATGGCGGTTGAAGTGGCAAATTAGCATACTGAGCTGCAACATCAAAATGAAATCTAATTATCTGTTTTATCATCATAAATCCCTACTTTCAGAGAACCTTACCAATGATATCAGAGATTACACGCCCATCCGAGAATCTGCCAGTCGAGTAGTTGAAGAAGGTTTCCCCATAGGGCCAGAAATTGGCCTGATATTTAGTGGTAGTGTTTAAGTAGTTATCGTTGCCAATATCAAATAGTGAATCCCCAAAAGTGAACAAGGCTGCACGTTTTGGATGCACAGAATGGCCAAGGCAGCAACATTGTAGATAAAGAAGGCTTGTACATAAGGCCAGAACATATATATGAAACCTTGAAGTTGCCATTCTAGATGGCTTCTAGCTCTGCTTAACTAATCATCTTCTCTTGCAATTTATAAAGGAAACTAGCTTACGGAGCAGAGCTCCGGGACATGTAATTAATAAAATCCCAATATATAATGTCGCCGGCCATATATAGCCGACAAATGAACTGTTGAGCAGCACCAGCAATAAAGCTACAAGTTTTTGCATATATATATGCATGAGCTAGGTCTTTTTTTATTCAGTTCTTAGGTGGATTTATTTTTTTAAAAATTTGGTATTTGGTATATGGTTATATATATATATATATATCCGATTCGTGATTAATCAATATATCAGAAAATTTCTCCAAACACTGGTGTTCTCTTTAACTAGGTCTTTTTGTTGTTAGTCTTTTTTTAATTGGTAATTTAGTATAATTAAATCCCTATGATTTTATCAGAGCACCCTCTTCTCTTATAAAATGTTCTTCATTTCAAAGATTTGTACCAACTAGATGATAGTTTTTGTCCTTTCCCCAACAAGCATTTGAAACCTTAGACCGAGCAAATGCCATTTTAGTTACGGTTTACTCTGGCTCCCATGTTTCAAGTTATAGTAATTGAGTATAACTTGTGGAAGAAGTAACTAGAGTGAACAGTTTGGAGCAAACCAGAATAATTATGTGACCTTATTTGTTGAATGCAAACTGTCATCAATCTGAAACGTAAAATTGTTGAAACCCAAAAATCATTGGAAGAAAAAAAAGAAAAGAAATGGAACGTTTAGGTATCGAATGGATTCTGCATTGATTATTAAGGTAGCTAGATTGCCTAGATACCAAATTGCGAGAACATTTTTGTTTATATAATTACATCTTCCACATCTCAAGAAGATTACAAGTAGTACACAGAACATGTTTATTCAGGAAACTGTGTCTGCAAAACTGCCTTAAGGAAGCTTAGTCATCTGGTCCGAGTAGTTCATAAGAAATTGTTGAAGAGATCACTCATGTTTGACAATCAAGACAGACTGATTACTCATGTTTGACAAATATCGGATTGGTCACTCATGTTTGACATTTTCGTTGAGATTGGTCACTTTGTCCATCCGTTTTGGATGTTAAAAAAACATATTGCTTTATTTATAAAGTGCATATAAATAAATTTATTAGCATGACAAGGACAAAAATATGCATTTAAGTAACGTGTGTTTACATGTGTAATTTTTAACATCCAAAATGAAAAAAATAGTCAATTTGAATGAAAATGTCAAATATGAGTGACCAATCTGTCTTAATTGTCAAATATAAGTGATCTCTTTGGTAAATTTCTCTTTGTTTAGATAGCCCAATGAACTTGAGAATATGAAAGCATATTTTTCCCCTAAGGAAGTTGAAATAGTTGTTGAATATTGCAAGGCCAGGTGACATTGGCATTTCCACTCCACATTAGTTTGGCAAACTGCTGGTTAGTTCTTTCAGTAGGATGACCGCCGTCGAAGAACACATAGTCACTTGGATTGTCACATAGTTCATACTCTTTTTCTGGCCCCTTTCCTCCACAGTGTTTTTGGCTCTGTATGGACCTGTTCCACAGCATACCTTCTTCCCTTCCTTGAAACCATCAAGAAATCAAGTCACAAAATGGATTTTATATAACATACAAAACTGCTTATGTAATCTAGGATGAAAGACCGGTACCAGATAATATAATGCTTATACTGTTATACCATATCCTTTTGGTTTATTCAATATTTCACTCATGGAAGTATAATTGATCTGTTTAAAGTTTGGAATGGTATAGAATTTTCCTTTAATTTAAAGTTTTATACGTCTATAGATAGTCATGAGCGGCCGTGGGCTTTAAATTTTAAAAAAATGCGGCCTGACCCGAATTTTAGAGATATTACACTCAAACATAGCACAGCCCGGCCCATTTCCGAGCCCTATTTCAGTGTACGTAGGATTTCATTTTCCTCACATTCTCTTACACGTGTATGTCTGCATGCACTAATAGAACTTAAATCAACTATTGAGATATAAAAGAAACCATGATATGTAAACCAAAGGAGCTCCGAGTTTCTTGGACATAAAACTCGTGATAGGATCTAACCCTAGTGTTGCCGCCTAGGGTTCTGATCACCAGCATAAGTTCACTCGTGACCTCCTCATGTCTCGTCCGTTCTCTAAACTCCCTTCTCGGCTACCCTTGCTCATTCCTTCTCTCATTTTTCTTGTGTCTTCCTTCCCTCTTTGACTCTCCTTCTAATGGCGACAACGTTGCATGTCGATCTCTTTTCTTCACTTTTTGGCATACGCTTGCAGCATAGGAACACATCCACTTTGCGACTTGATTGCGCCCTGGACCATTTCCAGACGGCGGCCTCAACATGGCAAACCTGGTGGTCTAGGTCGGCAAAGTTTTGGAGAGATAGGAATCATGTCGGCACGGCATGGATCTGTGGTTGATGACATTTTTATTTGGGATCCTAACGGGCGGCGAGAGGCTGGCAGTATAGGGAATGGTGTTGGGCAGGTGAAGAACGGCGAGCCATCACTTCTTCCAAACATGATCTCACCTTTTCTGGAGACATACGTTTCTAGGTTGGGAATCCAGCTGTCGTCGGCGGTGCAAGGAAGGGTGACGACTGAAAGGTATCATAAAGGAACAAATAGTCTAGATCGCCAGGGTCTGGCTGATGACTGGTCGTTCAATCTAGTGGTCTCTTTTTGGGCCTTACGGGCCCCACAATCCATGTGGTGGCTTTGTGGGCTTAGGGTTGGACCTAACTCAACTGGTTATGTTGCTTGGGCCTTTTTCCAGCAGCCAGTATCTCTCTCTGTAAACTTTTGCATTCGGGCTTTTATTATAATTCTCAAACTTGGATAAGACAATTTGTAACAAGACGGTGCCCTCAGTTGATGGGATTTTTAATAATCCACGGTGAGATCATAACGATTATGGAAGTTCGCGGAGGCAGTTGACTAGAATCACAAGCTCTGTTGATGATAGGAGCACACATGACATGTGGGACGACCAAGGTGACACCTGTGATCTAGTACCCGACTGCCTAATGAACGTTTCTAGCGATTGTCGAAATTCAACTTTAGTTTGGTGTCTTTTGTTGAGTCTATGTTTAGGGTTTTTGTTTCTCAATTATTCTAGTTCCAATATTGATAGTTGCATAAATATGCAACTCTCTTATGCTTAATTACTCCGAAAATACTAGGTTTATTTGTTTAGTTTTCAGTAAGTAACTATATTTTGTTTATTTAGGTTATTTGGAGGAACATACAAAAAGAAAAAAATAAAAGGATAATTCTATTAGAATAAGGATTTGTGACGTAGATAGTTCAAGTGGCGATGACTCAACCCTAACTTGATGAGGAGAGGCCAAGATCATACTTATATAAGCCAAACTTGTTGATGAAAGTATGGTTGTTGATTTTTAGGGAGATAAAGCTAAGAAGAGAGAAGCGTCGTTATCTAGGGATTTCCTGTCGTCCAACTTCAACCCGTCGAGATCGTCATCTCGACCCATCAAACTGAAGTTGTTGAGAATTCTAGGGTTTTTGGTTTATTCTTTCTACCCCATCATATTTTGCTATTTTTTAATCTTGACTATGAATAGCTAAACTTCCCTATTAGGGGATGATTGAAGTCATATACATGCTTACGATTTTGAATCTCTTGTGATTCTAATAATTATTTGAATGAGTTTTACTTCACTATTTTTTCAAAGATGGTTCTTATGATGTGTTTCTTTGGTGGCCAACTTAGTTGCATGTTTTAGAATCCAGCTAGTGTCTTGAGTATGTAGGTAACCAACATATTATAGCATATTCTATAGAGACGAAACAAGCTCTTGTATGAAGTAATTCCTTAGTGACGTAAGCATGACCACCAAATCAACTCTTGAAGCTTTGTCGTTCTTCAAATATTCTTAGAACTTAATGATTGCAATTTTCTAGGTTTACACCACCATATGTATAAGTTGGTTAATTAGGGATCAAGTTAGAGTGAATGACCACTCCCTCTTTCATGCCAAGTAAGAGAGTGTAATATACAAAATGACTTAACCATAGCTCGTGCATAGAAAACATTCATCCGTGTTTATTTAAATTAGTTGGGGTAGTTGTAAGTTGTCTAAGGTGGAGATTTGTTCCTAACATTCATCTCTATCTGATTTCATCAATATTTTATCTTTCTAAAATTTACGTTTTTCTACAATAACTGTAGTTTGGCTGAATTATTTCTGCAAACAAATAAACTCTGGATACCCTCAAATTATTTAAAGTAGTCCACCACCGTGTCTAGTATCTTGTGTTAAATTTTAATTACTTTTGGTTTAGTGTAAGTATTATTCGTAATTTATTTTGTGTCTAGTGGTCGGGTCTGCCAGGTGTCTGACTTTTGCGTATGTTTGTGTTTCTTGTGATTTTGAGTCTTAGTTTCACCATTCCTCTACGAGAAATGACCTCTATTTGTCATTTACTATATTGATATATTGCTCAAGAATAGGGTTATATTTTAGGATTTTTTTTTTCACCTATCAAATTTTGACATCGTGTCGCCAGTGATTGTTTAATTCTAAGAACACACATACGAAGTTCTTTTATGAAGGACTTGATTCTTTTAACAAATCAAAACTTGACTATGTTTGTGAGGGAAATTAGTGGAAAATGAATGGAACTGAAGCTAAGGAAGTTGTGGAGAACCAAGCTAAGAATTTAAGGCAGTTTCAATCTAGAGATAGAATAATGGGAGCAAGTATAAGGTCTTTAAATGCAGTTGCAATAGATGGAGCCATGGAAAAGAGGTTGATTTCTATGGAGAACGATATAGCCTTGATTCCCAGTGCCTTGAAGGTCAACAAGAAGACAACAGTTGCTGCAGCTCAGGTAGTCAACAGTTTATGTTCAGCTACAAATCATCTAGCAGAAGATTGCCCAAAGTTTAGAGAAGATGGGGAAGAAGATGATGCAAATTTTGTTGGAAGGCAGTCCAATGCTTATGGAGGAAATAGAGATCATCCACTTCCCAGCTACATGAGCAACAATGTGCTTAATCCTCCATCTAACCCACCCAGATTTTCACCGAGACAACCTAGAGGGGATGGGCAACAATATGACCAGAGGCAAGCATCACAACAGCAATATCAAGCTCTACCACTCCCACCACCTCAATCATCAACAAGTACTTCAACTTTAGAAGCATTGATTCAACAGATGATGTTTGACAACAAGGAAGATAGGGAGGAGAATAGTGCATCTCACCAAGAGATGGGCGCATTCCATCAAGAAATCAAGGCCATAACTCAGCAGTATGGGAAATTCATTGAGTTTCGTAAACGACAGATGAGTCATGTCCAAAAATTATTGACTCAACAAAAACTTTAGAGAAGATTGCCCAAAGTTTAGAGAAGATGAGGAAGAAGATGATGCAAATTTTGTTGGAAGGCAGTCCAATGCTTATGGAGGAAATAGAGATCATCCACTTCTCAGCTACATGAGCAACAATGTGCTTAATCCTCCATCTAACCCACCCGCATTTCCACCGAGACAACCTAGAGGGGATGGGCAACAATATAGCCAGAGGCAAGCATCACAACAACAATATCAAGATCTACCACTCCCACCACCTCAATCATCAACAAGTACTTCAACTTTAGAAGCATTGATTCAACAGATAATGTTTGACAACAAGGAAGATAAGAAGGAGAATAGTGCATCTCGCCAAGAGATGGGCGCATTCCATCAAGAAATCAAGGCCACAACTCAGCAGTATGGGAAATTCATTGAGTTTCGTAAACAACAGATGAGTCATGTGCAACAATTATTGACTCAACAAAACTTTAGAGAAGATTGTCCAAAGTTTAGAGAAGATGAGGAAGAAGATGATGCAAATTTTGTTGGAAGGTCGTTCAATACTTATGGAGGAAATAGAGATCATCCACTTCTCAGCTACATGAGCAACAATGTGCTTAATCCTCCATCTAACCCACCCGGATTTCTACCGAGACAACCTAGAGGGGATGGGCAACAATATAGCCAGAGGCAAGCATCACAACAACAATATCAAACTCTACCACTCCCACCACCTCAAGCATCAACAAGTACTTCAACTTTAGAAGCATTGATTCAACAGATAATGTTTGACAACAAGGAAGATAAGGAGGATAATAGTGCATCTCGCCAAGAGATGGGCGCATTCCATCAAGAAATCAAGGCCATAACTCAGCAATATGAGAAATTCATTGAGTTTTGTGAACGACAGATGAGTCATGTGCAACAACTATTGACTCACAAAACTTTAGAGCATATCCTAGTAAGACGAAACCTAACCCAAGGAATGAGTGGGATGTGAATGTTATTGAATTGGAAAGTGGAAAGGTTTTAAGGTCAGTTCCAGAGCCTAAGAAGGGGTCACAAGCGTTGGAGGAGCCGGTACTTGAGGAAATCATATTTGACAATCCACCAGGAACGTTCTAACAACTACAGTTCGACAGGTCGAATGAAACTCTCGACCCGTCGAAGAACACTTCAGGAACCCCAACTCGACACGTCAAGAATGCACATGAATCCAATGTTCAGAACACTACAAAAATTAGGCAAGTATCTTCTAAATTCTCTTCTTCTACTGACATTTTAGTTCCTTTTCCTAATAGATTTAGAAACCAAGAGAGGGAGGATAAGGCCAATGACATCTTTAGAAAGATTCAAGTGAACATTCTTCTACTTGAAGCACTCAAGCAAATTCCACAATACCCAAAGTTTCTCAAGGAACTTTGTACAACTACGAGGAAGTATAGGCCAACTAAGACGGTAGCTTTGAGCGAGAAAGTGTCTGTTGTACTACAAAGAAAGCTACCCCCCAAGATGGAAGATCCAAGATATTTTACTATTCCATGCATTGTTGGTGATAACATGTTTTTTGGTGCTTTATTTGATTTAGGTGCTTCTATTAATTTGATGTCATATTGTGTTTATAACAAATTGAATCTGGTACAACCATTGCAACACATATTGGTAACTATTAAATTGGCTAACCGATTTAGTTGCTACCCATTAGGTGCTGTTGAAGATGTTTTAGTGCAGGTATGTAACTTGATCTTCCCAACTGACTTCTTCATTTTGGAGATGAAAAGAGAACTAATGCCCTCTGAGCTTCCATTGATTTTAGGTCATCAATTATTAAGGACAGTCCGGACAAACATTAATTATTATAAGGGAACTCTCACCATGAGACAACCATAGAAGATTCACTTGATAGGAAGATTCGCTGATAGGAAAATTCACTTCAATATTTTTGAAGCCATGAAGCACCCGCGTAATACTAGTAATTATTCTTGTTATTCAATCAATACGTTTGATAGTTTCATGCAGGAATATATCCAGTACTCAATGGAAGAAGATGCTTTGAAGATAGCCATGAAAGTTGGCGGTGAAACCATTTCAACAGCCACTATTCAACTGATCGATCGAAACCCTCGACCCATCGAAACTGATCGGATCAGAGAAAAGTTGGACGAGCTTGAGGCTAAATTGGAGTACTAACCTTCAAGTGTAGGGTGTAATGATGATGAGTGTTTAAGGATTGAGTCTTTTCAAGACTTGGCCATGGAGGATGAATTTTATGAAGAGATTGTTGAACCGGAGTCCAGACCATTTGTGCCAATAGGTAAAGGTTCCAAACATATTCCATTACCATTCTTTGATAAAACTCTTCCCCCTTTCCATTGAGGTAGCCCATGAACTTGAACTTAAGTTATTACCTGAGCAATTGAAGTATTCATTCTTGGAAGCCGGTGACACTTTGTCAGTTAATGTTTTTTCAAAGCTAATCCAATTGCAGGAAGAGAAATTGCTAACTATTCTTAGGGAATACAAAGAAGCAATTGGTTGGACAATAGTAGATATCAAAGGCATATGTCCTAGTCTTTACACTCATAGGATATATCTTGAGAAGGGATCTAAGCCTACAAGGGAAGTTCAATACAGAATTAACCCTCCAATGATGGATGTTGTGAAGAATGAAGTAATCAAGCTAAGGGATGCATGTATCATATATGCTATTCTGACAGTAAATGGGTCAGTCATGTGCAGGTTGTTCCAAAGTGTTCTGGCATCAAAGTTGTGAAAAATGATGAGAATGTGATGGTGCCCCAACGAACTCAAACCGGATGGAGAGTTTGCATTGATTACCGCAAACTAAATGCAACCATGCGTAAGGATCATTTTTTCTTACCTTTTATTGATCAGATGTTGGAGTGTCTTGCAGGTCATGCTTTCTATTGCTTCTTGGATGGTTAATCGAGTTATAACAAGATTGCCATCCATCAAGATGATCAAGAGAATACTACCTTCACATGTCCATTTGACACTTTTACCTATAGACGGATGCCATTTGGCTTGTGCAATGCACCAATGATGTTTCAGAGATGCATGATGAGCATATTTTTAAAAATGGTTAAGACAATCATTGAGGTATTTATGGATAATTTTTTTCAGTTTTTGGTGATTCTTTTGACATGTGTATGCATCATTTATCTATGGTTTTGAAGCGTTGTGTTGAGACTAACCTTTATTGAGAAGTGTCACTTTATTGTAGAGCAAGGTATAATTTTGGAACATGTGGTATCTGCTAGGGGGGTTGAGGTTGATAAAACTAAGGTTGATATTGTGCGTACTTGACCCCCTCCTTCAACTGTGAAGGAGGTGAGATCTTTTCTTTGATATGCAGAATTTTATCGCAATTTTATCAAGGAATTTTCCAAGATATCCAGACTGTTATGTGCACTGCTCCAGAAAGATGTAGTTTTCAACTTCATGGACGAGTGCTTGAAGGCATTCAACAGGCTCAAGGATCTTTTGACAACAACACCCATCATACAGGAACCTGCTTGGAATCTACCATTTGAATTGATGTGTGATGCTTCTGATTATGTAGTTGGTACTATTTTGGGTCAACGTTCAGCTAAGTTGCCCCATGTCATCTATTATGCTTCCAGGACTTTGAATGATGCACAGTTGAATTATTCAACTATAGAGAATGAACTATTAGTTGTGATCTTTGCTTTGGAAAAGTTTACGTCTTACTTGTTAGGAACTAAAGTAATTATTTTCTCTGATCATGTTGCTTTGAGATATTTGATGACTAAACATGATGTAAAGCCCAAGTTCATTAGATGGATGCTACTACTTTAGGAGTTTGATATCGAGATCAAAGACAAGAAAGACACTGAGAATGTGGTGGAAGATCACCTGAGCAGGATCACTCATGGATCAAATGCAGAGGAAGGCTCATTGCCTCTGCGTGACAGCTTCTCGGATGAACAACTTTTTTCTCTTACAGCTTTTGAGCCTTGGTACGCAGATATTGTTATCTATCTTATGTCTGGAAGAATACCAATGACTACAGTAGAGCTCAAAAAGACAAGTCAGTGAAGACGGCTAAGCACTACGTTTGGGATGAGACTTATTTATGGAAACATTCTACTGATTTGTTGATAAGGTGTGTTCCTGAAATTGACTTTAAATCTATTCTATCTTTTTGTCACTCACCTGAGGTGAAGGCCACTTTGTTGGAAAGAAGACTGCAATGAAGGTACTTGAAAATGGATTCTTTTGGCCAACTTTGTTCAAAGATGCACATGATTTCCGTAAGTCATGTGAGAAGTGTCAACTCATATATAACTTAGGTCCTAGATATCAGATGCCTCAACACCCAATTTTAGTTGTTGAGATTTTTGATGTGTATGGTATTGAATTTATGGGTCATTTTCCTAGCTCCAAACAAAATGTTTACATTCTACTTGTTGTTGATTATATTTCATAGTGGGTGGACACAGTGGCCACTCGGACTAATGATGCTGTTGTTATTTGAAGTTCTTGAAATCATTGTTTGTTAGATTTGATACTCTCAGGTACATCATCAGTGATGGAGGTTCCCACTTTTGTAACAAGTCTTTTGTAGCTTTGCTCTAGAAATTCAATGTTCATCATAAGGTGGCAACACCTTATCATCCTCAAACGAGAGGGCGAGTAGAAGTGTCAAACAGGGAAATTCTGGAGAAGATTGTTGGACCAACTTGGGAAGATTGGAGTCAACGCTTGGATTAGGCGTTGTGGGCATATAAAACAGCTTACAAGACATCGATTGAGATGTCTCCTTATCGGATGGTCTATGAAAAAGGATTTCATCTTCCGGCAGAGCTTGAACACAAGGCATATTGGGCCATTAAATAGTTTAACTTTGATATTGATGTTGCAGGTGTTCACAAGAAGTTACAAATGAATGAGCTAGATAAGATTCATAACAATGCATATGAATCTAGTCGAATATACAAGGAAAAAACTAAGATGTTCTATGATAAGATGATCAAGAGCAAGTCTTTTGTTATTGGAAAAATGGTCTTATTTTTCAATACGCGTATAAAGTTATTCCCTAGTAAGCTTCGATCTAGATGAACTGGTCATTTTGTTCTACTTAATGTGTTTGCTCTTGGTGTAGTTGAGCTATTAAATCCAAATGATGGCACCATATTTAAAGTAAGTGGACATAAGATCAAGCCCTTCTATGAGCCTTCTCAAATGAGGGGTATAGAGTAAATTCCCCTCCAAGATCCTTCTCTTGTTAAGTAAATTGGTGTATATCGTCTTGTTGAAGACGTTAAACTTGGCGCTACTTAGAAGGTAACCTATGTTGATGGAGAAGCTTGGAAACGGACTCCATACAAACACTCATTGTGAGAATGGAATTAAATACTAATGTATTACGTCTATTGATTCTGGTAAAAACTGAATATTAGATAAACTAATGTGTCAGCCAAATGGGCTATATCTATAACAACCATTCGAGTTGTTGAATCTAACCATGTCATGAGAAATGACTTATGAGATTTAGACACATATAGGCTTTGACACGCCAGACTAGGACACCTAAGTCGTGATATGATTATCCGTATTTTAAAAAATTCAAACGGACATCCCTTCTTCAGAATGAAAGGAAGCAAGAACCACCAATTAGAGGTTGGCGCTGCTACAACCCCCCAGTGGCAAAGAACTAACACCAACAGTGGCGTTTTAGCTCTATCTAATGCTTCCCAAGTAAATGATGACTTTGAGCTTGAACCAACATCATCATTGATTATATCAAATACTCATCGCTCATTCAGCAAACTTTGTTCTTTAGCTAAAGTGGGATCGAGACCATCATAAGCTAAAGACACTAAAGAGAACATTCCATTCTTACAAAGTATCCAAGGTGA
This sequence comes from Geum urbanum, assembly GCA_946800695.1. Lineage (NCBI taxonomy): Eukaryota > Viridiplantae > Streptophyta > Magnoliopsida > Rosales > Rosaceae > Geum > Geum urbanum. The sequence continues at coordinate 38,983,652 of OX327010.1, read as the reverse complement.
TATTTGTGGACCTATTCATCAATCATGCGGACCATTTAGATATTTATGGTATTGGTGGATGCTTCAACACGTTGGTCACATGCCTCTCTTTTGTCCACAAGAAATGCTACATATGCTAAACTCTTAAAACAAAATATTCATTTGAGGGCTCACCACCCATATCATCATATTAAGTCACTACGTCTTGACAATGCTAAAGAGTTTACGTCGCAAAAATTTGATGATTATTGTATGTCTATTGGGATTGATGTTGAGCATTCAGTTACTCATATACATAACCAAAATGGTCTTGCAAAAGCCACCATTAAAAAACTTTAAATGGTCGGACGAGCATTGGTCATGTGCACCAATCTCCCTACTTCTGCTTGAGCTTATGTGATATTACATGCAACTATTCTTATTCGTTTCATACCCGCTGCTAGACAACCATTTTTTGTGTATCAGTTGATTACTGGATATGAGCCGAATATTTCGCATCTACGAATTTTTGGTTGTGTAGTTTATGTGCCTATCACACTACAATTCCACAAAAGATGGGTCATCATAGACGAATGGGTGTATATGTTAGATATGTGTCTCCAACTATAATCCACTATATAAAAACCTTGACAGACGATCTCTTTACCACACGATTTTTGGATTGCCACTTTGATGAGACAACCTTCCCGTCATTAGGAGGAGGAATGTACAACAATATTCCAAAGAAATGACAGGAATGGTCGTGGTTTGTTGCCACTTTGTCTCATCTTGATCCCCACTCTGCACTAGCAGATAGTGAAGTACAAAGAATTATGAAGCTTGAAAATGTAGCAGATTCGATGCCTGGTGCGTTTACTGACCTTGCTAAAGTGACGGGATCACATATACCTATTGCAAATATGCCTGATAGAAATCCCACCAAGAGGATGTGAGGCTGCTACTCCTAATGTAGGAGGTAGTAGTATTGCCACACTTGGTGGACTTGTGGTGGTTGAGGTCGCGGCTCCCCAAAGGTAGAGAGGAAAACTTGTAGGTTTGATGGATACTTGCCCTAGGAAGAGGGTGAAACTTGTAGATTCAATGGATACTTGCCCTAGGAAGAGGGAGAGTTTGGCACAACCTAATCCATTGATCATCAACACTCAAATCCAACTCATGAAATTATTCCTAACTACAATTATGTCCAAGAGACATCCAATTAGGAGAGAGTTCCAACAGTTGATCTAAGTTCAGCGAATAAAGAGATCTCAATGAATTATGCTAGCGTATATAATATTTTGGATAGAGAATCTATGATCCTTAATTATGCATTTACATTCTCAATTGTATAGGAAATCATAGAACATGATGATATAAAACCTCGCTTTGTTGAAGAATGTCAGCAAAGAGTAGTCTAGCCTAAATGGAAAGAAGCAATCTAGGTTGAATTAAATTCACTAACAAAGAGACAGGTATTTGGCCATGTAGTGCTAACCCCACCAAGTGTAAAGCCTGTAGAACATAAATGCATATTTGTTAGAAAATGTAATGAGAAGAATGTGGTATTGAGTTATAAATCCTGCCTTGTGGCACAAGGTTTCTCACAACGTCCTGCAATTGACTAAGAGGAGACATACTCTCCCGTAATGGACGTTATAATATTCCGCTACCTTGTCAGTTTAGTAGTTTTAAAAAAACTTGACATGCAGCTTACGGATGTGATTACTGCATATTTTTTTGAGATATGGATTTAGATATATATATATATATATATATATGAAAGTTCCTAATGGACTTCCATTACCCAAATCAAGTGGCTCTAAACCACAGAGCATGTTCTCAATAAGGTTGAGACATTCACTATATGGATTGAAGCAATCTGGATGTAAGTGGTATAATCGTATAAATGAATACTTGATTGGGAAGGGATATGTAAATAATGAACTATGTCCATGCGTGTTTATTAAAAGAATAAGTTTCGAATTTACAATTGTCGCTGTTTACGTCAATGACATGAACATTATTAAGACTCTTGATGAGTTAAAGAACACTACAAAATATTTGAAATCCGAGTTTGCGATTAAAGATCTTGGGAAGACATGGTTTTGCCTAGGCCTAGAGCTCGATCACTATAGTAGTAGAATATTAGTCTACCAGTCGGCTTATGTCCACAAAATGTTAAGAAGATTTAACATGGATAAAGTACACCCTATTAGCACTCCCATGATCGTCCGCAACTAGATCTGAAGAAGGATCCATTTCATCCTAAAGATGAGGACGGAGAGGTTTTAGGGGCTAAAGTGCCTTATTTAAGTGCAGTAGGTGCATTATTGGACTTAGCTCAATGTACAAGACCGAACATCTCATTTGCTGTGAACTTGTTAGCTAGATTTAGCTCTACGCCCACGCAACGCCATTGGACTGGCATAAAGTTAATCTTTCGATACTTGAAGGGTACAATAGATATAGGCTTGTTTTATCTCTACAGAGAGGTACAAATGAAGACTTTCATTGCAGGAAGCAAAGACACCACCAGTGGGGGTGGTGCCACTTCTTCCTTCACCCCCTACACCAACAATCCATGCGATGTGTTGGTTGGTTTTGCTGATAGTGAGTATCTCTTTAACCCATACAAAGGTCACTCCCAAACTGGTTATGTTTTTAATATGGAAAATACTGTGATATCTTGGAGGTCTACAAAATAAACTATTGTCACTACATCTTCAAATCATGCTGAGATTATTGCTCTACTTGAAGCTGTTAAGGAGTGCACATGGTTGAGGTCTATAATTGCACATATTCGAAGATCAAGTGGTCTAGAATCAACCACCGATGAACCTACAAGTATTATTTAGGATAATTCTGCTTGCATCAAGCAGATGAAGCTAGGTTACATCCAAAGCGACAACACCAAGCATATATCACCTAATTTTTTCTATAATTAGCAACAACAATAGTTTCTTAAGATCCAAGTGAACCAAGTTTGATCTGAGAGCAATGTGGTAGATTTATTTACTAAGTCATTACCCAAATCTACATTTGAGAAGCATGTGAAAAGCATAGGGTTGCTCAGCTTGTCTAAGCTATCTTGATGGTTGATATCAGGAGGAGATGCAGACTTCAAGGTAAGTCAGGTATTCACATGAGCGTTTCTAAATGTGAAGGACACGTTGTACTCTTTTTCCTTAACCAAGGTTATTTTTGTCCTAAAAGATTTTTATTACTCGGCAATGTTTTAATGAGGCAACATAGTTTTGTGTCACATCATCGTCTACGACAACTTAAACTCTTTTTACTTGGCGAGATCATATTTTCTCCTACTAAGGTTTTCAGTTTGGCAATGTTTTTAATGAGGCATCAAGGAAGCATAGACTATGTATCTATAATCGGCACAAGGGAGAGTGTTGAAGGAAATTTAAATATGCTTAGTTATGGTACAATTAGTAGTACCGATGTAGCTCTCGTTATCATTGTATATTATGAATTGCTATGTAACCGATGTAACGGTCATCTGCCATCATTTTTGTAATCATCACAAGTTCATCGCATCCTCCTATAAAAGGGATGTGAAACCTTATAATACAATAGAGAGATTTGCTTCCATATTTGAGTTAGTTTACTATTTCTTAAAACAGTTTAAACATTAATTAAATACCGTGGAGGGTTTACATTGCATGCAATTAGACGAAGGCCGAAGGCCTTTACTTGCCGATGTCATATGACTCGTATCTAATTTTCGTCTTTCAACTACGTACATATGCTAGCTAGATACTACTTTGTTAATTTCAATTTTCAAAGAGGGCTCTGAGATTGTAAGGCGATGTGGAATTGTGTGTTCCACGTACTCCAGAATAGCTTAGCAAATTGTTCATTGATCGTTTCTGTTGGATGACCAGAGTCGAAAAAGACATATTCACTTGCATTAGGGCATAAATAGCCTTTCGTATCTCTTTGCCCTCCGCAGCTGAAAATTCCTCGATACGGACCACTTCCACAACATGCCACCTTTCCTTCCTCAAAACCTTAATTCGCCAATATAAAAGAGACAGTAAGCCTCAAACAAGAGCACTAGCTAATAGCATTCTATAATTATCGATAACGTCATCTACATACAAATGTAACAAGAAAATTGCCAGAGAGTACGTACCATATTTGGATGGACGGTTCAGTCTCTCTCTCAGAAAATCATTATAATCAGAAATTAAGCGAGTATCTGAATCCCTTGAGCTTAGTTTGCAGCTTATGTAGGAGTCTGGGAAGTGCTTTGTTGTGAAGTTTTACATAGGGTGTAATTTGTTCAAAGCATCTACCTTTCTGCCCCTCCTTAAATGCTCTTGCGAACGGTAAACAAGCAAGAGGGTCAAGGCTAAGAAACCCAAAATTTCTTCCTCATTTCTTATATATCTCCTGATATATTGAAATTAGCAGCAGCGTTAGTATTCTCCATTATAATATACGTACCATATGTGTAGGAAATGTGAGACATTGAACATTTGGTAGTTTTGAAGAGCATAAGTTTACTTTGATTGCTGCAGTTATGTTGCCTAGCACCGTTTCTACAAATTTCTCAGGAGAGTAGGTTCGAAGGACGCTTGAGTTTGTTCCGAAGAGGTATATGTAATCGTTGCCACCGGCACTAAACAAGTACACAGCTTTTGATATCAGTCTTTGCTTCTTCATCCCCTAATTTCTTCCTCAATGAGTTACGAACCCGCTCAAAATATGAAATTTGAGTTTGAAGGTCTATTACCTGAAACAATTCAGGTTCACAAGTCAATCTATAAAAATGTATATTAAACTAGCTTAGTCAAGATTGACAAGTTGCATAAACAATTTAAATTGGCTCATCTACATTATATTAGAATTAAACAAACTAATTAGTTGAGCAGTAAACCGTTTGATAAATATAGGTGCAAAATCATACGTCACGTACCAAACCTTGGCTTGTTTCAACCAGAGCACCAGCTCCTGCAGATGCAAAGTTTGCTCCATATGTAAATTCATGGTTCCCAGGATGTAGATACGGTGGAATTAATGGTAGTTTTGCGTATTCCGCTGTAACAGTAAAACATTAGGGTAAGACTATTTTCACTCGATCCTATATATAACGTTAAGTACTTGGATGTTACCTATAAAATCTGAAATTAGACGACCATCCGAAAATCTTCCTGTTGGGAACTTAAAGAAGGTTTCACCATATGGCCGGAAATTTCCCGCAGACTAGTGTTGATGTAGTTATTATTTCCGGCATCAAATATTGAATCCCCGAAGATGAAAAGGGGTACGTGCTTGTTCGTTTGAAAACCCAAGCTCACCATGGCGATGACTTATGGTTGTGATGATGAGAAGGCTTGTACAGAAAGAAAAGATCAGGTTATGGAAGCTAGTATTTGCCATGTTCGATCCAAATGATCTCCACCATGCCAATTGTCCTTTCGATATTCAGTTGCTTTTTATAGAGCCATATCGGCGCAGGTGCAATAGAAACAATCAAAAATACAAGCTTTTAAAAAGTCAAACAACCAAAACAATTGAACTTCATCATCTTTAACAAATCTTTTTGCCATTTTGGCATGCGCCTGCCAATTTGTTCAGCTTCGATCCAATTTATTTTAATATAGACTACAGAATACAATTGGTGTTGGTTTTTCTATTTTTGTTTTCTTTCTGTTTCCTTAAATCCATTATTGTTTAGAACTACGCGTTGTACGTGTAGTTGTCTTTCTTCTATCTATCTCTTTTCTATTGAGTTACTTGACTGTGTTGTTTTGTTTTTCAATTTCATTTCTTTATTTAATCAACATAAGATATTACATCGGATATCATTGACTAGTTAATGGATGTTTCTAAGTGTTAGTTATATTACACTAAATCCCTTAGAGAGTGATTAAGTTCACTTAGCTTAGCTGGCTCATGCTATATAGGATCCACACACGTGTCCTCATCTACACTACTGTATATATACATTTGTGTACTGTGTAATACACACACTTTCGTAATACTCACGCTTTTTGTATTTTTAGTAATACAATGAAACGGTGCTGGTTTTCTCTCGATGCTTTCATGGTATCGAGAGCCTAGGTCGGTCTGATTCTCTATTTTTCGGTCATCATCTCCAGCGAACTGGTGTTGCGGTGGTCAAGAGTTTGTACTGTGGTGGTTTGCTCCAATTTTCAGCTAAGTCTCTAAGCTCGTTCTTGCATGCATTTTGGTTGTGGTTTGGTATTTCATATGCTTTGTTGAGGTTGTTTGGTAGCATCAAAGCTTAGGTTTGTGATTCTGTATCTGGTGGTGTGCATATTGTGTGATTTGGTGTAGTATATCTCAGTAGATCTGATTTTTTTTTTGTTGCAATCAATTGTGAAATCATGTCGAACTTTGCAAATGTTACTCAAACCATTGTGTTTCTTCCTAATATACTGTTAGATGAGTCGAACTATCTTGCTTGGTCATTTAGGCTTGAGTCGTTTCTAGAGGCTCAGAAGTTGATGGGATTTTTTGATGGAAGTATACCATGTCCACCACAGTTTGAGGTTTCTGAGGATGGAACTTGCACCTAATCGTGCTTATGTGGCTTGTAGAGCTCAGGATCAGAGTATTGTTCATATGATAGGTCAAACCCTAGGTATTCCTGCTACGTCTTGTGTTGTAGGTAGTAAATCTGCTAAGGAACTTTGGTTTAATCTCAAGGAGAAGTTTGTTGCAGCTAATAGACAGAACATACTACAACTTAAGACTAATTTGCTGAATCTTACCATGGGAAGTGGTAGCATTGAGGTTTATCTAGATAGGATTAAGGCAGCTAGGGATGCATTGCATACAACTGGTGCTCCTTTGGATGAAGAGGATGTGGTGGTGACAGAGCTCTCCCTTCTAAGTATGCTGCAATTAAGACAGTAATTAGAGCACAGTTTACTTCATGCTCATTTGCTCAGCTGAAAACTCTTCTTAAGGCTGCAAAAGTTGACATTGCATCTGAATATGTCACAGCTCCTCTTCCTTTTAATGTCATGATAGCTCAGAGCACATCTGTACAAACTCATACACCCGTGCAAGCACATGCTACACCATATAATTCACCAATCCTTAGTTCTCAATCCTTATCTACTACACCACAAATCCAATACACCACATATACCTCCTCCTGCTTTTGGTCCCTCACTAGTGTTTGTTCCCTGCCTCAACCTCCTAGTCCTTCAACTCTTACTTCATATCATCCCAATACTTCATCTTAAGGAGTTAATCCAAGTGCAATTTAGCTTGCCACTCAACTTGCTAGGTTTCTTGCTAATGTTGAATCTCACAACTCTGGTTTTAGAGGTAATTCCGGTGGTTTTAGCAACATATCAAATCAATTTTCAAGGAATAAAGATGCATGTCAGCTATGTGGGAAGTCATGTCACAACTGTTTATATCTAACACTTTTTAATATAAACTAAGGATCTCTATAAACTAACAATATAAAAGCAACACATCACCCCACTAAATATATGTGATTTTCTAAACGATCAACAGCACGTAAACAATGTATAGATGTATATCAATCGCAATAAACAGTCACAGTAATTTCATTTTCTCAATGTTAAAACATATCTACTTACCGACCCTTGAAACGTCTCAACCAGAGCACCAGCTCCAGAAGACGAAAAATTCGCTCCGCCGGAGTAGTGTTGAAACCCCGGTTGCAAAAACGGCGGAACGAATGGCAGGTGAGCTTGCTCAGCTGCAGTTAGAAGTAGTGATAGTATTAATAATATGGAGAATCAGATAACATGCATGATTGGTTCATAATCCAAGCAGCTAGACAAGATATAAGTTGGCTAAACCAAAAGCGGATTTGTACAACCAAGGACAACATTGAGAAAAGATTATGCAAATTTCTCACCAATAAAGTCCGACATCAACCGCCCGTCGGAGATGTTTCCTTGAGAGATTGGATGATTTGCTCAATCCAAAACTAGTCGAGATCATTAGTACTACATGACGAAAGAAAAGGAGGGAGACAAAGCTTAGCCTTGCCATACGTACTGGCAAAATTTGTATCTGACCCACAGAGGTATAGAAATTTTGTTTCTATGTACTTGGAATGAACAAAACTATACAGCGCTGCATCTATTTTTGGATTGTGAAATTATAATTGACCGGGGTGGTTTGTAGATTCTTGATCTAATTCTGAGATAATATGAAACCAGTCTGTTTCTGTCGATTCTATACATAAGAAAGACTTTGCCAGCCACATGCATGAGCTGCACAGAAACAGAGTCAAATTAATTGGAGAATCAGAAAAAACACCCATTTGTCAAAAATAATTTGGCCAAAACTATATTTGGTGTTGAACTTGTTGGATGCAAAAATATCTCTCGCGAAGAGATCCTTCTCACGAAGCAGTCTCTTTTATGATTTCGAATGTTTTAACCGCGTGAACCGATCTATCCTGTTTGTGCTTCGTATGCTGACGTGCCACCGTCTCTTGACGGAATATGGACTGATCACAGCCTCCTGACTTCTATATTAAGCGATTAGAACAGGGAGAGCACCAACCCTGCTCGAATAGGTCCTTTTTGCCTAGAAACCTAGGACTTTGATATGTGAATCTCTCGCTAAGTCTTGAAATCGATACTCCACACGTCCTTTCTCGTGCAAAGCAGAGTAATCTCGTAACAGAGTGTTGAGAACACTCGCTCCCTTTGAGTATTCAAGCTCTCAACTTACAAGTGACAAGCTCTTCAACTTTCCGGTTGCAATTGCTTCCTTACAGTCGTAATACTCTCACTAGACAGGTGACAAGCACTTAGACTTTCTGGTTGCAAGAAAGATAGAAATCTCGAGGACGAGACGTCCATCTAGGTTTGTTTTCGTATAGCAAGATTGTTTGATTGATCGGGGGGGCTTCCTCATAAGATCCTTACTCTCCTTATATACTCGCTTAATAACCGTCATTCATTCTATTTCAAACTCCTTCTGCTCTTGTAATCACAGTCTGAATCCAATACCAGCATACGTGTCGTATCACTCATAGATCTTCAAATACCATCATAACTCTTCTAAGAATTCTACCTAAAACGAAACTAGTTATGACAGAATCAAAGCCTCATAGAACCAGCTAATTAATAGACACAGTTCTAATAGAACTCAAAGTCTACTTCTGGCGAACGCTCGCCAGGCGTTATCTCACTTGACTCCTCGCCAAGCACCATTAATATAATGGGCCGCTCGCATAGACCTAGGTCATCCAAACCCAAAATGAAATTCTTTATTTAGGCCCAAACATTGCCCCTCAGGTCTTGAACTTGGAAACTTTCTGAACAAGCGAAAAGACTTGAATATATCTTTACCAATGTGCCCATTGACTTTGAAATGCTATACCATCACTCGAACGCCACGTCAACCAACTCTTCGAAAAAGTATGACGCTCGACTGACACATTATAAAAGCACCAGTCCATATCCACAAATTTCATCTTTCAACAAAAGTCTTTCATCTGCTCAGAATCTGCACTTTCTAACTCTCTCAGTCAAAAAGTTCAAACATTTTCTTCTCACCGCCGTCAATCCTTATTTCTCCAGAAAAATGCCTCCTCGTAAAGACATTCCCAGCCTTTATGAACCCCATGACGCCAAGAGATTCTCCAAAAAACTCAAGGCAGTCACTAAACGACACAACCCAGACGCCGTTTGCACTCTTACTGTATACCCCGTTGAAAACACAGGTCTTCTTGGTCCATTTCTGGACACTCCATTTAATCCAGAGCTTTTTACATATCTTCGCCAGCCCATCTGCAGTTCATCCCTTACACTCCAGGTAGATCCCAGAGCAGACCCAAAGGAATGGACTCAAAAAGATACTCTCTGTCTCATTGGCAAGTGGCCACACACAGGCTCAGAAGATCTCGCTTGGTACCGGCACCACCGTGGGCAAGACATCGACCGGTGGGAGGCAACCAGAATAGCCCAACTTATCGATTTGTGCTTTTCTCTTCCAGCTGGAGGTAACAGAGCCCCATTTGCTACAGCCATGTGCTTTTGGGACTGTACAGCAAACTGTTTCCGTCTTCCTTGTGGTGATGTGAGCATCACAATGCTCGACCTGTATACTATCTTTAGAGTTCCTGCTTTTGGAAACAATTGGGCTCCTCAAGACCTCCACCAAACACCCAATCAAGCCTCTCCAGAACGCCCTTCATGTCTTTGAGGTTACCAAGACATGGACCAACCTCGTTGAACGCCTTTTCAACAGTGAACAACTAGGCTTGGTTGAGTCCGTCCTCGCCTACATCTACTATGGCCTCAAGCGAGTAACATTATCAAAGCTTGATCTGAACCAACCAGGACCACTGTGGATGGTAGAACTCTGGTTGCAAATCTACTTCCCCTACTTCTGCCCCTCAGCAACCCCTCTCTATGAAGAACACAAGCTGCTGGGCCAGTCATTGGTTTCTACAATGCCTAGGACCAAACATTGGTCATATCTCAACTGCTTCAAGTATCTTTGCTCGTATAAGAACTTCCCCCATACTGCAGTTGAGAAAGTTCTGAGTCGTCGCCATCCTGGACTCCTTGCAAGTGGATTCATGCCCTCGCCAGAACAAAATGTTCACGCGAGGAATCTATTAATTCGGTTCAACACTTGTCAGGACATGCAAATCCCAGACTCAGTCAGCTCCGGGTATGAGCTTTATGCCCCCAACCATTTCTGTAGACAGTTTGGGCTCATCCAAGATGCTCATATGCCCATCGCTTGCTATGTTAACAAGTACACTCTTTGGCGAGGAAACAACAAGCCTCTCGCAGCAGAAGTGCGATACGAACACTTTGGCTTTCCAATGGTAATGCTTCCAACAATCACAAAGCCACTAGTGATATCACAGTCGGTCACCCCATCGTATCTCACATGGTGCTCCCAGTTCTATGAAGAAAAACGAAACCAGGGACCAGACCTATGTTTTGCTGCCATCTTTCATGAATTCAACCACAAATTTTCGCATAGAGAAGACTTGGCTGCACTAGATGGACCACACCTCAGTACCAGTTCTACCCCATGGCCACAGGTATGTCTCTTTATCAAAAAATTGCCACATACATTAGCAACTTTTTAGATTATAACTGACCACTCCTTTCTCCCTTGCACAGCACAACCCTGAACCAGATGTGACTGTGGCTATTCAGTCTTTTAGGAAGAAGAGATCGAAGCGTTCTGGATCCTCTGTAAGTATTTTAAACTGCTGTCTTTCCAGAACAAACTGATTTTACCACTGATCCTGATACTAACCCCAATCCCTTGACAGTCTCCAAAACGCAAAAAACTTAAATTGAAGACCCAAGGGCCTGAAAGTGGAGTTTGGCTGGCTTCACAGATCATCAGCAGGGATAAACAAGCGAGACTTACCGCTCAAGTCTTCGTTGCCTCATTCGATCAGAGAAGTGACAAAGCCTCAGGGTCCAGTGCCTGCTCAGCTGTAGCCTTCACTATTGCACATTGGTTTTGTGCAAATCCAGATAGCACACCTACACTCTCCCAGTTCAATGACCTCCTGATTCAAGGTTCAAGGGAGTGGCAGGAGTTATGCAAGGATGAGTCCCTTGCGAGCAAGTACCCAGACTAACACTTTGATCTGGACACCATGTTGAAGGCGAACATCAGACCGCTTCAATTCTCATCTGATGACTCATTCATTGGGTACTTTGATCCTGAAAGGTTTACAGCCCTGAATGGTCTTCCCTCTTTTGATGGTCTATGGGAACAAATCCAGAAGAGCCAAAAGCCACAAGTCTACATAGTGAGTTGGAATGATCACTTCTTCGTTCTCAAAGCTGAAGACGAAGCATACTATATAATAAACTCACTAGGAGAAAGGCTCTCTGAAGGAAACTGTAAAGCCTTCATTTTGAAGTTCGATGAGTCCAGCATCGTATTTAGCAATGAAGATAGAACTACAGGCCCTGAAATCTTCAACAGCCACAAAGAATGCTGCAAGGATTTCATAGCCCAATTTTTAGCTGGAATCCATCAAGCAGAACTCGAGGAGGAAGAGAAGAAAAAGCCTGTAGATCCTGATATTTTGTTTAGGCGTCTGCAAATTGAAGTTCAATCTTGCTTCATTCCTTCCTCCTCTGGCGAGGGCACCAGCACTCAGAATGAGCAAGCCATTCCAGAGCCTGAGCTTCAAACTATTTCCTCGCCAGAGCCACTAATTAAACAACCACTAGTCCTGGTTGAGAATAACCCAGGAGGCGAAGAACCAAGTCCCTCCTTGCCAGAGCAACCAGCCCAAGCAATTGAAGAAACATAGCAATTGTCTCCCCAACAAGTAAGAACTCTGTACCCTTACTTCTAGATTAATGATTTCTAAATTGGCCCTAACATAACCTGTTATTCATGTTGTAGTCCAAACATGTTCCTGTGGACCTGAACGTTCGCGAAAGCATCCCCAACAGTCCAAGGAACCAAGTAAGTATGACAGGTCAGCTTCTTATAACGGCCGCGGAGGACCAGCCTGACAGTCTTCCAGGTGTCAACGATGAAGATCCCATACTTCTGATCAAAGAAAATCCTATCCCATCTTCATCGCAAGAAAGCAATCCTCAGCTACTCAGTGTTCAAGAATCAACCACCAAGCTACAAGAACTTGTAGGCAAACTGAGCACACTAAGCACTCCTTCTGACACCATCGTCCCGCTTAAGAAAATTCACTCTAGGCCCTTAGATTCTCTAATAGATATTCAGGCCATCCACAAACAAGTGAAAACCCTGCAGGCCACTGCCCCAGCAGACTTCAACCCTCACCTGGACGAGCTTGAAGAAAATCTCTCTCAACTCCAGAGCCAAAGCGAGGCCTTCCATCGTCTAACACTCGAGGTTGAGCGTAAGAACGAAGCAGCAGAAACCTTGGAGCGACAAACTCACCAGGAGACAGAGAGAATCCAGAAGTTATTGGAGGATAGATTTACTCAGGAGGAGACTTTAGCAACCAAATGTGCCAGACAAATTGCTCTCGAAGCTGAACTAGCATCTCTTAAAGCTGAAATAAATGCATTGGAAACTGACATCCCCAGTCATCAGGACGAAATGCATCAATTTTTTATGGAAGGCGAGAACCGAGCTCAACTCCTGCAAGAGGCACGCGACGAAGTCAATGATGCTCGCCAAGCAGCTCACCAGGCCTGGATGGCCTCAGAGACAGCTAAAATCTCGATAAAGAACTTTCTCCTCCTCTTGTAAAATTTTGGGCCTCAGACGTAGGCCTTATCTATTTGTCATAAACCATTAAACTATTTATATATTCAAATTGGTTTTGTTGACAAAGTGGGAATTGGGTCCACAGACCATATTGGGCTTTTCTAATAAGCCCATTTCCAGCCTCGTTTTAAGCTGTAACTAAATTTGACTATTCTTACTGTTCAACAATAAATGGAATTGAATTCTAAGCTTGAAATCCGTATCGCGTCAAACAATCAAAATCTTTTGAAATACGTTTTACCTGCCCCATAAATCTCTTCATTTATCATGCACTTCTTGCGAGTAGATAAACCGTCTTCAGGGTCCACTCTTATTTGGACACGTATTCTCTATTTTCAAGCGTAATTACTCTCGGGAAACTAAACCGGTGTGACTCCTATCTATAAAAGGTTTCCCTTTCCTTTGTGTTATGAACCAATCCTTTCGCGAGAATGAATCACCTCACTGCTTATTTGTTCTGGTCTTCCTACCCAAAGAAACCTCCAGATAAATCTTTTCATGTTGTGTTCCTTAGATAGCAATATCCATGTCCAAACCTGGACTAGATAGCAATATCTATGTCCAGGCGTTGCCTTGGCTATCCTAACTTGAGTCAGTAGAAGAAGGGAGAAGCCACAATCCCTAGGTGAATTCCTCTTCGTCCTCCTCCAATGCACCCGCTTGGTGTCCATATGCACTGGAGGTGGAAGGCCTCTTCAATGTGACCTGCAATAGATGGGGAAAGATGGGGGTGTCACCCTGGGAAGAAGGCAACAAACGTCAAGGTAGGTGTAAAGGGTCTTGATGCACCTCTACCTTGGTGTTTCAGATCCCCCTCATCCCCTCACCGAGGTCGATCTCCATGTATACATATTTGATACATCTACCTCAGGGGATGGCATTCAACGCAGAAGATCTTGTGAAAAATAAACTGTTATCTTTTTTCTCTGTTGCTGATTCAGGTTTGTTTTTCCATATGGTATCAGAGCTTGAGGCCGCAAAGCCTTTGTATTCTTCCATTTGTTGAATGTAATATTTTATTTGAAGTGTAAAAGTTCTTTATATTGATAAACTCATATACAGTTTGCTCAAAACTTAGGCCACAGAAACTGGCTAACATGAACTTTTTGACTTGGAAGAACAACATAAAAATTAAAAATTAAGCCTCGAGTACAGGCACTAGCTATTTAACCTCATTAATGGGCTACTTTAATGTACATGATCCTCGGTATGTGTTGCCCCTGTAGTTTACTTATGCGAGAGCATAAATAAACTAGATTAAGCTGTAGTTGGAGGATCTTCATACTCTCATACTGGTTGTATGAATTTCTTTAGGTAACGACCATTTATTGGGTTCGCGTGGATAGTACCATCTCGATCTCGCAAACGAACTGCTCATTTACCCAACAGTCGATCGATAATGTATGGTCATTCCCACTTCTCTGAATATTTACCTTGTCCTTTAGTCTTCTCGCCAACAGGAAAAATGACTCGCCAGACAAGTTCTCCTTTTGCAAAACTTATGCCCCTTGTACGTTGGTCATAGGCACGAGCCACCTTTTGTTTCTCAGCACGTAGACTATCATAAGCTTGTATACGTTTCTCATCTAAGTCTTCATGCTCCTGCCACATCGCTTGGACATAGTCTTCACCGATCAAGTTGTGTTGCTCCATCACACGTAAAGACTGAACATTGATTTCCAAAGGCAAGACTGCATCGTGCCCAAACATTAATGCATAAGGAGTCGTACCTGTGGGTGTCCTCTTACTAGTCCTATAAGCCCACAGGGTATTAAAAAGTTCTTCATGCCACAGTCTGGCATTGCTCGCGAGCATCCGTTTGAGGATATGAATAATGATTTTATTGCTCGCTTCAGCTTGACCATTGGATTGGGCATAGTATGGAGAAGAGTGAAAAAAGTGAATCCCAAGATCCTTCCTTAGAGTATCTACTTCTCCAGACATGAATGCAGCCCCACGGTCTGAAACAAAACTCTTAGGAATGCCAAACCGACAAATAATATCTTCAAATAGGAACTGGCGGATGGCCTTGGCAGATGATACCCTGAGAGGTCGAGCTTCAACCCATTTTGTGAAGAAATCAGTAGCCACTATGATAAACTTGTGCCCTTCAGATGAATGAGGATGAATCATTCCTATTAAGTCCAAAGCCCATCCTCGAGCTGGCCAATGCTTGATTATTGGCTGTAATGGTATTCTAGGCATATGGTTGACTGGACCATGTTTCTGGCATTCTTCACAACCTTTTGCGAACGTGATGCAGTCTCTGAGCATTCCTGGCCAATAAAAACCATGTCTTCTTAATAACCATCTCATCTTGGGACCAGCCTGGTGTGCCCCTGCTATCCCAAGGTGGACTTCTCTCATTAACCGCTTAGCGTCGTGTCCAAAGACACATCTTAACAGTATGCCTTCCTCTCCCCTTCTATATAACTCAGCAACCTTGAGTACATAATTGGGAGCTAAAAATCGAATCCGCTTGTCTACCGGATTATTAGGATTCTGGAGATAAGAAATGATTTCCGGTCTCCAATCCGTGTCATTGTGATCAAGTGTAGCAACGTACCATTCATTTTTATCTTCTTATCGTGCAATGAAAGATGGAAGGGTTCTTCTTTCAACCTTTAATATTCGCTCACATACCCCATCTTGCAAACTTAGACCCGTTGCTAGTTGAGCCAGCTCATTAGCCGCATAGTTCTTCTCGCGAGGAACATGACTCAACTCCACTTCTGTAAACAACTTTAGTAGGTCACAGGCCCTCCTCGCATAAGGTTCCAATACTGGGCCTGCCTTGTACTTTGTTTCAAGTTGTCTGATCACCAATTGGGAATCTCCAAAGATATGCACGTCTGTGATCTCCATATCCAACAAAAGTTCTAAACCAATGATTAGAGCTTCGTATTCTGCTTGATTATTTGTGCATCTGAAGTCCAACCTGAAAGAATCAGAATAAGTTTGGCCGCGTGGGGAAATTAAAGCTACCCCTGCCCCGGCCATGGTACTCGTACTGGACCCATCAAAGTATAAAGACTAAGGAGCCAAATCAATACGAGCGAGATCCAGTTCTGGCCCCTCAACCACCTCTTCCATGGGATGATGAGCCAAAAAATCAGCCACTGCTTGGCCTTTTACCGCCTTCTGGGGAACATATTGCAAAGAAAACTCTGACAAAGCCAGAATCCACTTTCCAATGCGTCCACGGAGAATCGGTCTGGACAACATATACTTCACTAAATTCGTTTGTGCAATAACACACGTAGTGAAGGAAAGCATGTAGTGCCTCAACTTACACCCTGAAAAGTATAAGGCTAGGCATAGTCTTTCCATTGGAGAGTATCTTGTTTCGCAATCATTCAAGGTACGACTCAGATAGAAAATAGCACGTTCAACTCCTGCCGTGTCGTCCTGAGCTAATAGACTTCCAATGGAGAGTTCAGTAGCTGATATATACAACTTAAGAGGAACCCCAGGTCTTGGAGGAACCAAGACAGGTGGGTTCGTTAAGTAGGCTTTAATGGTTTCAAAGGCCTCTTGATGTATAGGCTCTCATACAAAGTCCTTTTGATTTTGAAGCTTGAGCAGTGTGGAGAATGGTTGTGTCTTCCCAGCAGCATTGGCAATAAACCGTCGTAAGAAATTGATTTTTCCCAATAAACGTTGTAGCTCTTTCTTACTCTTTGGTGGGACTGCATTGAGAACTGCTTGTTTCTTGTCATCTGGTATCTCAATCCCACGCTGATGAACCAAAAAACCCAGGAAATCTCCTGCCTGGACGCCAAACACACATTTGACTGGATTCATCTTCAGTTGATGTTGCCTCATCCTGAGAAACACTTGCCTTAAGTCTTCAAAATGATCACTTCTACGTTTCGTTTTGACTACCACATCATCAATATATACTTCCATGGTCTTACCAATAAGATTATGAAAGATCAAATTCATTGCTCGTTGGTAGGTTGCCCCTGCATTTTTAAGTCCAAATGGCATATCCACGTACTCAAGAACACATGCAAAGCCTGGGCACCGAAACGCTGTTTTATGTCTATCCGCTTCAGCCACTGGAATTTGATGATAGCCAGCAGTGCCATTCATGAATGTTAACATTTCATGGCAGGCAACTGAGTCAACCAACAAATCAGCCACTGGCATGGGATATGCATCCTTTGGGGTTGCATTGTTCAAGTCTCTGTAGTCGACGCACACTCGCATTTTTCCATTCTTTTTCTTAACTGAGACTATATTGGAAAGTCACTCATTATATTTGGCTACACGTATAATCCCTGACTTGAGAATTTTCTCGACCTCTTCCTTGACTAGAATTGTCGTTTCTGTGTTCATGCGACGCATCTCTTGTTTCACAGGTTTCTTTCCTTCTATGATGGGCAAATTGTGACAGACCAAGTCTGGTGACAGACCAGGCATGTCGTCGTATTTCTCTGCAAAACAATCTGCATATTTTTTTAGCAATTCAATAAGCTTGAGTCTCTCCTCAGGCTCCAGGAAGGTACTAATAGCCACAGAGATTGTCTCTTCATGTGTCCCAATATTGATGTGTTCAATGGGATCCTTGACTTTAGGAGGTAGATCATCTAAAGCTTCTGGAGCTAATTTAATCTCGTCCTCCTCCTCCAAGTCCTGTAAAACGTCTTCATCCACATATTCCAAGGCTGCAACCATTGGAACCTTCTCAAAGGCTTGGCTCTCTAACAGAAAATTATGAAAGCGTTCGTGTAGAGAAAGACAAGCCTCGGCCTCTATATCTGATAGAGGCCCAATCATGGAGAACGTTTGGATGGTAGCTCAATGGTGTAGGGTCTTTTGCTATCTTGATTTGCTTGAATTATACCCCACTGAGCTAGTTCAGAGGCCGTAACACCAACTGGGCGGCCCTTACTGTCGACGCCACATACCTCCAATGGCATAAGGTCACTGTGGTAATATCTGGCTTCTAATGCATTAGCAGAAACAGAATATGGACGAGGGTCAGCATTGACAAGTTCTGCCTCGCCTGACTCCATGTTCCAGAGTAACATCTGCTGATGGAGAGAAGATGGTACACAATAGCTTCGATGTATCCAGTCACGCCCCAGAATTGCACTATATGGAGATGTGCACTCTACGACAAAGAATGTGTAAGTGCCTGAGGCTAGCCCGATGTGTACCTGCAAGAAAACAATGCCAAAGGTCTTGGTTATGCTACCCTGAAAATTTCTGGCACTCAGCGAGGTCTCTTGGATAGCAGACTTGGGAACGCCTATTAAGGCCATTGCCTTAACGGTGATGATGTTAACCGCTGCCCCTGAGTCCACTAGGAGTTTATTCAATTGAATTCCTTGGACTTGTCCCGTGACATACAACGGTCGCATGTGCATGGCCATGTCAATGGTAGGCTTGGAGAACATCATCTGTCCTTTTATGTGTGATGAATCCATCTCTGGTATTTCAACTAGTGTTGAATCATTTGGTAGCTCTGGTTCTTCATCTGGTAGTACCACACTGTTGACGTTCTTGGATTCACCTTTTGATGTTGACGGAGACAAAGCATATTTGGAAGATAAGACATACACCATGTTAATGGTGGAAGTGTCTTCCTCGACACAATCAAGTGCTTCTTCATCTTCATCCTCACCGTAGTCCACCAACTGCTCATCGTCACCGTAGTTATCACCTTCAGCCACCAAATGTCCATCTTTGTTAGATAACGTGGTTACCTCAAGATGGGCTACTTGCTGTATTGGATCCTCAGGGATAGGATCAATGGCTGCTGGTAGTAGTGGTGGTGGAGTTTTTTCCTTGGGAGCAGGGATTAATTTTTGGGCCTTCGCTTGTTCTTCCACTACCAAAGGCCTGGGTTTCCATTGCAAGACTAGAGGCTTGCTTGGAGTGCTCTGTTTTTGCATATCCCTTGTTCCCTTAGGGGGTGTCTTTAGCCCTACTGTGTTCATCGTGTCTTCCTCAAAGGAGAGGCGTCGCCTTACTGGCTGTCGTTTTGTAGTCTCACGATGAATCTCCTGAGTAGATTCAGGCTCTTTACCTTTATTCCCTAATTCTGGGTTTCGTTCGAAAACCCCTGGTCTTTGAGCTCTCACCTTAGGCTCGCGAGATTTCTTCCCAAAGACCACCAATGGGTTTGCTGCAAGGGTGTTCAATCTCCTTTGCAACACTTCTGGAGGAAACTCCAGATCTTTTTCTTTGATGAGGCCAGCTTCATAAGCATCCAATGCTCTCTTGGCCCTACCAAAGCGTCGTTGAAGGTTTCTCCTCTTGCTTGGAGTCACCTCGACGGTTTTCCCCTTCTCCCTTATGTACCAAACATCCTCCTTTGTGATATTTCTCGAAGCTGGAGGTATATATGGCTTCGCGAGCGTACTTGCAACTTTAGACTCGAGTGTTTTAGCTAAACTGGCTTGGTTTGTTGCTCGCGAGCGCTTGGGAGCTGGAGAATCCCTTTGTCTTGCTTGTGGGGGCTGATGATCTGTATTCGAGAATAGTTCTGGGAAAGACTTGGCTGCCTGAGCCAGTTCCTCATAAGAGATCTTCAGTCCACTTCTTAGTTTACAATGTGCACAAAGGGCTACTGGCGATTCTGCCTTGGGATCCACATTTTCTTTTCTTTTATTCCTTGGTGTATGAGGTGGATTCTCGCCAGCAATTGGTTGGTCGTTGGATTGTTTTCTTTTGTTTGATTTATCACGTGTTAATTCCAACATTCCAACCATGGGCATGGGGGCCGTCAGGTTTGGCAAGGGATCTTGTTCTATTTCTATTACTCCCTCGTCAATTAGCTGCTGTATGTTGTACATCAAATCTCGACAAGCAGCTGTAGTGTGATGTCCCCATCTGTGGTGGTATCGATAATAGGGCAAACCCCTAACATCCTGAGGATGTGGGTCAGGTGCTCCCCAATTGTCAGGTACCACAGCTATTCCTTCTAGACATAGCTTAATAAATATCTCCTCTCGCCAAGATGCGTCATATGTTATGCGAGTCCGCTTCGGTCGGACAAACGCTATATTTCGCTTGGACCTTCTCCTGGACCTCTTCTTTGCGTGAGTTGGTTTAGTTTGACTATCCCTTGAAGAAGTGCCATTGGCAGGAGAAGTTGTAACTGAGGGAGATGATGTTCTATGAAGATATTGTGGGTGAAAATCTACCTCGCCCCTGCTGTTTATTTCAATCACTTCCCAGTTGATCAAACCTTGGATTTCATCTCTCAAGGTAGAACACATCGTTGTTCGATGACCAAAGTGATTGTGGAACCTGCAGAAGTGTTGGGCTGGTTCTTTATACCGCAATTGTCTAAGCTCAGTAATTGGGTGAAAAGAGATCAGCCCCATGTCCTTTAGCCTATCAAAGAATTCTTTTATCATATCCAATATGAATGAATAGGCTAAAAAGGGTGATTGATTCCAGGCCTCCACACCTTCGAGGTGCCTACCAGGCGATGTCCAATTTACATCGACCATGTTCACCTGTGGAGTAGGAAACGGTTCTGAATCCACTAGTGCAGCTGTTTTGGACGACCCTTCCAATTCTAATTTTCCTTCATTGATCCACTTCTGGATCTGATCTTTAAGCTTAATGCAGTCTTTGGTAACGTGATTCCATGCTCCATGGAACTTGCAATATTTCTTACCCTTCAACTGCTCAGCTATGGGAAGTGGTCCAAAGTCTGCCTTGACGACACGCAGACTATACAACTCGTCCAAAATTTCATGAGCCATATTGGCGTCATAGGTGTACTTCTCAAAATCTGGCTTAGTAAAAGCCACTGTTGAGAGCTTGATGGGGCCCCTACTCTTCTGGAGCTTTTGGGGTTTTATAACTTTGTTTGTTGATAAGTCAACAGCACCCACTTGATCACACTACCACAAATTGACTCATTGCCGACGATTTTTAAGTCGCCGGCAATGTTTTTGGACATTACCGGCGATTTTTGCCGGAAAAATCGCCGGTAATGTCTTCTTTTTTTTTTAACATTATCGGCGACATAAATGTATGTCGCCAGCAATGTCTCGATGGTAATGTAAAAAAAAAAAGACATTGCCGGCGACTTCATTTATGTCGCCGGCAATGTCTTTTTTTTTTTAACATTACCGGCGACATAAATGTATGTCGCCGGTAATGTCTTTTTTTTTTTTTTTTTTACATTACCATCGAGACATTGCCGGCAACATACATTTATGTCGCCGGTAATGTTAAAAAAAAAAAAGACATTACCGGCGATTTTTCCGCCAAAAATCGCCGGTAATGTCCAAAAACATTGCCGGCGACTTAAAAGTCGCCGGCAATGAGTCAATTTGTGGTAGTGTCACCATCAGAGTCTGACTCCTGGTCCTCTACACCTTCAATATAAGCCACTGTTTTTGGCTTCAACCTATCATAGGTTAGACTATTGTACGTCCCTTTGGACGCATTCCTTCTATTATCTCTCTCCTGCATGTTGCTATGAGCTTTAGTCACAGCTGTGATGAACTCATTCAGAGAGTAATACTTGCTGTTTAAGAATAGTTGATGGAACGTGTCCTCCAGACCATTCTTGGCCATCTCGACCACCTCTTCCTTGCTCAGAGGGGTCTTACATAGATTATATTCTGACCGGAAACGATGCAAGAATGTGACCGGGCTTTCTGTCACCGATTGGCTCAAGGAAGCCAACTTTCCTACACTAGTCTCTGGCCTTACAGTTCCAAAGTGATCTATGAATAAGGCATCCATATCCTTCCACTCACTGATCGAGCCCTTTTCTATTCCAGTATACCATACAAGGGCTGATCCTGATAACGATGACCCGAAACCCATTAATTTGAGCCCTTCGTCCTCGGAAAATTGGCCTAGCTGCAGAGTAAAATAGGCCAAATGTGTTGCCGCATTTGCATCATCATCACTAGAGAAAGTCTGGAAGGTTTGGTGTTTGTAAAATTTTGGCCAACGCCATTCGTTAGGATCATCTTTCATCGGAGGAAACGGTGTTTCGTAAGTTTCATGCATCTTAGCTAATTGTATGTTACAATCATCTAAGAACTTATTTAACCGTTGTTCCCAAGCAAGAGGAAAAGACTCTGCTTGCCTGGTATTCCTGGCCAAGTCCGAGATGGATTTGGTTAAGGATCCTATGTCCTTGTCTACCCTTTGGGATAGAGTCGTCGCGTACCGGCGGTATTCTTCCAATCCTTTGTCCATTTGGCGAAGGATATCTACCCGTAGTTTATCTTGACCTTCTACCAAACTAGTCACCTGGCCCCCCATCGCCTCTCTATCTTCCTGGTCTTGATTTAAATCTACCTGTATAGCCTGGATACCGCCTGCCACTACCTCTATAGAGTTAGAATGGGCGGCAAGAAGATTTGCCTATTGCTCGATTCTTTCTTCGAGTACCCGAAAGTAACTAGCCTGGTGGTCATCTGCCTGGCCGCATAAGCCAGGTACTGCTCTAATGTAAGTGCAGCTATTTCCGCCTCGCTTAAAGATTTGAACGTCATGATGTTGAAGTTGCTAGCGAAAATAATTTCAACCGCTTGATTACTTAATGAACGACACTGACTAGAAGTGTGCTCACGGTAAACCGGTTGTGGATGTTTGCGACACTGAGGATAGACCCTTCGATAAGGATCTTCAATTGTCGCTTAAAGATGCAAAGAGATATTGGTCCCACCGGGCGTGCCAAAATGTTCGATGCAAAAATATCTCTCACGAAGAGATCCTTCTCGCGAAGCAGTCTCTTTTATCTCGGATATTTTAACCGCGTGTGCCGGTCTATCCTGTTTGTGCTTTGTATGCTGGCGTGCCACCGTTTCTTGACGGAATATGGACTATAAGAGCCGTCTGACTTCTATATTAAGCGATTAGAACAGGGAGAGCACCAACCCTGCTCGAATAGGTCCTTTTTGCCTAGAAACATAGGACTTTGATATGTGAATCTCTCGCTAAGTCTTGAAATCGATACTCCACACGTCCTTTCTCGTGCAAAGCAGAGCAATCTCTTGACAGAGTGTTGAGAACACTCGCTTCCTTTGAGTATTCAAGCTCTCAACTTACAAGTGAGCCACTCTTCAACTTTCCGGTTGCAATTGCTTCCTTGGAGTCGTAATACTCTCACTCGATAGGTGACAAGCACTTAGACTTTCTGGTTGCAAAGAAGATAGAAATCTCGAGGACGAGACGTCTGTCTAGGTTTGTTTGCGTATAGCAAGATTGTTTGATTGATGGGGGGGGGGGGGGGGCTTTCATAAAATTATTGCTCTCCTTATATACTCGCTTAATAACAGTCATTCATTCAATGCCAAATTCTTCTGCTCTTGTAATCACAGTCTGAATCCAACATCAGCATACGTGTCGTAACCACTCATAGATCTTCTAATTACATCATAACTCTTCCAAGAGTTCTATACAAAATGAAACTAGTTATGACAGAAATCAAAGCCGCATGGAACCAGCTAATAAGACATAGTTCAAATAGAACTCAAAGCCTTCTTCTGGCGAAGCTCGCCAGACGTTATCCTCACTTGACTCTTCGCCAAGCACCATTAATATAATAGGCCGCTCGCATAGACCTCGGTCATCCAAGCCCAAAATGAAATTCTTTATTTAGGCCCAAACAATTGTATAACTTGTATCTTATCTTATACATGCAGATCGATCAAATTATCTGATTGATCTAACTTCTCACATATATTTTCAGTGATATTCGATAGACTCAAAAATTATCGTTAATTCAGTACTTACTATTTATCGACTCAGTTCATCGACGTACGTTTCATTTAAAAACGCTATTTTGGAGTCTTTAGACTGTAAATTAACATGCACGCATAAAGATAGGTTTTAATAGTTTTATCTCGTAGTTATTTCGATTTTATCTTGTAGGTAGTTTTAAATTCCAATATATTCATCCTTTGCGGTTAAAGTAAATTAGTGATGAGATAGAGTTCAAGTTTGTTGTAAACTCAATCTCTTCGATCTCATGCATTCACGTACGTATATACACTGTATATACGTCTACTTTATAGTGAGAGTAAGCAAAAACTAGAAAACAACAGAGTATTAAAGCTCGAATGTAGTGATTGAATAATTGAGACAACAAGCTCTGTTACAAAACAAACTGAGTTAAAAACTTGGAACAACTAGTTACCAACTATTACATCC
The DNA here is from genome assembly GCA_946800695.1 of Geum urbanum. Taxonomy (NCBI): domain Eukaryota; kingdom Viridiplantae; phylum Streptophyta; class Magnoliopsida; order Rosales; family Rosaceae; genus Geum; species Geum urbanum. The sequence continues at coordinate 38,959,313 of OX327010.1, read as the reverse complement.
TGAGATTCCTAAAGATTAGGTAAAATAACAACTATCGATCCCATCATGAGATTCCCAAAGACTAGGCAAAACAACAAATTTTCAGTACACGTACTATGACTATGACTTATTCAACTGAAAATTCAATAAACCAAAACACTAACAATATTTATAGCTTCGTTTAGGTTTGAGAGAAATATTATAATTAGATGAGTAGTTAGATACAGGCATGGCAGATGATGATATCGAGCTAGGCATGAGGAAATTAACCTCAAATTCGACCTCGTCGTTGTCTTCACCATATACAACAATATCCGAAAGTAAATTACCACCTCCACCTCCACCTCAATATGTTTCAGTTCCATTGCCAGTCAAACTCAGCAATGGAGCAAATTACTTGCTGTGGAAGTCATTCTTCATCCCAATTCTCAAGTATCACGACATGTTGGATCTCGCCGAAGGAAGAGAGCCGTGTCCACCGCAGTTCCTTGACGACAACAACGAGGTGGTCGAAAATCCTGTCTATACCGACTGGATCAAGAGGGACCAGTTATTGTTGGCTTGGATTAATGCAAGTTTAACCGAGAGCCTGCTCCATCGATTCGCAGGAGGATGCACAAGTGGAAGAGCTCTATGGTTATCCCTCGAAAACTTACTCGCTTTAAAGGCACAAGCTCTCGTGAAAGTGCTCAAAACCAAGCTCGAAAACCTGGAAATATACACGATAGAAGGACAAGTATATGAGTGTTACCTTAAGAAGTTTGGGGATGAAGCTAAAGAAATCGCGGAGAAACTTGATGCGGCTGGATCTCCTGTAAAGGATGATGAATTTGTTTCTTGTGTACTGCAAGGACTAGTTCGATGTAAATGTGATGAGCTAAAAGACCTAGCAGCCAACTTCATCACGAAGGATCAACGACCTGTACCACTAACGCGAGAAGAATGTCTTTTCAAACTGGAAATATATCCACTCTCGGAAAAGTATCCTCCATACGTTCCATCCGTTTCATCCGTTTCATCCCACCATTGGCACCATACTCGTGGCTGTGAAACGATATGTTCGTTCTTGTTTATGATTATCTTGGTCGGTGTAGAATGTTTCTTCATTTATTTACTGATCCATGACATGATCAATAAAAAGAAATAGCAAATTACTCCTAAATTTCCCGGTTTTATATTATCTGCCTCCATTTTTGTTTCCATCTTTTTTTTGAAAGGTCCATCTTTTTTGTTTTTGTTCTTTTGGGTTGTTGTTTTAGGCTCTGTTGATTTATATTGAAAGGATGTTACTCATGTTTCATTCCATTTCAATTATTCTACTCATTTATCTTGGGATGAGAGGACTCAGCATCTGATTGAATTCTTTAACGTCATAACAAAACATAAATACAACTTATCTGATTGGAACAACAATTTTATACATATATACAAGATATATACTACTATCAAACTTTTACGATTCTCACATCGAAAAGGTTATACACGTTATTATTCCATGTAAACTATACAACAGTGGCCACCTAGAGTCATTCTGTACTATAGATTTTTTTTTTCCAAAACTAGTGACTTGAATACAATACAGAATTTTTTCAGATAGAGACTTGAATCACCACATATTTTGAAGGGTGTGTTTGAATGAGAGTGAAATTCTTAAATTTAATTAAATTACATCAATTTAGAATTCCATAACTTAAATTTGTGTATTTATATAAGTTTCTTGAGAATTTTATAATTTTCATAATTTTAAAATCAGGAGAATTAGAGACTCAAATTCTTTGTTTCAATTTCTTAAAAAATGGATGTCATTCTATAATTTTCTCAACTTACTCATAAAATGTTGAAATTCTTGTCATAATTAAATTTGTACAGGAAGAATCTCAAACTCTAGAATTCACGAATGATGGAGTTTATAATGATGAAATGTAATTTTCATCAATGTAAATTGCAATATGAATACAAAATACTTCATCCAAATACACCGCTAAACTAATATATACTATTTATTAAAGAAACATCGGTTTTATTTTTTCTTTTCTTTTTGAAATAATAAAATGTGTTTTATCTAAAGAAACTGGTCAACAAAGAAACTACCCACAATTTTTTCAAGAAACTACCAAAACCTTTTTTTTCTTCAGAAATAACAGTTTTTTTAAACAATTATAAATACAGTTTTCTATACAAAAAGAAATTTCAAATTCTTCCACACCCATAGGGTACGGTGCGTACGGTTTTTAGTAAATTTTTTGATAAGTCGATATATAAAATCCCATTAAAACAAAATTAAGTACAATCTTTGACAAGCGGCTCATTGATAAACGAAGGAACTACATGAAAAACAGCAGGGTGTATAGCATTACACAGTGCCCATTTAGCAAGTAGGTGAGCCACTTCATTGGTTTCACGTTGAATGTGCACAAAGGATGACGTACGTACGTAGGAGAGCTATCTAATAGGTCAAGGATGTCAACCACAATGTCTTGGAAATTTGGAGGAATGCCATTAAGGTCTTGTAGTCCTTTGACGAGGATTATAGAATCAGAGCTCAGTCGGATCGGAGAAAAACCATATCCAAGATTAAGCTGTCAGGCTTCAACAACAACCATGATTTCCACATACAATGGCGAATAAAAGCCCTCGAATCACTTGGAAAATCTCATCATAAAATTGCCTGCCCAATCACGTACTACAAGCCCAATCCCTCCTCTAGACAGAGTCTTATTGAAAGCGTCATCCATGCAGATACGATATCGTCCAAATGGAGGGGCCACCCACCTCTGCTTCTATCGACACTACCACATTTTGACTCATTGCCGGCGATTTTTAAATCGCCGGCAATGTTTTTTAACATTACCGGCGATTTTTGCCGGAAAAATCCCCGGTAATGTCTTTTTTTTTTTAACATTACCGGCGACTTACACCGGCGACTTACATGTAAGTCGCCGGCAATGTTTCGATGGTAATGTAAAAAAAAAAAAAAGACATTGCCGGTGACTTCATTTATGTCGCCGGCAATGTCTTTTCTTTTTTTTTTTACATTACCATCGAAACATTGCCGGCGACTTACATTTAATTACACTACCACATTTTGCCTCATTGCCGGCGATTTTTAAATCGCCGGCAATGTTTTTTAACATTACAGGCGATTTTTAAATCGCCGGCAATGTTTTTTAACATTACCGGCGATTTTTGCCGGAAAAATCGCCGGTAATGTCTTCTTTTTTTTTAACATTACTGGCGACTTAAATGTAAGTCGCCGGCAATGTTTCGATGGTAATGTAAAAAAAAAAAAAAAAGACATTGCCGGTGACTTCATTTATGTCGCCGGCAATGTCTTCTTTTTTTTTTAAACATTACCGGCGACATAAATGTATGCCGCCGGCAATGTCTTTTTTTTTTTTACATTACCATCGAAACATTGCCAGCGACTTAAATGTAAGTCGCCGGTAATGTTAAAAAAAAAAAGACATTACTGGCGATTTTTCCGGCAAAAATCGCCGGCAATGAGTCAAAATGTGGTAGTGTAAGTCGCCGGTAATGTTAAAAAAAGAAGAAGACATTACCGGCGATTTTTCCGGCAAAAATCGCCGGTAATGTTAAAAAACATTGCCGGCCATTTAAAAATCGCCGACAATGAGTCAAAATGTGGTAGTGCGACCTGACTTAGGAATAGGTCTATTGTCAAATATATACTGTCACTACTACATTTTTAACCATTGCCGGCGATTTTAAATCGCCGACAATAGTTTTTAATCATTGCCGGCAATTTTTCTCCCAAAAATCGCCGACAATGCTTCTTTTTTTTATCATTGCCGGCGATTTTTCCGGCAAATCGTTGGCAATGGTCCGCCGGTAATTAAAAAAAAAACCATTGCCGGCAACTTAAATGTAAGTCGCCGGCAATGATTACAAAAAAAAAAAAAAAACTATTGCCGGCGACTTACATTTAAGTTGCCGGCAATGGTTTTTTTTTTAATTACCGGCGGACCATTGCCGGCGATTTGCCGGAAAAATCGCCGGCAATGATAAAAAAAGAAGCATTGCCGGCGATTTTTGGGGGAAAAATCGCCGGCAATGATTAAAAACTATTGCCGGCGATTTAAAATTGCCGGCAATGGTTAAAAATGTAGTAGTGTGTTCATGCCAAGTGAGAGCTTGTATCTTAATAGTCTCACCGAGAAAGCCCACATTGTTCCAAAGCTTGTTGTTTCGTGCTTTTCACAGGAACCAGATCAGGGTCATCAACTGCCTAAGCGCATCTGCTGATAAAGAGTTGTCGCATACCTATATCCATGACTGGAAAGGGGTCTCATGGCTTATTATCCCACTAGTGATAGATGTAATGAGGCCATAAGTGTGAGTACAGTCCATAAATAAGTGAAGTTCAGTCTCCGGCGGTGCATTACAGAAAACACATTTTGGTGGTACATCCACCATCTTAGACTTGAGTAGAATGCGTAGCGGCAAGAATTCATTGATAGCTTTCCACATACACATCTTTACTGTTGGTGTAACCTGTTGTCCCCACATTGAGTGCTAACACTTGGTGATGATCGGCGCCACAGAATTGACATTCTGATGATTATGTACATAGCCACAAGCAGTAAGATAAGCACTACTGATCTTAAAGTCATCTTTGGAAGTGTGATGTCAAATCAACCGGTATTTGCATGCTCTTCGACTGAGAGCAATAGTCTGGATGAGGTTCACATCAGCCGCTGATAGATAAGATTGCATAAGTGGAACATCCCATGTACAGTCCTGCCGGATGAACTGGGATACATTGCGGATAGTAGTCGGGTACTTCACCGGTGTATGTGGTTTAAAATGATCAGGGCAGGAAATCAATTGTCTTCCCAAACTACAACAAAGGAACCATCACCTATCTTCCAACGAGAACCTCCGTCTAACACTGACCTAGCTGCTAAAAGACTATGCCATGTGAAGGAATGAGCACCACTCGTAGTAGCATCCTAGAAGGAACAAGCAGAAAAGTATCGGGCCTGGCGATGGTTCTTGTTCTATTTCTATCACTCCCTCGTTAATCAGTTGCTGTATCTTATACTTCAAATCTCGACAAGCAGCTGTAGTGTGACGTCCCCATTTGTGGTGGTATCGACAATAGGGCAAACCCCTAACATCCGCAGGATGTGGGTCAGGTTCTCCCCAATTGTCAGGAACCACAGCTATTCCTTCTTGGTATAGCTTAATGAATATTTCCTCTCACCAGGACGCATCATATGTTATTCGAGTCCGCTTAGGTCGGACAAACGCTATATTTCAGTTAGACCTTCGTCTTAACCGCTTCTTCGCATGAGTTGGTTTAGTTTGACTACCCCCTGAAGAAGTGCCACTGGCAGGAGAAGTTGCAACTGGAGGAGATGGTGTTCTGTGAAGATATTGTGGGTGAAAATCCACCTCGCTCCTGTTGTTGATTTCAATCACTTCCCAGTTGATCAAACCTTGGATTTCGTCTCTCAAGGTGGAACACATTGTTGTTCGATGACCAAAGTGATTGTGAAATCTGCAGAAGTGCTGGGCTGGCTCTATATACCGTAATTGTCTAAGCTCAGTAATTGGGTAAAAAGAGATCAGCCCCATGTCCTTTAGCCTATCAAAGAATTCTTCTATCATATCCAATCTGAATGAATAGGCTGAAAAGGATGGTTGATTCCAAGCCTCCACACCTTCGAGGTGTCTACCAGGTGATGTCCAATTCACCTGAACCATATTCACCTGTGCAGCAGGGAAAGACTCGGAATCCACCAGTTCAGCTGTTTTGGACGACCCTTCTAACTCTAATCTTCCTTCATTGATCCATCTCTGGATCTGATCTTTAAGCTTAATGCAGTCTTTTGTAACGTGGTTCCATGCTCCATGGAACTTGCAATATTTCGTACCCTTCAACTGCTAGGCTGTAGGAAGTGGTCCAAAATCTGCCTTGACGACACGCAGACTATATAACTCGTCCAAAATTTCATGAGCCATATTGGCATCATAGGTGTACTTCTCAAATTCTGGCTTAGTGAAAGCCACTGTTGAGAGCTTGATTGGACCCTTACTCTTTTGAAGCTTGCGGGGTTTTAAAACTTTGTTTGTTGATAAGTCAACAGCACCCACTTGCTCGCCATCAGAGTTTGAGTCCTGGTCGTCTACACCTTCAATATAAGCCGATGTCTTTGGCTTCAACCTATCATAGGTTCTGTTGCTGTATGTCCCCTTGGATGCATTCCTTCTGTTATCTCTTTCCTGCATATTGCTATGAGCTTTAGTCACGGCCGTGATGAACTCATTCAAGGAGAAATACTTGCTGTTTAAGAATAGCTGATGGAACGTGTCCTCCAAACCATTCTTGGCCATCTCGACCACCTCTTCCTTGCTCAGAGGGGTCTTACATAGATTATACTCTGACCGGAAATGGTGCAGGAAGGTGACCGGACTTTCTGTCACCGATTGGCTCAAGGAAGCCAGTTTTCCTACACTAGTCTCTGGCCTTGCAGTTCCAAAGTGATCTATGAATAAGGCCTCCATATCCTTCCATTCATTGATCGAACCCTTCTCTATTCCAGTATACCATACAAGGGCTGATCCTGACAGCGATGATCCAAAGACTCTTAATTTGAGCCCTTTATCTTCGGCAAATTGGCCTAACTGCAGAGTAAAATAAGCCAAGTGTGTTGTCGCGTTTGCATCATCGTCACCAGAGAAAGTTTGGAAGGTCTGGTGTTTGTAGAATTTTGGCCATCGCCACTCGCTAGGGTCATCTTTCATTGGAGGAAACGGTGTTTCGTAAGTTTCATGCATCTTGGACAATTGTATATTACAATCATCTAAGAACTTATTTAACCGTTGCTCCCAAGCAAGAGGAAAAGACTCCGCTTGCCTAGTTTTCCTGGTCAAGTCCGATACAGATTTGGTTAGAGATCCTATATCTCTGTCTACCCTTTGTGATAGAGTCGCCGCGTACCGGCGGTATTCCTCCAAACCTTTGTCCATTTGGCGAAGGATATCTACCCGTAGTTTATCTTGACCTTCTACCAAACTAGCCACCTGGGCTCCCATGGCCTCTCTCTCCTCTCGATCTTGATTTAACTCCACCCGTATTTCTTGGATACCAACTGTCGCTGTATCAATTAAGTGGGCCTGGGTGGTGAGAAGTTCTGCCTGTTGCTCGATTTTTTCTTCAAGTGCCAAATGGAGATTAGTCTGGTGACTATCTCGCCTGGCTGCATAAGCCAGGTATTGTTCAAGCGTAAGCCCTGTTATTTCCGCCTCATTCAAAAATTTGAACGTCATGGTATCGAAGTTGTTAGCGAAAATAACTTCAACCGCTTGCTTACTTAATGAACGACACTCAGTAGACGTGTGTTCACGTTAAACCAGTTGTGGATGCTTGCGACACTGAGGATAGACCCTTCGATAAGGATCTTCAATTGTCGCTTAAAGATGCAAAGAGATATTGTCCCACTGGGCGTGCCAAAATGTTCGATGCAAAAATATCTCTCGCGAAGAGATCCTTCTCACGAAGCAGTCTCTTTTATGATTTCGGATGTTTTAACCGCGTGAACCGGTCTATCCTGTTTGTGCTTCGTATGCTGACGTGCCACCGTCTCTTGACGGAATATGGACTGATCACAGCCGCCTGACTTCTATATTAAGCGATTAGAACAGGGAGAGCACCAACCCTGCTCGAATAGGTCCTTTTTGCCTAGAAACCTAGGACTTTGATATGTGAATCTCTCGCTAAGTCTTGAAATCGATACTCCACACGTCCTTTCTCGTGCAAAGCAGAGCAATCTCGTAACAGAGTGTTGAGAACACTCGCTCCCTTTGAGTATTCAAGCTCTCAACTTACAAGTGACAATCTCTTCAACTTTCCGGTTGCAATTGCTTCCTTACAGTCGTAATACTCTCACTCAACAGGTGACAAGCACTTAGACTTTCTGGTTGTAAGAAAGATAGAAATCTCGAGGACGAGACGTCCGTCTAGATTTGTTTGCGTATACCAAGATTGTTTGATTGATCGGGGGGCTTCCTCATAAGATCCTTACTCTCCTTATATACTTGCTTAATAACAGTCATTCATTCTATTTCAAACTCCTTCTGCTCTTGTAATCACAGTCTGAATCCAATACCAGCATACGTGTCGTATCACTCATAGATCTTCAAATACCATCATAACTCTTCTAAGAATTCTACCTAAAATGAAACTAGTTATGACAGAATCAAAGCCGCATAGAACCAGCTAATTAATAGACACAGTTCTAATAGAACTCAAAGTCTACTTCTGGCGAACGCTCGCCAGGCGTTATCTCACTTGACTCCTCGCCAAGCACCATTAATATAATGGGCCGCTTGCATAGACCTAGGCCATCCAAATCCAAAATGAAATTTTTTATTTAGGCCCAAACAAAAAACTTTGAACCATATAATGTTTTATCCAATGGCCAAAAGAATTATCTAAAAATTTCTCCCATAGTGTAACTGTTATTGTTGATTTTGAGAGTCCCCCACAGAGACTGTGAGAAGTCAATTTTTGCTTATATATGCAATGTAAGAAACAATCAAACAATTCTAAGCAATAGCTAGGGTTGACCTCTAGTCGATCATGCATCATAGTGCAAAAGAATATATATCACTAATTCACACACACTCACCTACTATACGTGTGAATGAAAATGTGTTAGCTAGACGGACGATATTTTCAAGATTGTATTATCGCTATGCTACGTATGAATGGTATGATCATGCTACGTTGAGAAGTATAGTTACAAAGTAGAGGTTTTCGAGTCGAACTTTTCCAACCAGATCGATTTGATACCATTCGTTCCGCCAGAAGAAGAAGAAGAAGGATTTGATACCATACCATTCAACGCAAAAGCCGTAAAGATATAGGTCCACTGGTTGCTTAACAAATGCAGATTAGTTGACATGAACTTTTAGGCTTTTAGCAAATGTGGGAGTGTTAAACGTGACCATGTCACCTTTATGATATATATATATATATATGCGCGCGCGCGCGCGTATACGAGAGTTGCATGTCATAATTGATGTTTGAACGAGTGAAGGCCATAGATTACTTACCACCCCATGATCTTCTTCAGTAAAGGCGGAAATTAAGAACCCCTATGTATCAAAAAAGAAAGAAGCTAGGAAATCACTTCAATTAAAGTTTAGTTATGATTACAAGTTTCCCAATTTGTACGTGTTAAACCACTTTGTGATTGCACGTCATAAGATATGTGTTATTTAATAAGCTAGACACATGGAGATTTAACTTAGATCGAGCTAAAAGATCTAGAATAAGTGTTTGACTCCAAAATTTTCCTGGCGAAGAACGCGTAGAGAGTCTCTTGTAAACTATCTCTTTTATAGATTTTGGATAGTATAATCGCATGTATCGATTTTATCCTGATGTGCTTCATATGCTAGCGTGACACCGTCTCGCAACGGAATGTGAATGTGTAGCTGCGTCACCTGACTTCTTAACTAAGCGATTTAGACAATGAGAGCACCAACCTCGCCTGAATGGATCCTTCTTGCCTAGTGTTCTAGGACTTTGAGTTTTCGTGTCTCTAACAGAGCCATGGAAATCGATACTCCACACTCTCTCTATAAGTGCAAAGCAGCGCAATCTCCTTGACAATGTGTTGAAAACACTAAGGTTTTGCTTCCTTGGATTTCCAAACTCTCACTCGATATGTGACAAGCTCTTCAATCTTCCAGTTGCATTGTTTTCTTTGATCTCGATACTCTCACTCGATAGGTGATAAGCACTTTAATCGTGTGGTTGCAGGGTTTCTCTGACGAGATGTATTTGCGTATAGCAAAAATTGTATTTGATCGATGACCTCTTCATTATCGCTCTCGCTCTCCTTATATAATGCAACAGTAGTCATATTTCGATTCACTTGTACGTCTTCAGCTCTTTGATTCTCAATATAACTCTAAATGCTCACCAGCACACGGTCTTATCTTTATATAGTTCAATGCTACCCCAATTCCTTTCACAAAGGAAACCTAACCTATGCAGGAAAGACTTGATAATCATTAAGCCGCATGGATCATCCATCTTGACTTATAGTCTTAACCCAACGCGAAAATAGACCTTGTTATCTTACTCTGGCCACTCGCCAAACTCAGCCCTCCAAACCTAATATGAGATATTTTATCTCGGGCCCAAACAATAAGAGCAAGTTAAAGAGTATTATCCCATTTAGTATTATACCCACATAACCCTATTATCATACCAATTAGCTTAGACTGTGCGTTGTGACTTTGACCTTGATTTCCCTTAAATTAAGAGTCCAAATTAAAGTATAGTTAAGCTAATTATCCATATGCTTTACCCAAGTTTTAGGGGACGAGTTAATGGGTTTTGATCTATTCCACACTTGATCATGTAATGTAACTAACATACATTACATATATGTGTGTCATATGAAAGCAGATGGACTAAAGTTGTAATTTTCTTTAATAATAGGCAGAAAATCACCTATCAAATATATCTTTTTGCAGAGATAATCCTCAATATACTTCCTAAAAATGTCAATATCGTATACTGGATGTAGGGGTCATTACCCGCAGAAAACTAGTGAAGCTAAGGTCTTAAACACTAATTATACGCGAAAGACAAAAAATCTGGTAGACTCAATCACAAAACAGAGATGAAATTACGAACCTAACCTAGTCTACTCTAAATGCCACGAAATTTATATACAATTAACTAGACTTAGTGACGACTACCACATAAAAGTTTAGAGGGTTTCGAATTGATTTGGTTACCAAAATAAATTGGCAAATCTACAACTAATGCAATAAATGTTGAAAAGTAAAAATGTGAACTAAATATGGAGAACAAGTTAAGGGAAAATGTTATCTACCACCGTATTTCAATTTACATGAAATACATTAAACCTAATATGCAATCTAATGAACTCAATTTCTCAAAATTGAGTCAGTCAATCTTAACATACCATTCACATCTACACATTTCTTACAGGGCATACTAAGTGGAATAGCCATCCGCCTTAGTGTGATCTCTAGTTGGTAGACTATGTATATACTAGGATGAGTCCTCATCTATTCAACCAAAGTCATTATGTTCTAAGAGTGTTCAGAAACCTACTAGGGTTCACAAGCTAGCTATGGACATAACTTGTTAGACCTAGAGTTTCTTAAATCCAACGGTTTCTCACCTCCATTGGTTCCTATCATGGAGAGATCAAGGAGGATATGATATGTCTCTATCTCAACTCTCCTATAGTAAACTCCTAAACATGCATACTAACATTTTTCACTCGTTAGCAATATGTAAATAAATCATCAATGATAAACTAATATAAGAAAACTTCATTCATTCAATATGCAAAATTAGATTAACGAGTATGTATCATATAAAGTTCATGTACGAGGCTTCAAAACAACCCCTTAACTAAGTAGCTTTGCATAGACAAGTAAGCTACACTAAAACAATCAATGGGAAACAAAGATAAAAGAGAAGAGCAAGAAAAAGAATATGAATAGCCGCTTCTGGTTGTGTTCCTCCAAAATCTAATTTCCCTTTAAAAACTCTAACATAGAGTATTTAAAAGGTACTAAATGGGTATTTTCATTTTTTCGGTATGACTTGGGACTCCAAACACAATTTTCTCGTCCAAAACACATTCCCGGGCATACTGAATTTCGTGTACTAATATGGTCATAACTTTCTCTAGATAAATGATATTCATGATCCGAAAGAAGTTCTAAAAACTAGACATCCAGGGATTTCCATGCATATAAAGATCTTCTCTGGTTCATTATGAGATGCTCTCAATGCTCTATCGAACTTGACAAATCTATACAAGAATTTTCTGGTCTCAACTTTTAATCCTTCTTTACTTAGGTTTTGAGCTCTCCTATTGACAAGTCAAACCTCTTAACTTCGTAGTGCACTAGGAATCCTTTATTTCTCTCATTTTATTCATTTATCTCCAATTACCTATAAAATAATAAAACATAAATATATTTCTGAAAAAATAACAAAAGGATAAATATATGTGCATTAATAAATAGCATAAAGGTATGTGCTTTAGTCAAAACTTGGGGTAGGAGGAGAAAAATGAGCTAGCTACTATTCTGGGAATGACTCAAGATCCTTATCACGAACAATATTTGGGTCTGCCGACTCATGTGGGAGCTAGTAAGAAGGAGATTTAGGCATACATCAAAGACATGCTTAGGGATCGATTGAAAGGTTAGAAGGGATCCTTGCTGAGTAGGGCTGGAAGGGATCCTTACTGAGTGGGGCTGGAAGGGAGCTGCTGGTTAAGATAGTGGCGCAAGCCCTACCTAGTTATATAATGAGTAGTTTTATGTTGTCAAAAACCTTCTGTGAGGAGCTATATGTGTGCCAGTTCTTCTGGGGTGATACAATAAATTGTAGGAGGATACACTGGTGTACCTGAGATGCCATGTGCAAGATGAAGGATATAGGAGGGCTTGGTATCTGGAACCTGTATGCTTTTAATTTATCTTTGTTAGCAAAGCAGGTGTGGAGGATTGTGCAAAACCTAGACTTGGTGGTGGGACAAGTATAAAAGGATAGATATTTTGCTTCTCGTAGTATTTGGGCGCCAAAGTGGGGAGCTCTTCATCCTATACTTGGTGAAGTTTTATGCATGCTAGAAAGGTTTTAGAGAGGTGATCCAGGTGGAAGATTGGTAAATGTGACCAAGTTCAGATATGGGGAGAAAGATGGCTTCCTCGGCCACTTTTCAGTGTGGAGGGTGATCTTCGGGTACCTACTACTCTAGCCCGGATTTCTCCTCAACGGACATGGGATCAGGAGGCTTTACAGAGGTACTTGACTTCTACTAATGTATCTTTTTTATTATTACTATTTCACTAAATCACACTGCATGACCAGATCATTTATTTTGGCACTATACTTTGAAAGTAGATTACTCTGTCAGTAGTGCTTACCGACTAGCCTGAGACATAATGGTCCTACCACATCTGGCTATACAATATCAATGGAGAAACTTTTGGAAGATGTTTTGGAGATTGCAGGCGGCTCCAACTGCAAAGCTCTGCGTAAGGAGGTCTTGCCTGCCTATGGGACCACGCTTACAGGGATGGAGAATGGATGTTGATGGGGTCTGCTTATTATGTGAATAGGAGCTAAAGACAGAGGTGCACCTATTTCGAGATTGTTCGGCTATGCACCAGATAGTGGCCCCTTCACTAGCTGGAGTGAGACATAATGCCGCATCTTATAAGGAGTGACTGATAGCATGTTCAGTGGGACTTCCGAGAAAGGTATTTGCTAAACTGATTATGATGTGTGATTTATATGAAATGGCCGAAATGAAAAGTTGTGGAATGAGAAACAATTTGATGGGCAGACTCTAAGGGTGTTGGCATGGGCTTTACATGATCACTATGTGTTTATGCACAAGACTCCAGACCGTCCGGCCAGAATTCTTCAGACATGGAGCATACCTCATTTAGGTTGGTACTATGTTTGTATGAATGGAGCATTCAATTCCTCTTGACGTAGAGGTGGTATAGGCATAATAGTTCGTGATTGGGAAGGAAGATTTGTGTTTGTGATGGAGAGTCACATAGAGAATGTGTACTCGGCTTTAGCAGTTGAGATTGAAGCAGCATGGAGATCATTGCAACTGACTAGCCAACTCAGTTTTAACCCAACCAGAATCAGCTCAGATAGCCTTATTATGGTGAATGTTGTGGTGATAGGCTTTTTACACCACTCAAAACTATCCATATTCTTGTATAATTTAGATCAATGTAGTATCATGACAAATAGGGGTCATTACTTGCTAAAAATTGATGAAACTAAGTATTAAAACACAAACAAACACTAAAACTAGTTTTCTGGCAGACTCGACCTACAGACACAAACCTAATTAATTACCTAACTTAGGCTCAACCAAAAATTACTATATTAATACGAGACATACTAGACACTGTGAGGAATAGCACACAAACTTTTAATTGATTCGGAGATGATTTGATATGTGAATAAAATTTTAAAAAAAATAGACTAATGCAGAAAAATAGATTAATATTCATGACGAAAATCAATGAATAAATGAGCTAAGGAGGGGATTGTCATCCACCACCGTCACTCCATCTAGACAAAATATACTCAACCTAACTATGTCATGCGTATGGATGAAAATTCTCAGGAAGATTCAATTATTATGAACACAACCTACTACCTAAGCTTTATGATTACATCGGTGAAGATACGCTTATCATCGATGACTATCCCTCAAAGAACCCAAAGATCACAGACACGAATTTACTGAGAATGAAGTATTATGATCTAGAAAAGGTGTAAGAATCTACAAGACTTCACAAGTACACTAAAGGCATGTCTTGCTAGATCTAGGGTTTCTTATAACCAAAAAGCTTGGTTTCTACCAAAGAAAGATTGAGGAAGATCATTAACAATCAACATGCATCAAACTCTCATAGAATTAGATCCTTAAACATGCATACTAAGCGTGCACTCAAAGCATATAAGATAGAAATCATCAATGGAAAACCAACAAAGAAACCTCATCCAAAAACACAACGAAATTAGGTCAAAGTGTATATATTATCTAGACTTCATATACAGGGCTTCAAAGCAGCTCCTTAACAAAGTATTTAGCTATTCATAATGTATGAAAACAAACTAAAATAATTCATGAGAAAAACTAGTACAAACGAAGAGGAAAAGAATTGCTGCAAATTGATTTCGACACGTCGAGAAGGTGCTTTCTACACTTGACTGCTCTAGTTTGCTCGTCTCTTACTCTTAAAATTATTTTTTAGCCTTTTCAAAAATCCTAAAAAGAGTTTATATACTAACTTCATTGGGGTAGACCTTGTCCATTTAGGCTTTATCTTCTTTTATTTGCAAGAGACATAACATCTTTATTTCTTTTTGCACCAGAAATCTTCCATTTAACTTCTGTTCTTTATTTCCTCCACAAACTTAACAAAACAAATAAACATAAGTATTTCAACTGAAAACATAATAATAAGACCGAATATCGGGATCATTTAAGCACAATTTAGTTGCATATTTATGCAACTATCATGTGGCTGATCCAAATATTACTTCTAGCATGTTCAGAGACTCTGTGAAGACTTGCATCAAGCTTTTAAGTTCTTTTCAAATTCTAGCTTTGTAAACTTAGCCCAAGAGGCAAATGTGGCAGCTCATAACCTTGCTAAAAGGGCTCTACGTCATGCTAGAGTGCCTTATATGTTTCATGTCGTATCTGACTTCATGATTGAATGAATTTGTATCGTTTCACCTAAAAAAATAGCATAAATGTGCAAATTTACACACCGATCATCTAACTGCTTAAAATTAAATTTAATACAGATGGAAAAGAGCAAAACTAAATTTTGCGTGTGGGCAAAGGCAGATTCATTTCGGGTTAGCCACTGATGTGAGAGATGCATGATTAATTAGTTGAATATTACTTTCACAAACCAAACAACAAAATATCCTAATCATATCTTGAAGAACAGGAAAGTGAAGAGTAATGGAATTCATATAATGGAGGCATAACTTGAACCTTCCTACCTAATTAAAGAGATCGACAAAGCAATTCGACTGTTAAAATGTTTTGCGTTCCGATCGATCCCTAATTTGATGTGATTGAGTGTTGTTCATTCACACCAAGAAAGCTAGATAAGCAACACTAAATGGTAAACAAATCCATCAAACCAGCATTTATCTGGGACTTGATTGGCCTCCAGAATTCATAGTTGATTAGGTATTACAAGTTTCGAACAACTCTACTGTTATAATTAGCCAGCCACAAGAAAACGCAGGATACAAAGCTTCATTTGAGTATATACCATCTATGGTTGCTTTCATTTCAATCACCTCTATATATACGGAGCCAATGTGCAATTTATGAGCAAGGTTTTGGGAAAGGATGCCTGAAGAGCTTTAATGGTTTTGTGAACTCCAATTCTGTTCGTGAACTCTTTGTAATCAATATCTATGTCACACTCCAGAGCAACCTACAACAATGGAGATTAAAGGATCAGACAGAAAGAACAACTGCGTTGGTAATTCAGAAATGCTACACCTTTGCATAAGTATAAGACCGGAACCGTAGAAAGTGAGAGTCCTTTGTGCCTGAAGTATAGTACAAACCTTGATCTTTAAAAGGATTAGGTGAAATACCAGCAAGTGAGCTCCAACATCACCTACTATTTTCATTTGAGACATGTTATTTCTAGAGCCTTCTTGCAATGAAGTCTCTGCAATGATCTGGCTGACATTTACACTTGGAAATAAAACCCTTGTCTGCATACTCACATTGCTGCTATGAGCAGGCTGAAGAAACCCGGGAATCCGAATTGTACCTATTGGCAGTCCATCATAAAGGGCTTCAAGATGGGACGGAGTATACCAGATGCCAACTTGGTTATGGTTTTGAGCATTTAGGGTCAATGTGATTACTGATGAAACAAAAAGGGTTGGACCCGAATAGGCGTTGAGCTTATACGAATCCACACTTACATCTTCGAGTGAAAATACTGGTTCTTGGGGTTTCATAGCGAAGATTATGATCGATGTAGCTACAGCCAGAAGTAGAAGCGGTAGAACAAGGAAGAGGAAGAGGAAGAAACAGGACCTTTTGAAAGAATATGCGTGACAGAGCTTTTGGTAACATGAGTGTTCTGCATTTTGTGATGAAACAACGTCCATTGCAGAACAACATCTTATGAGTTTAGGCTTAATCAGGCTTACTACTACGTCAATAATGATTGTTAGATGCTACTACTAGTACAAGAGAAAGGAATTTGATCTCTTTCTTTAGACTGTAGCTTTGTGTTTTGCTTTATTCCTTTCTAGAGTTATACCGGTGCCTTAGCAAGAGCAGCTTTGTAAAGAAAGGTTTTCCAAACTTGATCTACAAGAGTAGACAGCAGGACATGGTTGACCACTGAGCTTCCCTTCTCTCCCTACTCTTGCTCGGCAAGCAACAAAAATCTAGGGAAACTAGAATAACGTTCATTCTGGAAGTCTGGAACACTGCATTAGTGCGCAGGATGGGGCATTCTCGATACCTATAATTGTATCTCCAGAGTAGCATTATCCTGCATCCTTGTGCTCACAGCTTTATCCCAAAACATGGCCGTCTCTTTTCCTTTCACGTTCCAGAACACATCATTTGCCGTACACAGGATGATCCTTATACGACCCAAAAAAAAAATTATCCCTATTAGACCTGATCATTTGGTAATTGGGAATACAAAAGAACCAGAAGGCGTCAGCCAAATTTTTCATCTACTCTTTTAGCCTTTTAGGTGTGGTTGTGACTTGTGACTCTACCACAACCCTCGAAGCTCGCTTTGGTAGGTGAAGCTGATAGAACCTGGTGCGTTAGGTACATCTTCCTTTTCCCTTGTATTCTAACTTAATTAAGGGTCAAAAACCAAACGCTGCAGAAGCCTCACCAATTCAAAAACCACATTCTTAATATGTTCAAATCACACGGTTTGCCCATGAACACTGCACAGCCTCGGAAAGCCACACTGGTCCAGTCACAGTCTAACGCCCAGTTGGTCCTCCCCATTGCGAGATTTCCGCACGGAGACATGAGACTAGAAATTAGAAAAGGTCACTCTTCTAGGTCTTGTGGTAGTCACACATCGATGCTGCTAATGTAAGCTATGGGAGTTGTCGATTTCCGTCTGCTGATGCAAAATAAACGAGGCAAGAGGATCCAAATTTCAAGGCATTATTGTGATCCCAAAAGACAGACTGTTGACCCCCATCACGCCTCAAACTTGGAGACGAACCAGAGCTCCCACACCTACATCGCCACTATCCGCCGCATGGCAATCATGTACCTCACTCAATCATACACAAAGGCAACAGATGGCAAACATGCACAGAGCTCCCTTCACATGGCTGAGCTATGCAGCGGTTACGGGTCTGTCAGATGGTGCCAAGAATCAAGTAAAAGCAAAGCATAAGATAAACGGCCTCTACGGCCAAAACGAAGCAAGCAAGAGGCAAAATGACACCAATCCAAGTGAAAAACCGGATCAAACACTTTAAACTATCCCAACATTGTTGGTAATAATTATGATATATGCAAAAAATTGATGCCCTATTGTTTAAATAAAGACCTCAATATGATTTAAAACAGAGCACACAATCATCAGGTTACAGTATCATCACAACTCGCACATTCCCATCACATTAGTACAAAGTACAAACATCAAGTTTAAGGCCAGCGAAATTAAGTCCTTTAAGGTAGAAGTAAACCTAATACCTATATACTCTCTCCAATACACCAGCAGCTACGGCTTCAAATACTCCCAACACAAGTCTTGTGCATATTTAACTGCTCGCACTGCAGTGAAACCCTTCCTGCATGCACCAAGTATATGAAACCAGGACCAGATTCTCATGCCAAACAAAGTGACAGTGTAACAAGAAGCTAGCTAAGAAACTACGATGAATTAAAGGCCAACAGAGAATGTAACTCACTAACATGTAGCTTTATTTACATAAAGTTGCAAAGCTGGAACGCTCAGAATACTCCCCCAGCCATTGAGGGAAGGTCATCAAAGCTCCAGAGGTCAACTGGGTTACAGCCATCCTGAGTTGCATCACCACTGAAAAAGTTCTCAAGTGAAGTGTTCCAGCTTCCCTCCAGAAATGGCGTCTGACAATTCATCTCAAATGCGGACAGCTCCTCAGATAGTGTCTTTGGCGCAACATAGTTCACAGCAGGCACGACATTTTCAGGGTTAGCCTTCTGTTTCTTTGCTGGATTAGCATCTTCCAGGAACAGTGAGTTCTCACTTTCTTCCAGAACAGATGAGATTTCAGGAGTCTTTGAGCCTTGCTCTCCCCAGCCAAAGTCAGAACAATCAAATGAATTGCTTCCCTGATCAGAGCTGAAATACAGGGCAGCAGGGTCCGAAAAAGTGGGGGATTTTATTCCAAAATCTCCATTGGCAGGGACAGTGTCCATGTATGCAAAATTATTAGTTTGGGGTTTCTCTTCCAGGAAGCTCATAGAGTTGTAGTAATCTTGATCCGAGCCATTCACAAAGTTGAAGTTTTGGTTCAGGTTAGACTGGACAACATCCAAGTTTGTCTTGGGTAGCACCTTCTGAGGATTTGCCTTGACAACACGTGTTGCAGAAGCACGAGGAGCTTCATCTGGAAAATTCACCTTAGCTTTCCTCCCACGAATTCTTCGTGCCTCAGCATCATAAGCCCTTGCAGCCTCTTCTGCAGTGTTGAAAGTTCCAAGCCAAACTCGGACTCCTTTCCTTGGGTCTCGAATCTCAGCAGCCCACTTACCCCATGGACGCTGACGAATTCCCCTGTACTGGTTCTTCCTCTTCCTTTTTGCAGATTTCTCAGCTTGACTATTGCACTCCACAGATTTCACAGTCTTGGACCCTTCAAGAATTAGAAATAGATTAATGTCAAAACCCAAGGAAAAAAATCATGTATCAATCAATTAATTGGATTCAGAACATGTTTAGGCACATAGCCTAAGAAATAAAAGGGATCATAACATGTTTAGGCACATAGCGTAAGAAAATCGTTAGAAACAACCGAAATCAATATCGGCAACTCTTGTATCATACTTCAACAAAAACCATAACCTTTTCAAAGAAAAAGTCAACATATTCATGGGTTCATAAAAGTATCCTGTAATGTAACAAGAACAGGAAAACTACATTCAACTGCATATGAATTTTTTTTGAGATCATTGGCTGCATCATAGTAATATAAGATTTGATCTTACAAACATGAAATGGGAGAACACCTCGTCCATGGTCCAAATTAACAAAACACCTAGAGAACAAATAAAAAATGAATATCTTCATAGTAATTTTGTTTAGAAGAAACTCTGCATAATCACAACATGATTTACTAAAAAATAAATTAAAAGGAAAATAAATATGTATTAACTAAATCCATACATACAATCTTAATGAAATCGAAGAAAAAAAAACAGATAAAAACTATAACTCGTCTGGAAGATTCAGTTCATTGATCTGATCATGAACATTGAACCGACCACCAACCACAAATTACAGCTCATGGATTATCCCATACAGATAAACTAACAGAAATGTCATGAATTAAAACAGGTCAAATCTGAAGTGAACAGCCATCTCTATTCCCTATATAGACAGAATCTCTCTCAAAACACATAAAATTTTAACTCAAAAGCCACAGAATTAACATAAACAAACACAAACGAAATTGTTAATAGAAAAATAGAAGGAACAAAAACAAGCACACCAACTCTGGAGCACACAAACACTAGAATCAATACTCTAACATTTCACCACAAAAATGTCAAAAAAAACAGGCTGATGAACAAAAGGATGGTAAAAAAGAGAGAGGAGATTTACCGCGAGCAGAAGAAGGAGGTGCCTTGGCGGCAGCAGCAGTAAAAGCAAAAGGCTTGGAATCGATGACCATGTCGTCATCGTCGTCCATCTCCGACTCGTCCTTGAACCCCTGGAAGTCCGCCTCGAAATCATCGTCCAAGCCGAGAATCTCGGAGCGAATAGGCCTGCCGGCGCCGAACCTCTTCCCACAAGATTTCTTGAGATCCGGCCAGAGCAAGTCGGCAGTGACTCGGCGAGACCGAACCGGAGGTATGAAATCGGAAATGATAGCTCCTCCACACATTCTGTGCTTACGTCAGAGAGACTCGCGGTTGAAAAGAAGGAAACAAAGCTTGAGCGGTTTCGCAATTTGAAGAGAGAGAGAGAGAGAGAGAGAGAGAAATGGGGTTTGTTGTTTTGGTTTTTGCTTTGCTTTGCTTTGTTCTCATCTCTTAATGGGGTTTATGGCTGTATATATATTTTTCTGAAGAGAAGGGGAGTTGGCGAGAGTGAGCGGTTATTTTACCTTATTGCCCTTGTTTTACTGTCCTGAAAATGAGAGCAAAAGTTGTTGAAACTTCGAAGTATATTAGTTCGTTTGATTGGGAATAATGAGCCACGTAATAGGCTTTTTGATTAGAGATTTGATCTGACTGATCTTATGTGAGAATTTTGGTTTTTTGAAAATGAGACAGCTAGAATCACATTCAGCATGTCGACTATGTGTTAAGGGTGTATTTGATTAGAGTATGTCTTTTATGTTTAGTGATTCCACATGTGTTGATGCTAGAGTGTTACGCATTTATTTAACCAATCACGAGAGTTAAATTAAGTTGTACGAATGAGATCGAATTGATTAATAAGAGTTATAGAACAAGATCGATCCATGCATGGTGAATCTACTACTTTGTCGAAAGTGACGATGGTTCTCGAAACAAAAGACAAATAGCTACTTGAAAGTAGTTCTGTAATTATAATGAGGTAAACTGAGTTGGCAAAGAAATCGAATTTACTGCCAAGGGTGTAAATGGGTGTCTCAGCTTTGAACTCATTTTCATAACAGAAACTATAAGAGCATCCGCACCCATGAACAGAGCAAGAAGCAAATCAAGAGCAAATTTTTCTTCAAGCAAAATGTATCCAAGATTTGCCCAAGCAAATCAAGTTTTGTACACATTCATTCACTATTTGCTTCAAGCAAATCAGTTTTATCATGTAGTGAAATGTTTAAAAATGATTTACCGGATAGATTTACCACCAATAATAATGTGACACGTGTCTTTATCGGTAGTAATTATACAAGATTTCCGAAAAGATTTCCGACTAATTAAAAATTGACACGTGTCACCGCCATGTGTCATTGTCGGTAAAATAATTAGACTAGATTTCCGATGAGATTTTCGACCAATGGCGATCTGACATGTGTCGCTATGAGCTATCGTCGTTGACCAAATAATTGGACTAGATATCCGGTAAGATTTTCGACCAATTACGATGTGACACGTGTCACTGCGAGATAGCGTCGTCGACAAAATAATTGAACTGGATTTCCTGTAAAATTTTCGACCAATTACGATGCGACACGTGTGTTCATCTTTGACGATCGGATTATCTATAATTGCCTATAAAACGTTCATATTTCACTCATAGTTGGCTCACACCATCTACAAGAATCCGAGTAGATAACTCATCTCTCTCAACAGTTAGCAACATTTCCTTGTTCATCACTCTGATGGATCATTTCAGCTTCCCCAATTTTTTCGAGGAGACAACGTCAACAAGAAGAGGATGACTATATGGAGCAATCATTCATCAATCAGGTGGTCATGGCGGAAGCACAAGACGACGATGAACCCTCACGACCGAGCGGTTCACGTCGCGGTAAAAAACTGAATCGTCCACGACAGAGGCTATCTAGGGGACGCAATCTCATGGTTGATTACTTCATTGAACGTCCCAACTTCGAGGCGGCAGAATTTCGTCGGCGGTATAGGATGAGCAGAAATTGATTCAACATTATCA
Organism: Geum urbanum; assembly: GCA_946800695.1. NCBI lineage: Eukaryota > Viridiplantae > Streptophyta > Magnoliopsida > Rosales > Rosaceae > Geum > Geum urbanum. Next base: position 38,936,915 of record OX327010.1, on the reverse strand, counting down.
TGACCGATCTTTGCAACCACGACCAATCTTGGCATCAAAGACCAGACGCGACTAGATTGCTAGGGCTTCTTCCCGAACAAAAGCTGACCGGTGCGGCCGCGGATCAGTGCACAGAAATTACAAGGATGGGGGAATCGACTACTCTGGAATGCATGAAGGATTTTTGCAGCCAAGTGTATGAAATCTATGGTCCAAAATACCTCCGCAGTCCAACATCGGCAGACCTCACGCGACTCCTAGCTAAAGGCCAACGCCGAGGCTTTCCTGGCATGATCGGAAGTATCGACTGCATGCACTGGGAGTGGAAGAACTGCCCAACCGCCTATCAAGGGGCGTACTCAGGTCGAAATGGTCGCCTAACTATTATTCTGGAGGCCGTGGCCTCGTATGATACGTGGATATGGCACAGCTTCTTCGGGTGTCCTGGAGCCAAATATGACATTAACGTGCTCCACCTATCGGATGTGTTTTCAGATGTCCTTTCAGGAAGAGGCCCAACTGCCATCTATGAAGTCCATGGAGAGAGGTACAACCACGCTTATTATTTGGCCGACGGAATATATCTAAGGTACTCTACATTCGTCAAAACTATTTCTAATCCCCAGACGCCGCAAGATAAACTATTCGCAAAGAAACAAGAGGCATACCGAAAAGATGTGGAGAGGGCCTTTGGCATCTTACAATCTCGATGGGCAATTATTCGTCATAGTTGTACATTGCACCACAAATCGGTAATGACTACCATCATGTCAGCTTGCATCATCTTACATAACATGATTGTTGAAGAAGAGTATGTGACGACCCGAACTAGAATCAGTAGAGTAATCAGTACGATTCACGAGAATATGCGTAATCGCGATTAATCGTTAATTGTGTGATTTGTCGGATTAGTTCGCGACTTAAATATCGGTCGAGAATTTGAATTGAGTTTCTTCACGAGAGTTGTAGAGCACGTGATTTCGAGCTCGTGGGCGGTTCCGGATGATTTTTCCGATAACCGAGGAATATAATATGATTATTTGAAGTTTCGGTTTATCGACGAGTTTATCCGTTCGTTTCGTATTTATCCGAATCGTAATGGTTATCCGTTTTGGACCGTTGATCGTCCCGAGACGCGAGTATAAATATCGGAAATAGTCGAAAAATTGTCGAAAACACTGTTTGAAGCGTTGACCAGCGTTGACTTTCCATTTTGGGCAGTTTGACCCGTTGACCCGAGGAGACTATTCACCCGGTTACTGTTCATCGTCGGAGCTGCTGTTCCAGGCCGAATTTGGCCACGACCTTCGAAGGTAAAATCTTCCTCTCGTGATTCTAAGCAATTTAGAACTTGGAATTTCTTGATTTGGTTGAGAATTGAGTGAGAACGAGCTCGGTGAAGTTCTTGGATTTTGCCGGATTCGGGTGGCCTTCTCCAGCAACTTTTGGGGTCGGGGCTTTGGGGGGAAAGGTTCCCCTCAACCTATAGATTCTTTTGGTAGAAGGAATTTGGGTTTGGTTGCCGTTTGAAGCTCGCCGGAATCTCACCGGAATCCATGGATTCCGTGAGTTTAGAGCTCAATTCCGGCCGGTGGGCTTGGAATTGGGTCTCGGTGTAGAAGAGAAATGTGTTGGGCTTGAGGAGAACTTGTGATCTAGAAATTTTGGCCGGGATCCGTCACCGTTGATGCCACGACGCCGCCGCCAGCGGCGGTCAACGACGGAGCTCCGGCGACCGTTGACTTTTTTGGAAATGTGTCGAGTTATATGTCGTTTCGCTCGTATTCGCGCCCCGATCTTCGCCTTGAGATTTTTGAGTTGATTTGGGTATCGTATTTTCAGTCAAGGGTTTTGAGTGGAGATTTCGGAAATTTCGTTGATTATTTTGCACTGTGTTGTATATTTCCGGGAACGGTTGGTTTCCGAGGTGTGGCACAGTGTTGTGGATTATGATTTTGATCAGATATATTTTGTGACTATTCAGGGGATCGAGATCGTGCTTCGGGCGAGAGATCTTCCGCCGGGCCACGAGATTAGCGTGAGTGCCCATTTTGCTCACATGTGAGTGGACAACTTCTTTTCACTGTTAATCGCGAGTCATTATATACGTTTTACGAGCATGAACAGGCATATGAAATTATGTTTATTATGAGTATGTGTTATACGATTATGCTTATATCATTATATATTGCTTTATGCATTTGCATCGACCTATTTACGATTTGGTTTACACAGAGTACAGTCTCAGTATATGTTGTTGTATCGATACACTTACATCTCGGTTGATCCCCGATGGATGCCTACCAGGAGGGGCAGTACCCCGACCTGACCGGCGAGGGGCAGTACCCCGGAACCGAGGCCTTTCTGGCTAGAATCACGTGTGGGTCTGGGATCCCGTGATTTGAACTGTACTAGCACGGATGTGTCCATGAGTGACTCCGTGGAATTTTCCATGCATGCTTTGTACGTGGGTCGGAGCCAGCATCTCCTCACATACCATTTGATTTTCATGTATTTGACTCGCATATGTTTTTATAACATATATTATTGGCGAAAGACATTTATTTTCGTCCATTCACTCTAACAGTTTTCATGTCTTTCCCCTGGGCTTTTCGGTTTCCGTGCCCAGTTTGCAGTTCAGATTCTGGTGTTTCACGTCGTGGTTGGAGGCTAGTTGTCCGAGCCACCTGTGTTTTCCAGTAGGTTTCTTGTTTCGCCTACTGATGTATATATTGTATATGTTTACACTAGAGGACGCTCTGATACATGTTTTATACTGATTTTCTTGGATATATTATATATTACAGTTATGTTTACTGTTTATTGATATTGAAATGATATTGAGAAATCCGATGGGATTGGTGCCCATGGTTTGGCTTTTGTGGCATAGGATGAAGTGTTATTTTCCGGGTGCAGGTAATGGCAATTCCACGCTAGTAGCGTTATTCTGCCGAAATTTTAATAGTTTTTGTTGGTTCACGTTTTCAGAAGAGGTTTGATTCCAGTTTATGCAACTAAATTGGGGTTGAGTCCTTTTAAAGTACGTGGAGGATGAGGATGGGGATGAGGAAGAAGAAGATGTGCAAAATTCATCGAGGGCTTTCCGGGTTTATGATGGGCCGGTGGATGAACAAGGGAATCGAATTCCTTTTGAGCCAATTAGTAGAGATGGAGCAAATATACAACGGTTTCACGACCGTGTTGTCGATCTTGAATCTTGTTACATCCATAGAGAGCTTCAGAATGACTTGGTGAAGCACAATTGGAGGTTGGAAACCGGCGAGATACTCTAAATATTATCCTAAAAATGTGTGTTTAATTATTAAGCTTGTGTTTAATTTTAGTTTAATTTTTGTATGTGTGTTTAATTATTAAGCTTGTGTTGTAATTTAAATTGTATTTCAATTTCATCTTAATAAATAAATTGCATGTTTATTTCTTGAAAATTTAAATTACATAAATTTTAAATTACATAAAATGACGAGCCAAGCCTAGAGTTATTCTTAGTGCAATACTATAACTTCTATGGAAAGAGCACGCGACTTGAGTGATAACAATCGGAATATGTTTCATCGGTAGGTTGATCTTGACTAGGTTCTCCTTCATTAATGATGGCTAATTTCCTCTTTGTAAAATATCTTTTTGAGATTGGGGTCATTGCCTCCAAATCCATTGTCATGATCCTCGTTTCCTCCTTTTGTTTCTTCAATCGTAACTCTTCATCCGCCCTTGCTTCATTCCACCTTTGAATTTTTATGTACTCCGCGTAATAATTAAGCTCACTTTCATTATGCGCTATCCTCTTGGATTGCCACGAAGCTTGGTCACTAGCAATGGTATGCAAAACCTCAACTCGTTGCTCAATAGGAGTCTTTCCTTGTTTCTTTTGTCGCCTTCATTCCCATTGGTCTAGGCGAACTAGATGGAGCGGGAGTGGCCACATGGCTTTGAGGTGTCTCATTCACTTCTTCGTCATCCAAATTAATGGTTGGAGATGATTCGGCGGCGGAAGGAGTAGGTTCGTAACTACTTTCATATGGAGATGGAGTACTTGGTAGCACCGAAATGAAAGAAGGATGATTCTTAACCACTTCCCAACATTCAAAGTGTGTAAACACTTTCTTCTTTTCCTTATAGTAACATGATTGAGCTTGCTTGACCTAATAAAATAATTATATTAGCTATTTCACCATGCTACATATTTAATTCAAATTACATATATAAATTATGCTACAAAATTAATAATGTATGCTACATAATTTAATTCATCATTATGCTACAACAAAAATCATATAATATATGCTACAAAAAATTATATGATCTAAATGGATGGTCATTATATAGTGTATGCTACAAAACATTTGGGATATAAATTGTATCTATAAATTGTATATATAAATTGTATACATTATATAAATTGTATATATTATATAAATTTGTATACATTAAATTAGTTACGCATACAAATTTATATAATGTATGCTACATAATTTAAATTATATAATCTACATAATTTAATTTATCATTATGCTACAAAAAAATAAACTTACTTCATCCATTAGCGAAGTGCTGCTAGCTATACGTTGCTATGCCGCATACAAACATACGCCTCATTTTTGCAAGAGTAGCTTGAATTTTTTGTAGTGAGACGCAAGCGCAATTCGGGTCCTCGGCTCTTTCGGAGGATCACCTTGTGTTGGCTTCCAATTTTTCACAAAATCCGCATGAATTGTCTCCCACAATTTCTCCCTCTTTTGTTTGTTGTCGTCGTATTCATCAACGCAATGAAGCACAAAAGAGATACACATTTGTAAATCTTTGGAAGGAAGCCAATGTGTGCCCATTGTTTTGGAAGAAAAGCTTAACGAAATGAGAGAGGAGATGGAAGAGAAGTGCAATTTGTTGTGCACAAATTGGTGTAAGTTGAGCAAAAATTAAAGTACTATTTATAGGAAAATATTTGGGAGAGTTTGAGAATTTTTGGGATTTTTTAACTATTTTTTGGGATTATTTCCGTTCTAATTTGTAAGTAGCCGTTTCATTCAAATGTGGGTCGTTGGATTGCTTCAAACTGATTCAAAATGGATGGTCCAGATCTATTCAACCGTTGGATTTGATTTTACAGACGGTAAGCCACGTGTCAGTGGCTGATTAGTCTGTAACTATTTTTTTTTTAAAATTTACCGTGGGATAAAAAAAAAAACGCCTAGCGTCACCCACGTGCCGTGGGATCTGCCAGGGTCGAGTAGCAACCGGAGCACAATTTGCTCGAGCGCTTGCAGGAGCAATTCGTTGTCGTTGACTGCTCCCCCTCCTGCTCGCCGGTGCGCGCTCCAAAACCCGGACGATCGAGCAACTCCGTGCGGCCCCACTCCGTGCTCGAGCAAAACCGGTGCCGGTGCTCGCCGGTGCGGTTGCTCTAAGTGCTGCTATTACTGAAGCGAGATTGCTCACTTGAATTCGTGGCCTTCAATATCATCACATGATGAGTAATAGGCAAAATCCAGATAGAGGTGGATTGGAAATCGGCAGAATCCGTTTATCCGTTATGGGATTTTCTGCCTTTCTTCAATCTTCCATTAGTGATCAATTGGTTGCAGAGGGGTCATAAAAATTCCCTGATTTGAGTCATTTTATTACACAATTGTTCTTGCCTATGGATCTTTATAGTCGACACCTACCAATGTATTTATCGAAGAATTTGGAGGCTTTCTTATTCTACCAGATATTAATTTCTTACCAATTTTAGGTGTAAACGACATAAAATAATTTACTTGTTTGATATCAATATCATTATGCATTTTTTTTTTGAAAAATGAAAAAAAAGTCCAGCTTAGACTTTTTCTTTCTTCAAAAACTCAGCATAAGTTTTTTATCCCAAAAGACTCATTCTTTTTTTAAGTTTGTAACAGACCAGAGTTTTCGTCATATTTACGTTATTTGTCACTCTCTATCTCCCGTGTAGTACATAATTCGTCAGTTTTATTTCACATATCTTTCTCTCTCTTTGCTTTATCTCTCTTCGTTTGAAAATCGTTTCCATCGTGTTCGCCGTCGTGTTAGTTCTCGCCGCCGTCGTTTTCGCGTCTCGACGAGCTGTTCGTTCTCTCTGTTGCCTTCACAGTCTTTGTCGGCATTCATATTGTTCTTTCTATGTAGGAAAATCTCTATTCGGAAACCCTAGGTTTTGTTTTTCTCTGCTCTAAGCAGTTTCCATGCTCCTTTTCGTGGTTCGTATCTATCCTTTCTGTATTTTCAGGTGTTGTTGTTGTTGACGTTTTTCTATGGTTTTCAGTGTGATTTTTGGTAATTTTTCAGTTTTTTTCATGATTTTTTGTAGAATGTATGTGATGTAGTATGTTCAAAAGGCTATTTGGTTGTTGTATTAGTTGTTGGTGCTGTTGTTGTTCTGTTTGTGATAGAAGTCCTTTTTCTGGATATCTTTGAAGTATTTGTCTGAGTATCTTTTTGTGTATCTATCTTGATATCCTTTCAAATTTTTTGAAATGAATGTTGTTGTTGTTGTTGTTGTTGTTGTACTAGTTTGATTTTTAATTATCTATCTATGTATCTGTTGAATTATATGTTTGTGTATCTGTTTAATTATATGTATGTTACTTGCGTAGTTACCATAACGTAGCTTTTAGACAAACTTCCTCTAAATATAACTTTGTCGTCGTAACTCTAATTTCAATAATTTAAGAGTCCACGAATTAGTCTCCACGAGCTCTACGACTTTATCTAAGATAGTTTATCGGGTTATAAAACCAATAAATAGTCGATCGAAGAACTTTTGATAACTATGAAACGTACAAATTATTTACCACCTTCTTCTAGCCCTCACTCGATGTAAAAAGATAATATTTAGGTCCATGTTATCACACATGGAGAGAGCGAGATGAGCGTCTATGGAATGATAGAAAGATAGGGGTGGGTAATACGTTGTTTGTGTTAAATGCACAGTTGACAGATTACCAGTTTTATAGCAAACTGACTAGTAATAAGCCTAGTCGTTGTTTAAAATGGAAGCATCCCTCTCCGGAATGGTTCAAGGTTAATTGTGATGGTGAGTTTTTAAAAGCCACAGGAAGAGAAAGTATTTGAGTGGTGATTCGTGATCATGAAGGTGTGTGGCAGGGTGGTTGTTACATGACTATTGAGCATGCTTATTCAATGGAGCATGTTGAGGCATTGGCAGGAAGAGCAACGATCTCTCTTGCTGTCCAGTAAGGTCTTTTCTGGGTTATTTTTTAGACGGATTCTTTATTATTAGTGAATGCAACTAAGCACATAGTCATTTTCTATACGTCCGCTTGTGGACGTGTGTATGATGCCATTACTGTGCTACTGTCTCATATGCAAGGTTCTTATTTCACTCATTCTTATCATTAAGCCAATTATGTGGCTCGTGCTTAAGCTAATTTTGCTTTAGTAATTCAATTTCTTGTAATTGGGCAGAGTTTGCTCCTAGTTTTATTTTTGATGTAATCTTCAAGGACATTATCCCTTGATTTGATTAATACAAGTTGTTTCTTTCAACGACAAAAATACTAAGATAATAACATAGTTAAATGTAAAGATTAATGTATTAATTATTGCGCATAAAATACGAAGATCATTGATTACAATTGTAAAAGTAAAATAAAACAAATTATAGGATAATTATCTCCTGATTTCTCACCACACATGATAAACAACCCGTTTAAAACAAAAATACCTTGCAAGCGTTAAACTCGCGTGGTTTTTGGAAGGAGAGAGAAAACTACCTCAAGAACAAAAGGGCTCATTTATTCAAGGAAAAAATGGCTCTTTTATTCAATAAAGAAAAAACGGTCTCTCAAATACATGCATAGCATGTGTGTGTTTTTCTAGTCATAATAGCACATCGTACATGGTGGACAACGTTAACAAAATTATCGTAACAAAATTGTCGCATAAGCAATCTAAAAAACCCTAACTATATAAACGAAATAAGTAATCATGTCTAATTTGATCATTTTGCTAAAAACTCATAGTATACAACATAAAATAGGATAAAAGAGCTCGAGAATTTCTAGTAATATTTTTATAAAATCAACAATTATCTGACATAACGTAGTATATAAGTCTTTAAAATTTCATAATCAAGCCTTTTAAAAAAATCATAATTAAGATATACATAAATAATAATTAGAGATAATTCTTCAAGGTGATATACCTAATTTCATTGAATAATTTAGTTGTAATCAAACATAAATGAGCTAGCATTTTACAGGTAAATTATTATCAAGACTTATTGATTTAATCATATTATTAATGGGTTTTATAGGCCGGGTCGGCCCGGACAAGTCTTGCCGGCCTTGCTTTGAAATGCCCATGGGGTTGGACGCTTCCATTCAAAACCGGTCTTATGCCCACCGACTCGAGTTTATTCAAGCCGAAACAAGTTTGGTCCCATCAGATCTCCAAGCCGCCTACGTACTCTTGGACCTATTTGCCAATAAGCGACCCCCTTAGGTACGTGCATGCAAATATTTACAATTTAGACCGTAATAAAATAGCAATTCACTATCTTTTAATTCTTCTCAGACTCTCATGTAATATTCATTTAAACTCAACACGAGTGTACATTACACTTGTCTTCGTACACTCTTCTCTGTACAAAAACATGAAATATTTTATTTACTTTGATTACCGTGGGAAAGGAATGCTGATGCGGTGATGCCACATCGATCTCACCGATCTCACCTAACTTTCATGGTCTACTTCTCGTGGGTGTAGTAACTGTAGTTTTACAATTACCCTACTTTTACCTGGTTTTAATGGACAAGAATCCCCCAAACTCCCAAAAACACCCACAACTTTTCCAGGTCACGGAAACTAGGAAAGTCCATCCCACAATTCCTACCACAAAAAGCCGCCAGGGATGGAGAATCTAACCAGGAACTGGAGAAGAGCAAAATGGCACTGAATCATATTCGTAAAAGGAAGAGGGGTTAAAGTGGGAAATACACGTACGGGGAATATTCACTGTTTTCGGATGTTTTTATACGAGGAAGCCGCGTAGGTCTGAACCGTCTGATGAGGTGCGGTTAGAATGGAGTTTGATAAAAGATTTAAGAGCTGTGATGTGTACTAATACAATTTGTATTTTGTATAATAATAGAAGGTGAAATTGAGAGGTTCATGAACCTAATAATATGTACGCTTTTCTTATTCTAAAAATGACAACACTAGACGACGAATTCTCATCTAGGAGGTGGGGGATGCTCACGATAATGGAGTTGAGCTGGTTCACATCCCAAGGTCGGGGAGCTGTTCATTTTTGTAAAATAAAGGGTTTTGAATTGGTGGAAAAGAAATTATAGATACTTAAGATAGTACATTATGCTTTGATGAAAAATAAGTGAAAAAAAGAAGAAGATAGTACGTACATAATGGAATATATATTAAAAATAAGAATATAAAGAGAAATTACAATCATTTATCTTTTGATTGCTCAAATTTAGTGTGATTGAATGAAGTTTTACTCATTTGTCAGACAAACAAAGCAACATGGTACAAATGACTTAAAAAAAATCTCATCGAAAGGAGTTGTTTATCAATATATTATTAATCATATTAGAGTTACGGTTCAATACAATTTAATCATTTCTCAGTCATCTATTTTAGAGGTCAATTTGTACAAAAAGGTTCCAAGCACATTCAATTTGCAGAATTTGGGTTGGAAAAAAAATGTCAATTGGTTTAAGTCTTAAAGAAGAGTGCAAGCTAGCTACTGTGTAATATTTGAAGTAATTAGATGCGCGAATACATTTTCATATGAAGTTTGAAATTAGAGATAATTAGTTATTTGAAATCCAGCACTAAACTGATGTGAAGCAATATATTAATTAATGTAATAACAATATTATACAGTATACATTTATAAGATACGAAAAGATGACTGTTAAGTTAACCCCTGCATTCACTCACAACATAAGAATCAAACGAACAAACTCGTTATTGGGAACATGATGATTTATATGCATGACTTGGTTGACGTGTTTTGGATTCAAGAAAGAGGTGGCCAACTTGCTCAATATAAATCCCAAAACGTTGTAAGACCATCTCCAACAGTTTCCCTAAACTTTTTCTAAAATGGGGAAAGTAAAAGCCAAATTCTCCAAAAAATTTTTGCTCCAAATCCAACAGGTTCCCCATTTTAGAGACTTTGACATTAATTACAACAATAAAATATCCTACATATATACTAATTATAGTAAAATAAATATTTTATCTTCTATTATTGCCATATAATATTCAATATATATTGTTTTCTTTTTTGAAGAATGTGAAATATTTATGATAATGCTAATTTCAAGAAATTTGGGGAAGGAAGGCTTTGCTGCAGATTTGGGGAAGCCACTCTATGTTTTTCTCTCCTTCTCTATTTTGGGGAATGAGATGGGGAAGCTGTTGGACCAAAAACAAGGCTAATATTCTTCAAATTTGAGAATATCAAGAAAATGGGGAAGCTGTTGGAGATGCTCTAAGCAGTTAACGCCGGGCTTGACCCAGCCAGCTTTCATTACGACCTTTCCTGTCAAGTGGGAACTGTGGGACCGATCGACGGCCTCATGTTGAGCTAACTAGCTCCCATGAACCGTATAACACGATATCGGAATGGGACCTTTGTATATATTCTCTTATATGTAAACTATGGGACTGACCTCTGCATCTGTGATCTTATCCTAACACGTCCGTAGCAGGGTCAAGACTCGATTGATATAGGGTATGTTGTTAACTTTTGTTAGGCGAAATGTAATGGAATAGCCAAAATTTATGTAGATAGCTTATAATAAGCTAGCGATAAATTTTAACCCCAAAAATTTAACATTTAGATGTTCTAGTGATTTTGTCAAAAACAAGTGGTATGCATCAAATATTAACATAAAATAGACACTCAACACATAGTTCACACGTAAGTAATTTAAAATCATTCTTTGTAGATGTAGTATTGATAAGTAAGGATCGTTCTTAACCGAGAATTGAGGGTACTAATGCATGACAACATTTATAAACAAAAAATTAAATGTATGGGGGGTTTGCAAGTTTGATTTATTAATCTACGAAATATAAAGACAAAACATGGTAAACAAAACACTAACTAACATATTTACAAATGATCATCACATGCTAACAACCTAGCATATTTATCCAATTAATCCTAAGTGTTAACGAAATTTATAGTTTCAATCAAAACACATACACATGCTTATATTGAACAGGAGAACAACCAAATCGAGTAAACACCTTAGTTTAATTTCACCTTTAGAGATCATTGAAACATGCATAGAAAACGTAACCAAATCGAGTCCTATTCTAAAACACGTTTCAAAGCATTAAGAATATAAGCTAGCATATGAATTTGAATCTAAACTATAAACACATGGAAGAAACTTATTAGAAATCTGAAATAAACATCCTTTTATCAAATCTTGTTCTTGTCATACAAAGGAAAAGTAAACTACATAAAGCCGAGAACAAAAACAAAGAGCCCATGTTACACTTTTGATTCCGTGAAATCGCACCGCAAATCTTGATGTAGCAGGTCCTTTCGTGCATGGAGAACACAAATATCCAAGGCCAAATCAAGCCAAGAACATTTGTGGATGGAGGAAGGATTTCTAGGAGGTGGTGTTTGGTGGTGTTTCGGCCTTATGGAGAATAGCTCGACCTTTGGTGCAAGGAGGTGACTTAGGCAGAGCTTTGGCTATTAGAATGTGTGATGATGATGAATGAGTCGAGCTCCCCAATTTATAGAAGAAGATTAGGTCTTTTCCTACCAAAATAAGACTTTCCTTATGTACCCAGGTAAATCTGACAGCCTGTCTTCAAACGTGTTTTTCCGGAGTTGTAGACATCAGAAAATTATGATTCTTGATTCGTTGGAAAGAAGACTTCAAGGGCTATTAAATAACATATCTGATAATTAAATTCGAAGTTGATTTGCATATTTGATGATCCCTTGAAGTTACAGGTCTGCAGCTTGGATATTCTTTCCTTATTGCATGAGAGATATTTTCACCTTCTTGATTTTGTTCTTCTTTCTCTCCAAGGAATATCTTGGCCAATCTTGCCTTATTCTTGCAATATATTTTGTGCTTCATATCAGGCATATATGAGATATAATTGATATATATTATTTTGGCCATCTCTTCTTGCCTGATCTGCCACTTTTCTTCTTTCCTGGCCCGAGCGGGAGAAATGCTTCATCTTCATTTGCACCATTTGACATCATTTTCATTTGTCATTTGGGTTGCTATTTCTTGACACCATTTGGAAAACACATTTTAGTAACCATGTGAAGACCATTTCTCGGATCATTTCTTCTCCAAAATTAGAAACTTCCTTCTTATTGCGTTTTGAGCTCATTTCTGTCTCATTTATTCATTCTTCTTTATTTTTTCCTATAAATCATAAAATAAGTAAGATACAAAGATACTAAGTTCTAAACAAAGCTAAATGTAAAGAGAAAAATGTTAAGAATCAAACATAAAATGCGTAGATCACTCCACAGCCTCCCATAGCCTTGGAGACGATCAGAACCTTGAAGGAAGATCATCCTCTTGCGCCACCGACGGCTGGTCACAAACCCTGAAGATCTTTTGCTCACAACATTGAGTTAGATAGTGGTGATTTGATTGCGTTGGATCACTCAGAACATTGAGTTTGATAGTGGTGATTTGATTGCGTTGGATCACTCAGATAGATGGGTTGTTTTAAATGTGGTGATCTAGAATGTCGGTTTATAAACTTAAATGGTGGTGTTCTTGATTAGATCGGCTTGAATGAATTCACCAACTTAATTAGAAATTAGAAAACACCACTGTAAAGAAAAGAGGTTGGGTTGTGGGTTAAGTCTCAGCTTGCTGCAAATTTTGTGGGTTTTGGGTATGTTCGTTTTGGCACATCTATTAGACATAAAATTGGCTAAAATTACTAATGCCCTGTCATCCTTTAAATTCTCTTCAAATTCAAATTCTACGAAATGAGTTTGGCAGTACCATTAGACTTGTCCTTATATAGTTCATATTTCTTGCCACGTCTATTCTGATCGAAAATATCGAATGCAAAATCCTTTCAACAAGCCGCGTACATCTAGCTCGTCATTTTATGAAGGAGTTAACTAGTAGTGAACTAGTGATCGATATATTGGAAATTTGGAATAGACTGAAATTACAATTACTTTCAGGAGTTTCAGCCAACCACGCACACTACCATGCACACTTGTTTACGTACACTAGAAACATCTTACATCTAATACGTCAATTAATACAACAAAAGGTAATCAAATCAAAACATTACCGATCGATAAAATGCAAAATGAACAAATTAAACCAAAGGTAATAAACAAAATGCTAAGATAATAAAACTAAGCATATTGCTTAGTATTAACAAAAATATTTATTAAATTAATTGTTAAATGTTGAACAAATTTTTAGGCATCAATTTGTTATTTCAAAGTTGGCCATCTTGAGTTATGAGTGTGTAAATGCGACTAATTTTTTTTTTCTGTTAGATACAAATAAGAAAAAAAAACTTAAATCAATAAAAATTAATAATCTAATTAATTTGGTGATTTTGTGAATATATTTAAAATTAGATATTATAATTCTATACATAGACGTAATTTCAAATTTTCACTGTCATTGGAATTTTCTGAAATGTAACACTCTCTATGTCATATATAAATTTATATAGAATCTTTGGAAAATTCCTTTCTTCGTGAAGACAAAAAAGACTTGCTATATTTGGGATCTTATGCTACCGCTACTCAATACCTCAAGGGATTCACTTTATTACATAAGTTGATTGAGAGATTTTAGTCTTTAGTGTCTAGGCGGTATGTGGACTTTTGTTGCTCTACACTGTGTTTTCGGACCGATTCACCGATTAAGTGCCATGCATATGCATGTCCACATCCAAATTAATTAATATTACTTATTACAATTAGATTATCAGTCATATCCAAGGAGTAAAATATCGGGTATCGAGGATATATCGACAGTCCAAAATTTGGATATATCAACGGAAATATCGACGAAATATCGATCTACTGAAAATTCTGACGGAAATGACGGAAAATAATAAAAATATATGGAAATTTGTAATGAAACTTTTGGAGGTTGTTATATGATCAATTACCTACCTTATGTAAAAAGAAAATATTGATCAAACATCAAAACATATGAATTTGCTATATTACTATATGAATTAGTATGTGTTAAGTGCTGATAACTATTAAAATATAATTTAATAGTTCTATTTTTATTTTTTTGATGGCTAAACTTTAACGGGAGGCTAGACCATCACATTTTTGTACAATATGTTACACATCACACATTATAAAATCAAATATATAAATACTTCAAAACCACATAGAGGACCTATGAGATTCGAAATTCACACTATTTTCCTCATCTCTCTGTGCAGAATCATGTGTGTATTGTGAAGAGTACTCATTAAATGATTGCTCTCCCATGTAATTCTGCACGTATTGACTTACATGCCAACCATATGGGTCAGGGGGCGGTCTTTGAAGATTTTGGAGCTCGTAGTATGAACCAGGCATTGCTCGACTTTCTTCATTGCTATCATCATTTGAGGCATTTGTTTGTGATTGTAACGATGAATTATCACTTGTTGGAAGACCATAAGGCATGATATATGAAGGATAAGACATTGCAAAATTTTGACAAGCTTTTAATTTTGTTAAATTAAAAAAGTTACTGAAAATTTCAAAAATTTTGGTAAATATCGGAAAATATCGGAAATATCGGGGATATATCAGAAATATCGGAAAGTTTCGAAAAATTTGGAGATATATTCACGAATTTTTCAAGTAAGTTCAAAAAATCGAAATATCGGCAAAATATCGCCGATAATATCGATTTTACATTCCTTGGTCATATCCTCGTCCGGTCCTCCTCGTCGATCAGTCTCCCCTACAACCAGTTAATTTATGCTAATCTAAGTAATGATGACAAAATTTGCAGATATGCACAATGGAAATTAGGAATGGTTTGATTCGTTTTTGTTTTTGTATAGTAGTATTATTGCCACTTGAAGACCAAGTTGTCATATAAAATTTCATTTATATATCTCGTCCAACAATATTGCTGCCACTAGCCAGAACACAAGTATTATAGACCAAGTTGACATATATAATTTCAATTTTCTCATCCAACAATATTGTACACATCATTCGGAGGTTAATTTACCAGCTAATGACAATGATATTCATGAATGAACACAATTTGAAGCCTAGCAATGTGCACAACACACGCACATTATATATATATAGTATCGATATCGTTCACACAGAGAAAGGAAGCCTAAAATATATATATAGAGCTACGAGAAAAATATGATCATGAAATGAACATATAGAGGTGCTTGGATTCTGCCTACGTTTACAAAAAAAGTAATAGGAAAGAGAGCATGAAAAAGGATTCACGTCGAGAGTTACCTAATTTAATTTATGTAACACAATCTATACATATGACTGATATGAGTTAGATGTATGATTTTGTTACCATACAGTTTTTTAAGGTAAAGCGGAGTTTGGAACGTTATTTTAGTAGGTTCATCTCCATATCAAATTTTTTTTTTACATTTTTCAGAATCACATGTATCATGTTTAGTACTAGATTTACCGATGACAATGATTTTTGATTTTCGTCAATAAGTTACATGTAGTCTAATGATAAAGACTCATACCATGATTATTAAGATCATGTGTTCGAATATCATCAAAGAATAAATGGTCCGATCTCAAAAATATTTTTGATTTCCAGTTAATTAATCTTAATTTAGATGTAATCTTCATAACACTGACAACGTAAATAGTTGAATTCAACGTTAGAAAACGTACCAATCGTAACATGTAATAAAAGAAGGGACGAATGCGCATACATGCCCCCAACAAATTTTAAGATAGTTATGGCTAGGCATGTGTGAACTTAACCGAGCGAGCTTCCGGCCCTCCATGTCCTATATCTAGAATAGAATACCCATGGCTAGCTAAGCTCCTGCCGTGACTTCATATCATGGAACAAGCTGGTACGTCCGTTCCAATGAGACGTAGATGCATGGAGCGATGGAGGAGATCTTGTGGCTCTGGCATTTGGGGATTTGGCCTTTGGCAGTCATACATATATGCATGCAAAATAGTCATCCTTAGCTTGTCAAATTATTACTACACAGCTCCTGGCTAGTGGTGAAAGGAAATGTCATCTCCACGGGGACAAATATGTTTGCTTTGCTCGGAGAGTGACTTGAGATGACTTGGTGCATTACCTGCATTTGGAAAATTCATGTACGGGCGGCCGGGGAGTCAATTTGCCTGTTGAGATATTCATGATCATGATCAAGATGATATATATTGTATGCGTGTCGATCGAATTGGATACGCAAAAGTAATTAGAACTTGCGAGAAGATTTCAGAATCCAAATCTTTGCTTAAAGAGTTACAGTGGCACGAGAAATTTTGCTATGAAGTGACATTGTTAGGTAAGTCTTGATGAAAATTTGCAGCTACAAATATGACTACTTATGTGGCCTAGTCAAATTCGGCAGTCCATTACAGCCATTAACTAATACATGGAATTTTAGTAGTTATTCTGTGAACCCAGTTCACCGTGAAATGAAGTAAGACAAATTTAAAAAATAAAAAAGAACAACAATCACCCGCCATTCATGTAATATGGACGGTGAAATAGATGTCGGTTCATTGTGAACCAGGGTCACAACAGCAACACCTAGAACTCTGAGCAACATGGAACACCTTCCGGTAATACATTCCGTCCAGTGTTCTGGGCTGAAATACCTCATACTAGGGCTAGATTTCTAGAGTAACTTAAATGTTTGTTTTGTAATTTTGGGCCTCCTGTACCTTAGGAGGTGGTTCAATTAGTTTTCTACTTTTCTAGGTAGTAAAATTAGATACGAGCATATACCACAAGTTTGGAACTGAAAAAAATCCCAGTATTTTCATGGAAAATATCAAAACTACTGAATATCACTCTCCTTGGACATTTGAAAATTGATTCTCTACATAATAATGGGCCTCAGTGATCACAATTCATCAGGGTTAGTGGGTTATTGTCATCTTCGGTTATGTTTTTTTAGTTAGTGGGCTTCAAATTATGAGCTTGTTACTGTGAGTATGATAGGGGGCTTACAACTGTCCAATAGCCCATTCTCCATGATAATGGAGGTTTTCTGATTCAACCTTGTACGTCACGTTTGAGCTTCAACTTCTCTCTGTACAACCCCCTTTCTTAAATTTTGAAAAAGTATTATTTGTACTTTAATTTTTAGTGTGAAATTTTAAAAACCTTAATTCCCTAAATTTGTACATCTATTTTCTAAACCATTATTAAACTTATTTGAAAAAAAATTTAATCCCTTAATTATAAAATCCTATCTCCGCTCTTGACAATGAGTGTCTCGGAATCAGTTATTTAGTTTCACAAAATTTCACAGATAGGTACCAGGCATAGTAATATCCACAACCGTAGTGGTAAGTTACATTGGATCAATGAAACTAGTTGGGGATTTTCAGATTCTTTCTTCCCAATTTGACTTGGAGAGCTGACACTTCCGGAGCTGAAGCTAAAAAATGGTTAGATATGTCTAAGTTCTAGATATATCAACTAAGAAAAACGATTACTATTGGAAATGCCCTATTTATTACAACAGAACAAAATAAGGACATGCCTGAACGACTGCAGTGACCAATGAGCGATATTTAGATTGGTAAAGTAGACATGTGAACCTCTCTGTCCTTCATTATTTAGGCTTTATATGTCCTGATTGAAAAATGCTCTGCATCTCATTGACTACTACAGGTTTTGGAATTCATTGATCCCTCCAATATTGACACTATTGGATCAAATTGTTTTACACCAACAAAACTCATGCAAGTCTATTTCTATATCTACTCTTTGACATAGGATAGACATAGTATAGTGGACCAACAAACCGCAGTGTTTGCTGATGAACAGGTAATTTCCTGCTTGTGATTGAAGCAAGATTTCGAATCAAGTTTTGCTTCTGGTTTTTGCAGCTAAACGAAAAGGATAGAAAATTGGGACCAAAAGAGGCATTATGATTTTACGAGTCGAGTAAAAACAAGATAGCCAGCTATAAAAACAGTGTAAAGTAAAGTAATTTACTAAGTACATAATAGAAGATTAAGCAGTGACGGGAGGGTGGTGCCATGCAATTTTGAATTGTTCCTTCTTTGTACACTATGATTGTAGATAAATTTAGATATGGCCCCTCCAGAAATTACATTCAAGTTTGGCCACTGAGATTAAGCACCTTCCGAAGAGAGAAACATCGATTATGCTCCAGTTGAAGACAGACAGAAGATAGTGTTGGTGGGTTTGTGATTTTGAATCTGAACCAAAGAGGATACCTTAAAGGGGCATTCCAGTTGAGCTTTTTGATGATTTGGTGCTTTACTTTAAGATGTATCGGGTCTAATTCATATTGGAATGTCTCAGAAGACAACTGTTGTGTTTTGTTGGTTGGAGTCTCTTTCTGTGAAGATTTCAAACTTGGATATTTAAGAGTCAAAAGGGCACTTGACTATCCGAGCAATGGTGATAGAAGATGGATCTATAAAGTTAATCATGGATCTTGAAATGACATAAATTAAACTAAACTCTTTGCCAGACAAACTATGCATACCAATAGTGAAGCATGAGTGTTCACAAAGTGATGATACCAGTAATAATACATCAGATGATCGAGTTCGTTCATAACAATAATCATAAGATTCATAACGTCTGAAGTAGTGCTTTAATGTTAAGCATCGCAATAAGCCAATAACTAAGTTACTAATTTTTTTTAAAGGAAGGGCGGCAGCCCTCAAGCCTTGATTAATGGGAATGCAGAATACATAGGAGGACATAAAACATGAATCACATATTACAATAAACTCACATAGTAAGACATCCTACAAAAACTGTGCAACTAATACATATTACATAACAGACAATAACTTCTCAACAACTATTTTATTTATTTCTTGGTAATTGCGGCAGATTGGAAAGATTGTATAGTTTTTCCAGCAAATTCGGAACAATTAATCTTTTCTGATGAAAGCAATGCATCGATACTCGGTCTATAACAATTTTCTTAACCCGCTGCCGACAACATCGACACTTTCTCTCATCCAACCACTAGGAGGTAGCAACTATTTGAATACAGTCTGCCTCCAACCTAAAGTCAACAAAACATAGAAAGTGCACTCACAAATAGATCGTCTAAATCGCGGGACATTTCCCCTACCATATATCCATATAGCCGGATATTTATTTTGAACAATAAACAACAAAACAAATGACAAAAACTAGAAAAAACAAACTACTTCGGCCCCAAGGGTCAATCCCAAACCCAACTACAACCAGGCCCAGCAACAGCAAAAGTAAGCCCGGTCCAGTCAGACCTACCAACCAGATCGGTCACCGCCGTTCTGCACAATACCTCGCCACCCACCGCCTATCCTCCTCCTCTGCCACACCCTAATCGGGACCATGAGTCGACAGACACCTGCCCACCTTGCATCGTTCTGCAAGACCCAGAGCAACACACCCTAAACAGGCTGTTCCCGATCAGTTCATACCGATCGGAAGCGGTGAGAATGTCAGTAACCTTGCGCCGCCACCACAGCCCCATCCTCCGGCCACCCACCATCCACCATCGCGGACTACCCTCTCCCCCAAAACGGACAGCAACCGTCTTAGCCTCAATAGAGCTAGTCAGAGACTCAGAGCCGAGAACCTCCACTGGCTGCCAAAACCTGATTGATTATTACCCGAACCAGCATGTCAGGACATCACCGCCCGTCCGGCTGCACTCACTGCGCAGTGACACAGCCATAGGGTAGCACCGAGGCAGCCAGCCGCTGGACGAACACACCTCGCATAACCATACGTTACTTATCTGTACTATTCAGAAGCCCCTTTGTTTCTCAAACTAGAAAAAGTACCCGCGCCAGCGCGGGGTTGATTCTTTTAAATTGAGATAGAACTATTGATTCTTTTTGTTTCCACCGATTTACGCGCGGGGGCGTAAAGGGGCGGAAGCAACACAAATAAGCTTCCACGAACTCCTCTCCCTTCTGGTGCGTCCGAACGGGGGGGCTGTTTGGATGGGCGGGCGCACCCTCTCTTCGTGCGTGTGGGCTCTCCTTGTGGGTGCTTCCTTCTCTCCTCCCGGGCATTCGGGCGCAGCTGTTAGAAGAATACAACAATGAATATATAGGTGGTTGAGTTTGGGACCTGGTGGAGTTCTTCGATGTGGGATAACCTGCACTCCTGGTGTGTGTTTCGCTCATTCGGGCGCGCCTCCTCCGGGCGCGTGCGCTCTCGGAAGGGGTGGGTCCGGTGAGTGAAGTTGGAGCCTCCTTGGTGGTCTTGTACGTGGTCGAGTAGGTGTTGTTTAATCTGCTTAATTGGATAAATATGTTAATCGTACAGCTAATGATACAATACTAACAAGTCCCCCAAGTCCCCAAGTCAAAGAGCTGACTGGGGAGTTGAAAAAGGGTGTGCGATTAACAAGAATACTTATCCGGTTTGAGCAGTGGTCATGATCCTGTGACCCCCCAAGTCCCCCAACTCTCCGGTCAAGAAAGGGGCTTGTATGACGGAGCGGGACCTGGGTGTCCGAGCGTATACCTGTTCGTGCTCTGGGCCCGGCGTCCAAACTGGTCTTGCTAGTGAGGACTCGCGCGCCCGTGGAGTGGTAGGTTCGTGCGTTGGTGTACCTATGGGCTCGGCCTCCAAGCACGACTTATATATGCTTGGGAGCCGCGCGCCCGGATGGGGTGGGTTTTTGGAGACATTCATGGTGTGACAGATATACACACATATGGGCAAATAGGTAGATATGTAAGTAAATATATAGATATATAGATAAATAGGTATATAGATATATAGATGTATATGTTTGGTATGATGCGTGAATGTATGGTATGAGGTGTGTGTATGCAAAAAATGCTGTCCGTACGCCAGTTATGGGATACACTGCGCACGCCGTACGTCAACGGGGATGCCGTCGTGCACGCTGCAGCGTCAACGGGTCGATCAGAACCGCGACCTACAAGTGTTGCGGCGCCCACGATCACGTACTCGTGCCGCCCATCGGCCTTAGCGCGCGCAGAGGCCTCTGCCGCCTAACCCGGGAAAATTTCACGCCCGGAGAGGGCGGACCTCACACCCGGTCTACGCTCATCGGTCTCGGGCCCTTAGGAGGAGAGGACGGACCCCACACCCCCAGCCGGAACCCGAGTCGGAGAATCGATCGTTAACGTTACGCCCACGGAGGGGAAGAACCCCACACCCGTGCCGCCCATTGAGCTTAGCCCCGCTAATTCGGCTTGTATTTTGCGATCGTCGAGGAGGGGCGCACCCCACACCCGCGTCATGTCCGTGGCCTATAGGGGGGGCGAACCTCACGTCCCTACTAGGGCTTAGGTAGGCGTACGGAGGGGAAGAACCCCACGCCCGTGGTCGCCTGTCGTGTTTAGCACGCAAAGAGGGGACGGACCCCATGCCTGTTATCGCGTAAACTGATGTTGTTTCGTCAGGAGAGGGGACGTATCCCATGCCTCTGCTAGGAATGAGCCGTCGCACGGAGGGGAAGAACCCCACGCCCGTGGCGCCCATCGAGCTGTGGAACCGCCAGAGAGGGGACGAACCCCATGCCTCTGCGTTGGAATATGGCGGCGTACGGAGGGGAAGAACCCCACGCCCGTGCCACCTATGGCGCGCGCAAGAGAGGGGACGAACCCCATGCCTGTTGCCGCCCATCATTTTTGGCACCCAGAGAGAGGGCGAGCCTCATGCCTCTGGTGCTTGATCCGACCTGCACTTGTGCGAACGGAGGGGACGTACCCCACACCAGTCGCCCGTTGGTTCCAGGGACTGCAAGGGGAGGACGGGCCCTTTGTCTTTTCGTATAGGCAACCTGTATCTTTGCGTATGGAGGGGACGTACCCCACACCCATCGCCCGTCAGTCTCAGCGCCTGCAACCTGCCAGGGCCGAGCCAGTGTGTACGGGGAGAACCCAACGCCGGTGGCGCCCATCGAATTTTTACGCGCCAGGCCTGTTGCCGCGTAAACCGTGTTGCCCGTTCTTACCGATGGGTGCACGATGGTGTTTTACCTCGTTTGGTCGTGCGCGGGAGGTGTGACTTGCCTTGGGTTTGTTGGTGTGCTGATGATGAAACGGTTGAGGTGACAGTCCGTTTTACTTCTCCTTGGGGATTGGTGAAATAAATGCTAGCCGTCATGTTTAATGCCGGCGTGGGCCAGGCATCAAATGCTGCCGTCGTCATGATTGCCTGAAGGGCAGGCGTCGCGCGCGTGGGCGCGTGGGAGTGGTGCATGGGTGCCACGTTGAACCGTTGGAGGTTATGCTAGGGTTGATTTAAGGCGGGAAGATGATGGGTTGGTACGGTTACCGAGAAGGGCAAGTTAACCGGGTTGTGCCACGCGTCCCAATCCGACGGTGGGTGTGATAGGATGGACGGCTGGCGATGGCTGGCTGACGTCGGTCGATTAGTATAAATAGGGGTGTGGTTTGCTTGTTCCAATACTTCCATGATTTACAAGAAACTCTGCCGAAATCACTTGCGATCTGCCTCCTCGAGTTTTGTTGTATTTATATCCTCCGTTGCCGGAAACCGTGCTCGGCGCTTGTATCCCGTTGTACCATTCCAACCTGGTAAGGTTCTCGGCCTTGGTGTGGCTGCGTTTCTTCCCCTGCTTGGTTTTCTGTGTTTCTGGGCTGTTTGGGTTTTTCTGGGTTTTTGCTTTATTTTCCTTAAGAGCAGGGCTTGTTTTTGAGGTGGGGTGGGTTTGATCTGTGTTGGGTGGTGTGTGGTGGGTTTCTGGTGTTTTTGGCTGCTACAAAGTGTTGCGTCCTTCATTCGTGAGTGTATACGGGCGAAAGTCCCCTAGTCCGTGCGCGCCTGGCACGGGCGAGTGCCCAGCGGGCGCGAGCGTGCCAGTAGTGTAGTGTCCAACAAGTAGGAATAGAAGAATTGTTTGAAGTGTTGTATCTGTCCGCTAACCTTTCTGCGCGTGCGTTTGCAGCGAAGAAGATGGATGAAAAGGCCAGGCGTCGAATGTTCAGACTGCGGAGTGCTGGGGCGAAGGCCCTCGGTGTGGCGGATGATGGTGGTGGGCCACCTGGTGTAGGGGATGAGGCCCAACGTGCGCCGCCAGTGGGCGATGTGGGTGCTCCTTCTCTACCCGCCCAAGTGCCACAAGCGGATGTTCCTCTCCTGTCGGCAGGCAATGTTGCTGGAGCCGAGACGCAGGTCCAGGTAGAACGTGAGCAACAGCTGGTCGTGCGCGGGGGTGGGGCGGACAAGCGGGAGGTTGTTCTTGCGTTTTCGCCGTCGAGGTGTGTGTCTGCCGTGGTGCCGTCTCCAAGTCGGGTGATTGTTTTAAGTCGACCTCCCAGTCCCCGACAATACTCTTACTTTCCAGATCCTCCTCCTCTGGGCTTGGGTGCGCCAAAGTCTCCCCCGCACGGGAAGAGTGGGGAACGTGCGCGGGAGAGGGCGCGGACGGGAGACTCCTCTCCCGGCCCTGCTCCTGGGTCGGGTGACGATGTTGTGGATGAGGTGCGCCGATCGCTGGCGGATGATGCTGCTGCGCTCGCGGCCGCGCTGCCTCCTGTGGAGGAGGCCCCTGCTGATGGGCTGGATGGGGTCTTTGGTTCCTGCGCTCGTCTGATGCAGCAGGTCTTCCGCTACCGCTCGCGGAAGATTGCGGAACTTGCACGCCTCAGGGCTGGCGCGCTGGAGCACCGGAGGGTAGTGGAGGGGTTGGTGGCCAGGGCGGATAAGGCCAATGACCTGGCGCGTCGGTACGTGGCTCGTGTGGACGAGGTGAACGTCCGGGCGGAAGAAGCTGCTGCCTGTGAAACTCTGGCCAAGGTTGACAGGGACAAGGCCGTGGCCAAGGCGGAGTGTCTGCGCGGTGAGCTAAAGCGCGTGCGTGCTGAAGCAACCGCCCGGGAGGCGTTCCTGGAGTCTGATGTTGAGAGGCTGATGGGCGCCGGGGTTCCTGCGTACGAGAGGGTGGCGGGGTTTTCCGGGGAACGTGCCGAGGCAGAGCTGGACCCGGTGGTCATGCGGGTGGAGCCGGGCGAGCAGGCGGAAGCTGAGGTGGCGGCGTCATAGGATGAGGGGGAGGAGCTGGATGTAGATACGGGGGCAGAGTAGAGTAGCTTTTCCTTGTTGGAATATAGTAGGTCTTGTAATTTTGGACAACTGAATGAAACTTCCCTTTCTTCCGTTTGTGTGCCTTGATTGATTTTTTTTGTTGGCATCTTTTTTTTTTGAATAGCTCGTGCCAACGTGCGCGCGCCCATTCCCCTGCTTTGAATGGCTGTGGGTTTCAACCAAGTGTTACACTTACGCGAGTAGCCTATCCCCAGTCCCCCGAGTGTATGGGCGGGTCAAGGGCAAACGGGCGTACGAACGTGAACTAACGGAGAGAGTTCAATAAGAGTACAATATAATCAATATAATAAGTAACAAGTACTTCCCCAAATGTTGGACGCTCCATGGGCGGGGTGTCCCCTTCCGTTAGATTATTTCCCAGTCCCCCCAGTTGGATAGGTTGGGATTTGAATGTGCTGAAGTGTGGTCCTGCGCCGCCAGTGTGTGGATTGCGCTCGTCGATCCGTGGGTCCCAAGGTGAGAACCTCCTGCCTGCCCCGAGTCTCCGTGGCTTCCTCGTGATTGTATCCCTGAACGTGCCTGATCCCATGCTCGGTTGGGAATCTTCCCAAGAGCAGGTGCCCCGCGATGATCAACTTTAGTTTGCAGATCCCTGGCCTCCCGAGTATGGCGTTGTAGGGGGAGGGGGTGTTCATGACGATGAAGTCCGTCCGGAGCTCGCTGTGCGGGTAGTCAAGCGCGCCAATCTCGACTCGAAGATTGTCGATACCGATGGGATACGACGTCTCACCCGTGAAGCTGGCGATGCATTCATGGTCCTGCGTCATCCTGCTGGCGGGTTGTCCGAGCGCCGTGTATGCGTCGAAGTAGATTATGCTCGCGGATGCCCCATTGTCGATCAGCACCCTCCTCACAAGGAATTGGTCGATGATCGCGTCGATCACGAACGGTAGGGTGCTGTCCTTTGGGTTCTTTTCCTCGTCCTTTGCTGTGAAGGTGATGGTGGGCGCTTCCTTCCTTCCTGCCTTGGGCGCTCTCCATGCCCCGATCGTCAACATTTCCCTGCCCGCGCGGTCGAGCGATGGTGCTCTTTCCTTGCGCTTGCCCCCGGATATCGTGTTGATGGTCCCACGGGTCCTGGCGCCCGTCTGGCGCTGTTGTCCTCCCGCCCTGGGAGGGGTTGTCCTTTCGTCCTTCATGTCTTCGAGGGCCTTCTTCAGCATAATGCAGCTGTTGGTATGGTGGGTGGCGGCGTTGTGGAATTCGCACCATACGTCCGGGAGCTGGCCAGTTGGAACCCCCGCCTTCGTCATGTTGTTTGGTGGCGGTATTCGGTGTCGATGCAGGCGAAGCAGGTGCTCGGGTGACTGCCCGTCGATCGTGAAGACTTCCTGCACCGCCGGCCGGTAACGTGGTGCTTGCCCCCGCGCCTGGTTGTAGTTGCCCTGATGTCTACGCAAGAAAGGCCTCTGGTAGTTCTGCCTGTATGTGTCCCGGTTCCTCTTGAAGCCCCCGGTTGGCCTTTCGTCGTCCGCCAGCTGTCGCGGCTGAGCGCCTGTTGCCTCAGGTCTGGTGAAGCTAGGTTCGGAGGCGGCTCCGTACACCCGTGTTTCCACCAACGCCTTCTGCACCACCAGATCCATAATCTCGTCGTAGTCGAGATGCTCCTTCCTCACAAGTTTCTCTACGAATGGAGTGGCGAGCAGGTTATCCATCAGGGCGACCTTGGCCACTCGCTTGTCAAGGTCCCTGCATGTGCTTGCGAGCGTCCTCCACCGGTTGATGTAGCTCGACAGGCGCTCGTCCATCCCCTGGCGGATCTTGAGGAGGATGCCCGTGGTGTTGTACTTCCCCTGGAGCCGATAGCGCTTCTGGAAACTCTCCGCCAGCTCGAGGAACGAGTGGATGGATCCTGGCGGGATCTCGTAGAACCAGCACCGTGCCTCCTCCGCCAGTGTTTCCTGGAACAGGAAACACAAGGTTGGGTCCGAATATTAGGTCCCGTCTGTGGTGGACCGAAACTCGTCCACGTGCGCTCGTGGATCCCCGCTCCCGTCGAACCGAGCAATCTTCGTTATCTTGGCGTGGGGATCCCTTCCCTTCTCCAGTATGCGCGCCGAGAATGGGCTGACCCGGGGGGCGAACGTCCCGCCCTGACCGGCCAGCTTGTCCTTGCGCAAGCGCGAGACTTCTTCCGCCAGCTTCTCCATCCTCTGTAGGATCAGATCGTTGTTCGTCGGGGGTGTCGACTCCTCCACAGGTGAGGACGCTCGGGCGTTGGTCCTGCCGATTGGGTGTCGCTCCTCGCTGGCGGTCTCCTGGGTTCCCTCATGCTGCTCCATCTGCTGGTTAATGAGCGCTTCCAGTCGTTCCTCCAGCCTCCGGCTGATTTGGCGCTCCTCCGCTCTCTCGAGCGCCGCCTCCCGCAATTCCTGGACCATGCCGCTGATGCGCCCGTCGTCGTCGTTCTCGTTGGTCGCCCGTACATTCCGCTCCTGTGAGTCCGGCGGGGTCTCCCCGTCGGGCGTGTTGCTGCCGTTAGTCACCGGGTTGAGCATGTGGACCTTTGGTTTCAGTGGTGTTTATACGAGGTTTGCAATTTGTAAGCTTCCCACAGACGGCGCCAGATGTTTCCACCGATTTACGCGCGGGGGCGTAAAGGGGCGGAAGCAACACGAATAAGCTTCCACGAACTCCTCTCCCTCCTGGTGCGTCCGAACGGTGGGGCTGTTCGGATGGGCGGGCGCACCCTCTCTTCGTGCGTGCGGGCTCTCCTTGCGGGTGCTTCCTTCTCTCCTCCCGGGCGTTCGGGCGCAGCTGTTAGAAGAATACAACAATGAAGAAGGCGGTCAGGGGTCAAGACGGGGTGGCTCGCCTTCAACGCTCCGATGCCTAAGTCAGAAGATGTATTGAATATAACAGTCAAGCGAACGTGCGAGCAGATATGTTGGGATGTCTGTGAATGGGTGAGATTGAAGATGACTCCAATGGGATATGAATGAGTCCGTGAATTCGTGTGTTGGAATGTGAATGAATTGATCTTACCTGTAATAAATACCTGATATATATAGGTGGTTGAGTTTGGGACCTGGTGGTGTTCTTCGATGTGGGATAACCTGCACTCCTGGTGTGTGTTTCGCTCATTCGTGCGCGCTCGGAAGGGGTGGGTCCGGTGAGTGAAGTTGGAGCCTCCTTGGTGGTCTTGTACGTGGTCAAGTAGGTGTTGTTTAATCTGCTTAATTGGATAAATATGTTAATCGTACAGCTAATGATACAATACTAACACTTTTAAATTGAGATAGAACTATTAATGAAACTAAGAGACTAAGAGCAAATTTCTCAATAATTAATTTTATTAATTATATGAGGCTTTTTAAAAAAAAATTAGTTTCAGTAGATTCCTTATCAAATTAGTTATTTTAAGGATTCCTTATATTTCTTGTTTTTATCCCCTATTCCTATACCGAAAACTTGAATTATAGGTGATTGAAAAGTCAACATTGTAATTAATTATTTCCTTATAGGTTGTCAATGTAATCAAATTTTAAGTTAATAAATGTTTATTATTTTTCTCAACCAATCAAAATTAAGTATTTATTCCTATGTAGCTAAATTATGAGTAATATTGGTGGAGTAAATTTTTATAAATGTTTAGCTAAAATAGATTTGAGCTATATTTTTGAACAAAATAAGAAAATTTTATGTGACATTGTTGGAGATGTTTTAATGGTCCTTATTGTAATGTCTTTACCTAAAGCGATGTCGGTAGAGACATTACAATAAGGGCCATTAGTCTTTTAGTCTTGGAGAAGAATAAAATAATTAACTGATTTTGTAGTATTTAATGAAACTAAGAGACTGATGGCAGTCTGCAGATCATATATGCACTTATCAACTTTTTTTTCTCAATTGTTTTCCTTCTATGAGAACATATACATGAATTTTGAGTTGTTTCACCAAATCAGAAATTGGACATTTTTTGAGAATCTTACAGGGAAATCTTTCTTTAGCCAGTCTTCTTTTAGATAAGACAAAACATCTATTGTAATTTGTTATAATTTGAGATTCATAGCCTATAAGAGTGGTCAATTCCTTTATAAAGTTACTAAGAATTCTATGGACAAATCTTTCTCTAGCTAGTCTTTTTTACATAAGAAAAAACAGTCTATACCAACTTTCTATGGATATCAGAGAGATGTGCTAATTTCTCATCGAATTTGGATCCCATGTGGTGCCCCAAAATGGATGTTCAGGACTTTCGATATCTGATGACTTCTTAGAATATGTTTCGTTATGAAAGCAAGTTTATGTATATATATTTTTTGGGATGCCATGATAGTAGGATCTCTTATGAAATTAGTATTTCTCAATCCTGAGGCAGATGTATTGGAAATTAAAGATACTATTCTCCATCACATTATAATAGCAATTTAAAAGTGCAAAGGGGGATGATAAGCTTCCTATGATTCGACTAATTTAGATTCGTAGCCTGAAAAAGAAAAATAACGAAAAACATATAATAACAAAAATAATCAAAAACTGGATATTTGGTATCCATGAAAAGTTGATGTCACAGACAAATATATAACAATAGTCATCTGATTATATCTTCTGATGATAAAATCTCTATATCAAGATGAATAGTTGAATACATACCGATCTATATTCCTTTTCATTATCAATATAACTATGTACCATTCACACAATAGTATTGCAAATCCAAGAAACAAAAATTTGTGCCATCTCTATACCAATTCTTTCAAACAGACAATAATCACACAGTAGTTTTGCAAAGTGACCACAAAACCCACTTGGGCATAAAACATATCAAACGATTCCAGCATCGATCTTAAAAGATAAGTAAAATTAAAGAAAGTCTTAAAAGTCGGCGGAGATGGAAGCAGCAACGATCACGTCGGCCAAGATAAAAGCATCGACGATGGATGAGAGAGAGAGAGAGAGAGAGAGAGAGAGAGAGAGAGAGAGAGAGAGAGAGAGAGAGAGAGAGAGAGAGAGAGAGGGGCGCAAATCAGAACAGTGGAGAGCGATCGATCAGTAGGGCTTTGTTCTCTCTTTCGCACTACAGTATCTAAAATGTCCCCTGCTTAGGAACAATATTTTCAGTGTAAGTAACAGTGTTTTTGAATAGTTGACATGAATTGTTATATAGTAAATTTGTCTAAATCTTCTGATTTTGATCTTTAAATTTAGGAAAAAATTAATTAGTTAAGTATAATATGATAAAAAATAAAAGAAATAAAAAATAAAAACAAATGAATTTGTCTGCAGAATAACTACCCACCAACGTAAGTTTTGAACTTTTGTACGTGTAAACCTAAAATTATACTTTTCTTTAATTACTTTTTATATGATAACTGCCATGTCTAATTGTTTTGAAGAATAAAACAAAAATAAAATAAAGTGACACACACGTAGTGTAGTGTGTATATTTTTTCTAGTAATTATTTATAATGCACCACATGCTATCCGAATTGTAAAAAAATTGCAATTTGAAAAAGAAATAAGCACATCAAGCACCTCATCAAAAACAAATCTATTGCTTGAACTAACCACATGATTCTTGTCCTCTGACCATTGTCATCACCTGCGTTCAGAGCACATTACATGACACACAACCTTGTGCATTTCAAGCTAGCTAGTAAACTAATCAGAGTCTCGACTCTCAAGTAAGAGAACAACAAGTATAATTTACAAAGAAAAAAAAACATCTTTTCCATCTTTTAATCTTACAAGGTACAAAGACAACACAGATATTCATATTCCCATCTTGGATGTGCATTAGAAAGCCCAATCCCCTCCCTCCCCACCAGTTTTCTACGTTGGAAAACTTTGAAAATACACACTAATTATACATACACAGAGAGAGACATGACTTCTGACGCTTCTGTAAGGACTAAAGGAGAGTATTGCAAAATTCCTAAAGCCCCTAATCTCTTTCTCCCTGTCTCTCTCGCACACTCGATCAACACAAGCAAGCCCCATAGGACTACTAGACTAGAGGTTCTTGCATTGTGACAACCAGAGGACTAGTCACAGTGTGCTTCCCATCAGACCACATTATAGACCCACTCTTCATACTACTACTTCCGGGTGACAGCTTCACTTCCCTAGCTTGAACCCTCACAAGGAAGTTCAATTTCTGCCCCACCCTCCTATACGCTAGCTTCTCCGGCTCCACTGTCACCGACATTCCCTCCGGTGGCCTGATCGTCACATGATACACCGATTTAGGGTCCCCAACATTAGTCACCGTCCGAATAAAATGCGTAGACATCTTCCTCTTTCCGTACTGCTGGAACACCACAGACAACGAGGGGTAGTTCAGGTTCCCGGAATGGCCTGCCCTCTTCGCCCCATTGCAATTCGCTAGTTTCCTAGTGACCACCTGAATGTTCTTGGTAGTGTAATTGGAATTGCACAAGAAATCCACATAATCAGATGAACTTATGTCGTAGACCAATCCAGGGTCCATTGCCTTTTGCGGATGCACATGGCCAGCTCCGTAGTCCATAACTGTGGAAGTATTGCCACTAGACTCATCCAGCATTGTCTCGCCTCTGTTGTCGATGGTGTAAGCCGTCGTCATCAGAGCCGATCTAATGGCCGCAGGGCTCCATTCTGGGTGCGCTGCTTTCAACAATGCAGCCAAACCCGAAACATGCGGGCAAGCCATTGATGTACCTGAGAGTATGTTAAACTCAGTATTTCTCTTATCCGAAGGTATACCTGAAGGTCCCACTCTATCAGGCCAAGCTGCAAGTATGTTCAGCCCCGGTGCTATCACATCCGGCTTCAGTATCTCCGGCGCTTCCGGGTTTGGGCCGCGGGCAGAAAACGAGGCCACAACGGGTGCGGGTTTGACCCGAATCCGAGTCCCCTTGAACAAAATAGTAGCCGTGGGAGGAGATTTAGACTTGGTTGCTGCCGAAATGTACTTTCGTATTTCATCGCCGGTGGAGGCAGCCACGGCGGTGGCGGGTAACACATGGCAGTCGGCGACTAATCCTTCGCCGTCGAAAACGCCGTTCGCAAGTATCATGCCGACACCTCCGGCTTTCTTGACCACTTCACCTTTGGCAGCTCTAGAATTGATTCCTCTGTCACAAACAACGATCTTGTTCTTGACGAGGCTTTTGTCGAGAGAACCTTCTAGACATAATGAGGAGGAGTAACCGTCGCCGCCTTCGCTGCCGGCGTAAACCAAAGGGTACATCCGACCCGGAGGGAGACCCGGACCGCCGTAAACACTCATACCCGGGATGACTCTGCCGTTTCCGAGCTTGACGTCGGCCGGGAAGTCACGATCGATAGTTCCGGCGCCGACGGTGGTCACCCAAGGGGCTACATTTGTCACTGTGAGCCCGCCGGGGCCGCCGTTTCCGGCGGAGGCGGAAACGAACACTCCGGCGTCGGAAGCTCCGAAGGCTCCGATGGCAATGGCGTCAAGGTAGTAAGGGACTACAACCCCGCCGACGCTGAGCGACACGACGTCGCAACCGTCGGCTACGGCGGCGTCAAAGGCGGCGAGAATGTCGGAGTCGTAGCAGCCGGCGTTCCAGCAGACCTTGTAGACAGCGAGGCGTGCCTTGGGCGCCATTCCGGCGGCGACGCCGTGAGCGTAGCCGAGTGTGGACGCAGGAAATACATATCGGCCGACGGCGATGGAGGCGGTGTGGGTCCCGTGGCCGTCGATGTCTCTCGGAGACCGGAACTCCGTCGTCTGGTTCATCTTCCCGTTGGTCGACTCGTACCCGCCGCAGAAGTACCTAGCTCCGATCAGCTTCCGGTTACAAGCACTCGCCGGAAAGTTCTCTCCGGCGACGCACTCACCTCTCCACTTGGACGGAATGGGACCCAGGTCGCGGTCGTTGAAGCTCTCCCTCTCCGGCCAGACACCGGTGTCGATGACTCCGATGACGAGGTCGGACCCGAAGTCGGACTCTTTGAGGAGGCCGGTGGTGTCGGTAGAGCGGAGCCCGAGGAACTCCGGCGAGCGAGTGGTGTGGAGGCGGCGGACTTGCTCAGGAATGAGGGCAGTGACGTGAGGCAAAGACTGGAGCTTTTGGGCTTGGGAAGAAGAGAGCTTGGCGGAGAAGCCATGGAAGACAGTGTTGTAAGTGTGGATCAGTTGTTGTTGTGGTTGCGTGGGTTCGGAGCTGAGCGAGGAGAGTGAGGACTCGTACCAGTGTTTATGAGTTGGGAAAACTGAGGGCTTTGAGTCTGGTTGGACTTGGACTATGTAGGTCTTGTAATCTGAAGAAGAAGAAGAAGCTGAAGCTAAGATGAAGAAGAAGAAGAAGAAGAAGAACAAGAGGTGGATAGGGATGGAGGTAGAGAGAGACATTGGTGAGAGAGAGTGAGTGAGTGTGGTGTCTGGTGTCTCTGCAAGTCTTTTACTTTTATGGGCTGAAATATTAATCACTTTTGAAAAAAAAGTGAATGTGGTGGATGGACGTGGTGGACTCGAGTCACTTGACTACTTGAGCTTCTTCTTCTCCCATAGTCCCATGGTTCAAATTTAAAGAGTACAGTTGTGAAGACTCCACTAGTTTCTACTGTTACATAGTACAGAAAGACAAAAATAGTGCTTGGATTCGAACTAATCTTACTTTGTTACTCGCTATAATACTTGGCTCTTGATTGTAGTATGTTCCTGTTGGAAACACTTTTAAAATTTTCATCTGGTTTAAAAGAGGAAATTACAGTATATTTTGTCTTCATAGTGTCCTTGGGTGGAATGTTGCTTTTATTATATGGTGAATTGTACATTACTACTGTCAGGGGAATAATTTCTTCTAAAGCATGGGAACGCTGTCATACAAGTGGAAAATTTATATACAAGTTTCTGTTGCACATAATTAGCTACAGTATCTGTATTTCTAGTAAGGAAACTGTTATTGAAAAATAAATATAAAAAACAGAAAATGTTTCAGAGCAGTGGAGATGTTGGAGTGAAGTAAGTAACTGCTTAAAACTGGGTAAAGACATCAAGTTTTACTGAGACCAAAGACAATCCAAGAGAATATGCTTCTGTTGGTATATGTGTTAATTTCATATTTAATTCTAATAAGAATTAGAATAATAATTTAGGATATAGAGTTTCATGGAATTGGATCCGTGACAATGATTCTGGGCGGTAAAAAAAAAGCGTCGACTTACGTGTAAACTTGCGTCCTCGGGAGGTGGGACATTATTTGTTTTAAACTTTTTGTGTCAGCTGAAAAACAAGATGGTAAAAAAAAGGTAAAGAGAGAAGGGTTACACTGAGCGCACGTGTTGGTCTCTTCACTCACTTTGTAATTGACGATGGCTCATTCATACTTTACTTCTGCCCACATGATTCTATTTATGCTGGAAATGGCGCCAAACACCTCACACACGTGTGAATGTGGGGATTCTTAATTTTACTATGAAATAATGTTGCGCATGTATGTTACTATTTTTTTTTCTTCGTTTCTCTCTATTATAAGTAAGTGGTAATCTTTTCGTTTCTCACGAGATTTTATCCCACAAAATTTAATGAGTCCCGGCATCGTGTTTATAGTTGTGTATTGGTTGCGGGTTCAATTGTATTAGTTGAGACTCTATGTTAGTTATAACTGTTTCGTGGAACCAAAGTTCATCCTTGGTGTTAGTTTCAAGTAGCAATCTAGTTAGTAAGTGTCAATCTGATTGCATTAGTGTCAGTGGCGTGGCTAGAAATTTTCCTCAGTCGTGTCACATTATATTTACCCTTTAGAAAAATAAGTACAATAAATTTAACAAACAAGCTCACCTCCCTAAAAAAAATCAGTACGAGATTCAGAATGCACACTAAAAATAAGTTTATATTTATCAATCAAATAAACTAGTAAAACTTTAAAATTTAAAATTTAAGATTAAGTAAAAGTAATTTATTTATCTTAATGAGTTTAGGAATAATTGGATTGGTTAATAGTATAAAACAAACTGATATTTTAAATTTTTAAGCAGTGTCAAAATTAGCTTTATTTTGTTAAATTATTACCAATTAATAAAATAATTTATACGAAAAATGAATATCCAAAAGTTGAGGAGTGTCATTTAACACTCCGATCCTCATCATATGCTAGCTACACCCATGATTAGTGTCATGCATTTTCTAGGAAAAAAAACATATTTGTGGGCTCTAATTTAATGAAAATGGTTTGTAATAACTCAAGTGTCCCAATCAATCGGAGATTAGTGTTCCATTAACGAACTAATTAACCACGTATCTGATAGACTAATCAAAGGTGCAATGCAACTACTACACGTACTACGTACGCATGGACTGGACAATCGAGTATATATGTTCTTCTGTGTGACATTATATGATTCGTTTTTCAGAAAGAGAAGCAAACTACCATGATGAATTGATGATCATGTTAACATCTGAAATATATATATATATATATATATATATATAATTGTTGAAATTTGAGATATGTTCCTCGTTAGAATCCATCGATCTGTGACGTCGATATAACGAATCTGTTATCTTATATATATTCTTTGAGAATGAAGTCAATGAACACAAAGTAAGCTTTTTTAGCGGGAAAATCTGCACCGTGCTGTTCGTGCAGGAGCAAAGGTGTGCAGGCCAGGGGAGGAAGAGATTGGAATGTCCCTAACCTTTGCCCTATGTTGGTTATGGCGTACGTACGTACGTAGTGTTCATTCATGTCAAGAGTAAGTGTCGTGATGAAACCTGTTCTGCACACCTTATCCTGAAGAAGCAGTCCTCTTAGCGCGCGTAGAACATGCAAGCTAATTAAGGTTTCTTGAAGAGTGATCAAGACATACTCTAGAACAGTCCGAATGAGTTTACAATGCGATCTGGCCGGCCGGATCGGAGTTTACATGTCCAATACTCCAATGTAGTAGGTAAGGATCACCGATCACGACCCGTATATGAATATGAATTGAAGGATATCTAGAAATTTGAAAGGATATATATAGAGGAAAATAAAGAATGAGGTATATATGGGTAATATGGCTAACAATATCATGGTCAGCTCCATCTATATGCAGTACGTGAAACTTACCTGCCTAGCTCTGCACACACAGATCGATCAGATGATAAAGACGAAGGTGATCGGTCGAAGACTTAGTATGGTAGGGTCACGTCTATGCAAAGGTGAAACACAGTTGCATCAATCTCATGTAATTATTGAGACAGTTCCATTATTGGTGGGGGTAGTGATGATGAGGATTGAGATAGAATAGATCAATAGAAGAAGCAGTACGCCATATATTATCGAACGACCTTCTTTCTAGGTTAAAGCTGGTCTTCAATTTCAAATTTTCAATTCGTAACTGAAGCGCCCTTTTCCTTTTGCAATTAGGGGAACCTTGTTTAGGATTTAAAAAAACTACGCTTGCTAGGGAAAAAGTTCGATTCATGATCATTGAAGGTTCGAGAGCATCTTCTATACGCTCTACTTTACAAACTATGTAAGAATGTAAATCCATTTTCAGTCTATATATTGGTACGTACGTGAATACCAATAATTAGTCGCGATTGATACATAGTCCATGGTAAAAGCAAAATATAGAGAGCATTAGAATCTCATGGGTCCATAATTCCATATATAACTAAGTGGAGAAGTAGATGAAGAAATTATGTGGTCAAATGCTGAAGAAATTTTTGGGATGACCCCATGTGTTGCTAACGACTTGACATAGTTTGTATATGTAATGCTGCTCTTCTCACGTTCTTGTAGGGTTTTGATGTTTGTTGGGTGAGTGGATTAAACTACTTGCTTGGCACCATCATTTCCGATTTCCAATTGTTCATATGAGTTTCTAGGTCGAAAGGTCAATCTCTTCTAATTAAGGGCCGTGCAGTCAATAAAACATTTCGGTTTCTTTTATGGTCACACTTAGAATCCAACAGTTATATTAATTATCTCGTCACCAGCATTCCATCACACGTTAGAGCTTCATATATATCACTAACTATATTGTGATGAGACCAAATACAACCACTGTAACACTTGTCGTGATTGGGTTTGCAGATCTACTTGTCTCATATGGAGATTAGAAATGGTTGACGTATGGTCGTGAGGAGACCATATGTATGGCATTCCACCGACTGAACGTGTACATCATTGTTTGTTTTTATTTTATTTTTTGGAATCAATTTCCTCTCTCTAAGGCAAAGTAAAACTTATATATATCTTGTCGACATAAATCTATGCCCCCGCCCTTGCGACGGCTCCGTTTTCTTCTAGCAAAGTTAGGGTTTTCTCGACGACAACTTCTGACCTCGTCTATGTATTGAGTTTATTGAGAGTTGAGTCGCTGAAATTTTGTGATGGCACTGATGTCGAGTCTCAGGGCTCAATGACGATTGAGGTTCCAAATAGTTGTGAAATGGGTTCGGGTCTCTGAGCGAATTTCAACATTGTCGGCCACCTATAAGTGGTCTTGCCTGCTGATAGTCGCATATTTATGCGCCTATTGGGTGTTTAATTCACTCCATATATTTAGTTTATTATTATATAATTAAGTATTTAATTAATGTTTGTAGGAAAAATTGTGATATTAAACTAATAAATACTAAAAATATTAATTAATTAATTAATAAGTAAAATACAAATGAACGAACGAAGAATAAATTCTTGAAGAAGATGGACTAAGTTGAGTCACGTGTATCACACGCTCTCCTTAAGAACTTTTACGCCGCCCACGGGCTTGTATGACGTTGTTCTCCGAGGATAAAACAACTTCAAAGTTTTGTACCGCAGCACAAGAACTTCTCGTCGAACTGAATTGTACTTTACTCTATCACCGGAATTCTTTGAGAGAGAAGAGATCAGAAGAGGAGAGGAGATTGATTCTAATGAGATCGATTGAATCCATGAAATGAGAAGAAGAAGGTCGCTTGATATAGGTTTCATTGGGGACAAGCCATTTATTGTCGAGTTAATACCAAAACCATTTCTGATCATTATACTCGTCATCAATTGGCAGTTACAAGATATTTAATTTGCTGTCAATAATGTTTACGAACGGTTACAATCCATTTAGTAGGCTTCAATTGTATATCATAACTAAGGTTTATGAGCGGTTACAAAACCGTTACAAACCATTTAGTTCGTTATTCAATTACTTGTCATTACTAAGGTTTATTAGCCGTCATAAAAAATTTAATTGGCAATTCGAAAGCCTTTAGCTTGCTTTGGGTGATAATTTTTCATTCACCCATTTAACCATTTGATCAAGTAAATATCTTAATTTAATTGCCTCAAAATGGTTAGTTAAAATAGTGTTAAAACACCTATTTTTCCAACAATATTTATTGTTTTATAGGTTTTGTGGAGGAATAAAGGAAAATGAAACAAATGAAGGATTCCTAGCATAATATGAAATTAAGAAAGAGTTTTGTGCAAATAAAGAAGCCTATTCCAATGTGGACTTGAGGAGATCAGAATTTTAGAGAGAAAACTCGAGCATAAGAAGCAACAGCCGCAAGGAGAACAAGAACCGACCCTTCGATCCATCGAAGGGTTAATCTTCGACCCATCGAAGCTGGACGACAGTTCTTCTTCTTTATCCAATCTTGATCTTTTTATTCT
This sequence comes from Geum urbanum, assembly GCA_946800695.1. Lineage (NCBI taxonomy): Eukaryota > Viridiplantae > Streptophyta > Magnoliopsida > Rosales > Rosaceae > Geum > Geum urbanum. Next base: position 38,899,096 of record OX327010.1, on the reverse strand, counting down.
TTTATTATGACTTTTACTCGCTAAACATCTTGTTAAAGAGGCAGCTTGAAGCCCCGTACATAAAGTCTTTCTAATTCATACACTTTAATCTAGTTCCGCATATTCAATTTGAATGAGGTTTCTTTCTCTATGTGGTTCATTGATGATTTCTCGTATGTGTGCTTTGGTGGCCAACTTAGTATGCATGCTAGGACTCTATTGTTATGAGATACGGGCGACTGAAGATAATTTCTTCCACCGGATTCTCTACAGTGACACCTTGGATAGATTAGTTTATCGGGCGATTGAAATCCTAGGTCTAGCAGGACACACCTATAATGTACCTGTGAACCCTTGTTGCTTCTAAAACCTTTTATAGATCCTAATGCTTTATTCTTTGTAAACCTTGAGGTCCATGACTGTGGGTTCAATATAGGGATATATGTGGGGGAGGTCCATGACAAACTTACATAGACATAAAGATTAGGTAATAGGATGTGGTTGTAACGATCAGCCTGTCCTAGGAGCTCTCATTCATTGGATATGTGTATTAGGTTAAGTTTGTGTTAGATAGATGGAATGATGGTGGTGGATTGAATTCCTCTTAACTCATTCATCATATAGTTTAAACACCTTGCATTCATTAGCATACTTGCTTTCAGCATTTATTTTTTGCATTTAGCTATAGTTTAGCCAATTTAGTTCGGTACCCAAATCAACTTCGAATACCCTCAAAATTTTTGTGGTAGTCCACGAATGTGTCTATATTGTTGTGTCAAAATTTCGTGTCATTTGGTTCTGTCTAGAGTAGGGTCATAGTGTCAGTAGTGTACTGTAGTTATGTCTGTCAACATTGTAGTTTAGTGTTAAGATTTAGTTTCACCAATTCCTTGTGTTCGATAACCCATATAATTGATTATTACAATGATATATATTAGTTGATAATATGGTATCTTTGAGAGGTAGTTCTCCACTTATCAAATTTTGGTGCCATTGTCGGAGAATTGCTTAATTCTAAATCTTAATAATGTCGTTAATTTTCAGTTTTGTTTTGTTTAGTTTTTCTTTTGAGTCTTACAGTTTTTACTGTGTGCATGAACAGTGTGCATGCGTACTAGGCACACTACAAGTGCTGAACCATTACTACTTAATCCAGAAATTGAGCGCTCAACAAGACAAAACAGGAAACAGCAGAGACAATTGTTGATGAGCAACGGTAGTGGTGGTGAAATTCTGAGCACGAATCACATTCAGAGTCAGAGTTTGAGGAGCAGGAAGAACAACGTGTCCCATCTCTACCATTTACAGCAATGGCAACCATGCAGCTTAGGGAATCTTTTGTTCCAGGCACAGATGCTGATGATTCACTAATCGTGCTACTAACGAATTTGGGGTCTTATGCCATACCCCCATCTCTCTTATCAATTTTGTCACACTTTAGAGGCACTCCTTCTAAAGACCCTCATGATCATCTCAATGAGTTTACAACGTTGTGCAGAATTCAGAGGTCTACAAATGTGGATGAAGATACTGTGAAGCTCATTCTATTCTCTTTTTCGTTGAAGGAACATGCTAAGGCATGGTTTAATTCTTTGGCTCCTTTATCCATAGCTACTTGGGAGAAGATGTGTGGTAAATTCATAAAGGAATTTTACTCAGCTTCTCGTACAAAGAATTTGAAGAAGCAAATCAACATCTTCAGAGAGAATGATAGAGATGAACGACATGAGGCATGGAGCCTGTTCAAAAGTCTACTTAGACAATGCCATCATCACACGTTTGATCTAAATACTTAAATAGGGTTTTTTATGAAGGACTTGATTCTTTCAATAGGTCTAAACTTGATTCAGCTGTGGTGAAAACTGGTGGAACATGACTGTGACTGAAGCAAAGAAAATTGTCGAGAACCAAGCTAAAATTTCAAGGCAATTTCAGTCCAGAGATCGAACTATGGGAGCCAGTAGAAGATCTTTGAATGCAGTGTGTATCGATGGGGCCATGGAAAAGAGTCTGAGTTCCATGAAAAATGACATTTTAATTGCTAGTAGTTTGAAAGTAGCCAAGAAGACAACAGTTGCTGCAGCTCAGGTAGTGTGCACTCTATGTTCAGCTACAAATCATCTAGCAGAAAATTGCCCTAAGTTTAAAGTAGATGAGGAAGTCAATCAAGAGGAGGAAACAAATTACTTCCAAGGACAACCCAACACATATGGTGGGAATATAGATCATCCACTTCTTAGCTATAGAGGCAACAATGTGCTCAATCCTCAAAGTACTCCACCTGGGTTTCAGCAAAGATAACTTACAAAAGATGGGCAACAATTTGGTCAACGGTGTGCTTCGCAACAGCAGTATCAAGCATTGTCGACTCCACCACCCCAACCGTCAACAACGATGTCAACATTGACATCATTAATACAACATTTGGTGGTTGACAATAAGCAAGCAAGAGAAGACCATAGTGCCTTTCGTCAAGAAAGTAAGGCCACACAGCAGTAACATGGAAATGCAATTGAGTTGCTAGAATGTCAAATGAGCCAAATGCAGCAAACACTTGCTCAAGTTAACAAATGAGGCATTCCTAACAACACTCTCCCCAATCTTAAGGGACAATATGAATCTTATGCCATGACCTTGAAGAGTGGGAAGGTGTTAAATGAAGTTCTAGTAGCAAGAACGCAAAGAAGAAAGTGGGAGGAGCCCGTGCTTGAACAGATTCCCCTTATCAGCCGTTGCAAAAGTCGTCAAAAAATTATGCAGGAACCCAAATTCGAGCCATCGAAAATGCACCTGAAATGGAACAACTGACAAATCCAAAATCATCCCAGGTATCTCCCAAACCATCTCTTTTAATTACCCGTAATGTGCCTTTTCCTAGCTAGCAGGCTGAAGAAGCAGGTAAAGATTGACAAGAAGAAGGAAATCTTGGATGTCTTCAAGAAAGTAGGGGTGAACATCCCATTGTTGAATGTGATTAAGAATATACCGTAGTATGCCAAGTTCCTCAATGATTTGTGTACAACAAAAAGGAAGTTTCATGGAACTGAGATTGTGGCTTTAAAAGAAAGAGTATATGCAATTCTGCAAAGAAAGCTTCCACCTAAGCTAGCCAATCCAGGACGTTTCACAATCCCATGCACTATTGGTGATCACAGGTTTGCACGTGCTCTACTTGATTTAGGTGCATCCATAAACTTAATGTCTTACACTGTGTATGACAGGTTGAAGATGGGAGAACTTATCCCCATGGGTGTCACAATTAGAACTTGTTGACCAGTCTAACTGTTACCCTCGATGTATTATTGAGGATGTATTAATGCAGGTGGGAGACTTGATATTCCCAGCAGATTTCTTCGTGCTAGAGATGGAGTATGAACCAATGCCATATGAGATACCATTGATTATTGGAAGACCGTTCTTGAGAACAACATATACAAAGATTGATTATTTCGATGGATCATTGAGCATGGAAGTGGCGTAGGAGAAGATCCACTTCAACATTTATGAAGCTCTCAAACATCCAAATATTGATGATGCTTATTCTTGTTGTTCATTGACACTTTTGAGAGTTTCATGCAGGAATTCATTCAGTTATTATTGGACGATGATCCTTTGAGAAAATTCATTGAAGAAGCTGGCAGGAAAAAGTCAAACAGGGGCACCGCTACGATGTATCGAGGAAATCCTCGACCCTTCGAAAATTGTTACCGAGAGCATGGCTCGAGAGGTTGAGACGATTTTTGACCCATCAAAATTTTTTCCAGGACCGACCCAGTTTTGGACAGAGAGCTTGGTTCGATGCATCGAGAAAATCTTCCACCCATCGAAGGTTTTTCCAGAATCGTTACTTCGACCCATCGAGAAATATCTCGACCCATCCAAGTGGAACCAGTTTTCAAGATTGCTTCAGCGGAGGACCTTGAGATGGAGGATGAGTACTATACTATGGAAAAGGCATTTGAATCATTGCCAAGCATGAAATGTAAGCCTTATAAACCTATTTCTCTTCTGATTTTTGATGACATCCTTGTTCCATCTATACAAGTGTGTCGCCCACGTTGGAGCTGAAACTTTTACCCGAGCATTTTGAAGTATGCTTTCCTGGGAAAGAATGATACACTTCTAGTCATTATCTCTTCAAAGCTTTCAACAACGCAAGAGGAGAAGATGTTGAGTGTACTAAAGGAGTACAAGGCCGCAATTGGATGGACAGTGGCCGACATTAAGAGGCTCTGCCTAATACTGTGTACTCACAAAATCCATCTAGAGGAGGGAGCTAAGCCTACAAGAGAAGCTCAATGTCTATTCAACCTTTCCATGATAAAAAATTTCAAGAAAGAAGTGATCAAGCTTCGTGATGCATATATTATTTATGCTATTTCTGACAGCAAATAGATTAGTCATGTACAGGTAGTTCCTAAACATTCAGGCATCACAATGATGAAAAATTATGAGAATGTGTTGGTGCCCCAACTTGTGCAAAATGAGTGGAGAGTGTGTATTGATTACCGTAAGCTTAATGCCACAACATGCAAGGATCACTTTCCACTTCTATTCATTGATCAAATGTTAGAGCGCTTGGCTGGGCATGAGTATTACTGTTTCTTGGATGGCTACTCCAGGTGTAATCAAATAGCCATCCACAAGGATGATCAAGAGAAGACCACCTTTACTTGCCCGTATAGTACTTTTGCATATCAAAGGATGCCTTTTGGTCTATGTAATGCTCCAGCAACATTTCAAAGATGTACGATGAGTATCTTTTCATACATGGTTGAAAAGATCATTGAGGTATTTATGGATGACTTTTTTGTGTTTGGTGATTCTTTAGACTTATGTCTTCATCATCTATCTATGGTTTTAGAGCGCTATATAGAAATTAAAACTTTGTGCTTAATTGGGAGAAATGCCACTTTATGGTGAAACATAGTATAGTTTTGGGACATGTCATATCAGCTAGGGGCATTGAGGTAGATAAAGATAAAGTTGATATTGTGCGGACATTGCCCCCTCCTTCTACTGTGAAGGAGGTGAGATCTTTTTTTGGCCATGCAGGTTTCTATTGCAGGTCATCAAGAATTTTTCCAAGATTGCCTGACCGCTGTGTGCACTGCTGCAGAAGGATACATCATTCGACTTTATAGCAGAGTGTCTTCAAGCTCTCAACAAACTCAAGGAGTTGTTGACCACCGGCCCCATCATTCGGGCACCAGATTTGAGCCTTCCATTTAAGCTCATATGTGACGCTTTAGATTATGTTGGAGCGGTTTTTGGTCAACGGCCGGAGATGTTATCTACTACGCCTCCAAGACCTTAAATAATGCACAGTTGAATTATTCAACTACAGAAAAGGAGCTCTTAGTAGTGGTTTTTGCTCTTGAAAATTTTAGATCTTACTTGTTAAGAACTAAATTTATTATATATTCTGACAACGCTGCTTTGAGTATTTGATAACCAAGCAGGATGTAAAACTTAGGTTGATTCGATGGATGCTCTTACTTCAGGAGTTCAACATTGAGATCAAGGACAAGAAGGGTACTGAGAATGTGGTGGATGACCACCTGAGTATACTCACTCATGGATCTACTGCCGAAGATGACACCTTTCCTCTCAGAGATAATTTTTCAGATGAACAACTCTTTGTTGTTCAAGCTGTAGCACCATGGTATGTTGATATTGTTAATTACAAGGTCAGTAAATACCTTTCACCTGACTTCACCAGAGCGCAGAAAGACAAGTTAGTCAAGAAAGCTAGGTGCTATGTGTGGGACGAACCATACTTGTGGAAACATTGTACTGACACCATCATTTGTAGGTGCATCCTTGAATCTGAATTTCACTATATTCTAGCCTTTTGTCACTCACATGCAGGTGGTGGACATTTTGGAGGAAAGAAGACGGCTCTCAAGTGCTTGAGAGTGGATTTTATTGGCCCACCTTATTTCAGGATGCACAGGTTTTCATTAAATCTTATGTCAGGTGCCAAATGACAGGTAACATCGGTCCAAAAGACCAAATACCTCAACACCCCGTTCTTATAGTCGAAATATTTGATGTGTGGGGTATTGATTTCATGGGACCATTTCCAAATTCTCAAGGATATTTTTATATTCTTGTTGTTGTTGATTATGTGTCTAAATGGGTAGAGACTAAAGCCACCAGGACTAATGATTCTAAGGTTGTTCACAGGTTTCTTAAGAAAATATTCAGCAGGTTTGGAACACCTAGATGCATAATCAATGATGGAGGATCTCACTTTTGCAACATGACCTTTGATGCCTTGCTTAGGAAGTACAATGTGACACATAAGGTGTTAACACATTTTCATCCTTAGACAAGCGGACAGGTGGAGGTATCGAATAGAGAGATCAAAAAGATCTTTGAGAAGACAGTTGGTCAAACCCGAAAAGACTAGAGTCAATGCCTTGATGATGCGTTATGGGCTTACATGACAGCATATAAAATACCTATTGGGATGTCTCCTTATATGTTGGTGTATGGGAAAACTTGCCATCTTCCGGCGGAACTTGAGCATAGGGCGTATTGGGCTGTGAAAAAGTTCAATTTTGACCTGCATAAAGCGGGTCTGCATATGAAGTTGCAACTCAGTGAATTGGACAAAATCTGTCATAATGCATATGAGCCTAGCAAGATATACAAGGAGAGAACCAAAGCTTTTCATGACCAGAATATTAAAAGAAAAGAATTTGTGGGTGGTCAGAAAGTTTTGCTATTTAGTAGTCGTCTACTCTTGTTTCCAGGTAAGCTTAAGAGTAGATGAACTGAACCTTATGTTATTACTAATGTTTTTTCTCATGGTGCTATAGAGATTGTGAGTTCAACAACAGGGAAAACATTCAAGGTGAATGAGACAACGACTCAAGCCTTTTTATGAGTTATTTGTGGAGCACGTGTTCTAAGATATGGATCTTCAGGATGCGCCTCCTATGGAGGATTGAGTGGATATGTCGTATGGCTGAAGAAGTTAAACTTAGCTCTACTTGGGAGGCAACCCATGTGGATGGAGAAGCTGGAAACCAGATTTGATTTCTTATCCCTTCTCTTTTATTTTTCTCCATAGAGTGTGTTTTGTATGTGATATGTGTTCTGTGTCATACTTGTTTGGTGTATTGTATAGTTTAATTCCAGTTTTTACATTGAGTACAACGCAACTTTCAAGTGTGGAGTAATGTTATATCATACACTTAGCGTCTAGATATAGATTTTTATTTTTTGAGTTAGAATTTTAAATAAGTCTCAAGAATTTCTGAAATTTTGAATGCATGTTTGTATATATGTTTAGTGTATGCTCGTAAAATTTCAGCTTATTCTGGAGTGTCGTTAATTCTGAAGAAATTATGAAAGTGAGAGTGCGTAGTTTCTTCATTTTTTCCGTTTTTCTTAGAATTTCCAGGGAGCACCCTTCGACCCATCGAGGAATGTCTTCGACCCATCGAAAGGTTATTCCAGAACGAGACTCGAGAGCACTCTTTAATCCATCAAGGACTATTCTCGACCCATTGAAGCTAAGTGTCAGTTTTTAGCATTTGTCTTAGTTTTCTTGTGTGTTTTTAAAGGTCCTAGAGGGGGGGGGGGGGGTGAATATGCCTTTACCACCTTTTCGTTTAATTCTGTCCCCGGGATAGCAAGATATTGTCCTATCCCAGAAAACAGGATACGAGTAATAGAGAGACAAGCAGTAAGGAAAGAATGACACCAGATGTTTTTGGTGATGCAGAAATCCTACAACCAAGATCAAAACTGCGTGCCCCTGACTCTTGAGGGATAAACCTTTCCACTATTTGGTAACTCACACAATTACAAGTTTCTGTCACTCTGGGGATACATAACCCTTATGCTATCCTGACTAGTCTACCCCCTAGTACAAACAGAGCTACACTACTTTAATATATGTGCTTACACTTGGAAAGAAAAACTGAAATATCAAAACAGATCTTTAACTACTCTTCAAGTTAAAACCTTCTTGATCAACTTCATGGGTTGGGCATCTCCACACTTTATCTATATGGAATGCACAATGCAATGATGCATATGAGTTTTGGAAAAACAGTTTTTATGTTTTAGAAACCATGTCTATTATGCACAGTTATGAGCAACCAAAAGACATGGAAGAGGGGGAGAAGACAGAAGAGAAGCTCACACGAATGTGCTCTCAAAGAGTACCAAAACAGAATAACCTAAACACCCAAGTATCTCACTCAACCAACCAGCTTTTCAGTATAGTATAGACACCTTATATAGACCATACAAAACAGCAGCACAATGCAGCAAGTAAGGCAAAGCAAAGGGTCAACGAAAACTGAAAAAGCACGTGTCACAGCAGCACAAAACGCTGCCCTAAGCACAGTCCTAATACAGAGCAAAACAAGTCTGCACACTGATGGGACAACACCACAAGCATAAGGAAGAAAGAAAACAAAACAGCTTTTTGTTCTTCCTAATACCCAGTAAAACATATCAGTGAGAAATAATACATAAGGGTCAAGCATGGCACCGAATCACGTGGTCAACTAGCATAAGAGGAGGCCTATGGCTGTCCAGGAAACAGCTCAGACTTGACTAAACAGATTTGACATAGTAAACAAGGCAGACGTATGTTCCAAGGCAAAATGCTAAGTCAACATCAATTTTCCATTTGGGGTAAGATAAATTTTAGGAGGGAAAACGCTGTACCCAACCTATTACCAGAAATGGCAAAGCATGCAGAAAGAGTATCACCTGAAGGCCAAAGCTATCCTAAATCCAGATTGTAAAGCACATGCATAAAGTAGCACAAAATCCTAAGTATCACATGTTGGCTTAACACATTTGAATTTTAAGGTCAACTTAAGAAGAACCAGGGTACATGCATCAAGATTAACCTAAGTTGCTGTGAAGCACATGCGTACTGAGATAGGATAAACCTAAGCAATCAAACCCAGATAAGAGCATGTTCACAGAATCGTACCAGAACAGCAGGGATACATGCACACTATCATATCCTAGATGGAAAACATGATATGCAATGAATGAACTACCTGAAGTACCAAGGAGATAAAATTGGAGATGCCAACATCTTCAATCTCTTGTCTGGATGAACATCGAGTGTTATCATGTTTTGTCAAACTTCAAGGAAATGCCAAAACATGTGTATGTCTTCAGTTTTAGTGTCATATATGAAAAATAAAAAACAAAACAAAAACAAATAATGTCAAGAAAAATACAAAAAGAAGAGTCTTAGGTGCCCTTAACAAGTTAATGATGTGCTTATATCTTCCAATTTTGTGACTAAGAGATGATTATGTGACTCAAGTTTCTTTGGATAATGTTGATATATGTTACATATGCGAATATGTATTGGATGTAGAAATGAGTTAACATGGTACAGATTTTTGAGAATGCATAGATCGGGGGATAGCTATCCTCCGAACACCCGGAGAGAACGGTCCAGATCGGGGCATCGCTGGCTCCCGCGATAGCCGAGCGGCTGATCACATTGCTGAAGGAGAAGCAGGAGGTGTTCGCGTGGTCATACAAGGACATGCCCGGGATCGACACGAGCATCATATCCCATAGGCTGAGCATCAGCGCCAGCGCCCGGGCAGTGAAGCAGAAGAGACGGGCGTACAAGGCGGAGCATTACGCGGCAATGCATGAGGAGGTGGACCGATTACTGGGCATCGGGTTCATCCGGAAGGTGGATTATCCAAAGTGGATTTCCAACGCCATAATGGTGCAAAAGAGCAACAAGAAGTGGAGGATATGCATCGATTACAGGGATCTCAACAAGGCGTGCCCGAAGGACAGCTTCCCGCTGCCGAGGATCGACCAGCTGGTGGATGCGACAGCGGGGCACGAGCTCTTATCGATGATGGATGCGTACTCGGGCTACAACCAAATCTTTATAGACCCCGAAGACCAAGAGGCGACGACGTTTGTCACGGACAAGGGCCTGTACTGCTACGTCGTCATGCCTTTCGGGCTGAAGAACGCTGGCTCCACGTACCAGAGGCTCATGAACGCGATGTTTCATGGCCTGATTGGCAACATCGTGGACGTGTACGTAGATGACATACTGGTGAAGAGCGTCCAGGCGGTCGACCACGTCCAGAACTTGGGGACTGTGCTCGATGTCCTCATCAAGAACGGCATGAGACTGAACCCCGCCAAGTGCACGTTCGGGGTTACCAACAGCAAATTCCTGGGGTATATTGTCAGCCAGCGGGGGATCGAAGCCGCGCCCGCCAAAGTAAAAGCGATCATCGACATGAAGCCGCCCGTCAAGAGGGTGGACATGCAGAGCCTCACGGGAAAGCTCGCATCCCTGAACCGATTCATCTTCCGGTACTCGGACAGGTGCGCCCCGTTCTTCAAAGCCCTATGAATGACGAACAAACGCGAGATTGTGTGGACGCCCGAGTGTGAGGAATCCTTCCTCCAAATCAAGGAATACTTGGCGTCCATTCCGCTCCTCTCCAGACCCGTCCGAGGGGAAGTTTTGTACCTTTACCTGGCCGCTTCCCTCACGGCCGTCAGTTCTGCCCTCGTCCGCAGAGAGGACTGTACGGAGTTGCCCGTTTTCTTCTCAGGGAAGGGCATGACCGGTGCTGAAACCCGATATCCGACGATCGAGAAGATGGCGCTTGCGCTCGTAACCACCGCCCGACGGTTGAGGCCATACTTCCAGGCGCACAGCATCCACGTCCTCACCAATGTGCCCTTGCGCCAGATACTCCAATCACCCGACCACAGCGGTCGCCTGGCGAAGTGGGCCATTGAACTCAGTGAATTCGACCTCCAGTACAAACCCCGCACGGCAATCAAGGGACAGGCAGTGGCGGACTTTATTTCCGAATACACGGAGGCAGAGGGGGCGCCGGTCCGAACGCCCAACGACCCGACGGTAGAGGCGTCCGACAAACCGGAGGTCGAGGAGCGACCATTGTCGGAGTGGAACCTCTACGTCGATGGTTCCTGTACAAAGAAGGTAAGCGGCGCTGGGATCATCTTGACCGGGCCAGGAGGGGTAAACGCGGAGTACGCCCTCAAGTTCGAATTCAAGACAACCAACAACGAGGCCGAGTACGAGGCGCTCATTGCGGGCTTGCAGTTGGCCAAGAATTCGGAAGCGCCCGACCTCAACATATTCAGTGACTCGCAGTTGGTGGTGAGCCAGGTCGGAGGAGAATTTCAGGCAAAGGGAGAGTCCATGATCGTCTATCTGAGGCACGTGTAGACGCTGATCAAGGGATTCAAATACGTCAACATCAACCATATACGCCGAGGATTCAACGCGAATGCAGACAAGCTGGCCCGATTAGCCACGGCACCCGTGCACACAGGGCCAGGACAGCGCATCGTCGAAGTGCTGCGACGACCAAGCATCTCAAGAGCGGAGCAGGTCCTGGCAATCGAACCGCACGAGCATAGCTACATGGACGTGCTCATTGCCTACAAGACAAGGGGAGAGCTACCAGAGGACAGACGAAAGGCCAGAACCATCGTCGCACGGGCGGCCAACTTCAGCGTACGGGATGGGGCACTTTATCGACAAGGGAGGACTTGGGCAAGCCTCAAATGCGTCACTCCAACGAAGGGCAACTCAATCTTGAAAGAAATCCACTCGGGCACGTGCAGCCATCATGCGGGCGCCAGGGCGATCGCACACAAGACCCTTCGATCCGGCTTCTGGTGGCCCACCATCCACACGAACGCCACGGCACTGACGAGCAAGTGTCACCAGTGCCAGCTGCACGCACACCACCACCACCACCACGCGCCTGCCGTCCCGCTATCCATCCTCCTGTCGCCCGTTCCATTCGCACAGTGGGGACTGGACCTGATCGGAGAGCTTCCGAAGTCAAAGGGGCAATATAGGTATCTGATCGTTATCATCGACTATCACATGAAGTTCATCGAGGCTCAACCAATGGCGAAGATCACCACGGAGAAGGTGGAGCGCTTCCTCTGGCGCTTCCTCTTCTGTCGTTATGGGACGCCGATTAGCATCATCACGGACAACGGGCCACAGTTCAACAACCCCAGGCTCATAGCCTTCTGCAAGCGCCAAGGAACGGACCTCATTTTCGCGTCGCCAGCGCACCCCCAGACGAACGGACAGGTGGAAGCAGCGAACAAAATCATCAAGTCTGGCATCAAGAGAAAAATCGAAGACATCGAACCTGGGGATGCGGGTTACGGGCGCTGGCCCGAGGTCATTCCAGAGATTCTATGGTCTATCCGAACAACCGCCAACGCAGCCACAGGCGAAACCCCGTTTAGCCTGACGTTCGGAACGGAAGCTGTGTTACCCCTGGAGATTACTCACTAGAGCCCACAGATCTAGGGGTACGACCCATGCACGAACAGTGAGGGGCTGCAGCTCAACAACGACCTGTTGGAGGAACGAAGAGACATGGCGCACCTCCACAACGCCGCGAACAAGCAGAGGATCGCGCGACTGTATAATCAGCGCATACGGGCTCGCCCAATCCAACTGGGGGACTGGGTGATGAAGGCGATCCAACATAATGTGAAGGTGCTTCGCCCACTGTGGGAAGGCCCGTACGTCGTGGACGAGGTAATAAGCGCCGACACTTTCTACCTCAGGGACATGCAGGGTCAACGACTACGCCACCCATGGAATATACAACACTTGAGGAAGTACTTTCATTAAAATTTGCCATATTGTACTTTCATTTTTCTTTAAGTGTAAATTATTTGTCGCGTCTGCTTGTCCTTACCCCGCCCGCCCGCCCATGTACTTGGGGGACAGGGGATAGGCTACTCGCAAGGCTGTAATACTTAGTCGAATTCCATTTACAAAGTCCAAGCGCCTGTTCGCGTGAGTTACTCAAAAGATGCCAAACAAAACTCATAAAAAGACAAGGCACTTGAACGGAAAGAAAAGAAACTTCATTAATTCGCCCGATTACAAACAACTGACGGGAATCAAAGGCACGAAGGCCCGATTACAAAAGTTACTACTCTATTACAAAAAAAAAAGACAGGAAAAGCTACTCTACTCCGCCCCTGCTCCACCTGACCCGCCCGCCACCTCAGCAGTCTGCTCCACCACCGCTTGCTCCACCGGCGACTCCTGATTCGGTTGAGCGGAAGCCCCACCCGCCTGCCCCTCCAGGAAGTCGTTGTAGCGCTCCAAGTCCAGGAAGGGCGCTACCACCCCCTGTAACTCGGCCACCTGGATATCGGCCTCAGCGGCCACCAACTCCTTAAACTCCGAAGAATTCTTGAAAATGGCAACCGCATCCGCTTGGGCCTGATGGACGCGCTCATCTGTCCACGCCCGGCGCTCGGCCTCCATCAGGCGGGACTCCATCTCCACCACCCGGTTGGCCGCCTCAGCCTTCGCCTCTTCGAGCGCAGCCAGAGCAGTGTCCTGCTCGGCCTTGTGAAGCGCCTCCCGCTCCGTCGCCTCCCGGGCGCGCTCCGTCGCCCCCTGGACCTCGCGTCGAAGGCGATCTGCCAGCTCCTCATCCTTGGCCTGATAAATCTTGAGCCGCTTGTTTTCTTCGGTGAGCTTGCGCATCTCCTCCTTCAGCCCCTCCGCATAGCGATTGTTGGCAAAGCGCTCGCGCGCCAGATACATCTTGTGTTGCATCACCATGCAGAGGTTGAATGCCTTGTCCATCTCGTTTGGACCATCAGCCGCCGCCTGCGGCATCAGCCCGTTGACGGACTTCACACCGAGCTCGATGGCTTGCGTCAGCGGTGCACAGAAGGCGAACGGACTATCCGTCCTCGGCCGCTTCAACGGAGGCTCACCAGTACCCCCCTGCCTGGACATCCGTGGGGGACTTGGCGGACGGCTGGACGATTGGGGAGTAGGAGTACGCGCCGAGGACTGGGGCGTACGGGAAGTCTCCCGCCTATCTCGCTGGTCATCCCGGTCGTGCCGGCGTTGGTCACGACTCTCCTGGCACTTCTCCCGGTGCTGCTCAGCACGATCTGCCTTCGCCTGCGCCTTCGAGCCAGCAGCAGTACCCGGGGGCGGGCGAGGGGCATCCGCCCGGATAGGCTGGGCGCAGTCAGCCACATTGGGAATGGGGAGCTTGGGTTTAGTGGCGTCCCCGAGCACGAGCCCACCTCGCCCGTCATCCGCCACCTTGCGGACCTTGGCGGCAGTTTCCCGCAGAGCGACCAGGCGGCGCTTGAGCGCTTCATCCTTATCTGTGGCTTTGGACTTCGTCATTTTTACTGCAAGACACACAAGAGGAAGGTCAGCAACAGAAGAAAACAGTTAGTCAAATCTACTCCTACTCCTAGCAACAAACTACGACCCACGGACCAGGCGGCTTGGCAAGGCGCGTGTGCTCGATAAGATCCCAGTGACAGGCGGCCCAGAAATATCTCGACTCGGGCGCCGGGTCAAACACGAACTTCAGGCGAGCGATCCTGGCCTCTTCAATGGGCGTGAGCGGATACTCGTTCGTATCCAGTTGATGGAAGGCTTGCGGGACTCGATCGATCCGGTCGGCGTTGGCGGCATACTCAGGCGAAAAGGCGCCCAATTCCTAATCACCACCCACAAAGCAGCTGATCGTGCGCCAGGAGGTTGATGAGCTTGGCGGGTCCACCAACCACCACTTCACATGAGGCTCCACTGTGATGGTCCCCGAGTCCCTCTGGCGCGTGGAGTAACGCAGACGGAAGAAATGGAGGAACTCCGCCCGCGTCGGTTGATCCATCCCGCTCACCCGAAAGATGTTGAACATGGCCACGAGTGTGCGGGTGAGCGTGGGCCCGCATTGGCCAAGTGAGATCCTCAGCAGCGCCAGCATGTACTGGAAGAACGGATGCAGTGGCAGGTTGATCCCAGCCTTGAGGTGGAACTCACTCAGACAGACGTGGCCGGGCGGTGGGCGGGTGAACGTGTCGCCCTTGCCAGGTATCCGCAGGCGCACCGTGTCCGGGATATGGTAATTACGCGCCCATCTGGCCATCTCCGTGACGAACGGCGCGCGCTCCGGTTCTTGAACTGGCGTCCCATCAGGAAACACCCAGTGAACGGGTCCGCCTTCTGCGAACTGAGGAACGGAATCCTCCCCCTGCGCCCTCTCCTCTCCCCATGGGTCAGAACCACCCGAATACCGCCCGATGACCCCGACGAGCTTCCCAGTCCTGCACTTCGAGCGCCTGCTTGGGATCCATCGACTGCACCACGGGAGAAGTGTTAGGAATGCAGCGCAGAGGCGTCACACTCAACACGGACTCGTAAGACGACGTACTCGACGAACTCGACCCACCCGACCCACAACTAATCCACCCCACCCCCTCTATGTATATTCGTTCGCGCGATTGCCCGCTTGACACCTCTATCGGCTCCATCCCTAGACGCACGCACGCGCAAAACCCATACTTAGCCAAAAAATTTCCCAGACAGAAACACCAAAAAACCCACAAACACTACCCAAAAATAGATCAATCCCACCCCACTCAAGAACACGCCATGTTCTTCAGTCCAAAACCCAGAAACAAACAACAACAAAAACAGAACAAAAAGAACCAAAAACAGAAAGGACGAGGGCCTCACCAAATTGAAGGATTACGGGTCGAAAATTGCACGTAGAGCACGTATTCCGGCAAAAAAGAGCACGAACGAAGAAACGGTGAACAGGTTGCAGAAAGATTCCGGCAGAGTTTCGGCAAAGTAAGAAAGTGATGAAGAAGATGAAGACCAGGGAGCCCTATTTATATTACTCGGACGGGACACGCGAACGAACGCCAGCCGTCCATTTTCGCGTGTCCACCGTCGGATCGTGACGCATGGCCCAGGGTGGTTTACTTACCCTCCTAAGTAACCGCACCAACTCTTCAACTTCCCGCCTCGATTTCAAACCCTAACACGGTCTCCAACAACTCGACACGTGGCGCCCATGCACCACTCCCACGCTCCCACGCGCGTGACGCTTGCCCTTCGAGCAGTTATGACGACATCAGCATTTAATACCAGGGCACGCCAGCATTAATGGCGATGGCTGCATTTATGGCAAAAATGGTTCCCGAGGAGAAGTCAAAAGGAATGTTACCTCAAAGAACACCTTGTCAGACAGGATCACCCCACCCAAGGCAGCTCGCGTCACGCCTCCCGGGCTGGCGCGCTTAGCACCCGCACGTCCATGCGCCCGCACGACACCATCAGGTTAGTACAACACCATTCGGGCGCCCTGAAAAGAGGTTGAACGCCTGAGTTCCCTTTCCGGGCGCGCGCCGAATGAAGAACTTACGCCGTACGGGCAATGGGTTCTTCCTCTCCGTACACGTAAACGTTAGACAGCAAGCCGGGTCAGGCGGCAGAGGCATGGGGTCCGCCCCCTCTTTGCGCGCGCTGAGACCGATGGGCGGCACGGGTGTGGGGTCCGTCCTCTCCGTGAGCGCACCGTTACACGATCGAAGAGCAAGACGGCTGTCATAACGGAGGCATGGGGTCCGTCCCCTCTCTGAGGGTGCTAAGCCGATGGGCGGCACAGGCGCGGGGTTTTGCCCCTCCGTGTGAGCGCAACGTTAACGATTGAAAAGCCGACTCGGATGGCAGGGGCGTGCGGTCTGTCCCCCCTTGATCGTGCCGATGACCGAAGAACGTCGTGGGCATTGGTCCCGCCCTCCCCGGACGTTGAAGGCAAGCCGGATTAGGCGGCAAAGGCATGCGGTCCGTCCCCTCTTTGCACGCACTAAGACCGAAGAACGGCACAGGTACGGGGTCCGTCCCCTCCGTACGCGTTAATTGTACGGCGCGGTCTTGATCACTCCGTTGACGCTACACCGTACGCGACGGCATCCCCATTGACGTACGCGGTGCACAGCGGCATCCCAACGCTTGTGTCACGATAAACATTCGCATACGTTCACACATCATACCATACATCATACCATACATTCACACATTTGCATATACTGTCTATGATTGCCCCTATTCGTGTTTTACCAGGTAATACTCCACGGGCGCGCGGCTCCAAATAGCAAGACTCGTTTGGACGCCGGGCCCATATGTACATGACCGCACGAACAGGCACACGATCGGCCGCCCAGGTACCCACTCCGTCATACGAGCCCTTCCTTGACCGGAGAGTTGGGGGACTTGGGGGTTACAGGATCACGCACCACCGCTCAATCGGATAAGTATTTCTGTTTAATCGCACGAACCCTTTTTCAACTCCCCAGTCAAGAAAGTTCTCTTTGACTTGGGGACTTGGGGGACTTGTTTGTATAGCATTGGTTGCCCGATTAATATACTTATCCGCTTAAACAAGAAAGCAACATCTACCCGACCATCTGAAAGATCACCAAGGAGGCTTCAACTTTACTCACCAGACCGACCTCATCCGAGCGCGCACGCGCCCGTCGGGCGCACGCCCGAATGTGCGTATCACACATCAGCAGAACCACACCAGTCCCACATCGAAGAGCACAAGTGAGCACTAATCTCAACCACCTATATATACAAGGTATTTATTACAGGTAGCGACATCTAAAATCCCAATACTACACTACTCACACGCACGTTCGCTTGACTGTTATATCCAATACATCATCTGACTTAGGCATTGGAGCGTTGAAGGCGGGCCACCCCGTCTCGACCCCTGACCGCTCGTTTGTTGTTGTATTCTTCTAACAGCCGCACCCGAACGCGCATACCCGATCACCCGAAGAGAGAGGAAGTGCTCGATCATCCGAACAGCCCGTACGTTCGGACGTACAACAAGGAGGAGAAGGAGTACTCGTACTTGCTTCCGCCAGATTACGTCCCCGCGCGTAATTCGGCAAAAACATAATGTTCTTTATTTTTTTACTTAAAAATTATAAAAGTTAGTACTAACCCCTATAGCTTTCGCTTCATCGTTGATCCATGTGCCCAAGCCACCTTGATGCTTATGCATGTTGCCCCAATTTTCAACAATGGTTAGACTTTCAGTATTTGCAAATAAGAGAATGAGTACTGTCTTGGTAAAACAAGGAACTATAGTAGGCAATTCAATCAATATGGTAAGGTACAGTCTACATATCAAGAGAAAGTTCATCAAGTGAATTCAACCAAGACATATAGTGACTATAGTCATATAATGAACGTTAAAACATTCCATCTTTTTGGAGTTCCTTATATTTGTATGTGTTTACAAGTCTAGCTTACCTCTAATGCAGCTTCCATATGCTTTTGGAAGGGTCACGAACTCCCACAATGATTGTATTTTTTCTTACTCCGATTGTCAGCATTGATTTTGCACCTTACCTACACTAGTAACAACAATCCAGATATGTATTTATTTAAATAATAAAGTTTTATAGCTTTATTGTGTAATAATAAAATCACAATTCAAACAAAATTTAGTAACCAATTAACATACTTGATATTCCTCCTTTGTGAACAAATGATCACACAACCACTCCCACTCTGCCATCTTGCTTTTACCCCATAGCTTCTTCAGGGGAAGGTGTGATTGTGCATAGTCAAGGTCATCAGGATGGGCTTCAAAGTGTTTGTGGAGCTTTGACCGCCATCGTTCATAAGACTTGGACATCTTTGCCTCTATGCGCTCCCTTAAATCTTCATCATTCTGGTCAAAAGCAAATTTGGTCTAGTAGAAAAGACCAGCAATAATTAGTAGGTTAATAAAAAAATAGTTTAATAAGATTATAGAATAACTCACTGTTAAAGATGTAATGATATTCTTCTTATCTTCAGCAGAGACTTTCTTCCACGACTCAACAATAAGTGGAGCATGTTTGCGTGTTAATGATCCAATCTCGGAACTAAACCAACTATTAGCCTTAATGGTCTTTGATATTTTTTGTTCTTGATCCATCTGAATTGGAATTCTCCTACCTGTTGCTGTTACAACATCATGAACTCCTACACCCTTAGTAATGCCACAATTTTTCTTGACCCTTGAGGAAGACCCATCCTGACCTGCTTTAACTATGAGAAATAAAGAAAATGTAGCCATTTTAAGTTTGGTTTCCATCAATTGACAACATTTGAGATTCAAAATTACTCATGTATATGTAAAATTACACTCTGAAGGAGCTTCCATAGTTGGGCTGGCCTTTGCAGGTGCTAATTGTGATATATTTTTCTGTCGAGTTTGAAGTGAAGGTTGACTTGATTGTGGTTTTGGTTGAATTCGGTGTTGTGTCAGAATGCATGGCAGTGTCTGAGAGTGTAGTTGGGGCTGACTCTTCCCATACAACTTCTTCCCAACAATGGACGATGATGTCTTGCCATGCTTCAGCATCCTATTAACCAATATAGCAAGGTTATAAAGCATTAATAGTTAGACAAAACAAAAAAAAAACTACAATGAAGCAAGCTCACTAATTACACAGATAACAAAACTAAAAATTATCAACACTAATGCAAACCATTTCAAAGATTTCATGAATGCACACTAATCTAAGTCACTATCGACATCTATCTTCTCAATATCATCTTCATATCCTAAACTTAATTCGTCCTCTAGAAGATCTTCATCCATCAAACCATCATCTGTCACTCTACTTTCTTCAACATCTTTGCTGGACAAAACAATAATTTCTGGTTCGATATCACTTCTTCGATATAACGGCATAGAATTCACATTATCATCTTCAATATGCTAGAGAATAATGTTGCTAGCATCTTCAGTTTGGTCTAACCCATCAACATAGTTCATTTCTGCATCATGAGCCTCTTCATTCTCAGACACATCCCATATATGCCTGTGTCGAATCCTTTGAATAAATTTCCAACCAGAACTCAACTTAGGATCATCTAGGTAAAACACTTGTTGTGCCTGTTTAGCAAGTACATATGGATCATTCATGTACCATTTATCATTTACGTTGAGTGACATCAAATGATAATCTTGAATGATTCTTTTTTTCTTCCTTGCATTGGTTGTATTGAACCACTCAACTTTAAACAAAAAAACTGAATAGCCATATGAGAAGTTTAATTTGACAATACTAACCAATTGTCCTTAGCGAGATAATGAAAATCCTAATTTGACAAGACAAAACCCACCATTAGCGAAAAGGATACATCATTGCAGTCATTAGAAGAAAACTGATAAATAAGAGAACACAATTTCCCCCATCGGAGCTCGAAAATCGAGCCTGAGATTCGGTGAAAATCGAGTCTTCTTGAAAAGAAACAGAACAAAAGCAAAACATATATAAATTTGTTGGGAGGTGATGAGGTTCTTACATAAGTTGATTGGAGAAGATTGAACTCACAGTTGGTTGCCGTTCGTAAGGAAGTCGAATGGGTGTCTGCAGGTACTGTAGCAATTAAGTTTGAGGGAAACGTAGTCTTCTGAAAAAAAAATCCAATAAAAGAACATAAATAAAAACTGTCCATTCCACTAGAGTCCCGCATTTTCACTCCCACTATGCACAAAGCGCGCCAAATTAACAAAAAAGACTGCTAGGGAAAAAACTGCAGCGCATGTTTAGAGACGAAAATAAAAAATTTGTTCCTAATTAAATTTAAGGACAAATATTTTCGTCCCCAAATCAATATTGATTTGTTGCTAATTAAGGGTGGGAAAGATAAAAACTTTCAGAGACGAAAGCAAAAAAATTGTCCCCAATTATGCATATAGAGGTCAAAAACTTGGTTTGTCCCTAAAGATATTGTCTCTAGAAAGGTTTTTTCTAGTAGTGTTTTGTTGATGTTTTTAATTCCTGGGTTTGGAACCCACTAAAGTCTTTTATTTTTCAGAATGGAAGGCCTCAGTCCGTCACAGTCAAGTATCGTGTTTTCTTACGCAACATATCAGGACTACAATGGCGATGGAAGTATGTACCATACTCGAATACCGGCTGAGGTATGCTCGTCCTAAAGTTCAAATAGCAAAACAGCCACAGAACATCCTAAAGTTCAACTAGTAAAACAACCATCTACAGTGACTGAAGGTTTGCTAAAGTGTAGCTCAGTTGCTACTTTTGTTAGTATTGTATCATTAGCTGTACGATTAACATATTTATCCAATTAAGCAGATTAGCAACACCTACCACACCACACGCAAGACCACCAAGGAGGCTCCAACTTTACTCACCAGACCCACCCCCTCCGGGCGCGCCCGAACACACGAATCACACACCAGCAAGCACACCAAGTCCCACATCGAAGAACACCACCAGGTCCCAAACTCAACCACCTATATATATCAGGTATTTATTACAGGTAAGATCACTCATTCACATTCCAACACACGAATTCACGGACTCATTCATATCCCATTGGAGTCATCTTCAATCTCACCCATTCACAGACATCTCAACATATCTGCTCGCACGTTCGCTTGATTGTTATATCCAATATATCTTCTGACTTAGGCATCGGAGCGTTGAAGGCGGGCCACCCCGTCTCGACCCCTGACCGCCTGCTTCATTGTTGTATTCTTCTAACAGCTGCACCCGAACGCCCAAGAGAAGAGAAGGAAGCACCCGCAATGAGAGCCCGCACGCACGAAGAGAGAGAGCGCCCGCCCATCCGAACAGCCCCACCGTTCGGACGCACCAGGAGGAAGAGAGGAGTTCGTGGAAGCTTATTCGTGTTGCTTCCGCCCCTTTACGACCCCGCACGTAAATCGGTGGAAACATCTGGCGCCGTCTGTGGGAAACTTACAAATTGCAAACCTCGTATAAACACCACCGAAACCAAAGGTCCACATGCTCAACCCGGTGACTAACGGCAGCAACACGCCCGACGGGGAGACCCTGCCGGACTCACAGGAGCGGAATGTACGGGCGACCAACGAGAATGACGACGACAGGCGCATCGGCGGCATGTTCCAGGAATTGCGGGAGGCGGCGCTCGAGAGAGCAGAGGAGCGCCAAATCCGCCGGAGGATGGAGGAACGACTGGAAGCGCTCATTAACCAGCAGATGGAGCAGCATGAGGGAACCCAGGAGACCGCCAGCGAGGAGCGACACCCGCTCGGCAGGACCAACGCCCGAGCGCCCTCACCTGTGGAGGAGTCGATACCCCCGACGAACAACGATCTGATCCTGCAGAGGATGGAGAACCTGGCGGAAGAAGTCTCGCGCTTGCGCAAGGACAAGCTGGCCGGTCAGGGCGGGACGTTCGCCCCCCGGGTCAGCCCGTTCTCGGCGCGCATACTGGAGAAGGGAAGGGATCCCCACGCCAAGATAACGAAGATTGCTCGGTTCGACGGGAGCGGGGATCCACGAGCGCACGTAGACGAGTTTCGGTCCACCACGGACGGGACCCGATATTCGGACCCAACCTTGTGTTTCCTGTTCCAGGAAACACTGGCGGAGGAGGCACGGTGCTGGTTCTACGAGATCCCGCCAGGATCCATCCACTTGTTCCTCGAGCTGGCGGAGAGTTTCCAGAAGCGCTATCGGCCCCAGGGGAAGTACAACACCACGGGCATCCTCCTCAAGGTCCGCCAGGGGATGGACGAGAGCCTGTCGAGCTACATCAACAGGTGGAGGACGCTCGCAAGCACATGCAGGGACCTTGACAAGCGAGTGGCCAAGGTCGCCCTGATGGACAACCTGCTCGCCACTCCATTCGTAGAGAAACTTGTGAGGAAGGAGCATCTCGACTACGACGAGATTATGGATCTGGTGGTGCAGAAGGCGTTGGTGGAAACACGGGTATACAGAGCCGCCTCTGAACCTAGCTCCACCAGACCTGAGGCAATAGGCGCTCAGCCGCGACAGCTGGCGGACGACGAAAGGCCAACCGGGGGCTTCAAGAGGAACCGGGACACATACATGCAGAACTACCAGACGCCTTTCTTCTGTGGACATCAGGGCAACTACAACCAGGCGCGGGGGCAAGCACCACGTTACCGGCCGGCGGTGCAGGAAGTCTTCACGATCAACGGGCAGTCACCCGAGCACCTGCTTCGCCTGCATCGACACCGAATACCGCCACCAAACAACATGACGAAAGCGGGGGTTCCGACCGGTCAGCTCCCGGACGTATGGTGCGAATTCCACAACGCCGCCACCCACCATACCAACAGCTGCATTATGCTGAAGAAGGCCCTCGAAGACATGAAGGACGAAAGGACAACCCCTCCCAGGGCGGGAGGACAACAGCGCCAGACGAGCGCCAGGACCCGTGGGACTATCAACACGATATCCGGGGGCAAGCGCAAGAGGGCATCCCCGCCTGATCATCCGAGCAGGGATGTGCTGGCGATCGGGGAGGGGAGAACGCCCAAGGCAGGAAGGAAGGAAGCGCCCACCATCAGCTTCACAGCAAAGGACGAGGAAGAAAACCCGAAGGGCGCACGGACTAGGGGACTTTCGCCCGTATACACTCACGAACGAAGGACGCAACACTTTGCAGCAGCCAGAAACACCAGAAACCCACCACACACCACCCAACACAGATCAAACCCACCCCACCTCAACAACAAGCCCTGTTCTTAAGGAAAACAAGCAAAAACCCAGAAAAACCCAAACAGCCCAGAAACACAGAAAACCAAGCAGGGGAAGAAACGCAGCCACACCAAGGCCGAGGGCCTTACCAGGTTGGAATTGTACAACGGGATACAAGCGCCGAGCACGGTTTCCGGCAACAGAGGATACAAATACAGCAAAGCTCGAGGAGGCAGATCGCAAGTGATTTCGGCAGAGTTTCTTGTAAATCATGGAAGTATTGGAACAAGCAAACCACACCCCTATTTATACTAATCGACCAACGTCAGCCAGCCATCGCCAGCCGTTCATCCTATCACACCCACCGTCGGATTGGGACGCGTGGCACATCCCGGTTCACTTGCCCTTCTCAGTAACCGTACTAACCCATCATCTTCCCGCCTTAAATCAACCCTAGCATAGCCTCTAACGGTTCAACGTGGCACCCATGCACCACTCCCACGCTCCCACGCGCGCGACGCCTGCCCTTCAGGCAATCATGACGACGGCAGCATTTGATGCCTGGCCCACGCCGGCATTAAACATGACGGCTAGCATTTATTTCACCGATCCCCAAGGAGAAGTCAAACAGACTGTCACCTCAACCGTTTCATCATCAGCACACCAAAAAATCCAAGGCAAGTCACACTTCCCGCGCACGACCAAACGAGGTAAAACACCATCGTGCGCCCATCGGTAAGAACGGGCAACACGGTTTACGTGGCAACAGGCCTGGCGCGTAAAAATTCGATGGGCGCCACTGGCGTTGGGTTCTCCCCGTACACACTGGCTCGGCCCTGGCAGGTTGCAGGCGCTGAGACTGACGGGCGATGGGTGTGGGGTACGTCCCCTCCATACGCAAAGATACAGGTTGCCTATACGAAAAGGCAAGGGGCCCGTCCTCCCCTTGCAGTCCCTGGAACCAACGGGCGACGGGTGTGGGGTACGTCCCCTCCGTTCGCACAAGTGCAGGTTGGATCAAGCACCAGAGGCATGAGGCTCGCCCTCTCTCCGGGTGTCCCAAAAATGATGGGCGGCAACATGCATGGGGTTCATCCCCTCTCTTGCGCGCGCCATGGGTGGCACGGGCGTGGGGTTCTTCCCCTCCGTACGCCGCCATATTCCAACGCAGAGGCATGGGGTTCGTCCCCTCTCTGGCGGTTCCACAGCTCGATGGGCGCCACGGGCGTGGGGTTCTTCCCCTCCGTGCGACGGCTCATTCCTAGCAGAGGCATGGGATATGTCCCCTCTCCTGACGAAACAACATCGGTTTACGCGACAACAGGCATGGGGTCCGTCCCCTCTTTGCGTGCTAAACACGACAGGCGACCACGGGCGTGGGGTTCTTCCCCTCCGTACGCCTACCTAAGCCCTAGTAGGGACGTGAGGTTCGCCCCCCCTCCTATAGGCCACGGACACGACGCGGGTGTGGGGTGCGCCCCTCCTCGACGATCGCAAAATACAAGCCGAATTAGCGGGGCTAAGCTCGATGGGCGGCACGGGTGTGGGGTTCTTCCCCTCCGTGGGCGTAACGTTAACGATCGATTCTCCGACTCGGGTTCCGGCTGGGAGGTGTGGGGTCCGTCCTCTCCTCCTAAGGGCCCGAGACCGATGAGCGTAGACCGGGTGTGAGGTCCGCCCTCTCCGGGCGCGAAATTTTCCCGGGTTAGGCGGCAGAGGCCTCTGCGCGCGCTAAGGCCGATGGGCGGCACGAGTACGTGATCGTGGGCGCCGCAACACTTGTAGGTCGCGGTTCTGATCGACCCGTTGACGCTACAGCGTGCACGACGGTATCCCCGTTGACGTACGGCGTGCGCAGTGTATCCCATAACTGGCGTACAGACAACATTTTTTGCATACACACACCTCATGCCATACATTCACGCATCATACCATACATATACATCTATATATCTATATACCTATATATCTATATATCTATATATTTACTTACCTATCTACCTATTTGCCCATATGTTTGTATATCTGTTACACCATGAATGTCTCCAAAAACCCACCCCATCTGGGCGCGTGGCTCCCAAGCATATATAAGTCGTGCTTGGAGGCCGGGCCCATAGGTACACCAACGACAAAACCACGGGCGCGCGGGTCCTAAACTAGCAAGACCAGTTTTGACGCCGGGCCCAGAACACGAACAGGTACACGCTCGGACACCCAGGTCCCGCCCCGTCATGCGATCCCTTTCTTGACCGGAGAGTTGGGGGACTTGGGGGGTCACAGGATCATGACCACTGCTCAATCGGATAAGTATTCCTGTTAATCGCACACCCTTTTTCAACTCCCCAGTCAAGAAAGTGTTATTTGACTTAGGGAATTGGGGGACTTGTTAGTATTGTATCATTAGCTGTACAATTAACATATTTATCCAATTAAGCAGATTAGCAACACTTACCACACCACACGCAAGACCACCAAGGAGGCTCCAACTTTACTCACCAGACCCACCCCCTCCGGGCGCGCACGCGCCCGTGGGGGGCGCCCCCGAACACACGAATCACACACCAGCAAGCACACCAAGTCCCACATCGAAGAACACCACCAGGTCCCAAACTCAACCACCTATATATATCAGGTATTTATTACAGGTAAGATCACTCATTCACATTCCAACACACGAATTCACGGACTCATTCATATCCCATTGGAGTCATCTTCAATCTCACCCATTCACAGACATCTCAACATATCTGCTCGCACGTTCGCTTGATTGTTATATCCAATATATCTTATGACTTAGGCATCGGAGCGTTGAAGGCGGGCCACCTCGTCTCGACCCCTGACCGCCTGCTTCATTGTTGTATTCTTCTAACAGCTGCACCCGAACACCCGAGAGAAGAGAAGGAAGCACCCGCAAGGAGAGCCCGCACGCACGAAGAGAGAGAGCGCCCGCCCATCCGAACAGCCCCACCGTTCGGACGCACCAGGAGGAAGATAGGAGTTCGTGGAAGCTTATTCGTGTTGCTTCCGCCCCTTTACGCCCCCGCGCGTAAATCGGTGGAAACAACTTTAGCAAATAATGTCTTTATGTTCTTGAGTTACATGTTTTCGATTTCTTGTAGTGTTCTTTTTTTGTCTATTATGATTGTTAGAATAGGTCGGTTTGTTCTAAAGACTTTACGTAATGCAAAAGGTCTGTATGTTTTATTCGGCACCAAAAAGGGTGGTTGACTTTCTTGTAATCGTTTTAAATTTAAATAAAAATTTTATTGATCACCGCAAAAAAAATTAATCTATCTATATCTATCTATATTATATATTAAGGAAACCCTTGTTGTCAATCACAATTAATTTTTTTTATACTATTTTAACCTTTTGAATTAGGTATTAGTTAATTATTTGAGGATAATTTGGTAAATGACAAATATACAAAAAGAAAAGAAAAAAATAAAACAGTTATGTGCTGTAAAAAATTGCCTAAAAAATTGCCTAAAAAATTATCTGTTAGAAAAAAAATTGTTTACAGATTAATTTCTACATGCCCATCGGGTATGTTTTGCTTCTAGTATCCATTTAAGATTACTTAGGGCATATGCACCGGTAGGGGTGGTGCTCGAGCTGTTAGAGGGCACGGCTAAGGTGGAGCTCGAGCAAAATCAAGGAGGAATACAGCAGTGAAATTTCGATCGAGACCGGTTGTTGACGGAAGGCTTGTTCGAGCAAAAGGTCGAACAAAACTTGTACGAGCTGTTGCTCGAGCTTTTTGAGTGGGTCCGGTCGGTCTTGCTCGAGCAATTCCTGCTCGTCGGTGCGGATGCTCTTACATATATCTTGTCAACTTATCAAAAAAGTATTATCTTTGTCGATTATTTGGCCCAAATTTAGGAATCCACGTGTAGTTATAGAACTTCATACCAATTATATATCTTCATCTATACACTCTCCCAATACACTCGGGAGAGGATCTGGAACTACATGTATAATCAATCTTTGCCGTGTACATATATATAGAATAATTGATATGAAGTTAAAGATCCACGTAGCCGAAAAGAGAAACATCCAAATGACAAATTAAACTCTGGCTAAAGTAACAAAATTAACAGAGAAGTATCTATGCGAATTGAAACTAAGCCAAAGTAACAAAAAAAAAGTATTAATGTCAAATGAAACTAAGCTGAATCAACAAAGTAGTAAAAGAGATAAGCCAAATGACAAACTAAACCGAAGCAACTAGTTACTGTAGATTATATAATCTCTCTTTCCTCATCGGTCATGGTAAAGAAAATCCTAAATAAATCAGGCTCTTTAGCTAGTATGTTGGTGCTGTGAATTACCTACGATGAAGATAGGAATTCCATTTTCCTAAGCTCACCACCAAGTTTTCCTTGCATGTCAGCAAGATTCTTCTCTGTTGAAAGAACATTGATCGAGCCATCAAACACTGGAGCCATTCCTGCAATGGCTTCGATGAGCACTCTAATTTTTTTTGCAATATCATCCAAACTTGTCGTTATTGTTGCCGTCTATGGGCTGAAAGTAGTATATAAATTTCTAGGGTTAGGTATTTAGAAGTTTTTTATTTTACATGAGGACACTTTTGGTAGAAAAAGTTTATTCCTAAACTCATATCCCTACCATCCCCCCCCCCCTCCAGAATACAACTCCGGATTTATCTCGGAATCATTCCTAATAAATAGGTGGGTCTCACTTCTATTATGATTCTCATATGTGCAAGTAAACACCGAAATTCAACCATCCCGGAATGATTCTCATTCTTGTGATTCTCATTCTAAGTTAGTAAACATACCATAAATTTTGCCACTTGAAGTTCAATGACTTCAATACAGAGCACTATACTAGTGCATTGCATAGTTATAGTTTAGTTGGTAGTGGCGGATCTAGATCAAAAACTTACTCGGACTAATTTTTTTGAACAAACCTCGACGAAAGTAGAGAATTTTTAAAACTTGAAAAAAAAGATACATTTAGTTAAGGGGAGACATTATGAGTCTTACTTCTCACATTACACATCTTAAATTGAAAATAAACATAATATGTAATACAAAACACAAAACAAATATATAAAAACTAACTAAATCTTACTCTACGGAACCCCGAAACTTCAAACTCTTTAATCACATCGACAAAATCCAATATAGAACTCACCAATCATTCACCAAAAAAGCATCAAAGATAGTTAATCGGCTAATCTACCGTCAAAATTGAATCGAGAGAGTGAGATTGAGAATCTGAAAAAGTTAGAATTTAGGAACTACATCGCAAATAACACAAAGGGAATGAAGTTTTGTTTGTTTGGTTAAGACTTGCGGGTCGCAGCTTAGGTTACTCAGTTATATTTTTTTTTCTTTAATAAGTATATATAATTTTTTTCTTATAGTCCAAAATTTTTGGATTTGAGCCTATTAGCCTTAACAGAGATCCACCAATGTCAGATGGGACATTGGATTAAATTGATCAATGTTTATGGTTCAATAAATCTTTTGGACTAATACTATATATACAGTTGAAAAATGGTTAAGCCAAAGTTTTCATATAACTGGGCCGCCAAGTTGTTGCGGGTACGGTTCATTTTGACGTGCGTTTGTTAGATTTAGCACAATGGAATTGCCCGGTGACAGACAAGATAATGTTCAAATCCAACATGCTTTCTTTTTTCTTGAGATTAGACAACAATTGAGATTTGAACACATGACAATATTGATCACAATATTGATCACAATATTGTCAGCACTATAATTTACTGACAACTTTGACCTCGTTTAATTAAGTAAATTATCCGAAACAATAAATCGTTTGTAGTTCTTTTCCGAAATAAAAAATCATTGTAGTTTCTTCGTGTAACTCCATAAGTAATTGTGAAATAAGCAGTGAAGCCATATGAGCGTTACAATGTAATGACCCGAATCAAAATGACGAACTTATTGACTCGAATTAGATTTATTGCGAATTAGTCGTGAGTGTTAGATAATTAAATGACTTTTTAATTAATTTAGAATTTGACTGAAGTTTCTTCTCGAGAGTTGTAGAGATTTTTAATTCGAGGTCGTAAGAATTTTTGGAAAATTTTTCGGATGATCGAACTAATTTCTACGAATATTTGAAGTTAGGTTAATTTTAAATAAAAACGAAATTTATAATTGGTGATTTGATCTCGGCCCTTGGATTCAGCTGAGATCAAATCTCAGCTGTTGATTTCGATCAGGTGCTTATGGGTTATAAGGGATTTTGGGCTGAAACCCAAACCATAATTTTCATTGGGCTCGACCCGTTTACTCTGGCGACGACCTGTTTCGCGACCCGACCTGTGTTCGACCCCCCGAAAAACGCAACCGTTGCCGGCATTCTTGGTATGGTTTTTAAGCCCTTAATCTCTTCTTTCATTTTCTGGGTAGTTTATTGTGTTTTGATGTGTATGGTGTGCGAATCGACGAGGTGAACTCGTCGGATTTTGGGTGAGACGGACGGCGGTGCTCTGGCGAGTTTTGGAGGCCGGGGATAGGGGGTTATGGTAGGCCTTGTCCTCCTGAGAATTTTTGATATAGCCCCCACTCTGACGAGACTCAGCGGCGGCAGTGCGA
The DNA here is from genome assembly GCA_946800695.1 of Geum urbanum. Classification (NCBI taxonomy): domain Eukaryota; kingdom Viridiplantae; phylum Streptophyta; class Magnoliopsida; order Rosales; family Rosaceae; genus Geum; species Geum urbanum. Next base: position 38,869,163 of record OX327010.1, on the reverse strand, counting down.
CACCGAAATCTCTAAATCGGTGATTTCGGTCGCCATGGCTTTCAGGGTTCGTGGCAGCCGGCTGCCGTCGAATTGGAGCGCATGATTAGAGGGGTTTGGTTGGGCTTAGAGTGAAGATCAATTTTTGGGGTCGGGCACCGCCGTTGGTGGCGGTCGCCGGAGGTGGTGGTTCACGGTTGTGGCGGAGATTTCAGCCACAACGTCGTCGAACTGGACTCTAGCGAAGAATGAAAAGTTGTTTAGAATTGTATGAGGAAGCTAGCTATGTAAGTTGGGGGTCGTCTAAGCACATCGCCAGAAGTGGCACATGGCGGCCACGCGCCGCTGTCCACGATGGAGCTCTAGAGAAACAGAAGCTTAATTTTTAACATCGGGTTTTAGGGTAGTTCCTAAGGTGGTTTCACGTACTTTATTGAATTACCGTATTGAATTATTTCGTTATTGTTGGTTCAGGAAACCGTGATCGAGATTTGGACAAGGTGACTTCTGCCGGACCTCGAAACTAGTTGTTTACTGTGAGTGGATATTTTACTTTCACAGTCGTTTAGCGAGTTTTGCATATTATATTTTCATTCAGTTTGAGCTTTCATTTTTCGTTTTGGAGGTTATACATTATTACAGATATTCAGTATTGCATCGATGCATTGGTTACTCGACTAATCCTCGAGTAGCTCCGGGATGAGTTAGGTGGCTCTACCCCGAGATTCACGTCGTCTAAGTTAAGTGTCTCTTGATGATTTTAGGTGATTAGAGATCTAGTTACTCTAGTTACCATTTCACTTAGACTTGTTGTCTTGGGTTAAATGGCCCTTGACGCCGCCTCCACTGCAAGATACTCAAGAAGGATTAGATGATTTTTCTCCATCCTTGATGTATTTTCTATCTTTATATTTTACTTAGACTCGCTAATCATTTTAGTACAATATGGGTGGAAAGACATAAATTGGTTTTGTATTTTTGTTTAATGGATCATTGATTTTCGTCCAGTCACTCTAACCGTTTTCATGTTTTATATGCCTTTCCCTGGGCCTTTCAGTTTCTCGTTGCCCAGTTTGCAATTTTTTTCTTGTGGTTGCACGTCATCATCGGAGGCTTAGAGTTCGAGTCATACTTCTTCCCTATTAGGTTCCTGGCTTAGCCTACTAGGCTATATAATATGTAAATTAGATGTCGCTCTGAATACTGTGTTCTAGTTTGCTTTTGTTTGTGTTATGTTCATAAATAAACATCAGAATTTGTATTTTTATTTTTTGGAAATTCAGTACTTAATGTAAGTATTTTGATAAGTTGAGAAATCCGGATAAACATCGTTGACTCTCGGTTTGGCTTGTGGGATTTGTGTTTAGAAGTGTTTTTCAGTGCAAGTTTTTGATAGCCTTCAATTTACGGGGAGGTTATGCCCGAATTTTCGATAAAATTTTTCTATTTTCTTGTGAGTCGTTAGGATTTGATCTCGGTTTACTAGTTAAATCGAGATTGGGTCCTTTCAACGAACTGAGTCAAATTGCGTTTATTATTGTTGCTTGAAATGCTTGATCTTGGCACTGGCCAAAATTTCACTCGTGGTAGGACATATGCACATATTTAAGTTTTTATAATTACTAGTTTTTCTATCTAAATTAATCAAAGTTGTGTTGCTGTCCCCTTTTCTGTATGGTTGTTCACAATATCAATCCATACAATTAATCCTTTTGTCTCGCCAGTGTATCCGGCCATACTAATGTTATATGATAGGAATGCTTAGCAAAATTCTGATTCTTTCTTCTCCACTTGGAGAAACCAAATAAACTCATCATCTATCAAGACTTCGATAGCAAGTTAGCAACTTCCCAACTTCTACGAAGAAAAAATTAAATTGATTCAGAAACAAAAAATGAAAACAAAGACAGGGATGGAGTTGAAGAGTGCATGTTATCTTGTAATATATAATTCATATATGCTTTGATTTCTCTCTAGTGATTGACAAGAACTCGGAACATATCCATCGGGAGAACTGAGAATTTAACTTCCCCGTTATGGCCAATGCATAATTAACCTACATATACAATACATAATAATGATAACGATAATATGCCTTCGGCTGAAACATGAGTACATAAACATATGCTTATGTGCTACAGACATGAAACATGCAAGAAATTAGCTCAGTTTAAAACCATGGCTGGATGCAGTACTGCTACTCTGATCGTAATTTTCTTTTCGGTTGTTTTTCCGAGCATTGTGTCGGGCCAGACCCGCGGGAGGGTTGTTGGAGGCTTAGCAACTTGGAATTCTCCAGGTTTCGATTACCAAGCTTGGGCTGATAGTACAATTTTCTATATTGGAGATGCACTAGGTGAGTCTATACTCAAAGACCCTCTTTCTCCTTGCATGGTTTGTTTTTCATCTGTACGAAATTCTGGTTAAATTTTCGTACGTGATTGGTTTTCATAATTGGATTTCCAGTTTTCGAGTACGACCGAGGGGTTCACAACGTGGTTGTAGCAGATAGTCCTGAATCGTTCGATCAATGTCAGATGTCTCCAAACCTTGGTGTGTATGATAGTGGCTTCGACTCGTTACTCATGAATGATCCAGGAACCTACTATTTCATGTGCACATTCAACTGTCAAGACAACATCACTACTGGAGGAAGGAATCGGGGCGACGTAGTTACATTTCTACGTCGCTCCGATTTTCAACGAGGCGACGTAAAATACCTTTGACAAAAATTACGTCGCTTCAAAACATTGAGGCGACGTAGATTGAAGTACGTCGCTTCAAAAAACTGAGGAGACTAGTTTTTCTTTCCAAGTGACCAAACTAATCTACGTCGCTTCGATTCAAAACGAGGCGACGTAGATTGATCAATCTACGTCGCCTAGTTTTGAATCGAAGCGACGTAGATTAGTTTGGTCACTTGGAAAGAAATCGAGGCGACGTAGATTGATCAATCTACGTCGCCTCGTTTTTTTAAAATCTGGATCTACTCTTCTTCTTAAAGTCAACCCGTTCATAAAGTGAAAAGTTTAGAAAAACAGTTTCATTTCGTTCTGCAGCTGTTTTGGGCGATTTTGGGGAGAAATTAGAGGAAATTGAGAAAGAAGGTTGTTCTTGCCATTGATTTGATTCTTGAGTAAGGTTAGTTTGATTTGTATCTCTTTAACCCTCTTTATGACCATAATATGTTAAATTAGAAGTGAAATTGAAGTTTTGGTGAAATGTTTGAAGTTGAATTGAATTTGGTGTTATGTTGTAGTTTTAGTGTTTGAATCATTGAATTGTGTTATGGGTTCATGAATAATGTTTGAAATTTGGTTAAGTTTAGTGAAATTTATTGATGATTAGAAGTGAAATTGAAGTTTTGGTGAAATGTTTGAAGTTGAATTGAATTTGGTGTTATGTTGTAGTTTTAGTGTGTTAAGCATTGAATTGTGATAAATCATGTTATGGGTTCATGATTAATGTTTGAAATTTGGTTAAATTTAGTGAAATTAATTGATGATTAGTGTAGATTATGTGTATTCGAGCCTTAATTAGTAGTGTTATTAGTATTATGACTATATATAATTGTGGTGTTTATCAACTTAGAACTCCCGTTTGAGAATCAACAACTCATCTAGTTGATCGAGTTGAGTTGTTGATTCTCGAATTGTCCCATTTTTGGACACTTTAGGTGAACATGACTTTGTTGATCCTTTTGCTATTCGTGTGATTTCAGTTTCAGTTTTGGGATATGGTTTCGACAGTGTCTCCTTTAAATGTTCCCCGAGTGCAAATTAGGTTGTTTAGATATGTGTGCACTCGGGGAACTGTAGGGAGATGCTGCCGAAATTTCCCTAAACTGGAGCTGAAACGCATGGGTGCAAAAGCGTTGACAAATGTCGTGTTCCCCTGAAGGGGATAGGACCCAACCCGGAGGCATAAGGCGAAGAAGTGTGGGGTTTTGGTTGAATCGCAACTGTGGCGTGGTAACTTTGTTCATATTGATTGTTTATGTTGACAGGGAACATGGACGGACTCCCAGACAAAAATTGGATGACATATCATCGTGCTGATCCAAGGTACATCAACGGCATATTCGAGTTCATGAATTTTGCCCGGCTACATAGTAACGGAGCCGATTATTACTTCTGCCCGTGCAAACGTTGTAAGAACGGTCCGTTCAAGGTTACTATGGATGTCATGTATCATCACTTATCACACAGTGGTATGAGTCCTACTTATACAGTCTGGCACCTTCACGGGGAAGTTTCTGGTGAACCGGCAATGCTCAGTCAACGAAGACAGTGGCTTCAAGACAGAGTCGGTCCTTCTAGTGGTGCCGGTCCTTCAGTGAACCCGTAGTTGGAGATTCTACATGATGCATATCCCTATTATCCTGGATACCATGCAGATGCACCCCAACAATTTGTGGAAGATAATTCGGGCATGAACTTCAATGACATGGTAGACGATGATTATGAAAAGTACGATAGATTATTGAAGGAGTCACAGACCCCATTATACGAAGGCAGTGACGAAACTGTTTTGAGTGCCATATTAGATGCAATGGAAATGAAAAATGAAAATGGATGGTCGGACACAAGTGTTGACTCTTTATGTATTTACATTAATAAACTTCTTCCTAAAGGGCACACATTCCCCTGTTCATACTCGAGAATAAAAAAAATCTTGAGTGATCTTTCACTGGGTTACGAAAGAATTGATGCGTGTGAGTTTAACTGTGTGTTGTTCAGGGGGGCGCTTGTAATCGAGAGGATTTGTCCAGTGTGTTATTCTGAAAGATATAAGCCAAATACGAATGATATTCCCAAAAAAATAATTCGTAACTTCCCTCTAACACCAAGGTTGAAGCGCTTGTTTATGTCCCCACACACTGCCAAGCATATGCGATGGCTGGGGGAGCGGATATGCGTGGCTGGTAGCCTCAGCCACCCAGCTGACGGAGAAGCGTTTCAACATTTTGACAGAACTTTTCCAGGTTTTGCACGGGACTGCAGGAATGTGCGCCTTGGAGTAGCAACAGACGGTTTCAATCCATTCGGAACAATGGGAACTTTGCATAGTACATGGCCCGTTGTTGTGATGCCGTACAATCTACCACCATCAATGTGCATGAAGAAGGAATATAATATGTTATCAGTGTTGATTCCAGGCCCTAAATCTCCCGGAAAGTGCCTTAGTGTACTCATTGAGCCGATGATCGAGGAGCTAATACATTTATGGGTCGTTGGAGTCCATACTTTTGATCGAGTAGACAATGAGGTATTCTTGATGAAGGCAGCGGTAATGTGGACTATTAGCGACTTTCCAGGTTTAGGGATGCTTGCGGGGTCAACTGTTAAAGGGTACAAGGCATGTCCAATCTGTCTAGATGAGCTAACTTCAGAGCATATATGTGGGAGGATAGTTTATGAAGGTCATCGAAAATGGCTCCACCAAGATCACCCTTGGAGATTGAGCAAGGCATTTAACGGGAAGGAGGAGTTTGGCGGAAGACCCTATCGTAAGAGTGGAGATGAAATTTTGGAGGACGTTAGGTCAAACGTTTACCCTATTCTTAGCCAACATGAAGACTTGAAGGTGCCGTACAATCCGAATAACAGACAGTGTTGGACTCACGAAAGCATATTTTGGAAGATGCCGTATTGGTCATCATTGAAGATCAGACATTGCCTAGATGTCATGCACATTGAAAAAAATGTGTGTGACAACATCCTTGGAACCATTTTTTCGATTGAATCGAAGTCTAAGGATGGTCCAAAAGCTCGCGCTGCTTTGAAGAAGAGGAATGTGCGAAAAAACCAGTGGCAAAGAGCGGGTGACTTGGCTACGGGAAAAGTTCCTCATGCACCTTTTTTAGTTAAAAAGGATGATCTAGAAGATGTGTTCCAGTGGTTCAGGGATGTTAAGTATCCTCTTGGTTATGCAGGTAGTTTGAGAAGTAAGGTGAAAATAAGTTCCCAGTCACAGTTTTATGGATTGAAGACGCATGATTGCCATGTCTTGCTTCAACGTCTTCTTCCTGTGGTTATAAGAGGGTTCCTGCCAGAAAACGTTGTCAAGCCATTGATAGCACTGTCAAATTGGTTTCGTCAACTATGCAGTAGGGAGCTTAAGAAGGAGGTTGTGCGTGACATGGAAACTGAGATAGTGATGATTCTCTGCAATTTGGAGCTCATATTTCCTCCACATTTTTTTACATCTATGGTTCATCTCATGGTTCATCTGCCCGAACAAGTATTCCTTACAGGTCCAGTACACTATACATGGATGTATCCAATTGAAAGGTAAATTTTTTTGTTATTGCTAATATTAGGAAAATATGTTTGTACTAATATTATTGTACTAATCTTGTGTAATATGTCGGCAATTAGGAAAATATTGTACTAATCTTTAAAGCTGTGTTTTTGCAGGCAATTAGGAAAATATAAAAAGTCAATGAGGAATACACGTTACCCGGAAGGTAGTATTGCTGAACAGTACCTCGTACATGAGTCGGTGACGTATTGTAAGGCTTATCTCAGACGGATGGACAACGAAGATATCGACACTTCCATATCTGGGTGGAATGTCAGCTGTGTTTCACTCTTAGTAAGACCAGATATTATCGAGACTCGTCGCCAGTTCAGGTTGACTGAGTCAGAGACTGCTGAGACTCACTGGCAAGTCTTGGTGGAAACAGACGAAGTCAAACCTTACCTAGAAGAACATCTCAGAAGGTTCGAGGCTAAAAATGGTGAAGATTTCGACGAGCGGCAGCGGAGGAGGAGTTTTCTTCGATGGTTCTTAACATGGGTACATATGCCTATTAATTCTTGTAAGGTTCTTTGAGGGTTTATAACACTTATCTTTAACTTCTCTTAACACTTATCTCTCAGGTGTCCCTTAAAGAAAAAAACTCGGACCCGAGATTGGTTGCAGGAATAAAGTCATTAGCTCAAGGACCTCAGCAATGTCGGGTTTATAAGTCGTGTTATGTGAATGGTGTCAAATTCACATCGTTTGATAGAGATCAAAGAACCGTGACTCAAAACAGCGGTGTCATGATAGACATGGGTTCATCCAAGTTCTACGGCCATGTTAACTACGTGGTCGAAGTATTATATGCACGCCGTATGCCAGTGGTGTTGTTTAAGTGCACATGGCACAACTCCGAGGACCCTGAAGATCTTGACACCCTTATAAAAGATCATGGACTGATATCAGTGAATACAAACAACAGTTACTATGAGGATTCACCCTTCATAATTGCAACCAAAGCAAAACAGGTATTCTACATAGACGATCCAAAGGCAGGTGGTACTTGGAAGGTAGTACAAGAAATGTCGCACCGCAATGTCTACAGCGCCGAAGTTCTGGCCATAGATGAAAACATATCGCGTACAGGAGATCATATATTCGAGCCTTACCAAGAGGACACTCCCACGGTGATACAATTTTACCCAGATTTTCAACTACTTTTGGACGAAGAAGGAGACGATGACGAGGACGAGGACGAGGACGAAGAGGAGGAGGACGAGGACGAAGACGAGGAGGACGAGGACGAGGACGAAGACGAGGAGGAGGAGGAGGACGAAGACGAGGACTAAACTAATATTATTATGAATTTGAAACCTAAATTCGTATTTTCTTTAAAGCATAATTTATGTATACGAGAAAATATTACTAACTTTATAATTCTAAACTTCATTTATTCAAAAAAAAAAACCAAAATAAACAATTAAATAGAAGGAAGCGACGTAGATTGATCAATCTACGTCGCCTCATTTATCAAAAAAATTAAAAATTAAATAAAACTAGGCGACGTAGTTTGATCAATATACGTCGCCTCATTTATCAAAAAAATTAAAAATTAAATAAAACTAGGTGACGTAGTTTGATCAATATACGTCGCCTCATTTATAAAAAAAATTAAAAATTAAATAAAATGAGGCGACGTCTATTGATCAATCTACGTCGCCTCATTTATTAAAAAAAATTAAAAATTAAATAAAACTAGGCGACGTAGATTGATCAATCTACGTCGCCTAATTTATCAAAAAAATTAAAAATTAAATAAAACTAGGCGACGTAGTTTGATCAATCTACGTCGCCTCATTTATCAAAAAAATTAAAAATTAAATAAAATGAGGCAACGTCGATTGATCAATCTACGTCGCCTCATTTATTAAAAAAAATTAAAAATTAAATAAAATGAGGCGACGTAGATTGATCAATCGACGTCGCCTCAGTTATCAAAAAAATTAAAAATTAAATAAAACTATGCGACGTAGTTTGAACAAACTACGTCGCCTCATTTAATAAAAAAATTAAAAATTAAATAAAACTAGGCGACGTATATTGAAATATACGTCGCTTAGATTAATAAAATGAAACGAAGCGACGTAAAAGTCAAAATACGTCGCCTCGATGGTTATATGTATTCCAGATTCACAGTTTCTGGAATCAGTTCCTCATTTCGTTTCCTTCTTCCTAATTCATTTCGTTTCCTTCTTCGATTCCTAAACCTCACCGTCTACTTCAATCGGACCACCCCGAATTCGAAACTCGCCGTCTCCTTCGTAAATCCCCTCCACGACCACCCATCTCTCGCCGTCTCCTTCAATCGGACCACCCTGAGACCTCTCCACCCTGAAACCTCTTCAACCCCGAAACCAAATCTTCAATCCCCTCCATCGAACTCCAACCCCGAAACCAAACTGGATTGTAAAATCAATCTTCGAAGCCATTCACCCCATCTTGAGCTACGAAATCTGTAATCAATGTATGATTTTATTTCAATTTTCAAATTGATTCGGCATTACTATGGAATGTATTAAGTTTGAGATGATTTGTGTATTATATGGAATGAAGTTGGTATGGAATTTCAGGGATGTGATTTAGGATTTACAGTGGTTTAGGATTTACAGTGTTTATCAATGTTGCCCACCAACTGTTCGATGAAATGTCTCCGAGTACAATGAATGTTCTGTTCTTAGCTGCATATTAGTAACTGAGTTATGTTGTCAACTTTTGATATAATTGATGTGATTCTTTCAATATAGTTAGAAACTTTAACGTAATCTATATGATGCCTTACTGTTTCCATTCCAGAACTGTCTCCATATAACACTGTTTTTCTCTGAGAGTTGAGATGCCATAAATATATAAGAGGAGATGGTTGCTTAGCGGTAGAAGTTTGTGAATCTAATATGTTTTTGATTTCTGTGAATCTAATGCTTTTGTTTTTTGTGTTGAACTTTGTAGATCTTTGGATTTCGGGGTGTCACTACTTACAGTCCGGAGTGGTTAGTTTTGGATTTCGGGGTGTCACTACTTACAGTCTGGAGTGCAAGTTCACCGTCACTACTTACAGTCCAACATTGGTGGTTAGTTTTCTCTATTGTATTACGTTGTTTGCTTTTTAATCTGTAGAGTTAAGGTTTTGTATCTAGCTGTGTATATTAGCTCGTATTCGTAGTTTTCGGTATCGTACTATGCTGTTAAAGGTTCGTGGTGTTATGCGTTTGTGTTATCATCGTTGTGTTATGCTATTAAAAGTTGAACGGGGTTATGCGTTTGTGTGTAGTAAGATTGAAGCACCGAGTAGTCACTATGCTAAGTACTTTGCATTAGTTACTTTGTAACTGTAATTTTCTAGTCACTGTGGGTTTATATGAAAAGAATGTTGTTTTAATTGTACTGAATATATGCTACTGTTCTGATTAGGTGAGGTAGATATGTGTATTTTACATATGCCGTTTCTAATGAAATGTGTCTAAAATTGATGGGAGTTAAACAAAGCATAGTCTTGAGTTACTTTAGTGGAAATTGTTTAGCACTCAAATGTGGAGAACTGATTGAGATTGGAAAGGTTGTAATTAGAAAGGAAGATTTCTCGTAGACTGTTTTGAATTTTTACATCTTATGTCCTCATTACGTGATGTTTCTATCGTTTCTGTATTGTTCGATAAAAGCGACTTGCCTATATGTGATGATAAGCATGAATGTTTCTGTATTGTTCGATCAGTTTGTTCTTAGTCATCTACATGCTTCTTCTTTTTTTTCATATGGAGAAAAACTAGACATAGTGACATGATCAGAATTTGGTTAACTGCACCAATGGAAATATATTATCGAGAATATGCGTAACCTAGGTAACTATAGCATTATAGAAGTACAAACGAGTAAATCATCTAATTAATACATAACAGTTTAGTTTTAATAGAATGGCTCCCGGAGATACTGCATACAAGAGGAGGAAAGCGTTGATCCAGCGTCGTGAAGCGGAAGCGGCGGCCGCGGCGGCAGCTGCGGAGGCGGCAGCTGCGGAGGCGGCGGAGGCGGGGTGGCGAGCATTCAGCCGAGATGGGGCTTCCGGGTCTGGTTGCCCCACGGGACAATCGGTGAACGGGTCGAATCCAGAAGCTCCGCAGTTAACGCCCGCCCCTGAGCTTGAGGATGCGATTCCGCAAGGACAGGATGACAGCAGCGACGCCACTACGGCGTCACAGCAGTCTCCCGCCCTCAGCATCCGGTGCAAGAAGACCAAACTCCCCGACATGGTCGACATGGCAACCGGAGACCCGACGACGGAACAGCGCGGAGTCGTTGTCGGGACGAAGACGGAGTACCTCGTCCGGATGAACAACAATAGGCGACTACAAGTCGCTTACTCTACGAGGCATGCGGGGTCGGCGACGAGGGAAATGCGGAGTCTGATGTGCTGAGACATCGGTAGCATCATCCGCGGAAAAGTTCCAATGCTTGCATCTAGCTTCTTGGGACTTAGCGATTTGCATCGCGATATCGTCGGCCGGAGTCTTGAGGTATACTTGCTGGACTCCGAGCTTACTTACATACTTGTAGTAAATGTAAATATAATTTTTACATAACGGAATTTAAATGTGTTGTGCTAGACGAACTACGACATCCCGGCGACTGACTGATGTGGAGATGTGGAACTTCATTGATAGGACGGCGCAAACAATCTATAAGGATTGGAAGTACGATTGCCATCAACATTATCTCCACGTCAGCCAGGAGACTCCGGCCGAGTTTCTCGGGAGGGCAGACCAATGGGTGTGGTTAAAAGCCCACTTCGAAGACCCTGCTTACTTGGTGAGTTTCATAAACGAACCTACAGTTTTGGTAGCCAACATTTGAACAATATGCATGTTTATCTGTTCTTATTTTAAAATGATTTTTGTGTGTGTGTGACAGCGATTGTGCGAACGGAACCGAGGGAATCGAAACAAGAACAAGGAGCAGCAACTCAACCACCATTCGGGATCCCTCGCCCTCTCGTACCGAAGCGAGGTGTTGGAGAAGGAGGGTCATAGAGCGCCTGCCGTCCAGACGTGGATTAACGTATACCAGCCGGAGAGGAATGCGGCTGAGAAAGTGGTAAGCTCAAATAGGTTCACGTTACATTATTTCAATTATTTTTGTCTACTAAATTGTAATATTATTTATTTTATCTATTTTAATTGAGCAGGCGGCAGTGAAGCGTCGACTCGATGAAGTCTTGTCGCAACAAGATAGTGCTGCGGGCCCAGTTGAAGGCGAAGAGGTTTCCCAACCCCAGCCTCTTCCTCTTGATACACAAATAAATATCATAGAGGAAGAGGTGGGTTCAAGGCACGGGACCTCTATAAGAGGTAATAAATCTCCAAAACGATTCCGTCGATGCATATCTCGATTTACGTTTTGCTTTATTTTGGTTTACGATATAGTTTACTAATATTTGTTCTTGTTCGACGTTACAGGGGTGGGGCGCGCTCTCACACGCGACCCCAAACCGAGAGGAGGGGCCCGGGTAAACCAGGAACGCCAAATTCAAATGCAAAAGGAGATCGATGAAGCCAAAGAGGCGGCGCACAGATCGAGCGAGGTGGCGCAGAAGGCCATAGCGGAAGCGAGTGCGCTCGCCCAAAGGATGCAAGAAATGGAGGCCTTGATGCGATCATATCTCGCTGCGAGTCAACAACCGCAAGCTCCTCCACCACCTCCCGGCTCGTAAACTGTATATAGGATTTGTATAAACTTGATTTGTGTAAACTTGATTTGTATAAATGAGGCGTTTTGATTTGTGATTGAATGCGTTTTTGTGGTTGAATGCGTATCTGCAATTTGAATGCGTTTTTGTGTTTGTAAATTGTGATAGGTCGTGACTTGGTACAATAATATTTATTTTTTAATAATTAAGGCGACGTACATTGCTCAATGTACGTCGCCTCATTTATTAAATAAAATAAATATTAAATAAATTGAGGCGACGTACATTGATCAATGTACGTCGCCTAAATTTATTTAAAAATAAAATAAAATAAATATTAAATAAATGAGGCGACGTACATTGATCAATGTACGTCGCCTCAATTTATTTAAAAATAAAATAAAATAAATATTAAATAAATTGAGGCGACGTACATTGATCAATGTACGTCGCCTCAGTTATTAAAAAATAAAATAAAATAAATATTAAATAAATGGAGGCGACGTACATTGATCAATGTACGTCGCCTCAATGGATTTAAAAAAGAAAAATAAATTAAAAATAAATAAAATGAAGCGACGTAGATTGATCAATCTACGTCGCGTCAGTTCAAGCGACGTGATCAATCTACGTCGCTTCAATTGAAGCGACGTAACATTATTTACGTCACGTGAAATGAAACGAAGCGACGTAGATTGTATCTACGTCGCCCAAATAGTGGCGTGATGAATCTGAAGCGACAAGACGAGGCGACGTCGTTTTGGTCACAATAAATCGAGGCGACGTAAAATTGATACGAGGCGACCACCTTTCTACGTCGCCCCGATTTCGTCCTCCAGTAGTGCATGAAGTTTAAGGTCACTCCCATGTAATGAATGCAACTTTCTATCTATCTCCAAAAACACTGGCGCGAGACGATGATATAGATTCCATGTAGAGAGAAGTCGATCTCCTCAATAATTCTGCATACAGATAAATGCTAAATGCTTAGGTACCAATTGAAGATTTGCAAAATGAATATATAATACGGAACTTTCTCTCTTTTTTTAGCATGTACGATAACAAAAAACTGATATATATATATATATATATATATATATATATATAGACCATGTGGAGAAAAGTCTCTTTGATGTGTACCAATAGATGACTCGGAAAATCAATGATGTTGGAGCTTTGTTTTTTTTTTCCCTTCAAATCATGGTTTCGTGCATCCACACTTTGCACAAATAGTTTTATGTTGTCAAGATCAGACGAGTCCTGGTAAAATGGATACTCTCACGTCCACCTAGTGAAAAGATAAAACAAAGTGTCCATATATGTGGACAGCATATTAAGATTCAAGATCAGGCTTTGATGCATTGCTGTCAAAGGGATGTTGTTCAAACTTCCAGTGCGTTGCCATCGTCTTTAAACAGATAAAATGATGTTTTATGTTGTTAATTGCGTGGCTGATTACATAATTATCGCAGTGTTTTGTTATTCCAAATGTTTAATATGAGCTTATTTTATTACGAGATTCATGTTTTATGTTTTATTACGAGCTTATTCTATTTGGGCTTGGTGTGGCTACTCGAGCCTTCAATAAATGCCTCCATATTTTTCTGTGTAAACCTAATTGGTATATAGGGACAGGATCTGCTGTCCCAGGTTACCAAACCGGCCTGTCCCTTTTTTATCAGCATGACATCTGTCATTCTTCAGTTAAACTCCTTTAACCCCGTCAAGTAATATTCCTTATACGAAAAAATTAAATACTTTTATTTAAAAAAAAAAACAAATACTCTACGTCTTCTTCTTCCTCGTTGTCTGTTCTCTTCTTCCTCTCTCCTGTCTAGAAAAACATTCTGCAAAACCTTTAATCCTTCCATGTGCAACCCAATATTGGGATCCATCAGTTCAATAATTTCATGTTGAAACCCAACAATTTTACTTAGATTGACAATTTCATGTTTCAATACTCTTATGAAATCCTTATGATGAGACCCATCAGACTCATCCACCGAAGAGATTGTGCAACCCCCAAAATCAAAACACCACAACCAACTTGTGCGAGCTGATTGTAATAACATAGCAAGAAATTGGTCAGTCAAGGATATGGGAAAGATGAATATTGGGTTGTATTCTATCGTCTTCAAATCGCAAAGTCAATAATTGAAAACCAAAGCACAAAGAGAACAAGATTACAGAGGTTGAACAGGCGGAGGTCCAACTTGACTGCAACTTCAATTAATTGAAATCTCGAATGGGTGGACTGCAACAATGGGAGGAGGTCAGAAGCGAGAAACCTCGTAGTGCCTTGTTGGTTAAAAATTCTTGTTGGTTTCGACCAAAGTGAAGAAGGAGAAGAAGTCGTCTCTCCTTGGTTCCTTTGAGACTTCTGATGCTATTTTTCTCTCTTGTTTCAGCAATTATTCGATTTTTAGTAAAAGAAATATTACTTGACGGGTTAGAGGAGTTACTTGGAGGAGAACAGATATCACGCTGATAAGAAAGGGACAAGTTTGGCACAGGTTTTCTGGGACAGCAAATCCTCTCCTGTATACACTCATTTGATTTTCATCAGTATCAAAATTTAAATATATATGATTATAAATCGGTTATGCTTGATTATCCAAACGCAAATAAATGTTTATTAAACATTGACAAGTTTCTTTGGATTCCTTAACAGTGTGTTTAATTAAATTTCAGCAATTTAGATTTTCATAAATTCAATTTATATGTTTGGATAAATTTGTTGAGGATTTTATAATTTTCATCATTTTAAAAAAGAAAAATTGAAGACCCAAATTTTTTATTTCAATTCCTTTAAAAATAGGTGTCATCCTACAATTTCCTCAACTTACTCATAAAAATTTGAAATTCTTGTCATAATTAAAATTCTTCATGAAGATTCTCAAACACTAGAATTCACAAATCATGAAATTTAAAATGATGAAATCTAATTTCCATCAATTGTGAATTTTAATAGGAATCAAAAATATTTCATCCAAACACACTATAAACTTCAAGAAAAGGAAACAATATAGAGAAAATAATGGAGAATCGTAAGATTTTATGACAGAAAGATTACGTTGATCGATCAAAAAAGACAGAAAGATTAGAATGTCGGATTACTTCCTATTATATGCGCAACTAAACAAACATTTCCTTTACGAAGTTTTGAGGGGGCATCCATACGATCCTTCCTATCATATATATACAACTTAACAGTACAACAGAACTTTACTACTTCCTTATTTACATGGCTAAACCAAACAATAAAAAGAATGTGTCACCAACACCAACGGGGAAGAAGAACGGAGGCAAACAAAAGGTTGAAATGAAGAAGGTGGAAGCCGCCAGCAATCGTCACGTCACATTCTCGAAGCGCAAGAAAGGTCTGTTGAACAAGGCCGCGGAGTTGAGCATTCTCACAGGAGCAGAAACCGCAGCTATAGTTGTTTCCAACAATAACAAGTTGTTCGGCTTAGGTAGCCCTAGTTGCGAGGCCGTCATCCGACGTTACCTCGCTGAAGGTAACCCTCATGAAGTATTAGAGCCAGATCACCACAATAAAAAGGACGCGGTGAGCTCGGCGAATGAGGCTAGGCTGAAGCAGCAGCATGTCGAGGCGCGGAGGTTGCTAGATGAGGAGAAGAGGAGAGAGGAGGTTATACAACAGAGGAAGGAGGCGGCGAGAGAAGCGGATAGGCCGGTGCAGTTTTGGTGGAATGAGGCGGTGATGGAAGGGGCTGTGAGTTTGGAGGAATCGATTTGCCGAAGACGTCAGATGGAGAAGTTGAAAGGTAATATAGATAGGCGTGCTCAGGAGTTGATCATGAATCTACAGTTCAGTTATACGTCGCTTATGGACGGTAGGGTTGCTATGGGTGAGAATTATGCAAACAATGATCCTACTAGTACTAGCATGAACAATATGTAGTTGGTACAACATAGCTAGTCTTGATCCTGACTTTGTTCGTTCGTCTATCTTATGTGCATGAATTTATATAGTTGGTTGTTTTTTTCACTTGATTTGGAGTGGGAAATTAATTAAAACAGCTTTCCTAGATTGATTATGAGAATAAAATTGAATACAAACAACAATTAAGGATTTCGTTGCCGTTGTAGTGTTATTGTTACTAGCTAGCTTATTGATGCTGGATTTTGCCCGAATGCATGTGTAATGGTATGTTTGCTAGCTTGTCTAACTAGTTAACAAAGATATGGAGGTCACGAGTTCAAATCACACTGATATCAAGATGATCGAGCAGGGTTTATAGTGTGCGTTGTGTGTGCTTTATTGAATTGCTCATATAAAAAGAGAACAAAATCGATCAGTAAAGAACTGGAAATGTAAAACATCGATTGTCGCAGTCTTGCTTGCTATTATTCATAACTGGTTTAATAAAAAATTAAAAAAACAACATTAAAGATGAACCAAGCCGGTCGATCGATACTTGGAGGGGTTGCTCCTATAAATCTGGAATGGTTTCCATTACCACACCAAAGCAGGTACGTTGTGGGCCTTTCAATTTCTCAATTTGCGCTACATCCACGGCATGTATACCAACTTGATCCACAGCCATAGCAAAATTGAAATCCACACCTGCAAAATGTCACATTTGAAAGGGATAGCTGTGTGTATGTAGCAACATATAACAAGTTCAGCCATCTCAAATCTAAAACCAAATGAGAAAAATATAAACGCGCAATGTTTACCTGCAAGTTATGTGTAAGCAGCCATCAATCTTCTCCACATAGAACTTGCACCTCGGGCATCTCCTCCATCGCTTCTGCTTAGCAAGCTCCATCACCACGATATCATCAGTCCCTCTTTCATCTATTCTCAACCTCTGAAACTCCATACAATCAATCCCCGCGTGCCACGCAACACTGCACTGAGCACAGAAGAGTCTCCGGCAGTTAGGGCACTCCGAAACGGTCACAACCTCTCCTCCATCGTCCACAAGCATAGCCGAGCAGTCCTTAAAAGGGCAGTAAACTCTCTGTGATCCCAGAACCAATGACTCACAAAGCGCAGTTTCCCATCTTTCAACAACTTGCTTTGGCATAAATGACCTACATGACTCTGGCTCCAACACACCGTTGCATTTCACATCAGGACATTTCACATTTGAAATATGCTCCTGAATCTTAGTCCCAACGTACCTTCCGATGCAATCTGTGCAAAACGAGTGGTTACAAGCATTGTTCGTGAACATTTCTTCACTTGGTTTCACATCCATGCAGATCATGCAGAAGCTTCCAGAATCAGAAGACTGTCCCTTTAGAATTTTAAAGGGTGTCTCAACTTCAACATGGTCAGTATCATTTTGGTTTCTGGAAGAGATTGCAGAGGAGAATAGAGCCTCCTGAAGCATCAACTCTTGTGCATATTTCTCATCCGAGATGGGAAATACTTCCAGGTCATCATGGAGAGCTGAGAAGTAGAAATCATCAACCAAATGAGGGTCACTAGTAGTAGGACTAGAGCTGCTTGATGAGGCCCCATCCATTTTTTCTTCTGCAATTTGGCAACTTCGGTTTCATATCAAGTTCATTTATTTGGATGCATGTGAGGTTTCGAAGAGTCATTTTCCTTTGGTGCAGTGTACTACTGGTCATTTCAGATTTCAGAAAGGCATAACTCATTAAGGGACTAATTAATTTGGCTATTGAAAACCTTCCTCGGTTTCCCAGACGATTGGCATCGTTTGCCATTAAGCCTGAACTAAGTTATATACTTGGTACACACGACTGTTTGTCTTCCGTTCTGATAATAAGAAATGAACCAGGAAGATGAACCATGATATAAACGTCACAAATGGTTAAGCTGGTTACAGATGCAAAGTGTGTTCATGGAACAAGCAAACACAAATGAACACAGAAAAGAGAGAGATTAGAAGCTGGTATTATCATAATCATTCATCTTTCATTAAACACTACATCTATCAGTCATAAATTATATATGTTAACATAACATAGAGATACTCGGAATTATATTACGACTCTCTGAATCATGGGATTTCTCGACTATCAACCACAACCCCGATCTAACTAAAGGGAATAGAAGAACAAAACAAATATAACAAAAGAGGACAGAGATTTCCCACCCGTCATGAAACGTCTACACTAACTAGTATGCTCTACTACACTTGCTGTTTTCTAACTGTCCTCCCCCCAACTCTGGAGTCCTATTTTTACTTTACCATCACCGCAATTGAGGCCTAAAGAATGTAGCAACTGAGGCCTAATGAATACATGCTAATCCCAATATTCGAAACAACTTATGAATCTCTCATGCCAGATAGGGGAGGGAGGCAACCTCCAAATCAGAGAGCCAAATGGAAAAGAATATGTTATCATAAGGGAGCAAAACTGAATTACAGCGGCCGTGATAGTGTTGAACCTTGCGGAAATCCATTTGCGACTTTCTGAGGTTTTTTCTTGAAGTTGCTAATACTGCAATGTGGACATATGTATTCCAGTCCATCTGTTTTTGCATAATCCTGCAAGTTTAGAGCCAACATTAACCCAATAGCACTCATACTTCTAGATGCCCAAAGGAGCACTTTCACAAATCACAATGTGATTGAAGATAATGTGTTAATACCTTAAAAGCACCAAGACCCTGCCGTCTGTCACAACCAAAGTGGGCCCACTCACCACATATTCCACAGTTTACCCAGTCCCCTGCTGCACTACTGTAGACCAATTTCCAGTTTCAGTGTAAGACACTCATTAATAAACAATTATCAATGCTGCAGCAGAATAATAAGATGGATGCTAACCTGTGACACAATAAGCAACATTCTCCATCTACATCATCATGAGCCAATTCATATTCAAGAAGGTAAGTTTCATAATGCCTTTTAAGTGTATTTCCAACACCCTGCAAAAACATGAACCATGTGTCATTTTGAAGTATTGGGATCTACCGAGTCATTTCATATAAAAGGAAAAACTCTAGGTATTGTAGAGGTGAAGACATACGGTCATCCTGTTGGTCATTGTATAGTTGCGCATCTTAGAGAAGATCTGTCCTTTCCAGTTGATGCCATTGCCAACATGAAAGCCCCCTCTGGTAACCACCTGCGAAACACCTCAATCTTTTCATTAACAAATTATAATAGTTTCCATTTGTTACTTCTTTGAGTCAGATCTTCCACAGTGAAACCAAAAAAAGATTCATTAAGAAAATTAAGAGGCAAAGAAAATTATATCACCTCTTTATACAAGTTGTAGAGGTCAAGACGCTTTCCATTTAGAATGGCATCCGGAAATTCAGTCAGTCCACCCTGTGGGATGAGTCGATTATGTCCTCGGAGTAGTAGGAACTGCATTACATCTTTCAAAAATTCCTCCTGTACAAGGCAAATAAGAATATGGTAAAGGACTTGTAAATGAAAGACAATAAACATGAGACTTCAGTACTGAATGGAGTCTAGGAGAAGTAAGATTCCATTTTCTTTAGTGTATTTCATGTCCGCGGTTTCTCTTTCCACATCATTCCTATTATACTGTACTACTCTTAATCTTACATAGCCATCACATCTTTTGACACAACTCTGAAAAAGTACTACACTACCATCTCAAACTACCAACCTTCATTTTGTAAAAGACTACCCACTTATTTTAAATCGTGATCAACTAAATTGTAGGAAGACAGCCGAACAACATTGGCTCCTGACAGCAATTTGAACACCTAGAAACTGATATTAAAATTTGAGCAGAATAAACTCACCTCTAAGCAAGAATGTATTGGACCTCGACCACAACCATGTTTCTTCAAAGGCAAGGGATTCAAGGAAATAATCTGCTTAGCCTGTGATGAGCTTGAATATGATTTTCGTTGCGTTGTAGGAATCAATCCAACGATACTGAGATTTGTGGGTGGAACAGGTGGTAAACTAGCTTTCACCACTTGACCCCCATCAAGGCCATTAACATCGGGAATTCCAGAAAATGGCGTCATTTTAGGACGACGAACATGAGGAATGGGCCTCATGGCAGCAGTTTTTGATCTTTGCCTGGCTTGGGGTGAGGGTGTACTATACCCATTCACTCCAATTCCTTTTTCATTTTCATCTACTTTAGAAGCAGCTAGGTTTGGAATTCCCTGGCCGTGACGAGAGCCTGGGGTTGCCTCATGGCTTGGGCGAGATCTCTTCTTACTGGGAGCAGGTGGTCTCAACCAAGTAGGAGGGCTGATAAGAAAGAAGTCATCTAACTTATAATCTTTCCGTCGACTTGAACAGAAGAAAAGAAGGCGGTCAGCATCATCTCTTTCAAAAGAAGCAACAGGTAATCCCTGAATGCTGGCGATTCCAAGAGCAACCAAGCTACGGTAAGAAACATCAGGTGCGAGCTGCCTCAAAACCTGGAATTAAAACAAACAAAAAAGTTATATATAATGTAATGTACCACTGGAAATTTTGATTCTACCTATCTACCTCAATCCCAGAGAGCAATGTAATTTGCTAAACGAACCCCTAAAAGTAACCAGGTTGTTGAACAGATAAGCTTCCAACTAATCTAGCCAACCATACTAGTAGAAACCCTTTCATTAGGTTTGATTTTGGCATGTGCAGATAGGTAGAATAAATTTGAATAGGATAATACTTGGCTGCCCAGCCATGGGCAGCCCCTCCTGCCCTCATCAAGTAGAAAAATGCTGGGCAGCCCCTCCTGCCCTCATCAAATAGAAAAATGACATGTGTCAAAGCCATCTCACTCTTCAACAACTAGAAGCCAGCAACCTCCATCGTCGATGACTGCTGCACCACCCGCTTCGACCACCAACACCCTTTCATGGCCGTGGCCGTGGCTCCGCCCTCATCTCCATTGACGTCTTCTCATTTGCTAGGCCGCTGACCCCGACCACTCTTTGGCGACTCCTTTCGACATGCCCACCAAACCCCACACCATCGCTGTCTTCATCATCGATTCTAAATTCTGGACGTGGCTAAGAGCCTAAGACCATGCTTCAAGGCCCTTGCCATGCTCTCTTGGCCGGCATCTCCACCTCCTACACCAGGAAGATGCTTACGGCCAACGACTTTCTAAGGAGAAGAAGAAAAGGTAGGCCAGGTGTCACTCATTCATTGGTTGGGGCAGGAGGGGCTGCCCAGCAAGTATTATCCATTTGAATAATGCTAACCAGGAGAGTTTAAACTATTAACTCAATGGGATCAAATTTTTGCTACCCCAGCAATCCTCAATGTGCTACAAAAGTTCACCAAATAAGTTGCAACCAAAGACCAAAAGAATCAAGTAGGAAAGAAACCTGTGAAGCCCATACAGGAACCTTCATGCTAACTTCAAATACTGTAGCTCCACAAGCAATTGCAGCAGATTTTCGTGGTTCTGATAAAGGCACTTTGCTTCCCTCATTGTTGAGGACTGCATGTACTAATTGGTTCGCCTCGATGACTTCATGCTTTATATGATTTTCCAAGAGCTGAAATAAACAGGTCAGAGGTCTAAGAGTCAAAAAGAGAGAAGAAATGTGCAAAAGTCAAACACCTTCAAAACCAGAATTATGCTATACACATTCTCTGAGATTACCTGATCATCAAAGCAAGTCTGTGCACTACCTGACACAAGAAGTGATATGTGCGAAGAACTACAAGTTGAGATATCACATCGCATAGTCACGACACCCCGAGAAAATGTCCCAGCCTGAAGAGGAGGCGGAGGAGCACTGGTCACATGCAAAAGGAATTCATTATTAATCTGTATTTACTCAGGGATATAACAAGTCCTCTTTGTCGATGAATATCAAAGTAAGAGGAACTGAAGTACTAAACATTATGAGGCGCATATTAAAGAGTTTGAAGCGCTCATATGCATTGGCATTCAACATCCATTCACACACCTACTTTCGTTAACATATGATATAATAATTTCAAAAGGAAGTTCAAAAATGTTTTTCATCAAAAAGATGTACACCAGTATGAATTAAAATTTGCAGGGATACTAGATTGAGAAACAATAAGAAACCACACAATTAAAATTTGCAGGAATACAGTTAAAAGATCTAACATACCTAAACTTGCCGTGAAGCTTGCTTCCACGCATCTGGAGTATCATAAAGAAGACAATGAAGAAAAATGAGAACCCTTGAATTATGATGATGATACGCATATCCTTGTTTACTTTTCAGTTAGATATAAAACCAACTTTTTTATGCAAAGCAATATCATTACTCTTCAATTCATTACCTATGACTACAATCTACAGTTAGTTAAAGGGTACCAAGCACTTTACATCAGAACGAGATGAAACGCTAGAAAATACAACACACATTACAACAAAACCAGGTGAGAAATAAATCCAACTTACTTCGATGTTTAAGAGAGCATTAAGACCATCCTCCAATGGTTCTAATATACCTGCATCCTGAAAACAGATAATCCAATAAAAAAGCTATCCAAGAAGTATAGAATGATGTCATTCGGTGTGAGAGGCCATGTAGTCATGTGTTCCCAAGTAAAAATACAGTTTTGTTTAACTAGTAGAAAGAGATCATCCAAGCTTACCAATGTCGAGGGCTCCCCACAAACAAGAAATCTCAAGCTCACGTCATCATCATGTATCTTAATAGCAGGAAGTACACCAGAGGCACCTTCTTCATCTTCCTCCATATCTACTTCAAGGGCATCAACACTGATTTTCAAACAGTCACCAAGAAGGCATGGGCCAAGCTCAGCAGTGGGTTTATCTACATTAGCATGAACATGGTTGTTTTGTAGACAGTACAACCTGAAGGAAGCGTATGCAAATTGGAAAGCATCCCATGGATGAGTTGATGAACTGCATCCACAAAAAATATCATCAACTGCAATTGTCAGCCTCAAGTGCTAGTACAGAAAATAGCATCATTGAAATGCCTCAACTCATGAATACTGGCATAGCATACACTAATCCTCTAGATCTAAGAGCTTCCAATTGGTATATAGTATTTATAGATTTGTATAGTACCAGTTTACAGTTCCAAAATGGCAGTTCTTTGCTTGTAACCAAAATATAAGAGATATGTACCTTTGTACCACTGAAAGCAAAGCATGTCGAAAGTGGCAAGCAGCATATCGGGAAAATACATTTTTCCAATATATCACGTAAGGAATTCCCTGTAGGTTGGTTTGAATAATGGCCAGTTAGCTCTGACCAAAAGAAAAACAAAGCATTTTTAATAAGCCTTACTGAGTGTGATTACCTTAGATTGGAGGGCAACAGCCAATTCTTCACCATTTGGAACCTCCAAATAAACCTGCATTTCAATGTATGGGATATTAAAATGAAGTTGCGGGAGATGCAAACTAACTAGATTGTATTACACCCACTAACTAAAAAAACACAGTTCACACTAACAATTGTAGGCAATGCAGCATCGAAGATCTCGGATATAGCTTCAGCAGTTGACAATTTATCATCTCTCCACGCAAGAGAACCAACTTCATCATTCTCAAGCTGCTCTCCTTGCAAGTATACAAGACTCGGCTTATATGATTCAAGTGATTTACAAAAATCCTCTTTGCTCGGCTTAGTCAGAGTTTGAACCTACATTCGAACAGCCACACACATTCTAAATTCAGAAACTAACATAAAACAAGTCATTCCCAAAAAGATAAGAACAAAACATGCTAGTAATCACTGAAACTCACCTCCAATCGGCCCGAAGACACTAACTCCGGAAACGGGTACCTCAGCTTATCCTCTGGGATATCCCTAATGCGTTTATCTTCAGAAATCTCTCCACAAGTGACCACAAGAACACTACAAGTTCCCTGAGAATGAAACATTGCTCCCCTGAAGGCCCCCAAAACTTCACAGTTGGCAAACCAAAGAAGCTAAAGCTCCTCACACAGGACTTAGAGCCTCCAAACCCATCACATCCCAACTGAAACAACCATCAAATTCCCACCTTCCCTGACCAAGTTTCCAACTTTAATCCACCTTTCAAGCTAACATTCAAGCATAAACAACCAAATCTACTACTGAGACATCCCAGCATGCACCAGAAACAAGATCCAGGACCCAAAACAAAGCAGAACAGACCCAATAATGTTAAAAATTAACCAACTCCTGATTACTGATAGAACCAATTGGGGAAAAATCCCTCAACTTTGAATCCCCAAAGTGATGAAATTGAGAAAAACAAAGGAGAACCCAGATGAGAAATCGTGGTAAAATCAACAAACCTGGGAAGATTGAAGAACTATAAAAAGGGAGACCCAGATGAGGAAATTGAGGGAACCTGAACAAACCCAGAAGACGAAATCAAGGAATGGCGACGACTCAAGTGTGTCCGTAGATTCTACAATCACAAAATAAAGCACAAAATAGACGAAGTTTAAAGTATGAAAAGAGAACCCTAAGCCCGTAAAAATCCAAATCCCGAAAAGAAATTCGTATAAAAACACCAAACTCTCTTTGTAATAACGATTAATTTATTTATCTGTTTCTGTCCATGTATCTAATTCCACCACCAAAATTATATATCAAATGCTTTCTCTCCTTCTCTTCTTCACAGTCACCACCACCAAAGTTCTAATTAATCGAAAAGATAATTAATATTCTCATTTGTTAAATAAGGTGGGTGTGTCAGAAAGAAAGAATTTGCATCCCTGTTTCTCTCTCACAATTTCAAAAGGTCAAACACAAACAACATTGACGAACTCACAAGTGAGAGAGAGAGAGAGAGAGAGAGAGAGAGAGTCATAACTCATAAAGTTACAAGCTTTGATTGGAACCCAAGTTGTTTCGCACTAAAGGTGGTAACTTTGCATCAGATTGAAAACCAAAACTCAAAACAGGGGAGTAAGTAAGTTTCAAAGTCCTCATGAAGATTCTCTTTGGTCTTTGTTTGTTTTTTTTCGTTACCCAACAACAATAACAGGATTACTGTTTTAGTTGTGGTCGTGTTCCAAGACATGATCAGAGAAAAATTCCCAGGATTTCACTTTACTATATTTGTGTATTTTCTTTTGCTATTTGCATTAATCTAATTCGATTTTTCTCTTGATGGTTGTTTGTTAAAAGTTTCCTATTCATAATTCAACTTGTTTTGTTTTGGTTTTTGATTGGGTGATCTTATGTGCTTGGGAGAGAGCTTGATCAAAGCTCAATCTTATTCCCAGTCTCCATCAATATCACTCTTCACACGTACGCGCGCGTGACTACACACGCTGGTTAAATACCAGAGTAGTAAAGAGGTAATTTTGTCTCGGTTAAAATAGAGGCAGTTAATAGTACCAATTTTGTGGGCCTATCCAGCCAGCTGAAGTGAATGAAACGATAATTGTATAAACTTCAAAGACTATGTAAATCATTTTCTCTTCGATCCACGAAGACCGTATATATGGAGAATCTTTTTATTAAGGTATATTTTTTGGGTCATGTTTAGATATAGGGTATTATACAAATTTTTTGATCATGTTTTAATATTTTCACCGTTCAATTATTAGGTCTATGTAAGTAGATTATTTCTATAAGTTTTCAGCCAAAATAGTGATCGTTAAGGTATCAAACTAGATTAAATCAAATGACGGACCAAATCTGCCAAACCCGAACTGTTCATACTTATAAACTTCAATTGTAGTTTTGAATACCTTAACGATATGACTTAAGATATGAAAGAAAAAGATAGTAAAATATGATCGAAAAATTGGTGTAATATCTAATACTTGAAAATCTGAAAATGATAAAAAAAAAAATTTAGTGAAAAAGTGCTGTATATAAATATATATATATATATATTTTGATAATAAAGCTTGATGTGATACCCATACTAGCCCAATGAACCTTTGGCATTATGCTAGTGCGAGTAAACACAGCAAAGTATATATGCTGCATATATACACCCATTTCTTATGTGCAGTCGATCGTAATTTGTAACTAATTAGGTAACGAATCTTCGATCTAATCAATTTGATAAGCTACACAAACCTAATCAGTCTATCAAGATATTTTGAATGAAGTTGTTTGCTAGAATTTCCATGATTGAATTATTGAACCGCACTCCCAGCCAGTTCAACAAATGCTTTTCTACGAGGGTTTAGTGTGGTTCCCCTTGAGTTTTCATTATTGTAAGTCTGCAACAAACTGCTACAAGATCGCCTCTTTTGGGTCGTTGTCGTCGTCTCATCACTGCCTCCACCAAACAGCCATTGCCTCCCTTCCATCTACAGGCCGCTGAAGTAACTTGTGACATTTTTCACTAATGAACTACTTAGTCTAACGATTTACATTGTAGCCTATATTTGTAACATGTTGATCACCAGACCGAGGCTAGAAGTTTCAGATGCCATGGATATGCACCTATTCGATTCTCGCCTCTCCAAGCTTAACGTCGTCGTACTGTTCGACTCGGAAGCGCTGGCCGCCGCTATCAACATCCTTCATCGTGCACACAAATTTGATTTTCACGACATTCCGCAACAACATACTCATTTGATCAGGACCCCAATGCTCGAGCCATGGTTATAATCCTAACTCAATAACTCATAGTTATATTCATTACCAGACAACACCAACGCCCCACACAAGGGGACATCATAGCATATCTTAGAGCATCTGCATTCATTTTAGGAAGTCTTATTGGGTAAGGAATTTCTATTTCAGGAATTTCTGTCACTATTTATCAAATAAGATGTCTTATTCATATTTTTTGCGCAGTAGTGCAACAACTATGAATTCCTATTACTATTCATCAATTATAAAAAATTATTTTATTTAATTATTAGTAATATATTCATCCAATAACTAGCCGACACATGTCATTATCGTCTATATTATTGAACCAAATTTTCGATAAGATTTCCGACGAGTCAAAATGTGACACGAGTCATTATCGGCTAAATTATTGATGAAGATTTCCGGTAAAATTTTCGACGAGTCAAAATGTGACACATGTCACTTCCACGTACCGGTTATCGGCTATAAATTATTGTTGAAGATTTCCGGTAAGATTCTCGACCAGTGATAATGAGACACGTGTCGTTGTCAGGTAAGTTATCAGTTGAAGATTTACGGTAAGATTTGCGACCAATGAGGATGTGACACATGTACTCATCTTTCAACATCAGATTATCCAAATTTTGCTATAAAATCATCGTCTATGGCTCCTTGAAACCTCACAACATCTACAAGTCACTTGATATTCTACGCCCATAAACACACTTCTTCAAACACTTCTTCACATTCCCTCATCTAGAAGATGAATCCTAACGATTACGAAGAGTCTTCTAGGAAGAGGCGTCAACAACGTCGACAAGCTGCCGCAATGATGAATTCTTTTGTCACTGATGCAGCCATGGTAGTTGCAATTTTTGATGATAAGCCACCTCGCCACCGCCGTCCAAACGAACCAAGGCAAAGGGAACCAATGGGTCAGAATCTGCTGGAAGATTACTTCGTCGAACGCCCTATTTTAGATGAGCAAGATTTTCGCCGAAGATTCCGAATGAGCACATACTTGTTCAACCAGATCAAGACAAAACTCTGCAACCACGACCTATTTTGGAATCAAAGAGTAGATGTCACTGGATTGTAAGAACTCTTCCCCGAGCAAAAGATGACCGGTGCTCTACTAATGTAGGCGTACGGCACAACTGCAGATTAGTGTACTGGATACACAAGGATGAAGGAGTCAACAACACTGGAATGCATGAAGAAGTGGTGCACACAAGTGGTCTTGCTTTACCAAGACTGTTACCTCCGCGCTCCAAATGCAACAGACATCACTCGACTTCTAAGTAGGGCGAGGCAACGGGGATTTCCTAGTATGATCGGAAGCATTGACTGCATGCACTGAGAATGGAAGAACTTTCCAAAAACTTGGCAATGGTCATACTTGAGGCGGAAGGGTTATCTGACCATAATTATAAAGGCGGTGGCGTCATATGACACATGGATATGGCAAAGCTTCTTCGGGACGTCTAGAGCACAAAATGATATTAATGTGCTTAACAGCTCGAATTTGTTCGATGAGCTCCTTGCCGGAAGAAGCTCTCAATCAACGTATAAAGTTAACGGTATGACTTACCACCACACTTATTATTTAGCTTATATAATATATCTGAGGTACTCCTTGTTTGTCAAGACAATTTCCAATCCCCATATTCAACCACAGAAGTTGTTCGCACAAAAACAAGAGGCATATCGCAAAGATATGAAGATGTGCTTTGGCATCTTGCAATCTCGTTGGGCTATGTGTCATCACACATCGACATTGAAATTGATCATGTTGGCTTGCATCATAATGCATAACATGATTGTTGAAGAATAATTTTTGGAGGACAATTTTGAGGAGAACGAGAAAGAAGATTTACAAAACCCAGCTACTGCTTTCATAGTTTATGACGAGCCGGTGGATGAAAATGGTAACTGAATTCCCTTTGAGCCGGTTGGAAGAGATGAACATCATCAACGGTTTAGCGACTGTCTCGTCGATTTACAATCAGTTTATCTCCAGAAAGAGTTTCAAAAGTACTTAGTGAAGTACAACTAGTTTCTTGAAACTAGTGATCATCTCTAAATAACGTGTGCGATATATGTGTGTTTGTATTTTGTGTGTTTTAATCTTGTGTGTTTCCCTTTTGTGAGTTTGCATTTAATTATGATTTAATATAATGTGTTTGAAGTTTATCTAAATAAATAAAGTACATTTTTATTTCTTAAAAATTTAAATTACATAATGATATGCCAAGCATAGATTTATTTTTAAGACAAACTAAACTAATCATTAAAATCAAGGTTGCGGGGACGATAACAATTTGTAAAGCTTGCATCGCCAACTTCTTCTTCATCATCATCTACTTGCTTAAAGATATCCGCTTTCCTCTTTATGAAGTACCTCTTTGAATTTGGAGTCATAGCCTCGAAATTCATTCTCATGATCCTTGTTTCTTTCTCTTGTGCCCTCAATTTGTAGTTTTTCTCATCAAGCATTCGTTGCTTTTCTTCATTTGCCTTTTTTCAATCGGCGAACAATTTTTGATTAGCCGTAATGCTCTTCAAAGTCTCATCTCTAACCTCATTCTTATTTGTCATGTGCTTGTTTCCCCTTCTTTTTACTTCCTTGGCCGGCTTTACTCCTTGAGGTCTAGGCAGACTCGAGATACCTTCAAGGTTGCTTTGTGATGTTGGAATCACTTCATCTTAATCCAAGTTGACGATAGGAGACACTTCACTAATGGGAGGAGTAGCTTCGAAGTTGGAATGATAAGAAGGTGGAGTGCTAGTTTCGACGACACTAAAAGTAGGATGATCCTTGACTGCTTCCTAACACGTAAAGTGCGTAAACGCTTTCTTCTTTTTGCCCACAAACGTTTGAGTTTTCCTTAACTAAAAAAAAAATTACAATTAACGAATTAATATTTCATAAAATTAATTAAAATTGAGAGGACCAACATAAATAAATCTTTACCTCATCATGCAAATTTCCGCCGGATTTCGTATTCCTTCTTGGGTATGCAAGCGCCGTTTTCCATTGTGAGAAGTTTGGCTTCAACTTAGCAAAATGAGAGGTAATTACATTTTGGGTCCCAGGTTCCGCCCTCACTTCACCTTGACCCATCACCCAATTTTGTTGGTAATCGGCATAGATTTTTTCCCACAATTTGTCGACCTTTTGTTTGTTTCCGGAGATAGGGCACATACTATGACGACAATATGATATGCACAATTGTACATCTTCAAAAATAAGCCAATTGGCGGACATCTCTTGCAAAAAATCAAAAAGATTGTGAGAGAGAGAGGGAAGAGAGGGAGGAGGAGGATAATTTGTTGTGCACAAATTGGTGTGAAGTGTTTAGAAAAATGAATGTAGTATTTATAGAAAAATAGTAGGGGGTTATTAGAAATTTTTTGAGATTTTTTGGAATTTTTTCGAAGTTTTTTTTGTAGTATCCATTTTGAAATTTTCAGAAGCAAAAGTAGTCGTTGCCTTTAAATTAGAGTCATCTGATTGCCTTTGAATTTGAATTAGAGCCATCCAAATTGAAGTAGTCGTTGGCTATTATGTTGGCCGACAACCTGTCATGTGGCTGGCTATCATTGGTTGGTAACTTCGATAAAAAAAAATTACTTTTATACCGGAGAAGAATTCCTCTCCGTTTTTGCAATTACTTATTCATATTATTGAGTTCAAAACCATAGGAACCAAAACAAAGAGGCATGAAGCCAGGAGACAGCCATATTCATCATCAACCAACATCAATCTTCCGTGACAAAAAAAAAACATCGATGTTTGTTTGTAGATTTACTCGTGTAATTCAAGTTTGTATATATCAGCAATCAAATACGTAATCAATTGTATAATTAATAGGATTTTTGAATCTATTGATTGAATTTCTTGTAGAGTTATAGTTATATAAGGAATTGTTATGTATAATTACGTTTTATATGAATATATATTAGATATTAGATATAGAAGGTATGATTGTCTTTAATTTGTATGATGTGTATATGACTTGACACGACTGTACTGATGTGACATATCATGTACAATTTGAGGCTTACACATCGTGATCCCATTAAACTTAAAATCATTTCTTGATATATAATATGTTATATTTTGGATGGTCAATTGGGTTGGCGGGCAAGCGAAAATTTGGTGAGATTTCTCATTTTGACACCAAACTCTTGGATTTCCATTTATAAAATAGAGTATAGACAGAAAGGTATAGGGGCAAGATATATATATATATATATATATATATGTTTATATCCATATTTAGATCCAACATATAGCTGGTCCTATTACTCCTATGTGATAGTTTAGGCTGATCGATGGTTTTCATTTAACGATTTCATATAACTAGGGGCCAACTTACCCCTCTGTTAGGGTCATTCACAATTGTGCATCAAAGCTCTTTATACAAGATTGATCAATGAATCAATGATCATACGTTTAATCTATATCTATATATATATATATATTTAAAGTAGAATTTAAGTAATTTTGAAGTAAAAATCATACATAAAATAGCTGGCAAAATATCTGAGTGTTGATTTGGGGCAGAAAATAATATAATTAATATAAGGGTGTTATCATCAGTACGTACGTCCCTTTCTCCCAATGAGTTCGATCAATTTTCAATATTGACATTACAACAGATCGACAAGAAGGAGAAGTATATGATAGCGGTGATACTTATCCTCCAACAGAAAAAGGATAGGAAAATGGATATTCTTTCTTACAAATTAAGGAAAAAAAGGACATCCATCTCATGCCCCAGAAACTCAAAACCCAGAAAATTGAAATTCTACCAATTTTGTAACGCTAACTGAACTAACTAATTACCCAAATTTGGTTTCCATAACTAACTCGTAAGTATACTAGAGATCGGTGAATTAAGCAAGCTGGATCATGTCAAAGAGCAAAGATTGTTCTCTTATGGGGTGGTATTCTCTCTTGTTGCAGATGCACATCCTCCAAGACGTTGCTGCTGCAAGAACGATGCCTATAAGCTGCTAGCATTCGCTTGGTAGAAGCCTCTAGTTCTCTAATTTCATCCAGTGCAATCTGCCTGTCCCGGCACACTATGCTACAAAATCCTATATCCCCTCTGCAGTATAATCAGTTCACAACTAATTAATTTCAGAATTATATCTGTCATCATACATCAAAGAAGAGAACTTGAACTTGTAATTGATTCTGCTGGAAAATACCTGTACATATAGACCTCCTTATCAAGACACAATCTTTTGTCGCATAAATGGCAAGTTTTGAGAAAACATGATGAGGGTTGTTGATGATCTGCAGGCAGCTGGGAGCTGCAGCCGGCCGTAATAGTGGGTTTGATTCTCAATCTCAAACAAGGTTTCACAAGTATGTTCGACGACTTCTTCCCCTGTGAAATCTGTGTAAGGAGCAGTCCCAACCCAACAGCTGCCACTGATGAGATCTTGGTCTTATCATTCCAGATTCTTTGCCTATGAACTAGGTTCTTGATCAAACTCAAATGCCTCCTCATGAACTTGGAAATCATTCTGCTTCACTTGAAAATTACGTTCTGAAGCTAGTTAAATTAGCTAGAGAGAAAAAGAAGGAAATAAAGAATAATGAACACAGGAAATGAGGAAAATGAAGAGGCTAGCTTGTGAAGTTGAAGTAGCCAGCAGCAATGGATATTTATACGAGTTTTACACTGTTACTGTTAACTATGTTGCTCCTCGTGTGTCACGTGATCTGGGAATTA
The DNA here is from genome assembly GCA_946800695.1 of Geum urbanum. NCBI lineage: Eukaryota > Viridiplantae > Streptophyta > Magnoliopsida > Rosales > Rosaceae > Geum > Geum urbanum. The sequence goes on along the minus strand of OX327010.1, from coordinate 38,837,009 downwards.
TTGCTTGCTTTGCTCCAAATTTCAACATAAAACTATATATTACCGCGTCCGCATGTTAAACACAAGTTAAAATTTGGGAAACCACTGTACATTTCTAGTGGAACCAATTAATTCACAACCTCTGGTTTTGGTATAGGTCCTACCTGCAGAAGATATATAATTAAAGGAAGAACCTTTTTCCTGTTAGTTTTCTAGCATGAAAAACGTGATAATTGTGAGATGTCACTAATGTCTCTTTCTCTCTGTATAAATTTAGTTAATTTCACACTTCCCTTGTCCCCCTAATGCATTATATACAGAGATTAGTTAAGAACTTAAGATCGATGATTACAAGGAGACCAACTGGCATTAGTTCAATAGTCTTTGTAAGATCTTCCTAAGAATTCAACTCATGATCGAGATAGATCAATATTTACTTAATTTCACATGCAATGACCGTTCATAGCAATATAGAGACTATGAAATAATTAGATATCTTGAAATCGATAACATAATTCTTAAGTTAATCAGACAACATTTGTAGAAGTTCTTATCTTGTCTTCGCGTAGCTAGAATTCATATAACGTTCTAAAGAAGAGTAGGGTTGAAGAATTTCATTCTATATAGAATATAAGATAGTAATGCTTGCATGACTCGATCAATTGCCCTATACAGTACAGCACCTTGAGCATTGCCTCATATGTTGGTGTTTTTTCGGTTTTTCCAATTCTCCTCTCTCAGCTAGTACGTACTCGAACAAAATGAGCGACGTTTGAGAGTATGAATTGAATGAGGTCATTCAAAGACGTTCCCAGCTCAATATGAGAAGCGGCTAACATGCACCTATATATATATATATATATATATATATATATATATAACTCAACATGCAAGTATGCAACATCAAATTAAAACCAGAGCAGAAATCTGGTGAAGAAGCAAAACCCAACAATTGATATTTCAATCCTGGAAACTATCCTCTCTCACGTTCCCATCAACATCCATGTGCATTCGATTCATCCGCGACTCTTTCTAGTGCACCCTACTATAAAAGTTGACAAAACCCATGAACAACTTTTCCATCAATAATAAAATGGTGGGGCCAATTTACATTGTCACTGATATACCTATTTTTTCTACCAATATATTTATTTTTGTCACCAATATATTAATTCTTGCCACCAATAATGTGAACATGCAGTTTTTGTTTGTCACCCCTTATTGGCCACAAACAACATAATTGTGGCTACATTGGTTCACAAGCTAATTTTTCACTAATATTGCTTTACCACCACTTTGTTGGCCACCTTTCATTACAAAAAAAACGCACCTACACCTCGGATCATTTTCATCATCTAGGTGCACTTTTCCGTCGTCTAAGTACCTAGACGACAGACTCTCCGTCATCAAGGGTACGTCCTCCAAGTACTGTCGTCTAGGTACTTGGACGACGAAAAAAAACGATTCCATCGTCCAAATGGCTTTCTAGACCGTGGAGGTTTTGCCTAGTCCAAGTACCACTTGGACGACGCAGATATCATGTTCGTCGTCCAAGTGCACTTGGACGATGGACCACCTCCGTGGTCTAAGTCACCACTCGGACGACGGAAACTTTCTTTTTCGTCGTCCAAGTGCAGACTTAGACCAGGGAATTTTTGCGTGGTCTGAGTGAGCACTTAGACCACGGATTTTTGCGTGGTCTAAGTGTTCACTTAGACCACGGATATCTATTTTCCGTAGTCTAAGTGAACACTTAGACCAGGGATATCCTGCTAAATTTCGTTGTTTAAGTGAACACTTAGACCACTTATATGAATATCTTCCGTAGTCTAAGTGATTATTATTTTTTAATTAAAAATTTGAATTTAAATAAAATATTAATATTTTAATTAAAATACTAAATTCTCATTTAAATAATTAAATATTTATAAATTAATTAAAATACTAAATTGTCATTTAAATAATTAAAATTGGTACATACATAAAATTAAATCGTTCGGAATCGAAAATACGATATGATAAACTACATAGGTAGAATACAAACTACTAAAATACAAAAGGAGCAGACGCGCTGCCGAGTCCACCGCCTCCAACTATGTCGTCGTCGTCGGGGTATGGGTTCGGAGGAGGTTGACACTATTGTGAAGCCTGATTTTGCATGAGGGAGATGAGCTGGGCTATCTGCGTTTGTTGCTCATCAAGTCTCTGACGCATAGATTGCGTTTCCTCCCGTTCGAGTCGAGCCTCTTTAAGGGTTGCTTGGACGGTCGCAGCCTGAGCACCTTTCCTCGCCGAACATCTCGTAGATGAGTCGGAGAACAAATCTCGCTGCACCTTGTGTCCCATCCACCCAACCTCCTTGCCGGCTCGACGATCATATAACTCATCGACAATTGCAATTTGGCTCTCCATCAATAGAGGAGGCAGGTCTACTGGCGGCAAATCCGGGGGTGCAAGCTGAGTGTTAACTATTTCCTCATGTTCTACCAACCTCGCCTGGAAATAATAATAAAAATTAAATAATTATAAATTTGTACGACAATTTAATAAATAATAATTACGCTAATTAAAAAGAAATATATACAGCACTTACGCCGTGTTGACTCGATTCATTGTCGAGGCCAGACGTCACGTAAGCGCTGACGCTAACATCCAGATTAGGGTGTTTGGAGCCCTTATCTCTGTGCTCCTTGGCGATTTGGATCATCTGCTTGGAGCCGGAGGTATGATGTTTGTCCTTCTTCCCCCAGTTGGTCTTGTTGATGTTGGAGAATTTCTGTTGGACAACATAAATCATTAAAAAATTAATAAATAACTAAAATAAAAATAATTCAATTTCTTCAATTTAAATAAAAAAATAATCACCTTATATTATTCTCCTTCGAAGTGGGTGATCAACCACTCCCACTCATATTCTCTATCTCCACGCAGCTCTACGGGGGTAGGCACGGGCCCGATATCTTCATAATACTTATGAAGTTTGTACTTCCAATCACGGTAGATGGCGTTGGCGGTGGTGTTGATGTGCCTAAGCATCTCCGGTGTGGAATCCACCTCATACTGTTCCTATAAGAAAAGAATAAAAAATTATAACAGTATATATTATGAAATTACGATTTTTATTGGTTATTAGAAAATAAATTTAAAATTGTACGTATTTGTGACGACCCGAACCAGAATCTGTTGCGTATTCGGCATGATTCTCGAGATTGAGTTTAGTCGCGGTTTTATGTCGTATATGTGATTCGTCGATTCGATTCGCGACTATATTTTCGGTCGAGAATTTGAGTTGGGTGTCTTCACGGAAATTGTAGAGTACGTGATTTCGAGTTCGTGGGCGGTTCCGGAAGATTTTTCCGATAACCAAGGAATATTTTATGATTATTTGAAGTTTCGGTTTCCGACGAGTTTATCCGATTGTTTCGAGTTTATCCGAATCGTGATGGTTATCCATTTCGAATCGTCAATCGACCCGAGGCACGAGTATAAATATCGGAATAGTCGAGAATTAGTCGTAAAACACTGTTGGACCGTTGACCGAACTCTGACTTTCCAAAAATAGCAAGTTGACCTGTTTGACCGAAGAGGAAGTTTCCCGTTTGGGAGTTGACGTCCGACGACCCATTTTCCGGGCACCTCCGACTTCGGCGAGGGTATGGTTCGATTCCTTGTTCAATTTTGAGTTGATTAGTGTTTGAGTTTGGGAAAATTGGTTGTGTTTTGGGTGAGGACCATTAGAGGCCGAATTGAGTTTTTCGCCGTGATCGGAGGAGACTCTCCGGCGAGCCACGGTGGCTAGGAGGTTGGGGGTTTTCCTCCCCTTGGCTTGGTGAAGCTATTCCTAAGCTTTGATTGGGTTGTAATGGAGTTTTCCGGTGAACTCGATTCGGTTGCCGGAGGTGAAGTTCTATTCGGGTTCGTGCCGTTTTGGACGAGTTAGACTATGAATTGGACCTCGTGACTGTTGAAGAAGAGACTCGGCTTGAGATGGGCTTTAATTCTAGAAATTTTGGCCGTGAAATTCCATCGTTGACGGGGCGCCGCCGCCGGCGGCGGCGGTCAACGGCGGGAAAGTTGACTTTTTCAGATTTTGATAAAATTAGTGTCGTTTTTCTCGAAATCACGCCCTGGTTATCGTCCAGAGGTTTTCGGGTTGATTTGGTTAGCCGATTTTCAGTCGAGGTTTCGAGTGGGGATTTCGGAATTTCTGTTATTCATTTTGTACTGCATTGCATATTTCCGGGAACGGTTGGTTTCCGTAATTCAGTACAGGGTTGAGAACTATGATTTTGATCAGTTATGTTTTTGTGAATATTCAGGAGATCGAGATCGGGATCGTGATCGTGCTTCTGGCGAGGGATCTTCCGCCGGACCACTAGATTAACGTGTGTGCGCGTTTTGCTCACCTGTGAGTGGACAATTTCTTTTCAAGGAAATCTTGCGAGTCTTTTATATTATTTATGAACTTGAGCATGCAGCATGATTATGGTGTTATGAGCATGTGTTTTACGGTTATATTTATACGAATATACGTATACGAGTATACATACACTTATATGTTGTTTCATGCATTTACATCGAACTGTTTATGATTTGGTTTACACATAGTACAGTCTCAGTTACGTTGTTGTATCGATACACTTACCTCGTCAGCTGATCCCCGACGGAGGGCCGCCTGGAGGGGCGTTTCCCCAACCAGACCGGTGAGGGGCGTATCCCCGGAACCGAGGCCATTTCTGGCTTAGAATCACGGGGAAGTCAGGGACTCCGTGGTTCGGACTGTACTAGCACGGAGGAGTCCATGAGTGACCCCGTGGGATTTTTACTTGCATGCTCTGTACACTGGAGGAGTATGAGTATTACCTCGTGTACTTGTTATTTTATTTACCTAGACTCGCATATGTTATTTTAAACGTATATGTATACTGGTGAAAGACATTTATTTTCGTCCACTCACTCTAACGTGTTTCATGTCTTTCCCCTGGGCTTTTCGGTTTCCGTACCCAGTTTGTAGTTCAGGTTTTGGTGTTTTCACGTCGCTGTTTGGAGGCTAGTGATCAGAGTTACCTATGCTTTCCAGTAGGTTCTTGTTTCGCCTACTGATGTGTATATGTTGTATATGTTTTACACTAGAGGTCGCTCTGATACATTCTGATACTCGTTTATACGGATTTTCTCGGATATATATATATATATATATATATATACTACAATACTGTTTACTGTTTATGATTCATATATTGATGTTGAGAAATCCGAATGGGATTGGTGCCCACGGTTTGGCTTTTGTGGCATAGGATGAAGTGTTATTTTCAGGGTGCAGGTTATGGCAATTCCACGTTAGTAACGAAACTCTGCCGAAATTTTGAAATTTTTTTGTTGATTCGTATTTTCAGAAGGGGTTCGATTCCGGGTTAGGTAACTGAATCGGGATTGGTTCCTTTCAGTATTACGTACCGAAAGTTCTTTAAACACTTTCGCCTTCTTTTCGTCTGGCAACTCCTTCCAGGTAGGGGCAATCATACGAACTTTGTTGCGAATGATTGACCCGATGCTGTGCAAGGAGAGACTGGCTAGCTGAGAGGTGGGAGGACCATCAATGAAATCGTCGTACGGTAACTGGATCTTTTGCCCGGTCGCCTTGAACAATTTTTCGGATTTTTTTGCCTTTATGAGACCGCGAAACCTTTTTGGTTGAGGGTATGTCGGGTCCCTCATGACCTTGCCCTACGCGCTGTAGAGGATAGACTTAGAGAAGGCCGATGACGCCTGAGCACTTTCTGCCATCGACGTTGGACCGGAATGGGCGTCATCATCACCGATCAAGATAGCTGGGGCAGCGGAAATTTTCCCAGTTGCCGCTGTCGATGGACCAGCTGAAGGGTTCGGAGGAGACTCCTTTAACTCCCAACTGACTTGCTCTGCCAACCGTCGGAGTAGAGTATCTTCGGCCTCCTTTTGGGTCTTTTTCTTTCCCCACAGGGCCATTTTAACCTAAGTGTTGTTAAAATATTATTACCATAAAAATTATATATAAAAATTTACGATAATTATTTACAAGTATTGAGTGCGCCTAAGATTTAAAGTGAGTACACTAGCTTGGTCTTTAGATCGTTCAATGAACGTGCGACCCGCGTGATAAAGTATAAACTTTCAATCAATCAGTCTTGGTTTAATCGAAAAACATGACCAGTTAGGGATAGAGATAACGCGAGAGGCAAGACTAATTTCGACAGAACACTCCGAGGTTAACCGGGCCAATGGTATATACTCTATTGGTGTTAGTCTTTCGTAGATCCAAAACCTATCACCAATTATAACACGTTTCTAAACACCATGTCCGACATTCAGCCAATCTTTCAAAAATTTATACTCCCTCAAGTCCTTTGCAAACTCTGCCATCAACCTCATGTCCATAACTTTACTTAGGTTATGGTGTGCGGTGATGAAATCTACATATCACGAGGGGTTAAAGAGATAAGCTAGGAAAGGAGACGTCATCTATTCCAAATAGTGCGACTTAATCAACCAAAATTATGTACTAAGTTTAAATCAAAGACTACCTTTAACATGTATAACTGAAAAATTAAATTAAATTGTAAGTATAAACAAGTATTGAATTATAAATAAATATGTAAATTTCGAATATACATGTACATGCTTTCTATTTACACAATTTCACATATTCACAAATAATTTATTATAATAATTATAAAATTGCCATAATTACCAATTTATTATTTTTAATAATTCAATAATTTACCATATTTACTACAAATTTATAATATTACAACAATAATTACAAATTATAATTACATGTAATAATAATTACCAATTATAATATTAATTACAACAATATATAATTATAATTATAATTATTAATTACCATGCATTTACAATAATAACTATCATGCATTTACTAACTATTATTTTTACTAATTAATTTACCAATTTACTAATTTATTAATTAAATTATAATTATGTTACAAATTAAAAAAATTACCGAAAAGAGCAGTCGAAGGAGAGCGGAGTCACCGGAGGGAGGGAGTCGTTGGAAAGTCGCTGGAATGTCGTCGGAGTGGAGAGTCGTCGGATTTTTGAGAGAGAGAGAGAGAGAGAGAGAGAGAGAGAGAGAGAGAGAGAGAGAGAGAGAGAGGGGGGGGAATGATTTGAGAATGAGATGAGGAAAAAGGCTCGGCCAACTCCTTTATATAGAGTTTCACTTAGACGACGGAGCCTATTTCTTCATCGTCTAAGTGAACCGTTTCAATTTTTGGAACCGGCGTCCAATTAATTTGGCGGTGGGAGTTAACCTCCTTCATTTTAGGGAGCGTTTCAAATTTCACTTAGACAACGGAGATAAACATCTCCTTCATCTAAGTGAAATTTGAACTGTTTCCCAAAAATTTGGCAGTGGAAATGAACCGCCATTATTTTTAACCTAGACGACGAAGATAGGACAGCTCCGTCGTCTAAATGACCACCCGGACCACGAAGATGATCCATTTCCGTCGTCCAAAGTGACCACTTGGACCACAGAGATGGTCCATTTCTGTCGTCCAAGTGACCACCTGGAAGACAAAAATAATCAATATCCGTGGTCCAAGTGAAATTTTCGTAAAATTAATTTTTAAAAATAATTCGCAAAGAAGTTTCCGATTTGGCATTCGAATGAAATGGTCGTAAAATATCGATTAAAGAATCGTATATATAAACAATTGAATTTAAGGCGACGAATAATCTTATATCTTTAAACTGGTTAAGCATCTACTAATCTGTATAACTTAAATGTTATTAAGTATAGGCATTTAATTATCATCCCCGTTATCCGATTGCTCCTCCTCCTCATCATACTCAACATCGTCTGACGAATATTCTGAGTCCTTGTCCTCGTCCTCATCCTCATCTTCATCCTGCGCCTCTTCTTCATCTACCTCATTAATTGCATCAATAATCTCATCTTCAGTTAGATATGTACAACCATCAGGCATGGGTAAGCATTCACCAGCTTGAACCAGGTCCATTATGTCGGAGCGGATGACAGAAATATTAGGCTCTTGATAGGCAGGAATGTCTCTTTCCGGTTCATCAGCATCTTCAATTGCCAGTGTCCCTTCAGTTGTCGTAGTATTCCATATTCCTCGATGAGAGATATGGTTCACTATTTTCCACCATTCACCAGCTTTCGGATCATCGAGATAGAACACATGCATAACTAAGGTGGCGAGAGCGAGAAGCTCATCCTCATACCAGCTCGAGTTTTCTTTGAGGTACATGTTGTAGTAAGTAACACACTCATGCATTAGGTATGTCTCGGTTATGGAGCCATCTGGGGTCGACCTGTTTTTGACGAATCTTTTATACTGTCTAAGCTGTCTACAAAATCAAAAGTTCAATTAATACATTGTAGAATAAGAATAAGCACATATAGCTAGTAATCTCCAGTGGAACAAATTATGGATCGAAAAACCTGTATAATTAATTAGTTATACGTACCTTTCTTGAGGATACATCCAAGTGTACTGGACCGGACCAGAAATGAGCACCTGCTCGGGCAGGTGGATCATTAGGTGAACATCGTGTCAGTGAATTTGTCATAAGTTGGGACTCCATTTTCCCACAACAGTTTCAGCTCGTCGATCAAAGGTCTGAGGTAGACATCTAAGCACTTCCCCGGAGATTTAGAACCTGGAATTAGCAGAGTAAGAAAATTAAATTTCTTGTTCATGCACATCCACAGAGACAGGTTGTACGACATTAGAATAACTGGCCAAGTGCTATTACTACCCCAATGATTGAATCTGTCTGTAGATAATCCGAGACTAACATTTCTTACCTCTACGGTAAAGTCTCCAAATTCTTTCTCAAAATGTTTGAAAGCCTCCCCATCCGCGGCGTGTCTCAGCACAACGTCATCTATTTGAATTTCTGCGCACCATCGCATCACCTCTGCTGTGTATAGAGACATGTATATACGCTGTAATCTGGGAATCAATGGAAAATATCGAAGAACCTTCACATGAATTCTCTTTTTTGAACTCTTTCTATTCAGCTCATATCTGCACTGGCCACATACGGAACAATAGTCCAAATCTTTATACTCTTTGTAAAACAGCACATAATCATTTGGACATGTGCCAATTATCCTGTACTTTAGGCCGAGGCTGCTCAAGATATTTCTAACCTTATAATGGGATTTAGGAAGATTGTGATCATCAGGAAGCAACTTACATATTTGCTCCTGAATTTCATCAAAAGCACTAACTGACATTTTGTGCTCCACTTTTATCTTCATTTGCTCCATCACATATTGCAACACATTCTCTCGACATTTAGGGTACACCAGAGTATGCGCTTCAAGTAGCATCATGTTGTACTTATCCATCTCACTAGTGTCAGTGGCCAAGCTAGCAGCGAAGAATGTGTCTTCATGTCCATAAGTGGGATTGTAACCTCCTTCTTGGTGTTGGTGTCCACCATGAGTAAATCTCGGAAACGCATCATGGACCAAATCCGCAGTTATGTTCCAAGTAGAGGGGCCGGCACCACTGCCGGTGGATGAGGCACCATGGTAACTGTACCCTGAGCTGAAGTCTACTGCTTCACCATGCTCGCTCCACGTAGTGTAACTCCACATTATACTATTTTCGTACAGGTGTTGCACCATAACATTAATCTCCACATACTGAAAATTAAGACATTTTTGGCACGGACACCTGAAACGCTTCTTTCCCTAACCATGTTTTATCACAAAATTCACAAATTCATTAATTCCATCCATATACCGGACATCATTTCTATTCCGCAACTTCATCCAACTCTTGTCCATACTTCTAATAAATTTAATAACTAATTATCATATTAGTCAACTATTATATATATATATACAGATTTTCATGTAATTATATATGAAACTATTATATATATACACAAATTTTTAACTACCTTAATATATTAAATTAAATTATTGATTAATTACCTTTATTAATTATTGGTGAATTTACGTACTCTACATCAATTACTTTAATATGTCTAACATGCATGTACGTTTTAACTAAATATTAACCTAATTTTTAAACATCCATGCATATGTACGTACTACTGGTCTATATTAATTAACTAATATATATAATCAATTACCTAACTTAATTATAAATGTATATTAGATGTACTAATTATTAACAATGCAATCAATCAAACGTACAATTAATTATATATATAAACGTTAAATGGTATTGAAAAATTAACTACGTACGTACGTTCTTAGCCTTCTCCGATATATGGCAAATCGATGTTCGGATATAGTGCTAGCTAGCTAGAATTTGCATGCGCTATGTACGTACGTGTGAGGAGAGTGATCAAGTGAGAGAGAATTGAATGATCGACATATGTATGAAGATGAAGTTGAGACGAGCGAGCGGAGAGGAAGACAGTTCGGCATGGACATTATATAATGCTTCACTTAGACGACGGAACATCGGTGCGTCATCTAAGTGACCACTTAGACGACGGACTCAACACGTTTCTGTTGTCCAAGTGGATACATGGACGACGGACTTAGACTCCGTCGTCCAAGTGACCACTCAAACCACGGCGTGTCGGTCTGTTGTCCAAGTGGTCACTTGGACGATGGAAAGAATCATTCCGTCGTCCAAGTGCGTCTTTGACGATGGATATTGTTTCCGTTGTCTAAGTTACACTTAGACCGCGAAACCGTAAAGGTTTCGTGATCTAAGTGTATTTTTCTTGTAGTGTTTGCGTGTGTGTATTAATTCATATCGTAGTAGTGGCAAAAATCAATCTCATGAAATCTCTCCTAGTTTTCCATTTGAGTGGATGAACAAATACTAAACTGCGTGCAATGTATTGCCAGAAAGAAAACAAAAAAATTTGTTAAGTTTTCTGTGTATATGCGTCTAACAATAAAATTTGCATCATATATATCATGCTTTAAATTGTCAAGTTTTCTGTGTATATGTATATAGCAAGGTCTATCTCGATCAAATGCATGCATTGTCGACGCCGTATACATGTAGTTACTAATTAGCTAGTTCGACCTATAAACATGACTAAAGCAAACATCCTGGAAGGATTTAGCTATGCCTTGAATATCTTGAATGATTGACTGTCGTATCCAAAAGATGGAAGCATTTTCCATTGATGCAGTTCATGATGATCGAGTGGTGATCGAATCCCCCTCCACTATATTTCTGCTTAATTAGTCCAATTTGTAGAAGATGAACTGAACCAAGCACATTTTTGCATCTTCCAATTCTCTTTTGAATTGTCCTCAATAACAAAGGTTACTTATAGCATTGAGAATCACTGGCTTTTGCAAATGATTCCGAATAGTTTGGCTGAAAGACAAGTATTATTAAGCCTTTACAAACAAATCCAAATCAAGTGGAAAAGATATATCATATATGGGACTTGCTCGCTGAATATGCAAAATCAAAGCTCACGTGAAACAGCTCAATTATAGGCTGGGAAGACCTGAATTCGAAGATAAAAACGGATCAAGGATCGCGCACTAGAACCTTGCAGAAGTTTGCCGATGAAGCTAAAGAAATCACCGATAAATTTGATGCGGCTGGATCATGAATTTGTTTCTTGTGTACTCCAAGGACTAATTCCATGGGATCATCAATGTGATGAGCTAAAAGCCTCCATCGATCAACGATCAGCCTTTACCTCTAACGCGAGAACAATTGCATGGCTTGCTGATCAATTACAGCTTCCCGCCCTCTACTTGTGACCGCGTTTGTCCGGTCATAGTTGTACGTAAGTTTTGTCATCGTGGTCTTCTAATTGACTGCGGTCGTTGTGCTCTATTGGGCGTTCATGGTCTACATCCTTAAGAAGTCAACCTCGCTCAGTCGCTCCCCATTCCACTCTAATTATTGTATCTTATCTTATACAGAATCAGGGGCGGAGGCAGTTCAGGCCCGGTGGGGGCGACCGCCCCTCAGATACCATATGTAACTGTTCGTGGCGCTTCGTCCCACAGTACTTAACAAAACATGTATATATCATATTAATTTATATGAATCTTTAGATACGTACGTGACTCATAAAACGAAGTGCGTACCTAAGTTAAAATGAAAACTTCTCTTACTCTTCAATGTATCAAAAAAAGTTCCCTTAGCTATCTACCTAAGACCTCACAGACCCTGTTACCTACAGTCTCTTGCCCCCACAAGAAAAATGTTCTCCCTCCGCCACTGTACAGAATTATCTGATTGATCAAACTTCTCATATATATCTTCAGTGATCTTCGATCTACTCAGAAATTATCGTCAAGTACCAACCCATGCCAGATCATCGACGTACGTTTCATATACAAACTCTCCCTTGGAGTCCTTGGACTGTAAATTAATTAACATGCGCGCAGATAGGCTTTATCTCGTAGTTATTTCGAATAGAAGTTTTATCTAGTACGTAGTTTTGAAATCGAGTTTCCATCATTTGCAGTTATAGTGAATTAGTGATAGAGTTTGGTGTAAACTCAATCTCTTCTCATCATTTCATTTACGTACACTATATACATGTCTGTAAAGTAATAGCTTGAGTACGTTTAGGCACCAGAAGCTGTTTTCTTGTCATCATGGCAGATGATATCGAGCAAGGTTTGGGGAAACTAACCTCAATGTCCTCGTCGTTGTCTTCAACATCTACTACAACATCCAAAAATTTACCTCCTCCACCTCAGTATGTTTCGGTTCCATTGCCAGTCAAACTCACTGATGAAGCAAATTACTTGCTGTGGAAGTCATTCTTCATCCCAATTCTCTAGTATCACGACATGTTAGAGCTCGAGGAAGGAAGAGAGCTATGTCCACCGCAATTCCTCGACAACGAGGTGGCAGAAAATCCAGCCTATACCGACTGGATCAAGAGGGACCAATTATTTCTGCTCTGGATTAATGCAAGTTTAACGGAGACCCTCCTCCTTAGATTCGCAGGAGGACGCACTAGTGGAAGAGATGTATGGTTGTCCTTAGAAAACTTGCTTGCTAGAAAGGCAAAGGCACTCGTGAAACAACTGAAGAGTCAGCTCGAAAACCTGAAAATACTTACGATTCCCGGACGACCATGTACCACCTATACCCTGAAATATTTTGCGAATGAAGCTAGAAAAATCGCGGATAAACTTGATGCGGTTGGATCACCGGTAGAGGATGATGAATTTGTTTCTTGCGTAGTGTTTGGACTAGTTCAATGTGAATGTGACGAGCTAAAACGCCTAACAGCAAACATCACGGATCGATCTGTACCACTAACACGAGAAGATTTGCTTGGCATACTGAATACATATGAACTCCCCATCATCGTGTATCCTCCTCCCCCATCCGTGTCGACAACCGACCTTTCTACTAGTTACGAATTCCGTCCCATTATCTCTTCGGTCATACTTCCGATTATCGTGCTCGGCGTCTTCTGTTCAATGCTATATTTATGGATCCGTGCAGTGATCAAGCACTTCTAGAAACAAATTTGGCATTACTCCTAAATTTCCCAGTTTTATATTACCTGCCTCCATTTTTGTTTCGATCTTCTTTTTTCTTTCTTTTAGCTTACTTGACATTGTTTAATTTGGGTCTTCGATTTCATATAACGAAGGAAATTCAATCTTCCATTTCACTTCTTTAATTATGTCATATTGTTCTACATCGATCGATCAGTTCTTTTTTCGATGGTTTCTACATATAGTCAACTTTTTTTGGTCAATTATTCTACATTTCTACTTCATCTGGAGATGAGAGAAGAGGACTAAGCATACTGATCGAATTTAACCTCCCAATTTGTTAATTTTTTTTATTTTTTAAAAAAGATTTGGATGCCAATTAATAATTCAAATAAGAAATAATAATACGTCTTTATCAAAAAAAGGAAAGATATAATAGTACGTAATGTAGCAGGGGAGATTGAGAGATGACCTCGACTTCTCCACTGTTGCCATATTCACTGGTTTATCTCGCACAGGGACTTGGGTCATAGAGCCTCCCTAACAGAAGGCTTTGAGTCAGATCCCTCCATTTCCCTGGCCCTCGCAACTTCCATTTTTTAAATTAAAACCCTACCTCAAGTCTGTTCTTTTCAAACCCAAAGCTTCATCATATTTTCGGCCCAATTTGACACCAGATTCTCGATGCTATCCACTCCAGTGTGCCACCCCAATTTCCGTACAAAGTTTCGTATTTTCACCTCACGCCTTACTTAACGTATCAGTTTGGACCGTCGGATTTTGATGGACAACCAAGATTGCTTTGCTTCTCTCTTCTTTTTTTCTAGAACATTTTCTCTTCGCATATCGTCTCTCAGTTTCTCATCTCCACATTCTTCCTCCTCCTGTTTCCCTCTCATCTCTCAGTTTCTCTTCTCTACTTCTCTTTAGTCTAACGGGGATTTTCTTTCTTTGGTTCGTTTCGTTTCAGTGCTTGAATCACGATGTTTTTCGATTCGATTTTCCTGCTCAAATTCAAATTGGATGGGAAATGAAGTCGAATTCGTTCACTTGGAAATCTCTAAAGCTTGAATGATTCATGGGGTCTGCTGGGTTTCTCTTCTCGTGAATTGAATTGATCGAAACTAGTGCGACCAGTGTCATAATTTTGCTCCCTTCATATAATAAGAACATCTTTCTCACACAGGCATCATCATCGATCAAACTCACTATTGATTTGACCCTTCTTTTTTTCTATAATTGCCCAAACCTTTAAAATTGGGGTTTATAGAGAGAGAGAGAGAGAGAGAGAGAGAGAGAGAGAGAGAGAGAGAGAGAGAGAGAGAGAGAGAGAGAGAGAGAGAGTCGTGTCTGTAATTGGGAAAGAAGGAAAGCTACGAGATTTTGAGAATGAAACAGAGAACAAGAAAAGAAAACGAGTGAAGCAAAGCAATGTTGGCTGTCCATCAAAATCGATGTGTTAGGTAATGCGCGAGGTGATAGGTGAGGAGAGGATCTGGATCCAACCAACACAGCTTTTCTTTTGCACCACTCCTAACGGGTCTAACTCCGCCTTAGCAGGTTCCATAGCTCGATAGCCGACACCACATGGATTTAGACCTCTCTACGGTGGCGGAGCTGTGACCAAGCTCACAGGGCTTAAGTCAGGTAAGAATTTGAGAGAAAAAAAAAATATTCCTATTAATCTTGAAGTAAAAATAAAAAGTTTAAAATACAAAGGTCAAAACACATTCATTCTACTCAATAAGCCTACTTTAAACCTAAAAAGAATATATTTCAAGATTTTTTTCTCTCTATTCATTCGTAACTTGCCTTTTTACGATACTTCCGTCTTCTCGATAATACATTCTTGAAGCTACAACGCCATTTGACTTTTATCAACAAAATTTCATGAGTTTTTCACAAACTCAAGAATTCAATACTTGTCTAAACTCTTTAATTTTTGTTTTGATATTATTTTGGTGTTACTCGGTCTTTAGTGAATTTATATATGTTTGTAAAAATTGGAGGTAGCATACAATTACAAATTAGAATACAGTTATTCTGAAATAATAAAGTTCATGAAAAAAAATCATGTGCTGCACAACACCACAACCCGTTGGTACAATTAGTCCTGGGGAAAAATTATCCTAGCTCCACCACCTCTCTCTGTGCTACTTCCCCATCACCACTCTCATCCTGAACTAGACCATTACGATCTAGACTCATCTCGACCCCAACTCTGGTAGTGTCATCTGACACCGAACCCTGCACCACACCTTCTCCTTTTCTAGTGAAATTAGGGTTCCTTAAGCAGATCAGGCTGGAATGCATCCCAGGTCTAAACATCCAATAGAATTTTAGTCCCAATATGACACGTGACACAATCTGAGTCTTCCGATATTCAACTTTTAACACGTTTGACTGACCTTATAATAAACTCAGGCTATCGAAAACACACACACACACACACACACACACACTCTCTCTCTCTCTCTCTCTCTCTCTGGAAGTAGCAGAGGCAAATCGATCTATATTGGTCTTTTAGGCCCTCGCTGACCCCCGTTACCCCGCTTGGGATCAAGCGTACTTGAGCTCCTCCCGAGACAAAATCAAGCCTGCGAGACAAAATCACAAAATAGCCCAGTAATCAATTTCCCCCCAAATTGAAAATTAGGGTTCTGATTCTCAATTTTGGGGAAAATTGGATGAGAATTTTGTGTGATTATATGTAAGTTGTGGTGTTGTTGGAGAAAAATTTGATGAAGAAAGACTTGGAAGGTTAGGATGAGGTAGTCAAACTAGTTTTTTTGCTTCTGGGCTTGAAAGAAAGAGAGACCTCCTCCGGTAGTTGTTTTTCGCGTCAAAGAGAGAGGTAGAGATAGAGTGGATGGACCTAGAAGATTTAGAAGATTCAGCATTTGGTCAAGCTTGGCATGAGGTAGGCTTGCTCTAGCTTGGATGTTACAGTCACGATCGTCGACACGACTCGGACCACCCAAATCGAGAGAGCCTCGGACCAGCGACGTGACACGAAGGAAGATGAGGCGTAGTACCCCATTTAGAGTAGGCTAGGTGTTTAGGCGTGGCAGTGCATGCAAGGGGAGAGAGAGGGGGGGGGGGGGCGTCAGAGAAGAACATTCGTGTTTTTCCTGCAGTTGAGGTGATTTTTTCAGGCGGATCAGATGACCTGAGCTTATGATAAGCTCAGTCAGTTTTACAAATTGTTGACTTTTAAAACCAATTAAATCTTAACACGTGGCACATTAGGAAATTAACCTTAAAGTGCTTAGTCTTGAGTGCATTCCAGAAATTTGCTGCTTAAGCACCATATCTCTCCATGGTAGTTTATTGTTTTTCAGTACTCACAGTCTCTCACATCAGTACTCACAGTCTCTCACATTAAGGTTACTTCTTCTCTTGTCTAAAAAAGCAGATTCTTAATTTTAAGAAAATAAATTTCAAGAAAAATAAGAAAAAGGATTAAATCTTTATTGATTAATTATTGGTACGTTACTTAATGATCAAGAAAATCCCAACAGAGAAAAACACATATAGAGGTTTCCTTTTTCCATTGCCTCTTTTTTTTTTCTTATGCTTGCTTTCTTTTTTTGGACTTTTTGTGCTCTGCTGTAAAACACTAAAAACAAAAATCAAGTTTGAGTTTTGGGTGATGGAGAAGCACATGGATAATGTTGTTTATGAGATTTTAGGGGATTTTAACTAAATGATGACCAGTGAATACCAATATCATTAGAGTTTATCAATCGTTGTTGTCTGTAAGGTGTGGGTCATTGACTGATTTGATTCATTATGAAAGACTTGAACAAACCCAAATTCTGATTTCAGACTTGCGTTGCTTTTATGCTAATTTTGAATGAAAAGAAGCAAATATTGTCCACATGAAGTACAACTTGTATAATGTTGTGACATTTGTATAATATTGTGATATAGGACTTGCCTAAAAAAAATTGTGATCTAGGACACCTTCATGCATGTATGTATAATCTTGCTCCTTTTTATAATAACGAATACATTGCTGTGTTATATATATATATATATATACACACACACACTAGGTTGATGCCCGTTATTAAACAGAACAGAAGATTTTGTTGGCAGTTTTGGATATAGGAAGTGCTTGAGTAAAGCCTGCAGTCCTATTATAGTAAGTATTACACATCACAACATGATGAATAATCTTCAGGCAAGATACAAAGTGAACACCATGGTCCTTATAAATGGTGAAAAGTGCTGCACAACTGACGCAAATGCAAAGTAGATAATTTGAATGCTCTGATTTCCTTTCCTGGCAAGGCCTTCACTGGTAATTATAAATCTTGGATCAGTTAGCTACAAACCTATCGATATCTCATATATATACAATTCTACTATTGAAGAGATCCTACGGATCTCTACTGAGATTATGATTGATAAACTCGATCCTACAGATCTTTACTGTCAATCAATGGTATTAAGCTTTTATATTCATGCAAAAGATAGAATATAAACCATCCATATCTCAAATTAAACAACTCTACTGTTGAAAAGATCCTTTACGAAGGTGTAATATAAACATCAATTAAGAACTTTAGGAGAATCTTTTATAAAAATAAAAATCAAACCAAATTATTCAGATAATACTGGAGCTAGATTTCTATGTAACTGATCCCCACGCAAAGAATTGATATCTTGCTGCAATCACACAGTTGTTTCTAGAATTAATGCAACATTATAGCAATCAAACATATACATTAATTGATTCATTACTTGTCAATTGGAGAAACAAATAACTTAAACTTAAGCACAAATAAGTTGACCAAAAACTGTATTCATAAGCATTTAGCAGTAATATGTGTGTGGTCATGGTGCTACATGCAAATCATATAAGATATATGAGACATATGGTATCTAAAACTCAGAAAATCACTTCTACTTTTGGACAATATCTTGTGATGATAACTCGGTTAATTGATACAAAAGATATCATCAACGTTCTGATTCAGGTTAGATTTAGATATTACTATATGTTTGATACAATGATGGATATGTCATTCAAGAACACTAACATCATGTACGTTTCATGAAAAAATCAGTCAAGAATTTGTAGAACATAGCGAGCTTATGCTTCAAACATTCATATTAAGGTCCTAGGCAAAGACCCTAAATATTAACTATGTACCAAAGCAGCTAAACTTAAATAGCCCAACATTAAGAAACTGCATTCAAATGTTAATAATTATACAGTAACTGTGGTTTGGTGCTGCAATACAAAGAGATCAAGCCCTACAAACTACTGAACAATTCAGAAGGATAACAGGTGAAAACCAAGTGTGTGATGGATAAAAAAATAAAATAACAGTAAGTGACCATAGCTCAACTGAAACAGACAATAAAGTTGATCCATTTTATTTGTAACATAAACAATATCTAATCCCCTTCATTCTCTCTGTGTTTGTGCTCTAAAAGAAATATATATGAGGATCCCTAAAACGTAAACTAATGGCAGAATAAGTTGGGTTAAGCAAAATACACCCGGACACAAAACACCAACATAGCAGACTCGTACATTGCAGATAAAAATTGTATGCCTGTTGATTGCAGGAAAAAAAACTGTCTTCCAATTTCCAATAAAAATTGTGACTCTATCAGCTACTGGATCACCCCAAGAGTTATCATACAAATGACATGACATACATCCCATAATATACCAACAAACTTAGACCAAACACAATACGCAAATTGGAATCTAGGAAAAATAAAACACTAATCTGACTATAAAAAAAATAATGGCAATCCAGTATCACACCATATATACTCCAGAATATGATAAATTAAGAAAGTAGGTATAACATATTCCAGAATCACACCATATATATGAAAAGAAAAGAAAAGAAAGTCAGACAAAATATATAGCAAACTCTAAAACCAAAGCACTAAAACACAGGAAAGCGCTAACATAAAGTCTCCAGCAACCTGAACAACCCTTGTTCACTAACCCTTCTATGGTAGCTTCAATCTAACTAATACTCTTAACAAAATCTGGATCTATATTTGACTCTTTGCTTCAATATGATTCAGGTAATCAACTGGAACATGCATGTACTGTAAACCAATTCCAAAAAATGATTTTCTTGTGTAAAGTAATACAAATCAAACACAGTAAAGTTGAGGTAAATGTTCAACTTTATTTCTGAAATCACATATTACTTTACAAAGGTAAAATCAACAATTGCATATCACACAAAAACTACATAGAAGGATATACCATTTAAACACAATTCATTGGCAATCTGGATAAACTATATCTTAGATCATCCAATAAAGTCAAGGGTCAATTCATTACCAACAACACAGACATAAAGTACTGCTGCGTTGTAACACTTAAACATAAGATAGCTTACAATAACAAAAATGAATACCCATATTGTTTATCAATGTAGGTCAGTTTATCTGCAATGTTTCATTGATTAATATGGGTATACATATCATGTAATCAGAGTAAAGGAAGCATTCCATCATGCATGTTATACATCAATCTAACTTAATATATAGATAGAATGCAAACACATCATTATACATATTATAAGATAGTTACACATCAGATTAAGCAAAACAGCTAATTGGTAGATCAAGAATAGTTTCCTGATCCAACCATTAGCTGAACTTAAGCCCTAAACTTACAGTTTGATACTGATTGGTACTTACTACAAATAAACACTAACATAAGCAGTACTGAGTGGGAAGTACAGATGGGTTACATAACAAAAAACATCATCCTTTCAAAATATACAAAAAGCAACTTCCTCTTATCATGATAATCCTATGTCACTGCTTCTTGCGCTTAAAAAAAAATTAATAACCTGATCAGAAAACTAGAGGACTTTTAAATTTTTTACCATCAGAATTCAACCAAATTATGTAGTCCCTTATAATTATCTACACTTTACAAAAACAGAACCCTAATTTATGATTGCATCACTATCAAATCCAAGTAGCATAGTAAACATACCATATCTGCTCAATTACATCAAACAGTCTCTGTGTTTTCCTCTTCCTCTACTTCAGTATTTGTGAATGAGGACATAGCTTCATCTTTATCACTGAAGACAAATATCAAGGTAATTATAATAATTGAGTATTCCAATATAAAACAACAAATCAAACAAAAATGTTAACTGTATCCACACCTTTTCATCTTCTTCTTTGCATCCATAGGGAACAATTCTCTTGTTAATGTGTGTTTTTCTTTGACTGATATGATTTCAGGCGTCTCAGGTGTCTCTAACCTAAACCCATCTTCTTCAACTGACTTCGACAAATCTCCATATGTGCATGCACTCCTTAGCATCATATCACTAGATTGACTCAAAGTTATGTCAAGGAGGTAACTTTTACCAATCACTGCAGAAATTATTTGCGGCACACTTGGGTATGTTGGATACTTAGTGTTCTGCACCAGCTCCTCACATTTAACACCAAACATCTCCTCATCAGTTCTACCCATGATACACAGAGTCGTCTGATCTTTTTCATCATCAATGACAATATAGACTTTAAAGCTGCGTAACAATACAACAGAATAAGTAAATTGATTGTCAATATTACTACAATAAGAATATAATCTCTTTAACAGCAATATGCTTCCAACTATACATATGAACATAATGAATTCAGTTAATATCACAATCTAAATATATAAACACCTCTTTTTTGATTCCTGAACACCATGGATTTGACAAAAGTATTGATCATTAAATTCTTCCTTCTTCGTCACCTGCCTGAAGAAATTTTCTGTAGAACAACAATTATACCACCATCCCTTATGAACAACAACCCTCAGCATAACAGCAGTACAGAACACTGACTTATACTGAGGAATAAAATTGAGTCACATATTAATTTCAGATGTATAAAGACCACTACATAATTTAATTATTAAAACAATTATTACAGATATTATACGATAGACAAGACCAGAAACACCAAAATTCACATGATTCTCATACCATATAGGAAGCAGGGTCCAATGTCTTCTACTCAGAAATAAATTTGATCTCCGTTTGCTTAACTTTATCTGGTGGCTGTGGGCCTGAGAATGATCCAAAAATTCTCACTTTGTCCCCAGTCTTTGAGAATCTGAAAGTGAAATACTACCTCCATAAAAAATATAACCATACAGTCTACACTGAAGTAACACATTACATTACTCTGAAATATAACAGATAGTGATTCGTTTGAGTGACTTACTCTTTTCTATAGTCATCTGATTTATAAATTTTTGAATTCAGTACAAAGCAAGTGTGCCTCATGCTACTTGCTCTGATTCGATATGATAAATTACCAAACTTAGATGTCAAATATTACATGCGATAAAAACAAAATTATAACTAGATCAATCAAATAGACCATCAAACTATAAAAATCTATAGAACATATACCCTGGAATGTTGTAATTCTCATGCCAGTAAACACTGTAAGCATAGGTACAGGTAGCTCATTAATCTCCTTCAAAGGAAAATCTTTTGCACGATCGCCCCACAGAGTAATTCTTATCTCTTCTCTCATGTGAATTAAGTTACAACCTTAAGAAGTATACATATGACAATATATACTCATTTCAACACTAATATAAAACAAAACAATACCCAATGGATTCAATTGTGATATCAGTCCGAGTTTATTTTTCTTTCTTGTTCCTCACAACAATCTCTTGTTGCGTTTTTTATAGTCTTCACACAGCTATACATATTTGTTCAAGTTCTAAAACTATCAGTCTTTCCTCTTGTACATATATCAATTATGTAATGAGTCTAAAACAAGGTAATAGATGCATTACCTAGAAGGATGGTCTGGCACTGAGCCTCTTTTGTCAGTTGTTCAAATTCAAGAAGCCGAAATGCATATCAAGGAATGTGTGGCAGGTCTTGTACCACTAAGTTGAACTTGGTCTTCTTTGTAAATCTCAAGACTACATCATGATTAATAAATTTCAACTTGGACCTGTCCTTCTTTGTACCAAAGCATAAGACATCATAAATTTTTCCATCATCCATGATTGCTGGCATATACTCACAGTGGCATTCATCAATGATACCATGAATTAAGCTCCCCTACAAAAAAAATAACAACATTTCAAAACATATATCATTACATATATTGAATGATATAGGTGAAGTTTGGTCTAGTTAAAATATACCACAAAACTGTTCACCAATTCATTGACCAGATGATAATGAAGACCATCAAACTCATGGCTATCAAATTTGAATGGTTTCCATGATAGTGCAACACGAACCCTGATGGTAAAGCCATTCTTGAATGGCTTGATCTGTTGCAGCTTGGTTATACCACTCATGGCTCAGTCTATAAATACAAATAAAAATATGAGTAAGATCACATATATAATGGTAATAAACATTGTATAATTCTACAAATTTTTACAACAATAAGTCAATACAAATTTCCACGAACTTGAGAATAAGACATCAACTTACGTTTTGAAGCAAGAATGACAGAGTTAGATGTATGTCAAGATTTACCTGTAACAAATGCAAAGTAGACTATTCAAAGCATGATTCTTATATCAGTCATGTAAGCTAAAACACATGCATAAGTATCAAAATCTACATTGTCCATCATAATCATAAACATGCTAATAATACAATACAATGAAATCCAAGTGAATAGCACACAAAGGTCTGCTTAAACTTTATATTATACTTCATCTAGAACAATGCAGCATGCTTCAATCAGAGAATCAACCTTGATTCAAATATTATCCTTTAACATGCTTCAATCAAAATACTACACACAGAGCACATGCTTCAATTTTAGAATGCTATTACAGGAAATTATTGCAAACAGAGAGAAATAGAAAGAACCACATTTACAGTAATATTGGAATGCAGTACTTGATTAACCCTAAAAGAGCAAATTGACCCAGTAACACCCCTTTTATAGCCTCCCTGATCACCTTAGTGAATCCCTAAATTTGACTCCTAAACCTCTCCAACGGCCATTTGGTCACACTGTACACTGATGAGTGGCGAAGAATAGATCCACGTTGGTATATATCTCGACAGTTTCGTTCACTTTTCTCGATCTTGACGAAATCCATATTTCCAAGATCGACCGATCTAACTAAGCACAGTCAATATCGTCCAAGGGGAACGCAACTGTCAGTAAAACTAACCAAGTGTGAGAAGCTGATGTAGGGCTATGTGGTTAGGGAAGAAAATACGTCGGCGGAGGTACTCAATACCTATTTGACGGTCACAATGTATATCACGATCAGTCAGTGATATGGCACACAATGGTCGACCATCAACACATTATTTTCTATTTTATACGTGTATAGATGGTGCTAAGCAAAAAATAAAAAATAATCCCGTTCTTATCAACATGATAATTGGTCAATACCAATGATGTTTGATCCCCTCTTCTTGGTGCAAGCAAATGTGAATTGATCCTATCATACAATCTATTGTGTATATTATGTACATGTATATGTGTATATATCATGATTTTGCTTCAAGGAAATATCAACATAGATGCAGTAATTTATTCGATGTTTTGTAAAACGTCTTTGTAAACAATATTTTTAGTATAATTATTAGGTACATCATTATCAATTTTTATGATAATTGTTAAACATTTTTTCGATGCTGGTTCGGTCAAATAAATTTCCGTGTAACGTATAATTGTCCGTAACTAAATGCTGGTTTGGTCAAATAAATTCCTACTTTGTTTAACGATTGACCTTGACTTTTATTAACTGTCATCATATAACATGTTCTAACTGAAAATTGTCGTCTTTTAAATGTGGATGACCACTTAGATTCATTTGGAATAAGAACAATCCTTGAAATCCCAATCTACAAAAAATACCAAAGATGATTAAGAAGATAATGAAATGATCATGTTTTAAATGAAGATCCACTCATGGACAGGGGCGGATCCAGGATTTCTAAAGAGTGTGGGCTATATTGTGCGCATAGCGCACAATTTTTTTTTCCTTGCGCGCCCAATTTTTTTCTTTGTCTAAGGTTTGTAAATGAACGGATGGCTCATCCTCATGTCAATGTCTATGTACTAAAGTTAATTGAAATGTGTAAAATACATATATAATCAAGACTTAATGAAATATATCTAACGGTGTCGGTTGATACATACCACACACATGATTATTTGATTAAATGAATGGAGCAATCCCATCTCTATCAGTTTTACTACCCAAATCTCATGATCATCTCTTAATTTTATTCATTAGTGGGACTGTGAAGAAAGCTGAAAATAATTCTTGGTTGCTATTCAAAGGACTTTGAGCAAAGAAAGTAAAGGAATTAGAGGCGTAAGAACCAAAAACAACTAAACAAGAGCATATAAACAAGAACATAACTTGCTTGAAGAGATATTAAAGTAATAATCCTTAATTTTATTTATCCATATGTCTGTTAAATTGACTATGCAACTCAAATACTCAATTATACCTATACTCTTAGATATCTTGTCCAAATTTTGCCGTGGGCTGCAGCCTACACAGCCCTAGGCATGCATCCGCCCCTGCTCATGGACATGGCAGAGATAAACTTGTGACAGGGTTCACTGATTGCCGATAGAATGAGTAACTGAATAGTTGTATCCTTCAATAAGAAATGACTATATTTAGGAAAATTTAGTTAGAGATTCAATTAAGGAGGCCAAGACTACAAAATATATAACACTACCAAGTACCAACTAAATCAAATGTCACTTTGTTAAATATACCTGTGAGACATGGTATTCAGGGCCATTTGTTAATGAGAAAGGACAAACCCCTCCCTCTGCTCTACATCTTTGCATCAAGGTAACAAGTAAGAATTCACAATAATGAATCAGGGAGCACCAGAATGTGATAAACGTCACATGAAACTATCAAATTATTCAGCAATGTTAAAGCAAACTTACCCAGAGCTGGTTTAGACCAACATGGTTTCAGCTCTTGACCGTCATCGGTTCATCGCTCCAAGTCCCACCTTTCGCAAGAGAGAAAATGCCCTCCTTTGAAATCTTGGCATTTACTATCTCTTCCTTCTCAAGGAAATTTCTCCTACACCAAAAGCAAAAGGGACAATAAGTTTGTAGAATCCAGTCAAGAAAAAATCACAATATTAAGAGAGTTTCATAAATGTCAATACAAAATAAGACAAAAAGTTTGTTATCTTCTGGTTCCACAGAAGCTAGTCATTACTAACTTGAGAAACAATAGAACTGACAATAATCAAGCTTTGAGTTATCAATATTTGAAGTACTTGAATTGAATCAAGATTGCTACCAGGAATTGCCTTTAATAATTTTGAAAAGCAACAAATCAATAAAGATCACATGATACAACTGACACTTGCTAATCACATTTGATGGTTAAGTTTATTTCTAAGTTTAATCTCTTTTGCCCCAAAGTATATAACTGTGGGAGGAAAGTCCTAATTGATAAAATAATATATATTACAGTAAATTGTTTCTTAACATACCAGTTGCACGATTATGAAAATGACTGCATGGTCTCTAGCAACGAGAAATTGATCAGTCTCAACCACCAGCGATCTGCAGGTACATTTGCTCTTAATGTGAACACTGCTCTGCATTCTGTACAATGAGCAAAAGCAAACCCCTCCTGAGAATTAAAAAAATTGGATAATCAACAGAAACATAATAGTTAGAGAACTATATGCATATGAGGCAAATCAAAATTGATGCAGTTCATGCATGATAATCGAGTTTATTGAGGAGTTGTGAATCGATCTCCCTCCACTATAAATCTGCTCAGTCCAATTCGTTGAATATCGATGAGCAAGCACATTTGTGTATCTTCCAATTCTCTTTTGAAATGTGTCCTCAATTACAAAGGTTGCTTGCTTATTGCATTGAGAATCACTAGCTTTTGCAAATGATTCGGAATAGTTTGGCTTAAAAATATATGTTTTGGTCCTGTTATTCAGAATATCAAATCAAGGCCGTTCTTCTGTCATTCAAAAAATAAGGGCACGTGTTTGACAAGTTAGAACATAATTGGGCCTTCTTTCATTAGAGGATAATCATAATTAACAGTTATAAATACTAAACTTGAAAAAGTTATATACTCACCTACTGTACTAATACATTATTAGACAGATACTTGCAATCCAAGTTATTAAGGACAAGTAGTCGAGCTGCCAGCCAAAAGAATATATCAAAGAGTAGTGATGGTCTCATTGGTCTGATGGAATTTACCAGTCCAACTTATTCAGTTATATGTTCCAAGGAAAAATATAATACTCATTAGTCTTCTCCAACAACAGGAAAAATACCCATTATTCAGAAAAGGCAGAATATTTTCGAAATTAACTAAAGTTGTGATAGAATCCTAAACGTCCTATGTAGCACGGATACCTCTAAACACCTTGAGCCTATATATACACAACTTCTTCCTTGATGGAGATATCCCTTCTAAACCTTTCACATAGTTCATCTCCCAAGACTCGTGGCTAAGGTTCCTATGATCCTGTTTCGCCTTCTCAGGTTGGTATCAGCAGTTGATTTCTCTGTGTAGAGTAATATGATCTGAGTATTAACGTATAAAGTAATGCTTTGCTCGACATAAATGCAGCCGTCGATGGTATAAGGTTGCTGCTGAGGGTACTAGTACTGCAAGACTGAAGCAGGCAGTGTCGACGATGCAGAGGACTACAACAACAGAATCCTCTGGCGGTGTTGATCCTCTGGCGGCAGCAACACTGTCGCAGATGTTCAGGAAAAGGAGCAAGTGCCTTGGATGAGAAACCCAAAGACAGGGTGTTGGGCTCCAGAGAATCATTTTGCAGATGTTGATGTTGCAGAACAAAGGGAGAAGCTCCTCAACAAGCATAAGGTCTAAACTTTGAAGTGTATGCAGTCCCAGTGGAGCAATAATTACTCAATTAGAAGACTTCACTCAGGAAGGAGACTACAAGTCTACAAGAGTTCTTGTTTGATAAGTACTTTGTTCTCTGCATCTATTAATCTCGTGTTATTCGTATCATGTTAGGGGTATATGTTCTGCTAATTCCTGGACTCCAGTCTAAACTTAAACCACTAATCCAATGCGACTTAGAAACCCGTCTGATAAATCTAGTTTCTACTGAACTTTAAGAACTACATTTAGAGGCATGAAAGGCTACCAAAATGCAATCTAGATGGTACACAAATTGCGATGGAGAGATGGTACGTATACAGCAACGGAGAGATATGTAATGCAATGGTATGATCCAGTGATCCAGTGATCTAAACTCAACAGAACCATAAGGGTTCTGTTTTTTTGGTCTGAAATACCCATAAGGTTTCAACATTTGACATGAAACATATTGAAGGCCAAGGCCCAAGGGAATGCATCCCCAGTAAGTAGTAACTACCATAGATTAACACAAATACAAATATAACATCGACTCTCGAATAAAAAATTCTTCCATTTGACTAAAAGACGTTCATAATTAGCGGAAGGGTTGACAAGAGTCATGTTTCTATCTGAAAAATAAAAACCAAATGATAAATGGCTACAAATACAACTGAATCAACTCATCACTGACAACCGATGGAGTGAGCACACCCAAGTCTGTGAAGAGTAAAGTAAGATACTTTGGAGGTGTATAATCACGGGCAGATCTTTCTACCTCAACTTTGGATGGGATGGGAACCCCAAAATCAATCGGGCGTAATGCAGGGGCCATGTCTTTCTGGTCCAATGGATAAAGGCGAGCAAACTGAAAGACGATGTAACAAATATGTGACAATTTGTGGAACTAATCTTTAAAGCAACAAATGCCTATGGAGAATTATATAAAATCTTATAGCAATGCTCCCAAGTAGACATCCCAGCAATGTGACAGGTCATAGAACAAATGACTAATGTGAATATCTTGTGCATGAGTAGCGGTCCCTAAGCGAAAGTGCTAAATGAAGAAAATGACTGCCTGGACTATCAAGTATTTATGCAAGCACTACAATGAAATCTACTTCCCTAATTATAGAAGACAGTAGGGAATACCTTGTAGCTTTCCGCAGCCACATAAACTGGTTTGTTCATGCTGTGTGCCACCAATGCAATTTGATATGTGCCCATCATATTAATAATACCTCCGCTTTCAACCACTCCGTCTGCCCCAACAAAGACCATGTCAACCTCATCCATGGTATACGCGACTGCTGAGTCTATGAGGAGCTTCACAGGAACATCAAGCTTGACCAGCTCATTCGATAACCGCAATCCTGTTCTGTCTGGTCTTCCCTCTGCAGTGTACAGAAGCCATAATGAAGTATGGCAAACATTAGATAAAGCAGAACCAATCATAAGGACACTACTCCATGCTAATGCTATCGACTTACAAATTACTTCAATAACAGGAATATGCACAAATTATTCATTTCAACCTTTTATGGTTTCTTTTGACACATCTCAGTTGTTATGCAAGTGCAAAGCCAAAAAAACATCAAAAAGTCTGTATGCACCATATACAAGATGTGAAGTGGATTTCCGCTTTTAAGTACACATTAACATAACTGACAGCAGAATAGACAAGATACCTGTGCAGAAAACTCGAAACAATTTCTTGCCATGTGCCGCAGTCTTCAGCACTTCTAGAACAACTCGAGAAAAACCATGAACTAGGATGGTACAACCATCAAATATAAAGTCTTGACTAAGGACAGAGATAATTCTGCGTGCCTGCAGAACAATAAAATTGTGACTGAATAACAGGAATGCGGTATAATCAATAAAATGATCACAGAGAAGCTTTTGTAGGTCATCACTCATATACCTTTGTAGATATTTCCCCAAACTTCTCTGCACGTTCAATCAAACGAGACTTGCCCGAGTTAAAATCCTCATACTCCAAAGCCGAAGTTCGAGTAACATATCGCATGAACAGGTCGCATCCAGCAGTCAAAGAAATAGACGTTGTATCCCATGACTGAATCAAATTAAACATAGACCAAATCAATCAAAACCTCACTAGGAAAGCAAATGAAGTCTATAACTAGATCTCTCAAACTATTTGTAACAAACAAAATAGGCCGATTCCCCTATTCAAACTAGCAATGTCTCAAGTTTAACAACATTCAAACGAGCAATGCCATCAACATTTGATGAGACATGGAGTACCAGAAGTCCTATCAATCTATCATACTCGAACGTTTTACACAAACCGCAGCCTCATCTACATCAACTAGATTATTCTCAGCCAACATTAACTGACTAAAGCAACCTGAGTAATCCAAAAACTTGAGACACCATTGGTTTTCAACTTCTGATGAACACAATCAATATCACTATGCATAGATACTTATCAGTAATTCACATATTCCGATGAAATTTGCTACAAAATTAAACTACTTGACAGTAAAATTGACTCACTTTGAGAGAATCGGAAGCTTTCTTGAGCTCAATTTCGAGCTCCATCATAGTATTGGCCTCACTAGACCTAATAACAGACGCCAAAGCCCTAATCGCCGCCACGGCCTCAGCCAAATCAGGCTGCTTCCGCCAGTTATTGAACTCCTCAATGACGCTGAACGCTTTGCCGCCGGAATCAGCACCGACCTCGGCGGCGGCGACGAGTGAGGAGGTCTGATCATCGTCAGGGCTGGTTCGGCCCACGGCGGCCTGGGCCTGGGCCAGCCAGTCACTGGTGACGACGCCGTGGTGGGCCGCCCGAGTCTGGTAGTAGGCCGAATTGGCGTTAGGGTTAGCTAGAGTGGCGGCGTCGGCCATGGGTGGAGGAGAGAGAGGTATGGAAGGGGATGCGACGTCGTTTGGGACTCGGTTGTCGAGGATGAAGGAGGCTGATCTCCGCCACATGGATGGATGATGCTGAGACGTGGGTTTAGATGGTCCGTCGGATTCGAGGGGGGCGAAAAGGGAAAAGGCAGATTTGCCGGTCACTGGTTAAGTGGTGTGTGTTATAAATAGATTCCGGTGAGTCTGTTAAAGCACTTTGATGCAGCTGTGGCGGACAGAAAAAGGGCCTCCTCGAGGCATACTTGATATTGGCTACTCCTTGACAATGAACAAAACACAATAGACCAGAAGATCATCAAGGAAAGAGATTGAAGATGTTGGCATCACATACCTATTTCATTAAAAAACCAGGTTGTTCATGCATTACATAACATGCTTTTCATCTAGGATAACAATTGATGCACGTATCCCTGCTGTTCTGATGTCATTCTGAAAACATGTTCATAACTGGTTTCTGTTGCCTAGGATATTCTTGATTCTGTATGCATGTGATTTGCAGCTGCCTAGGTCATCCTTAATTCAGAATACATGTGCTTTGTTGCATGATAATTGACTTTACAAAATGTGTGTTTGAATTAAGGTGTCTTAAGCTCACATGTGACTCTTAGGGATGTGTGTTGCTTTATACATGAGCTTTATAGGCTGGAAAGCTTTCTTGCCTTCTTTCTCTTCTGTCCTTCACGTGCTTGCTGTGACTATTTTGCCATTTCTGGTATTAGGTTGTGAAAGGCTTTTTCTCACCTAAAACACTTCTTGTCCAAAATGAAATTTGATGTTGACATTACATATTGGCTTTAAGCATGCTTTTGCTTTGTAAACTGTATTCAAGTGTTTTGTCAAAACTGGGACAATTTTAGGTCTGCCATATGGTGACTCTAAAGTTGATTTTCACGTGCTAATCTTTGCTGTCTTTGACCTCTGTTTGCCTTGCCTACTTGCTGCTGTATTGCATTGTCTATATAAGGAGTCTAAGGCTGTTTTAACATGCGGTTGTTGAGTGAAATATTTTCTGGGTAAATATTCTTTTTGGGTCACTCTTAGAGAGCACAAAACTGTGTAGTTTCTCTTCTCTTCCCCCTCTGTGTCTTTTGGTTGCTCTTTACTGTGCATAATAGACATGAATTCTCAAGCATAAAAACTGTTTTCAAAACTCATATGCATCATTGCATAGTGCATTCCATTGAGATAAGTATGGAGATGCCCAGCCCATGAAGTAGATTAAGAAGATTTAACTTGAGAGTAGTTAAGATCTGAGTTGATGCTTCTGAATATTTTCCAAGGTGTAAACACATAGATCAAGTAGTGTAGCTCTGTTAGAACTGGTAGTTAGACTAGTTAGGATAGCATACGGGTTATGTATCCCCAGAGTACGAGAGACTTGTAATTGTGTGTGTTACTTGATAGTGGAAAGGTTTGTCCCTCAAGAGTTAGGGGCACGCAGTTTTAATCCTGGTTGTAGGATTTCCGCGTTAACAAAAACATCTTGTGTTATTCTTTACTTACTGTCTTTACGTTTTAACACTCGTATCCTGTATTTCGGGATAGGTCTCTATCTTGCTATCCCGAGAACAGATTAAGCGAAAAAGTGGTAAAAGGCCTATTCACCCCCCCCCTCTAGGACCTTCAAGTGGTATCTGAGCGGCCACTAGCCTTTGCTAGTGAGATCCTCTGAGGGGCCAGAAATGGAACGTGAAAAAGGCTCATCCATAAATGTTCCTTCCTTTTTCGATGGACATGATTTCTCACAATGGAAAATCATGATGAGTGCCTTCCTCTCCTACCAAGATGATGGTATATTGTGACAAGTTGTAGAGGAAGGCTGGTCACATCCCACAAAACCAAATGACGATGAACCTAATGAGAAAATTTCAAAGCCGAGGTCCGAATGGGAGAAAGCCGACAAGGATTTAGCTAGAGCAAACATCAAAGCTCTTAGCTGCCTTTTTAATGCCGTATCCGAAGCAGAGCACCGAATGATCATTCATTGCTCGACTGCTAAGGAGGCATGAGATGTGCTCATCAACACTCATGAAGGTAACTCTCGTGTTAAGCAACAAAAACTTCAATGTCTTATTTATGAGTTTGAAGGTTTGATCATGACTGAAAAAGAGTCTATTGATGATTTTTATGGTCGTGTACTCAATATAACAAATCAATGTCGAAGTCTAGGTGAGGCCATAGAATCAAAGAAAATTGTTAGGAAATTCTTGAATGCTTTACCTCCTTTCTTTGACTCAAAAATGAATGCTATTGATGAGGCTCATGATCTAGACACTTATCCTCTAGAAGAACTTGTTGGTAATCTGAAAACTTATGAGACACTCAAGAAAAATCCTATAAATGAGAAATCCATTGCTTTAAGTTCGGTTAAAATTGAGGTTGAAAAGGTGCTTGAAAATGAAGATGATAGTAATGATGAATTTGCGTTTCTAACCAAACAATTTGAGAAATTCTTAAGGAAAAGGAAACCTTTCAACTCTAACCGGAACTTCTCAAAAGGATCTAGCTCTAAGTCTTTTAGAAATAAGGATTCACAGAAAAGTCGGGATATCAGGTCCTCACCCATCCCAAGAATGGACAATAAATGTTTTGAGTGCAATGGAGTGGGACATAAGGCTGTTGACTGTGCTAATAGGAAAAATAAGTCTCATAAAGTACTAAAAGCAATTTGGAGTGATAGTGAGTCTAATGGAAATTCTGAAACCGATTTAGATGAAGATGAAAATGTTGCTTTTGTTACCCATGTCACATTAGATGAGTCTCTTGAGGACAAAGATTCTGATGACGAAGGGCATGATATGTATGTACGTTTATGTAAAGCATCTAAGTCTATACTTGCTAAAAATGAAGCTCTAACTAATGAGCTATCATTGAGTAAGGAGACACATTCCAGGTTACAAGGCGAGTACATATCCCAGAAAGCAGAATGGAGTTCTACCAAAACTCAACTAGAAGAACAAGTGAAGTTCCTCAAAGGAGAACTGGACCGACAGTCTTCCTCCATAATGGTGCTTACTACTGAGAAGCTGAAACTTGAAGAATCCCTGCTGGACGCCAGAAATCAGTTTGCAAAATTCTCCATCGGCTCGGAGAAGCTATCCCAAATCTGTGGGATGGGAAGACTGGACGACAGCAAGAAGGGTTTGGGGTTTGAGGATGATGGCAAACCCAAAGGCTCGGGGAAGACTACATTTGTAAAAAGCACCAGTTCGGTGTTGGGAAAGCCTCTGCCTCAACCGAAGATCGATGCTCCTGAAACTTCCAAGGTGTCCAAGCTCAAGAAAAACCCACAAATCCGATGCTTTCACTGTGGGAACAGTGGACACATTCGACGGTACTGCTACAAGCTAAGAAGGAACCTTGTACCGGCAAAGATTTCACAGAGCAATGATCTGCTCGTCCATTTTCAGAAATCACTCGACGAACTGACCAGGATTGCACAGTCCCTTGCCATCCCGAAGCAGAAGAACAAGCCAGTCTCTTCAAACTGGGTCAGAAAATCTATTCGAGGAACCAGGGATACCAGAAGTGTCATGTCTCCCAAGGAATCTGGTGTCAAGAAGAAACAGGAAGATGTCATTTGTTTCTTCTCAAGAGTGAAGACCTCACCCACTGTTGCAAGAAAGGTCGTAGCTGTTTGTAATGTTGCCCTAACTACCCTTTCCACCAAAAAGTCCGACTCTTGGTACATGGACAGCGACTGCTCGAAGCACATGACCGGCAAACGGAAATGGTTCACTTCCATGGATGATACTCATCCAGTTGGTGACGTCATGTTTGGTGACGGAGCCAAGGCAGAGATTATTGGAAGCGGGGCGGTTGACACTCCTGGTCTCCCAGGCTTAAAGAATGTTCTGCTGGTGGCAGGCTTAGAAGTTTGCTTGCTGAGTGTGAGTCAGATTGTCGATGAGTATAAGACGATAACATTTGACACGTCTCAGTGCACTGTCCTTGATGGGAAAGGAAGGTGCGTGATGAAAGGTGAGAGATCTAGGGATCACTGCTACTGTGTTCGTGCCAACAAGAGGTTGGAATTTGAAATTTGCTTCCGATCATTGACACACGAAAGCTCGCTCGATCTGTGGTATAGGAGGATGTGCCATCTTAATCATCAAGATGTGGTGAAGCTGTCCTCAAAGGATGGAGCTCGAGGTTTGCCCAAACTGACCGGGAGAGCAGTAGGTATGTGTGGAGACTGCAAAATGGGTAAGCTATCTCGAACCTCTCATCTTGTTTTAAATGCTAAGCCAACCTTTACTGCTCTTGAATTGCTTCACCTAGATCTAGTAGGCCCTATTGAAACTGAAAGTATTGCTAAAAAGAAATATGTGTTTGTTGTGGTAGATGACTTTTCTAGATTCACATGGGTTATGTTCTTAAGTGATAAAACTCAAGGTTAAACTTTTGGGAAGTTTTTAGAATTGGCAAAACGTATTTCAAATGAAAAGCTTTCTGAAAACAAACGCATAATAAGAATTAGGTCGGATCATGGAACCAAGTTTGAGAATTCTTTATTTGCTGAGTATTGTGAAGAAAATGGTGTGCACCATGAGTTTTCTGCCCCCATCACACCACAACAAAATGGGATAGTAGAAAGGAAGAATAGAGTCTTGGTTGAGATGGGGAGGGTAATGCTTAGTTCAGTAGATTTACCTCACATGTTTTGGGCCGAAGCAATTTTCAATGCTTGTTATACACTTAACCGTGTGATTCTTAGGCCGGGTACTAGCAAAACACCGTATGAACTTTGGAAAGGTAAGAAGCCAAATATCTCACACTTAAAAGCTTTTGGTAGCCCTTGCTTCATCTATAGAGATCGTGAGTATTTAACAAAGTTTGATGCTAAATGTGATCGAGGTGTTTTTCTAGGTTATGCATTGAATAGTCGTGCTTACCGTGTCTATAATAAAAGAACTTGCAAAGTTATAGAAATGTTGAATGTGGCTATCAATGACTCTCTTGTGTGCTCTCACAACCATTCTTCAAGAAATGTGCAGGATGAGGATATGAGTACGAAGACATCTCCCACAGCTGCTGAGACTCCTATTGATGAACAGAATCCCATACCTGATGATGTATCCTTGGATACAAAATCTAACACTGAAGGTGCGGGGATAGATCAGACTCTTGCTATCCAGAAGTCACACCACATTGGGAAGCGCCAAGTTCAAAAGGATCACTCTCTCTCGGATGTGATAGGCACGGTTGATGAACCAATGAAGACCCGGAGTAAGTCAAACATGCTTGTGAGTAATCTTGTCACTTTCAAAGGTTTTCTTACAATGCATAGGCTAGCTATCAATCGAATTGCATGCTATGATTTTGTTTCAAATATTGAACCTAAGAGCATTAAAGATGCATTGAAAGACTCGGATTGGATTGTAGCTATGCAAGATGAACTTAATCAATTTGAGAAAAGCAAAGTTTGGCATTTGGTTCCTAGACCTAAGGATAAGAATGTAATTAGAACAAAATGGGTTTTCAAAAAAAAGACGGATGAAAAGGGAGTCATTACTAGAAACAAGGCTAGGTTGGTTGTGCAAGGTTATTCCCAAATAGAAGACCTAGATTTTGATGAAACTTTTGCTCCCGTGGCTAGACTTGAATCCGTTAGACTTCTCTTGGCCATTGCTTGCTTTCTAAAATTTGATCTATTTCAAATGGATGTTAAAAGTTCTTTCTTAAATGGAATTTTGAAAGAAGAAGTTTATGTGAAACAACCTCCGGAATTCCAGAGCTCTAGCTATCCCGATCATGTTTACAGATTAGACAAAGCTCTTTATGGATTAAAGCAAGCTCCTAGAGCTTGGTATGAAAAATTGTCTACACATTTAATTGATCATGGGTATGTGCGAGGTTCCATTGATAAGACAATGTTTGTTAAGAATTTTTCCCATCATATGATTATTGCTCAAATATATGTGGATGATGTGGTGTTTGGTTCCATCTCTCAAAAACTTGTTGAGGAGTTTGTCACTCTAATGAAGCAAGAATTTGAAATGAGTCTTTGTGGTAAACTAAGCTTCTTCCTTGGACTACAAGTTCAACAAAAGAAAGATGGTTTGTTCATTTCACAGGAAAAGTATGCGAAGGAACTAGTGAAGAAGTTTAGGATGGAAGGAGCTTCTCCCATCCGAAACCCAATGAGAATCTCATCAGTGCCGATTTGGAGGGCATCAATGCTGATCAAACTCTCTATAGAAGCATGATTGAGAGTTTACTCTACCTCACAGCTAGTAGACCCGATATCTCCTTCAGTGTGGGTGTTTGTGCTCGGTATCAAGCCAACCCCAAGGAATCCCATGTGAAGGATGTCAAACGTATCATTTGATACGTTTCAGGTACGTGTGCCTTTGGGATACTATATACAACGGATATTAACACTGAGATTGTAGGGTATTTGGACTCGGATTAGGCTGGAGATGCCACGGATAGGAAGAGCACATCGGGAGGTTGCTTCTTTGTTGGGAACAACTTAGTGTCGTGACATAGCAAGAAGCAGAACTGCGTATCCTTATCCACTACCCAAGCAGAATACATAGCTGCAGGGAGCTGTTGTGCACAACTTCTCTGGATGAAGCATATGCTGAGCGACTACGGATTTGAGCAAGGTATCCTATCCTTGTTCTGTGATAACACCTCTGCAATCAATATCTCAAAAAATCTTGTGTTGCATTCTAGGACCAAGCATATAGAGATTAGGTATCATTTCATTCGAAACTTGGTTGAAGATAATCAGCTTGAAATGACATTTATTCCAACTGAACAACAATTGGCTGATTTGTTCACTAAGCCCTTGGACAATCTGAGATTTGAAAGTCTTAGGAAGGCTATTGGTGTATGCACCATCACTTGAGATATCTCCCTCACTGGTCTAAATTTATTTTTCAGCACTTTTCTTTATAAAATAATTTTCTTAAAATAATTGTTAGCTCACGCTAGGATACGAGTCTATGGATGCATCCCTGGAAATATTTCTGAACTTGATCTAAAGTGTTGTGTTCTTATTTCATGTATCTTGATAGACATTTGCTGCATTTTTCACTTGTGTATATGCATCTATGCCCTTAAGAATGTTAGTGCATGTGGTCTAAATCATTCTTGGAATTAGAAAGAATCTTTGCGCACAAAGGTTACTCTTGTGGGGTGTATAGAATTTGAGCGAGAAAATTGAGATGAGTTGAACTGGTTACTGAAGAACAAATGTGTTAATCTGGTGATTATTGATAAATGAACAAAGTAAATGAATGGACTAGTCGTTTGCTGGGTGCACCTTAATCAGAACCAGTGGGGATCCCTGAGATGTTATCTATCCTTCGATAGGTTTGGACTAGTTATCCACAGAGTGTCCTTGAAACACACATTATTCTTTCAAGCATTGCGCTCAGGACATAATGATAACTACTCTGCTACATGGATCTATGAGGACGTATTTCTCAGATGAGCTCTTGGCCAAATTTAAAAATGATGGCAAAAATGCCTTGAACTTAAGTGACAACGGCCAAAGGCCAAGTTGGGACAAAGTCCTTGATATGCTGAAATTTCAGAACTCCCAAAAGGTTGTGACAAAGTCACTTGACTACTCTTGATGTACTCATATCATTTGATGCTCTAAACTTGTACTCCCTTAGATGAATCTTTCACACACACACTCTTATGGTTCCAAGGATTGATTTTTCAGAACATAGTCTTGATGTTACTTTTTAGTCATATACTCATGTGAAAAATTTGAGCCATCAAGACATATGAAAATTAGTTGTCACATTTTTTGTGAGTCATGCTTCAATTTTCTTGGTGTCTGGGGTTTCACTGACTGTTTCCATCCCTGGGTTCATGCTGACAGGTTGTGAATTTTTTTTGAAATCAAACTCTTTGTGTTTTCTTATGCACCACATGAGGGGGAGTTGTCAATGTGCTGGTGGGTACATCGGTACCTTCTATTGTTCAGGGTATCCCAAATATCCCAATAGATATTAGAGGTATACGTGCATGGTAGTCTTTTATATGCTTTTGAGGAGTCTTTCTAGGCTACATGTGTGCTTTTCCTAGGGATAGGACACTGTTACTCTTTATTGCTGACTTGACTACACAGGAATTTAAAAGTGGAGATTGTGTGTTTAAGAAGAGAAAACTCTTGGTTCAAGGACTCTTGAGTAGAGTTGGTCTCGTTTCCGCTGCCCTTTTCTCTCAGGGAGCACCTCGTGGAGCAGTTTGAGAAGTTCAAGTCTGACATCTCTATCCTCGTCTCAAGTCAGGCCGACTCAGTTCCAGCTCAGGAGCCCACTGTCTCCTCCCCTCCTGAGGATAGCACTGCGGATTCCTCTCCCTCCGACTCTGGTGCAACCATCCACTTGGGGGAGATTGGTGCTGAGGATGAGGACGCTCTTGGTGATGTTGCTTAACCAACTATCTGCTCATCTGTTGTGTTTCTGATATGTTTGTTTCTCTTTGGTTCTTTTTCTGTTTTCCTCAAACATCTTTGGTTTGGTTTTGTGGTTTGATTCCAAACAATGTTACTCTTATCTGTGGTTTTTCTGATATTCTTATGTGGGTTTACCCTTTGTCTTTCCTAGACAAAAAGGGGGAGAACTAGCTAATCTAGATAGGTACTTACGGATGGGAAAACTACCTGGCTGGGATAGGTACCTATGTTCCTATCATGGTAAACTAGTCAGGGGGAGTACTTTTTGGCTGCATGTGTTGTTTGTGTTATACTCCTTTCATGCAGGTACTCTTTAAAGATTGTGTTTTGTCAAGGAATGCCAAAGGGAGACATTGAAGGCATACTTGATATTGGCTACTCCTTGACAATGGACAAAACATAATAGACCAGAAGATCATCAAGGAAAGAGATTGAAGATGTTGACATCACATACCTATCTCATTGAAAAACCAGGTTGTTCATACATTACATAACATGCTTTTCATCTAGGATAGCAATTGATGCACGTATCCCTGTTGTTCTGATGTCATTCTGAAAACATGTTCATAACTGGTTTCTGTTGCCTAGGTTATTCTTGATTCTGTATGCATGTGATTTGCAGCTGC
The DNA here is from genome assembly GCA_946800695.1 of Geum urbanum. NCBI lineage: Eukaryota > Viridiplantae > Streptophyta > Magnoliopsida > Rosales > Rosaceae > Geum > Geum urbanum. Next base: position 38,797,746 of record OX327010.1, on the reverse strand, counting down.
CTAGGTCATCCTTAATTCAGAATACATGTGCTTTGTTGCATGATAGTTGACTTTACAAAAGGTGTGTTTGAATTAAGGTGTCTTAAGCTCACATGTGACTCTTAGGGAGATGTGTTGCTTTATACATGAGCTTTACAGACTGGAAAGCTTTCTTGCCTTCTTTCTCTTCTGTCCTTCACGTGCTTGCTGTGACTGTTTTGCCATTTCTGGTATTAGGCCGTGAAAGGTTTTTTCTCTCCTAAAACACTTCTTTCCCAAAATGAAAATTGATGTTGACATTACATATTGGCTTTAAGCATGCTTTTGCTTTGTAAACTGTATTCAAGTGTTTTGTCAAAACTGGGACAATTTTAGGTCTGCCATAGGATGACTCTAAAGTTGATTTTCACGTGCTAATCTTTGCTGTCTTTGACCTCTGTTTGCCTTGCCTACTTGCTGCTGTATTGCATTGCCTATATAAGGAGTCTAAGGCTGTTTTAACATGCGGTTGTTGAGTGAAATATTTTCTGGGTAAATATTCTTTTTGGGTCACTCTTAGAGAGAACAAAACTGTGTAGTTTCTCTTCTCTCTTCTCTTCCCCCTCTGTGTCTTTTGGTTGCTCTTTACTGTGCATAATATACATGGATTCTCAAGCATAAAAACTGTTTTCAAAACTCAAATGCATTATTGCATAGTGCATTCCATTGAGATAAGTATGGAGATGCCCAACCCATGAAGTAGATCAAGAAGATTTAACTTGAGAGTAGTTAAGATCTGAGTTGATGCTTCTGAATATTTTCCAAGGTGTAAACACATAGATCAAGTAGTGTAGCTCTGTTAGAACTGGTAGTTAGACTAGTTAGGATAGCATACGGGTTATGTATCCCCAGAGTACGAGAGACTTGTAATTGTGTGTGTTACTTGATAGTGGAAAGATTTGTCCCTCAAGAGTTAGGGGCACGCAGTTTTAATCCTGGTTGTAGGATTTCTGCGTTAACAAAAACATCTTATGTTATTCTTTACTTACTGTCTTTACGTTTTAACACTCGTATCCTGTATTTCGAGATAGGTCTCTATCTTGCTATCCCAAGAACAGATTAAGCGAAAAAGTGGTAAAATGCCTATTCACCCCCCCCCCCCCCCCCCCCCGCTAAGACCTTCCCCTTCCTATTTGGGCCTGTTGGGACTAATCAATTCTACATTTTTTTGGGGTTACTATGATGAATTCTTAGTTCAAGATATGATGCAGTGGCACATCAAGGGCATTTGTACAATACGACATCTGGCTGTGGTTGTACCAGAGGTTCAAATTTGTAATTGCTGGTTGTATCACAAAAAAGGCTAGTTGTACTTTATCTCGTGTATCGCAAAAGATATGATACAACTTTTTCGCGAATTTGAATTTTACGGTCAGCTGTTGTTAATTATCATTAAATTTATATTTAATAGTAAGTAACTAAAAAATAGTTGAAAAATAAATTAATATCATCTGTTGGATACAGATCTAACGGTAATTAACCACGATTGGCCACAAACTCATTGACCACCAAAACATAACTGCCCACTATAAATAGATTTTAATTTTATTTGTCTGTTTGAGATCTTCCTCTAGCAATATTAGTTTACTGACATTTATAATTGGTTTCTAGTTTTCTACTTATGTAATTCTCAGGCCCGCCCCTAGCACAAGACATGCAAGGCGATGGCCCAAGGTCAGTTTCCGAAGGGGCCCCTAAAAGTTTGACCTATTTATAATATTAAAAAATGTAAAATTAATTTCTTTTGCACTCCAACAACCAATGAGCTTCTTTTTCTTCTGGGTTCTAGTTTTAGGCCATTCTCTTCGCCTAATGTCGCAAGCCTGAGATCGTCCATATTCTTTGCTATAATCAATTCCCCAATTTTCTAAAATTGTTTCTCCAAAATTAGTAGAAAATAGCTCGCAATTCTTATGGATTTTCCTTCATATCTAATTTCTCTATCTCTTCTAAATTCTGATTACTCACCGTAGACTATTGATTGTTGTTCAGCCTTCGTACTTTTCTTTTCATTCCCTTGACAATCTGTGGCATGTTTACTTATTTGGAATTGGAATCACCAGGATTCAGAATCAATTGGAATCAAAATCACAAAGAATCAGAATGAGAATATGTCATTTCTATTGAGTTGATTACTGAAATACCCCTACAAAACAATAGTAATATTTCATATTCACTATTTTTTTTTTCTTCTTATTATGAATGAGCAAAGTTTATTGAAAAAAAGAAGATTAAAACGATACCAACAGAAGAATAAATCATATGAGCTAACTAAATACCAAAAAATAAAAACCAAATATCAAATCTAGCAAACTCTATAGCTAGACAAAGTTTCAAATTCAACAGAATAATACTCATAATACATTTAGAAAAATTTGAAATATAATCATTCGTAGTAGCAATTTAGAAAATAAATTAAAATATCATGTCTAAAGAAATGAGAGTCATTTAATAATAAATAAGGTTATTTAAAAAAAATATACGTAAGAGTATTATTGGTACAAAAGTTAATTCAGGGAGGAATAATTTCCAAACTCGCCTCCCTCCTTAGGAATTCAATTTCGGGTTTATTCGGGAATGATTTTTGGTAAGGAGGTGGAGCCAACTCCATTCTGATTCCCTAATGTACAAGTAAACGTTGGAACTCTTCCATCCCATAATCATTCCCAAACTTTTTATTCTCATTTCCAATTAATAAACAGGCCATAGTGGTCTGTGTAACTTTCTCTCGGGCTCTAGGCACTTTGAAGAGCAGTAAAAGAGTGAAAGATGAAATGAGGTAGTCTCTTTTGTGTGATCAATGAGACATGTATTCCAATATCTTAATTACTTATTAAATGACTTCAGTATGCAGAACACGACTCACAAAGCCATGTAGTTTTCAATTTCATATTGAATTTATTCAGAAGATGGATCTAACAAAAGTACTGAAGGATCGATATGGCCCTTTTTTTTTTCATATTAACTTTGTTTTTTCTGTATTCCTGTTTGCTGTCCATGGCTCCATGCCGGTTCATTAAGCAACTATATGATGCATGCTAGGATGCCAATGAGGGATGGATGGAGAGAGCATACCGTTTGTTGTCCATGTCGTTTCCTTGGTAAATATCTCATATCCATGCTCAAATATTCTACTCATCTAATTTTTGATCTTATGTCAAAACTGATGTTCCTAAGAAACACACTTTTAATGGTACTGAATAAAGAAAAACAGAAGCAAGAAACTCCATAAACTCATGCTAGTGAACCTTCAAGAATTGGGGAAAATTTAGATGAAAAAAGTGAGCGATTTGCTTGTCGAAACTATTCAAAATCTAAATTTTTGAATAACTTTTTCAACATAAAGAGGGTCCAATTTTACTTTTTATCCCCGATCCTAGTTTTATTATGTAAGGAGTGTTGTATAATTTGGCGTTGGCTCTTCCTCATGCATGCGCATGGCTTTTGCTTTGCAATATATTTGCAAGCTTCTCCGTAAGAGACTACACGTATACCATATTATTGCAGTTTGTTGGCTTGGTGTCAGTCAATGATAGAAGATTTTACTATTCGTAATTAGAGTTCCATATTTAGTGGTAATTCTACTACCTAATGTTTGTTTCCACTCAAACGATTTTAGGCCTTAGAGCATCTTTAATAGGGTTTTTTTATTGGAGTTTCTTGGTCAAAAAGAAAGAAAAAAGTCAAATTTTAGTACCCCAATCACATTCCTTATAGGCTTTTAAAATAGGAAAACTTTTAGGTGCTCTTAAATTTGAAGAGAGAGAAATAAGCTCCTAAGTTTTTTGAAGTATTAATTAAAGTAGTTTATGAATGATTATTATAATTTATAAAATGACAAACTTCTGTTTACCCCCATCAACTTTGGCTCAGACATCATGTTAGTTTATTTTATTTCAAAGTTGAATGTTTTACCCTTTATCTTTGTAATTTACATCACAATCTTACCCCTCCGTCAGTTTCTCATCTAATTTGACCGTTAAGTGATAACATGACAATTGTTACATCAACAAACGGGTCCCACTATCAAAAAATTCATATTTTAATATTTTTTATTTTTTATTTTTTGTAAATTAATTTTATTTTATTCCTAATCCTTAATTTTTATTTTTATTGTCTTATTTTTAGTTTTTTATTTTATCTTTATTTTTTCATTTTGAACTCACATAAAAAAACTAAAAAACTAAAAAATTATAAAAGAATAATAAAAAATGTAAGAAAAAAATATGAGATTGAAATTAATTGTAGATTGCGTGAGAAAGAGAAAAAACAAGATTGCAATTATTTCTAGTTTTTTAATTGTCTAATTTTTTTAGTTGAATTTTTGTCTTTATCTTCTTCTTTTTTTCTTTCTCTAGCAACTCTTTTTTTTTTTTTGCATTTCCCCTTTTTTTTACCTTCTTTTTTTAATGATGTTGTAGTCAATTATAGGGTTGCAAAAGAGAGAAAAAAAAAACCAAAATGAGATGGTGAAAAATAAAAATGGAGATTAAAAATATATATATATTTTTGAAAAATAATAATTAAAGGATAAAATATAAATTTATTTATAGTGGTGAGATTCACTTACTGACGTGACAATTGTCATATCACTACTTAACGGTAGCGTTGGATAGAAAACTAACGGAAGGGTAAGAATGATGTTAATTGTAAAGATTAAAGGTAAAATATTTAACTTTGAAACAAAAGGGGCTGTAAACTGAAGTTTGTCCTTTATAAAATTTAATTTATTGCATTTTTTATTATTTGTATTTTGGTCAAAAATACATTATTTGTAAAATAAATAATATTCAAAACAAAATTATTTAATTCAAACTTGTAAATCAAAAATTTCCAAATAAAAATATTATCAATTTGTAGTTTGCATTGAACGAGGATGTGCTTATATGCCAGTATGTATGGTTTTCTTTGGCCCTCGTATTATTTGAAACGAAAAAAATACATATTAATTCATAGTAGTCATCGATTTATTGTCCTCCATGCAGCTTCCAAAAATGTTCAACAAGATCCAATTAGAGTTTAAAATGATTGTACTTCTCTCTAATACGATAGTGAGTGTTAAATACAACTTTTTTAAGTTCTAAAATTTATCGGATTTTGCTTAGGATGACCGAGTAGCAGTTTTAAATAATAAAGATTATGAAATATATATATGCTATTTCTTTGTAATTTTTACTAAACATAAAAAATAAAAAAAAGTTTAGTGAAATTATTTAAAAAATACATTAAAAATAAGATGCATTTAATGTGGCTCCTTAAATTTTTTTTGTATGGTTGGAGCATAAATTTTTTTGCTCCATAAAAATTTAAGTTTTAGCTATATATTTTTTCAACAAATTTATTGAAAAAATGATGCACTTAATGAGGCTTATATGTGACCGTCTCAATTTAATGTAAGGCGGTGATAAGGGGACCTAGCACCTAGTACGTGGTTTTGGCGCAATGCCTCGGCGGTCATTTAGGGGAACCAAGACGGATAAATTTTATATTTTAATTGTATCATTTGACTTGTTCTCTTCAATAAATTGTATTCTCAATATTTTTTAACCCCATTTTCTAAGAGTTTTTTTTTACTAATTGGTTAATTAACAACCTCACTAGCACCAAGGCGGGTGATTAATTAGCCTAGATGGGGAGTTTTAGAAAAATGAAATTATGATCGATGTGGCAATCCACGCGTGGCTAGAAAGATGGGCAATAGATACGGGGTCAATGGCAACGGATCAATTTCTGTTTCTAATTTGCGTCAAGTGTACTAAATTTGTAACGAAAAGAATTTTGTTACAATGAGAAACCAAAAAACAGCGGATTTCGTTACTAGGAGACAAATATGTGTGCCGATGGGTTGTCCGTCGTCGTGTTGTGTCAAGTGAACTAAGTAAGCAACGGATAATGACACTTCCGTTACAATTTTGTATTCACATTCATTAATACAATACAACTAAACAATAGAGTAACGGATAACTTATTCGTTGTCATGTTGTGTCAAGTGTACTAACTAAGCAACGATTGATGACACTTCCGTTACCATTATGTATTTACGTTGATTAACGACTGATGACAATTTATCTAGTATGTACGTCAAGCTCAAAGTTTGATAGTTTCATAGTTAATACAAACTAGGTGGCTGCCCACCCATTGGGGCGGTGTTATCACTACTATTTTGGTTTGAGAAGGAAGAAACGCAATAGAGAGAGAAATAGAACAACAACGCAACAACTCAACTTTTTATATACCACAAATCACTTACACTAAAAAAAACGTTTATAACAAGAATATTCTGATAACCAACTAGGGTGCGTCGCAGTGAAAGCTAAATTCCTAAAGGCTAATATGGGAATGAGTAGAAAGTCATGCGTGGAAAAAAAAATTAAGTTGTAAGACTTGAATTGCTCTCTTGAATAGTTTTCACTTCCTTCATCTTCTTCTTTAGAAATGGAACATTCCACATGCCAAAGCTTCTGTTTCTCCATCTAATCAGGAGTGCCACTGCTAACTCGCTTAGCTCGAGGAAATCTCTCAAGTAACTTGACCATATTTATCTGTAATCATACCAACTCGATTGTTCAATGTTTGACCAATGATGTAGCTAGAGAAATGTAGAAAATCGAACACATTATGAAATCAATAGAACTTATATAGCTTACCTTGATTGTAACTTGTGAAATAAGTTCTAGCACTATTGCATCAATTTAGGATTGATGTTTATCTTGCATGGTTTAGATTTCCTCCACGGACAATGTCATCCTGCATAACATGAAAATTAGACCATCAACCCAACATGAGAATAATATGTAAAGAAAGAGGCTAGATTGATATCATCCTATAACAACAATCACAGGAGCTAAACTTAAGCTTGAACCAATTCTATAAACTACTAACCATGAAAACATTAGCAAAACAAAGATAACTGCAACAATCATTGTAGCAATTAATGTACATTATGCTAACAACAACCACTGCCCTGATTCACAACTTAATATATCACATACGAGCCAAAGTATACCAGACAACTATATACGGAATGAGAAGCATTTACCCACTTGCTTTTGCAATTTCTCTAGATATTTTCATCTTCTTTGTAGTTCCCTTATAGAGCTCCTCAAGGCTACAAAACATCTTTATCTCTAAGGGAGCAACTTCTCTCAGCCCTCGCTCACCGGCCGGCTTTCCCCAAAAGAAATAAAAATGTCATCGCCAAACATCCCACCAAAGGACCTTCCACCCCTCATGCTACTGCTACCTCCTCCCATTCCCCCACCCAACGGGCTAGAAAGTCCGAAATTGGCATAAATGTCATTGGCATTCCTCGAATTGAATCTAAACATGTTAGGACCCATCCCATATTTGGAAGTAGGTAGCACCACCAGGGGTCGCAACATCTGAAGGCCGCACTTGGCCCTTTAGTCCTTCTCCATATTGATCATAGATTGCTCTCTTCTGAGGATCACTCAAAACCTACAAAATCAAAACCATTGAATCAGACTCCAATATTTAACATTAACACAAAACTTTAATCTCACTCCCATTGATGGAATTTTAATCACCCAGTAATGGTAAAGACAACAAATAAGGCGTCTCAGATATTCCAAATTATGTATTTCCCAACTTATTGAACATATCAACCTCACAAACTCATGTAATCAAAAGCAAAACCACAAAACTCATCAAATATCACATGCTAAAAAGAAAAAATTGCATGATTCCATAATCAATAAATTCTAAGACGAACTAATATAGAACAATATCAATCTAGAGTCTCATCATTTCCATGATTATGTTCCAATACTATCAATCACACATTAGTTTTGCAAACAAAAAAAGTAGACCAATTTAGTATTAGAACCTTCTTTTATTAAGTCAAATACTGTAAAAATATTCAAATCATTTTAAGGGAACACAAATAATGAGATAAGTTGCAAACCACAAACCCACAACTAACAGAAGAAGAAATTTGCCACAACGTAGACCAATTTAGTATTAGTACATTCCACAGTTCCTTTTTAGATTGAAAATTTTTTGGAAAAAAATAAAAATAAAGAGGATAATGAGAAAAAAGAATTGGATACATGTTTGGCCCTGAAATAAATATTTCATATTGGGCTTGAATGACTGAAGTTTTGGCGAGCGGCCCAAGAATGACTGAAGTTTTGGCGAGCGGCCCAAGAATGACTGAAGTTTTGGCGAGCGGCCCAAGAATGGCTGAAGTCTTGGCGAGCGGCCCATCATGCTATAAAGAGCTTGGCGAGCGGCCAAGTATGATAAGTAGAGTTCAGTTAAAACTATGATTCATTAATTAGCTGATTCCATGCGGCTTAGATGTCTATCATACCTTTTCTGTTTCAGATAGGTTTCTTTGATAGAAGAGTTGTGATAACATTGAGATTCTATAAGGATTGATAATCCGTAAGCTGGTGTCAGAGTTATATTGAGATTCAAAGAGCAGGAATGGAAGAAGTTCAAATGAATTGAAAGACAACTGCTGAGCATTATATAAGGAAAGTAAGAGCTTTGTGGAAAAGGTCCCCGATCAAATACAAACATTTGCTATACGCAAGTACACCTAGACAGACATCTCGTCAAGAGATTCTATCTTCTTTGCAACCAGCAGATCAAAGTGCTTGTCACCTATCGAGTGAAAGTATTTTGATCAGAAGGAAGCAATTGCGACTGGACGGTTGAAGGGCTTGTCATCTATCGAGTGAGAGTTTGGATACTCAAAGGAAGCAGTGTTCTCAACACACCGTCAGAGAGATTACTTTGCTTTGCACTGATAAGGGAGTGTGAGGTATCGATTTCGAAGGCTCTGCTAGAGACACATATCAAAAGTCCTAGGTTACTAGGCGAGAAGGACCTATTCAGACAAGGTTGGTGTCTCTAAATGACAATTAGGGATCTTTACCGAAGGAATTACCCTCAGTGTCGCAAGCACCCACAACCGGTTTACCGTGAACATACATCTCTCGGTGTCGTTCATTGAGTAATCAAGCGGTTGGAATTATCTTCGCCAAAGACTTTAACATCATGACGTTCAAATCTTTAAGTGAATCGGAGATAGCGGAACTTACGTTCCCAGAATACCTAGCTTACGCAGCTAGGCGCGATAGCCACCAAACTAGTTAGTACACGGCTCTCGATGAAAGGATCGAGCACCAAGCAACTCTTCTCACTACCCAAAGCAACTTAATAGACACGGCGGTAGCCGGAATTCAATCAATACGGGTAGAATTCAACGGAGATCGGGAGGAGAGAGAGGCCATGGGAGCCCAGGTAACGAGTTTTGTGGAAGGTCAAAATAAATTACGGATAGATATCCTCCAACACTTGGGAGCAAGTTTGGATGAATACCGCCGACACGCGACGACACTGTCTCAGAGGACAGACAGAGACATAGCGTCTCTAACTAAATCCGTATCTGACCTAACAAGAAAGATTAGACAAGCAGAGTATTTCCCTCTTGCTTGGGAGCAATGGTTGAACAGATTCTTAAACGATTGCGACATACATCTGGCCAAGATGTATGATACATATGAGACACTGTTCCCTCCTATGCAGAAGGACGATCCTGATGCTTGGCAATGGCCAAAGTTTTACCGACATCAGACCTTCCAGACTTTCTCTGGCGACGATGATTCTAATGCGGCAATACACTTAGCTTATTTTATGCTGCAATTGGGGTAGTTTGCCGATAACGAGGGACTCAAACTGAGAGTCTTTGGATCATCCTTATTAGGATCGGCCCTCGTATGGTATACGAGATTAGAAAAGGGCTTGATCAGTGAGTGGAATGATATAGAGGCCTTGTTCATAGATCACTTTGGAATGGCAAGACCCGAAACCAGTGATGGAAAGCTATCTTCCTTGAGCCAATCGGCAACAGAAAGTCCAGTCACCTTCTTGCACCGTTTCCGGTCAGAATATAATCTATGTAAGACTCCACTTGGTAAAGAAGAGGTGGTCGAAATGGCCAAGAATGGTTTGGAGGACACGTACCACCAACTATTCCTAAATAGCAAGTACTTCTCTTTGAATGAGCTTATCACGGCTGTAGCTAAGGCCTACAGTGCCATGCAAGAAAGAGATAATAGAAGGAATGCATCCAAGGGAACGTAAAATGCTAAGTCTTATGATAGGCTAAAGCAAAAAATCGTGGCTTATATCGAGGATATAGGCGACCAAGAATCAAACTCTGATGGCGAGCAAGTGGGTGCTATAGATTTATCAACGAGCAAAGTTTTAAAGCCCCGCAAGCTTCAGAAGAATAAGGGTACAATCAAGCTCTCAACAGTGGCATTTACTAAGCCAGAGTTTGAAACATACACTTATGATGCCAATATGGCTCATGAGATCTTGGACGAACTATATAGTATGTGTGCCGTCAAAACAGATTTTGGACCTCTTCCTATAGCTGAGCAGTTAAAGGGTAAAAAATACTGCAAATTCCATTGAGCGTGGAACCATATTACAAAAGACTGCATCAAGCTTAAAGACCATATCCAGAAATGGATCAACGAAGGAAAATTAGAGCTGGAGGGAGCGTCCAAGACAACAACATTAGTGGATTCTAAGCCCTTTCCACCTCCTTAAGTAAATATGATTAACGTCGAGTGGTCATCACCCGATAGTTGCATTGGAGGTGTGGAAGACTGGAATCAATCTGTCTTTTTACCCTATTCTTTCAACTGTGATAGGTTGGAGGAGATCCTTGATAGGCTAAGGGACATGGGTTTGATCTTTTACTACCCGGTACTTGAACTCAGACAACTACGGTATGAAGGTCCAGCCCAGCATTTTTGCAGATTTCATAATCACTTTGGCCATCGAACAACAAGGTGTTCGACCTTGAGAGATAAGATTCAAGGGTTGATCAATTGGGAAGTGATTGAAATCGACTACAAGGGAAAGGTGGAATGGCATCCACGTTATCCTTATAGGGCATCACCTCCTCCCGATACATCATTTCCTTCCATCGACGTTTCTTCCAATTGCAGTAAATCAGAACTAACTTATAAAAGGAAGAAGTCAAGGCGGAGGTCTAGACGCAATATTGCATTTGTCCAGCCTACGCGGACTGAGATTACATATGATGCGTCTAGGCGAGAGGAAATATTTGAAGAGCTAGTCCAAGCAGGAATAGCAGTAGTTCCTGATAATTGGGCAACTCCGGACCCACATCCTGAGGATGTCTGGGGTCTACTCTATTGTTGATACTATTACAGATGGGGTCGCCATTCCACAAGTGCTTGTCATGATTTGAAGTTCAGGATACAGCAATGGATTGACGAGGGAGAAATAATGATAGACCAAGAGCCCTCGCCAAGCTTGGCGACTGACTTATCATTGACGGTTGGAATGTTGGAGCTAACGCGAGACAAGTCAAACAAACGAAAACAGACCAACAGTCATCAAACTACTGGCGAGAATCCACAAAGCAAGCAAACGAGAAAAACAGATAAAGGAAAAGAAAAAGTGGACCCAAAAACAGAGTCGCCAGTAGCCCTTTATGCTCATTGTAAACTCAGAAGCGGGTTGAAGATTTCCTATGAAGAATTGGCTGAAGCAGCTAAATTCTTCCCAGAATTATTTTCACAAACCGATCATCAACCCCAGCGAGCAAGGCAAAGAGATTCTCCAGCTCCCAAGCGATCGCGAGCACCAGAAAGGGTCAGTGAAGTCAAGAAATCTGAATCAGAAGTTGCTGACGCGCTCGCAAGGCCATACGTCCCTCCAGCTTTAAGAAATATCACAAAGGAGAATGTATGGTACGTAAAGGAGAAGGGGAAAACCATTGAGGTAACTCCAAGTAGAAGAAGACATCTTCAACGACGCTTTGGAGAAGCCAAAAGAGCATTAGAGGCCTATGAAGCCGGCTTGCTCAAAGAAGAAGAACTGGTGTGTTCTTCAGAAACGCTACAAAGGCGAATGAATGCCCTTGCAGCAAACCCCTTAGTGATTTTCGGAAAGAAGTCTCGCGAGTCCAAAGTGAGAGCACAGCGTCCAGGTGTCTTTGACCGTAAGGACAATAGCCCAAACCTATTCCTGAGGATCGTCGTGAAGTCATGAAACGAATGCCAGTGAGAAGACGTCTCACTTTTGAGGATGAAACGATGGAAACAATGGGGCTACATACACCTCCTAGGGAAGGGAAAAACATTCAAAAGCAAAATGCTCCAAGCGAGCCCAAGGTCTTGCAATAGAGACCGAGACCTTTAGTGGTAGAAGAAGAGAAGAAGGCTCGACAACCCATTTCTCGTCCAAATGAGCATGATCCAGCACTACTCATGCCAGTAACCATAGATCCTAACTCTAAGGATCAATTGCAACATGTTGCTTCTCTCGAGGTCACTACAACTTTGAACTCTGAGGGGCAACCGGCTGAGGGTGACAACTGTGAAGATGATGAGCAGTTGTTGGATTACGGTGAAGGTGAAGATGAAGAAGTTGAAGAATACATCGAGGATGAGGATACCACTGTTAACATGGTGTTTGTTTTGTTCTCCAAATATGCTTTACCTCCACCAGTATCAACGGATGAATCAATCACAAGCGAAAGCGTCAACAACTTGGTGGTGCCAGAAGATGAACCAAAACTGAAAGATGATTTAACACTCGCCAAGACACCAAAGACTGATTCATCATCAACAAGGGGACATATGATGTTCGCCAAGCCTACTATAGACATAGCCATGCACATGCGGCTGCTATATGTCACAGGAAAAGTCCAGGGAATTCAATTAAACAAACTCTTAGTAGACTCAGGGGTAGCAGTAAACATCATCACAGTCAAAGCAATGGCCTTATTAGGCATTTCCAAGTCTGCTATTCTCCAAGAGACCTCACTAAACGTTAGAAATTTTCAGGGTAGCATTTCCAAGACTTTGGGCATCATCTTTTTGCAGGTACACATCAGTTCAGTCACCGGTACTTATACATTCTTTGTAGTAGAATGTACAGCTCCATACAGTGCAATTTTGGGGCGTGACTAGATCCATAGGAGCTACTGTGTACCTTCGTCCCTCCATCAGCAAATGTTACTCTGGAATATGGAGTCTGGTGAAGCAGAGATTGTTGATGCTGATCCTCACCCATATTCTGTTTCTGCTAACTCGTTAGAAGCCAGCTTTTACCACAATGACCTTAGGCCATTTGAGGTATGTGGCGTTGATAACAAATGCCGCCCAGTTTGTGTTACGGCCTCTGAACTAGCTCAGTGGGGTATAATTCAAGTAAATCAAGATAGTGGTAGACCCTACACTATTGAGCTACCATCCAAATATTCTCAATGATCAAATCTCTATCAAGCATAGAGACTAAGGCTTATTACTCTTTACACGAGCGCTTTCACAATTTTCTGTTAGAGAGTCAAGCCTATGAGAAGGTTCCAATAATTGCAGCATTAGAATATGTGGATGAAGATGTTTTGCATGACCCTGAAGAGGAGGAAGAGATTAAATTAGCTTCAGCAGCCTTGGATGATTTGCCTCCTAAAGTTAAGGATCCCATTGAACACATCAATCTTAGGACAAATGAAGAGCCAATTTTTGTGGCCATTAGTACCTTCCTAGAGTCTGAAGAACGACTAAAGCTCATTGAATTGCTATAAGAATACGTTGATTGTTTTGCAGAAAAGTACGACGACATGCCAGGACTGTCACCAGATTTGGTTTGTCACAACTTACCCATCATAGAGGGAAAAAAGCCCGTGAAACAAGAGATGTGTCAGATGAATATAGAAACTGCAATTCTAGTCAAGGAAGATGTCGAGAAGATGCTCAAATCAGGAATTATACGAGTAGCCAAATATAATGAGTGGCTATCCAATGTAGTCCCAGTCAAGAAAAAGAATGGAAAAATGCGAGTGTGTGTTGACTATAGAGACTTGAACAATGCAACTCCAAAAGATGCATACCCAATACCAGTAGCGGATTTGCTAGTGGACTCAGTGGCTCACCATGAGATGCTAACATTCATGGATGGAACTGCTGGCTATCATCAGATTCCAGTGGCTGAATTAGATAGACATAAGACTGCGTTTCAGTGTCCACGATTTGCAGGAGTATTTGAGTACGTGGACATCCCATTTGGACTCAAGAATGCAGGGGCAACCTATCAACGTGCAATGAACTTAATCTTCCATGATCTTATTAGCAGGACTATAGAAGTATATATCGATGATGTGGTAGTTAAAACGAAATGTAGGAATGACCATTTTGAAGACTTACGGCAAATGTTTCTCAGAATGAGGCAACATCAACTGAAGATGAATCCAGTCAAATGTGTATTTGGAGTACAAGCAGGAGACTTCATGGAATTTTTGGTTCATCAGCGTGGGATTGAGATACCGGACGACAAGAAACAAGCGGTTCTTAGTGCAATCCCACCAAAGAGTAAGAAATAGTTACAACGTTTATTAGGAAAAATCAATTTCTTACGACGGTTTATTGCCAATGCTGCTGGGAAAACACAACCATTCTCAACTTTGCTCAAGCTTCAAAATCAGAAAAACTTTGTATGGGAGCCTATTCACCAAGAGACGTTTGATACTATCAAAGCATATCTAACGAACCCGCCAGTCTTGGTTCCTCCAAGGCCAGGGGTCCCTCTTAAGCTGTATATCTCAGCTACTGACCTTTCTATTGGAAGTTTATTAGCTCAGGACGACACATCAGGAATTGAACGTGCTATTTTCTATCTGAATCGTACCCTGAATGAGTGTGAAACGAGATACTTTCCAATGGAAAGAATGTGCATAGCCTTATATTTTTCAGGGTGTAAATTGAGGCACTACATGCTTTCCTTCACCACGTGCGTCATAGCATAAACTGATTTGGTGAAGTATATGTTGTTCAGACCCATTCTCCGGGGACGCATTGGGAAGTGGATTCTGGCTTTGTCAGAGTTTTCTTTGCAGTACGTTCCCCAGAAGGCGGTTAAAGGCCAAGCAGTGGCTGATTTTCTGGCTCATCATCCAATGGAGGATGTTAGCAAGGGGCCAGAACTGGACCTTGCTCGTATAGATTTGGCCCCTTGGTGTTTATACTTTGATGGGTCAAGTACGAGCACTATGGCTGGGGCAGGAGTAGCGTTAGTCTCTCCATGCGGCCAAACTTTTTCTTATTCTTTCAAGTTGGACTTCAGATGCACCAATAACCAAGCAGAATATGAAGGTTTAATCATTGGATTGGAACTTCTTTTAGATATGGAGATCACTGATGTGCATATATTTGGAGACTCTCAACTAGTGATCAGACAACTTGAAACTAAGTATAAAGCTGGACCAATCCTAGAACCATATGCTAAACGAGTCTGTAATTTACTCAAGTTGTTTACAGAGGTGGAGTTTAGTCATGTTCCTCGCGAGAGGAATTATGCAGCAAACGAGTTGGCTCAACTAGCAATGGGGGTGAGCTTGCAAGATGGAGTACGCGAACGGATATTAAAGGTTGAACGAAGGACCATTCCATCTTTCCTTGCTAGCCAAGAAGACAAAAATGAGTGGTACGTTGCTACACTTGATCACATTGATGTGGATTGGAGACAAGACATTATTTCTTATCTCCAGAATCCTAATAATCCGGTAGAAAAGCGGATTCATTTTTTAGCTCCTAATTATGTACTCAAAGATGATGAGCTATATAGAAAAGGAGAGGAATGCATACTTTTACGATGTGTCTTTGGACATGAAGCTAAGCAGAGATTGGCCGATCCTAAGATGAGATGGTTAATAAGGAGACATGGCTTTTATTGGCCAAGAATGCTCAGAGATTGCATCACGTT
Source organism: Geum urbanum (assembly GCA_946800695.1). Classification (NCBI taxonomy): domain Eukaryota; kingdom Viridiplantae; phylum Streptophyta; class Magnoliopsida; order Rosales; family Rosaceae; genus Geum; species Geum urbanum. The sequence goes on along the minus strand of OX327010.1, from coordinate 38,781,951 downwards.
CATTAAAGGTTGTGAAGAATGCCAGAAACATGGTCCAATCAGCCATATGCCCCGACTACCATTACAGCGTATAATCAAGCCTTGGCCAGCTCGAGGATAGGCTTTGGACTTAATTGGAATGATTCATCCTCATTCATCTGAGGGGCACAAATTCATCATCGTGGCTACTGATTTCATCACAAAATGGGTCGAAGCTCGACCTCTCAGGGTATCATCAGCTAAGGCCATCCGCCAGTTTTTATTTGAAGATATCATTTGTCGGTTTGGCATTCCTGAGAGTTTTGTTTCAGACCGTGGGGCACCATTCATGTCTGGGGATGTAGATGAGCTTATGAAGGATTTTGGAATACATTTTCTACACTCTTCTCCATACTATGCCCAATCCAATAGTCAAGCTGAAGCAAACAATAAAATCATTATCCATATCCTTAAACGGATGCTTGCGAGCAATGCCAGAATGTGGTATGAAGAATTATTTAACACCCTGTGGGCTTATAGAACAAGTAAGAGGACACCCACAGGTACAACTCCTTATGCATTAATGTTCGGCTATGATGCAGTCTTGCCTTTAGAAATCAATGTTCAATCTTTACGGGTGATGGAAAAACATCACCTGATCGGTGAAAATTATGTACAAGCAATGTGGCAAGAACATGAAGACTTGGATGAAAAGAGAATACAAGCTTATGATAGTCTATGTGCTGAAAAACAAAAGGTGGCTCGAGCCTATGACCAATGTACTAGGGGCATGAGTTTTGCAGAAGGAGAACTGGTCTGGCGAGTCATTTTGCCTGTTAGCGAGAAGACTGAAGGACGAAGAAAATGGTCAGAAAAATGGGAAGGACCATACATTGTCGATCGACTTCTGGGTAAAGGAGCAGTTCGTTTACGAGATCGAGATGGTACAATACACGCTAATCCTATAAATGGTCGATTCCTTGAGAAATTCATACAACCAGTCTGGGAATATGAAGATCCTCCAACTATGGCTTAGTCCAGTTTATTCATGCTCATCCTTTTCACTCGCATGAGTAAACTGCAGGGGCAACACATAGGGATTATGTACATCATAGTAGCCTATACTTGAGGCTAAATCTTTAGTTAGGGCTTATATTAGAGGCCAAATTTAAAATTTTTGTATTTCTTCTAAGTCAAAAAGAGTTCATGTTAGCCAATTACTGTGGCCAAAATTATGTACAAACTACATCTGAGTTTATCAATATAAATTTACATAAGGAACTCTTTGCTTCAAACAAAATATTACATTCATCATTTAGAAGAATACAAAGGCTTTGCGGCCTCAAGCTCTGATACCATATGAGAAACAAACTACAAATCAGCAACAGAACATAAGGATAAATACAGTTTGTTTTTCCAAATCCTCATAGTTAATAGCCATCCCCTGTGGTCGATGTATCAAATATGCACACCTGGAAAAGAGAGATCGACCTCAGCGATGAGATGGAGAGGATTTGAAATGTCAAGGAAGCTAATACATCAGATCAGAAGACCCTTCACATTAGACTTGGCGTTTGTTGCCTTTATCCTCGGGATGAGGCCCATATTTTTCCTCATTTTTGCAGCCATGTTCATAGGGCTTGCAGCCTCCATGCATATGGATACTGAGCGGATGCACTTGAGGAAGACAAGGAGTTTTCAACCTCGGGATTGTGGCTTTCCCTTCTTATGCTGACACAAGTTGGGTCAGCCAAGACAACACCTAGACGTAGATATTGCTATCTAGTCCAGATTTGGACGTGGATATTGCTATCTAAGGAACACGATATGGAAGATTTTATCTGGAGGTTTCTTTAGGTAGGAGAACCAGAGCAAATGTACAAAAGGGGAGTTCATTCTCGCAAAGAAGTTTAGAAGGTTGTTCACAAAATAAGGAAAAAGAAACCTTTTATAGAAAGGAGTCACAACGGTAAGGCTTCGCGAGAGTAATTGCACCCGTTAATAGATGACACACGTCTAACTGGAATTGGGCCAGGTCACGGTTTATCTACCCCCGAAGGAGAACATGATAAATGAAAGATTTTTGGGACAGGTAAAACGTATTTCAAAGATTTGATTGTTTGACGCGATACGGATTTCAAGCATGAAATTAAATTCCATTTAATGTTGGACAATCAGAGCAAGCGAACGGTTACAGCCTATAAACGAGGCTAGTTTCATAACAACAAGTTCGGAAAAGGCTAAAATTTGAGGCCCATTCTTGTTATTGGCCCCAATTCATACTTTGTTTCCAAAATTTGGACGGAACAAATAAGTACTTGAAGAATTTTGGAATAAATAAAATAGGGCTTGAATTCTAAGGCCCAAAAGATTACATTGGGAGGGAATATTTCCTCATCAATACCTTTGCGATTTCCAGGGCCATCCGGGAGTGGTGGATTGCTTGTTGAGCATTTGTGGCTTCTTCTCGTGCCTCCTGCATGAGTTGAGCTTGGCTCTCGCCTTCTATCATGACATGGCATGCAGTGTCTTGATTTCTGAGGGCATCAGCCTGCAGACCATCTACTTCAGCCTCCAGGATGGCCAGTTCAGCCTTGACAATAGCTATTCTAGCCTTTTTGGTTGCTAGGGCTTCTTGTTGGATAGATGTGTCCTGCAAAATGGCCTGAATTCGTTCTTTCTCTCTTTGAGTCTGGCGCTCCAATGTCTCTACTGCTTCTTTCTTACGCTCGGCCTCGAGTTTCAGACATTGGTGGGCTTCACTTTGGCTCAAGAGTTGGAAGAGTTTCTCCTCAAGGTCGTGAAGGCGAGGAATAAATTCTGCTGGGGCAGTAGCCTTCAGGTTCTTGATTTGGTTGCAGACAGTTCGAATGTCTTGAGGAGAATCCAGATCCTTAGAGAGGATGTCCTGAAGAGTGACATCAGTGGCAGAAGGAGAGCTCAGTGTGCTCAGGTTGCTGTAAAGTTCTTGCAACTTTATTGTTGTCTCTTGTGTGCTGAGTAACTGAGAAAGAGCTCTTTGTGATGAAGATGATGCAATAACTTCTTCAATTATAGGCTCAGGGTCTTCATCATTGACTCCTTGAAAACTGCTAGGATGATCCGTGGCGGCCATTTCAGGAGTTTGGCCTGGCGAGCTCAGTTGTTCCACATGAACGCTTTTGGACTAAAACAATAATATAAGTTGTCAGGATCAATTAGAATTGATAATCCAGAATGAAGTAAGTGAAGAGATTCTTACTTGTGTGGGAGACAATAACTGTGTTCCTTCAGTTGCTTGAACATGAAGCTCTGGCGAGGAAGGAGTTGGGTCCTCGTGTTCTGGATTGACCTCAACCAATAGCTGTGGTTTGGCAACTAAAGGCTCTGGCGAGGAGGGAATTTGTTGCTCTGGCTCTAAGATGACTTGGTCATTTTGAGTACTTGTGCCCTCGCCAGAGGATGAAGGAATGAAGTAAGATTGGAATTCAATCTGCAAGCGCCGGAATAGAATGGCAATATCAACAGGCTTTCTCTTCTCTCCTTCCTCAAGTTCTGCTCGGTTGATTCCAGCCAGAAATTGGGCTATGAAGTCTTTGCAGCATTCTTTACTGTTGTTGATGACTTCATAACCTGTATCATGATCTTCACTTCCATATATGATGTTGGAATCATCGAAGTTCAGAATGTAGGCTTTACAGCATCCTTCAGAGAGCCTTTCTCCCAGTGAGTCTGTTATATAATAGGCTTCGTCTTCAGCTTTGAGGACGAAGAAGTGGTCATTCCAACTCACTATGTATACCTGAGGCTTGTGGCTTTTGTTGATTTTCTTCCACGACATATCAAAAGATGGAAAGCCATCCAGGGCTATGAACCTCTCTGGGTTGAAATACCCAATGAATGAGTCATCATATGAGAACTTCAGTGGTCTGATGTTAGCCTTCGAAATAACCTCTAGATCAAAATGTTGATCTGGGTAAGAGCTTGCAAGGGCCTCGTCCTTGCATAGTTCTTGCCACTCCTTGGAACCTTGAATCAAGAGCTCATCAAACTCGGAGAGCGTGGGCATGCTGTTTGGATTTGCACATAGCAAGTGTGCAATGGTGAAAATCAATGCTGAGCAGGCACTTGCCCCGGAGGCTTTGTCACTCCTCTGATCAAATGAGGCATGGAAGACTTGAGCTTGAAGCTTTGTCTGTCTGTCCATGCTTGTGATCTCTGTAGCTAGCCAAACTCCGCTTGAAGGCTCTTTAGGCTTCAAGTGGATCTTCCTGCATTTCTGAGACTGTCAAAGAGTTTGGGTTAGTTCAGTGAAAAAATCAGACAATTGTTCTGGGTAAAAAATGCAAACACTTATGGAGTGCCCAGAAGGATTGGACCTTTTCTTCTTGAAGGATTGCAAGGCAACAGTCACGTCTGGTTCAAGGGTGGGCTGTTTTTAAGAAGAAAGATTAATCAGTTACAGTATGAAGAATTGCTAATACATGTGGCATTTTTGGATGAAAGAAACATACCTGTGGCCAGGGAGTGGTGCTTACGTTCCTGTAAGACTCACTGATAACAGCCAAGTCTTCTTCATTTGAAAATCTTTTGCCAAAATCATAGAAGATAGTGGCAAAGCATGCGAGCGGTCCCTTGTGTCGTATATCTTCTCAAAGCTAAGAGCGCCATACTTGGTACGACTCGGTGACCGAATGGGAAATCACTAGTGGCTTTGTTATGATAGGAAGTATTACTATTGGAAAGCCAAAGTGTTCATCTTGCACTTCTGCAAGGGGATGACTTGTTCCTTGCCAGAGAGTATATTTGTTCACAGAATAGGCGATGGGCATGAGAGCATCCTGAGTGAGCCCAAATTGTCTTGAGAAGTGATTTGGGGCATAAAAGTCATACCCGGGGCTCACTGAATCTGGGACTGGCAGGTCCTTGCAAGTGTTGCACTGAAGAAAGAAGTTCCTCGCAAGAGCGTCTTGCTCTGGCGAAGGTATAAATCCACTCGCAAGGAGGCCAGGATGGCGACGATTCAGGATCACTTCAACTGCTGCGATTGGAAAGTCTTTATGCAAACAGAGGTGGTTGAAGCAATTTAGGTAGGACCTTGATCTAATCCTAGTTGGTATAGAAACCAACGATTAGCCCAGCAGCTTCTGATCTTCAAAGGCAGGAGGTGCTGTGGGATAGAAAAATGGGAAGTACATCCACAACCAGAGCTCCACTATCCAGAGCGGTCCTTGTTGATTAAGGTCGAGCTTTGAAAGTGTGACTCGCCTCAAGCCATAGTAAATGTAGGCGAGAACGGATTCAACCAAGCCCAGTTGTTCACCGCTGAAAAGACGTTTGGTAAGGTTAGTCCAACATCTATTGACCTTTACAGAAGAAGGACAGAAGATGTACTTCGATAGCTAGTATTCCAGAAATGCTATTCCTCCTTGGTCTGTGTCTTTCTCCTCCTATGCAAAATGTTTCACCCAGGAAGAGTAGGAGGAAGGACGATTGAGGGAGGCTTGAACTGGTGTCCCGTGGTGTTGGTTGAGCGACCAGGGGTTTGCAAATGCAGGGACTCCAAATATGGTATATAAATCAAGCATTGTTATGCTCACATCACCACAAGGGAGACGGAAACAATTGGCGATGCAATCCCAAAAACACATGGTTGTGGCGAACGATGCTCTGTTGCCACCAGCTGGGAGAGAAAAACACAAGTCGATGAGTTGAGTGATTCCAACTGCTTCCCACCGGTTGATATCTTGTTCGCGGTGGTGCCGGTACCAGGCGAGATCTTCTACGTTTGGGTATGGCGAGAACCCAACTCCTTCCTCGCCAGGCTTCATGTTCAAGCAACTGAAGGAACACAGTTATTGTCTCCCATACAAGTAAGAATCTCTTCACTTACTTCATTCTGGATTATCAATTCTAATTGATCCTAACAACTTATATTATTGTTTTAGTCCAAAAGCGTTCATGTGGAACAACTGAGCTCGCCAGGCCAAACTCCTGATAAGATAAACTAATCATTAGTCCAAAAGTTTGAGTGAAATTCAATCAATTAAGATAAACTAATCATTAGTTTTCGATTCTTGATACCCAAACCCAGAAACCTCAGTTTTCGTTGATATAACATTACTCTCATTAGAAAAATTCAGTTCTATTAAACTTGACTGAGCAATGATGAGAAAACCCAGACGTTTCATTTCGACCATGTGCAGAGAATGAATCAGATTAGTTGGAAAGATAATAGATTTTACTAATTTTAGATACTTCCAGAGCTCAAACATCAAATTTGGTAAGATATTTTCTCATGCAAGTTTCAAACAATACTCAAGCCAATAATATTAAAACAAAGCTTCAAACATCCACCGAAAAACAATTAACAATCTTGAAAGTTGGAAGATAAAGACAATTGTAAATATGGAGATATATTACATCTTGGTGGAGATTACCTGGAGTTAAAGAGAAATCCATGGTTATGAAACCAATTAAACGATCTCATGCAATCCCAAAATCCAAATTAGCCGAACAAACACTAAATCACAACCAAATGTTTAACAAAACGAAAAAGGAGAACATCGCGAAATGTCAATAATGAGATCAGTTCAGTACCTCTTAAGTTGATATTCTTAAGTGGAATCAGAAAGAGAACCACAAGAATGAAAATTGCACAAAACGGCGAGGAAAGTTTGGTCGATTGAATAGCGGAGGATTGGAGGAAATAGTATTGATGCAAATTAGGGGATTGGAGGAGAGAGGTTGTGATGGATAGAGTGAGCTGTAATGACTAATGATCCAAAACAATGATCGAATAAGAGATAGTTATTCAAAACAGTGATCAAAGCTCTTCACACACATCGCACACTTAGGAACAATATGAACAGGGTTCACAACAGTACACACCATTGTTATATAATAAATTAAGAACGTACAGTCCTATTTTAGTTACTTGCTTTCCACCACCTCAATAATAAACCCTCTGGCTAAAACTAGCTAATTACTTGAAGCTGATTTGCTTTGCTTTCACAGTTTAGAGTTGATAAGACCATACACAACAAGAAGCCCTACAATAAGAGAGTGATCCATGAAGGGCTCTACCACCAGTGTCAAAACATCTTCTCCTAGTACCACTCCACACGCTGATTTCTTTCTTTTTACCTGTTCAGTCGAGAATAAAATCACTATCAGCATGTAACCAAAAAAAAAATCACTATCAGCAACCACAAGTGGTCAATAAATAAATATTGCAGTACAAATGTCGAGAAAGATTTATTCACCTCTGCAACAAGTCTTCCAAACTTGTCTAGTATCTTGCAGGTTGACTTTCCACTACTCCATCTCTCTATTCTGTATTGCTGTGTTTGATTCTTGTCTAAACCGTCGATGACTTTACATGCTGACTTGCCTCTAAAACTTCCCCGAACTTGAAAACCGGGCTTATTGTCGGGGCTAATCTCTTTGCCTGTACTGGATCTGTAGCCTTCCCAGAGACCAAGCAATTTGATTTTCTGCATAACAAAAGCTTGTTAGTTAACATACACATAGTCTACTTCAACTCCTTAAACACATGCATAGTTAACAAAATTAAGCTTGTTAGTGATCGAACTGACCTTTCTTAGTATGGTGAAGAGGATTTGGCCTCTTAAGTCCATGAGAAGAACTTTAGCTCTACCTCTAGAGTCGTAATTATCCACGCGATACACGATTTGACCATTGGAATCGAAGACAGTGCAGCCATGGCCGTTCACTATCAGAGACTTCATCCATATTGTGAACGTTTCTTGCTTCGAAGTCAAGAAACCTGCAAGGGAAGAGGGAATTGACGCTTGGGGGTGTATCTTTCCCATTTTTTTCCAAAGAAGTTGGGTAGATGTTCTTTTTCAGCAACAAACCAAGAGGTTATATAACCCTAAAATGATAACAACTGAACCATAGTTAGATTAATTACAATATGTGGTGCTAATGTGGATTGGGACATGCATGGCTAGCTAGCTAGAAAACACCATGGTTGATAACGTACTATTGGGTCTGCTTGATTTTGAAGATATATATGCACAAGAGAAAGCAAAAAGTTCTATTAATCTATTTCGCTTTTGTGATATTTCTGCCCTTTTTCTCAAGCAGTGCTTAAACATACTCAAATTGGGTAGTTACAAGCCATTATTAATACCCAGTTGACCTAATAAAATCAAATAATTAGTACTGATCTTATCACTAACCACTGACCATGCCAGTCCCTGCTCATGGCCCTATGTCATACCGGAGGCCGTATACTGTAGCTACTTGAAATTGAGCTCAGCAATACCAAACGAGTCGAATCGTCAAGTTTGGACTGCACGACGTTACATGCATGCATAAAATTAGTTCCTCTTATTTTGGATTTTTGGTTTGTTAGACAACAATGATACTATATAAGATCACCAATTTTGTACATTATCACTTGTTGATTCACAGATTATCCTATATTATCGAGCTAACATTCTCTAGCTTCAACTCCATCACCACGCCCTAAATGTATTTCTTATTGTTTGGCAGTGAACCTTCTTGATTAATTAAATTCTTTACACCTCTATGACATTAAAGTGTAAGGTTGTTGTTAGGATATCACGAGAAAGATGAGTGAGTATTATTGATTGAGATAAAAATTACAAGAAGGAAAATAAGTCATATTGGCCAGCTATGTAGTGACAGATGTCATCAGCTGTACTAGAAGCCAATAACAGCTAATTATCAGAACTAATCAACAACCAATTAAGCTAAACATTCTCTGTTAACACCCTCTCTCAACTTAATGGTGAGGAGTAACCATTAAGTTGTTCTTAAGATAGGTGTACGTGTTGAGGACTGCATAAGCCTTTGGTGAATAAATCTGCGAGTTGTTCTTATGCAGCAACAAACTGCAGCTTGATTGATCCAGCCTTTACTTAGTTTCTTGTAAAATGCACATCAACTTCAATATGTTTAAGTTTGGAATGATGAACATGATTTGTTGCCAGAGCCAACGCTGATATGTTATCACAGTGGAGTGTGGGAACTGTAGAGAGAGTTACATGAAGATCCTTGAGTAGATGGCTCAGCCACATGACTTCTGAAGTGGTGTCAGCCATGCTACGATACTCAGTTTCTGTTGAAGACCTTGACACAGCATTTTGCTTCTTTGAACATCAGGAGACAGGAGATTGATTCAATAAAATGACAAAACCAGTGGTTGATTTCCTGTCATTAGGATCACCAGCCCAATCAGCATCGCAATATGCATGAAGAACAAGAGGAACCTTGCTTCTATAGAAGTGAATTGCATGATTCACAGTGCTTTTAACATATCTCAATATTCTCTTAGCAGCCATGAAATGCTCATCAGTAGGACAATGTAGAAACTGACATACTAAATTAACACTAAAAGTAATATCAGGTCAGGTAAAGGTAAGGTATTGTAAACATCTCACTATGCTGCGAAAGAAAGAGGCCTCATGATCTAGAAGTAGTTTGCCACTATCCTTGACTAGTTTAAGTCCTGATTGGCAAGGTGTAATTTGAGAGTGACATGAGTCCAAACCTGCCTTGTGTATTAATTCAACAACATATTTCTTTTGACACACTAAGAGACCTGTGTCAAAATAATGAATTTCGAGACCAAGAAAGTAATGCAGCTTTCCCAAGTTTTTTATATCAAATTCACATTGAGAGCTTGCTTCATTTTTTTAATGATTGTTTCACAGCTGCCTGTGATGATAATATCATCCACATACAGCAGTAGATAGATTGTAGCATCAGTTGTACATTTTGTGAACAATGAGGGATTAGCATATGAACTTTGAAAACCTATAGAAGGTAAAAAGGAAGAAAACCTCCACTACTGGAGGAGGAAATCGGGGCGACGTAGAAAGGTGGTCGCCTCGTATAAATTTTACGTCGCCTCGATTTCTTGTGACCAAAACGACGTCGCCTCGTCTTGTCGCTTCAGATTGATCACGCCACCATTGGGGCGACGTAGATACAATATACGTCGCTTCGTTTCATTTCACGTGACGTAAATAATGTTACGTCGCTTCAATTGAAGCGACGTAGATTGATCACGTCGCTTAAACTGAGGCGACGTAGATTGATCAATCTACGTCGCTTAATTTTATTTATTTTTAATTTATTTTTCTTTTTTTAATCCATTGAGGCGACGTACATTGATCAATATACGTCGCCTCAATTTATTTAATATTTATTTTATTTTATTTTTTAATAATTGAGGCGACGTACATTGATAAATATACGTCGCCTCAATGTATTTAATATTTATTTTATTTTATTTTTTAATAAATGAGGCGACGTAGATTGTTCGATCTACGTCGCCTCATTTATTTCTAAATAAAAAATAAATAAATATTAAATACATTGAGGCGACGTATGTTTATCAATGTACGTCGCCTCAATTATTTAACATTTAAATTTTTTTATTTTTTAAATAAATTAGGCGACGTAGATCGAACAATCTACGTCGCCTCAACGTATTTAATATTTATTTATTTTTTATTTAGAAATAAATGAGGCGACGTAGATAGAACATTCTACGTCGCCGCATTTATTAAAAAATAAAAAAAATAAAAAGTAAATATTATTGTACCAAGTCACGACCTATCGCAATTTGCAAACACAAAAACGCATTCAAATTGCAGATACGCATTCAACCACAAAAACGCATTCAATCACAAATCAAAACGTTAAAAGTTTATACAAATCAAGTTTACACAAATCAAGTTTATACAAATCCTATATACAGTTTACGAGCCGGGAGGTGGTGGAGGAGCTTGAGGTTGTTGACTCGCAGCCTGGAATGATCGCATCATGGCCTCCATTTCTTGCATACTTTGGGCGAGCGCACTCGCTTCCGCTATGGCCTTCTGCGCCACCTCGCTCGATCTGCGCGCCGCCTCTTTGGCTTCATCGATCTCCTTTTGCATTTGAATTTGGCGTTCCTGGTTTACCCGGGCCCCTCCTCTCGGTTTGGGGTCGCGTGTGAGAGCGCGCCCCACCCCTGTAACGTCGAACAAGAACAAATATTAGTAAACTATAACGTAAACCAAAATAAAGCAAAACGTAAATCGAGATATGCATCGACGGAATCGTTTTGGAGATTTATTACCTCTTATAGAGGTCCCGTGCCTTGAACCCACCTCTTCCTCTATGATATTTATTTGTGTATCAAGAGGAAGAGGCTGGTGTTGGGAAACCTCTTCGCCGTCAACTGGGCCCGCAGCACTATCTTGTTGCGACAAGACTTCATCGAGTCGACGCTTCACTGCCGCCTGCCCAATTAAAATAGATAAAATAAATAATATTACAATTTAGTAAACAAAAATAATTGAAATAACGTAACGTGAACCTATTTGAGCTTACCACTTTCTCAGCCGCATTCCTCTCCGGCTGGTATACGTTAATCCACGTCTGGACGGCGGGCGCTCTATGACCCTCCTTCTCCAACAACTCGCTTCGGTACGAGAGGGCGAGGGATCCCGAATGGTGGTTGAGCTGCTGCTCCTTGTTCTTGTTTCGGTTCCCTCGGTTCCGTTCGCACAATCGCTGCCATACACACACAAAAATCATTTTAAAATAAGAACAGATAAACATGCATATTGTTCGAATGTTGGCTACCAAAACTGTAGGTTTGTTTATGAAACTCACCAAGTAAGCAGGGTCTTCGAAGTGGGCTTTTAACCACGCCCATTGGTCTGCCCTCCCGAGAAACTCGGCCGGAGTCTCCTGGCTGACGTGGAGATAATGTTGATGGCAATCGTACTTCCAATCCTTATAGATTGTTTGCGCCGTCCTATCAATGAAGTTCCACATCTCCACATCAGTCGCCGGGATGTCGTAGTTCGTCTAGCACAACACATTTAAATTTCGTTATGTAAAAGTTATATTTACATTTACTACAAGTATATAAGTAAGCTCGGAGTCGGAGTCCAGCAAGTATACCTCAAGACTCCGGCCGACGATATCGCGATGCAAATCGCTAAGTCCCAAGAAGCTAGATGCAAGCATTGGAACTTTTCCGCGGATGATGCTACCGATGTCTCGGCACATCAGACTCCGCATTTCCCTCGTCGCAGGCCCCGCATGCCTCGTAGAGTAAGCGACTTGTAGTCGCCTATTGTTGTTCATCCGGACGAGGTACTCCGTCTTCGTCCCGACAACGACTCCGCGCTGTTCCGTCGTCGGGTCTCCGGTTGCCATGTCGACCATGTCGGGGAGTTTGGTCTTCTTGCACCGGATGCTGAGGGCGGGAGGGTGCTGTGACGCCGTAGTGGCGTCGCTGCTGTCATCTGGTCCTTGCGGAATCGCATCCTCAAGTGGAGGGGCGGGCGTTAACTGCGGAGCTTCTGGAATCGACGGGGTCGCTGATTGTCCCGTGGGGCAACCAGACCCGGAAGCCCCGGAAGCCCCATCTCGGCTGAATGCTCGCCACCCCGCCTCCGCCGCCTCCGCAGCTGCCGCCGCGGCCGCCGCTTTCGCTTCACGACGCTGCATCAACGCTTTCCTCCTCTTGTATGCAGTATCTCCGGGAGCCATTCTATTAAAACTAAACTGTTATTTTTAATTAGATTGAAGATTTACTCGTTTGTACTTCTATAATGCTATAGTTATCATCACAAAACACATATAGCTTATCGCATTCGCAGAGGAAGAATCACATTCATATGTTTTCTTTTAACCAAACCCTTAATCCTTAATCCCGAGAATACTACAATCATTACGCATATGTTTTCATTTAACCAAACCCTTAATCATTACGCATATGTTTTCATTTAACCAAACCCTTAATCCTTAATGTCACATATTCATTAAACTTCAAGAACAAAAGCTACTTCAAATAACCCATGCTAGCTTGAGAAATTAATTTAAGCAAGCTAATAAATAGGTAGATACAAAACCTTAACTCTGCAGATTAAAAAGCAACTAGATATGGAATAAGACGCTCTAAAATGATTATAGACATGAAAGACTAAACATGAAAACCAATTATCCCATGAACATTCAGCAACTAAACAATCAAAATGAAACTCAAATGCATCAGCTTGTCACCCTTAATCCTTAATCCTTAATCCCGAGAGTACTACATTCATTTAACCAAACCCTTAATCCTTAATCCCGAGACTAACTAAGCAGTTCATGAAGCCCACACACACAAATTACAATCCTTAATCCCGAGAGTACTACACAAATTACAATTCTTACCCTCAATATATCCTTATCATAACAAGGGGGAAAATAAAGTACGGGAAAAAACAAGCGTTGATTACACTAAAGTACGGGAAAAAGCAAGGGTTAACCACAATGCTCTTCCTCTACACATTACCAACATGAGAAAAAAAACAAATACTAGCCTGTTGCAAATGAGGCGAAGGGAAAATACACAAATATGATTCACACTTAGCAACACGATTTCCAAATTTGTCCAAATTTCGCTACTTAACATGCTTACAGTATCAATTATCAATCTGAACCCATGCTGCCATGACTACCAACCAATTGTGCATACAGGTATCAATTATCAATCTGAACCATCTTACATTACTAATCTCCTACACCCAACGTGAAACTCCAATACATCAAGCAACTTATTAATTAATCCATTATCAACCTGCTTACCTAAATCAAACAAGTTTCCTTACTGCCTCCAAAATGAACAATCACCGAACAATCACCGAACCTGTGAACAATCAATGAACAATCAAGAAGATGGTTTCGAAATTTATATACTGAAATAGAATGAGAATGGAGAGAGAGTGAGAAGAGAGAGAGAGAGAGAGAGAGAGAGACATGAAATCCCAATTTTGTACTCATATCAGTACACTAGTTCATCTCCGTACCTTGAAATGACACCGGAGATCGCTGCCTCTGGCTTTGCAGGCTGATTCAACACATCAAAAAACAATACAACCATCAGATTTTCATAACAATCTCAAAAACCAAAAGTTTCACATACCAAAACAACTACTTCAACTGAAGTAGATAACTACTTACACTTGGTTTGGTTGTCTGGCTCTTGCGAATACTTCACCTGTCAAAAACCAAACACAGAAACCTCATAAGGATTTGAAAACCCAACACACACATGACTAAGTTTGAGCCAGATTTTGATTTTCATTGCTTAATGAATTAAAAGAAGATATAGCTCCATTTTCGCTGACAATGAAAGCGAGAAACACAATTCCAAAGGTAAAATCTTGAGCAGAGAAAAGAGTATTCACCAGTGATTAGGGAGGGGGAGGAAGAATTTTGGGTTTCTGGATTCGACGGTGAAGGAGGGGGAGGAAGAAGTTGGTTTCGGGTTTGGTGGAGGAAGACGACGGTGGGTTTTGGGTTTCGGGATTCGATTTGGTCTCAATCGATTTGGGATTAGGGTTTGGGGCGAGGTCGAACAGAGGCTTCGTTTGTGAGAGAGAAGTAAAATGAGAAGAAGAAGAAAGCCACTGTGTTCCTAGAATTATAAACGCAACGAGGCGACGTAGATTGCTTTCTACGTCGCTTCAATATGTTTGAATAACTGAAGCGACGTAGATTGATCAATCTACGTCGCTTCACTATTTAATTTATACTTAAATAACATAAAAAATAAATATGTTCAGGCGATGTAGATTTATCAATCTACGTCGCTTCCTTCTATTTAATTGTTTATTTTGTTTTTTTTTTTGGAATAAATGAGGCGACGTAGATTGATAAATCTACGTCGCTTGGATTTAATTTTTAATTTTTTTGTTTTATGAATAAATGAGGCGACGTAGATTGATCAATCTACGTCGCTTCCTTGTATTTAATTTTTAATTTTGTTGTTTTTATGAATAAATGAGGCGACGTAGATTGATCAATCTACGTCGCTTCCTTGTATTTAATTTTTAATTTTGTTGTTTTTATGAATAAATGAGGCGACGTAGATTGATTAATCTACGTCGCTTCCTTCTATTTAATTTTCGATTTTGTTTTTTTTTAATAAATGAAGTTTAGAATTATAAAGTTAGTAATATTTTCTCGTATACATAAATTATGCTTTAAAGAAAATACGAATTTAGGTTTCAAATAGATAATAATATTAGTTTAGTCCTCGTCTTCGTCCTCCTCCTCCTCCTCCTCCTCGTCCTCATCTTCGTCCTCGTCCTCTTCCTCTTCGTCCTCGTCCTCGTCCTCGTCCTCGTCCTCGTCCTCGTCCTCGACTCCTTCTTCGTCCAAAAGTAGTTGAAAATCTGGGTAAAATTGTATCACCGTGGGAGTGTCCTCTTGGTAAGGCTCGAAGATATGATCTCCTGTACGCGATATGTTTTCATCTATGGCCAGAACTTCGGCGCTGTAGACATTGTGGTGCGACATTTCTTGTACTACCTTCCAAGTACCACCAGCCTTTGGATCGTCTATGTAGAATACCTGTTTTGCTTTGGTTGCAATTATGAAGGGTGAATCCTCATAGTAACTGTTGTTTGTATTCACTGATATCAGTCCATGATCTTTTATAAGGGTGTCAAGATCTTCAGGGTCCTCGGAGTTGTGCCATGTGCACTTAAACAACACCACTGGCATACGGCCTGCATATAATACTTCGACCACGTAGTTAACATGGCCGTAGAACTTGGATGAACCCATGTCTATCATGACACCGCTGTTTTGAGTCACGGTTCTTTGATCTCTATCAAACGATGTGAACTTGACACCGTTCACATAACACGACTTATAAACCCGACATTGCTGAGGTCCTTGAGCTAATGACTTTATTCCTGCAACCAAGCTCGGGTCCGAGTTTTTTTCTTTAAGGGACACCTGAGAGATAAGTGTTAAGAGGAGTTAAAGATAAGTGTTATAAACCCTCAAAGAACCTTACAAGAATTAATAGGCATATGTACCCATGTTAAGAACCATCGAAGAAAACTCCTCCTCCGCTGCTGCTCGTCGAAATCTTCACCATTTTTAGCCTCGAACCTTCTGAGATGTTCTTCTAGGTAAGGTTTGACTTTGTCTGTTTCCACCAAGACTTGCCAGTGAGCCTCGGCAGTCTCTGACTCAGTCAACCTGAACTGGCGACGAGTGTCGATAATATCTGGTCTTACTAAGAGTGAAACACAGCTGACATTCCACCCAGATATGGAAGTGTCGATATCTTCGTTGTCCATCCGTCTGAGATAAGCCTTACAATACGTCACCGACTCATGTACGAGGTACTGTTCAGCAATACTACCTTCCGGGTAACGTGTATTCCTCATTGACTTTTTATATTTTCCTAATTGCCTGCAAAAACACCACTCAAGATTAGTACAATATTTTCCTAATTGCCGACATATTACACAAGACGAGTACAATAATATTAGTACAAACATATTTTCCTAATATTACCAATAACAAAAAAATTTACCTTTCAATTGGATACATCCATGTATAGTGTACTGGACCTGTAAGGAATACTTGTTCGGGCAGATGAACCATGAGATGAACCATAGATGTAAAAAAATGTGGAGGAAATATGAGCTCCAAATTGCAGAGAATCATCACTATCTCAGTTTCCATGTCACGCACAACCTCCTTCTTAAGCTCCCTACTGCATAGTTGACGAAACCAATTTGACAGTGCTATCAATGGCTTGACAACGTTTTCTGGCAGGAACCCTCTTATAACCACAGGAAGAAGACGTTGAAGCAAGACATGGCAATCATGCGTCTTCAATCCATAAAACTGTGACTGGGAACTTATTTTCACCTTACTTCTCAAACTACCTGCATAACCAAGATGATACTTAACATCCCTGAACCACTGGAACACATCTTCTAGATCATCCTTTTTAACTAAAAAAGGTGCATGAGGAACTTTCCCCGTAGCCAAGTCACCCGCTCTTTGCCACTGGTTTTTTCGCACATTCCTCTTCTTCAAAGCAGCGCGAGCTTTTGGACCATCCTTAGACTTCGATGCAATCAAAAAAATGGTTCCAAGGATGTTGTCACACACAATTTTTTCAATGTGCATGACATCTAGGCAATGTCTGATCTTCAATGATGACCAATACGGCAGCTTCCAAAATATGCTTTCGTGAGTCCAACACTGTCTGTTATTCGGATTGTACGGCACCTTCAAGTCGTCATGTTGGCTAAGAATAGGGTAAACGTGTGACCTAACGTCCTCCAAAATGTCATCTCCACTCTTCTGATAGGGTCTTCCGCCAAGCTTCACCTTCCCGTTAAATGCCTTGCTCAATCGCCAAGGGTGATCTTGGTGGAGCCATTTTCGGTGACCTTCATAAACTATCCTCCCACATATATGCTCTGAAGTTAGCTCATCTAGACAGATTGGACATGCCTTGTACCCTTTCACAGTTGACCCCGCAAGCATCCCTAAACCTGGAAAGTCGCTAATAGTCCACATTACCGCTGCCTTCATCAAGAATACCTCATTGTCTACTCGATCAAAAGTATGGACTCCAACGACCCATAAATGTATTAGCTCCTCGATCATCGGCTCAATGAGTACACTAAGGCACTTTCCGGGAGATTTAGGGCCTGGAATCAACACTGATAACATGTTATATTCCTTCTTCATGCACATTGATGGTGGTAGATTGTACGGCATCACAACAACGGGCCATGTACTATGCAAAGTTCCCATTGTTCCGAATGGATTGAAACCGTCTGTTGCTACTCCAAGGCGCACATTCCTGCAGTCCCGTGCAAAACCTGGAAAAGTTCTGTCAAAATGTTGAAACGCTTCTCCGTCAGCTGGGTGGCTGAGGCTACCAGCCACGCATATCCGCTCCCCCAGCCATCGCATATGCTTGGCAGTGTGTGGGGACATAAACAAGCGCTTCAACCTTGGTGTTAGAGGGAAGTTACGAATTATTTTTTTGGGAATATCATTCGTATTTGGCTTATATCTTTCAGAATAACACACTGGACAAATCCTCTCGTTTACGAGCGCCCCCCTGAACAACACACAGTTAAACTCACACGCATGAAATCTTTCGTAACCCAGTGAAAGATCACTCAAGATTTTTTTTATTCTCGAGTATGAACAGGGAAATGTGTGCCCTTTAGGAAGAAGTTTATTAATGTAAATACATAAAGAGTCAACACTTGTGTCCGACCATCCATTTTCATTTTTCATTTCCATTGCATCTAATATGGCACTCAAAACAGTTTCCTCACTGCCTTCATATAATGGGGTCTGTGACTCCTTCAATAATCTATCGTACTTTTCATAATCATCGTCTACCATGTCATTGAAGTTCATGCCCGAATTATCTTCCACAAATTGTTGGGGTGCATCTGCATGGTATCCAGGATAATAGGGATATGCATCATGTAGAATCTCCAACTGCGGGTTCACTGAAGGACCGGCATCACTAGAAGGACCGACTCTGTCTTGAAGCCACTGTCTTCGTTGACTGAGCATTGCCGGTTCACCAGAAACTTCCCCGTGAAGGTGTCAGACTGTATAAGTAGGACTCATACCACTGTGTGATAAGTGATGATACATCTGATCCATAGTAACCTTGAACGGACCGTTCTTACAACGTTTGCACGGGCAGTAGTGATAATCGGCTCCGTTACTATGTAGCAGGGCAAAATTCATGAACTCGAATATGCCGTTGATGTACCTTGGATCAGCACGATGATATGTCATCCAAGTTTTGTCTGGGAGTCCGTCCATGTTTCCTGTCAACATAAACAATCAATATGAACAAAGTTACCACGCCACAGTTGCGATTCAACCAAAACCCCACACTTCTTCGCCTTATGCCTCCGGGTTGGGTCCTATCCCCTTCAGGGGAACACGACATTTGTCAACGCTTTTGCACCCATGCGTTTCAGCTCCAGTTTAGGAAAATTTCGGCAGCATCTCCCTACAGTTCCCCGAGTGCACACATATCTAAACAACCTAATTTGCACTCGAGGAACATTTAAAGGAGACACTGTCGAAACCATATCCCAAAACTGAAACTGAAATCACACGAATAGCAAAAGGATCAACAAAGTCATGTTCACCTAAAGTGTCCAAAAATGGGACAATTCGAGAATCAACAACTCAACTCGATCAACTAGATGAGTTGTTGATTCTCAAACGGGAGTTCTAAGTTGATAAACACCACAATTATATATAGTC
The DNA here is from genome assembly GCA_946800695.1 of Geum urbanum. Lineage (NCBI taxonomy): Eukaryota > Viridiplantae > Streptophyta > Magnoliopsida > Rosales > Rosaceae > Geum > Geum urbanum. Next base: position 38,762,901 of record OX327010.1, on the reverse strand, counting down.
ATTCGCTCTAAATCATGATTAACACTAATAACACTACTAATTAAGGCTCGAATACACATAATCTACACTAATCATCAATTAATTTCACTAAATTTAACCAAATTTCAAACATTAATCATGAACCCATAACATGATTTATCACAATTCAATGCTTAACACACTAAAACTACAACATAACACCAAATTCAATTCAACTTCAAACATTTCACCAAAACTTCAATTTCACTTCTAATCATCAATAAATTTCACTAAACTTAACCAAATTTCAAACATTATTCATGAACCCATAACATGATTTAACACAATTCAATGATTCAAACACTAAAACTACAACATAACACCAAATTCAATTCAACTTCAAACATTTCACCAAAACTTCAATTTCACTTCTAATTTAACATATTATGGTCATAAAGAGGGTTAAAGAGATACAAATCAAACTAACCTTACTCAAGAATCAAATCAATGGCAAGAACAACCTTCTTTCTCAATTTCCTCTAATTTCTCCCCAAAATCGCCCAAAACAGCTGCAGAACGAAATGAAACTGTTTTTCTAAACTTCTCACTTTATGAACGGGTTGACTTTAAGAAGAAGAGTAGATCCAGATTTAAAAAAAACTAGGCGACGTATATTAATCAATATACGTCGCCTCGATTTCATTCGAAGCGACCAAACAAAAGTACGTCGCTTCGAATAAAATCTAGGCGACGTAGATTGCTCAATCTATGTCGCCTCGTTTTTATTCTAAGCGACGTAGATTCGTTTAGTCGCTTCGAATGAAAAACTAGTCGCCTCAGTTTTTTGAAGCGACGTACTTCAATCTACGTCGCCTCAATTTTTTTAAGCGACGTACTTTTTATCAAAGGCAATTTACGTCGCCTCATCTAAAATCGGAGCGACGTAGAAATATAACTACGTCGCCCCGATTCCTTCCTCCAGTAGTGCTCTCATTCTATGCTCTTGGAGCCTGTTTGAAACCATACAGTGATTTATGAAGCTTACACACATGTGTCCGCAGTCATTCATGTTCAAAACCACCTGGTTGTTCCATGTATACTTCTGCTGATAAAATTCCAGTACCTATGACAGTTCGGTATCAAAACTTCAAAAGAGCTTCAAAAGTTCAAATAGACTTTGCTACAAACTTGTGAATGCTTGACGAGTCTTGTTACCATTTTGCAGATAAAACCACAGGTATATGACAGTGGTCAGAAGTAGTAGGTTGGGAATAATCACTATAATCTGGTCGCTAAGTGGTTGCAAATTCTGCATAATTTTGTACGTACTCGTGTGCCTGCAGATAATGACAAAGCCAGGAGTTTGTGCTTTGCCCCAAGGGAATCCACTGAAGCAAACATAAACCTTAAACAATTTGGAAAGGTAAATTGCCTTGATGCATGGGTACACCAACGCAGGAAGGTCATTCTAAATTGTTACCTTTCCCATTCATATTTAAATTAGTCAAAAATCTGTCCCTTTCTTTCTTCTCCATGCGTCTTAAAACCCTGCCCAGACGGCTAGTTTAACTCGATCTGCTGCTGGGAACTCCATTCTTATATATAACTTGGTTTAAGAATTGAGTTATTTTCCATATATGGGCGTAAAAGATACGTGTCCGTGACTGAGTCAGAGATGTGCAAGAGATAAATGAATTCGAAATTGGGTTTCTCTGACGAAATTGGGTTTCTCTGTCGTTGTTCAGATTAAAAAGCATATCTTTGTTTGAAATGTTTCTGCATGTTTAAGTTTAGCTTCTAATGTGCAAACCTAATTTCTATATCTTAATGGTTTAGGGTTCTTATCGATCGACGTAGTCGAAGGGCCGGCTTTTTGATTCTCTGCCCTTGAATACAAGGGATCCCTCGTTCAGTTTATTCTTTTCCATTTTTGAACAAAAATGTTTCAGCTGCTTTAGTGTTTTATATAAGAACATCTCCAACAACTTCTTTATATTTATTCTATAATAGGAAAACAAAAAATATAATTTACGATAAAATTATGCTTCAACTCTACCACATTCCCTATTTTGCATTTATCACTCTTCCCTATTTTCTTCCCTAAAAATATAGAGGTTGCTACAAATAGAAAAATATTTGGGTCCAAACTCATTTGGACACCATTATCCAAATTACTCTCATTTATACAACTTTCAATTTGTAATTTTATAATTAAGACCGTATATCTTAGAAACTATGTTGTAATTTTATAATCAAGACCGTCTATCTTAGAAACTATCACTATTGGGGAACAGATTCGAGGCGACGAAGCTTCATGGTCGCCTCGGATCACTTTCTCGTCGCCTCGATTTGTTATAACCAACTCTTCGTCGCCTCGTTATGTCGCCCCAGATTGATCCCTTCACCATTGGGGCGACCAATATTGAAAACCTTTGTCGCTTCAATTTATTTGAAGCGGCCAAAAAAATATACGTCGCTTCGATTTTTGGCCGCGAAGATTTAAATATTGTCGCTTCAATTAAAAATAAAGCGACGAAGATTGACCAATATACGTCGCTTTAATCTTAATTGAGGCGGCGTATATTGATCAATCTTCGTCGCTTCAATGTAAATGGAGCGACAAAGATTGATCAATATACGTCGCCTCACTATATTTAATTTTTTTCTTCTTCTAATTCTCTGAATTGAGGCGACGTATATTGATCAATATTCGTCGCTTTAATGTAAATGGCGCGACGAAGATTGATCAATATACGTCACCACACTATATTTAATTTTTTTTTTATTTCTCTGAATTGAGGCGACGTATATGCATCAATCTTCGTCGCTCCATTTACATTGAAGCGACGAATATTGCTCAATATACGTCGCCACACTATATTTAATTTTTATTTTTTTTTCTTTTTCACTAAATGAAGCGACGAAGATTGATCAATCTTCGTCTCTTCAATGTATTTAATTTTTATTTTTTTTCTTTTTCAGCCAATGAGGCGACGTAGATTGATCAATCTACGTCGCCTCATTGAGTGAAAAAGAAAAAAAAATAAAAAATAAATATTAATGTACCAAGTCACGACCTATCACAATTTAAAAACACAAAAACCCATTCAACCACAAAAACGCATTCAACCACAAATCAAGTTATATAGAAAAAATTGGCACAAATCAAAACGTTAATAGTTTATACAAAGCCTAGATACTATTGTTCGATTCGCATATTAGACTCATGCTGAGGGGCGGCAATGCAGCTCGATTACGAGCCAGGAGGTGGTGGAGGAGCTTGAGGTTGTTGACTCCCAGCCTGGAATGATCGCATTAGGGCCTCCATTTGTTGGACCCTTTGGGCGAGCTCATTGTAATCCTCTCTGGCTTTCTGCGCCACCTCGCTCGATCTGCGCGCCTCCTCGCCCGATATGCGCGCCTCCTCTCTGGCTTCAGCCACCTCCCTTTTCAGGGCTTTGGTTTCTTGTACTCGGACCCCTCCTCTCGGTTTGGGGTCGCTTGTGAGAGCGCGCCCCACCCCTGTCACGTCAAACAAGAACAAATATTAGTAATTGAATAGTAAACAAAAATAAAGTAAAACGTAAATCGAGATGAACGACGGTGGTTTAGGAGATTTATTACCTCTTATAGAGGTCCCGGGCCTTGAACCCACCTCTTCCTCTATGATATTTATTTGTGTATCAAGAGGAAGAGGATGGGGTTGGGAAACCGTCGCATCGCCGTTTGTGTCACCTGCAACACTATCTTGTTGCGACAAGACTTCATCGAGTCTTCGCTTCACTGCCGCCTGCTCAATTAAAATATATTAAATAAATAATATTACAATATGGTAAACAAAAATAATTGAAATAACGTAACGTGAACCTATTTGAGCTTACCACTTTCTCAGCCGCATTCTTGTCCGGCTGGTATACGTTAATCCACGTCTGGACGGCGGGCGCTCTATGACCCTCCTTCTCCAACACCTCGCTTCGGTACGAGAGGGCGAGAGATCCCGAATGGTGGTTGAGCTGCTGCTCCTTGTTCTTGTTTCGGTTTCCTCGATTCCGTTCGCACAATCGCTGCCACACACACACAAAAATCATTTTAAAATAAGAATAGATAAACATGTATATTTTTAAATTGTTGGCTACCAAAACTGTGCGGATAGTTTATGAAGCTCACCAAGTAAGCAGAGTCTTCGAAGTGGGCTTTTAACCACGCCCATTGGTCTTCCCTCCCGAGAAACTCGGCCGGAGTCTCCTGGCTGACGTGGAGATAATGTTGATGGAAATCGTACTTCCAATCCTTGTAGATTGTTTGCGCCGTCGTATCAATGAAGTTCCACATCTCCACGTCAGTCGCCGGGATGTCGTAGTTCGTCTAGCACAAGACATTTAAATCCCGTTATGTAAAAGTTATATTTACATAAACCGTAAAGTAACAAAGTAAGCTAAGGGCAGTAAGTATACCTCAATATTTGTATTGACGATATCGCGATGCAAATCGCTAAGTCCCAAAAAGCTAGGTGCAAGCATTGGAACTTTTCCGCGGATGATGCTACCGATGTCTCTGGACATCAGACTCCTGAATTCCCTCGTCGCAGGCCCCCGATGCCTCGTAGAGTAAGCGACTTGTAGTCGCCTATTGTTGTTCATCCGGACAAGGTACTCAGTCTTCGTCCCGACAACGACTCCGCGCTGTTGCGTTGTCGGATCTCCGGTTGCCATGTCCACCAAGTCGGGGAGTTTGGTCTTCTTGCACCGGATGCTGAGGGCGGGAGGGTGTTGTGACGCCGTAGTGGCGTCGCTGTCATCCACTTGAGGAATCGCATCCTCAAGGTTTGGGGCGGGCGTTAAACCCCCTATTGCTGGAATCGTCGGGGTCCCAGATTGTCCCGTGGGGCAGCCCGACCCGGAATCCCCCTCTCTGCTTAATGGTCGCCACGCCGCCTCCGCAGCCTCCGCAGCTGCTGCCGCCGCCGCCGCTTCACGACGCTGGATCGCCGCTTTCCTCCTTTGGTGACTTGTATTTCCGGGAGCCATTCTGTTAAAACATTAAAAAAAAAATCCTATTCTTAAACCATACTCTGTTCATAAACAAGCACTTTGGCAACCCTATTCTAAACCAATAACTTAATCATAACCTGCATTGTGGGTCCATAACTCATACTAAACAGTTGCCATTCCAAGAACAGTTGCTATATAGAGCAAGATAACCCCTAAATCGATTTCACATGAATCACAACTTATGCCAATACAGTAGCTAGATATACAACTCTAACACACACATACACTAACACATACACAGTAGCTAGACACTAACATGAATCACAAAGAACACATACACAGCATCTAGACACTAACATGAATCACAATACACAGTACCTAGACACTAACTGTCTCATACAATGAACACATACACTATCTCATACACTAACACATACACTAACTCCTAAATCGATTTCACATGAATCACAATGAACACATACACTAACACACACATACTCTAACATATACAACAACTGAAGGTTACTACATAGATGGCACTAGTCACCCGACATGCTTATGCGTTATAAGGTTAACACACACACAATCAATTGATAACAATGCTACAATTCTAATCAAATGCACATTAACAGGAAAATTGTTCTACTGATCCCAGATTTCTGGAAATAAACTTCAAGGAAATTAAACAAAGACCAGATCACACCATATTTCGGAACTCAAAATCACATCCGAACTAAAATTGCATCAGCAATCACTCATAAACCCAAAACCCAACAAACGGAATCAATTCAATGTTTGATCAAACTGAACAACGCAATTCAAACAATTCCAAAATCAAATCCAATCCAATCCGGATCTAACACACACACAAATGCGGTTATGAATCAAAATGGTGTATGAAACTCTAACAAGCTTTTGGACAGTTCATGATCACAAACCCAAAGATCGATTCTAGCATATAAATCTAACAATGGTAAATCATTTTAAGGTAAATGGCAAATAGCAAACCTTGTAAACCAAATCGATTCGGGAAGATTGAGAGAGAGAGAGAGAGAGAGAGAGAGAGAGAGAGAGAGAGAGAGAGAGAGAGAGAGAGAGAGAGAGAGAGAGAGAGAGAGAGAGATAGGCATACCTTGAGATTTACAGATTGGGGATGCAAAATGATTTGGGAATTTAGGGTTTTTATGGAGGGGAGGGAGGGGGTTTAGGGTAGAGGAGGAGGGGAGGGAGGGGGATTAAGGTTTAGGTGGAAGGGATTTTGCGTTTTGGGGTTTTAATTAGGGTTTTGAGGAACTTTCAGAACGAAGAACGAAACAGGGAGAAGAACTGGGTTGAAGAGGAAGAAAGTGATCGAACCAGAATGAAGAAGAAAGAAACTGTGACAGCAATTATACTTGTTTTGAGGCGACGAAGATTCAATCTTGGTCGCTTCAACACATTGAAGCGACGAAGAATGCAATATTGGTCACTCAAACACATTGAAGCGACCAATATTGCTTTATTCGTCGCTTCAATGTGTTGAAGCGACCAATGTTGAATCTTCATCGCTTCAATGTGTTTAAGCGACTAAAATTGAATCTTCGTCGCTTCAATGTGTTTAAGCGACTAAGATTGCTTTATTCGTCTCTTCAATTTGTTGAAGCGACGAACTTTGACATCTTGGTCGCCTCATTTTTATTTTTTTACAAATTCACAAATTTGAAAGTTTTCAAATACACCATGTATGATTTAATGAAAATACAATGTCTAGTTTTCAAATTCATAATAATATTATATTAGTCCTCGTCCTCGTCCTCGTCCTCGTCCTCGTCCTCGTCCTCGTCCTCATCCTCTTCTCCTTCTTCATCCAAAAGTAGTTGGAAATCTTGGTAAAATTGTATCACCGTAAGGAATACTATTAGCAATGAAAAACATTTTACCTTTCAATTGGATACATCCATGTATAGTGTACTGGACCTGTAAGGAATACTTGTTCGGGCAGATGAACCATGAGATGAACCATAGATGTAAAAAAATGTGGAGGAAATATGAGCTCCAAATTGCAGAGAATCATCACTATCTCAGTTTCCATGTCACGTATAACATCCTTCTTAAGCTCCCTACTGCATAGTTGACGAAACCAATTTGACAGTGCTATCAATGGCTTTACAACGTTTTCTGGCAAGAACCCTCTGATAACCACAGGAAGAAGACGTTGAAGCAACACATGGCAATCATGCGTCTTCAATCCATAAAACTGTGACGGGGAACTGACTTTCACCTTACTTCTCAAACTACCTGCATAACCAAGAGGATACTTAACATCCCTGAACCACTGGAACACATCTTCTAGATCATCCTTTTTAACTAAAAAGGGTGCATGAGGAACTTTCGCCGTACCCTGGTCACCCGCTCTTTGCCACTGGTTTTTTCGCACATTCCTCTTCTTCAAAGCAGCGCGAGCTTTTGGACCATCCTTAGACTTCTTATCAATCGCAAAAATGGTTCCAAGGATGTTGTCACACACATTTTTTTCAATGTGCATGACATCTAAGCAATGTCTGATCTTCAATGATGACCAATACGGCAGCTTCCAAAATATGCTTTCGTGAGTCCAACACTGTCTATTATTCGGATTGTACGGCACCTTCAAGTCGTCATGTTGGCTAAGAATAGGGTAAACGTGTGACCTAACGTCCTCCAAAATGTCATCTCCACTCTTCTGATAGGGTCTTCCGCCAAGCTTCACCTTCCCGTTAAATGCCTTGCTCAATCGCCAAGGGTGATCTTGGTGGAGCCATTTTCGGTGACCTTCATAAACTATCCTCCCACATATATGCTCTGAAGTTAGCTCATCTAGACAGATTGGACATGCCTTGTACCCTTTCACAGTTGACCCCGCAAGCATCCCTAAACCTGGAAAGTCGCTAATAGTCCACATTACCGCTGCCTTCATCAAGAATACCTCATTGTCTACTCGATCAAAAGTATGGACTCCAACGACCCATATATGTATTAGCTCCTCGATCATCGGCTCAATGAGTACACTAAGGCACTTTCCGGGAGATTTAGGGCCTGGAATCAACACTGATAACATGTTATATTCCTTCTTCATGCACATTGATGGTGGTAGATTGTACGGCATCACAACAATGGGCCATGTACTATGCAAAGTTCCCATTGTTCCAAATGGATTGAAACCGTCTGTTGCTACTCCAAGGCACACATTCCTGCAGTCCCGTGCGAAACCTGGAAAAGTTCTGTCAAAATGTTGAAACGCTTCTCCATCACCTGGGTGGCTGAGGCTACCAGCCACGCATATCCGCTCCCCCAGCCATCGCATATGCTTGGCAGTGTGTGGGGACATAAACAAACGCTTCAACCTTGGTGTTAGAGGGAAGTTACGAATTATTTTTTTGGGAATATCATTCGTATATGGCTTATATTTTTCAGAATAACACACTGGAAAAATCCTCTCGTTTACAAGTGCCCCCCTGAACAACATACAATTAAACTCACACGCATCAATTCTTTCGTAACCCAGTGAAAGATCACTCAAGATTTTTTTTATCCTCGAGTATGAACAGGGGAATGTGTGCCCTTTAGGAAGAAGTTTATTAATGTAAATACATAAAGAGTCAACACTTGTGTCCGACCATCCATTTTCATTTTTCATTTCCATTGCATCTAATATGGCACTCAAAACAGTTTCCTCACTGCCTTCATATAATGGGGTCTGTGACTCCTTCAATAATCTATCGTACTTTTCATAATCATCGTCTACCATGTCATTGAAGTTCATGCCCGAATTATCTTCCACTAATTGTTGGGTAGCATCTGCATGGTATCCAGGATAATAAGGATATGCATCATGTAGAATCTTCAACTGCGGGTTCACTGAAGGACCGACACCACTAGAAGGACCGACTCTGTCTTGAAGCCACTGTCTTCGTTGATTGAGCATTGTCGGTTCAGCAGAAACTTCCCCGTGAAGGTGCCAGATAGTATAATCCGGACTCAAACCACTGTGTGATAAGTGATGATACATGACATCCATAGTAACCTTGAACGGACCGTTCTTACAACGTTTGCACGGGCAGAAGTGATAATCGGCTCCGTTACTATGTCGCCGGGCAAAATTCATAAACTCGAATGTGCCTGTGATGTACCTTGGATCAGCATGATGATATGTCATCCAAGTTTTGTCTGGGTGTTCGTCCATGTTTCCTGTCAGCATAAACAATCAATATGAACAAAGTTACCACGCCACAGTTGCGATTCAACCAAAACCCCACACTTCTTCGCCTTATGCCTCCGGGTTGGGTCATATCCCCTTCAGGGGAACACGACATTTGTCAACGCTCTTGCACCCATGCGTTTCAGCTCCAGTTTAGGGAAATTTCGGCAGCATCTCCCTACAGTTCCCCGAGTACACACATATCTAAACAACCTAATTTGCACTCGGGGAACATTGAAAGGAGACACTGTCGAAACCATATCCCAAAACTGAAACTGAAATCACATGAATAGCAAAAGGATCAACAAAGTCATGTTCACCTAAAGTGTCCAAAAATGGGACAATTCGAGAATCAACAACTCAACTCGATCAACTAGATGAGTTGTTGATTCTCAAACGGGAGTTCTAAGTTGATAAACACCACAATTATATATAACAATACGCTCGATTTCATGATTAACACTAATAACACTACTAATTAATGCTCGAATACACCTAATCTACACTAATCATCAATTAATTTCACTAAATTTAACCAAATTTCAAACATTAATCATGAACCCATAAAATGATTTATCACAATTCAATGATTCAAACACTAAAACTACAACATAAGACCAAATTCAATTCAATTTCAAAAATTTCACATCACCTTCATTTTCACTTCTAATCATCAATAAATTTCACTAAACTTAACCAAATTTCAAACATTATTCATGAACCCATAACATGATTTACCACAATTCAATGATTCAAACACTAAAACTACAACATAACACCAAATTCAATTCAACTTCAAAAATTTCACCAAAACTTCAATTTCACTTCTAATTTAACATATTAGAAGTGAACTGTTTTTCTAAAAATCTAACTTTATGAACGGTTTGACTTTAAGAAGAAGAGTAGATCCAGATTTAAAAAAAACGAGGCGACGAAGATTGAGCAATCTACGTCGCCTCGATTTTCTTCGAAGCGACCAAACTAATCTTCGTCACTTCGAATGTAAAAAGTGGTCGCCTCATATTATTGAAGCGACCAAGATCAATATACGTCGCCTTAATTTGTTGAAGCGACGTAATTAGTATCTCAGGCAATCTACGTCGCCTTGATTGAAATTGGAGCGACGAAGATATGTAACTACGTCGCCCCAATTCTCTCCTCCAGTAGTGTATGGGTTGACGATCAACTCGAGAAAAAATGAATCAAATCGAAGATCGTGTGGGTATCTAATTTCTTTAAATAAATAGACGGTTATTGTGAAATTTTTTATTATATTAACAATCGTCTATTCGTTTTACAAAATTTAATAAGCAAACGATTTCCAATTTGATCAAATTTTGGTATACATGATCATTATGAGGTAAAATATATGCTAAGTGGTGTCGATTTTAAAAATCACAAATCGAAAGTGGTATAAATGGGAGTAATTTGGACAATGGTGTCCAAATGATTTTAGACCAAAGTATTTTTCCTGAAAATATAGGGAATATTGTTTTCTCTCTCATCTTATTATGTAAAATAAGGAATATGTTTAGAGAATCTGTTGAGCAAAACAACTAAAATATTTCCTAAAATGGAGAAAAACTCAAATATGGGGAAGTTGTTAGAGTTGCTCTAACAATTAGAGCAACTCCAGCGTTAACATATTCTCTATTCTAGATAAAAAAGAGAGTTTGGAGAATATTGAGTATTTTTTCACTCCAACAGCTTCCCTATCTCATTCCCAAAAATAGAGAAATTGATGAGAAAAAGTCATTTCTCAAATTTACAACAACCTCCAAAATTTTGAAAAATTAGTCATCATTAATATTTCGCTAGCCTCAATGTCTCATAAGCTCTTCCAAGCTCTTTTTAGCCGTCTTCCAAGCTTCTTCTTGTGAGTCTCATAAAAAAGAATATTTGTTATAATAAATAAGGATGCAATTATAATAAATATAAAAATCTATAAAATAAGAGATTTCAACTTTTATTTTCATATTTTACAAAAAGATTTAAAAAATTGTTAGAGTTAGCTCTTACAAACTTAATATTTGCACGGATAGCAAGTCAAAGTTTTGTGTTGGGCTTTGGCGCCGAGGCCCGTTAACGTTTTGAGCGGATTACAACGAGATACGAATATATGCTATGGCTTCGACATTTCATTTTAATTTCCTCTACTACAATTTACAAAAACAAATTACTTGAGACGTAAGTAATGAAGTTTAGTGCTCATTATAGGAATGTTCTTTTGCCGTCGATTTTTCTTATGTAATACTACCATTGCCATGGAGACATTATCAATTCGATCTATTAGTATATATAGAATTGTGCAAACGATTGAACTGCAGCTCATGCATCTATTAGGCAACTCTTCATTATCTAGACTCAATGACTGATTGAAGTTTCCTTAAGATCTATGGAGACGGAGAATGCTCCGATCAAAATATTTATATCATAATCTATAATTCTAAATCTATATAATTATTGTTAGGGATTCCTTATTGTACTTCGTTATGCATGAACATATATATATATACTTGGCTCACTGATTGTCTCGTCTTATCATGCATTTTGTTTTTCCTCGCAATGAAATGTCAAACTTGCTCACCAAACGCTCCGGGTAAACAAGAGGTTCTAGGGTTTTCTGGTTTTCGATTCAAAGTGACGTACTCGTCCGGCGGCTGCAGTGTCGGCAACGGCTTTAGGCCGCCTCGTCGCTCTGTCGGTGCTGCCGGACAGGTGTTCGATGGCCATTGATGCAGCGGGGTACCGATTCGAATAGAAGAGTGGCGCGGCAGCCAATTTCCTTCGATGGCGGGAGGAGTTTTGTCGTTCGGGTGGCTCTTGGTCGGCGCTACAAGCGGAGGAGAAGATGACGACGGGAACGATGGTCTTGTCGTCGTTGATGGTGGCAAGGGAGGTGACGTGGTGACTGGGCATCAGTGGGGTGACAGTGACTCTTTCAGCTGGGAAGATCTGGGTTGTGGCATTGGCCCTATTTAGGGCTGGGGCTTGGCCTACTCCTTTTTCATTATTAGTAACAACAAGGAATAAGAAACCGATATAATGATTTGAATGCGACAAAAAATATGATATCATAGACAAAATGTTGAAAAAACATTAATTACTAACATTCTGTTCTCATTTTTTTTGACCGATAAAAACTTAATTCATGAAATGAATTAGATTCATTTCCGCAAGCATGTATGTGCATTTTTTTCCACGTGATTTTAGAGCCCACAACTCATAATAACACATATAATCGATATCATTAACAACTCCAAAAGATAAAAAATAACGGTTAAAACCACTCATACCGAAAACCGAAAAATAATGTCAAACCCAAATTCATTGCGTTTGGAAATAATAAATGGTCTTTGGCCTCGTTCACATAAATAGTTAACTGTGCAAAAAACAAACCTCAATCCACCATAAATGAAAAACCTTTCCCTTTGGTGATCCTAAACCTCATTTCACACTCTAACTTGCTCTGAATCCTTTTTCTATTTCTAACCCACCATTTTTTTTTGAAGTCGGGGAACTCTTAGCCTTAGATATCCTCGTGCCTTGGAATCTTGGATTGTCATTAAGAGCATCTCTAATAACTCTTGTAAACTAATAAAATTATCTATTTTAGAGAAAAAAAAACACTCAGTTTTCAGCTCCAACAGCTCTTGTATAGCTTTTTGTATTCTATCGAAAATGAAAAAAGTAGATAGAGAATCTCTAAATCTATAGAAAACTCAAAATTTGTATATCCATCTATAAATCTCTAAAATTTAATGCTTTCATATGTTTTTTCTCTCTTTCTTCATCTTTTCTCCATATTTGTCATCCCCTCTCATCAAATTTAATACATTTTATGGCTTAATTAAATACAACTTAATAAAAAATATAATTTATATTAGAATCATTAATATAGAGAAAACTATTAAAGTTCAGAGAACCATATAGAGAAACTGTTGAAGTTGTGATCGTTTTATTTTAGAGATTTTATGTTTTCTTCTTCTATAATATATCTTTTACAAGAACCGTTGGAGATACTCTGATCGAGTGAAAAGAATAATACATCGAGGGGACATGCAGCCAAAACCCACTATTTATTTTACTTTCATAAAGAGGGGGGGGGGGGGGGGTCATGGAGCTCCGGAGAAGGATCCGAGAAAAGTTGCCCGGAGGTGAGTTTTAACTTGTTTTCTTGACTACATTGTGGTGTTTTGTGTATTTGGGTTTTGCTGTTTTTTCAGTTTTTGATGTTAAGTTTGTATCTTTTTGTGTGCAACACCACTTGTTTCTGTATAAAGTTTAGAACTTTTATCTTGTTTGAGTTGTTTGCCTATGTTGAATTTGGTTTCTGAGTTTTAAAGGTTGCGACCTTTGTGAGTGTTTTGTGTGTGTATGTGTGTTGGTTTTAAGAAGGTATCATCAGTTGGAGCTATGCCAGAAAGCTTGGGGGAGAACATAATTGTGTATGTAGGAACTGGGTGTGGGAAGACTCACATAGCGGTTTTGCTGATGTATTAGTTGCGTCACTTGATAATGAGGCCTCAGAAGAACATATGTGTGTTTCTTGCGCCGACAGTGGCTCTTGTTCAACAGGTGATATGCCCTTTGTGGTTTTTCGATGAAAGTTTCTAGCTTTTGTTGGTTATATGGTGTCATTTTGAGTTCTTGTGTAGTTGATTCAATGGTGTACTTGAGCATTGATAAGTTTAAGAATGTGCGATAAGTGTTTTAAGTTTGAGTTTGATCATGACATGGGTAATATTGTTTACTTTGTACTTTTGGTAGCAAGCAAAAGTTATAGAAGAATCGCTCGATTTCAAGGTTGGGGATTATTGTGGAACGTCTAAGCAACTGAAAACTCATCAAGAATGGGAGAAGAGATGGAACAGAAAGAGCTGATGTGGCAAATTAATTAACTTGTGTGTATTTATGATTGCCCATAAATATACTCTCATATGCTTCATCATTTCTGAGTTACAGGTTTTTGTTATGACGCCTCAAACACTGCTACGGAACTTGTACCACCGTATGATAAAGATGGAGTTAATTGCATTTTTGATTTTTGATGAGTGTCATCATGCTCAAATCAAAAGCAACCATCCTTATGCAGAAATTATGAAAGTAAAGAACTTTCAAACACCTAAACTTCTCGTATATACTTCTTTCCAAAAGTTAGTATTGTTTGCTGGACACAAGATGACTACAATAACTTGTAACTTGACTCAAATTGTGTTTGTAGTTCTACAAAAGCGATGTTACAAAGCTTCCTCGCATATTTGGTAAGACTGCTTCTCCAGTTGTAGGGAAACGTAACCTTCCTCGTATATTTGGTATTGAAGACATTCACTTAATTTATGGCATATATCTTGGATCAGTGCCACGCTGGTTGAAGTTCATTGTTTGTCAAACTGCCGTTTCCTAGTCATCAATAGTCTATGGTGCTGAATGCTAGCAACCTTTTTCATTACTATATTTCCTAATATATGATTGTCTGCTTTGCTATTTCTAGTAAATAGGTGCTTTTCTAAAACCTATCATTTTATTCTATGTTCCTTTCCTTTCTCCAAGTCAGAGTAACCGATTTTGTTTATGCTGCATGAAGGCATACGTGTTATTGGCAACTCCTTGACAATAGACAAAACATAATGGACTGAAGATCATCAAGAAAAGAGATTGAAGATGTTGGCATCACTTACTTATCTCTTTGGGATATCAGGTAGTTCATGCATCCCATAACATGGTTTTCTTTTAGGATAGCAAGCTGAGCATGTATCCCAGACATTCTGGAACGTTTTTCTGGTGTGATATTTCTTGGCTATAATCACTTCTAAAATTCCAGTTTACTTGTGATTAATCTGGTTGATCTTTGACTATGGAAAACTGACTTAGTTAATGAAGATCCCTAGGGAAAGTTGACTAAAGTTCACATGTGTTTTCTTGAAATCTGGTTTGTCTTTTTCTGTTTGTCAAAGTGCTTTTGGCTCTGTTTTTCTGGGTTTATCTTTGCTGTGTCAAAACGTGCTCTTCCCTTGAAAACTGATATGGCTATTCTTGTACAAGTGAAAAGGAAGCTTTTGCCTTGTTTAGACAACCTTAGCTCTTTAAGGTGAGACCTTTAGCTGCCTTGGTTTTTGCTCACCTTATAGACTCGGCTGTGTCCCTTCGGGAGCTGTGATTTTAGGTCTGCATTGGTCCTTGTTTAGGTCTGCATTTAGGCCTCTTAGCATGCTGATTACTTTGTAATTTGTGTTCTAAATGTTGTGTCAAATCTGGACAGTTTTAGGTTTGCTATAGGGTGACTCTTTTGTTGGTTTCTCACGTGCTTTCTTGTGGTCCTTAACCCCTGTGTTGCCTTGCTTACTTGCTGCACTTTGCTGCTGTATTGTATTGCATATATAAGCAGCTTAAGGCTGTTGTGAAGGTTGGTTGGTTGAGTGAAACACTTGGGGGTTTTGGTTATTCTGTTTTGGTACTCTTTGAGAGCACTTTCGAGTGTAGTTTCTCTTATCTCTTCTTTTCCCCTTCCATGTCTTTTGGTTGCTCTTTATAGTGCATAATAGACATGGTTTCTCAAGCTTAAAACTGTTTTTCAAAACTCATATGCATTGTTGCATTGTGCATTCCATAGAGATAAAGTGTGGAGATGCCCAACCCAAGAAGTGATCAAGAAGGTTTTAACTTGAAGAGTAGTTAAAGATCTGAGTTTGATACTTCTGTTTTTCTTTCCAAGTGTAAGCACATAGATTAAGGTAGTGTAGCTCTGTTTGTACTAGTGGGTAGACTAGTCAGGATAGCATAAGGGTTATGTATCCCCAGAGTGCCAGAAACTTGTAATTGTGTGAGTTACCAAATAGTGGAAAGGTTTGTCCCTCAAGAGTTAGGGGCACGCAGTTTTGATCCTGGTTGTAGGATTTCTGCGTCACCAAAAACATCTGGTGTCATTCTTTACCTACTGCTTTTCTCTCTATTACTCGTATCCTGCTTTCTGGGATAGGACAATATCTTGCTATCCCGGAGACAGAATTAAACGAAAAAGTGGTAAAGGCCTATTCACCCCCCCCTCTAGGACCTTTAAGTGGTATCAGAGCAGCCACTAGTCTTTGCTAGTGAGATCCTCTGAGGGGTTCGTTATGGATCGGGAAAAAGGTTCTTCCATAAATGTACCACCTTTTTTCGATGGACATGATTTTTCTCAATGGAAAATCATGATGAGTGCCTTCCTCTCCTACCAAGATGATGGTATGCTGTGGCAAAGTGTAGAGGAAGGCTGGACACATCCCACAAAACCAGAAGGCGCTGAATCAACCGTGAGGGTTTCAAAGCCTAGGTCCGAATGGGTAAAAGACGAAAAGGATTCGGCTAGAGCAAACATCAAGGCTCTTAGCTGTCTATTCAATGCTGTCTCCGAAGCAGAGCGCCAAAGGATCATTCATTGCTCCACTGCTAAGGAGGCATGGGAGGTGCTCATCAACACTCATGAAGGTAACTCTCGTGTTAAACAACAAAAACTCCAACGTCTTATTTTTGAGTTTGAAGGTCTAAGCATGAGTGACAAAGAGTCTATTGATGATTTCTATGGTCGTGTACTTAATATCACGAATCAATGTCGTAGCTTAGGCGAGGCTATAGAATCAAAGAAAATTGTTAGGAAATTCTTAACTGCTTTACCTTCTTTCTTTGACTCGAAAATGAATGCTATTGAGGAAGCTCATGATCTTGATACTTATCCTTTAGAAGAACTTGTTGGAAATCTGAAAACTTATGAGACTCTAAAGAAACGGCCCATGCATGAGAAATCCATTGCCTTAAGTTCGGTTAAAATTGAGGTTGAAAAGTTGCTGAAAATGAAGATGATGAAAATGATGAATTCGCTTTTCTAACCAAACAATTTGAGAAATTCTTAAGAAAAAGGAAAACGTTCAATTCTAATCGGAACTTTTCAAAAGGATCTAGTTCTAAGCCTTTTAGAAATAAGGTCTCACAGAAAGGTCGGGATAACAGACCCTCTTCTATCCCGAAAACAGATATGAAATGTTTTGAATGCAATGGAATAGGACATAAGGCTGTGGACTGTGCTAACAGGAGAAATAAGTCCCACAAAGTTCTAAAAGCAACCTGGAGTGATAGTGAGTCAAATGATAATTCTGAAACTGATTTAGAAGAGGATGAGAAAGTTGCTTTTGTCTCTCATATCATATTGGATGAGTCTCTTGAGGACAAGGATTCCGATGATGAAGGGCATGATATGTATGTGCGTTTGTGTAAAGCCTCAAAGTCTATGCTTGCTAAAAATGAAGCTCTATCTAATGAGCTTTCATTGAGTAAGGAGACATATTCCAGGATACAAGAGGAGTATCTATCCCAGAAAGCAGTTTGGAATTCTACCAAGGCCCAACTTGAAGAACAAGTGATTTCCCTCAAGGAAGAACTGGACCGCCAGTCTTCTACCATAGACATGCTGACCACTGAGAAACTGAAGCTCGAAGCAGCCCTACTAGATGCCAGGAACCAGTTTGCCAAGTTCTCCATTGGCTCAGAAAAGCTGTCCCAAATTTGTGGGATGGGAAGACTGGATGGCAGCAAGAAGGGGTTGGGATTTGAGAGTGGTGACAAATCCAAGGACTCCGGCAAGACCACGTTCGTCAAAGGGACCAGCTCGGTGTTGGGAAAGCCTCCTCCACAACTGAAGACCAATGCTCCTGAAATCCCCAAGGTGTCAAAGCTCAAGAAAGGCTCGCAAATCAGGTGCTTTCACTGTGGAAATAGCGGACACATCCGACGGTACTGCTACAAGCTGCGAAGAAACCCTGTACCTACTAAGATTTCTCATAGCAACGATCTGTTTGCTCACTTTCAGAAATCCCTCTGTGAACTGACGAGGATCGCACACTCTCTTGCTATCCCAGTGCAAAAGAATAAACCTGCTGTTACAACCTGGAACAGAAAACCTGCTCATGGAATCCGGGATACCAGAAGGGTCTCGTCTCCCACTGCTCCTGATGTTAAGAAGAAACCAGAAGAAGTTGTTTGCTTTCTCTCGAGAGTCAAGACTTCACCTGTTGCTGCAAGGAATGTTGTAGCCGTGTGCAACGTTGCCTTAACTGCCCTTTCCACCAGGAAATCCGATTCTTGGTATATGGACAGCGGCTGTTCGAAGCACATGACAGGACAACGAAAGTGGTTTTCATCCATGGATGATACTCATCCTGTTGGTGATGTCATGTTCGGAGATGGTGCCAAGGCAGAGATCATCGGATGCGGGACAGTTGATACACCTGGTCTCCTAGCCCTGAAGAACGTGTTGCTGGTAGCAGGTTTAGAAGTGTGCCTTCTGAGTGTGAGCCAGATAGTTGACGAATATGAGACAGTGACTTTTGACTCATCTAAGTGCACTGTTCTGGATGGAAAAGGGAGAGTTGTGATGAAAGGGGAGAGGTCCCGAGACCACTGCTACTGTGTACGTGCGAACAAGAAATTGGAATCTGATGTGTGCTTCCTATCCTCAACTCAAGAAAGTTTGCTGGAGCTGTGGCATAGAAGGATGTGCCATCTCAACCATCAAGATGTGGTGAAGCTGTCTTCAAATGATGGAGCTCGGGGACTGCCCAAACTGTCCGGGAGAGCTGCAGGTATGTGTGGAGACTGCAAAATGGGTAAGCTATCCCGATCCTCCCATCCTGTTCTAAATGCTAGACCAACTTCTAATATCCTTGAGTTACTTCACTTAGATCTTGTAGGACCCGTAGAAACTGAAAGTCTTGCGAAAAAGAAATATGTGCTTGTTGTGGTAGATGACTTTTCTAGATTTACTTGGGTCATTTTTTTAGGTGACAAAACTCAAACCTTTGGAAAGTTTCTTGATTTAGCAAAACGCATTTCAAAAGAAAAGCTTTCTGAAAACAAATGCATCTTGAGGATTAGATCAGATCATGGAACCGAGTTTGAAAACTCTTTGTTTGCTGAATATTGTGAGGAAAACGGTGTGCACCATGAGTTTTCAGCCCCCATCACACCCCAACAGAATGGGATTGTTGAGAGGAAGAATAGGGTGTTAGTTGAGATGGGAAGGGTTATGTTGAGTTCTGCTGATTTGCCTCACATGTTTTGGGCCGAAGCTATCTTTAATGCTTGCTATACCCTTAACCGTGTGATCTTTAGACCTAGTACTAGTAAAACAGCTTATGAGCTTTGGAAAGGCAAGAAACCAAATATCTCACATCTAAAGGCTTTTGGAAGTCCATGTTTTATTTATAGAGATCGTGAATATTTGACAAAGTTTGATGCCAAATGTGATAGGGGTATTTTCCTAGGTTATGCATTGAATAGCCGTGCTTACCGGGTCTACAACAAGAGAACCTGCAAAGTTGTAGAAACGGTGAATGTGGCTATCAATGACTCTCGCGTATGCTCTCACAACCATTCTTCTAGAAATGTGCAGATTGAGGATATGAGTGCTGAGACATCTCCCAAAGATGCTGAGACTCCCATCGATGAACAGAACCCTGTACCGGATGATGTATCCCAGGATACAGATTCTGATACTGAAGGTGCCGGGATAGATCAGACCCTAACTATCCAGAAGTCACATCGCGTTGGGAAACGACAAGTTCAGAAAGATCACTCTCCCTCGGATGTGATTGGCATGATTGAGGAGCCAAGGCAGACCCGAAGTAAGTCTAAAATGCTTGTGAGTAATCTGGTTAGTCTCAAAAGTTTTCTTACTTTGCATAGGCTAGCTATAAATCGAATTACTTGCTATGGTTTTGTCTCTTGCATTGAGCCTAAGAACATTAAAGATGCTTTAAAGGACTCAGAATGGATTGTGGCTATGCATGATGAACTAAATCAATTTGAGAAAATCAATGTGTGGCATTTAGTTCCTAGACCTAAAGGTAAGAATGTTATAGGAACGAAATGGGTTTTCAAGAACAAAACAGATGAAAAGGGAATCATTACTAGAAACAAGGCTAGATTAGTTGTGCAAGGCTATTCCCAAATTGAAGGCCTAGACTTTGATGAAACCTTTGCTCCCGTAGCTAGACTTGAGTCCGTTAGGTTACTCTTGGCCATTGCTTGTTTTCTGAAATTCGAACTCTTTCAAATGGATGTGAAAAGTGCTTTTTTAAATGGAGTTTTGAAAGAAGAAGTGTATGTTGAACAGCCCCCGGGATTTCAGAATTCTTCCCATCCCGACTATGTTTACAGATTAGACAAAGCTCTTTATGGTTTGAAACAAGCTCCTAGAGCTTGGTATGAAAAATTGTCTACACATCTGATTGATCATGGGTATGTGCGTGGCTCTATTGATAAGACCATGTTTGTTAAAAATGCTTCACATCATATGATAATTGCTCAAATTTATGTGGATGATGTGGTGTTTGGATCTACCTCTCAAAAACTTGTTGAGGAGTTTGTCACTCTAATGACACAAGAATTTGAAATGAGTTTGTGTGGTAAGCTAAACTTCTTCCTTGGACTACAAGTTCAGCAAAGGAAAGATGGTTTGTTCATATCGCAGGAAAAGTATGCAAAGGATCTTGTGAAGAAGTTCGGGATGGAAGGAGCCTCTCCCATCCGTAACCCAATGGGAACTTCTTGCAGAATCAGTGCGGATCTGGAAGGCATCAATTCTGATCCAACTCTCTATAGAAGCATGATTGGGAGCTTACTCTACCTCACAGCCAGCAGACCCGACATATCTTTCAGTGTGGGTGTTTGTACTCGGTATCAAGCCAACCCCAAGGAATCCCATGTGAAGGCAGTCAAGCGTATCATTCGATACATCTCAGGTACATGTGCTTTCGGTATTCTGTACACCATAGATACTAACACTGAGATTGCAGGGTATTCGGATTCGGATTGGGCTGGAGATGCCACGGATAGGAAGAGCACCTCGGGTGGTTGCTTCTTTGTTGGGAACAACTTGGTATCGTGGCATAGCAAGAAGCAGAACTGCGTATCATTGTCCACTGCCCAAGCGGAGTACATAGCTGCTGGAATTTGCTGTACACAACTCCTTTGGATGAAGCACATGCTGAGCGACTACGGATTTGAGCAAGGTATCCTATCCCTATTCTGTGATAACACTTCTGCTATCAATATCTCAAAGAATCCTGTGTTGCATTCTAGGACCAAGCATATAGAGATTAGATATCATTTCATTAGAAACTTGGTTGAAGATAATCAGCTTGAAATGACTTTTATTCCAACTGAACAACAATTAGCTGATTTGTTCACTAAGCCCTTGGACAATCTGAGATTTGAAAGTCTTAGGAAGGCTATTGGTGTATGCACCATTACTTGAGATATCTCCCTCACTGGTCTAAATTTATCTTTCAATTCTTTTTATTTTTCTGAAAATAAATGTTGGCTCATGTTGGGATACGAGTCTGTGGTCATATCCCGGGAAATATTTCTGAACTTGATCTAAAATGTTGTGTTCTTATTTCATGTATCTTGATAGACATTGCTGCATCTTTCTCTTGTGTATATGCATCTATGCCTTTAAGAATGTTAGTGCATGTGGTCTAAATCATTCTTGGAACTAGAAAGAACTCTTGAGCACAAAGGTTACTCTTGTGGGGTGTACACCGTTTAAGCTAGAAAATTGAGTGAGTTGAACTAGTTACTGAATAACAATTGTGAAATTCTGGTGCTTATTGTAAAATGAATTAAGTAAAGGAATGGGCTAGTCTTTTGCTGGGTGCACCTTAACCGGAACCAGTGGGGATCCCTGAGATGTTATCTATCCTTCGATGGGTTCGGACTAGTTATCCACTGAGTGTCCTTGAAACACACATTATTCTTTCGAGCATTGCACTCAGGACATAATGATAACTACTCTGTTATATGGACCTATGAGGACGTATTTCTCAGATGAGCTCTTGGATAAAAGTTAAAGAAAATGGAGAAATTGCCTTGAACTTAAATGAGAACGGCCAAAGGCCAAGTTGGGACAAAGTCCTTGATATGCTGAATTTCCAGAACTCTCAAATGGTTGTGACAAAGTCACTTGGTTACTCTTGATGTCCTCATGTCATTTGATGATCTAAACTTGTACTCCCTTAGATGAACCTTTCACACACACACTCTTATGGTTCCAAGGATTGATTTGTGAAGAACATGGCATTGATGTTACTTTATAGTCATATATTCATGTGAAAAATTTGAGCCATCAAGACATATGAAAATTAGTTGTCACATTTTTGTGAGTCATGCTTAAATTTTCCTGATGTCTGGGATTTCACTGACTGTTTCCATCCCAGGGTTCATGCTGACAGGTTGTAAATCTTTCTGAAATCAAACTCTTTGTGTTTTCTTATGCACCATTTGAGGGGGAGTTATCAATGTGTTGGTAGATACATCGGTACCTTCTATTATTCAGGGTGTCCCAAATATCCCAGTGGATATTAGAAGTATACATGCATGGTGGTCCTTGTGTTTACCTTTGAGGAATCTTTCTTGGATGCTAGCTTGTGTGCCTTTCCTAGGGATAGGACACTGTTACTCTTTATTGCTGACATGACTATGCAGGAAGTTTGAAAGTGGAGTTTGTGTGTTTAAGAGGAGAAACCTCTTGGTTCAAGAATCCTTGAGTGGAAGGTATCTCAATTCCGCTGCCTCATTTACTCTTTCTGGTCTCCCGTCTGGGATGGGTGACGGCATTAATCTCCCTACCAAGGAACAATCATACTTTGGTTTTGTGATCTGTCACTAAACAATGTTACTTTTATCTGCGGTTTTAAATCATCTGTGGTTTTACCCTTTATCTTTCCTAGACAAAAAGGGGGAGAACTAGCTAATCCATGCAGGTACTTTTGGATGGGGAGAACTACTTGACTGGGATAGGTAGTTGTGTTCCTATCATGGTAAACCAGTCAGGGGGAGTACTGAACTATTTGGTTTAAGTACTTTGGATACTTTTTGCTGCATGTGTTGTTTGTGCTATACTCTCATGCAGGTACTCTTTGAAGATTGTGTTTTGTCAAGGAATGCCAAAGGGGGAGATTGAAGGCATACGTGTTATTGGCAACTCCTTGACAATAGACAAAACATAATGGACTGAAGATCATCAAGAAACGAGATTGAAGATGTTGGTATCACTTACTTATCTCTTTGGGATATCAGGTAGTTCATGCATCCCATAACATGGTTTTCTTTTAGGATAGCAAGCTGAGCATGTATCCCAGACATTCTGGGACGTTTTTCTGGTGTGATATTTCTTGGCTTTAATCACTTCTAAAATTCCAGTTTACTTGTGATTAATCTGGTTGATCTTTGACTATGGAAAACTGACTTAGTTAATGAAGATCCCTAGGGAAAGTTGACTAAAGTTCACATGTGTTTTCTTGAAATCTGGTTTGTCTTTTTCTGTTTGTCAAAGTGATTTTGGCTCTGTTTTTCTGGGTTTATCTTTGTTGTGTCAAAACGTGCTCTTCCCTTGAAAACTGATATGGCTATTCTTGTACAAGTGAAAAGGAAGCTTTTGCCTTGTTTAGACAACCTTAGCTCTTTAAGGTGAGACCTTTAGCTGCCTTGGTTTTTGCTCACCTTCTAGACTCGGCTGTGTCCCTTCGGGAGCTGTGATTTTAGGTCTGCATTGGTCCTTGTTTAGGTCTGCATTTAGGCCTCTTAGCATGCTGATTACTTTGTAATTTGTGTTCTAAATGTTGTGTCAAATCTGGACAGTTTTAGGTTTGCTATAGGGTGACTCTTTTGTTGGTTTCTCACGTGCTTTCTTGTGGTCCTTAACCCCTGTGTTGCCTTGCTTACTTGCTGCACTTTGCTGCTGTATTGTATTGCATATATAAGCAGCTTAAGGCTGTTGTGAAGGTTGGTTGGTTGAGTGAAACACTTGGGGGTTTTGGTTATTCTGTTTTGGTACTCTTTGAGAGCACTTTCGAGTGTAGTTTCTCTTATCTCTTCTTTTCCCCTTCCATGTCTTTTGGTTGCTCTTTATAGTCCATAATAGACATGGTTTCTCAAGCTTAAAACTGTTTTTCAAAACTTATATGCATTGTTGCATTGTGCATTCCATAGAGATAAAGTGTGGAGATGCCCAACCCAAGAAGTGATCAAGAAGGTTTTAACTTGAAGAGTAGTTAAAGATCTGAGTTTGATACTTCTGTTTTTCTTTCCAAGTGTAAGCACATAGATTAAGGTAGTGTAGCTCTGTTTGTACTAGTGGGTAGACTAGTCAGGATAGCATAAGGGTTATGTATCCCCAGAGTGCCAGAAACTTGTAATTGTGTGAGTTACCAAATAGTGGAAAGGTTTGTCCCTCAAGAGTTAGGGGCACGCAGTTTTGATCCTGGTTGTAGGATTTCTGCGTCACCAAAAACATCTGGTGTCATTCTTTACCTACTGCTTTTCTCTCTATTACTCGTATCCTGCTTTCTGGGATAGGACAATATCTTGCTATCCCGGAGACAGAATTAAACGAAAAAGTGGTAAAGACCTATTCACCCCCCTCTAGGACCTTTACTGCAGTCGGAATCAGCAAGAGTTAGATTTGATTGAAAACTTCAAACAAGATGAAGAACGAATGAACATGGAAGTTTCTCTCAGAACATCCGGTGAGACTTTTATTGGTCACGAAGAACAGAGATACAAAGTTGCTTCATCTGGAGCTTCTGTTACATCTGTATATAGCATCTCGTTGCTACACCAGTATTGTTCAAAGCTTCCACATGATGAGTAAGCTCCTGTTTTGATTCTCTTTTCGTTGTTGTGCTTCATCTGTTAATGTTGAGACGGCTAAGCTAAGATGTATCTTCCTATTGCAGGTACTTTGTGCCGAGTCCAGAATACTATTTTCTCGATGACTTAGAAGGAGCTATCTGCCATATAATTCTACCTTCCAATGCTCCGGTGCATCAAATCGTCAGCTCTCCACAATCTTCAATGGAAGATGCTAAGAAAGATGCTTGTTTAAATGCCATTGAAGAGTTGCATAAGTGTTGGGTGCCTTAAATGACTATCTCCTGCCGCAGCAAGACAACAAAAATGCGGAGGAGACAGTACTAGACTCTTCTGATTCTGACAGCACCGAAGGTTCGAAAATGGAAACTCTTTTTGGTTTTCCTTATTCAGACATTATATTGTATGAATTAACTTTTTTTACTGTATTTGGGCTAGATGAAGAGTCGCGATGCTGGTTCCCTCCATTCTCACTACATACAACTTAATCCTGAGCCTAATGATAGGATCTATAAAAGTTTTGGTCTATTCGTCAAGGCACCTCTCCCAGCTGAGGCTGAATCAATGGAACTTGATCTTCATCTTGCTCATGGTAGATCTGTGATGACAAAATTGGTGCCATCAGCACTTGCAGACGAGGTAGTCAGTTCGTTCAAGATAAAATTAAAAGATAAATTATTGACTGTGATAAAGTCTCACTCAGTGTGCTGCATCTCTGTTTGCAGATCATGCTGGCCCAAAACTTTCAAGAAATGTTCCTTTAAGCTCATTCTTGAGCGGACAGATTTCATTTCAAACTTTGTTCCACTTGGAAAGTATGATAATAGCAGATTCAGCTCATCAACCTTCTACCTATTGCTTCCAGCAAGTTTAGGGCTCCAGGAGGTGCTACGGATGATACAGTTCAATCTTTGGCTACGAATGATACAGTTCAATCTTCAGGCATTAGACTAGCATCAGGTTGTACAAGCATAAGTGACGTTGTGAATAGTTTAGTTTATGTTCCATATAAGAAAACCTTTTACTTCATTACTAATGTTTCTAGAGAGAGAAACGCCTACAGCCCATACAAAGAAGAGTTAGATTCTTCAAGCTATGCAGAGCATCTAAGTAAAAAGTACCTAACGAATTCCCCTTAATTACTGATAGTCCAGCAGAGTTGTAGTTTTCACTGCTTGTTAAATCTATCTCCTATTGACTTGATTTTTATGAGCAGGTTTGACATTGATCTTAAGTACCCCGAGCAACATTTTCTCTGTGCCAAACCACTTTTCTGCTTGCACAACTTGTTACACAACCGCAGGCATGTAGATTCAGGTATTCTTTTCTTCTTCAGGATGTACATTCCTACTGATTAATGCTCACTGTTTCATACTTTCAGTGAAATTGTAATTGAAAACCTATCTTGTTATTTTTTATTTGGAAACCTATGTAATGAAGAGCTTTTTGTTCAAATTTCAACTCATAATCAGTATCAAAGATCCATTTTAAGCGCAGGAATTAGATGAGTATTTTATTTTTCTGCCTCCTGAGCTTTGGAAATAATCCCATTCGACATATATGTGTTTTCTTCAATCAATTGCAGCTTTATTTCTCTTTTTCAGGTATACATTCGGGATCAGCCATTTGAACCCTCCAAGTTCTTTGCTTTAGGCCGCCCTTGCCAAACGCTGTGTGACCAGGAGACAATGGGTTCAATTCATTCACACAATTCCGTAAAAGAGCGTGAAGTCAGATGTAGTAAGGATCACCATTGGTTACATAAGAAAACAAATGCTGATGTCGTCGAGGCTCTTGTTGGAGCATTCATAGTTGACAGCGGTTTCAAAGCCGCAACTGCGTTTCTCAAATGGATCGGCATAAAAGTAGAGTTTGAAGCATCAGAAGTCACTAAAGTATGCATAGCTAGCAGTAGATACATGCCACTTGCGGCTTGCATAGACGTTGCTGCCCTCGAGAGTTCACTAGGGTATCGGTTTCTCCGCTGAGGTTTGTTTTTACAGGCATTTGTGCATTCTTCTTACAACAAACACGGAGGCGGTTGCTACCAGGCATGCTTTGGATATTTTTTTTTTGTTTCGTGGAGCTAGAACCAAAACCTTCATGGTTATCACTTACAATGTGTTGCACTCTTAATTATTTGAATCAGAGATTGGAGTTTCTTGGAGATGCTGTCCTGGATTTTATGATCACCTCATACCTCTTTTCAGTCTATCCAAAGTTAAAGCCTGGTCTTTTGACAGATTTGAGATCAGTGTCCGTTTGTAATATGGCATTTGCTACTGTTGCAGTAGCTTGATCTTTCCACAAATTCATAATCTCTGATTCCAATACCCTTTCCGAGGCTATAAAGGTTTATGTGGACTCCGTTGAGACATCTGCATCAGGTAGTCCAAAATGTCTGAAGGTATGAATGTTATTTACAGCCCTATATCGTCAGTGTCTAATGATTAAAATTATTGCTTCAGGCTCTGGGTGACTTGATTGAATCCTGTCTGGGTGCAATTCTTCTTGATACACGGTTCGACTTGAACCTAGTTTGGAAGTTGATGTTATCGTTTCTGAAACCTGTCATGAGCTTTTCCGGCTTTCAGCTTAGTCCTATTAGGGAACTGAGGGAACAGTGAATGGGGATAATGTTTCTGCAGCTGCTTTGTCAAGCGGCTTAAACAAAAAGGATGCTATTAGAGTTTCTGCACAATTGATTTTCAAGAAGTTGAAGGTAAAATATATATGCTTAATGCTCTGGTATGAATCACGTAAAATTCATTGTAGCTAAATTTATATCAACCTCAAACTTCCAAGCTATTTTAGTCAGGTTAACCTGACAACTTGCATCAACTATTTTGTGCTTCACATTACATTTTGTTGATATGCTTTGTGTTGAATTTATGGGAAGGTTACAACAAAGCATGTTAAGGGATGGAAAGAAACAAAGATGGATGTTTTGATTATGGAAAAAATCTAGTCTACTGCACTGAACAATCAGATAACTGAATCTGCGTATCGGTTGCTTACGGTGGTCCTGATCAGGTTCTGTATGGTAGTTTTCTTGAATTGGCTTCATTCTGCATCTGCATAAGAATTCGAAGGCATTCATCTATGCATATACGTACGGAAATACCTGATGAATAAACTGAACCAGTTTTGCTGACTATTAGTGAACTGCAGGGACCCTTTGGTTTCGTTTTTGTTGACGAAAATGTATTGCACGAGTGCAATCGATTCAAAGAAAAAGACCAAGGAGATATATATGATCATGTACATATTGTGATAGAAGAATGGTCTTTAAAGATCGATAGTGCAATAGTCACTAGTCAGTTGTGAATCGTATGATACTATGATATACTCGATTCTATGATAAATTGAAAGAAGGGATTGTCTTTCTTTATGTATGTTACATGCTATAGATTGAAGGACAAGAGCTGAAAGCTGACTAGTGGAGAGTGTTGAAGCCGTTGTAGTTGATGCCCTTTTGCAGAACACCACCTTTCTCGGCCTTGTTGACTTCTGTGTCTGTCATGAAGCTAAACCACCTTTGTTGGAGAAGATCAAGAATCTCGGCATCTCTGAAAATCAACACCAATATTACATCAGAAACTAGCTGTCTAGTTAAGTATTATATATATCAATTCTTTTTTCTGTTTTGGCTTTCTGGGATACTGAGATGATCTACCTTGATTGATTAAATAGTTTTTGATTCTGATAACGAGGACCTTCATCGTATCCTTCGCAAATGGTCTCTCCTCCGTCATCTTTGTAGCAGATGATACCATTGGAGCTATCCTCAAAAACCTGTAGACAAAACCAATCAAACATCAGCAAGAAAGTAAATAATGCATTTTTGCGTTCATCAAAAACTTGCAAAGAAAATACACTCAATTTCATGCTTGTGTGATTGGGAAGATGAGAAAGAACGAAAGAAAATTTAACCTCATCTCTCCAGCAAGATCTGATCTTGATCACCGCAGAACATCTGTTCTTGACCACTGTGACTTGAGAAGGGTGTCTAAGCCTCAAAGGTGAGCTGAAAGGCTCTAGTGCAGGAACTGGTCTTTGGATTGAGAGGCAACGAGGAAAGCAACACGTAATAGCCATTCAGGACACAAATTACGATGAATAAGAAGAAGAAGAAGAAGAAAAACTAAGTGCTTAACCAGAAATGGGATGATGCTCTAGTGACTAGTTATGTGTTACTTTTTGTAGTGGGAGGATTGATAACTTTGTTTAGTTTTATGGGTGTGGCCCCTAGTTTTGTAGGAAACTAGGAATTAAGTAAAGGAGGAGATTAATCAGAATATTAAAACTTTCAATTATTGATGGCTTCTGTAATACTGTCTTATCATGGTAATATGCTTATCTCCTACCTGTTGGTGCCAGTGAAAACCAAGTCGGAGGGAATGGATTGTTGGTTGATGCTGCCTTTCTTCCCATCATTGGTTGGTGGATCTTTGCATGACTGTCTTAATTTTTAAGTTAATAGCTATTTAGTTCTTTCTTAGAGCATGTAATAGCTACATATAGCTATCAATACTGTATTATTTGATTTTTGAGTTCCAACTCACATGTTTCTACTTTCTAGCAACGGTCTGAATGATCTTAAACTTGTCAATGATTTATTGTTTTTTTTCTTGAAGAAATTTATTTTGTCTTATCAGATCGTTTGATTATTTGTAAATATTAAATCTCATTTACGTCGTGTAAAGGTAAGTTGAACAACATCTTTTCCAAAATAATATTGTGGGGATATAACTTATTTTTTTTAATAAAGAAACAATCAAGTTAAATACAAATAATCATATGATTGATTGATTTGACAACATTAAGGAAACTTGGTACTTTTATTTGTTGGACCATATTGAAAGGTGGGGTATAATAATCAAACTAGACATATATTGAATCACCATATATATATATATATATATCGGATCGAACAAAAATAAAAATACACTACTACAAACTGTATGCCAATTGTATCAAAGAGAACACGATGCCAAACTAAAATCGTGTATGGAGATTTGATTAACATTATTAATTAATTAATGATTATCTTTCAATTAAAATTGTTTGTTTGAGATGGTCGCCAGGTGATTGGAAGAGTTTCATGGAAGTTAACTGGTAGTTTTTACTAGTAGTCTAGTTTCGGTTAAAAAGGTAATCCGACTTAAGTAACAAATATTTTGTCAGCCCTACATGGTAAAATGTTATGTGTACGATTGTTGATCAATGAGTGAATTAATGTTGAATAAAAACTGAAGAAAAAAAAAACAAAATTGAAGGCAAAGAGTTTTTCCAACTTTTCGTGGTGGTCAATTTCTTTCAATCGTCATTTGCTGTTTTTTTAGAAGAAATCGTCATTTGTTGTTGGAACCAAATCAACCAATACAAAAAGACATATGTAGGCATATCCATACTATATATACGATCTGTTTCTAGGCGGGAAATATGTTATATGTGTTTAAAAAGATCAAGTACGGAACATTGCATATATTGACCTACAATTCATAGTTATTTTTAACTTCCAATTTGACAAGAAGAAATAATTTACATGAAAATACGACATATTTTCTTTCTTTTCTTATCCTAAGATCGAAGAAGCTGAACTACATGTTTTAATATTGAGATCAATGCAATTGCTTGCAACTATAAGTTGCTCTAGGATTGGTAATGATGCAGCAGCAAGACTTGCTCAACCAACAATATTTAGAAGAATATTGACCATCAACTAAAGTCAAGCTAATAGAATATAATCTCTTCCATTGATAATGAATAGGAAATGTTATCCAACTATATATACTTACCACCTTATCCGCATTTGCATCATCCCACACGAGCTAGTACTATCGTAAAATACTAGAGTTGAGTCCTCAATCTAACTAGAGTTCGAATATGCCTGTATAGTTCTTCGATCAATACACAGAATATATGAGACTTTTCAACGAGTTTTAGGCTTTAGCTATGCTTTAATCATGTAATCATCATGTGGATCTGAAGAGGAAAATGCGGAATTTTGGTGCTGGAAACAGTTTCATAAACTATAAGTCGACTTATACCTCGATCAATCGCAATGACATGCAACCTTGTTCGATCATTCGATTTGCTTTTTATGCTCAAAACAGAGCTTCATGCATGCTTACTTGCTTACGAATATTTGTTTGGTTTTGTTTTTAGAATGTCTAAAAAAAATTAAAAAATTAAAAAAAAAATTATTATAAATAGAAAAAAAAATTAAAAAATAAAAATATTATTTTGTTGAGTATCAAAAGTATTTAGAAATGTTTTGAGAAGCACACGACATGTACTTTCTAATTTTAGAAGTACTTTAAAAATTCTTAGAAGCGCTTCTAGAGCTCTAGAAAGCAATCTCAAATAAGTCATGTGAAGATCTGACCCCGATTAATTTAGTTGCCTAAACCGGGATTAAACCCTCATAATTGTTATTAGAACCTAAACATGCTAGTCCAAAAGAAACCGAAGGAAATTCAATAATCTGGAACTCATAATTTAAAGAGATTAAATTTCAGATCAACTCTTAACAACATAATTTGAAACCATTTATGACACAAAAGCTGTTAGACTCTCTAAACTACCCATGCTGATTGAGTTTCTAACTCGTAGGATCAACTCTGGATCATACGGCGGTTACTGTTATGCCTCGATCTGCGTCTATGCCCGACCTCAAGAGAGTATATGCAACCTGGACATTTAAAACCGAAGAGCCCAGGAAAAGACATATAAAACAGGAAAGCCGTTAAAGTGAATGGACGAAAATAAATATTCTTAAGAGATCGTAAAACGTATGTTTATGCCTTTCACCAAAACAATACAAGCTTATAATGAAAGAATGGCGAGTCTAGTAAAAACGTAAAATCATAAGTGTGTGGAGGCTATGATTAGAGCATAAATCATCTAGCCATCATAAACGTAATCGTAGCCGGCTCAGGTGCGTGCAGTGACCTGTCCAGTGCCACTTGAGGATCAGCCGAGTGGATACATCGATGCACAACATAGACACAGCATGTGGAAAACGTAAAATTATATCATAGTGCTTCTATGCATAAACGTAAATATAAGACATATCATAGTAATTTAACGTAAATAAAATCATAAGTATATATGTAGACTCGACAGTGAAAAATAATGTGTCAACTCACCTGGCTAGCTGAAACGTAAGTCGATCCACTAACTCGATAAACGTACTTAGCGCTCCTAAGCCAGACAAAGATCTAACTTAATTAATACAACATTCTAATCGTAAAATAGATAAGGGCTCCGAGACGATCCATATCTTACATACTCACCTTACATTTTCAATAATTAAACGACATTACTCCGCCACACCGTGAATTCAAATACATCCGTCAAGCCTTGAATCACAAACTCCATAGGGAGGTGAGCCTCGACTCGACACACGTTGCAAGATGGCATGGAAGTGTCGAGTTGGCCCGAATCCTGAAAATAGTCGAAAACATCACTAAGATTGTTGAATCGCACAAAATTACGAAAAGTATGATCAGAAATGGGCTTACGAACTTCCCGTGAGAAAATTAGATTTTCTGGTCTCTAGAACTCTGTCGCGCATGGGGCCCACGTGCCACCACCAACGGTGGCCGGAAAATCTGGCCTGCTCCAATGCCTGCAATTCACACATCAATATAAAACTCATTTCATTCCCAATAACATTCATAGCTACCCAATCCAAGAAAGTGACCGGAGCAACCCGAAATTACCGAGAATAGTTTGAGAATTCGCCGAAATTTCAATTCGGCCGATCGACCACATCGGGCAACGATAAGGCACGATACTGGTGGCAATCGACTCCTGGAAGGGTGGACATCAAAACCCCTAAGGTGATGCCACCCAAATCCAGCCGAGACACCGCCACCGATGGGGACCGAAACCACGAGTTCTGACCGAACTTCGTGGCTTCGAAACGTGCTCCAATGGTGATGCATGGTGATTCTAAGGGCAGAGGGAGGCAGAGGAAGGCGAAAATATCAATTCTTGACCGGAGCAGCGTTCAACGGTGGCTGAAAAACTAAAATCCAATCGGGTCTCAATTCTGGCCTGAAATGGGTCGGGTCGGCGTCACAGGTTGACCTCGGGTCAATCGAGTAACCTCCTTCTAACCTAGGTAAGGTTTTGGGTATTTGTACCTCAAGATTAAGTTAAAATAAACGGCTGAGATCAGATTCACTGTTCAATCTAACGGTTAGAAAAAATTAACCAATGATAGATTTTCAATTAATTACATAAATACTTCAAACT
Organism: Geum urbanum; assembly: GCA_946800695.1. NCBI lineage: Eukaryota > Viridiplantae > Streptophyta > Magnoliopsida > Rosales > Rosaceae > Geum > Geum urbanum. The sequence goes on along the minus strand of OX327010.1, from coordinate 38,729,784 downwards.
TAAAAAATTCGAAGAAAATAACTCGAACTTCCAAAAAATCCAATAAAAATATGCACGGACTCGCAATAATATCCTCTACAACTTCCATGAATAAAGTGAGTCCAAAATTATAACCTATTAAAAGTCAATTTTTAGTCGTGATAAATTACGATAAACGTGATGTGTGACGCCTAACCCGTTAATTAGCGCGACTAACGATGATTAAGCCACTAATCAAGGTTCGGGTCATTACAGGTCACTCCTAGGTGCACTCTTAGTTATTGTGGCACATATTGAAATTGAGCCATATATGTATGATGTTTGTTTCTATGTGCTCAAAACAGATATGTTCTCCTCTTATTCATAAAGTTGTTCATTAAACGTACCTACAAAACCTGTGTCTCATTATGAAGGGAATTCTTCATTGAGAACTTTCGGTTCGGGGAAATGATTCACATAAAGTTGGTCTATCTACATACTACATTGTTCCAAATTTTTGAGATGTATGTCTTTCTCTCTGTTAGGGTATTTTCGCCATCAACATGGCTTTCACGCCAACACTATTTCAGTGACTCCTTTGGGTTAGGAAGATCTTTGTGCTTCTCTTCTGGTCTCACAGAATGGTCGGGGAAGAGTTGTGTGAGAGAAAGGCTTCAAGTAAAGTCTGTGAGCACGGGTTGGTCGAGGGTGATTTGGTTAGTGTCGTCATTTAGTGGTTTAGGCAGGTTTGTTGTCGTGGATGGTAGACCGTGCAGGTGGACGGTGGTGTAGCGACATCAGAGGAGCCTATTCCAGTGGTGAGTGTGACGGTTCCAGAGGATCCTATCCTAAAATCTTCTATGGAGATTTGATTGACATCGCCAATTAGTTAGTGATTAGGTTTCAATTAAAATTGATTGTTTGGAGTACTCGTTAGGTGATTGGAAGAGGTTCATGGAAGTTAGACTAGTTGTTTTAGCTAGTAGTCTAGTTTCAGGTAAAAATGTAGTCCTACTTAGGTAACATTTCTTTTGTCAGCTTTACATGGTAAAATGTTATGTGTACGATTGGTGATCAATAAATAAGTTGATATTGAATTAAAAAAAAACAAATTCTACATACTACATCCATGCGATCGACCGAATGAAGTAGGTTAATTAATTTAGTAATGAGAAATAATTCTTTTTTTTGATCGGCAAATCATGCTATATGAAATTACTAGACTTTAGAATACCAAAACAATTATACGCTGAATAATTTATGTAACGTCATAGCTATAGCGGTAAAAGATGCACGTATTCAAAGAGAGATTAATGATTGAGTTGATGAGAAAAATATAATGCTCTATTATTAGAGTTATTAGAGCTATGAGATAGATGATTAAGTAGGGTGTTATGTTTAGTTGATCGAAGATGTATGTTTGTTGTTATGCATATTTATGATGAAAGAAAGTGAGCTGCAACTGTTGTGCATAAAATGTGGTACATGCATTTAGTATGGAGGATAATAAACTTGTCTAGCATCCAGATAAAATATATAGCTTAAACCTAGACTATCAAACTAGGGCAACATGATATCTGTCCAAACTTAGAAGACATTATCCCTTAACTAGCTAGGCACCATCTCTACCATCGATAACACCCGGGTCGGGGGATGCACCTCCAACCCGACATATAGAAGTTTGATTCATCTTCAAAGAATGTCATCCTTTCATTGTCCCACTTGAGCATGATGAGACCATCCCCAAATCTTTTCTGGATAAAACTTGTCCTAGACCCGTGTAACAAGCAACATACAAGGAACCAAATAGGGTTTGCAAAAGGTTCTGAAGATTCCAACCTCTCTTCCAACATGAACTGTGAATTACCTTCTCCTACACCCTCTCTGGTAGAATGTCACCGCTGTTTTTTGGGACCACTAGGATCTAACACCAAATTTGTTGTCATCCCCACCGCCTGAGACGAATCACCATTCTGAATCATGGAGCCCACACACACTCCAAAGCTATGCATATGTTTTCCCTGTCCTCCATTACCAACTTCCCCAATCGACTCATCAACCCAGCTATCCGCCACCTCCTCCATCTAGTTACCTACACCACACTTGCACCAACCATCACCACCACATCCCGATCCGGGCCCAATCCTTCAAATTCCTCCTTGGTCAATTCATTCCAACACTATATGGGGCAACTCTCCATTCTATGGTCAAAGTTATCAGAAGCCATGTAGAATCTCCGCAGGGTTAAGTACTCTATCACAAATTCTACAATCGCTCAGGGTCCTAACCAAGTCCTTTCTTTCATCACAAGTTATTGTCATAGATCCACCGCCACTAGTATCCTAACTTCTGCACTCTGTCAAAGTTGATCCCTGTCAAAATCCACATAGCAACCTAGACTATCCCCTAGCGGACTCCACCATTCCTTCACAGTCACCTCCCCAACCAAGTCACACCTCCTATCACATCCACATGGGCCCATACATTTGCCTAGGCCACCAGAACAAATTAGACCAAAGCCAGCGCATTACATTGCTTCATTACCACCATGACATCCTAAAAAAGAACCTGGGTCCTCGCGTCACCGCCTTAAAGATCCATCTTCTCCTTAAATCGCCCTACAAAATAGTTAGGAGCGCAACGTCAAATGCTCATCGCACTTGGTCCAGCCAAACCACGCCATAGCCGAATCATCCAAAGCTTGAGAGCATGAGCCCTCACCTCTAACAACACTCCTGGGAAGAATACCCGATTGACTGCAAAGAAGAAATCATCCATCTCCTCCTCTGCTCCATCATAGGGCTTGATCTCTATTGATGAACCTTTCAAACCGGCCAAGAACGACATCAATAAACCCTTAATTTGGTTGGATCCCACATGCAAAGGCACCCAAAGAAAGAGAACAATGAAAGGATTCAAAATTTATTCTCAGATCAAGAATTAGAATAACGAGTAGAGCCAAAGCCTTCAAGGGTTAGTACAAAGGTTTGTTGCTCTCACCAACTCATTGAAATTTGGTTAGTACAAAGCCATCATTGAAAGTTGAAATTGCTTGACCAACACGATATATTATGACCATAACAATCAAAAAGTTCTCGTGTGAATCAGATTCACCATGAATCCATGCAAAATTTTAAAAAGTAACAAGAATTATCAACCGTCTATGTGATTTGGATGGTGAAATTAAGTTGATTCACCTTGAACTAGGTTCACCTTATCCCTACCCATAATAATTACATCGATCCAATACTTGAAAGCTTAAAGAAAAGAAAAACACATGTATCCCTAATACGTTTCCTCATGACCACAAGAGGAACATGCATCTTTATTACCTCGAAACCACTTCTTTCCATTAATAGTGGAGATTTACAACCTCGAGTGATATACACGGCTGAACACCTACCGTTGATTCAGTCTACACTCATCTTTTGGGATTAGAGTTTTTGGCTTAATTTTTAATTTGCTACTCTAAGAATGAACCTTGTGCCAATTTTCTACCCTAGGAATTTTTTCTGCCAATTTGTTACCCTAGGCTTTGAAAACTAGCCAATTTGCTACCTATATATCAAATTAGGCAAAAAAGTTAGCTTATTTGCTACCCTGGGTTTAAATTTTTGGATAGTTTTTCGTATTTCTTGTTTGTTCAAATCAATAGAATAAAGAATTTAGAGTATCAAAGCACTTTCAATGTTTATAATTTGATGAATAAATTTATGAAATTCAAGTAATTAGACAATAAGGTAGCAAATTGACAAGTTTATAAATTCTAGAGTAGCAAATTGGCAGAAAAAATTCTCAGGGTAGAAAATTAACACTAAGGTGATTACTAGAGTAGCAAATTGACAATTAAGTTTTTTGTATACTGACCAAAAGGGACAAGGTTTTCAATACTTACTATTACTGGCTAAACTTGCACGATCCGGGTCGGGTTGACATGAATCAAGGAGCAGTAGCTGTAGATTATAGGTTCTCGACTCCCCCATGGTGGAATTCAGCCTCAGATGGTGCCCATGTCGAAGAAGGAGAGAGCTTGTCAGCTTCTTTGCCGAGATCGAGTGATCTTTCCACGCCACGTATCCCTGTCGGTGACTCGCCATACGTCAGAGCCAAACAAGTTTAAGTATAAGCCTTTTTAGTTTCTACGATTTCTGGGTAGTGTTTGAATTGTAGGGTCTTGGTGTGTTGAATTCTGTTTTTGGAATTGTGCATACTAGGTGTCCGTTTAAATGCCAAGTGAAAAGGTTGATTTGTGTGTTCTTCACCATTCAAATCATCAAATGGTAATGGGAATTGAGTTTTATGCTTGACGATGGTTTTGACATGCACGTTGGTTGGGCTTGCATTGCAGAAGCAACGCAGGTGGGCACATCGACGGTGCTGATGTGTGAGAGTGAGTGTGGACTGCGAGGAGCTGAGATGCGGTGGTTGTGCACTGGAGTGGCGACGAGGAGCACTGGATCGTGTAGGTTGGACTTTCAATTTTGATTAAAGAGACACTCTAGTCATTTTACTGCAAGTGAAGATTCATGAGAAGTGGAGGGAAGCCTCTCTGATCTTTACCTATTAGATATGCAAAAGATTTGTAATAAGGTAAATGAAAAAAATTCACCCACGGTGCCTGAACTCTTTCGGCCAGGTCAAAATGGTGCCTAAACTCTCAAAACTATCAAAATGATATCCGAACTTCTAAAACACTATAGGTATGATGTCTCCGTGTTATTTCTGTCATGTTGCCGTATATTTTGATGACGTGTGACATTTTTTTTTGACAAAAAAGGTCAAATGACCTTTATGTCTTTATATAATTTTAATTTTTTATTCTCTCTCTCTTTCTCTCTCCTCTTTCTTTCTCTCTCTCTTTCCCTTTGGGACACGACACTGACTTTCGGGGAAGCACTGAAGCACCACCGGCCTCGACCATATGAGTCGGGTTTCATGAACAATTACATAATACCCACACAAAAAATTCATCGAAACATCTAGTTAAGTCATTAACAACCACTGCAAGTGGTGTAGTGGTTCTTGCATACTTGGGTTTGCTCCCCAACCTAGGTTCGAATCACGAAGCCGTCAAAATGATCAGGCACTGTACTGCAATGCACAGTCAAACCATTTTATATGGGCCGGAGGATCTGTTCTGGGTCTAGGAAGCTTTTGGACTACCCTTGACAAACAAACAAGACCCAGAATTCCAAACGCGACTCCGAGCAGATGACTTGGTTCCGAGCAAAGGTTGCTGGAGTTCCTAGTTTTGGCGTTGAGAGAGAGAGAGAGAGAGAGAGAGAGAGAGAGCAGGGGTCTATTTTGAAGAAGCTAGAAATGGTTGATACCACGCTGCTCCCGACACACCTCAGCTCGCGACCGCACATCAGCTTGCAATTGTGCTAATTGATTTGGACACCCAGGCAATGAGAGTACGACGCATGTTCTGCCTTGACACCAATCTCACGCCACTGTGGGTCTTGACCCACCCAATCCTTATCGTGTCTCAACTACCCTCGCATAGCATCACTTCGTAGCAAGCTGCACATGCTTGCCAGACCTGCTTACTGTCTCGCTTGCTAATGACCGATTTGGGTCGATTCGGATGTCGTTGACCACTTTGAAGCCCTCGGCGGTGGCATCTTGCGAGCTCCATATACCAAGCATGCATGGGGCTCGAGGCAGGGTTCTCGAGGCGACATGGGTCTCGAAATGTTGTGGACAACGACGAGGCTACGTTTGGTTGCGACGCCAAGGGGAAGCTCGAGGTGGAGGCTTCTATGCTGCTACTGTGTTTCCCTAGTGGTGCGGGAGGCATGGAGGTCTCGGTAAGGTTTTGAGGTATCGAGATTGAGAGAGGGAGGATCTGATGTGTTGAGCTTGTCGTAAGCTTAGTTGTTTTTAGATCGACGGTTGAGATTTAAAATGAGAAAAATATAAAATAAACAGATGTAATTGAGCATAATACCTTCATTTTTCAAATATTCGCTCAGTCACGTCATCAAGAGAAACATAACCCTAACGAAAATAGCACGGATGCATCACACCTATAACATTTTAGGAGTTCGTGCATCATTTTGATAGGTTTGAGAATTCAGACGCCATTTTGAACTGATCGAAAGAGTTCAAGGACTATAGGTGGATTTTTTTTCTAAGGTAAATATCATAAATTACACATACGATTCATCCTTTGGTTATTTGGACTGGTTTCCTTTTTACTGTTTCGATGGGTTTGGCACTTTGGCCTCTGTATACTCGGGAGATCTAATCTATCGCTCCAAGGCAGACAAATACATAGTGCCAAGTGAAATGAGACACCGTTTGAGCCTGTACTTCTGCAGACCTAAATCTGTAAAAAAGATCCACCATTTACCTAACGGATGGATCAAAAACACCAAAAGAAGCTTCCCAAAGAGAAAATCGAAATTAAACAATTGATGGCGCTGTTAAGAGTGTTTTGGACAGTTTTTTCTCTGCTCCACTCTTGGGACTCATGAGTGTCTTTGTCCACTATTCCCAAAGATCCCCCTCTCCATTTTATGAGTACTCTTTCGTCCACTTCTGTTCATGTACGACTATGTCACTACTGTAGTTTAGTGTATTTTTTTTTTAAAAAAAAAATAGTTTAGTGTAGTCTAGTTTTTTGAAGGCAGGCTACAGAACTAGGCTACCCCATGTGAGTTATTTCTTGCAATAGTACTTCTCTGATCTCGACTTTTAAATCAAGCAGTCAATGTTCTATTTTTTCAGCTACTTCTCTGCAAAACTGTGGCTTCTAAAACTTCACACTCAAATCAGTCAAATGGTGAAGATAGAGTGACTGAAGTCTCTCACTCCTCACAGAGCTAGAAGCCCTTCATTTCAAAATCAACTATTGTTTCGTCCATGGATCTCACAAGCCCCAGATGTTTCCAAGCTCCAAACTTTATCTCTTCTAGTGTGGTAAAGACTCTACATTTGGTTCTTCTTTGTCTTTGTTTCTATTTACCCCAGTTGGGTTTTGAACTAATTACTCTCTTGTTTTTTGGGTTTTGGCTTGTAATTTAGGAACCACCATTGGAGAACACCACAAGCTTCTATGGGAAGAGCAAAGGCAACCCATTTGCAGACACTTTTCCTGACCCACTTTGCAAGCTTAATCTCAAAGAGACAGCTGAGTTTGTCAAGTCATTTCCACTTCCACCTCCAAGCAACAACAATGGTCCAGAGAGCAACAGAAGCAATTTTCTTGACTCCTCAGTTCAGAAGAGAGAGGAGGGAGTCACCTCTGTTGTGACACACAAGAAAGTTCTAGAAGCTCCTCCCACACCAGGAAGGCCTGTCTTCAGCTTCAGTGTTGGGAATCTCTCAAGAAAAAGCTTCCCTTCAAAATGGGTTGATGCTGAGAAATGGCTCATAAGTAGTTCTTGTCATGACTCTCCTGCTCACAACACCACAAAGGTTAGTAGTGCCAAGCAATGTGATAACTTCAAGCAGCAACAATTGGAGGTGTCAAAAGCAGTCTCAAACTTTCAGAGGTCTGCATCTTTGAACAATCATAACACTTTTGCCAAAGGTTTTAATGGGGGTTTAGGCTCTATGGATGTACTTCCAAAAGGTAATGATCCTTCTTTTGTGTACTTTTTTAGTAGTGGAACCTTCACAAATTGGCCCCCTTTTGTGTCATTATCATCTCCTGTTTTGTTTTTTTCTCTTGTAAAAGTTTGATGAGTTTCAACTCTATGTGCTTACAATTCCTGTCTTATCTCCCTTCAAAAATAATAATTTCCTGTCTTATATTTGCTTAAAATTGTTAACTCTATGTGTTAACTGATTGTTGAGATTCTTTCTCAGTCTTTAAACAGTATAGGCATTGTACAAGTTTGCCAAAATTTGGGCTGAACTACTCATTGTAGTGTGTTCTTTGAATTAGTATCCAGTATCTTCAAATCGGGGCTACACTATCAATTCTACACAGTATTTATGAACTGAATTTGTTTGAATTTTGAACTACTGATTCCAAGTTAAAGTTTGCTCTTGCAGATAAGTTTGTGGATGACATAGAGCCCAATCTCAAGTATTTGGAGCCAAATAAAGAAGGGTTTCTGTTCAAAAATGCAGCATGTGGAAGTATGAAAGATGCAGGCACAGATGAGAGTCATCATATCGAACACCGGGATGTTGGGACAGAGATGACTCCTCTTGGAAGTTCAACAACTTCAAGGTGTCACACACCATTTAAGTACCCATCACCAGCACGCCATAACACTCCTGAGAATAGGTCAGGGCCATTGGCGTTGGGGTATTCAAGCAGCACCAATAACACCATTGACATTACCCAGTTGCAAGAATGCCATTTAGCTAAGCTTCAACTTGGGACACAATATGATTCAGTCACGTCGACTTGGAACTCAAGGGAAGAGGAGGAAATGGAAGTATCAAAGAGCTTGAGGCATTTCGACACGGGGAATATATATGCAGGCAATGGATACAAAGAAGGTATTTCTGAACCAAGAGCTGCAGCTTGGGAAGAGGAAGAAAATAACAAATGCTGCCTTAGGTAAAATTGATCATTAAGCTAGACCATCCTATTGTTCCAAGTAAGGATTTTAATTATAACTGTGTTTTGAACTGTACAGGTATCAGAGAGAAGAAGCAAAGATTCAAGCTTGGGTCAACCTCGAAAGTGCAAAAGCTGAAGCTCAGTCAAGAAAGCTTGAGGTACAACTGTTGTTATTTAACCCTTGGTGTGTTCTTAGTCCAGTAGGTTTGTGTTCTACCAATTATTAGTTTTTCATTGCATTTGAGATCCAAGCATCATAGAAATGCAATATAAACATTACATGAACTAAATGACAAAGATAAGACATGTAACCTGGAATTATGATGTGGCTTCCTTTGCTGTAATTTATGTCTTGTTTTTAGTGATTCATCATATGAAAATTATATCTTGTAACTGTTGTAATCTCAGTCTGATGAGAGTAATGTCCTCAAAACTAAAAACTATGACTAATGAGTTACTCAACTCACACAAAAGATAATATAATACTAACCTGGAATTATGATGTGGCTTCCTTTGCTGTAATTTATGTCTTGTTTTTAGTGATTCATCATATGAAAATTATATCTTGTAACTGTTGTAATCTCAGTATGATGAGAGTAATGTCCTCAAAACTAAAAACTATGACTAATGAGTTACTCAACTCACACAAAAGATAATATAATACTCTATGATTTTAATACATATCATTTATGTTATCACTAAAAACTATACTGCATTTCTTATTAGAATAGGTAAAGATTTGCTACCTAAATGGCTAAAGTATTTAGAGCAAGTGATATAAGTGGCTGCATTGTCAAACGGCATTACTACTCTTCCTACTAAGCTTAATACTACCTTAAGAACACTATTTTATTAGTTCCAGTTGGAATGCTTCATAGGGCTTCTTGTTCTTGAGCCACCCGCCAATCTCGGACACCATTCTCCTTTTGTTTTACTTCACTTGATAACACCTCAGTTGAAGTGCATTTGCTTAGAATAATGTAGTTTTGTGCATGCTTATCTCGTAAGAAAGAAAAGAAAAATGCTAGAAGTCTTCATTCTCACATTTTATATACTTCCCAGTTTTGCAACCCATGTGAATCCAGCATTTAGAAATCCATGGGAAATTGGGGAATTCAAGTATTCAAATGAGATAGGATACTATTTGTGGTTGGAAGCTTGGTTTTTTGTGCTTTCTAAATACACTAATCAAAGTATTCCCTCATTTTTTGACTTGATCAACTGTAGAGAGCTATATTGGGTTGCACACATGCATGCTTGCTTTGCCAATATGACACATGAGTGTTTATGGTTTATAGGTGAAGATACAGAAGATGAGAGCAAACCTGGAGGAAAAACTGATGAAGAGGATGTCCATAGTGCATAGAAAAGCTGAGGAACTGAGAGCAGAAGCCAGGCATCAACACACTGAACAAATTCACAAGGCCACCAATCATGTGCCGAAGATGATAAGCCGGCACAACCCCCATTTTTCTGGCCACATTTCTTGCGGATGCTTCCCTTGCAGTAACCACAACCGATCCTGAAAGTTCTAAACAAGTTATTTGGTGTAATTCTAGTGTCATGGTTTAAAATCAGAGCTTCATTTATATATCTGAAATGAGTGTCTTGTAACTGCAAAAGAAAAAATATCAGTAAAGGGCAACTACACAAGTTCACTAGTCCAATTTCTTAAATTACAAAGAGAGTTCATCAGAGAATCTACTGTACTAGGCCTCAATATAATTATGAGACCAATTATTGGTGATGGACTACACTCTACAAAAAGTACATTGCAAACATAAACTATATACTTTGTCATTAGGATCGGCAAAATCAGATCCTTGTGAATAAGACCTTATGAGTAGCAGCTTCTCTCATTGTCAAGTACTACTAGGATTAGAGTACTATATACCATCAAAATTCGTCTTGGATGCTTGAAAAATAATTGACAGGATTTATGTAGAGTTGTAGACGATCACATGCAAACATCTGAGGCGCTGCAAACACTGCAAAGCCGAAGCTGTGAAAGTGGATTGGTTCTGTGCTTTCGTTTTTGTTGGAAACAGGGACCACCCCACGCAAGGAATCGAATTCGTTCAAGTTTGACATGTGGCCATGCCCTACGCTTATGAATGCGGCATAGTCTTTTACTTTTACTTGACTAGCTAAAAAACAACTGTACTGTACTGCAGTGTAGAGGAACCGGCCAGTCAAAAGGAAAGTTCGTTTCTTTTACTTGTGCAGGACATCAAAGATCTGCTGAAAGCTGCACCACTTTGGCCACAGGCTCTGAGCTTTTGTATTCGGAGGATTTCTTACTTTTCTCTCTTCGATGGCCAAAGGCTCTGAGCTTTTGTATTGGGGGTCTTTGTGTCACCCCATGCCATGTAATCCATTGCAATGGAACTACATTCTGATATAATTGGGGTATGGTGTAGTCTGATACCAACTAACCAAAGTTGTCAATGATCGACTGGCGAGATAGGTCACTTTCATCTCAGTGTTCAGTTGTCAATGTGACCACGATTATTACTACTAATTATTATCTGTTCTGCAATGATGCCACTATCGAAGATGATGGCTCCGTTGCTCAATAGTTGTGTGACCAGAAATGAAGCCGAGAAAGTGCCAGTGACCAATGTTTTGAAACCCAATGCGCTAGTCTGGTTGGTGAACTCATAGAATGCCATTTTCATGAATTATGAGCACTCCAAAAGAAAATGTAAAACTCAAAACCATAAAAAGTCCAGTGAAGTTTCAACCTGTGCCATGTTTATCTTCTTACAAAAACAAAAGACTAGACAGCGACCATTTTACGGTGCTTCTAAATGAACGTACACTACGCTCATTATTATTCTTCCGATGCCATCTCAAAGACTGGACCGAGGAGTTTCTAATCGCGAAACTCATTCATGAACTTTTGGTGGAACTCCGTCAGACGGTTGACGATATCTGGAATTTTGTCCTCTTGAGGCAATATTGTGCACCTAAAATGCCAGGTGCCGGGAACCTACAAGGGTAAACAACATTCAGTTTTGAGATCCTCACAACAGAAAAGAGAGCACAAGAGCAATCAGTAACAGAACCTTGGTCAGCAAAATGAAAGATTTGCCTACAAACTAACCTGCCCGAAACCAGAGCCAGGAACAACAACAATTCCAGTGGCATTGAGAAGCCGCTTGCAGTAGAATGCATCTGGGGCAGTCTCTTCAGCCTCTGCTGCTTTGATTGCCTTTTCTGGCAGGTCTATGCGAGGAAAGAGATACATTGCCCCCTCGGCTCTGTTGCATGTCACACCCTCCAGGCTGTTCAATGCTACTTCTAATGTCTGTTTACAAACATTCAATGAAGTAAGAATACAATGTGGGAAGAAATGAAGCGCAATTAGTCATGCTATTCATAACAAATGACACAGATTTTCTCATCTGACCTTTGCACGCCTTTTTAGGGATGACAGTATTCCATCTTTCTCTGAAAGATACAGTTCATAAGATTCATCACCAATCTGCATTCAATGAAGAAGTTTCATCCGTTAAAAAAGGTATGACAGATGATAACTAGTAAGGAGTCAACGGATTTTCCAAACGCCCATAACCTCTGTATGACAAATAATGCCAACTTGTGCCATATTTTACTCCCTATAGTGCACTTTTATTCCCTATAGTGCAAAACTCTAATCTACATTAGACAGAGAACCAAAGTTGGTTGAGCATTTGAAGTCTCATAAAGGTCCAACATTACCAAAGCCTCAATTTGTTTCAAGTAGGAAATGTCAATTTCCACTTTCTGATATTTCCACATTTGAACTTGCATTAATATTCAAGCCTTGCAAGTGATTTCAAATTCACTCAATCCTTAATCCCCAAACCCACAATTATATTCATAAGAGTGCAGGGTTATCCAACATTTACTAAAAGAGAGAAAAGTAACCTTTGGTGGACTCATGACAAGGCTTGCAAGAATTTGACCAGAGATATTAGAACAAAGATTGACTGATGCCATTTTGTAAATTTGTTCCCTCACTTCAGCACTGAATCCAGTGACCTCCATGTATCCACCTCTTTTTCCACACTCCCCATAGTACCCTACAGTCAGAATAAATAAATACAAGTTGTTTTGAAATCTGATGTTTCTAAAGCAATTCTTCTTTCATCAAGATTGAACAGATCATTGCACTAACCTTTAGAGACTGATTGAAAAGATACCAGAGGAATATCCTTCTCACCATATCCCATAGACCTGGCTACCTTCTTGAATGAGTGAAATTCCTTATCAGGAACATAAATGTTCTCTTGATATACCTGCAAAAGATTAATGATTATAAGGCTAAAAAGTAGCTAGACCATATCCTCAAACACTCAGCAATAGTCCAACAATGTTCGAAAGGAAGTGAAGCTAATCACCCATACAAACAAATGCATACCTCATCTGCCAGTAAAACGAGACCTTCTTGCTTGCAGAAGTCGACAATCTGCTGCTGGTTGTCCTCAGCAAGAACCTACAGACAATACATCAAAGAAATCAACCACTGCAATTGTACATCAATCACAAGCTTTTCATCCATTCGAAACCCTTGCAATGCTCAATAATAAATAAATGAAAATATGAAGTCAATTATTTGGTGGACAAATCTGAGCAATTTGTAACTCACCTGCCCAGTTGGGTTGCCGGGATTTATAACAACCAAGGCCCTTACACTGACACCCTTGGACCTTGCATCGCTTAATTGCTTCTTCAACTCAGAAATTTCCAATCCCCACCCTGTTGCCTCCTCGAGATAGTAAGGAACCTGCACAAACCAGACAACAGTTTGAATAATGTTACAGTATTAATTGGTTTGGTTAAAGGATTATCTGAAAATTTGACTCTGGCAGTCAAAAATCTTAAGGTTTTGTTTTCTACTTTCCTTTTTCTCAATACTTGTGCAATTTACTGATCAGGTCAAGTTGAGCTTATTTGTATTAGGTAACTTCAAAAGTTCTCAGTTTAATCATACCAGTGTGCCACCATGGAGGGCAATTGAAGCGGAGTACAAAGGGTACTGAGGGATGGGACAAAGAATCCCATCCTTTTCTGATCTTATCAACAATGTCATCATTGAATGAACCTGACAAGAGAAATGAAAAAGATTTGTTACTGATGTTGCAGTGTTGAAGTTAATATATCAGGAGGGTCAAAATGGTAGGAATGTCTGCAATATAGAAAGTTGGTGAGTATATACCGCAGGGCTTGCACCATCTGTCAAGAAGATGTCATTTGCATCAGCAGGAAATCCATCACGAGCCTCAATTCCAGCAGCAATTGTATCACGTAACCCCTTGATACCCTGATGTGGGAAATGGGTGGGAAGGAGTAACGAGTCATCTGAGATACTAACATACTAATGGATTTGACAACATATTTTCAATTTTCTGTTACACACAAGTTATGCAATTTTCATCATTACCTGACTGTGACTGTAAGCACCGGTTGCTCTTCCAGGAATTTGATCTAGAATCATCCATGCCCGCTCAATAGAATCCGCGCTGCAATGTAACAAAGAGATCCAAGTAGATTAGCCCATTATCCTAGGGAATCCTTGTAATCTTATAGCTTCATGTATGTGAATGATTGAATAAAAACATCAAGTGGGCCAGTAGCATTCTAGTGACTGCCTTCTCACAAATAAAAACGCCAGAATTTTAAAACCATTCTGCTGACAAATTAAGTTCACTACTCTACCCTCGTTAAAAAATCCTAGAGCGGCGCTTAGGCTTTCCCAAGCTTTGCAGCGCAGCACCCCCTTCGGCCATGTCAAGTGGAGAATCAAGAAGCTTAGCGGCGGCCTTCATCGTATCGGAGAGAGGTATGACCTCTTTTGGAGCCACCGATGACGGAAACTCCAAACACTACACAGTGGGAAGACTTCTTTCTATGAAGAAGGATCTGAATACAAAATCAGTCCATAGAATCATTGCAGGGATATGGGATATGAAGCAGAGGCTTTCCATTAAAGCCAATGGAGATCGCCACATCTTCTGTTTCGAGGTGGAGGAGGAAAGGGACCGAGTCCTCCATGAAGGGCCTTGGTTCTATAATAACAAGTCGAATTTGGAGATTAACCAGTTCGACGGAGTCGAGGATGTGAGGAAGGTGCCTATGCAGCTCTTTCTGGTGTGGGTTGAGATCCTAGGGAAGGAGGAGGATTCGGCGCCGAACGGGGAGTCATCCGTCGTGGAGGGTACTCTGGTCCATACAGTAGGGGAGGTCCTGGCCATAAAGGGCATCATGGACCTCGAGGAGGCCCATAAATAGTTGGGAGTTTGTTAGGCGAACATTATCTTGGTTTATCCGTGTTGGTATTCGTCTTGGCTGTGAGAGGCATGTTCTGGTAACTTGGTGTTCATTTCTGAGCATTTGTCCGTGAACTAGTTTAGTTTTTCTAGATTAGTTTAGCAATAGTCAATTCTCTTGAGCCCTCAGGGCGTCTGCTGTGTAACGATTGTTCTATTTGATTAACAAAGTGCCTCTCATTTGATGATAAAAAAAAAAGTACACTACTCTACCATAAATGCCATAACAATTCAAAATTTCACATTGCACATAAATTTCCAACCTGAACAGGCCTTGTGTTTCGCTCTTGTCCAAGATGGATGGATGGTCGCACAACGCAAGAACCTGGATAAAAATATAGGCATAAAATACTGGTATTGAGTTGTTACAGTATTATTGAGATATTGTGTGCATGTGATATTTCAAACTAACCTCTCGGAAAAAAGTAATTGGTTGCTGCCCAAGAGACTGAGGATTTCCAATATTACAGTAAAGTATCTGTATAGCACCATTGTAAGTATCCAAGCGACAATGCCTTAAATCTATGAGAACAATATGATAAGATGAACAGGGAACGGAGGCACACCTCATCAAAGGGATGAGAACCTGGATTAGCCTTTAACTCTTCTTGAAGATTCTATGGGACGTAGACATTACAAACGACATTAGTACAGGGGATTAATATGGAGAAAAATACTTGCATTCAGTACTAGACAGTAATTGATTAGTCATATACCCCAGCAAGGATGACGATTTCACCTCGAACAGCATATTCACACCTCACAACCTGGATAAAAGAACAATTTCAATTAATGAACAGGATCATTACAATAAACTACAGTGAAATACAAAAATTACAGCAAAGAGTTCACTCATCAACTTTTACAAAACAAATCAGAGTTCTTTGAAGTTGTCAAAAAAGTTAAAATACAAGAGGTTTCAATATAAAATTGAAACAGCTTTGATCAAATCCTAAACTATTTAGCAAATGATGTCATTACTCATGCTTGTCTGACACATTCTGGTTTGAAATTAACAAACAGAAAATACATACATCATTTTTATATTATTAAAAAATAGGTAAATACGAAAGCTAGAGCAAGCGAGGGATACCACTAATGCTTAATATAATCTGAGCTAAATCTGATCATAAACCCCAGAATACAAAATGTCAAAATCAAACCAAACCCAGATGCAGAAACAACAAAATCAAAATCACCATCACCATCACCATCACCATGTACACCCAATCAACCACACAGTGATTCAAGTATGGAAGCTAATTGTTCACCAAGAAAATGAAAACTTCAGCAGATAAACAAAACAACTTAACAATGAAAAACAAGCAATCACATACTGAATCAAGTACCCACTAAAGTTTTCACCTTTAGATAACAAGCTGCAAACTTTAAGACAGAAACAAAAACTCACAAGAGAAAAAGGCTCAAACCTTGCTATACCGATCAATTACACACATTAGAATCAAGCACCCAACAAATATTTCACCAAAATAAAAATCCAAACTTTGACTAACAAAAACAGAATAGAGGAAAAGGCTGAGACCTTGGGATTGATATTCCCAACAGTAACTGTAGCAGGAGGATTATCGGCCATGGATGACGAAGAAGAAGAAGATGGGTGAAAGTCGAGAGCTGAAGCCGTCGACGAAGACAAGAAGCGACTGAGAAACAGAGAGCTCTGGTGGTCTAGTTGTTGCGGTCGAATCAACTTATGCTTGTTGGTGTTGTTGGTGGTGGTCTGAAATGAATGGACGACAAGGCTTTTGAGTCTGCCGCTCACGAATCTCCGCATTCTGAAAAACCTTGGTTTGGTTTTATACCCAAATCTGGGGTGCGGTGGAATACTGATGGGTGGAAAACTGGTTGCTTTCCTGGGCAGGACACGTTCCACGAAACCGAGTGTCTTGTTTGCCTATCCCCCACGCCTCAGATTTTTTTGGACTTTGGCAAAATATTTGATGATCTCTCTCTCTCTGCGCCCACAGAATATGACTGGTTTGTTTTACTGACGGAAATATAACGTAATCTCCCGTTGTTTTTACGATTGACTTTTTTCTCATCATCCTAGCAAAAACCTGAACCCAAAATGGGGTGTAGAGGTAAGTCTAGAGCTACAAATTTCAATTACAGTTTTGTTTATTTATTATTATTATTATTATTATTATTAATTTAGAACTTTAAAATTTAGTGAGATTAATGACACTAAATTTGTGCCTGATTTTATTATAACTAGCAGAAACTCGCATTCGATGTGTGCGGAACGATAAAAATATGAATCTAGGATAGTACGTATAAATATATTTATAGTAGTTAATTTTTATTTTTTTATTTTTTAACCATTTTATTCTTTTATCATTAAGGATAATTTTAGAAGTTTAAGATTTGGTATATTTAATGACACCATGCTTGACTTTATAATAGTAGAGATAGAGATAAAGATTGATAAAAGTGAGATCAAAGATTCACTCCTTTTTTTTGGTACGTGACCCAAAAAATAAACTTAATAAGTTATGAGCATCCAATTTTTTCTTTCTTATCTTGTGTATTTCTAAACGTTTGTCATTTTTCTTTTCCAGTTTAATTTATTGAGATAGGTAGTTTTTTAATGGTGTCTTTGGATGGAGAAAAAAATGAGAGAATTTAAACAAATTTAGTAATTCATAATTTTATCTTTTAAATTTCTCTGTTTGGATAAGTTTTATGAGGATTTTGTAATTTTTTTTTAAAGAATGGCGGTATGGCAGCCCTCAAGCCTCAGTTAATGAAACTATTGTATACATAATCAAGATGGGTGTGACATCAAGCCTAAACGTCGTATTATAATAAGTTTACCTAGAGTTTCTCAAATAATAACAAGACTACTCATAACTTCTATGCATTCTAGCAAGCACCAATTAGCAGAGAGTGAGATACATGTTACTCTATCCACTTTACAATAGTGACAAGACAATATTGGAATGATTACGCAAAAACGATGCATCATTACAACTATACCAACTTTCCTACTGTGCTACCGAGCGACAAACAAATCGTCGACACTAAATTTCATCCTGACACTAGGAGGAAACGTCCATTGAAGCACGACATGGCACTTCAATAGGATAAATATGGCACTTAAGATTCATACACAGGCTGATTGTCTAGATGCCCCGACTATTCTCATACCATAAAGGTGTTGAAATTATTTCTAAACAATCTCTATTAATTAAGGTAGAAGTCCTTACGTCGGTTAAAAAGAGATTGATGGTAGAACATTGGTAATACCATTTTCTGCCCTTCCTTCAGCAAACTTCGGTATGAAATGATTTTCAGAAAATAAGGGCAAAAAAGTAATGACATAGAGATTTAGCCTCCTCTTATACTTTCATCTCCATATCATCGGTCTCACTCCTCTCTCTCTCTCTCTCTCTCTCTCTCTCTCTCTCTCTCTCTCTCTCTCTCTCTCGCAACTCCAGCAACCATCACCAGCCTCAAATGTTGGTTGTCGTCGAATGGTCCTTACCCTCGCCTCCAAGTCGCACCGCCCTCGCCTCCAGCCACCAAATTGGTCTCAGTCCCTTTCTCTCTTCTTCATGTCCCTTAGCCCTAATGTCGTTACCTCCTATTCTCACTCTTAAGCCAAATTGACGAAGAGAAGCCGAATTAAGTTTTCGGCAAATCGCAGTGATTCAAGCCAAATCGAGCATCAACTTCCACTGGGCTATGAAGTTCTCCTTTACATGAGTCTATTTCCACTGCTCTCAGCCCCAAATTCAACTTGAGCAAGCCACATCGATAAGTGAAGTTCAGCCACCGAAACTGTTTCGAGGTATATCGAGCCCTGGTCTCTCTCTCTCTCTCTCTCTCTCTCTCTCTCTCTCTCTCTCTCTCTCTCTCTCTCTCTCTCTCTCTCTCTCTCTCTACAATTTTATGATGACGCTTTTGTGACCGGAGATCCGATTCGATCTGAATTTGCAAAAGCGAAGAAGAGAAGAGAGGAAAGAGAACACAACCGCCGCATCGCGCCGTCTCAATTCGAGTGCTGAATATCATGAAGGATCTCAACTTCGACGCCGACAAAGGTAACCTCTTCCGATTTTGGGTTTCCACGATTCCTATTCAGACTCACTCCGATTTCATTTTGCTCATTTTGATTACTATATACCATCATTTTCAATCAACCTGCAAATAGACTGAAGAAGCAAGGTCATATATTCTTAGTTCATATTGAATCGTTTTCTCTTCTATATACCCATCACTTTCATTAAGTATACGACAATTTGCATTAACGATAGTTTTTGACTTTCAGACGATGCTCACGGTTTCGACTGCTGTCAAATCCTAAACTGCAACCAATTGCAATTTTCATAAGAATTCGAAACCGTAATAGAAGAAGCGGGTAAGGAAACCTTGCATCTCAATGAGGGACGACGATGGAAAATCTGTTGTCCTATTTTATTGCTGGTGTTTTCAAGTTTTGTTCTTTGCTGTAAGGTAGTCAAATGTAAAAGTAAAAGGTTTGCATGATGAAATTCATTAAGTTACTTAATTCTTCCAATACCACTTTTTTGTATTCAAAGATCTTATGGAGAAGCGAGATGTGTAACATAGGATGTAGTAGCTAGCTTTGCAAACGTATGTTGGTTAAGTAACTCATATGAAGATAAATAGGTGTGTTGGAATATCGTCCTGTATCTTACAATCCTCATATCAGCATTTGCCTAGCTTGGAATTTGTAATTTTTGATACCCATCTTGGATCATGCACAGTGCTTGCAGAGATGAAATAAGTTAGTGCTTATTACTGTTGAAGCTGGACATATACATTGAAGCTATATCTGAGATTTACTTTTTGCATTATTACATTAGGATTAGTGTCTAATGTTTACATGTCTCAGTTTTAAATCATTGCTTGACTATTGTCTGATTATCATGAGTTGAAGGATTCAGAGCTGTTATTGATAGTCTTTCTTTTCCTCCAGGTTAATTGGTGGTTTATGCATGTCAATTTAATTCTTGATAGGAGAAAAGGTGGACAGTTGAAGAAGGTTTTTGCATGACGAAATTCCTTCTCTTGCTTCACGACAAAAGTCAAGACGTGGCACTGGCCTCTCCCTCTGGATCGTCCTTGCCGTCATCGCCATCATCCGACTTGGTTCAGGTACTCTTTTTGTTATTCTCTACACGGTATGGTTTGCTTGGGTTGAATGGATGTGGTAAGTCCACCCTCCTAACTACAATAGGGTGTCTTTTGCTTCTGTTGCTTAATTTATGTGTATGCTGAAGTAAAACGAAGAATTCTTCATAGAAAGTCTGATGGTGTTTAGTTAAATGCTTATATATTTGTAAGTGATATGCAGTAAGCTGTTGTTGTCTATAGATATATGCTGAATGATGCTGTAGAAATCAGAATCTACTGTAGTTCATGGGATTTGTTTCGATAAACTTTAAGAGTTTCTGTAAAAAGGTAGAGAAAATTCTATTTAGGGAATAAGAGAATCAAATTCCATTGGCCGTGAGCTGCTTGGCAACATTTTTTCACTGAAACGTGAGCTGAACAATGGTTATGGAGAAACTTATTGTGTCCATTATGAGTCTGGAAAGATAGAACTGTAGTTAATGATACTTAGTTACTAACCATATGAATCACGTGGTACTAAACTGTTTTTATGTTATTATCTAGAGTCAGTGATTAAAATTGGGGCATTCTTTGATTAATTGGTCATGTGCTTTTTCTATCAATTCTATATAGGTTTCTCTAAGGTTTGGCTGTGAATGGTTTTGAATTATATGTTTAAAGCTACAGAAATTGACACACAAATGGTATTTATTAGTCCATCTGCTGAAACGTTTACAAATGCTTTTATCTCTAACTTAATTCAATGCAGGTGAATGTGAGTGTTCTGTGTTTGAGTGACAGCCGAGAGGGAAAGAGGTCAACATTGGTTGCATATAAAGGATAGAAAAGTTCTGCATCAAGGATTCTCTTTTCTTTCTCTTATCAGAGAATTGCATATCAGTGACATAATATACCGTATATTTTTTCAGGGTACTCTATGTTTTAGTGACAATCGAGAGGGAAAGAGGTCAACATTGGGCTCGATCTACTGCATTACATACGTACGGCCTCATAAGTATAATTCAATTTGTATATTTTTTCTGCAATAAAATTTAAGGTATAGTAAAAATAAAACAACATATATATTCAATTGGTTTGTGATATATATGAAGGTGTGTTACAAGATAAACATGATTATACAATATAAATATCCCATCGATTTTTTATTGAAAATATTTTGCAATGTACGGGGTGACTCAGTTTTGTACCTGTAAATGCGCACGTATAACATGTAAGGCAAAAGAGAAATGTTGTAAAAAAAATTACAACACACTCTAGACTGACAATATAATTGCACACTTTCAATGTAAGCACTGAATTTGTAAGTCGTGAGCACGATCTTCTTTCGCATGCAGAATGTGTATACAGTCTCAAAATGCGCATCGATAATCCGCACACGCAAGCGCAACGCCTTCTCCACGCGCGTATGCACAATTGCATGAAGACTAGAATTTCTTTAGCATTGGTAATTCTTCGCACTTACTTAATTAGATCAGTGCTTGAATTTCTGATATAGGTCTGAAAGTGCAAGATAGTATCTGGCAGTTGCATGCAGCTTAGACAATGATACACTGACGATATAATTGCACACTCAAGTTTGTAGATCCTATCTTTGCATAAAAAATTAAAAAAAGAGGTGCGACGATGAGTTTCCGAGTTAGTCTATATTCTTTATGTAGTTACTAGCTTTCCTGCACGCGCATATGCGCGTGCGAAAGGCGTCGCGCTCGCGCGTGCGACTTTTCGGTGGCATACTTAAAAGTGTGCAATTATATCGTCTTCACTTAATTGTCCAAGTTCATTGCTCACGACAGATACTATCGTGCACTTTCAGGCCTATCTCTATTATTTGAATACTGATATAATTGAGATATCTATTATTCGAACACAGATCTAAAGAATTACCAATGAAAGTGCATGATAGTATCTGTCGTGAGCAACGAACTTGGGCAATTAAGTGAAGACGATATAATTGCACACTTTTAAGTATGCCACCGAAAAGTCGCATACACGAGCGCGACGCCTTTCGCATGCGCATATGCGCGTGCAGGGCTACGTACCATCAAGCCCAACAGAGTAGATGGGATTCCAGACTAACAATGGCTGCCCATGAACCGTTCCGCCGCTGTCGGTCCTCTGCCTGCAATTCTGTCGCTATGGAACGATATCTTTGTGCGTTCTACTCGATATTGTGTTCGTGAGTAGCACTACCCTGATGCAACCGAATCCGGTCCTTGTCCCACACATACACCGCCTCAAGTCCTGCACCACGAAGCCACCGCAATCCTACTATTGATTCGTCCTCCGCACTCGCAATTGTTCTCTATAATCATACCCATCCTGTCTGATGAAGAGAAACCATGCCAGAACCGCAATCCCATCACTCAAACTTGGTTTCGATCAACACCTACAAACAAAGCACACAAACAAACGGTCCACTTAAGACCACCTCTTCCAGTCCGGTCACACCTCACGCGCGGCAACACTGCCCGTGGCCGGCGCCAACATTGAGGGGTGCCGGACGAGGACACACTCGAAACTGTTTACCCTCTCTCTCAGTCTTTTGCTATGCATCGGTTACCTTTTTCTTATTAGATCCTTTTAAAAATGTGTCATTCCATACTCATAAAAGTCAGTAATTTTCGTTATTTCTACATTTCTACGTGAAGAAATCAAATATTAAAATTCACAAATAATCAAATTTAAAAATTATGAAATTTTTATTTTTATTAATTATAAATTTCAGTGAAAATCAATAATATTTCATCCAAACACACTGTAATTATTTTTTACGCTATTATTTTTCTTTATCCATGTAGGTTTTCTCTGATGTTGTAGTATGGTCATGTATGATGTTCATGAACTAGTGTTGAAATTTTCTTTTTTAGATTAACTAAAACCTGGTCTTTTTTGTTGTATCTTGTATGTATCAACTGTGTAACACTGTTTATATTCTATCAGTGAAACTGTTAGGTGGACCCTTGGCCTCGAGTTCAAATGTTGGTGATCCGACGATCAGTCCAGCTCAAGAGTTGGTGATGGACTGGAGGAAGAGCTTTTTTTTTTGATCGAAGACCGGAGAAAGAGCTGGAATGGGGCAAGATCTCCTTCTTCAACTTGGTTCTTGATTCTTTGTTGGATTTGTTGTTGTAGTGGCAGGGCTAGTTTCATCCTTTAGGCATACTAGACTGTTGTAGTGGTTTTTCATTTAGACTTAGTCAATAAGTGTCTGGTTTCAATGGGGATTGGTCCATATCAATTTTTTTTGTCGGGTGGAGTAATTTTACAATGTGCGGAACACAAAATGTACAAGGTTCTCTCATGCACTATTTATCTAAGCCTAACGCGACTTAGATTTTAAAAA
The DNA here is from genome assembly GCA_946800695.1 of Geum urbanum. Taxonomy (NCBI): domain Eukaryota; kingdom Viridiplantae; phylum Streptophyta; class Magnoliopsida; order Rosales; family Rosaceae; genus Geum; species Geum urbanum. The sequence continues at coordinate 38,706,527 of OX327010.1, read as the reverse complement.
GTATCCCACACACTTGTGTTGCGCACACTATAAGTGCACACATGTTGGGTATGGTAATGATGCATTGCTATCTTATCTGATTTTCCCTCTTTTTAAATTAAGAAGGGTGTCTATATATTTTTCGGTGTGTCTGACTGATTATTAATATAAGTTTTTGTTTCTTTAATTTTTTTTTGAAGCAGAAGGGCGTGAATAAGAGCCTATCATATGTTAAGGACAAAACTCCGATCTCAATCCCACGTCTTATATTTTTTTTGAGGGAGTCGATCAAAATCCACTATAGGAAAATGTTGGCAGTATTATAAGACTTCATCGGATTACCCGACCCGATAAAGAAAAATATTATCGCATCACTACACTAGAAAATAATGTTGAACAATGGCCCTAGACTAACAAACCAGAGTAGAGTTAGTAACTGTCAAACTTATGGCGCATTACTCCTTAATTAGGTAAGAACCCCCTTTTACATCTATACAATGCCCCTGGCTCCCATGCTAAAGGACAAAAAAAATCCTAAATCATGGAGACAAGCACCTAGATCCCTAATAGAGACAATAAAGCCACCCATATTGGATAATCCAGTTCTGAAACCTAAGTATGAAACCCCAGCCCAACCCAAAGTGCCAATCCAGTGTGAAGAGAGCAAGACCCAAAGCCATAGGGCCCACTGCATACACATTACTGCCCTTCGCATCTCCAGTACCGACTAGATCGCGTATTCCCCGCCATCGCTTTGCTCCCCGCTGGCTCGAGTAACCATCATTCTCACGGGGAAATAATGGCCGCACCGCCTTACCATACCGAGGCAAAACCCATCCCTTGAAAACGGATATGGTGGCAACCATGATCCCTGCTTTCATGATTTGAACCGTGCTAGACGTGAGCAACACCTTCCTGTCAGACCGAAGACTGGAGCCACCAAACGTCATTCGCATGTAGCCCCCACATTAGGCCGGGCGATCTCCAGCACAAAAAGGAGAAGGAGAAGGAACATGAAACCAGAGATGAAAATAGGAACTGAAGAAGAAAAGGGGAAACAAAGGAGTCGTCGTGAACAAGAACGCAAAAACCCTAGCTGTGAAGCATCGGGCACAAATCTTCGGTCAGTCAACCGAGAAATCCAGAGCACATTTCGTGGCAGATAACTGGCTTCCTATGCACACATAAAATTTTACCTGTCACAAATATTTTTTTTCAATCCCACATCTTATATTATCTTCTTCTTCTTCTTTTTTTAGGAAAAGACCTTTTGTGATGAAGGCAATTTTATTAACGAATACGACTAAGGTCGTAATGGAGGGCATCCAGAATATACTCTGAAGGTGTTGTGAACCACTCATATTGAGTGTTCGACTCAAAAGCCTGGCTAGCAAAGTTATGCGCAACTCTATTACAAACTCTAGGAGCAAAGCCTAAAGAGAACAAAGACAAAGACTTCAAAGTACTCTTGACATCCTCAACAATGTTGGCTAAAATTGACAAGTCTTCATCTGTATTAGTGCACCATCGAGTAGTCAGTAAGCAATTTGATTCAATCATGGCTTCAGTTAACTCCAAACCTTGCAGGGAGTTTATACCATCACGTATAGCAGCAAGTTCAGCTTGTGCAGCGGAAGACATTGCCCCGTAGTGGTAAGAAAAACCAGCTATGAACATACCTTTGTGATTGCGAAGTACCTCGCCCCCTCCTCCTGTACCATTGACAAAAGCAGCATCCACATTCAACTTTAACTTACCTACTGAAGGTGGAGTCCAATACCTCACCTTCACTCCTTCTTGTACCTTCACCACCCTTGCATTTGATGTGCACTTTCTGTATTCCTTATATTTTTCCAAAGAGGATGCCGCAACCAGTGAAGTCTCTTTAGACTTATTGTTCCACACCTTATTGTTGCGATTAAACCATAATCCTCAAATGATCATCATCAGCTGCTCGAAACGGTGACCTAGCATATTGGTAGCCTTGAAATGACCCAACCCTAGATTAACTAGTAATCTAGGATCATGCCCTAACGACAAGACTTAAACTACGAATTTCTATAATAAAAAATTGACATAGTTTTCTCTACGAAGTGGGCTACCAAAAACCTGTAAGAAAATCACACTTCAAATTTTCCACAAACAACACCATGGACCACCCATGTCCATCCGGATTTCTCAATAAAGTGTGGAAAGTAATTTAATTAAAATGTTGGAACAATAATACAGGAATTGAAAACTCATAATCCAGCAATACTAACAATTCACTACTAACACTGAAAAAATATTTACAACACTAGTGTTCAGAGCGACTTCTATAAAACATATAAAAATACACTGCTAGTGGGCCGAATCCTACAGAAAGGCATGATAATTTGGTGGATTCAAAGCCTATGGGGATCAGAATCCAGCTTAGGAGAATCACTGCAACCTAGGCACGGAAAACTGAAAGACCCAGGGAAAGGCAGATAAAAACATAAAATTTTTAGCGTGAGTGGACAAAACTCAAACTCACAATCAGTGTAAAACAATAAAATATTCTATCTGTGCCTTTTCGCTGATTTCTGTGAAAAATCATGCAAGTTCAAAATAATAAACTGAATAAAATGTGGAAGTGGGCGCTCAGGGTGTTTGTCCTAACCCGAAGCGTCTCCATGACTATAAATAAAAGGTGATGTCTAGAGTGTTTGTCCTAACCCTAGACAATCTGGGTTGGTAGGGTGTTTGTCCTAACCCGGACGGACCCAACTAGTCAGTAATCAACCGACTAGTCAAAGCATCGGTGCGAAAAATAAAACTATCACAAACATACCTCCAAACTCGACTGTAATAAAATATAGGAAACTGTAAACGTGTATAAACATGAACTCGTAGCAACTGTGAAAGTAAATAAACGTCCACTCACTATACTATGTCGGGATATTCATAAAGTCGTAACCTACTAATTGACGCAACAATCATCTGACACGGCCCCGTAACTTGTAACCCTGAAAACACGATTATAATTAATAACTACTCGTCGATATTGAACAGCTACGCTCGTAATCCGACGAGCAATAATATAAGGAATCTTGCATTCTCAAATAATATATTTTTTTACTAAAAACAAACTTAATCAAATTCCGAATTCAGTTTCTTGCATTACATCACTGTAAATCAATTTTAGGGTTGTAACATAAACCTCAAACATCGAGCGACTCAAATTTAAATAGATAGTCGGATCATCCGTTAATAATATCGTGAAATCAATTAATTATTATCCGATTAAACACACGTCTACATTAATCAAGTCTAGATCCATACAAGAACCTTTCCATTGCATTCGACACGAAATTACGAACGGAACGACATAAAATTTTGCCGAAAATTCAACCTCGCCAGAGCTTCTCCGTGTACGGTGGCGGTTGGAATCCCACCGACACCAAATCAAGCATCATGCACAACAAAATGTTCATCTCAACAACCCCAACAACATTTATGAAGAACACGACATCAAATACTAACCGGAAAGCCTCCAATCTGCCGGAAAACCAAAAACCCACCGAAAAAATTAATTTGCTTGATCGCCGGCGTCCGGCCATGGCAGGGGCCGAGACCGGTCCCAATCATTTTTTCTTCACCGGGGCTTAAAAACCCCTCAGGGTTCAACGTCAAATGCCACCGTGAGCACCCCCACCATCGCCGAGAAAAACCTCCTGAAATCGGCCAAAGTTCTCCGCCTCGATTCTCCTTCCTCCGACCACCAATGCCGGAGATGCACCCATCAATCGATAGAGGAGCTTGAACCCAAATGTTTTCCACCAATATCATGATCAGAGGTGGCCGGACGGAGGCTCACCGTTGGTGAGAACCTCACGGCGAGAAAACCACTCGGGGGGGGGGGGGGGGAAGGTCAACACGGGGTCAACCCAATCTTCCCAAAAAAGAAACTCTGACATTCCCAAAACAGAAACCCGTATTTATTAGGGCTGGGCACAAATCCCGCAAATCCCGGTCCAGTCCCGGTCCCGTCCCGATCCCGTCCCGATCCCGGCGGGATTTGAAACTAAAAATGTTCATCCCGTCCCGTCCCGTCCCATCAGAAAAACAATGGGACGGGACGCGGGACTGAAATTTCTCATCCCGTTAGGCCCGTCCCGTCCCATATATAAATTTAAATTGATCTTGACCTTTGATTTTAATTTTGTATTGCTATGTTTTTAATCTTGTATTGCTATATTTTTAATCTTGTATTGCTATGTTTTAATTTTCTTCTTGTCTTGTTAAACTTATGATATGTGAACTTGTGTAACAGATTATGGATGTTATTCTTGTTATGTTTGATATTATTAGGTTATGGATTGTGACTTATGAATGTAAGCAAGTTGTGTAATTGTAATTAGATCATAGATACATGTTGTGATTTATGAATGTAAGCAAATTTTTCTTCTTTTTTGTTTCCAATTTTGTGGTGGGATTGGGCCCGTCCCGTCCCGATCCCGTCCCGTCCCATGTGGGATTGGGCCCGGCGGGATTTACTCTCAAAATGCAAGGCCCGTCCCGATCCCGTCCCGCATGTAACAACCGGGACGGGACGTGGGATGACCTCAATCCCGTCCCATCCCGTCCCATGCCCAGCCCTAGTATTTATACCTGCGATAAAATGTTTTCCGATACTTTCGTAAAATTTTTGCTGACCATAACTTGTTCATCATAAATCCGATTTCAACACTTGATATGGCCAAAAACTCGATAAACTCTACAACTTAATCAAAAGAAATTTCTTGAAAAAACAAAATCGAAAAAATCTCGACAAAATGTCAGCGAAAGTTACCGACAGTAAAGACTAATTACTATCGACGATTAACGTAATAAATTAGCGTCTAACCACATAAGTTCTGATTACCGTATAATGATGTTCCGAGTCATAACAAGCCTGTTCAAGCATCCACTCTTTGAAATGAAAACTTGAGACATGAGAACCTGTAGGTTAAAAGGGGCTGCGATTCAAAATACTTTTTGATGTTGGACATGAACAAAAGAGTTGTCCCACTGATTCGAAAGACGTTGTGCACAAGGGATAACTTAGCTCCCCAGTATAACCTTTGACACTCAAGCATTCTTTAGTGGGTAGGATATTATTGCATGCATGCCATATACAAATTCCAACCTTCCTAGGGACCTTTACATCCCATATTGCCTTCCATAAATCTTTGTAACCTTCACCCTGAGATGCAGAGGCCAAACTACTTCCCAAAATCATATCCCGAGCCACAAAATAACCCATTTTGACGGAATAATGCCCCCATCGCTCCAACTTCCATATAAGACCGTCCTTTCTTTCCATTCTACAGCTAGGAATACCACATATTTGTTGAACAACATTCAGAGAGAACAACTCCTCAAGCCGTCTCTTATCCCATTAGTTAGTACCAAGGATGAACAAGTCTACAACAACTTGATAGTTACACTCTACAGGCCGAGAGAGCACACTAGAAGCCACATTAGGGATCCACTCATCCGTCCATCTTCCTACCATTACCAATATACCATATACATCTAGCTTTTATAATTGGCATTGCTATCACAATACTCCTCCAGGAATATGAAACACCCTCCTCCACCGATGCCTCCAAAAATGAAGAGTAAGGATGATACATTGCTTCGTACAACTTAGAGATTAAAGCCTCCAAATTCGTAAAAATACGCCACCCTTGATGCATATCCTCACAAAGGTCTTTTATAACAGTTCATAGCATAAGACGATATTGTCTAAGCAACTGCTTTAATTAAAATCTCTTTACATGCTGCACTCAATAGTTTAGATCTCCAGCTCACCAATTTCTTTGCTCCTTTAGATAGGCAAAAATAGCCTTCTTTGATTGTCCTACCAGCAACGGTAAACTAAGATAGCCCCCATGATCATCTACTCTCTCAACACCAAGAATGCCAACTAAATCCTTCTGAATGTTCAAAGTAACATTCTTACTAAAAACTACACTATACTTCTGCAAGTTAATATGTTGTCCCGAAGCTCGTTCACACACATCTAGTACATGCTTAAAAGCCATGCACTCCGCCATAGTGACTTCCCCAAATAGAGAGGAATCATTTGCGAAAATAAGGTGATGCAAAATGGGAGCCCTAGGACACATGCTAATGCCCTTAATTCCCCAAAATCTCACTGTCTTGGAAATCATTGAAAAGAGACATTTCGCGCACAAAATAAACAGGTAAGGGGATAGAGGGTCACCTTACCGAATACCCCTTGAGGGAATAATGCACCAATTAGGGTTTCCATTATGTAGCACCACATAGTTAATCATGGTCACCGTACTCATCACGATGCTTATCCAATAAGCCGAGAACCCTAATTTAACCATCATCATCTCTAAAAACTTCTACTCTAGACGGTCATATGCCTTACTGATATCGAACTTTAAGGAGAAGAAGCCATCTTTATTGCTTTTACATAAAGTATGAAGAAAGTGAGCAACTTCATTTACCACTAGTGAGTTGTCAAAAAACATATGACTAGGAACGAAAGCACTTTGAATATGTGAGATAATCTTAGGCAAAATCTGTTTCAATCTATTAGCCAATACTTTAGAACCAATCTTATAGGCCACCTTACATAACGCGATCAAACGATAATCTCTGACCATCTTTTCCTCCTTTGTTTTGGGAATTAGAGTCAAGTGAGTGAAATTTGAGGACAATGGAACCAAGCCGGTTTGCAAGAAGCTCTGCACTGCTATACAAACGTCCTAGTGTACAATGTCCCAATACTTTTGAAAGAAAAAAGGCGACATACCATCAAGTCCCGGAGCTTTGAATGGATGCATTTGAAACAAAGCTCATTTAATTTCCTCATCCGAGTATGGAAGACGCAACTCCTCATTCATACTCATATTCACTCACGATGACATGTAGCCTAGCACCTCTTCAATAGTCGTATCATCCACACCTTCTGTCTTGAAAATGTCTTCATAGTAATCAACAAGTATCTAAGCGACCTCATTCGACTTTGACTTCGACACCCCTGCTGCATTCTCAATGCCCTCCATTATATTACGGCTACGTTTATTTGAGGCATTACGGTGAAGAAACTTAGTGTTACGATCTCTGTGACGCAAATACAACACCCAAGATCTTGCCTCTAGTAGATTTCTTCTTGAGAAAGTAACTCATTATAATGTACTTGAAGTGCATGGAACTCATCATACTGTCCAAACACAATAAAGCAAGCCAACTATCTCATGCATATTTGATTGCAACAACCTCATCTCATTCTTATGTTGCTTAATCGTCCCTTGATTCCACTGAAGAAGAACACGACCCGTACTCTTAATTTTTGATCCTAGTTAGAGTAGAGGATCCCCAGTTGTTGGCACCTCCCAACCTTGCTTAATATGTCCCTCACATTCACCAAACTATGCCCAAAGTTCCTCAAGACAAAATTGGTATGCACGTTTACCATCAACAAACAAGTGGAGTAGCCACAACTTTGATTAACAGAGGCAGGTGATCAGACTTATCCGGAAAAACATTTATCACTCGAGAATAAGGAAAGAGATTCTTCCACTCTGGAGTATGACACGCACGATCCAACCTTTCCTTAGTAGATCAGGAAAACCAAGTGAATCGGGAGCCTAAAAAACCCAAATCTACCAGATTACAATCGACTAAAGTCTCTCGAAACAGATTCATGGGGGCGGCAGGACGTGCTGGACCACCAGACTTCTCCTCATTGCATAATATCTCATTGTAATCTCCTGCCACAATGCACGATAAGGAGGACTGAGCAGCTAACATACGAAGAAGGTGCCTGGTGCGCACCCTATCTCCGTTTTCGGCACATCCATAAATACCAATAAAATGTCATTCCTTCGGTGAACCCGTCTCTCCAATTTCCACATCAATATGATTCGTAGAATAAGTGCGTAGTCAGATAGGGTATACCTTACGCCAGAAGATTGCTAAGCCTGTTGAATCCTCAGTCTTCTCCTTGCAATACACTCCATCGAAACCAGTATTGTGGCAAAGCTTATTAACCACCGCCTGGATGCTAGGGTTTCGCACAAAAATAACAAGCTAGGGTTTTGTTGCTTAACCAACGAGATGATCACATCTTCGGTTTCATTGTTGCTGATACCCTGAAAATTTCACACAAGGATCTTGAACTCAATCATAGAAATTGGCTAGAAAAACTCGTCGTCCGACGTAGAAAACACATTCGCTAAGTAATTAGGGTTTTTGAGAGAGAAAAACTGGGGTGCTTTTACTACAGTGTCTTGTAGTTGTTCAAGTTTGAATTATTCCAAGCTAATCGATCCACATCTTATATTATCAATATTAGAAGTATTATTAATATAAGCAACACAAAAACTTTCAAGAAAATAAGAAGAAAGTAATGCGGCAATACACACTTAGCATTTCACATTTTTATAACTAATTAGATCAATGTGATCAACAAATGAAAAAAGAAGAAATCTGCAGCTTAAATTAGGTGCCAAAACTACAAAAAGTAAATGAAAATATTTGCATCATGGCTAGAGAGTGAGAAAGATGATCAAAGTCAACGAACAAATCAGTAGTTGTTAATACCAAAAACAAAATAAATAATATTTTTTTTTGAGAAAGAAAATAAACAACATTTAAATATGCAAATTATTGAATCGGAGAGAAATAAAATCTAATAATATCCATTATGGTAAAAAAAATATTCTTTAATTCTGATGAAAAACCTAAAATAAAGATAATGTAACGAGTCTCTTTCAAGGTTTGAGAAAATAGAATTATAGAAATTATGTCAAGAAAATAGAATTATTAGTCGTGAAAGCTCTTTAATAAAGAAAATTTCTATTCAAACCTCCAAATTTGCTCAACACACCTCCTCTTTAATATTTTCCCCCAGAATTGCCAATATCACCCTTGTATTAGAAAAAGGAAAAGTTGAAAGAAAAAAAAATAGAAGATGAATCAATCGAGCAAGAACAACGACACAACCCAGTAGCTAATAATTGATCTTTAAAAAAAATTGAAAGAGGATTTGTATAGCTTCTAGCTTGTGAGCAGAACCCCATGCATGGTATGTGGGTTTGAGTTCAAGGGGATAAAGATGATTGATTCATTTGTGTGCCCAAAACTGCGCTGTTTAAGTTCCTTGAATTTGTGGTCGAACCTTCTTATATATACTTCAATTCAGTCACCACCCATTAGAGATTGGAGATTCTCCATAAGCATCTTAACTTTTAGACTTGATTCTAAACGAGGGAGATAATGGACCCATGATAGGCCATGAAGCAATTATACAGTGAAAATTGAAGATATACATGTTAATTAGTTAAGGTGAGAGATGATGATGAACAAGTGCAATTTTGAGAAAAAAAAAATTCCTCTGTTACTAAGTCGTTGATTTTCAGTAGAATATACGTACAAGACATGAGTGATGAGTAGGATCGTGAAGAATTGATAATGGGGTCTGGTAACTTTTCAATTATTATTTTCTTATTTCTAACTAAGGGTAAATAGGAAATATTAAGATATAAAACTCATTAAGAGGTCAACTAAATTGAGCAATTATGGAGGTCTGAATAGAAATTCTTTTAATAAATTTGGAAAAAGGAAAAAAAAAAAGTTAGAAATCGTTTTTGTGCAGGATTCCGCAAGCTACTAGGAAGTGTGCTAATGTCGCATAAATGTATCGTACTAGGTGGTTGTCCGCCCCGTTGGGGCGGTGTTATCACTACTGTTTCATCGAGTAGTAGTACATGAACACTGCTTTGGCAAGTAGTACTACTTGACTACTGTTTTGGTGAGTAGTAGTACCTGAATTCAAACAATAGTTGAGATGAAAGAGGGCAGGAGAGATTTGTGGATATATGAAAAGCAATGTTCTATTAGTAATAGATTAGTACTTTCTTTATAGGCCAGTTGATTTACCTGCCAAGATTGTCTGTTTATCAATTTGATTAGGTAGTTTTTCAAGTTTCAAGATGCGGAAAACGTGTTCTGGAAATTGAGGAAGGTGTTCCTCACTCTCTCAAATAAGGTTTGCTCCGTGAAAGAAAGTGTTGTCTTGTGCATGGGAACTCTGTGGTTTGCATAATCCTGCTTGCATGCAAAGAATCCGATATCGTATATTCTCCAACTTCCATTATCTTTGACATGTAAGGATAGTAGATTTCATCCATGTCGGCATGGATGCTTCCTCTCTGTATTTTTATGGTGTCCTCAGTATCAAACAAATTAGTACATAATTATTGACATATTGATGATGTTTTACTCACTTGGTCACCTATCAGAAGGTAGTGTAAGCCGGCATACTCATCACTTTCAAATTTACTTGGTCTCCATTTTCTTGATGCTCGAGCTTTGATTCTAATATTGATCATATAAGATCGGACATCTCTGATGTTTGTGATGTTATTTCTAACAATTCTGAAGTTGATGTAAAGTGGAGGAAAGCAATTTTTCTAAATAGTAGGGGATGAGATGATTACCAAGACGTATGCATTGTGAAATATCCATGTTGATCTTGTGTTTTTTCAACTCTTGTACAGATCTGAAAATAAGATTCCATTTGGCCATTGAAACTATAGTTAGATATCAATTTATTTGACCATGACTTAAGATAGAGAGCTGACAAATAGTAGCGATCTTTGTGACAATAATAACCCAAGCACATTGAGCAAAAGCTCGATGGCGTAAGCAGAGTAAGGAAATATGACAAACTTAAACCTAAACTCATTGAAAGATGGCCAGTTCACAACATGAATTTAATTTACTATAGTTATCAGCACTACCTATTCGTATGTAAACAAAATTCAAATAAGCAGACAAAAGAAGTACACATTCTAAACAGGCTTCATTCAAAAGCAAATGTGTGAGATCCTTGGAGACTAATTCTATTTCTGAAGGGTGTAGAGGTGAGGACATTTTTCATAGCTTAAGCAGTGCATATTTACTTTTTATAGAAACGACATACAACTCAAATTCAGGAAAATTGATAGAAGAAAACTACAAATAACTCAAATTCGAGCAAATTTGATGTTTACCCAAAACAGAAATTTTAACAAACAGTATTCGGATTTACCTTGATTTGAATCGATTGCACCGTTGGATCATCATGAAATTTGAGTATGGCATAGACTACACAGTTCCGAGAAACTTTCATGATGACACCAAGTACAATTACAAACTCTATCACTCAGATTTTTGCCATGGAACGAAGATGATGGAAATGATAGTTTGGGAAAATGTGAACAGTAACTGTGAACAGTATGCTTCATGGTTGTTATATAGTAAATATGCATGCCCTATATCTGGCTTGCAATTCAATGACAAGCTGACATGCATGGGTACGTTTTGGGTGAATGGAAACGATGTAAAAGATACCAAAACTTCATTGTTCTTTTTCTTCTGATGAACAAGAAGAGAAACAAAAGGAGCGTCTGCAGTATAGGTGCTCTGAACAACTTCCACGTACAAGAGCTTTTGCAACTCATTCTACAAAGGCTATGCATATCAGATTACGTTCGGTGTGGTGCACTATGTCCTTCCTGGCGATCTGCAAGTCTTGCCATGGCACTAGCTTGCTCCTCAACTTCCATGGCTTATGCTCCCTACTCGTGACTCACATTCTTCAACGACCGAAAACTGGCACTTCTTAAGCTTGATTGAGGAGCACAGACACTACAACACGAATATCATACAAACTCATGAAAAGTTGGTTATGCTTCAGTCTTCGCAAGTGAGTAGGGGGTTAGTTTGCAAAGACTATGTCGAAAGAGTTGTTCATGGCGATTTATGGTTGGATTGATCATCGTACCGAAGGTTTTCAAGTGTTCAAGCTAGAGCTCAATGCCGACGGTCTTCAATGGATAGAAGTAACCGACCGTGGTGATCGGATAATGTTCTTGAGCTCGGCCGGCGGATTTGTTATCCCATTTGCATCCGGCCTAGATTACTATGGTCCTCATGGTAAGACACTTGAAAGAAATCACATTTACTTTGCTTTCGAAGGAGGACGTAATCTTAGCGTGTTTTCCTTGATAGACAGACGCACCAAACATTACACGTCTGCCTTTCCTATGGATCAATGTACCAAGTCTCTGTGTACTTGAGTAGCTTACAGCAGAAAAGCATTCGAATAGTGATATACCCTATTATGATCTTATTCTACATCGTCAACAGGTTCTAACCATGTTCGATTCTAGCATGATACAGATGACATGTATTCACTGATTTTTAGTTATTCATGCTAAATCATCTGAAATCTAGTGTCTCTTCCACAGATTACATACTATTTCCTCATGGATATATCTTAAGTTTCCTGTCACATTCTTTCTTTGTGCCTTGAAATGATGACAAGTAGTATATATAGTAAAACTTTGATAAATTAATAACATCAGAACTGAAAAAATTTATTAATTTAGCGAGGTTATTAATTAATCGAGTATTAAATTATCGAGGTTTTACTGTATTTGTTTGTTTTATGGGTGAATCTTTTTGTGTATGGTATGATTTACTCTTTATTGAATATATATTTTCCTATTTAGAAACAACCTTGTAAAGTTGTATATATACCCCATTTCGGGATTGCATGGAGTATTGCATTCTACCCACACATATTTGCTTAGTCTTCTTTACTTTAAATTATGTATATCTCTGCCAATATGTAGTAGGAAAGAATGTATATCAATGTTTTCAATTCATTAATTTGAACCAATGAATGCAAAATCGATATTTTCAGTGATATTTCGCCGATGTTTTGGTTTTTGTGACTCACCTGAAAAATCCTCAATTATATCCCTCAATCTTCCAAAATTTTCCAATTTTTATTGATATTTCCGATATATCGGCGATATTCCCAATATTTTCGAAAATTTCTGAAACTTTCAAAAGCTTTTTACATTTAGTTTGGTAAATGTTCAATCTTCACATAACTCAATGTCCAATCCTTTTTCACGTCATATGTCCAATCCGCTCCCCATAAGTAGAAAGTTTTTATAATAAAGTTAGAAAGCAATCACACCATGGCCATAATTATGTCAGATTTTTATAATAGGTTAAAAAGTTTTAGTGTAAAATAGACAATAGACCATCACACCGAGTGTTATAGATAATAGGCCATCATCAAGTGTTATATAACTTTTGTAAAAAATAAAAAATTAATTGAAACTCATTGAATCCATCACACTGATTACAACTTCTTTTTCACTCTCTCACCAACTTATGCTATTGATTTATAGTAGATTGACCATCGGGTATGTTATTACATGACCTTTCTATGTCTATAAATATATCATTATTGTTCTAATATTTCTTATTAAATGTACTTATGTTAAAGTACTTAGTATCAATATATGCATGCTACGTTAACAATGTTATATTGATATTATATTGATTAAGATTTAACAATGTTAAAAAATGATATGTAGGAGTCATCAAATTATTGCAATAGATAGTGACTCAAGTAAACGTGATCTAGCATGGGAGTACGACGATTCAATTCCCGGAAATAAGAATGGCTCAATATGCAAATAATGTGGGTTTGTGATGAAGAGCGGAGGTGTCACATGTTTAAAGTATCATCTCAGTGGACTTGATCTCGGTTCAAACGTCAAAATATGTGAATCAGTTCCGGATGCAATCAAGCAATATATCACTTCATCAATGAATAACAAATAGATTGAAAAGACAAAAAAATCTCACATGATCGACGACATTTGAGCTGAACTTCGTGGAGATTTGATCGTACAGCTCGACGATATAAGTGAGGACGAAGATATTGATGGTGATGACATGGGGCCTGAAGAAAGGGTACATTTTTGACAAGCACTGCGAGAGTCTAAAGAAGTTCAATGGAAAATATAGCATTTCCACAAACTTCCTAATAGAGGACGAAGTAGTGGTTTAAATGTGCAACAAGCCCAGAGCTTCAGAGAATTACAACCAACCGCACCATTGGCACCAAACCTCAGCAAATCAAATCGAGGACGCCAAAAGAGTCTCAAGAATATGTTTTCAGGCGGTTCAGTGAAAGAGGCAATGGTCGTTGAATAAGCAAATTTTTCATATATGAAAATGTCCCTCCAGTAAAAGCATCATCTCCTCACTTCCAAAATATGGTAATTAGATGCCAAAGAGTCAGACAGGGAGTAAAACCCCCTACACCTTATGAGATCAGACACAAGTACTTGGATATGGAGTTTAAAGAGATTACTAAATATGTTGGCACATTGAAAATTCAGTGGGAGACGTATGGATGCACAATCATGTGTGACAGATGGACATGGCCAATAAGATTGTCTATCATAAATTTCATGGTCTACTGCAAAGGTAATATTGTATTTCTCAAGTCTGTTGATTCTTCTAAGAATAAAAAGGATCATGAATACATACATATTATTGAGGAACATTATCAGGGAGGTTGGAGAGCATAATGTTGTTTAGGTGGTGACAGACAATGCGGCCAATTATGTTAAAGCTGGAAAGAAGTTCATGAAGCACCATAATGTTTACTGAACTTCTTGTATAACTCATTGTATTGATCTCATGTTTGAAGAGATAGGAAAAAGAGAGTGTCAAGAACGTGATTGATAGGGGTAAAGCTATTTTAAATTACATTTATAATCATAATACTTTGTTAGCAAAGATGCGTGAATTTTGCAAGGGGGAGATTGTTCATGACGCGTCTACTCTATTTGCCACTAACTTCATTTCATTAGAGAGCTTAATGAAGAGGAAGTCCAGGTTGAAATAATTGTTCACAAGTGATTGGTGGAGCACTAGCAACGTTTTCCTTACCAAACACGGTTGTACTATTGAAAATTTAGTATTTGATCAACTCTTTTGTAGTCAAGCAGAACATGTGTGTGAACTATCTGAGCCTCTTTACAAAGTATTACACGTCGTTGATACAGAAGTTTATCCAACTATGAGTGCAGTTTATGAGTTGATGCATGTAGTGAAAGAGTAGTTGGAAAAAAAAGCCAAGTGCAAAATGGGTTGTCAAAATTATCAATGAGAGGTGATTTAAAACTTTAAGACACCATTTGCACGCTACAGGTAATAATAATCTTAATTTCAGTTCTTATTTTTTCTTAACCATAAGTTATTAACATTATAATGTATACTAATAATTTTTTGTATTTGTAGGTTATTATTTGAATCCTCATTACAATTATAAACAAGGTGTTGGAGATGACCCCATGCTTATTCAAGCTATGCATAATGTATTCTCTAAGTTGGACCCTGATTGTCCGACAATAGGCGATTTTAGAAGAGAAGTTTGGCTTATAACGAATTATTTTTACAATTTATCATTTAAAATTGTGACAATAAAATGATTCACTTTTTACATTCAGCTCACATATTTCAACGATTCAAAGCTTAATTTTCCCTTGCTAGTGGCGGTTGCATCTAGAGAAAAGATGTCTCCTGGTATGTATACATAGTATACTTATAATTAATGTACTCTTTCATTAATCACAAATTTAACTTGATTAAGAAAATAAATCATTTTTTCTTATATGATAGCTAAATGGTGGATGATATATGGAACAACTGCACCTACCGTAAGAAGATTGGCTATTAGAGTATTATTGCAAACTACTTCAGCTTCAGCTTGTGAAAGAAATTGGAGCACATTTGCTCTAATTTATACAAAACAAAGAAACAGGTTGGAATATACTAGGTTGGAGAAATTGGTCTATTGTTGTTATTATAACATGATGCTTATGCTCTGAGATAAAGAAGCAAACCAAGCAAACGTTGAGGTCAGAGATCCATTGGATGTGTTTGATATTGATATTGAATTTAATGATGAAGAGGGAGATCAACTTTATCAATGGATGAGACCACTACACTTGGATGACGAGAAACAAAATCCAGCTGAGAGAATTGCTGCTGCTACCCTTGCTGAAGGAATAAATGTCGAGTAGGTAATTTGTGAAGAGGTTATATGACATGTTGATGAGAATGCCTCCTTTGATTCTCTCATGAGTCAAGAAAATATTCGACCAAATCTAAAGCCTAGAAGTTCACATGCTTCTAAATCTCCACGGTTGATGAGTGATAACCCAGATACGAGATTTGGAAGCTCATCAAGCACTAGTGGAGGACACAGCGGAATGCAGAGTATTATAGTCGATGGTAGTGGCAACGGATATGGTGGTTACAGTGGAGATGAACCAGTTTACGTCACAAAGGAACAAAATTTCACACTCAACCCAAGATGAAGACCATGGAGACAATAAAGCATGTCATGGATACAGTGGAGGAGGCAGAAGAAGTGAATACAATCCAAGAGAAATGGGTCATGAGAGTTTATCGAGGAATGCTGAAGATGTATTATCCACCAGTTTTTGCTCAAAATTACTAACCCTATTATTATGGTCAAAGTTTGCAATGCCTTATCCTTCATATGTCATGCCTTATTGTCTTCCAATAAGTGACAAATCATCGTCACAATCACAAACAAATGCCTCAAATTATGACAGCAATAGAGAAAGCTCCAGTCCTCAAAGACCGCCTCCTGACCCATGTGGTTGACATATAAGTCAATACATCCTGAATTACATGGGAGAGCAATCATTTAATGATTACTCTTCACAATGCACACATGATTCTGCACAGAGAGATGAGGAAAATAGTGTAAATTTTGAACCTTATATGTTCTCTAAGTGGCCTAGCCGTTTTAGCCATAAAAAAATAGAAATAGAAATATTAAATTATATTTTAATAATTATCATCACTTAATACGTACTAATTCATATAGTAATATATCAAGTTCATATGTATTGATGTTTTATCAATATTTTCTTTTCACATAGAGTAGATAATTGATCATATAACAACCTTCAAAAGTTTTATTACAAATTTTTAAGTATTTTTATTAGTTTTCGTCTTTTCCGTCAGAATTTTCACTGAATCGATATTTCCGTCGATATATCTAAATTTTGGACCGTCGATATATTCTGAATATGCAGTTATCAAGGATAACATGATATGCAGTTATCCTGAATAATAGATACATAACGATGTAAAGAAAATGTGTAAGGAAGTAAATAGACACATAATACCATAACGTTTTTTGCTCGCACAAATCCTGCAACCAGGGAGAAAAACTGCGTGACCCTTACATTTCCACCGTGTAAAAAACACTTAAAAGATTATAGTTCTGATAATAGTAAGAACAATGTTATCCTGTCTAGTTTCTCGCACTAGCCTAAGAACTATACTCCATTTCATCTAAGTGTTTACATACAAAGGTACAAAAAACTTCTACCTGGAATCCAACTCTCATAGTCGATTTTCAAGAATACATGTAAACACTCTCACAAAACTATAACTCAAAGGATAAATACTCGCTCATCTATCCTATCTAGTATCGCACACTACCCTGAGAACTATACTCTGTTTTGTCTCTTGGTGTCTACACATATGAAGCTATCAAAAGTTTCTCTTCATAACTCAGTTATAGCACAACTGATTCTTTAGAACACTTCTTGGCTTGCTTGCACTGCCAATCTGATCTCATGGATGCAAGATGCAATGAGTATGAAATGAGATTTTATGAAACTCTATCTCTCTAAGGTTTACAATCACAAAAGGAATACTTAGAGATAAACATTATAATCAAACCTATACTCAGCCAAGAACTTATGCTATGATAATTTCTACATTTTGACAATCAAATTTTAATGAGAGAGTCTTGCTCGTTATATAGGCAAAATAGAATGGCCTATCTAAGGATCTGAACCATCTCAGCAGTCCATTGTTACTTCTCACCAATTAAGAGAACACATGCTTTTAACCAAAATATCTTCCTTATTTTGAGAGATAAAGTAAAAAGTTTTTTTTTTTTACAAAATATCTTATCATTACTAGCTATAAGGGTAGATGTTAAAAGATAAAACATTTTATTTTCACATATCAAAAAGCATAAGTCAGACGACTAAAAAGTCATAAGTTATAAGACTACGGTAAAGACTTTTTGTAATGAACTCAAAAACTTAGGATATCAAAGAACCTGATTATCCTAGTTGTGACAGGCTGAACCATCTCAGTCATTGATCTTAGATGCTAAAACCAAGACAACAGCCATGCCTAAGCAAGCTGTTAAAGCAGCCTCAATAGCCATGCCTTAGCAAGCTATCAAGAAGCCCCATGCTCATTATTAAATGAGAGCTAGACTTGGAAAAAAATATCTTCCTTAAATAAGGTAGGGAAACAACAAGTTTACACAAGTTTTTAGCTTGAAATCTGGAAACACACATGTTAAATTTAAAAGTCTTTTGTTTTTTCTTGTAGAAGACCATAAGATAAATTGACTCTTAAGTCATAAGACTTTAGAGACGACTTATAGTTTTAAAACCCAAAAAACTTAGAAAGCTGAGTTTATCAGGAAACTTAACTATCCTATCATGTCTCTCCTCATTGAAAAATTATAATACGCCTATGCATGTTTTACCCTAAACTATGAGATCATCTTAGTTTTTTATCTTATTTTTCAACTCCATTATTTACTTGTAAGGATCTGTATCTTAGATAAGTTGTGTTTTGTTCAATAAGATGATTGTTAAAATACATTATATCAGTAAACTGGGAAGAAACAAATGGGAGGAAGAACAGGGCATATTTATACAAATATTGTGTGGAACATGTTCTAGAGTAAAAATTGTGTCGAGAACTCTGTATATAATAAGAGAGCTTAAATATTCCTTCTAAAGGAAATTTTATGCCACGACAGTTTCTTAGATCACAGTTTTGTATCAAAATTCACATTAGACTGAGAGTCTGAGACAACCATTCATTACCTTGAATGAAGGACTCAACCGTGAACTTGGCCACTTCAGTATCTTTGAGAGAGGGCTTGTAACCAAGCCATTTAACCCTTCTATCCACACTTGCTCCTGGTCCTTTGTTTCGATACTCTGCATAGAATATGGTGGGAGGTGGGTCAACGTTGGAGATCTATTCTATCCATCCCTGTGGGTTCAAGATTGAACCAATATCAGACTGCAAAAAATACTGTGGTCGAATACTGCTTCCAAGGTCTGCCAAGATATGTTGGAGCTGTCATGTTGGTTTTCAAGTGGAGAGATTGTGCACTTTCGGATTACGATCCCAGTGTTTTGATTCTGATCCTTCTTTCCCCGAGCCGTTATGGTGTTGAACTGATTTGGCATTGGCTGCCTCGGCTTGATTTTATAGTTTTTGAACACCACGGCTGCCTGCATTGCCAAATATGAAGTCTATGGTGCCTATGATGTCGCATTCACGATAGAACTGTCGGTTTGAGTGAGCATCAAACGAGCATTTGTAGTAAACAGATCGGTCAGAACCAGAGCGGAATGCCACAGCTGCCTGATGCTTCCAGCAGTGTTGATGAAGGAATAGACTAGAAGTGAACTAGAATCTCTCTCTATCTAGACAGCAATTCTCCCTAATTACTTTCAATATATATGCACCAAATTGGAAGCCAATTCTCACTAATTACTTCCAATATGCACCAAATTGGAAGTCATATCAATTACTTTCAATATCACTATACATATCTCCACTCCCATCTGTTCTTCGATTCTTTTGCAAACGCTAAAGGAGAGACCAATATGTACTCACAGATCGAGTCACAGATATTCACGCCTTGCTAACAAAATTGCTAACAAAATGGCTTGGGAGGAGTTTTTAGTTCCTTCAGCAAATGTTTGACAATGTCTTTGATTAGTTCAACGTCCGTCCTACAAGAAAAAAAGAACTACATAAGCCAAAATAATAACTTGAAAATAAGTACAAGCTAGTCCCGTAAAGATACATATGCTTACGGATAATTGTTTGAATCCCAACCAGAGATTCCAGCCACTCCTTTTAAAGCAGCTCTCCATTGGTTCATCTTCTCGTTGTCTTGTCCACGAGTTTCATGCTTAATGAAAGCTTCTTCAAAACTTTCGATTGATATCGTACAACAGCGGGATTCAATTTGTAAAAAATTGGGAGAATTGTGTTCTTACCCTCCATGCATTGAAAAATCTTTGCAAGTTCATCCAAACACCATGCAGAATCAGCATACTTCTCCGACAACACAATGATGGCGAACCTTGATTCTTCGATCGCCGTCAAGAGATTTGAAGCAATAACACTCCCTTTTTCTAGTTGCACGTCATCCATGAAAGTTTTAATCACTTTCGTCTTTTGCAATTCACAGTATAAATCGGCTATAAAACCCTTACGAGTGTCTACGCCCCTGAAATTTAAAAACACCCTACCACATATTTAACTAAAAATCGCCGGCAATGTTTTTTGACATTACCGGCGATTTTTTCCCCAAAAATCGCCGGTAATGTCTTTTTTTTTTTTTTTTAACATTGCCGGCGATTTTTTCGGCAAATCGCCGGCAATGTTCCGCCGATAATTAAAAAAAAAAAAAAAGACATTGCCGGCGACTTATATTTAAGTCGCCGGAAATGTATTTTTTTTTTTTAACATTACCGGCAACTTAAATGTAAGTCGCCGGCAATATCTTTTTTTTTTTTTAATTACCGGCGGAACATTGCCGGCGATTTGCCGGAAAAATCGCCGGCAATGTTAAAAAAAAAGAAGACATTACCGGCGATTTTTCCCCAAAAATCGCCGGTAATTTTAAAAAACATTGCCGGCAATTTAAAAATCGCCGGCAATGGTTAAATATGTGGTAGTGACACATCATACTTCCATCGAGGAGCTGATTGATTGCAGCTCAAGGAAGCGATGTGCATGTTGTTTTTTAGCTTGACCAAGAGCATCTCCAACAATGACATATATTTTAGCTAAGTATTTGTAAAAATTTGCTCCAACAATATTATTCATAATTTAGCTAAATATGAATAAATACTTAATTTTGATTGGTTGACACTTGACAAATAATTAACATTTATTAACTGAAAAATTAATTACATTGACAACTTATAAGGAAATAATCTCATAATTAATTACAATGTTGACTTTTATATTATCTATAATTCAAGCTTTCGGTATAGAGATAAGAGATGAAAACATGAAATATATAGAATCATTAAAATAGTTGATATGATAGGGGATTAGTTAGAACTGATTTTAAATAAAAAAAATCTCATATCATTAATTAATAAAATATACTTTAAGGGATCTGTTGAAAACAAAATTAATCGAGAGTTATATATAAATAGAACAATGAAGAAATTAACCAACAAAAATAATATAAAATTAGCTGATTAATAACTTACAAGTTCGATCCATAGATTGTCTTCTTTCAATAGGTACAACGCAGACAAATTTCACGAGTTCTTTGACAAGTTGTCTTTCTGACCTATAGTTACGTGAAGAAGGATCAAATGATTTTCATGCATAAACTCATATTAAATTAGGCAAATTGTCAATTTGTTACTTTGAGCAACTCCAAATAAATAAATCAGTTATTTTCGAGAAAAACAATATTTTTTTGGGAGAATGACAGTCAAAGACAAAATAAGTATTAATATTACAGAAAACTCAACCACAAACTAATTTAGACAACAAAAGACAGAACCTTAAGCCCAAAATTAGAAGCAGCTCAACCCAACTCATTTAAACAATTAAAAAGATATTTTTACTCTTTGTATAAGAAAAAACCCTACAAAAAACATAGTAGCAAACTTTTTTTTCATTCTCTCTCTCTCTCTCTCTCTCTCTCTCTCTCTCTCTCTCTCTCTCTCTCTCTCTCTCTCTCTCTCTCTCTCTCTCTCTCTCTCTCTCTCTCTCTCTCTCAAACATAATAGCAACACAATCATAGCCGCCGTCGTCTCACATCGACGAAGCCTCCCGCCAACGTCGCCGGCTCCTCCTCGTCGCGTCCTCTGCGGCCTCCCAGCTCCGACGCTTGCCGTCCTCCGCCATGTCATGGCTCGCAGCTACGGCCCGTGATCTACAACCCTTCGTGCACGCTTCGCTCGATCTCAGCCTCGTGCACCAACACATTCACGCTACTCGCACATCTCGGTCTTTATCTCTCTCACCTAAAACGTAGTAACAACGACTTGGCACTCCACCTCCGCCGCCATTCACCACCAGCTCGAGCACCGTCACACCAGCTGTCGTCGGCCCAGAAGCTTTGCGTCGATCGTGCCTCGCGGTAAAGCCTCCCCTTGTGGCTGCTACTGCTCTCTATCGTCGTGGTCATCTCACAAACTCGTCTTCGCCGAGGCATCAAAGCCTCCAAATATTGCGCACTGCCTCCCTCAGTTTGTGCTCATTGATTCATGCATCAATGTTGATATATTGTAGTAGCATACTTGTCATGTGGTTTTTTCAAGTTGTATGGCTTTGTTTGGGTTGGTTGTTGATTAGCAGCTGGTTTGGTTGGTTGATTAGCAGTGTTTTATTTTTCAATTGTAGTGTTTGGTATTTTTTAGTAGTAGCAGTGTTTCAAATTTTTCAGTAGCAGTGTTGTGTTTCTCAGTATCATTGTTTCGAATTGATCAGTAGCAATGTTATTAAATTTTTCAGTAGCAGTGTTTTCGATTCTTTAGTAGCATTATTATTTTATTTTTCAATAGTAGTCTTTTTGATGTTTTTTTAGTAGCAATGTTATTTGATTATTTGGTAGCATTATTATTTTATTTTTCAGTAGCAGTATTGTTGATATTTTTTCAATAGCAATGTTATTTGATTCTTCAGTAACATTATTATTTTATTTTTCAGTAGCAGTGTTTTCAATGTTTTTGTAGCAGTGTCGTATTTTATTAATTTTTCAGTAACAGTATTTTTGAGACTATTGATGCATTCAGGAACTGCTACTATGTTTTTGTGACAGCTACTTTTTTTTTCAATAGCAGTATTTTCGATGTTTTTGTGACTACTACTGCATTTTAGGTTCGATGATTGCTACTATATTTTTTGTATTGTTACTGCATTTTCGATTCGAATGCTGCTACTATGTTATTGAACCGAAAATTGAATACAAAAAAATTTGAGTGAAAAAAAAAGAATCTAATAAAAAATATTATTGAAAAGAACAAAAATATTAAATATTTTCGGATAAAATAAACATTAAATAAATATACACAAAAAACAAGGAAGGGTATTAAAAAGTATTAAAAAGAAAATAATAATTTTAAGTAAAATAAATATTAAATACAACAAAAATAAAAAAGTTAAAAAATAAATTTATACCTGCTACATGGCAGCCTATAGACAACTTGTCTTTATTTGTAAGATTTTGTCATTTATTATCTAAAATATGAGACATTGTCCTTAAGTGTATTTGATACCTCCATATTATCCTTTAGTGTAGTTAACCCTATTTTTTTTGTTCGAACAACTCTTATAAACCAATTTCTATTTTATAGGAATTGTAGGAGAGAGAACAAAAAAACTTAGTATCTAGAGAAAAATCAAAATCTCTATATCTCACTCCAAATCTCTAAAATCTAATCTCATCTCATGTTTCTCTCTCTTTTTCTGTCTTTTCTCTGCTTTTGTCATTCACTTTAATTAAATTTAATGCATATTATGAAGCATCTCCAACAGATCTTGGATAAATTTTTTGTGATTTCATTTTCTATAATAAGAATTTATACGAGAACTGTTGGAAATGCTCTAAGGATTTACTCTCTTCCTTTTCCCTTTTCTAAAAAAATATAAGATGGTTTACAAGAGTTATTGAACATGTGTTTTTCTTGTAAAATAGAGATAAATATGGTTTTACTAGAGTTGTTGGAGATGCTCTAAGATTATTTTACCTAAGTTTTAAAAACTAACCACAGCTAAACCTCGATAAATGAATAATCGATAAAATTAATAATCACGCTAAAGTAATATTTTTTCACGGTCCCGACTCGGGATTAGTTCATATTACTAGCAATCTCACTAAATGCATAAAATAATAGTTTTTCTTTAATTCCTTTAGGTCCCTATGATTATATCAAGTAATAATTTAATTAGAAAACATAAATATTTATATTAAAATTTATAAAAATACATAAAAATTAAATTTTCAGCTGAGAATTTATATTTTCTCAATCACTTAAGCTATTTGTTGAAAAAAATTATTGTAGCCTATTTTTTTCCGCATCTAGACCAACTTTAACTGTCTTTGATCTTTTGAAATGCGTGCACCACATTTCGTACATGTCATTCATGTTTTTCATGTCTCAAATGCCTTTTTAGGAGAAATTTTTGGTAACTGTCATTTGGATCATGATCGTCTTCATCATGCAGATTCATTATTCCTTACATGATCTCTTTATCAGTAGGTGATTCAATTCTATCACATATTGCTTTCATTAGGATAATTCAAAAGTAATAATTTCGCTAAAATCTCCATAACTTAATATATTATTCATTTATCGATAAAATAATAACTTTACTAAAGTAATAATTTTCTCCGACTCGGAGGTTATTCATTTATATAGGTTTTACTTGCTACCCATATATAATATTAGGCAAAAAATATTAGCTAATTTGTTATACTAACTTTAATTTTTGTGATAGATTTTCATCTTTTTTTGTCCAAATTGATAAAATAGTAGATTTAGAGTGTTTCAAATTTTTAAATTTTGAAAAATAAATTGACAAATTTAATAAGTTAGATAACAAAATAACAAATTAGCAGTTTTATAAATCTTAAGACAGCATCCTGGCAAAAAATTCTGTAAGGTAGCAAATTTACACTAAAATAATTCCTAAAAGTGACGAATCGACAATTAAACTAATAAAGTACTTAAGAAAATCTCATCATGCTTACTCATAACTCTCTGTGTGCCAGCCAGGGAAGTCGGTCACTTTGTTCAAAGCGTCCCTAAATTTCTTTGTCCCCCCCCCCCCCGCCTCCATCCCTTCATGTTTAGCCAAGGCCTTTCCATACGGGCCCCTACGATTACGCACAATAAACGGATCCACACGATAGAAAACTGGCAGAATTGTTTCCGTAATTTTATTACACCCGATGATGTATGTGAGTTCATCCAGACACCAAAGGGAAGAAGCATAGTTTTCCGACAGAACAACGATTGCGAATCTTGATTCTTTAATTGCTTCTTGGATACTCCGAGAGATCCCATCTCCTCCAGGCAAACTCGCTCGGAAGTCATCCATGAATGTCTTGATTTGTCTGTTTTCCAAAACATCGTATAAAATCGAAGCAAAATCCCCGCCGTCTACGCTTCGATAACTCAAAACACATCGTACTTCCAGCGAGGAGCCGATGACTCAGCTGATGTAGCAAGTGTTGCAGAGACCGTTTGGGTGCTCGATGCCATTGTGAATAAAAATTGTAGGGATATGGAAAAGAGAGGAATAGCTAGAGAGAGTTGAGGGGGTAATAATCTGAAGGCTACGAGAGTGGTAGCTAGTAGGCTAAAACAAGTTACATTGGAAGACCCAGGATGCAATCCAAATCAGTCCGCGAAGATGACAAGTCAGCTGGTCTTGTTTGGTGTTCTGGAGAGCAGGATCGAACAATGTGAAAGTAGACAAGTCAATTGGAAGCTACTATGCAGTGTCCTATTTTATGGTTCAACACTTCAACTATCTTAGCAAGGACAAGGTTGTCTATAAGGATGTGTGAGTGTGTGACCAAGCCTCACTCAGTCACTCGTCTTTGGCTGATAAGGATGTGAGCTACTATAGTTTTTGTGAATTGTTTTGTTTCTTTTTCTCAAGGACAGCCGACAATGAAGGAGATGCAGATGCTAAACTATAACCGTAGTGTTGTGGACAGCCGAACACAAAGTAACCTGTCCATGATCGACTTGCAGGCTACCCCTTCAGTTTATGCACCGATGATGATGAAGCACCACAAAGTTTGATAAAAAATTCTAACATTTTTTTTTCTCCGTTCGTTAGAGTGACTATATTAACATTTCATCATAGAATAGGCGATCATATTTCCTATGAAGTTTGGATAACGTGTTGCTGTGATCCATAAAACAAGATGCATACTTGGAAAATTGAAGAACTTCAACAACAACAAAATTTATGATGAATCCCTAACATTTTGACAACTTATGGAAATCGAAGTTTCATTTTTTTCTTTCCAAAGTGAAGCTTCATTCTGGATAGAGACTATATATTACAACAAGTACACGATCAAGGTTATTGTGTGAGTTTCTAAAACCCTAGCCGTCTAGTGTAGCTAGGTGTTGACGTACAGTGTCAATCTCTGGCAGCCGCTTGTTGAGAGGTTCTCGTTGAGAGGTTATGGTGTGGTCATAGCTCTAGTGGTCGGGTTAATTCAATCAACGGGGTTGACTTTTTTCTTTTGTTTGGTGCCCGTCGAGACCTATGGTTGCCTCCATGGATCTGGAACCATCGACGACTCAATTATCGGTAAGGCTTGTGTCTCAGCTTCAACGCTTGTGGATTCCTCAAATGGACTAGGCCCGACCGGAGCATGGTGTATGGCTTCATCCGAGCAGGACATGGAGGTTGTGTCCAGCTCGAGCACGGCTTAAGATCTAGGAGAGACTAGAGGCAGTGGGTGGTGGCGGCATGTTACCAAGTCGCCGGGGTCCAACTGCTGCCGAAGGTATGGCTCAGAGTCTTCTGTTGGAAAATTGGGCAAGGCTTGCTCAAGTTTTGGGGCGAAATCGAAGTATTCTTTTAAACTGGGAGTGGCCTCCGAGATTATGTCCTACAAATTTTTCGGTGGCCGGCAGATCCTGGGTGCAGCAACGAAGCGGATATTTGAGCGGTCGATCATGGACAGCGACCATCAATGGAAGGCGTGGTCAACAAAGTCAACATTTGAGTAGGACTTGGTCTAGGTCCTTAGGCCTATGGATCAGGCTGGGTATGGGCCTCGGGAATTTTTTGGCAATTGAGGGTTCTGTTGGGTATCAGATTTGGGACCAAGGTAAAAAATGTATTGTCAATCAGGATTGGATGCAACTCGTTCAAAGTTGGCTCCCTCGTTTATTGGGTTTTCTATCGGCTCAAGGAGAGGAAATGGCGGCGATGAACGTACGCTTCGTACTCGATTTTCAGGACTCAGTGGCAGTAAATACGGGTATAGATTAAAAAAAACAAAATGCCGAAGATCAGCAGGTTTTGTTCAACCATTGACTATGAGACAGAGTACTAGGACAGTCCCCAGCGATTGCAAAAATCCAATCCTCATTTTTTTTTTCGTATTGTCTTTTTTCTTTTAATTTCGATTGTACGCAGGTTTAGAGTTTTAACATATTATATCGTTTCACCTAATAAAAAAGGTTATAGTGTGAGAAATAAAAGTGTGCGAGACATTTGTCACAATCCAACCATTTTGGGCCTAAATGAGTAGTACATTAAAATAAATAAATTGTAGATTATTCTCTTACACACTTGTGTTTCGCACAATATAGAATGCTCTCACAATCAATAACCCACACGAAAGTGGTCCAGAAAATAACCCACACGAAAGTGGTTGAGCTCATTTTGGGAATAGGGGATAACTTTTGCCAATGTGACCACTACTCTCTCAATCTCGCCGCTTCTTACTCTCTCATTTTAGTTGACGTTGATGATGTCCTTTAATCTCACTTTGTCATCAGATGTTCGATAATCATATATATTTTTGATGCGGTAACATTACAACTCTCTCAATCTTGCCGCTTCTTACTCTCTCATTTTAGTTGACGTTGATGATGTCCTTTAATCTCACTTTGTCATCAGATGTCCAATAATTATATATATTGTTGATGCAGTAACATTACAACTCTCTCAATCTTGCCACTTCTTACTCTCTCATTTTAGTTGACGTTGATGATGTCCTTTAATCTCACTTTGTCATCAGATGTCCGATAATTATATATATTGTTGATGCGGTAACATTACAACTCTCTCAATCTTGCCGCTTCTTACTCTCTCATTTTAGTTGACGTTGATGATGTCCTTTAATCTCACTTTGTCATCAAATGTCTGATAATTATATATATTGTTGATGTGATAACATTATAAGAATTCATCTAATTACCCGATTTAATAAAACGAAACCCTATAACAATATGTATTACCACACTAGTCGATGACTAGGACTAACACCTAGACTAGCAAACAAAGATAAAGCGAGGACTGTCAAAAACTTAATTAGTTAGGTATCATCTCTACATAATCAAACTAAGAAGTGACATGTAAAATTTTAACTTAGTGGTTATCGATTCTCTCCCGATCCTCTCTAATCTTCCCTTTCTCCAATCATAACCCTAGCTGCCGACTACCTTTTTCTAGCAAATTTCTCTAAATTTCACCCTAATTTCGATTGTCATTATTGTGTTGAATCCCTCTTGGCATTCTCTTCCTACTAGTATTGTTGCATGTGTGATCCTGGGCGATTAACAAAGCTAACAATGTCGGAACTGACTAGTTTTTGACATCTTTTCTGGGGAGGCGGTGGAAGATGACGATTTCAGCTTCACCGTCATCCGAGTCTTCTATCCGACGACCTTGTCGAAAGTGCGAGCGAAGTCTCTGAAGCATTGGATGATTCATCTTTGGCAAGGACTTTTAGGACCAAATGTTATACGTATTTGGCATTGTACCCACAATAGATTCGTGGGAATATTCAAGGAAAATGCAATTCTCCGAAAGGCAGTTGAGCTAGGCCCTTGGTTCTACTATGATATCACGGTGATGGTAAAGAAATTTGATGGTTTGACTCTAGTGCAATTGATCCCGGCAGCCAAGAGTGGGCACGGGAGAAGGTGATATCACGGGAGGAGTGGATGTTAAACAATGGTGGAAGGTTCTTAGCAGCTGTTTGGGTAAGTTTCTTTACTATGATAAGGTTTGGCTGGAACAAGGTCAGGAGATTCAGTTATTTGTGTAGGTTGATCTTCACAATTCATTGGAAACAAAGGTACATCTGACTCTTGGCCCTACTGCTTGGTTCGTTTATGACATTGAATATATTACTTTGAGGGGTTACTGCATGGGTTGTGGTAGCATTAGTCGTACTCTGGATGGTTGCCCGATTCAATATGGTAAGTTGGAAGCATAGGAGGAAGCGAGGGTGCAAGAGAAGATTTGGGCCGAGGAAGAAGCTAGGGCGGAAGAGACCGTTTGAGGTATGGATCAAGATGCGGTGGTGTTGTCCGATGTGGGTGGATGTGCGAGAAACCGTGAGGAGGAGATGGTAGACAATTGGGCTTTGGAGGAGACAATATGAGTAGTAGCTACAAAGAAGCCAATGGAATTGTAAGTGGTGTAGATTCCTAGAATACCTAGGAAACGTCAAACACCATTAAGTAAAAAAAAAAAGACTGAAGGGCAAGGTCATCTAACCAAGACTTATGGAAAGCTAGGTGGGTTAGACCTATCTGGCTTTAGGTCGACAGTTAGACATCAACTGGAGACTCGGGGCAGGATGCAATATTCCAGAGATGCAACTAGAGCCGATATTGTTAAGGTTCTGGTGCAACATAGCTTGGTGCAATAGGACCAGGCTTTGGAAAGGCAAGTTGGAGGGGAAGCTCCGAACTTGGCGGTGGGCCGCAAATTGAGAAGGTTCCTAGCTAGTTAAGGGATGGTGCAACCGACTTTGGATTATACATGTGCGTACTATCTTAATTTACTTGCTTCGGCTTTGTATTATAATTGATTTAGCATAGTAGTATGTGTGTGACTTCACTTTATTGGGCCAAGTAATCCGATGGAGTCTTTGTACTGCTATAACATTTGAATGGATTTTTGCGATCTTCTAAATAAAAAAATCAAACTAAGAAACAAAATAAAGCTAATTGGGCCATTGAGCCCAATTTTACCATGAGACCCTAAGGTTTTAGAAAGAAAAAAACCCTAGCCTCCACACCTTCATCGTGATTATCTTTAATTGTTCAACTCTCTTTAACTGTTTGGATTTGTTCAACAAATAAAATCGTTAGTTAAAAAGGCCATAAATCGTTTTTGTGTAGGATTCCGCAAGCTACTAGGAATTGTGCTAATGTCGCTTAGATGTATGTTTTGGGTTAATGGAAACAATGAAAAAGAAACCAAAACGACATATTGTCGATCTTCTTTTGATGTGAACAATAAGAGAAACAAAAGGTGCGTAAATAGGGGTTTGAACAACTTCCACAAGAGACACTACAACTCATTCTTCATAGGCTATGCATATCAGATTATTTTTGGTGTGGTGTAGTATGTCAATCCTTGCGATCTGCAACTATTGACATGGCCACGGTGCGTAAACCTTGTGGCCTTGCTCCTCATCTTCCATGGCTTATGCTCCCTACTCGTTAGCCATGTTCTTTAATGACCGAAAAAACTATCACTTCTTAAGGCCATCTTTAATGGTAGGTTGTATATTAAGGTTTCATTTTAAATTTTAGAACCATATTAGTAACTATTCATCTAAAAAGTAAGGTTGTAGAATTTGACCATCTTCAATGCTAAATATGCAACTTAGAACAAATATTAAAATTTTATGGTATGATCCATGTGTGAGCTCCACAAGTTGTGAGTTGTATGGATTTCATAAGTTCTAAAATGAGTTCTATTTTAGAACTTATGAAACCCAACCTCAAAAATTTGGATATGCATATACACCATTGGAGATGACTTTTGGCCAAAAAGATGTAAAATATTATATAGAGTCTACCATTGGAGATGGCCTAAGCTATACAACCTAAATATCAAACAAACTCATGTAAAGTGCATTGGATCAGTTGAGGGGTGGTTGATAATGATCGGTGTTGACCACATCGAATACAGATATAGATATAGTTGACAAAATAGCCGAAATGTATCCTAAACTTTGTTGTAATTGTCAATTTACACCCTAAACTTTAAATTACGAAATTTTCCCTCCTCAACTTGGAAACATATGTCGATTGGCATCCCACCCATCAATTTTGACGGATTCCATCCAAATGAGATCACGTGCCATGCACATGATGAGTATGATTGTATTTATATATATATATATTTAATTTTAACATTATTTATAAATCAAAATTCAATAGTTATGAACCAATTTTTCAAAGTTATATATTCTACGCCGACGAGAAAAAAATTACTAAATTTAGAACACAGTATTATTTATTATTCTACGACTATTCAATATGTTAGTACTCATCGGTTCACTACTTCTATGCCACAACAAAAAAAACCTAAATATTCAAAGCAAAATACTTAAAAAAAAATTAAAGTATGTAAAACGCATTTTAAAAATACAAAAATACAATTATACTCATCATGTATACCCAAAAAAATTGACGGAAAAGGTGTAAATCGGCAATTTTTTCCAAGATGAGGAGGCAAAAGTTTGCAATTGATACTTTAGGGTGTAAATTGACAATTGTAACCAAGTTTAGGAGGTATTTCGGCAATTTTACCAATATAGTTTTGATGGAGAACGCGAACGTCACACTACTATTTCTCATTTGAACTATTTCTTGAACCCTATATCAAGGGGATGAAGTCATGCTACCGTTGACACGCACCATTGATGCGAGTCATGGTACATTTTGTTCCTCGCATAAAGTAGTAGCCTCCTCGGCGTTGACGAGCTCCGGCTGCTTAGTGGCTAGCCATTCTTCGTGTGGTCGTTTGTCTTTCTACAAACCCTCTGATGAGTCATGGATCCTTATTGACCCTAATGAGAAGGTTCTCAAAGGCCTAGGACTCGGACATGGATCGTGCCATATAGAAGTAACTGATGAGAAACTTTATGTTCTGAGTACAGAACAATTATTGGTGTTTGACATTCACTTAGATGTCAATGGCCGCGGTGCTCATGCTTACACGGCCGGAAAGTTTATTATGCTTGACAGTGACATAATCACCATATGATGAGAGGTGTCAAATGACACTCCTCAAGTTTTGAATTAAATTTAATCAATTGTATAATTTCACTTAATTAGTAGGGAGTTAACTCAATAGAACTCATTTTTACACTGCTGAAAATATGGAAGAAAAAAAAACCTTAAGTTTGTTTTAACTATTTCGTTGTATCCAGTCGAATATATTCGTTAAATTTTTATAAGAAAAAAGACTACTATATATTTAACCAATGAATTATTAACATTTGAACTTTATAACTATTTACTAATTCATTGGTAACCATAATTTATCGTTTCAGATTATCTTTTTTAGATGAAATTTTTTTTTTCGGGTAATCACTCATGAATGACATGTTCTAAACTTTGCTCACTCATATATGACAAATATTACTAAAGTCATTATCGAACTACACCGTTAATCACTTTGATCACTCTGTCTCTAGCATACGTTAAAAAATAAATGTCGTCTTCAAAAAATGGTCTCATACCAATTTACAAGGACTTTTACGAAAATTTCCTTTCTGGTTACCAATTTTTTTTCTTCCTATTCTCTTTCTCTCTGCGATAAATATATGAACAAAGTAGTACCGGAGGTCGTCTATCTCGACCTGGCCGCCGCATCCTCCCCCTCCTCCGTCGGTCGCACAACCGACTCTCTCATCTCTCCTCCACGTCGTTTAAGGTTGGCATCGGCCTGCCGCACTGCATCAAAATCGGCCTCGACCTCGACCTCGGTCACTGGCACGTCGCACTAAGCCACCATAGCGACTCCAACTCAATATTGACTACGCCAACCTCCTAAATCAATCTGTCATGCCGGTCATCAACCTCAATCGCGTCTTAGCCCTCGCCTCGCGCATCTCGGTCTCTCTCCTTTCTAAGGGATCTATAAATGAGGCTTGGGTATATTATACACTTAAATAAGATTCTGAAATCATTGAAGCGAACAAGGAGTCGGGGACATGTATTGGGCTTGTGTTTTGGTTTTTGTTCCAAGTTATACTCTAATGATGAACAAAGGGGTTGTGACCATGATGGTTGCAACTAAAAACTGATTATTGATTGATGCAAGTGTTTGAACTGTTTGCAACAAGTGCAACAAGAAGAGATATAAGAAGAGATAGCAATTGACAAACAGACCCATGACATGGCGATGGAGAAGGAAGGATTCTCTTGCAAGATTCAATGGATATGGCTATGGATTTCAATCTGGCGAAGAAGGAACGTGTTCTTGAGAGAGAGAGAGAGAGAGAGAGAGAGAGAGAGAGAGAGAGAGAGAGAGAGAGAGAGAGAGAGAGAGAGAGAGATAGAGAGAGAGAGAGAGAGAGAGGAAAAATTGAAAAATAAAAAAGTTGGAACAAAACGTAAAATTCCAAAAAAAACCCTTGTAAAATGGTACGTGAATATCACATGACTTATTTTTAACGATGTTATTTTGGTTTTAAATATCCATTTGAGACGGAGTAATCAAAGTGATTAACGGTGTAATTCGATAATAATCTTAGTGATATTTGACATACATGAGTGAGCAAAGATTAGAACATCTTATACATGAGTGATTATCCGAATAATTTTCTATTTTTAGATTGTCTTTTTGTTTAGTAAATCCACTGATTAAATATTTTTTTCTTCTTCAAATCAATAAAAACATCAGCCGTCTTGCTCAAGATTTCTTTAATATTTCTTTCACTCACATTTTAAGAGAAGAAATTTTTGCAGTTGATGCTATGGCTCATCAAGGACACCTTTCTCACTTTGTTTCTTGGACTCAAAGTCTTCGTTATCAAGTTTATAGTGTTGTTATGTTTGATAATTTAGATGTGGGACGTATTAGAAGTATTAAGTTGTAATTTTCACTCACATTTTAAGAGAAGGAAATTGTGAAGCTGATGTTGTGGCTCATCAAGGAAGCCTTTCTCACTCTGTTACTTCGACTCAAGGTCTTCCTTATCAAGTTTATAGTGCTGTTATGTTAGATAATTTAGATGTGGGATGTATTAGAGGTACATAGTTGTAATTTCCTTCTTTTGTAATCGATTTTTTTTTTATGTATGACTTTTACGTCGTTTAAAAAAATTAATACGGTTGAGCTAGAATTCTGATTACGCATAATGCTTCAGCCTTTGTCGGTGAGTAAATGGTTAGATTACAAATAACACTGCCTAATACAAGGCCCACGGATAAGGAGTTATCCCAGGATCTGACTTTTCTCACACTTTGTGTAATCACAATGAGATAACAAAAGAAACCATTTCTTTCACTATAAAAATAATGGGATTTCAATACTCAATCTCACAATAAATATTGTGGCTAACTAGTCTCTCTTGGATTATTCTCAAGAGGATTTCTCTCTCACGCAAAATGAGGCTTTCTATTTCTCAAACTCTACTGGTTTGGTTTTCTACAAAACTTATTATTGAATGAAAGGAGCTTACGAGTTGTATAGCCAACTCTCATAATTAACTTGTGGCCATGCATGATTGCCTTAATTAACTTGTGGTCATGCATGATTGCCTTAATTAACTCTATTGCTTTCTTTATCTAATTTCCTTAATTGTCTCCCGTACATCTTTTTCCATTCTTTTATTCTTAGTCATTGAAACACTCCGTATGTTTCTCTCCTTCACCAAAGGAGGGATATCCATCAATCTCCCCCTCCCGACTTAGGTGGAGAGATTGAATACTCCTGTTGCTTGTCTACAGTACTCGTATTTGTCCTTAGGTAAGGACTTTGTCATCATATCTGAATAGTTATCATCAGTATGAATCTTCTCAAGCTGTAACTGCTTATCACGTATCCAGTGATATCACACATCAATGTGTTTTGACACTGAGTGAAAACTCGAATTCTTACTTAAGTGGATTGCACTCTGACTATCACAAAAGCTCCGTCAAGTCGAACAACGGTGAGATTGTTTCAAAAATGCGAAGAATTGTTCTGCATCCAAATTTGCATCGACTATACGTACGAAGAAGATAGGTCTTGCCGTAGACTACTTTCCAACTGTAGATCGAGTCTTTTGGTTGGAATTTCAGGCACTCTTTAATTAGGCGAGCTTAAGCGAAGATGGTAAGAACAGCTAGCCGTAAGCTAGCTAGGTTAGTCCCAAAACGAAGATCGATGGTCTTATTTATTAACCAACAGATAGCAATAGCTTAAGCGATTCTACAATCGATCAGGGCCAAGACAACACTGGGACAACACGTACATTCAACCCATGCCCTGATGCACACGTAACGAGCTACATGCAATTACAATTGATACAAGAATTAAGACTCATCAACTACGTTACATTTTACAAACCAAGAGTAAATGGGAATCCAGTAGCACTCAACCAACTTCCACCAGCAATAAAATTTCCTGGTGTGTAAGCCTGAGCCTCGGTGGAGCTTGTGATAACCTTGTACCCCTTCCATGTCACCCTGTTTGAAGTCGCAGCACCAGCTCCGGTGTTAGCATACTCACCATAGAACAATGTGTCTAGGGCAAACGTCCCGCTCCACTCGTACCACCCGGCGGGGTCTATAATATCACTGATGGTAGATTGCATGATCACAGTCCTTGAGTACTCCTTCCACGGCCTGCCGAGATATGTTTTGAAGCTACTCTTTACGGCTTCCAAGTCAGAAGTGGCACCGATCCTCGACTTTTGGATTACAATGCCAGTGTTCTGGTTGGGATCGGTTCTCCCTTGGGCGGTCACCATGTTCTTCTGGCCTGAATTCGGCTTTCGGGCATGGATGTCGCAGTTTTGTAACACTACTGCGGCATTTCCGAAGATGAAATCGACCGTTCCCGCCACGAAGCATCCCTCGAAGAACTGACGGTTGGAGTGGACGTAGAGGGAGTCTTGGTAAGCAAGAATGCCACAGCGGTAGAAAGCTGAGCGATCGGAGCCAACACGCAGAGCAACTGCTTGGTGCTTTGAGGGACCTGCCGTGTTCTGGAAGGTTATGTCTCGGGCTAAGAATCCCTCACCAACCGCCGCTGCAACCATAAATTAACATGTATACATCACTAAAATATGTATGACAGCTAGTCCTACAGCATCAGTAGATCGACTATCTTGGTACATAATCAAGCTCATTTGGTTTCTATTTACATCGTCTGCTTACTTTCTTTCTGAGCAAAAGTTTGCTCAGAAATGTCGGTAGACACATGTCATATAAAGAATTAGAGATAGACTATTTCTAGTTCTAATTATTCTATTGATATATCAATCATTTACTTATGTATCGAATTAGTATTTAGCCGAACAAATTAAGGATCCTAAACTATGGTAACAACATAACATATATATACAACGTATGCTGAAGAGATGGTAATTAACCCATGTGCCCCGTTTGAACTTGGAGCTACAAGCTAGAAGCGGTCCATGATGTGATTAATAATTAAGTGCCCGGTCAGAAGTGAATCTATCAATGTGGTTGTTTCACGACTCATGAGTACAATGCAATGTAGTTGAGAAGATGGTTAAATAGTTGTTACATATGCTCTAAATATATGGGGACAACAATCATCAATACGATCCATTATGAATCAACTACAAGCAACATGGCTAGGACCAACCCACATAAAAAATCTAACAAGTCTCACCAGACAGACCTATAATAGGAAAAAGAAACACAGAACAAAAATTTAAAAACAGAAGAAGGAAGAGAAAGATCGACGGCTGGTCAGGGCGTCGGACCGGGCGGTCAGGCTGCTAAGGCCAGAACAGTAACCACCCAATCAATAATTTCTGCACTCGATCTTATCTGATTCCCTGCCCACAGATTACCCGCTATTCAAACCCTAGACTCCCTAGAGCTACATACATATGAACCATTTTCGTCTGGCATTTTTTTCGCGTTACATTTAGTTTTTTAATGTTGCACGTCGGGAAATCAATTCCATTTTTCTATACCAGCACCCAAGGTATGTAAAATCGATATTATCAGTGATATTTTGCCGATATTTCGATTTTTTGAAGTTACCTGAAAAATCTTCAAATATATCCCTAAATTTTTCGAAATTTTCCGATTTTTATTGATATTTCCGATATATCCCTGATATTTCCGATATTTTTCGATATTTTTTGAAATTTTCGAAATTTCCGTAAACTTTTCACATTTAACATTTAGTTTGGTAAATGTCCAATCTTCACATGCTCAATGTCCAATCCACCATTCAAATGACATGTCCAATACATGCAGAATTACATGGGAGAACAATCATTTAATGATTATTCTTCACAATACACACATGATTATGCACATGGAGATGGAGAAAAAATAGTGTGAATTTCGAACCTCATACGTCCCCTACGTGGTTTTAAAGTATTTATATATTTGATTTTGTGATGTGTGATGTGTAACATATTGTACAAAAGGCGTGATGGCCTAATCTCCTATAAGTTTTAGCCATCAAAAAATAAAAATAGAATTAATAAATTATATTTTAATAATTATCAGCACTTAACACATACTAATTCATATAGTAATTTAGTAAATTCATATGTCTTGATGTCAGATCAATATTTTCTTTTCACATAAGGTAGATAATTGATCATGTTACAACTTCCAAAAGTTTCATTATAAATTTCCATGTAATTTTATTAGTTTTCGTCATTTCCGTCAGAATTTTCACTGGATCGATATTTCCGTCGAAATATCCAAATTTTAGAACGTCGATATATCCTCGATATCCGATATTTTACTCCTTGCCAACACCACATGAGCGCAATGAAGAGAGTACAAAATGGCGACACATGCTGTAACATGCCTTGTGTTGGTGTGCAAATCAAACAGAGACAGATTGCGACGAAAACGAGTGTCGGTGAAAGTTTGACAGTATTTAACTAGGGTTTTCAACAGCGGCATGATTGAAGGAATAAAAGTGAACAAACAGGTCAAGGAAGGAAAGAGCGGGAATCAGGGAAATAAATAATATAGACATGAGATAGACATAGTGCGAAGAGTGTGAAAGGAGTATCTAGATAGGTAGCTAGATAGGTAGCTAATGATATGATAGGTCTCCAGCACGAAATTTCAAAAGACATGGGTCGACTAGCCGGAAACCACTCTTGAATTTTCCGAGGAGACATACAGTTTACAACAGTGACATATATGATATATACCTTGATTTTTAACCTCATTTTCTAGTTGATGATGGGCATAACTTGCCTAAGAGCATCCGCACCGAGATGTTGAAAATTGGTCGGCTGCTCAAACAAATGGAGAGACACGCCGGAGCTGCCCGAGCAAGTGGAGGGACACGTCGGAGCTGTTCGAGCAAGACGTTTTTCGGTGATGCACCGGGGAGGAAACAGGGTGAGCAAATTGTCGATCAACGAGCTCGAGCTGATCTGGGTTGGGCTGAAGCACGATCAGCTGGTGGAGCCCACGCTCACGTGGGCGATGCCAGTTGTTGTAATTTTTTTTAACCCAAACGCATGTAATACACGTGCCGGTAATAAGTAAAAACAAAAAAATATCCGTTAATTAGAGGACGACACGTGGAGCATTGGTTGGAAAAAAAAACTAACGGGCCAGTTGATCTGGGCGGTTGATTTTGAAGCCAAAATCTGATCCAACGGCAGAAAACTTAATCCCAGCATAATCCGGATTACAGATTAGCTTCGAGGGCGTTGCCCCTAACCCCCCACCAGGACACTTCGCCCTTGGGCCCCGACTCGCTGACCGGTCAGCGAGACCCCTGTATGCTATCGGCATACAAACCTATATCAAGGCATAATCTAACAATTAAAATTGAAACACATCATATTTGACCGAAGATGACACGTTATTTTGTCGGAGATGGTCGGAAATCTCATTGACAATTGGCTTCAATTATTTTTTGATATCATTAACTGGAGATGACACATGTCACTCCCTCATTCGGTCACTGAATAGTAACTGCTGCATTCTGTTTTGCTCTTGCTCAAACAATTTGGTGATTTCAAACTGCTCAAGCAGTTTAAGGAATTACTTGAGCAATTGATGCATTTGCTCTAACAAAGATAGATATCTGAAGATAGTTCAAAACTAAATTGGTAATATAGCGATATCTTAGAACTTACGGCAATAAGGAAAAGTGACGAGTATAAGATTTGTTGGCGACTTGAAAATTATAATAACCGAGGTCATCTCGAATGATGAGTTTTATTTTAAAAAATAGAATCATATTAGCCACTATTCATTCATAAAGTAAATTTTATAATTTAGTTATCTCCGATGATAAGATGTAAATTTATAGAACTTAACTTCTTTTATTATTTCAAATTTGTCTTCATATAATGGGGTTGAAAAATAAAAATACATGGTGTAGGTAGCACAAGTTTTGGATAAGATGAGTTGGAAAAATAGAACATTATAAAAATAAAACATTTTGTCCAACTTATATAACCCTACTTATAAAAACAGAGACTCAAATACAACATTAAAAATGAACTTTTCTTACCGAATTGTAAAATTTAATATGCAACCTATCATTAAAAATGACTTAAGAACGGCGAGTATAATTTTGCATATGGTCGAAGATTAGAGCTTTTTAGGTTTAGTACAATTTTTCAGAAAATGATAAAGAAATCAGAAAAATATAAAGAGGGGCAGAGAGAATCAAAGGAAAAGATGACGGGTTACCAATAGAACAGCTGGCTTCAAGATAAGAGTATCAGAAAGGCAGAAAAGGGCGAGGAACAAGATGAAAAATTTAACAAAAACTACTGGACTTTTGTAAAGGCAATGCCATGTGCTGGTCTTTTTTGTACATTGAAATCAAAGTAATGGATGAAATTTCAGACAAAATATATTTATATAAATAGATTTTTCTGGGAAATGGCCCAATGGGAGGTCATTCTTTTGATCTGGGAGGTCTGGTACGTTTTGATGATTTTTGTCTAGTCAACTTGATGCATGGACCAGCTAGCTAGAAAATTAAATGCTTCAAACCAAAAAGAAAATGGTCCAACTAGGTTGAATGGTTCTAGCTAAAACGCGAAGGACAAAAAACACATTCACGTTTACCTCATTTTCATGAAAAATTGCAAATTTTAGGGAATATAGAGAGACTAAATTCATGAGAGAGGAACAACATCGGTCTTTTGATCTTAGATATGATTCTGGATAAGAGGCTTCTAAAGCTTAGTCAAAACACTTCAAGTACGTTTATTTGAACATAGCATGGAGATGCGTAGTAGCCAATATATAGTGAGAGGTGTCAAATGATACTCTTCAACTTTTTGATATTCATTAATTATGTAATTAATTTTATTTAAATATTAGTAATTTAACATAATAAAACTCATTTTGACACGGTTAAAAATTTCAAGAAAAAAAATATATTAACTGTTTTGTAT
Organism: Geum urbanum; assembly: GCA_946800695.1. Lineage (NCBI taxonomy): Eukaryota > Viridiplantae > Streptophyta > Magnoliopsida > Rosales > Rosaceae > Geum > Geum urbanum. The sequence goes on along the minus strand of OX327010.1, from coordinate 38,666,470 downwards.
TGTTAAATACTCGAATTATTCTTAAACTTATTAAGAGAAACAAAAATACTGTGTTATATAATGAAGCAATTAGTAAATTTTTACAACTATACTAGCTTATTTGATAAATAAATAGTGTAATGTTTAGTTTTTTATTATCTTAATTTGTTTAATTATTGACTTCTTCGGTCAAAATATTATGGTGTTTATAAATTTAGTGTGCAATATGAGTCTCATATTTTTGTATAGGTAGAATTTCGACATAAATGAGCTTATTTGTTTTTTCTTATTTTACTGAAAAAAATATTTTGACAGGGCTGATGGAGATTTTTAACGGCGCAGGAGAGGAATTGAATAGAGGATGTAAACTAGCACGTTACGTTACCATGTTATAAATGGATCCAACTTCTCTGTACGTAGTACCGAGCTAATTTGTGTAACCAATATATCTACCCTAACAAATTAAGGCAATTACTACTCAATGAAGTGACAAAGCAATTCCGACAACTATAGTACACTAACGGACTAAATCCTATCTAGTACTCTCTCTCTCATGGCTCACTGCCCTAGCTAAAATATCAACTAGGTTATAATGCATACCAGTATATGGAACCCTACCCAGACGAACCCTAACACAATCACCATTAACAATTGGGTCCAAGATATATATCTTCCTTGTGATTTTTGTAACCTTATCCAGATATATATAAGCGAAAAGATTAAAGCATTTTTAAGTAATTGAACAGGTAGTAAAAGCAATGTAATAGGGGGGGTACTTACCAACTGTAGCAGAGTTGAAAGTGGTATCTCCATCGACCACATTTCTACTTGCGGTGATAATTGTGGTCGTTCTCCCATCCCCCAAGAACGTTATGTTCGTCTTGGCCTTCGGCACATCCACATTTTCTCTATACACACCGGCCTTGATCCTGATCACGTACCTGGTCGTACTCTTTGAAGGCGCAGCCGCTACGGCTGCCGACACGGTCGTAAAATCTCCACTGCCGTCGGCTGCCACGACCACGTTCGGCGTGACGGTAGACGACTGCAAGAGATGCCTGTCAGCAGCGGATAGCCACTCAGGCCATCCGTCGGAACGTTCCTCCTTTAGCTTACGATTATTCGATTGTGACATAGCTTTTGCTTCGTTTGCTATGTCGGTGTCCGTCATATTTTTAATCATGGCCAACGCATTGCTGCACAACTTCTCCACATATTTCTGAATGGACATAGACAACACATATCAATTTCAATAAACATACAAAATAAGAAAAGACAAAAAAAACAGAAAATTTGCGAAATGACAGAGATTTAAATGAAAATGAAAAATATATAGTTTTAATATTAGTTGAGATGTTTTTGTAGTCATTAACGTTGTGCAGGGTTTATGTTCAATTTTGTTGGCGAATGTATGTAACAGTTTCACTAATGAAAACTTAAGGCGTGTCGCATCACAGTAAGTAGTTTCAATAAAACAAAAAACAAACAAAAACAGTAAACGTTACCAGACCCTTCTCCAATGATTTCCGAACAATTTTATCAGCTTCGGCGTGCGAAAACCCGTCGAGACAAGTCTCCTGGTTGGTAATGGCGGAACTTATCAAGGTCTTGAGGTCATCGGCGTGTGCAGTGAGAGTCCTGTTGTTGCTTGGGTACTCAAACAGATCCTTCACCGCCTCGTGGAGCTCATCGAGCGTCTCGTCAATGGTCTCCAAGCAGTCGTGGAGAGCGTACCTCTCGCGCTTGGTCAGGCTCTTCACGAGCTTCTTGATCAACTTCTCGATGGTGAAGAAGTTGTGCTCCACCGCCGTGATGGTGAGGTTAAGAGAGAGCCCGATCACGTCTTTGAAGCTGGTCACGTTGGTGGTGGGAACCGACGTGGCGAGCGTGGAGAAGCAAAGGTCAGGGTAAAGGGTGGAGCTGCATGATCTTTTCACGATGGCGTGGGCGGCAGAGAGTGACTCGTTGTCGGAGCTAGAGTTCTTGTTTTGTACTCCGGTGGCTATGCCGGCAATGGCAGCGACTAGAAGAACCGTGGCTATGAGGGCTAGGAAGAGCTTCTGTTGCTTCTTGGACACTTTGGCCATGAGCTCTTTGATTGTGGCCATTTTTGGTAACGGGAACTAAATGATGTGGTCGAGTTGGAGATGAAGGATTGGGTAGTGTATTTAAAGAGTGGAGTGAACTAGCTCTTGGCTCTCAATAATTATGTCCAAACCGACCAACTTCGTCTAATTTATATGATTTGTTGCTGTTATTTCAAATTTCAAACTACTAATTTTATAAATTATTGGTTGAAAATTAATTTTATAAAAAATAAATCAAAATGGAGATCATTTGGGTATCCGATCTTACAAAACAAATCAAAATAGAGATCATTTGGGTATCTAATCTTGGAAAATAAATGAACGGTTATGGTGAAGATCGGATACCCAAAGGACAATCGTTGATTTGTTTTACAAAATTAAATACTCAAATGATCTTATTTTAATTCATTTTTTGTAGAATTAATTTTTAATCAATAATTTATAAAATAAATGATCTCAAATTTAAAATAACAAATTAATATATGCACAAATGATATAATTTAGACAAAGTTAGTTCAAAGTTAGTTCAAACTCATTCAGACCCAAATATTCTTCTGAAATTAATGTGTCCCTCTATCATTTATTTTCTTAATTACCTGGCTTTCTTAGGTACGTATTTTATTGTGTGGCTTTGATATTGTGCATTTGCATGGAATTATTGCCTATTTGAAAACTATGGCCATATGGGGTGACTGTTCACGTACTGTTTCGTTCCGACGAAATGTATATATATCTTAGCTCCGCTACAAGTACAAGGGTATTATTTTCCCAAGTGCAACCTGTGTATCAAGACCATCAACTAAGCAACTATCAATCTTACCACTAGAGGTGACAATGTTTCATTCACGTAAGACGGTATCAAAAGTTCCATGATTAGGTAAAAGAACCGACGAAGTTAGCTACAAACTTTTGGTGCAATCTCATGATGCATGTTAGGGCTCCACCGCTACTAGTTGTTTGGTGAAAAAATTCTCAAGAAGTTGGAGAAGTCTCAAACTGTCTCTTTTCGTGTGTGTGAGTGTGTTAAGCGTGTCACTGCCGTGGGACAGAATGTTAAACATCGGTAGCACCGTCGCTGATATTTTAAGAAGCGACTAGGACGGGGAGAGCATCAACCCTGTCTGATAGATTCTTTTTGCCTAGTGGTCTAGGACTTGCTTTGTGATCTCGTCGATGAACCACGAAAATCAATTATTCACACACCCTGTCTGGTACAAAGCAGAGCAATTTCTTTGGTAAGTGTTGAGAACACAGATGGTTACGCCCTTGAATCTTCGAATGCCTCACGCTCTGTCTGGTGAGAATCCTTGGATCATCGGATGTAGGGTTTTTCTCGCAAGGAGAGCTTGAGTTTTTTGAGAGCAAATTGTATGTCTGATTATCAGTCATGAATGCATAAAGATTTCCTCCATTTATAGGCATCATGCAATTACTTGTTGTAGATGCATGTCATAAGATTCTAACAATTGATATCATTAAATGACTCTAATTATTAAGAATCCTCAACCTTCTTTCTCCCAATCCAACTAAGATTGTCAATATCATTCATGGTTCTTTCCCCGCCAGAAAAGTTTTACTTGCGCATGCCGCAGACGTCGGCTCAAAGATCTTAACTAATCCACAAAATAAAGAATGTTTATTTTTAACTTAAACATTAGTCTTGCATAATTATGTGCACCTTGCAACCCAACAAAAACAAGATCGACCTGTGTTTTGAAGAAATGGGTTATGGATCTTTTAAAACCAAAACAACATGGTAAATGATCGAACAACAATATTATGGGTAACGGGAATTGCATTAGGGTTTGTAGTTCTTTGGGATCTCCCTAGCCAGTAGTGTCACATTGTTACTAATTATTTTTGTCTTAGTATAATGACCTGATTATGACAGTAAGCATGCAGTTGCAACTAGCAAGTGAGTCGTTGTGTACTTATATCGATATAACTTACCGTTCTTTCTAGCCGGATCAGTCTATTGAAATGTTTTGTCTTTTGATATATAACCAAATAAGCCATATTCCTCTTTCAAAAGTGCCACAAACTCAAATAGATTCAACAACACAAACACACTATTAAAAGATACTGTAATATAGATATATACCTGTGATTTACTAATAAAGTCATAACAATCAAATTTTTCCAATCCATCATCTCAAAAAATATCAATTTAAAAAAAAAACAATCCCTAAAGCTAAAAAGAAAGAATTTTTTCACTCAGTAGCAGCTGCAGTCATAGGTTCATTACAAGTTGCCATGTGATGATGCCCTATTTTCCGATACCGACTACATCGAATCAACTTCTTCTCCATCTCTCCTGCAAACTTGATTCTCTTGTTCTTTGGCCTACCCGGTGCTCTCTTTAAGTTGGGAGGAAGTATTAAAGAATCATTCAAAGACTCAGAGGCAACCATATTTGTATTGCCTACTGGATTGATAGGAAAATCATAGTACTTCAAGTAGTAGTTGACATGAAAATGCTTGTCAATAAAATCAAAGATGTTGGCATTGGAAGCATGCATACCAGCAAGGCTATGCGTATATGGGAAGCATTCAATCTCCCACTTTTGGCAAGAACAAGAGCAAGATCCAAGGTCGACGACATATGAGTACTTTGATCTCACCTCATACACATTTGTATGTGAGTAATGCACATGGTATTTCAGAGCCACATCCATCTTTTTCGTCAAACATTGTTCCATTATAGGAGTGAGTTGTGATGTGCAAAGCTTCATCTCTCCTCTGAGTCATTAGCTCCATGATCATGATCCGAGTCTGGTCAAACATGGAGTATACCGGCATCTCGCGCTCAACTAAAATTCAGGAATTAAAAGATTTGAGAATGTTGTTTGCCATAACTCCATAACAGGTTCCCCGAAGAAAAAAACGACAACAACATTCAAGAGACATATCTTTCAGAAAATCAGTTATAGTAGAATCCCCACCAACTTCTTTCAGCTCTCTCAAATGGAAACGATATTTTTTGTCAGAACATGAATATGCCAATAGGAAAAAATGATCTCTTACTAAAGTTTTGTGTTCAGCAGCTGTATACTGAAACTTGCCCATCAAATTTTGTACCAAATGCTTGTAGCAAAGAAAGTGAGGAATACCAGGAAATACTATACTAAAAGCACTCGAAAGTCCAGCTCCACGATCGCTGATATATGTAATCTCTCTAATTTGTGGTTGCAGCAAACTCTTCAAGTATTGGAAGAAATACAACCAGGTATCTTCTGTCTCAGAATCACATATACATGTTTCCAAATGAAAGAAGCCTACACAATTTAAGCACAAACAGAAACAAAAAAAAATCAGTTAGTCTATTACTCGATAGATAATGTTCAACTGACACTCAGTTGATGGTCAACTGAGAGTACCTGCACCGGTGCTGGAAAATAGCTCGACCAGGAAGGAAAATTGGTCAGCCCCACACCGGATATCACTAGCAGGCCGGAGAAGAAGGTGCAGCAGCGATGGAGACAAGCGGCGACTGCTCGTTGACCGGCTGCTCGAGCAGAAGCTGCTTGTGCTGGTGGAGTGCACGCACGTGGGTGACACCAGCTCGGTTCAAATTTTTTTTACACCTGACGCGTGTAATACATGCGCCAGTCAAACAGTAAATAAAAAAATTACGCACCAATGGGGAGGCGCCACATGGCGATCCGGATGGAAAAAAATTCATAACGGTCAGATTGATGTGAACCGTCCATTTCAAATCCAAAAATCTGATCGGATTGCTGAGATTCAACCGAAATGGCTGCTTCAGTAATTTCGACCATTTTGCAAAATAAACCCTGAAAAATTGTTAAAAAAATCTCAAAAAATTCAAAAAAATTGCAAATAATACCCTATAATTTTTCTATAAATATTACATCAATTTCATTCACATCTCACACAAATTTGTGCACAACAAATTTATCCTCTCCTTCCTCTTTTCCTTCATCCTCCTCTCTCATCCCTTTGTATTTTAGTTCCCCCAAAATGTCCAATTGGCTTGATTCCGAAGATTTGCAACTTTGTATTTCTTATTGTCGTATTAGCGTTTGTCCTATTACCGGCAACATGTAAAAGTACGACAAATTGTGGGAAAAAGTCTATGCCGATTATAAGAAAAATTAGGAGATTGCGCATGGTGAATCAAGACCGGAGCCTAGGACCGAAACCGCAGTTTCTTCTCGTTTTATAAAGTTAAAGCCGAGTTTTAGAACTTGGGGTGCCGCTCTTACATATGCACGAGGGAATGCACAATCCGATTTAAATTTGCAAGATGAGGTAAGTGTTAATAATTTTGTCATAAATTATTTATTACATTTATTTTAATCAATGTTGACATCTCCATTTCCTAGATATTATTTTGACATATAAATTTTTTTCCCTAGATAAGAAAAGCTTAATCATGCTACGTGGCACAAAAGAAGAAAGAGTTTAGCAAGTTTTAATGTTGGGAAGTGATGAAGAACCATCCAAATTTTCGGGTGGTCGAACCTAGTATACCACCTCCGTCATATTCCAACTCCTCAACTACTCCTCCCTTTACCTCAATGCCTTCCCCCGTCGACGTGGAGGATGATGAAGTCATTGCAACACTACAAAACAACAAAGAAGAAGTGTACTCTAGTCCGGTTAGACCAATCAGAGTGAAGGCGGCCAAGGAAGCTAAAAGAAAGGGGAAAATGGCCATGACATCTTCAAATGAGGTAAGATATGAGGTTTTGAAAATCATGATGGAAAATCAAAGAATGCATCTCGCCGGGCAAAAAGAAAGTGATGCCACAGAGCTAGCTTTATACCAAAAACAACTCACCCTTAAGGAGAAGGACTACAAATTGAGGGCTCAAGCGGAGGATACGGATGCTATGACCCAAAATTGAAGAGGTATTTTTCGAAGAAAAAAGAGAATATCCTTAAGAAAATGGAGGAAGAGGAAGGAGATGGTAGCGATGAAACATTTTCAAATTGTTATCGCCCACTATTTCAATAATTTGGTATTTGTTTGCCATTATGAAATTATGTACTTTAAATTTTTAATAATTCTAGCCTTTGATTGAAATTATGTACTTAAAATTTTCAAGTAATAAAAATGCACTTTTTTTATTCCATCAAAGCTCACGCACATTACAATAAAATATAGTAACTTCAAATCAAACATACATCACTCACACAACCAAAAAGAAAAACAAATAAAGCAAACATGTTGTAAACAAGGTTAATTAAAATTACACACACACATCATTTAAAGTCGTTCACCGGTCTCTAGATACCAGTTGTGCGTAACTAAGTCCTTCTGCAACTTTCCATGAATGTATGCAGATTGGAGATCTACAACACGGTCGGCAAATCGTTGTTCATTTTGTCCAACCCTTCGAACTGGCTCAAAAGAAATGTGATTACTTTGTTCATCCACTGGTCCATCATAAACTGTGAAAGGAGTTGATGAGTTTTGTAGATCTTCTTCTTCGTTCTCCTCGAACTCCTTCTCCATAAATTCTTCTTCGACAATCATGTTATGCATTATAATGCAAGCTAACATGATATTCTTCAATGTCGATTTGTGACGATTGGTGATGACACCTAGCTGCATGCCGAATAATTCCCCAACGAGATTGTAAAATCCCAAAGCACCTCTCTATATCTTTGCGGTATGCCTCTTGTTTCTTTGCGAACAGTTTATGTGGTAGCTCATGGGGATTGAAGATTATATTTACAAACGAGGAGTACCTGAGATATATATTGTCAGCTAGATAGTAAGTATTGTGGTAAGTCATACCGTTGACTTTATAAGTTGCACTCGGACTGTTTCTGGCAAGAAGCGAATCAAATATGTCCGATTGGTAGAGCATGTTGATATCATTTTGTGATCCGGGTACCCCAAAGAAGCTGTGTCATATCCACGTGTCATATGAGGCCACCACCTCTAAAATAATAGTTGGACATTTCTTCCGCCCCGAGAATGCCCCTTGCCAAGCTGTGGTGCAGTTCTTCCATTTCCAGTGCATGCAGTCAATGCTTCCGATCATACCAGGAAATCCGCGATGCCTTGCTCTCTTTAGAAGTCAAGTTATGTCAGTGGCATTTGGAGCGCGGAGATAGAGGTCACCGTAAAGCTCGTATATATGCATACACCACTTCTTCATGCAATGTAGTGTTGTGGATTCACCCATCCTTGTTATTTCAGCACACTGATCTGCGGCTGCGTCGTACGCCAACATACGAAGAGTGCAAGTCATCTTTTGTTGTGGAAGAAGTCCAACCAATCCGGTGGCATCAGCTCTTTGGTGCCAAAATTGGTCATGGTTGCAGAGATCCGTCATTATACGGTTGAATAAATTCATACTCATTCAGTACCTTCGATGAAATGCTTGTTCGTTGAAGACAGGGCGTTCGATGAAGTAATCCTCCATCAGATTATGTCCCTTTGACTCCCTCATTCTTTCTTCATTTGGTCGGTGATGAGGTGGTTTATCATTGAACATTGCATCAACCGTGCCTGCTTCAGTGATGAAAGCATTAGCAATTTTGGCATTTCGCCGACGTTGCTGTCACCTTCTCCTGAAAAAATTCTCAAAAATGAAAGGATTCATCTTATCGGAATTTAGAATATATGGTTGAAAATAGTGTGAGTGAACGATGAGCATCGATCTATAAATTTATAGCAAAGTCTAGATATTCTGATTAGATAAGATGATGACACGTATCGTCTATCAATTGGTCGGAAATTTCTCCGGAAATCTTGCACCAATTATTAGGACGATAACGATACGTGGACATGACACGTGTTGCCTCGTGATTGGTTGAAAATCTTATCAGAAATTTTGTACAATTATTTACTCGATAATGTTCTGTCGGTGTGACACATTTCAACTCACCATTCGTTGAAAATCTTACCCGAAACCTTATTCAATTATTCATACGACAACGACATGTGTTGTTTATAGATTGGTTGAAAATAAAAAAAATTACATAAAAAATTAATTTATGAACAGAAATAGGAGGTGCTATTTTTTGGCACCGCTGCGCGAAAAACAGGAACTGCACCTCCTATTTGATGAATAATGACTACTCCACCTCAAACAGTGCTCACTCCTCCTCAAATAGCACATGCAATCGCAAAACACCGGTGTAGGTGCTCTGAGTATCAGTTGTGGCTAAAACATATTTTGTTCAACAAAAAAATAACATAGCAGTCTTCAACTGACACTCAGTTGACCCAATTGAGGCTAAGTCTACATATTCAGTTCAACAAATAGAAAACTCATATCAGTTAAGGCTCATAAAAAGAAAATTTTACCTTTGTTTGTTGTCCTACTTGAAAAGAATGGCATAACTCATGTGGTTATTACAGGATAAAACGAATCCCTTCCCTAAATACAAGAACTTCACAGCAACATTACTGCACAAATAATAATAGAAAATGTTATTATTGAAACACATAAGCATTCAGAATGCTCTAACTCAGTTGATGGTCAACTCATATTTAGTTCAACAAAATCTAAACAAAGCAACCTTCAATTGATACTCAGTTGAGGGTCAACTGAGTATCAGTTAGGGGTCGACTGAGTATCAGTTGGGGGTCGACTGATGCTCAGTTCATCCCAAATCTAAACACAGCATCCTTACACTGTGTATCAGTTAGAGGTTAACTGATACTCAGTTGAGGGTCAACTCATATTCAGTTCATCCAATCTAAACACAGTAGCCTTCAACTGAGTATCAGTTGAGGCTCAATTGAGTATCAGTTGAGGCTCAATTGAGTATCAGTTGAGGTTCAATTGACTATCAGTTGAAGCTAAACTGAATATCAGTTTAACGTCTATAAATTTCCAGAAATTAAAAAAACATCGTAACATAAAGGAAACAAGGAATTAAACACTCTATATCAGAAGCATCACAAAGCTTCACACATCCAAATTCACAGATAAAAACGCAAACCATATAAAAAATCCAAAATCAAAAGCAAAAATTAATAACAACGAATCTAGAGAGAGAAGAGAGATCGAACCTAGCTGCAATGTTTGAATTGAAGAGAAAATCACAGATTGTTGTTCCCATTGCAGATCGAGAAATCGAAGCCTCACTCAACAATTGGTTTGAATCTGTATCTCTCACGAAATCAAAGTTTCGGTCGAGAATTTGAATCTCACGAAATCAAAATCAAAGCTTCGGTCAACTCTCTCTCTCTCTCTCTCTCTCTCTCTCTCTCTCTCTCTCTCTCTCTCTCTCTCTCTCTCTCTCTCTCTCTCTCTCTCTCTCTCTCTCCCCGCTGCAACAATGGAAATAAAATATGAGAGATTATGTGATCTTAGATGGATGAGAAATAATCTCTTTAAGTAAATTAATTGATGATAATATTATAATCTTTTCATGATTAGTGAGAAAGATTTTATTATAATTGGGGTGGATGGAAAAAATCCCTTCTATTTAGTCTAGTTTAATAAGTCGATAGAGCGATGTCTCTAATCACATATGATGCTCCAAATTTAAACATATATATAAGATAATTGAGTTAATTCGTTGAGCAAAATAGCATATGTACGTGGTGCACCATATTATTGATATTGATTGATATATCACCGGCAAATTATGGGCCGCTGAAGAAATTAAACGTGCGCCTATGCGAAATTGCGAACCTTCTTCATTTGTATTCGATCTTGATGATCAAGCTAAACATTAAACTAATCAAAAGAAAAACTTTGTGATCGCCTCATGATTGATGGTCAATCATCTTTGTTGATTGATAAGCTTGATTACTTAAATTTAGCACACATGTACAGTTAATTTGGACCAAACGAAATGAGTATGAGTCCGTGCCAGGAATGGCGGAATTACCCAACTACTACATAATGAACTAAATCATCACGAGCATCTTAGAATTGATAAAAAAGTGTAAGGTATTAAAGCTCTATTTCTTATTCTTGGATTCAATTCTACTAATTATAGTTGGACTTAAATTCAATCTATTTTAACGGATAATTTAAATACACACAGGATGTTTTTTTCTCTGCCTTTCTCTCTCTAGCGGCGGCTCATTCCTCCTCTTTTTTCCTCGTTCGGTGGCGGCCCGGCTGAGGCTGGTCGGAGACCAAGCCCTGCTTTGTGGTTGCTGTCCAACGGGGGACGGGCCCTACAATTCTTGGTGTGGGTTCGTTGTTCTTTGGTTCTTGCAGGTTTTCAAGGGATACGGTGTCACAGCAGCTTACATGGGTGGCAAGCAACATATATGAGTTGGCTACGGCTCTTTGGCATTAGTTTTGCTGGTGTCTGGGGGTTCGTTTGGTCCCCGGTTCTTGGATGGTGGTGAATAGGTGGCGTAATGTTGCGGGAAGGCATCTTCGGCAACGACTTCTGGTTAGGAAGGTTTCAGTCGGAGCTCGTGGTCTTGGATGACAGGTTTGGGCGGTGATGGAAGGCGGTTTGAAGTGGTGGGTTGCGACGTTCACTTGGTGTGTTGTTGTGCTACTGCTTCCGTTGGGGTTTTACTTTGGGCTGGTGAATTATGGGCTCATGCTTAAGGTGCTGTGTTTTTTGGGCTTTTAATTTTTTTTCTAGGTTTTAATATATCTAATTCAATAAATGTTCTATGTAGTTAGGACCCTAGTCTGGTTGGGTTTGGGGAATAACCCTGGGCCTAAGTTGTTGAGTTTTTTTGTGTTGAGTTTGTTGAGTCGTTGAGAGACCTTTATGGTTTTTGAGTTTAGGTAGGTAGCTTGATTAAGGAGTGGGGTACCGATTTTTTTAGTTCAGAGGTTTGGGACCCTCGCTCCTTTACTCCTGTTTGTCAAGTTACACGAGTTAAGCATAATTGGTTTTAAGGTAATTTACTCTAGGAGATCGTTTTTATCGTATTGATCACCGGTCGATTTCTTGTAAATTACTACTTCAATGAAATTCTATTGTCTTACATAAAAAAAAGACCTCAATACATATTATCTACTTACCTACAATTATTTCCTTTTTTGTGTTACTCTTAGATTTCCTGTAGCTTTGCTTCATTGTTGGACATCTCTTAGGCTTAGTTTGGTATTGAGATGTAATTAAGTACGATGAGAAAAATCAGTGGTGAAATAAATTAATAGTGAGAAAAACACGGTTAAGAAAAGGCAACCATTTGTCTGTTTTCGAATTCTGTGTTAATTGACCCAAAAAATTAGGAAAACACAGATATCGAATATTAACCAAACCGCCTGACAACCTACTATGGTAACATTAAGCTATTTCTTCTCTAAAAACTCAATATCAAACTGGGCCTTAGTCTATGACTTATTCTTAAACTTCATCCGTTTGTCCACATTATATCTCTATTAACTTTTGATGTTTTTGTTGTCATAATACTCGGTGGCTCAATAAAAACGAATTCCTACATATAAACTATACTAGAAGTCTAGAACAGTTCAAACAAACCAACATATAGAAAGACAATCTAGATATAAAAGCAAAACTAAAAAAATTTGAGGTCTCTTCCTGTCTAACTATATCCCTCAAACACTGGAGTAAGCGAGAAGCAACTGATTCGCTGTTGTCCTCACCCGACATCTTCAGACGAGTAGCCATCTTCTTCTTGTGTGACTCATATTTCATCAGTCATCATCCCTCTACATACACTAACTAAGCCATTCTTATATGTACAAATTGACGCTAGCTTCAGGCTCCTCTTCTTGCAAGTTAGGTAGTGGCAGAGTTGTAAATAAGCATATTTTAAACTCAAAACTCATTTTGTTGAACTTTTACCGAGGAAACCAACCAACACTCCAATAACCCCCAATTCTCAAAACGTTAATTTCAATTGAGTCAAACCCCTAACTCTCTCATCGTACCCTCGTTGTCTCTTGGTCTCTCAATTCCATTTTGTTCACTTAATACAATTTTCTTGTATCGTCGAGATTTGATCACAAAAAATTAGCTCCGATGACTTTTCGATCTTAAATCCGGCACTGAAACTAGGTCATATTCCCCCTACTCTCATCGGAGTTACATTCCATAGTCAAGTTGGAAGCTTGCACGTCTTCCTCTCTGAGGTGAGTACGAAGTCTATCAATTACGCCAAAAGCACCCAAAGATGGTTTCCGTGGTCTGCACCAATGGTTCACTTGGACATGAGTCTGGTAGCTACCCCTCGCAAATCGACAGCTTTTAAATTCTAAAACAGCAAAGTTGTCACCAAAAATTACTAGGGTAGTAATGTCATGCTAAAGTGATTCTTACAAAGATGGCGCAATTGATTAGCCTTTCGTGATTAGCTTTGTAATTGCCACTAGAAACGACATGTCGCAAACTCAAGCACACGACGATTACCATCATCTGCTCTACCGCTTAAACCCTTAAACCCCGAAATGCCGTCGTTGCAAAGCCAAGACAGACCCGGTTATACTTGAGCTTTGGTGCCATTTGCAGTTAGGTCTTTGAAACTCACAGCAGCAGACTACAGCCACTCCATCCAACAAAGTAAGCTTCTCAAACCCTCTCTACTTTCAAATTTCAATACCAATTTCTCTTTTCCCCAATTTCTAGGGATTCAGATAAACATGTTATCTCTTTGTGTTGTTCTGAATTGATTATATCTTTGTTTTGGCTTATTGGTGATAAAGATTTAACTTTTCATAGTAGGGAAAGCTGTTAGTTATGGTTGCTATTGGGTCTGCAGCATTGCCATTGCGACGACGAAGTCATAGCCCAATGGAAGACGACAAGTCGCATAAAAGAGGTGGGAAGAAAATGGGTATGAGCAGAAAGCCTGAAAAGCAAGGTCGTTCTTTTGATGCCAATGTGAGCAAAAACGCATCAACCCGGGGCTCGAATCGCGAAAGCTATTCAGCACCGCAGACATCATTTGTTAGGTACTGCATTGTATGCATTTTTCGGGTTTTAGAGTTGTTGTTGGCATTGTAATGATTTTGAGTGATTGTTGTAGGACACCGGTTGACCCCGAAACTGCAAAGTACTTTTCGGAGATTGCTAACCTTTTCGAGAGCGAGGGGATTGACATGGAGGAGAGGTCGTCTCTGTGTAGTAATGCTTTGGAAGAAACTAGGGGGAAAGAACTTGAGCTTGCCACGGATTATATCATTAGTCACACTTTACAGACTCTTGTCGAGGGCTGTGAAGTCGATTGCCTTTGTGCTTTTTTGAGAAGCTGTGCAAAGAATTTTCCTTTGATTGCAATGGATAAATCTGGTTCTCATGTTGCTGAGTCTTCTATCAGGGCTTTATCTAAGCACCTTCAGGAGAGCGACGCGTATGCTGCTATTGAAGACACTCTGAATAAAATATGCAAGGTATCATGTCTCTAGTTTTTGTAATCGCATTGAGTTTCTAGAGGCTCATATGATTATACTTTACTGTGTGTTGAGCATTCGGTCATTTGTTTCCTATTCATCTCTAGCACCGGAATAATTCAAACATGCCGGCATACATTAGGGTATTTTTATCTGTTAACTTTATCTCACGAAATTTTGAAATACATAGCATATTTCTTGTCAGGTGATTGTAAAGAATCCTATTGATCTGATGTGTGATTGCTATGGATCTCATGTTCTACGGAGTCTTTTGTCTCTTTTTAAAGGAGTGCCGTTGGATTCTACTGAATTTCAAAGGAGGAAGTCATTTTCAGCTTTACCAGAACGGTTTAACCTCAAGGCACCTCGATCAGATGCAGCTTTTCAACCCCCTGCTATACCTGGATTCCCAGATTTACTGAAGTTCCTTATTTCGGGGATGTTAAAATGTGCTCAAACGAACATCAAAACTCTGCAAGTTGATCAGTACAGCAGTCTGGTTCTGCAGGCATGTCCAACTATTTACATACTATTTTGTTATTTACATGATTTTGTTTCATTTAGTTGTCGATCAATTAAGGACGACTTGTATATGGAAAATATCTTAGAACAAAGAATAGAAATAAGGTATTAAAGACTAATGACTTCATGTCCATAGCAAGTTAAATGGTAAAATACTGTAAACAACAGTTTTGTAAATTGCACAGATCTTTGTGATACTTGATTACCATGATATAAAGATTGTTAGAACATTTCTTGGCTAAACTGTGTTTTAATTGAGTATTTGTGGTATCAATTTTCTTCAAAGTCAAGGGGTAACTCACGAATGAGATTGGTCACTAAAATTGATTTTTCAAAACTCAAAACCTAGGCTGTTGCCTTCAATTTGTTCTAAGCTTCACACACATTGTATGGAAATTTTGAATAATTTTCCTTTATGACTAATGTGGTTAGAATCATGTTGAGGGGTATTGACATCCTTTTTTTGGCAGACTGCTTTGAAGCTGTTAGCAGGAGATGACGAAGAGCTGTTGCAACTAATTCCTATGCTTATTGGATGTACTAAGGAAGATATAATAGATGAAAAGTCTATTGAATCAACTATCGTCAGAGATGTTCTAGGCTTGATGAAAGAAACAGCATTTAGCCATTTAATGGAGGTAAACTACTTATTTTTAAGGTTTGCTTCTGTGGGTTAAACCTTAAGAAGCCAACAACTTTGTACCTGCCTGTTAATTTTGACTAATTACAAGCATGCTAGTAAATTATTATGATAATCGTTTCAAACAGGTAGAATCTAATGTTATCCTTGCATTCTACTATGACCAGATGTATATGATTTTACTACAATCATAACTATAGAATACAACCCTTTTGAAATGCTTGCATATTTTGATATTTGATACCATCATAAAATTCAACTTCTTTGCATCCATTATTAACATTTAAAGATGCATAGCGTGTTACTAAGTTTGACATTTTAAAACTCTTTCCTGACATAAAGCTTCCTTCTTCACATTATCCAATATTTCCACTGAAGCTTTCTTAGCCCCCTTTTCCCATGAGTGGTCAAATATGAATGATATGAAAATATTGGTGAGCTCATGAACTGGTCATCTGTAACTGGGATAATCTTTTCTTCTTGAAGGTTTCTGAGTTTTCCTCGTCTTTTTTTTCATTAGATTTATGTTGTGAAATATGCAGGTGGTTCTGGAAGTAGCTCCCGAAGTCTTGTTCAATGGAATATTCTCAAAGATTTTCAGTAACTCTTTATTTGACCTTTCGTCCCATCATTGTGGGAACTTTGTCATCCAAGCACTCGTTTCTCATGCAAGAAATCAGGATCAAGTATGTTTTGTCACAACATTACTCTTCATACGTCCATTTCTCAGCATGCACCAAATGCACCCATAAATAAATTTTCTAAAGTATTAACTTACTATTACGATTGTTGATATGATAGGTTTTATCGTAATAGTCACCATAACATTTATTATCTCGACATCGCTTATTCATGTTGACACACTCAATATTGGCAATTTGTTTATTAGATGGAGTCGATCTGGGAGGAACTTGGTTCAAACTTCAAGGATCTGCTTAAAATGGGAAGATCCGGTGTTATTGCTTCGCTCATTGCTGCAAGTCGAAGGCTCCATATATACGAGCATAAGGTTAATAAAGCATTCATTTTGTTACTTTTCATAATCTCTTCATTGACACCTCAAAATTATGTGGTTGGAATTGTGTTTACCCCCCATTTCATTTGAATGAATAGAATGGATGCTACTTATGTCCTGGAGCTTTGTTGGATTGTGATTTAAGATCTTCATTCTCATCATTATGTGTCTATTATTCGTTTGACAGTGTTGTGAGGCCCTTGCTACTGCAGTACATTCAAGTAATGAGTCTTCAACATGCATTGTTCCCAGAATACTATTTCTTGACAGCTACTTCAGTTGTGAAGATAAGTCCAGTTGGAATTGGCCTAGCGGTGTTAAGATGCATGTCATGGGATCCTTGATACTGCAAGAAGTTCTTCAATTTCAAACTGTATGTATCCTATATAACCGTCTAATTTATTGAATGTTGCTGTACATGGCTAGTAGCTATACCCTGGACAGCTTGACATGTTTATGTATCATCAAAGTGTTGTGCCTCTTAGTTCATATACAGATTTAAGGCTTTTTCGTATATGAGACTTGAGACATTATGATTCAATTTTTCATTGAACTGGTTGTTACCCTAGATTTTAATGTGGTACATGTAATTTTTCAGGAATTTATACAGCCTTTTATTACAAGTATTACATCCATTTCAGCTGATAATATCCTTGAAGCGGCAAAGGATCCAGGAGGTGCTCGTGTTATTGAAGTATTTCTAAGTTCAGATGCTTCTGCCAAACTGAAACGGCGATTGGTTATGAGGTATGCCATGTAATTTCATTGTTACATTGTACATATGTTATGACATTGTGCATCTACCAGGATGCCCGTTTATATGCCTCGGTACTATGGTTATAGGTAATTCAGCCATGTTTTGATTAGATTTCTGTTGTATGCTTTTAAGGCTCCGTGGACATTTTGGAGAGCTATCGTTGCACTCATCAGGTTCCTTTACCGTGGAAAAGTGTTATACTACTGGCAACCTCTCACAGAAAGAAGCCATAGTATCTGAGTTGGTAGCTGTGCGAAGTGAGCTTTGGAATACAAGACAAGGCCCTCATCTCATGAGGAATCTCGATGTTGATGGGTAAGTTGTTGGCAGTCTTCAATGTAGAATGACCAAGATTTGGATGTACCAAATCAGTAGTCAAGATGTGTGTCAATCCTTGTTCTCAGTTAACAATGTGTTTCTCTTTTGAATGAAACAAATTAGAAATTACAGTATTGCATTGTGTTTTATGTCAATTTTGTTTGAATGACAGATTTGCTGCTAGACCTGATCTGTGGAGGTCCAGACAAGAATCAAAGCAATCAACTTTCAGAGACTTTTCTGCTACGTTTGGCTCTAGTGAGACCAAGCCATCAAATAACAGTGAGACTGAGCAATCAAAAAAGAGCAGCTTTCTGTCTGATGATTATAAGAAAAAATCAAAAGTGGGCAAAACAGTTGACCATCACCAGGCATCTTCTGCACCATTTTTGAGTACAACAGGCTTCAAACGCAAGTCAAAGAACAAAGAACAGAGCAGCAAGAAGTCTGCAAGAGTCTCAGGGGACGAGGATGTTTCTAAAGTGAAGAATATCAAGTCAAAGAAGAAAAGGCACAATGAGGATGCCTTTACAAAGTCCTCTAAGAAGTTGAAAGCATGAAGATGTGGATGATCTACTCCTCTCATTTTCAGAATATTTTGTCCCATCCCAGCGGGGGTTATGACCTAATTGCATATTGAAAAGAATACTTTTATACTTGCTATGATGGACATAGCTTCCTAAAAGAAGAAAAGGCTTGGAAAAAGAAGAAACTTAGGATGTTCGGAAATGAACTAGTGTTAATTTTTTGCTGTTCCTGTTCTTAAAGATGAGGTCGTTAGAGTACAGGCTTTTGTAATATAAAATATACTATGTATACATTAAGAAATACATTCAGGAGAGAATTCTTCATTTACATTCAAAAACTAGAGCTCACAACCTTCTCAAAATTGTAACAGCATTACAGATTGTATACTCGTAACGCTTGCAGCTAGGGAGCACGAGAAGAATGAATGAAACAAAACTAGGTGCTAATTGGATTCTGGTTCTTCTGTACTTCTCTTTGATCTTCCATCTTATGGAGGAGACGACCTGGCAAAGAAAACATGGCAATTCAGATCAGTTACGGGAAACCTTCTAGTTCTGGGGAGAGTTATGAAACAGCTGGAACATAAAATAGGTACTTGTTCTGAATGGGATTCGAACCGCTACGCGGGATGCTCCGAAAACTGGAGCCAGCCAGCTTGAAAGGGCCTTTATTGTTTCTCTGCAAATCTTTGATGGATTCCGAAGCCGATGGAGGTATGTTTGACGTTGCAGAAGCCAATGGACGAGCCTGCACCGTTGTAGAAAGTACCATGGATAGTGCAAGAAGTAGAGCAGAAACAACTCTAGACCATGCCTTCATATCTTATCTTTTTTCTGTAGCTCTATCAATCAGTGTGCTAGTGAAGTGTGTGAAGATAACTCTGAAGCTGAAGCTTGTGATTAGAAGATACTATGGTCTTGTGGTTGATTTATACTTGGTTAACTAGTGTTACAAAAAGGATATGTAAAGTCCAAGTTGGGATCTGATATCAGTGGGATCATGTGCTCAACTTTGACTGTTACATGCTGCAAACTCTGACCTGCAGATTTGGTGAAAAAAATGGTGATATATATATACTTTCTGCTGAGTAGGGGTCATGTGATTAGGCACGTGATTTTAATATTAATAGGTAATGTGGTTTTGGGAAGCTAAAAATGGGGGTGTCAATGGTATAATATTGGCAAGCATCTGTGATTAGGCAGTGTTAATGGGACTGGGAACAGTGTTGGATCTTGCTTACTCGAATATGATAATATGTGAGAAGTTGAAACAGGTGGTGTGGATGTAGCCGAACCAGTTGGCTCAACATAAGCTAGCGTTGAAGTGAGTCAGTCTGCAAGTGTGTTTTTGGGCTATGCTGCATGACTGACACTATGTAAAGGTCAGTGGAAACCCAAACGAAGCTGGCACTTCTCTTGGACTCTTTTGAAATGAGCTTTTGGATCTTGTGGTACTGGACTCGCTGTCTTGTTCTTTCTATTTTTCGAGAGAGAAAAAAAAACACAACGGAGTAGCTAAATACACTCTACTCTATAAGATCCCAAGTAATGGCGGATCTATGCACTCGCTTAAGCCCTGTTGAGTCTTTCAGTTTATAATAGTTATATGTAGTTGACAATTGATACCTTGGCTCAGTTGGCTAAGTTCTCATTTTATGTCTGTCTCATCTGCTGTTGGAATCCCTGATGGGCTTAGTTTCATTTTTCTTTCCTCTCCTACTATAGTTTTCAGCAAGTTCAATTAGCCTTTTCCAATTTTTAATCTTGGATCCGTCCTTGATCTCAAGTCTAGTTTGATCCGAGAGAAAAACATGTTGAACATTAGAGCATCCGCACCGGCGAGCAAGAATAGCTCGAGCAACACCGGCCGGACCTACTCGAAGAGCTCGAACAACAGCTCGTCCAAGTTTTGCTCGACCTTTTGCTCGAGCAAGCCTTCCATCAACGATCGGTCTCGATCGAAATCTCACAGCTGCATTCCTCCTTGATTTTGCTCGAGCTCCACCTCAACCGAGTCCTCCAACAGCTCGAGCACCACCCTTACCGGTGCATATGCTCTTACAAGCCAGGGAAGGCTGTAGTCCATGCTGCCACAGAAGAATGATGTCTGTGATGTGCTAGTGCATATGCTATAAAGTTAGATTCTTTGCAATTTGAGAACCTGTCGAAATTGGTCGAATTGGTTTGTGAGTTCAGTTGTAACGTACATTCTTTAAATTGTCACTCAGTTGTCACATTCTACAATATATGTGTGTGTGTGTGTGGTTGTCTTTCTTGAAAGTCTAAGAAGAGAGAGGAACAATCACCATCATCATCATCACCACCACCATACTAGCTTTCGAACCCCAACAGCTAGTGGGCAAGGTGTATATGCCTTGAGCACCAAACTATAAGGAGCGTGTGTACAATTTTGTTACGTATACAAGGTCAAACATCATTTTGAGAAAATATAGTGGTTAGATCGTAAAACGTGACAAACGTATCTATATATAATATCTTAACTTTGTTACGTAATTTGATGACGTGCTTTATAATAAAAGAGGCTAATATTGAGACTCCTTTATTCTCTTGAAACTACTACATACACTCCCTTTTCTTTTTTTGATCATTTTAAAATTACATAATAATTTTCTTCTATTTTTACCCCCTTATCTGTATCTCTTTTCTTCTACTTTCTTTTCCTCGTTTTTTATTTTCTTTATATTTGCACAAATACATGAAACAAGAATGTGAATGTATGATTGATTTCCTTAATTACTTTATTGATAATAGTGGATTATTACAATTTGAGGTTAAGTCAAAAATCTTAAAATTTCAAGATTTTACAAAAAAAATGTTTTTTCCGATTCAATGTTTAATTATCTCCTTTAGTCTATAAAAGTTGTAAGGAATGGTCAAGGGAATAATAATAATCAAGACAAAGAAAAAAAAACAAGGGAAAAATCAATTCAGAGAATAGTAATGGAGTGCAAGTAGTAGTTTTAAGGGAATAGGAGAGTCCCATATCAGGGAGTTAAAATGACAACTATGCCCTTGTTAATTACTGGCCCTTTTTGTTTCTCGATCTGCCAATCAAATTTGGCAAGAAATAATCCTTGATAGCAAATTGATACTATCTAACTAATGGTGTGGATTGTGTCTAAGGCAACTAGATTTGGTATGTCTCATAATTCTACTAGGATTGTACACGACTATAACCTCTATGGCTCTATATATGCTGGCTGTGTGTAGCTATGAAAAGCAGAGAAAATTAGCCGCGAGAGTAGCCGTAGCTAGGGCTGGGACTTTCGAACCGAAAACCAAAAAAAAAATCGAGCCGAACCGGAACCGTGGCCGAAAAAATTTGAACTGAAAAAACCTAACCGAAAAAATTTGGTTCGGTTTCCAATTTCGAAAACTTGAACCGAACCGAAAAACAAAAACAAAAAATGAACATATCCAAAACAACGTCGTTTTGGTAGTCAGGTAGACAGGTACAACACTGTCGTTTCACTCGTTTAGGAGACTATATATGGTATGCGACAGAAAAGAATTAGGGTTCCTATCTCTCGCGTCGCCTCTCTCTCAATCTCAGCGCAACTAGCAATCACCGTAGCCTTTCCCTCTCAATCTCAGCGTGGCTCAGTCGCCTATCCCAAATCTCGGTCGCCTTGCCCTGTCAAACACCAACCTCCTCTCTTGCCGGTCAACCCAGCATCGAAGCAATCTTGCAGCGACGCGACCTTTTTTCGGTACGTTCTCTCTTTTTGGTAATTGATTGGTATTTGGTTGGTGATTGATTTGGGTACACTCAGGTTGGTGATTGATTTGGTAATTGATTTTGTGATTATAGTTGGTTGATTAGTCAAATTTTCATGATTTGACAGCAAGCTCAAAAAGTTCAAGTTCTCAAGTTCATTTTGGTAGCCTCTCATAGACAGCAAGCTCAAGTTCTCAAGGTTTGGATTCAATTGATTTAGTTTCATGTATTGTTGAAGATGCCTATACGTTATTGAGTTTATTCTATACTGTGATTTTTTTTCCAATGTTTGAGAGTTTGGTACTTTCTGTGCAGATGAAGAGAGATCGAGGAGGGAACTCGAATATGGAATCCAATTCAAAAGCCACAGCCTCAAATAAGGTTCAAAAGACGACAACAACTTCTTCAGCTCATTCTCAGGTTTGAATTTGGATTACGTCTTGTGTTTTTTTACATATTTGTAGAAAAGCTAGCTTAGTTGTACTAATGATTTCTGATTTTTCGTTGTCGCAGATCCCTGATAGTGTTGGCAAATCATCGATACCAGCAAATGGTGTTCCCTTACCATCTAAAGGAACTTCAACTGCTCCCCCTACAGTTGAGAGTCAACATGGTGCTGATAGTGATGATGAAAAGGTTGAAGGAACCCTTGAACCTACTAAGGAAGAGCTTTTGGAGAAGATGAGGAAAAATGAAAGGTCAGCAATCTGGGCTCATTACACTAAAGTATTTGAGGGTGTTAAACCTAATCGTATATGAGAGGCTATATGCAAGTATCGTAAAAAAAAAGTTGTCTGCTGAATCTAAAAATGGAACTTCAACTCTTACAACTCATGTTGAAAGATGCAGAAAATATGCACCAAATGTAGAGGAACTTCAAAACGGGAGACAAATGACATTAGAGTTTAAAATTGATGGGTTGAAGTCAGTGGGGCATTCTCATGAAGAGATTACTGTAGCATGTGCTGGGATGATTGTTATAGCTGAGTTGCCTTTTAGTCATGTTGAGAGAGAATGGTTTAAACAATTTATTTCAAAATTAAACCTTTTCTAGATTAGGCCTTGTCGTAAGACAATAACTATGTATGTGTGAAATTGTTATCTTTCTGAAAAGAATCACTTAAAGAATGCCTTGAAGGGGAAGAGAGTTAGCTTAACAACTGATACTTAGACTTCAATTCAGAATATAAACTATATGATTCTTACTCCTCACTTTGTGGATGAAAATTGGAATTTGCATAAAAAAGTTCTGAATTTTAGTGTTATTTCAAACCATAAAGGAGATTCAATTTCCAAGTTGTTAGAACAATGCGTACTTGAGTCGGAAATTGACAAGGTACTTACAATCACCGTTGATAATGCTTCTTCAAATGATGTTGCTTTAAGAGATTTAGTGAAGAGAATAGGTGATTGGGCAGTCCCTAATGCTCTTTTGCATAATGGGAAGCACTTGCATATGAGGTGTGTTGCTCATATCCTCAATTTGATTGTATGTGATGGGTTGACAGTAATGAATACTTGCATCCAAGCCATTCAAAATTATGTTAAATATGTTAGATCTTCTTCTCAAAGGCTAGATGTATTTAAGAAATGTGTTGACATTGTGAAAGTAGAGAGTAAGGGACTTGTGATCATGGATGTTGCTACTAGGTGGAATTCTACTTTTTTAATGCTGCAATATGCTTTGAAGTTTCGAAAAGCTTTTGATAGAATGGTAGAAGATGATGGTAATTTCTTTAGGTATTTTAAGAATGATTTGGGTCAAAATATAAGAGAGGGGCCACCTAATGAAGGAGATTGGTTTTTGGCTGAAGAGTTTGCTGCTTTTTTGAAATGATTCTATGAGATTACTTTGAATGTTTGTTGCTCAAATAAATCAACAGTTCGTACTACATTTTGTGATTTGATTAAGATATATAATTTATTGAAAGAAACTTGTGGTGCTTTGCTCTCTACTATCTCTGAACCTATACAAGATAAATATAACAAGTATTGGGAGAAATTTGAGGATGTCAATCCATATATGTTTCTTGCTGTTGTTCGTAATCCTCTCGTAAGCTTAAGAATCTTCGTTTTTACTTTGAGGCATTATATGGTGAATTTGATGATAGGGTTGAGAAAAATTATAAGGTGGTGAATGCTTAGTTGTATGAGATGTATGAAGTGTACGAGAAAGAAGATTTGGCCATTCAAATGTAACAGAATGTGTCTAGTAGTTCTCAAAGTTGTCACTTGGAGCATGTAGACCTTAGTGATCTCACTAATTTGGAGAGGAAGATTGCTGAAAAGGAGATAAAAAAGGGAGAGTAGGAAACACGAACAATAGATAATGATGTGGATAGATATCTAGCCGATAGGGCCGAAGTGGATAAAAAAGATTTTGACATTTTGCAATGGTGGAAAGTGTTTGGGGTATCTAAATATCCTATTCTAGATAAAGTTGCAAATGATGTTCTTGCTATTCCGGTATCAACTATAGCTTCAGAAGCATCATTTAATACAAGTGGCCGGGTAATCAATCCATTTCGTAGCTCATTAAGTCCTAAAACAGTGGAAGCTCTAATCTGCTCATAAAATTAGCTCACTACTACTCAAGTTGCATTAAATAGTGTGCCAACCATTCAAGATATGGAAGAGTGAAGCAATTGAGGAAGGTAAATAATCTTTCTTATACTTCTAATATTCTGTTTTTAATCACTTGTAATGTATATAGTTGAAACACTATTAACTTGATTGTTGTTTGTTTTTAGAATTATTCAAAACGCTATATTCGACTTCGGGAAGGACAGAGGAATTCACAAATAGGATTGCTGTTCATGCTTGAAAACATTTAGTAAGTTGGTAACTTGGTATTGCATTATACTTGTGAAGTTTATTGGAGTTGTTGTGTTAAGAGTATTAACATTAATGTTTTTGGACTGTTTTTCTGCTAGTTGCTGCAAACTGCTAGAAATCTACTGGAATTTTCATCAAATGGTGCTGGAAACTAAAGCAAATTACTGTTGGAACTTTGCTGAGATTTTTGCATCAATTTGCTGTTTCTTTTGCTATTTTCTTAATTTCTGGACTATTTGCTTTGTGAACTGTTGAAACTGAACCACAAATGTTATTTGTGGAATGTTTTCTTTGCTGTTAGAAACTTGGAATTGATGTTGTAACTTGAAAATATGAATTTGATGTTTGGATTGCTATGCTATTTCTAGTATTAGTTTGAAAGGTACTGGTTTGAAATTGGTATGCAACATTAGAAGTATAAGAAAGCCTAAGCTATTGTTAATGCATATGAAATGCTATGCTATTTATCAACCAAGTGCTATTGCTATCAATTTGCTGTTAATGCCTATGCTGGTTCAGGTAATATATTTATAGATTATTAACCAAGCTTATGCTATTGTTATTTGTTAATGCCTTACCACCTGAAAGCTATTGGTTTTCTTCTATTTATCAAGTTTTTTTTGGGTGAAGTTTGTTCATAATTTAAAAAAGAAACCGAAAAAAAACCTGAAAAAAAACAAATTTTTTAACTGCACCAAACCGAACCAAACGGCTTAGTTTTTGTTGCCTAAAATTGAAAAAATCGAACTGAACCAAACCGAACCAAAAAAATTATTTCGGTTTGATTTTAATTTTTATCAAAAACTGAACCAAACCACCTGAATTCCCCACCTCTGGCCGTAGCAACTTGGTATACTTGACCCTACCCAAAAAAGAACTTGGTATACCTGGAGTTGTGCTCGCAGTGCTTACATGCATTACCATATTGAACAGTACATACATCTTAGAACCACAATTTTGAGAGCTCATGCTTATGGTAGAGATGACTCGGATTACATTTTATTTTACTAGCTAGGTTATATATATGTTGATATGCATTTTTGAACGAGGTAGGTGAAACTTGAGTACGAGTGTAAGTTATGGAAAAATATAATAACGTGCCAGCGCGATATATGCTTAAGGTGCTCGATTTGGAAATTTCATATTAAGGTTGGAAGTTGAAAATTGGTCTCTCATGGCGCATGTGCTGTTGCAGCTTAGCTCGGACAATTAAATCGATCACTTGTCATTTGGCAAGATAATTAATCACCGCAACTATACATGGGTTGGTTCACTTTCGTCTGTGTCATGTGAATTTCACCCTAATTAAGCTTGTGTTTCATGTGTTCACGAATTCTTTTCTTCATTGTAGCAAAAATAGATAGGTATTAGCAAAGGGACATTTGCTGGGAAGCGTGGGATTGGTCTGGCAAATGCTGCCTTGCTTGTTACATTGTATCAAAGGAAAAAACATGTGAAGAAGCTCTCTATCTGGTGGCATCGAGTGGTTAAGTGAGTAAGTGATTGCAACAAAGTGGTCGATCTAGCTATTCTACTTGACTGCAACAATAATAATATATATATATATATGCATTTTCTAAATTCATGTGTCGCCTAATTTTATTTTGTTAGAAAAAAAAATTACGAGGAGGATCTCCTAAAGCATCCCGAGCCTAAATTATCAAATAGCTGCAATCTAGCCACAACAGGAGGAAGAGAATTGGTCCATGTTCTGTTGCCACTAGTGGCATGTCCATTATTCGCAAGCTTATCAGCCACAACTCTCTGAAAATGTGCTGGGAAATGATGTTGTTGAAGCTTCTGGTCAAGAATTGGATGCCCTTGATAATTGAAGTAAGCTCCAGAATGGTTTCCATATGTTGGTGACACAATTGATGATGAGGAGTGAGTCTCCCTCGACTATAATGTTTTCAAAACCAGTCTCTTTGGAGTGAATTAGACTTTGTCCAAGGGCTTGAGCTTCGGCCAAAGGTACGTTTGAATTGCCAAAGTCGTTGGAGCCCGCCGCAATTTTGGAGCCATCTGAATTTCTAATCCCATATCCTCCAGTTGCAGAAGGATGAACATTATTCCTGACAAAACTATCAAAGTTAATCTTGATGGAGTTGGAATTGGGAGGTGACCATCGAATGAGAGAAACTTCTTTCCTTGTGGTAGAGGGAGAATCAGTGGTAGATTTGTAGTTGTTCCAGAATGTGGCAGCTCTAGTGGTGACTAATTTAGGATCAAAGGCTTCATTCCTGAAAATCAAATTATTTCTTGCATGCCAAATATGCCAGCAAATGTTCAAAACCATAGGCCATAATGAAGTATCATGATTTTTATCATCAGCCAAATTGTACATACTTCTGATCAAATCATTAGACCCAGCTGGATCTATCATATTGAAAAGTTTCCAAACTTTTAACATACAAGGGCATCTGCAAAACAGTGATTAATATCATCTTCCTGGTTAAGACAAAGATGGCAAACATTATTAGGGATTAAATGCATTTTCAAGAGTCTGTCTCAGGTTTAAGCCTTCCCCTAAGAAGGAGCCAACCGAAAACCTTCAATTTAGGAGGAAGGTTTAATTTCCATATTTTCTTGAGAATATCAACATGCTTATGTTTTTGCAAACCAGTGTACTTAAAATTGGAAGCTGTTTTGATAGAAAACTTACCAGAGCTTGAAGGCCCCAAACAAAAGCATCCTCTTGAGGATAGATTGGAATAGAAATCCCACATATGGTATTCACAATGTCCTGATTCAAAACGGTAATGCCCCGATTTGCACCTCATCAAATTGAGCACATTACAATGTCACCTGTCCCTAAAACTGAAGCTAAGATTCTTAACTCAAGTCCAAAGAATTCGCAAGGCAAAATGAGAAAGTAGAACTTATCTGCAAAGTAGATAGAAATTTAACTTGCGGAAACGTTTATTGAAAATGAGGTGAAAATGAAGAAAACCATAAAGTGAATTACTTTAAAAAAAAATTACAAGTGCCAAAACAATTATCGAATAGTCATCCGGTTCAAACCAAAGTCCGAATAATTGACAAGAGAAGAATTTTACAAATAAGCTAACAAGAGAAGATCTATACAAACAAGCTATACTTGATAACGAAATCAAGCTAGAAGAAATGAAACAAGTAAACTTGTCACGCAGATCTAACTCCATCAATGACATACAAACTACAAGAAAAGGTAAGCCACACCACCATCATCCAATTGTCTCGTCTTCGTACACAGTACACACATCCAAAACTATTATAGGGGTGAGCTTTCGTCCTCACTGCTTAATAGGGTTGTACCCAGCTAGGCGTGAAAACAAATAAAATCATAGGTACCGACAAGTAAATGAAAACCGATGCATATGGTAAAATGCTCAAAATCACAAATCATGCAGTTTATAAAACCATAATAGGGCTATAGAGAAAACTCAAACTTAATGACTGGTCTCTATTCCAACTACACCTTAACACGATTAATATCGTCTACTTGGCGAGGTGTAGTGAGAGTGTTCCCTCATGCCATATCACATAGAAGCAGTGTCACACCTCAAAGGATTTTAGACACTCTTCAGTCCATACAGCCCCTCCAGAGGTTTAGGGTATTGGAGCCCAAGGGACTCGCTAGGCCCCTCTATCTCTCAGGTCATCAAACAAAAACTCAAATGCATTTAAAACATAGTAATCATGCATTAAGAAAATACGTTCTTTTATAAAATCATTGACTGAGGCAAGTCCAGACTCCCCTACTTGGAACATCGTCACTTTGACATCCATACGCTTTTCTAGGCAACACCACCATATTTCACGTCTCAGATAACTGGAGTCCTAGTCTGACATACTCAAGTGACATTATATCACTTCAAATCAATGACACATTCACCAAAGCTATGTCAAACTAAATTTCCGGAAAGAAATCAACTCAATATTCAAAGGCATTGTCTAACAATTTATTAAGAACACCCATTATCAAACCAAGTTTAACAAATATCACCTATTGATCTCATCGAACTTCGAATAATCAATGGTCCATCTTTAAAAGAATAGAAATGATAAACCCAAAATCCAACCATCATCATTTTAATTAATTTCAAAACAGGGTTATATACCAACATGCCAAATGACAATACATGCATAGCCTGAAGAGTAGATCACGTCTCTTACCTCATGCAAAGTAGCTCACCGTCGAAGTCGCCGGAGAGATCGATCAGAAAACCCATCAGAGCATTTGGTCTTCGTTGACACCTCCTCTTCCATTGAATAAATGATATGATGCTAGAAGTAGAATCACATCTAGGAAACGATGGAAAGATGACTAGTGTGCCACCACGTCATGGCTGGAAATGAGAATTCTGGTCGGCTCCAAATCGCGGGTCATTGAGTCTCAAAAATGGGTCTCCAGCTCTCCAAGGTAACCCGTACTCAATTTCAGTCAAATAATATCAACCATAACCCAGATGAAGAGATTTTGATAGACCAAAGGACATGCAACCCAAGTTAGTGACGATTTTGAAGTTCTGCTAAAAACTGAAAATTGTGGTGAACAGTCGAGACATTTACCTTGATCCAAGATGATTTCACCACCGAATCGTCACAAAATTTGGATATAATATCGAAGACACAATTCCGAACAATGTTCATGAAAAACTCGAAGGAAAAGAAGCAATATATCATGTAGATTTTGGATCTGTAATGCAGCTAACTAGAACAGTGGTTTGAACGAGAAGAATTGCTCAGTTCTGTCATATGGGTTCTCGTTCTTCCAAGTCAATCTAAGCTATAAATACCCATATAACCAAAAGTCCAGATTGCACAACTAATTATTTTTTATTTAAGGAAAAATGCACGAGAGGTAGTTGAACTCTCGCGGGCATGTGAATATGGTACATAAATTCTCAAAACTATCATTATGGTACTTGTACTCTCAAAACTCCATCAACGTGGTACCTCCATCACCAAATCCGTCAAACATACGTCTTCTTGCTGACGTAGATTTTTTTGTGCCCAAAAAGATTGAGAAATGACCAAATTGCCCTTTTTGATGTTCCATTCCCTCATTCCCGCTTCAAACAATCTCCTTAACCTCCAAACCACCCTTATGATGATGATGATGATGTTCATGTGGAACATACAACATCAGATTTGACGAAGCTAAAAAAGAGTTCTTATAATCTACTGTCGTGGCACTGGCGTCCGTGGAGCCACTATGCTCCCAGCCACCACGTCGTTATCCAGAAACACCTCCCGCCTATCCGTGATGATCGTCTTGAACACCTTCTTCTTCTTCGTCGTCTTCTCCGCCACAATGATCGCCTTGCTATTCACATATTTACCCTTCTCCTCCACCGATGCATCACCACCGGCTGCTTCTGTAATGATTCTCTCCAAGTCCTTAATATCCTCCTCCGAGATTTTCACCACTTTAGGGCACTCTGATGCGCTAAACACCCCCAAGTCCTAACAATGCGTTCAATACACAAACCCAAAACCCTTATATAGAAAACCCCAATATCGCAAACCAAACCATAAGCCTTTATTTTGACTTCCTTTACGAGATTCAGTGAACAAGATAATAAAACTAATTAACCATGAAACATCAAATTCCTGAACTTATGTTTTTTGGGCTATTGAAGAGAGCTCAAATATGGGAGATTGGATATAGCGACTGACCTGGTTAGTTTAGGAGGTTTTTACTTGAAGAAATATTTAGACAGACCTAGAGTCCTAGAAGTAAAAGAACGAGCTTGATTCCCTTTCTTGGATGGAAAAACAGAGCCTTTGTGATTTCTCCAATTCTTCGACTTGGGTATTGAGTGTCCGTCGCTGAAGTAAAAAATCGAGCATGATGGAGATCTTACAGCAGAAGACGTTGTGCATGAGCATCAACCCTTTGAGAGCCACGACCCATGATTTGTTCTTCTCCATTCTCGATGAGATGGCCAAGAGTAAAGGCTTGATGTACATCAAAGAGGGTTAGGTGGATCGCCTCCGTTCCAGCGTGAGCAGTCCCCTAAACCCTTAATGAGAGATAAGTGAATTTTATGAAATGACTGATCTGCCCTTATATTGAACTCAATGACTATTCCATGTCATCAGAAGACGCATGTTTGACGGATTTGGTAACGGAGGTACCACGTTGATAGAGTTTTGAGAGTGCAGGTACCATATTGATAGTTTTGAGAGTTCATGTACCATATTTACATACCCGTGAGAGGTCAAGTACCTCTCATGTATTTTTTCCCTTTATTTAATAAATTTCCAAATTTTTAATCTTTCTCAATTCAAATTAAATAGCTTTCTTGTCCAAAAAAAATTCAGAAAAATTATCGCGGATTCATCATGAAGCGTATCTATTTATTGAACCTTTAAACCAGGGATTTCACTTACTCGAAATTTCATAAAGTTTCCTCGAATGTTCTTCAAAATCACCGAGATTACAAATCAAGTGCCGCGTTAATCTTCTTAAATATATTTGGGGTCTCACAAAAACATTATGCAATTTAAGCTTGTCCTAGTTGCCATTATTTATATAATCAACAACACATTCATCTAGATCAATTTGCATTCTCATAGTATTGTCAATGAGGTGATATAAGGGAACAAGTTAAGCCCAATTACGAGTCCAAAAATTTATATCCTTACCATTTCCAATAATCCATCTCATACATTCAGTGACTAAATGTCTATTTTTCTAAAATACCTTTTCAAGCATAAGAGCCCTTGCTTATATTCAACTGTGAAAAAAGATTTTTTTGAAAGATATTTCTTTCTCATGATTTTAATCCACCAGTTTGAGGGTTCTATCAGGGTTTTCCAACCCAACTTGGTAATAGCAGAGTTGTTAAAGATCTTCACTTATTTGACACCAAGACCACCACAGTGTTTGGGAGTACAAATATCAGCCCAGGAAATATGAGGAGACTTACTTGAGCACTAAAAGAAGTTTCTAGCCTCAGCATCAATTTTTTGGTTAAATCTTTCGGACATTTGAAACAAGAGAAAACATGGTTAGGCATACCAGTAAGATTTGACTTGATAAGAGTAAGTCTACCAGCTCTAGAAAGAGAGCTTTTCTTCCATCCTGCAAGCTTGTTAGAGATTTTGAGAAGTAATTCCTTGGCATTAACAGGGTCTTTCCAATTTATCACATTGTGAATACCCAAATACTTCCCAATGGTACATTTTGCTGAATGCTAATAATACTTACAATTCTATTTTTTTCCTACTTAATAACTTTAGGAGAGAAATACAAAGAAGACTTATGAAAATTAATCTTCAAACCTATGGCATTGGAGAAAGAGTCGAGCACTCTCTTGACATTATGCTCTGCCTTAGAAGTGACCTTGCAAAATATCAAGCAATCATCAACAAACATTAGGTTAGAAATCCTGAAGCCCTTGGGCGATGATAATATGCCTACATTAGATTTTGCAGACCTAGCTAAAAAATTCAGTTGCCGGATTAAAGGTTCAACACATAGGATAAAAATATAAGGTGAGAGATGATCACCTTGTCTAATACCTCTAGTAGGACAGAACATACCTTATGCCTTACCATTGACAAGAATGAAGAAAGAAACTGTGCTAACACAATCCATTATCATATTTACCCAAACATCATCAAAACCATATTTTTTCAAACAACATCTTATATACAATCCCAATTCAGCATGTCATAAACTTTCTCCAGGTCGAGTTTTATTGCCATGGTACCTGTTTTTCCTTTTCTCCTTTGAAAGTCATTAAACATTTCATGCGCTATTAAAATATTGTCATGTATGGATTTTCTTAGTGCAAAGGCACCCTGATTTTCTGAAATGCATTTTTTTAGTAACGGTCTCAATCTATTAACAATAATCTTGGTAATGATCTTATACCAAACATTGCACAAACTTACAGGTCTAAAATGATTAACCACTGGAGAGTCCACTTTGGGAATTAAAATAATGTTAGAATGATTGATCATCTGGATAGAACTCCCATTAATGAAGAAATTTTTAACCATTGGAATAATAGTACCTTTAACTTCCTGCCAAAAACTCTGATAAAAATTAGCATGTATCCCATCAAGTCCAGGGGCTTTTAAGGGGCCAATAGATTGAACAGCAGACAAGATCTCAACACCAATTACCTGCTTATTCAGAGCATTAAGATCAATATGATCTATATAAGGAGTTATATGTTCCAAAAAACTATTCATAGTAGTGAGGCTTGGATCACTCGTCTTAGTAAATCACTTCTTAAACTCCTTAATAATAATTCTTGGAATATTTTCAGAGACATAAAACCAACAATCATTTTCATATTTAATTTTGTTGATCCAATTCTTTTTTTCTCCTTATCTTTGCTTGCATTTGGAAGTCTTTAGTATTCTTCTCACCCATCTCCAACCACAAGGCCTTTGCTTTATGTGCTTAGAAAATTTCTTCATTACAGTAGAGTTGGTGTAGAACACTATTGATCTCCTTGTTTTTCTCCTGCAAATAAATAGAGTCAGTGTTAGTCATTAGCTGAGTCTGAATTAACTCAAGTTCTTCCTGACTATTTTTTATTTTCTCATGTAGGTCATCAAAAACACTTTTATTCCAGGATTTTGCTCTACCCATAAAGTTGTGACAGATGGTAACCAAATTTTTCATGGGTTTTGATCATAAAAGTTGTTCCAAGTAGATTTCACCAAATTCTCAAAATTAGGATGTTTGATCCACATAGCTTCAAATTTCAAGCAGCCTCTTCTGTGTACGGTTTTATCTCCAAGAGATAAACAAATAGGATTATGGTCAGAACCATGAATTGAGAGATTATCAACCTGAGCATTAGAAAACATAACCATAAAATTGGGGTTAGCACAAACCCTATCAAGGAGTTCAAACATCAAGGTATGATCTTTATGATCATTAGTGCAAATATAATGCATTCCAGTATAATTAACTGTAGTCATGCTAATATATTTTTAAGAAATTGCACAAATCTATTTAGGAAACTACTTCAGTGCTTTAACATAATTTACAATAAAAAATATGTTTATAAAATAACCATAAAATAGTAAACTAATTTACTTCTTTAAGGTTAATACAAAGTTTAGTTTCTCATAAGAAATAGTACCAAACGTAAATAAGTAACTTTTATTTAAAATTTACAATTTAATCTTAACCATTCATTTTTTTAATTTGATATAACACGACCATAAAATAAAAATTTACTTATTTAGGTTTGATATTGTTCCTTATGAGAAAACTAAACTTGATATTACAACCTTAAAGAAGTAAATTAATTCACCATTTCATGGTCATTTTATAAACATGTGTTTTATTGTAAATTGTGTTAACACACTGAAATAGTGTCAATCTATTTATATGACATGTAATAGTGTAGTTACCACCACATTTCTCATTCAATGCAGTTATATTATTAAAATCGCCCATTATGATCCAAGACTCATCATTAGTTGGCCTGAGAGCTTCAATCTTAGTCCAAAGAGCAGCCTATTTTTCCTTCTTTGGATAAGCATAAACAGGGGCAGAGCCACATTAGAGCGATCTCAGGCCATGGCCCCCCTCAAAATCTGTTATATAGCTTTGTGTGTATCATATTAACATGAAAAACATGAATAAAACGGTCATGAGGATAAATTATTCTAAGTTTAATATTCATGGAGCTCCATAATAAGAGGAGGCCACAACTTTGGCCAATAGAAGTTTGTACATGATGGTGATCAAAGTTCATCTTGGTAGCTATATTATTTCCTCCATCTACTGAAGCTCATGTATCAATATTACAAAATATATCCATAGTCAACAAAGAAGCATAAAAATTAGTCTAGGCTTGAAAACCATGCCAGGAACTGCCCTGACTATTCCATGAAGCAACTTTCATAAGTAAATAATTTTTTGGATTTGAGGTGGACTTAAGCTTGTCCTGACATCAACTTGATTATTCCACATATTATTATATCTATCATTTATAATCGATACTTGCATGATAATTGATCAACAAAAGTATTCGAATCAAACTAAGACTCACAATTGCATTGCTAGAAAGATGGTGAATCGTATAACTAGTAAGATAGCAACTACATGAGTTATTTAAATAGAAGTTAGAGAGAGGGACATACACCTAGGTCGAATCGCAAACTGATATGCGAACCATAATCAAAGGCAAAGGTATCTGTATCTTACCATAATTGCTGGAGCTCCTCATACTTGAATGGGATGGCTTGCACGAACTAATTGATTAGTCGCAAAAGTTTACAAGATTTGATGCACGAGCTCCGGTCATGATGGCCACCACCAACACACAAACCAGCGGCACACGTCACCAGGTACGGCTTGAGAAAGAGTGACACACTCACCGATTCACCATTCCTCAACGAAGTATAGAAATCAAAATATGCACGGTAAGAGAGAATTTTGGGAGATTTTTGATTGATATCTGAAATTGGGTCCAACTTTGATGCTAAACTTGACCAAGATGGTTGCCAAATTTGGAAATTTTTGAAGAGAAGTAGTAGCAGTGAAGACCCTAGAATTTGGGGATGAAAAAAATCAAGCGTGTGAAGCATGTTCCTATATTTACCCATGATGTACATAAATCACATTGTGTCGCCTTATTGTATTTCATCTAGGGCTGTTAATCGGTACAAACGGTTCGGTTATTAGGCCAAACCGAAAATCGAATCGTATTTTTTAATCGATTCGGTTTTCCTGATTTTTTTTACAAAAAACCGAATGGTTTGGTTTGGTTCAGTTTTTTTTTTCCGGTTTTTTCGGTTTTTCGTTTTTTTTAAATAAAAAAAATATTTCTAAAATAAATACTGTTTCTTTCTATTAGTTTCGAAAATTTGAAGATTTTCATTAGATACTTTTTTCAATAAATTTGTGAAAGTGTGAAACATAGTTTATGTCAAATCGAATCAAACTACAACAAATATAATTAGTCACAAATCACACATTCAAAGTTTCAAACCATAGCAAATGACCAAATGTTTACCGAAAGTTTACATCACAAATTCAAAGTTTCAAACATCAAGAAACATAAACCAAAATTCATACTCCATAGTCCAAATTTAAAACAATCTACAATCCATCCAAATAAAAATACAATCCAAATATCACATAAAAACACTCAATTGAATCAATTCTTAAACTATACTCAACTTGTCCACCATTCTCACTTTCTCAGCTAGGGGATTTTTCTTTGGCAACTTAGCTTTTTTTTTAAACCTACAAGAACCCCAATAATCATTGTTAAGTATCAAACTATGGCACATACCAAATACTACTTTCATATGGGACAAAGAGAGATACTCAACAACATATCCAACAACATCAAACTTGATTGACACTTGTAAAACGACGTCGTTTTATTTATTTAGATTCAAACGATTCGCTTTGTTTTTTTTGGAGCCGAAAATCGAAACCGAAAAATTCGGTTCGGTTTTTTTGTTTTTCGATTCGGTATTTGTTCGATTTCGATTTTTTCAGTTACGGTTCGTTTTCGGTTAAATTTTTTTCCGATTTTCGGTTCGATATTAACAGCCCTAATTTTATCAATGTTGTATTTACTATTCTAGTTTTCTCAAGGGTCTTATGTAAACCAGGTTTACGTTGAACTAAGAGTCTAAGACAAGATTTACAAAAATGTAAAAAAGATATGAACCGTCAATGTAATGTGGTCGATAATATGGGGCTATTTACAGTAATCAGAATTCACCCAAGCTGTACAACTATATATTATGACAAAATTTTTGACTTCGCTTTTACATTCACTCTTGTAAATAAATTATGAACGCCATATATTGACTGCATGTGTCCATTCCGTGACACTATTTTTTAATAGAACTAGAAGAGTTGAATGCTACGAGGAGGTCGAGTTTTCGTGTGAGAAAGTGTCTCTCTCTCTCTCTCTCTCTATATATATATATATTTTTTTTTTTTTTTTTGTAAACATTTCAGCGCAAAAGAAAGTCGAGCACTGCATTATTTTCCGGCGATACAACATAGGAAAAATGTAAGGGAAAACTCCATGTTCAATCAAGTCCTAAATTATCCTAGTTGAAATCATTGATATTGGAAAAAGTTGATCTATCCTATCACGCCAATGATGATGCTGCATGAGTAGTTCACAGACTACTACTACAAATATAAGGGACATAACCCCTATGTTTCTACTTATTGTTTCATGCTCAATAAGTCTAATTAAACACTAGCGGCTAATCTTTTCTACTTCTCACAGCTACAAACATCCAGTACATATAGAGAGTATCACTAACAGAATACATAATTTAAACGACGAATTTTTTTTTGTTTCGTCGTCTAAGTCAGACTTAGGCGACGAATAGTTGTTTCGTCGTCTAAGTTAATATTTTCGTCGTCTAAAAAAGTTTTCTACAATGAAAATGTGTTTCGTCGTCATTTCGTCGACTAAAAAATATCTAAGACGACGAATTTATTTTTCATTGCAACTTTAATCGTTTAAGTGACTTCCAAACGACGAAAATTAAATTCTTCGCTAGTTTTGTCGTCTAAGAAAATAGTTAGATGACGAAAGTTTTCGTCACCTAACAAAGTAGTTAGACGACGAATTTCGAAAAATTTCATGTTCTAAGTGAAACAATTATTAAGAGACAGTAGCAATTCCAGATTGAACCCTCATCTTCTCACAACCTCTCAAAAACTATCTCAACACCTCCTCCGATGATTTTTCGATCTTTAACGAAAAACCTTTAATGAAGGCTTCCTAAAGCATTCCTGAATCTTCTTATAGTGGTTAGTGTTTGTATATACTCATTTATTTAATTTTTTTAACTATTTGGGTGCATTTTGAAGTTTACCAGTGAATGAATTCTGACAAAAGAATTCTGACGAATTTGTTGGTATAGAATCGCTTGATAGCTATAACATTTTCGCATGTGTTGATTATATATATGAAATGTTAGATCAATTAGTAGGTTGAAAAATTAATAATTTTGGATTAAATACATATATATTAATTAGTTTAATTTGGGCTATGCAATTTATTAATTATTAGGTGTATGTAAGAATGATTCCCGATGTGTAATTAACTAGCTAGTTACATAGGTTATGTTCATGATTTAGCCCGAAATTAGCTATCTAGGTTCTTGAAATGTGGCAAATTAGTTAATAAGTTCTTGAATATATAATGCATGATTATGACTCTAAATATATTTGGAAAATTTATTATTTCACTCATTACAACTCACACAGAATATGGACAAGAGCTGGTTAATAATGGAAAGAGGTGATCCAAAGTATATACTGGGAATTTACGACTTTATGCATTTCGAAATTGAACATGGTCGAGGAAAGATGCGTTACATGTGTTAGTGCAGGAGATTTCGTAACTCAGAGTATCTGTCAGTTCCTCAAATGTTCCAACACTTGTCTGAACACGGTATAATGTGGGAGTATACTTCATGGACTGAACACGGTGAATAATCAGAGACTAATGCAGAAACTATAATGGCAGGGTTCAGATCAGGATTCCCAAGTGCCTCATCCAGCAATACTGTCGAGTCTTCTCCAAACCCTGTTATGGAACTTGTGCACAATGCATTTCGGTCATATAATTCAAGTGGATACGAGTTTGAGGTGGGACATTACTATACTCCCAACCATGAGACACAACCTCTGATTTCCTGAGATCCACTAATTATGATAAGTGTAACAGGCTTCTACTAGAAGCTCATACACCATTGCATCCATAGAGTGAATAGACTATTTTGAGTGCCATAACGGAGGAAATAAGGTATAAAGTGAAGAAAAAAATGTTGAATGCAGCGTTTAACGATGTCCAGCGATATATATGTAAGTTGCTTCTTGGTGATCACAACACTACAATAAAAAAATTGATTTTGTCACAATGGAATGCCGTGGAAAAAAAGAAATTTGTCGTAGCAAAAGTCTTTTGCGAAGGAAAAAAGGTCTTTTGCTACACAAATTTTTCAGTTGCTTCAGGTGGCAAAGCAATTGCTAATGGCTATGGTAAGTGTCATTGCAAAAGCCTTTTTCTACGGCAATTTTGTGCCGTAGTGTTTGGGCTGGTATTGGCGACGACAAGTTACTATAGCTCATGCCATAGTGAATATACCTTTGTGTCACAAACTTATTTTTCAACTATGCACTCGTACGACCTTAGCACTCCCCTTATGCTAAGTCAGCATAACTCTCGTAAACGCCTGGCTAGAATAACCGAAAGAACAAAGGGAGAAGAACTTTGAAAGTAAGAACTTGTATTGCTGAAAGAAAGATTTACAAGAGTACTCGATAGCTTGCTACCTATATGTTTCAATTGGGAGAGGTGGTTCCCTATTTATAGTCTCCTCATCCATGCCTAAGTGTTCTAGACTATTCTAGGTATGTACATGTATAGAAATTCCTAGAGAAATTTATACAAGTCTAAGTACTACCTTGATGGTTCTAGAGACTTCCGGAGTGGTCTTGAACCTTGAACCTCACTAGGACTCTAGAGAGTTCTTGAGTTGTCTAGCTGCCTCCCAATCCTTTCAGAGACTTCCGCGACCTTCCGCAATATTTTGCAGGCTTCTATAACATTCTGGATGCTTCTATGACCCTTTATAAGGTTTCAGATGGTTCTGTAACCCTCCATGATGTTCCGGATGCTTCCAGAACACTCCAAAACCTTCCTTGAGCTATGCTTGCCTCACAAATGCTCAAGGAAATTGCTGGAAAATTGGCGGGCCGTGACATTCTCCCCTACCTAAGCTCACGATGCCTTCATCGCGCCTTCGTCACGGTAGCGCTGGATCTTGTCCTTGAATTGCCAAAGTGCGTCCTCGGACTCCCAGCTTGCTTCCGTGTCGGGCAGGCCTCTCCACGTCGGGCAGGCCTCTCCACGTCGGGCAGGCCTCTCCACTTGATGAGATACTCTTTGTAACTTGGCATGCCTAGTCATCATATGACCTTATCCGCGAGTACTTCATCCACTTCTTTATCGAAAGAAGTGACTACCGTTGTTGGTGCCCAATGTGATACTCCTCTTGATGGGTCTTCCATGTTTTCGTTATAAGGCTTTAACATGCTCACGTGGAAGACCGGATGAATCTTCAACTTGGGCGGCAGAATAAGCTTGTATGAAACTTTGCCTACGCGTTTGATCACTTCAAACGGCTCCTCATACATGCGTATCAAGCCCTTGTGACCCTTTCTAAAGGGCTTGAATTATTGTGGCAAAAGTTTCACAAGGGAAAAGTCTCCTTCCTTGTACTCCACATGCCTCATCTTCTTATCTACCCATTTCTTCATCCTTATGGCAACCTTATGTAGCGATGCTCAAGCTAACTTCGTTTGCTCATGCCAAGACTTGGCAAATTTGAACTCGGCTGGACTCTTCCCTTCATAGTGAGTGGCAAGGGATAAATGGGTTATTGGCTGCTGTCTCATCACAATCTCAAAAGGATTCTTGTTGGTGGCCTCGCTTTGCTGCAAGTTGTATGAAAATTGCGCCTTATCAAGAAGCTTGGCCCAGTCCTTTTGGTTAGCACTCACATAGTGTCGCAAATACAACTTCAAGATAGCATTGATGCCCTCCATCTGATCATCGCTTTGTGGATGGAAGCTTGTCAAAAAGTTCAAATCTGACCACAACATCTTGAACAGCTCCGTCCAAAATCTCCTCGTGAAGCGTGTGTCTCGGTCGCTGACAATGTTCTTTGGAACCCCCCAAAATTTTACCACGTTGCGGAGAAATAGCCTCGTTGTCTCCTCTGCGGTGCAATCTGCTGATGCGGCCATGAAGGTGGCATACTTGTTGAACCTGTCTACCACAACAATTATGCTTCCGAACCCCTCGGACTTTGGTAGGCAAGTGATGAAGTCCATAGAGACGCTCTCCCATGGTCTCTCGGGGATAGGTAAGGGGTCAAGCAAGCACCTCGATTGATGTTGTACCACCTTGTTTTGTTGGCAAACAAGACATGTCCTCACGTACTCTTCGACCCCGTCTCGCATCCTAGGCCAGTAATAAAATGGATTGTAAAAGTGTAAGTGTGCATAGAATACCTGGATGGTCGTCCCATAAGGAATCATGGAATTCCTTAATCAGCTCTCTCTTTAAGTTGTCCCACCTTGGTACATAGATGCGGCGTCCTTTAGTGTAGAAAAGATCTTCGTCTAACTAAAACTTCCACGTCTTGCCTTCTCTGGCCAAGGTAACGATGGTTTGCACTTGCAGATCTGCCTCGAGTCCCTCCTTGATTCGGCATACCATGGGGCTAATGGCTTGCGAGATACTTGCAAACTCTACCTTTTGGCTTAATGCGTCAGCTACCACATTCACTCTTCATGGATTATACTCCATGACATAGTCGAATTCAGCTAGGAAGTCTTGCCACCTTGGTTGCTTCAGACTCAGCTTTTTTTGTGTCTGAAAGTAGCCGGTTGTGACATTGTCGGTCATGGTTGTGAACTTCGTTCTGAGTAAGTAGTGTCGCCACACTCTAAGGCAATGGATGATGATTGTCATCTCTTTCTCTTGTATGGTGTAGCACCTCTCTGTCTCGTTGAGCTTCCGACTCTCGTAAGCAATCAGATGCCCTTCTTGCATAAGTACACCACCTATAACAAAGTCAGAAGCATCGGTGTGTGCCTCATATGGCTTGGTGTGGTCGGGTAGGCTGAGCACGGGCTTCTCGCAGTCTACCTTCTTTAAGTCTTCAAAGGCCTATTGACACTTTGATGTCAATTCCCATGCCTTTGTTTTCTTGAGAAGGTCGGTTAATGGGGTAGCCCTCGCAGAATATCCCTAGAGAAAGTAGCGGTAATAATTTACTAACCCAAGGAAAGATCTCAACTCATGTACCTTGGTGGGTGGCTCCCAAGCTTGGATAGAATGCACCTTACAATCCTTTATCATGAGCTTGCCGTCCTTGATTTTGTGCCCCAAGAACAGCACCTCCGGCTTAGCAAATGAGAACTTCTCCTTCTTGATGTATAGCTTGTTGTCTCGCAGCACCTTGAACACCTTTCTCAAGTGCTCTACATGCTCCTCCAAGGTCTTGCTATACATCACAATGTCGTCTAAGTAGACAATTACAACCTGGTCGAGGTAGGGCTGGAATAACTTGTTCATCAAGGTGCAAAATGTCGTCGGTGCATTGGTTAGACCAAAGGGCATAACCATGAACTTATAAGAATTGTACCTGGTAACACATGCGGTTTTCAGTTCGTCTCCCTCAGCTATACACACTTGATAGTATCCTGATCGCAGGTCTAACTTGGAGAAATAATGTGCATGTCAGAACTGGTCAAATAGATTGGCAATGAGAGGGATGGGGTATTTGTTCTTTACCGTGACCTTGTTGAGTGCTCAATAGTCGAGGAACATGCAAAGAGACTCATCCTTCTTCTTTTTGGAATAAAACCGGGGTACCAAATGGGGCTTTTGATGGTCGAATGAACCCGGCATCCAAAAGCTCCTTTAGTTGCCTCCTCAGCTCCGCTAGCTCGGGAGATGCCATGCTACCTCCTTGGGTCTACTTCCTTCCTTGGTGGTAGTCTCTTTGGCAGTTCGGATGGTGAAACATCTTCGAACTCTTTGAGAAACGCAGCTACCTCCTTGGGCATGTCGTCTTGGGGCTTTGGCTCTTCATCATTAAACTCGCTGAGCATAGCCAAGTAGCTCTCCTCATCCTTTTTAATGCCTTTCTTGAATTGTAATGTCGATAACACCTTCACGTCTTGCTTGGTGCCTCTGTTTATTGGCACCATGCATCCTTTGTCGCCATCCATGATGCACATGTTGTTGGCAAATGGCACTGGGAATGCCTTGACTTAATCGTGGAATTCCAACCCTAGGACGACTTTGAAGTCATCCATTGAAACAATCGAGAAGTCCAAGTTTCCACACCATGCTCCTACGCTGGTCTTGACTCCTCGAAGGATGCCATGAATGGGTCTAGCTGGCAAGTTTACCGCCTTGATGAAGCCCCCTCCATTGCTGCCTCTAAGTCTCAGCCTTCGTGCTTTTTCAATATAAATGAAGTTGTGAGTTTCCCCCGTGTCGACCATTGCCGTCGTTGGCTTCCCACTGATGTTGATGTCAACAAAGAGTAACATTTTAGCTTAGAATTTCGGTGATTAGATCACATTGAGCAGCTGCATAGACCCCATGTGCGCACCACCGTTGGCCCCCTCGGCCTCTATCTCACCCTGATGGATTCTTAAGAGTGCACTTAGTGCCCTCCACTTGTGGGCAGTCCCGAGCCCAGTGTGATCCTTCTCAAATGAGACACTTGTTGTTGTTGAGCTTCCTCGAGCTCTTTGTATCCTTCTGTTTGCCGTTGTCTCTGCCCCGTGGCTGGTTGTCTTGGTGAGACTCACCCTTGCCCTGGCCTCGGTCTCCCCCACCTGTGGCTTGGATACTCATCTTTTCCCTTGGTTTGGCTGGCTCTTTTGGACTGGTATATTTTATTAAGCTTTCGGCCTTAGCTATGGCGGTGGTAAGGTCTTGCATTCCCTGCTGCCTTAGCTCGGTCTTGGCCCAAGGTTGGAGTCCATCCATGAAGTTGAAAAGAGCATCCTTGTCGGGCAAATCAGAAATCTTAAGCACTAAGTTTGTGAATTCCTTGATATAATCGCGAACAGAACCCGAGTGCTTGAGCCTCTATAAGCGAGCTCTCGCCTCATCCTCGGCAGTCTCGGGATAAAACTGCCTCTTAAGCTCCTTTGTAAAGTCATCAAAGGTAGAGATGGTGCACACACCTTTTTCGATGTCTCCTCGCCTTCGTCTCCACCATAACATGGTTGTATCGATGAGGTAGAGAGTCGTTGTCTTAATCTTGGCATCCTCCTCGGTGATGCCTACGGCTCCAAAATATTGGTCTAGCCTCCATAAGAAGTTATCAACTTCACGAGCATTGTGTAGACCCCCAAAACTCTTCGGCTTTGGCACATCAATGCGCTTAGCCTCCACAGACTCGTTGGTGCTTGTTCCCGTTGATGCCAATGCACGCTTGCATAGGGTCAAGTCCCCATGCATCTCCTCCATGCATGGAAGAGTGTTGTTCGACTCCTTCTAGTGGACTTGAAGTATTTTTACGAGTTCCCCCATGAACTCCTTGCGAATCTTCCCCATCTCTCCCCGTAAGGTCTCCTCCAATTGGACTAGCATCCCCTTGATCGCAGTGTGGATGGCAACATCCTCTGCTTCTAAGCCATCTAGTTGTAAGCTTAGATCCTCTACCTGGCCCCCCATGCCACTCACGACCTCCTCCACCAAAGCTAGGCATGAGTCGAGAGAAGAAAGCATGTCCTTGGTAGACCGTTTTGGGTTGGTAAGCTCTTCATGAACTCCCTCTTGCATCACCACATCGGAAGGGCTGGACCCCTGACGCAACTTTGGTAGTGTCAAGCGATGCAGCTTTGCTGGCTGTTTGATTCATCATTGTTGAATGAGGCTCCGAAGAAACTTTGGCTCTGATACTAACTATCATGAGATTATTTTTCAGCTATGCACTCGTGCGGCTTTAGCACTCCCCTTATGCTAAGTCAGTCTAACTCTCACAAACATTTGGTTAGAACAACCAAAAAAACAAAGAGAGAAGAACTTTGAAAGTAAGAACTTGTATTGCTGAAAGAAAGCTTTACAAGAGTACTTGATAGCTTTCTTCCTAGATGCCTCAAATGGGAGGGGTGGTTCCCTATTTATAGCCTCCTCCTCCATGCCTAAGTGTTCTAGACTATTCTAGGTATGTACATATATAGAAAGTCCTAGAGAAAGCTATACAAGTCTAAGTACTACCTTGATGGTTCTAGAGACTTCCGGAGTGGTCTTCTGCCTTGAACCTCACTAGGACTCTA
The DNA here is from genome assembly GCA_946800695.1 of Geum urbanum. NCBI lineage: Eukaryota > Viridiplantae > Streptophyta > Magnoliopsida > Rosales > Rosaceae > Geum > Geum urbanum. The sequence continues at coordinate 38,621,954 of OX327010.1, read as the reverse complement.
GAGAGTTCTTGAGTTGTCTAGCTGCCTCATAATCCTTCCGGAGACATTCACGACCTTCCGCATTGTTCTGCAGGCTTCTATGACATTCTGGATGCTTTTATGACCCTCTATAAGGTTCAGGAACCCTCCATGATGTTTCAGATGCTTCCGGAGCGCTTTAAAACCTTCCTTGAGCTATGCTTGCCTCACAAATGCTCAAGGAAATTGCTTGAAAATTGGCGGGCCGTGACATTTGGCTATGGCTGATGCTGTAGTAAATTGAGTTTGCGACGACACAATTGGCGTCACAAAATTGATTCTTGCCAGAAAAAAAAAACTGCTCCATTTCTTTGCGACCACTACTTGAATGTCGCAAAGAAATGAAGCCAAAATCTGAAATGCGCAAATCTGCTAAACATTATTCTGTCTTTCAAAGATTTCATATAGAATTTCAATTTTAAGTATACAACATAAACTTCTTAAATATCATGCAAGTTTACAACATAACTTGACCAACATCAGCCACAAGGTTGTTGTGGCAACTGAGGTTCCAATAAGTGTGCTGAGCTAGATTCACCGGAGTTGGCTTGTTTAGCGCCTTAACTCTCATTTTCACACTCAATTGCTTGTCACTAAGGAGTGTGTAGCTGACAGTTACTACAACATCTCTAGGAAAACCTGTACATAAATATATGACAGTTTTTCAGGTGAAACTTTAATGCACATATATATGTAACAAAGTAACAGCATTATGCAAATTAGGATTACCTTGTTCACCATCAGCACTATGATAAGTGAAAACAATGGAAGGACTATAACATTTATTCTTATACTTCTTCACTTTCCACTTGAGATGAAGTCAAACCATTTCAACTTCAGGTCCTATATTTCTCAAATGACAAAAACTTCAAGTTATTAGGACAATACTAATGTATTACCATGAAGCATGGTTTTTCCTTCATTAGCCACTAGCTTATAATGAATTCCGTTTTACGTAAACATAGTACCACCGATTCTGTTAGCGACGCGTCCCACAATGATGTCATGTATGAAGTGTTATTCTGCAAAATCGCCATTACAGTTCACAATTCAAGTCAATTTTTTTGCATTTTAAATGATATAATAATTAAGAAACTCTTTTCTGTAGTCATTAACTTTAATTATTCTACGTTGCTAGTTTACTCCACTAATCTATTCATGTGTTCCTCGTAACCATGCAATTAGAATAAGAGAATCGAACTTTGACAAGATGAAGTCTTTTTGATATAGATCAAATAAAGAAACAAAATTTTCATATAAGACGACATGGCCTTCAACTAGTTTTGCCTTAATATTTTTGAAATGGCCATTTAGGTTTATTGTATTCTAATCAATACAAGGTTCTAAAATGCGCTAGGTGGAATTAGGTGGTGGAGCTACGGCCTACCGCCTAGGCGTTTAGGTGGAGTTTGATCGGTAATTAAGCGGTAATTAGGCGGATCATTTTTTATATATATTTAATTAATTATATATTTATATGGTATATTATTATACATTTATATGAATAATAAAGAAAATATTATGAAGAAATATCTTCAAAATACAATGTCTCAAAATTAATGTCATCAAACAATAGCTAAAAAGTTCAAATCCAAATGAAAGCACACAAAAAGAAAACGTTTTCAAATGAAATGATCACTCAAAAGTGCCAAACTCAAATGTGTCATCGCACTCATTGGTTCTTTCAACTTCGGTATCATCTTCGGACTCTTCAACATCATCATCAAGTTCTCTAATTGCTCCTTTTTCCACACTATCATCGCTATCCGAAAAATCAGACTCAAGATTTTCATCTTTATCATTAACATTTTCAAGTAGTCATTCTTGTGCCTTCTTAGCATAATTAGCAAGAAGTGGATCTCTTGCTTTCTTCTTCTTGTTAAAGATCTTAGCATTAAATTACACAAAAACAAGATTGTTTAATCTTGTTGGACCAAGTCTATTTCTTTTTTTTGTATGCACCTAAAATAAAAAAAATTATATGATTTACTTTTATAACTTTATTCATTATAACTAATTCTAAACCAAATACAAGAAAGTAAAGAAAATACTTACTCCTTCAAAAGTACTCCAATTTCTCTCGCAACCGGATGAACTTGTAGTCAAAGAGAGAATCTTTATGGCCATTTTTTGCACTCTAGGTGCATCACCTCCATAATTGCACCACCATGTAACTAAAGAGGCAAAAACACAATAAATAAGCAATGAATATAATCATCATTTGATCATTTCATACTAACTCAATAAGTGAATAAGAAATAACAATTTACTTACCCGGATCTTTAGTTTCACTAATCTTTTTCCATGCCCATTCGGCAAAAACATTTCCAAACTTCCCTTTTTTCAATTTATAATTGGGACACTCTACATTCAACACTTGATCTTGTGCTTCAACATCATTGGGAAAGAAGATGGGCACAACCTCAAAAAAAGCATACATAATAGGAGTGGGAAGAAGATCACTAGTGCTTGGAAGCTTGTAGAAATAGTAAGGGTTCAAGTGATAACCCGCCAAATGCAATGAACAATCAATTCTTCCGATATTTTTCCTTTCAATTGCATTTAGGATAGGATCAATATAAAGCGATTGACCGTTGAACACACCTTTGATATCTTCCTTTGCTTGTTGCAACTCTCCATACACAAATCCCATCGAGGGTGTGTCTCCATCAACAATGTGTAGCACCTTAACTAGAGGAGAAAATACTCTCAAACAAGTTGAAACACAACCACAAAAATTAGAACTCACGATGGTATTATAAGCGGCTTTCCCTTTTTCCATCTTGGAGTGTTTGCATTTATCCCAATCATCACTAGTAACCATAGCCTTCAATTCAACTCTCTTCTCATGTAAGCTTTGCAAAGTTAGGAAAGAAGATGCAAACCTAGTAGCTCCCATCCTCACTAAATCTTGCTCACCCGTGCTCTTTCTCATCATTGCCAATGTCTGGTGATGTGCATACACAAAGATAGTGAAGGCTTTTGCCTTTTCAATGACACTTTTGAATCTTGGTTGGTTGCCAATATCTTTGAGCATAAGGTTGATGGTGTGAGTGGTACATGAAGTCCAAAATACATTTGGCCTCTTCACCTTCAACAAATCTGCCGCCGCCATGTTATTAGAAGCATTGTCCGTCACAACTTGAACCACACATTGAGGCCCAATTTTTTCTATGCACTCATCAACGTACTCAAAAATATATTTTTCCGTGTGCGCATCTCCCGAAGCTTCCTTGGAAGAATCAAAGACAACACCTTCTTTGCTATAGACACATAGATTCATAATACTTCTTCTTTTCCGATCGCTCCATGCATTAGTCATAATACAACAACCATTTTTAGTCCACTCTTCTTCATGCTTCTTGAGTAACTTTTTTGTTCTAGCAACCTCTTCCTTCAATAATGGCTCTCTTAGTTGATATTGGCTTGGAGGTTTGTATCCCGGGCCAAATTGACCAACTGCTTCTACAAACCTCAAGAAGCTATCACAATCAATAACATTAAAAGCTACACCGGCTTCATACATCCATCTAGCCAAAAATCGATGCACATCTTGTGTTCTTTCTTTGAAAAGTGCTTCAATAATATTTGGTTGCCGCATCTTTGTTTGTTGACCTTTAGCTAACAAAGAATCCGAATCAATTGGGTTGGCAAACCTATCCATAGGACCAAGAGAGTGCGCATTTGATGAGTTTGATCTTTGCCCTTCAACTACATCTTCTTCATCAAGTTTAACTTCTTCTCTTACTTCTCTTCATGCACTTGTTTTTGTTTCTTCTTGTTCTTCACTTCTTCAAGTGCTGCTAAAACTTTGGCTTTATCACTATCCGAAGCTTTTGGACACTTAGACACATTTGCACCGACATGAGCAATATGTTGCTTCAATCTATATATGCCAGAGTTTGAAACATGTCCACACAACAAGAACTTGACTTTATCCTTCTTGTTCGGATCGATCAACTCCGCATAATTCCATCCAATATCATTTGAATTACGCTTCAAAGGCATGGAAGGAGTTTCCGACATTGCAATGGATGCGGACGAAGAAGATATTGGATTCAAATTACTTGCCATTTAACCTAATTCAAAAATCACAACCACATTCACAATCATATTGACTAAAGTACTAAACTAAAACTAACCAAACCAAACTTTTGTTGCTTCTCATGCCATTCTTGACTAAAGTATATGCATCCAATCAAAATGTTTGTTTTTATGTCATACAAAGAAATCAGAATAACATCTTTATCATACTGAATTGCAAACATGGACCACATGGTGCCCCATTTGAAGACTCTCACATATATGTGTATATTGCTCTCACAAATGTCTTGAATTGAAGCATCAACTTAGGAATGTTCTGTATCAGTAAATCACAGATTAATTAATTCATGTTGGTCCTTGATATGAATTTTAAATTGTATTAGAAAAAGAAGCTGAATCAGTACTTGTTGTAGATGACATTACAAGGCAAAGAAATAAGAAATATGCCAACCAACTCTATGAGGTATAACAATGTAAGCAAACATTTCTCACCTTTCTCCCAGTGGGTTGTTGCAATGCATGTGTGATATCAGCAACCTAAATGAACCAATTGAATCAGTCTTCTCAGTCTTCATGAAATATAAGAAGAAAAGCATGGGCATAAAATTGTGATTAAACCAATGAGACAACTAAATTGAGTTCTTTTTGTTCTTTTCAAGAGAATCAATTTTGAAAAGCATGCATACATGGCTACAAAGCAATGTCACTCAACTTTACTCAAGTTTTATTTCCACATTGTCAGATTACAGTCAGAGGACTCGTATGTAGGATTATATACAATCACATAATTCACCCTACCATTTAGAACAAACTTAGACATCATTGTTTCATATCACCATGCAAGTGTTTTCATAAGAAGATGTTATGCAATTAATTAGAACACAACATATTTTCTCTACACCTCACCAGGCAGGTTTCCTAGAGAACTTCCTATACGTACTTCCAAACCCAAAAGCACAGTTTCCAGTAATTATGCAATTTACTGTTAGGATAAGCATGGTATACTTTAAAATAAAAGGTATTTGTCTCTCGTGAAGTTTGAACATGCAAGTTATAAGACAAGCACAAGGAATCTACCCACAAAAGTTTTGTATGCATATATTGTATATGGCTACGATGAAATGAAAAGGAGAAGCGAGGAAGATAAGAAACTACTTACAACAGGACAATTAGCTTCTCTGGTCCACTCTAAGTTACGCGGATCAACAATTAAATCATCTATAATCCAAAGTAGATATATGAGATCAACCAAGATGGAAAGCAAATAGAGAGCACCAGTAACTTTGATATGAATATTCCAAAGACACCAGTAAAAAACAAGAAAGATATGAAACAATCACAGTGTAATCATAAAGACCATGACTGAATTCTGAGTTGGAATCGTACAACTTGAATTTTTTTAGGTTGAATTTTGAGATACCATACACTGAATTCAATCTATAATCTTTATATAAGATTGGGTAATGTATAAGTCATTTATATAAGGTTAGCTTATTGCCTTAGAAAGAGATATAGATTAAGTGATATCTTTCAAAAGTTCAGGAATTCGTTATTTTTGTATGAGTATTGAAAGAGTATCTGCAACTCAAGTACTAATGTTCTGGTTCAGGGATTGTAAACGAGTTTATTGCTAGACTTGTAAATGTATAACCTACATTAAGTTGAAGAACATGCAAACCCAGAATGAATGAATGATAATCTACAGCCAAATCGAAGATATAAATCAACAGATATATATATAAAGCATTAACCAGAAGTCTCATCACATTTACAGAAATGAACCAATCAGATATAAATCAACACATTAACCAGAAGTCTCAAAGCATCAGATTGGGTATTTGGTTTATAAAGCATACAAATCATAATCTCAAACTCATCACATTAAAGTCATTAAACCCATCACATAATCAATCGTTCAATCTCTATTCTCAAACCATCAGATTGGGTTCTGAGCATCAGTGAAAAACCCAATCTCAAACTATCAATGGAAATAGAAAAGAAGAGGTTTTGTCGTTCTGACCTGCGATATGGCGAGCGGCGAACGGCGACGACCAAAGGCATCGTCTTGCGCTTCCCGTAGAGCTTGTCGGCGTATATGTCAGAGGCAACCTAAGGCTGAGGAGGAATGAGGTCTAGATGGTGACTTTTCTCAGCTCTCAAACGACGACGCTCGATCTGGGAGAAGAAAATTCACGGTGGCCTACTAGAGAGAGTGTGGTTTAGGGTAAAATGAGAGAGGCGCTTCTATCTCGACTAAGTAATAGAAAGGAAAAACTAGACTACGACATAAACATGTTATCACAAATGCTAAAATCAGGTGCCACGGCGTGCGATGGCCGTAGAAAAAGGTCTTTACATTCGCAACGGCAAGAATGTCGTCATCATTGGTAGGTATTTTCTACGACATCTGATGCCGTAGTAATAAAAGTGAAGCAAACTTGATTTTTTGTTGTAGTGAAAACTTCCAATAGTTATTATAAGGTAAAAAATATCTTGAACGACCTTGGCCTATCATCCACGAAAATTGATGTCTGCAAAAATAGTTGTGTCTTATTTTATAAAGAACGCACAGACCTCCAACACTGCCCAATTTGCGAAGAGTCGAGATGGAACCTCAAGAAGAAGAATAAGAAGATAAATGTTCCTTAGAATGTGCTTTACCATTTTCCTTTGATTCCTAGACTGGAGCGATTATACATGTCTCCGTACATAACAGAGACGATGAAATGACATGGTGAAAAAGGTTAGATGACGATGTGCTTAGACACCCACCAGATGGGAAGACTTTTAAATCTTTTGACATGACGTTTACAGACTTCGCATCAGAAATTTGAAATATCAGACTAGGACTTTCTACTAACTGGTTCAATCCTTATAATGATGGCATATACACCACTTGGCATGTTATTATCATGCTATACAACCTGCCTCCCTGGATGTGTATAAAAAAAGAATTTAATTTCCTTACTCAGTTAATTTCGGGTCCTTACTCGCTTGGAAAGTGTTTTAATGTGTTTATGAGACCTTTGATTGATGAGTTGAAGGATGTGTGAGAATTAGGTGTGCAAATTTGGGACAACTTCACTAAAACTTCATTCATCATGAGAGCAGTAGTGATGTAGATCATTAGCGATTTTCCTGCTTATGGAATGTTGGCATCTTGCAAGACTAAAGGGTATAAGGCTTATCCTATCTTCTTAGATGACGTCAACTCTAACTATCACGCGGGAAATGTGTATTACTTGGGTCACCATAGATGACTTCCTAAGAATCACCAATGGAGATTGGATAAGGCGAGTTTCGACGGGAAGGTAGAAAATGGTCTGAAACCCTGAGAGTGGTATGGTGATGAGATCTTCCAGAGGCTCCAATACGTTAAATTTGGAGTGTTGAGCAAATGTCCATTTGTGACGGCCAACAATCCTGTGGTTGACAATGATCTTACATATTGGAGTCACATGAGTATCTTCTTTGAACTTTCTTACTAGTTGAAATTAAAACTCAGGAACAACCTAGACGTTATGCACATTGAGAAGAATATATTCCATAACGTCGTGGGAACAATTCTCAGTATTGATAAGAAGTATAAGGACACTCTTAAAGCGCACCAAGATTTTCAACTTATAAAAATACGTCGTCACTTGTGGTTAAAGAAGTCGAGGTCAGGCAGATTCGAGATACCTATGGCACCTTACACAGTGAAACCGATCAAGAAGAAGGAAGTGTTCGCCTGGTTTCGTGGTGTTTGGTATCCATCCAACTATGCAGTAAATATATCTCGGTGTGTAAAAGTAAGGGATAAAAAATTCTAGAATCTCAAGACTCATGACTGTAATGTTAGGATATGACGTATTCTTCCTGTGGTAATTCGACCATATTTGCTTCGTGACGTGGTGGAGCCGTTAGTAGCGTTGTCCAGGTGGAGGCAGAAGTTATATGCCAGAGAGTTGAAGAAGTCAGATGTGGTCGAATTGAAAGAAGAGATTGTGTACATCCATTGCAAATTAGAGAGGATTTTATCCTCTACTTTCTTCGACGTCATGATTTACCTATTGATAAACCTTCCGGAACAATTGTTGTTATCTAGTCTGTTACAATACACTTGGACGTATCCTCACGAAAGGTACATTATCTAATGAATGTTGCACTACTACTTATGACTTATATCTTACTTATTGATTTCATCACAATTTTGCAGACAGTTCAGACAGTATAAATGATATGTTAAAAATCGCTCTAGCTCATAAGGGTCTATAGCAGAAACATACATTAAACATGAGTGTGTGACCTACTGCAACTTGTATCTCAAAGATACCTTCGAGCCAACCCCTTCTGACTCATCCAATAAACTTTATCACTACAATCTTTATGTCATCTCAGATGTTGTATGAGTGTTTGGACCAGTACATGAAAATTCAGAAAGATTAAGCGAAGATGAACTCATTGAGGCACATTTGGGTCATGTTGTGGGACTATGACGAGGTCGACCGTTACATGAAAGATCATTTGTTGGCGCTTCAAATACATGTTATGAACCTTACTCTTAAATAGTTATTTACACATCATAAGAGGCTATTCCCAGATTATTTCCTCAAATGAGTATATGTATATATATGGTAAATAATATCAATAACTGTACACAAGTGTTTCATAATCTTCTTATTTTACTTGTTCAAAATTTTGCAGATGACAACACTCCAAAAACTTAACCACCATAGGTGGTACACCTTGGCGTTGTACAATTTGGCCAATAAGCCGCAAAGATATGAGATTTATTATGCATGTTTTGTGAACGGCGTTAAGTTTCAGACATTAGATCGAGATAAAGGCAAGAGAACACAAAACTATGGGATCTCGGTGGGAGAAGTCGATGATTTATACTACGGGGTTTTTGTCAACGTCGTTAAGTTAATATATGAGAATGGAATGTCTGTCTTGCTTTTCAAATATAAATGGTTCAACACTGACCCAAACAGACGAAATACTACGAAGAAGGATCTTGGCTTGTTATCAGTAAATACAAACACAACCTGGTACAATGATTGGCCATTCGTTCTTGGCACCTTAGTTAAGCAAATGTTCTATCTGGATGATCTGAATGAAGGTGGTGGTTGGAAAGTAGTTAACCATATGTGTCACCGAAATATATAGAGCACAACAACACTTTATGGGAGGTTTGATACAAAATAACGTGACAGGAATGATGTTAGTGATCTATATCAAAAGCCTAATATTTCTGACTTATAAGCACAACGCTTATACACATGAATGAAGACCCTAATACACTTGAACTCGAGTCAAGGCCTCTTAACTCGACGGAACTCCAGGAACTAGAGAACAATGACACGGATGAAGAGGACGTTGATGACTTATATCAGGAGGAAGACTCAGGTGACGGTGAGGATGATGAGGATGACACAGATTATGAAAGCGAATGATACCTCCCATACATACTTGTAATAATTTGTTTGATTAAAATCTTAATTCTTTTGGATTTGTAATAATTCTAGCTAATTTTCTTTTGGATTTGTTGGATTTTCTTTTGGATTTGGATATGTAAGAATGATTTTGAGTGTTTCAAGTAAGAATGAACGACTGTTTCATTTACACCAAAAACAAAGAATGACTATTTCATTTGGCAATACAAGAATGATTTGAAAAAACCAAGGTTCTTTTTCTATTTTAGATGAACTCTTAGAAAACGAAATTTGGTATTTTCGTCGTCAAAGCAACACATTAGACGACGAAAATACCAAATTTTTTCGTCTAAGACAAGTTATACAAAAATTTCCACAAATGTGTCCTTCGACCTATTGAGGAATTTTCTCGATTTGTCGTAAATTTTAGTCAATTTGGATAGAGCCATACCTTCGACCCATCGAAAGTTTTTTTGATCCGTCGAACTCTTAGATGATGAAATTAGGTATCTTCGTCGCCTAACTAAAGTCTTAGACGACGAAACATGCAAATTTCATCGTCTAAAATATAATCTAAACCCTAAACCTAAACTCCAACCCCAACCCCTAAAACATGATAACTTAGGCGACGAAAATGTTTATTTTGTTGCCTAAATGTTAACTTAGACGACGAAAACTGTATATATTCGTCGTCTAAGTTCCAGTTGACTACCACTCATCTAAGGACACGACTATACGTATCATCTTATAATGCATATTTTTTTCATCGAGGACATAGGCTAATCATTTATGAGACAGTAAGTGTCTCCGATTCGGAAAACAGAGTTACAAAAGATTTGTTTATGAAAGTTTTCGTGTCATTGAAAATTCAATTTTATGGTTGACTACTATGATCAAAGCCTTAATAAACTTCGAATCTCTCCAAATTTTATCTACGTACAAATTATATTGTGATGAATATATCTAATGGTTGTTTAGTCCAAATTAATTCCGTTAATATTGACGTGGAGTGAATATTGACATGCAAACACATAAGTTATACAAACTTAGGAAATTTATATATTGCGCCCAAATTTTTACCCTCGCATCCATTTGTTTAATGAAATTATATTCAAATTATAGATATTGTGTATAATTTCTATCCAAATGATATATATATATATATAGGTACAAAAATTTAATTTCTAAAAAATGATCTGAAAATTTTAAAGGAAATAATACTTAGGCAATCAAATATTAACTGTTTCGTCGCCTAAGTTCAAAAACTAGGCGACGAAACCTCTACTTTTCGTCATCTAATACCAAATTATTTGGCGGCAATATTTTTGTGCCAATTTTTTTGGAAAATTTTAAATCTTCTTAGGCGACGAGGTTATTTTACTTAGAAAACGAAACTGTTTTGTCGTCTAAGTGTTTGTTAATAAGATCAATTATGTTCGATCTTATTCCCAAAATCCATAAATCCCTAATTCTCTATCTTGTTTCATCGTCTAAGTATTTATTAATAAGATCAATTTTGTTCAATCTTATTCCCAAAATCCCTCAAATCCCTAATTCTCTATCTCTACCTTCTCTCTACTACCGATGACTGCACCAAGGCCGGAGGCCGGAGGCCGAAAACCGTACACCGCCACCGCCACCTTACCCTCACCGACGCCACCACCTCCACCTCCACCTCACCCTCACCGACGTCGGACGATGTCTCACCCACACTGATTCTGTATACTTCCCTCCAGCCATAGGCCGACGCCGGACACTCTCTCTCCCCCTCACCACTCTCTCTCCTCATTAAACTCCAAGGTAAAATCTCTCTATCTCTCTCATACCCAAACTCCGATAAAGGAGATGAGCAGCTTAATTACCCACAAAATTAGGGCCACCATATGGAGCAAGGTAGAAATGAAGGCGACAGTATGGAAGGAGCTCTCACAGGCCGAGAGAAACAAGGTGTACTTCTATCTCTCGGTAAGCGTCTTTCAATTTAAATATATTTGATTAAATGTAAATACATAGCAGTAATATATATATATATATATTTAATGCCTCTTCATATTTTTTGTAGGTACCTCTTTATGTGAATTGTTGGTTTGATTGCCCCAATAGTGTTTACTGAGCATTGAAATACAGTTATGGGGTTATTTGTTGCTATATTGAGATTGTAGCATGTTTTGTTTGCTAGAATGGTTCAATTTTAGGCAATTTCAGGTTTTTGGTTGCCTTTATTTTTAGGGAAAATTATGTCAAAGTTTTGGTAGAATTATCCATGTTAGTCGAGTTTAGTTTAATTTTCAATTGTTTGTTTTATTGTAGAAGAAGATGGCGCAGTTCGCATAGGAAGCATTGGTCGAGAGAGCGGCACAATACCCGGACACTCCGCACGAAGAGCTCCCTCCACTGGACGTACCCACGCAAATCCATATGTTTGATAAAGCGCTTGGAATCCGACCTGTGAAGGAGATTTGCGGTCTTGGACAAGCTAGCATTTGAGATTTGAGCCAATCATCAACGTCCACCTCGTGAGCTCGTTCAAGTGGGATCAATGAGCGCATCAAAGAGGCCGAGGAGCAGGTGGAGGCGTGTATTCTAGAGGAGAGAATGTGGTACGAAGAGCATCTTCGAGAGATGCAAGCGGCGACCGAGGCGCGGATTCGAGATATGATGTTACATATGGGCTTATAGCCGCCTGCTTGCAGTTCGTATATGCCATCTCTGCATTCACGAGACCGAGACCACAACAACGATGACAGTGGTAGCGAGATTTTGGGGGGGGGGGGGAGGGGGGGTCCAATCACCGTTGTAGATATTGGCTATTTTGTAGATAATGTAGATATTGACCATTATGTAGATATTTTAATCAATGTTATATTTATTAAATATATTCTGAAATTTACAAAAAAAATTATATTAATTTAATGTTTAAGACAAAGAAATGAAAATAATTCGTCGTATTAAAGAAATTATTAAACAACGAAAACTATAGTATTTTCGTCATTTAAAACATGTCTCTAGACGACGAAAATTTTATGTTCGTCGTCTAAGTGTTTATACTTAGATGACGAACATAAAATATTTTATCGTCTAAGTTATTCTTTTACGACGAAATATTTTGTCGTTTAAGACTAAAAAATTCGTAGTTCAGAATGTTAGCCGAGAATGTTTTATTCGTCATTTAACAATGTTCTAAGATGACAAATAATGTGTTTTCGTCGTCTAAGACCTATCGCAACGAGTCTTAAACGACGAAAGTTTCGTCGTTTAAGTCATTAGCCGAAGAAATTGTTCTCTTAGACGACGAATCTATTTTGTCGTCTAAGTTACGTATTCTGGTAGTGTATATATAGAGGATATGGCTTTGTACGTATACTCATAATCCTAGTAGAACTTTGAGACAATCCAAACCTAGTTTCCTTAAGATCAATTAGATTAGGAACTGCTTAGTATCCTAGGATTATTTCCTGCCATATTTGCTCAGCAGTGGAACAAAACGGGCAATAAATAGGACATAGTTGTAATTTCACACAAAACAATTTTAAGGCATGTCACCAAATTAAGTTTTGTCGATGGAAAAGTGACGTTAATTAGAGATTACGAGGTGAATAGGAAAAACAAAGTTCATGTACTATATTGATATGTTTTATGCGTTCTATAGTCTAATCATTATATTCTCTCAAAATGATGTTTAACGATGTATATTAACTAAATTGTAGAATGTGATATAATTGAGTGAAAATTTCAAAAATGTTACAACTGAACTCGCAAACTAATTCGACAAATTTTGTTTTGTTGATAGGTTAAATCTCAAAGAATCTAACTTTGTAGCAGATGCCTACCATATCGCGAACATTTATCATTCTTTTGTGGCAGTATGGATTACAGCCTTCCCTTGTAATGGTCAACATGTCCTTCTCTTCGATCAACGACTTGGGATCGATGTTATAGAGTAGAGTATATTTAGTTACTTTCAGTTTATGTGTTTGTATTTTTTTATATGGAAAAATAGATAGAACAAGACAGCCAGTCCAGTACTACATACAAATGGTTCCGCTATAAAAAAAAGTGTCAATTACAATTGATTTCAAGTACCATATATATGAGTAACTCTACAATGTGCAAAACACAAATGTGTAAGAGAATAATTTATATTCTAATTTCTTTTATGCACTATTTATATAAGCCCAACACGGTTGAGATTGCGACTAGTGTCTCGTACATTATAAATGCACTCCTATATATCTCTTTCATTTAAAAATAAATAAGAATATACCCAAGTACTAATTGAAAAAGAAAATATCATTATAAGTCAAAGGGCCTTTATCTCCCAATCGCCAATTTCCGGAAGTGGAAGGACATGCCTATATAACTCTAACGCACTCGTGTAGTCGTAGACACCTTTATCTCCCAATCGCCAATCTCTTCAAGTTTGCCTCAAATTCCTCGATTATTTTTTCTGAATTATATTTCAAGGTCGATGCTTTTTAGAATCACTAGATCATTTAGTCATCTAAGTTTGACGATTTTTTTATTGGGATTTTTCCGTTGTTTTCCCGTATAAGGAAAGAAGATATTGTCAAAACGTCCCAAACTTCTTTCCCGTATAAGGAAAGAAGATATTAATAAATTTTGTCACAATTGACAGTTTAATTTTTGAATTTTTAAATATATTAAAATGATCATTAAATTTTAACTCTGTTCGTTTATTTAGTCATTTTATTTGTTTTAAAAATTAAATTTTGTCACGTTATTTCATTATAGGATAAATTTTTGAAGAAAAAATAATGTAACATAAGTAGGAAAATTGTGAAGACCAGTTAAGAAGAAGAAAAATTGATGTCGGAAACAGATGTAATGACTAAATTGATATGTGAGATAATAGTTCAATGACCAATCAATTTAATAGTTCAATGCCTAAATAAAATTCAACGATCATTCTAACTATTTTTTTCAAATATATAAAATAAGAATAGGGTAGTCCGGGTTTCGAACATTATATTAGTTGTCCTCTACAGGAAGGACAGTCCTACAACGGGCTTAAAAGAGACACCTCACCTTTTGTGGACAAAGAGGCCGATACGACGTCGTCTCTCTCATTGTGGAGCTGTGAAATTGGGACACAAATTCGTAAGCAGGAAGAATAGAGAGTTGTCTGCGCTGCTTAACGCGTTACATGTGCGATCGAGGTCTCTCGCTTATCTCACAATCGCTGATCTCTTCAGGTTCCTCTCCAAATTCCCACAATTTCTAGCTCCGATCTGTCAATTTCTTCAGCTCTATTCTTTTCTCTCTCTTATTTCGTGTGAATTAGATTCCAAGGTCGGTGCTTGATAGAATCGTTGGATTAGATTCACTTTTTGTTTGGATATTTTACGCTAAAACCCTAATTGCTGATTAATCGAATCGTGAATTTCTGCTGGGCTTGCTGAAATTGACTGGTTTATACTTTAATTTATGAGTGATTTAAATGTGAAGTGGGCAATTGTGCTAAACTACTTAAAGAGTTCATGGTAGAGATTATTGCTGTTGATTTGTGAAAAAGTTTTGATCTTTGATAATTTGGTTGATTGGTTTGGGAAATTTGGGGATTGGAATATAGGAAACTATTTGTTTAGATATAATTAGTGGGATTCTTTTTTTCTCAATTGGATAGTGTAAACAATCTGAATGGGTAGCTTACAAGGATGTGAATCATGTTATTATATCCGGAGTGAACAATGCAGGAGATACAGTGATATTCATTTTACTGTTTTGAAAGATTAGGAGCTTGTAGAAGAGGTAGATTGTTCAAACAAACACTAAATTCGCCAAAAGAAATTTAATTTGTATCAATCTCGAAAATGTTCCCTTTTACATGCTCACTCAATATATTCTAGAGGTTTGTTTGATAAATCTTACTGTAATGTGTTGTTCTCGTCTATGTTTATCAGCGAATTGGTTATAACATTTGGGACCAAAGAAGATAAGCATCAAATAGAGCTTTAATTTCTGCATTTGAAACAAATCGGGAGATGGCAGAAAAATCATGCGTCAAGCGGCTGCAGAAGGAATATAGGGCACTCTGTAAGGTGTGACTTCTTTGCTACTGAATTTGTTATCAGTTATCTTGTTATAGGCTGATAGTTGTTCATATATTTTACATCCTCAGACTACTTGTTTAGCCAATGTGTATCTGCTCATGTTTCACTCAAATATCAGTATATTCTCCTGTTTTGTTGTAAAAATGATTTGTTTAGTGTTGCCTGTTTTACTATTTGATAGCTAATGTAAATGTGCATTCATTTAATAATGAAGTATCTTGGAACTGTGATACATTTGTGTCTTCTGGATGGTTCTAATTGTCTTATTTTTGGATATGTAGGAACCAGTTTCTCATGTTGTGGCTCGTCCTTCTCCAAATGACATTCTCGAGTGGCGTAAGTTAATTGCCAGTTGATTCTGCCATAGTTGACTAAACATTCTGGGGTTGTTAAACTGTCGATTATGATAATCTATTGGAAACTATATTTCTTTTTGAACCAGTCGTATGTGGTTTGTATTTCTTTATGTTGGAGGGTGAAATGGGGATGAGGGGCAAGTTTTTTTTTGTTTCTGAGAGTAAATACAGTGATCTGTAACTTCATGAAAGTTAGGTTCACAGATAATAGCTAATTGTTTTATCAAATGTTGCATACATAGCTTTTCTGCAAATTCCCAAATTGGAGTACCTCTAGTGAGAAGCAGCTATGCCTCGTTTATATGTTATCAGATGCCACTCATTACCTTGTCTTTACATAATTTCAGATATTTTTTGGTGTGGGGACAGTTATGTGTGTTGAATGGTTAGTGGTTACATCACATTTTGGTTGGAAACTTCGGTTCATTTTTCTTTGTTTTGGATATTGCAGATTATGTATTGGAGGGAAGTGAAGGAACACCTTTTGCAGGTTTGTATGCACCATTCTTGTTCTCTATCTGATGTGTCATGCTGGGTATCATCTAGTGCACTATTCCTACGATTATTGCTGCTAGTTTTTTTGTTGGGGGATGGGTACTTCAACCTGGAACCTCATCCAACGTTTTTGAATTTTTGTAGACAAATACTACTTTACCATTACATTGTTAGTTTTTTTTATTGGAATACATTGCTAGATGTTATACCTATATGCATCCCAACTTATTTGCTTTTGGACTTTGTTATACTCAGGTGGATATTACTATGGAAAGATCAAATTTCCTCCGGAGTATCCGTATAAACCACCAGGAATCAGGTGTTTACTTTACAGAAGCCAAATTTCTCCAGAAAAAATTAGATACTACTTATGTATATGAACTATGTTGTTTCTCATTTTGCAATTGGTTTTTTCTTTGCATTTGCACTGCTAATGTAATATATACTTGCACATGTTCCTGTTTGCAGCATGACTACTCCCAGTGGACGATTTATGACTCAGAAGAAGCTTTGTTTGTCTATGAGTGATTGTAAGTTTTATAGAGGTCAATTACTTATTTTACAGAGAATGATTTTCGAATGACTGTTTTCATCTCAATTTACCTATTTTCTTGAGCAGTTCATCCTGAGAGTTGGAATCCGATGTGGTCTGTGTCAAGGTTAAATGCGTCTGGACTTAAGGGGAACTTTTATTGCTTTCTCATTGTTACGAAGTTTCATGATATGTTAATTCGTTGTGCTTCACTAATATCTGTTCTCTACAATTGCAGCATACTTACAGGGCTTCTTTCATTTATGGTAAGCTACTCTTTGAGATTTTCTTTTCCATGTTTAATATGTCATTGTTGTGTTGTCTGTCCATCTCTTTATGTTTCTAAGATGTGCAGTGAATATGTCGTAACTTACTGATGATTTCTTATTCTGGATTACTTCCCTTCTCTATATTTCAATAGTTCAAGTAATGTTTGTTTTAACATCGATTGTGTTCTGTTTATCTCCTTCAATTGTGAATTGTCCTATGTTGACTTGACAGTTCTAATTGTCGGTAATGTCATGTACTTGTTTTGTTGACACATTTCTGAGGCGTCTCTTACGTTTCACCTCATTTTTATTCATGAAGATGGACAACAGTCCTACAACTGGCAGTGTCAACACCACTGTGGCTGAGAAGCAACGTTTGGCAAAGACTTCTCTTGCTTTTAACATCAAGAAGTAGGTTCACTGGACCAAATTCTGTTTATATTTGATATCTGTTCTTGGATTATTTAGGCCACTAAGGGCAAATGAGAACTTTATTCCAACATCACTGTGGTTGAGTGGCCGGCCTATGCTCGCTGTTATATCTATCTGAAAAATGCTTGAGTTTTTGTATTCCTGTTTTGAAATGCTTGATTTATGTCAGTTGTAAATCTGACATCAACTCAGATTTGTCACTCTTCTAATGACTACCAATATTTTTTTAAATACACAGTGCCACATTTCGCAAAATGTTTCCGGAGTATGTGGAGAAATATAATCAGCAGCAGCAGCAGCTCTCTGAGCAGCTTAATCAAGAGCAGGTGGCAGCTGAGTCATCTCGAGAGAGTTCCAAGCCCCTGTTGGAAAGGGTTGATGATTCCACGGCAGGTGGTATGAAAACAGTAGGCACCCTAAAGGACACGAGGAAAAACAAAAAGCAACCATTCCCAGCTTGGATGATGTTGTTGCTCATTTCTGTCTTCGGCGTTGTAATGGCCTTGCCTCTACTTCAACTATAAATAATTTACAGCCCAAATAGAAAATTTATTGGGATTGATAGACATAAAAGCTTTTCCAAGTTTGAGATGGGAACTTGTTTCAAAATACTCATTAGGTTTATCTTGTATCTATTATAATTTTGTACAGGGGGTTAATACCCAATGTCAGTTGAACCTCTTGGCTGATGATGTCTTTTCCTTCTACGTCGATGTCTTGTCACTCTTTGTCAATGTTCAAACATTAGAAAAGTTGTTGGTGATGTTATTTAAACCTAGTGATGTTTCCGCTATTTATATATCTCAATGTGACTTCAGTGACGTTTTTGTGTCTGCCTTGATATATGTTTATCGTTTAGTTGGCTTCTAATAAGAAAACGCCCCTCTGCTTCATTTGAATTCAAATATGTTATATTGTTCTATCTTAGTCAAAAACAGTTTGACATTTGGAACTACTGGAAGATGATTCCACATGAAGATTAATCCATTTGCAAAAACCATGCCACACTACTCATCGCCTTTGGTTTGCTTTTGTTTTTCTTCATATTTAGTCCCCAAGAAAGAAGCTTTGGATAGATGACATGCTAGTAGTGAACTACTGATCTTATAGTCCAAATGTGTCTCTTCTGCTTCACTGTTCTCCACTCTTAGATCAAAATCGCGAGTAAGCTATACTGTGTTAGTCAACGTGAATATGTAAGCTCCCAATTGTGCGCCAGAAATGGAGGGATAGAGAGATTCACCCTCCTGTATCTTCACCTAAAGAAACCTTCAAAGCCCCCCGCAGCATGCGCCGCATTTTCCGCTTGTTGAAAAGCTAGATAGATTTCTTTTCTCCTTTGATTTTCTGGGTGGAGATTTGTTTAACTATATGACAGAACTCTTTAACTGCAGTATTAAAAGTCATTAAATAGTGATTATTATAACTCAAGGTTCTGCCAACTTACTTGGCCTTAAAAGTGAGTAAACGTTACTGCATTTGTTTCCAAGTGCTTCTTAAGTACCCTGTTCTGCTTTCTTTTCTTCCTAATAAGCACTTTACGCTAGGAAAAGCTCAGTCTCAACCAGCATAGTAGTAAGATGTGATTGATCTTAGCCTTTTTCTGATCAATGCCTCCAAGTACAGAGAACCATCATTGTAAGGGTGGTGGTTAAAATTGCCAAGTTAGTATTCAATATTACAGAGAATTCTCTAACTCAAGGTAGACAGATGAGAACTTTCATTTCAATTTAGTGTCTTTAAATGTGTGTTATCTGGCAGGTTTCTTCATTTCGTATCTATATTTTCAGGCTCACTATGAAGAAATCTCCAGCTCATCCAAAATACGAGATGGCTTTTGATGGCAGCGGTAATGGATATGATCCCCAGAATGACTTTTATCAGGTTAGATCATGACTTGGTGATTTATAAAATTGTCATGTTTAGGTATGGTGATTTATAAAATTGTCATGTTTAGGTATACAATATGTGTTGCTTGTAGTAACAATATTAGTGACCAAGACATCACATTCAAGTTTGTCACTTTTGTTTGTTTTGTTTCTGAATCGCAAAAGTTTGTCACTTCTTGACAATCTGTTTATTGACTTTATTCTATCTGGTTGTTTTACTGTGACCAGTTTCTGGAGGAAGCAAAACACTATGCATTAGAATCAGGCTTCCAGACATCATCAACTTTCTATCAGGAAGAAGCTGGTGAAAGAAGAGTAGAGCAAGAAGATACAAAGAAGAAGAAAACATGGAAGAAAATACTATTTCCATGGTTCAAAGGTGAGAAGAATGAATGTAGTACAAAACCAGCAGCCAAATCACAAGCTTTCAATACGAGGCGGACTAACGTCTCTGGTCCGGTCTGTGGCACCGGCAAGGCTATGGATGTCAAGCAACGGCGGCCATTATCCAGACCTATTGCCAGTTTTTTGAAAGCCACAAATAGAGAAGATCATGAGATACCTTATAAGTGTCTTGACAAGACTGACATCCCTCAAGATGTTAAGACATACGGGCCTGTTTATCTGGTGACATAGAATATCATCAAGAAAGTAATGTCAATGATATTTTTCAGCATCATGGTGAGATGGCGGAACCAACCGATTAGTATTTAGTAGTATGTTTGATTGGCATTGTGTTGTAAGTGCAATGAACTCCAGAATTTTACATGGGCGCGTTGTGATGGGAAAACAGTTGGATATGTGAGCCATCCTAGTTCAGTATTTGAATCATCTAAAGCCTACAACAGGCAAGAGAAACTGTATATAACTGTTTTTTGTTTTTTTGTTTTTCATTGTGAGATCGCTAGCAACCTCTCAAACAGAAGTTTAAATTCTGTTTAGCTTTTGATCAATTTTTCTGGATAATGGTGATGTTCTATTTCATTCAATCTTCCATTTTATGATTTCTGTATTCAAATTTCATGCTGAGGAGTGAGGAGTTGACTACAGAGAATCTCAGAACCTTTTTTTTTGGTCCATCCACAAGACGCCTAATTTCGATTACATAAATTTTATAAGGAAAACTTATACTGTCCAACAAAGACTTGAAACAGTATCCACATGCTGCTAAAAATTTGGGGTTGATCAATTATGCAGATGCTCACTTAAAACCTGTGTTTCTCATACTTTGTTACCAGAAGTAGAACTTCCAGAAAACTCCTGGCAATTATTTACTGACCGACATGAAATAGGTAAGTTTCTCCAACAACCTACCTATGGGGAGGGTCACAATTAAGAGCAACTCTAACAAGGTCACCTAAAATTTGCTTATTTTGCTCAAAAACATAGCTGAAACCTATTGTAGTTAATCACTTGTGTAAATTTACTCAAATAATATTACTTAAAATATAGTCAAAGATGTACAAATACTTGATGAAGTATTTTGATTGGTTGATAATAAAACATTTATTTATTTATTTAGTTATTGATTGCATTTGCAATCTAGAAGGAAAGAATTAATTATATTATTGAATGTTTCATTACCTATAATTCATGTTTTCGGTATAAGAATAGGGGATGAAAACGTTGAAATATAGAGAATCCTTAAACTGACTAATAAGATAGAAAAACTGCTGGAGTGAATTTTAAGAAAAAATCTTTATATTTTAGCTAGAAATGACTTATACTGATCTACTAGAGTTGCTCTAAGCCGCTTTACCATTCCATTGGTCTGCAAAAGTGATGTCATAAAAAACATAACATATGATACTTTCAACTGTTCCTTGGTGGTTGGTTAGTGCTCTTTTACGTACATCTTTTCAACATTGACATCACAAAGAATGGAGCAGGGATTGATCTGAAAGCCATACACACACCAAACCCTACATTCAATTATCAAACAGATAATGCCAGCACAAGACAAGGCAGTTGGTTTCATAGCTTATGGTCATTAGCCAAAGAAGGAATAAATTTATCTCTCAGCATTGTCACAGCAATCAGTTGCACCTACTAAGCTGCCAAGTGAAAGCATCCAAGCTTCTAATTTGTATATTTGATGTAGAAAAAACTGATAACCCCGGAAGGGTTTACGCTACAAAATCCGAAAACAGGCAATTGATTCAGCAATTGATATACATTGATAATGTTTCTTGTACAACAAAGGCCTCATTAGAGGCTTTCAATCTCCGAAGCAATTGATGGCTTTGATCATCATTTCCATAAGAATAAAAGAACATTGAGCATCATCTCCAAAAGAACCTAAGCAAATTCTCAGGGATGTAGAATTGGACATACTAAAATCACCTCAGACCCTCTCTCAATGAAACAAATTGTTCCACAGGGTCCAAAATAGTCCCCCCTCCTCCTAATACCAAATATGTGCAAACACAAAAGCATTATTCTCAGCTCTGCTGCCCTCCTCTCCCTACTTCAACATCCACAACAGCAGCAGCAGCTGAGCTTGAGCTTTGACTGCAAGGACTTATCCTCCTACTATCTCTGCTCAACAGCCTCTTGAGTGATCTCAACCTCGTCGTCATCGGAGACTTCAAATCCTCCTCCGCAAACCGGTTATTATTACTATTCGGCGAAGCCAAAGATGTCACTGGATTCTCACTAGGAATATCAATCACCAACATTCCCTCAGGTCTCCTAGTCTCACCAGAAGAAGAGGAAGAAGTCCCTTGACCCGAACTCCCTTCCTCCAAACCCGAACCCGGCCCGGAACTGACCCGGGTTTGGTTCCCCCAAAACAACACATTAGTAGGGAAATTAGGAGACTCCATTGAGAACCCTGAAGCCAAAGTATCCGCCGGCGACGGAATCTCAACACTGAGCTCAGATGACGCAGTGGAATCAGAGTGAGGTAGTGAAGTCACCGGAACGACGGCGTTTCGGCAAAGAGGGCAGGTTGAGTGGGACTGAAACCACATGTCAATACACTCAACGTGAAATCCATGGTTACATTTGGGGAGCAGTCTCGCCTTTTCGCCATCAACAAGGTCAGAGAGACACACAGCGCACTCTAGCCCTTCTTCTTTGAAGTCTTGAGAGCTGAAGATTACTAAAGGTAGAGACTTTACGACGGAGGGTTCAAGACCTCGCCGGAGAGGTGTGACTCCGGCGGCGGCGGCGTCCTGGCCCGGAGCGAAGACGAAGCGGCGGCGTCTGCGGTGGCGAGTGGAGGAGTTGGGATCATCGTCTGTAGCGTTGTGGGCCCAGTACCATTTGGCGTAGAGGTGGAGACAGAGGACGAAGACGACGACTATGAAGAGTACTAGTACGGCGATCATCATGATCTTTCCGGTGAGCTGTACGGCCTGAGAATCATCCAGGCCTAGAGATGGGTCTCCCATTTTTTTTAATAAAGGTAGGAACTTTAGCCCAAAACTCAAGAAATGAGCTGAGCCCAGATGAAATCTCAGGTACCCAGATGAGGATTTGGGTGGATTTAGGTGCCCACGAGTGGGTTTGAGGGTTTTGAGAAGAAATGGTGAGGACCCAGATGAGAAATTTTGAGGTGTTCAAGAAGGAGGAGTTTTTATGTTTTTAGTGGGGGAATTGAAAAATGTGAAATTGAAACAAAGACCAGGAAATGGGGGGTTATAAAAGAGGAAGGTGGACTTGTTCTACGAGGAATTTGGGGAAGGATCTAGGAACCCAAATGAGAAGGAGAAGAAAAAAGAGACGTGGAGAGAGGGTTGGGATGATGGGTTAGGCAGAGACGTGAGTGAAGGAGAGGAGGGATGGTTTTGGTTCAATGGAGAAGACAAGAGAAGAGAAGAAGAAGCTTTTTCTACATTCTCTACTCCACTTGGGGAGGGAGGACCGGGAACTCCTCAAAAGACTTGGACTTTTTTTATTGAGGGTGCGAAGAAAATTAAAAGACGACGGCTTTACTTTGATTGATTTGGGTCCAAATTTGAGGGTGGGAGGAAAAGAGAACTTCAAGCCCAAGGTAAACCACCTCCACCTGTACTATATTGGTGATTTCTTATCCCCCAATCTTGTGTCATTTTTGTGGCTTTCCTCTATTGGGAAATCAGAGGTGAATAGAGAGGAATTAGAGAGGAACTGTGAGAGTGATGCGTATTGCCATATTTTGAAAGCTTATACCGACTACGATAGGAGGAATGAGATATGAACATTGATCGATCATGCACATAGCAACAATTGGTCAAAATGTATTTGTATATTGTTTCATTTCGTTATCAAAAACTTAGTTTTTCACTCTTTAATTAACTATAAATTCTTTGAATTTGATTGGAACAATGAATCTCTTTATCATAAAGAGATTCATTTTGCAAGTTCGTTATTACGGGTAGTTCCTACAAAGGATCGGACTAATGACGTATACAATACTTGAATTCAGTTTCTATAAACACTACAGAAAATTGTTGGACAAATACAGGCTAACAAACAAAGTTCAACTTCTCCTACATAAAATGAATCCTTTTTTTTCGATAGAAAAATGAGCCTTCTTTTGTATGGTTAGATGTTGGTCTATAGGTCAAGGCTGCATAAATATGGTGGTGTGGTTGGTCATGATCACAGTAAACATGAGTTACACGACGACCATTTAGAACTGCATTTTCAAATTTCAACCACAATGACCAACTTTGGTTTGACAATTGCGAATGTTCATTTGTATTTATCTGCTTCTTCAACTTCAACCCCATCCGATACAAACCGATTTGGAAAGCATTTGGTATAAAAATCTTCTAGTTTAATTTCTCTTAATATGTATTAGGAAAACAAAAGGCAACAGGCTTATGTAGGGTCTCTTTTCCCCAGCAGTATCACATGGATTATGTTTATATGTTTCTGTTTTTTAATTGCTTAATTTGCTCCAACGCAAATCTCAAGGCAAATTTCACAAACATAATCTGGTTTCCAGCTGCTTTTGCTGTTGCAGCTAGTTCATTTCGAATCTTCTTCACTCTGGTTCTTCGATCACAACTCGCAAGAGATTCTTAGCTGGTATCTTCTTTAGATTCACAGTTTGTTTTTGTCCCAGGATCTTTTATACAGCACAAGCTTTTGTAACCCAGTACGAGGTAAGAGAGCGGGAAGCACCGTCTCTCATAAGTCTTGCAAAGACATTAGTTTGCTGATTTGCTCTACAAATCTACAATGGCTGTGGCATGCATAAGGGACAACGTACTTATATACAACATTAGCATATCTAGATAAAAATGATCGAGGTTGTTGTGCGTCTTGAGAATTCTTCAAAAGTTTGACTTATACGTACTGATTGTCTTAATACATATACTCGCTATAACATGATTTGAACTATCCTTTTACAGATGAAATTCCTTAATCCTATATGCCCAAAAAGCAAATCAATTGGTGCACGAGTTGCCGATGCTCATCATGTGATCTACCATCAATATATTAATACTGATCATTAAGCTAGATAATGGAATTTGTCATAATCTTTGGGCCGTGATTTAGATTCAGAATACTCATCGAGCTCACTCGAGCAAAAACGCAAATGCTTGGACAAAATGATTGATTCCAAATGATCGATACGGTTTTCTCTACTCTCCTTAATAATAACCATTCATGCTCTTCACTTGTTAAAAGCACGAACACATACATGAATGAGTGCACGTTGAATAATTCGTTTGCTTTGTCTGTTATCAAAGAATCTAATTAAAAAGAAACAAAAATGAATATTCGTTATTGATCGATGGGAATAGATAAGAACTTTGCTGCTCCTACCGTCACATATATAGTTTATCGATATCATTGCCTCCGCCCTCCGGGCCGCAAGGTTTTTGTTCATGATCGACATTAATCACAGTGAAAAAGATGAAAACCTTCAAGAACGTACGTACATCTGCAAAACTTTATGATGCCCATATTGTGTTGTTTTATCCTTTTGTATGTTTAAGGAGCAAGACTCTTGAGGGTCTTGAAGCAAGTTGTACGTAAAATTAAAGCTTTGATGATAATTTGTGTGCATGCATATGTGCGTGTATTTACGTACAAATATATGCACGCACATACATACGTAAAAGCACACACATTATCATCGAAGTTTTAATTTTACGTAAAATTTGCTTGAACTGAAAACGTGTGTGACCAAATCAGTGGCATGCCGGCTGCATGCATGATCGGAGTCATAAACCCATTAAACCGAATTCCCGGTTCTTGCTCGGAGTTATAAAGTTAACCACCAATAGTACTAGGCAAGCCGCCTGGAACTGCAGCTCGGAAACAAAACGGATCTATATATGGTCAATATATAGTTCTTTGAAGTTGGGGGATCATGCTGCTTTATATGCATCCCGCATATCTAAACATCCCATTAGATTTTTCTTTTTCGGTGGCATGTGTCAACACTTGATTATTCTTTTTTATTATAACCATAACACTATTATTATATTAACATCTTGTTACAAAGTCTCGATTTTCAAATCTCAAGTCAGGTAACATAATACAAAAAACGTCATAATCTGAACTCTATAACGTGAACACTTAAAAACATAAGGTATTCATTCCAACACTGGTGACCAGTTATACTAGTATAATTGAATTTAATCGGCCAGTCTACCAGTCACCATTTCTGATTACAATTCTGATAAAATGACTATATGAGTAGCGATCCAGTTCTAACTCCTGAAGTGGCCACCTAATCACCACCAGAATCCTACCCCGACAGTCCATCCGAAATGTCCCTCCGGGGACACTGACATAAAAAGTGACCCCTAAGGTCACATAAGTACTGTCGCGTCGTCGCTGCCAGTGGTTCACAGCGGCGCTCCGACAGAGTAATTTCGGCAAAAGTTTTATACCGTTTTGCTCATAATTACGTGCCGATTATGTTGAAGAGATTTTTGAATTGATTTGGACATTGATGATTAAGACGTGTGATTAATAGAATATTAATTTAATAATTTATTATATTATTAAACTGTTGAATCGATTGTCGATTTGATTTCGAGTCGTGTAACGTTTGAAGATCATGTTGCGATATAAAAAAAGATTCAAGAGTTAGAATTTGGAATTTGATTAGTCGTAGCGAGTTCCATGGTTCGGGAAGCACGTTGTTCGAGAATATGAGGTTCTCGACGATATGCTCGCTAGTAAACGAGCTTAGATATTCATTATCATTTTTAGCGAGTAGTTATTAAGTAATAATTGTTGTTTCAGGATGACGTATTAGCAGCTAGTGGCAGATATTTAGAAACGTCAACAGAGAGACTTTGGCTGGATGAGAATTGCGACACAGTACTGTGAGTGGACCTTTTATTTTCACAGTCGTAACGAGTTCATATTTTATCAGTATGATTTACAGTATATTTCAGATTATATTTATTTTCGAGGTTTTTCTTTGTGATAGCACTAGTTAGCGGCATCAATGCACTGACTGTTCGGCTGATCATCAGATAGTTCGGTCATGGAAGGTTAGGACAAACACCTTATCTGACTGGTCAGGGGAGGTTAGGACAAACACCTTGTCTGACCCATCACTTTTTTTTTTCTTCAGATTGTCGACCCAGGTTAGGGCAAACACCTCTATTTTATTTCAGATTTACGACTTTGAACTCGCATTATTTTACGGAAATCAGTGGAAATATATTTTAATTTAGTTTTATCGTTTTACGCATATGATGTTATTTTTGTCCACTCACTCTAACGTTTTCTGTTTATTTGGCTTTTCCTGGGTCCTTTGTTTTAAATTGCTCATATTATAGGTTAACAGGTTGAAGTCGTGACCATCCAAGGTGTGAGACATGACAGTCCACAGCTTCTGTTTTCTCTGTGTAAGTGTTCAGTTGAAGTTCAGGGTTACTCGTGCTAAGGTAGTTGGTACTGATCAGGCGGTGCTAGAGACCCTAGTGCGGGTCGCGCATGACTTATCATAGACTATTGTGTAATCTGGGACGGGTCCTGTCAATTTGGTATCAGAGCACGGTATCCAGATCTTGGTGGTTATCTTATACTTTTAGTGAAACTTATTGTGTAATGGCCTGACTGTAGTAGATCCCATCGTATGCCTTTTTGACATTGGTATATATCATTAAAAGTATCAGGTAGCTCCTGAGTCTTTAGTTCTTTCGGGTCATGCCTCATGGACGTGATCATTGACTTCAACACCTGCACTCGTCTGTTCATAGAGTCGACGACGAGTTATCTATACGATCTTTAGATGGAAAGGTAGGCCTAACAGATTAGGCTTGGAGTTTTTGTTTTACATATCTGATTTTCGAATGTGCTTGGACATTCCTTTAAGCTCAGCGGAACAGGGTGGTTAGAAATAATCGAGTTTTGAAGATTGTATGTGCAACGAGGAAACTTGTTTCAAAGGAACAAATACACGCGAATTTGTGTAGTTAAGTATTAGATCTATTTTTTTTTTCCGATGAACAATCTGAAATAAAAAAAATATTTAAAATCTCAATGGTTGATCTTAAAAATAAAACTGTGCTTACCATAGTTCAACACATCAGATTCTTTCTCTTTCTATTTCTCTCTCTCTCTCTCTGTGGTGAGAACACGGAAGCAGTCTCCTCCCTCACTCTTCAAAACCCTTTTCCGCCGCCACCCACCACCCAACCGACCGTCGCCGCACCGTTGCTGCTCGGTCTCCGGCGTGCCTGCCCAACCTCGATCAGTAGCAAAGCGAGCGTGCTAGCTCGCCTCCGCCACTGCTGCTCGGTCTCCGACGTGACGCCACCTCGGTCGTGTTGCTTCCTCCTCTGCGCCGTACAACTGCTAGTCTCCGAGCTCGCCTCCCTCAGCCTGAACTCGCCTCCACCTCCAGACTTCATTTGGTCGTCGCGATCCTGCCATATTACATCGGGTCACCGCCCTCCTCTGCCTCAACAACTTCCAATCTAACTTCTGTGAAATTTGTGATTTTTTTGAAATTGAATTGAATTTTTGTTGATTATGAATATATGTGGATTGTTTTTGCGTTGGTTTGGAGAACTACAGTCTCCAACAAGCGAAGCTCGATTTGGAGGCAATGAGGAGTGAGACTCTGCGTCCGACATTGTCGAAGATGTTTGTAGAGATGAGTTATAGTTTGCGGCCAGGTGCTACTTTCTATTTTTGACTTAGTTCCCAGCAGTTTAAATTGCATATGTTTGATGGGCCCATGGCCCGCCCATTGAAGATGGTGATTAACTAACAAACCCAAAATAACAGAAGGGCCAGGACTACGCTTTTTCCTTGGGCCAGGGGCTGTTTTATTGGGCCGGAAGGTATGGGCTAGTATACAGACCAAACTTTTCAAGTTCAATAATTTTTTTTGAAATTCAATATCAATTTTTTTATTTCCGTACCATTCAAAACACTATTTCCTTTCATTTAATTCGAGAGGATAGATGATGATGATGAGTCTGTTAAATGACTTGAAGCCTACCTTTGAATCCAAAAGGCGTAAAGGGTTGGTGCAAGCCTACAAGTTGCGGCCTAGATAAACCCGCATGGAAAATATCGAAAGAGAAGAGTTTGGGTAGATTTTAAAGTGATTTTTAGTATTAATCCTTCTTTATTCTCTACTCTCAAGAGTAGTACCTCCCTCCTATGTGCTTTCTAAAAACCACTTTCAAAAAAATATCTAATTCGCTTCACCTGTGCAGTTGTGCCAAGTAAATTCGTTATCCATCTCCTGCAACTGTTATCGAACACTGTGGTGGGTTTATTTGTGTGTCTCTGAGTTTCTGTGTCTTCTTCAGTTCTTCTTCTTCTTCTTCCAAAACCCCCAACTTCAGTTTTGTTATTATGCCTGGTAACTCGACCTGAAATGCGGCCTCTGTTCTCAGTCACTACCGAGCTATTGTTGTTGGGTTTGGAATTGACTGAATGAGCTTCCATGCCTTCACTAGGTACCCAACTTCCAATCTTATTCTTTTATCACTTGTAATTATTGAAAGTTTGAAACTTTGGTGCTGAACTCTTTGAAATCTTGCTTATTGTACTTACCCATTTCTCTGATAGCTTAGCCAAAGCTTGTGCAGTAGTTAGTTTCTGGGTTTATTAGTTTTATTACCTATTTGTTAAAGGATTTGGGTAGAGGCAGTTTGTGCTTGTTCTCACTTGTCTATGGTGTGTGTTACTGTTTGGTAATTGCGTTTGCTACAAAACCCTCTTGCTGAGACATTGTTCAATGCATTTGAAGTACTTAGAATATGTTAGTTTCCTACAAGTACCTTTTTTATTTTAGAGAATTTAGATTGTGTGGCTAGTGATATATTGTTTGTATCATTGTGTGTTAGTTTTTAATGGTAAGAGGACTGTCATCTATTGAAAGACTCTTGCTTTTTTTGATTGAGGGTGACTTACACTTTTGTACTTGTTAGCAGAGATTGCTGTTGCACAGACTGGCTTCCAGAATCATTTGGGAACACTCAGGGCTCGTACCTCTCTTCATGGTCAAGTAATTTCAAGTCCATTCACTTTCCGAATTGACAAGAAACTGTCCTCATTGTGGAGATCCTCGGACGTACCAAAAAAGGCGTACTTCAACTTGGGGCATATCAAGAGCCCAAAGAGTAGACCACTGATTCAGGCAGTTGCTACTTTTGAAACCAAAGGTCTTCTTCATAACAATAATAGACACCTGGGTTACAATAGTTCAGAGGTGGTTAGGGATTTGAGTCCCTCTAAGTCCGAGTCTTCAAGTGATGACCCCCCAGAAATGGATGATAAAGAGAAGTTAAGGCGAATGAGGATTTCTAAAGCAAATAAAGGAAACATACCTTGGAATAAAGGCAGAAAGCACAGTCCTGGTAATGATATTCTCATCCAGTCTTGTTTTTGTATCAGCAATGTGTATTCTTTTTCCCTACCGGACTGAAATGTTACCGGAATAATTATTGCAGAAACCCTTCAGAAGATCAAAGAAAGAACAAGGCTTGCAATGCAGGATCCTAAGGTGATGCCATGTAAGAATGATTTACATGTTCTGCTAGAATATTATTCATTTAGATATATTAATGAGTGGAGCTTCATCCCGAGCTATGGATTGAGTCTCTGATCACATTTGTTTCATATAACCTCTGATTATTCTCAGTATTGAAAATGGAGAATGCTTTTCTATACACCATTCAACTGGTGCAATCTAATTCAAAGTAGAACCATTTCAGAAGATTTTGGTGTAGTCTACAGCAAGTCGTTTTAACTTCTTCCTTGATCATATCTACTTGGTCTTATTTCTAATGACACATCATACAAGATTCAATGTTTGACAATTCCCGAGCATATAAATATTTTCCGTGTTCTCTTCTTTCAAACGAACAAGCAAGTGGATCCATATATGTACAGAAAGTAATGCCGTTGTTTGATTGAAGGAATACTTAGTAATACTTGAGACAGTACCTAGTACCTATATACAATGCACACATAGTAAAAACAGTGTAACCAATGCAAACGATTAGTATGAGAAGCAGGTAACGGGTTTCATTATGTCATTCTCTCTGGTTATGTACACAATCTAATGCCTTTTAAAAAGAAATACTTACTCCTATGTTGAAATGTCATAGTTGTTTATGTTACTTACAATGTTTGTCTATGCAGGTGAAAATGAAGTTGGTTAACCTTGGACATGCTCAAACGTGGGTATTACTGAACTTTAACTATTAATTCTGTGTCATATTTTATCATTGTGACGAAATAGTGATTCAGTCCTCATTCAGTGAAACCATCTAGAAGTTTGATATTATACATTTGAGTTACTTTTCCTTAACATCCCTAACAAGACATCTTTGCTCTTCTGCATCATTCAGCAAGGAGACAAGAACAAAAATTGGGATCGGGGTTCGAATGGGGTGGGAAAAACGGCGACAGAAGCTATCATTGCAGGAAAATTGCTGCTATGAATGGAAAAACTTGATTGCAGAAACCTCTAGACGAGGCTATGACGGTGAGGAGGAGTTGCAATGGGATTCCTACAAGATCTTAGATGGAAAGCTTACAGTGGAGTATTTAGAGAGTATTGAAGAAAGGAAACAAATGCGCAGGCCTAAAGGAAGCAAGAGAGCACCCAAATCTCTTGAGCAAAGGAGGAAGATCTCACAAGCGATCTCAGCAAAATGGAATGATCCGGTAAGTGCAGTATAATAATTTTGCAGAGTTCCTAATTTGTTTCCATTATTCTCATGCCTGAACTCATTTCACATCCAAATCCCAAGTATGCGCAGTTACAAACTCCCATCCAAGTGGCTTTTGCCTGCCTAAATCTGACCTCAACCCTTAGTTCGCTTGCCATGAGCAAGACCTACAACATGATTTATAAAACCTATACATTATGAGCAAGGGTTGACAATTTTATAGTGTTTGGTGTTTAGGCCATTCAAACTGAACTTTCTCTTGTCCAGGAGAAGCCATTGTGATTTTACTCTATTTGTTACATAAGCTCCCATGTGGCCGTTTTTGGTGCATGTATATTTAAATTTGCAGGAAAATTGAGCCTTCTTTACTTTAAGCTACATGTTCCTGATGTAATAAGTGTATCAGGGGTATCGCGACCGGGTATGCTCTGCCTTGGCTAAATATTACGACACATCCTATGGAGCTGAAAGAAAGCCAAGGAAAAGGTCAACTAGTAACAGTACAGAGTCCCCAAAAAAGAGCCCTCCAAAGAAAAAGGTTTTTGAGGAAACCAAATTATCAAGGAATGAGATTAAACTCCAGAAAGTGAAATTGAGAAGAAGTAAAGGACCCATGTACAAGGATCCTCTAGCAAGTTCTAAGATGGAGATGATAAAGAACATCAGAGCAAAAAGAGCAGCCACTGAAAACAAGACTACTGAAGCCATTGATCGAGCTAGGTAAGCTCATCTTTTTGCATACTCATTGGATTGAATTGAACTACACGGACTAGTAAATGTAATTTATGACTAGTAAATCGTTCTGTTTAGATGATCTGTTGCCTTTGATATAAAATATTGCTTGATTTTTCACTATTCTTTAATATTGATTCTGGAAATAATATCAGTTCCAGTAGTTTACGAAATTCTGCTTTTACTTGGGATCATTTAGAAGATACTGATCTGAACTTCTGTGACATCTGCAGGCTATTGATTGCTGAAGCTGAGAAGGCTGCCATGGCTCTTGAGGCTTCTGCTACGAAGAGCCCTGTTGCTCGAGCTTCTCTCATTGAAACACGACAACTTATAGCTGAGGCAATTCGTTCCATTGAATCTATAGAGACAATGCAGAGTTCTTCATCAAATGACTTTAATAGCCAGAGCGAGAAGGAAAACTTGTTTTGGGGTCTGGCTGAAGCTGGTGGTGGAACGGTGAATGGCACCGTAACCTTTTCATCCCATGAGAATGGAAAGCCTTCATTTCACCAAGTTGAGAAGGTAAATGGCACCAAGGCCTTTTCTTTCCATGTCAATGAAGACCCTTTAGTTGCTTCGAATGAAGTGCTTAGCCAGAGAGACAAGGAATCATATACAGGACTCGGTGGCCTGACTGAAGCATATAATGGAAAAATCAATGGCACCAAAACTTTATCGTCAGTGGAAGACGAAGACCTCGGCTTTGAAGAGTTCTTGCAAGATTTGCTAAATGATGAAGATGATCTTTCCCCAAAAAGCCCTGATGATGATTGTTTGCCTCCGTTTAGTTTGGAGCAATCGGATTCAAGCACTCAAACAGACCAACTAGAACCAAATGAGAACGACGAAGGCAACAAGAATGTACAACTCAATGGCACCAAACTCGAATCTCAAGCAGCTGAAACCACATCAACATCCTCCACTGTAACCAAAAAATGGGTCCGTGGGAGGCTCATTGAAGTACCAGAAGAAGTTTAGGTACAGCAAATCTAAGAAACTGTAATGGCTGCTGCACATTTTCAGCCTACAAGGCATGTCTTGTTCGCATCTCCTTCAAGCAAATATCAAAGGGGTGCCTTGCTTCATTGGCAAGGTAGGCCACTGCTGCTTTCACATAGAGCTAGTACTTAATTTGTCGACCACGAGAGGCCTTTTCTATCAGTGGAAAATAGCATCTCTAGTCTCATTTGACATGGAAGCTAGAATCTATACGTTTTACACCTTCTGTAATATGCTATATTTGACTGCCTAGTGCAGCAGCATTTTGTTACCAAATAGTAAATTGCCCATTTTGTGATCCTGGCTCAGTGTAGTTATATTGCAAATCTCACAAGTTCTAAGCATATAGACATAGAACCAAACACATGTAGAAGCATTAGTATATTACAGCTTTAGGTTTATACAACTTGAAATAACTATGATGTAAAATTAACTAGGAGGTTGGATTTTATCATGACGGTCCAGTTTGGAGTCCACAGTCTGCTCCACCTCAGTCCTCTTCTCTTCTATCTTCTCTTTCCCTTTCTCTATCTCCTTCTCTACTTCTTCCTCCTGCAAAACACAAACTCAAAGACTTAAAAGGATATAAAACATTTATGATCTTGTTTAAGGCATATATATATATGCTTAAAGCCTACGTTTATGATCTTGTGAGTGGTAGGCCGCTTAAGGCCGTGAACGCCGGCTCTATTGGGCACTTTGGCTGTGAGATGGCGCAGTAGCTGTGGCTTCGTGGCACAAAGAGCAGGAGCTTTGCCTGCAGAGTTTGTGATGCCTCCACCATTAGACGGCCATCCAAGTACTAGTCTTGCCTGCATTTTGTTTTTTTTCAGGGTCTCTGAGCTATCTAGATGCTTTTCCCTTTCATTTTGTTCGCTATGAATCTAAAAATGGCTTATGATCATTGCTGATGACATATGAGACCAAACTCTTGTCGACGACATAGACTGCCACATTTCTTCAGGTGCCATGTGGCTGTGTATCTTTTTGTAGTGAGATGCTTGCTATTGGATATCAAGAAGGTACACGAGGAAAGCAAGAAACTTAATTCCGGTGATTTAAACACTGACTTGCAGTCTCAAGAAATCCACTGTGTGGAATGATAAAGACCAAGGATTAATAAGCAACGGGCTAAATTAAGATAGTGATTATCATATACATGGTATATAATCCTGGGAACATGGTGTTTCAGCGTGCTTTGTCATACTCAATTGATATGAGGAAACTAACGTAAATATTTACAATCAGATGTGTAGCAGTTGAATATGGTCTGATCAGCTCAACATCGCTTCAAGAATTGTAGCCAGTATGTGTTAAGCAGCAAAAAATTGATTAGGTTAGGGTATCCGCATCGTTGGTAGAGCACCAGCTAGAACAACAGCAAAATTTTGCTAGAACAAAGCAAATCTTTCTTTTGTTCTAGCAAATCGAATTTTGCACAGACCCATACACCTTTTTGCAAGAGCAAATTTAATTCATCATATTGTAAAATGTTTAAAAATTATTTATCGAATAGATTTACAACCAATAATAATGTGACACGTGTTTTTATCGACTAAATAATTATACAAGATTTCCGATAAGATTTTCAACTAATAAAAAACTAACACGTGTCAATGCCACGCGTCGTTATCGGAAAAATAATTGGACTAGATTTTCAACTAATGAAGATGCGACATGTGTCACTACGAGATAACGTTATCCGACAAAATAATTGGACTAGATTTCCAGTAAAATTTTGGTCCAATGACGATGCGACACGTGTATTCATCTTCAAAGATCCGATTTCAATTTCATCTTAATAATATATACACGATTTGTCGTAACACATGAGTTTTTAAAATCGATTATTTTTAATAAATGAATACGAGTACATTTTCTTCATGAGAGTTGTAAAGTATTTTATTGCGAACTCGTACGAATTTTCGTATAATTTTTCGGACTCTCGAACTATTTATTATGATTTTTAGATGCTTTAATTTCAATTTTAGTTTATTAAAAATAACCGTTTTCTTTAAATCTGGACCATTGGATCAAAATTCGAAATCAAAATTAAAGGCCCAGATCTAGTGGACCGTTGCTTTTAAAGTTTCTACCTGGCCTGACAGGTGCTGCGTACCCATTCGCACGTCATTTTTTTTTAACCCTTACAGAAAAAAAAAACCCACTCGTTTGATGTCACCCACGAGCCATGGGCTTCGCCAGGAGGTCGAGCAATCACCGGAACATTCTATGCTCAAGCGATGGATCAAGCTCCGTTTTGCTCGAGCAAACGCTGGCCCGATCTCAATGCTGAGTCGCCGAATTTTGTCTTGCTCGAGCACCTCGTCGTTGGTCCCACCACCTACTCGAGCAAGAGCTCGCCGGCTACTCGCCGGTGCTGATGCTCTTATGAAAGAGTTGCTGAATCTCTCTACATGATGCAATAGTGTTGAGGTAAAAAGTCCCAACAAGATATGTGAGAGACACCTTTCTCCACAATGCCTTCAAAATTAAGTCTGTCCATAAATAGGAGAATGTTATTTGTTACAACTTGCAAGATTAGAAAACAAATCCAAAGTAAAAAAGAAAGATCTCTAGTGCTTATTAGTCCAAGGAGGAGTGCATACCTTTGCTTGTAGCTCATTCAGGCATTCAAGTGATAATAAATGCGTGCAACAAGTGCAGTTCTCGTTGGAGATGATTTAATTCTAACTTGAACTCTTAAAGGAGAGGATACAATCCCCGCCACTAAATGCAATTGCTGCTTTTATTTGTTTATTTATAGGTTGTCAGTCTCTTCATAAAGCCTTGAAATGACCTGCACCTGCAAGTATGATTTATGGGGAGATTGCCTTTTTGGTATAAGCCCTTCTCTGCTTATACTTCCGTCTGAAAAGTTGGCTCAGACTTACCTCTTGTTGGAGGTAAAGATCACTTTGTGGTCAACTAGAATACTCTAGAAAACTCAAGAAGAATTGAGAAAGATGAAGAGTCGGTGGTGATGTAAGACTAATCTAGAATAAGCTTGATTAATCAAGCTAAGTTAGAGGGTTTTAGAATAATCAAATAAGAAGAGAAGAGATGAGATAGTCGATGAAGGAGAAGATTAATCAAGAAGTTTCTTGATTAAGGAGAGGCGGTGGAATACCTCTATATATAGAGGTTTGGTGCTCCTCACCCCGTACATCTCAACCAAGCAAAGCCTAAAAAGCTTCTTCAAAACCATCATCCCATTCTAGTTAGTAAATTCCTTTAGGAAACTCCTCTTAGTATAGAGAGAGTTGTAGTGTTATAGAGAGAATTGTATCCTTTGTAATCCTTTTATTCTCCTAGTGAAATCCTCTTACTTGTCTGTGGTTTTTCCCCGATTTCTTTTGGGGTTTTCCACGTAAATCCTTGTGTCTCCTCTTTATATTTTCATTCCGTATCTCGATTGTGTACTAACTTCCTCGCATAGCTCCTAACAGTGGTTTCAGAGCACTGGTTGTGCGATCATATAGAGAGCTGGTTCTAGAGGAAAGTCATTCAGTTCGAGATGGCGACAAAGTTTGATATCGAGAAGTTTAACGGGACTAACTTCTCGTTATGGAAAATGAAGATGAGAGCACTATTGCGGAAGGACAATTGCTTAGCCGCAATTGGGACAAGGCCCGCAGACTTCACGGATGATGCAAAGTGGGATGAGATGGACGCCCTCGCCATGGCGGATCTTCACCTTGCATTAGCCGATGGGGTGTTATCAAGCGTGGAGGAGAAGAAGACGGCAAAGGAGATATGGGATACGCTTACAAAGCTATACGAGGCGAAGTCGCTGCACAACAAGATTTTCTTAAAGAGAAGGCTTTACACTCTTCGTATGGCAGAATCTACATCAGTGACCTAGCACATCAACACTTTGAATACTCTATTTTCACAGCTCACAAACATGGGGCAGAAAATAGATTCAAGTGAACGGGCGGAGATTCTACTCCAGAGTTTACCTGACTCGTATGATCAACTCATCATCAATCTGACGAACAATATCTTCACGGACCACCTAGTCTTCGATGAAGTTGCAGATGTTGTATTAGAAGAAGAGAGCAGGTGCAGAAACAAGGAAGACAGGTTGGCAAGTTCGCAGCAAGCGGAAGCTTTGATGGTGAGAGGAAGATCAACGGAGCGTGGCTCAAGTGGGAGCCAAGGTCACGGTAGATCGAAGTCAAGGCCGCAGAAGAATTTCAGGTGTTATCACTGTGGCAAGAAGGGACACGTCAAAAGAGACTGTCGACTTCTGAAGAAGAGCAGAAACCCTGAATCATCAAACGCTTAAGGGAACGTGGTAAGTATCTCCGATGACGCTGAAATTTTATACAGCGAGGCAACAACTTTTGAAGGCAGGAGAAAATTTGCCGATGTCTGGCTTATAGACTCGGGGGCAACATGGCACATGACTCCCCGGAGAGATTGGTTCCATCAATATGAATCTATCTCTGGTGGATCAGTGTACATGGGAGACGACCATGCCTTGGAGATTGTTGGGATAGGTACTGTCAAAATAAAAATGTTTGATGGTACAGTTCGTAGTATTTCGGAGGTACGGCACGTGAAAGGCCTGAAGAAAAATCTATTGTCCTGGGGACAATTTAATGGCAGCGGGTACAAGATGCATAGTCAAGATGGGATCATGAAGGCTACAAAAGGTGCACTTGTGGTTATGAAGGCGAAGAAGATCGGGGCAAATCTATGGATGCTTCAAGGAGAGACATATCAGGAAGCTGACGCATGTACTGTTGCAGCCAACAATGGAGAAGAATCGACAATGATGTGGCATCTTAAACTTGGTCACATGTCAGAACGAGGTTTGAAGATTCTCTCTGATCGGAAGCTACTTCCAGGGCTCAAGCAGGTAAATTTACCTTTCTGCGAGCATTGTGTTACAAGCAAGCAGAGTAGATTGAAGTTTGATAGGTCGGTCTCCAGAAGTAAATGCATCCTAGACTTGCTACATTCCAATGCGTGGGAGTCACCAGTTGTGTCCCTAGGAGGTGCAAAGTACTTTATGTCCTTTATTGATGATTACTCCAGGAGATGTTGGGTGTACCCGATCAAGAATAAGTCTGATGTATTTTTGGTATTCAAGGCCTTCAAAGCAGAGGTGGAGCTTGAATCTGGAAAGAAGATCAAGTGCATGAGGACTGACAATGGGACAGAGTACATGGACGACGAGTTTCTTGCACTTTGCAAGCAAGAAGGTATCAAGAGACAGTTCACAACCACGTACACTCCTCAGCAAAATGGAGTTGCGGAGCGGATGATCAGAACTCTCGTA
This sequence comes from Geum urbanum, assembly GCA_946800695.1. Taxonomy (NCBI): domain Eukaryota; kingdom Viridiplantae; phylum Streptophyta; class Magnoliopsida; order Rosales; family Rosaceae; genus Geum; species Geum urbanum. Next base: position 38,583,303 of record OX327010.1, on the reverse strand, counting down.
GAAAATATGAGAGCCATGCTAAGGACTGCAGGATTACCCAACTCATTCTGGGCGGAAGCAGCCAAGGCCGCTTGTCACGTGGTAAATTGGTCTCCATCAACGACAATTGAACTTAAAACACCGATGGAGATGTGGACTGGTAAGCCCGCCAACTACTCTGATCTACATTTGTTTGGATGTCCTGCATATGTAATGTACACTGTCCTAGAAAGGAAGAAGAAAAAGTTGGATCCTAAATCTCGGAGGTGTATATTCTTGAGGAATGCTGACGGAGTAAAGGGGTATCGCCTGTGGGATCCCACTGCCCGCAAGGTTATTGTCAGCAGGGATGTGATCTTTAAAGAAGATCAACTACTACAAGGAGGTCGTGATGATAGCAGTTCAAGTGAGAAGACTGCAGTCATACGAGTCGATAGTAAACCAGAGGAGGAGAATTCAAGTTCTTCTTCTGAAGTACTCGAGCACGAGGATGAAGAACCATTTGAGATGGAGGACCAAGAAGTTCGCAGGTATACCCGTGCGAGGAAGCCACCAGCTTGGCAGTCTGAGTATGTTACAGAGAGCAATGTTGCATACTGTCTTCTAACGGAGGATGGAGAGCCGTCAACTTTCCATGAAGCCAAATGCAGTTCAGATGCAGCTCTGTGGATGACAGCAATGCAAGAAGAAATTGAAGCTCTACATAAAAACAAGACATGGGATCTTGTTCCTCTACCATAAGGAAGGAAAGCCATTGGTAACAAATGGGTCTACAAGATCAAGCGAGATGGCAATGATCAAGTGGAGAGGTATCGCGCTAGACTGGTGGTGAAAGGGTTCGCTCAGAAAGAAGATGTTGACTTCAACGAAATATTCTCTCCTGTTGTTCGACTCACAACTATCTGAGTAGTCTTGGCGATGTGTGCTACATTCGACCTACATCTGGAGCAGTTAGATGTGAAGACTGCATTTCTTCATGGAGAGCTTGAAGAAGAGATATATATGCTCCAACCAGAAGGTTTTGCTGAATCAGGCAAGGAGAACTTGGTTTGCAGGTTGAACAAATCTCTATACGGTCTCAAACAGGCGCCGAGATGTTGGTATAAGAGATTTGATTCCTTCATCATGAGCCTTGAGTACAACAGACTCCATGCAGATCCTTGTGCGTACTACAAGAGATTTGGTAATGGTGACTTCATCATCTTGCTGTTGTACGTTGACGACATGTTGGTAGCAGGCCCCAACCATGATCGTATTGAAGACTTAAAGGCTCAGTTGGCTAGGGAGTTTGAAATGAAGGACTTGGGACCAGCAAACAAGATTCTAGGGATGCAAATTCACCGAGACAGAGAAAGTAGGAAGATTTGGCTGTCACAGAGGAACTACTTGAAGAAAGTCTTGAGCCGCTTCAACATGCAAGACTGTAAGCCAATCTCTACCCCTCTTCCTACTAATTATAAATTATCCTCAAGAATGTGTCCTAGCAATGAAGCGGAGAGGATGGAGATGTCTTGAGTGCCGTATGCATCAGCAGCGGGAAGCTTGATGTTCGCCATGGTTTGTACACGACCAGACATTGCACAAGCAGTGGGAGCAGTTAGTCGGTACATGGCGAATCCTGGCAAGGAGCATTGGAACACTGTAAAGAGGATCCTGAGATATATCAAGGGTACCTCAGATGCTGCACTATGTTACGGAGGATCGGAGTTTACCATCAGAGGCTATGTTGATTCAGATTACGCAGGTGATCAGGAAAATAGTAAATCCACCACAGGGTATGTGTTTACTCTTGCTGGAGGTGCTGTAAGCTGGGTTTCAAAACTGCAACCATTCGTGACTACGTCTACGACAGAAGTGGAATACGTCGCAGCTACACAAGCCAGCAAAGAGGCAATATGGTTACAAATATTGCTGGAGGAGTTCGAACGCAAACAAGAGAAGATTACTCTATTTTGCGATAGTCAGAGCGCTTTGCACCTAGCAAAGAATCCAGCATTTCATCCAAAAATCAAACACATACGAGTTCAATATCACTTTGTTCGTGAGGTGGTGGAAGACGGATGTGTGGATATGCAGAAAATCCATACAAACGATAACCTAGCGGATGCTTTGACGAAGTCGATTAACGCAAACAAGTTCATTTGGTGTCGATCCTCTATTGGCCTAGCAAAAACGTAAGCAGCATGAAATCGACAAGTGAAGGAAGGATGAAAGGACCCACAAAAGTGACTTTAAGTGGGAGAATGTTGGAGGTAAAGATCACTTTGTGGTCAACTAGAATACTCTAGAAAGCCCAAGAAGAATTGAGAAAGATGAAGAGTCGGTTGTGATGTAAGACTAATCTAGAATAAGCTTGATTAATCAAGCTAAGCTAGAGGGTTCTAGAATAATCAAATAAGAAGAGAAGAGATGAGATAGTCGGTGAAGGAGAAGATTAATCAAGAAGTTTCTTGATTAAGGAGAGGCGGTGGAATACCTCTATATATAGAGGTTTGGTGCTCCTCACCCCGTACATCTCAACCAAGCAAAGCCTAAAAAGCTTCTTCAAAACCATCATCACATTCTAGTTAGTAAATTCCTCTAGGAAACTCCTCTTAGTATAGAGAGAGTTGTAGTGTTATAGAGAGAATTGTATCATTTGTAATCCTTTTATTCTCCTAGTGAAATCCTCCTACTTGTCCGTGGTTTTTCCCCGATTTCTTTTGGGGTTTTCCACGTAAATCCTTGTGTCTCCTCTTTATATTTTTATTCCGTATCTCGATTGTGTACTAACTTCCTCGCGTAGCTCCTAACACCTCTTTAGCTGTAAAGCAATTCAGAGCCAAAGTAAATGTGGTAGGATTGTGAGATTGCTTTCTGAGCATATCAAGGGGCTGAGTACCAGACTTTTCAAACTTCCATTGAAAAAGCTAGAGAGCTGAGCACCAACAAAGCAAACAGCTTGATCTTCATGGCTACACCACCAGGACTGCCTTCTTTTTACAAGCTTCATCCGGGTGATCTGTTCTGTAACAAGTTGGTAAGTCCAAAGTTATGTCTAGCTAGTTTCTTCATATAACAGATGATACAGAAATTCTATACACACTAGGAAAGTCATCCTACAAATCGGGGAATAGAAAAGGAAAACTAGATTACAATACTGTACAGAATCTACAAGTATAATGTGAAAGATAGAGAGGATCTTTCTAACAAGTAGTTTGTATTCCAAAGCCGTTTTGTGGTTTGTCTTAATAAATTTGAGCTTAGTTTGTCAATAAATTTGATGGAAAAGTTCTAATTTATGTTATAGCCTATACTGCATCTCTTTGATTTTATGTTCACAGAAAACTGGAACAAAACGTACTGGATGAATCTTGTTTTAATTGAAAGGAAAGAGAGAGCAGTAAAGATGATTACTTCGTTGTTATTTCGTATTATATATGGTGGGTTTTACCCGAGGCAACCATCAGCTTTGAAATCCTTGAATCATCAGTTTTGATTCTTGAATACCGAAGATTCCAACTCAACGTTGCTGTGCGTTCTTTTCATATGTAGTTGTTGTGTGTATTGTGCTCCTAAGAGATCTTATTTTGAGTTGTTGCTGGATCTGTTTCATTTTCACTTGATGTTATATCACCAATCCTGTCTATGCTTATATTATGAAAATCCTTAAGCGCAACCTCTCCTTGATCACTCTTCATTACAGAAAATCCCTAGAGAGTTTTTCCAGCATTCTCGTGGAGACATACCTCATCAGTGCCGTCTTGAAACTGCAGCTGGAACATGGCTTGTTGATGTGGAAGAGGTCACCAACAAGTTCTATTTCGGAAAGGGTTGGAACAAATTTTCAGTTGATGATCGCTTCAAGTCTGGTGAACTTCTACTCTTCCATTATGCTGGAAATGCCAACTTCCATGTCGACATATTTGGAAAAAATGGCTGTCTCAAGTTAGTAGAAACACCTGATGAAGATGATCATGTATCTGTTGAAATCTTGGACCACTCTCCATCATCAACTCCCCAGCCTCATGAAATAAGAACAGGTAGGAATGGAAAACCAGAGATGAACTCCAACCTAGGAGAAAGAGTTCCACATCCTGAGAAGACAAAGATGAAAAACAAAGAGGCATATAGGTCCAGCTCTGAAATCAAAGGTAGGCTATTCTGTGTAATACAATATTGTATGTGTTTCTTGCCATTCTGTTTCTAGTATGTCATTCACAACTGATTGATTATAATCTTCACAGGGAATGTGGCAGATAGGACAGGCACCTCAAGGACATGAGTATGTGGAGGAGGAAAGAAACATGAGCATGGTGATGCTCTTGAGAGAGCCAAAGTATTCAAAATTAAGAATCCTTCTTCTGTCTTAGTCTCCATAAAGTGCTCCTATCTCAACTATTGATTTGTGGTAAGATTTATGTGGCAAGCATTGTGGGTTATCGCAACTTTTGCAAACTTGAATCAAGTATATATACTAATTGTGTTTTTCCTGCATTAACATTTCCAGTGGTTACCAAGTGAGTTCACCACTCTAGTGAGACCTCATATTGGTCACACTGGAAATGTTGTTCTACGGGTTTCTGATAGGAGAGTGAGAACTTGGCGGGTTAGAATCACTTGTGAAGGCTCAGCTGGTTCCAACAGAACCAAAATACATGCTGGTTGGCCCTTGTTTGTACGAGAAAATGATTTGAAACTCGGTGATGTGTGTGTCTTTATGGTGATCAGAGACATAGAAGTTTTTGTTGAAGTTGTCATCTTCCGCGGTGAAGGTGCTAAAGATTGCAGATCATTCGCAGGCAGAATATCCGTGTTTATTTCTTTGGATTGTTGTTTCATTCAAGTGCCAATAAGAATGACTGTGTTATCCAACTCTATCATTGTGACTTATGTGCAGACATTTCCGATCATGATTCTGACAATGAAGAGGGTGTGGATGTTGAGGATGACTTTGATGAGGAGGGGGAGGATGAAGATGAAGATAAAGATGATGATGAACATGAGGAGGACGAGGGGGAAGAAGATGATAACTTTCTACCGTACTCGAGAACAATGGGGGTTGCTTCGAGGTGTCACAAGAGAAAGAGAAACATGACACAAGCCGGTGGCTTGTCTGGAGACAACAAGATCCTGAAAGCCAAAGCTAAACGGGTAGCATATGCTTTCAAAGCAGATTGTGACCACCTTTGTTTTGTTGTTTCCTTGCCTGCCACATATGCTAGTGGAAATTATATGGTAAGCTTTCTATATCCATCAGAATTATGAGCCTCTAATGTTAATATCAGTGCGTCAATGTGACTAGAATGAGGTCACATATGTTGTTGGTATAATTTTCAATAATATAAAATAAAGAGAACAAAAAGTTTGTCTGTTAAAAATTAATAGACATATCCAATAGAAAATCAAATGGATACAACTTTTAGTGAAGAGATATATCAATTAGAAATAAATCAAATATATGCTACTCTTAATGAAGAGACATGTCCATTGGAAGATAACCAAAAAGATGCTATCTTTCAAGGTGAAAATGCATAATCACTTCTATTTAGATAATCAAAAGTTCATTATCTTCTCTCAAGTTCTCCATCATTCTCTAGTTTTTAAGATAGAAAATCTAAAAACTATTATTCTGTCGAAATAGTTTCTAGTAACCTTGAGTCTCTTGTAAAACCTTCGATTGAGTGTTGGATTGATCTTCGTTAGTGCAAACCGATGATCAAAAGATAGCAAGTTACTAGGCTTCATTGTATCCTAAACGCTTATTTGATTATTCCCTCTTGCACAATAAGTAGTGGGAAAAATAAAGTCTAAAGAAAAGCATAAACCTTTACGTGCTTTTGAAGCGTTTTTTCTTCTCTTGTCATACCCACAAACACAAATTTTCTAACAATCTTTAGACTTTATCTTTGCAATGGCAACTTTGAAGGAAAACGAAAGTGAATTTCCTACAATGAAGCTTGATCGATTTGATGGAGAATATTTCCGAAGATGGTGAAAGAAGACTCACATTGTGCTTACATGCCTAAAGATAGTTTACTTGCTAACAACACCAAGACACAAAGAAATTGAAGATAAGATCTTATCCATGAAACAAGTATGAGACAAATGGGATCAAGATGACGAACAATATAAGTACTACATATACAATTCTCTAAGTGATGAATTAGTTTCTCACTTCAAAGACAATAAGACGTTAAAGGAATTATGGGGCGCATTGGAAGAGCAATACATTTCTACGGATCCTACGAGTAAGGCCTTTCTAATTTCTAAATTTTTAAAATATGAAATGGTAGATACAAGATCTATCATTGAGCAATATCATGAAATCATTCATATACTTCATTTGCTCACTCAATATGGCATATGGATTCACTCATCAGTATTTCTTATTATTATGAAGAATCTTCCATCATCATGGAAATACTTCAAAAGAAGTATGATAAATAAGTTGGAAGGCTTAACCATAGAATAATTGGGCCATCATCTCCAGTTTGAAGAGGAATACAAAATTACCTACAAAAAGTTGAACTATTTTCTTCATATAAGAAAAGAGGATGCGTTGATGAGAAAATTGATGATTCTTTTTCTATTAATAATGATATGATTGTTGGTGAATATGATCAATTCAAAAACAATCATGGGAATAGAAAAAGATAGATTCGATGGAATAAAAATCATTCAAGTCAAACTTCAAACAAGAAGATAGTAAACTGCTTCTATTGCAAGAAACATGATCACATCATGAAATATTGCCGTATTCTCAAGAACCAACAAAAGAGTTTTAACTCTAAGGAGAAAATTGTGGCAATAGTATTTGAAGTGGTGAATGCACTTCGGAAAAAAATTAGAGTTCGTTTATGAACTTTACAAACGTTTCGGTGACTAAGAATGATACCTTGATATGTATATTATGATAGATATTTTTGTAGTAAGTGTGACATATATTTTTACTTTACATCGTTATTTGCTACATTTGCTTTGTTAGATCGTTGGTGTGTTTCCGGTTTCAATTTAAAGAATGCATGTTAATTATAATTTATGTTAAGTGTATGCTCATATCAAGTTCATATATGTATGTCCGACTCATGAATATACATGAGTGATATGATTTTATATATGTGCACTTCGTAGAATCTTTATGCACCGTTTTAAATTAAAAAATTTAAATGCATATTTAAGTTGGAATATCATTAAGATATTTCAACTAGCTAGCTAGTTGTTTTTATGAATATCGAAATACAAGCTTAGTAAAAATTTAATTGCATGATATTCATTATAAACAAGTATCAAGCTTGATGACGTCTATAGTTTGTGGATTATGAAATACTCATATGCATATAATGAGTATTTATATCATCTAGAAGAGATGAGTTTGACGGAATAATAGTTAATGTCAAAAGGAAATTAATCCACATGTTATAAAAAATAGACGGATCATAAGGATAAGGATATGATATTTAGTTCTTAATTTGATAGTCTTAAATATCAAGGGCTTCTTACTAGAGATAAAAAGGTAAGAATGATATACAGGTTTGAGACATAGCTATGTAAGACTATTTAAAGGGAAGATGTGACCCATTGAACTTTAAAGTTATGGATAATTAACTTTAATAACCAATTAACAAAATAACTTGCATATTTTAAATTTGCAAGGATTTGATGGGTGATACATCAAATAGGATGGGGAAGTCCAAACTTTTAATCACCAATGATGAAAACTCAACTCAACGCTTGAAACATCTTGTTCTTAAGTTCAATGAGAAAAGAACATCATATGTAGTGATTGCAAACACTTAATTAAAATTAACAAACATATAATGTTATTATATGTTTGTATCCATCCAAATATTAAAGTGCTTAGGTACATGTAATGAATGGTGGAGATTGTGTTATAATTAAAACTCTTAATAAACATGATGGAAAGTACTTTAGTTACATAGATACTACATGCTTACCTATACGAGTGTAGAAAGTAGTGCCGTCTTCTATGCAACTTGGGCTAGTCTCTAAAGCACTCATGAAAAGGATATAGACACAAGGCCAATTCACACGTCGACTTTTAGAACACTTAAAAGAAGTAAAAAACTAATGTGTGAAATGTGTCCGGTTAGATCACAATAGGATCGCAAGTTTAGAGCAAAATTACTTAGCCATTTTGATTTAACTTTGATGTGTTATCACTAAGCTAAGGTTCAAGTCCACAAGACTCCTTAGTTTATGCGCTACGTTTTCTAAGAATTTTCTCTAGGATTTTTCCAAAATGTTTTCAAAATAAATTTTATTTTAAAAGTATTTTATATTTTGAAAATGGTAGAGGATTGTTGGAATAATTTTCAACAATATAAAATAAAGAGAGTAAGAGGTTTGTCTGTTGAAAATCAACAGACATATCCAATGAAAAATTAAATGGATACAACTCTTAGTGAAGAGATATATCAATTGGAAATAAACCAAATAGATATTACTCTTAATGAAGATGCATGTCTACTGGAAGATAACCAGAAAGATGTAATCTTTCATAGTGAAAATGCATAATCACTTCTATAAATATGAGTGATTATCTGCAGATTCAGATAATCAAAAGTTCATTCTCTTCTCTCAAGTTCTCCATCATTCTCTAGTTTTTAAGATAGAAAATCTAGAAACTATTATTCTGCATAAATAGTTTCTAGTAACCTTGAGTCTCTTATAAAACTTTTGATTGAGTGTTGGGTTGATCTTCGTTAATGCAAACCGACGATCAACAAATAGCAAATTGCTAGGGTTCATTGTATCTTAAAGGCTTATTTGATTATTCTCTCTTGCACACTAAGTAATGGGGCAAATAAAGACTAAAGAAAATCGTAAACCTTTACGTGTCTTTATAGCGTTTTTTCCTTCTTTTGTCATACCCCCAAACACAAAATTTCCAACATATGTAAGAATCCTTATTCAGTTCATGCTTTCACTATGTTCATTGTTCTTGTTGTACGTTGCGGAACTTTCCAAGAAGTTTCTCTACAGATTATCTTACTGAGCAGCAGCTTGGTCTAGTCACCCTTTGCATTAAGAAGAACTTTTGGCGTATCAACATCAGTTGTATTGACAAGACAGTAAGATTACAGTGTGGTTTGAATGACTTTGTGAAAGCTAATAATCTCACAACAGGGGATGCTTGTGTCTTTGTGTGGCGGAATCGCAACAAATTTGACTTTGATGTTGAAATTTTCCGCATGTCAAATGTGGCAATTTACCACAGGTAGGTTAATCTGTAAACCTATGCTCTATTAGATTCAGCTTCTGCGAAATATATTAACCCATTGTTGATTAATTTCTTTCTTGTTTTTGATTAGGGGGAAAGAAAGCAGCCAAGGAGTGGCTCGCGTCAAGAAGTCATGACAGAAAGCCAGAATGACGAAGTGATAGTATTGGACTGACTGGTGTCTCTCAATGGAGGAAGTGGGATGTCTAAGCTTCCATGCATGATTCTGCCTTATCTTACTAGATTTCAGTAGCCTTTGCAGACTTTATCATCTGTTTCGGACCAAGTAGTTTAAAGTTTTCAAAATGAAGGACATGCTTGTTGTAACTTGGACAAAAGTATCATTATTAAGTTCTATAATGTCTTATGAACACGCACTACAATAGAAGCTTGCTGAGATTGATTTTATTTATATCTTGCTCTTTGGTCTGTTTTGATCCATGCCACTACAAATTACCAGATCTCAGTGTCACGTAGAGCTTTTTTGTATGGTAAATGCGCCTCTAAGCCACTTCGGCGGTCTATATACTTAGTTTTGTTGGTCTTCTATTGTTCTTGTCACACCAGAGTGACTAAAACATAAGCCCTCACCGCTTTAGCTTGTTGGATAATGTGAACCAATGCTGAGACTCATCCATTTCTTGTATGGAGTATTGTGTTGATGAACTTGAATGTTTTTTTGTCCAAATCTTTCAGATATTGTGCAGAACGGAAGCTCCTAGAGATATAGGATACTTGCAGGGTATTTTTCAGTGCCTGCTTTACACCAAGAATTGTAGCCAAATGTGTTGAGCAGCAGCAAATTGATTAGGCTAGGTTATGAAATTAAAGAGTTGCTCAATTCAACTCTCTCAATACATGCTGCGATAGTGTTGAGGTGAAAGGTCAGATAAGTATCTTAGGGTAACAAGATATGTGAGACAAAAGCCTTACTCCACAATGCCTTCAAAAATCAACTTAGTCCATAAATAGGAGAATGTTTTAAAAAAGAAGAAAGGAGAATGTTATTTGTTGCAACTTACAAGACAAGAAAACAATTTCAAAGTAAATTCCTCTCCAAGTGCTTAATAGTTGAAGAAGGACCATATCCCCTTCCCTTGTAACTGTTTCAGGTCTAGTTCAGTGATAACAAAATTAAAAAATGCAGTTCTCATTCGGGTAATCTTTGATTCATTAGTCGAAACATCACTTATTATTTCCCAACTCCGATTATAAGTTCATCATCTTATCACTAAAAAATTACCGAATATATCGTTTCCGCAGAGGTCTTCCGATAGTCTTCAACAACACCTTATCAAAATACTACAATAACAAACTACAGTACTTGTACTTGTAATCGGCGTTATTATTTTGGTGACAATTTTCCTAAGCTGCATGAAAACGGGTACGAGTACGCGGAAGCGTTTTTTTCAAAACAGAATGGAAGAGGTATACGGAGGAAGTGTAATAAATAATATAACAAAATTCAGTTTACCCTCCTTAACTTTGAATTAGACATTATGTTAATCCATTTTGTTTCAAAGTTGAATGTTTTATCCTTAATCTTTTTAACTCACATCAATCTTATCCCTCCGTTAGTTCTCATTAAGTGATGACATGACAATTGTCACGTCAACAAGTGGGTCCCATTAGTAAAAATAATTTATATTTTATTATTTTATTATTATTTTAAATTATTTTTATTTCTTTTATAATCTTTAATTTTTATTTGGATCGTCTCATTTTTATTTTTGGTCTTTCATATTTATTTTTTTATTTTGATCTCTCATAAAAAGAATAATAAATAATGTATTAACAAACAATATTTAATCTTATCTTTTTTTTTACATTTTTTATTATTCTTTTCTATTTTTCTTCTTTTTATGAGAGAGATCAAAATGAAAAAAAAAGAAGAAGATAAAAGACAAAAATAAAAATGAAAAGATCAAAATGAAAATTAAAAATTACAAATGAAATAAAATTAATTTTAAAAAATTTAAATGTGAATTTATTTTTTGTAATGGAGCCCACTTGCTGACGTGGCAATTGTCATGTTATCACTTAACAGTCAAATTAGATAAAAAAACTAATGGAGTGGTAAGATTAATATGAGTTAGAAAGATTAAAGATTAAACATTCAACTTTGAAACAAAGTAGATTAATATGATGTATGACCTAAAGTTAAGGAGAGTAAACTGAATTTTGTTTTAAATAATAAAATATATATAGTTATATATTTTTGATACATATATAAAAATAATTATATATTATAAAAAAAATTATAGGTTCTTGACTTCTTGCTCAAACCATTATCATATTATAAAAGTTATGTTGATAGTGTTTCAATTTCTTAGCATTCAAGTTGATGCCTCTCTAATTTTTGAGTCCTTAGAGCATCTGCACCAGCAGCAAAACTGCTTGAGCAAAAGGTGAGACCGACTGAAATCAGTAAGAGCAAAGGAAAAGAATGAATGCAGTGGTGGGAAGGAATAGTTGACCGCATGTTGACCTCTTGCTTGAGCAAGAGAACGAGCAAACTTTGCTCGATTGATTGCTTCAACACTTGGCGGAGCCCACACTTATGGGTGAGGTAAGGTGAGTTATATATTTATATATATATATATTACCAGTAAAACAGTGAAGTAAAAATTTAACACGCGAATGAGATGTTGCCACGTGTATTAGCTACCTGCCATTAAAATTCCAACGGTCCATTTGACCTGGGTCGTTGGTTTTGAAACAAAAATTCAATCCTACGGTCCAAGTTTAAATAAAACAGCTACCACGACGTGAACTGTGACGTTGTGGTTCATCGTCATATTGTGCTTCCTCCATGACCACTTGATTGACGAATGATTGCTCCATATCATCATCCTCTTGTTGTTGTTGTTGTTGACTCCGTCTAAAAAAATTGTGGAAGCTAAAAGGATTCATCAAAGTGATGTAGGAAATCTTGAAAAGTGTTTAGAGAGATGTGTTGTAGTCTCGGATTGGAAGAGACTTGTAGATGGTGTGAGTATAGAATGAGTATAGGATGAAAGTTTTATAGTCAATTGTAGATAATTTGATATTTGAAGATGAACACACGTGTTGCATCATCATTGGTCAAAAATCTTACCCGAAATCTGGTCCGATTATTTTGTCGATAACGTTATTTGGAAGTGACACATGTTGCATCGTCATTAGTCAAAAATCTTACTGAAATTTAGTCCAATTATTTTGCCGATAATGACACATGGCAATGACACATGTCATGTTTCTATTAGTCGAAAGTCTTATAAAAAATATTGTATATTTATTTAGTCGATAACGACACGTGTCACATTATTATTGGTCGAAAATCTACCCAGAAAATAATATATTAACATTTTACATGATAAATAGTAACTTCTCTTGCACTTTGTGTATTGCTGCATTAAAAAACTATTTTACTCCTGCTATTTGTAGAATAGTGTTTGCACTTGTTCTTTGGATGAGTTGCAAGAGCAATTACGCGAGCAACCGGGTACAAATGCTCTTATGCCACCTGGCTATCTCTCTCCCTCTCATAGGTTGTCGCAAATCAGACTCCAACCAGCCTTTCTGATAAGATTTAACCATGCCAGACCTTTATCACATTTCTATTTCACACGCCTCATCTCCATGAGGGAAATTGATTTGTAGGACTGCAAATCTTCTCTGTTTTCCCCAATCTGAATCCATTCTTTTACTTCGAAATAATTTGCAATGGGAGTTGAAGGAAAGTAGCCTAGTAATCATATTATATCTGTTACCCGCTTTCACATATTATGCAAACAAGTTTTCATATTGGTAACGTACAGTTCCAGCGTGGTTCCAGTTTGGTTTTTTCCGCCCCGTCCCTACGCTTCCAACATGTTTCGCTCCCGCTTCCACTTTGAAAGCACAGAACGCCATTAAACGCACGATTCTGTTCTACGTAGCAATTTTACCTAAGAGTCTGTTTGGTAACGGAATCAAAACGCGGAATATGACTAAATGAAGGGATTTCAAAATCCCACATGATAAATTTCCTGTTTGAAAAAAAAATAGATTTGGAACTTGAAAATATCAGGATTTAGGGGAGGATATCTGGTAGGCATTTCCTTTAACAAAAATAGAATCTCGTCGTCCCACCTCTTGAGGTGTCATTCTGAAATCCCAAAATTGACGCGAACCACAGCCAAAACACGCGATTTCATATAGATTGATCGTTGAATTCCAGGTTTGTTTTACACGTTGGGCTCCCATTCTATTGTGTAATCGAGGGTTCTATGGGTGCAATCTATTGTAATCGATCTCTAATTTCACATGGGTTTTTTTCAATGTTTTGTTTTATCACTTCTATGGCTATCAAATTTGATATGTTTGGTTTGCTACGCCTGCTAGCTCACATATATCGTTGAACTGGAATTGATTCATTGCCTAAAGTGGGTTGTAGATATTAACGATGTCGAATATCACTATGCTCTGAACTGGGTTGCTTGGGTTTGCGATTTTGAATCCTTGTATGGTGTTCCATGGTTGCATTCTGTTTATGAATGAGATTAAGGTAGTTATCTATTAATTTAATGGTTGTATAAACTAATGATCTGGTTTATACAGATCAGTAAGAAATTTCCACCAACTTCTTCGATCTTTATGATTCGGGTCTGCAATTAATATATCCAACTCATCGCGTATTGTAATATTTGTGTATATCGTCCTAGAGATTGCCTATGGAAGGTGCTTTTTTAGTTGTTGCATGTTCTTGAATTTCATTGGTTGTTTTGGTGGAATGACTTTGTTAGCTGTGATTTTATCTAATGTAAGTCATTGCAGATCGTAACTAGTTATGGGATGACTTTGTTATCTGTGACTTTGTTGTTGTTCTTGATTTTGTTACACTAATTCAATATAAAGGCAGTGCGATTGTTTGGTTAAACACAACAATTATATATAATTATAAGCATGCAGCTAATGACTGTTTTATGCTTAAACTTGAACAATTTCAATTAAATTTGGATTAGTGTTAAAATATGATTATTTTCTCTTGTAATATTCCTAGTAATATTTGCGATAGTATTTTAATTCTCTCGAAAAACAAAGACATGAAAAATAATTACATGTTTATAGTTGAAAAAAAAAAAGTTTCATGTTAGTTGTATCGCATAAAAAAATGCACATTACAAAATAAAATGAGAAAACAGTATTTGAACTTTTTTTTTTTAATTCTCAATTTATCCAAACAAGTTATTTTGAAAATCCCTTCACTAAATCTCATCATTTCTTTACAAATCCTGAATTTGAAAATCCCTTGAGATTTCAAAATTAGATCGCCAAACAATGCCTAAATATCTCAAAAAAGAGAGAAAAAAAATATGAATATTTGGGCCGAACAACAGGTAGAGTATCATTTTCATCTGCCAATAGGCCCAATACGTAATTTCCACTCCAATTCTTCCCTCTGCAAAATCCGATCCCAGCAGCAAACGCAAATCGAAATCGATCTATAACAAGAAAAGCACTTTTCCCAACCGCTAATTCTCACTCACCCACACTCCGACTGTCACCACCACCACCAGCCCACATTTTCACACATTATTCCGGCCAAAAATGGATAGGCCGGACTCTTCTTCTTCCGACGAAGACGACGACCGCCAAAACCTAATCGACCAAAACGACCGTAAACCCCTCCCCTCTCCTCGATCCCCTACCACCGCCTTCCGCATCTCCGACGACAACGACAACAACAACAACCTCCGCCATCGCTACAACCACCGCGAACTACGACGTCGTTTCTCTTCTCTCAACCTCAACGACCTCTTCAGCAAGCGCATCCTCATCGTCTTCTTCATCTTCGTCCCTCTCTTCGTCCTCGTCTTCTTCTTCGCCGCCGACATCAAAAGCCTCTTCTTCTCCTCCGCCTGGAAAACCTCCTCCACCGCCGCCGCTTCTTCTTCTGCCGTCGCCGACAAGTTCCTCGAGTCTGAGCTCCGAGCTCTCTACTTACTCCGCCGCCAGCAGCTTAGCCTCTTCGACCTCTGGAACCAAACGCTTCCAGCTTCCGATTCCAATTCCACTATGAAGAATCGCTCCGATTCTCGAATCGCCGAGTTCAAATCCGCCGTGCTGGCTCAGATTTCGCTCAACAAGGAGATTCAGCAGGTCCTGCTGTCTCCTCACGCCTCCGGAAACTCGTCGGAAACTGCCGACTTCCGGGATCCGAGCTTTAGCGGCGGCGATCGGTGCGGCGTAGTGGACCAGAGGTTTTCGGAGAGACAAACAATCGAGTGGAAGCCGGATTCTAACAAGTACTTGCTGGCAATTTGTCTCTCCGGCCAAATGTCTAACCATTTGATCTGTTTAGAGAAGCACATGTTCTTTGCAGCATTGCTGAACCGAGTTCTAGTGATTCCGAGCCCAAAAGTGGACTTCCAGTACAGCACAGTGTTAGACATTGATCACATTAACAAATGCATTGGCGGAAAAGTTGTTGTTACTTTCGAAGAATTGGCCGAGGAGAAGAAGAATCACATCCACATTGATAGGTTCATATGCTATTTCTCGAAGCCGACTCTTTGTTATGTGGATGATGAGCATCTCAAGAAGCTTAAGGTGCTGGGGGTTTCATATAATAAGCGTGAGCCGGCTTGGGGTGAGGATGTGAAGAAGCCGAGTAAAAAGACTGTGGAAGATATGAAGGCTAAGTTTATGAGTGGGGATGAGGTTATTGCGATTGGAGATGTGTTCTTTGCTGATTTAGAGAAAGATTGGGTGATGCAGCCTGGTGGTCCTCTAGCTCACAAGTGCAAGACTCTGATTGAGCCGAGCCAGCTTATAATGCTGACTGCACAGCGATTCATTCAGACATTTTTGGGGAAAAACTTCGTAGCACTTCATTTCCGGCGTCATGGCTTTTTGAAGTTCTGGTACACTTTCTATTCCTTGCCTCTGTTTCATTTGTTTTGTTATTTGGTTTTGCATATTTTAGTTCGCAGCATGTTTAGTTCCTGCACTTGATTACTCTATAAAACTGTAAAATTTTACGGCACATTTAGCTTTCATTAGATGCAAGTAGTTCTGATGTTGCACAAGATATCCCCAAATATACTTTGCGCATTAATGATTAAATGAAAGATACATTACTTTTGTTTCCCTTGAAAACTGCTTTTCATCTATAAGTGGTGGTCCTCCAGAGTTTAAATTCAACTTTCATTTGGCGAGATTTTGGGGTACAAGCATTCAACTTGATTGAGGAAAGTTTTGGAGACTCCTAAAAGTTGGGGGAGTCTTAGCGACAGGGGAACACCATGTATTTATGTGTTTGTGTATTTGGTTTTGGGGACATCTAAGGGGGGATTCGAGATTACTAGTTTGTCGTGGTATGGTCATAGGGATGGAGCATCAATTGTTGTGATGACATAGCATAAATATAATGCAGAACATTGGTAGCAAGGAGCTTCCTTTAGTTATGGGATTCCATGTTTGAACACTTGAGCATCTTTAGAAGAAGTGATGCACTTGGTTCATATTGGACGGTTCAGAATCTGATGTGAACATCTTGTAGGTCTTTTGAAGTATCTTTCAACAAGTGCATATTTTAGCATCTTGTTGTCCTTCTGTGCTCTTCTAACATGCTTCCTTATTTTCCAGCAACAATAAGCGGCCAAGTTGCTTTTACCCCATTCCTCAAGCTGCTGATTGCATTGCACGGATCGCTGGTAAGGCCAATGCACCAGTTGTATATCTTTCAACAGATGCTGCTGAAAGTGAAACCGGTTTGCTTCAGTCACTAGTTGTTGTGGATGGGAAGACTGTACCACTTGTAAAACGACCTCCACGAAATTCAGCTGAAAAGTGGGATGCTTTGTTATACAGACATAAAATCGAGAATGACCCTCAGGTATGTTGTGCTGCCATTTTAAGATTCTTTATCAAGTAAGATGCATTGGTTTAGTAGATCACTTGCTGCCAAAGAACCGCATAATTCATATATATACCTTGATTATGTTTGTAGGTCGAAGCTATGCTGGATAAGACGATATGTGCGATGTCAAGTGTTTTTATCGGAGCACCTGGATCCACCTTCACGGAGGATATCGTGCGGCTCCGGAAGGGTTGGGGAACGGCCTCTTTGTGTGATGAGTACCTCTGCCAAAGTGAAGAACCTAACTTCATTGCAGACAATGAATGAAGATACTGTACTGGATTGTTATTCTTTGTGATTGAACCAACCTCCGAAAAGTGGATGGTTCACCCCATTATATTCATTGACGTGTATATTAGTGTATGATAGCGGTGTCTGCATTTTGCAAATGAGTTTTGTTCTCCCCACGCCCGACATCATTTTCGTTTTCAAGTTTAGCTTCAATTTACTTGCTTCAATTTAAGCAGGAATCTGAATAAAGAAGTATGATGTACATTTTGGTAAAAGCATCGTCTGCCTTCTAGTGTCATTCCGATATCTTGAACCCCTTGCTTAAAAGGCCTCTACTATGTCCTTCCGTTCAAAAGTGAGAATCTAAAATTGACTAATCATACGCGAATCACATGAATCACAATCAATTGAGAGAAAAGGTATAAAAAGGCAGAGGTACTTGATTGTAGTCTAGGCCACTCTAAAAAAGTAGTGATTTGATTCCAAAAATTGGCCTATTGGAATCAAACTAATACTAGTGCCCAGATTTGTGGGACGACGAAGATAATTTATACATCGGTGAGTTGTACTCTAGTTGAATTTATACGTCGGTAAGTTGACTCTAGTAGTTTTCACTTATATCGTGATTAACAAATTACATATTTCAATCTCATTATATACCAATTATCGTTTAATTTCAACAAAACAAATACCCTATCATTCACAGTAAAGAGAAAGAAAAAAAAACTTAAACGCGATAAAATTAGAATCAGAATGGAAGAGTTGCCAAATTGGGAAAGAAAATCACAAGGCTGTCCAAAGTTGGTAATCATGGAAAACCCAAGTAGATAAGATCAAATCAATTTAATTAAACAATTAATTAACCTGACCAATGTGCCTAAAGTCCCATAATCCCCAATTAAATGCCACGTGGACTTGAACGACAAGTGAGCTGAGTCATATAGTCCTTGTTTCATATTTTCTTCCTTCACAAAACATACAAAACCGCGACGCCGCCTCTCTCCTCCTTCTTTCCCGACGATCTCTTCGTCGCTATTTTTATCTAAAACGCCATTCTTTGTGGTTCTCTTTCTTTAGCTCCCATCGTTTTACAAAACCTTGCATCTCTTTATAAAATACTGGGTCTTTCTTCGTCTCGATTGACGTCACCCAAATTAACCATTGTTATCTTCGTCGTTAAACAACGATACCCAGATTGAAAGATTCAAACTTTTCTCTCTGTTTTTTTTTTGCTGGGTGTGTTTTTTGTGTAAGTGAAGAAGAAGAATGAGAGCTAGATTGATAGTGTTTCCTGTGAAAGGGAGGAACTGGTGTTTCAGCAGAGTGATAGAGCCTTTGGTTTCTGATTCTGGGTCTGCTACTACTCCCAATACTCTTAAAGATCTCTGGAGAAAACTCAATTTCAATGCCAATGCCAATCCTTTAGCTGCTAATGCTGAACTCGTAGTTGATTTCGTCTCGAATAAGGTTGGTGGGTTTTCTTTATTAGTATTGTGTGCTTACCTTTATGTGTTTTGATATGATGAGTGATTGTGTTGTGATTGAATAGATGAACAATGCTTGGATTGGTTTGGAGATGGCGCAAGAAGGAACTTTCAAGAAGAAGCTTCATGGGTGAGTGTCATGGAGTCTTGTCTTGATTTATAGTTTTGTTTGGCAATGTTGTTGTTGATGTGGTTTTTGACTTGTGGGGAGATATGGTGGTGGTGCAGGGTGGGGTTGAAGCTGTTGGCTCGGGTGAAGCCGTCGGAGATTTTCCTGAAATCAATCACTAATGAGGTCTCACGTGTGGAAATTACATACCCTTCGAGGTGTGTATCTGTCTCTTTCAATTATTACTTTTAGAGTTGGATGCACCATTGTTTTCAATATATTGTCTCACACAAAGTTGATGGAGACTATTTAGCAGAATTTATGTGCTGCGCCTAATGTATCACATTGAGTGATAGGCTTACAAAACTAGCTTAAGATATTGTTTTCCGATTTTTCAAATCTAATCAATCACAACCAACAATGCACCCTGAAGAATTACAGTTAAAACAGTATTGGGTTTTAGTATCTCACCCTGAAGAGAATTTGTCAGTTTGAGAAGAATTAATAGGTTTATGTTTTATGTGGCTTAATCTTACTTTTTGGGTTCTGAACGTATATTAACATTCTGCAGCTTAAATTCACGACTTGTACGTAGGAGGTTACGGCATATTACCTTGAGGTATTCTTTTTCTTTCGAGTTTCATTACTAGATTCTTTTAATTCCGATTTTCAAGAGTATCATAGAGCCTATCTGTTAGTGAAGATGAATTTCTATCGAATATACTCTATATGATTCTAATGTTGTCTATATATATTGATATGAATTTTAATCTGACCATCAGGGGATCCATCCTACACAAGAAGTACTTATATGGTTCCATTACATTGCTCCCTCTGACATCTGCATTTATGGTATGTGTGTGAATTCGACCTTTTAACTATTCATTCAAGTTGAATTAAACCTTTGAATTCCCTAATGCCTTTGCACTTCTAAAACATTTGCAGCTGTTTTGCTTGTTAGCTCCACTAGTTCTCATTGTCTCTTGATATGTCTTTAACTTTGGGCAGGTCTTGCCGCTGCCTAATATTCCCTTTTTCTGGTGTTTATTCCGTACTTACTCTCATTGGCGAGCTCTGAAGGTGAACACTTTGTTTTCAGTGATGGATATTATCAGCAGCCTGTTATTTGTTATGCGATATTAATGAACTGGTTGATGAGTTAAATTCAGCTCTAGAGAACTATTGTTAGTCCTTGTATATTGTGTACTGCTCTTATGATGATTTGTGATATATTGATGTTTTTTACATGTTTTATACTTTTGTTAATGATTTAGGGAAGCGAGAAGCTTCTTCCTCTAGTCTCAGATAGCTCAGAGAGTCAGGATGGAAATGAAGTTGAGCATGAAACGAATAAGTTACTGAAATCTTCATGGGTAAGTAGATCGCAAGTCAATAGGAGCACAAGTTTTCTGTAATGGTGCATAACGGTCTAAACAGTGTACCAGTATATCATACTGCACTTCTCAGATGTTGTGTCTGTTACACAAACCTCATTGCTGATAGATAGGCTTTGTCTCATTCTCACACGGGGACTTAAACGGTTGTTTCTTCAGCTTGAATAACCTACGTGAAACTATCTTTCTGCGTTCAAACTCTGAATCTAGTTAGACAGTTGTTTAAAATGAACTTTTGGTTTTTTCTTTAGCCAAACAGGCGATTGAATTGAAAAGCTTGAAAGTAGTACCAGTCAAATGACTGGTACTTAAACATATTAAAGTGACTAGGGAAGTGTGTTTTTTTTGTTTCGTTTTCTGTTTTCATTTTTTCACATACCTTGATTTTCACTCTCCCTTTTATGTTTTGGTCAATCTTGAGCTATTGAAATTAATCATTAGTCAGCCATTTGCCCATTTTCAAGTATTACTCATTGCAACTGTTGGTTACTAACTTACTATGTCTGCATGATATTTGACGCAACACTAGTTAGCTTGGCATTTGGTGGTCATCTTCTTCAAACATACAGCTTATTTATGAAAAATGCAAAGCTGGCACACAGACAACATGAAGTCATACGTTCTGCAAATGCATTTGACACATCAACCTTGTCGAAAACAACATCCCTCACTTTCCTCGATATTTCTAATTGGCTTTCCGCTTCATGAATTTAAACAGGTCTTGCAGCCATCCAAAGAGCTCGAGGAACTTCTCAATCACAGGGATGAGCACAATGATCTGGAAAAGCAGACAATATTAAAAATCTGTGAAGCCTTTGATTTGAACTCGAACGATGTTCTTAAATACAGGATTACCATGTAGGAGTAATTCTACAATGTTCGGAACACAAATGTGTAAGAGAATAATCTACGGTCTAGCTTCTGTCGTGCACTATTCATCTAAACCTGACGCGAATGAGATTATGACAAGTGTCTCGCACACTTGTGTTCTGTACAGTATAGGTGCACTCTACCATGTAGTTAGGTGGTTGCTTTTGTTCTTCATTCAAAATGTAACATTTCTTTGTCATCAAGAAAAAGAATTGATTGTTGAATACTTATGATCCATCTGCAGAAATTTTGAAGGATAATGGTTCACAGAACACACAAAATTATCCAAGTCCTATGAATATCATTGTACATCTATCTAGTCTTGATTCAAGTTTACCAAGTTCATGCCAAAATCAATTTGTGCCCGGTAAATCTTCTTAGATTTTAACAGACTTCTGAGGTTTCTTGTAGAACATGTTTTTTAAAGAATCAAATTCTTGTACAATTTGGTTTCTCAAGTCAGTTCTGCATAAGAAGAAATCTTTATAGCAAGCTACTTTTAAGGACAAGGTGGAGAAACTCAATACACTTGATGACAAGGCTTTATCATTTGAACAGTGAAGGAAAAAATATTACTCATAAGAACAAGTGACTTATATACTGTTATATGGCAAAAATAAATTTATTTTTTTGCCCTTTTTATTTCTAATTTCAATTTAATACTTATTTTCGTTCAAATATAAAAATATTTTAAAAAATTCTGTTTAATATTTTTTAGTAGTTTCTATTTCCAGTTCAACTTTTAAAAAATATGTTTAATTATTATTATTTTTTTCGAAACAATCTCTAGTATCAACTGTTTAAAATTTAATAACAGTCTCGGATGTTTTTTCTCTCTACCCTAGGCGACTAACAGTGACGGTAGCCCTCTTTTAGCCTTGCCACCAGATCCAAACGACGATGAACTCTCTTGACATCATCCCTAGGACGTTCTCGTTTGGCATTGCGCACTGGCCCTCTTTCCGACTTGGTCTTGATGGCTTGTTGAGGTTTTTTCGGGTTGATGATGCCGCGGGGAGGGAACTATGGGAGGAGAGCTTTGCCTTGCTCGATGGTGGCTACACTCGATTGGGGCCACGGCCTGCCAGATCGCTCCTCAAGAGTCTTTGAAGCTGGAAATGGAGGCACAGGTACGAATGGTTGGCGGGCACAGCCTGGTGGTGCGTGACGTTGGTACGGTCGGCTGTAATCGTGCTCCAGAGGCAAGGACGTTGATCGAAGCTCACCGCGGTCGGTGTTCGTTTGCGTCGAATGAAGCTGTTGGGCTTGCAGTTGGGGCCTTTGGGCCTGGATGGATTTGGGATCCAGTTGAAGTCGTTGGAGTTGGATGGTGTTGGGATCCAGGCGGGTCTTTTGGTTGGCCTGATGATTATGGCATGTTGGTAACATGTTTGATTTTAATGTTCTTGGATTTCATGTTTATGACGTATTTGCATTTAACAGGAATTGTGAGACTCATCAGGGTTGACATACCTACCACAATTGAGTGCTCAAGGGTATGGTTTACTCTAGTTATCTACGTTTCGGGTGATTCTTTTGCGAAAAAAATATGTTTACATTTATCAAGCTTTATGGATTTAACGGATAGTGCTAGTAATTGTAATAGTGTAGCACATATATTAGTTTTTGATCATGACATTCTCTATGAATGGTCCACCTCCGGTCCAGGGTCTGTTTTAGATGTCATTTATTACAATGTTAATCGTATTAAGTAATAAAATTTATTTTTGGTCCTGCGGAAGGACGTTTCCCTCGGAAAAAAAATTAATAACAGTCTCAAAATAAATTCAATACTTGATGTGCTAAATTTCTAGTATCAACTGTTTTTTTTCTTTATAAAAATTCAATATCAATTTTTTCAATAAAAATTCGGTAGGACTTTGATTCGTTACATTCGATAAAACTTATTTTTAGTAACAGTGCTAAAAAATTAATTATCACTTCCGATGTAAATACAATAAAATTTCAAAACAAGATACAGTAGCAGCTCAACCAAACTTCAGTAGCACTTTGAGGAATGATTCGATTCATAGTTTTTGACTGCTACTGCAAAAAATTTAAAACGATGCATTAATAGCTTGACAAAACTTCAATAGTAGCAACTCGACAAAATTTCAGTAATAGTGACGAACTATACAATAGCAGCTTGACAAGCTATTCATTAGCAAATTAACAAACAATTTAGTAGCAACTCGACGAATGATCCAGTAGCCCATTAAGAATGATTTAGTAACAGCTACACGAAACTTTAATAACAACTCGACTACCGATTTAGTAACAATTTGATGAACAATTCAATAGCAGTAAGTTAAAAAAATAGTAACAACAATATACAAAACGCAGTAGCAATAATAGAATTTCATTATATTCCGTATATACATAAAATGCAATAACAATTTTGAAAATCACAATTCCAATATTCAAAAATGAAGCAATAACACTCACGAAAACACAATTACAATAGCAATTTCCAAAAATGCATTAACACTCGAATGTAGAAGTTTCATAAAATACAGTAACAGCTTAAAAAGATGAGGTAACCAACTCAAAAAAATTGTAGCAATTATGAAAAACAAGTATGAGTAGTAGTCTCAAAAATCACAATAGAAATTTTAAAAATTACAATTTCAGCCACACATTTAAAAACGAAGTCTTAGTCTCCAAAAAACACAGTAGTGGCTGTTCCAAAAAACAAGTTTCAATAGCAGTCTTACAAAACATTATCAATTTCAAAAATCATAATTTCAGTAGCAACTTAAAAAATGCAGTAACAACACTTTAAAAAAACACAATTTTAGTAACTCTAGAAAAACATAATAACAACTTCAAAAATGCAGTAACAACACTTTCGAAAAACACAATTTTAGTAACTCTAGAAAAAAATAATAGCAATTTAAAAGGAAATTTCAGAAAGAAAGAAAAAAACAAAAAACAAATTAGCACCTGATAATTATCACACTTCATATAACTATAACATTTCATAATGCTACTGCATGCTAACGGATCCCATGAAAAACACAGTAACATCTCAGACTTGAATTCAGTAACAAATTTCTAAAACAACACCTTTTGATATTCCGTTAAAACTAATGTTACTAGACACAAAACAGAAAGAAAAAAAAATAATCTAAAACACATTTTAAATCAATTAAAGAAAAAATTAATGCAAAATTTATCTTGAATTTGCACACTTCTGCCCAATCAAAGTACCAAACCACACCGTAGCATTTTAAAGTTAATAAAAAACTAAAAGTAAAATTCTAGTTGCAGTAAGATCGCAGAGCATATGTGAGTGAGGAGAGATCCGAGTGTGGTAAGGCAATTTCCGGCGACGGATGGGATTGAGGCTCACAAGGGGCACGCAGCGTTTGAGATCCGTGAGATTAGAGCTCGAGGTTGCGCAACGGGTTGGAAGTCGAGTAAGGCAGTGCAAGGATTGAGGTGGAGGTGTCGAGGTCGGTAGTGAATGGCGACGGCAAAGTTGAGATCTGAAATGATCGGCAGCGGTAGAGTCCACGTCGGAATAGGGCTGCTACTAGAGAGAGAGAGCTGTTTAAAATTGTGAGCTAGGATTTTTATACATAAATGAGGATAAAATTGTCTTTGAATTATTGATATTTATTATTATTTAAATAATAAAGTAATTAATTAATTTGTTTATTTTTCTAAAATTTTTAACTTTACTCTTAGAGGAGTGTATTCAATCACGGATTTGGTAGAATTGTTTTGTATTTCAAAAATCCTTTAAAATCTTGATGTATTCAATCTGGATTGTAACAATTCTTAAATTTTTTGATGTATTCATTATGGATTTTAAACAATCCATAAAAATCCTATGGTATTCAACAATCTACGGATTTTTAAAGATTTCATTAAATGACCGATTTTGAAGGATTTTGCAGGATTGTTTACACATAAAATGACATTTTAAAATCCGGTCTCTCATCCAAGAGATTTCCATGGATTTTGATGGATTTCAAAATAGAACATCTCTCTCTCTATTTTTTTTCTACATACGTCTTTAAAACGTCCTCCCCCCCCCCCCCTCAATTTTTTTTTCTACATATGTCTTTAAAACGTTTACCTTGGTGTCACAACAAAGATTCCTTAACCTTTGCTTTCATTACCATTTCTTCATGATTTGATTTCAACTACTATACTTTCAATAATTAACTTCTATAGGGTGTAAACTTTGGTCTAATTACTACGACTTTATAAATATTATTAAAATGGTTTTCAAAATCTTATTTTATAGCAATGAGATGTCTTTGTCATTTATTAGTCTCTTCTAATTTAAAATATTAAGTGATCCATTATAGTACATACAAATTTTTTTATATAGAAATGTTTATAATTTTTGTTTTCAAACAATAAAGAACTTCATTTTCTACGAAAATGACAATATTACTTAATAATGGAACAATGAATGTTAAAGAGAATCAAGATAATGAAAATATAAATTAGAAATACGATGACGGGGCCAATTTAAGACTCAAGAATGTAATCATAATGTTAGAAAGATAAAGAGTAATGCATTTTATTTTTGAATATGTGATAATGTATTTTGATATTTAAATTTTTTATTAAATTTAATTATTTGATCTTTAAAAATTCAACTAAATTCTTATAAAATAATACAAAACAATCTTTTCAAATCCTTATGAAATTAAAATAATTCATAAATTTAAAACAATTTACAGGAATTATAAACGATGCTTAAAAATCCAGATCGAAATACACCCCTTTAAACTGATCTGTATATAAGAACCTTCCTTCTCCTATATAGAAAACCCAAACCGCAGAGCAAAACAAAGAAAAGCAAGCTGCTTGAGCAGAAAGAAATCGAAACGTTCACTTGGATTTCGACTCTCAAATCTCTCTCTCTCTCTCTACACCACTCTTACTCCCATTCAATGGCGCCTGAACATGAAGATATCAAGGACGAGAAGAACCCTAGACCTCTCGATGAAGACGACATAGCACTCCTCAAGACCTATGTAAGTCCCTCAATTCCTCACAAACCCTAGATTTAATCGATCTATAATCTTTGTTTCAATTCTGCTTATCCCAAATCTCAGCTAGGGCTTTGTTTCTGGTTAGTGAGAAATAATGGAGATTTTATGTAATTTGTGTAGGGATTGGGTCCTTACTCAACTCATATAAAAAAGACTGAGAAGGAAATTAAGGAGATGGCCAAAAAGGTCAACGATTTGTGCGGTAAGTGAAGTTTTTTTGGTCAATTTGTGCTAGGGTTTGGAATTTTATGGATGGTGGTTTAGTTTTGTAGAGGGATAAGTTTAAAGTTGGGTCCTTTTTATAGGGATTAAGGAGTCGGATACTGGGTTAGCTGCTCCCAGCCAGTGGGATCTTGTTTCTGATAAGCAGATGATGCAGGAGGAGCAACCTCTTCAGGTTTGTTTTTTTGTTACAGCTTATCTGTAGTCAAGGTTGAGTTTGGTTGCATAATGTGTTGATGAACCAATGGCTGGTTTTTTGTGAGGCAGGTGGCGAGGTGCACCAAGATTATCAGTCCCAATTCTGAAGATGCCAAGTATGTTATTAATGTGAAGCAAATTGCAAAGGTATAACAGTTCTTATGACTATTATACTGCTACGGTCTTTAGTTATTGGTGGAGCCATTCTTAATGCTATTATTTTCTGAAAATTTGCAGTTCGTGGTCGGCCTGGGTGATAAGGTTTCCCCAACTGATATTGAAGAGGGCATGCGTGTGGGGTATGTATCATACTTGTTTAACTCACTGAGTTCCTTCGTTGGAGTATATGATATAGCATTTGAGGTTATGTTGATGATGTAGCACTTAAGATTAGAGGATATAGCGTAGTAAGATTAAACCTTTGGACATTAGGATTTAACATTATGCTGTAATAAGTAGTTTGAAACTTCAAAAACTGAAGTAAGTAGCCATACTTTGCATCCGCCTTTTGGCAGTATTCTTATACTGTATCCCGGTCACCTTTTATACACTGCTAAGTAACTACTTCAGGACAATTCTTGTAGACATCTTTGATCTATAAGCTTACATTCTGTATCGTAATTGTGGTGATGTACATATCATTCTACTAGTGTTGGAGTATATTCTATGCTTTCAGTCGAATAGTCCCCACTCAAATATTAAACATTATTTTTAAATTGCTGCAGGGTTGATAGAAACAAGTATCAGATTCAGATTCCTCTGCCTCCAAAAATTGATCCAAGTGTGACCATGATGACGGTAGAAGAAAAGCCAGATGTTACATATAACGATGTTGGTGGATGTAAAGAGCAGATTGAAAAGATGCGAGAAGTATGTATAAGATAGTTCACCATCTTAATTGTACTGTATATTTTGTCATATGTGCAATGCTGATTTCTATTCTTTGTATTAGGTTGTTGAACTACCCATGCTTCATCCCGAGAAATTTGTGAAGCTTGGAATTGATCCTCCTAAAGGTGTCCTCTGTTATGGTCCTCCAGGGACTGGTAAAACACTTCTAGCGAGAGCTGTGGCTAACAGAACTGATGCTTGCTTTATCCGTGTCATTGGGAGTGAACTTGTTCAGAAATATGTCGGCGAGGGGGCTAGGATGGTTCGGGAGCTATTTCAGGTCAGTAGTTGTTGCATGTTTGATCACTTGTAAATCAAGTTCGAGTTAATTTGTTCCATGTTAATGTTGGCTGACTCTTTGATATTATCTTCTGCAGATGGCACGCTCAAAAAAGGCATGTATTGTCTTCTTTGATGAAGTAGATGCCATTGGAGGGGCTAGATTTGATGATGGTGTGGGTGGAGATAATGAGGTTCAGCGCACCATGCTTGAGATTGTGAATCAACTTGATGGGTTTGATGCACGTGGAAACATTAAAGTCTTGATGGCAACAAACAGGTCTGTTGTGTATTTTTTTTTATGCAAATTGGAATGCATTTAGAGGCACTGAGCTTATAACTAACTCTTGCAATCCACCATGTTTTTGTTCAACTCTTTACCAGGCCTGACACACTTGACCCAGCGTTGTTACGTCCTGGACGATTGGATCGTAAAGTAGAGTTTGGCCTCCCAGATATGGAGAGCAGGACACAGATCTTCAAGATACACACACGAACAATGAATTGCGAGAGAGACATTAGGTTTGAACTTCTGGCTAGGCTGTGCCCAAATTCAACTGGTAAGTGAGAATTCAAAGAACAGATTGTCTTTGTTGCTTGGTCTTAATTATTGCTGTTGTTATATTGGTGAGACCCTTTGTTTATCTTCTGGATCTGAAATGCCATGGGAAATTTGATATTTACATATCCCTTGCTCTCTATTTGTGGTTCACTCTTCACTTTTTATTGGACATCAGTTTCCTGAGTTGGATGTCTGCTTTGCAGGTGCTGATATCAGGAGCGTTTGCACTGAAGCTGGAATGTATGCTATCCGTGCCCGAAGGAAGACGGTAACCGAAAAGGATTTCCTCGATGCTGTGAACAAGGTCATCAAGGGGTATCAAAAGTTCAGTGCAACTCCGAAGTACATGGTCTACAATTAAGCACATGATGTTCTCTTCTATTTCCAGATGCTGCAAGACAGTGATACCTTCTCAAATGGAGATGAAGATGATGCAAGACGGTGATACCTTCTCAAATGGAGATGAAGATGATGTGTGCCTCCTTTCTTGGTCAATTTACGAACTTTGTGCCCAATCTTTGAACGATGTATTTGTGTTACTCCGTTATCTGCTCGCATGTGTTATAAGATAACTCTAAGCCTGGTGGTTTTGCACCAGGCTTTGATTCGCATGACTCATTTTAGTGCTCTTCTGCAGTAATTAGACACCATATAAAATTTGATGATTATGAACTTTTGCTATTCGCTAGACCACAGAAGTAAATTATCACCGGGGAAATTAAGTGCAGTACTGTCAAACAAATCGTTCTTATTTTCCTAAGCTGTTAGCTTTATTGTCACAATCAAAATTGCTACACTTGGGAGAAAGTGATTCTGGAGAACGATTAGCAGTGCAATACCATTCAAGTCTGATTTGGTTGTTGCCTGTTGTCCATGTATGCTCTGTAGGTCTCAACTTTGTAATACCGGTTTTGACAAGAGCTCCAAAATTAGGCGTCAGGCCTTGCCCGCATCGCTGCTTCTCAGTTTGTGGCTTAGATATAGACTCATCATAGTATGCCATGGTTTTAAAAACTACCTGTGAAGCCTCCATACTTGGCATTACCATCATTTCTATAACCCACAAAATCATAGGTGGCCAAAAACCTCCTTCCCCAGAAGTTGAGCACATTCAACAGTAGCCACTCTGGAAACAGAATGAAGGTCCAACTCGAAATGGGTCTGATTAAATGATTTATACTAAATGATCTGATTCTGATTTTATGGCACAACATGGAACAAAATCTAATTTATTTACTTCAATATTGTACACCTACAAGAAAATATGTTGGACACCAAAAGGTTTGACCATAACACCTGCAGTCCTGCACTGCAAACTGATATATATTCAGCTTGCATTACAAACTACGACGTGCACTGGTTTAGTGTATACTGTATACATGAAGAATTCGGAACTCTTGGTAGAAACAAACTCCAAATCGCTTTAGACAGCACCAAGTTCAATTTTGAATGAAAATAAAATAAAATGAAAGAACTACCTTAACTATGTAAAATATTAACAGACATATCCTACCAGGCCTTTAGACCTGATAACATATGGTTTGGCCAAGGTGAATAAACTTAAAATGTACTCTTTGCTTCAGGCATGTCGCATGTCATCATTCTGAATCAGTGTTTGCTGCCTTCAGCTTGTCTTTAAGACATGTCCTCCTGTGCATCACCGCTGTCCCCTCTCTGGGATCCTCCTTGATCATTTCCAACTGTTCTCCTGCTCATGTTGGCTCGCTGCACTAACCG
Source organism: Geum urbanum (assembly GCA_946800695.1). Taxonomy (NCBI): domain Eukaryota; kingdom Viridiplantae; phylum Streptophyta; class Magnoliopsida; order Rosales; family Rosaceae; genus Geum; species Geum urbanum. The sequence continues at coordinate 38,553,224 of OX327010.1, read as the reverse complement.
AACCAATGCTTGAACGACTTCCGACATTGGTGGTCGGAATTCCGGCTCGGGCTGCACACAATGTGGGAGTTAACGATCATATATTCAGTTAAAAGATTAGAAGAAGAAAATACATGTGATGTTCATTATTGAACTGCTACATTACCTGGACGCAGAGAGCAATCACATCAGCAAACCGTGACAATGATTTAACTGGGTAGAGCCCCTTGAGCGCTGGGTCTACCATTTTTGAAAGAGCATCGATATCATGGAGTTGGGGTGTTGCCCATCGAACCAAAGATTGTTCGGATCTAGACTTTGAGCTGTTGATGAAATTTCTTATGACAATTAGTTTCACCAATCCTTATAAGATACCCACACTACATAGTATCCAATATATTACCTATCAAATGGTTTGCGCCCACTAATAAGCTCGAGCATAACCACTCCAAAACTGTAAACATCACTCTTTAGAGTATATTGACCAGACATTGCAACCTCGGGTGCACTGTACCCAGATCCTGCATTGTGGTCCAGTGCCTGCTTAATTCATATAAAAAATTGATTATCAATTTTTCAGTAGCATGCAACCATCAATTGCTGGCACGACATTAACAATAGTTCCACATATAAATGTTTCTTGCTAAGTGCTAACAAGTACGGTTGTTTACTTTTTAGCTAGTTTGTACAATTGTATTCGGGTCATTGATAACTACAAGAGATCTAAGCAGAAAGCACTCATGAAACTATTCTAGACTACACTAATAATACCTTCATTGGAAATCCTCATAAACAAAAGATGAGTTATCTATATAATATTAGGTCAACTACATAACCCCTGATTTCTGACACTAGCATTCAAGTTAATTTCCCTGCTCCACCACATGCCGGAAATTACCAACCATTATAATTTACCATGTCTCAGGCAGCGAAAAGGCAAATCATTCCAGGTTGCACATTGTACTGATATAAATGATGTAAGATTACCTGATCAGCATTCGGGATAGAGCTTGCTAAGCCAGAATCTGAAAGATGAGGGTTGAGCTCCGCATCCAATAATATGTTAGCCGACTTTATATTTTTGTGGACAACTGAAGGTGAGCAAACTTCATGCAAGTACCTAAATAATACCGCTGTGAGTAACAAATAATAAATTTGGAAGATCTTGATCTCAAAAGAAATATTATGTATTGTGTGGACTACACTTTGTCTGATGCTATACTCAATAATGATCAGTGAAGTATATTTAATGGAAATGAAACAAAAGATGCTAAAACAGACTTTCTTGCAACAGTTTCTCCCATCTATCAGCTCACTCTACTCTGGTGCAGCCTTTAGAAAAAAATAAAAGAAAAAAAAACTTACTCGAGAGCACGTGCAGTCCCCAAAGCAATCTTGACCCGGATGTTCCATGTCAATGGCTTGCTGTAATCATCTGACAGATGCAGGAAATCGTGCAACGAACCATTTTTGTGGAATTCATAGACTAGCATGTGCTGTCCATGCTCTGAGCAGTAGCCCACCAGCTCCGTGACATTTGTGTGATGCAACAGGGAAATGTTTGAAACGATCTCTGTGAATTCATCAGACAATTCACTAGGAATTATAGATGAATCAATTTTCTTCACTGCAAGAATCTGCAACAGAGGTAAAACAAGTATATAGATAAGAAATCATCATGTATGAAACAATTGGAGAATTTTAAGAAGAAACTTTTTAATTAAAAGAAAGACGTGTAAGGTCTGCAGCTCTCTCAAAACTATTCAGCAGTGTGCACACAGAAGAGGATCTTCTTCCCCCTGCATCTCTCACATATAATAGCTTGAGGCAGCCTCAGGTAGCATGAATTGTATAAACTGGTAAGATGTATACCTTTCCGTCATCAAATTCAGCCCGATAAACACGTCCAAATGACCCCTCCCCAAGAAGGTTTTCAACACTGAAGCTACCAGTAGCCATCTGCAGATCTGCTATTGAATATGACTTCACATTTATCGGAGCCGTGATGGTCTTCTTGACAATAACGGGCTTCTTTGAGAAATCCTCTTCATCGAAGGATTTATTACGATCAACAGGAGGTGGTCTAAGGTTTATTGTAGTAGGAGCATCAAATGTCTTCAGGTCCAATGGGGAGGCAGTTTGTACGGACTTCATTTCTGCATTGGAATACCATACGAAAAGCATTAAACATAGATGCAAGGTTGTTTAACAACGAACTTGTAGAATCTGTGCTGACAATGCTAAGAAGTTTCTAACATATTATAGCATAGTGGACATCAATTTGAAAGGTCAAGTCTAATTCGCTTTCAAGCATAGTATGTGAATCTATGCACAGCAAAATAACAAAATGATGAAAGCCATATCCTATCTAGGTAAGCCAAATTACTATGCTAAAGAAACCAAACGAACAGAGCATTAAATGAATTAATGGAATGACAAGATAACTTCATATAATGCAATTTTCAATGTAAGATGAAAAAGGCATTCTACCTACCTTTCACTTCATTTGAAGCAAGGGGCGCAAAGGGCCGAGTATCAATCCTTTCTACATCAGATAATGACTTCTTTGATCTTCTCTTTTTTATGACAAAGAATGCTATAATCCCGGCAACAACAAAAATAGATATCACAATTCCTGCTATGCCACCGGCCCCTATTCCAGATTTCTTCCCACCTTCACCGGAATCACTTTTTGATGGTGTACCACTGCCAGGTGTGCGATTTCCATTGTTCTTGCTGGCTGGAGGGGTGCCAGGTGGAGGTGGGGGCGCAGGACCTGAGCTCCAAGTGTTTCCATCCTTCCTGTGATGAGATTTCGTGGAATCATATTTGTGAGCACATTCTCCATGGAACCATAACAATAATAGCTAATAATGAAATGCTTACTTCAGATTAATGTCTTTCAACGTTGCTGGAACCCACCCAGTAAAACGATTATTTTCGATATTCCTAAGAACCGGAAAAGAGATAATGATGAAGACAGGTCAGTTTGAGGGAAACGCAGGTCTGGAGACAATGGTATCCTGCTAAGTAGGGTGTATATCTTACAGATTTTCGAGGGGGAGATTGGCAAGGACATCAATAGTCCCTGAAAACTGGTTATTTTGTAAATCCCTGAAATAGGATATAATTTCAGAAAAAGTCAAGACTTCTGCTACTTTGACTGTTTACAAGAAAATAATATCAGGAATAGAAATATTCCAATACTTACAGTGTCTTCAGACTTGAGAGGGAGCTAAAACTCTCAGGGAGGCTACCTGGCATAGCATTGAAAGAGAGATCCCTGAAGCAAAAAATAGAAATCACCATCACTTGGTCTCTTATTATTCGATTTATGGAAGGAGACATTTATCCGACATCAAAAGCAATGCTTAACAGTAATCTATAGATTTTTCTAGTAAAACATAAGACAGAGATGTCTTAAGACTGGAATATAGACATAAGTACTAATTATATCATAGTTCTATATTCTTTTAGTATGAAACAGAAGATGAATTTTGTGCAAGAAAGTGACAACTATAAAAACAGCACCGAGAACTTACAATGTGGAAAGGGAAGTGAGCTTCCCGAACACATCATCCAGTGTATTCTGAAGGTGATTGTGACTGAGGTTTCTGCAGACCACAGAAAAAAATGAAAATAAATAGCGTTTAAACCTTCTGGATCAGTTGTGACTTGTGACAAGAAAGTATAGATAACCATTGTCTTACAAGTATTTGAGAGAAGTCATCATAGAGACAGAATAAGGGATGCCTTGTGTGAATTGATTACCGCCAAGGTTTCTGCATAAAAACCAAAGGCCTGAGTTATAAATATATCCAAAGCAGAACAATACATAAAGAAAGAGAGTAAATGGGTCGAGGAGGCATACAGTCGTGTCAGGTTTGGAGGAAGGTTATAAGGTATACCGCCTGCCAGATTATTATTACTCAAATCTCTGCAAAATTTGTCAATTATCAAATCAAAAGATCACATTAATGCAGTAAAATTGGATGAACTTTAGGTGTAGCACTTGATCTTACAGGTTGGTCAATGCTGTCAAGCTTTGAAGGTTATAACCCAATGATCCAGAAAGTCCAAGACCTGATATATCACTGATGATAAAGAGCAATGATGAAATTAATGTCAGACATCAGCCCCAAAGGAGACAAAAGGAAATATTTGTAGAAACATGTTTATACTTACATTTCTGTTACTCGTGAGCGTGAACAGGTAACACCTTTCCAAGACTGGCCACATGGATCGCCACCACTTACACTCCATTGGGTTAGCTGAGATGGGGAATTTAAGCTACTATACATGACCGTAAGCGCAGAAACTGTACATATTACATGCAACACAAAACATCAGCAGATGCAAAGCAAACAAATGAAACTTTAACAGAAGCAAACGAGTTTGCATTAGCAGGATGCAGAGAAAAGTCACAGCTAAATGCTGATCAGATTGAACTAGCAAAAGTTATTACATTCAGTTAATCATGAGAATTTTGATTCTTTTATCTATTCCAAATGACAAAATATGTAGTGGGTTTGTTCCCAAAATCATGAGAAAAATAAGAAAATGCACAATTAAATCAATTTCAGGCCGAACAAGTAAGCTAGTCAGCCAGACTGGGACATTAAACCCTGGACTTAGAATAATGACTCTGAGCTCATAGTGCCACTTCCAGTTACATAATGGAAGCAAAGTATATATTTTCAATTTTAAAAAAGTAGCAACTCATAATGCTTTTCAGCGAAGTGCCAATGTTAGTCTTAGAGGGACAGCTAATTATCACTTTTGATAAAGCAAAGGAAGCTTACTGAAGCTCAAGAGCAATCGCATCAAAACCCAGAACTTGTTTATAATCAAACTAATAATAAGGTGAAGCAAAGCCAAGTTAGCATCAGTAGTAGCAGACCAGATGTACATAATCATATGCTCTGATTAATGCCTTTCTTTTTCAGTCAAAGAAACAACTCAAAACCCAAAAATTGAACACAAATCTGCTCCCTATAACCGGCTCAAATTCCCCACTTCATCAGCACCAAACAGACTCAAATCACAATGCAAACACACCACTTTCAAAACATAACAAAACCCAGAAAAGCAGCCAAGTAATGCAGATGTAGCCATTAATCAGCTCATGAACAACATAAAAAACTTGTCTTCGATTCAAATAACCACAAAAGAAAGGAGAACCAAAGAGTTGAGTAAAGGACTAACCATCATTTGGATCTGTGGCAGCATTGATTGAACTGGGACTCCATCCCCAAATGCAGAAGCTCACCACAAGCAAGACCCACCTCCAGCTCTCCACCATCTCTTTCTCTCTCTTCTCTCAGACCTCACTCTCAGCGCTCTTTCTCTCTACACAGAAAACCCAACAAGCTAATCAAAGCTTGGGCCTTTTTTTTCTGACAGAACTGATTTAGTCTCTCTCAAACAGATTAGATTATATTTTCAATTCCTAAGTAGCCACCGTGCCCAAGTAAAGCTGGCAGGCACGATTTGCCAGAAGAATCCAAAGCCACAGAAAATCCCCTATGTTATTTTATCCCTCTCTCTCTCCTTCGTCTCTCTTTCTTTCTAGGTAGTATATATTATTATGAGGAGGAAAAAAAAAATACCAAATACACTCTTGGTTGGTGTTGATGTGTATATCAATCAGTGTATACAACTCAACTCTCTGTGTATTCCTAATTATATTTTCTGGGGCCAAAGTTTCGATCTTTTTAATTCTCATGAATCAAATCTCAAATAGGTGAACAGGGAGAGCAGCAAGGCCATAGCTTTCAAGTCCTCCCTCAACAGCATCGCACGCTTCGGAGTTTCCATAGTCAATGATTTATTCATGGCACCCATTAGCTTTAAGCCCATTAAAGCACAAGCACAGGTGAAAAATCCATCACAGATTTTACTCTGATATTCTTACCAAATATAGTAGCTTTTTTTTCCACTTGTGACTCACGAGGTTTACGTAAAGAACAAATCTTTATATCATTTTTGTTTTCGTCGTTATTCAAATTCTCTGTGTCCGTGAGTTTTTGAAGATTTGCTCGAAAGTGTCTCAATCAGCGGAGGCAGAGGAGTAAACGGTGTGAGTAAGAATTAGTCAATGTCAGACTCTCGCTACTTCTGTTTTTTTTACTCTCTCACCACCTCCTCTCTTTTACTTCACCTTTTCTTTTGCTATTAGTGCTTTGAATCTACGTACGTTGTGTGGGCAAAGTATTATGACCAAAAATGAGTTGTGTTACAATCTCCCATTGTCACATACGCTATTGTGGCTAATTATGTCATGTTAGGTCATGTTACGGGTTTGAGTTTTCAATATATTAGTTGTTGGTGATATCTGAATGACCAAAATCACTATTTGGCTCTATAGGCCTAAAAGGCTCCTGAGCGGCCCGAGATCCGAAAAGTCAAAGTCCAGTCCGGCCCAAATTTAAGTCAGAAAAAGTATGACCATATAGGTATAGGGTCGAAGTCCCAAAGTTCATGGACCCAAAAAAGTTCGGCTCATCGAGGCTCGCCCGGCCCAGTCTATCAATTGTATATATTATAGATTATTTTTATTAATATAAATCTCTAAACTTTCTGATTTTCCTAAAATATCATTCATTTATATACTAAATACCAATTTATTGAGACTTATATATTATTTAGTATATATAATTGTTGATATATTTGATAGTTAAACACTTAAACATCACTACCAGAAATTCGCACTTAGACGACGAAACATTAATAGTTTCGTCGTCTAAGTCGCAGCTATACGACGAAAAAAATATTTCGTCGGGTAGAAAATTTTGTCGTCTAAGTCAGATTTTAGACGACGAAACCTGTTTTTGTCGTCTAAGTACAATATCTTAGATTTATTCGTCGTCTTAGAAGTCTAACTTAGACGACAAAATACTCTTCGTCGTCTAAGATATTGTACTTAGACGACGAATATATTCATTTCGTCGTCTAATATCATTTATAAACCCTATACCCTAACCCTAAACCATGAAAGTGTTAGACAACGAAAATAGTAAGATTTGTCGTCTAAGTGCTACTTAGATGACGAAATTCAACAACTTTCGTCGTCAAAGTAGAGTTTCATAATTTGACTTCTAAGAGCATGATCATTTGTACCATGTTAGATTGCAGATTATATTCGTTGAGGGCATGGAGTAAACAATTCTTTTGACTGTGAGTGTCAACAGTTCGAAAATTGAAGTTTCGAAGATGCGTATATAAACGTTTCTATTTATTTGAAATTTCGATTTTATGGTTGACTACGCTGATCAAACTCTTGACGAACTTCGTATTGACTGAAAATCCGTCTACTTACATATTATGTTGTGATGAATCTAACGGTTGTTTTGTCTAAATTCAATTTCGTTAATATTGATGTGGAGTGAATACAAACATACGAACATTTAAGTTATACAACATTAGTATATATATAACAAATTTTTAGTCTTACATCAACTTTTATGTCAAATTTTAATTAATTTATATCTAACTGATAATTAAAGTTTTTACGACAAGAAAAACACCCGTAACTTTGGAAACAGATTTACGAATTATTATTTACGATCATTTTCGTCTTTTAGCTATTTTTCGATAATCACTAAATTTAGTCGATTGAATCCTAAACTAATCCGAATTGGGTTGAATTTTTTTTCTACAACATTGTATAAATGTAATTGTTACAGCTGACAGTTGATTTTTAATGATTTTTAAGATATTTAAAAAATAAAATAAAAAAAATACCTTAGACGGTGATGAAATTTAAGTAGTTTCATCGTCTAAGTCAAAAAAATTGTCAGGTTTTTTTCCGCCAAAATTTTGAGAAAAATTTAAAACACTTAGACGACGAATCTTTCAAGTTTCATCATTTAAGTCAAAAAAGTTAGGGTGATTTTTAAAAATTTAAAACACTTAGGCGACGAATCTTTCAGGTATCTTCGTCTAAGTAAAAAAAAGTTGGCGAATTTTTTGAAAATTTAAAACACTTGGACGTCTAAGTCATAAAAATTGGTGATTTTTTTTCCGCCAAAATTTTTGGCAAAATTCAAATCAGTTAGACGACGAAACCTAATGGATTTGTCATTTAAGTCATCGTTTTGAAACCATTTAAATCGATCATTCTCTCTCTCTCTCTCTCTCTCTCTCTCTCTCTCTCTCTCTCTCTCTCTCTCTCTCTCTCTCTCTCTCTCTCTCTCTCTCTCTCTCTCTCTCTCTCTCTCTCTCTCTCAAATCAGCCACCACCATGTCGCAAGTCCACACCACCACGCCACCACCGACCTCGGCACCACCGTACAGTAATTATTATTATTTTTTTGTTTTTTGTTTTAATTTAGGGTAGCTTAATTAATTAGATTATTTCATTTATGTTAGGTTAAGTTTTTTGTTAATTGGGGTTAGCTAAATTAGGTTAGGTTAAATTACATTAATTTGATTTAGGTTAGGTTAATTTAGGTTATGTTAATTTTAATTTTTTAGGTTATTTAGTTTTTTTAGGTTAATTTGATTTATTTAGTTTATTTAGGCTATGTTAAGTGGTAGTAGTTTCGTCGTCTAAGTGATAGTTTAATTTTTTAGGTTAAGTGGTAGTTTCATCGTCTAAATGGTAGCAATTTTTTCGTCTAAGTGGTAGTAACACCTAGACGATGAAATTGTAATAGTTTAGTCGTCTAAGTGGTTCATTTAATTTTTTAACAAAATTCAACACTTAGATGACAAAATTACTACAATTTTGTCGTCTAAGATGCAACACCTAGATGACGAAATTTTAGTATTTTTGTTGTCTAAGTGTTGCATCTTAGATGATGAGCTGTTGGTTTCGTCGTTTAAGTACTTAGACTACGACACTTAAATATACCTGGTATCTTGGTGTGTGCCTTGTCCTAATTAGAATAGAAGTAGATATTCTCTTAATCCCTGATTATAGTGATAATGATTGTAACAGACTGTAATATCTATGTAAGATCATCTATCAATGAATAAATGACAGTTTCAGATCATATCTTCTGCGTATCTGTTTTCTCCTTCAACACATTATCAGCAGCTCTTAAGTTTATAGCCAACCCAAACCCTAAATAGGAAAATACTCTAAAAACACTAAACATCTACTGCTAGAATCTCTTCCAACATCGGAGCACCACCGTCTGTCATCGGAGCTCTCCATTGTCGCCGGATTTTGTTCTTGCTTCAAACTTCTTTCACTAAAGTTTTCATTCCAAGCATAACACCCTCGTGGTAAATTTTCTCCATTCTTTGATTTAAAATTAGGTTACAAAACGTAAATACTGTAACACCCTAGATCTAGGTCTAGATTTAGGTTTAAATAGCGTGAATTATTATATGTCTCTAGTTCATATAGATTAATACTGGTATGAGTGAAAGGGGATTTAATGACGGTCCTAAGGGAGTCACGATTATTAGTGAATATCACGGTTAATTATGATTTCATATTGAAAAAAAGGAAGTCGATCTATGTGACCATTTGACAGTCACGATTTTCTGGAGAGTGGTATGAAGCCACCGGTTTTGCATCGATTTTTTTGACCAAATATCATTGATCATGGTTCTTATTCCCTAAACTTGATATTAGTGATCGTGGTTGATTTGATTGGATAATAATTACATCTCTTGTCTTTTGTAGATGATTGAGCCGGCAAGGCCAGAATTTGATATCCTTAGCATTCAAGGAGCAGAATACCATAGATGGATATTTGATGTTAGGAATACTCTCCTTGTTAAACATCTCGCTGATATTATCCACACATTAGCTTACAAACCTCAAATTCTCATGTTTCTAAGGAGACATATTCATCCTACTCTGAGAAAATAGTACTTGTTAAAGGATGACCCAGCAGATTTCTGGACGACTTTGCAAGAACGGTTCAACAATGTGCATGACGCACAACTTCCAGAGCTACTAGAAAATGGGATAGAATCCGATTATTGGATTATCCTAAGATCAATGACTTTCATCAGGATATGCTAAAGCTACAGTCAGAGCTTGCCATTTGTGGTATTGTAAAGACTGACTAAACTATGGTCGAGAAATTTTTGAACACATTCCCTACTTCTATGAACACCCTTGCACATCAGTATTGCCTTGATTATGAGCAAAGAAGACTTAGATCACTCAATGATCTTATAAGTGTGATGGCCAAGAAAGAGAGGCATCACGAGATCCTTCTCCACAATAATGCCAGGTGAACCGATACAAAGAAAGTCCATGAAACTTACAACATTAGAGGGAAGGCACAGAAAGATAAGGAGAAATAACGTTCTGAACTTTATCAAACTCGTGGTGGTAGAGAAGAACGTGGTAAAAGTCGTGGTAGAGGAGAAAATAGTCGAAATTTGACTTAGACTCGTCATGACAATAACCATAAAAACTTCAGGAAGAATAAATCCAATTACGGTCCTATGAGTGGTGGAAATTTTTCAACTTCTACTTCTCGCTTGGCACCTTACTTTAGGTGTGGTATGACTACTCATATGCATAAACAATGCAGAGCACCAAAGGATATCCAGAATGCCAACAAGATTTGTCAACAATACCAAGAAAATCAAAGGGAGACACACTATGCTGACTATGAGATGGAAGATGGTAGAGAAGCTAATCTAATTATAGCAGAAATCCCCAAAGCAAGCATAGAGACTACAGATTTTGCTTAGTCTATATATTAGGCTTATGTTTCTGCTATGTAATCAAGTTTAGTTTTATATTTTGACTCCTTTTGTAGTCATGGTTATTGAATAAAAACAATCTTTTGGTTAAAGTTTTGATGTTGGCAAAGTAATAAAATATCTTCCTTTCAGTATTTGAAGGTGTTAAGAATGGTTATTTATATACGTATTTCTTAAATGGTTCAAATTATACAAAATTCGGTGACATTATGACACCAAAATAGCATAGAAATGAGACAAAACGAGGATGGTTTGATACTGGTAATTTTTTACCCATTGGGGTTTTCCTCGACCCGTCGATGGTAACCCACTTTATCAATTTAAACTTCGACCTGTCAAAAAATATTTTATTAAATCTTTACGGGCCTCGGCCACTTATTTAGCTACTTCAACCCATCGATGAAAATGCTCAACCCGTCGACTGTACGTACTGTCTCCAAAATGTTACAATTTCGACCCGTCAAAAATTTTCGGACGACCCGCCCATTGGAAAAGATATCAAAAAATCGATATTGGTTTTAGGTTTTATTGGACCCGTCAAATGTCAGCCACTATGATAAAAAAATTCACGCTTCGACCCGTCGAGAAACATTTCCGACCCGTCAAAAATGGTTATCGGAATATCAAAGTTTATTTTGGGTTATTTTGACCTATCGAGTGGATTACTTGACCCGTCAAAAATTCTACTCGGACTACATATTTTTGATGTGTTTTACATTGGTTTTACTATGCCATATCAACACTTTTAAGGATCACAACCCTTTGGTAAATCTTTAAGTCTTTACTTAAAGTGTTCAACAAGTCTTAAAGATTAATTTATTCAAATTCTTTTGTATATGTTTGAAGTCGAGATTGAGTGTCTAGCAGATAGTAATACTACTCATACTATGCTGCGAAATAGGCAATTATTTTAGATCGTGTGCCATACACATTATCAGTGACAACCATAATTGGTTCAACGCCGGTTATACAAGAGTGTGGTTCAACACAATATTTGCTACCACATGGAATAAGAATTCATATCATTGATGCATTGTACGCGCCAAAGGCCAATTAAATTGCTAAGTAGCAAGGACATTAGAGTCAATGGTTTATACTTAGAAACTCATTGTGAGAATGGAAAAGAATTCTTATATATAACTTCTGAGGAGTGTGGTAGAAAGTGCTACTTGGAGAAGTTATGGGCAATTTGTAGAGGGTTATATCTTACTACAGCTCAGATTATTGAATCCAATATTGTCACACTTACTACTGTGTGTGACACGACATCATATAAGCTTTGGTATTATCAACTGGGACATACAGGTCGTGATATGATGATCAAAATATTGAAAAACTTTTATGGTTATCCATTTTTCAAAGGCAAAAAGCATGTGGCCCCCAGCCAACCAAGGTGGTCAACGCCCCGGGCGTGTCCTCGACTTCTAATACATTTGGGCAGCAAAACCCCGAGATCGTAACTGTGGCTGGTCAAATGCGTCGAGAAAGAAGGGCAACGGTTCCTGTTGCTTAAGTGGTTTCAATGCATTCTGATGTTTCAAGCTCCAGTGATAATGAAAGAGCGAATCGCCAAGTGGCGAAAGGCGAGGGTGCCGAGACTCACCCGCGCAATGCCCTATCGTCCAGCTCTTGGGCACCTCCTCCACTGTACTCCTGGAAAATTGTTTTGCTGCTTCTAGTCAAGATTGCGACCATAGCTGATATCGAGGTGGGGGGGCGATGAATGTATTCTATTAGTGGCTACCTCTATCTAGGTCCTCTACCACCAATGGAAGGAACTTAACACATTTGGGGCTGAGGTGTGGAAACTGAAGGAAGAGCTTACCCAGAAAGAGCAAGACCTAGTTAAAGCCAGCGAGACGTGGGTCACTCTTTCTCAAAAGTGCACAAACTTGGAGAAGGAGCTCGCCCTAACGTCTATCCAGCTCCAGTCCTTTCAGAACAAGATTTTGGTTTGGGGGTTTGCTTGTGATGGCTATCTCTCAAATGGCTACGGTGATAGACGAGCATAACCGGGCCAAGGAGTTGTGACTTCGCTCTAAAACCAGTTGGCAACCCTAGAAACGACACGTAAAATTTAAACAAGGAGACGACTGATGTCATGGAGGATTACAAGACTGGTGCAAAGTTTAAACAATTTCTAAATGAGGCTTATCGGCAAGGAGCCCTCGAATTACTTGTCAAGTATAGAGATAACGAGTGGTTGAGCGAAAAGTTTGATGTGGATACCCGCCGGGTGAAGGAGGAGAAAGCAAGGAAGGAAGCGAAGCTGCGTTTCGCTCTTAAGAATGAGGAGAAGGAGCAGAGACGCGAAAATATGCGTAACGGATTGTCTCCCAATGGAAATCAACTTCTGATTCTGACCCAAATTGCTCTCGGGTCGTACTCTACTTCAAGGGAGCGACGGGCGAGATAGCAAGAGGAAATGTTCGAGCTTGCTCAAGGTTACAAGGAGTGTGAATAGGATGCAAAGAAAGACGTGGTAGGCAAAGAAGAAACAGCATGATCGGGCTTTCCTGGATTCATCTTTGTGTATTTCAAGTTATGTATCTATTTTTATTTTTTGTCGAACAATCTGCTTTTACTTTTTCGCTTGCTAATTTGTACTTTCCATGTTTGGGACCTTTTGTAACTTGATCAATAGCGCGACCACTGATCGGGGCATTGACCTGGTGTGGTACTTCCAAACCTTGCTGAATGGGAAGGAACAAGTAACATTTTGTTTTAAAATTGGCCAAGTGTTGTAGTGTAATTTTAGTTAGCTTTTTTTCGCTGTCAATGAAAAGTTTGAAAGGAATTAATTTGTTTATCTCACTCATGCTTTCTGCCGAAGCTTTTCAAGCCGAGCGAATAAAAAGATGAACGTAAAGTAAAGTAACTGTGTTATGATAAGCAAAAGTGAAAAGAATTCTCATTTCATTGATTGCGCTGAAGGCAGTGGTACAAAATGTCCGGGGGTTAGCCCATCGTACATGATTATGTTTTGTTCTGAACTGAGAGTGTAAAGTAAGTGTGTAACGTAGAACCCTTTTACTGCTGGCAATACCTGAGATGTCATGCATTCAATGTCCACGGTAGTGTGTTGCCTGCCTGGTCCTTAATGTAAATTTTTGTTGGTCCTACGCTCTCTACTATCTCTTACATGCCCTTCTATTTTGGCTCGGGACCTTTTGGCTTTGGGATGACCTCATTCTGAACCAAGTCACCCACTAAGAGTTTCTGCACTTTGACTCGGCGGTTGTAGTGGTGCGCAATCAATTGCTTGTTTGCCAAGAGTTTAACTTAGGTTGCATCCTCCTGCTATTCTTGTAATATGTTTTCCACTTCCAATCATTCCTTGTTCATGTCCTCGTTGAATCCTTTAAATTTGGGATTGTGGTGCATGATTTTAAGGGGCAACACGACTTCCGGTCCCAACACTTGCAAAAAGGGTGTTGTATCTTTCGCTTCCATTAGAGTTGCCCGAATTGACCAGAGAACTTCGTAAAGGCATTCCGTCCACTTGTGCTTGTAATCTTCCATTCGCTTTTTGAGTCCGTCCTTGATCTTCTTATTCACTGCTTCTACTTGACCGTTGGTTTGGAGATGTGCTACCGATGCAAAAGGCAAGCGAGTCGCTAGGTCACTTGTGAATTTTTTCATCTCAACGTTGAATTGTGTTTTGTTGTCTGTGATGATCATGAGTGGTGCTCCATAGCGGCAATAGATGTTCTGCAAAAAAAGTTGATGATAAGTGCTCCATAGCGGCAATAGATGTTCTGCAAAAAATGTTGATGATCTTCTGAGTTGTGATGAGTAATAGTGGTTCCGCTTTGATGTACTTAGTGTGGTTATCAATGCATACCACTATATACTTGAACTGGCATGTGGATGCCTTGAGCGGGCCACTGAGGTATATTCCCCATTGAGTGAATGGAATGGGACAGATAATGATTGGTATACATGTCGTCGATACGTGAATCATGGGTGCATATTGGGCACACATTTCGGATCCATTCACTATCTTCCTTGCGTCTGCATCTTCTTGTAGTAGAACCCGTAGCGTAAATACTTGTGGATGAGGGTTCTTGGTCCGGCACAATTTCTGTAGCTTCTTCCATGCATGTCCTCCATGATCTTTCATCCATCCTCGCGCGATACACACTTAAGCATTGTGAATCCTCTCCTACTCATGTAAATCTTTCCCTCGTGCACACTGTAATGCGTTGCTCTTCTGATGAGCTTTCTCGTCTTGGTCTTATCCGCTAGTAGTGTTCCGTGCAGCATGTACTCAATGAGTTTTGTTCTCCAGTCCTCGGTCAAAGTAGTGCATTGAGCACGAGCGAAAAAACTTCCATGAATTTTTTTGGAATGCTTGGCTTTTCTAAAGTTTCCACCATGGTTTACTCATGTGCGGTGTGGATTGGAGTAGTTGCCAGTCTCGCCAGTGCATCTGCTTTTACGTTCTGCTCCCTGGGATGTGGTTATGTTAAATAAAGAAAATTTATTTAAGAGTGCTTTTACGTACCTGAGATACGCTGACATTTGAGTGTCCTTGGCCTCAAAGTTGTCGGTCACTTGGCTCACAACCAATTGAGAATCGCTGAATATGTTTACATCTTTGGCACCAGATTTGGATGCTAGTTGTAGCTCCACAATTAGGGCTTCATATTTCACTTTATTGTTAGATGCAGTGAAGGAAAATTAGAAAAGAATCGTTAGGGCAAGTTTTGTTTACGTTGGTGTAATCGACGCACATTTACCACTTTTCGTTGCTCTTCTTTACCATGACCATGTTGGACACCCATTGCAAATACTGCGCCTCCCGGATGAAGTCGATGTTCAACAACTTCGTAACCTCCTCTCGGATTGCCATGTACTGCTCCTCACTATATGCCCTTCACTTTTTCTTTCTCAACACTACATCCGGGGATATTCCCAGTTAGTGCAAGATGATGTTTGTTGATATACCATGCATATCATCGTATGACCACGCGAAAACGTTGTTGCACTCCTTGAGGATGTTGATTAGTGATAACTCTATGTATGGTTCTAGATTCGCGCCTATGCAGACCGTTCTTTCTGGGTGTTCCTCCGAGATTTAGATAACCTTGAGTGACTCTTTGACTACTAGTCTAGCTATCAGTGGTCATTCTCGTGGGTCTTCAAGCATGAAGGAACACAGGTTCGCTGCAAGCCAACAGATTTTCCTATGTGGATATGGGTGGGGGATTCTTGGGCCCAGTAGTATTGCCATTATTCCTCATACCGCCCATATTCCCCATGGCGTAGGAAACTTTATCAGGACCATATGTTGCGAGAGGATGACTCGGAGTCGGCTGAGTGCATTGCAACTAGTGATAACATTGTAGTAGGTGGGAGAATCAACAAATAGGAACTCCATGTACATTTTCGCATAAGAGTCATCTTGGCCAATGGCCAGACATACTATGTCATTTCCTAAGGGTTGTACTCTGTCGCCCAAAAAGCTTATGAGTGGTTCATGGTCAGCCGCCAGATTCCTCTCTGATTGCTCGAGGTCTTTATATGTTTACAGAAAAATTACGTTGGCAGCGGATCCTGTGTCCACCAATACTCGGCCCAGATTACACTGATCCACTACCGCATCAATGAGGAACGGGTAGTCTTCCGTTACAGGTGGTCTTCCATGCTCTTCTGACTCGTAGAACATGATCAATCCCATCTGGGGTTGGCTACCTTCGCTGGTCCTTGTTGGAGGGTAAACTCCGCGTGTTTTGCTTCCTAGTTGGGTTTGACCCCCCCACCTGAGATGGCATTGATTCTTTTGAGGTGTGCGATTCCCTCCGCCTATCGCGGTTCCACTCTAGTCTTATACTTGGCCAACTTGTCATTCTTGATATGTGTTTCGACTATTACTTTTACTTTGTTGCACTGCTCCGTATCGTGAGACTCGTTTCCATGATACTTGCATCATTTGCTCGTGTTATAGATTGGTGTTGTGCGTTCACGCCTTTTAGTAGTGTGAACAAATATGAATTTTCTACTATGATATCGATTTATTTTATGTTGACAATAGTAAAGACTTGCTGCGCATGAGAAGGCCGAGTCCTTTCATTTCGCTACTGATTTACTCGTTCCTCCCTTGGGTCGTTTGTCATTCCCGTTGTAGTTGTTTCTACCGTCACTACCTTTGCTACGATTTTTCCTGTTTCCTCCCCATCGATATCCCTCATTGTGGGATTGTTTGGGTGGCTTGGGCTCTTAAGGTGCCTATGCTTGCATCGGGGTCACCTTTGTGGACACTACACAGTGCGGGAACCTACACATTAGAAACTGTAGCGTTAGAGAAAAAATTTACCTGTTGTGCTGGTAATGGGTTTACACCAAAAGTTTGCAGTTCCAACTGTTCATGCGATGTGACCCTATCGAGTAGCTCCTCGTAACTACTTACGGGGCTCTCATTGAGCTTCCAAGTTAGCAATCCAGGCTGCAAAGTAGCTCAGAGGAGGCAGAATATTGATTTGTTGGTTAGCTCACGATAGTTGGCTATCGTTGTGTTCCACTGAGTGATGAAGGTTGAAGTTCTTTCGTTGGCTCTTACTTGATTATTTGCAACTAGCTGTAGGTCAAGGAGCGGCTTGCTGTTGTGATGAACAGCTTTAGGAATGCTCTTATGAGTTCCGCAAACGAGTTGATGGATCGCGGTGGGAGGCTAAAAACCCAACTCAGTGCGTATCCCGCTAGGATTTCCATAAATAAGTAACAGTATGTTGCGTCATCGTAACCCCTTTTGGTGGTCGTCAAGACAAAAAAATTAGTGTGCAGGGACGGGTCTGTCTTGCCCTTGTATCGCTTCATCTTGACTTTCTCTATAGGGTGTCAACCCTTAGCCATCATTTTCGCCGAAAACAGTTTGACCCGTACTGTTGGTAGCGTGTGGTGGAGGTAGCTCTCCTTTGGTTGGGCCAACTGGCGGATCGTTTCTTCCATCCCTGCTAGTCTCGTTACCACCTCCGCCCTGAAGTTAGCATGTTCTTGTGTTGTGTGGTTTCACTCTAGGAAAAATTGGTCGAATGGTTCTAGGGTCGCCGCTCGCATTGTCGGTCCAAGGTTATGCTGGATTGTTACCGGACCCTGGTCGCACAGTTGCTCAAGACGGAGCGACGCATTGACGAATACTTCTCTCCTCACCGTCCAGGCTCACTAGGATGGATCGTTGGTTGATTCGGCTGTGGATTTTGAGTACGCCAACCTTTCCTTCATTGCCTTTAGCCTTGCTTCGGTCCATAGATATTGTTGGTGCTCGAAGTCTTTCGCCTGCTGGAATGTCAGGCATTTCTCCATTACTATCTCATACTTCCGCTCCAATTCTATGGAATATCTATATTTTTCTGCCGTGTCCGCTCCTCTATATGCGCTCCCTCCGTGGCAGTTTCCTTTCTGGGTCGGCGCTCGGTCAGTGGTTCCTCTTAGGTCCTGCCTGCTCCCGGGGTTAAATTGATGATATCAAGGTGGGTTGCCTGATGCGTATTCAGTGTGAGTCCGAGAATGAGTAAGGTATCCATGATTCATTGACTTGCTCTCGCTGGTAGCTCTGTGGTTTAAAAAAATTGTATTGAATTCCCACAGACAACGTTAATGTTCGTATCTGAAACCACAAGGGATTTCAAATAGTCATGAAGTGATAATTAAGTTGATTTCGCTCTCTTGCTTCCACTACTCTTTTCTGCTCGCTCTATCAATTGATTACGCTATTAAGATAAGCAACCGTTAAGGAGACACCAGGTGTGTCAACCTTTAACCCTCTGATGCCTAAGTCAGTAACAGACTAACAGAATATGAAATCATCAGAGTAAAGGCGGTGTAAAAGGGTAATAAATGTGTACCATTAATGCTGAACGACCCGAGTTATAAAGGTGTTTGAGGTAGGTATCTTCATAACTCATTCGATGTGGGATCAGTTCTCTTACTATTCTAATGTGTGTTATCGAGAGTCTTCTTATATGGGCGCGTGTGCGCGATAGGTTTTGAATCACGTTGGGTTTTGGTCATCAATGTTGTTGGTTTCTGGGTGGTTGTTGGAGATTAGATTATCTTAAATCCTGTAAATAGATTAAGTACGTACGTAATATGTGTGACAAGTGAATGTATATGTACATACATATATAGGGTCCTTATTTTTCATTTCACGCACTCTCATCTACAACTCTTCATGCTCCTGAAGCTGCTCCAATTTCTGGGTCCACGTACATACATATGTGAGAAGGATGAAGAAATATGTAGTACGTTAATGTATGTTAATATCTGTTAGGACTAAAGAATGCTAGCTAGCTATAATTAATATTCCCCTAACCAAAGGTTTGAAACACTGAGCTCGATCGACCAATGCAAACCCTAACCAGCCGGTGGCTGGAGTCATGAGTATATAGGCTAGGATATGGAATTAATTAACTTGCATCGGTACGTCCAAAAACCTAAGTAGTACGTGCTTACCGAAGGTCACTTACTTAAGGTCACCCAATATTTTTTTTTAAATCAGGTCACTTGATTTAAAAAAAAAAAAAAAAAAATTATTGTTCAAACTATTTACGCTAGTGTCATCGTATATAAACCTTATTTCTCTCTCTGATTTAGACCAAACCAAATCGACCCAAAATTACTGAAACCCTAGCAGAGCTCTCTCTCCGCCGCTCTCCTCTCTCCGCCGAACTCGCCGCCGAGAGACGCAACTTCTCCTCTCGCCGCTTCTCCACGTTGTCGCCGCCAGACTCGCCGACGCTCGCCGCCACCTGATTCCCTATTCCGATCGGTATAACTCTCTCTCTCTCACATCTGATTCTCTCTCATCTACAACATGTGAATGTATTAGAGGTTAAATTTTGATTTTCGTACAGCATTAGGACGTAGAGTTTATGGATGTAATTGTGACCTATCTCCTCTTAGTTTCTGCTCTTTTTAGTCTTGATTATGCTGAAACTGATATGCTGTGTAAGATAGAAATATAGTAGTGTGTTAAGTTATCTGTAGACTGTAGTAATATATACATATTGGTGTGCTTTAATTGTTACGTAGTAGTGTCTTTGTTAGTCTGTGGTAGTGTATACAAATTGGTGTGCTTTGGTTGTTACGTAGTAGTGTCTACGTTAGTCTGTGGTAGTGTGTATGTTAGTTTGTAATAGTATATATAGATTGGTATGCTTTTGTTGTTTGCGAAAAATAGATTTTTTTTTTATAATAATGGTGATGACATGCAGGGCAGCACCGATAGTGATCATAGGCATGAATTCAAGTCGAAAAGGAAACACGATAGGGTGGCAGAACATATCGATGTCAGATGTTAGTTGAGGTCGAAAAAAAGATATGATAGGATGGCAGAACCAGTGAAATGTCAACTGAGATCCTAGAAGGATGTTATTGTAGCCGAAAAAGGTAAAGGGAAGTCACCATCTTCGTTGGTCAAAGCTGTGAAGTACAAAAAGAGGAAGACGACAAACCAGGACGCTCAGTTCGACTACGAAACAGGAAGAAGACAATTTGAAAGCATCAAAGTCTAAGTAGTAGTGTAGTGCTTTCTATTGTGTTAGGGTCTGATGTAGTACCATGTTGTTAAGGTCTAATGTAGTACCATGTTGTTAGGGTCTAATGTAGTACATTGTGTTACAAAATAGTAATACTTACCATATTTTGAAGTAGTACCCTGAATATTTTGGAGTAGTGCTTATTAGAGACAGCAGTAGTGCTAGTACACTAAATATTTTGAAGTAGTACTTTCTATTGTGAAACAGTAGTGCTTACTAGAGAAACCAGTAGTATATTTAACATTGATGTAATGCGATGAATGTTTTAAAGTAGTGCTACTTTTGTTTTATGATGAGTGTATTACTATTGTTGTTGGATAGTACTAATGTAGTTGGTTTCACACACAAAGCGCTGTCACATATACTGACTAATGTTGTTTACTATACTATTTCAATTTTTAAATCTTCCTAATTGATATAAAGTTTGTTTATTTCTTTGTGATCTTAAGAAACCATTTCTAAGAAATTCTTGTGCTTCTTCTTCATTATGATAAATATCTTCTGTTCTAATTATTTAAAAAGTTCCATTTTATATTATCAAAAGGGTTTATTCTAACTTTTTGTGTGTGATTATTTATAAGTTGTTCCAACTTCTTAATTAAAATTGGTGGTATAGATGTAGGTGAATTATTTAAAATATTATTAATTTATGTTATTTGTTCTTCAATTCTATCTAATTTTTCAGCTAAGTTTACGATTAATTGGATAATGATATTATTTTGTCTAATGGGAATATTATTACTTGGTACACTAGTTGTGATGTTTGAAAATCCCATTGGTTCTTCGTCTATTTTGCTTACTTCTTTTAGTGTTTCTAAATACTTATTACTATCAGTCATTAAACTAATAATCTATCGATCTTGCTGTGTAATTTTTCTACTTGCTCTGTTAATTCTTTTTGTACTAACTGGATTTTTTTTACTTCTATTTTTAGGTTTTCTATTATTTCGAGAAATTGCAACTCTACTTGCTTTGGCTTGCTATCGATTATGTCTACAAGTTCTTTAATTTCTTTTCTGCTAGGAAATCTTTGTATATTTTTATTATTATCTTCTAATTGAGACGAAATAAAACTTAAATTTTGTCTATGATTTGTAGGGAAATTTTCTGAAAATACTCTAATATTTGTTGTATGTTGCTACTATGTTCATTTTGTTCTGCTTTTATATTTTCTACTTGGCTAATTAAAATGTCTATTACGCTATTTACTAATGGATTATCCTCAATATGTAAAATATACTTATGATTTTTCTGTGGAAAATAACAAATTAAACTATTTTGGTCTAAAGTGATTTTTCTTTTTTGATGTTCAATAATTTCTAGGTTAAGATAGTCGATCATACAAATTAAAACTTGATTTTCTGTTTTGGTTTTCCTTCACTAGTTGTAATTAAGGCTTCTATCTTCAAGGTACTTTACTAATATAATTATACTATTATAAAGCTAAACTTGGCTCTAATACCATAATCGAGGGGTGTATGTGCTATGGTTGAACCGGCCAACTTAATCACTACAGATTAAGTCTTGAACATGGACAAAAACTTTAGACTGCTTAAGAAAGCCTACTTAAGGGCTTATAAGGAGCAAATATAACGGTTTTTATAATCAGATGTCCCCTGACTAATTTCTAGCAATCAATCTGACAATATTCAAGCATAACAACAATTCCTCAAGAATAATACGATCGTCAGTTTAGCTATATAATAATATAATTATGCGTAGTGTTTCCCTATATTAGACTAGAAGTCTACTTGAAGAAACTGGAAAACGTAAAGTTTGAAGACAAACCTTTATCTCTAGTACAATATGTACAGTTTTCTCTTCAGAACTTCGTCTGAAAATCTGGCGTAAGGTTTGATCCTGACTACTGAAAAATTCTATGTACGTAAACTAGTTGTTGGGGTTATGCTTGAGATTGAGTTGATAGTGATGTTTGCATATAGATTGATCAATGTATGTGAACAAAGGGAAATTTTATTTGAACTGAAGGCTTTTGTACATAACACATGAGATGTTTTCGTTTCGCTTTGTTTTGTTTTTTGTTACATATAGACCTACTATTTATACATGAAAAGCTTTGTTTTCCCCATTGTTTGGGCCTAAATAAAATATTTACTTTAGGCCTGGATGGCCGAGGTCTATCGAAGCCCGTTATGGTTAATTGTTCTTATCGAGGGAATTGGTTCCTATCGAGGGAGTTAAGATAAGATGCCCAGCGAGATTTGTATCGAGCTTCGATGGGAACAGACTTAGAGTTCTATTAGGACTGTGTCTTATCGAGCTGGTTTCACGCGTCTCAGTTTCTATCATAACTAGTTGATATTTGCAAGATTCTTAGAAGAGTTATGATAGAATTGGAATACCTATGAGAGGTATAATTCGATGCTGGTATGGAGATTCAGACAAAGTTACAAGAGCAAAGGAGTTAGAAACAGAATCAATGACTGATATGTAAGCAAGTATATAAGAAACGCAAGGGTCTTATGAAAAGGGGACGACTACACAAACATACAAACAATCCTTGCTATACGCAATACAACCTAGACGGTTATCTCGTCCTCGAGATATCTATCTTCTTGCAACCAGAAAAGTCTGAGTGCTGTTCACCTATCGAGTGAAGGTATTTACGACTCCAAGGAAGCAATTGCAACCTGAAGGTGGAAGGGCTGCTCACTTGTATGCTGAGGGCTTGAATACTCAAAGGAAGCGAGTGTTCTCAACACTTCATCAAGAGATTGCTCTGCTCTACACGAGAGACGTGGGGGCATCGATTTCTGGATCTAGCAGAGAGGTACACATATCAAAGTCTTAGGTTCCTAGGCAAAAAGAACCTATTCGGATAGGGTTGGTGCTCTCCATATCTTAATCGCTTACATTAGAAGTCAGGCGGCTGTAACTAGTCCATATTCCGTTGAAGAACGGTGGCACGCCAGCATCGAAGCACATACAGGATAAACCGGTACACGCGGTTGAAACATCCGATATCAAAAGAGACTGCTTCGCGGAGAAAGTCTCTTCCGGGAGATATTTCTGCATCGAACATTTTGGCACGCCCAGTGGGACTGTTAATACTTCTTTGCGTCTCTAAGCGACAATTGGAGACCCTTATCGAAGGGTTTACCCTCAGTGTCGTAAACATCCACAACCGGTATACCGTGAACACACTGCTAAACAGTGTCGTTCATTGAGTAATCAAGCGGTTAAAGTTATCTTCGCTAGCGACTTCAACGCCATGGAGTTCGAAACTCTAAGTGAAACGGAGATAAAGGCACTCACGTATAACGAATACGTGGCCTACGCAGCGAAACGGGACTTACACCACGCTAGTGGTTTTCGATCATTCGAAGACAGACTTGAGCAACATAATGATCATCTTGCTGCTCAGACCGACTCCTTAAAGGAGATAGCGAGTACTATGCGGTCTATGCGACTAGAGTTGAATCAAGAACAAGAGGATAAAGAATCCATAAACGCTCAGGTAGCTAGTTTGGCAGAAGGTCAAGAACGCCTACGGGCGGATGTCCAAAGCCTTTTAGACAAAGGATTGGAAGAATACCGCCGGTCAGCGGCAGCTATCACTCAAAGAGTCGATAGGGATCTGGGTTCTCTAACCAAAACCGTATCGGACTTGGCTAGGAAAACCAGACGATCAGAGGATTTTGCTTTCGAGTGGGAGGCACGTATAAATAAACTCATGGATGATTATCAAGTAAGAATAACCAAGATGCATGAGACTTACGAAGCACCGTTTCCCCTAAGCAAAGACGATCCTAATGAATGGCATTGGCCAAAGTTCTATAAACACCAAACCTTCCAGACATTTTCTGGTGACGATGATGCTAATGCGGCAACACATCTGGCTTACTTCACCTTGCAGTTAGGCCAGTTTGCCGAGGACGATGGACTCAAACTAAGGGTCTTCGGTTCATCGTTATCGGGATCAGCCCTCGTATGGTACACTGGCATCGAGAAGGGCTCGATCAGTACGTGGAAGGAGATGGAGGCCTTATTTATAGACCACTTCGGAACGGAACGTCCAGAAACCACCGTGGGAAAGTTGGCTTCTCTTAGCCAATCGGTGACCGAGAGTCCGGTCACTTTCCTACACCGTTTCCGTTCAGAGTATAACCTCTGTAAGACCCCTCTAAGCAAGGAAGAGGTGGTAGAGATGGCCAAGAATGGGCTGGAGGATACTTATCACCAGCTATTCTTAAATAGCAAGTATTTCTCTCTAAATGAATTCATCGCCGCGGTGACCAGAGCATACAGCAACATGCAGGAGAGAGATAACAGAAAGAACGCGTCCAAAGGGACGTATAGCAGTAGAACTTATGACAGGTTAAAGCCAAAAACTGTGGCTTATGTTGAACCAATGGATGACCAGGAAACAGATTCTGAGGACGATCATATAGGGGCTGTGGATTTAATGTCAAGTAAAGTGCTGAAACCCCGTAAGCTTCAGAAGAATAGAGGTCCCGTCAGGCTCTCGACAGTGGCTTTTACTAAACCAGAGTTCGAGAAGTACACTTATGACGCCAACATGGCGCATGAAATTTTGGACGAATTGTACGGTCTGCGGGTTGTCAAAGCAGACTTCGGGCCGCATCCCACGACTGAGCAGTTAAAGGGTAAAAAATACTGCAAGTTCCATGGAGCATGGAACCA
Organism: Geum urbanum; assembly: GCA_946800695.1. NCBI lineage: Eukaryota > Viridiplantae > Streptophyta > Magnoliopsida > Rosales > Rosaceae > Geum > Geum urbanum. Next base: position 38,528,364 of record OX327010.1, on the reverse strand, counting down.
TCTTACCAAGGATTGTATCAAGCTGAAGGACCAAATCCAGAAGTGGATCAATGAAGGAAAGCTGGAGTTGGAGGGTTCGTCCAAAACCGCAGCATTGGTGGATTCTGAGCCATTCCCTGCTCAACAGGTGAACATGGTGGACGTAAGTTGGCCAGCACCTAGTAGAATCCTTGAAAACAAAGAGGCTTGGAATCAGCCAGCCTATTTAATCGATTCATTCAAGACGGACATGGTGGATGAATATTTGGATAGGTTAAAGGATATGGGGTTGATTTTCTTCTACCCTGTCTATAAGCTTAGACATCTACGGTATGAAGGGCCAGCCCAACATTTTTGTAGATTCCACAATCACTTTGGCCATCGAACATCGATGTGTTCAACCCTGAGGGACAAGATCCAGGGATTGATCAATTGGCAAGTGATTGTAATCACTGAAGACGGAGAGATGGATTTTCATCCTGAATATCCTCATAGAATGCCATCTCCTCCGATCACAGAGTCTCCCGTCAGCGGTACTTCTTCGGAATGTAGTCAAGGTACACCAAGTCAAGAGGAGAAGAAGTCCAAGCGAAGGACTAGGCGAAACATAGCCTTTGCCCGACCCAAGCGGACGCGCATCACATACGACGCATCCTGGCGGGAAGAAATATTCGAAAAGCTATGCCAAGATGGAATAACAGTAGTGCCTGACAATTGGGGATCACCAGACCCATATCCAGATGATGTCAGGGGTCTCCCTTATTGTCAATATCACCACAAGTGGGGAAGTCACGGGACAGCTGTCTGTAGAGATCTGAAATATAAGATTCAGCAGTTTATCGATGACGGAGTAATAGCGGTCGAGCAAAAGCCTTCGCTCAACTTAACAACTCCAATCCCCATGATTGTTGGCATGTTGGACGTAACAGGTACTAAAACCAACAAAAGAAAACAATTCAACGACCAACCAACAGCTGGCGAGAGTCTACCTCGTACATCAAAGGATAAAGGAAAAGAGAGGGTGGACCCTAAAGCAGACTCGCCAATATCCCTTTGTGCACACTATAAGTTGAGGAGTGGGTTGAAGATCTCCTTTGAAGAGCTGGCTCAGGCAGCCAAAACCTTCCCGGAATTATTTTCCAATAAAGATCCTCAGTCTCCACCATCGAAACAAAGGGATACTCCTGCTCCCAAGCGACCAAGAGCAACCAAACAAGCCAGTACGGTTAGAACACCTGAATCTAAGGTTGCTGAAACACTCACCAAACCATACGTTCCTCCAGCTTCAAGGAACATCACAAAGGAGGATGTATGGTATATAAGGGAGAAGGGAAAGACAATCGAGGTGACTCCAAGTAAGAGGAGGAACCTACAGCGACGCTTTGGTAGGGCCAAGAGAGCATTGGATGCTTACGAGGCTGGCCTTATCAAAGAGGAAGACATGGAGTTTCCTCCAGAAGTGCTGCAGAGGCGGTTGAACACCCTTGCAGCAAACCCATTAGTGGTGTTTGGGAAGAAGTCTCACGAGCCCAAAGTGAGAACCCAAAGACCAGGGGTTTTCGAGAGAAACCCAGAATTAACAAACAAAGGAAAAGAATTTGAACCTACTCTAAAGGTTCACCGGGTAGTTCAGAATCAATTACCAGTAAGGAGGCGCCTTACTTTTGAAGAAGACACGGTGAAACAAGCAGGGTTGAAGACACCTCCCAAGGGAGCAGAGGGGCCACCACAACAAAGTATTCCAAGCAAGCCACCAATCCTGCAATGGAGGCCAAGACCTTTAGTGGTAGAAGAACAAGCGAAGGCCAAGAAATTAGCCCCAGCTCCCAAGGAAACAGTTACACCACCGACACCACCGCCAGCTATCAATCCTGTTCCTGAGGATATTATACAGCAAGTTGCTCATCTCGAACTGACTACACTGTCTATCAAGGAAGGACAGCCATCGACCAAAGGTGATAATGACATCGAAGACGAAGAGTTGTTGGATTATAGTGAGGATGAGGTCGATGAAGAACACGGTTGCATCAAGGAGGACATTGCAGCCATTAACATGGTGTATGTCCTATCCTCCAAATATGCTTTGCCCTCACCAGCAACAAGAGACGAATCCAGGAACATCAGTAGTGTGATGCTACAAGATGAAGAACCAGAGGTGCCGGACAGTTCCACACTCGATGGCACACCGGAACTGGATTCACCAGACACAAGAGGACAAATGATGTTCTCCAAGCCCACAATTGACATGGCCATGCACATGCGACCACTATATGTCACAGGACAAGTCCAAGGAGTCCAATTGAATAAACTTTTGGTGGACTCAGGGGCAGCGGTGAACATCATCACCTTTAAGGCACTGGCCCTTATCGTTGTTCCCAAGTCAGCTATCCAAGAGACATCGCTGAGTGTCAGGAACTTCCAGGGTAGCATAACAAAAACCTTGGGGATTGTCTTCCTACAGGTACACATCGGGATAGCTTCAGGCACTTACACATTCTTTGTGGTAGAATGTACATCACCATATAGTGCCATCCTGGGACGTGATTGGATCCATAGAAGCTACTGTGTACCATCCTCGCTGCATCAGCAGATGCTATTGTGGAACATGGAGTCAGGCGAAGCAGAAATAGTCAACGCTGACCCTCGCCCATATTCCGTCTCTACTAATGCTCTAGAAGCCAGGTATTACCACAGTGACCTTAGGCCACTGGAGGTATGTGGCGTCGATAGTAAAGGCCGCCCGATGGGTGTCACGGCCTCTGAATTAGCTCAGTGGGAGATTGTTCAAGCAAATCAGGATAGTCAAAGACCCTACACCATCGAGCTACCATCCAGACGTTCTCCATGAGTGGGTCTCTATCCAAATTAGAGGCCGAGGCTTGTCTTTCGTTGCACGAACGCTTTCATAACTTTATGTTAGAAAGCCAAGCCTTAGAGAAAGTTCCAATGATTGCAGCATTGGAATACGTGGATGAAGACGTTCTGCAAGACTTAGGAGAGGAGGACGAGATTCAACTAGCTCCAGCAGCCTTAGATGATATACCTCCTAAAGTGAAGGATCCCATCGAACACATTCAGATTGGGACAAAGGAAGAGCCAATGTCTGTGGCTATAAGTACTTTCTTAGAGCCTGAAGAGAGGCTCCAGATGATTGAGTTGCTAAAAGAATATGCAGATTGTTTTGCAGAAAACTATGAGGACATGCCGGGTCTTTCACCAGACTTAGTTTGTCACAATTTGCCTACCATCGAGGGAAAGAGGCCTGTCAAACAAGAAATGCGTCGCATGAACACAGAGACAGCAATTCTAGTCAAAGAGGAGGTTGAGAAGATGCTCAAGTCAGGAATTATACGAGTGGCCAAATACAACGAGTGGCTGTCCAATATAGTTCCAGTCAAGAAAAAGAACGGGAAGATGCGAGTATGCGTCGACTACAGAGACTTGAACAATGCAACCCCTAAGGATGCTTATCCTATGCCAGTAGCTGATTTGTTGGTTGACTCTGTTGCCCGCCATGAGATGTTAACATTCATGGATGGTACTGCAGGATATCACCAGATTCCAGTGGCTGATGAGGATAGACATAAAACGGCGTTTCGATGCCCAGGCTTTGCTGGTGTTTTTGAATATGTGGATATGCCATTTGGACTCAAAAATGCAGGGGCAACCTACCAACGAGCAATGAATTTGATCTTTCATGATCTTATTGGTAAGACCATGGAGGTATACATCGATGATGTGGTAGTCAAAACGAAACATCGAAGCGACCATTTTGAAGACTTGAGACAGGTGTTTCTCAGAATGAAGCAGCATCAACTGAAGATGAACCCAGCCAAATGTGTGTTTGGCGTCCAGGCAGGTGACTTCCTGGGTTTTCTAGTTCATCAGCGTGGGATTGAGATACCGGATGATAAGAAACAAGCGGTTATCAGTGCAGCCCCACCAAAGAGTAAGAAGGAACTACAACGTCTATTAGGAAAAATCAATTTCTTACGACGGTTTATTGCCAATGCTGCTGGGAAGACACAGTCATTCTCTACTCTCCTCAAGCTTCAAAATCAGAAAGACTTTGTATGGAAGCCTATACATCAGGAGGCCTTCGATACCATCAAAGCATACTTAACGAACCCACCAGTCTTGGTCCCTCCAAGACCTGGGGTTCCTCTTAAGCTGTACATATCAGCTACCGACCTCTCCATTGGAAGTTTATTGGCTCAGGACGACAAAGCAGGGGTTGAACGTGCTATTTTCTACCTAAGTTGTACCTTGAACGATTGTGAAACGAGATACTCTCCAATGGAAAGGTTATGCCTAGCCTTATACTTTTCAGGTTGTAAGTTGAGGCACTACATGCTATCCTTCACTACGTGTGTCATAGCACAAACAGATTTAGTGAAGTATATGTTATCCAGACCGATTCTCCGTGGTCGTATTGGAAAGTGGATTTGGCTCTCTCAGAATTTTCTTTGCAATATGTCCCTCAGAAGGCGGTGAAAGGCCAGGCAGTGGCTGATTTTTTGGCTCATCATCCCATGGAAGAAGTGGTCGATGGCCCAGAACTGGATCTCGCTCGTATCGATTTGGCCCCTTGGTGTTTATATTTCGATGGGTCAAGTACGAGTACTATGGCTGGGGCAGGGGTAGCTTTGGTCTCCCCACGCGGCCAAACTTATTCTTATTCTTTCAGGTTGGACTTCAGGTGCACAAACAATCAAGCAGAGTATGAAGCTTTAATCATTGGATTAGAACTTCTATTAGATATGGAGATCAATGATGTGCATGTCCTTGGAGATTCCCAACTAGTGATCAGACAACTGGAGACCAAGTACAGGGCAGGCCCAATACTAGAACCTTATGCAAGGAGGGCTTGTGATTTATTAAAGTTGTTTACAGAGGTGGAGTTGAGTCATGTTCCTCGAGAGAAGAACTATGCAGCTAATGAGTTGGCTCAACTAGAAATGGGTGTAAGTTTACAAGATGGAGTACGAGAAAGAATACTCAAGGTTGAAAGAAGAACCCTTCCATCTTTCCTTGCACGACAAGAAGACAAAAACGAATGGTACGTTGCTACACTTGATCACATCGATAAAGACTGGAGGCAGGAAATCATCTCCTATCTCCAGGATCCTAATAATCCGGTTGACAAGCGGATTCGATTCTTAGCTCCCAATTATGTGCTCAAAGATGCTGAGTTATATCGAAGGGGAGAAGAAAGCATACTATTAAGGTGTGTCTTTGGACGTGACGCTAAAAAGTTAATGAGAGAAGTCCATCTTGGGACTGCAGGGGCTCATCAAGCCGGTCCCAAGATGAGATGGTTGCTAAGACGACATGGCTTCTATTGGCCAGGAATGCTCAGAGACTGCATCATGTTCGCTAAAGGTTGTGAAGAATGCCAGAGACATGGTCCAGTCAACCATATGCCCAGAATACCATTACAGCCTATAATCAAGCCTTGGCCAGCTCGAGGATGGGCTTTGGATTTAATTGGAATGATTCATCCTCATTCATCCGAGGGGCATAAGTTCATCATCGTGGCTACTGATTTCTTCACAAAGTGGGTCGAAGCTCGACCTCTCAGGGTATCTTCAGCAAAGGCCATCCGTCAGTTTCTATTCGAAGATATTATATGTCGGTTTGGCATCCCTGAATGTTTTGTTTCAGACCGAGGGGCAGCCTTTTTGTCTGGAGAGGTAGATACTTTAATGAAGGATCTTGGGATCCATTTTCTACACTCTTCTCCATACTATGCCCAATCCAACGGTCAAGCTGAAGCGAGCAACAAGATCATTATTCATATCCTAAAACGGATGCTCGCTGGAAATGCCAGGCTGTGGCATGAAGAACTTTTTCATACCTTGTGGGCTTACAGGACTAGTAAAAGGACCCCCACAGGTACAACTCCTTATGCACTGATGTTTGGGCATGATGCTGTTTTGCCTTTAGAGATCAATGTTCAGTCTTTACGGGTAATGGAGCAACACAATTTGATCGGTGAAGACTATGTCCAAGCAATGTGGCAAGAGCATGAAGATCTCGATGATCATCGAATACAGGCTTTTGAAAGTCTACGTGCTGAAAAACAAAAGGTGGCTCGTGCCTATGACCAGCGAACAAGGGGCATGAGTTTTGCAGAAGGAGAACTCGTTTGGAGGGTGATCTTGCCTATCGGTGAGAAAACGGAAGGACGAGGAAAATGGTCAGAAAAATGGGAAGGACCATACATCATCGATCGACTGTTGGGTAAAGGAGCAGTTCGTTTGAGAAATCGAGATGGTATTATACATGCAAACCCGATAAATGGTCGTTACCTAAAGAAATTCATACAACCTGTTTGGGAGTATGATGATCCTCCAGATGCTGCTTGATCTAGTTTATTCATGCTTTTGCATCAATAAACTACAGGGGCAACTAATATACTCATCGAGGATTATAGTCATCGAATAAACCTACCAATGGGGTTAAATTATCAAGTGCCAAATTTTGTATCAGAGTAATTATTTTTTCCAAGTCCAAGTTCGATACAGGCCAGTCTTTGTGGCTTAGATTTTTGAGCAAACTATATACGAGTTTATCAACACAAAGAACTTTTACACTGCAAATAAATACTACATTCAAATACTTGGAACAATACAAAGGCTTTGCGGCCTTAGGCTCTGATACCATATAGTGAAGATGAATCTTAAACTGCAGAAGATGAATGAAAAAGCTAAAGGATTCATTCTTCACAAGATCCTCTGCGTGGCTCTCCATCTCTCAACCTAACAAGAGGTCCAAGTTGGAGAGCGAAAAGGAGGATCCTCGGTGCTCCCAATCCCGTCTCTCAAGAAGATAAAACCTGCAGATCGAGCTCGGTGATTTGAAGGGTCTACCTGGAGAAGAAGGGAAGAGTTGCAGATGGCTTCCCGAAGGACAGTTGGGAGGTCCGGACTCAATGGGGATTCCAGAAATGGGCCGAGAAGACCTGTATTTTCTTCTATATCTACGGCAAGGGTGCAAGTGGTGTCTGGGTTCGATCGAGTAGCAACGTCCTTGAGCCGTTTGACAAACTTTTTGGCGTGAACGTGGTCAAAAGGAATAGTAATATCCTTACGGGGAGGCATTTTTCCGAGTTAGGGTTTTGCGGTGGTGAGAAGAAAGGTTTAGGTTTTTTGATTGTGAGAGTTAAGAAGTTGCGGCGTTCTCTGAGCAATTGGAAAGTTTTTGATGAAAGTTGAAATTTGTGGATATGGACTGTTGCTCTTATAGAGGAGTCAGTCGAGCGTCAAACTTTTTCGAAGAATTGATTAGACGTGGCGGTATAGCGTTTCAAAGTCAATAGGCACGTCGTTCAAGGTACATTCAAGTCTTTTCACTTGTTCAGGACGTTTCCAAGTTCAAGACCTGAGGGGCAATGTTTGGGCCTAAATAAAATATTTACTTTAGGCCTGGATGGCCGAGGTCTATCGAAGCCCGTTATGGTTAATTGTTCTTATCGAGGGAATTGGTTCCTATCGAGGGAGTTAAGATAAGATGCCCAGCGAGATTTGTATCGAGCTTCGATGGGAACAGACTTAGAGTTCTATTAGGACTGTGTCTTATCGAGCTGGTTTCACGCGTCTCAGTTTCTATCATAACTAGTTGATATTTGCAAGATTCTTAGAAGAGTTATGATAGAATTGGAATACCTATGAGAGGTATAATTCGATGCTGGTATGGAGATTCAGACAAAGTTACAAGAGCAAAGGAGTTAGAAACAGAATCAATGACTGATATGTAAGCAAGTATATAAGAAACGCAAGGGTCTTATGAAAAGGGGACGACTACACAAACATACAAACAATCCTTGCTATACGCAATACAACCTAGACGGTTATCTCGTCCTCGAGATATCTATCTTCTTGCAACCAGAAAAGTCTGAGTGCTGTTCACCTATCGAGTGAAGGTATTTACGACTCCAAGGAAGCAATTGCAACCTGAAGGTGGAAGGGCTGCTCACTTGTATGCTGAGGGCTTGAATACTCAAAGGAAGCGAGTGTTCTCAACACTTCATCAAGAGATTGCTCTGCTCTACACGAGAGACGTGGGGGCATCGATTTCTGGATCTAGCAGAGAGGTACACATATCAAAGTCCTAGGTTCCTAGGCAAAAAGAACCTATTCGGATAGGGTTGGTGCTCTCCCTATCTTAATCGCTTACATTAGAAGTCAGGCGGCTGTAACTAGTCCATATTCCGTTGAAGAACGGTGGCACGCCAGCATCGAAGCACATACAGGATAAACCGGTACACGCGGTTGAAACATCCGATATCAAAAGAGACTGCTTCGCGGAGAAAGTCTCTTCCGGGAGATATTTCTGCATCGAACACCCATTATTTTCCGTCATTGCATGTGCATGCATGTCTCTCCATCTTCTCTATTCATACTTCAAAGCTACGCATCTTTATATTACAAGAGTTAGCCTAATAGTTACATACTAAAATATGTCTACTTCTTACAATTTTTCTTTTTCTTTTTACCCCAAAAATATAACAAGAATTTCACTACTATTTTTATCCGGATTCAGCCTCAAGCTGGTTCATACGAGCCTATTTCCCAAAGGAAGCCATAAAAGTGAGTATAATTAATATACGTTTGTCCGATCCGGTCTTACCCCAAACAAAATGCATGATTGTTTTGAGTTACGGCTAGCTATATATATAATATACGTTGTGTGTGACTTCGAGATTTAGTATAGTACGTGAGACCTGATATATATTGATACCCATACCACTTTTATCATCTGTTTAATTAATTAGTTGTATATGTAAGAATCTGATCGATGAACTCGGTGAATTGACACACTTGCATGTGAAAATATATATAGTATCAACATAAATAAAAGGGAATATCAGAGTTTACATTCCACGGATAAAACTAAAACTATATATAATCAACCATCCTGCAGGGAAATGGATCATATGGGTGGTCCCAGCTACATCTACAGTCACCAAAATGTTTATTTCCATTGTTATATTTAAAAATCAAAGTTCTGTTCGAAAAAAGAAAGCGTTTAGATTGAATTTAAACAAATATTGATCCTTGCCAAAAAAAACAAACTGATATTGATGCGCATATATATGGCAAGAAATTGGCGATTCTCTTGCTCGAACTCACAATTTTGATAGGAAAAAAACCACTCACACGGTTTGAGTTTTTGTTAATGTATCAATATAATGTCGGAACTTCAAAAATTATCAAAGTGATGCTCAAACTATCAAAAAGACAAATAATAGAAAAAAATAGGAAATATTTTAAAAATAAATAAATTATGAGGGTATTAAAGTCTTTTTTTCTTTCTTTTTAAAAAAAATATGTCACATCATCTTGATAGACTATGTGACGGAAAATGACTCTAGGCATCACGTAAATAAAATTTTGAGAATTTTGACATCACTTTGATAGTTTTTGAAATTCGAGCATCGTACCATTACCCTTTTTCCTAGGGGTCGGCAAAAAGCCCGGCCCGGCCCATGTATAGCCGGCACGGACCGGGCCGGGCCGGGTCTCAACAACATTTTAATATTTGCGGGCCGGGCCGGGCCGGAATTTATCTTTTATATAAGGATCCGTGCCCGGCCCATTCAAGCGGGCTTTGTGGGCTTTTACGGGCCGGGCCTATCGGGCTTTAATTATTAAAAAATTAAGACATTTCAAAATAAACATAACCTTCATCCATGCACCGGGGTTTAAACGTACTCTGACGAATCTAAATTTTACGTACGATGTTTATCACTATAAGATGGAGTTTTCTACATGTCCTCGTTTATTATTAAAACATATTTAATTCTTATATTCCTTGAATTCTCCATATGTATATTAATGTTCTTACGTTTGTTCATTTGTTATATGGAATGAAATACTTTTGTGAAACTTAATCGGACGTGTTTAATTATTTTATAAAATTGACCGTTAGATTGATTGGTTAGAATATTATAACCATGCCTTTAAAATTTTATAAATTTTGGACTTGATTTAGACATCGATCCATGTATTTCGCCAAATGTGACCATAATACTCTTACAACTAAAACGGAAATTACCCCTCCCGAAAATAATTTTTTAACATCAAATTTTGGACACATATTCTTATGGAATACATATCTATCTCATAGTGTCAAAAAAATTGACATAAAAAATTTATTTATCTACTCCCCCCATAGGAAAATAAGGAAAATAAGATGAGTGTATTTTAGTGTTTTCACAGATTTTGTTTAATTGTATTGACTGGGATCCAAACGTACTTCGATTAGTGTGCATGTAGGCTAATTTTTACGTACGGTGTCTTTTATTATAAGGTGAACTATTATATATGGCCTTCTTTATTGTTAAAACATTTTTAATTCTTATATTGCTTGAATTCTCTACATGCACACTAATGCCCTTACCTTTATTCCTTGGTTATATGGGTTGAAAGACCTTTGTGAAACGTAATCGATCATGTATCATCATTTTACAAAACTGACTGTCAGATTGGTTGTTTATAATATTCTAAGCATGCCGTTAAAAATTTATAAATTTTGGACTTGATTTAGACCTACATCTATGAGTTTCGCTAAATGTGACCGTAGTACCCTTACAACTAAAACGTAAATTACCCATCTCTAAAGGAATTTTTTAAGATCAAAATTTTAACACACATTCTTGTAAATTACATATCTATCTCATAGTGTCAAAAAAATTGACATAAAAATTTAATTTATCTAGTTTCTCCATGGAAAAATAAGCAATATATAAGAGAAGGGTATTGATGTCATTTCACACACTCTCAATTAAACTCTCACCATTGAAAAATTACAAGATCTAATCTGAACCATCTATTATATTTACTGTTTTACTGTGTAAATCGATAAAAAAATTACAATGAAACCCTAAACCCTAACCCCTAAACCCTAACTTACTCTAAACCTCAAAATTCCTAAAACCTAAAATCTAACTTACTCTAAACCTCAAAATTCCTAAACCTTAACTTACCCTAAATCTCAATCCCCGAAACCCTAACTTACCTTAAACCTAAACCCTAACTTAATTATCCTAAACTCTAAACAATGATTTAATAGTAAAATAGATACACAAATATAACTATATATGGAATTCCAATATTTGATCAATATATGTATATGTAATATATTAATATAGACATACATAAATAAAATATATATATATATAGTACTAGTCACTATATTATATATATAAGTCTAGGTATAATGATATATGTACTACTATCTTATATATATAAAAAATTGACTGTCGGATTGGTTGTTCATAATATTCTAAGTAGGCCGTCCCTAATTTTTATAAATTTTGGAGCTAAACCCTAAACCCTAAAACCTAAACCCCAAACCCTAAACCCTAAAAAAATTACAATAAAATCCTAGAACCGGAACCCTAACTTACCATAAACCTCAAATTCCTAAACCTTAACTTACCATAAATCTTAATCTCCTAAACCCTAATTTACCCTAAACCTAAACCCTAACTTATGCTAAACTTTAAATAATGACTTAATAGTAAAATAGATACACAAATTTAATTATATATGGAATTCGAATGTTCAATCTATACATGTATATGTAATATATTAATATATATACACAAATATATAAAATATATATATATATAGTATTAGTCTATTAGACTACTAGTCACTATATCATATATATCTATATATATGTCAATATGTGTGTAGGTAAACTTTAACTAGGTATAAATTGTATAATGATTAAAATTCATTAAATGATTTAATGATACATGTCAATATGTGTGCGGGCTTTGACGGACCGGGCCTAACGGGCCTTGCCGGGCTTTTGGCGGGCCGGGCCGGACTTTAGATCTCTAAACCATGGTCGGCCCACCAACCACCTTAGCGGGCTTTTGCGGGCCGGGCCGGGCTTTTAGCCTACGGACTTGCGGGCCTCCACCGGCCCACGGGCCAAATGATTACCCCTACTTTTCCCAACCCATCGTGTGTCTGTGTGCGAGACATGATAGAAAAGCTATACACCAATGATCATTTATTTGGGGTCTCATCCTTAAAAGGTAAAAACGGCCTATGAACAGCATCATTGCATAGGTTAAATGTATCCCAAAACCAAACAAACATAACTTGTACGTTATGTGATACCTCTTACCTTTTTTTTGTTTTGATACAGATGATATCGATCTCTTCCGTAATTTCGTAGATATGGATCGATATCTCATTCAGTGCTATCCTCTTATCTAGCTATTTTCCATGTTCATCTTTTAACATATGTGCAGTTTCAGTTTACTTCCACGCACTTCCAACGATCCCAATTAATCTTCAATTTCCAGTGTGGACTTGCAAATGTGCTCTAACGTACTATTATAAACGCAAAGCAACTCTAGTTCTCATTTTCCGTTTGCGTACGCAGATGTAAATGTTACATAGAGACATCATGCAATTATCGTACGAAAAGAAGGCTTTCCAATCCTGTTGAAAAGAGAAGGAAATTTGGTTATGATATGGCCAACTTCAAGCTGAGGCAAGTAGAAGAGATTAAAAAAACAAAACAAAAAACTCATCGGGTCTAACTCATCGCTCTGACCCGAAAATTATTAATAATAAACATAATATATAAGTTAGGGATAAACCAACTCCAACAAAATACAAAATACACACATGAGAAAATTCATAGGAACGAAATAGAAAACAATTTATTTCAATCCAATTTAATCAAGAGTTTTTGGCTATGTCATATACAGTTAGTAACGAGTTTTTTTGGTTTGTTTATCGTTGAACTACTCTGTAATGTAAATGATTTTTCTTGTTAAATTTTCCCTTTCGCATCAAAAGAAAAAAAAACTCATGATGGACTACTCCATCTCGAAACCCTAAACTTCATTAGATACTATGGATCAATATAATAGTATATTACTTTATAAAATTCTTTTTATCTCGTGATTAATCAATGAACTCTTTATAATTTATTGGCTCTTAATTTTCGTTTCCGCAGAAAGAAAATGTAGCATATTGTCCATATACTGTATGTAATATCTATCACGAATTCATGACGAATACGTATATATACGACCTGTATTGAATTAGAAGTTTAACAAGTCCAAAAGACCAAAACCCTCCAAAAACCACAAAGCAAGCGTAACTCTGTGCAACAAGCAAAGCTAACTCCCACGTAGCAGCCATACTCTGCTTTGCTTTCAGTTTCCATGCCACCTCCAAATCCACCTATCATAAACACTCTCAACCTTTTCAGATCACCATCGATCATATCCTTCGTTCATTAATAATAATATTAATATTAATTATTCTCAATGGCTACCAAGTTCCAAGAGAACTCGAGCAACGATACACATGGTGGTCATCAAAACACTGACGGCTACGATGATGATAAGTTCCAGTACCTGATCGTACGGCCGGAGAAGGGAGGCGTCCGGGACCTGGTAAGCTACGCAGTGTGGAGAGACGCAGGGAGTGGGGGTCGATTTCTAAAGAGCTCTGACGACGAACAAGTTGTGGGGAGCGTGTTGGAGGAGGAGAGATGGGTCATAGTGGTGTCCATCATTGCTCGCAAGATCATAGCTTTGTTTGGGAAGCCGATGGAGTGGACTGGCTACGTGGTCGACTTCATCCTCAACCTTCTCTCTCTCAATGGAAATCTCCTTGGTTTACTCTCCAATTTTCTTCATGGTAAGTAATACTAAATAGTAGTTTTAAGATTACCCAATTGGTATTATCGATCTTCATTGTTTTCTAGCTTGTGTATTATTCGTATACTTGTCATTGTGTTTTGCATGCTAAAATGGCTCTATGATCGACCTCTGTATCAGTTTGGTTGTTGTACTTAGGAATTGACCATGGTGAATGAAATTTTATTTGACTAAGGACCAAAGAAGTAAAGGAATTAATAGGCTAGGACTACACACATAATGACTTTGGCGTTATATGAGTAAACAATAAACAGAATTCCAGAACCCTTTTTCCCTTCTTCTAGTGAACAATCTCTATATATGTTCGATGGGGATGATGGAGTTTGTCTGTATGTTAGGATAACGGTACATCAAGTAGACCGGAATCTATCACCGCATAGAGAAGCTACGTACTCAACATTAATATGTTAAAAACGCTAATGTACGCATGCTTGACATTTCCTTGTTTTCGAGTGTGGTTGCTTATTTGTTATTGTAATGTTGATTGGGGAAGCAGGTACGGTGGAGGTGCCGCAGAGGGGGACGGAGACTTTCATAAGTACAATTGGTCAATTAGACGGGCGGATAAATCTGTACAGGACGAGCCAGAGCATGGGAGAGTACATTGTTGCTTCTCTTAATTCTGAAGAAACAAGTATACAGGCAGAGCTAGGGAACAGGGCTCTCATGGACCTCTGTATTATGGCTTCCAAGTTAGCATATGAGAATGCTAAGGTCGTTAGAGAAATCGTCATTGACCATTGGAAGGCAAGTTATTCAACTCTTACATATAGTATTTATTCATTTCTTCCTCTTAACTTAAGTTTGATTCATCATTCTCAGTACTAATTCATGTAATTTTGACAATGAAAGCAGATGCATTTTGTGGACTTCTATGATTGCTGGAATGGTAAGAATTACATCTTGTCAAATGGCTTTTTGGATATCAATAGTTTCGAGGTCATATAAGCTCCAGAACTCCGATTAATCTTTCCTCTCTTTTTGTGGATGATGATGTGATAGATTTCCAAAAGCAGATGTCCACCCAAGTGTTCATACTTTGTGATAAGCCTAAAGATGCAAATTTTATATTGGTGAGCTTCAGGGGCACAGAACCTTTTGATGCCGATGATTGGTGTACTGATTTCGACTATTCTTGGTATGAAATTCCTAAATTGGGTAAAGTACACATGGGATTCTTGGAAGCCTTAGGCTTGGGCACTAGAACTAATGGTGTAACCTTCTACAATCAAATTGTCCTGTACAATCAACTTCAACAGAACAGCAAGATCACCCCTCAAAAAGGTGTTGAGGTCAGTAAAAGGCCTTCAGAAGGTACCAGTACCACATCATTACAGTCATCTACATCTGTGGATATAAAGAATATAGTTCCACCGGATATGGTTGAGAAGAGTGCATACTACACTGTAAGAGAAAAGCTCAAGAGCTTACTAGAAGAGCACAAGAATGCAAAATTTGTAGTCACAGGGCATAGTTTAGGTGGTGCGTTAGCTATATTGTTTCCTTGTGTGCTGGTGCTGCATGATGAAATGGAGTTGATGGAAAGGTTGTTGGGTGTATACACATTTGGACAACCGAGGGTAGGGAATAGGCAGCTTGGGAGGTACATGGAAGCTCATCTGAAGAATCCAATCCAAAAGTACTTCAGGGTTGTCTACGCAAATGATCTTGTCCCCAGGTTGCCTTATGATAACAAAACCTTCTTGTTTAAACATTTCGGGTCTTGCCTTTACTACAACAGCCTTTTCAATGAACATGTAAGTATCAAGTCATTGACTGTACACTGAGTACTATTCTATTTTTGCAGCAGTTCCTTTTCGATATATATGCCACATTTCATGCTTCCTGGCCTGCAAGAGTACTAACTCATTGTCTTCTTTTATATGTGCATGTTTGAAGATAACTAAGGAGGAACCAAACAGAAATTTCCTTGGCCTGAAATTTTTGATACCGTTGTATCTGAATGCTGCTTGGGAGCTGCTAAGAAGCTTTATAATAGGGTACGTGTATGGACCGGAGTACAAAGAAGGGTGGTTCTCTGTTTTGCTAAGGACGGTAGGACTTGTTCTTCCTGGTTTCTCTGCGCACTCCCCTACAAATTATGTAAATTCCGTGAGGCTTGGAAAAGACCGCATCGTTCAAATGTCCTCTTTATGAAGAAGTGGCTGTTGGATAGAGTGAAAGAAGTGCTACGATTGTAGTGATGAAGTCTTGAGGTCAAGTTATGATTGTAGTGATGAAGTCTTGAGGTCAAGTTATACTTATTCGAACACCTATAGCCTCTGAGTCTTATATACCAATCGCTCTTGAAGTCTTAGTGTTGACTGTTTGAGTGGTTGTTTATAGTCCGGTTTCCATGATGCCATTATGTCAAAGCTTGCACACATAAAATTTGTAATACCAATAACATTCTCCATCTTTTTCCACTTCCAAAGGACAAGCATTTCTGCTATTCATTTAGTTGATTACCTTTGAACACATATGCAACAGCACGTATTAGTGCAGTGGCACAAGATGTGAATTCTATCCATACGAGCACAGACCATTCGACCAAATTGTTAAGTCATTTAGTCATCTAATATAAGGTACGAGTTTTGGGACTTGAATAGAATTTTGTCTATAATAGATGAATAGCGAGCTCATTTGTTTGACGTAAATGACAACAATTTGCGGTGTCATGAAGCTCTTGCAGTATTGATGTGTAATTTGACGAATTTCTTAATTTGACAGAGGCTTGCTTTGACATTACAGTAGACATTTCAGAAGTTACAAGAGCTACTACAAAGACTCTTTAAATGAGAATTTACCAAGTGATTGGTGTAGCAATGATTTAGGGGTTTCAGGGTTTACTAGGTAAGAGTCATACGTCAGACTCATATGGTTCTTTCCAAGATTCCAAGCTTGTCCCACAGTTTTCCTAAACTTGATTGAGTTGTTTCTATCTGGACACAACTGGACCTGACAAGCTAGTCATCACTGTGAATGCCAAGTGGCCGTGGATATGTGTCTCCATCTTGGTCATGCCATGTGGCAACGGGTACTTGTGCAGCCTATATAAAGCAACAGGTACGCCAACACTTACCGTCACCTTTGTACTCTGAGTCCTGATCCACTTGTAAGTTCATTTGCTCTCAGATTAATGGCTACCCAAGAGAGCTACATCAATGGTGTGCAGGAACATGGTGGTGATGATCAGTTCGGCTACTTGCGCTTATTACCAGAGAAGGGGAGCATGTGGGACTTGTTTAGGTACGCTGTGTTGGGAGACATAGACAATTGGGCTCAGTTCTTGGAGAGCTCGGACCAAGAAATGGTGACCTATGTGGCCTATGAGCTCAGATTTGGCACGGTGGTCACCTTACTCATCAGGAAAGCCACAGACCTTATTGGGAAGCCATTGAATCTGATTGGCTACAATACTGAGTTCCTCCTTAACTTGTTGTCTCAAAATGGAAACCTCCTTGGCCTGCTCTACAATCTTACTCAAGGTACGTACACATACATATCATATACGCAGGCATTTTCAGTTTTCTAGCTTCATATCATGTATGTGTGTGTGATAAACTTTGAAAAATGCTGGATCGAATTGGGTTTTTGTTGGCATGGACAACTTGGCTATACCTCGGATATTCAGAACCATCTAGAAGGGTATAGTTCTATTAATTATGAATGCTTTCTTGCAATGGACAGAGGTGTTTAACACTTTAACTGTTTATATATTGATCTCTCCATTGATCACATACAAATGTATTTAGTGTAAATTGTGATGGTGAATAAGGAACAGGAACAGTGGTGATTCCGTAGAGGGGCACTCCGAATTGCATAAGTGTAGTTGGTCATCTAGATGGGAGGATAGGACTATCCAAGAATAGCGAAAGCTTAGTTCAAGATATTCTTGCTTTTGCTAATCCGGAAGAAACAAGCATGGAACCACAAAGGGCAAACCCTGCTCTTATGGAGCTCAGCATCATGGCTGCCAAGTTAGCATATGAGAATACCGAAGTTATTAGTAGAATTGTTGTTGATCACTGGAAGGCAAGCTAGTTATTCTTCTTAATTACTACTATCTATCTCTTCATCTTTGGCAATGGATTCTCTGACAAGTTTTGAACTTTTGAATGAAAACAGATGCATTATGTGGACTTCTACCATTGCTGGAATGGTAAGGACATTTTGGAAATGATTTATACAGGTTGTTGAAGTCACTATCTTTGTGCGCCCAATTGAGACTTCTGTTTTGTTGGATGATGACTAATTTGATAGATTTTTAAAAGGAGACGACTACCCCAGTGTTCATACTTTGTGACAAGCCTAAAGATGCAAACTTGATCCTAATCAGCTTCAGGGGTAGAGATCTTTTTTATGTCGATGATTGGAGAACCGACTTGGACTACTCTTGGTATGCACATCCCAAATTTGGTAAAATAAACATGGGATTCCTAGAAGACTTGGGATTGGGAAATAGAACTAGTCCTGTAACATTCCACAATCACCTTCACAGAAAACCTTCGAAAGGAACCAAAGCATTGTCTTCAGACTCTTATGTTAGTAGTACAGCTCGAGTAAAAATACTTCCACCAGAAACTGTGGCGTTGAGTGCATACTAGGCTTTGAGAACAAAGCTCAAGAGCCTACTAGAAGAGCATAAAAATGCACAGTTTGCTGTCACAGGGCATAGCTTAGGAGGGGCTCTTGCCTCATTGTTCACATCAGTGCTGTTGTTGCATAATGAGATGAATGTGATGCAAAGGTTTTTGGGTGTGTACACATTTGGGCAACCGAGGTTAGGAGATTTTCAGTTTGGGAGGTACATTGAAGCGCATCTGAGTTATCCTGTCCCAAAGTACTTCAGGGTTATCTACTGTAGTGATATGTTGCCCAGGTTGCCTTATGATATACGAAACTGCTTTCATAAGCATTTCGGGGTGTGCCTTTATTATGACAGCCGATACATTGAGCACGCAAGTCTCCTATTGAAACCTTTTATATAGACTTTGCTGGATTCGGATTTTCCTTGAATTAATGAGTCTTTTTGTTATCTTTTTCTCCTATTTCTGAGTATTTGGAAAATGCATATTTGAAGGTATTGGAGCAGGAGCTAAACGAAGATTTCTTTGGAACGAGACATCTGATAGGACACAAAAATGCTGCTTGGGAGCTATTGCGAAGTTTGAGAATGAAGTACAGATATGGAGCAGACTATAGTGAAGGGTGGTTCTTCATTCTCACAAGAATTGTAGGACTTGCGTTTCCTCACGCCTCGGCACATGGCTTTTCGGAATACATCAACTCCGTGAGGCTGGGAAAGGAGTTTCGTTCAAAAGTGTCATCTTCTAAGGGAAAATTACCGCTATCCAGACATGGGCTTTTTGTTTTGTTTCTGTACTAGTAATTCAAATCATCATGTACATTGGCATAGACATCAACAGTTTTGGAGAGAGATGTCGTCTGGCTTGACAGTAGTTTCCTACTCGATCATAGCAAGTGTAACACTGAAGTCTGTACTTGACTTTCATTTTAAAGCCAGAATCAAGAACACTGCTTTCAAACCAAAACAGCAGCAGCAGGTACAGAAAAACAATTCATGTCAAACTCAAATAGTAGTAGCTAGAGTTACTAAATGTAAGCTTTTAGTTTCCCAAAACAAAGTAAGTAAATCAGTCAAAACTGTGTTTAAAAGTGTCTGTAACCCAAAACAGCCTTGACCCTCCCTCCGCCGCCATTAATAGCACTATTAGCAATTGAAGACAAACCCTTGAGTTCTTCAAGACTCGCATAGCTCTTCCTCGCCATCCTGATCTTCTCTCCAGCACTCGCCGACTTACTCCCTCTCGAAATCGACACGTCCCCTCCACAGCCGCCGCCGTATTTGGACTTGGGCCACGGCGGCGGCCTGCGGTTCTCTTTCTCCTTCTCTCTCCTCAAAACGGCCCCGAAATCCGGAACAGACTGAGCCACGACAGAACAAGAAGATGGAGCCTGTAACTTGTTCCTACGGGTCCCACCAATGGTGTTGTTGATGACAGGAGGACTTGGAGTTGGAACGTGGAACTTGACTTGCTTCTTCATGGGAGTAGTACCTGGCTTCGGAAGTTGCTTGTAGTTAAGATGTTCATCTTCTTCTTCTTCTTCTTGTTCATCTGGGCATATTTGGAGGTACTTGTTTCTGAGCTTGGATTCTCTGAGCTCGGCGTAGGCTTCGTATCTGGCCCCACGCTCCATTGACGAAGAGGGGGAGAGAAGGAGAGATATGGGGTCGAGAGCGTTGAGGAGAGACGAGAGATTTTGCCGATGGATTTGGTGGTGGTGGTGCATCGAGATCATAGTGTCTGCCATTTTTGATCGAGATCGAGAGAGAGCGAGAGCGTTTAGATTGCTTGGATTATTTGGCAATAACAAAGTAGTAGTAGTAGTAGTACTTGTGTAGTTTTTACTTTTTTGTAGCTATTTTGCCTATCGGGGGTTTGATCGATTGCAACGGTCGAAAATAGAGACAAGGCGGGGAGAGAGGGGGGGGGGGGGGTTCCTTTTCCAACGTTATTAATTGTCATTGGCTATTTAAAGCAGAAATTATGTAAAACATTTCGTTCTATTTTTTTGGTTAAAAGGACGACCCAGAAGGCCCAAAAGAGAAGAAAGAACGACCAAGTCACATGTCTAGCCTTCCTGGGAAAAACCAGGCCAGCAACATCATCGAAGTAGCACTTTAATACATGAACCTTGGCCAACCCATCAGCAGTTCTATTACTCTCACGATAAATATGAGTAATGGATGAACCTGCTTGCATCCATTGATAAGAGATCCCAGTGAAAGCTTTAGAGAGAAACCAGAAAGCCCTCTGGTATGTTCCATTTCTTGTTAATCACGAAAGATTACAGTACAGGCATATATATGCATACAGAATGAATGAAATGGATGAGCTACACGTGTAGGGCTGCTATTTATCAAACTAAAACAGAATCAAAATAGTACAATCTGTTATTAGCTGTAGCTGCTGTAGTGACTGTGCTAATACTCCCCATCAGCTTGATGGAGGTCTCTGAAGCATCAAGCTATTACTGAAAAATTCATGTTGTGGAGAACACAACCCTTTGGTGAAGACATCAGCAAGCTGATCTTGAGAGGAAACAAACTGCAATTTGATAGATCCATCCTTGACCTTATCACGAGTGAAGTTTACATCCACTTCTACATGCTTCATCTTGGAATGATGTACAGGATTAGAAGCTAAAGCAAGTGCAGACACATTGTCACAGTGAAGCAATGGAGTAGCATTCAGAGGGATCTGTAGCTCTTGTAGAAGATGTTTGAGCCACTGAAGTTCATAGGTAGTATCTGCCATGCTTCTGTATTCAGCTTCAGTGGATGAACGTGAGACTGCATGTTGTTTTCTACTACACCAGGAAATAGGCATGTCATTCAACAGAACCACAAAGCCTGTAGTAGATCTTCTGTCATTAGGATTCCCAGCCCAGTCTGCATCACAAAATGCCTGTAATGTGGCTTCACAAGCTGACTGTGAAGTAAATGTAGAATTTGCAGAATGATTCTATCTTTGATACAGAATACCTACATCAGATGTACCTTTAATGTATCTTATGATTCTTTTTACAGCATTGAGATGATCAAGAGTAGGAGAATGTAAGAATTGACAAACATTGTTTACTGCAAAGGTGATATCAGGTCTGGTAAACGTAAGATATTGTAGACAGCCAACTAAAGTTCTAAAGAAAGAAACTTCATTGTCTTTTAAAGGAGAACCAGAATCCTTGAGAAGTTTGATACCAGATTGACAGGGAGTAAGATGAGTATTGCAAGCATCCAATCCAGCTTTGTGAATGAGATCACGAGCATATTTATGTTGAGACACAAAGATACCATTCTTGCAATGCTGAATCTCAAGACCAAGAAAATAGTGCAGTAATCCCATGTCTGTCATTTCAAACTCAGTCTGCAAAGACTGTTTAACCTGTAGAATAGCTTCCTCATTATCTCCAGTGACAATAATATCATCAACATAGAGTAGCAGATAAATTCTGCAACTGTTAGTAATCTTAACAAACAGTGAAGGATCAGCATGTGATGGTTTGAATCCAATATTGGGCAAAAATTGAGTAAACCTCTTATTCCAGGCTCTAGGTGCTTGTTTCAGACCATAGATAGATTTCTGAAGTTTGCATACATGAAAGGGAAGTTGAGGATCTTCAAAACCACTTGGTTGTGTCATATAGACTTCTTCTGACAGATTACCATTTAGGAATGCATTTTTAACATCAAGTTGGTGAAGAGGCCAACCAAAAAATGCAGCAAGAGCTAAAACAAGTCTCACAGTGGTGTGCCTAACCACTGGAGAGAAAGTCTCTTCATAGTCCACACCATATTCCTGACTAAACCCTCGAGCTACAAGTCTTGCCTTGTGCCTGGCTATACTTCCATCTGCAAGTCTCTTTATCTTAAAGATCCATTTGCAAGAAACTAGATTCTTATCAGGAGGTAATGGAACCAGTGTCCAAGTATTTTGCTTAGTCAATGCATCAAACTCTTCTTGCATAGCTTGTTTCCAAACTGGAAGTTTTAGAGCTGATTTGTATCCAATTGGTTCTGTATCAGAAGCATGAGAACTATTAGTCAGGGAAGATAGAAAACATTTCTTTTTGGTAATACCTCGTTTGCTTCTGGTAAGCATGCCATGATTATTAATTGTGGTAGGATCAGACAAGCCTTCCACAGGATGAAGAATATTAGAAGAAGACATGGCATTAGGTAGCTTGTGTTGACCACACTCAACAGTAAGTGAAATACCATTTCTAGGAGAGGACTGAACATTCACCCTTCCAACAGATTCTTCAAATATAACATCTGTATGAGAATCAGGACTAAAAGACATACTGATATTTGATGTATCAGCAATGGATGCTTCATGATCAGTAAGAGAAACAGATGGAGTATCTGAATTATTGCTATTGTTACCAGAACTAGCCTGAGTATTATAGTTATGATCATCAGAAAGCTGACCTGATTGTGTAGAAGTGTGAGCAGGTGTATTAGGAACAGATGCAGGAAAAATTGATGGAGCTGAAGGCCACTGAGTGATCACCATACCACTTGATGTATCAGATGTTCCAGAATACTCAGATACACAAGGAGCTGAGTTGACAGAAGTCTTGAGTTTTGCATATGGAAACACATCTTCAGTAAATATCACATGTCTTGATATAATGAACTTCTTTGTAAGTACATTGTAGCACAGAAAACCCTTATAACCACAAGGAAAACCCAGAAATATACATTGAGCACTTTTAGGTTGAAGTTTATTTGAGTTATAAGGAGTCAGGAGTGGATAACAGGCACAGCCAAAGACTTTGAGATTAGTGACAGTATGTATGGTATGATAGAACTTCTCAAAAGGGGATTGTTTTTGAAGAGAAACACTAGGCATTCTGTTGATGAGGTATATGGCATGTGCACAAGCATGATACCAAAAAATAGGAGGAAGAAAGGATTGTTGTAATAGGGTGACTGCCGTCTCTCTAACATGTCTGTTTTTCCTTTCTGATATACCATTTTGTTCTGGTGTATAAGGACATGACACTTGATGATGAATACCCTGATTGTTTAGGAATTCTTTGAACATATTACTCATGTATTCCCCTCCTCCATCACTTCTAAAAGTTTTAATATCAGTACTGAACTGAGTCTTGACAAAAGCATGAAAACTTTTGAAGTATGCAAAAACTTCAGACTTGTTTTTCATAGGAAACAACCATGTATATCTGCTAAAATCATCAACAAACATCACATAGTATTTAAAACCAGCCAGGGATATGTGAGGAGATGGCCCCCAAACATCTGAATGTATAAGCTCAAAGGGTTTCATACTTTTGGTTTCAGACACAGGAAACACAAGCTTACTGGTTTTTCCTAACAGACAAGCTTCACATACAGAAGCATTAGAAACAGTAGAGTTAATGTTTACTCCACATTTATTTAGCATTGATTGAATCACTTCATTGGTTGGATGACCACACCGCCGATGCCATACACTATGCTTTATGACTTGTCCTAGATGAGCAACCTTAGCCTTTTTCTTGGACTCCCCAATCTGTAATGGGACATCAACTGGTATGGGGTACAAACCATGATCACTCAGGCCTTTGAATAGAATTTTCCCTTGCACCTTGTCCTGTATGATACACATGGATTCATCAAAGCACATAGCACAACTATTTTCCTTGCATAATTGATGCACAGATAATAGATGAGAAGCAATGTCAGGTAAGAGAAGCACACTATTAAGTTTGAGATTGCCTAATGAGGCAGTACCAGAATGAGTGATAGATAGGTGAGAACCATTTCCAATCTGAACTGTGTCAGGAGCAGTATAGGTAGTCACATTATGCAACATCTGAGCATCACTTGTCATATGATTGGTTGCACCTGAGTCAGCTAACCAGAAGGGAGATGATGATACTTGTTGTTGAGCACCAGCTAGCAGTGCAGCATGCTGATGAGCTTGAGTTTGAGATTGATGTGGATATGCTGCAGCAAGCAAAGCAGCTGCATTGGCAACTTGAGAACTAACCTGATTATTACTCATAGAGTTTAATGCACCATTTTGACCATATGCACCACTCTGTCCATTCTGAGCATTTCTTCTTGGTGAAAATCCTATCAGATGAAAACATTTAGCTGCAATATGACCTTCTCTTCCACAATATTGACACACAACAGTACTTGATCCAGCCCCTCCATCATTCTGAACATTGTAGTTCATGAGAGTTCTACATGTTTTTGCTGTATGACCAAATTTCCCACACAATTGACATGTATCCTTGCCTCCTGAGTTAAAGTTATTGCTATTAAACCTGTTTCCTCCATAACTAGAATTATTCTTGTAGGTTAAACCATTCTGCCCTGCATTGGCCAAGAGAGCAACAAGCTGTGATGCAAATTGAGCTGCAGTAATGTCAACAGTAGAGACTGGTGTTTGACTGTTAGAATTGGAGGCTACTGAAAATTGAGCTGGAGTTTGGTATCCTAATTGTACAGTAGAGTTGTATAAGGAGGTTTGATATGATTGTGTATCAAAACCAGGTGGAACAGATGGAGTTTGTGGAGTTGATTCAGTAGTAGGAACTTTTTGAACATGAGATTGAAGAGGTGTAGCTTGAGCTACCAGAGCATTGAAAGGTAGTATAGGTGCTGTGACATACTCAGATGCAATATCAGCTTCAGCTGCCTTAAGCAAAGTTTTGAACTCTCCTAGAGAACATGTGGTGAACTGAGCTCTAATAACAGTCTTAATAGCAGCATACTCAGAAGGTAAACCTCTAAGAACAGTGACCACAACATCCTCATCATCCAAATGAGCTCCAACAGTGTGTAAAGCATCCCTAGCAGCCTTAACCTTATCTAGATACACCTCAATACTATCTGTTCCTTTTGTTAAGTTCTGAAGATTAGTTTTCAGCTGTAAGATATTCTGTCTATTAGCAGCAGTAAACTTTTCTTTGAGGTTAAGCCACAGTTCTCTAGAGGATTGGCTACCTATAGCACAGGACCGAGCTGGAGTTCCTAGAGTTTGACCAATCATATGCATAATACTCTTATCCTGAGCTCTCTAGGCTACAAAATCACTGGAAAGAATACGAGTACCAGACTCAGACACCTCAAATTGTGATGGACAAGGTATTGTACCATCAACAAATCCCATCAATCTCTGAGCCTCAAGGAAAGTCTCAAGTCTAAACGCCCAAGCAGGGTAGTTTGACTCATCCAACAACACATTAGGAAGAAACATTGCAGTGGTTTGAGTAACATTTGCAAAGTTCGACATGATTTCACAATTGATTGCAGCAACAGCAAAGAAAATCAGATCTACTGAGATTTACTACACCAAATCACACAATATGCACACCACTAGATACAGAATCACAAACCAAAGCTTCGATGCTACCAAACAACTTCAACAGAACATATTGAATACCAAACCACAACCAAAAATGCAAGAACGAGCTTAGAGACTTAGCTGAAAATTGGAGCAAACCACCACAGTACAAACCCTTGACCACCGCAACACTAGTTCACCGGAGACGATGACCAGAAACTAGAGAATCAGACCGACCTGAGCTCCTGATACCATGAAAGCTTTAGAGAGAAACCAGAAAGCTCTGGTATGTTCCATTTCTTGTTAATCACGAAAGATTACAGTACAAGCCTATATATGCATACAGAATGAATGAAATGGATGAGCTACACGTGTAGGGCTGCTATTTATCAAACTAAAACAGAATCAAAACAGTACAATCTGTTATTAGCTGTAGCTGCTATAGTGACTGTGCTAATACCCAGAGGGTGATAAGAAACATCAGCATTTGACATCAGATTGATCAAAATCGCTGAGTTAAGACTCGAGGAAATTTCAGTCTCTGAATAATAGAGAGACCAAAATGCAAACTCCAAGTCTCAGCGGTTAGAATTTCACAGAAATTATGTAAAATATTTCAATAACTAAAGGAGGAACCTTATATAAATTAAGTCATGTGCAATTCCTATTTGCACAAAGCAAATCTTATATGAATATAATATATTTGGGATCTTCTGATCTTCATGTTATTAATCACCTAATCATCAAATTAATAAACTATGCATTGTTATGGATTTAGTAGTGTGAGTTTTTGTCCATATAAATCTTACGGTATCTCGTTGATTGATAACAAACGGTTTGTGTATAAATTTTCTAAAGATGCTTAGATTACCAATTTTCCATAGTCAAGTCATGAGATGGCATTGACTTATTGAGTTTTTGCAGTTCCAAGCAATGTGCGTTGGTAGAGACTATAGAGCGCCAATAATGTGTTGGACTTTTAGTGTTGGAAACTTGGATCTTTGGGAAATAATAGAGAAAATTCCACTCTATCAAGTGAGTTTATTAACTGTGAACTTTCAAGTAGACTAAATATTATGCGTCATAGCGTAAATGTATTAAGCTAGAGTTATATGTTATTTAAAACATTGGTATCAAACACTGAAACCGGTTGAAAAGTTTTTTCAATCTTTTATAGAAATTTTTTCAGGTGTTAGTTTAAGATAAAGATCAATATGCTGTAGCTCTCTTTCTAAGAGATGTCGGGCACGCCCGCGTCTATAGTTCTCTCTCTAAGAGAGTAGTTTTCTAGGTAAAACCTAGTTCATCTTCTAGTGGCCGTCGGCTACTCCTCTCAATCTGATCTCCATCTCTACACCTCAAATCAGATTTTTTTTTTCTTCTTCTTCATGTTATCTTCTTCACTTTCACAGCCCACTTGAGCAAAACTTTGGTTTCTTGGTTCTTGTGTTTCTCGACAAGAGATGGTTCTGTGGTGTCCAAGTCAGGGTTACAAGCGGAGACGTGAGACTCCGGTCAGGCGACTTTGTGGCATGAGTTGACCGCTTTTCCATGGATGGCAGCGGCGTCGGGTGGAAAAGAAGATCTCATGTGGGCTATGCAGATGACGACAACCGGCGGCTGCCATGGTTTATTTAGTTCGGCTTGGCTTTTATGCCATGACTCAAATTTTTTTGATGTAACTAAGGTGACAGTTGAATAGAATGTGGATCCCGATATTTTTTTAGTTTTTATCCTATATGTAGCACTAATGTTAAAGGTATTAGTTTGAACTGTTTTAGTACAGGTTATATAAGAGATTTCTCTTATCAGAGGTCGAAAACGGGTGTAATTTATCAGTTTCATCAATAGATTATCATTACTATTTTATCAAAAAAAATAGACTAATTATTACACAAAAACAGCAGGTCCTTGTATACATAAAAAATTGCAACAAATTAATACTAGGAAATGCATGTACTCTTGATCTTTTTGCACCCAAAGAATTGCCAACATTATAGAGAGCGAGAGAGAGATCACCTATCCCAAGAAACACTCTTGTCACCTATGTCAATTTCTTTTGCATATACCCAACATCAATTATGTGAGCAAATGGTGCAGAATTTCCTTTCATCAGAAAGTTGAACAATACTGTCTCCATGTAATGGTTTCAGACTGTGTGGGCGGAAATAAGGTTCGGGTCCAAATTTTTGAGTCTCATCACAGAATCTACATGGCCTCTCATGGTGTGTAGCTCTCCCAACCTGTGAAATGAAGAGACATGTAACCCAATGCATACTGGCTTGATGATGGAAATTGGTATTGACATAAAAAAATCTGAAGACATGTTGGTTTGTCTTACCTAGCTATTTCAGCACGCCGCCTGGCCTGTTCGGCAATCCAAGTAGAATTCTTGCTGCCACTGCTACTTGCCTTAAACTCCAAGTCATGCAGCCCTTGTAAACTTCTCTGAGAGATTATCCACTTAGCTGCCCTGTCTTCCTTCCCATAATCTTTCTTAGAAGTAAAAGCTGTCTGTTGAGAATTAAAAGTAAATCGTATTCAGGATTTAATCATTTAACCCAGAAGCTAGTACCCCACGCCCACGGTAACTAATTTAGACTGATTGTAGAAAAGTACAATGGAGCTATGAGGGTTTTGATACCTTTCTTTCAAACAAGAGATTCCATGCATCTCCACTCAAGCCATAGCGAATTGCAAATTTGATAATGTCCAGGGGAAAGTAGAATATCAAACTGTACAACCATATGACTCCAGCCCATCCCCATCCAATGCCGCTAATGTAAGCAAAGCTGATTTCTGCATAGACAGCAATCACAGTAGCCACCTACATATGACACAAACATACAAACAAGAATGTAGCATTGCTGAGTTCTTTGACCTTTTTTAGCAAGTTTGGTGCATTTATGTAAAAGAAACTTGATGCATGGTAGCATATATGTGAAAGCTGGTCTGAAACCACATTCTCTTAGAATCATTCCTGGAAGCAAAAATGTGGACATGGATTATAAGAGAAAATATGTTCATTTGCTTAAGCCTTACCAGTTGAGCCAGCACAAACGCAATCATCAAGAGAGTTCCAGGTCTCTCAAGAAACGACCATCCTTGACTTCGGGTAACAAAAATAAGAGCTTGACTTATGATGCTCACTTGTAGATATACAGCAGATGAAACTTCCAAACTGTTGTCGGATAGAGACCTTACGCCAAAGGTGGTCTGCACAGCAATATGATAAATTAGCACTGGAAAAAGTTATTCAAGCTAATATGTTTCTAGCTGTTTTTCCAAAGAGAATCTTAGAAAACAAACTTAAGAAGCAGCAGTCTTCTGTTTCATACCTCAAAAAAGGTAGTCTCGATTACAAGGTAGTAGAATAACACAGTGACCAAAGCTTGATATGTACCAATGACAATGCCAGTAGCGAATATCTCGTTCAACTTCCAACTGTCAGGCATTGGAGAAGGCTTTACCCGATCTTGGGAAATTGTCATGATGGTCCCTGGATTTGAAACACAGTAATGTACTCATTCAGCTCTAAATGTCTAAGCGTAGGTGACTTAAATTGTATTTTCTGTCTGTTATGTATTCTAATATTCTAATATTCTAGTGATGTCATACACTACTTATTACTTATGAAGACAAGATTAAGAAACAACTTAATTATTACTTAAATTATAGTATTGTCCTATTGTAATATATCTTCATGTGCTTGAAACCATTCGTTTAGTTTCCTTCAGATTTCAGCTGTCATCACCTTGGGATGTCAATCATATTCGATTAAGGAGAAATAGGTGTTACAGCCAACACAGATTAAATTCTTACCATCGTTCAATATGGCTACAATCAGAACCATGAAAGGTGGGAAGTCATACTCCCATATCAATGCAAGAAGCACGAAACCAAGCTGCAGCAAAATTGAGTTTAAAATATTACGAGGGTTGAACAACTTCAGACTCACTGTCGAGTGTAGTAGATGATTCAAGAATTAAGATTCTTACCACTATCCTTATGGTAATGGAAACAGCATATATCTGCAAACACATAAAGGCTAATGAGTTATATGGTACCATTGAATAAATGTAGAAACCAAATGTAAAAGTCACAAAACAATATAAAAGAGAAACAATAACTGATTCCAACTGAAAAATACCGTATAATTCTTCATTCTTTGGAATATAGCTCGACTGGTCAGGACAGCACTGACAATGACACTTAATCCAGGCTCAGTTAGAACTATATCAGAAGCACTTCGTGCAGCATCTGTGGCATCTGCCACTGCTATACCAATGTCTGCTTTCTTTAGAGCAGGTGCATCATTAACACCGTCTCCAGTCATTCCAACTACGTGCTTCTTCTCTTGTAAGATTTTAACGATTTCATACTTGTGTTCTGAAAGTTGCAAAACATTAATAAGTAACGACAATACTATTCCACAAATGGAACAATATATTTAAGACAATGTCCTTTCAGACAACAAAATAATACATTCTCCGTGAATCGACCATGACCAGAAAGTTAAGGTGCACGTTCTCATACTAGAAAGACGCATTTGCCCTCATTTTCATCTATAATGATATAATATGATAAACTTGATTTCTTTGGTGAGATGTTAGTCGAGTATATATACCAGGGAAGACACCAGCAAAGCCATCTGCTTTCTCAATCAGCTCATCAACTGGAAGAACTTCATGTACGTCCTCTTTGTTGTGGCCCAATAATGAAGAGGAAGGATACATGTTTGTTCCCATACCAAGTCGTCGCCCTGTTTCCTTAGCAATTGCCAACTGGTCACCTAATGTGAGAATGGAAATTGAACAATCACTTAGAATTCGAAATGAAACGTTATAACCAGAGAAGTATCACAACTGAAGTAAGCATGAGTGAAGTCTCTTATGCAGAAATACCATGCTTGACTTTGTGCAAGTGTATGTAGGTAGCCCCTTGATGTCTCATGATAGATTACCTGTAATCATCTTCACAGCGACTCCAAGGTTAAGTGCTCTACGTATGGTCTCAGCACTGTCATGCCTTGGGGGATCAAACAAGGGCAACAACCCAGAAAATGTCCACGGACCCCCAGGGCTTTCTTTAGTTTTCTCTGGAATTTCCTGGAAGCATGGAAATATGGGAAGGAAATATGTCAGAAATGAAGGGGAAAAAAAGAACAAAACAAAAATTGGTTTTCCAACTACTAAAACAGGAAATGGTGCCTAAATATCTGGTGTCTATTCATATATTGTTGTGCTCATTAAAACTCTCTAGTATTATTAAGATTAGGAATATAGCCCATATGGCATACCTGGAAAGCAACTCCAAGAGACCGCAATCCTCTTTCAGCAAATTTGTCAATGATGCTATGTACTCTTCCAGCAATCTCATTTTTCTCGGCACATAGTTCTAGAATCTGATATTTATGATGACAGTGGAAAGAGAAAAGGAACCCGATTTAGGTTTTAGACGGGTGCAACTACTTTCAGATAAGGAAATATATGTCATACACCATTATCATTTGGGATCCATCATCAACATATCAGTACCTGTTCCGGAGCTCCTTTGCTGGCCCTGTACCAATTACCTTCAGAGTCGATGTATGTAATGGCAGTGCGCTTGTCAACTGGATTGAAGGGCAGAAAATGCACTTCTGTAATGTTTGCTCGTGCCTACAGATGGAAGGTATCTCATGCATTTATAACCAGCCTTTAAAAAAAAGAAACTGAACAACCAATTCAAATGCACTTTTCTATTCCTACCTCCTTTGGATCAGCAAGCATATTGGTAATAGCTGCATCAATTGCGTCTTGATTCTCCTGTCTTGCTGCTCGGGCGGCATATAAGACAACTGTGTCTTTGTCTATATTACTGTCAAAAACCTGCAGAAGCACATATTTTCATAAGATGACCTGAGCCATTGTCACAAAAAGTTGCCATCTCGAGGACACTTAAATGATAACAATTCGCTCCATGTTTTAAAATTTACTATAAAATTCGAAGTAATTCTCATGGGGTAAGATTTCATACCTCTATCAGGTTTTTATCAACAGAGAGGCGATTCAGGGTGAGAGTTCCAGTTTTGTCACTACAAAGGACATCCATTCCTGCCATTTCTTCAATTGCTGTCATCCTCTTTGTAATGGCACCCTTATTTGATGAATAAAAAGCAACAAAAGTCAAGATATTAATATCACTTAAAAGCATAACATCTCTCTCTAAATATTCGAGCAGCTCTTCTAAGTGCCAAAATCTCTTTGAAAAGATTTGCAGCATTATAGTTGGTTTCCAGTTCAAATCATCTTTTTCTTCTTCTTGTAAATAAAGTACATAAGATCATTATATATATATATAAAGTACATAAGATCTATGACCATAACAATTTTTTCATTATTGTTCAGGAATAACATGATATTTTTTTTAAAGAGAGGCACCTGTTGGGAGAGTCGATGAGAACCAATCGCAAGTGTCACAGATAACACTGTTGGCATAGCAATTGGAATTCCTCCAATTAAGAGAACAAGAAGGTTGTTGATTCCATCCCTGTAAGAACGTTGCTGTATCGGGAACATGACAATGATTTCAAGAACCATTCCGACAGCTATAGAACAAATGCAGAAATTCCCAATGGCGGTAAGAACCTGCAGGAAAACCACAGTAATGATGTCACATTATGACTAAAATTTACTAGAAGAACATATTAGCCTACTGTGATATAGATTCATGGTTTCCCAGTTACCTGCTGGAAATGTCCCGTGACATCAGTGGAGTCAACTAAATGTGCTGCTTTTCCAAAAAAGGAGTGAACTCCAGTGGCTATCACTACAGCTTCAAGTTCTCCATGCTTGCATGTCGAACCAGAATATACTTCATCACCTGTCTTCTTGGTGACAGCCATAGACTCTCCAGTAAGAGCCGACTGCCAGAAAAATCCAACAGTATTAGTACAAATCATATCAACTATGCAGAATAATTACAAATATCTCTTTTAGTATGGCACGCAATTACGTTTCTAAGCCAGAAAATGGTCAACCAACAAAAAGGGGGAGCAATGTAACTGCCAATTATTAGAGAGAAAAATGCACTTCGGTTATCTAGCACATGCCTGGTCAATTTTCAAAGGGTCCCCTTCTAGTAGACGAGCATCAGCTGGAACTATATCACCGAGCTTTATGCTGATTATATCTCCTGGTACAAGAATATCTGCCTCTTTCTCTTGCCACTGCCCATCTCTGAGAACCTGCATTGAAAAAGCAAGTCAATATGCCATTACGTGAAAAATGCTATAAGAGCCGAATGAGCTAAATGAGCTCGAGGCATCAGTCAAAGGGACGTACCCTTGTCTTTGGAGCTAAATGAGCCATAAGAGCTGCTGCAGCATTTCCCGCATTATTCTCCTCTATAAAACTAATTGTTGAATTGATTATTAATAAGATAACAATCCCAACAAAATCTTGCCAGTCAGGACCCTCGCCCTGAAATATCATTTCAACCCAGAATAAAGTTACTGAAATTGCGTCACCCTGATTGAATATAAATACAAAGTTTAAGGCTACTTACTCCGCCATTAGCAAGAACAAGTGCCATAACTGCTGCGGCTTCCATAACCCATGACAAGGGATTCCACATAAAACTAAGAAACTTCAAAAATTTGTTCTCCTGTGATAAAGTAAATGAGAGGAGTTTTAATAATGTTAGGAACACACTTAAATAGTATAAAGTTAATGACAATCATGTGCATGCAAGAACAGTAAGTCTATTTCATTTGGTTAAAAAAAAAGTTCTGACTGTATGTATTCATAGGAAATTTCTAATAACAGTTCAGTCAGTATAAGAATACAAAATCTCTTTGAAGACAGTATACTATAATTTATGGTTCCTCTAGAGCTACTTGTATAGTTTTATTCTTGGCACTTGTTGCTTAATCAATGTTGGTTGTACTTGAGCAGGTTTTGAGATGTTGCAGTCTCAGACAATACCAAATTTGGATAGTAGCTATTAGAGAACCACTGGAACTCAAAAGCCTAAGATGGTTACGAAATAAGACAGCAATGTATGATTAGCCTCTTTTGCATATCAAGAACTGGAAGCATGCTGACATAGTAACACATATACTCAGCCCCACCATTCACCTCACAACTTTGAAAATACGTGGCGATGAAAATGATAATTTCCAAACGAATTACTCGATAACTCAAAAGAGACTCTTGATGAGCAAATATATCAGGAAGGGTCTTTGACATTTTTGAATTTTCCCATCTGTTTATTCTTGGTTTTGAAATACTACTAGGCTAAAATAACACTTCCTCACTCTCCATAAACTTGCTCCACCAATGCACCCTAAGTTTTCAGCACATCCTCACAGTTTCATGTCTAAACTAGTAAAACTCAATAGCCAAGCTTCTTAACCCGGTCATTCTAAGTTTAAATTGCATCTGAATTTTCTGCTTTCTTCAGACACTATGAAAATGAATTTTATTGAAAACATATTTCAGAAGTGAGGCTCTTACTGTCTTCTCTTCCAGTTTGTTGTAGCCAAAAATGTGCAATCTGGCTTCAGCATCATCAGATGAAAGTCCTCTGGCCGATGTCCTTAGTTGTTCAAACACTTCTTCTAGGGGTAGACGTTCCTGTTATATTTGAAAAAGATTCAAATGCTGCAGGGAATGAATTTGAAGATGTGATTGCAGAAATGTAGCTAATTCAAAACATACCAAATCGATCCCATCTCTGTTGAAATTATCAGGATCCAACAATGGCTTGTTCAGATCTTCAGCCATGATTCAACCGAGCTTTAAATCCTGTATACAAGAAACCAATCAAAGGACTCCTCATTAACATGACATTTCCACAACTGATGTAGGTAGGAAATTGACATTACGATTTAAAGAAACAACCAAAACATTACATCCTTGACATATGAAGATACCCAACCCAAATGCAGTTAAGTACTCGTAAATCCACTGAAGTTCAAACCTTACCATGCACGAAAACAGAAAAACAGAAAAACAAATACTGCCGCATTCCCTAAACCCGCTTACCAACTAGCTCTAAGCACTTAAAACCTCACTCTCCACTCCACATCACATTCCCCAATACTAAAAACCAATGCCCATCTGACTGAGTCATTTTCACAAACACTTGGTGTGCACCCCTCTTAGGCTAACAGAATCAAATTCCAAAAGCTACCCAGTAACGGAATTGTGCACATAAACTAGTACAAATCAAGATACTTACTGTTCAGCGTACTGGGTTCGGAAGCGGAAGAGGGATAAAAGCTTCCTTCTTCCTCCTTCCTCTTCGACGACGATGAAGAAGAAGTAAGTGGGTGCAGAGAGACAAAGTGAGAGACGATATAATGATGGCTTTTGTAGTGTAATTAGCAAAAGAAAAACCACCACCACAGCTAATCGATTGGTTAGTTGACCGATGGTTGTGCGAAAAGAAGGTGATGATCGAATGGCGTCGTATTAATATAGGTCGCGCCATTGTTTGACAATGTTGTTGTCTTTCTTTCTCGATTGATTGATTATTCGGATTGCGATTTTGATGGCGGAGCGGACGAGTATTCAGAACCAGAAAGAAAGGGAGAGAGGGAAGAGGACCGTTAGGTTCAACTACCTTTCAGAAACGGTTTGCTCTGACTGAACCTAACGGTCGCTCCCTCCAAAAATGGGAGGGAACAGTGGCTCTTTGGCTTAGTTCAGCTGAGACTGTTTAGGTGCTAATGTTTATAGTAACGTGCCTACCCGTTGCAAATTAATATGAGAGTGACACCAAAGCATATATATACACGACCCCAAAAATTGACATGTTTAAATATATATAATCGGTCATTTTTTCAACCAAGTCAAAAAATAATAAGGTCCGAGTATTTATTATTATTTATGAACATGAGGTTCAAATTTGTTTATTGATTTGATCTTTTCACATAATTTTTTTTTATGAGACCTTCATAATTTTTAGTTTGGGTGAACCGGTGAAAATTTACAAAAATAATTTATTCATAAATATCAGTTAATTTTCTAAAACGTAATTAAAATATGGGTCTTCTAAAAACATATTCAACTAGCAACCCTTCTGGAAAGAGGGAATATTGTTGTACTTAATTTATCTTGTTATATGATGGTTGTATGACTTGTATCTGCTTACAGACCAAATGGTGCGTCCCAACGCACACCGAGCATGTATGCATCCACTATTCCTTTTGCTACACAATCTCGTAGAACCAAAAGAAGAACAAGAGCCCAGCAAGGCAATATAACTGCCAACCAGACTTGACAAGGTTTCGATGGGGACCCCAAAATCTATGTAGCAGTAGTATAAGGAAGATTTGGAACACTAATTAACATCCTTTTCATGCCCGCCCATGAACCTTGTAACAACCATAATCTATACCACTGTCCCAAAACAGAAAGGTCTAATTTGTAGAACAACCTACTAGCTTTCTCCATACCGACCATAACCACCTACATATCTCGCTATAAAACAAACTTAACCAGATCAAGATCATACATATTTTAATGACATCATATATATTAAGAGCCAAACCAAGTAACCGCACCTGTATAATTAGGTAGTGTGCGTATACATACGTTCCTATTTTCTCACAAGACATTTTCTTAGAAAAGACTGATCAGATGCCATTGATGGAGGCCTTTTGGGTTTCGTCTATAAGCGACATAATTCGTCATTCTTATCTAAGTAGCATGCATCTCTGATCCAGCAGCTTCTGACTATCTGGCGCTGCTAAGATTGATGATCAGATCAGACACGCCTTGCCATTTTTCTCATTTTCGTCGTGTGGTTTAATTTAATAGCCAACAATATAATCAAATCTTATTATATATTGCGTTTCAAGCTAATAATTCCGTATATATGCATGTGTCTATTTCAATTTGCATTTGAAAATGGATTCGGCTTCTCTGAAGTGCACTTTACGTAAACTGTAGTCAATCTCTTTCTTTCGTGTAATCCAACGATCATAATTTTGCCACCACATTAAATTTAAAATCACTATAACTTTATAGCTAACTTCTATCAAACATTACCAAAAAAAAAACTGAGGTGAAAGCCATGAATATCGATGCGACTCTCACTACCCATAAGTGATGCACCCATACTTCATCACGAAATAATCAATTGGATCCCGTTCTTGTGGACAGAAAAACATCCATAATGCTCCAAATCCATAAAAGTTCTTGACATGTGCATGTATATTGTACGTTCCACAAGCAAACCACAAACACAAATTTATATAAAACATAGAAGAGAGCATATGTAGGTAACCCAGAAACATCCATATACTGATATATATGTGCATCGTTGATGTTTTCTGTTTTCAAATAACAAAATATTTAATTACCTATGAGCATATGTAACATTCACAACACTTTTCACTAGTTCAAATCGTGTGCTCAATGAAGAAAGATAAAAATGTAGAGAGGGGGATCTGGAGGCAATTCGATCGAGGGAGAAAAATCTCAGATGCTCCTCTTCGTTACAGGCACATAATAAGCTTTTTCCTTCGATATGGACTGCAATTATGTAGTTTCCCAACATCTATTAGTTAGGAGGCTGCGATCCTCAAGAATTATTTAGATCGATCCCGAATTATTATGGTTTGTTCTTATATTTTTTTTCGATCACGCCAGCAATCTAATTTTGTCTTTTTTTTCCTCAACGTAGTGGGTTAACAGGGTTAGAAGAAGTTAAGTTGACAGCTAATCTTATCTAGGCTGATTTTGAATTTAATGTGGTGTCAAGATTATAATTGTTAGATTACACGAAATAAGGAGATTAATTGTACTTTCGTAAAGTGTACTTCAGAAAAGTCGGATTCCTTAAAAAGTAACATGAAATTGTTCCATCTTCATGAAAATAAAAGCTAGCTATTACTGGAAGCAGCCTAGCTAGGCAATGGTATCCGAGATCGATGCACTTAATTTTCCGGTCATGTGTTCTAGCTACTTCAATCTATTTTGTACAGTAAATCTGATGTGCTGGTCAAAACAGTAATATGCATGTGATTAGTAGGCCATCAACTATATATACTATTAAGTATATATTAACCATCCGTCGTATAGCTACCACCTCCTTTCATGAATGTGGTCTTTCAATTCTCTTCGATGAGCAGCAAGCTTAAGAAGTTAAGAGATCGATTAATATTATTTCCATTTCCACGTTGAGAGCAATGCACAACCAAAATTAACGTACCCTAGTAGCCATTGAGCGGCGGCCTTACAATCTTGTCGATATATGAACTGATGAACTTTTACCTCGTCTCTCATGTCGTTCCCAAGCTGGTCTCATTTTTGCAATGTACGTACGTTGTCGTTGTTCTGGATGGTAAATGTAGAAGTTAATTAATTTCATAATAATATCTCGCTCTAAATCTATAACTATACTTCAATTGTATATCTCAGCTGCCTTATCCATATACTGCTTGCTTAATTGTTGCATCCCTCTCACATGGTATATGCATATAATATAGAGTAGGATTCTTTATATTTGAAGGCACAAATGCACAACATCCATATGCTCCTTCCCTCCCCTCTCACATGCATGATAAAACAGAGTCCCCTCCTACTCCAAGATCAAGGCTATGTGGCTTTTGTATTTCATAGTATGTATGTATCACATGCTTCACATCACACTTGGTGCTCAAGTTAAGTGGATACCCTCCATCTTTGTGGGAATGACATCAATATAATTGTTTCATGTTCATCGACACATGTATTTATACACACAAAATCCTCTTAAGATTTTCTACAAATTGGCGGGGCAATCAAATAGGGTTCCTTCCATCTGATCCAAAGGAGTAGGAGTGTGTGGAATGGAATTCTATAAACACATAATCTACGTACAAACTGTATCTCTATCAATCTCGATTGTCAAGCCTAAACCCTAAAAAGAATATATATATATATATATATTTGTTACTTCTTTGTATTATAGTCATAAATTACTCTAGAAAATTCTTTTGATTATTTTTATCCGTAAATTTCTTGTAATCTATCATTTTTCATCAATTGATGTGACCAACGACCATCTCAAGAAAAAAGGTGAAATCTTCCACTATGTTGTTAGTATTGATGCATGCAACAGAACTATCTCTTGTTAGAATCCACTGACGATGGTTTTTAAGATTTAGAGTTTTTCGAATCCACGAGAAGGGTGGAAGACTATAACCCGGCCACCAGCATTTTGAAAAGAACCCTACGATTGTACAGCTTAGTTGATTATATCAGTTTACTTTAGTTTACTAAACTAATCACTTTGAGATTGTTGAACAACCGTAGAATCTATAGGGATATAAGTTGTCCTCATTGACCATTTAGTCATAGCTCATATGAGCTATATAAATTTCTGAGAGATATTGATTCGGATTTCAAATCCAAAAAGTAGCCTGGGTAAGATTGGCACTTCAAACTACAGATGAAAGATTTTACAAAGGTGATTTGATTCACAAATAATTAGAGCTCTTGATTAAATATATAGCACAGCCGACCTTAGTTCCATGAAGCCTCCAATCCATATATTATCCTACCCAGAAGTCAGTAGTCACAGAGACACAGACTTACATATTATATAGATGAATGCAAACTGGCAACGCTGTTTGGACATATGACTCAACAATCTCACATAAGATTTCCTCATTATAACAGTTAGCCTATAAATTACACCAATTTGAGTTAAACTAAGATTTTAATTTCTTGTTTATCTGGTACTGAGGTATTGGGATGTGGGTGATCACATAGAAGATCCAACAAAACCAACGATCTGCCTCAGAATTTAGGTCAGATTGCCGGGTTAATGTTCCCGTACCAAATACTTGTGCTCTGTCTGGGTCTAGCAGCTCTCCTCTTTTCTAGTCCTCGTGCCCACCTTTGCCAGCTTTCTAATCCATGATTCACCAAATACTTGGTTCCAAGATATTATTAGGTGAATTTATTACATCGGTGATGAAATTATTTTACTTGGAGTCTTTTGGGTCAGCTCAAGTAGTCACGAAGATCGAGCACCACAACTTAAGTAGAATGCTATTAAGTTTTAGATTCGAGTTACGACAAAACGTTAGGAGGGAAATCCTCTTAAGTAAAGTGGAAGAGTATAATAAACCAACAAAAGACTAGTCCAGGAAATTTCCTGCTGCAATGTCCAAATTCATAAGCTTAAGAAATGATGTGTAATGTTTGAGCAGAACAGTACACTAACATTTACTTTAAATCTTTCCTTCATTTGAACTCCAAACTCCCAACAAATCTTTGGTAAAGTGAAGGGGTAGTTTCCAAAGGGCAAAAGGTATTTATATATTATTTGAGACCCCCCACGTTCACTCCCCCTTCCTGCATAGAAATCTATGCTGAGCTGCTGATGAGGCTGCAAATCCCTCAGTTTCCGAACCTGACCATGTTCACTGCCTTCCTTCCAATCTCAGTTACCCTTTAGCTTTCATGACTTGTATAAATACTCCAGCTCCCTCATCCTACACTCTAACTTGAGCTAGCTCTTCTCAGGAAGCAGTTCTCTTCTTTTTTCTCATTCTTTTCGGTTGCATTAAACTCCTACACTTCCAATATTTCACCAACATATATATTTATCATCCATGGAAATGGTTCAAGTTCAGCATGGCCTTAAGACAAAGAGAAGCAGGCGTGGCTTCAGCGGCAAATGTGCTGCCTTGGTGAAGGAGCAACGTGCCCGCATTTACATCCTGCGCCGCTGCGCCACCATGCTTCTCTGCTGGTACATTCAAGGAGATGACTAGAAACCCTAGCTTCAACTTCACTACATAAACCAAGTCTCTCTTTCCACCCTTTTTTCTTCGTACCTACACTACATCACTACCTTCATGAAGGACGCCTGTTTCTGCTGGTCTGGCTGGTTAATTTTGAAGTGTGGGTTGTCTTCTACTTGATCCTCTGGAGTACTGCTACTCCTTTTTTTGACCTAATTTGGGGGCAAAACCCCTTTAGGTTTTCGGGGAACAAGAGAGGTTTATGCCAACGCTCTTACTTTTTAACCAGCTCTGATCTTCAAGCATTGTCGATACTTATATATATAGCTTTGGATGGAGGAGTTTTCTGTATCTGAAAGGCTACGCTTTTGCAGCTATGCTGCTTCAAGGCTCAAATAGTACTACTGCTGCTGTGTATCATCTTCACCTTTGTTGTTGATCCTACCCCTTTTTCGTTTTCCCCCTCACTATCGAGTCGAGGGGCTAAAGCTCTGTAGTTTTGTATCAGCTGGATAGCTGGGATGCAAATAAAGCTGTAATATATATACCAATAGGTGTATGTAATTGCTATGTATTAGTTTCTAGCTTTCCAGTGGCCAATAAGAGAATAAATTGTAATACACGTTATGTGAAAAATGACACTCTATTGGAAATAAAATTTTAAGTTGTTTGTACTACAATTTAGAAGACTCATGTGTGTGTTCTGTGCACTGCACCAAATAATTCCAGTAAAGTATGCTCTAAAGAGATTAATTGCTGCCTGTCCACCATGGATGATAGAATAGAAATAAGATGGTAAATGATATGCTGACAAGCTCAGAACTTTTTAGATCCATCATTATCATTATATGACAATGTCATTCCAATTGCACTAAAATTACGTGTATGCTATGAATTGGGTGACAATTTGATCGATGACATTATAGACTGAAATGTAGAGAGAAATTCTGTCATTTTATCCAATCTCACCCATGAAGTTCAAAATGTCAAGATCATATGTCAATTGAAAGCCAGTGTAGTTCTTGTGTTTATTCTACTCCGTCCTGCTGTTATCAGCTTTCTAAGATATTTACTCTGGAATTTGGCTAAATCATTATTTTTGCTGAAACTGTTCAAAAGATATGCTAGTAAAACGAAAACATGTTCTTTCTATAAGACACAGTCAAACAAATTCAATTTACATGGCTTTTATGTTACACTTTCAGCTCCTACTCATGATTACAGAAATGTGAAGTTGCTATTATCAGATTAGAGGCACGTCGACTCTTCTTTTCTTTCTTTTTCTTTCACAAACCCTAGCCATTTACATCTATTTTCTATTTGATCTCCCTCCCTTCTCTTCCAATTTTTTTTATCGGAGATTACCTTCTTCTTCCTCATCCCAAGCCGATTCTCCTAAGCCCTTTGCATGTCGACTTCGCTACAGGAGGCTGAAGCCCTTCATTATCTCGAAGTCGATGCAGAACCACAACACCTCGCAGCAACGTTGGGTGCAGTGGATCTTGCCGTATTGGATAACGAGGAGGAGGATGAGTGGCTCTATGAAGTGGTGACGATGTTCTCTTTGACACCTTTGGAACCGGAGAAAGTCCAAGGTTTCAAAATACGAATGTTAAGTCTTTAGCGTGATGTTTTAAGGATCCGGCAACATCAGGTTCGATCGGATCGCGGAGGACAGGTTTGTGTGCAAGTTTTGACCAGAGGCTGATCGAAACAGGGTTGTGGAGCATGATCCTTGGTACCATCACAAGGCAACAATGGTGGTTGAGAGTTTTGATGAATTGGCCGACCCGTTCCGGATTTCAGCGTCCAAATGCAATGCGTGGGTATAAGTTCGACCGATCATGGGCTGATTTGCTGCTGGTGTTCTCCAAACCAAATGGCTTAAGAGAATTGAGAATATTTTGGGGGGCTATTGAACGCATGATAGTCTCATTCTTAGTCACCGCTTGAAGATGAAGCTTCGGGTGGATCTTGACCTTCGTCCGCCATTGGTGGTGAGTAATACCTTTAATATTGGTGCTTCATTTGTTGATGTTGTTATGGAGTATGAACGTTTGAAATATTTTTTGGAGTATGTGAAGCCTTTAATGAAGGGACTCAACCATAGATTAACTAGTAATCTAGGACCACGCCCTAACGACAAGACTTAAACTACAAATTTCTGTAAAAAAATTGACATAATTTCCTCTACGAAAGGGACTACCAGAAACCTGCAATAAAATCACACTTCGAATTTTCCACAAACAATACCGTGGACCACCGATGTCCATCCGAATTTTTCAATCAAGTGCGGAAAGTAAATTAATTAAATTGCTGGAGTAGTAATACAGAATTGAAAACTCATAATTCAGCAATAATTCACTACCAAAACTGAGAAATATTTACAATACTAGTGTTCAGAGCGACTTCCAGGAGCATAATAAAATATAAGAAAATCCACTACTAATGGCGAAACCTACAGGAAGGTATGATAACTCGGTGGATTCAAAGCCTCTGGAGATCCAAAATCTAGCTCAGGAGAAACACTGCAATATGGGCATGAAAAACCGAAAGTTCCAGGGAAAGGCAGATAAAAACAAAAAAACGTTAGCGTGAGTGGACAAAAGCTCACAATCAGTGTAAAATAATAAAATATTCTATATTTGCCTTTCCGCTGATTTCGGTGAAATCATGCGAGTTCAAAATAATAAGCTGAAATAAAATATGGAGGTGGGCGCTCAAGGAGTTTGTCCTAATCCGGTCTAACCCGACTAGTCAGTGATCGGCCAACTAGTCAAAGCATCGATGCTAAAAATAAAACCATCACAGACATACCTCCAAACTCGACTGTAATAAAATACAAAAGACTGTAAATTTGCATAAATATGAACTCGCAACAACTGTGAAAATAAATAAACGTCCACTCACCGTACTACGCCGGGATATTCATAAAGCCGTAACTTGCTAATCAGTGCAATAATCATCCGATACGGCCCGTTAATTCGAAATCCTGAACCACGATTATAATTAATATCTACTCGTCGATATTGAATAACTAAGCTCGTAATCCTACAAGCAATAATGTTG
This sequence comes from Geum urbanum, assembly GCA_946800695.1. Lineage (NCBI taxonomy): Eukaryota > Viridiplantae > Streptophyta > Magnoliopsida > Rosales > Rosaceae > Geum > Geum urbanum. The sequence continues at coordinate 38,484,998 of OX327010.1, read as the reverse complement.
AGAATTACGCATTCTCGAATAACGTATTTTTCCGACTAAAAATGAACTTAATCAAATTCTAAATTCAGTTCCTTGCATTCTTTCACTATAACTAAATTTTAGAGTAGCAACATAAATCTCAAATATCGAGCGACTCAAATTTAAATCGATAGTCGGATCATCTGTTAAAAATTTCGTGAAATCAATTAATTATTACTCGATTAAATACACGTCTAAATTAATCAAATCTAGATCCATACAAGAACCTCACGGTGGCATTCGACACGAAAATACGAGCAGAACGATATAAAATTTTGCCAAAAATTCCACCTCACCAGAGCCCCACTGCTCACGGTGGCGCATGGGCAACGCACCACCGCCGGCGGCAACCGGAATCCTATCGGCTCCAAATTGAGAAATATTCACATCAAATTATTCATCTCAACAAGCCCAACAATATTTATGAAGAACACGACATCAAATTCTAACCGAAAAGCCTCCAATTTGCCAGAAAATCAAAAACTCACCGGAAAATTCAACTCCTCCGATCGCCGACTTCCAGCCACGGCAAAGGCCGAGATGTGTCCCAATCAATTCGCCTCCGCATGGGACTCAAAACCCCTATGGGTTTGATGTCCAACGCTGTGAGCGTCGCCACCGTCGCCGTGAAATTGCTCTGCCTCGATTCGTCGTTCTCCGGACACCACTGCTGGAGATGTTGCCACCAAGAGGTAGAGGAGCCCAAGCCCAACATAACCCGACCAGTTTCACGATCAAAGGTGGCCGAAAACTGTCGCACCGCTGCCTCGCCCACGGTGGCAAAACTGGGTCGGTAAGCCCGGTCAACGCGGGTCAACCTGCTTACCAAAAATGGAAACTTATGACTTTCCCAAAATGAAAACCCGTATTTATACCAGCGATTTTGCGATAAAAGGTTTCCGATATTTCCGTAAAATTTTCGCTGACCATAACTTCTTCATCGTAACTTCGATTTCAGTACTTGACGACCGTCATGAACTCGTACCGATAAACTCTACAACTTTGTCCAATGAAATTTCTCGAAAAACATAATTGATAAAATCTTGACGAAACGTCAGTGAAAGTTACCAACGGTAGAAACTAATTATCATCGATGATTAATGTAATTAATTAGTGACTAACCACATACGTTCCAATTATCGTATAATGACGTTCCAGGTTGTAACATTTAAGCATGGTGTTAAGGGCTGCTTGCGATCGGCTATGACTCTAACGCCAAAGCCGAATAGTTTACAGAGTGAGGTGATGATACCAGCGGGCCTGGAGAAGTCAGTAGTGGCTTTTAGCTCACGGTGGGAGGCAGGTCCTATACAGGGTGCAACGTAGGCTGTTTTTGGAGATTTCCTGGCTCCCGTCCAACCTAGTGTGTCGGAACCTACAACTGTAGAGTTTGCGGGTCCTAATTTGGATGAGCCTTCCATTAATGATGATTTTGTTTTGCAGGTGCCTGTCCCAGAATCTCCAACATCAGGTGTCGTCAAAGAAGTTTCACCGTCTCATTTCAATGATCATGCAAGTGTTACCTTGGAGCCCGCAGGTGTTACTATCAGGTTCATTGGGGATCAAGGGTCTAGTGGAAGTTTCACCATCCTATTTTATGACTCTGTCTAGATATGATGGTGGATGACCATGAGAGTGCTGAAGGAGCGAGCAGTGCGGTGTGTAGCCTAAACAACAAGAGGGACAAATCCAACCTTGGACCTCGCGGGGGCTGAATGAAGAAGGTGTCTCCCAAAAAATCTGCAATCATGCTACCAACGGATATGAGTGCTGAGGAATTGCACCGGATGCGGAGCAATAGAGGGGGTTCCTAGCTAATTAAAGAATAATGCGTCCAAAAGTTTGACAGTTACTTGCGCTATTTCGGTTTGTTAGTCTAGGGCTTGTACGCCACTATGTTTATTAGTGTAGTGATACAATAAGATTTCTTTTTATTGGACCCGGTAATCCGATGGAGTCATATATTGCTACCATCTTTCTCCTATAGTGGATTATTGATCGACCCCTCAAAACAAATATATCAAAATCTATTTTTTTTTTTAAAAAGGATGGCAACAAAATCTCTTTCACCGAACTTGGTTCACAATATGCAAAATTTTCATATTTGGAATGGCAATGTGCCTAGCTAGCAGTGTTAAGAGTGCTCTTAGTTTTTGATAGTTTTTAGAGGATCCTCTCTGTAGTTTTGTTATCTTTAGTTTCTTATAAATTTTTTTTTTGAAATAAACCACAATGGATTAGGAATTGATTAACCGCGACTATGTAAGGCAAGCCATACACGCATTTTCATAATTATTTGGAGGTAATTGTTGTGAAAAAAAGTTTGTTTAATAGTTGACGTGCTCATATCCTTTTTGTATCGAAAAAAATGAAATAGAAAATGATCGACACCAAATGATGGCGTTACTAGTGACCGATCTCAATATCACCTGGTGGCCTTCATTAAATACCAAGTCTATACATAAGACATCTTCTTGTTTTCTTGAGGATTTTGGGTGGATCTCCATTATGCGAGAGAATGCAAATGTACATAATAATTAATTCACTCTAAGGGTGACAAAAAATGAAGACAGTAGTAAAGTGCTAAAAGTATTTTACATAACTCTGCCATAAACAACGAAAAATTAAGAATACAACACTACTTTAGGACAAATTAAGAATACAACACTATTTTAGGTATGTTCATATAAATCGCAACAAGATTCAAGTATTAAACATGGAGAACACTATATGACATATTGGTAGACAGTCATGTTCTAGTAGTCAATTAATTCGTTATGATTAATCACCATTAAATTTAATACATTGTAATTTAATTAACTGCGGTTAAATATGTATTGAACAATTATAGACCAGAATTGACACAAATTATATTGTCCACCACGACATTTCTCTCACCCAAAACCCAAAATAGCACACCAGCACACATTACCAAATAAAAAAAGGCGCACCAAATTAACATTGGGCCAGAAAGAAATTTGGATTGGGCCGGATCAATCAAAATGGCGGTTGAAAAAAAGGGGTATAAGTATTTAAGTTAATTTTTGTGCTGAAGATTTTGATGAAAGATATTATTGGCTAAACCCAAAACCCTACTTCTTATGCCCATTTCATTATCTTCCCCATTCACCATTTCAATTAAGCATGCACGTTCCAGGGCTCAGTCTTCTCTACTCTCCGCCGCCGTGACTCCGCCGCCGCTCACACATCGCCGTCTCACTGTTAACTGCTTCACAACTAATTCGCCTCGTGGAAATGACACTGAAATTTCCTCACTGATTTTTCTTTTCCGGCGATTTCGAAATAGTTGTAGTAGAAGAAGATGGAGAAGACGCAGAAGAAGACTCGCTTACAACTCCAAGCCCTCGAAAGCTTCTATGCAGGTATTCTTATTTTGGTTAATTTTTTCTCTCTCATTTTTGTTACAGTAATCATGTGTTGCTCAATCGTGTTCAGACTTCTTTTAACAAATTTAATTGAAATTATTAGCTTAGTTAGAAACTGTAATCGATGAGTGCTTTGATTTTACTTAGAAATCAGGTAGTAGTTATAGTAAAGGATCATACAGTAGATTAAGGTTAATCTGTTTAAGATGAAAATAGTAGGGATTGAAATTTTAGTGATTTATTATTTTGTTCACAGAGGAAAAGTATCCTACTCGAATTGCAATGGAATGCCATGCCACAGTTTTCGGATTGACATACAAGCAGGTTCGGGGTTGGTTTGTCGAGAGGAGGAGGAGGGAGAAGAGGAAAAATACGGCCGGTGAATTGTTGAGTGGGAGAAATGGGTTAGGAGTTGCTGCTGCAAGGATAGCTAAATGCAGTGCCGCAGGTCAGAAATCAAAAGTTGCTTCAGCTTTGAAAAGGAAGAAGAAAAAGATGAAAGTAAAACATATTCAGGAATTGCAAAATCCGAACTATCTTCTTGAGACGGTGTTTCGCAAGGACGGTCCTCCCCTCGGAGCGGAGTTTGACTCTCTACCTTCTCGGGCACGTTGGCTTTCTACAGGTACGAAAAATGAGAAACTCTCTGGTCTACTAGAGATCATTGACCTTACTTGGAAAGTACAGTGAATACTGCTGTATCGGTTTCTTAGCATGATTACCTTGTTTCTATTTGATTACATTTTTTCCCCCACTGTACTTGATGTTTGACGTAGGTCTCACTCACATTGTATTTTTCTATTTAGATTTCCAAAGTGATCCTTTCTCCACCTCCAATGAGAACCAAATAGCACCTAAAAGGGGTCCGGTAATTGCCAACCTATTTCATGATAACAACTCTTTTGGTACCTTTAGTCTAATCACCCGGTTTCACTTATAAGTCCTACACTTTTAACTTCTATTAGGTTACAAAGTCTGCTGTGACTAGTCATGGGGAGTTGGATAGAAGTACTTCGGTGAAAAGACATGGTGCTGGAAAAGGCATGATGACCATGAAAAAACATGGTGCTGGAAAGGACTTAATGACAGTGAAAAAACATAGCGGTGGGAAAGACTTGACGGCAATGAAAAAATATGGTGGTGGGAAAGACCTGATGACAAAGAAAAAACATGGTAGTGGTAAAGGTTTGATGACTGTCTGGCAGGCAGCCAATCCTGATGCCGATGCCAGAGACTTTCTCATTGACATGGGCTTGGCTAATGGTGGAGTTGCTCGTGTATCACGGAAACCACAAACACGAGGCAGAAGGGTGCAACAACTAAAACCTGTTACTGTAAGTATCATCTCAAGATTGATTTTAGTGTTTACCTCTGCAAAGCTCTCTGACGCTATGTTGTCTCTTTATAACAGGGTAGGTTACAAAGTAGATTACAAGAAAAGAGGAAGCGTATTGTCAAAAGGAGAGAGGTATTGAAAACATGTTAATATGAAATCTGTAGTTTAATTTAGCTTTAGCAACATTCATTTTTATCTTCTTGGTCAGGTGGAATCTAACAAAGACTCGAACCAGAAACTGCCAAGCAAAGAGACATGTGAACTTGCTTTGGTAGGTACAGATCAGGAACACCTAGATAAAATTGCAATGCTTGTGGATGATGAAGAGCTGGAACTGCGAGAACTAGAAGCTAGACCAGTTTCATTGGGGTGCCCAAATCATTTCACCACTAATGTAGATCTTGCCTGTTCACTTTGCAAAGGTTGGTTTCAAGGAAGATTCAAAATGTTTTCACATTATTGTCAGAATGCTATATTACATTTTTGTGAGTGGATATGTTTTCATATATACATATGTACACATGGCATATCGTGATCCTGATCAGGAAGTTTTGTCATATCAGATTCACTGGTCCAGTTTCCTCCTAGTTCTGTGAAGATGAAGCCACCATTTTATATGCAACCTTGGGATTCTTCACCAGAGATCGCCAAGAAATTGTTTAAGGTGAATAAACTGTGCAACACTTGTGACCCAAATTCATTCAGTCATTTTCCAAATTGATCATGTGAAAGATGCCATTCTTCTGTCTATTATTGCATTTCAATTCTTATTGGTGGCTTCTATTGCCATGTTCATGATCATGACTGTATACTAGATCCCTCTTGCCGTTTTTTGTGTTGGGTCTGTTAAAGGTTGTGTAGGGTCTTTCAAATTGTAATGCAGCATTTTTTTTAATTTTTTTTATACTAATTGGTAGATATATTTCGCTGTGGCTTTCTTGAGCAGGTTTTCCATTTCCTTTATACTTACGCGGTTATGGTAGATCTAAGTTCCTTCACTCTGGACGAGTTTGCTCGAGCATTTCTTGATAAGGTAGTACACTTGTACCTGACCTCTGTTCTAATAATAGGTTTATAGGGTCTCGCGGCTCATCTCTCTTTGTTTTGTACATGTATTTTAGGATTCCTCATTACTTGGAAAAATTCATGTGGCCCTTCTGAAGCTTCTTTTTTCCAATGTTCAAGTGGAGCTTTCCTGTGGATCTAGACTTAACTTGAGCAAATCTTGCAATTTTCTTGCATTTATTCACTCGGTGAGTTATTAAAAGAACTTGTTTATATGCTTGAACTCAGATGGATTTTCTGCTTTTCATTTGAGAAGGTATCTATTCATTGCTAGCTCAACTGGGTTGCTGGAAGAAACTCCTATACACTGTATGTAGGGGTTGTAAACACCTCCTTTTTAAAGAAAAGAATCTAAAATTACTATGATAGTTGATTGTGGCTGATATCTTCTTACATGTAACCTTTGTACTAGTCCCGGAGGATCAGTGAAATGTTCGTGAAGTTGTTTGTGGTTCTTTTGTTTGCATCTGTAACAGAAAGTTGGTTAAACATAGTACTTTTGTGGGACTTTTTTGAAAGTGTTCGACTGTCTTACCATATTTCTTTACTTTTATGCGGCTGACAATATTGAATGGAAGCACTCAATAATTATAACTATAAATTTATGATTTGGCAGGTTGAAAATCAGGAATCTACTCTTGAATTCTGGAAGAGATCTCTTAACCCCTTAACCTGGACCGAAATACTGCGTCAAGTACTGGTTGCAGCTGGTTTTGGTTCAAAACAGGGTACACAGCGGAAGGAAACCTTTAGCAAGGTATTAAAAGCTGCATTGATTAGCTAATCTTCCTTGAAACGTTGGAGTCTTTTATTGTTATTAACTTATTTTTACTTAAATAGTGTTTTTCTGTAGAAGAAACAACCTTTGTTTGACAACACAAAACAGAAACAAGACACGAAGGCGTATACAACACATCTGCATTGCCATTTACACTATAAATACCCTATGTTATATCAATTACATATTTCTTATCGTTGAGGATTCAAAGTGTCAGTGAAAAATTAATGATAGCACTTCATGAAAAATGAGAACTTAAGATCTGTCATGACCCCGAACCCAAACAATCCAGTATTACGTTGACTAGAGCCATAGTTAGATAAATTGCTGGACCAACCGAAAGATTACAGCCGTACTTATAATAGGTAACTCTAGAATGAGTTAGGATTTTTTTTTTGTCCTTAAGACCGTGTTTTGAATAAGCTTGGTTTACTAATTCTGACTCGGCGTGCCTATGGCAGGTGTGTGTATTTTTTTTTGACATGATAGTTTTGATTCTACTCTTATTAAGTTCTATTTGTTAAACACTAATCTATTGTGGATGTGGAATCTGGATTTCGACATCTAATCTTCTGTTGTATATCTAGGAAATGAGCCTTATGTCAAAGTATGGTTTGCGTTCTGGTACTTTGAAGGGAGAATTACTTAAAGTGCTCCTAGAGCAAGGAATTAATGGAATTAAAGTTTCTGACTTGGCGAAGTTATTGCAGGTAATATCCTTGAGTATGTTATCATTGTCTCTCAATTGATTGAGGTGATACCACATAGGCACTGTATGATTTCTCATTGACTTTGCTTTTGCTTGAAGATTGCTGAATTGGGCGTTACCAGCAGAACAGATTTGGAGTCTTTAATTTGCTCAACCCTGTCTAGTGACATTACATTATTTGAAAAGATTTCATCATCCACATACCGCTTACGTATTAATTCTTCTGAAGACGAAGTTGAGGAGCTCCAATCAGATACTGAAGACTCTGGAGCTGTTGATGATGGCCTCAGTGACAGTAGTATTTGTAGCAGTGATGATGGTTCTGGGTGCAATTCAGGAATTTCCACTATCAGAAAGGTGACTCATATCAACCGTCATAGAAGTAAAAATAACATGTTGAAAGTACACACTGAAATTGATGAAAGCCATCCAGGAGAAGTATGGTTATTAGGACTTATGGAAGGCGAATATTCAGATTTAAGAATTGAAGAAAAGTTGAATGCAGCAGTGGCTCTAATAGATCTTCTTCAAGCAGGATCCAATATGAGAATGGAGGTAACCCAAAAGAATCTTGCCATGGAGTATGAAAATTCTCTTTGTTTGTATTTCTTTTCCACTGCAACGATGGTTTCACATCAAATAAAACTTATTCAGAAATTTGCGTACTAGTTTGGAATTATAATTATTATGAGTTAGTAAAATATAATTCATAATGAATTCTAGGATTCCCTAAAGAGTACGGTGGTGTAGTGTGCCACTATTTTTTTGGTCCAGTCCACTTTCATATTACTTTCCCTCACAGGCTGAGAACTCGGGGTTTACTCCTCTACTCATCAACATTAACTGCTAGCCTTTTGTTATCTTTACTAATGTCAGGCATCATTTAGTTTTCTTTTTATGTAGGATCGTGTAAATACTGTTGCTGAATGCATTCCTAACAGCCTTCATTCTGGTTCTGGTGGGAAAATTAAGAGGTTATCAGCTAAACATCACACTGCGCCCAGGTCATCATGGATTCATGCTGGAAATATGGATGGTGTAAAGGATGATCATAGATGTTCAAGTTTTCACCCTATAGATTCTTCAGCATCATTGTCAAAATTCTATGATGGGAAATACTTGACAAAGGAAAAAGATTACAAGTCTGACTTACATCCAATGCAATCTGTGTTTTTGGGGTCAGATCGTAGGTACAGTAGATATTGGCTTTTCTTGGGCCCTTGTAATGCTTCTGACCCAGGCCATAGAAGGGTGTATTTTGAGTCTTCAGAAGATGGTCACTGGGAGGTTATTGATACCGAAGAGGTATTCTTCATAATTTTTTATATGCGTCAATATGTTTGCAGTATTCTTTGCTCTTTTAAAAGTTTTTATAGTGACTTGTTTTTTCTTCAATTGAATGCAGGCTTTGTGTGCCTTGTTGTCAGTTTTGGATGACAGGGGTAAACGAGAGGCTAAGCTTATAGAATCTTTGGAGAAACGGTTAACATTTCTGTGCGATGCAATGTCACATAGAATGGCAAGTGGTGATGGAAGTGAGCTAGATAATGCAAGAGAAGACACTTATTCACCAGTATCCGATGTAGACAACAACTCTTCCGAGACTGCAAATGATTGTGTACCTTTATCTGGTAATGTGGTTCCTGAAGTCAGAAAGAAGGGAGAAGAACTTCAACAGAAATGGAGACGAATTCAAGCTTTTGATTCGTGGTTATGGAATTCCTTTTACCTAGATCTTAATTCCGTTAAACATGGTAAACGGTCATATTTTGATACACTTACTAGATGTGAAAGGTGTCATGATTTGTATTGGAGAGATGAGAAGCATTGCAAGATCTGCCATACAACGTTTGAGCTTCATTTTGATCTGGAAGAAATGTTCGCCATCCATGTAGCCACATGTACGGAGAATGAAACAATTGATACTTTTCCTGAGCATAAGGTTCTGTCATCACAGATCCAATCTCTAAAAGCTGCAATCCATGCAATTGAGGTAATCCATCATTTGGGTGTTAGCTTTGCATTTGCTGATATACATTTGTTACAGTAGCAAGGTCTCAAGATACATATTGGAGTAGAGGAGACTAGGAGTTCAAAATAGAGGCGATTAAGAGTGAATTTTCTATTGCTGGCACCAAGTGTCAGAATGTGAGAGAGGTTCATTTGCAATTGAATCTAATTACTTTTCCACACAACTAAAGTATAATTTAGGAGCAGGAGGGAAAACTAGGCCAAGTGAGTATCAGTGTATGTAACCCAGGCTTAGTTATAGAAGACTGTATACCTCACTGGAGTGGAGTAGGATGCTGTACTGATATTCTTCCAGCCCCTGGTTAGCTTGTCCTTCAGCTACTGGTACCTTACCTTTGCTGTTATGATTAGGTGGACTTTAAGGTTGTAATTAGGTCGCACCTCTGGTACTAAATTCATGTGTTACTGAGAAGTCACGGGTCTGATATCCCTATTCATGTTTATTTTATATTAATCTCCACCGCTCATTGCTATCTGCAGTCAGTTATGCCTGAAGGTTCCTTGTTGGGTGCTTGGAAAAAATCGGCTCACAAGCTATGGGTGAAACGGCTTAGACGGACTTCATCTTTGTCTGAGCTTCTGCAGGTTCAGTGCTATTCGTTTCTCATCGTCCTTTATTTTAAATATTTTTTTATATATAAGTCTTGACCTGGCAGTTTATTTTTTTGCAGGTTCTTTCTGATTTTGTTCGAGCCATCAATGAGGACTGGTTATATAAATGCAGTTCTACGGATGATGAAGAAATTGTAAATTCTTTTGCATCTATGCCTCACACAACATCTGCAGTTGCACTGTGGTTGGTGAGATTGGACGCTTTGATTGCTCCATACATAAAATAAACCTGTTCTGTTGGACGGCAGGAAACCAGTACTACAGGTAATATTTTGGACTATAAAACCTCTATTCGTGGATATAACTGATATTATAATACTGTAACTCATCCTTGTTGGTTGGAAACACAATACTGTATATGGTCTTGGTGGAAGCGAAGTTCAAGATTGATTAGCATGAGTGCATGACTATTATATTTTAATGTTCTTCATCTTAATACTTCAGGTAAGCATACAATGCAATAGCCCCACTTTCCTCAGGAGATGCGCAAATTTTAGAAAGCATTTTTTGATGAATGGACCGCAGCCAGATCGGTGAAATTTTTGCACTCTTTGGAATGACAGTAGTTTGTAGGGACGCTAGATTACTTTTGTTTTTATCTTTGGGAGTTCCTGTATGAGGCTATCAAAGTAGATTTAGAGCTTTGGGGAAAGTTGGACGTTTAGTACATACACGCTGTATCAGTGAAGCACGGTCCAGAGCAAATGACAATCCCTTCTCCTTTATTCTCTTGTAAGGCACACAGCCTCTTACTGTTTCCGGAAATTGGAGGATTCAGAGTTTGTCAATGCATTGTTTGTTCTAGGTTTGAGAGAAGGGGAATAAGATACTAGCAAAATGTACACTGTTGTAGAGGAAAACAGAACATTGTTTTTTTCGTTATAAAAGTTTAGAGAAGCCGATGGTGATCTTTGCTGGATCTGTATAAAGCAAACGAATGGTTTGGTGCTCAAGACTTGTCCGGTAACATTGAGAGGTTGAAATTTGTAGGATGATAGGCTAATTTCCGATGTGAGATTTGTAGCGGATGTGTAAATATTTACCCTTGTTTCTCTTTATTTTCCATTTCTTAAGCTTCTGCGTCTGTTAAATCCAGTAACTGCCTCGGTAAATCAAGGTTCCCAAAATGAAGTTTGGCTTGATGGTGAGTACTTGCCTCTGGGCTCTGGCTCTGCATCTTTCTTTCCTCTCCTTTTTTTACATTTTCTTTTCTTTAATTCGTTCGATCAATGGAATACTAGCCAAAGTAGTCAGTGATGAAATAAATTTATTGATGAATTTCTCATTTCAAGTGCTTTTTGTTACATTACTATCTTGCCTAGTTAATTCAGTTAGCTTGTGAGACTGTTGAGCAATCACAGACGCTGTAGAAGGGATCTCCTCCAAAACGACATCGTATCCATCTTTGAAGTTGTCCATTCCTTGAGAAAGCAGCTGCCAGAAAAGCCCATCTGCACATGCACCGTTGCTACCCACGCTCCGGTAGACGACGTCGTATAGCTTCCCGAAGTAGGTGTTCCTCTTTTCAATGGTGTACCCTGGCAATTTGTATGATTTACCAAACTCCCCCATAATAAGTGCTTTTTTAATAACCGAGTTACCGTCCTCAATGTGTGTTCCAACTCATTTGTCCACAAATTCAGCTTGTGCGTCTTCGATCACTTGCGTCTGGTAACCTAACATGAAAATGGTGCTTAGTAAGTTAGTATGAACATGTGTACATAATATATATTATATAGTCACTTATCACATGTGTCATGTTCATTCTATATGTTACTAGGGAAAGATAATGTACCATTGCTCGGCTTATATATCAACTGAAGCGAAGTCGATATCAGGGATCAAGTTATTAGCTATGAAATCAGAACCATATTCGAGATTACTCGGATTGTACTGCTTCTTCTCCGGGGTTGTTCCACCATAAAACCCTTCGAGGCCTATCTCTAGCAAATGGCTTGTCAATGGACTTAACATAAGCAGCCATCTCTTTCACCCATTGCTGTAGCCAAAGCATCACATTAAATCATCTTAGCCTGTACGTATTTTCCCATGAAGATCGATGAAATTAAAGAAAAAGAAAACGACGGAAATAAAGGAAGTGAAAATGAAACCTGAAGTAGGGATCCAGAGGGATCAAGTTGACACCGAGGCTCGTTCATTAATTCCCAAGCGAAAATGGTTGGATCATCTCTGTAAGCCAACCCAGTAATGGAGTTGATTCTCGTGAGCAGAGTCTGTAAAAACACAAAAGGATAGAAGATAACGGAAAAAACATCAAGATTATGTACGTATATAAGTATATTTTGGATTATTTGAGATCCTATACAAATATATATGTCCACCGTACCTTAACGTGGTGTTTATAGTAGCCTTTGACAACAGTGTTGTTATAGAAGTCGTCATCGTTGTTGATGGCTTCGCCACGCTCTTTTGCCCACTGCACATATTGCTTTCTTACTCCATAGTCGTCAAAGTTGTTCACCAAGATCAGTATCACATGCACGCCATATTTACTAGCTTCTGAGGTCACAAAGTCCAATCCCTACACATGTCCGATCATCCTCGTTATACATATTAATTAGTCTGTTGGGTAGAGAACAAACCAACGTACGTACCTTGAACATGTCTTCGTTGTAGGAGCCTGGAGAGGACTGAAGAGGTCTGTAGTTGCCGCCGTCGCTGAAAGCCCAAGTTCTGGCGATGTTCATGCCATATTTGGAGGCTTGTTGGAAAGCAGAAGTGACCTTGTCCTTTGTAGAGGGGTCAGACGCCATGTACATCATCCAATATGCATTGAAACCATTCAAGTAGAATGATCTCCCATTCACAACAAAACGCGTTCCTTTCGTTTGAGCAAAACTACCACTAGAGGCAGCTGCTTGGGTTTCACCTCTGCAAAAGTATACGTACGTACTCTCCTGTGGGATATTGAAGAACACTAAAAGAGATAACAAAGCACTAGTATAGAACAAACCCATGGTTCGTTGTAATATTTGCTATACCTGCTTACAAGTGATCGAGTATAAGTACGTAGGTCTGATGGCATGGTTTTTTCATTTTTTTAACCATATATAATAACCCAAAAAAGAATCGATTAACTCCGCGTGTAAAAGTGTTATATCTCACGGAATATAACCTGTACTAAAAACTCATTTTGCTAGTAATGATCCGTATCAAATAATTGTGTCCGACTGTCTCTTCTCACTAGTCATCGATCAAGAGTACGTAAATTTCAATCAGCGTTGACAAGATACAAACTCAGCTAGCTATGAAATTCTGATCCACTACCATATCCATGGAGTGTCTTACCAAATCGACTGTATGATGTTAATTAAGTAGGTTTGATGGTTAATGAAGTCAAGAGATTTTTTTTTCTCTGTAATTAATGGAAAGACTTGGAAAAGTGGGAACGCTGCTGATTCTTACAAGGAAGGTCCTGAAAATGACAAGGTGGGTGGGTGAATGGTATTTACATCAGCGACTATCTAGGGTTTTTGCATCATCTAGAGGTAATTAGGCTATCTTCTTTAATAAAGGAGTCACAGCCTACAGAGTTAGAACTGCAAAGGAAATGTGAGTGGACTATATGGTACCGTTTATGCGTTGAAATTGTATAAAGTATTGTTCATCTGAGTGGTGTAGAGATGGGTTCATTATGGCAAAAAATGAATGGAAATGAATCACGAAAGAAAGCTAGCTAACCACAGTAAGCCCTAGCTAGCATGCATGGATCGAGTAAATTTAGAGGTCTCTAACACATCATGATGCATTACGCAACTAATTACTAACAGCAACTCCAGCTGTACGTGTCTTTTAATTTACTATCTAACAATGCTCAAGCAGGGTTGCACTGTTCCTTTTCCTGTTCAAAGGGGGCGTTTTTGTCCAAAAAATGTTCGCGTGCCGAGCGTGCGAAAGGTATGTTTAGATAGTCGTATATGGACTTGGCCGTCTCAACCACGGCGCTCTCCGGCGCCCATTTCGCAGCTCAAGGGCCTCCGCTTCCTCGCCTTCAGCTGTAAGTTCATCTCCGGCCAAACTCCAACGAGCGCCTCTGAGCTTCGAATCTTCGTCTTCGCTTTTCTCGAATCTTTGAATCTCGGTGTCGACTAGGGAGAGGAAGGCGAGCCTCTCCGAGCGAGGCCGTACGGTGTCGACTGGGTTTGGGAAGGCGGACTCGCCAACAGGGGTTTGGGAGATATTGTTGGTGACGAAGTCGGACTTGCCGACGCTGGAGAAGAAGATGGTGCGGTGGTGAAGAGAGAGGATAAGTCCAGATTGTGTACACTGAGCTTATTGTAAGCTCAATCATTGTTGACAAAAATTAGCCATTTAAATTGTGACACGTGGAAAATGTCTAAAATTGTAAAGCGCGAAAGTTTTGGGCATTACTATGCTATAAAGACTAATCCTGTCTAAGGTAGTTCTTTGTTTGGCAAATAATTGTGATACTGATACCAAAGCAAAAAACACACTTTAATAAAAGAAAGCTGCATTACAAGGATGGTTTCCTATTCCTCTGCAAATAACATGAAATAGCAGAGTAACATGAATCAGTGTAACCTCGAAACCTCTTTATATTATTGTCCAAAAGATACGATCACTCGGTTACGGAGTTCAGCCCGTTCAATGGAGGAGTTTAGCACTATGTTTAAGGATCTATTTTTGATAGGTATGTTTCTATGTATTGGCTTTTTTACTATTAAGTTCGGGAAAGATATCATGATGGCCAAACTTTCGAAAGATTGCCATGATTTCTTGAGTCGTATTTTGTTTCTCCTTAGGTTTAGCAGGTTGTGAGATTTTTGATATTGGGTATATGTGATTATGGTGGTTTTTTATTTTATTTTATTGATATAATTGGAATTTTCATTCAATCATGATAACATGGATATCATATCCGAGATTCACAGAAAACAGAAGCAGAAATCTACACAGTTGCTGAGGAGAAATTTGAGAAGTGAAAATGGCAGAGCTTCACAATGTAATTCAAGAGCCTTATAAATACAATCGTTTTACATGTATATATAGAAAACTCAGAACTAAAAAACCAAATGACCAGAGAAAATATCTAGCTAATACAAATGAGATAACCACAGTATGACAGACATGTGTTGCTTCAGGTCTGGAAAGTTCTGTTCATACAACAGAATACCATTGTAACGATTCCATCAGTTTTCAACTCTCTCCTTTATTTGACTAACGGCTCTGTTACTAAGTCACACCAACATATAGTTTATGAGCTTCCTGGTGAGTTTGGATTGATTTTAGGTTGGGTTGTTCAAATTGGGGTTGTTAGTGTTGTAATCTGCAATCAATGGAAGGGAGATAGTTCATAATTGTTTGATGAAACCTTTCTGTAATATAGCTGAGAGATTTTTTTTTTTCTTTTTCAAAATATGAATGTGATATTTTCTGCTATTCTTGGTACAATTGGAAAAGATACCAACTATTTAACGTATCCACCAAGAATCGAGTTCTCCTCATTCAGTATCGTCTACTTAAATTCTAATCACTAGGATGGATGTCACCATTTTCTAAATTTATTTCTTGATTACCCTCAATGTTTGCAAGGGACTGAACAAATGCGATGGGTATCATGAAAAAGAAGGTGAGGAAGAAGAAAGCAACTGCAATTATAAGCCTCCTAATTGTCAGTGAAACATATGGAATTGCAAGGTTATCCCAGTACACATCACGGGGTTCTGGAGCCCACTCAGTCAACCATATAGTTGGATTTCTGGTTTGTTGAGTTTGTGCACAGACAGCAGCACCCCATCGAGATTTGAAAGACACAAATGCTGATGGCATAATAAATTTAGGACTATTTGTGATCTTATCTCTCTCTGAGAAAATCTGTCGATAGAACACGTGAACAACAAAATGTATAAGTAATCAAATGGTTTCGGTGAATTGGTCTACAAACTCATTTCGGCTTATTTACTCATTTCTTCAATATTAAATATAAGAAACATAGAGCAAATGAGATGGAATATATTCACAAAAGTAGAGAGTAACTTATACTTCTTTGGATAGCCTTTCAACTTCAAATGTATAATGATCAATTCCATCAACCTTCTTACCCAAAAGACCAAGAAATCCAGTCTGCTCACAAGACATTTGTTATCATGAGTGAGGAAAAGAAGAGAGAGCAAAAAGAATTAGATGGATTTTAATAGGCATATATGGTTACCTTTGTTAATGGTCTCTTGGATGGATTTCTTGAAAATTTCAGTTGATAGTAATCCAGCCAATTCTGAAGCTTTTTCTTCTCATTTACTAATTTAGAAAGTTTACTGGCATTGCAGACAACCTGCATACAAATGTTTGGAATCAGGGGCATAACAAATAATAAAATAAAGTCTGTTGAAACTGGATGATATCTGCACTAAACCATTCAATATTAGGAGAGATCATAGTTGGATCCAGATTAGAGGAGAAACAAATGTCTGAAGGTATCCATATGTCATTGGTATGTCATTGGTGGCTTTGATGGCTACTGGTATGCCAGGTTAGCTTTCGATCTCATTTTGTGTATATTTTTTGATTGGCTATTTGTATGTATACTGTTTTTGTTCATTACTTGAATTGACTTGATAATTGGCTATAGTAGAAATTTAAAAATTTGGTGTCAATGTCGTGGTTAGTTTTATTTTCCCATTGTTGTTGAAATCTGGGACTGTTTTTCCTTTCATTTCATTTTGTAGGTATGATTAAATTGTATTGGATTTGCTCTTATTAATAAATGGGTGCGGAAGATCCATTATTGGAGTTCAAGATGATAATATGTGTTGATAAATGGCATGTCTTATAGCATAAATGGGCTGGAAACTTTGTAGCAGAAGATCCATAGTTCTAGGCTTTAATAAACAAGAAAAGAAAATTAATAAGACAAGAATTTAGAGATGCTACTTTAATTCACATGGCATTATATGAGAATATATGAGCAGACTAATATAAGAAGATTATATGAAGTTTGTATGAACATTCGACTAAGGATTTTATTGGTCCCAAATTTGGAGATTTTTTTCTATTGAATTTGTGTTGTAGGTATAGGGTGGACAAATTTGTTTCGACATTTTAAATCTTCTTCAAAAGATTAGTGAGTTTTTGGTAAACCTCTATGACAAAGAAGATGGATTTGATTTCAGGGTTTCTTATTTCGTTGGTTTGGAGTATGATATTCACTAATATATCAGGTGAAAAAGCAAATGAATTTGATATTGCCTCCTATGAAATGATCATCTCATGCTTGACGTGATTGGTTCTTGGTCTTCCGACAACAAAGACGAATGAAAAAGCTCAATACCTTTGTTTTGGCTAGCTTTTCTGAAATTTCTAGCAACCCAAGTTGATTGCAACCGAGGTATGAGATTTTATCCTCTCATTGAGTAGTTTCAATAACTATGTTGATATGTTATACAAATGGGAAATTGGTTTGTAAAACAGTTCTGGATTTTTTTAGTTTTAATTAAATATCTAATTTTTTATGGTGCTTTGCATAGTTTCACTGACTTTTCGGTTTGTAATTACTCGATATTATTTGGGAGCTGAATTTTGACTGCAACCATATGCTATGGTTTTTTAATTATAGTTGTCAGGATTAGTTTACTGCATAACCAACATTACAATATGTAAGTTGGGAGGTAATGGTAGAAATTAATTTGGAAACTAAGCTTCAACAATTCCCCTCAATAAGAATTTGGCTCCAGATAATGGTGAACCATTTTTAGGAGTTAGGGGTTTGTTCAATGGCTGATTTTGATTAAAAAGATAGTTCTGGGAACAATCTTATGCTCTCCAATTAGGAAAGTAACATCAGACACATTCTTTTATGAAAGAAGTAAACACTTTATATAGAGATTCAGTCGTTCAGAGGTTCATATAGGGTTGCTTTTGTGGTTAATATAATTGATTATCGATAGCTTTCACATGATCTGCTAGACATTGGTGTTTGAATTATTTGTTACTTCTTTTGGTCAATTTGGTTTGATCATGGGGGCATGTTTGTTGCTTATATATCCATTGCCTTTCATATTTCTTCTTTTTGGATTCAATGGACTTGATATGTGATTCTTATGATCAGAGTTCAATGAAAACTGATATGGGTGGCATCATTTTGTTTATCTTTTCACTGTAGCTATGTATTATGACACTCTAAATTCGATGTAGACAGTTGTAGTAGTGGTGTTGATTTGTAAAACTTCTAGGTATCGAAGAAGCAGTTTCAGAGTCTTATGTTACTATAAATTTTCATTGAAAGCCTAATGTATCAAAAAGCAATATAAAATATTCCCTTTCTTCGTTTGTAGTGGTTTCATTTAGTGTGACAGTCATCCTTTTTTTTCATGTTATTGTAACAGCATGAAGAGCCGTGAAGACTGCAGTGCATTAACATTGATGATTTGAACTATGGCTCGGTAAAAAAAATCAGGTTAGTTATAATGAGTGCATCAACATTAGTTATGATTGTTAGGTTAATTGAGTATGTTATGTTTTCAATATAGGGAGCATGACAATCGTCATTGAACATTTCCATTGTGCTTACAGGTTACGAGCATTGGATTTTTATTGAGTAAACCAATTCATGATGATGGCCTCATGTGTGAATCGGTTAGTATTTGTTCAGGTTCATGACGTGTATACTCAGTTTGGGGTATTGGTTATTGTCAATAAGTTTATGTTGTGCGTTTTTCAATTTTGAGAACAAGATAATCAAATACAATATACAAGTTGTGGACAAGAAAGATCGGTCTAAGGCGGACAAGTATGGCTGGGCTAATTTCTGAATTTGTGGGAAAAAGCTTTCAGTGCAGTTAATGGAGTAACATGCGAAAGAGACATACCCAAGTACGATGTTTACAGGACTATTTTTCAAATGTTATGAAATTCATCTTTCTTCATATCTCCTTATGTTCATCTATTTTATGATAAGCAGAATACAATACCTATAACTATAAGAAGTAGAAGGAATCAGATTTCAGAAGACAGTGGAAATCTGTGGCATTGTGGATGGATGTCTTCCCAAACCCAAAAGGAGTAGACTTGCCAAAGATTTTAGTCCAGCTACAAGCATATATGCTAATTGTGAGATATTAATATATTTGATGTGAGATTGTACAGTTATATATTAAATGATTAGTTCAGAGTGATTAATAGAAATATTTTTTTATATTTTTTTTACTGACTGGTTGCTTTCTTGCTTTTCTTCAGTTTGAGAAGTGCAACAGAAGTATGTCAAGTTTGATGACATTGATTAGCTTGGAGATTTGAATTTTTATCTTGGATCTGATTATGGTAAGCACTTCCACTACAAGAAAAGAGGACTTAGACGACGGAACAGTATTAGTTCCGTCGTCTAAGTTACACTTAGACCTCGGAGATTTCTCCGTGGTCCAAGTAAAACTTAGACGACGGAGATGTAATTCTCCGTCGTCTAAGTGTTACTTGGACCACGGAGAAATCTCCGAGGTCTAAGTGTAACTTAGACGACGGATGTGAAATTTCTCCGTCGTCTAGGTAAGTACCTGGACCTCGGAGACGTATCCGTCGTCCAGGTGATAACCTGGACGACGGAGAAGTACATCTCCGTCGTCTAAGTAACATTTAGACCTCGGAGATTTCTCCGTGGTCCAAGTAAAACTTAGACGACGGAGAATTACATCTCCGTCGTCTAAGTTTTACTTGGACCACGGAGAAGTGATCACCTGGACAACGGACCGACACGTCGTGGTGTAAGTTCCACTTAGACGACGTACCGACACCTCCGTCGTCTAAGTGAAGCATTATATATATATAGGCCATGCCAAACTCTCTTAGCTTCGATCATTCCATTATATTTTCTCCCGTGGGGAATTTTTGAGATCGAAGGAGAAGGAGAAGGCCGGATTAGGCTAGGCCGGGGCTAGAAATTAAAGGATCTCCGGTGTTCGATCACTAGCTAGCTTAATTAACTGCAGATATCGAGAAGGCGAGCAGGTACGTACGTACGTAGGCAGTTAAAATTTGCATGATTAAATATATATATATATATATATATATTTAGGGAAACCGTACGTACGTACATACATGCATGAATGTTAATTAGCTATATATACAGATTAAATTACGTACGTAATTTGATGGATCGATGTAGATTGAGTACGTATAATTAATGGTAAATTAATGGACTAATATATATATATGTAATAATTATTTAATTATAATATTTTGTAGCAGTATGGACAAGAGTTGGATGAAGTTAAAGAATAGATGTGATGTCCGGTATATGGATGGAATTAGCGAATTTGTGAATTTTGCGATAGAACATGGTCATGGAAAGAAGCGTTTCAGGTGTCCGTGCCAGAAATGTCTTAATTGTCAGTATGCGGAGGTTAATGTTATGGTGCAACACCTGTACGAAAATGGTATGATGTGGAGTTACACTACATGGAGCGAGCATGGTGAAGCAGTAGAGTTCAGCGCAGCAGACTTCAGCTCAGGGTACAGTTACCATGGTGCCTCATCCAGCGGCAGTGGTGCCGGACCCCCAGCTTGCAACCCAACTGCAGATTTGGTCCATGATGCGTTTCCGGGATGTAGTCATGGCGGACACCAACACCAAGACGGAGGTTACAGTACCACCAATGAGCATGATGACACATTCCCCGCAGCTAGCTTGGCCACTGACACCAGTGAGATGGAAAAGTACAACCGGATGCTACTTGAAGCGCAGACCCCGGTGTTCCCTGGATGTCGAGAGAATGTGTTGCAATATGTGATGGAGCAAATGAAGATAAAAGTGAAGCACAAAATGTCAGTGAGTGCTTTTGACGAAATTCAGGAGCAAATATGTAAGTTGCTTCCTGATGATCACAATCTTCCTAAATCTCATTATAAGGTTAGAAATATCCTGAGCAGCCTCGGCCTAAAGTACAGGATAATTGACGCATGTCCGAATGATTGTGTGCTATTTTACAAAGAGTATAAAGAGTTGGACTATTGTCCCGTATGTGGCCAGTGCAGATTCCAGTTGAATAGGAAGAGTTCGAAAAAGAGAATTCCTGTGAAAGTTGTTCGATATTTTCCCTTGATTCCCAGATTGCAGCGCCTGTACATGTCTCTACACACAGCAGAGGCGATGCGATGGTACGCAGAAAAGCGAATAGATGACGATGTCCTGCGACACGCCGCAGATGGGGAGGGTTTCAAACATTTCGAGAGAGAATTTGGAGACTTTGCTTCAGAGGTTAGAAATGTTAGACTCGGCCTATCTACAGACGGATTCAATCCTTGGGGAAGTAATAGCTCCGCCGTCAGCACTTGGCCAGTTATTCTGATGCCGTACAACTTGCCTCCGTGGATGTGCATGAACAAGGAATTTAATTTCCTTACCGTATTAATTCCAGGTCATAAATCTCCATCGAAGTGCTTAGATGTCTACCTCAGACCTTTGATCGACGAGCTGAAACTGTTGTGGGAAAATGGAGTCCCAACTTATGACAAATTCACTAACACGATGTTCACGATGAGGGCTGCCGTAATGTGGACGATCAGCGATTTTCCAGCGTATGGGATGTTGGCAGCGTGCAGGACAAAAGGATATAATGGATGTCCTATATGTTTGGACGACGTGAACTCTAGTTGGCACGCAGGGAAGGTGTGTTACTTGGGTCACCGTAGATGGCTCCCTCACGACCACCCTTGGCGACAGGATGAAGCTCATTTCGACGGGACGGTAGAGAACAATCCTAAACCCCGTAGTTGGTCGGGCGAAGAGATTTTAGAGAGGTTGAGCTATTTCGACTTTGGTGTGTTGACTAACGACGCGGATGTAAAGAAATGCAATCCAATTCCTCCACATGATCTGAGCTATTGGGATCACAAGAGTATATTCTTTGAACTCCCTTACTGGTCGAAGTTGAAGCTGAGGAACAACTTGGACGCGATGCACATAGAAAAGAATGTGTGCGACAGCGTGGTGGGAACAATTCTCGGTATTAAGTTCAAGACTAAAGATACTCCCAAAGCGCGCAAAGATTTGGAATCAATGAATCTACGTCGTCCCTTGTGGTTGAGGAGGGATAGGAAAGGAGTGTACAACAAGATGCCAGCTGCACCGTACACAGTGAAGCCGACACTTAGACGTTCTGTATTTCACTGGTTTAAGGGCGTTCGTTATCCGGCCACGTATGCAGCTACTATAACTGGAGCAGTGGACGAGGTGCAACACAAGTTTGTTGGTCTAAAGACACATGACTATCACGTTATGCTGCAACGTCTGATTCCAGTGGTAATTCGACCATATTTGCCTCGCGACGTCGTAGAACCAATAGTGGCATTGTGCAGATGGTGGCAGAGGTTATGCGCCAGAGAATTAAAGAAGTCAGATGTCGTGGAATTGCAACAACAAATTGTGCACATCATTTGCAAACTAGAGAGGATTTTTCCTCCTGCTTTCTTCGACATAATGATTCACCTAATGATCCACCTGCCCGAGCAGGTTCTCATTTCTGGTCCGGTCCAGTACACTTGGATGTATCCTCAAGAAAGGTACGTACAACTAATTAATTATACAGGTTTTTCGATTCATAATTTGTTCCACTGGAGATTACTAGCTAGCTATATGCATGTACTTATTTTTATTGTACGTTTGATTAATTTTGTAGACAGCTTGGACAGTATAAGTCATTCGTCAAAAACAGGTCGGCCCCGGATGGCTCCATACCAGAGACATACCTAATGCATGAGTGCGTTACTTACTGCAACAGGTACCTCAAAGATCCACCACCTCCAACTGCCTCCGATCCCAGTGCCCGCATCAATCTTTCTGTCGTCACCAATGTCGTCCGACCGTTTAGAGGAGTATTAAAGGAAACGTTAACACGGGAAGAACTTATTGAGGCACATTGGGTAGTGTTACGAGACTGTGACGAAGTTGAGCCGTACATGATGTCATACAGGGAGAGGCTTCAGGCGTTATATCCAGACAAGAGTTCGGTGTGGATTGAGAAAATGGTTAAGAAAAAGTTCCCCGATTATTTCTTCCAATGGGTACGTATTTAGTGATTTATATACATATTGAGATCATGCATGTTTAATTTGTAGAAAGTAAACCCTTACATTTTTCCATTTTCGCAGATGATTGATCTGCAAAAATCCGAAAACCACGGGGGGTGGTGGTCTTGGCCAAAGCACTTGCTAGCAGGGAAGCCGATTAAACACTATATTTATCCGGGATGTTTTGTGAACGGTGTGAAGTTCCATTCATTGGCGCGAGATGAAGGAAGAAGAACACAAAACAGTGGGATAGCGGTTGGGAAAGACCCTGATCTATATTACGGAATGATCGTATATGTGGTTCAGCTATGTTACGGGAATGATGTCAACGTTTTCCTATTCAAGTGCAGATGGTTCAAGCGTACAAAGGAAGACCTGGGACTTTTATCAGTCGATACAAACTCAAGCTGGTATGAGGATGAGCCTTTCGCTCTCGCCACCTTAGTTAGGTAGGTGTTCTATCTCGACGATCCGAAAGCTGGTGACGGGTGGAAAATAGTGAACCAGATCTCTCATCGAGGAGTTTGGAATACAGAGACAATTGAAGGGACACCGGCGACGACTGAAGATGCTGCTGAACCAGATAGAGACATTCCTGCCTATCAAGAACCTAATATTTCTGTCATCCGCTCCGACATAATGGACCTGGTTCAAGACGGTGAACGGTTACCCATGCCTGATGGTTGTACAGATCTAACTGAAGAAGAGATTATTGAGGTAGATGAAGAAGACGTGCAGGATGAGGACGATGACGACAACTCTGGTTATTCCTCGGACGATGTTGAGTACGATGAGGAGGATGAGCAATCGGATAACGGTGATGATGATGATGACGATTATGACGAAGAGTACGGTCACACGACGAGGATCATTAATTGGTAAACCCTAATTTATTATTGTAATATATATATGATCGATCGATGCATCGTAAAAAGGTGAAAGATTTCTATTATGTCGAGACTTTAAGATTCCTCGTCCAGCTTTGGTTGGTTTTATTGTTTTTAAATACTATTTATGTATAAATTAGATTAATTATGGGTCCCTATATATGATTATATATATTGACTTGTGATAGTATTATTGAGAGCACAAATTTTGTACGTAGTCCCGGCCCCTCTCTTTGCTTTCAACTTCATCGGTGTATTCTCTGATCTTATTAAAAGTAAGCTGAAGCTGCTCTACATTTCGCTCAAGCAGCCCTTCAAACCCTAAATCCTCGACACTAAATGTAGCATGCAGATCGGATCGATCGATCATTTTTTTAATTATATTCTTGAATGAGAATAATTGAACGAACATACAAATGACCGGGGACGACCTAAACCCTAAACCGTACGGCCCTAACCTCTGAATTCAGGGTTTTACACTTGGACGACGGATACAGTCATTATCCGTCGTCTAGGTACACACTTGGACGACGGAGAATGACTGTCTCCGTCGTCCAAGTGACAAACCCTATACCCTAAACCCTAAGGACCCCTAACCCCTGAATTCAGGGTATATTCACCTGGACGACGGATACGACATTCTCCGTCGTCCAAGTACACACCGGGACGACGGATATTAGAGTCTCCGTCGTCCAGGTGTGTACTTGGACGACGGAGAATGTCGTATCCGTCGTCCAGGTGTAAATTTCGTAATTTTTTCTAAGACAACGACCATCTAGACCATCTTCGAATGCATATTCTTTTCGTCAAGACTTTAGAGTAGTATATTCTTGGTGTGTGAGCTTCGACGGTTCGAAAATCGGAGTTGCGAAATGTCCTGTATCCACGTTTCCGGTTTGTGAAATTCTCGGTTTTGCGGTTGACTGTGCCGATGAAACCCTTCCCAAACTTATTATTTCCTGGTCCTTTATAGTAATTATATATTATGTTACGACGAACATATCCAACGGTTGTTTTGTCCAAATTCAATTTCGTTAGTACTCTGCTGCAAATCAGCAACTACAAGTGAACACTAAAGTCTTAAAGATTAGTCGATACTTAACAACTTTCAAAACGTAAAATTATTCGGCGGTTCAAATTTATCTGTTTATATATACGATGCGTTCATCGATATTGTACGACTATTTCACTCGAATGACAGATCGCTAAATTCCTAGCGAATTAATTTAAATATTTTTTTTTGCATAATTTGAACCTAGACGACGGATACGGTCATTTTCCGTCGTCCAAGTGTTCACCTGGACGACGGAAAATGACCGTATCCGTCGTCTAGGTTCAAATTACCATGGCGGTTCGAATAAAATTTTTATTATTTTTCGATGTAAATATTGACTTGGACGACGGATATGTCGTTTTACGTCGTCCAAGTGAACACTTGGACGACGGAAAACGACATATCCGTCGTGCAAGTCGAAATAACATGGCGGTTCGATTTGCCGCCTCAATTTTCGGCGCCGCTTGAAATTCCACTTAGACGACGGAAAACACTGTTTCCGTCGTCTAAGTCAACATTTATGGCGGTGAAACGGCCCGCCCATTTATTTGGCGCCGGTTCGAAAAAATTTGACTCTTCACTTAGACGACGGAAAACACTGTTTCCGTCGTCTAAGTGCACTTAGACGACGGAGAATAGTGATCCGTCGTCTAAGTGAAACTCTATATAAGGAGGAGCACCCCCCCTCATTTTCTCATCATTCCATCTCCTCCTCTATACTCTCCTCTCCTCTCTCTCTCACTCCGGCGATCCTCCTCCGGCGACGCTCCGACGACCAACTTTCCGGCGTGGTTCCCCCTCTCCGACGACTCGATCAACTCCCCGATATTCCCGAAAACTCCGATTCGGTACATTTCTATTTTTCCCTTATTAAAATAATTTTCATTTAATTAATTAATAAAATTCTAAATTTAATTAATTAGTAGAATTTAATTTATTACTTAGTTTTAAATATTTAATAAATGATTAATTATTGTAAATTTATTGTTATTAATTATATTTAGATTAATTATTGTTATTAATTAAATAAATGATTACATATTGTTATTAATTAATTAAATGGTAAATTATTGTTATATATTAATAATAATTAAATGAATAATTGTAATTACTTGATAATTTATGAAATGTTTAAATATTATTGTAATTATTTATTAATTAGTTGCATAATTAAATAAATATGAGATTAAATTAATTAGTAGTACGTGTTCGATTTAAATTTAGTACATAGGCTTGGTGTAATTAAGTCGCACTCTTTGGAATAGATGGCGCCTCTTTTCCTTGCTTATCTCCTTAACCCCTCGTGATGTTGATATTACCAAAATATGCATTTAAATTAAACACATAAATCAACCATAAACAATTTAAAACCCTATAGATGTAGTATAATATAAGCAAGTAGGGATCGTTCTAAACCGGGGATTGAAGGGTGCATGCAATTATTGTGTAATATGGGGGGTGTATGAGTTGATTTTAATTACCTAATTTTCTATCTAATTACTACCTAAAAACGTTGAAAAATATAGCAAGAAATTCTAGGACTCTAACATGCATCGACTCATAGACAAGCAAAACACATAAAAAGAATCCCAAAAATCCCACCATAAATTTCGACAAAAATAAAACATAAGCTAATTATTTACATGTGATCATCATATTCAACCTAACCAATTTTCTCTACCTAATTAAGCTACCTTCGAAATTTATGCTCCTAATTCTTATTGTTAACATGCCATGTGGTTTAAAGCTTAACGCCTTAAAATCTAAGAATCATTGAATAACTTCCAGGAGAAAGGTTAAAACACAATCATCCCGCACTACCTAACACATTAAGAACTAGACATAGCATGCCTCAAACAAAACTAAGAACATAAACACATGGAAGATATACTCAAGTAAGTATTAAAAATCCAAAAATATTCACCAAAACTCAATGTTAAACAAAAAGAGTACAAGAACAAAATATGACTACGGAGTAAAGGATTCATGGTTACACTTTAAAGAAATCCCGCTTAACGCTGCAAACTCCCAAGGTGTAGATGAATCCAAGGATGGTGGTTCTCACTTGTATGGACTTCACGTGTGCAAGCGATCCGAGTGATGGTGGATGGCGGTATTGTCAACTCCGTGCTTGGTCTTGGTGTTTGAGGGAGAGGTTGGAGAGTAATTTTGCAGAGCTTAGGCCTAAAATATGTGATGATCTTTTTCTTCCCCAAAGCTTTCTTTATATAGAAAATGATTTGAGAATTCCCATGTCTCTCCTCCTCCCAAGATGTGCCATCCAAACCTCTTAATTGAAAGAATAAATGTGTAGTATTATTGCAATTAAGCTCCTCCCCATGTTAATAGCAAACCGTTTCAAATAGGTATGCAATTAAGCTCCTCCATCATGCAATTAAGCTCCTACATCCGTTTCATGTCAAATTTAATTGTGCGTTTGAAAACTTGAAAAGCACCAAAGACTTGCTTTTAACCGACACATCTCCTCTTTGGTTCACTTCCACAATCCACGTGCCTCCAATTTTCTTCTTCCATTGCCGAATTCTCTTGCCATTATTTATCCATCTTCTTTTTCATTTATCTGCATGCCTGTTGGCTCATTTACTCCGTCTCTTTTGTTCTACAGTTAAAAATAACAAAAATAAGTAAAAGCTAATAAAATTAACTATACTAAGTAAATAACAAAGTAAAAATGTAGAGAAAATGTACTAATTAATACGCCTAAAATGCGTAGATCAGATGTGTGGATTTCATCACCGCACACCATAACCTAAGTGAAGTTATGGACACGAGGTTGAGGGCGGAGTTTGCAAAGGACTTGAGGGAGTGTAAATTTTCGAAAAATTGGCCGAATGTCGGACATGGTGTCTAGAAACGGGTTATGACTGGTGACAGGATTTGGACTAAGAAAGACTTTTGTCGAAATTAGTCCTGCCTCTCGCGTTATCTATATCCCTAACTGGCCATGTTTTTCGATTTAACCAAGGCTGATTAATTGAAAATTTACACTTTATCGCGCGGGTCGCACGTCCATTGAACGACCGAAAATGCCAAGCTAGTGTACTCTATTTAAATCTTAAACGTACTTAATTAATTAGCGTAAATTTTTAAGTTGTAATTATTATGGTAAGTAGGTACGCGTATTTTAACACCGTACTCTTAGGTTTAAATGGCTCCGCCAAAGACCACATCCGGCAAGAAGAAAGCCCAACAGGAGTCAGAAGATGAGATGCTCCAAATGTTGGCGGCCCAAGTCGGTTGGGTTCAACCGCAGGACGACGCCCTCAATCCGGGGCCTTCTGGGGAAATTCCCTCTGCCCCATTTCTCTCAAGCGGTGATGACGTCGACCCCTTTTCAACTCCGACGCCCGGTACCGCTTCAACGGGAAGTACTCAGGCGTCTTCGACGGCCGATTCTATCATGTACAGCGCCCGCCGTAAGCAAAGGAGGGCCCCCACTGACCCCCAACCGAAAAAGACTCGGGGTCTCGTTAAAGGTGGAAAGGCGGAGAAAATTTGCAAGGCGACCGGGAGCAAGATCGCCTTGCCCTACGACGAATTCACCGGTGGCCCTCCCACACCTCAGCTAGCAAGTCTCTCGGCTCATAGCATTGGGTCGATTGTTCGTAACCGGGTTCGTATCACTGCCCCTACTTGGAGGGAGGTGCCGGATTCGGAGAAGGCGAAAGTCTTTAAGGATCTTTCGGTACGTAATACGTACAATTTTAGTTATTATATACTATTTTTAATATTAGTTATATATAATTTTATAATATATACGATTATAATTTCCAATTTATTTCTGATAGGAACAATTTGCGGTGGATCCGGATCCGGCGATGTTGAGGCATATCAACCAAACCGCCAACAACATCTTCAAAGATTGGAAGTACAGGCTCCATCAGTACTTCCGAACTAACGGTCCCGTGCCTCCCCCCGAAGAGCTGCGTGGGGATAGAGAAGATGAGTGGGAGTGGTTGTGTAACCACTTTGCCGATGAGCAATTTCAGGTGTTAATTTACTTTTTTTATTTCAATTAAGATAATTGAATACTCTAAATTTTAGTTACTTATAAATTTTTTAATGATTTCATTATGTTGTCTAACAGAAATTCTCCGGTGTCAACAAAGCCAACCGGGGGAAGAAGGACAAGCACCATACTTCCGGCGCCAAGCAACTCATTCAAATTGCCAAGGAGCACAGGGATAAGGGCTCCAAACACCCTTATCTCGATGCAAGCGTAAGCGCGTACGTGACGCCTGGGCTCGATAATGAAGCGAGTCAACGCGGCGTAAGTCATATATATATATAT
The DNA here is from genome assembly GCA_946800695.1 of Geum urbanum. Lineage (NCBI taxonomy): Eukaryota > Viridiplantae > Streptophyta > Magnoliopsida > Rosales > Rosaceae > Geum > Geum urbanum. The sequence continues at coordinate 38,455,772 of OX327010.1, read as the reverse complement.
ATGTGTGTGCGCTAATAATTATAGTAATTATTATTTAAATATTATTTCATTATAATAAATTTATTATTCTTTTGTAGGCAAGAGTGATAGAGCGTGCGCAGGAAGAATTGGCTAACACTCAGCTTGCGTTCCCAGATGTGCCGCTAGAAGACCTGCCTCCTCTATCTGTGGAGAGCCAAATAGCAATTGCGGATGAGGTCTACGGTCGTAGAGCTGGCAAGGAGGTTAGGCACTTCGGGCCTAAGGTGGTTCGAGATTTGTCGACCTCTGAGTCATCATCTACGGGAGGTTCGGGGCGGCGGAGAAGTTCTCAAGCTGCGGCAGCCTATGAAGAGGCTCGAATCGCACGGGAGGAGAATATTGCCATGCGCCAAAGTAGGGGTCGGCAAAAGCCCGGCCCGGCCCGGCCCGGCCCATGTATAGCCGGCACGGGCCGGGCCGGGCCGGGCCTCAACAACATTTTAATATATGCGGGCCGGGCCGGGCCGGGCTTTATCTTTTATATAAGGATCCGAGCCCGGCCCATTCAAGCGGGCTTTGCGGGCTTTTGCGGGCTTTTGCGGGCCGGGCCTTTGCGGGCTTTTGCGGGCCGGGCCTATCGGGCTTTAATTATTAAAAAATTAAGACATTTCAAAATAAACGTAACCTTTATCCATGCACTGGGGTTTAAACGTACTCCGACGAGTCTAAATTTTACGTACGATGTTTATCACTATAAGATGGAGTTTTCTACATGTCCTCGTTTATTATTAAAACATATTTAATTCTTATATTGCTTGAATTATTCATATGTATATTAATATTCTTACGTTTGTTCATTTGTTATATGGAATGAAATACTTTTGTGAAACTTAATCGGACATGTTTAATTATTTTATAAAATTGACCATTAGATTGATTGGTTAGAATATTATAACCATGCCTTTAAAATTTTATAAATTTTGGACTTGATTTAGACATCGATCCATGTATTTCGCCAAATGTGACCATAGTACTCTTACAACTAAAACGGAAATTACCCCTCCCGAAAATAATTTTTTAACATCAAATTTTGGACACATACTCTTATGGAATACATATCTATCTCATAGTATCAAAAAAATTGACATAAAAAATTGATTTATCTACTCCCCCCATAGGAAAATAAGGAAAATAAGATGAGAGTATTTTAGTGTTTTCACAAATTTTGTTTAATTGTATTGACTGGGATCCAAACGTACTTCGATTAGGCTAATTTTTACGTACGGTGTCTTTTATTACAAGGTGAACTATTATATATGGCCTTCTTTATTATTAAAACATTTTTAATTCCTATATTGCTTGAATTCTCTACATGCACACTAATGTTCTTACCTTTATTCCTTGGTTATATGGGTTGAAAGTCCTTTGTGAAACGTAATCGATCATGTATCATCATTTTACAAAACTGACTGTCAGATTGGTTGTTCATAATATTCTAAGCATGCCGTTAAAAATTTATAAATTTTGGACTTGATTTAGACCTACATCTATGAGTTTCGCTAAATGTGACCGTAGTACCCTTACAACTAAAACATAAATTACCCATCCCTAAAGGAATTTTTTAAGATAAAAATTTTAACACACATTCTTGTAAATTACATATCTATCTCATAGTGTCAAAAAAATTGATATAAAAATTTAATTTATCAAGTTTCTCCATGGAAAAATAAGCAATATATAAGAGAAGGGTATTGATGTCATTTCACACACTCTCAATTAAACTCTCACCATTGAAAAATTACAAAATCTAATCTGAACCATCTATTATATTTACTGTTTTACAGTGTAAATCGATAAAAATAATTACAATGAAACCCTAAACCTAAACCCTAACCCCTAAACCCTAACCCCTAAACCCTAAACCCTAACCCCTAACCCCTAAACCCTAACTTACTCTAAACCTCAAAATTCCTAAAACCTAAAATCTAACTTACTCTAAACCTCAAAATTCTTAAACCTTAACTTACCCTAAATCTCAATCCCCTAAACCCTAAGTTACCTTAAACCTAAACCCTAACTTAATTATCCTAAACTTTAAACAATGATTTAATAGTAAAATAGATACATAAATATAACTATATATGGAATTCCAATATTTGATCAATATATGTATATGTAATATATTAATATAAACATACACAAATATAAAAAATATATATATAGTACTAGTCACTATATTATATATATAAGTGTAGGTATAATGATATACGTACTACTATCTTATATATATAAAAAATTGAATGTCGGATTGGTTGTTCATAATATTCTAAGTAGGCCGTCCCTAATTTTTATAAATTTTGGACCTAAACCCTAAACCTTAAAACCTAAACCCCAAACCCTAAACCCTAAAAAAATTACAATAAAATCCTAGAACCGGAACCCTAACTTACCCTAAACCTCAAATTCCTAAACCTTAACTTACCATAAATCTTAATCTCCTAAACCCTAATTTACCCTAAACCTAAACCCCAACTTATGCTAAACTTTAAATAATGACTTAATAGTAAAATAGATACACAAATTTAATTATATATGGAATTCAAATATTCAATCTATCCATCTATATGTAATATATTAATATATATACACAAATGTAAAATATATATCTATATAGTATTAGTCTATTAGACTACTAGTCACTATATTATATATATATATGTCAATATGTGTGTAGGTAAACATTAACTAGGTATAAATTGTATAATGATTAAAATTCATTAAATAATTTAATGATATATGTCAATATGTGTGCGGGCTTTGACGGGCCGGGCCTAACGGGCTTTGACGGGCCGGGCCTAACGGGCCTTGACGGGCTTTTGGCGGGCCGGGCCCGCGGGCCGGGCCGGGCTTTAGATCTCTAAACCATGGTCGGCCCACCAACCACCTTGGCGGGCTTTTGCGGGCTTTTTTGCGGGCCGGGCCGGGCTTTTAGCCCACGGGCTTGCGGGCCTCCACCGGCCCACGAGGCCCACGGGCCAAATGATGACCCCTACGCCAAAGAATGGACCAGCAAGACGAGCGAATAGCCCAACTCATCGCCCTTATGCAACAAGCTCAAAGACAATGTCAACCTCCTCCGAACCCATTCCCCGACGACGACGACCCGGCTGGAGGCGGAGGACGAGGCGGCGCATCTGCTCCTCCAGTGTTTTAGCTAGCTAGTAGTTTATTATTTCGTTTCTTAATTTCCGCATTACGAACAATATTTTCATTTTTAATTATGGGTTTTTTCGATTATGTATGTACAAATTAATTTTAATTATTTTATTAATTTAGTGTATTTAATTAATTTAATTAATTTTTTTTCAATTAATATTAATAATTTTTTTGAATTTAATTTTTTTTTTAAAATTAATTTTTCACTTAGACGACGGAGACATTAATCTCCGTCGTCTAAGTCCCCACATGGGCCACGGACGTTGTTAGCTTGTCCGTGGCCCAGGTGGTGACTTAGACGACGGAGATTAAATTCTCCGTCGTCTAGGTGACTACCTGGGCCACGGACAAGCTAACAATCTCCGTGGCCCAGGTTGTGACTTAGACGACGGAGATTAATGTCTCCGTCGTCTAAGTTCATACCTGGGCCACGGAGATTGTTAGCTTCTCCGTGGCCCAGGTAGTCACCTAGACGACGGAGAATTTAATCTCCGTCGTCTAAGTCACCACCTGGGCCACGGACGTTCTCCGTGGTCCAAGTGACATAGACGACGGAGAAATTAATCTCCGTCGTCTAAGTCACCACCTGGGCCACGGACGTTCTCCGTGGTCCAAGTGAACTTGGACGACGGAGATTAAATTCTCCGTCGTCTAAGTACTTAGACGACAGCACTTGGAGCACGTACCTTGGACGACGGATTTTCCGTCGTCCAAGTACTTAGACGACGGAGACTGTCACTTAGACGACGGAAATGCTCCGTCGTCTAAGTCACTTTTTCTTGTAGTGTTCCCACCCATCGCTAGCACGCTCCTATGTGCGTGTGGCCATTACCCTAAATATGTGGTGTCCTCCACTTTAGTAACATGTTATTCCATGTTGTAGATATCTCGGCTTAGAGGCATGGCTACCTTATGAAGCAAAGGAAGGTTTAAATATTATTATGTTGCGGCATGATTTCTCCATCTTTTAGGTTCTTTTTGAAAATTATAGATGTTTGCTTTTACAAACATATATTTATATCCTAATTTATGTTTCTTCCCAGGTTTTTGCAAGAAAATGGACATGGGTGATTTGTATGATTCAGTTTTCAGCGAGGCAGACGCGCTTAATGGTGCAAAACAAAAGTGAGGTGTCATATCCTTGATACTTAATATGCTTTCGTGTGACTCCAGTTTTTGAAGGTGCATCTCCGAAGAGTGACTCTTTATTCTGTAATTTGAAGTGTTATTTGATGAGTTTCATCTTTCACAAGTATTATGTTTCTATATTGATTTTTTTTTAATAATATTGAAGTACAACATTGATTATTGATCTTGATATATCTTAAATTGATGTGTCTGAAGATTTATTTATAATTTTATTTTTATTTTAATTCCTAGCCAATGTTATACTTACTTGAGGCATAACATTATAAACAAGGGCATTGTACATATAGTCTGGTGTATGCTATATAAAAAAATCAAGTCAAAAAATGGAGGTATATATAGCATCACCTATACACAAAACCTCAAGTAAGAAGGTTGAATTATTGGGTTACATATACATGACGAGTGGTGAAACCGCCCCAAGGGGCGGGCTGCTACCTAGTTAGTTTCAAAGTTGGTGGGGAAAGCTAGGTATGCACGCACTTGCTTTCAAATATTATACAAAGTCTTGACGAATTATTCGTGGGTATAACTCATTTTATGTACGTAGTGGCATCCCATGATCCATCATGCAGAGTCGTAACTAAGCTAGGGTTTGGACGCAGCGACGGTTTAGGTAGGCAATTTGATCAGGCGTTGCTTTTATTGTTGATGCTATCATTATATGCTACGTACGAAAATGAAAGGAAGGTAGAATTGGAGTAGTCATGCCGTTGCGTGTTGGCAAACACCTAAGCTATATACTCCTACTATAAAAACGACCTATAAGAAGCTCGACCATAATACGCATTTTCATGCCCATCTCTTTGTATGATTTCTCATTATCACTACCGGCCGACAACTACGTACATATATGATACATCAGCATCCACTACTACTATGTCAGCACCCTATCATTTCACTTGATATGGAATCGTTAATCACCTTACGTAGATATGAATGATGTGAACATTTGACAGCATATAATCTTTCTTGCCAAAACAACACAAAGTTGATACTTAGTTACTGGCCGCACATTGCGTATATTGTAAGCGTACACTAAATCGTAAATCGTTTTCTTTAAAATAAACTCAAACACGCCTTTAATAGTTACAAATTTCACACTTAACAACTGCATTTGGTGTATTGGTCAGTTGATATTACTCTCAAAATGAAGTTAAGAATTCGAATGGCTATAAAATCAAATTTCTGTAATTCGAACCTAGAGCAAAGAAAAAAACAAAATTGAAAGTTGAAACAAAAACGAGGTCATCTTTGCTATGGGCCATGTGTGGCCATTTCTAAATTTACTACAAGCTTCTGGGCCCAGAGCGACCCAACCCAAGTTCGAGCCTACATATGGTGTATCTGTCTATCTGAAATAAAAAGGCGCGCATCTGAAAAGTCGGAGAATTCAAATTTCGAATCTCCACCTCCATTTTTCATCGTCGTCTTCTTCTTCACCGACCGAGACTAAAGGTACACGCCTCTCTGCAATTTAATCTCATCTATTTTACTCCATCACTTAACTAAACCACGGTTAATTAACTCCGGTCGCGTAAAAAACCTCAGTTGAGAAAAGCCTAAGAATCCATGGAGATCCAAGCTTCCGAGTCCTCCAGAAAACGCATCAAGCACGACGTACGTCACCGCCTTGAACTGGTCCACTCAAAATTTTCAGCTCGTTATTTCTGTTATAGTGAAATTCGTGAGATTTGAATTGAAATCTGGTTTTGGTTTGATTATCAGAGCCAGCTGGACGGAGCAGCCTCGGACTCAGAGATGGCGCAGAGAGAAGAGTACGAGACGAACGTTTCTGGATCTGAGGAAGTTCAGCTTTCGATCGCCCACATTCTCGAGAAGATTGACCGCTTCACTGAGATGGTAACCGCTTCCAGATCTGTAATTTTTTTTTACTGTATTGAGCTTTCTGTGATGCTAGTGAGTTTTTTTTTACCGTAGATTTCGGAGCTGCTTGATTCGGGGAAGACGATGTTTAAGAGGATCAGTGAGGAATACGAGGAGCGATTGATTCAGTGAGTATTGGTTTTCGAGTTATTTATGCAGGGAAGGTGTTTGTGTTTTTGTCTGACGGAGATTTTGTGTGTGAAGGATTCACAAGGAGCAGATGGAGAAGTGGCAGGAGGAGATCCGAGAGCTACGTATGATCGATGCTTCGAATGAGGAGGCTAATGCTGTGCTGCATAATGCTCAATACTTGCTTCAGAATCCTCATGTTGATTCCTGAAGGTAATGGTTACTAGACGTGATTTTTTTATTATTACATTTTACAAGCTCAATGCTAATGTTAAATGAACTGCCTGTTTTCCGAAGTATGAAGGATTTAAAATTTCCGAAGTATCTAGGAATATGGTTTAGATGATAGCTAGGAGATCATAACTTTAGCTCGGGTCTGATATGTTTTGCAACCGAAAATTGGTCGGTTGATACCACTAGTTGTTATGTATGGCTGGCTCAATCTTTTCAGGAATATGATATTGTTAAGTTTTGTGGTTTCCGGTGTTCCTAAAGACAAGTTGTTAGTAACTTAGCAGATATCAAGAGTGAACTTTTATAGCAACAAGGATTTGCTATTGCAACTGAGTCAAGCCTAGTTGGTCTGATTTTGATCTGGGAAAGGAAACTTTGGTTTGCTGAGCTATCAGAATATCTGGTGTTAGGGGAAGTTGAGGTGGTATGAGCTACCTTTGTCAGCCAAAGACACCATAAATTAGGAACACACATGCTTTAAGACATTTCAAAGCACATATAGGTGGGATTTTAAAGTTAAATATCCTAAGCCTTTCACTGCCAAAGTACATATGGGTTTTTGGTGGCTTAGAAATGGGCTTTAAACTTGTGACACGAGTTCTACTCATTTTTCTTTTCCTTGTCTTGAAAATTCTACCAGTTATAGTTTTCATTAAGAAGTTGGCACTAATCTGCTCACCGGAATGAGACTAATTCCACTCCTCTTACGCAGGTTCCCAAACCATAGAGATAGAGGAAGATGATTTTTCATTCTGGTAAGAACAACTGGAGGGACCTTTTTCACCGATGTAGAGAAGTTACAAATTAAAGATAGGACGTTAAGCTCTGTACTTTGACTACTTGGGGCCCTGTTCTCTTATTCCCTTGCTGGGACATGTTACGTTATCGGTTGGCTTTAAACAGATAATCATACTGAGAATAGTGGTGTGTAAATACACTAATTTTGCACAATACATTTAAATACAGTCTTGTTGAGAATTGAGATGGACTTTTTTTCTAAAGGTACGTGTACGTTGGCACTATTGGTGTGCGGAAGCGTGACAAACGACAGTAAACAATCAATCAATGAATAACAAAGAAAAAAACAATAAACACAAACAATGCAAGGATTTATAATGGTTCACTCAATTAATGTGATTGAGCTACGTCCATTTTCGGAGCCGACGAGAAATTTTACTATGATCAATTAGAGAGATTACAACTTGAGATTACGAATAAACTTCAAACACCCAAAATCCTAATACACTCAATCTATTATTCTCTACAACTAGAGAATACTATTCTCTCAACAAGATAACTTCACCACACTCAAGCTTCTAACTTTCTACTTGGAAGTACCTTGAACTACAAATAGAACAATAGGTTTTGCTACTGTTGGTTTCTATCAAACCAACTCAATCTCTCTCTAATTTCTACGAATCACCTCAGGCGGCTGCTGCACCTCACCCATATGGCCATATTTTTGCTTCAATTAAACCTAGCATAAGCTAGTTGCGTGCTCCACCAAAAATAAGGCTAAGAGATGGGCCAAATTGGTTTTGGGCCAATATAGTGAAGGTCAATCCAACAATTTTCCACCTTGGATTTCATTCGATGATAATCCTTCAAAGTAGAACTCTAATACCATTCATTGTTCCGACATCCCCGTAGGGATCCTCAAATGCTACAAACACCAATCAAGTTCAATGTTTGAACTTGTCTAATGGAACCCCCTTAGTCAACATATTAACAAAATTATCTTTGATTCCAATTTTCAAAAGATTTATTTCACCTTCCCCTACCATCTGACGAATCTTGTGAAACTTTACCTTGATATGTTTAGTGCGACCATGAATAAATTGGTTCTCTTCTAAGTGAATAACACTCTGACTGTCACAATGAACATCCACAGAGGCCTGAGCATATCCCAAGTCTTCAAGCAAACCACGAAGCCATACTGTTTCCTTTGCACCCTTTACTGTAGCCATGTACTCACCTTCTGTAGTCAACAAGGCAATCGTATGTTGCAGATTCGACTTCCAACTCACATACTCATTTGCTAAAGTAAACACATAACCTGTAGTTGATCTGCTCTTATCCAAGTCACCTGCATAGTCAAAGTCCACATATCCAACAACACACTGACTCGTCTTACCCTACTCATAAACCAATCCAATATCTACAGTACCATAAATATACTGTACAATCCATTTCACTGCTTGCCAATGTTCTTTTCCTGGATTATGCATAAATCTGCTTATCACACTCAAAACATGGGAAATATCTGGTCTTGTACACACCATACAACACATCAAGCTATCAAAAGCACTAGCATAAGGCACTTTAGGCATATACTTCAACTCATCAACTGTACTAGGAGACATCGAAGAATCAAGCTTGAAATGAGAGGCAAGAGGTGTACTTACCAGTTTAGTTTCATCATCTATGCCAAACCGTTGTAGTACCTTCTTCAGATATTGCTTCTGAGACAAACAAACTCTGCTTTTCGATCTATCTCTTTCAATCTCCATGCCTAAATTTTCTTTGCTTCTCCCAAATCTTTCATCTCAAATTCACTATTCAACTGTAGCTTCAATTTATCTATCTCCACCTTGCTTTTAGATGCAATCAACATATCATCAACATATATATATATGAGAGCAAATAGATGAAGGTCCCATCACGTAGCTTGCAAAAGTAAACACATGGATCATAAAGACTTTTAGTGTACTTCTGACATGACATAAACTTATCAAACTGCTTGTACCATTGCCTTGGAGACTGCTTCAATCCCTACAGGGATCTATGCAGTTTGCAAACCCAATTTTCTTTTCCAGCAACTCTATACCCATCAGGCTGAGTCATGTAGATCTCTTCTTTTAATTCACCATGTAGAAATGCAGTTTTGACATCAAGTTGAGTTAACTCAAGATCATACTGCGCAACTAAGGCTAACAAAATATGAATAGAAGAATGTTTCACAAGTGGAGAAAATACTTCAATGTAGTCAATGCCTTCCTTCTGTGCATAGCCTTTTGCTACCAATCTAGCCTTGTATCGAGATTCCTCTTTCTTTGCATATAGCTACTTGCACCCAATTGCTCTTTTCCCATCTAGTAACTGAACCAACTCCTAAGTGTTGCTCTTATGAAAAGGCTTCATCTCCTCACCCATAGCTTTTTCCCCCTCCACATTATCTGTATGTATAACAACTTTTTCAAAAGTAGTAGGAATCTCCTCTTCGATAATTGGAAGTGCATAAGTCACCATATCACTAAGCCATTGTGACGATCCAGAACAGAATCAGCAGTGGAATCAGCTTGATCTATGAGATTGCGCGTAGTCGCAGAGTTACGACAGTTATTTGAATCGCCGAATTTGTTAACGACTAAATCATTGGTCGAGAATTGGAGCTGGGTCTCTTCTCGAGAGTCGTTGTACGTGTGATTTCGAGTTCGTGGGCGGTTCCGGATCGTTATTTGGACGACCGAGGAATAAGTTATGAATATTTGAAGTTTCGATGTAATCGGATTTAAATGGTGGTGTTCTTAACGACTAAATTACCAGACGAGAATTTGGTTTCGGCTTCTTCACGGAAGTTGTTGAGAATTTAATTTTGAGCTTGTGGGAACTTCCGGAGCATTATTTTGAGTTACGAAGATTAAGTTGTGAATATTTCCGTTTGTTGATTATTTAATCGGATAAGTTTGTGTTTGGGTTGAACAGTTGACTTTTTATCCGTTTGGTCGATGTGTTTGACTTCGGGTGATAATTGAAGAGTATGTTGAGTCGAGTTTGTGGCGCGACGGTGGTTCGGCCTCGCCGGCGACGGTGCCTTTTCCGGCCACCTTAGGGGGCGGGGCTGGTCCCGTTCGGTGCGCCTCGGCACCCCGAGTCTACTTCCGGCCACCCCTCACGGCGAGGGTGGCGGTGGAGAGGTGAATATTCCGGCCAAAAATCAAGAGTTTTGAGTGGTTTCGGGTCGACGTGAATCCGGCCAATTCGAGCTATGATTTGGACTGGGTTTTGTAGCCTTCATCACCATGAAGCTACCATGTAAGTTTGGTGTTTCAATTCGATGTGTACATGGAGAATTTTGGATTTGAAAATTTGGTACCAATTTGGTTTTGCATGAAATTGAGCTAGTTAGAGATTGAATTGGCCTTCGTTGCAGTTAACAAAGTTGCTCAGTGGATGTTTTTGAGTGGAATAGAGGTTGCTCCGCCGGGAAAAGTTCAGTTTGGTGGCGGCGCCACCGTTGACGGCGGTCAACGGTCAACGGCGGTCAAAGTTCGACTTTTTGGGATTTTCGACAAGTTGCATGTCATTTCACTCAAAATCGCGCCTCGATCGCAGTGGGGAGGTTCGTTTTTCGAATTGAGCGTCCGAAAGTACAGCGAGGTATTGAAGTGTGAATATCGGATTTTCGACGATTCGTCGTATTCGGATTATGTGTTTCCGAGAACCGTGGTTTCTCGTGATTTGTTTTGAATTGTCGAGTTATGACTTTGAGATATGTACTTTGTGATTATTCAGGGGTTCGTGATCGTTTGTTTGGCGAGGGACTTTCCGCCGGATCACGGGTTAACGCGAACTGCGTTACGCTAGTCTGTGAGTGGACAATTTCTTTTCACGGATTGTTTGCGAGTCTTATTACACATTTTATGAACTTGAGCATGCATACGAGATTTCGATTTACATGAGCATGTGTTTTACGATTATACATATACGGATATGCGTATACGAGTATACATACGTACATATTATGTTTTATGCATGTACATGAAAAGGATTTATGATTTAGTTTACACAGAGTACAGTCGTTATATGTTGTTGTATCGATACACTCGCATCCCGGCTGATCCCCGAGGATGTGTACCGGGGGAGGCTGTGACTCCTGACCCGAGGCCTTTACCTGGGGGAGGCAGACCTCTGACCTGAGGCCTTTCTGGCTAGAATTGCGTGGAAGTCTGGGACTCCGTGATTCTGACTGTACTAGCACGGATGTGTCCATAAGTGACCCCGTGGGATTTTTACTTGCATGCTCAGTACGCTGGAGGAGTATGATTTTACCTCGTGTACTTTATTATCTTTATTTACCTGGACTCGCATATGTTATTTTAAACATATATATCAACTGGTGAAAGACAATTATTTTCGTCCACTCACTCTAACAGTTTTCATGTCTTTCCCCTGGGCTTTTCGGTTTCCGTGCCCAGTTTGCAGTTCGGACTCTGGTGTCGCACGTCGTGGTCGGAGGCATAGTACTCGAGCTACCTTGTTTCTTCCAGTAGGTTTATTGTTCTACCTACTGTGGTATACTTATATGATTATACATTAGAGGTCGCTCTGAGTATTCTGTTCTATTTATTATACGATTTTACTCCGGATTTCAGTAAAGTACATATATATTTACTACTTTACATTATTGTTGATATATTGAGAAATCCGGATGGGATTGGTGCCCACGGTTTGATTTTTGTGGCATAGGATGAAGTGTATTTTCCACGTGCAGGTAATGGTAATTCCACGTTAGTAACGAAACTCTGCCAAAATTTCTACGGTTTTTGTTGGTTCGTGTTTTCGAAGGGGTTTGATTCCGGTTTAGGCAACTAAACCGGGGTTGGGTCCTTTTAGCTTGGTATCAGAGCATTAGGTTATAGGTTATGTAGACTTCTGTAGTCGTGTTTACTAAGGATATTTGAGAATGTACAGCATGTCTGGAATGGTGACCCGACCGGCCGGCGGATACTCATCAATATTCCGGGTGTTGTATACTTTCAAATATTTAAAGTTTCATGATTACGTTCCACTTGTTGTGAACGATGTTTTATTCATTAGGATGCCTCCTTGACGTGCTTTCTGTGTCGGTACGGTTGTGGATCCTATTGAGGATCAATCGAAGCGCGACTTGCCAGTGAATTGTGGGTTTGGATGAGTATTCTGGGTTCAGAGAATTGTGTGGCACGGTTTGCCTGGTTGTGTGTATATGAGCGTCTACATGTTTCCTCAGAGCAGAGAATTGTGGCAGTGGATGTTTTGCCTGAGTCAGATTGTTATATTTTGTGGGCTGGTATTGTGTGAGTTCCTGTTGCGACTCCATGGCCTACATCCAGGGTGTTGTTTATACGGTAATGGTTTAATCAGACTACCCAGCGATCGAATGAGGAGTGTTTACCCACCTGAGGCAGAGATGCATTGTCCATATGTTTGTCCCTGTTTGCACGAGTTGTGTGGCTTCAGAGGAAGCAGTGCGCGAGGTTCAAGATGAGTTTGAACCTGAGCATCAGAGGGACTTTGACTGTTATGCCTCGAGACATCCGTGAGGAGCTTAGTGTGCTGCACTCAGTGGCGAGGCTATTGAGAAAGAAAGGTGTACACGGTTTCCGATGTGATGGTTTGAGGAAAGTGGACTTAGTCGAGATGTTTTGATGAGGGTGAGTTCCGACACTTCGGGATCAGTGACTTTATTAGGCTGTGATCTTTTCGATTGTGTTGAGGGTCATCAGATCAAGCAGAGGATTCGTTTGGTGATGGCGGAGATCACAGAGTAGCGGATTTGCTCATGTGGCATGAGTTTGGGCGATCGTTGGTGATCCTATCACGCAGCAGGTGTTGCAGTGACTTGTGTTCGTGGAGCACTCTCAGTTGCTGTTTCGGTGGCCAGGAGGGTCACGTTACGAGGGAGCGCCCTCAGCTAGCTGTGTTAGCGGTTTGACAGCTCAGAGTTCACGAGAAGATCATGATGCTATTCCTGAAGTTTGACCAACACATCCTTTTAGATGAGCTATTCAGCAAGTCGCAATTGACGTGGGCGGCTAGTTGGGCATGTTGAAGTTCGTGCCATGACCTTGTTTGAGGACAGACTTTTTTCCGAGGTTACTATTGTTTGATATCCATGGCTATTGTACCTGCATTTCCACTTCCGAGGTTTTGGAGAGTGTTGCATCCATCCGGAGGTTGCGAGATCTTTGTTGGAGGATATGGCTTAGTCGCGGATCTGTTATAACTGGACATCGTGGTTTTGGTGTGATTGTGGGTATGGACTTACTGGCGACACATTTTGGCTGTGTTCGATGGTCACGAGAAGGAGGTTATGTTTCGACGACCAGATTTCCCCGAGATACTGTTTCGTAGTGATGGTCGAGCGGATGGTAGAGACGAGTTATGTTGACTCATCAAAAGTCGCATCTCTACTCACAGTATTCTTCTTCACATCAGGGCACCATAGTTGTATCCCTTAACACCTTCTTTGAATCTGATAAAGAAAGCCTTTTTAGCTCTTGGATCAAACTTGCTTTCCCTGACATGATAATAAGAGGACAACCAAAAATACACAAATAGTGATAATTAGTAGTAGGTTTTCCAGACCATACCTCCATGAGTGTCTTGCCCTCATTCGCAACAGTAGGCAACCTGTTAATGAGATGACCTGCATATGTTACGGTCTCAGCCCAAAACTTCTTGCCTAATCCAGCATTAGACAACAAATACTGAACCTTCTCCAGCAAAGTTCGATTTATGTGTTCTGCCACCCCATTTTGCTGCGGTGTCTCTTTAACTGTGAAGTGCCTCACAATACCCTCATCTTGACACAACTTATATAAAGGGTTAGAAGTATACTCACCACCATTTTCTGATCTAAGTCGTTTTACTTTTCTACTTGTTTGGGTCTCAATAATCTTTTTTCACTTCACAAATATATTCAAGACTTCATTTTTACGCTTTATGGTGTACACTCATACTCTTCTAGAGAAGTCATCAACAAAAGATACGTAATAATGCTTACCTCCCAAAGATGCAGTTTTGGTAGTCCCCAAACATCTGTGAACATAATCTAGGGCTCCCTTAGTCTGATGCACTGCTCTACTAAACTTCACTCTAATATGCTTTCCCGAGACACAATGCTCACAAAATTCTAACTTGCTAGTCTTTTCACCTTTTTGTAGACCTTGCTTCTCAAATCCCTGCAAAGCTTTCTCACCAGCATACCCAAGACGCATATGCCAGAATCTGGTGGTATCTGTATCATCATCATCTATGCTCTTGGCAACGGCTATATCACCAACAACTGTACTTCCATGTAGAAAATACAATTTTCTGTGTCTTTGACCTTTCATCAATACAAGTTAACCTGAGATAACCTTAGCAACATCATTCCTCAATGTAATAGTATTCCCATCTTCATCTAAAGTACCCAAAGAAATAAGATTCTTCGCCAAATTCAGAACATACTAAACATTAGTCAACTCTCTGACTACTCCATCATGCATCTCCAAACGGATTGTACCAATCCCCTTTGCTCTACATGGACTGTTATCTCCCATCAAAACTATCCCTCCATCCAACTCCTTGAAAGAAGAGAACCACTCCTTTTTCGGACACATATGATGAGAACAACTAGAATTCATAATCCACTTGTCTGAAATATCAACTGTAGTCGTAGTCAAAGCAAAATCGAACTCATCTTCATCTTTTTTGGCAACATTTGCTTTAGAACTTTGCTTGTCTCTGTTCTTCAATTTAGGACACTCATTCTTCCAATGTCTTTTCATATGACAAAAGACACACTCATCTTTTACAGGAAATTTGCTTCTAGACTTGGAACGAGATTTACCTCTCTTTTCAGACTGCTTTCTTTCTTCAGGTCTTCCTCTTGCTGCAAGTGATTCACCTCTCACATCATGCAACTGCTTCTCTTTCTTTCTATACTCACTATTCACCAAGGCACTTGAAACCTCATCATACTTTACATCATTATTCCCATGGAGCAAAGTAGTAATCAAATGCTTATACTCGTAAGGTAGAGAATTTAACAAACACAAAGCTTTATCCTCATCACTAATCTTCACATCTAAATTAGTCAAATCGACGAGTATCTTATTGAAGCTATTGATGTGCTCAATCATAGAAATACTTGGTGGATAGTTGAACCGAAAAAGTCGCATCTTGAGATGAAACCGATTATCAGCACTCTTGGTCATGTACTGATTTTTCAACTTTTGCCACAAAACCTTTGCATTAGTCTCCTTCATAACACAAAACTTTTGATCTTGAGCAAGACACAATTTGATAGAACCACGAACCCACTTGTTTATTCTCAACCACTCTGCATTCATCCATATGCTTGGGTTTCTCTTCTAATGCAATATCCAATTCTTGTTTACACAAGACATTCATCATCTCACACGGCCACATACCAAAATTATTTGTTCCATCAAACTTCTGAACTTCAAATTTGGCATTGCGCATCGTTGTCTTAGTGGAGATCGAAATACCCGAAGACGAATGTTTCTCTTTGTCACCCATTGACACCAATTTATTCACAATCTGAACCTAGAAGCTTTGATACCAGTTTGTTGTGCGAAAACATGACAAACAGTACGTGATAAACAATCAATCAATGAGTAACAAAGAGAAAAACAATTAAACACAAACAACATAGGATTTATAGTGGTTCACTCAATCAATTAAAGAGATTATAACTTGAAATTACGAATAAACCCCAAACACCCAAAATTTTAATACACTCAATCTATTGTTCTCTACAACTGAATAATATTATTCTCTCAACTACAAGATAACGCCACCACACTCGAGCTTCAAACTTTTTACTTGGAACTACCTTGAACAACAAATAGAACAATAGATTTTGAAACTGTTTGGTTTCTATCAAACCAACTCAATCTCTCTCTAATTTCTACCCGATCACCTCAGGCGGCTGTTGCACCTCACCCATATATAATTGAAGCTTTGCTTCAATTAAACCTAGCATAAGCTAGTCACGTGCTCCACCAAAGACAAGGCTAAGAGATGGGACAAATTGGTTTTGGCCCAATATATATAGTGAAGGCCAATCCAACACATATCACATTTGTTTACTTGATCACTGTTCATGACAACACTCTTCTTAGAGGTGTGATCCACTTACCTAGATCGATCCGCAAACAGTTTTTTCTCCACACTTGATCATAGAACCGAACAATATTGAGTATTTGTATTTATGTAAAGAATTTTAAATTATTCAATTAATATATATATATAAATATAAAATAATTAAATCATGTAGGTTCACTAGGTTGGCATTACAAGAAAATTAACGATGTTCTGCTCGCTCAAGTCTTTGGTACATAGCTCTTTGTCCTTCCACTTCTGAAGCTCTCTGTTTTAGTTTACGGCGGCCACTCCTGCAGCCTTCTGCCTTCTCACAACCTCGTTCATACGAGTTGCTTGGTGGAGACAAGCATTTTGAGTGACGGCAATTTGTCGGATCATCGGGTTTCAAGACACCATTATCGATATTTGCATAGGTTGTGTCAATGCAGAGCGAGCACATCAAGAGCGCGACGATGCAGATGGTGAACGTCTTGGACATGGCCATTTCTTCAACAAAACGGAGTTAGACAATGAAAATTCTGAGGGAGAGAGAAAATGGATGAAGCTATGTATGATCGGTGAAAGAACTCAACTCCGATTCAGTTGCCTAAACCGAAATTAGATCCTAACAACACTACACCCTGTTAAAAATTTTCGCCAGAGTTTATTTTATAAAATGAGTAAACCAAAAACTTGCAATGAAATACACTTCCAAGTAGTCCACAAAAGCCAAACCGTGGGACACTAATTCCCATCCGGATTTCTCAAATTCACAAACTACTGAATAACAGTAAAAGTATTTCTTTACACTTCTTATTCAAAATCCAGTAAGTACTCGAAAAATATTACAAAGGAAAATAAACTAACATAGTACTCAGAGCGACTTCTAATTTTCAAATATATAAAGCTAGTAGGTTAAACTAGAAACCTATTAGAACAGAACGGTGACTTGAACTCTAGGCCTCCGACGACGACGTGAAACCACAAGATAGAAACTGCAAACTGGGCAAGAAGGAAACCGAAAAGCCCAGGGAAATGCATATAAATAATAAAAACTGTTAGAGTGAGTGGACGAAAATGAACTTTCATTTTAAAACTGATAATGATAAATATAGCATGCCTTTCACAATATATATGCAAATAAACATGATGCGAGTCTAAAAACTACGGGGTCCCTCTCTCGAACTCATCCGCAACAGTATAGTTTAAATCACGGGATCCTAGATCCACACGTGATTAAATAGTCAGAAAGACTTCGGGTCAAGACTCTGTCCCCCTCGGAGCATCTCAGGGATCAACTGAGCATGCCAGTGCATCTATGTCACTAATACCTCTGAGACTATACTCTGTGTAAAACAAATCATATTTGTTTCCATGCACATGCATAATTGTAAATGCGTACTCGTACGACATATAATCATAAAATGCATAATCGTAAATGCATACTCATACGTGCATAATCATAAAATGCATAATCAAGACTCGCACGTTAATCAATAAAAATAAAATGTCCACTCACAATATACGGCTAGCTCGTAGGTCCGGCAGAAGTTCCCTCGTCAAAATCTCTCTCGCGGTTTTCTGAATAAATAACAAATTCGTTTAATTTCAGAATTCGATAAAACGCGTGAAAAATAACTCAGAAACCATCCCGGAAATCCGACGGAAAAATTAGGATTTTTGACTAGTCAGAGCTCCGCCGCGGGCGGCGACGCGTGGTCATCACGCGCCCCCGGTCCAAACTTCTCCGATGGAAGCGTTTGACCACTTTTTGGAAAGATCTCAACGAGCCCAACATCTTTTCCAACTGAGCCGAGACCCAATTCCACGGCGATAGGCCGGAATTGAGCTCGAAACCCATGGTGGCCGAAATGGCCGGAAATCTTCTCCAGTCGATTTCGTCGCCAATGATGCACCTCAGACCCCCAAACCAAAGGGGTTTTGATCCTCAAATCAAACCCAGTCCAACCAACCCAAAAACCAAGCCGGAAATCGGTCGGAGTACCACCGGCGAACTACCCCGAAAACCCACGAGTTCACGGCCTCGAAATCACCACGAAACTCACTCAAAAATCAACAATATATACATAAGCAGAAAGATGAGAGAAAGAGCTTCAAAACCATACCAAGAACACCGGCAACCGTGGCGTTTTCCGGTGGGTCGAAATCGAAATCCAAAACGGGTGAAAATGAGTATACGGGTCGTGTACATACACTGTTCGTATTTTTTTGATTTTCTCTGTATTTTCACCATATTTCCACTATAAATACCAAAACTTTCTGATCAGATCAACGGCTGAGGTTTGATCTGATCAAGATCCAACGGTCCAAAGTAAACCGCCAAGAAAAATATTTTAAAATACATATTTTCACATACGAACTTCCAAAAACTGAAAGAAATAGCTCGATAACCCAAAAAAATTCCCAAAAATTCCTACGTGCACGAAATTAAATACTTTACGATTTCCACGAAGAAAGTCGGATCAAATTCTCGCCCGAAGAAAGAGTCGTTAACAAATTTCACGAGATGCATAATTCACGGAAAACCTAAATCGTAAAAGTTAGTGTAACTTTTGGTTTGGATCGTTACAATCGGATTGAAAGTGCTGTTACATAAGGTGTGCGTTAATGCTAATTTTAGCCTTTAGTGACCTAGACTAAACTGGATCTGTTTTCATTATGTTTATAATGACCGGTTTAACTAAATAATATACAACTGTATCGGCTGTACGTTGGTTACTAATATCTGAATTGAAGGCCAAAATAGAAATTCATTTTAGACATGTTTACCCATGTCCGGACTAGCCTCATTTCTTCTCATCATTTCATGCTACATATTAAGGCTGGACAAAAATTGCTTTACAAATGAGAACCGCACTGCACCAATCCGAAAAAGTAAAACGAGAATCGCACCGAATAATATGGGTATAAGTTCACCGACGAACCGCACCGCTACCGAATTAACGGGGTGGTTGCGGGTTCAGCAACCAAACCGCCTGAATATATCACATCACACCGCATTTAAATTTTTTATATATATAATATAATTTTTCATTATGTTTATATTTAATTAGTATATTTAATAGAGATCTACCTCTATCTAATTTAATTTTAACCATTTAAAAGTGAGAATATGACAAACTTGACCCAAAATCTTAAATGTATATAAATATCGGAACTACTAAACCATCTAGTCACTTTTAATCTTCACAGTTGTAGAGTTTAAAAAATAAATATAAAAAACGTTCTACTCATTTCTCTATTTTCACCACAATTAAGTTAATGATTATGTAATATTTAAATTATTGATAGTCTTAGACAATGATTATGTAATATTCAAAATTTTAAATTTACTTGTTATTTTATAATTACTAAATATGGATTAAATATCGAAACAGTATCGCTCCGCACCGATTATGTAGTGCACCGAAATATGGGTGCACTGAATAAGCAAAGTGGTTATGGTTTGCATTTTTAGCAAACTACAACCCCACTTGTTGCGGTTTGAGCTTCAAACCGCACCGATTTAATCTGTGTCCACCCCTACTAGATATGTCTCTACAATGAAACTAATTATTTGTTTCAAATGCACATTTTAGTTTTAACCTATAACTCCAACAACATTTCAAGTTTAGTTCTAAAGAGGGTAACAACCGAGAGGATATTTGCTCAGCAAGGGATGGTCATGAAATCGATCTTGACACCTAATCAATCTTCATTATAATCATGGTTTAAAGTTTAAACAATCAGATAATGTAATAGGAATTTTTATGAAACCAGTTTCCAATTTCCTCAACACCAAGCACTCTTTATAAGATCAGATCATCATTATTACATGCAGTATGCTACCAAAGAGTTGGAGTGAACCAGGTAGTTCGACAATACACAGGGCTAGCGGGGAGAATCTCTGCACAACTAAGCGGTTGGACTAGCTTATTTGTCAGGGAGAATACGCCAAAGTCTGATCCCAATGAAGGTGCTCTCATACTGGAAACATGAAAAGCATAATAAATCGAGTTGGCTTGAACTGTCGTCGTCGACATAAGGCCAGTGGTGGCAGCTGCAGCACAGGAGATGATTTTTTTGCTGGAAAGGCTCAGAAACAATGCCCTATCACCAAGATCACCAATCTCTACCAACTGAGGAGGACTATTTACAACATTGTTGTCCAGTCGGAACACTTGAAACCCTTCCACCTGAGGAGGTATGACTATTGTGGTGCCGAGGAATTCACAATCAATAACTGGATCCTCCTCCCAAGAACAACTACTTGTACGTAAAATCACAAACAACTCATTTGATGTAGGGTCCTTTACTAGGAGAGGTTCTACCCTAGTAACACGTTCCATACTTCCACACCCGCCCTGCTCCTGCGGTATAGGAAGCAACTCGGATCTTATAATTGGCATAGGAGGAAGCATTACCAACCTTTGAGCCGTATAGGCACATGCAGGATCCACACATTGGATGTCAAACACTAGTAAAAAACCATTATGTCCCAAAACCATAGCCGTCGACGAAGCAAATAGTTTCCCGTCGATAAATTCTATATCCCAAAATGTTAGCCCCATAGTCACCTCCGGCCTCTCGATTACAGCCCATGATTTGTCATTGAGCCGGCAGAAGACCAAGGTACTAAGATCTCTGAGAATGCTGGCCACAACACATGAGTGCGGCCGCCTTGTCGGTACGGAAGAAGCTACAGCTTTCTTCATGAAATGAGCAAAAGTGCTGTCGGGGTGAGGTATTGTGGACTGCGGTGGGAGCATGACTTGAGCACCTGAGATTGGATTCAACAAGTAATTGACAAAAGTGTAACCGGCCTCAACATTAACTAAAGTGTAAAATGGGGAGGTGCAAAGATTGATGAAACCCTCGGGACGCTTGAAACTATTGTCAACTAAGATCAACCATCCCTCAATGGAGCCAAGGCATTCACGCCTGAACAAACATGGGAAACGTGTGTAGACCTTGGCGTCTTCACTCGGACTTACAAAGCAATTGTCATTGACCAGCTTGAGATGAGCCGTGCGCATAAGCCATGGAAACTGAGGGGCAGGAGGCCTAGAGCAACACTTGCTCGCCATAGCTCTATCAACAGCAACTCGCCACGAGACACATACTGCACGACACCGTACGTAATCCGATATCCATAACCGTTGTAGAATCAACTTCATTACATCTTGGGTGATCGACTACGTCCTTTGATGACCACCCATTAGTACTAGTACTATTACTAGCAGTAATTCCGAATATGACTCGTTTTAGTTTGTTTCGGATGCTTGTAATCACATATTCCACTGTGAGGGATAGTACTCTTCTTAAGAGACGGTTGAATGTGAATGCAACGTAAAATAATTCCACACCAGTCATTCCCCATCTGTTCCTTTGCGCTTCAGTAAATCCTCTGTCCACGGTATGCTTACGGAGCTTGGGCAAAAGGAATCGTAGAATTCTACTCACAAGGAATTCAAAATCAGCCCCAAGAATTATCAACAAGGGCAACAGTAGCATCACTAGTGTCATTAATCCTAATGGGGGGCAGAGGTAGATTGATATCACATCTAAGGCAATCGCTATACTCAATAATACCATCTTTGTCGTTGTCTTCATTTTGATCTAAATATGTCCCGGCCCTCGCTCTCAAATAAGCATGCATGCAAGCACAAGTAATATAAATTGCCTGAAATCAAAAAAACCTGCGGCCGATCGCCTCTTTTCATTTCTCTGACTGGTTTACCGGCCACCAAATAGCTAGCACGGTCAGCTGGGACAGTAGTTGAACGTACGCACATACAGAAGAATATATATAAAGAGAAACAAACCATAAGATATGGGCTAGGGTTTTAGAAAGATATACTTGAAAACGCAAAAAGTTTGCCGCTTTAATAGGGAAGAGATCGACCAAATCTAATCAAATATATCTGATGGTATAATCGAGTCTCTTTGAGGGTGATGAGAACTACTGAATTTAAGATGAGTTCCATTTTACGCCATAGTATCCTCCAAAAATGACTGATAAACTTAGAGTCATGGTTAGAGGTAATAAATTTCGGCACTCCATGAAGTTTGACAACTTTTTTGAAATACAACAGAGCACATGATAACGACTAAAACATGTATTAAATAAATACTCAACACATAAATCAATCATATGCAATTTAAAATCCTATAGACGTAGTATAATATAAGCAAGTAAAGATCGTTCTAATCGAGGATTGAATGGTGCATGCAACTATTGTGTAATAAAGGGGGTAAAAGAGTTAATTTTTAATATCCTAAATTACTACCTAGAAAACGTCATAAACATAACACAAAGATCCTAAGACTCTAGCATGCATATACTCATAGACAAGCAATACATAAAAGACCCCTAAAACTCTAAATCATGCTTGAGACAAAAATAAACCTAATTAATTATATACAAGTGATCATCCTATCCCAACCAACATGCATTTATACCGATTTAATTCTCCCATTATCTACAAAATTGACAAATCCTAATTCCAATTACATGTTATGATAATTGAATTAAAGTGCAACAATCGCGTATCACATGAGCATTGAATTAAATAAAGATAGGAACCAACATGCAAAGATCGTTAATAAACATCGAAGCACCCTATTCTCTACCCAAAATGAAGCATTAAGTGTAACACATAGCATGCAATTAAGAATGAAGACTCAAAAATACATGGAAGATATATGGAATTCAAAAATAGCATAAAACCAAAACAAACATGTAATCTCCAATTTTTCACACAAAGAAATACAAAAGTAAGAAACACTACTTAGTAAAGGTTCTATGTTTACACTTTTTGTTCCATGTTCGCACTTGCAAACTCAAAGGAAAACTAGGACACTTTGGTGGTGGCGGTAAAGATGGTGTAGTCAAACATGCCTTGGAGATCTTTGGTGGAGGAAGTTTTGTGAGTATTTTGATAGCTAGAAGGCTAGAATAAGAGATGATACAATTAAGGTCGAGTCTATTGTATATATAGGATTTACAAGATATCAAATCCTCACAAAACAAGGTTTCCTTCCCTCACTCGGGTAGAATTGGCAGTGTATAAAGAATCACACTTTCCTAGAGTTGTAGAACTTTAAAAATTATGATTTTTAGCTCGTTGGAAAAAAGACTCAAAGATATTTTTAATTATAGGTCAATCACCATATAACTCTTTCTGAGTCATTCTCAGTCGTCGTTTGAAATTGGTCATCTGCACTGGCAGATTCTCCTTTCCTTATTCTTCATGTTTTCCTTCTTCAACACAATTTAGGAATCTTTTTCTTGTCAAATATTGGTCTCCACGAAATTAGCTGATTAGATCTTCATATTTGGATAATCCAAATGGTCTTATAATTAATTAGACCTATTTTCATTTGTTCTTCTTCAAGATCTTTCTGGAATCTTCCAAATCCTAGCCAACATAAAAAAAGTTTTCTTAATCAACTAATGATTTTTTTTTCTCTTCAATTTTTCTTCTCTTCTTCCTTGGGAATTTCGAACCAATTTCTCCCCTCCATAATTTGTTGCGTTTTGCACTCATGTAGACTCCTTTACTCCGTTTCTTTTGTCCTACACCTAAAAATAACAAAATAAGTCAAATTAATAAAACTAAGCAATTAACAAGGTAAAAATGTAAAGGAAAATATATTAATTATTACGCCTAAAATGCGTAGATTACCACATAAGTTGCATCAAAGATTTTGGAGCAGGGAAGAAAATGTCTCATCTTGGAATATTTATCTACCACCACAAGAATAGAATCAACCCCACGTCTTGTCTTTGGCAGCCCCAAAACAAAGTCTATAGAGACATCTTCCTAAGGCAATTCAAGCACTGGTAATGGAGTATACAAACCTGTTTTTTGAGACTTACTCTTGGCTATATGAGATACTCGTCACCTCTCGACATGCTTAGTAACATCTCTATGCATTCTAGGCCAATAAAATTTTGCTGCAACTAACCCCAAGGTCTTGTTGCACCCAAAGTATCCTCCCAAGCCTCCATCATGCAATTCAGAAATTATAACAGTACGTAAAGAACACCTTGGTATGCACAAACGGCTGCCATAAAATAAGTACCCGTCATGCAACAAGAATTTGGAAGCCTTTCCTTCTTGACATTCTTTCCAACTCTTTCCAAAATCAAGATCTTCGGCATGTTGAGCTTTTAGAACATCAAACTCAATAACTGAGGCCTACATAGTACTCAACAAAATTGTCCTTCTACTTAAAGCATCAGCAACTTTATTTTGGACGCCATATTTGTGACGAATTGAAAAGGTAAATTCTTGCAAGTAAGCCATCCATTTGGCATATCTAGCATTAAGCTTATGTTGGCCGTTTATGTACTTCAAAGTCTCATGATATGAAAATAAAATGAACTCTCTGTGAATTAAATAGTGACGTCAATGTCGCAAGGCCTCGATAATAGCATAAAACTCAACATTATAAGTTGAGTAGAGTCACTTGGCTTCATTGAGCTTTTCACTAAAGAAGGCAATTAGTTTTCCTTCTTGACTGAGAAAAACTCATATTCCTTTATGGGAACCATCACAATCTAATGAAAACACCTTCTCAAAATCTGGCATTACTAACATAGGGGCAGTAGTCATCCTCTGTTTCACTGACTCAAACCTACCTCCAATAGTGTCCTTATTAGATGAGAAAGATCATCCACCCCCGCCTTCTTATTCACCTCTTCCCTTTCCCCATTTGGATCTACCGCACCTGCCTCCATTGGGTTCGGCTTCGGCTTTACATCTAACCCCACCTCCTCCCCCTCCTTCAGAACCCCAAACCCTAACTCCTCCGCCCCGAACCCGAACCCGAACCCACTTCATTGGGATTATTTGCCGCCGCCCCGTCCATAGCTTTCACTCCTTCCTTCGCGTTCAACCTCTCCACGGCTGTGGCGTCTACCCCTTCTTTTGGATTCAACACCTCCCTGATCGCTGTCACTCTTTGGCTCATCCTCCTTCGCCGCGGCTACCAGTTCGAGCACATTATCCCTTTTCGAATCTCCCATTTCCGCCTCCACTACCGTTTACAAACATTATGTTGGGTTAGACTATGAAACTGAAAGAATTTAATCTTTACATTTTTTAGAGAGATTTGAAAAATTAATTTTGGATACCTACTTAAGAATCATCAGAAATCAACTGTCAAATGTAAGTAATCATTTATATAATATTGTCTAAAAAAAATAACCTAAATCAAATTAGTTTAGGATTTGATCGATTTAATTTAGTAATTATTGACAGATAGTTAAAAGACAAAAACGATCGTAAAATATAACCCGTAAACCCATTTTTGAAGTCACGAGCGTTTTCACTAACATAGAAACTAAATTTATTAACTAGATAGAAATTAATTGAAATTGTAAAATATAAAGTTGAATCAAGAGTAAAGACTTGTTGTACATCTACTAATGTTTTATAACTTAAATGTTCGCATGTCTATATTCACTCCATCTACATCAATATTAACGAAATTGAATTTGGACAAAACAACCGTTGGATATATTCATCACAACATAATATGTAAGTAGACAAAATTTTGATCAATACAAAGTTTGGTAAGGGTTTGATCAGCGTTGTCAACCATAAAAGTAAAATTTTGATGAAACGGAAACGTTCATAAATGTAACTCCATTTTTCAAACCGTCTACACTCATAGTCTTATAATTGTTTATTGTCTACTCAACAAAAAAAAAATACATTTTAAGATGGTATAGATTATCGTGCTCTTAGATTTGAGGCAATGAAATTCAACTTAAACGAAAAATTGGTTCACAATTCGCCGTATAGTACAACTACAACGGAAAATATGGATATATTTGTTGTCTAATTGTTTCAGGGTTTAGGTATTTGGATTTTAGGGTTAGGAGTTAGTGTTTAGGGCAGGGTCTTAGATGACAAATTTTTTCACAAATCACCGTCTAAGTCGCATTACAACGGTGAAATGTAACATCAATATATATAACGAAGAAACTTTTCGTAGTTTATAATTCCACTTACACGACGAATTAACGGCGAATGTTGCATTCATTGTCCAGAGTTTACTTTGATGACGAAATTGTCGAAGAATTTACAACGAAACTCGTCACCTAATCAGGTGTTCTAGACGACAAATTTACGACGAAATTTGTTTCGTCGTTTAGTTAGGTAGCACTAAGACGACAAAATTGTCATCTTCGACAACGAACTAACTTTCCGTCATCCTAGTTTAACTTAGATGAGGAATGCTAAATCATTTCGTCGTTAAAGTCAATAATTTTAGTCGTGTGGCAAAGTGGTCAGATAATATGTTGCAATGCACTATTAGACCATTTCACCAGGGTCGGTCCTGAGATTTAAGAGGCTCTAGGTGAAAAAAATTGGGGCTCTCGCTATCATTTCATTTTAAACCAAATAGACAAAGAAAGATCGAAAGCAAATACAAAATAAGTATGTAATTACACTGCATGTGTATAATTAGTATTGGAAACTAAATAAGTAGATCAAAGATAATTACTTGAGGAGAACTATCAACAATTATGATCCAAGTTAATGAGACGAGGACTAGCTTCCGTCAAGAGGAGAGTTGGTTATTAGAGTAACTCCAACAGTAAAGTTATAAGTTATAGTTATTTTAAGCTAAAAAGTTAAATGTAGCTCATCCAAATTTGACTTCAGTTTTAGCAGTGAAAGTTATAGCTAATATGACCATTAGAAAAATATAGCTTTTGGGTCATTTTCTCTCTCTCCTCCCAAGCTAAATATAGCTACTCAAAATAGCTTTAGCTACATTTAGCTTTAGCTATTCTGTTGGAAGATATAAAAGGTATAATTTTTGAAAATAATAGCTTTTAGCTACTCTGTTGGAGATGCCCTTAGAAATTATCGATTATGTCCACCGATGGACTCAGGCATATTAAAGATGAGAGTTTGATCAAATATGTATCTAGAAATGATGTTTCATTATCTACGTTCGATAAATAAAAATGGATCATAAATTCGTAATGGATATATACTGTATGTTGCAAATTTTGGGATAATTTTTTGGTGGTAGTATGCTTACAACGTTTTTTTTTTGTGTAATTAGTTTCTTTAATGTTTTGAGGTAGTTTGCCTTTAATTTTGGGTTATCAATTTTGGTAATTAAGTTAATTAATAATTCTTCTTGTTCTTTCTGTCGAGAAATAACATTTATTGTTTTGCAACAAACATCGTTGCAACCAAAAGTTACATATGGGGAAAAATTGTCATTAGAATCGTCTGCTGAAGTTTCAATTGTATTGTTATCAATTAGTGTTGAAGTTTGTTTTTCTAAATCGATGTTTCTTAATTTCAAAATATTGATCAAGTTTTCTCATTCTTCTTCATTAATTTTCAAGAGTTTGATGAAGCCCAAAATTAAATGAACATCTCATCAGTATCCAAAAACCATTGGAATAAGTGTTTGAAGCATTTTTCTGGTCAGTGTTATATTTTGTTACACCTTGCACGATATTCTCTGTCGAATCACTCGACCTGTGTCTTCACATGAATAAACATGCCAGAGAAAATGTTTATTTCCGGATATCCCCGTAGGAAGTAATTGTTAGATTGTTCATTACATACTCTCTATTCTGTATTTTACTAAAATATTAGTATCCAGGGAAGGTCTAGGCATTTTAAATTTTGGGTAAGCCTTAGAGCACCAAATCTGTGATAGTAGAGATTATTAATATTATTTTCCTTTGCTACTGGCACAAGGCACATCTAGTCTCCTAAGTAATACTGTATGCTATAAGTGATGCCGCCACACAATTCAGCAAAGCTGCGCACTAGGTAACTGCTATCATAACAGCACTTGCGTAGTCTGTAGCCTAGTTTAAAACAATATATATTAATTGGAATTTTTATCTGTAGGGAATTGTGGCATTTACATTCGATGACCAGGCTGTTTCAGGAGTGGAACAGCAACAGACTGGCATAGCATTTCACTGGAAAGGTGTTATCAATGAAGTATTCGAGGTACATATATAGTGTTTTTTTCTTCGGATTAGTCTGTTAGATGGTGAGTTTATTCAATTCTTTTCAATTTATCGATTTACAGGGACTCACATGTAAGGAATGAAATATTGATAATATCCTCGATATTTCTGCGATATTTCTGTTTTTTAGACTTCTCGATATTAATCATACATATCAATATCTTTCGCCAGATATTTCCCGAAATATTCGATATTTTTCGCTATATCACCGAAATTCTTGATATTTTTAAATTTATCCGAGATTTTGACTTTACATATATGTTGATCACACTAAATCCAAAGCACAAAATCCATCATGCCAATAACCTCAAAACTCAATTAAATAATCTATATTAATAATCGACAAAACACAAGTTACAAGTTTCAAAATATATATTAATCATATAAAAAATTCATAAAGTTTTTATACAAATTTTCATGTATTTATCTTAATTTCAGTCGATTTTTTACTAAATTGATATTTCATAGATATTTTCGTCGAAATATCTGTATTTTAAATAGTCGATATATTTTCGATTACGATATTTTATTCCTTGCACACAGGTCTTCTTCAGTCGCCAATCAAAGGGGCCGAGAAACATGGTCTTCCTGGTGTGCTCTCAGGTAATTTATTACCGGGATGCAGCAATAATGCTGTTATCATCTTTTCTTCAACTTAACGTGTACTCCGTATCAATGAATATAATAACTTAAAAACAAAGATGATTGGCGTTGAATTTCTGGCTGTTAGACAATGCTTTTCATGTTTTCAGTATCTTCTGTGCAGGCATAGCTTTCGGAATTACAGGACTTGTAGCCAAACCAGCTGCTAGTATTCTTGAAGTTACTGGGAAAACTGCACAGAGAATTAGAAATCGGAGTAAGATCTATCAAACGGGACGACAGCGATTTAGAATTCGCCTTCCACGGCCTCTGAGCAGAGAATTTCCCTCAAGACCTTACTCTTGGGAAGAAGCTGTTGGAACATCAGTGCTTATCGAGGCAGATAGTAGTTTGATGCTCAAAGAAGAAACTTTTGTCTCGTGTAAGAATCTTAAAGAAGCCGGCAAATTTGTCATCATAACAAAGAGACTGCTGTTGATAGTAAGCTGCTCGAGTTTGGTGGACTTAGGTAAGCCTGAGTTTCGAGGTGTTCCTTCTGATCTGAAATGGGTGATCGAATCAGAAATTCATCTGGAGAGTGTGATACATGCTGACTGTGATGGCCTAGTGTTAGTATGGTATTAGTTGTCCGATTAAATATACTTATCCACTTAAGCAGGTAATCAACACCTACCCGACCAACCGAAAGACCACTAGGGAAGCTTCAACTCCACTCACAAGACTGACCTCATCCGAACGCGCACGCACCCGTGGAACGTATGCCCGAATGCACGGATCACACACCAGCAAGCATACCAGTCCCACATCGAAGAGCACAAGTAAGCACCAATCTCAACCACCTATATATACAAGGTATTTATTACAGGTAAGAGCATTCAATCCTATCCGATTCAATTCATTCAATTCGATCCCGCTACACATTACTTACACGCACGCTCGCTTGACTGTTATATCCAATACATCATCTGACTTAGGCATCAGAGCGTTGAAGGCGGGTCACCCCGTCTCGACCCCTGACTGTCCGTTTGTTGTTGTATTCTTCTAACAGCCATACCCGAGCACGCACACCCGTTCACCCGAAGAGAGAGGGAGCGCCCGACCATCCGAACAACCCCATCGTTCGGACGAAGGAGAAGGAATACTCGTACTTGCTTCTGCCAGATTACGTCTCGCGCGTAATTCGGTAGAAACAGTTGGCGCCGTCTGTGGGAAGCTTACAAATTGCAAACCTCGTATAAACACCGCTATCCAAAAGCCCACATGCTCAATCCGGAGGTTAACGACAGCACCACCCCCGTCGGAGAGACGCCGCCAGACACGCAGGGGCGACAAGTACTGGATCTCGAAAGAAATAATAGAGAGGAACGCGTCAACAACCTGGTTCAAGAATTACGAGAAGCAGCGCTCGAGAGAGCAGAGGAGCGCCAGATCCGACAGAGGTTGGAGGAGCGGCTGGACGCGTTCGTCAGCCAGCAGCTGGGGCAGCACGAAGGGACCCATGAAACCACCAGCGAGGAACAACACCCGTTCGAAAGGACCAACGCCCGGGCAACCCGAGCGCCCTCGCCAGTGGAGGAATCGGCGCCCCTGACGAACAACACCCTGATCCTCCGGAGGATGGAGGAACTGGCGAAGAAGGTCTCGCGCTTGCGCAAGGACAAGTTGGCCGGGAAAGGCGGGACGTTCGCCCCCCGGGTCAGCCCATTCTCGGCGGACGTACTGGAAAGGGGAAGAGACCCCATGCGAAGACAACGAAAATCACCCGGTTCGATGGGAGCGGGGACCCCCGCACGCACATCGACGAGTTTCGATCCACCACGGACGGGACCCCCTATTCGGATCCAACCCTGTGTTTTCTATTCCAAGAAACGCTGACGGAGGAAGCACGGAGCTGGTTCTACGAGATATCGCCAGGCTCCATACATTCGTTCCTCGAGCTGGCGGAGAGCTTCCAGAAACGCTATCGGTTCCAGGGGAAGTACAACACTACGGGTATCCTTCTCAAGGTCTGCCAGGGGATGGACGAGAGCCTGTCAAGCTACATAAACCGATGGAGGACGCTCGCGAGCACGTGCAGGGACCTTGATAAGCGGGTGGCCAATGTGGTCCTGATGGACAACATGCTCGCCACCCCGTTCGTAGAAAAGTTGGTGAGGAAGGAGTATCTCGACTACGACGAGATCATGGACCTGATTGTGTAGAAGGCACTCGTAGAGACGCGAGTGTACATGTCCACCTCCGAGTCTAGCACCAACAGACCGGAGGGAAGCGCTCAGCCACGATGACCCTCGGACGACGGAGGGGAGCCTACCGGAGGGCACAAGAGGAACCGGGACGCGCAGAGACAAAATCACCAGAGGCCATTCTTCCGCAGTTACCAGGGCAACCACTACAACCAGGCGAGGGGACCGGCGCCGCAGGGAGCCCGTCTACCGCCAGCGCCGCAGTATCAACCGGCGGGACATGAGGTCTATGCGATCGACCAGCAATCGAACGAGCAACTGCTCCGCCTACACCGACACCGGATCCCACCACCAAACAACATGACGAAAGTGATGGCTCCGCTCGGCCGACTCCCGAGCATCTGCTGCGAATACCACAACGCCACCACCCACCATACCAACAGATGCATCATGCTGAAGAAAGCCCTTGAAGACACGGGGAGGGACGATCAGGTCACCCTCCCAGGGCGGAAGGACGACAGCACGAGGCGAATGCCGAGACCCGTGGGACTATCAATACGATATCCGGGGGAAAGCACAAGGAAGAAACGTCATCGCCCGATCGCCCGGGCAGGGAAGTGCTGACGATCGGGGCTGGAAGGGCGCCCAAGACAGGGAGGAAGGAGCCGCCAAACATCTGCTTCATGGCAGAAGATGAGGAAGGAAGTCCGAGGGACAGCACCCTGCCGTACGTAATCGACGCGATCATCGATCAATTCCTGGTGAAGAGGGTGCTTGTCGACAATGGAGCGTCCGTGAACGTGATCTATTTCGATGCGTACACGGTGCTCGGCAGACCCGCGCACAAGATGACGCAGGATCATGAGTGCGTCGCCAGCTTCACGGGCGAGACATCGTATCCGATTGGGAGTGACAGTATCCGGGTTGGTATTGGCGCGCCCGACTCTCCGCACAGCGAAATCCGGACGCACTTCATAATCATGGACACCCCCTCCCCCTACAACGCCATACTCGGGAGACCAGGGATCAACAAGTTGAAAATGATCATCGCAGGGCACATGCTCTTGGGACGATTCCCAACCGAGCACGGAGTCGGATACGTTCGGGGGTACAACTATGAGGAAGCGACGAAATCCCGGGACAGGCAGAAGGTCCTCGCCTTGGAACCTGCACCTGGAACGGAAGCGCCGGACGATCCACGTGACGGGCTGATGGCGGTATCAGCCGTCCCCGAGCGTGAAGAGTTGATGACGATTCAGCTGTCCCCCGAACACCCGGAGAGGACGGTCCAGATTGGAGCGTCTTTGGCTCCCGCGATAGCCGAGCGGCTGATCGCGCTTCTGAAGGAGAAGCAGGAGGTGTTTTCATGGTCGTATAAGGACATGCCCGGGATCAACACGAGCATCATATCCCACAGGCTGAGCATCAGCGCCAGCTCCCAGGCAGTAAAGCAGAAGAGGCGAGCGTATAAGGCGGAGCATTACGCGGCAATGCACGAGGAGGTGGACTGATTACTGGGCATCGGGTTCATCCGGAAGGTGGATTATCCGAAGTGGATTTCCAACGCTGTGATGGTGCAGAAGAGCAACAAGAAGTGGAGGATGTGTATCGATTACAATGATCTCAACAAGACGTGCCCGAAGGACAGCTTCCCTCTACCAAGGATCGACCAGCTGGTGGACGCGACAGCGGGGCACGAGCTCCTGTCAATGATGGACGCATATTCGGGCTACAACCAGATCTTCATGGACCCCGAAGACCAGGAGGCGACGACGTTTGTCACAGATAAGGGGCTGTATTGCTACGTCGTCATGCCGTTCGGATTAAAGAACGCTGGCTCCACATACCAGAGGCTCATGAACGCAATGTTTCATGGCCTGATCGGCAACGTTGTGGACGTATACGTGGATGACATACTGGTGAAGAGCGTTCAAGCGGCCGACCACGTCCAGAACTTGGGGACTGTGCTCGACGTCCTCATCAAGAACGGCATGAGGTTGAACCCCGCCAAGTGCAAGTTCGGAGTCACCAATAGCAAATTCCTTGGGTACGTTGTCAGTCAGAGGGGGATTGAAGCTGCGCCCGCCAAGGTAAAAGCCATCATCGACATGAAGCCACCAATCAAGAGGGTGGACCTGCAGAGCCTCACGGGCAAGCTCGCATCATTGAATCGGTTCATATCTCGCTATTCGGACATGTGCGCCCCATTCTTTAAAGCCCTACGAACGACGAACAAACGTGAGGTTGTGTGGACGCCCGAATGCGAGGCATCTTTCCTTCAGATCAAGGAATACTTGGCGTCCATCCCGCTCCTCTCAAGGCCCATCCGGGGGGAAATATTATACATCTACCTAGCCGCTTCCCTCACAGCCGTCAGTTCTGCCCTCGTCAGCAGGGAGGACTGCACGGAGTTGCCCATTTTCTTCTCAGGAAAGGGCATGACTGGCGCTGAGACCCGGTATCCGACGATCGAGAAGATGGCGCTCGCACTCGTCACCGCCGCCCGACGGTTGAGGCCATACTTCCAGGCGCACAGCATCCACATCCTCACCAACGTGCCTTTGCGCCAGATACTCCAATCGCCCGATCACAGCGGCCGCCTGGCGAAGTGGGCTATTGAACTCAGCGAATTCGACCTCCAATACAAGCCCCGCACGGCAATCAAGGGACAGCCCGTGGCAGACTTCATCGCTGAGTACACGGAAGCGGAAGGAACACCGGTCGGCGCGTCCGACGGCATGACGGTGGAGGCGTCCGACAAACCGGGGGTCAAGGAGCGACCATTGTCGGTGTGGAACCTCTACGTCGACGGTTCATGCACGAAGAAGGTTAGCGGCACCGGGATCATCCTGACCGGGCCCGGAGGGGTAAACGCGGAGTACGCCCTCAAGTTCGAATTCAAGACAATCAACAACGAGGCTGAGTACGAGGCGCTCATTGCGGGCCTGCAGTTGGCCAAGAACTCGGAGGCGCCCGACCTGAACATATTTAGTGACTCACAGTTGGTGGTGAGCTAGGTCGGAGGAGAATTCCAAGCAAAGGAGGAGTCGATGATCGCCTATCTAAAGCACGTGAATGCACTAATCGGAGGATTCAAGTACGTCAACATCAACCATATACACAGGGGATTTAACGCGAAGGCGGACAGGCTGGCCCGATTGGCCACGGCACCCGTACACATGGGACCAGGACAGCGGATCGTCGAAGTGTTGCGACGACCGAGCATCTCGGGAGCAGAGCATGTCTTGGCAATCGAACCGCACGAGCACAGCTACATGGACGTGCTCATCGCTTACAAGGCAAGGGGAGAGCTACCAGAAGACAAGCGGGAGGCTAGGACCATTGTCGCACGGGCGGCCAACTTTAGCGTGCGGGGTGGATCTTTGTACCGACAAGGAAGGACTTGGGCAAGTCTCAAGTGCGTCACTCCAACAAGGGGCAACTCGACCTTGAAAGAAATCCATTCGGGCACGTGCAGCCACCATGCGGGCGCCAGGTCGATCGCACACAAGGCCCTCCGGTATGGATTCTGGTGGCCCACCATCCACGCGGACGCCACGACGCTGACGTGCAAGTGTCACCAGTGCCAACTGCACACACATCACCACCACACGCCCGCCGTCCCACTGTCCATTCTCCTGTCGCCCGTTCCGTTCGCACAGTGGGGACTGGACCTCATCGAGGAGCTCCCAAAATCTAAGGGGCAGTATAGGTATCTGATCATCATCATTGACTACCACACCAAATTCATCGAAGCCCAGCCAATGGCGAAGATCACCACGGAGAAGGTGGAGCGCTTCCTCTGGTGTTTTCTCTTCTGTCGCTATGGAACACCGATCAGCATCATCATAGACAATGGGCCGCAGTTCAATAACCCCAGGCTCGTAGCCTTTTGCAAGCGCCAGGGAACGGACCTCATCTTCGTGTCACCAGCGTACCCTCAGACAAACGGGCAAGTAGAGGTAGCCAACAAGATCATCATGGCTGGTATCAAGAAGAAAATTGAAGATATTGAACCTGGGGATGCGGGTTACGGGCGCTGGCCCGAGGTCGTTCCAGAAATTATGTGGTCCATCCGAACGACCGCCAACGCTTCCACGGGCGAAACCCCGTTTAGCCTGACGTTCGGAACGGAAGCCGTACTACCTTTGGAGATTACCCATCAAAGCCCACGGATCGAGGGGTACGATCCACACACGAACAGTGAGGGGCTACGACTCAACAACGATCTGTTGGAAGAACGGAGAGACATGGCGCATCTCTACAATGCCGCCAACAAACAGAGGATCGCCCGATTATACAACCAGCGTATACGGGCCCGCCCAATCCAACTGGGGGACTGGGTGATGAAGGCAATCCAGCAGAAAATCAAGGCGCTCCGCCCGTTGTGGGAAGGCTCGTACGTAGTCGACGAGGTGATAAGCGCTAGCACTTTCTACCTCCGTGATATGCAGGGTCAACGACTACGGCACCCATGGAATATACAACATTTGAGGAAGTACTTTCATTAAAATTTTGTTATGTTGTACTTTTTCATTAAGTTTGTAATATTATTGCGTTCGTTTGTCCTTACCCCGCCCGCCCAGTACTTGGGGGACTAGGGATAGGCTGCTCGCACGAAGGAGAGTGGGCGCACGTTCGCACGAGTCATTCAAAAGATGCCAAAAAAAAAACAATCTAGCCAAGGCACACGTACGGAAGGAAAATACTTCATTAATAGTTAAGGCACAAGGCCCGACTACAAAAATCCTACTCTATTACAAAAAAGAGGAGAAGAGAAACATCCTATACTACGCCCCCGTATCCACCTCCAGCTCCTCCACTTCCTCCGACGACACCGCCCCCACCGCCTCCACCTGATCGCCCGGATCCACCCGCATGATCACCGGCCCTAGCCCCGCCCCACCAGCCTCCCCGGAAGGCTCCACCTGTCCCTCAGGCGCAGGAGCCTGAGCGCCCGCCAGTCTCTTATTTTCAGACCGCACGAACGCCCGGTACTCCTCCAGCTTCAGGAAAGGAATCACCGCTTCTTGGAACGCAGCCACCTGCTCATCCACTTCAGCCCTGACCAATTTGTGGAGCTCTTCAGACTCCTTGAACGTCGCCACAGCATCCATGCGAGCAACGCGATCAGCCTTCTTCAGCCGGGACTCTGACAGCGCCTCCCGGGCGGCTGCTTCAGCACGAACGCGCTCCAGCTCGGCGCGCACCTGCTCCACCTCGGCCACGGCCTTGTCCCGCTCAGCCCTCGCCAGAGCTTCGCAGGCGGCAGCTTC
The DNA here is from genome assembly GCA_946800695.1 of Geum urbanum. Taxonomy (NCBI): domain Eukaryota; kingdom Viridiplantae; phylum Streptophyta; class Magnoliopsida; order Rosales; family Rosaceae; genus Geum; species Geum urbanum. The sequence continues at coordinate 38,419,257 of OX327010.1, read as the reverse complement.
AGTAGACCGGGCAGTTGCCTCCTCCGCACGGGCAGTGTACCGCTGGACCAAGTCGTTGGGCTTCTCGAGCTGCGCAGAGACCCTGTCCGTCATCCTCCGCTGCTTCAGCCCCTCGGCCTTGAGGCGCTCGAGCTCCATGTTCTCCCGCGAGCGCACACGGAAGAGCTAGTGTTGCAGCCTGGCGCATGCGATGAACGTCGAGTCCAGCCCGTCGGGAGCAGCATTATCCAACGGCTGCAGCAGAGGCCCGAGCGAGGAGGCGCCATCCACCAGCGCACGTCGTAGAGCATCCACGACATCAACATTCGACCCAGGTGCGGGGCCAGGAGAGGAGTCTTCAGTCCGGGGGCGCTTCTGCACACGCTCCTCACTTTCCCCCTGCCCAAGAGATTGTGGAGGACTTGAAGGTTGACCTAAAGACTGAGGCGTGCGGGCAGTATCACGCCGGTCCCTCTGCTCCACCCTGTCGGACCGGCACTGATCCCGATCCACCTGGCGTTGCACCTTCTCGCGGTGGCGGTTGTCCCGCTCAGCCCGGCTGGAGCCCCGACTGCCCGAATGCGAATAAGGAGGAGGTAGAACAGGAGTGGACGCTGGCCGCTCGACGTTAGCAGCAGCGGAAACAGATGGGCCAGCGCCCGCCGACCGCTGCCGAACAGGGGAGGCATGCGCATTCACTGCTGGCGCATGAATGGTAGGCTGCACCTCCTCACCCACACGCATTCCACCCGAACGATCCACCACAACACGGCGTACGGCCTCCGCACCATCCAGCAGCAGGTTCATCCGGCGCAACTGCTCAGCATCCCGATCGCTCGCCTTGGACTTGGACATTTTCACTGCAAAACAGAGAATGCACAGGTTAGCAACAGTCGATCAATATTACACTACATACATTACAGATAAACGCCACCCGACAGACCAGGCATGCGGGCGAGGCGATTCTTTTCAATCAAGTCCCAGTGACACGCAGCCCAGAAGTGTCTCGCCTCGGGCCTAGGGTCAAAAACAAACTTCAGGCGAGCTATCCTATTCTCCTCCTCGGGCGTCAGGGGATACTCGTTCATGTCCCACATGTGGAAGCGCTGGGGGACTCGGTGGACAAGGTGGGCGTTGGCTGCGAACTCAAGAGGATGCGCGCCAAACTCCCAGTCTCCCCCGACCAGGCAGTTGATCGTGCGCCAGCTGGTGGAGGAACTGGGAGGATCGATGAGCCACCACTTCACCCTCGGCTCCACGGTGAAGGTGCCGGAGTCCCGCCGACGGGAAGAGTACTTCAGGCGGAAGAAGTGGAGGAATTCCTCCCGTGTGGGGTGATCCAACCCGCTCGCACGGAAGATATTGAAGAAGGCGACCAACGTTCGGGTCAGTGTAGGCCCACACTGACCGAGGGAAATCTTCAGGAGCGCCAGGATGTACTGGAAGAACGGGTGGAGATGCAACTTTATCCCTGCCTTCAAGTGGAACTCGCTGACGCACACGTGGCCAGCAGGCGGTCGGGTGAACGTCTCCCCTCTCCCCGGCATCCTCAGCCTCACGGACGACGGAATGTGGTAGTCCTTCGCCCATCGCGCCATCTCCTTAACACTCGGCGCCCGCTCAGGTTCCTGCACTGGCACTCCGTCCGGGAACACCCAGTGAACTCGCCCGCCCTCCTGAAATTGAGTCACGGGCTTATCTTGTCGCACGGGCTCGTCACCCCACGGCCCGGACAATGAGGATCCGTCCGACGATTCCCCTAACCCTGCGGCAGCAAGCGCTTGTTGGGGATCCATTTGTTGCACGACAGGAGAAGCGTTAGGGATGAATCGCAGAGGTGTCACACTCATCACGGACTCGCACGACGACGTACTCTACCCACTCGCGCCCGACCCACAACTAATCCACCCCACCCCCGGTATTTACATGCGCTCACGCAATTACCCGCTTGATATTTCTATTGGCTCCATTCCTAGACGCACGCACGCGACACCCACATTTAGCAAAAAAAAAAAAAGCAAAACTACCAGAAACACCAAAAACCCAAAAATCCTACCCCAAACAAAATCAAACCTGGCACACCTCAAGAACACGCCTTGTTCTTGAGATACAAACCCAGAAACGGCCACAAACCCAGAAACCAACAGAAAACAGAAAAACCAAACACAAACACAAACCAAAACGGAAAAGAGCAAAAACAAATCGAAGAGCCTCACCAAATCGAGATTGAAGGTAGAGAGGATGAACGTCGATGAAAGATTCCGGTAAGGAGCAAGGAACACAAAGATCAGAGAGGAATAGTAGGTGAAGTAATTTCTGCAGCGTTTTGGTAAAATCTGAGAGTGATGAGGAAGACAACAACCAAAGGCCCTATTTATACTAATCAGGCGGGACACGCGAACGAACGCCAACCGTCCATTTTCGCGTGTCCACCGTCGAATTGCAACACGTGGCCCAGGGCGGTTTACTAACCCTCCTTAGTAACCGCGCCAACTCTTCAGCTTCCCGCCTTGAATTCAAACCCTAGCACGGTCTCCCACGGCTCGACACGTGTCGTCCATGCAACATCACACGCGCCTGACGTCTGAGCTTCGAGCAGTTATCACGTCAGCAGCATTTAATGCCCGGGGCACGCCAGCATTAAATACGACGGCTCGCATTTATTGCCCAACGGTTCCCAAGGAAAGTCAAAAGGAATGTCACCTCAAACACCTGGTCAGACGGAATCACCCCACCCGAGGCAAGGCAACACACGCCACGACATCCGCCCTTCGGACTGGCGCGCCCACCACCTACACGACCAGACGCTCGCGAAACACAATCAGGTTAGTACAACACCATTCGGGCGCCCCGAAAGAGGGCGAAAGCCTGAATTCCCTTCCGGACGCGCGCCGAATGAAGAACTTGCGCCGTACGGGCATGGGGTTCTTCCCCTCCGTACACGCAAATGTTAGAAAGCAAGCCGGATCAGGCGGCAGAGGCATGGGGTCCGCCCCCTCTTTGCGCGCGCTGAGACCGATGGGCGGCACGGGTGTGGGGTTCGTCCTCTCCGTGGGCGCAACGTTAACGATCGAAGCGCAATTCGGCTGTCATGACAGAGGCATGGGGCCAACTCCTCTCTGGGCATCCTAAGCCGATGGGCGACACGGGCGTGGGGTGTTGCCCCTCCGTGGGCGTAACGTTAACGATCGACTCGCCGACTCGGAACGGCAGGGGCGTGCGGTCCGACCCCTCCTTGCGCGTTCCGAGACCGATGAGCGTCGCGGGCAATGGTACGCCCTCCCCTGACGCGAAAGCAAGCCGGCTGTCATGACGGAGGCATGAGGCCACATCTCCTCTCCGGGCATCCTAAGCCGAAGAACGGCACGGGCATGCGGTCCGTCCCCTCCGTGCGCGTTACTTGTACGTCGCGGTCTTGATCCCACCGTTGGCGTTACACTGTACGCGACGGCATCCCCGTTGACGTACGCGGTACACCGCGGCATCCCAACGCTGGTGTTACGAAAAACATTCGCATACATTCACGCATCATACCATACATTCACACATTTGCATAACTATATATCCATGATTGCCCCATTTTATGTTTTCCAAGCAACACTCCACGGGCGCGCGGCTCCAAATAGCAAGACTCGTTTGGACGCCGGGCACACAGGTACAAAACCGCACGAACAGGTACACGATCAGACGCACAGGTTCCCCACTCCGTCATGCGAGCCCTTCCTTGACCGGAGAGTTGGGGGACTTGGGGGTTACAGGACCATGCACCACTGCTCAATCGGATAAGTATTTTGTTTAATCGCACGAACCCTTTTTCAACTCCCCAGTCAAGAAAGTTCTCTTTGACTTGGGCACTTGGGGGACTTGTTAGTATGGCATTAGTTGTCCGATTAAATATACTTATCCACTTAAGCAGGTAATCAACACCTACCCGACCAACCGAAAGACCACCAGGGAAGCTTCAACTCCACTCACAAGACTGACCTCATCCGAGCGTGCACGCGCCCGTGGAACGTATGCCCGAATGCATGGATCACACACCAGCAAGCATACCAGTCCCACATCGAAGAGCACAAGTAAGCACCAATCTCAACCACATATATATACAAGGTATTTATTACATGTAAGAGCATTCAATCCTATCCGATTCAATTCATTCAATTCGATCCCGCTACACATTACTTACACGCACGCTCGCTTGACTGTTATATCCAATACATCATCTAACTTTGGCATCGGAGCGTTGAAGGCGGGCCACCCCGTCTCGACCCCTGACTTTCCGTTTGTTGTTGTATTCTTCTAACAGCCATACCCGAGCACGCACACCCGTTCACCCGAAGAGAGAGGGAGCGCCCGACCATCCGAACAGCCCCATCGTTCGGACAAAGGAGAATGAGTACTCGTACTTGCTTCTGCCAGATTACGTCCCGCGCGTAATTTGGTAGAAACACATAGTAGTTCATATAGTCGGCTCAAACACACCTTTGCGTCAGAACCAGCTAACCAAAAGAAGTAGCGGAACAAGAGCAGGGCGCTGGAGCAATCCTACTGGTCCCCTCATTCAGACCGACTTAGAACTCGAACGCAGAGAAGATGCAGAGAAGTTGTTACAGTTTCTGCTGTCTGCTATTGAACCGGGGAAAGACTAAGGTTGGGGTTGGAGGAATCTTCTGCATCGGAGTTGTTAGATTCGAGATTTCGCATCGAAATTATCACTATTAAATATAACTTAAATGTGGTTGGACTATTTTTAATTGTACCGAGACTTTTTGTGGATAAAACCTAACACCTTAAAAGTGATTAAGTTGGGACAATATCAATACAATTCGAACTCCATGTGCTACGCTTGTCGCTATTCAACTTGGTAACAGAGCGGGTCATTATTTTCAATCACCTCCCGAGCCCAGTGGGCTCGAATTGAATTAGGTCTTTGAAAAACTATGTGTTAGCTCCAGTGGGAACTATTCTAACCAAAATTTCGATGTGAATTTCGGACTTGATTTCACGTGCTAACTTCGAATTTAGGTTGCACGTGAGGGGGCGTGTTGGATTGTCGATCTCACATCGAAATATGACAATATTAAATATAACTTAAATGTGGTTGGACTATTCCTAATTGTAACGATATCTTTTGTGGATAAAACTCAATATCTTAAAAATAGTTAAGTTAGGACAATATCAGTTCTACCGAAATAACATCAAATAGTTTGGAGTTTGTTTTGTACAGTTTAAAAGATGTAGGCTGGCACCTTCCTATCCGATCCAATTAGTGTTTCGCGCCAAGCCCTGTATTAACGAAAATCTTCAAGTTATTGGGCCTTTAAATGACTTTGAACCCGATCCGATTTGATCTGGTACTCTTTCGTTCTTCGTCTCCAACATTCCAACTCTCTAATTCCTCTGTTTTCTGATTCTCCAAAACCGAAACCCTAACCCTAACCCTAACCCCCGATTATTCCGATCACTTGATCAATTCTCACTCGAGCAAACCCTAACTTACCAAAACCCTAATGATATGAGCATCAGCAGTAGAAGTAGTAGTAGAAGAAGAAGAGATGAGTAGGCTTTCGTTTAGGCCTCGTCCCCTAGATATCCACAAGAAGCTTCCAGTCCTCAGGTCATTCAAGGACTTCGAAGACGATGAAACCCCTACCTCGACTCGCAATTCTCAGCTTCTACGAATCTCCGCCGTCGATTCCGGCCACGAAATCGAGGTCCATCCGCCGCCGGCCAAGAAACTAGCTCCCGAAATCCCCACTCCTCAGTTCGTTATCGTCGATACTTACGAGAGAGACTACTCTCGCACTTTTGGACAGCCTAATTCATATCTCCGAGCCAGAGGAGGTATAAGTTTCAACTTTCCAAGTTTCGAATTTCGGATTTTGTTTGTTTTTGTGGCATTACTGACTCTGTTGTGTGGTTGTTTTGTCAGCTCGGGCGGAGTTCGGAGAGTTCGTGGAGTATGATCTGGACAATGAGGATGAGGACTGGCTCGAAGAGTTCAACAGTGAGGAGGAGATACTTGCTCCGGAGAAGTAAACCTCATTTGAAACCCTATAATGCATGTCATTTCATTTTTAAGTTTGTTTGATGCATTTAGGTTATGAATAGAGAATTCATGTTTCAAGCTTAAGTTTTGTTAGTACGTGTACCTGATCGGCAATGTGTGCTTAAATGTACAGGCTTGAGAGTCTTATTTTCAAGTTGGAGGTTTTGGATCATAAGGCACGAGAGAGAGCAGGAGTTATAGCACCTACGCTTGCTTCGCCAATCCCTGTGCTTCTACAACTTGATGTTGCTACTGAGGTGATGTGCGTTTTAACTTTTTCTTATTGTATTTGACAAGTCTGACTAGTGTTGATGCTGGTTCTTGCTTTTTTCAGGTTGTTGTAGTTCGATTTACTAGATTTTATCTTCGTTTATTGTAGGCTCTACATGGTCAGTCCCTCAGATATAATGTTGTCCGGTCTGTTTATGAGTACTGGAAAGATAAGGTATGTTAACTACACGATTTTTGATACTTTTGAAGGTATCTTATACTCGGGAATGAACTTAATCAACAGGCCTATATCATATGATATTTTTTTATTAGTGCTACTCTCTTTTTTGACATTACAGGCAACTAATGTTTTGTTAGAAAATTTTCTATGTATAAATATTCTTTTCATCCATTATGGCAGCGTGAGCGATGGCAAAAGCCTATCCTGCGACGATTGCAGGTTAGTTATCTCACTTGACACACATTTCATCTATGTGTCACACATTTCATTTATGAGACATTAACTTCTTGTATTCTGTTCTTGCTCTCTAACAAATCGATACATACTGGACTCAGAGCTATGTGATTGGGTTATACAGTGATGTTGTCTCTATGGGAGAGTTTCAATACCATTGCAATAAGCTATTTACTGAATGCTATTAACAATTGAGTATTGAGCTTTAAGTTAAACTTAGATAGCATAGTTAATACTTATATAGCCCTATGTGCCTGCAGATCATAGCTAGTAGTATCTCAAGTCTCATCTTCATTTTCTGTACAGCCTCCTCCACCTGTTAATGACACCAATCCGTACAACGTCTTTAGGCCGAGGGAGAAAACCCACAGACTGCACACGAGAAGGGTAAGCAGCAAAAATGTTTTTTGTTTTGTTTTTTTTTTGCTTTGTTTTCAAAAACATAGTTTGCTAATTAGTTGTCTTATTTTCAGATGCAAAGAAGGGAAAACAATGTGCAGTCATTCGAAAAGCTTCGCCAGGTTAGACAACTTTTAAGTTCTTTAATTTCTGATGGTCGTAAATATGATTTGTAAGTGTTCGGGTGCTTAACAGAAGTTTGTATAATTAGGCTTGAGGCATGGTAGTTTGCAGTCCATTTTTTTTTATCATCTTCCTGGAAATGTAATTAGGTTTTTATATACCGTAGGCATTGCCATTGCACTTTATTTCTAAGGCAGACAACCTAGTAGAGAACAAGTGGGAGCTAAACCATGTAATTTGAGTAGGGTAGGGTGATGGACAAATACGCTGAGACTAGAAGCCATTGCGAATTCCATCTCCTTGTTAATTTTTGTAATGAGGCTAGATGGCTGATGGCCTAGTGTTGTCTATATCTTTGTGCTTGTGTTGAAATATAATTTCCCAATTCTGCATGGGAGGGTTTTGCAAGCTGATGCCGACTAGGCGAGTACTGTCCCTGTGGTCCCCTCATGATGGTTTCAAACTTTTGCATGATACTTCAGATTTTTTTGTGCATGGCACAAGATGTGTTGACTCTTGTGTAGGTCCAATAAAAAACAAAATGTCATTTCCCAATCCCTTTTTGGGTTATGTCACATATACAGCAATCCCTTGAATTTTTCAAGTGCAGTAACCCTGTAGGCAAATGAAAGCATGGTATATCGATTGAGGGCCAAAACGGAATGGTTTTAAGCTTGTTTATGATATTTATTACATGCAGCATGTGATTTCCTTGACAATATGTTGATATAAAAACTTTTTATCTTTGATAATCATAATCACAATGTTTCTTTTCCGAATAAATCTTTCTCAGGTTAGGCGCAACCTGGACCAAGCCAAGACCATTGTGGAAGCTCTAATAAAGGTTCTTAAATTTTTGAGTAGTGGTGTTATATTGATTTGGTAGTGAACATTACCTTCAATCTCGCTGACTATTATGTATTATGCAGAGGGAAGAAAGAAAGAGAGCAGTCATGGAGGCTGAAGTTGAGCTACAAGTAAATCAGATGAAGTACAAGGTATTTCCATGTGTTTTTCCAACTAGTTTCTGAATTTTAGTTGCCTTGACAGTGGAACCTCTCGTGTTTATTAGAAGGAGAAACATTTTTTAATTGTAAAATAAAGATTAGCATGTGATTGTATGGTTATTCTTTTGTTTATCTGTGTATGACTTTGTTTTGGGTTTTCAGCATGAGACTGTGCTCCTGGAAGATAGCTTAGCCCTTCCTGGTTTTGCACCCTTGTCTAAGTTTGTTTCAAGTGAGGATGAATTTGTTGATTCAGATGACTTTGAAAACGTTCGTCCCCGTACACGACCTTCTGCAATGCCTAATCCACCTATACCAGAGCCCAACATGATCATGGTTCCCACGGGAACGATGAAGCAAGAGTTCAGGCGGCGGCATGCACCACAAGGGTGGCTTCACAAAATGGTACTTGTTCTTTTTCAAACTGTTTTCCTTTATTCCCCTTCCTTCCCTTCCTTTATTCAGGATTATCTATAAGCAATAACTGAAACTTCCCGCTTTTTTTAAAATATACATGGGCTTCATGTAGGATCCGCTTGAGCCAGTTTTGTTATTTATGAAACCTCTTGTTCCAGAGAAGTTGGCAGCCGCAGGCATTGTACCACCATCAGATTCTTCAGTGAAAAATGGAGTATCCACACCACCTTGTAAGTTCCGCGGAAGAATTGGCCGAGGGGGGCGATTAATATTTGATAGATGGAACCCATTGATGCAAACTCCAATCGACTTTGGGAATTCTTATTATATTCGTCCTAAACCTCGACCAACGACATATAATTGAACTTCTTACTCCTGCTGGTTTGACTTCCAGTTGTGAACAGACAATCGGAAAGAGGTTTGAACTAACTATTTGGAAGATCCACAGGGAGTACCTTGGGATATCGTGTGGTTGAACTAACATTTGCTTACCTGGATATCAGTATCGATGGAGGATGTTCTTTCCTGGAGTTTTGATGAGTATTTGTGGAGGAGAGTAGGGTAAGTGAATTGCTGTATTGTATTTCCCTACTGTCAGTGTTTGTTAACAATTGTATACATCTGCCCAGCCTTGATCTATGTAAAGCTCATTAGCCATTACCAATTCATTATTTATATGGCATTAGCATAATTCATCATGGACTCCATTCCAGTGGTCTCTTACTGTACATCTGCGGTGGATTGCAAGCAGGGTTTATTTTGACAGAAAGTTCTTCAGAGTTATAATCGTTCTGCAGAACAGGTTCTAGCCCTTTGAAGGGCCACAACCGTGCGGTGGTTGCCACCTTGGTGTGTATTGTGCAGCTGGCCCATTTTATGTTGGGTCTTTCATCCAACACTTCAAATCCGGTTGTGTCAGCCGGCGCATGTCTTTTTCTTTCTTTTTTCAATGTAGAGGCTAAAACCATTGGGGCACGTTTGGTTGGCAGGAAAAAAGGGGAAATGAAAGGTTTGGAATAGCCAAGGATGGGAAAGTGGTTCCAAAAGAAAGAAAAATGATAGGAAAATGCTTCCCTCCTATCCCCATGGGATTTTGTTTCCCCTTCATCGTTGGCCATTATTTAATTTATAAATTCTCGAATTTTTTGTCAAGAATATTTATATAAGTCAAATACAATTTTTTTTTCTTTCTTATGATTACTTTCCTTGTGTTTGGAAACATTATAGAGAAAACACGATGGAAACATTTTGTTTTCCTTATGAAAAAAAAAAGTAGAAGGGAAAGTAAACATTTTATATTCTTTTTCGGAAGGCAAACAAGGCCTTAAAGTAAACATAAAAGTACATTACTCATAGGCTTTTCTCAGAGCAAGTTCACCGAAGTATAAATAACAGTGTGTTGGGATATGAGTGTAATCATTGAAATTTAATTAAATTTCAGTAATTTAGATTTTCATCACTTAAATTTATGTGTTTGGATAAGCTTATACGAAGTTTTTATAATTTTTATCATTTTAAAAACAGAGAAATTGGAGACCCAAATTCCTTGTTTCAATTCCCTCTAAATATGTGTCATATACAATTCCTTCAACTTACTCATAAAAGTTTGAAATTCTTGTCATAATTAAAATTCTCCATGAAGAATCTCAAACACTAGAATTCACAAATCATGGAATTTAAAATGATAAAATCTAATTTTCATCAATTATGAATTTCAATAAGAACAAAAAATACTTTATTCAAACACACCGTAAAAATAAATTAATCATAGACTTGTCTTAAAGCAAGTTCTTTGATATATTTTACCTGGTTAATTTAGCACTGGTTCCACCAAACTAGCACTAAAAAGTAACAGAACTCAAAGACCGAATTTGCACCCATGGTGTGGTGTCTAGCCCATTTGATGGACTCGGTTATCATGTGGTGACATAAAAAAGGTATATCTACATACTCCGTGTGACGAAAAATTTATATTTTATATAATATAATTAATTCTGAATCTGAAGTCTGACTCTGATCTAAAGAGTGAAAACAACTGTAAAAAAATGAATGACTAGTTACCGACGAATGTCCCAAAGTCCCAAGAATCTTGACCCAATGAGTGAACTTGCTCTTAGACAATCAAGCCAGTCTAATATATCAATAATGCATGACTTGCGGACTAGAAGATATAGAGTGATCCCATATGGAGGCTACAAGTGCTATATGTCTAATTTGTCAATCTGACCCATTTCTTTAGTATGCATCGATTCATCACTAACGAGCCGTTACTAATTTCGTTTCGCTGCATGTCGTATGTCATATGACTCAATGGGTGAACTTGCTCTTAGACGATCAAGTCAATCTAATCTAGCAATAAAGCCTAACTTGCACTAGAATGACCTATTTCTTTAGCATACATCGATTCATCACCATCACCGACAAGTCGTTACTAATTTCGTTTCATTGCGTGTCATATGTCATATTTTCTATCAAACAATGACAAACGTGACATGTGGAGCTTCAATATCACTGAAACAGTGCCAACTTGAACCACCTTTTAGGTGTTGAGTTTTATACAAAAGTCTCGGTTAATATTGGGTTTGGTCAAACCACTTATAAGTTATATTTTCTTTGTCACTTTATCAGTGTAGAATCTTTCATCTCCAACATTTTCAAGGGTATAAAATTCAATGGTGTCAATGATAGCGAGTATAATTTTTGGTCGGGGTCAAAAATTGGGGTATGGTTATAATATTTTGTAAAGCTAAGGTATGAAAATTTAGAAAGAGTGAAACTTAAGGTATTATTCGATGAAATCTCCCTTGTTTATATATGCCACCATTGCAAACTAAGTAAGCACATTTCCTATATAACATACGTGGTCTACTGTTCCAGGCACCGTTCACTATTCATCTCCCGCACGGTTGCCGATTGTTCACGTTGCACGCGCGCTTATTATTCACTCCCATGATGAGCTTGGGACGTACTGTTCTGGATAAGATCTATGTTTATCTCTCTCCCTCTCAGACCAACTTTCTCTCCACACATTTGTAATCGCTCTTATTTGTCATCTCGCAAATCTCTCTTTTTATCACAAAGTAACAACTTTTTCTCCCAATTTGCGATCCCTCAGCATTTACTTTCGATCTCCCACTCTTGAGTCTAGAGGTCAGGGTTCCTTGCCCGATCTATTCCGAGATTCCATAGCTTTGTCGCCATCTTCCTCAACTCTCTTCGTTCTCTCACTTTGGTCATGCCTGTGCTTTCCTTAACGAACAGGTGAGTCTCAATACTTGGTTTATGGTTTCCTCATTACTACATAAAGTTCAATCTATGATTTGCTCAGATCAATATAATAATTTTCTATCTATGTTTTGCTCGGTTAAATATATAATGGTTTTCTAAGTTTAATTATATAATGGCTTGCTCAACCAAACCAATTTCAATCTACACATGTGCTTTCCTTGGTTTGCTGAGTTTAATTTGGGTTTACTTTTACTGATTTTTGAACTTTTCCGGGTGGATATGGTTTGGGATTTTGCTTAGAGAAGGGATTCCAGCTTTGGTTGCAGACACAAGGTGAGCTTGAACTTTGGTTTTGGATGGGTTTTGTGATTTTGTTGTTAGTTAAATGAGTTTATGCGTTTCATATTGTCTATTATCCAATAAATAATCAGGTGGGTATTGCTTGATTACAGTAGCTACAAATGCAATAAGATTAGAGTAGAGTAGTTGATGAAGCCACATTCACATATTGGCTATCAATGTGGCTATCGATTATAAAGAGATGAGCAATCCCTTGTGCATGTGGCTATCTTCGTATAGGGATGAGCAAGCCCCTATAAAGATGATTATTATATTAGTTTTTATAAAGATGAGCATTATCATGAATTTCAACAATAAGGATAAACATTGAGACTCATATGATTATAAGACGAAAGGATAACATATTATATATCATATAAGGATGGGCCAAACTCTTTAAATCTTCATACAACCACATGTATAAGGGCTTTCACGGTTATAAAGAGATGAGCAAGTCACACGGACATGGCTTGCAATCTGTTATACAAATTGGCTACCTAGCCACATTAGGTTGTTGTTAAATGTGGCTAGAGTTTATATGTAGCCTTTATTTGTTGTTTAAGTTTATATATTTATACATATTGGCTTCATTTAATTTGTGTCACCTGTGTTTTTTGAACAAACAGGTTTTATCGGATTTGCATACGTTTGTCTATTAAGTTCATGTGCTTCTGTTTTGCTTTACATGTAATTGATTTCAATTTAGAATATTAAATTATGATTGGAGTTAGCAAGTATTCTGTATGTGTGCTTTGTAATTATGGTAATTTGACTCACACCGCAGTTGTAATTCACACAGGTCTATCTAGCAATTATTTCATGGCTATCTCTTCTAAAACAATCTTTTTGGTGTTTGATTTCAATTTTTGTTTCTGCTTTCAAATTTCTGCACAGGTAGTAGGTTATACTTGAAATATCCATTTTTTTCTTTTAAATCATTGTTTTACTAAGCTCTACTTACAACTAGGTAGCTAATCCTTAGTAGGGGAAATCCATAGCCATCATTTTGACTACTTAGAAAATAAAATTTGAGGTCAAGTAATGAATATGTCCGAACAATTCAAAGACCGTTAATTTAAAGATTACTTTGATATGTGATTCACAAATCTTTTTTCTTCTTCTGGGAAACTTATTGATGTATGTGTTGCATGCGATTAAATAATTTTGAAATTGTTTGTTTCATAACAACACAACTTTTTTCTTTGTGCAAATGTAACTGAATGGAATGAGAGTGTCTTTGCGTAAATGTTCTCAAACATTTTGTTTACCATTGCTATGTTATGTTGCTAAATATGTATATGATTACACATATTGTGTAAGAACAAATTGTTGTGTACTCTACATCAATTGATTCACTAACCATGCATTACTTGCAACTTCGCATGTGTAATGTACTTATTATCTAACTATTCATAATTATTATGTTTTTCTCAGCTATGAGGTCAAAAAGGGATTTAAACAAGAGGAAGTGATTTTTTGAAGACCCGCAAAATTTTGAACAAAACATGGCAGGCCATGAGACAATAGCACCGTCACACTATTTTGAAGATGAAAGTGCAAGTAGATCTAATCCAGTCATTTTAACAAAGAAGAAGTATTTTTTCCCGTAACCTCAAAATGTTCAACAAGATGAGGATGCAAGCGGATCGAATGTATAAGGAAACCTAACCATATTGTCCGTTAGTAGAAATTTTTTCTTGATATTATAAAGTTATATATATATATTAACTATGTAGTCGTAGTTTATCAAAAGTCCATATCAAAATAACAATAATTTTGTTTGATATGAATTACGATTCTCAGTTATATAAATATAGTGATTTTAGTTGTTTTTAGGGGTAGTTTAATATTTCACAAAAAAAATTATGTCAAAATAACAATGCTTTTCTTTAACATGAATTTATGAAATGCAGGTGTTGATGCAACTTTTTCTAGTCAGGTATCGTATTAAAGAACTCACTAAAGTGAGTCATATGTTATATTATCTATTTTTGATTAATAAAAAATTCAGTATTTTCTAACACAATTTTGAATAATTGTTATTGCAGGTATGATTATAAATTATCATGACTCTGGGGATGATTCTTACACATGTAATTATTGCGGCGCTTACTTTTGATTATATGAATCTATAAAAAAATAAAAAAATAGTTGATATACACAACTTGCTGTCAAAAAAGACAAGTTAAACTTCCATTGTTAAATCCTACTTCAATTATTCTTGAACAATTATTAAATCCAAATAATAGTCGAGAGAGTGTACTATTTCACGAAAATATCCGAGTTTATAATTTAATGTTTGATTTTACTTATATGAGTACAAAAATTGATTCTACGATAAATAATAGAACTGCTTCATATGTATTTAAAATATGTGGACAAGTGCATCAGTTAATGAGTTCTATATTATCTTCCGGAAGTGAATCTCCTAAGTATGCTCAATTATATGTCTACGACACTGTTAGTGAAATTTCAAATCGTATTAATGTTATTGATCCAAATAATGCAAATCAAAAAATCAAATTTGATGTTGTTGAAAAATTAGTGCACATGCTTAATGAATTTAATGAAATAACAAAAAAAATTCTGAACTGTTAGGAATGATTTTGAAATGGTTCACTGCCTGATTTTAATATGATTATACGTGATTGACAACTAACTGATAGCAAACAATATGAATTACCAACTGCTTCGGAAATTGGTGGTTTAATTGTTGGTGTCATTGGAGAATTTAATTCAAATAAGGATATCATTATTCAATTAAATAATGGAAAACTAAAATGTATCTCAAAAATACATCCAAAGTTAATGTCATTACAGTCTCATTATTTTTTTCATATAGGGAAGATGAATTTAAAATAAATACGTTATTGCAACTAATTGATGGAAAAAAATGACAATAAAAATAGAAAACTAACAATGATAAAAGTTGTTTGCTACCAAATTCATGATAGAACAAATCATTCAAGTACTTTGTTAAAATGTGAAAGATTATTTCAACAATTCTTAGTCGATACATTTTTTATTGTTGAAGAAAATCACTTAGAATATATAATAAATAATCAATCAAAATTAAGATGCGAAAAATAGAATCAAATTTTTACTTTTTTTTTTCAAATGGAATTACCCAGAGCTCATATGTAGGAAAAATAATTTTTCTTCCAGGTTCTCATACTGACAGTCCTAAAGATATGATACATAATTACCATGATGCAATGACAATTTGTACACAATATGGCAACTCAGACTTATTCATAGCATTCATTTACAATGTTAAATGATAAAAAAATTGTGACATATTTTGAAGAAAAAAAGTTGGGTACAAGAATTTTTAAAATTAGATGATACAATTGCTTATATTAAACCTGGAGAGCCGTTTGGATATATTGATGCACATGTTTATGCAATTGAATTTTAGAAACAAATGTTGTCTCGTGCTCATTTACTAATTTGACTTCAAAAACCATACAAATGTTATACATCGGTTCATATAGATTCTATTATTTTAGCTGAATTACCAGATAAAAATATTACGCTAAAACTTTTTGAAATTGTTAGTCAATTTATGATTCATGGTCCTTGCGGACAATTTAATCCGAAGTTTCAGTGCATGCGAGATGGAACATGCACAATTTTTTTTCCAAAGCCATACAATTCTAATGTTGTATTTCAAGCAATCAAGGCTCCTCAATATAAACGACGCGATGATGATTCAAAGTTTATACTTAAAAACGAAATTCATATTGGTAATAATTTTTTAAAGGACCCAACCCCGATTTAGTTTCTTAAACCGGAATCAAACCCCTTCTGAAAACACGAACTATCAAAAACCATAGAGATTTTGGCAGAGTTTCACTATATCGCGAAGTTACCATTAACCTGCACTCGAAAATACACTTCATCCTATGCCACAAAAGCCAAACAGTGGGCATCAATCCCATCCGGATTTCTCAAAAACATATCATAATATAAAGTAGTAAGCAAAACTGTAGTTTTACAGAAATCCAGGAAAATCATATGAAAATATAAACATCAGAGTATTCAGAGCGACCTCTAGTATATATATACATAAATATACAACAGCAGGCTAAACAAGAAACCTACTGAGAAAGAAAAGTAGCTCGAATACTAAGCCTCAAACTGCGACGTGCGACACCAGAATCCGAACTGCAAATTGGGCATGGAAAACAAAGAGTCCAGGGAAAGACATATAAACCGTTAGAGTGAGTGGACGAAAATAAATGTCTTTCGCCGAGTAATATATGTTATAAAAACATATGCGAGTCTAGATACATGAAAATGATATGGTACACGAGAGAGACTCTAACTCCTCACGCGTACAGAGCATGCATCGAAAATTCCGCGGGGTTACTCATGGACACATCCGCGCTAGTACAGTCCGAATCACGGGATCCCAGACCCACACGTGATTCTAGCCAGAAAGGCCTCAGGTCAGGGATCTGTCCCCCCCCCCCCCCCCCGGTAAACATCCTCGAGGATCAGCCGGGATGCCAAGTGTATCGATACAACTATATATACTGTGACTGTACTCTATGTAAACCAAATCATAAATAGTTTCATGCAATGTATAAAGCATAATATAGATGCATATTCGTAATATATAATTATAAAAGCATATTCGTCGATGCGTATTCATAAATGCATAATCGTAAAGCACATGCTCGAATAAATCATAATCTCATACGCATTCTCATGCTCGTAAAACGTATAATAAAGACTCGCAACCAATCAATGAAAATAAATGTCCACTCACAAACAAGCACAGCGCGCAAACGCGCTAATCCCGACACCCGGCGAAAGATCCCTCGCCAAGCGTATGATCTCGATCTCCTGAATAATCACAAAATATCACTGATCAAAATCACAATTCAATACTCTGAACCACACCTCGGAAACCAACCATTTTCGGAAATATATAACTCGGATAACAAAAGAATCGCCAAAAATCCCAAAATACTCCACATAAACCCTCGACATAAAATCCACCATCCAAATCAACTCAAAAACCTCAAAGCGACGATCGGGGCGCGATTACAAGTAAAACGGCATAAAACTTGACAAAATCCAAAAAGTCAACGCGTCGCTGGAGCTCCGCCGTTGACCGCCGGTGCGCCGTCACCGGAGATATTTTCAGGCGACCAAGACTACCACAACTTCTACTCCTCAAGCCCAGTCCAAAACCCGTCTACACCAAGACCTAATTTGGCCGGCAACACCTCCAAAACCTCCTCGAAACCTCCACGGCCAAGAATCGCCGGAAAACTTTCCTGGCCGATTCGGCACCGTCACGCCACCAAAACGCCTCAAACCAAGGGTTTTTCACCCTTGGCTCGAGCCCAACCTGTTCCAACCCAACAACTCACCGGAAAGTCACCGGAGCACCCCTCACCGTTAAACCCGATTTCGGCAAACTTCACGATCAAAATTAACCAACCAAAACACTTCTAAACTTCACAATATGCACATCAATCGAAAGCATAGATCCCAAGCTTCAAAACCATACCTTAAAATCCGGCAACCGTGCCGTATTCCGGCAGTCACCATGACGGTGAGTCACAACTCAGTTAGTCAACACGGGTTGACTCGGTCAACTCGGCCCAGCTCTGGTCAACTCGGTCAAACAGCCCATTTTTTAAATTTTTCGATAACTTTACAACCATTCGGCTATTTATACGTCGCGAATCAACTCTATCCACAATTCGGATAACTCAAACTCAAATGGATAAACACGAACTCGACGATAATTTCAAATATTCTTTTTATATTCCTCGATTATCCAAAAAATCCTCGGAAAGCTCCTACAGACTCAAAATCGGATTCTCTACATTTCCCACGAACAAACCCAAATCAAATTCATATCCGAAAATTAAGTCGTGAATGAAGTTGTATATCCGATTAATTACGATAAACCTCAATTACTCGTGAAACTCACAGATTAAGCCGATCACCATACCATTTTCTGTTCGGGTTGTCACAATTTTTTGTTCCATATAATCCGAATTTGTTATTGAGGTACAATGCTTACATAAATGTGGAATCATGTTCTCAATCTATGTTAATCAAACATTTATTTAAATATATAAATAAAGGTCCAAATAGAGCTAGAGTATTGGTTCGTGACAATATAAATGATGAAATCAAAAATTGTCTAAATTGTCAATATTTAACTCCTCGTGAATCTGTATGGCGATTATTTGAATTCTCAATTCATTCTAGATTTCATGCGGTGGTATATTTAAAAATTTATTTACCTTCCGAACAAAGTGTGTTTTTTGATGAAGGGGGTTCCCTTGAACAAGTCTTAGAAAATTCATATGTCGAATCTAGGATGTTTATTGCTTGGTTTGATGCAAATATTATTTATAAAACAAAAAGAAAAAAATTAACTTATGTTCAATTTCCAACTAAATTTGTGTGGGAAAAAAAACTTGGACTCCAAGAAAAAAACTTCTTCAAACTATTGGTAGACTTGCATATGTGCTACCGATGGTAGGTAAACTGTACTACCTGAGAATACTATTAAATATTCAATAAGGATGTTGCAATTTTGATGAAATAAAATTAATGGAATTACATATTCAACTTTTCAAGTAGCATGTCAAGCATTGAGATTGTTAGATGATGATAAAGAATGAGTCGATGTACTGGTTGAATCTTCATTGACTGCAACCTCTCCTCAAATTCGAGAATTCTTTGTTACCATTATTTTTTTTTTAATGTCTTAGATCCAAGAGCTTTGCTTGATGCACATTTAATGAACATGTCTGATGATATTTTATATTAAATTCAATTAAAATTTAATATGCCTAATCTTACCGTACCTGGATACGAATTGAAAAATATTGTTCTACACGAACTTGAAAAACTATTCAATATGTCTGGAAGTTCATTAGGAAATTATCAATTGTCGATGTTAGAAACACTATACATCAGTTCAACAATAAGTTAATGAGAGAAGAACTATATTACGATTGTGAAACACTTAAACAAGAACATTTTGATCTCATTACTAATTTAAATAGTTGTTAGAAAATCATATATGATAAGGTGATTGAAGTTGTTGAACAAAAGAACTCAAAATCATTTTTTGTGTATGGTAGTGGAGGAATTGAAAAAAAAAAATTGTGGCATACTATAATTTATAGACTGAGATCTGAGGGGGAAATTGTTTTAGATGTCACTTCATCATGCATTGCTTCATTATTACTTCTAAAAGGCATAACCGCACATTCACGATTTAAAATAAAGTCAATTATAGATAAAGATTTATCATGTTCAATAAATAAAATAATTCATCTTGCAGAATTAATTGAAAAGACAAAATTAGTCATTTGGGATAAGCTAATATGTGTCATAAATATTGTATTGAATCATTAGAAAAATTCTTCTTGATATTTTGTCAAAGAACTCCAACTATTCAAAAAATATATATCATTTAGAGGTAAATCTATCTTATTCGGTGGAGATTTTAGACAAATTTTACCAGTCATACAAGGTGGAAGTAAAAAATAAGTCCTTGAAGCTTCTATGATGTTCACTTCAAGTATTTCGTTTAATAGAAAACATGAGATTATCAACAATCGATTTCACAAGTATTGAAAAAGAATAAATTAAAATTTTTGCAGAGTGGATGGTACAAACTGGATAAGGTCAATTACAATCACATTTTCTCACATATGATCATGACTTGGATTTATATTACTCAAGATTTACTTATTGATCCAACAGTTGATCCTATAAAGTCAATTTTACAGCTACTTATCCAAACTTTAAAAGTAAATACAATGATACCAATTATTTAAGAGAACGTGCTATTGTCATCCCCAGAAATGTAACTATTCATGAAATAAATAAATATGTAATTAATTTATTACCAGGGAATAAAAAGACATCTTATAATTCTAATTCAATTTCAGTCAGTTCAGGATCCAACAATAATAACAGTGTTTTATATATAGAATTTTTAAACAAGCTTGACTTTAGTGGATTGCCTACACATGAACTTATTTTTAAAATTGGTATACCTATTATGTTATTACGAAATTTAAATCAAATACATGGTTTTTGCAATGGGACAAGAGTGATAGTAACGAACTTATTTGATAAACTTATAGAAGCAAAAATATTGACAAGAACCAATATTGAAGAAAAAGTTTATATTCCTAGAATCATGCTAATCCCCAATGATATGAAATGTCCATTCACATTTAAAAGACATCAATTTTCTGTGAGACCCTATTATGCAATGACAATCAACAAAAATCAAGGACAATCATTAAACCAAGTTGAAATATATTTGTCGGACCGAATCTTTACTCACGGACAATTGTATGTCGTGTTACCGAAAGTAACGTCAAAAAAGACCTTAAGATTATGATAAATAACAATGGTGATAAACTAAATAATTATACAAAAAATATAGTGTACAAAGATATTTTACAAAATGTATAATGCATGTTTAGATAAAATATACGTGCAATATTATGTCATTAATTAGACCCTAAAGACATATATGTAATGTATGATTAGATAACATATACATACATAGTGTCGATAATTTAATTAAGTTTACATGTTAACTATAATACTCTTTAGTTAAATAGGTAAAAAAAAAATTGGACTGTGCAGGGACAGTTCGGTTTTCTCATCGCCCTTTATTTTTTATTTTTCTCCATGCCTCTTCATTTCACCGCTGCAATAGTAGCACGTATGGAGGACACATTTCTTTTTTATATTCTTCATCTTCCTCCCTGCTTCTTTTACAATCCAAGCCTCTTATTCTTCCTCGAGGTGCAGTTTTCTTCTTCTTTCTTAAGTTGTAGTCTTATATTGCAGTTTTCTTCCTTGGGCTGTAGTCTTCTACTGCAGTTTTCTTCATTTAGTTGCAATCTTCTTCCTTGAACTACAGTCGTATTCTTATTTTTTTTCCTAGAGTTGCAGTTGACCCAAAAACAGGGTAACACAACTCTTGGTCTGCTCCGCACATTGCTTCTGTTCTTGAATAGATTTGTTCTTTAAGTTATTCCTATATTATTTTGATTGCCATAACTACTATTTAGGACTTTAAATTAAAATTTCACATTGTGTTTCATTTAGAAGAAGAAAACTAAGTGGGTTATCAGGAACAAACAAAAAAGTGTGGCTTTCCGACAGTGGCATAGTTAGGAATTTTGTTGAGCCGTGTCAGCATTAAAATTACCCTTAAAATTATTTACACAATTTTGTTTGTTTGTCAAAGAACAAAAAAGAACACTTATTTCAATTGCAATACCATCTAACCTTGTATAAATAAAAAAATACGATCAAACATTCTACAACGGTAATATCAACAATTTGAATCAATTGAATGTATGCAATGAAACAATTAACAAATCTACTTGTTAAAGAAACAGGTGAATTTATATACATAGATGATATTTGCTCACTAATCATAAATAGAAAATTAATGGGTTATTCCACGTATAAGAAAACAGCTCAAAATATTTGATTAATAATTTTATACAAGAATCCAAACCATATTACGTTGTGGCCAATATAAATTCACACTAATGTTTGTTTCAAGCATCAAGGGTGTCAAATTGTTCTTAATATGTAAGATATATGAGAAGAATCAAACCATGCATCCTAATTAATTTTGTATAATAATTAGAAATTTCAGTAGTCCAGCCGAGTCATTTGACACCGCTGGGTTGTATGTGGCTATGCCCCTGCTTCCCAAACATACTAAATTAGGTTAATTTTTTATATTTTCTTCTTCCATTTGCATTTTAGATTTTGGTAGTATTACTTTTACTTGGTCTAGAAATCAATGTGTTTTTTGAGTTCATAGTTAATGCTGTTAAATTTAGATTCCCTTGATACTATAAATTTATAGGTTATTTTTTGGACCTGAAGGGTTCAACTTTATCATTAAAATGGTTCAAGTATGTTTACCCTTCATTTTCACTCCATTCGCACCATTGAACTTTCCCATCCATTTTAACGGTGATTTCTGGATGCAAGTTGAAACTGTTGCTCAATTTTGAATGATTTTTCTTATACTTGCTTTGGGCTTAGAGGTCTCCACAACTACAGTACAATTAGTCAATTTCAATGTTGTTATTACCAAATATAATCAGTCAACTTCATTCCTAATAACAAACTTATCCCTCATATTTGTTGTATTTGTTCGAGCAGTCGCTATTCCAAGAGGTCTACTGCAAATCTTCTTATTTATGTGCATGTGCAACATTTCAGCTTCTGTATGCATAATTTTAGTGGATCAGAGATTCATCTTAGTGAGCCCTTGGTAAAATTTCAATTTGGATTTGTTCGTTAGTGATGAAATGATGTATCATTGTATGTGCAAACAATTTGATATTTGCATTAGCAACTAGATACACCTCCAAAACCTGCAAGATATTTTCAGTGAAATTTATGTGCTATTTTGTTTCTATTGTGAGATTTATTTATGTGCATACATGAAAAAAGAAGGGTTACAAAGACAAATCAGATATTGAGCTCAGTATCACGTTCATTGATCTTAGGTATTGATTTCTTTTATGTGGGAGATTATTATGATGTTTTGTGTAAATTTATGTGCTGTTTTGTTTCTATTGTGAGATTTATTTATGTGCATACATGAAAAAAGAAGGGTAACAAAGACAAATCAGATATTGAGCTCAGTATCACGTTCATCGATCTTAGGTATTAATTTCTTTTATGTGAGAGATTATTATGATGTTTTGTGTAAATTTATATGCTGTTTTGTTTCTATTGTGAGATTTATTTATGTGCATACATGAAAAAAGAAGGGTAACAAAGACAAATCAGATATTGAGCTCAGTATCACATTCATTGATCTTAGGTATTAATTTTTTTTATGTGGGAGATTATTATGATGTTTTGTGTATTAGTTTGTGTATTGATCATCACGTTCATCGATCTTAGGTATTAATTTCTTTTATGTGGGAGATTATTATGATCATGTTCATCAATCTTAGGTATTAATTTTTTTTATGTGGGAGATTATTATGATGTTTTGTGTATTGATTATCACATTCATCGATCTTAGGTATTAATTTCTTTTATGTGGGAGATTATTATGATTTTTTGTGTATTGGTTTTTGTTTTTTGTTATACATACTTCATTTTGTTTTCCTCCTCCTTCTTCTTATTGGTTTTTGTTTTTTGTTTTAATTTCTTTTATGTGGGAGATTATTATGATGTTTTGTGTATTGGTTTTTGTTTTTTGTTTTACATACTTCATTTTGTTTTGTTTTGTGTATTAGTTTTTGTTTTTTATTTTACATACTTCATTTTTCTCTTTTATTATTATTATTATTACTATTTTCTTTGTTTGAAGGAGCATGCCTCAACTCAATTATGCAACAACATCATGGCTAATCAGGTATGGATATATATATATATATATATATCTAGCATAAATACTTATTTTAGTATTGATATTTGTTGCGTATTTTATCTTTTTGGACACTTGATTTGTCTAAATAGTTAGTTAACATAATTACTTGACATGTAGCAGTGATGAAACTATTGAAAGATTTTGAAAGCTTTTGGAGAGTATGTCAAAGAACTTGCACTAAATAATGTCAATAAAGGTAATGTAACGACCCGAACTGAAAATTACGCACAAATTAGCACGAATTAGGTTTATCGCGAATTAGTTGTATTGCGTGATTTGTTAATGACTTTTTCATCGAGCTAGAATTAGACTTTATTTTCTTCAAGGAAGTCGTAAATTATTTTATTTCGAGCTTGTAGAAATTTTTGAGGAATTTTTTCGGATAAGCGACCTACTTTTTTTATGATTTTAAGAAGTCTGCATGAGGAAAATATTAAAAAGTAATTTTTTTAGGTCGTCTTGTTCTGAACCGTTGGATCTTGATTAGGTCAAATTGCAGCCGTTGATCTGATCAGCTGCTTCGGATATAAATAATGGCTTTTTCAAAACAAAAAAAAACAAAAAAGAATTTGGGCTCGACCCGTTTCCAGGCGACGACCTGATATCGGACCCGCTAAAAAACGCCACCCTTGTTGGCGTTCTTGGTATGGTTTTGAAGCTCTCGACTTCCTCTTTCGATTCATGTATGTATTGTTGGATTTTGGGTTGTTTTAGGGTGCAAATTGGTGAGGTGAACTCGTCAGATTTCGGGTTTTATCTACGGCGGTGCTCTGGTCATTTTTCGACGACAGGTTGGGTGGAATTAGTTGAATTTCACCCCAGGGGTCAAACCCCTATGGTTTGGAGGACCGAGGAGCGACGAATGCATCGATTTTGGCCGGAAACAATTTTCGGCGATTTTCGGGCCATGAGGTTTCAAACCATTTTTTGGCCAAATGGCGGCGAGTTAGGGGTAGGTCCAGTTGGGAAAGTTGTAGGGCTTATTGAGATCTTTCCAAGCATAGGTCAAACGCTTCCAACAGAGCTGTTGATGTTGGAGGCGCGTGTGACTCACGTGCCACCGCCTATGGAGGCGCTTGAGGGCCACGCGCCGCCGTCTACGGCAGAGCTCAGGCGAGGCAAAAATTTAAAATTAATTTGGGGGTTTCCGGGATAGTTTCTGAGTTTATTTTCACATTGTTTATCGAAATTTGATATTAATTGACTATATGATTTATTCAGGAGACCGTGATCACTATTTTGGTGAGGGAACTTCGATTGGACCACAAAGCTAACTGTGTATTGTGAGTGGAAACTTTATTTTCACTGTTGTTTTACGAGTCTATAGTTATGCATTTTTCAGTTATGCATTTGCATGGAGGCACATATGATTTTGTTTTACACATAGCATAGTCACAGTTGTTGCATCAATGCACTGGCTTCTCGGCTGATCCTCGAGACGCTCCGGGAGGGCCAGAGACCTGACTCGAGGATTTACATAGTAAGAAGGGCCAGGAACTTGACCTGGGCATTCTTAGGGCTTAAGGTTGTTTGACCCAAGTCACAACCTCCATATATCACATAGTACTCAGTAGTCCTAGGATTCTGACCTGGACGTTTACATTTTTAGACTCGCATCATTTCTTGTATATTTTATAGTGAAATGCATAATAATTATATTTTTTAGTTTAAAACAAAACATTATTTTCATCCACTCACACTAACAGTTTTATTATTTTTTATATCTTTCCTAGGGCTTTTGGGTTTCCTATTGCCCAGTTTGCAGTTTCTATCTTGTGGTTGCATGTCATCGTCAGAGGCCTAGAGTTTGAGTCACACTTCTCTTCTAGTAGGTTCCTAGCTTAGCATGCTAGTTCTTTATATTATGTAAATTAGAAGTTGCTCTGAATACTATGTTTAGTTTGCTTTCGTTGTTGTCATATTTCTAAATAATCACCGGATTTCTTGTAACCATTTGAAATCAGTACATTTGTTGTTTGTACAGTAGTTGGTTGATTTGAGAAATCAGGATGGGAATCGGTGTCCCACGGTTTATTTTTGTGGACTATTTTAGAAGTGTGGTTTCTTTGCAGGTTTAGGGTTTCTAGAATTTAAGGGAAACTATGGAATTTTTTTTGTAGGTTATGTTGTCGTTAGGGCTTAATTCTAGTTTAGACAATTAAATTGGGGTCAGGTCATTTCATGTAATCAGACAAGATTATGATTTTCACTTTCCACCACCATATTCATGCTTGATTTACATGGTTAAAATAGTAGTATTAGATTATGATTGTGGTATGGGTGATACTTTTCAGGTTGGATACAATTTAGTTATATCACATGCCAAACATTCGAGGAGCTTACATTGTTTGGATCTATTATAGTATTGGGATACATTTCAAGAATATTTTATTTGTTTTCTAATTTGTCACTCATGTATATGTAATATAATGTAAAGTAAAACTTATATGATCTATCAACTCTTATATTTGTATGTTATAAGTATTATCTTGAATAGTACTTAATCGTAAATTATGAACTATATATTACAATTATTTATTTTTTAAATAAAATGAAGCTTTTAAAATAATATTTTTTTTTATCTTGTTGATGATAAACCGTGCCTCAGGGTGAGCAACAACCCTAGTACGTAGTTATATGTCATCAAAGAGGCGATGAAGAATATGAAAACAAATTCCTTTCCTGTTAGAGTATTATCACACACACACACGCTGTAAACGCGGTAAGGATTATGAATCATAAACAAGATTAATCCGAAGATAAATAAGGTAATATACATAATTCTTATTCGCGTTAATTTATTTATATATTTTTATTTAGTGAGGATTATGAATCATAAACAAGATTAATCCGAAGATAAATAAGGTAATATACATAATTCTTATTTGCGTTAATTTATTTGTATATTTTTATTTATATATTTTTTCGCTGGAAAAAAGATAAACAGAAAAGAAAAATTTTCAGTTTACATATTTGTTGTTTGGTCCAATCATTATTTCAGTACCTATATTTTTTAGTTTCATCATTATAGTTTCTGTACTCTCAAAAGTTTATCACTTTGGACGGTCCGTTAAGTTTTGCTGTTAAGTGTCCATATCGACACTTATGTGGACATTCCATGTTGGATAATTGAATCCATGTGGGGCCCAAATGTGTAAGAAAGGTCTGAAATACCCTTATCCTATAAAATTGTGAAAAAATATATTTTAAACAACTCTAAACCTATACTTATAATTATATCTTATTGAAGTGCAAAATTATCTATTTTTGTGTTGGATGTGAATGTAGACATTTTGTTATGACTTTTGAAATGTCTACATTCACATCTAACATAAGTATAGATAATTTTGCACTTAAAAAATCAAAGTAAGAATACCGTAATACCTTGATAAATAAAAACTTGATAAATTAATAACTTTGCTTAAGTAATACTTTTTCCTGGTCCCGACTCCGAACTAACTCATACATTCATACTAGTAGCAACCTCGTTAAATGCATAAGATAATAACTTCTTCTTCTTTTTTCCTAGTTCCCTTAGGTCCTTTAAGTTCCTTTTTTTCTAATGCATAAAATCTCAATAAGTTAATAATTTATTAATTTATCGATAAATTAAGAAATTATTCATTTATCGATAAAATGTAACCTCACTAAAGAAATAATTTATTCAGTCTCGAATTTATTCATGAAATGTCCACAAAAGCGTCAACGTGGAATGTTCACAAAAGCGCCAACATAGACACTTAACGGCAAAACTTAATTGACTGCCAAAAGTGATTAACTTTTGAGAGTACATGTACTGAAATAATGAAACTGGAAGTATATGTACTGAAATGATGATTGGACCAAACCACAAGTATGTAAACTGAATTTTGCCCAACAGAAAACTACAAAGAAAAACCCATGAATATAGCCACCCCCTCTCAAATAAAAGATATAAGCATTCATAGCCTCCGGAGGTAGACTAGAGCACCAAATAGTTAAGAAATCTCGAGTATGACCGTTTTTAGCCAGACTGTCAGTAAGGAAGTTTGCCTCTCAATATATAAATACACGTGTCAGAAGTATAACCAAGTTATGAAGCAGAGATTTTAAATGTAAGCATTGAAAAATAAATTGAAATTATTAATCAGTGTGGTTTGTTTTTGTCAATTTATAAATAAGTATTTTAAAATTTCGTATAAAATAAACCAAATCGTAGTTTCTTCAATTTTTGATAAACCAAGAGTTTAAATTGAGTTTGCGTAAATTTAACAGCACATGACATCTAGTTTAACTCACATATCACTCACAAAGAAATATTTGAAATTGGAAAAATTGAATAAATGCAATAATGATAAATCTTGGAGTCATAAATACAATTTTTAAATCTTTCTTGGACTTTACCTTTTTGTCATTTCTGATTTATTGCGATTAGTTTTCTTCCAAAAAAGCCATGATGTGTATCACGGTATATATAAGTACGTAGAGATAAATCTGATGTAGTCATGGAGTCACACCTACCTCAATCCTCCTCTTTCTCTTGTCACTCATCCTTGGCTACTTAGATCAATGTTGCCTGAACTTGTAGATGCTGTCCAAGCTTTTTAAGGTTTGCATCATCTCTATTTTTTTTACTGTATTTTTGGTTCTTTTTATGTAATACTAGCCTCAATACACCTGCACACACGTGTCATAGTAACTGTTTTAACGATTGTCTCACCTTACAAATAAAATTGCATCCCCTGTTTGTCACCACTCACTTATCTTCATTTTATTTGTCCTTCTTATTCAATTTTTATAGATATTTTGGAGAGATTAAATTTTGGTGAAACCAATGACACTAAGGAACCGTTTGACTTAATTACAAAGAGATAAAAAAAAATATAAAATTGAGGGACTTGGATGTAAAATCCAAAAGCTTGTGTGTGAAGTGTGGGCAGTGGACTAATAAAGGAAGAATAATCACCCCCCATCTTCTCTATCTGCGTCATCTTGTTGTCACCGTTCTCTGTCTCTTTTTTTGGTGCTCCTCCCTCTTCTTCAAAATAAACCTCAAAATAAAAAATAAAAACATTAATTAAAATCATAAACAAATAAAAATTGGTGTTTCTTCAATTTACAGTTCCGATTAATCCCCAAATCGAGCCAATTCAGATTTGAAGCCCTCAGAAAAAAAAAAACCCAAAATCCGAAACAATTCCGACCTTCTTTACGGACCCCAATCCCCCCCCCCAAATCAAATCCCTCTTCGTCTTTGTTGTTCTTCTTCTTCTTCTTCGTCTTCGATTTCGTCTCTGTTTTCGCGTCAATTTTCGCACGTGCGGGGGACGGCAGTACCGTACGAAATGGACTCCTCTCTCTGTGTTAATCTCTGTAATTGTTGATCGCGGAAGCTCATTCAGGTCGCGCCTCTGCGAAGCCCTCTATCAATTTCGGGCTTTGGTTGCAGGTTTGTTCGATTGAGCTTTGATTGGGTTTCGTGCACAATTTTTAGTTTTTTTTTTCAATTCGATTTGATTCGGTGTTTTAGAGTAAATTGCTGGAATGATTGAAGTTACGAATTGCGAATTGAGTCTGGATTGTTGTGTAGTCAATTACTTAATTACCCTCCCCGATTTGATTGCGATCATTTTGTCCCCAATTTGATCGACTCGATTGTGTTTTGCTTTGTCCAAATTCAGTTTTGCTACATAAACACTTTTTAAATAAATGATCAGAATGATCAGGGTTGTATTGAGTGTGTTTGATTGCAAAGTTTTGTTTTTGGTGCAGTAGTAACTTAAAATGATTGTTCTTTTATATGTTTACTTGCAATGTCTGCAGTTTCTTTTCGATTTTAGTATCTGTTAATCTTGCATCTGTAGTTCTGCTCTCATTTTAATAATATATGAATCGAAAAGTAGTAGCTATGTTGGTTGAGTGAGTTATATAATGGGCTCAATCGTAACTATGTTTACACTACAGAGGGGAGTCTATGATAGCTAAAGATGAGTAGGCGGTGCAATGTAAAGGTTCTGTTTCTAAGTTACGTGGTAATTGATAGTTAAAGTCAGCTTGTGAACGGAAAGAGAAGATGAATGCACAGGCACATATGTCGGGACAAATATCTGGGCAGGTGCCCAATCAAGGAGGCTCGCAGATGCCTGTGCTGCCCCAACATAACGGAAATGTCATTCCTTCCCAAATGCAAAATGTAGGTGCGCCTCCTCGTGCTATGTCCAGTATGGACCCGGAGCTTAGCAGAGCACGACATTTTATGCAGGAGAAGATGTAAGATGCATTTACTTCATCATCGCTGTTTTGATTTTATCCATTTTGAATTGTTCCTTAGCATTTTTTCGCTGTCTCTGTGCATTTCTGTTCTTGAATAGATCATGATGTTTAAGCAACTATATAAATGTATTCTGATGTTACCATCCCACTTTCCAGCTGTCATGTTTTACATCAACGACAACTTCCACAGCCGATGAATGAAAGGAAGTTTAGGGATATTGTAAAACGCTTGGAGGAGGGTTTGTTGAGATCAGCTGCCTCTAAGGTCCCTCATTTTCTTTTCTGTTGTGGATGCAATTCAAGTCTACTCAGCCTTTACTTGTTCATACGAGTATTCAAAATTGTCCTCGTGTGAATTATTGTTGAATCATATAGTTTTGGTAGAAGAAACTTTTATGATCCTTATGGTTTTGATTTTTAAATACTATCAGGAGGACTATATGAACTTGGATACACTAGAGAGCCGTCTGCATAATCTGATAAAGCGTACTGCCCCAACTAATCAGAACCAACAGTACCCACCACCTGTTAATTCTTCCCCGCCTGTTGGTACGATGATACCAACCCCTGGCATGATGCCGACTCCTGGCATGATGCCGACTCCTGGCATGATGCCGACCCCTGGCATGTCACACACTGGGAACTCAAATATGATGGTTACTTCTTCCATGGATGCTTCTATGATCAATAGTGGCGGAAGTACTAGCATTTCACCTGCTACAGTCGGCACAGGAAACATGTTGCCAGGTGGAGGCTTACATGGTAGTTCGTTTAATAGATCTGATAGTAAGCTCATTTTGCCACTTTCACTAATCTAGTCAATTCATACACCATTCTTACAATATTTTTTGTAGGTTCCTTGTATAATGGATATCAGCAGTCTCCTGCCAATTTCTCCATTGGTTCTGGAGGAAACATGTCGTCAGTGGGTGCACAAAGAATTGCAAGCCAAATGATTCCTACTCCTGGGTTCAGTAACAATAGTAATCAATCTTACATGAATATGGATTCTTCTAACAACAGTGGTGCGTTCTCTGCTGTTGATTCTTCAATGGTAACACAACCACAACAGCAAAAGCAGCATATCGGTGGTCAAAACAGCCGGATGCTTCATAACCTTGGCAGCCAAGGGGTTAGTGGAATCAGGTCTGGCTTGCCGCAGAAATCGTATGGGGTGTCAAATGGAGCTCTAAATGGTGGGATGGGAATGATTGCGAACAATTCACCAATTGTTAACGAAACTGGCATTTCAGATAACTATCTGACTTCCACAGGCTATGCCAATTCTTCTAAACCATTACAACAACAATTTGATCCACATCAGCGGCCGGTAATGCAGGGTATGCTTTCTCCGCTCATACCTATCTATCTCTTTGTGTTTGTGATATATAGTATGTATTCTTCAATTATAGATCCACCCGTTATTGATAAGCTAAATGTTTAACCATGAATAATTAATACCAGGTGATGGCTATGGTATGAATAATGCTGATTCTTTTGGGTCTGGAAATTACTATGGTGCAGCAACTTCCGTTGGGTCGATGATGGATCCCCAAAATTTGAATTCAGTCAGCATGGCACCTATATCAAAGACTACTTCTCCCCTTATAAGCAATCAGTCCAATATGCATAGTCAACAGCAAAGTGCCCATGGGAAGCCTCAACAAATTGATCAATTGGAAAAGATGAGTTTCCAAAGTTCTTCAAGAGACAGTATGCTTCAACCTCTTCAACAGCAACAGTTTCAACAGCAACCAAATCAATTTCAACAGCAGCAACAATTGGTCAACCATCAACGCCAACAGAAGCAGCAAAATCAGCAGACCCAGCATTTGTTAAGTAATGATGTTTATGGTCAGTCTCCATTGACATCTGAGGTAAGCAGTCAAGCAAAGCGGGATATGGACCACCATAATGAAGTTATCCAACCACAAACAGAACAGTTCCAAATGTCCGAGATGCACAACCAATACCATCAGCAGGCCGCTGAAGATTGTTTCAGAAATGTTCAGCATAACCCATCCGGCCAACACGATCTGTCTTCTATGTCTCAAACTTCTCAGTCTCAGCAAATGCAACCAATGTTACATCCTCACCAATTGATTGCAGAGACTCGAAATGAGTTCAGTTCTCTTTCTGTTGGACCTCAATCAGAATCAGTACTGCAGGGTCAGTGGCGTCCTCAATCGCAAGACGGAAGTTATAGGCAGGCCGACATGTCACGTGAGCAGCATGTCCAAGAAGATTTTCATCAGAGAATATCAGGGCAAGATGAAGCTCACTGTAATAATCTTTCTTCAGAAGGACCTAATGTTAGTCAAACTGTTGTCTCTAGAACCACATCTCATCCGTCAAATCAGGATCGATTCAGAAATCAACAGAGATGGCTTTTGTTCTTACGCCATGCTCGTAAATGTCCAGCTCTTGAAGGAAAATGTCGAGAATCTCATTGTTTAACAATGCAAAAGTTGTTGAAACACATAGAAAAGTGCTTCTCGTTGCAATGTGCACACCCTTACTGCTCTCGTACCAAGAAGTTAATTCATCATCACAAGAATTGCTCGGACTCGGCTTGTCCCGTTTGTGTTCCTGTGAAGAATTATATACAGACACATAATAAGGTGCAAACCCGTCTAGTTCCTGATTCTGGTCCCCAGAATTCAATAAATGGATCTTATAAAGCCTATGATAGTGGAGACAGTTCTGCTAGGTTGATTTCAGACACTCCTGCGGTTGTTGAAACTTCTGAAGATCAGCAGCCATCTATGAAACGCTTGAAGATAGAACAGTCTCAGTCTGTCGCTCCTGATTGTGTAAATAATGCAGTAACAACTGCAATTAAAGAGCCGCATGTATCTCAAGATATACAGATTCAGGATTACCAACAGAGTGAATTTTCTATGCCAATCAAGCCTGAGTTTGCGGAAGTGAAAATGGAAGCTCCTCTAAGTTCAGGACAAGGAAATCTTCTTGAGGTGAAGGATAAAATAGAGGAGAATTGCAATCAAAGGCAGGATGACGTACCTGCTGGTTTAGCTAAGCAAGAAATCGTCAAACTTGAGAAAGAAACTGATCCAGCTAAGCAAGAAAATGCTGTGCAGCCTGTGGAAAATCCAGCTGGAACCAAGTCTGGGAAGCCTAAAATAAAGGGAGTGTCATTAACTGAATTGTTCACTCCGGACCAAGTTAGGGCTCACATTACGGGTCTCAGACAGTGGGTTGGTCAGGTTAGAACTCCTCTCCACCACCTTGTAACTCAATGCCAATTTTGTTCGTTTCATTATTGTACACAAATCTGTACAAGCATGTTAAGGAATAAGGAGATAGTAAACATTTTTTTTTTAACATTTGGCTTCCTTTTAATTTCATTGCATATATAGGCAGGGATTTGAGCCCAAGGTTGCACTTTATTTCATGATAAAGTGCGTTGTTTTACCTATAATACCAAAATGTTAAGTAGGATGTACGCAAACAAGTCCTAAATATTACAAACATCACTAGGACTCCTAGGATGTACGCAACAAGTCCTCAAATTATTATTTGTTCGACTACAATGGAGTTGAAGAATCATTGCATGCTTACAGAAATAGTATGATAAAAGAATAATTTGAAGTTAGCTTTCATTTTTCTCATGTATTGCATCTTAAAACTTTTATTGTTTGTTTTGAATTCCATGCGGCGCTGATTTGTTTTTTTTGGTATTTCTGTTTTTTTTTTCTCCAGAGTAAAGCGAAGGCAGAGAAGAACCAAGCAATGGAGCATGCAATGAGCGAGAACTCCTGTCAGCTGTGTGCAGTAGAGAAGCTTACATTTGAACCACCACCTATGTATTGCACACCTTGTGGTGCTCGTATAAAGCGCAATTCTATGTATTATACAATGGGAGCTGGCGACACACGGCATTATTTCTGTATTCCATGCTACAATGAGGCTCGTGGAGATACAATTGTTGTTGATGGGACTGCAATTCCAAAGGCAAGGTTAGAGAAGAAGAAAAATGATGAAGAAACTGAAGAATGGGTATGTGTTATCAAGAACTTGTTTTTTGGTTCTGTAGTTCGCTTCTGGACCATCATTCTTATGCTTGTCATGTCTAAATTATTACAGTGGGTCCAATGCGACAAATGTGAAGCTTGGCAGCATCAAATCTGTGCATTGTTTAATGGCCGAAGAAATGACGGTGGCCAGGCAGAGTACACTTGCCCTAATTGTTATATACAAGAGGTCGAAAGGGGAGAGCGTAAGCCATTACCGCAAAGTGCTGTTTTGGGGGCAAAAGATTTGCCAAGGACAATACTCAGTGACCACATAGAACAACGATTATTTAAGAAATTGAAGGTTGAACGACAAGAGAGGGCAAGACAGCAGGGGAGAAGTTACGATGAGGTAATTGATATTATATAATGTTAAATGTAATTGTTTTGCATTGTTTCATTGTTATTATATCCTGTTTCTATTCAGTCGATAAATATTAAAAGTCTCCAGCGAAGGATGGACAGATGGGGGATGATCCTAACAATAAATTTGGAGATTTAATGCCTTCTCTACCTCTGTTTTACTTATATAAGTTCTGCATGGTGTGCTTTTATTTTCTTTTCCTTCTGCCTGGATATTGTAATTGGCTAATTCTTCTTGAACTGTTGCTACTAGGTTCCTGGAGCAGAATCACTTGTAATCAGAGTTGTTTCATCCGTTGACAAAAAATTGGAAGTAAAACAGCGGTTTTTAGAGATTTTCCAAGAAGACAATTATCCGACAGAGTTCCCTTATAAATCTAAGGTCTTATGATATCCAAGGCTTGACTTATATTTAAATAGACTTAAATAATTAAAACTTAACAGGGTTAGTAGTATGCTAACAATTCTTTCCCTTCCAGGTTGTATTGCTGTTCCAAAAAATTGAAGGTGTAGAAGTTTGCTTATTCGGCATGTATGTTCAAGAATTTGGAGCTGAATGCCAATTTCCAAATCAGCGCCGGGTTTATCTGTCGTATTTGGATTCTGTTAAGTATTTCAGGCCTGAAGTAAAGGCAGTGACTGGAGAGGCTCTCCGTACATATGTATACCATGAAATTCTAGTGAGTTTTAGGTTTTCTCTGATCTTGTTCTATATATTTTTTTTGGAGCCATCGGTCTAAGCATATTTTGTCTCCAGATTGGATACCTTGAATATTGCAAGCTGCGAGGATTTACAAGTTGCTACATATGGGCTTGTCCTCCTTTGAAGGGTGAAGATTATATTTTATATTGCCATCCGGAAATTCAGAAAACCCCGAAATCTGATAAGCTTCGAGAATGGTTGGTCTACAGAATTTTGCCAATTTTATACAGTTTGTAACAACTGTCTGGTTTCTTACTGTTTCCTTTCTGACTTTCTCCCTTTTCATCCCTTTGTTATGTTTCAGGTACTTGGCAATGCTGAGGAAAGCCTCTAAGGAAGGCATCGTAGTCGAGCTAACTAACTTGTACGATCATTTCTTTGTGACTAATGGCGAAGGTAAGGCTAAAGTCACTGCAGCTAGGCTGCCGTATTTTGATGGCGATTACTGGCCGGGTGCTGCGGAGGATCTGATATATCAAATGCGCCAAGATGAAGATGGGAGAAAACAAAATAAGAAAGGATCAATTAAAAAAACTATAACAAAAAGGGCTTTAAAAGCATCTGGGCAGACTGATCTCTCTGGTAACGCATCGAAGGATCTGCTATTAATGCACAAAGTAATTGCCTCTTACTTTTTACCTCAATAACATTTTTTGTGGCTTCTGCTGTTACGTTTTGAGAGTCATAGTATTTAACAATCCTAGACTTTCTATAGCTTATGTTGGATGTGTGGTATTGATTGGTTTGTTAGACTTGATGTTCCATCTGTTCAATTCTGGTTAGTAGACATAATGCTGACATTTGTATTCATTTCCCAGCTTGGTGAAACCATTAGCCCAATGAAGGAAGATTTCATCATGGTTCATTTGCAGCACGCATGTTCGCATTGCTGTGTATTAATGGTATCTGGAAAACGTTGGGCCTGCAACCAATGCAGATATTTTCAGTTCTGTGATAAGTAAGTATCCTGAATCTTGTATTATTTCAAGTACACTGCATTTTTTCCCCATCTATGGTGGGGTTAGTGTGTATAATTGGCTTAGGTTATTGTTGGATGGGAAATCATTGCTTCCTATAAAAAAACTAGTTAAGATAATGATTCAGGTTCTGTTCTATTGGTGTCATTGAGCTCATGCTATTCTATACAGGGTTGATTGGTTAGAGGTCTTTGGTTGTGGAAGTTTTGGCCTCTTGTGCTTTTACACTTCCTATTGAATAATCAATAGGAAGTGTAAAAGCAATCGAAAAAAAAAGAAGAAGATTATTATTGGCAATCGAAAAAAAGAAGATTATTATTGCTCTTGATAGCGAAGGATCATGTTTATTAACTTGTCTCATACTTATGTCATATCTTTTCCAGGTGCTATGTAGCAGACCAGAAACGAGAAGAAAGGGAGAGACACCCTGTCAATATGAGGGATAAGCATGATTTCCGTCCTGTATGTGAAATTCAAAGTTGCGCTGTGTAAATTTTTTCGCTTTTGTATCTTTCATTCTTGATGCTCAATGCTGTTATTAATGGTTTATTGCAGTTTGACGTTACTGATGTACCTACTGATACAAAGGACAGAGATGAAATTCTTGAGAGTGAATTTTTTGACACCAGACAGGCGTTTTTGAGTCTTTGTCAAGGGAATCATTATCAGTATGATACTTTAAGGAGGGCCAAACATTCCTCTATGATGGTCCTTTACCATCTTCACAATCCAACTGCTCCTGCATTTGTGACAACCTGCAATATATGTCATCTCGACATCGAAGCAGGGCAAGGTTGGCGATGCGAAGTTTGCCCTGAATATGATGTATGCAATAGTTGTTATCAGAAGGATGGTGGTGTGGATCATCATCATAAATTGACAAATCATCCATCTATCGCTGACCGTGATGCACAGAATAAAGAAGCTAGGCAAATGCGAGTTGTACAGGTACCTACTATTTCTATGGTTGTGATTTGATTAACCATTGTGTATTGCAAGTGATATCATTAAAAAAAAGGTGCCACTGAAGTCCAGTTCTTTATTTATAGTAATGTGGTGATTACATGTGGATGTGATTAATGTTTGATTGCAGAAATTTTTTATGGTTACCAATCTGGAAGAAATAAGTCTTCTGTACAATACAAGAAGTTATTACATCCAACATGACATCTTATCCTATTTTACCTTTGAAATAAGATTAATAATATCATTAATGAACTTTTTTTTATCTGGAAAAAAGAAAATCTGGACCTTGATGTTTTGAACTGAGAAAAGGCTTTGCTGGAAAAGTGTATGGGAAGTGCATAAATTGTTTACATAACATCTATTTTATTTTCACTTTTGCAGCTAAGGAGAATGCTTGATCTTTTGGTGCATGCATCACAATGTCGTTCTGCTCAATGTATGTACCCAAATTGTCGTAAAGTAAAGGGACTTTTCCGCCATGGAATTCAATGTAAAGTTCGTGCATCTGGAGGTTGTGTTCTTTGTAAGAAAATGTGGTATCTCCTGCAACTTCATGCTCGAGCTTGCAAAGAATCTGAGTGCCACGTGCCTCGCTGCAGGTCCGTCAATAATCTTTCAAGTCGTCTTACCTCGATAATTTGCTCCTCCTCCCTACATCTATCGAGGATCATATTATTGATTTGTACTGATGAATCTATGTTTTTATTTTTTTCAGAGATCTTAAAGAACACTTGAGGAGGCTGCAACAGCAGTCTGATTCACGGCGAAGAGCTGCTGTGATGGAGATGATGAGACAGAGAGCTGCCGAGATAAACAACTCTGGGTGATAAAGCTGTAAATATATGATTGAAAAATGTGGAGAACAAAAGAGTTTTGGATGGGGCCATTAGTTTTCTGCTGCTCGGGGAGGGGAGAGATCAGAAGGAGCAGCACTCATAGAAGACTAAAGGGGATCTTTTTACAGTACAGCATATTGGTTATAATCACATAGTAGGCAACAATTCTTTGGTTCTTATCTCAGTGACTTAGTCGTCGTCCCCAAGAGAAGACATGAAGATGATCGACCTGCCCTTGCCCTCTTCAACAGCCGTTGACAGTGCCCTGTTGGACTGAAGTAAAGTAATGTGTTCTCCCCTCCAGTCTCACCTAGTTTGGTGATTCTTTAATTTCGTCCTCTTGTAGTTTTATCAAATGCCATTTGGCGAGGGTACTACATCCAACACTTATATTACAAAGAAAAGTGGGGAGGGTTGGTTAGTTTCAGAATGATTTTCCGCCTCCCTCCCCTGTTGTAGTTTTATGTTGTTAATTGAAGGAACGAGATATCTTCATCTGTTCTCCCTTAGTCTCATTGACATTGAATCTCATGTTAATACATATAGTTTATAGTATTTCCAAATTTTTTATGTCCTATAGTTTATATTAATATGCCAAAGATCGATACTGCACAAGCTTGATAGGAAATGATAGGAAAAAGCAAGCTCTACGTGGCTCGTTTTGTCTCAGGGACCCCTCACTTGTTTCAAACCTCAAAGTATGTCCTTGTGGATGTGGTATGTGCTGGAACAAAGAAACCTAACTTGGATCTCTGTCCATGACTTTGATGTCTCTCATCAAAGTGTCAAACTTCTACAACCATTCATGTCTTTCTTTAGATTCATCCCATGACCAACTCCAAACAAAACTCATTATCCGAATTCGAAAATAGAATATACTGAAACACAAAGACACACAAACGACTCTGATTCTTTGTTGGCTGGTAATATCATGACTACTACCACGGCCACCAAAGCCATTAGTACTAGCAGTAGCAACAGCCTGAGAAATAATACCAACATCACTCATTGGTGTAACCAAACATGTTGGAGATCAGTTTCACTTTCTATCCCAAAACCCTCTTCCCAAAACTTGACCATCACGGCAAGAAACCGCTCATCGTCTCTCATTCCCAGAGCCTCCGGCGGCGAGGACTCCGTGAATGACGTAAGCAAAAAGACCAAAGTTGCTACTGCTACTACTACCACTAGTGATTCGAAAGAGATGAAGAGTATTATTAGTAGTAATGAGGGTGTTGTTGTTAGTGAGCTGAAAACAGAGAAGAAAAGACTGGAGCTGGAGGATGTGAACCCAGTTGGGCTGGGCCGGAGATCGAGGCAGCTGTTTGATGAAGTGTGGCGCAAGTTTTCAGGGTTAGGGCAGATCTCCAGGACTAGTCTCCCTAATGAAAGAGACGCCCTTGATGCCCTTCTCATTAGAGAAGGGCCCATGTGCGAGTTTGTTATCCCCGGAGCTCAAAACACCATCGTCTTGGTCGTCGGAGCTACTTCCAAGATCGGCCGGATTGTTGTCCGGAAACTCATGCTCAGAGGCTACACCGTCAAGGTAAATGTAATGTAATGCATGCTCATTGGTCAATTGTTTCGCGGTCAGTTACCATTAGATCTGTGTATTAGTGTGTGTTTTGGTTTGTTTGTGTGTGTGTGGTAGTGTGGGGAAATGATGTGTTTATGGGTTTTTAGGCTTTGGTGAGGAAGGCGGATGAGGAAGTGGTGGAGATGTTGCCGAGGTCGGTGGAGATTGTGATCGGAGATGTGGGCGAGCCGGCGAGTGTACAGGCCGCCGTGCAAGGATGCAGCAAGATTATATATTGTGCTACTGCAAGGTCTACTATTAGTGGAGACTTGTACAGGGTTGATAATAGAGGAGTCTACAATCTCACCAAGGCATTTCAGGTATCACTCATTTTCCTTGAAGAAATGCTAGCATTGATCAAAGATAGAGACTTTTAATGTATGAGCTAGCATTTTCCTATGGTTTGGTGATGTTTTGAATTGCAGGATTATAACAACAAACTGGCGCAATTGCGAGCAGGAAAAAGTAGTAAGAGCAAGCTTACGATAGCCAAGTTCAAGACTCCAGAGTCGGTAAGTGGATGGGAAGTTTATCAGGGGTCATATTTCCAGGATGTGGTTGCTTCCAAGTATGATGGAGGCATGGATGCTAAATTTGAGTTCACTTTTACTGGAGACGCTGTTTTTTCGGGTAAAGAAAAGCTCCAGTGGAAATTGTTGTCAATCATAAATTCTATCCCTTGTAACTGTTCAAGTACATAGAAATCCAAATCACAAATAGTTAACATGCCTTTTGGAAACACTTTCTTGATCCATGTAGGATATGTTTTCACTCGGGGAGGGTATGTTGAACTGTCAAGAAAGCTTTCACTTCCTTTGGGTAACACTCTTGACAGGTACATCATTTTTGCATTCTTGAATAGAAGCTTCTAACCGCTGCCATGATAGATTCTTTAGAGTTACATGATCATGTCAAACTGCAAGAAAGCATTTATAATCTGAACTTA
This sequence comes from Geum urbanum, assembly GCA_946800695.1. Taxonomy (NCBI): domain Eukaryota; kingdom Viridiplantae; phylum Streptophyta; class Magnoliopsida; order Rosales; family Rosaceae; genus Geum; species Geum urbanum. Next base: position 38,378,953 of record OX327010.1, on the reverse strand, counting down.
TGGTGTATAGGTATGAAGGTTTAGTTCTTTCTGTTGGTGGGAATGGAAGGGCTTACATTTTAATTCTTGAAGCTGGTCCTTCAGCTGATACATCACAAAGTAAATTATATTTTGCAAGATTCAACACAAAAGCAGGATTCTGTAGGGTAAGCATTATTTTCCCGTGTATATTTTTATTTGCAATGTATTGGGGCTGTGCTGTTCCTAAGCCTAAGTCTACATGTCTAACTGCAGGTCAGAATACCATTTTCAATGTTTCGGCCTGTGAAACCTGATGATCCACCATTGGATCCATTCCTTGTACATACATTAACTATTCGTTTTGAGCCCAGAAGACAGGTTTGGCCATTTCTTGGATGTAATTTGTTTCATCTCTGTAATCTTTTTCATTGTTGCCTTACTGTATTAGTTGTTCCAGGACCTGTAAATGGTTATGCATTCGTATTTGCATCCACATTTCTCGCATAATGCTGGATAGTAGTCCTATCCTCTTCCAAATCTAATCTCTTAGAATTCACAAATCAAAGACGCAACACAGGATTATTTGTTTCATCAGTACGTTTGAAGAAAATACATATATAGTTTGCTGAATGCACTTATCGTTCTGGGTACAGAAAACTGTTGAAACACGTCCAGGAGAGAAGCAAGACCCAAGAAGCTTTAAGCTTATACTGGAGTATATTAAAGCTTTACCTGTAAGTCTTTTATTTGCGCTGCTCCCGATTTCTTTGTCGACTGTGCCATATACTTCTAGTTAATCTGTTATGTTCAAAAGGTATGTGTGTCTCGCTGACCATCTTTATTAGTCAATCTTATATTCTCTTGAGTTTATCTGTGAATTGTCTTCTGAGGTTTCCAGTTTCACATTTCAAACATAATATAAACTATTGCTTGAAATATTTTGTTTCTGTGTTTGAAGTGTAGAATATCAGAATGACAGACTACATTATTGAAAAAGGACTTCGACTTTTATGAACCAGCTAGAGAATTAGCTGTACATGTTAATAACTTCAATGCCGGGTAATGGGACATTTTGCAGGCTGGGCAAGAAACTGACTTCATTTTGGTTTCATGTACGGGATCAGGGATTGAACCTAACAGAAGGGAGCAAATTCTTAAAGCAAAGAGGGTTGGTTCTTTGTTTTTGTTTACTGTCCTTTTGTGTTAAGACTGCTACACCAACACGTGTGTGTGGGTGTATAAATCAACATTGTAATGCTTTCGTTGTTGAAATTTCTACCAGGCTGGAGAAGATTCATTGCGAAGATCAGGGGTTGGATACACAATTATTCGACCTGGTCCCCTTAAGGTGGAGTTCTTTGTTTGCATACCTTCAAGGAAATAGCATAATAGTCATGATCTTAAATACATCAGAATCGATACCTTTTCCATGCAAACAGTTCAGTTGCACGAGAGAAGTTGTGCTTTTGTGGTGATAGTTGCTTCTGCTTTTATTCATGGCTGATATTTAAATATCTTGCTTCTGTAGTACTGTTAAGAGCTTAATCATCATTTCTGTGGTGAAATAATAGCGGCATACTCTTGCATTTTTGTTTCCAGAGGGAAAACCTCGACAACTTAATGATGTTTGATTTATACAGGAAGAACCTGGTGGACAACGTGCTCTCATATTTGACCAAGGAAACAGGATTTCTCAGGTGAAAATGGATGAGCTTTCAATATAGAAAAAAGATACAAGTTTTCGCTTGATATAGCAAAAATTGCATTACTGAATATCTAATCTCAACTATTATCTTGGAATTCAGGGGATCAGCTGTGCTGACGTAGCTGATATCTGTGTGAAGGCATTGCACGATTCAACTGCAAGGAACAAAAGCTTTGATGTGAGTAACTGTCTGTTTGCCTTAATTTTAATTTCAAGTGACAAAATGCTCAAATTATGTGGTTTTATGTAGGTATGTTACGAATATGTTGCTGATCAAGGGAAGGAACTATATGAGCTGGTAAGCCCAAATCAGATCAATATAACGTTTCTCTATTTCAACAAGAACATCAGTAGTTAACATCTTCTTGCCTACTCCTTCATACTGCAGGTAGCACATTTGCCAGACAAAGCCAATAACTATCTGACACCGGCACTATCTGCTCTAGAGAAGAACACCTGATCATCCCCTGCATTTTTATACATACTCGTAAGATGAAGAGTACATTTGTAAAGCTACATCTGATCTGGTGCGGAGGATGTTACGGACGTGATCATCCTATAGCTAAAGTTTTCCTTCTGTAAATTTATATGTAGATGCCAATGTCAGCACAAGTTTTTCTCATTTTCTGGATTTGAAAGTGTATATACAAGCGCTAAAATTACATGCGTAAAGAGTACGATTTCTGATACAGAATGACCATGCTAATATAATCAAAATATGCACCTCTATGACTTTGCAGGAACAATGTATCATCTATGCTTGTTAAACGACATGTCCATGTTGTCTATAGTGGAGTGCTGGTCAATGCAAAGATGCAGTTGGTCTGATAAGTAAGTTGTTGAGCTGAGAACCTCTAAGGAGCTGATGCAGTTTGGAGCTCAAGAGCTTACCTATAACTACAAAAGTCCGAGGCATTTAAAGTAGACTCCAATAGCCGAATCTATATTGTTCTTGTGTTACAACTTCTAAACCTACATTGTGTGTTTGGGAACGTACCTATGAGAGGCAAACCTATTGCAGCTTCAAGAATATCAAGGATGAACTGATGTAGGCCTAAATTATGCTAAATATATTGCAGATCACTAGAATAAAAAGACAAGAGAATGTTCTCTCTAGGATGCATACTTGGATATATACAGAATCATTGAGTCATTCGTACTAGCTCGATCACAACCCTCTCCCTCTCCCTAAAGATATACTTGAGGCCACCAAAGCTGACACGTCGATCACATACACAAAAAGGTCAAGGACCCCATATCACAGGCTGAAGGGATAAGGAAAAATCTGAGAGAGAGCAAGCTAGCTCGTTCTCTTGTGCTAGCTTGAAATGTACCTACAAACACTGGTTCTTATCATAATCATATTGCAGAATAATGCTAATTTATGGCCAAACTCCAATTTTTCCGAATACAATCGGCACAAACACAAAGCATGCTAACGGTGTCATCATCAGAAGCACTACTACTTCCCAGCTTGCAATTACAGCCAGCAGAAGATGCATTGTGACAACTGCAGCAGGGTTGCTTGCAGCTGCTGCAGTGTTGGCTTCATCATCAACAGCAGTAGGGCTTGCAACTGAGACTAGCAGCTCTTCTGACCAAGGTGACACGCTAGAAAACATACCGCAGACGCTATCCGGCGAGTGTGTCTTGCCCAGCGATTGCAAGAGAGCTAGGATTCAAAAGCCGAAATCAAGGAAAGCCGAGTCTTGCACCATCAAGTGTGTTGGTACTTGTATTAGGGGCGGTGAGGGCTCGCCTGGTGAAGGACCCTTCAATATCAGAAGGTACACATAACACATTAATATTCTTCAGACTAGGTTCACAAATCGTGGGAGTACGTTTAATTGCTAGCCAGCTTCACATTCTATAAAGACTTGATCTGTGAAACTAATCAACCATGACATTGTACAATACCATATCATTCTCTTTTAAAATTTGTGCTGGCATGCACAGTATAGATTTTGAGTTGTCTATCTTCATTGCAGACCTTTAGTTGTTTTCAAGAAAGGTTTCCGAAGTCGTCAATACTGGTACGTACAAGTCTCTCTAGCTCAGAATCGTTTTTTAGTGTGATCATAAGTTTCTTAAACTACTAATTTGGTCATCTAATTATAGCTTTCGGAAATTGCATGTGCTATTTCTGTTGGCAGTTTGGTGGAGTGCTCAGACATATGTAATCTGATTCGAGATGGTGACGATGGGCCTTAGTTAATTACAAACTACATATATAAAGTCTTGTAATCAGCATTTGTATAGGTCTTCGTTTCATTTCCTTAATTAACCAAGAAAGAGTCTAGCTAACTCTTCTTCATTTTTGTTCCTTGATCCCTTGCGACACGTTAGACATTTCTTGTATTTACTATTTACAAAATGTTTCCAAGCTACTTAATTAAATTGTATTGCTGAAGGGAGGGTACGTAGTGCTGCACATCTTATGCTTCACCTTCAGCTAGCTGATAGTAATTAACTAAGCTGATCGAGCATATATAAGTAGCAAACTTATGGTACATGCCGAGCACGTACGACAGAAAAACCAAATCATTAATTATTTCATTTCCATTCTTCAATTTATGTAACCAACCATTGACCCAAAGGAGAGGAAATAATCGTCGTAGCATATTATTTGCCTAGCTACTAATTGACACTCAGAACGAGGAGAAGAAACACCAAAGTAATGCAATGAGCGAGCAATTAAAAGACATTCGTCAAAGCCTCGAAGCTTGTTTTTTATGCCCTTCCTTGTGATCATTTTTCTCGTCTTTAGTTGCGCCACGATTTTCTTCATTAGGGGAAAGCTTCTCCATCATCTTATCCTTGATAGCCCCCAAGTGCTTCTTCACGTCCATAGCCACTTCCTTGGATGCTTCCACCACTCTTCCGCCCGATGAACTCGACGACGTCGTTTCTACTCCTCGGCTTCCTTTGCTGTCTCCGCCGCTACTCACTTTGATGGCATGAGCTGGGGAATACAACTCTCCTTGACCAACGTCATCGTCCTCGGAAGCTTCATGCTTTCCTTCTTCTTTGTTGTTGTTGGTGGTCACTTTGACTCCGTTAGCTGGAGAGTTCAGTTCTCCTTGACCAGCGTCCTTCGAGCTTTCTTCATCTTTGCCTCTAGTCATGCCCGTGTTTCTCTTCTCAGTTCTCACCATCATTCCTTTCGAGAATAATCACTTCGTGTTTGTGCGTGTGCACTTGCTATAATCAAAGCTCTTATTTCAGTTTCAAAGCTTGGTATACGTCTCAAGGAGTTTACACCGACTGCCACATTACCCATATATATATATATTATGTTGTATGACTCTGTATGAGCTGATCGATCATGTTGCATGGTTGCTCTTACTTGATGGTAGACGTGTGTCCCTTGCGTTTTGTCTCCACTCCCTCCCCTTTCGACGCTTGGGACCTTAGACAGATCATGAAAATCTACCTAGCTACAAATGCTAACAGCGGGAAGTACGTACTGATATATCATGTGCATCAAACAGATATATGTCTACACCTAAAGCAGTACGGTTCAGCTGCACCTCAGCGGCACAGGTGCAAGTTGAACAGGTTAGATTTCTTTGTAAAATAATTAGGGACCTACAGGAAAAAAGCAGCGGCGATCAATTTTACTCGCCTAAAGAGTTTGGTACTGAGACTTGGCATGGGTGGACACTTCTAATATAAATAAAATCGAAAAATTAATTCAATAATTGAAATTTCTCATTGATAAAATTTGAACAATACAATGAATAGATTATCAAGCCATATTTGATTGTATTGAATTTTCGTAAACATGACGTATGGATGAGAATCTAAATAATTAAAGTTTTTAATGATCGAATTGTATTGTTTGATTTATGAAAAATAAAACTGCCAATGTGAAGCTTCGCATTATGTTATGACTGATACATAATGTTATATAATGTTGTGACTGATATATATGAAGAGCTAGAACATATTGTTAAGCTAGCCTTTTAAGTACAAATAATAGATCTCTAATTAAGGCAACAATTCCCAACAAATATGCATTTTGCATGGAGACTAAGGCATCGCGCAATCAGTGACTACGGAAATACCATATATTTACTATCTAACAATTCTGAAACACTACCGCTACTGTTACTTCTACTGTTCAAAGGGGGCATTTCTGTCCAAAACAAAGATGTGATATTTATTTCCACTACACCATTAATTCTCGCTCCTCTCTGCTCCGATCCCTTGCACAACGTCCACACGTTGCTGCTGCAAGCCCATAGCTCCAGCAAGAAGCTGAGAGAAGGACCTGAACTCAGAGTCATAGCCTGAGTCGGGGAAGAAGCTTGAGACCAGAGTCATCGGACCAGGGCTGGCACCAGATCCGCCGTTGAAAAGGGCCTCCGCCGATAGCCGCGGAGGAAGTGTTATCACCGGCCGCGGCGGTTGCGGTGCTGTAATTGAGTCTCGGTGCTTAGCCGCCATTAAAGTTGGAAACTTTAATTGGATATCCTCTGTTTTCGTTTAAAGTCCTACTCTGTTTTCTTTTCTCAATCTTCTTCAAAATCTGTGCTTCTCTACAGACTGCTCTCAGTTTGTCAAATTGGAAATTGGAAATGGAGTTGTGGGTGGTTTTTTTCTTCTGAGCTTTGTGGGTTTCGTGCTATCCTCAATTTCAAGTGGGAAAGAAAGTCCACGGAGAAGAAATGGAAACAATTATAGAATTAAGTGGATTTAATAATTGAATTGTGAGATTTCATAAATGAGGGGGGTTGTGTGTAGCTCTGTATGGCTTAATTAAATCCAAATGGCGAATTTGCTGGAGAAAATAGGAAATTAAGGCAAAAGCTAGATTTTCTCGATAGGTAGAGAGGATGGATGTTGATGGACTTTAATCCGTATTGCCCTACTAGACCGGCATGTAAGATCAAGACAACCCTAATTTACTATCTAACAATTCTGAAACACCGTTACTGTTATTTCTACTGTTCAAATGGGGCATTTCTGTCCAAAATAAAAATGTGATATTTATTTCCGCTACACCATTAATTCTCGCTCCTCTCCGCTCCGATCCCTTGCACAACGTCCACACGTTGCTGCTGCAAGCCCAGCTTCTCTCCGTCACGCCTCCCTCCTCTTCCCGGAGCCTCCTCCGCCGTCATGGTGGTCGTGCTGGTCCCAAGATGGAGAAGCTACGGAATCGCTACCGCACCGACATCCAGAGGGCTTCATCTCAGTCCCTCAGGAATAATAGGTCTCTCTTTCTCTCTCTCTCTCTCGGCTATTTGGAGCTTAGGCTATACTCTCTCAACCTAACCCAGTTCTCTCTTGCTCTCTCACAACCTCTCCTCTCTCGAGCTAACCTAGCCTTTCCGATCCTTTCTCAGGTCTCAGCCATCTCTCTCTGATCCTAGCCTCTCCTCATCTGCTCTCCAAATCCATTTTGACCCGTTTCCATCTCCATTGACTTTGAAGAGGGTGTTATTTTGTCTCAGTCTTATTGGTCTTTCGTCGTTCTCTCCCGTTGCAACCAATCGACCAAGCAGTGTTCTTTGTTTGTTCAGAAGAAGAAGGACCCAGAACTCAGAAATTCGGGTATGCTTCATCGCTTTGAAACTGGGTTCTAAAATTCATCTCTTTGTAATGGTTATTTTGATTTCTCTTCTGGGTTCTTATTGGATATGATTAAGAATGGACTCTTGGCTCAGTTAATTTGGGGGGATTGGGTTTATGGGCAGGAAAGCACGAGATTTGTCCATCATGTTAATTTGGGAACTGGGTTTCACATTGGGTGTTGCAGCAATACTACAGGAGATGAAGTTTCAAACGCAAAGTTATACTCTTAAGTTATGATCTTCTCACTGCATACCGTCTCTTTAGTTAGACTACAAGAAGATGTTTATAAATTATAACCAAGAAAGGAATGCACCATGAGGCATGCATTAGCTTATCATTAGAGGATTATAAAAACGAGTTAGAAATTGTAGATGTAGTCTATGTATTACTAAATAGTATTTTCAGTGTGTGGGTAATGACATTAGAAATGTTTCTTTGATGCATATATCTATTGTGGGAGTGCTACCAAGCTATATATGTTTTCAGTTGAGAAAGAGAAGGGGAAGAAAAAAAGAGAAAGAGAAAGAGTGAGGCAATGAGTTACAAAGGAAATTGGGAATTGGGGGAAAATAAAAGCGAAAATGGGTCAGAGAATTTGGGGAAGGGAAGATTGGAGATTTGAGTACAGAGGAAAATTGGGATGTCTCTCTTTCTCTGATCTCCACCACTGTTTCTGTACAAGAGTACAGTGTATTGGCCTATTGTCCATCATGTTAATTTGGGAACTGGATAACTCACGCAAGTCAAGCTGGGAATTAATGATATGTATAATTCTGATTGTATAGGATGTTTTAAAAGGATGTCATCTTATATAGCATTTCTTCGACCCTTTCTCTCAATTGGGATCACTGTTTTGGACAAGTATCTACCCAAAATCTGATGCTCTCTCATTTTGCTCTCTTTTGTATTGGGTTGATTCTCTTCTGATTATATAAATTCCTATTCGATGATGTTACTTTTTTCATTTTAAAAAATATATCGAATGAATGTTCAACAATATAAATATAGAAAGTAGAATCTTGCTTATATATGTAATGCACAGACGCAGTTTTCTTTTATGCTTACATAACCGGAATTCTATTTCAATTGATCATTTGCGCCTAGGAACCATTTGGGTTACCCTTGACAAAGTCAAAAAAAAAGGATCATTTGTGCCTCATGCTAATTTTCATTCTGGCACTGACATTTGTAATATGCAACTATATTATATAACCCGCGCAATGCGCGGGCATCACACCTAGTTATCTAAACAATTGTGGTGAGGCTCATAACTACGTCTTAACCTATTTGCCTAATTAAGTAAATAATCTAGAAGAAGCAATTGGAGGCTAGTTCATGTTTAGGGCATGAAAATAGGCATGTCAATGGGGCGGGTTTTGATTCGAACTCGCTCTAGACCCGTACATATTAGGCGGATCTGAATCTAATTTTTGGATCCGTTGATCCGTTTGTGACCCGGACCCGTTGACCCGTTTATTTAACGGATCGAATCTAAATTACAAACGATTCGATCCGTTTACCATCCGTCCTGTTTATTTTTTTAACTTATTATATAATTTACTTTTATTTACATATATGAAATATTTTTAATCTAAAACTCTCTTTTTAAAAAATAAAATATAAATATCTTTAGCAAAGTTATATAAAATTATTAATAAATTAAATGATTAAAAATTCAAAATGATTTATTTCTTGTCAAGTTCTTCGATGTCAATGGAGTTTTTTTATTTTGGTCTCTCTGGTTTGTTTTAATGAAATATTTTATTTATGTAAAGAGATTATATGACATATTAGTAATAATTAACATATTGATAAAAAAAAAAAATTTAGTAATTAGCATATTGATAAACGGGTCCGGATCCAGATTTGATTATTAAAGATCCACCGGATAAACGGGGCGGGGCGGGTCTAATTGTTTCTCTCATTAAACGGATCCGGATTTAGGTTGATCCGGTTCAGATCCACCCCATTGACAGGCCTACATGGAAATGATTATGAAAATTTAGTGTTTTCACATACAAACAAAGTAAATAATTAAGTTAAATAATGACATCGTTTTTTGTTGTTGTTTTATTTTTAAATTGGGAGGGGTATCCGTCATTTCTTATTGATCACGTAGATTTGCGACAGAGGGGACAATGTACCTTTACTCCGCGCTACATAGTTGGTATTGCATATAACCTCGTAGAGAATATTCTGGATAATTACATATATACGTCTCTTTAATTCAAAACTCATCTAAACTAGACAAACTAGATGACAAGGTGTGCAAAACGATGAGCCGCAAACTCTGCTTCTTTATAGACATGCCGCACTCGCGCATTTGGTATAGAACACAAGCTAGATCGACAGTCCTCTAAAAGAACTCCCATCTCCGAGTGATCATCAATCTGCATATATAACGTAGAGACTAAATTTGCATGGTAACTCTCCGATTTAACATCACACCAACCATGATAGATTGTGACAAAGCAGGCAGCCTTCAGAGCCTCATACTTTGGTTCAAAGTTTGTGTACAATTAAGGAGGAAATAATTGAATTTAATTTTGTAAGGAACTTTGGTTAACACGCGTGAAAATGAAGGGAAGGCTGTATAAGCTTTAAGGAGAAATGATTTGATGACTGTTCTATTAAATTCGGGAGGAAGTTGGCGTAAGATTCAGACTCGTTCATTAGCTGTTTAAGTAATTGTTGCTGTGCGAAATTTTTTGTTGATATAATGTATATCATAATAATTAATCACATCGATAATTAATTTCACGTACGGTCCAACTGCATATAAATACAGTGCTTAACAAATCAATTCATCCTGAAGCAAGCAAGTAAGAAAGTAGATAGCACATATGGTTGGAGGCATAGGATTCGATGTGGTTACGAAGGAGCAAGATGTGTTGGCCGCCGCGGTGCAATTGCAAGAGTACCTTTACCGCTCTCCAACCTCGACTTGCTTCTGCCTCATCTCGATGTGGGAGTCTTCTTCTGCTGCAAAGGATGATAAAATAATCCGAACTCGCGAGTATCCGACTCGAACTTGACCGAACTCGATTTAAGGCAAAAAGTAGGGTATTGAGTATTTACCGACCCGAATCTGACCCGAATGCTGACGGGTTCGGATCGAATACGGATATACATTTATCGAACTCGAATCCGACCTGCCTATTTTTTATAGTTTATTTATTATATTTTATAATTTATTACTTAATTTTTTATATTTTGTTTATTAGTATAAAATTGTAACATTTATAATTTATTTTATATTTTAACTATTTTTTGTTCGGGTAAATGAGTCAGGTTTGGGTATCACATATCCAACGAGTTTCAGGTTGGGTAAAAACTCGAACTAAAAACTTTCGAGTTCGATCAGTCGAGTTTATTTCGGGTTCGGTACCTAAAACCTGGCCCCAACCCGACTCGACTCGTTGCCATCCCTAAGCAGAACCACACCGGCCCCTCTGTGGCGGCAGTAGCAATTAGGATCGGGATCCTGAAGAAGGCCCTGGCCAAAGTCCTGGTGACGTACCACTTTCGGGTGAGGTTGTGGCAAACTCTGTCGGGGAGCCTGAGATTATGTGCAACAACCGCGGGGTTGAGTTCATTAAAGCTTTTGCGGACGTTGAGCTTAAAGAGCTCAACCTTTATAACCTTGGTGAGAGCGTTGAGGGCAAATTGGTTCCCAACCAGAAGCATGGCGTTCTTGCTGTCCATGTTAACTTAATTATCCTACCTCTCATTAATTTCAGTGTACATTTCATGTTTGCTTTGTGTCAGGAGCTGCACTCTACTGACATGCCGTGCGGCCTCCCGACAGGTTGTAAGGCCACAAGCAAGCTTGTCCAAGGTCATGAGTTAAACCCGTGGCTGATTGCTTGTGTGCCAGAGTTAGAATAGTAATTTTCTTTTCATTATGACTCCTCAAACATTTTAATGTTTCCTCTTGCAAAGTGAAGTTATGTAAAATATCATATATAGGGAGGAGTTCCTAGTCGGCATTACTGTTGGACTCAGGAACTAGACTAGTATAGAGTTCCTAAACCCTAAACCCTAAACCCTAAACCCATCTGTGCATTGTGAGATTGTCTCATTCGATTCTTAAATTATTTGTTCATTGTTGTGTTCTTCACTGACGCTCAACCCACACGGTTGCTTGCTCGCTTGCTCACTTGCACGCTTGCTTGCTCACTTGCACGCTTGCTTGCTTATTTGTTAGTCCCTTACATTATATTAATATCATGTGGATTATTACTGCTTGCAAGGTACTCATTTGCCTGACTTACTAACAGGCAAGTGCCATACGGTCTGTTTTGTCGCTTCTCAAAGTCGGCCTGTGACAGTTTGCAATGTAATTGACTCGATCTTGACCAGAAGTTGACGTCCCATATTTAAAACCAAATAAAATCAGTAAAGTTACTTAGCTAGCACTACTAATGACGTACCCAAAAAAAAGACGGAGCTAGGGATATATAGCTGATGAGTTATTACCTACTAGTTAAGATCAAAGAGTAGTAAACCTGAATCTTTTGCACAACACATAATTGAAATGTCTTTATCCCCATCCGAAAGAGCATGCACACGCTGTTAGTTTATTTGTCTAGCTAAGTAAGTATGTACTTGTTGATTGAAAATCGATCTTATATGTTAAAATCGATCTTATATGTTTTCTCTTTTCTGAAATGAGCAAATTTGCAGGCAACTGAGCTCAGATGTGGAGGGATGGTGGTTGCATGCACATTTGACGATCGAGTAGCAGATGCACACACAGCCAACATGTTCGTCGTTGCATGGGCCGAGATGGCTCTCTCAAAATCGCCACTCACTACGATCCCATCGTTTCGTCGTTCTTTACTATGCCCTCGTCATCCTGGTCAGACCCAACCTTACCTAGACGACATGTACGTCCCCATTACATGTCCGCCTCCTCCTCCCAGAAAATAGACCAATAGCCTCGTCAGTCGCATATACAACGTAACACTTGAGGAGCCGACGGAACTCCAAGCACTTGCCAGCTCCAATGGTTGCAAAAGGTTCAAGCTCGAGTCCTTCTACGCATTCCTGTGGAAAATGGTTGCCATAAGCGATGTGGGAAACAAATCATGCAAAATGGGGATTGTTGTAGATGGAGGGTCGAGATTTGGCAATGATCTTATGGCCAATTACTTTGGCAATGTGCTGTCTATTCCATTCGGAGGGAAGAAAATACAAGAGCTTAATGAAAACTCACTAAACTGGGTTGCAGATGAAGTTCACGAGTTCCTCAAATGTGCGGTGACGAAGGAACATTTTCTGGGACTTATAGACTGGGTGGAGGCTCACCGCCCAGTACTGGGCATGACCAAGATATATTTGAACGAGAGCAAAGAAGGACCTGCTTTTGTTGTGTCTTCCGGGCCAAGGTTTCCGATTGGTAAGGTGGATTTCGGTTGGGGAGTGCCGGTTTTCGGGTCGTGTAATTTTCCATGGGGAGGTACTACTGGATGTGATGCCAATGCCGAGTCCGGTAGGGAATGGGGACTGGATTGTGTATATGCACATGATGAAAGGGCAGTTGGATGTGATAGAGAATCAGGCTGGTCATGTGTTTAGGCCCTTGACTCTTGACTATCTTGGTAACTATAGTTGAACCTGATTATACTGTACGTTATGAACCTATACGACAAGCTATAAATCCTGATATTTATGTGGATTGAGTCTCATATGTATTCGACGTATATAAGTTCGCCAAAGTTGTGACGGCTGTTTGAGGACGAATATTTCTTTCAGGTATGGTGGACTGTGGAAGATCTATCGTGAGACGAATGATGTTATTCATATGTTACCTCATCTTACTTAATATGTCTTGTTTAATTTGACCCAATTACAACCATATATTGTGGAGAACATTATTGAATTACTATTTATCCTTAGTACAATTTATATAAACGTTCTTTATTAGGGTTCTTCAAAACCAAATTAGGGACACATGAATCCAATGATTGGTATTAAGGCCAAATCGAAATAATAACCCAAAATCAACCCAGCAAAATCACACACGAATTCAATTCGACTTGGGTACCAATTGTCCAACCAAACAAGCAAGCATGTATTTATTGTTTCGAAAGAGTCCTGATGTAGTGGCATCAAACTTCAATCCACATGGTGCACATGAGTGACATGACAAGATCTAACTTGAACCAAAACTGCATGGTAACATGGGTGCCTATTATTAATTGTGTGTTGAATGACTGTTTACCTTTACAGCCTAAATTTTATCCAAGCTTGATTAAGAATCACTCATTTTGAATTTAGGAATCAATGTACTTTGTGGCGTTGAAATTCTGTCTACACCATATGCAATCAAAGAAGGAGGATGGATTGAAATTCTGTTTTGTTTATCTCTAATGCGCTGTCTTTCTACACTGGATTGCTTCTGTATTACTGCTTGGATAGTCAACTTGGGCTTGAGACATACCCAGACATTGGCCAAGCTTCATTTGGTACCCCAGGCCGAATTGCCATCTCGGTAGGAAGAGACCGAATCATAGGGAGAGTTATCGCCTCTTCGCAGCATCCTCCTCTTTTTTCACTGCCTGCGTCTCTTCTTCTTTGTGCCCTTTTTTTTTCAATCTCTATACTGACTAATAAACGTAGAAACTTGGAGTATATTGGTAAGTTATTTTTTTTCGTAATAGATACACCCCAATGGATATTTTTGTAAATAAATTGGGTGAGTTCAACATTTTACATTCTCCGAAATATTCTCGTGGGGTGCAAAGAGTAATTGGGTGTGAAGAGTAAACAATAGGGTGTGAATAGTCGTAGCCTTACTTTATTTGTTATCTTACTTTATATATATATATATATATTATTCAACATCAAACAAATTCGATCATTCAAATTCATTTGTTGATGAACAATCATACACATAACGCTAAGAAGTATGGAAGCGTCACTTGGGTTGCGTTCTACGCTTCGGAAGCAGAAGCAGAAGCGCGAGCAAGCGTGCTTCAGTAAAACTCTGAGTTTGGAAGCACGCGAAAATGTGAGTTTTCGTAGATGGAAGAGTGATTTGAATCTAAAACGAAAGTATTCGGAGACTATCTTTAAAATTGATAATACTGAAAACTTAAACTCGCTTTTGTCACTTCGATCCATTCTTTCCAAGTTCAGGCATCCTTTAGATCTTGATGAACATCCTGTTCTTTAATGCCCAGAAGTCCCGGAGTTTAGAAGATCTCCCCCCCTCTCTCCAACTCTTTTTCTTCTTCCTTATTAGTTCGACTATTTGAGTAACCACTTATAATTTGCTTTCAACTATATGTTGTTATCGAGATGTTTGCTTTCAATTTTTGATTCACAGTTATGATTTGGATCTGAGTATTGTGTATCTGTCGGTTTTGTTGCATGAGCTCTCATAGCATGGTATAGAGAGAGATGTCTAGAGGGCGGAGAATGGTGACCGGTGAGACTAGTAATCAAAGCAATAATGGAATGTGGGGAAGTCTACACTATCTAGTATACACTTAACGATTTAGTCAATTACATTTTAACTATTTAATAAACACAATACTATTTATTCTGGTAAAAATGCACGTATATATATGAACCAACTTAATCATCTCTTTTTTATGTCATTTTTATTTCAGTATTAATTAAATATATAATTATTATTTATATTTTGAGCTTCCATCGCGTACCCACTTTCACTCTTTTTTTTTTTTTTAAAATCGCTTTCGCTTTCGTGTACTCACACCCATCCTCGTTCTATGTAGACATAACGTTTCACCTACGTGGGGTGACAAAAGAAACATTATCAAAATAAGACTACCTTTTTACCCAAAACTAGCTAGATTACTCGTAAAACTAATAATCTAATTTCCATGAAACTCTTCGATCCAACTTCCTAGCAGCGGCCTCAAATAAAACAATTTAGACTGAAAGAGTTAAGACAGTTCCTAGACAATTGGCGATGTAGATTAAATCTCCATTGATGACTCCAGAAGATCTCCTGGAATCACCACACTCACCACCGGAACAGGACCCTCGGATGTTCCTTGCTAAACCTCCGAAATAGGATCCTTGGCACCTCAAAACAAAAACGTAGCCGAGAACTAGCCCAGCAAGCCCAGATCCAGCTTGCCTGGGTCAAAGACCCACTCGGGCCCAAATAAGTCCAGGAGTGTAGGAAAAGGCCTAAAGCCCAAACCCAGCCCTTGCAGTAATCCAATTAACGCAGGAATAAACCAAGAGATAGAGCTCTCAGCCATGTCCCGCAGTCGCCATCACCCGCGACCAAACCATGAGCCGCCTTCACTCCGCCACCGACGGGAGAGAGCACGTTGCCTTCCTTCCGGCCGAAGCACAGGACCACTTCGGCCTCAAAACACCAATACCAATCCCGACACTCCCAAGGTGGCTGCAACTCCTATAGTGGTTGCATCTCCTCGCGTCGTGGTATCACCTCAACCTTCCCCCAACACATCCCCAGGCCCCAACGCGAAGATCTGCATGGGACGAGAATGGCTAGAAACCGCTGCCAAAGTCTCGTCTTCTGACCTCGAAATTGCCGGACCAACAAAACTTGAACCCCCACTCACGAGGCGGAAGCGTAGTAGAGAGAACTTGTCGATGTATCCTAACCTTGATATCAGTTATGACGTTATGTTTTTGTGTTGTAAATGTATTCTTAAGAAATCCAAGAATAATAATTTCTTTTGGATCGATTTTTAATATAGACAATTACATATAAGGTCATTTATAGACTCTACTTTACACATAAGGTTATTTAAGCTTTTTATCATAATTAAGGTCACTTTCTTTAATTCATATTTTCTGTCTTTCCAATTTTGCACTTTTATATTTATTTTGAAGATCATTTATATTTTTATCTTAATTAAGGTCATTTTTTATCCATATTTTCTGTCTTTCAAATTTTGCCTCTTTATATTAACTTTTCAGGTCATTTTATATTTTTTATCCTAATTAAGGTCACTTTTTTTATCCATATTTTTTATGCATAAAGTTCCAGTAAAGTAGAGTACTATCCAACAACTAGAGTAGTACTTTCTGAAAACTATAGTAGTATTTTCAATAAAGTTTTAGTTAGAATGCATAAAGTCCTAGTAGAGTAGTATTATCCAACAACTAGAGTAGTACTTTCTGAAAACTACAGTAGTATTTTCAACAAAGTTTTAGTTAAAATGCATAAGTCCCAGTCGAGTAGTACTATCCAACAACTAGAGTAGTATTTTCTAAAAACTACAATAGTACATTCAACAAATTGTTGTAGTGCTTTTCATGAAACTGCCAAATGGTGTTTTTTGCAACGTCTTCACTGTTTTTGGAGGCAATTTTTTATGAAGTTCACCCATGATATTGCAGAAGCCTCTCAATGACGATCTTATTTGGACCTTGGGTTTTTTAGGGTCCTCCATTTTGTGCAATTTCTGCAAAACAATAAGACAGACCATCAAAACACTACATACCACTTACATAAATTCTATATACTACTCACAGACAGCAGTACACACTACTCATGACAGCACTACACACTACACACAACAGGTGTACGCACTACTCACAGACAGCAGTGCACACTACTCAGGACATCAGTACAAACTAGTTCAGAGCAAACAACAAACTACTCATGACAGCACTACACACTACACACAACAGGTCTACACACTACTCACAGACAGCAGTGCACACTACTAGGACAACAGTACAAACTAGTTCAGAGCAAACAACAAACTACTCATGACAGCACTACACACTACACACAACAGGTCTACACACTACTCACAGACAGCAGTGCACACTACTAGGACAACAGTACAAACTAGTTCAGAGCAAACAACAAACTACTCAGGACAACACTACACACTACACACAACAGGTCTACACACTACTCATATACAGAAGTGCACACTACTCAGGACAACAGTACAAACTAGTTCAGAGCAAACAACAAACTACTTAGGACAATACTACACACTACATACTATGCACAACCAACAACCAAAGCACACTACAGTCTGTACATACTACTACAGAGTAACATACGTACTACCACAGATTATTATAGACACTACTACGTACGTAACAACCAAAACACAACAATCTTTCTAACAACCAAAGCACACTACAGTCTGTACATACTACTACAGAGTAACATATGTACTACCACAAATTATTATAGACACTACTACGTACGTAACAACTAAAACACAACAAATTTTGCGTAACAACCCAACCAAACCAAAGCAAACACTACCACAGACTATGCTCCAACAGAGAGAGAGAGAGAGAGAGAGAGAGAGAGAGAGAGAGAGCAGAGACCTTTGATTTTGGTTGCCGTCTCCACCTCTCAAAACTTCGGCATCCTCGGCAACGACCGCCTCCACGTCATCGACCTCCCTCCCTCCCCCGGTACTCCCATCACCGAGTTCATCTCCTTCGACACCGCCGACGGCATCTACGACCTCGCCTGGTCCGAGTCTCACGACTCCCTCCTCGTCGCCGCCGTTGTCGACGGCTCCGTCAAGCTCTACGACCTCGGCTTGGCGGGGGGGGGGGGGGGGGGGGGGGGGGGGCTCCGGCTGAGGAAAGAGAGTGGTCATGAAGCACTGCGATAGAGTCTGGAAGTCCTGCTGGTTCCACTCCATTGTTGAAATCGCTAGGGTTTATGATCAAAATGGAGAAAGATGAATTGGGGTTTCAGTTGAATTAGAGGAGAAAGAACAGAAGAGCGAGCCGATGGAGAAGAAGAAGAAGAAGAAGAAGAGAGTTTCAGTTGAATCCTAATTAATAGGATGGCACTAAATGTAAATAAATTGAACGAGATGGTTTTTTGGTAAACACAGGTGACCTTATTGGGATAAAAAAGTGGAGTGACCTTATGTAGAATATATCTTATCTATATGACCTTATGTGTAATTTACCCTTTTTAATATTGTCACCTCATTCATTTTGGATTACAGTTAAATCTGCATCTAACAAATAATATTAATTAAGTTGTATTCTAATTATTATCCATTAGATAATAATTGACAACTGAATTCAGTGACCATCAGAACAATTTATCTTTTTCATCTCCATGGTTGTGAAATTCTATATTATATATCGCTATACGTACAAAGTTATCTTCATTGTCTGTCAAATTAGAAAACGTTATTGGGGGAGCGGGGCGGGGGGCTGCGCATGTGAAATTTTATTTTGCCAAAAAATGAAAAACACCATAAGCTTTAAGGCATTAAGCCCATCAAAGAGGTTGGTATTTTCAGAAAAAAGGAAAAAGAAAAAAAGAGCTAGTGTTGGACAAGATAAGCTGATACTGGAACTTTAGAGCAGCTGCAGCGGTGGTGGATTTCGGAGACGTCCGGCATGGGCCCCGCCGGTTAGAGGACGTCTGGCGCGCTTGGGAGGTGCAACGGGAAAAAAGGGGAAGGCGACCGATCGTTGACCGAAGGGACGTCCTCGATGGCCTTCTCCGTTGAGGAAGAATGAGGGAACGTCCGCTTGGTGGGCCCTACGCACGTGGGTGATGCCAGGCTGACACAATTTTTTTCTACCACGTGTGTGTAACATACGTGCCGGTGAAAAAGTAAAAAAAAATTACGAGTGAATAAGAAGGCGACACGTGGCAGCTCATGAGCAATGGACAAATAAACGGCTAAGTTGATCTGGGCCGTCCATTTCAAACGGATCTAAGCCATCTGACGATTGAGAAATATTGATCATTTGTAATATTTTAAATAAACTATTTACTCTGAAACTTAAAAAAATAATAATAAATAGCTCGGATTTCTGAAATATTCAATAAAAATACGGATGAGTTCATATTAATGTCCTCTATAACTTTCGTGAAGAAAATGAGTCAAAAATCATAACTTAAAAAATGTCAATTTTGAATCGTGACGAAATAAAGAATCATAATAAACATGTTATAACAGATGTATGCCCAACAAAAAACTTAAGTCCAACATGACTTGGATTACATTTAGCTCCGGGGGCATTGCCTCCGAGCTCTCATCAGGCCGCGTCGCCCCAGGACCCTGACTCGCTGACCGGGCAGCGAGGCCCCCGTATGCTACCGGCGTACAAAATTGATTCAAAGCATATTAACACGCGTCTAAATAGGACTTCCTATTACCCGGAAATTAGTTGAAAATATTACCCAGATATAAAAAATTAAAATTTTAAATAATAATAAATAGTAATATAAAGTCATATTTTTGGCAGCACTGCACGAAAAACAGGAATATGACTTCCTATTGAAAAGGAATTCCTCAAATGAGTGAGAAATTCCTCAAAATAAGAATTCCTCTCCATTTTACCGCTGCATATGCTCTTAGCAGCAAGCCGGCCATCTTCCTCCGGCATGTGAAACAAGCTTTACAATCCAATAATTACCCAGACCACGAAAGACTAATCCTGCCCATTCGTGGAGTTGCACGACATGTTTTGTTGGAACCATATATATGCTAATATGCATATGCTCCTTTCTACTGGGGACGAAGTTCACAAAAGAGCAGTCCTCCCCATTTTCAGTGTTTCATATCATCAAAACTAATAGATCATGAGATCAACGTACGTCCTCGCTTTACTTCTGTTTATTAGCTTAAGCATTGTTTCCAATTACCTTTTAGTGTAGTATTGCTTTCGGACTTGCTATTGTCATCAGGCAGGTAAATTAGTAAGAACAATGTTATGAGGCCTTAAGGTCTTTAAGGTGTGGCCTTAATATAATGTAGCATTTCTACATCATTAAGTAAATTTCCATATATAAATTGCATTAAATCCACATCACCATAAATTGCCACCTCAATTTTGCAAATTAATTTCTAACTATTTTACCAAAATACAATATTCGTTGGAATACAATTATAAATAAAAAATCTAGCTTCAATTGATCGACGAACCCTAATATCAAGAAATTGGATTCTCATAAAAAAAATTGAATTCTCATGATTACATGAAAAAAGAACATCCACTCATGAGGAACCAATGCAAACTTGTAATACATGGGGGAAAAATCAAAATAGATTCAATCAACACTCTTTAATTATGCAATGAAAAAAAATAAAGATCGGTGATGATGCTATATATGCAATGGTTGCAAGTCTGTAACTTGAGCCTCATCAAGATCAATGGATCAGAGTAGCTAAAAAGAAACCAAGGAAGATCGATCAATTGAAGAACCAGATCAAAGAAGAATTCTAATATTTTGCTCTTTTGACTAAGGAGAAGAAGCATACAAACGAAACTTTCAAGTTCTAGTTTCAGCAAATACATCTGAATGAAAAAATATGTTTGGTGTTGAAAACGAGTCATGCGTGGAGTAGTTCTGCCACAGTTTTGTTCTTTCTTTTCTTTGTTTTTGTCTTTTGAAAAAAATGAAAACAAAGATGATGTGAAAAATAAAAAATAATGTGTATTGTAACATAGATTGCCATGTCATTTTAAGGCCATAAAATTAGGCCTTACCTAAAGCTCAAAATCATTTTCCAATTACTAAAGTCTTTGTAGTAATACTGCCACAAATTTTCGACCATCTCAACAAAAAAATTATATAAAAGCATCTGCACTCATTCGGGAACTTTTACTGGCCTACGAATTCCTATTTGACGAATTTCTACCACTACTTATCAAATAGGATGATTTATTCATGATTTTTGCACAACAATGCAACAAATAGGAATTCATATTACTATTCATTAATAATAAAACTTATTTTATTTAATTGTTAGTAATATTTTCATCCAATAACTAGCCGACATGTGTCATTTTCGTCTTAATTACTGAACAAAACTTCTGATAAGATTTCCGATGAGTCATAATGTGACACGTGTTACTTCGACGTGATGTTATCGTCTAAATTATTGATGAAGATTTCTGATAAGATTTTCGACTAGTCATTTTGTGATACGTGTCATATCCACGTGTCGTTGTTGGCTAAATTATTGATAAAAATTTCCGGTATGATTTTTGACCAATGAGGATGTGCCACGTGTATTCATCTTCGAAAATCAAATTATCTAAATTTTGCTATAAAAGCATTGTCTATGGCTCCTTGAAACCTCACAACATCTACAAGTCACTTGATATTCTACACCCGTAAACACCTATTATTCAACACTTCTTCACATTTCCTCATCAGTAAGATGAATCCTTTCAATTACGAA
This sequence comes from Geum urbanum, assembly GCA_946800695.1. Taxonomy (NCBI): domain Eukaryota; kingdom Viridiplantae; phylum Streptophyta; class Magnoliopsida; order Rosales; family Rosaceae; genus Geum; species Geum urbanum. The sequence continues at coordinate 38,357,551 of OX327010.1, read as the reverse complement.
GAGTCTTCCAGGAAGAGGTGACAACAACGCCGACAAGTTGCCGTAATTGCCAATTCTTTCGTCACTGATGCAGTCATGGTAGCTATAGCGTTTGACGATGAGCCACCTCGCTACTGCCATGAAAATGAACCAAGGCAGAGGGAAGCAAGGGCACCGAATTTTATGGAAGATTACTTCATCGAACGCCCTGTTTTCAACGAGCAAGATTTTTGCCTGAGGTTTTGAATGAGCACGAACTTGTTCAAGCGCATCAAGACAAAACTCTGCAACCACGACCCATTTTGACATCAAAGAGCAGATGTCACTGGATTGCAAGGACTTCTTCCAAAACAAAAGATGACTGGTGCTCTACAAATGTTGGCGTACGGCGAAGCTGCAGATCAGTGTACTGAAATCACAACGATGGAGGAATCAACAACACTGTAATGCATGAAGAAGTGGTGCACAGAAGTATTCTTGCTTTATAAAGACCGTTACCTCCGCGCTCCAGATACAACAGACATCACTCGATTTCTAAGAAGGGTAAGGAAGCGGGAATTTCCTAGTATGATCGGAAGCTTCGACTGCATGCACTGGGAATGGAAGAACTGTCCAACAGCTTAGCAAGGGTCATACTCAGGGCGGAAGGCTCGTCCTACTATAATCTTAGAGGCGGTGGAGTCATATGACACGTGGATATGGTACAGTTTCTTCGGGACGCCTAGAGCACAAAATCATATTAATGTGCTCAACAGCTTGGATATCTTTGATGCGCTCCTTGCCGGAAGAAGTCCCGCAATCGACTTATAAAGTCAACGGTATGACGTACCACCATACTTATTATCTAGTTGATGGAATATATCTGAGGTACTCCTCATTTGTCAAAATAACTTTCAATCCCCAGAATCAACAATAGAAGCTGTTCGGAAGGAAACAAGAGGCATATCGCAAAGATGTGGAGATGTGCTTTGGTATCTTACAATCTCATTTGGCAATTATTTGTCATTCAGCTATGTGTCATCACACATCGACACTGAAATGATCATGTTAGCTTGCATCATAATACATAACATGATTTTTGAGGAAGAATTTGTGGAGGACAATTTTTAGGAGAACGAAGAAGAAGATTTACAAAACTCAGCTAGTGCTTTGACAGTTTATGGTGGGCCGGTGGATGAAAATGGTAACCAATTTCCTTTTGAGACAGTTGGAAGAGATCAACATCAACAACAGTTTAGCAACCGTCTCGTTGATCTCCAATCAGTTTATCTACATAAAGAGCTTCAAAAGGACCTAGTGAAGCACAACTGGTTTCTTGAAACCAGTGAACAACTCTAAATAACGTGTTTTAATTTTGTGTGTTTGCATTTTATGTTGTTTGAGTGTAATTTATTATGTTTTAATGTAATGTGTTTGAAGTTTATCTAAATAAATAAAGTGTATTTTTGAAAGGACCCAACCCCGATTTAGTTTCCTAAACCGGAATTAAACCCCTTCTAAAAACACGAACTTTCAAAAACCATAGAAATTTCGGCAGAGTTTCACTATATCATGAAGTTACCATTAACCTGCACCCGAAAATACACTTCATCCTATGCCACAAAAGCCAAACCGTGGGCACCAATCCCATCCGGATTTCTCAAAATCATATCATTATATAAAATAATAAGCAAAACTATAGCTTTACAGAAATACGGGAAAATCATATGAAAATATAAACATCAGAGTATTCAGAGCGACCTCTAGTATATATATATATACACAAATATACAGCAGTAGGCTAAACAAGAAACCTACTGAGAAAGAAAAGTAGCTCGAATACTAAGCCTCCAACTGCGACGTGCGACACCAGAATCCGAACTGCAAACTAGGCATTGAAAACAAAGAGCTCAGGGAAAGACATATAAACCGTTAGAGTGAGTTGACGAAAATAAATGTCTTTCGCCGAATAATATATGTTATAAAAACATATGCGAGTCTAGATACATGAAAATGATATGGTACATGAGGGAGACTTTAACTCCTCACGCGTACAGAGCATGCATCGAAAATTCCGCGGGGTCACTCATGAACACATCCGCGCTAGTACAGTCCGAATCACGGGATCCCAGACCCACACGTGATTCTAGCCAGAACCCCCCCCCCCCCCCCCCCCCCCCCCCGGTAAAGACCTCGGGTCAGGGGTCACATTCCCCCCTGGTAAACATCCTTGGGGATCAGTCGGGATGCCAAGTGTATCGATACAACCATATATACTGTAACTGTACTCTGTGTAAACCAAATCATAAATAGTTTCATGCAAATGTATAAAGCATAATGTAAATGCATATTCGTAATATATAATTATAAAAGCATATTCGTCGATGCGTATTCGTAAATGCATAATCGTAAAGCACATGCTTGTATAAATCATAATCTCATACGCATGCTCATGCTCGTAAAACATATAATAAAGACTCGCAACCAATCAGTGAAAAGGAAAGTGTCCACTCACAGACAAGCTCAGCGCGCAAACGCGCTAATCCCTTGCCAAGCGTATGATCTCGATCTCCTGAATAAGCACACAATATTACTGATCAAAATCACAATTCAATACTCTAAACCACACCTCGGAAACCAAAAATTTCCGGAAATATATAGCTCGGATATCAAGAAAATCGTCGAAAACCCCATATATACTCCACATAAACCCTCGACTTAAAATCCACTACTCAAATCAACTCAAAAACCTCAAGGCGACGATCGGGGCGCAATTACGAGCAAAATGGCATAAAATTTGATAAAATCCAAAAAGTCAACGCTTCGCCGGAGCTCCACCGGCGGCAGCGCGCCGTAACCGGAGAGATTTTCCGGCAAGGAAAACCCAGAATTCATCTCCTCCTCGAGCCCAACCTTTTTCCCCAAAGGGTCACCTCCGTCCAGCCACCACCGTGGCCGGAAATCGCCTTTAAAGCCACCAAAACTCAAACCGGCCGGAAAATTTCTCCAGCGAAATTCTTCACCATGAGGCCACCTCGGCCTCCCAAATTCAAGGGGATTCATCCCTAGCTCAAACCCAACCATTTCCACCCAAAATCCCCAACAGAAAACCGTCGGAAAACTCTCCACCATTAAATCCGATTCCAGCAAACTTCACGTTCAAAATCGAGCAACCAAAACACCTCTAAACATCACAATATACACATCAATCGAAAGCATAGATCCCAAGCTTCAAAACCATACCTTTATTTCTGGCAACCGTGCCGTTTTTCGGCAGCCACCATGACGGCGAGTTCGCGGCTCACTGAGTCAACACGGGTTGACTCGGTCAACTTGGCCAGAATCAGTCAACTCGGTCAAACAGCCCATTTTTCGAACTTTTCGATAACTTTACGACTATTCGGCTATTTATACGTCGCGAATCAACTTTATCCACAATTCGGATAACTCAAACTCAAACGGATAAACACGACTAAGTCGACGATAATTTCAAATATTTTTTTCTATTCCTCGATTATCCGAAAAATCCTCGGAAAGCTCCTACAGACTCGAAATCAGATTCTCTACATTTCCCACGAACAAACCCAAATCAAATTCATGTCCGAAAATTAAGTCGTGAACTAAGTCGCATATCCGATTAATTACGATAAACCACAATTACTTGTGAAACTCGCAAATTAAGCCGATTAATATACCAATTCTGGTTCGGGTCGTCACAATTTTTATTTCTTGAAAATTGAAATTACATAATGATATGTCAAGCATAGATTTATTATTAAGAGAAACTAAACTAATCACTAAAATCAAGGTTGCGGGGACGATAACAATTTGTAAAGCTTGCATCGCCAACTTCTTCTTCATCGTAATCTACTTGTTTAAGGATTTTTGCTTTCCTCTTCGTGAAATACCTCTTTGAATTTATGACCTCGAAATTCATTGTCATAATCCTTGTTTCTTCCGTTTGGGCCCTCAATATGTAGTTTTTCTCATCAAGCATTTGTTCCTTTTCATCACTTGCCTTTTGCCAATCGAATTTTTTTTTTGATTAGCCATGATGTTCTTCAAAGTCTCATTTCTAACCTCATTTGTAGGTGTCATGACCTTTTTTCCCATTCTTTTTGCTTCCTTGGCCGCCTTCACTCCTTGAGGTCTAGCGGAACTCAAGGTACCTTCAAGGTTGCTTTGTGTTGTTGGAATCACTTCATCCTCACTCAAGTTGATGGTAGGAGGCACTTCACTAATGGGAGGAGTAGCTTCGATGTTAGAATGATAAGAAGGCGGAGTACTACTTTCGACGTGTCTAAAAGAATGATGATGCTTGACTGCTTCCCAACACTCAAAGTTCGAAAACTCTTTCTTCTTTTTTGACACATAAAATGTTTGATTTTTCTTTAACTACAAAAAAATATAACGAATTGCTATGTCACAATAATATCAAATAAAATGGACTTGACATTTTTTAGTTCATAAAATCAAATAAAATTGAGAGCACCAACATAAATAAATCCTTCCCTCATCTAGCAAATTTCCGCTTGATTCTGGTTTCCTTTTTGCATATGCAAGTGCCTCTTTCCATTTTGTCAAGTTTGGCTTCAACTTAGTAAAATGGGAGGTAAGTGCATTTTGCGTCCTAGCCTCCGTCCTCGATTCACTATGACGCATCTCCCCATTTTTTTGGTAATCGGTATAAACTTTTTCCCACAACTTGTCGACCTTTTGTTTGTTGCCGAAGATAGGATTCACGCTTTGATGACAATAAGATATGCACAATTGTACATCTTCGGAAATAAGTCAATTAGTAGACATCTTTTACAAAAACGAAAAGGATTGAGAGAGAGAGAGAGAGAGAGAGAGAGAGAGAGAGAGAGAGAGAGAGAGAGAGAGAGAGAGAGAGAGAGAGAGAGAGGATGATAATTTGTTGTGCACAAATTGGTATGAGGTTTTATGAAAATGAAGGTAGTGTTTATAGAAGAATATTAGGGGTTTATTTGATTTTTTTGGGGATTTTTTGGGAGCATCAACCCGTTAGGAATGGTAAGGAGCCGTTGTATTTGAATCTTGGCCGTCAGATCAAAATTTAGATTCAAAAATAGACGGCTCAGGACCCAGTCCGGGCATGTGGCAGGAGCCCATTGGGTGGTAAATGAGCAATTATAAACAAAATTACATTATACGTGCGTGGGATCCGCCAGAGCACGATTCCTCTTCGGTGATCGATTTTAGGAATCTGTCGAGGAATTCTTCCGGGTCAATGTGCAGTCGCCGGCTCCCTTTTGTCCCGTTGCAAGGATTTTGGCTGCCAAAATTCCTATTTTTGGCTGGAACCCGCCAGAGAAATTTCAATTTGGGGAAGAATCCGCCGGTGCAGATGATCTAATAGAGCACGTACGCTACCCATGAGAGCAGCTGCACCACGAGCAGGAGGAGCAGCTCGATTTCGGCGGGCCCCGGCACCGGCAGCACGAGCAAGGAGGAAATCGACGTGCACCGGGGACGAGCAGCTGCGGCGACCGATCGTTGACGGAGGGGACGAGCAGCTGCACGAGCAGCTGCTGCTCGTTCTCGTGCTCGAGCAGGTGCTGCTCGTTCTCGTGCTCGAGCAGGTGCTGACGTCATCCACGCGCGTGGGTGACGTCAGCAAGGGTTAATTTTTTTTCACTGTGGCGCGTGTAATGCACGCGCCAGTAAAAGTTAAAAAAAATTTTTACCGGACCAATGGGATGCTGACACGTGGCAGCCCAGATTAAAAAAAAAAGTTAACGGTCAGATTGATCTGGACCGTCCATTTCAAATCAAAAAATCTGATCGGACGGTCCAGATTCAACCGAAACGGTAACCTGGTTTTTTTTCTGATTTTTTCTGCCATTTTGCAAAATAACCCCTAAAAAATTGCAAAAAAATCCCTAAAAATTCTAAAAAATTGCAAATAACACCCTAGTATTTCTCTATAAATACTACATCAATTTCATTCACATCTCACACAAATTCATCCTCTCCTTCCTCTTCTCCTTCATCCTCTCCTTCCTCTTCTCCTTCATCCTCCTCACAAAATGTCCAATTGGCTTGCTTCCGAAGATTTGCAACTTTGTATTTCTTATTGTCGCATTAGCGTTTGCCCAATTACCGGCAACTCGCAAAAGTCCGACAAATTGTGGGAAAAAGTGTATGCCGATTATAGGGAAAATTGGGAGCTTGCGCATGGTGAATCAAGGCCGGAGCCTAGGACCCAAACCGCGGTTTCTTCTCGTTTTAAAAAGTTGAAGCCGAGTTTTCGAACTTGGGGTGCCGCTCTTGCATATGCACGAAGGAATGTACAATCCGGGGAAAATTTGCAAGATGAGGTAAGTGTTAATAATTTTGTCGTAAAGCTCATCTATTACATTTATTTTAATCAATGTTGACATCTCCATTTCCTAGATATTATTTTGACATACAAATTTTTGGCACCTTAGATAAGAAAAGCTCAATCATGGTACGTGGCACAAAAAAAGAAACAGTTTACCAAGTTTGATTGTTGGGAAGTGATGAAAAACCATCCAAATTTTCGGGCCGTCGAACCTACTATACCACCTCCTTCATATTCCAACTCCTATTCTACTCCTCCTTTTACCTCAATGCCTCCCCCCGTCGACGTGGAGGATGATGAAGTCATTCCAACACCACAAAGCAATGAAGAAGAAGTGTACTCTAGTCCGGTTAGACCAATCGGAGTGAAGGCGGCCAAGGAAGCCAAAAGAAAGGGGAAAAGAGCATGCTCATCTTCAAATGAGGTAAGAGATGAGGTTTTGAAAAGCATGATGGAAAATCAAAGAATGCATCTCGCCGGGCAAAAAGAAAGTGATGCCACTGAACTAGCTTTGTACCAAAAACAACTCGCCCTTAAGGAGAAGGACTACAAATTGAGGGCCGAAGCGGAGTATTCAAGGATAATGGCAATGGATACGGATGCTATGACCCCAAAATCGAAGAGGTATTTTTCGAAGAAAAAAGAGAGTATCCTAAAGAGAATGGATGAAGAGGAAGGAGATGGTAGCGATGAAACATTTTCAAATTGTTATCGCCCACTGTTTCAGTAGTTTGGTATTTGTTTTTCCATTATGAAATTATGTACTTTAAATTTCCAATAATTCTAGGGTTTGATTGAAATTATGTACTTTAAATTTCCAAATAATAAAAACGCACTTTTCTTATTCCATCAAAGCTCACGCACAGTACAACAACACATAATGACTTAAAATCAAACACACAAAGCTCAAACAACTAAAAGGAAAAACAAATAAAGCAAACATGTTGCAAACCAGGTTAATTAAAATTACACACCCACATCATTTAAAGTCGTTCGCCGGTCTCTAAATACCAGTTGTGCTTAACTAAGTCCTTTTGCAACTCTCCATGGATGTACGCAGATTGGAGATCTACAACACGGTCGGCAAATCGTTGTTCATTTTGTGCATCCCTTCCAACAGGCTCAAAAGGAATACGATTACCTTGTTCATCTACTGGCCCATCATAAACATTGAAAGCAGTTGATGGGTTTTGAAGATCTTCTTCTTCCAACTCCTCGAACTCCTCCTCCACAAATTCTTCTTCGACAATCATGTTATGCATTATAATGCAAGCCAACATGATGCTCTTCAATATCGATTGGTGATGACACCTAGCTGCATGCCGAATAATTCCCCAACGAGATTGCAAAATTCCAAAGCACATCTCTACATCTTTGCGCTATGCCTCTTGTTTCTTGGCAAAGAGTTTATGTGGAAGCTCTTGGGGATTGGAGATTGTTTTCACAAACGAGGAGTACCTGGGATATATACCGTCAGCTAGATAGTAAGTATTGTGGTAAGTCATACCGTTGACTTTATAGGTCGCACTCGGACTGTTTCCGGCAAGGAGCGAATCAAATATGTCCGATTGGTGGAGCACGTTGATGTCATTTTGTGATCCGGGTACCCCAAAGAAGCTGTGCCATATCCACGTGTCATATGAGGCCACCGCCTCTAAAATAATAGTTGGACGCTTCTTTCGGCCCGAGAATGCTCCTTGCCAAGCTGTGGGGCAGTTCTTCCACTCCCAGTGCATGCAATCAATGCTTCCGATCATACCAGGAAATCCACGATGCCTTGCTCTCTTTAGAAGTCGGGATAAGTCTGTGGCATTTGGAGTGCGGAGATAGAGGTCACCGTAAAGCTCGTAGATATGCATACACCACTTCTTCATGCATTGTAGTGTTGTGGATTCACCCATCCTTGTTATTTCAGCACACTGATCTGCGGCTGCGCCGTACGCCAACATACGAAGAGCGCCTGTCATCTTTTGTTGTGGAAGAAGTCCAACCAATCCGACGGCGTCAGCTCTTTGGTGCCAAAATTGGTCGTGGTTGCAGAGATCCGTCATTATACGGTTGAATAAATTGGTACTCATTCGATACCTTCGACGAAAGGCTTGTTCGTTGAAGACGGGGCGTTCGATGAAGTAATCCTCCATCAGATTATGTCCCCTTGACTCCCTCATTCTTTCTTCATTTGGTCGGCGGCGAGGTGGTTCGTCATCGAACATTGCATCGACCACGACCGCTTCAGTGATGAAATTGTTAGCAATTTCGGCATTTCGCCGACGTTGCTGTCGCCTCCTCCGGAAAAAATTCTCAAAACTAAAAGGATTCATCTTATCGGAATGTGGAATATATGGTTGGTTTTGGTGTGAATGAACGATGAGCACCGATCAACAAATATAAAGCCGAGGGTAGATGAAGTGATTAGTTAAGCTGATGACACGTGTCAGCTTTCAATTGGTCGGAAATCTCTCCGAGAATCTTATACAATTATTAGAGCCGATCATGAACAGTGGACATGACACGTGTTGCCTGGGGATTGGTTGAAAATCTTATCGGAAATTTTGTACAATTATTTACCCGATAACCTTCTGTCGGCGTGACACGTGTCAACTCGTCATTCGTCGGAAATCTTACCCGAAATTTTATTCAATTATTCATACACGACAAATTTAATTTATGTCAAATTTAAAAAAAATTAAAATTTAATTTAATTTAATTATTCATACACGACAATTTTATGGATTGGTTGAAAAAAAAAATCAAATTTTGTTTATGAACAGTAATAGCACGTGCTATTTTTTGACACCGTTGCGCGAAAAACAGCTTCTGCACCTCCTATTCGATGAACAGTGACTGCTCCACCTCAAACAGTGCATGCTCCTCCTCAAATTGCTCCTCCTATTCGATTTTATCCATGCAGGTGCTCTGATATGTACTGGATGCTTTTCTAGTTTTTTTTCGAATGAAAGGTCGACTGAGGATCATAGGATCATTTCTTGTTTACTACACCAAACTAATTAGCCCTGGAAAAAAATTATCCCTGAAAATTATTAAAGTAATAATTTCACCATTTTATTTACTGTAGCTCCAATGGAAAAGAAATAAATTTTGACAATTATATATTCTTATTCTATGCGTCACATTAACCCGGCCATGCATATTGCTTAGTTCGTCATTGTTGCTGACTCGCAAAATTTAAGCCAACTTTTTCTCACTAACTTGTCCAAAGATTCCAAGCTAACCCATAAAAAGTTAGTAAATTGTGGAAGGTAACGTAGTTGGCTGTCTCATTTTTCACTTCCACATACCTTCCTAACTAACTCTCACTGTTATATTGTTTATGTATTTCCGTAAATTTGGATCACCAAATGAGCGAGGTCTATGTTGATTACGTAAATTTGATATCTCGTTCTTTTAATGATCGATCGAGTACATGTACATGCATGCAGTATTTCATACACAAAATGTTGGAACAAAAACTTACGATATTATCATTTGGTGAATAAATTCTAAAAACGGTTATTGGGGATAGAGTATGATTGTCGATATATATAATTGACAAAGTAGCTTAGAGAATTAATGTAGAAACTATAGGAGCGGAAGCAAATGACCTAAGTATTAATTATTAGCAATAGAGTAGTTATCGATGTAAATAATAACGTGATCAAGAGAATGCATAGAAGGGGTACAAAAGAAAAAGGAAAAGGGAAAAGAAAAGATGATACTTTGTAATCATAGATGATGTGTACGTACTTTTGGATTCGATTCATATAGAAGATACAAAACTACAAAGCCATTATATAATTCTAGCCTGAAGTTACCTACCTGTCCACCCTCAACAGAAGTATCATTTCACTCTCTAAAATCTAAATGCTAGCTCTGGGCTGCCTATAAATTATCTGCCTCATCTAGTGTCCTTCCTCACAAGCCAAACCAAACGGCATGAGCATCACCAAACAGTAAACATGGTAGGAGGCAGAGAGTTCTCGGTGACTACGTTGAAGCAAGAAGTGGTCGCGGCCGCTCTACCATTGCAAGAGCACTGGCTACCACTCTCCAACCTCGACTTGCTTCTGCCACCTGTCGACGTGGGAGTGTTCTTCTGCTACAAGAACCACACCAGCCCCACCGTGGCGGCAGCAGCAAGCAGCAGGGTCGGGGTCCTGAAGAAGGCCCTGGCCCAAGCCCTAGTGACGTACTACGCCTTTTCGGGTGAGGTTGTGGCGAACTCTGTCGGGGAGCCTGAGATTCAGTGCAACAACCGTGGAGTTGATTTCGTTGAAGCTTTTGCTGACGTTGAGCTTAAGGAGCTCAACCTTTATAACCCAGATGAGAGCATTGAAGGCAAATTGGTTCCAAGCAAGATACATGGGGTTCTTGCTGTCCAGGTTTATCTTGTCTCTCTCATTTCAAATTTCGGATTTTATTTTTGTCTTAAACAACCGAGCGTACAAAGAATGAGTACAGGGTAAAAGCCAAAAATCCTAATATATATGACCTAGTTCTTTAGGACGCTGTTAGTGGAAAATGACAAGTCTTTTTAATCGGGTAAAACCAAAGTACGTGCTGATCTAATTATTAGCCTGATTTTGAACGTACACCACAATATCACAAACAAATATTATTTTATTTCTCCAAGCAGTACATTTAGAAGAAGAAGAAAACAACAATAATTATCAACGGAAGGTTTGGTGTCGGTTCATGGTGAACAGGTTCACCCCAACCGTATATATATATACACGTTTTCAATAATATTAATCACATTATTATGAGATTTACATATTCAAGTCTTTAGATCGCTAAAAGAACATTCTCATAATATCGTACGTGTTCATCGATCTCAATGTCAGTTACTTACTGGTAGAGTAAACCGTAATTTCTCGTATGAAAATGAACAAATTGCAGGCAACTGAGCTCAAGTGTGGTGGGATGGTGGTGGCATGCACATTCGACCATCGCATAGCAGATGCCTACTCCGCAAACATGTTCCTCGTTTCATGGGCGGAGATAGCTCACTCAAAATCACCCATCACCACAATCCCATCTCTCCGTCGTTCTCTGCTATACCCTCGCCGTCCCGGTCACATTCATCCTTCTTTGGATGACATGTACATTCCCGTCACATCTCTCCCTCCTCCTCCCAAGATCGACACCACTGATCATCATGAAGACCATCTCATAAGTCGCATATACTACGTCACGGCCGAGCAACTCATCAAACTCCAAGGATTCGCCAGCTCCAATGACCACAAAAGGTCCAAGCTCGAGTCCTTCTGTGCCTTCTTGTGGAAAATGGTTGCCCTAAGCGGGAGTTGCAACGATGCTGAGAAGTTATGCAAAATGGGGATTGTTGTTGATGGACGGTCCAGATTAGCCGACGAAAATGATTTAATGTCTAGCTACTTTGGTAATGTGCTGTCTATACCATTTGGTGGCAAAAACATACAAGAGCTTAATGAAAACTCTCTCAAGTGGGTAGCTGATGAAGTTCATGAGTTTTTGGAGTTTGCTGTGACAAAGGAACATTTTTTGGGACTTATAGACTGGGTGGAGGCTCACCGCCCGGTGCCGGGGTTAGCCAAGATATACACTAGCGGGAGTGAAGAAGGACCGGCGTTTGTGGTGTCGTCGGGGCAAAGGTTTCCGGTTTCTAAGGTGGATTTTGGTTGGGGAGAGCCAATTTTTGGGTCGTACCATTTTCCGTGGGGAGGCAATGCCGGATACGTGATGCCGATGCCGAGTCCGGTCGGTAACGGGGACTGGGTTGTTTACATACACATGTTGAAAGGGCAGATGGATGTGATAGAGAAGGAGGCTGGTCATGTGTTTAAGCCCTTGACGTTCGATTATCTTAATAATTAGTGCGTAGAATTCGACATGCATGTACTTAATGTGTTAATTAGTCGAGTTCATTACGTACCATGCACTTATGTACCTAGCGAGCTATGTATGAAATAATGAGTACACTTTGTGTCTTTATCATAGTTACTAATTAAGCTACATCTTTGTATGTATTGTAATGTGTTAATTAGCCAAGTTAATCACCAACAAATCTTCTTCGATCTCAGCTCCAAAGTTCACTCCAAATCAAACCAACAACTAAAAGGGAACAACCAAAATGTACCCAAAACAATCTCATACCTTTTGATTATGATATTGCCTCAACCGTAAGTCTATGATTCCTTTATAATTAATAAGATTTACATAGCCTTTGATTGAGGATGCATGAGTTTTATGTGTCGGTAAAGTGTGGTCTCTAGATTTTGGTATTCGATCAAGCGCTAAAGTGGCATTAATCATGCATACTACTCGATCTAAAGTCTTATTGATTAAGGTTGGATATTAGCAATGCTTATGATCGATTGGAATGATCTTTTCTGGAAGTTGTTTTGAGAAGATTAGGGTTTGCATTGATCAAAATGGTGATGCAGTGTATATTAACAATTTGATATTCCTTTCTATTAAAAGGAAAGAAAGGTAAAAGGGTATATTTTCCTAACACGAGGAATCCGTCAAGAGGATCCTCTTTCACCCTTTCTGCTTTTGTTAGGTACTGAGCCTTTTACGGATATACTTGACAACAGAGTGGCGGAAGGTCTCCTGTAATCCATCACTTAATGTTTGCGGATGATAGCCTCTTATTTGGAAATGCATCTAGGGAGGAATGTGTGAGTATTCAACATGCTTTGTTGGACAACGAGTAGGCGTCTGGGCAAAAGATCAACTTCGAGAAAAGTAACATTGCGTTCAAAGAGGGTTGAACTAGCAGCAATACTTGGAGTTAGTGTGGTGGATAAACATGATAAATATCTTGGCTTACCTACTTATGTTGGAAGGAAAAGAGTGGAGACATTTGCCTATATCTGTTCGATGCAGAAATATCTCTCGGGAGAGACCTTTCCCGCGAAGCAGTCTCTTTTATCTCGGATGTCTTAACCGCGTGAACCGGTCTATCCTGCTTGTGCTTCGTGTGCTGGCGTGCCACCGTTCTTCAACGGAATTTGGACTGATTACAGCCGCCTGACTTCTTACGTAAGCGATTAGAACAGGGAGAGCACCAACCCTGTTCGAATAGGTTCTTTTCGCCTAGAAACCTAGGACTTTGATATGTGTACCTCTCTGCTAAATCCAGAAATCGATACTCCCACGTCTTTCGTGCAGAGTAGAGCAATCTCTTGATGAAGTGTTTGAGAACACTCGCTTCCTTTGAGTATTCAAGCTCTCAGCATACAAGTGAGCCGCTCTTCAACCTTCAGGTTGCAATTGCTTTCTTGGAGTCGTAAATACCTTCACTCTATAGGTGAACAGCACTCAGACCTTTGGGTTGCAAGGATAGGTAGAAATCTCGAGGACGAGACGTCTAGTCTAGGTTTGTTTGCGTATAGCAAGGCTGTTTGATTGATTGTTCGGGGGCTTTTCATAAGATCTTTGCCTTCCTTATATACTCGCTTACTAATCAGTCATTGATTCTATTCCTAACTCCTTCGCTCTTGTAATCTTGTCTGAATCTCCATACCAGCATACGTGTTATACCACTCATAGGTATTCTAATTCCACCATAACTCCTCTAAGAGTCCTGCAAATATCAACTAATTATGACAGAAACTAAGCCGCGTGAAACCAGCTCGATAAGACATAGTTCTAATAGAACTCTAAGTCTTCTTCCAGCGAAGCTCGATACGAAGCTCGCTAGACACTTTATACTTAACTTCCTTGATAGGAACTTATAACATGATGGGCCGCTCACTGGACCTCGACCATCCAGGCCCAAAGTAAATATTTTATTTAGGCCCAAACATTGCCCCTCAGGTCTTGAACTTGGAAACTTTCTGAACAAGTGAAAAGACTTGAATATATCTTGAACGATGTGCTCATTGACCTTGAAACGCTATACCATCACTCGAACGCCACGTTTAACCAACTCTTCGAAGAAGTATGACGCTCGACTGACTCCTCTATAAGAGCAACAGTTCATATCCACAAATTTCACCTCTCAGCAAAAACCTTTCAATCGCTCAAAACCTGCAACTTTCTAACTCTCTCAGTCAAAAAACTTAAACCTCTCTTTCTCACCGCCGTCAAACCCTAACTCAGAAAAATGCCTCCTCGTAAGGACATTATTATTCCTTTTGACAACGTTGACGCCAATAAATTTGTCAAATGGCTCAAGGAAGTCGTTGTTCGATCGAATCCAGACACCGTCTGCACTCTCACAGTAGACGTCGAAGAAAATACAGGTCTTCTCGGCCCATTTCTGGATTCTCCACTAAATCCAGAGCTCTTCACTTCCCTTCGTAAACCCATCTGCAATTCTTCCCTTATCCTTCAGGCAGACCCATCAGCAGACCCAAAGACATGGACACAAAAAGATAGTCTTTGTTCCATCGGGAAATGGCCACATACATCCTCAGACGACCTCGACTGGTACCATCAGCGCCGTAGGCAAGACAGAGAACGATGGGAAACAGCAGGAATCGCTGAACTCATTGATTTATGCTTTTCTCTTCCATCTGGGGGTAACAAAGCCCCATTTGCCACAACAATGTGCTTCTGGGATTGCACAGCGAACTGCTTCAGACTCCCTTGTGGAGATGTGAGTATCACAATGCTCGACCTCTACACCATATTCGGAGTTCCTGCCACTGAGAACAGTTGGGCTCCTCAGGATTCCAGCCAAACTCTTCTCAAAGCCTCAGCAATGCGGCCTCCATCATACTCCTCCTGGGTGAAACATTTCTCACAAAAGGAGAAAGACACAACACAAGGAGGAATAGCCTTTCTAGATTACTGGCTATCGAAGTACTTATTCTGCACAACCTCATCGAAGGTTATCAAGACGTGGACCAATCTCGCTGAATGTCTCTACAGCGAAAAACCACTGAGCTTGGTTGAGCCTGTCCTCGCCTCCATCTACTACGGTCTCAAGCGAATAACTCTATCGAAGCTCGACCTGAACCAATCTGGGCCACTTTGGATGGTAGACCTCTGGTTGCAGATCTATTTCCCTTTCTTCTGTCCTTCAGCAACCCCTAAGTTCGAAGAACAAAAGCTGTTGGGCAGGTCACTGGTTTCTACATTGCCCAGGACTAAGCAATGGTCTTATCTCAACTGCTTCAAGCATCTCTGCTACCACAAAGATTTTCCCTACACTGCAGTTGAAATAATTCTGAGTCGTCGCCACCCTGGCCTCCTCTCTAGTGGTTTCATGCCATCTCCTGACCAAGATGATCAAGCGAGAAGCCTGTTTGTTAAGTTCAACACTTGCCAGGATCTACAACTCCCAGACTCTGGGTATGAGCTTTACGCTCCCAATCACTTCTGCAGACAACTTGGGCTCAGCCAGGATGCCCCTATGCCCCTCGCCTGTTCTGTCAACAAGTATACTCTTTGGCGAGCAGAAAATAAGCCCAATGCAGCAGAAACCCTTGATGAACAATTTGGCTTTCCAATGGTGATAGTTCCTGAAATTACTAAGCCACTATCGTCATCAAAGTTGGTCACCCCATTATACCTCACCTGGTATTCCCAATTTTGGGTCGAGAAGCGATACCAGAGACCAGAACTGTGCTTTGCTACCATCTTTCACGGATTTGATGAGAAATTCACACTCAAGGCAGACTTGGATGCACTCATCGGTCCTCACCCCAACTCGAGCTCAACTCCATGGCCACAGGTATGTTTTTTAGCTTTTAGAATTTTCCACTTGTGTTGGTGATCTTAGGATCATAAATGACCATCCTTCTCTTCCCTTCACAGTGCAACCCTGAACCGGATGTAACTATGGCTCTTCAATCTTTCAAGAAGAAAAGGACCAAGTGTTCCAGATCGCCTGTATGTATTCAGATTATTGCCTATCCAGAACAAACTTGATTTTTACTACTGATTTTGATATTGACCCTTATTCCTTGCAGCCCACAAGATCCAAGAAACTCAAGCTGAGGACCCCAGAGGCAGAAAGTGGGGTTTGGTTGGACTCACGGATCAAGAGCAGAGACAACCAACTATACCTCTTTGCTCGAGTCTTCCTCGCTTCGTTTGACCAAAGGAGCAGCAAAGCCTCAGGGTCTAGTGCTTGTTTGGCCATTGCTTTTACCATTGCACACTGGTTTTGTGCAAATCCGGGTAGCACTCCTACACTCTCCCAGTTCGATGACCTCCTTATTCAAGGTTCAAGGGAATGGCAGGAGTTATGCAAGGATGAGTCCCTGGCCCGGAAGTATCCAGACCAACATTTTGATTTGAACACTATCTTGAAGGCAAACATCAGGCCGCTCCAGTTTTCGGCCGATGACTCCTTCATAGGATACTTTGATCCTGAGAAGTTTGCTAATCTAAACGGCCTCTGCCCCTTCGATGATTTATGGGAACACATTCAGAAAAGCCGGAAGCCCCAAGTCTACATAGTGAGTTGGAACGATCACTTCTTCGTCCTCAAGGCTGAGGACGAAACCTTCTATATAATTGACTCACTAGGAGAAAGACTCCAAGAAGGACACTGCAAAGCCTTCATTCTGGAGTTCGATGAGTCCAGCACCATATCCAACACTACAGACAAGGCTATAGTTAATAGCCACAAAGAGTGTTGCAAGGATTTCATAGTCCAATTCTTAGCTGGAGTCCATCGAGCAGAGCTTGAGGAAGAGGAGAAGAAACGCCCTGTAGCCCTTGGGACTTTGTCCAGTCGCCTTCAAATCGAAATTCAAGGTTGCTACATTCCTTCCTCTTCTAGCGAAGATTCCAGTGCCCAGGATGAACAAATTACCCCAGAAGTTGAGCAAATTGTCTCCTCACCAGAGCAACAAGTTCAGACTTACGAGGAAACACCAACACTGTCTCCCCCACAAGTAAGCAAACTGTAACCTCACTCCTTAGGTTAATGATCTTTCTATATAGTCCTAACATGACCTGTTATTTTTATATTGAAGTCCAAACTCGTTCCTGTGGACCTGGACGTTCAGCAAAGCCTTCCCAATAGTCCAAGGAACCAAGCGAGCTCATCAGGCGGGCCGATTTTGATAGCCACTGAAGATCAACCTGATAGTGCTCCAAACATTGATGATGAAGGACCTACTGTTCGAAACGAGGAAATCTCTGTTCCTTCTTCATCATCAGGAAAGCAACTCCAATTGCTCAGTGTACATGAGTCAACGAAGATTCAAGAACTCATAGGTACATTGAGCACATTGAGAACTCCTTCAGGCGTCGAAGACCTTCTCCACAACATTCTCTCTGGGCCTCTAGATTCTCTAAGAGATATTCAGGCCGCACAACGACAAGTGAAGAACCTACACACCAATGCCCCAGCAGACCTTATCCCCTGTTTGGAAGATATAGAAAACAAACTCTTCGAGTTCCAACGTAGTAGCGAAGTCTTCCAGGAATTGTCCATCGAGACTGCTCGAAAGTAAGAAGCAGCAGCGACCTTGGAGCAGAAAACTCACAAGGAGACAGAGAGAATCGAGAAATATCTAAAGGAGTTACCTTCACAGGAGGAAAATCTAGCAGCCAAGCGTGCCAAGCTACTTGCTCTTGAAGCTGATGTCGCTGTACTCAGAATAGAAATAAATGCATTGGAAAACAACATCCCCAACTATCGGGATGAAATGCACAAATTTTTGGCAGAAGGCGAGACCTGAGCCCAACTCCTGCAAGAGGCACGTCAGGAAGCCATCGAAGCTCGCAAGGCAGCTTATCAAGCCTGGAAGACCTCAGAGATGATTAAGATCTCGATAAAGAGCTTTCTTGATATGTAAAAATTTTGGGCCTCTAGTGTAGGCTTCTTGTAATCGTTATCAAACATCAAAGATTTTAATGTATCCACATTGTTTTGACAACAAAGTCTGTATTGGGTTAAAAACCTGATTGGGCCTTTCCAACAAGCCCTTTCCCAACTCTGATCCAGCCTCGTTTTTAGGCTGTAATTAATTTTAACTTTTCGATTGTCCAGCAATGAATAGAATTGAATTCTATACTTGGAATCCGTATCGCGTCAAACCATCGAAATCTTTGAAATACGCTTTACCTGCCCTAAAGATCTTCTCATTTATCATGCACTTCTTGCGAGCAGATAAACCGCTTCCAAGGTCCACTGTTATTTGGACACGTATTATTTACCTTTGGGTGTAATTACTCTCGCGAAACCAAACCGTTGTGATTCCTGGCCTATAAAAGGCTTCCTTCTCTTTATATGAAATGAACCAAGTCCTTTGCAAGAATGAATCAGACCCAAGTCTACTTGTTCTGGTCTTACTATCCAAAGAAACCTCCAGATAAATCCCTCAAAGTTATGTTCCTTAGATAGCAATATCCATGCCCAAACCTGGACTAGATAGCAATATCTATGCCCAGGCAACGCCTTGGTTTTCCCCGATTGAAGGAGTCAACAAGGGAGAAACCACAATCCCGAGGTGGCAATCCTCTTCGTCTTCCGCCCCACACCTGTTTGGTGCCTATGTGCACTGGAGGATGTAGCACTCTTCAATGCCTCCTGCAATAGATGGGGAAAGACAGGAGCGTCACCCTGGGAAGAAGGCGACAAGCGTCAAGGCAGGTGTAACTCTTGTTCTGATGCACCTCTCCTGCCTTGGCGCTTCAGTTTCCTCTCCCTCTCCAATACCGAGGTCGATCTCTTCCAATCGCCGAGATCGAACTGCAGGCTTTATCTTCTTGGGAGATGGAATCGGTAACGGAGAGGATCTTGTGAAGAATGAATCTGTTTTTAATTTCTTGAGTTTCTTTGTTGCAATTGTCCCAGATTCATCTTACCATATGGTATCAGAGCCTGGGGCCGCAAAGCCTTTGTATTATTCCAAGTATTTGAATGTAATATTTATTTTGGAATGTAAAAGCTCTTTATATTGATAAACTCATATATAGTTTGTTCAAAAATTTAAGCCACCAAGACTGGCCTAACACGAAGTTTTAACTTGGGATAAAAAACTACTCTGATTACAAAATTTGGCCTCGACTATAGGCACTAACTATTTAACCCCATTAATAGGTTATTTGATGTCTATGATCCTCGATGAGTATATATGTTGCCCCTGTAGTTTATTTATGCGAAGGCATGAATAAACTAGATTAAGCAATATCTGGAGGATCATCATACTCCCAGACTGGTTGTATGAATTTCTTTAGGTAACGACCATTTATTGGGTTCGCGTGTATAGTACCATCTCGATCTCTCAGGCGAACTGCTCCTTTACCCAACAGTCGATCGATGATGTATGGTCCCTCCCATTTTTCTGACCATTTTCCTCGTCCTTCCGTCTTCTCACCGATAGGCAAAATCACCCTCCAGACGAGTTCTCCTTCTGCAAAACTCATGCCCCTTGTTCGCTGGTCATAGGCACGAGCCACCTTTTGTTTCTCAGCACGTAGACTTTCAAGAGCTTGTATTCGATGTTCATCGAGGTCTTCATGCTCTTGCCACATTGCTTGGACATAGTCTTCACCGATCAAGTTATGTTGCTCCATTACCCGTAAAGACTGAACATTGATCTCCAAAGGCAAAACAGCATCGTGCCCAAACATCAGTGCATAAGGAGTTGTACTTGTGGGTGTCCTCTTACTAGTCCTGTAAGCCCACAAGGTATGAAAAAGTTCTTCATGCCACAGTCTGGCATTGCCAGTGAGCATCCGTTTTAGGATATGAATAATGATTTTATTGCTCGCCTCAGCTTGACCGTTGGATTGGGCATAGTATGGAGAAGAGTGGAGAAAATGGATCCCAAGATCCTTCATTAAAGTATCTACTTCCCCAGACAAAAAGGCTGCCCCCCGGTCTGAAACAAAACACTCAGGGATGCCAAACCGACAAATAATATCTTCAAACAAAAATTGACGGATGGCCTTCGCTGAAGAGACCCTGAGGGGTCAAGCTTCGACCCACTTTGTGAAGAAATCAGTAGCCACTATAATGAACTTATGCCCGTCAGATGAATGAGGATGAATCATTCCAATTAAGTTCAAAGCCCATCCTCGAGCTGGCCAAGGCTTGATGATAGGCTGTAATGGTATTCTGGGCATATGGTTGACTGGACCATGTCTCTGGAATTCTTCACAACCTTTAGCGAACGTGATGCAGTCTCTGAGCATTCCTGGCCAATAAAAGCCATGTCTCCGTAATAACCATCTCATCTTGGGACCAGCTTGATGAGCCCCTGCAATCCCAAGATGGACTTCTCTCATTAACTTTTTAGCATCACGTCCAAAGACACACCTTAATAGTATGCATTCTTCTCCCCTTCGATATAACTCAGCATCTTTGAGCACATAATTGGGAGCCAAATATCGAATCCGCTTGTCAACCGGATTATTAGGATCCTGGAGATAAGAGATAAGTTCCTGTCTCCAGTCTTTGTCGATGTGATCAAGTGTAGCAACGTACCATTCGTTCTTGTCTTCTTGTCGTGCAAGGAAAGATGGAAGGGTTCTTCTTTCAACCTTAAGTATTCTTTCTCATATTCCATCTTGCAAACTTACACCCGTTGCTAGTTGAGCCAACTCATTAGCTGCATAGTTCTTCTCGCGAGGAACATGACTCAACTCCACTTCTGTAAACAACTTCAATAGGTCACAGGCCCTTCTCGCATAAGGTTCTAATATTAGACCTGCCTTGTACTTTGTCTCAAGTTGTCTGATCACCAGTTGGGAATCTCCAAGGACATGCACATCATTGATCTC
Organism: Geum urbanum; assembly: GCA_946800695.1. Lineage (NCBI taxonomy): Eukaryota > Viridiplantae > Streptophyta > Magnoliopsida > Rosales > Rosaceae > Geum > Geum urbanum. The sequence continues at coordinate 38,336,571 of OX327010.1, read as the reverse complement.
CATATCTAACAGAAGTTCTAACCCAATGATTAAAGCTTCATACTCTACTTGATTATTTGTGCACTTGAAGTCCAACCTGAAAGAATAAGAATAAGTGTGGCCGCGTGGGGAGATCAAAGCTACCCCTGCCCCAGCCATAGTACTTGTACTGGACCCATCGAAATACAAATATCAAGGGGCCAAATCAATACGAGCGAGATCCAGCTCTGGCCCGACAACCACTTCTTCCATGGGATGATGAGCCAAAAAATCAGCCACTGCCTGGCCCTTCACCGCCTTCTGAGGGACATATTGTAAAGAAAATTCTGACAGAGCCAGAATCCACTTTCCAATACGACCACGGAGAATCGGTCTGGATAGCATATACTTCACCAAATCTGTTTGTGCAATGACACACGTAGTGAAGGATAGCATATAGTGCCTCAACTTACACCCTGAAAAGTATAAGGCTAGGCATAACCTTTCCATTGGAAAGTATCTTGTTTCATAATCATTCAAGGTACGACTTATGTAGAAAATAGCACGTTCAACTCCTGCTGTGTCGTCCTGAGCCAATAGACTTCCAATGGAGAGCTCGGTAGCTGATATATACAGCTTAAGGGGTACCCCAGGTCTTGGAGGAACCAAGACAGGTGGGTTAGTTAAGTAGGCTTTGATGGTATCGAAGGCCTCTTGATGTATAGGCTCCCATGCAAAATCCTTCTGATTTTGAAGCTTGAGGAGGGTAGAGAACGATTGTGTTTTCCCAGCAGCATTGGCGATAAAACGTCGTAAGAAATTGATTTTTCCTAATAAACGTTGTAGCTCTTTTTTACTCTTTGGTGGGGCTGTACTGACAACCGCTTGTTTTTTGTCATCCGGTATTTCAATCCCACGCTGATGGACCAGAAAACCCAGGAAGTCACCTGCCTGGACGCCAAACACACATTTGGCTGGGTTCATCTTCAGTTGATGCTGCCTCATTCTGAGAAACACCTGTCTCAAGTCTTCAAAATGGTCACTTCTACGTTTCATCTTGACTACCACATCATCTATATATACCTCCATGGTCTTACCAATAAGATCATGAAAGATCAAATTCATTGCTCGTTGGTAGGTTGCCCCTGCATTTTTGAGTCCAAATGGCATATCCACGTACTCAAAAACACCAGCAAAGCCTGGGCATCGAAACACTGTCTTATGTCTATCATCTTCAGCCACTGGGATTTGATGATATCCTGCAGTACCATCCATGAATGTTAACATCTCATGGCGGGCAACTGAGTCTACCAACAAATCAGCTACTGGCATAGGATAAGCATCCTTAGGGGTTGCATTGTTCAAGTCTCTGTAGTCAACGCACACTCGCATCTTCCCATTCTTTTTCTTGACTGGAACTATATTAGACAGCCACTCATTATATTTGGTTACTCGTATAATCCCTGACTTGAGCATTTTTTCAACCTCCTCTTTGACCAGAATTGCTGTCTCTGTGTTCATGCGACGCATTTCTTGTTTCACAGGCTTCTTTCCCTCGATGATGGGCAAGTTATGACAAACCAAATCTGGTGACAGACCAAGCATGTCCTCATATTTCTCTGCAAAACAATCTGCGTATTCTTTCAGCAATTCAATCATCTTGAGCCTCTCTTCAGGCTCCAAGAAAGTACTGATAGCCACAGAGATTGGCTCTTCCTGTGTCCCAATCTGAATGTGTTCGATGGGATCCTTGACTTTAGGAGGTATGTCATCTAAGGCTGCTGGAGCTAGTTGAATTTCGCCCTCCTCCTCTAAGTCTTGCAGAACGTCTTCATCCATATATTCCAATGCTGCAATCATTGGAACCTTCTTGAAGGCTTGGCTTTCTAACATAAAGTTATGAAAGCGTTCGTGCAACAAAAGACAAGCCTCGGTCTCTATTTCTAATAGAGACCCATTCATGGAGAATGTCTGGATGGTAGCTCGATGGTGTAGGGTCTTTGACTATCCTGATTTGCTTGAACAATCCCCCACTGAGCTAATTCAGAGGCCGTGACACTCATTGGGCGGCCTTTACTGTCAACGCCACATACCTCCAATGGCCTAAGGTCACTGTGGTAATACCTGGCTTCTAGTGCATTAGCAGAGACGGAATATGGGCGAGGGTCAGCGTTGACCAGTTCTGCTTCGCCTGACTCCATATTCCACAGTAGCATCTGCTGATGAAGTGAGGATGGTACACAATAGCTTCGATGGATCCAGTCTCGTCCCAGGATTGCACTATATGGTGATGTACATTCCACCACAAAGAATGTGTAAGTGCCCGAGGCTATCCCGATGTGTACCTGTAGGAAAACAATTCCCAAGGTCTTTGTTATGCTACCCTGGAAGTTCCTGACACTCAGCGAGGTTTCTTGGATAGCTGACTTGGGAACACCGATAAGGGCCAATGCCTTAAAGGTGATGATGTTCACCGCTGCCCCTGAGTCCACCAAAAGTTTATTTAATTGGACTCCTTGGACCTGTCCTGTGACATATAGTGGCCGCATGTGCATGGCCATGTCGATGGTGGGCTTAGAGAACATCATTTGTCCTTTCATTTCTGATGAATCCAGTTCTGGTGTGTCATCCAATGTGGGATTGTCTGGCACTTTTGATTCGTCGTCCTGTAACATCACGCTACTGATGTTCCTGGATTCATCTCTTGGTGCTGGTGAGGGCAAAGCATATTTGGAGGATAGAACATACACCATATTAATTGCTGTAATGTCCTCCTCGATGCAATCTTGTGCCTTTTCGTCCTCATCCGCGCCATAGTCCACTAACTCCTCCTCGTCGTTGTAGTTATCTCTGTCAGCTAACGACTGTCCAACCTCGTTAGACCCTGTAGTCACTTCAAGGTGAACAACTTGCTGTATCACATCCTCAGGAGTAGGATCGATGGCTGCTGCTGGTGGTGTAGTCGTTTCCTGGGGAACCGAGATTACTTTCTTGGCCTTTGCCTGCTCTTCCACAACTAGAGGCCTTGGTTTCCATTGCAAGACTGGTGGCTTGCTTGGAGTACTTTGTTTCTTTATATCCTCTGTTCCCCTGGGAGGCGTCTTCAGCCCTACTTGCTTCACCGTGTCTTCTTCAAAAGTAAGGCGTCTCCTTACTGGCTGTTGTTTAGTAACCACACGATGAACCTCTTGAATAGGTTCGGGCTCTTTACCTGTACGTCCTAGTTCTGGGTTTCTTTCGAAAACCCCGGGTCTTTGGGCTCTCACTTTGGGCTCGTGAGATTTCTTCCCAAAGACCACTAAAGGATTTGCTGCGAGGGTGTTCAATCTTCTCTGCAGCACTTCTGGAGGGAACTCCAGGTCTTCTTCCTTGATAAGGCCAGCCTCGTAAGCATCCAATGCTCTCTTGGCCCTACCAAAGCGTCGCTGTAGGTTTCTCCTCTTACTCGGAGTTACCTCGACAGTCTTTCCCTTCTCCCTTATATACCATACATCCTCTTTTGTGATATTCCTTGAAGCTGGAGGAACATATGGTTTGGTGAGCGTATCAGCAATCTTAGGCTCAGGTGTTTTAACCACACTGGCCTGGTTTGTTGCTCTTGGGCGCTTGGGAGCGGGAGTGTCCCTTTGCCTTGATTGTTGGGGTTGATGATCTTTATTAGAGAATAATTCCGGGAAGGTTTTGGCTGCCTGAGCCAGCTCTTCGAAAGAGATCTTCAACCCACTTCTCAATTTGCAGTGTGCACAAAGGGCCACTGGCGAGTCTACTTTAGGGTCCACCTTTTCTTTTCCTTTGTTTTTTGGTGTACGAGGTGGATTCTCACCAGCAGTTGGTTGGTCGTTGGACTGTTTCCTCTTGTTTGTTTTATTACCTGTTACGTCCAGCATTCCAACTATCATGGGGATGGGAGTTGTTAAATTGAGCGAAGGTTTTTGTTCGATCGCTATTACTCCTTCATCGATCAACTGCTGAATCTTATACTTCAGATCTCTACAGGCAGCTGTAGTGTGACTTCCCCATTTGTGGTGATATTGACAATAGGGGAGACCCCTAACATCATCAGGATGTGGGTCTGGTGATCCCCAGTTGTCAGGTACCACTGCTATCTCTTCTAGGCATAGCTTCTCGAATATCTCCTCTCGCCAGGACGCATCATAAGTTATACGTGTCCGCTTGGGTCGGACAAAGGCTATATTTCGCCTGGTCCTTCGCTTGGACTTCTTCTTCACCTGAGTCGGTGTATCTTGATTATGCTCTGAAGAAGTACCGCTGACAGGAGGTTCTGTGACCGGAGGAGATGGTGTCCTGTGAGGATATTCAGGGTGAAAATCCATCTCTCCCTCTTCATTGATCACAATCACTTGCCAATTAATCAGACCTTGGATCTTATCTCTCAAGGTCGAACACATCGATGTTTGATGGCCGTAGTGGGTGTGGTATCTACAAAAGTGTTGGGCTGGCCCCTCGTACCGAAGATGTCTAAGCTTATAGACTGGGTAGAAAAAGATCAGCCCCATATCCCTTAACCTATCCAAATATTTATCCACCATGTCTAACTTGAATGAATAGGTTAAGTAGGCTGGTTGGTTCCAAGCCTCCTTTTCTTGAAGGATTCTATTAGGTGATGGCCAACTCACGTCAACCATGTTCACCTGTGGAGCAGGGAATGGCTCAGAATCGACCAGAGCTGCTGTCTTGGACGAATCTTCCAACTCCAGCTTTCCCTCGTTGATCCACTTTTGGATCTGGTCCTTCAGCTTAATACAGTCCTTGGTAAGGTGGTTCCATGCTCCATGGAACTTGCAATACTTTTTACCCTTCAACTGTTTAGCTGTGGGGAGCGGTCCGAAGTCTACCTTGACCACACGCAGACCGTATAGTTCGTCCAGTATTTCATGAGCCATGTTGGCATCATAAGTGTACTTCTCGAACTCTGGCTTAGTAAAAGCCACTGTTGAGAGTTTGATGGGACCTCTATTCTTCTGAAGCTTGCGGGGCTTTAGTACTTTATTTGACAGTAAATCCACAGCCCCTACTCGGTCGTCATCAGAATCGGTTTCCTGGTCGTCCATTTGTTCCACATAAGCCACTGTTTTTGGCTTTAACCTGTCATAGGTTCTATTATTATACGTCCCCTTGGACGCATTTGAAAGGACCCAATCCCGATTCAATTACCTAAACCGGAATCAAACCCTTTCGAAAATACGAACCAACAAAAAATTTTCAAAATTTCGGCAGAGTTTCGTTACTAACGTAGAATTGCTTAAACCTGCACCCTGAAAATAACACTTCATCCTATGCCACAAAATCCAAACCGTGGGCACCAATCCCATCCGGATTTCTCAACATCAATATAATCAATAACAATAAACAAACTGTACCATGTATATATGTATATCCGAGAAAATCCGTATAAACAGGTATCAGAATGTATTAGAGCGACCTCTAGTATAACATATATACAACATATACACATCAGTAGGCGAAACAAGAACCTACTGGAAAGCACAGGTAACTCTGATCACTAGCCTCCAAACCGCGACATGAAAACACCAAAACCTGAACTGCAACTGGGCATGGAAACCGAAAAGCCCAGGGGAAAGACAATAAACACGTTAGAGTGAGTGGACGAAAATAAATGTCTTTCACCAGTTGATATATATGTTTAAAATAACATATGCGGGTCCAGATAAATAAAATATAACAAGTACACGTGGTAAAACCATAATCCTCCAACGTACTGAGCATGCAAGTATAAATCCCACGGGGTCACTCATGGACACACACCGTGCTAGTACAGTCCGAATCACGAGGTCCTTAGTCCCCGTGATTCTAAGCCGGAAATGGCCTCGGTTCCGGGGAAACGCCCCTCACCGGTCAGGTAGGGATAACGACGCCCCTCCTGGATGGCCTACCATCGGGGATCATCCGAGAGGCAAGTGTATCGATACAACAACGTAACCAAGACTGTACTCTGTGAAAACCAAATCATAACAGTTCGATGCAAATGCATGAAACAACATATAAGTGTATGCATATTCGTATACGTATATCCATATAAATATAATCTTATAATCGTAAAACACATGCTCATGTAATCCGAAATCTCATACGCATGCTCAAGTTCGAAAATCATATAAAAGACTCGCAAGATTTCCGTGAAAAGAAATTGTCCACTCACAGGTGAGCAAAACGCGCACTCGCGCTAATCTCGTGGTCCCGCGGAAGATCCCTCGCCTGAAGCACGATCACGATCTCGATCTCGATCTCCTGAATATTCACAAAACATACTGATCAATATCGTAATCCACAACACTGTACTAATGCACAGAAACCAACCGTTCCCGGAAATACGAAATGCAGTACAAAATGAATTACGGAAATCCCGAAATCCCAACTCGAAACCTCGACTGAAAATCGGCTAATCAAATCAACCCGAAAACCTCTGTACGATAACCAGGGCGTGATTACGAGAAAAATGACATTAAAATTATCGAAATCTGAAAAAGTCAACTTTCCGGCCGTTGACCGCCGCCGCGCCGTCAACGGAGGAATCTCACGGCCAAAATCTCCAGATTTCAAGGTCTCAACAAGGCGAACAACATCCATAACTAACACAAGGCTCAATGCAAATCGGAACATCACCAATTCGGCCGAAATCCAAACGGAAACTAACTCCGGCAACCCATTCGGGTTCACCGGAAAACCCAATAAATCTTCAATCAAATCACACAGTGTGCTTCCTTGGGGCAAGGCAAGTCGAAGCCCTCACCCCTCCGCCACCAACGGTCACCGGAAACCTCCCCCCGATTTGGACGATTTCCAGCAAACAAACCCGAATCGGGTTCACCCTATACCACGTCAAATCCTCCCAAACCATACACCATCACACTCGAAATCTCAAGGGAAAGCGAACTATACCTGTCCCGTGGCCGATGGTGGCCGGAATTTGGTCGCCGGAAGTTGGAGCCGAAACGGGAAACTTCTCCCACACTCGGTCAACGGTCAACTTTCCAGAAAAGGAAAGTCAAAGTCTGGTCAACACCCGAAATGAAATTCTCGACTATTTCTCGACTATTTTTCGAATTTTTGATATTTATACTCGTCCCTCGGGTCGATCGACGATTCGAAATGGATAACCATCACGATTCAGATAAACTCGAAACAATCGGATAAACTCTTCGGAACTTAAAACTTCAAATAATCATAAAATATTCCTCAGTTATCGGAAAAATCTTCCGGAACCGTCCACGAACTCAAAATCACGTACTCTACCATTTCCGTGAAGACACTCAACTCAAATTCTCGACTGAAAACATAGTCGCGAATCGAATCGACAAACCACACAATATCATAAAACTGCGACTATAACCAAATCTCGAGAATCGTGCCAAACACACATCTGATTCTGGTTCGGGTCGTCACAGCATTCTTCATGTTATCCCTCTCTTGCATGTTGCTGTAAGCTCTGGTCACCGCTGCGATGAACTCATTCAGAGAGAAATACTTGGTATTTAAGAATAGCTGGTGGTACGTGTCCTCCAGCCCATTCTTGGCCATCTCGACCACCTCTTCCTTGCTTAGAGGGGTCTTACACAGGTTGTACTCTGAACGGAAACGATGGAGGAAAGTGACCGGACTTTCGGTCACTGATTGGCTAAGAGAAGCCAATTTTCCTACAGTAGTTTCTGGTCGTTCCGTTCCAAAGTGGTCTATGAACAAGGCCTCCATCTCCTTCCACGTACTGATCGAACCCTTTTCGATGCCAGTGTACCATACGAGGGCTGATCCCGATAATGATGATCCGAAGACCCTTAACTTGAGTCCCTCATCCTCGGCAAATTGGCCTAGCTGCAAGGTAAAGTAAGCCAAATGTGTTGCCGCGTTAGCATCGTCATCACCAGAGAATGTCTGGAAGGTCTGGTGTTTATAGAACTTTGGTCAATGCCACTCATTAGGATCGTCTTTGGTCGGAGGAAACGGTGCTTCGTAAGACTCATGCATCTTGGATATCTTTACTTTGCAATCATCCATGAGCTTATTTATACGTGCCTCCCACTCGAAAGAGAAATCCTCTGTTCGCCTGGTTTTCCTAGCCAAGTCCGATACGGTTTTGGTTAGAGAAGCCAGGTCCCTATCAACTCTTTGAGTGATAGCCGCCGCTGACCGGCGGTATTCTTCCAATCCTTTGTCTAAAAGGCTCTGGACATCAGCCCGTAGGCGTTCTTGACCCTCTGCCAAACTAGCTACCTGAGCATTTATGGATTCTTTATCATCTTGCTCTTGATTCAAATCTATCCGTATAGATCGAATCCCACTCGCTATCTCCTTCATGGAATCAGACTGGGCGGCGAGATGGTCTGTCTGTTGCCCAAGTCTATCTTCGAACAATTGGAAACTACTAGTCTGGTGTAGGTCCCGCCTGATTGCATAGGCCACGTATTCTTCATATGTGAGCGCCTTTATCTCCGCTTCACTTAGAGGTACGAACTCCATAGTGTTGAAGTTTCCAGCGAAGATAACTTCAACCGCTTGATTACTTAGTGAACGACACTGACTAGAAGTGTGTTCACGGTATGCCGGTTGTGGATGTTTACGACACTGAGGATAAACCCTTCGATAGGGGTCTCCAATTGTCTCTTAGAGACGCAAAGAAGTATTGACAAGTCCCACTGGGCGTGCCAAAATGTTCGATGCAGAAATATCTCTCGGGAGAGACCTTTCCCGCGAAGCAGTCTCTTTTATCTCGGATGTCTTAACCGCGTGAACCGGTCTATCCTGCTTGTGCTTCGTGTGCTGGCGTGCCACCGTTCTTCAACGGAATTTGGACTGATTACAGCCGCCTGACTTCTTACGTAAGCGATTAGAACAGGGAGAGCACCAACCCTGTTCGAATAGGTTCTTTTCGCCTAGAAACCTAGGACTTTGATATGTGTACCTCTCTGCTAAATCCAGAAATCGATACTCCCACGTCTTTCGTGCAGAGTAGAGCAATCTCTTGATGAAGTGTTTGAGAACACTCGCTTCCTTTAAGTATTCAAGCTCTCAGCATACAAGTGAGCCGCTCTTCAACCTTCAGGTTGCAATTGCTTCCTTGGAGTCGTAAATACCTTCACTCTATAGGTGAACAGCACTCAGACCTTTGGGTTGCAAGGATATGTAGAAATCTCGAGGACGAGACGTCTAGTCTAGGTTTGTTTGCGTATAGCAAGGCTGTTTGATTGATTGTTCGGGGGCTTTTCATAAGATCCTTGCCTTCCTTATATACTCGCTTACTAATCAGTCATTGATTCTATTCCTAACTCCTTCGCTCTTGTAATCTTGTCTGAATCTCCATACCAGCATACGTGTTATACCACTCATAGGTATTCTAATTCCACCATAACTCCTCTAAGAGTCCTGCAAATATCAACTAATTATGACAGAAACTAAGCCGCGTGAAACCAGCTCGATAAGACATAGTTCTAATAGAACTCTAAGTCTTCTTCCAGCGAAGCTCGATACGAAGCTCGCTAGACACTTTATACTTAACTTCCTTGATAGAAACTTATAACATGATGGGCCGCTCGCTAGACCTCGACCATCCAGGCCCAAAGTAAATATTTTATTTAGGCCCAAACAATATCAAAGAAAAACTTCTTAAGAAGTTAGAAGGATGGCAATGTAAGATTTTGAGCAATGCAGGTAAGGAGATTTTGATCCGAGTTGTGGTGCAAGCATTGTCGGCATATACCATGAGTTGTTTCCTTTTACGTAAGGACTTTTGTGATTCTCTTCATCAATTTTGTGCCAAGTTCTGGTGGGGTTTGACTCGAGAGAAGGAAAAAATCCATTGGTTATCCTGGGAAAAGCTGTGTTTGTCAAAAGATGGTGGTATAGGTTTTAAACATATTTACGCATAACTCTTTTAGCTAAACAAGGTCGGAGATTGTTGAAAAACCATTCTTCAATCATTGCTTCACTGTTTCGTGCTAAATACTTTCCCTCTGGCAATCTATGGGAAGCATCTTTGACTAATATTCCTTCACAGTGTGGGAGAGAAATTCAAGAAGCATTATCCCTATTAAAAAAAAGAGACTTTGTGGAGTATTGGGAATGGTCAGGATGTGCTAGCTTGGTCTGAGCCATGGCTTCCTAGAGCCAGTAGGTATATATCGAGTTCTCTTAGCGTGAATGAGCTTTCTACTGTAACTGATTTAACTTTGACTATAGGGGGATGGAATAGACTCTTAGTTGTGGAAAGCTTTAATGTTAAGTATTCCCTTGAGTTGTAGACAAGCTAGGGTCGGATAAGTTGGTACGGTTCTTTACACCTTCGGGTAGGTTTACCACGGTTAGTGCTTACAGAGTTTCTACCAAAGAGATCTTGTCAAGAGTTGAACAACCTAGTAGCTCACAAGGGATTTTGATGCCATGGAGAAAGCCGTGGAATCTTCCTCTTCAACAAAAAATAAAAATTCGCCTTTGAAAGGTAAGTAAATCTATCCTCCCCATTGCTTCTGCATTGGTGTGGAAAAGAGTGGCAATTCCGACTGAATGTTCTTTATGTAACAATGGAGATGTCAAAATCATTGAGCATGTGAGTAGGGACTATAGTTTTGTGAAGGAGATTATAGTTACAGTTCCTCATGTTTCTTCAAAACTTGACACCTTAGTGACGGGGAGTATCAATGATTGGTAGACAGATTGTCTACAGTTGCTTAATGCCTCCCAATGTGCAGTGGTTGGCTTCTTGGTTTGGTCAGCATGGAAAGAAATAAATAGAAGGAGATTGAATAATGAATTTATGTCGGCCTCTCGAGTTGGCTTTCTAGAAATGACAGCTTACAGTAGTTATTTACAAGCTCAACCTGTGAAAGTTGGAAAACAAAAACGTCTTCCTCAAGTTTGGAGTAAACCGGAGGAGGGATGGATCAAAGCGATTGCGATGGAGCCTTTGATTGGAATGAGAAGAATGGAGCTGCAAATGCTATTTTTCGAGACTGTAGAGGAAAAGTCATAACTGGTGTTGGTGAGTACAAGACTTCGAGTTCTTCTCCTTCACTAATGGAAGCTGAGGCAGCAAGGTTAGCATGTAGACATGCTATACAATAGAGTTACCAAAAGCTGGCGATTGAGGTCGGCTGTCTTGGTCTTGCTCGAGCTATAGAGGTAGAAGAAGAAGATGATTCACCAACTTGCCAGGTAGTTGAAGATATCAAAGGTCTCATTGTTCAAATTCTCTGTGTGAAGATCATACATGTGTTTCGTGAAGCCAATGTTACGGCTCATCGTCTAGTTAGATTTGTTTTTTTATCTAAGCTCTCCTTTGTTTGGTCGGGTGCTTTGCCAGACCAGGTCCAAGGCATAAACTCGAATTTTTGTAACTGATTCTTTTGTGAAATAAATTTCTGACGTCTTGCCCTTAAAAAAGAAGAAGAAGTCTTATATGTGCAATCTTTTGTGTTTATTTCTTTCTGTATATATCAACAACGAGTCTCATAATTCACCCTACAATCATCGTGGACAATAATATATACCTACTCCATAAGCCTATATATATGTATATATATATATATATATTTGTTTATGCATATTGAAATACTGCTTAAAAGAATGGAATGAAGTTTTGTTTTTCATAAAATTAATAAAATCTATCGATAATCACTCATTTTTTAAATTGGTATCAATCGATCTATTACACAAGATCAACCAAATCGATATGGTTTGATCATCTCCCATGAAAAATCAAGTCTAGTTATTTTACCACCCATATATGTTTTGAGACCATCTAGGCATCCACTTATGTTTACAAGATAGTCAACTTGTTTTAATTGACAAGGTCAGTCAACTTTCACAAGCCATACTACTTTTAAATATTTAATGTGTGGGTGTGTTAATGTACCGAAGTCAATCCTGATATCCATAACAAGTAATTAATTAATTTTTTTTGAATGAAGGAGGAGAGATATTATTTTTTGAATGAAGGAGGAGAGATATTATTACTGAGATCAGTTGAGTACATTAGGCGAGATATGGTCCTTTATATCATGAGGAACCATTCCATTCCAACTACGAACAAGATCGAAATACATAGCTAGTTTACTAAGGTAGTGTGCCGGCTAGTTTTTCTCTCGATAGACATGCTTCAGTGTGGTGCCTGTGCATCTGTTGAGAAGAAGACTTATGTCTTGTACAATCCCCCTAATGTCCGAGTAACATTCTTCAGGCTGGTTGACCATGTGGATTAATTGGAGGTAGTCCGACTCCACAATGGCAGGGTACAAGTGACATTCTGAGATAATCTCGCAAGCTTTCCGCAATGCCAGTGCTTCCGAGGCAAGGGCACTAGTAACAGTTTTAACAGCCATACAAACTCCTCCTCCCATTGGCCCTTTCGAGTCACGCCATACAATTCCTAGACCCCCTTTGCGATCCTTCCAGGCCATCAACATTTACCTTCAACCAACCAGGAGATGGCTTTTCCCAAGCTCCAACCTGCCGCTTAGGTTTGGGATTCTTAGTAGGACATAAACGATTGTACTCTTCAAAGTTGTGCATAGCTTGTTGGAAAACTCTTTCAACCGGAAGGGCCTTTCGCAACCAGATTCTACAGTTTCTCTCTTTCCAAATTGTCCACAGTAAGTAGCATAACCAAGCTGATTGATGAGGAGATACGCGTGAAAAACAATCAATGAACCAAGACTTAACGTTGCTTGCCTCAATCTCACGCAAATAGTGACTTAAAACCGGATCCAGTACGATGGCTTGTTTCACGTACACACACACACATGCATGCATGTGACGTGTATGAGCGTCTCCTTGGCTTCCTGGCAGAGACAGCAAACGGTAGCAACCTCGTTCCTCTTAATGCGAAGCTGGACTGACACCGGAAGCTAGTATTCCTCTACAGAGCTTCCAAATAAAAACTTCGATCTTCGGTTGCGTTTTTAAGTTCCAAATTGAAGGCCAAACTCGAGCTTCTTGTGAAGAGCTAGATGCTTCCGTTTCTCTACAAATCAAAGCTTGCAGTGCCAAACGATATGCCGAAGCTGTTGTATATCTGCCCTTGATGTCCGGATACCTTGCGATTTTGTCCTCCCCACCCGAAGTGCTAAGCGGGATAGTTAGGATAGCCTCAGCTTCATGACCTTGAAAGATAGAACGTACCAAGTGTTCATTCCACAACCCTGGACAAGACAGAAGGTCACTTACCCTCATTGGAGTTCTGCCTTCTATTAGCTCGGTCGAAAATTCCCAACTTTAGGAATCCAAGAATCTGCCCACACATCAATCCCAATCTCGTCACCAATGCGCCATATCAATCCTTTAGACAACAATGTTCTAGCCTCCATGATACCCCTCCAACACAAGTAATTAAATTGCTATTTCTAAGCAAATAATTAAATTGAAAGTGTTTATTTTATATTCACCTGCTGGCTATTTGGTTTGCTATTGAAGATATATATACACACACAAATTCGTATCTGATAAGATGAATCTCTTCACTTGGTTAACTTTTAGAAAAAAACTCCACCAAAATTGTTGAAATTATATAGCCAAGCATAAATTCTGATATATATATATATATATATTTCATCAAATGCGAAGTTTCGCACTGAAATTTCAGTGTGAAGTTGTATTTTACACAAAATCAATAACGTAATTTGATGATTGAACTCAATCATCTTCTAGATACATATTCAAGGATCGAGCATGCAAAATTTCAGCACAATCGGAGATGTTTTAACTATTTGATCATCGCATTTCCGGGAACGGTTGGTTTCTGAGGTGTGGTACAGTGTTGTGAATTGTGATTTTGATCAGATATATTTTGTGATTATTCAGGGGATCGAAATCGATCGTGCTTCGGGCGAGGGATCTTCCGCCGGACCACGTGATTAGCGCGAGTGAGCGCTTTGCTCACCTATGAGTGGACTTTTATATTTTCACTGTCGTTGCGAGTTCGTGATTTTTCGTATTTATTTATATACGATATTGAGATTATTTATTACTTTTGGAGGTATTATTTTATATTTTTATGGTGATGGCACTACTTGCATCGATACTTCGGCTACTCGGCTGATCACTGGTAGTCTGACTAGAGTTGAGAGATTCCTCTGGACCAGAGTTGAGAGATTCCTCTGGGCAGGGTTGAGAGATTCCCCTGTTATGCCACTAGGGTTGAGAGATTCTCCTGGCCTATCACCGTCGGGCTTGAGAGATTCGCCTAGCACCTCCATATATATTTTCTGAACTCGCTATATTTACATTATTTTATGTATATGAAATTGGTAAAAGGCATATGTTTATTTTTGTCCACTCACTCTAACGTTTATTTGCCTTTCCCCTGGGCTTTTTGGTTTTCCGTGCCCAGTTTGCAGTTCGGATTCTGGTGTATCACGTCGCGGTCGGAGGCTAGTTGTTCGAGCTACCTTTCCTTTCTAGTAGGTTTCTTGTTTTGCCTACTGTTGTATATATACACTAGAGGTCGCTCTGATACTTTACTGATACATGTTTTTAAGTGATTTTCCCCGAATTTTCTTTAAAGTACAGTTATGTTTACTGCTTTATGCTATTGATATGATATTGTTCGAGCTACCTTTCCTTTCTAGTAGGTTTCTTGTTTTGCCTACTGTTGTATATATACACTAGAGGTCGCTCTGATACGTTACTGATACATGTTTTTAAGTGATTTTCCCCGGATTTTCTTTAAAGTACAGTTATGTTTACTGCTTTATGCTATTGATATGATATTGAGAAATCCGGATGGGATTGGTGCCCACGGTTTGGCTTTTGTGGCATAGGATGAAGTGTATTTTCCGGGTGCAGGTTAATGGCAATTCCGCGTTAGTAGCGTTACTCTGCCGAAATTATGATGGTTTTTATTGGTTCGTGCTTTAAGAAGGGGTTTGATTCCGGTTTAGGAAACTAAATCGGGGTTGGGTCCTTTCATATTTGTTCTTCGGTCTATTTTTGAATATATATTTTTTAGCCACTTAAACATGGAGACCGTTTTATAAAAAATTTGAAAAAAAAATTGAAAACTAAATAACATATAATACATCATATAAGATTATATAGATCCAGAGAAATTGAAATTAAATATTGCCCAAGTAGTTCTAAATATTATATAACCGAAATAAAAATAGTGTCTTAAAGAACATCATCCGACTATTTAAGAATTATTATTTTGAATATCAAAGTTTAGTGATCGACTACTTATTAATTTAACAAACGTATTCAACGGAAAACATGTGCGAAATTTGTAGAGATACGTTTTGATTCTAGTGGTGAGTCGACAAGAGCTTGATTTTAACAGTTAGTTGACTGAATCTAAAACAAACAAACAAATAAACAAAAAGGTCTTAGATACTAATTCAAATTTGTGGATTATTAAGCCATATGGTGATTTTAATTTTTGAAAGAAGATGTTCGAAGTTTGAAAGAGAAAATATTGACTTGAAAAATTCTATGCTATATAATTGACTCACTTGGTCTCATATTGTTCTGTCTGCGGAATCTTTGGATTAAAGATGATACAAGTATGCCTGGTACTTCGTCCTACAATCTTACCTGAATGGATTGGTATTAATATTTGAGGTAAAAAATATATATTTAATAAATTGATTGTAAGCAATTATGTGGAGTGAGAAACTATACCAACAAAGTAGTCGATTTGTAAGGTGGTAAAAATTGTCAAAACCGGTGTTGATAAGTTTAGCATATGTTGTATATCAATTGCGACTGCAACATCTCCCCATAGTCTTACTTTCAATTCTTTCCTTTTGCACATGAAAGTTCTCATGTATAACTCATATTCATGTTGCAATAAAGTAATATATTTTTTTACAATTGTATTATGAATTGTATTACAAAATGAATAATTTCACATAGTATAAATTTATGAGAAAATTGAATAAAAAAGGTTTAAAAATATATTACCCCATATTATAAATAATCATCTCACACATTGCACATCCAGTTACGTTTTTAGTGGGCTTGATGAATTTGATATAACCATAGACATCTTCAATTTTAATAAGGATGACGTTAACATATTTTGCACATCAGGCACATTTGTGAATATTGTTATTAAAAAGTGGGCAATATAATATAACAAAATAATATGTTGCATATGAAATAGATAATTATATAAATAATGGAAGGATTATTTGCCTGTGAATAGCCGGTTTGGTTGAGATCTTTGTTGTTGTATTTCTTGTGTAAAATTTTCAAATTCAAGGAGCCGGAAAGAATGGCGTGAAATCATTGGTAAATCTTGCAATAAACAAATGAAATTCAAGTAGATCATCCATTGATGATAAATGTGAGGAGACTGCTCGGCCAATAAGCTGCAACATCACAAAAACAACAAAAATATTAACCATAAATAATCAAAAATAACAATTGGCTGAACAAAAATTTAGCAAAAACAAATCCCTAATGTAATGCATGCTTAACAGTTTACAGCGCCCTGAAAAATTACACAAAAAATACAACTACAATTCTCACTAATGGTGGTTAACAGTTAAACCATAAAAAAGTAACACAAAATACACCAATACATATCCCACTCTGTAATTAGAAAATTTCTTATTGGACAAAAGGTTACTGTGTGGAACTATCAAAATACATCAAACAAATAAACCTGGCAGTATTTGAAATCAAAGATCTCACTGATAACATTTAATGAATTACCCATGCATACACGCATTTCTTTTAACCATTCATCAAATACATCAAATGAATAAACCAAACAGCATGTGATAGCAAAGATCTCACCAATAAAAAAAACAAACTAAAGAAAAATACAACAAAATTAGATAGGGTCGAACAAACTCCCAAAAAAGAAAACCTATTGCAAAAGGATTTCTTTTTAAGCAACAGACCAATCTTCAAAGTTCAATCATCAATAGAACTCAATCTCTCTTATTTCTAGAACTTATTAGTTATTGCTCTGTGAACTCAGAAGAGAGCTTAATATCAGTCCAAAAGCATCAACATCTTTCATAACATACATGTTGTACATATACATGGTTTGGTTTATAAATTTTGCAGTTTTTATTCATCTCTTTAATATTGCTATCTACTAAGTAATTGCAGCATATGCACAACTGTTTTCATACAAAACATCCAAAACAACACAATCTTATCTTTGTTTCAGTGCAACACCACGACTATCTCAACTCGACTGGAAACAATCCCTTTATTGAACTTCACAGTACTGCAAAGAGAGAACCATTTATAAGCATCATTATACACCATAAATCTCATCACCATTGCATAAAAAACCTTCAAAACTATACGGCTAAACAACAATAAGCCAATAACAAACTGAAACTTCACACAAAGCCAAACAAAAGGAGCACAATCAAGAAATCCTTCCATATATACACATAGTCCATCTATGAGAAACGAACTGTAATGAACAACCCAAGACATCCAAAACCCATGATTGAATCACAACACCACTTCAAGCACTCATGATTAAACCAAAATATTAAACCAACTCATATCTGATACCATACCTTTAAAATCAATCAGAGGAGAGAAAAAGACGAAATTGAAAAAGAGGCAGCCTCTGTCCCATAGGGATGTCAAAAATGGAAACACGATCTAGGAAATGAAGGTCAACAACCGATTCAACCTAAGAAATCATGAAAGTCGACCACGGGGATGAGAAAACGATCAAAACAAATAGAAAAATAAACTTGACAAAAAAAATCCAGCGACGAACCCTAAAGCTTAGAGTTGGTCTCCGCCCAGATTTGTGTGCGGCTCTCTCTCAAAGTTGGTTTGGCTCAGATTTGGATCTAGAGCGGAGAGGAAGAGGAGTGCGGTGAAAAAGTGAGATGAGGCTAGAAAGTGGCCAACGTTGCAATAAGAAAAGAGAGCCGGTAAGAAATCAAGGGCTGAAAATCAATCCACAACAGTTGCCTCCTGCACGCCTCACACGCTTTGAATAATCTCAAAAAAGTATGAATAGTATGAACAGTCCAAACGTGAAATCCCACGTTTGTTATATAGTAAATATATATATGTGTTGTATTTCACTCTAAGCGACGAACCCTAAAGCTTAGAGTTGGTCTCCGCCCAGATTTGTGTGCGGCTCTCTCTCAATGTTGGTTTGGCTCAAATTTGGATCTAGAGCGGAAAGGAAGAGGAGTGTGGTGAAAAAGTGTGATGAGGCTAGAAAGTGGCCAACATTGTGATAAGAAAAGAGAGCCGGTAAGAAATCAAGGGCTGAAAATCAATCCAAAACAGTCGCCTCCTGCACGCCTCACACGCTTTGAATAATCTCAAAAAAGTATGAATAGTATGAACAGTCCAAACGTGAAATCCCACGTTTGTTATATAGTAAATATATATATGTGTTGTATTTCACCTAAAGTTCAAAAATGCGTCTATCAATTACAGTGATTATGTTGAAAGGTAGTGCATTTACATGGTTCACGTGTATCTACTTATAATAAAAGTGACACCGCTTACGTGTTTATGATACAATGTATTAGTCGAGTCTCCTAATATTATTTCGGGTGTTCTTCTTCTTATAGGGTTTAAACTTTATGTCCTCTCTTCTTGTATTCTACTATTTCATCGATCAAGACTTAAGGGTTGCCGTAAGCCCTCACTTAAAAAAAAAAAAAAAAAGTGACACTGCTTACTGTACGCATGCATTTAATAGATGCATCTGCATGCATAGAGATAGAGAATATATAATCAAGAGTGTTAATTAGCTTTAATTCGTTGTGCTTTTTCCTTTGGAACGATATTTTTGTTTCTTTTGTTGTTCTTATTAATGCTGTGACGCATGAGTTCAATCGATTAATTGAAATGGAGTACGTAAGAATCTGGACCAAGACTGCTAGTGAAGAGAGGCATCCACTTCTCGACCAATAAGTTATATATGAAGAGTGAATCGTTGAAGACAACTTTTGGTTATTGGTCGAGTACGTGAAAGCCCTAACCGAATACTATGACTAATGAATAATGAAGCTATATATACGTACAGATCGATCATATATAATTCATTCTGTCTTTATTATTCTTCAACTACCTCTCTATCAAATATCTCTCATGAACGTCTGGAATAACCATGCATACATACAGAAAGGGGAGGACGATATAACAATCATAAATATCATTTGAAATTAAACCACCAACTCTATATATTAATTGTATTGCCAATTGTGTGTTAGCTATTTAGCTACACTCAGCTACTTGACTCGTAAGAAGTACAGAAGTGGTTCACCTCAGTTCATACTTTTCGGTTTCCATTTTGATGAAACCAATAGTACTAATATGTAGTTTATGTACTAATAGTTCATATTTGTACGTGAGCATTCAAACTACAGCCAATAGGGAAAACGGATTGAAATCGGTTGCTCGGGGATAAGCTAATTTAACTGCGTATAGTTCACCAATCACCAATGATCGATGAAACTAGCACTAAACATATATATATATATATATATATATATAGAGTTGGTATGACATTTATCACCTGAGAGACCAACCCCTAGCCTGATGGAGCTATATTTCCAAAAACATCTTAAACTACCTCCAATCTAACTAGCTATTACCAAAACCACATGTTACAAGACGTCAGTACGTAGAAGAGTGAGGCTTAAGAGTTTGGTTGCTAAATATGGTTGACGGAAGCCAACGACCAGAGAGACTGAGGAGTAAAAATTTAGCATTCCATATCAGCTTAGCAACTCCAATCACGTATTATTTTACAGACTTCACATAATCACATTTTTATAGTTCAGTTTATATATATGTATAGATCAACCTTGTAAAGTTTCATTCAATTTGATGATTATTTAGATTCTCAAAATCGTGATTTAGCACATATATACATAAATGGTTCTTGTTGTACTTTTTTCTGTCTGTTTATTAATTTGATCTGATTAGATAACTTTGCATAAGTAATCTATACACTAAGACCTAAAATCTGAATGATGGAGGTGGAAATATATAATCTAAAAGTTAACCAAATTAAAAAATTCACATATATTAATATATGTGAAGGTCGGCACATAAGAATTTCCGTTACAAAAGAAGATACGTACAATTAGTAGCTAGAGCAACTGTGACCTACTTCTATTCATGTCATTCTGATGCAAGATAGGTATTACTAGCGTTTCTATTCTCTCTAAGTTGACTCTTATATATAGCAAGCTAGTTACGTTCTTCATTTTCAATTACTTGAGCTTAGTTGAGTTTGGTGATGATCTACATCATGCTTGTATCGGATAGGCGAAGCTGCACTGATTATCAGCACTTGGGCTATAGCTACTACCGGAAAACTGGACCGAAAAGGAAGTGACCCCAAAACCCGATCGATCAATTTGAACAAAATTCTCATCAAAACCAACCACTAGCTTGAAAAGGTTGAGAAGTGCGTAGTTCACGTCGATTATACATAGATTTTGCAGTCCATGCCAGCTAAACGGATTTTGATATTGTGTAACTAGACATATATACAAGAACTCCAAATATGTCTTTTCCAACGGCTTATTCGTTGCCGAAAGGTCGGACCTCAATAGAAACAATAAAACACTTTACCCACGGACAAGTAGTCGACCAGAGGTTAAATCCGTGGCTGAACAACCTGTATAAGAAGAAGAATTATGGAATTTCATGATTTCATGTAGTTATCTAATGCTTATAAGTTATAACAGCATGTCTCATGAGAGCTCAAGATAATGCTACTGGATTGAAGACCAACTTTACAAGAACTTTAACAACCAAAAATCTTGGACTATAATGCATGTGTTACAATCGGCTACCAGAACCATATTACATTTGCTCACTCTTATTTGCCCTTTGTGGATCTAAAGTGGATAAATATTAAATACACATTGGTCTCCTACATACTGTATCTGCACTTCTGTTATCCATGAACAAACTTTACAACAAAACCCAGGCGGGATTATAAGAGGTCTATGAGGCAAAAGACCCCAACCCCACCTGTTTTTCCTACAATGTGGTGAAAGAGCATTACTTCCACCATCTGACTTGAGCTCAACCTGAACAGACTAATCCGAGGTATATATGTGTAGTATTATTACCAGGGCATCATTACAAAGGACTACTGTCGGGCAGGAATAGGTAACGAAAGCGTGAATCAAATGGCAAAATGCCACAGTTGCGTGAACCTAGTAGACTTTGTCGCCTTTGTGATATGCACTGCTCAACAAAGATAGCTTGGTGGGGAGGGAGATAATGAGATATCCATACAGCCAATTTTGAATCATCCACAGAACCTTTGGCAAAGCAGTGCAAAATTTTTGGCACTAACAACCTCCCCCTGTTACTTACTCCAACTGAAGCTCGAACAAAATCACGCTGTGCTTCCAGAAGCTCTTCCCTTGCATTTTTTGCAGTGTAGATCCTTACCTGCATGTACCAACACTTAGACATTAAGTTCAACTTCTGAGAGAAAACAAAAGTCACATTCCTTCAGCACATGAACTGTACTAATTACCGCTGGTGAAGAGTACATTCCACAACTTAAAGCAAAAGTTATGAGTGGTTCGTATGTATCAATTACAGAATTCCGTTGCTCATCCGAGACCTTAAGCTTGTGAAGGGCAAGAAGCAAAGCCTGTATTTATATTTTAACATGTCAGTCAGGAGGGACTAAAGAACCAATAAATGATCTTAGAGCATTAGATGAAGTCCATACAGTTTGTGGTCTATGAAGTGGAGGTTTTGCCTTCAAGATTACATACTCGATAGCAGTGGCACTGTAAGAATGTCCACCGACAGTGTAAGCTGCCTGCAAAAGTAAAATACTCAGCAATCAATGCTTGCAGATCACATAAGCTTCCTAATAAGAAGGCAGACCTTTTGCATCAAAGAGAAAAGCTTCAAATCACTTCTAGGGACTCCATAAGCCAAGTACGCCTGTTCACAGTAAAACGTACATAAAGGCATGCTTTACAAGGTTAACCATCCTTTCAAAAACAAATAAAGTTAACCATTTCAAACATGGTACAATTGTGATAAAATCGAGCAAACTTACATGCATGATAAGAGCATTATATAAGTTGATCCAGAAAGCAAGCCTCTCATTGCAGCTCAGATGGATAGGATTTACTTTTGCCAGCTGCTCCACAAGTATTCTGTTATCATGAAGAAAACAAACATTTTTATAACCTCTATATCAAAATAACAATTTGCATTACAACAGTCCTTGTCTGACAGATCTACACTATGCGAGACTTAGATGCCCTGAGTTAAAAGCATTATAACTATATATAGTAACTGGTAAGAGATTTCATGGTCATAATCTATATTATTTTTTGCCAGTGAGAGCCAGAAACACAAGAGTTGAACACTACTATACCTAAACCTCCTGAGAGCACCAGCAGCATATTCTAATTGCTTCTTTCCAACTGACATCCAAGAAACTTCAGTGGCTAATCCGTAGCTCCCAATGTCCGCCCAACTCAATTTCCCCCGAACTCTGTAGGGATCACAGGCGTTTTCTGAAGCTAATACTTCAGAGTTACTTTGTATATCTACCTGTGGGCTCTGCACCCATGATGAAATCATTGATCGTTCAGATGATGACCACCATGAAGAATTAGAAAGATGCCCACATGGAGATACAGGTGACAATTGGCTCTCCTGTGTAGATGATTTTGATGGTATGGCTGAATCAGCCAAAGATATGAATATATTTTTCATGCATCTAACCATCTCTTCAGACAGTTGATTAGGATGATCCCAGAGGCCTTTGTGAGGCATCCCTTTAGGAAGCTTCCTGAACTCAGAAGGTGGAAAAGATTCTGGATCCATCTTCCTAGAGCATTTCATATCATGGCAAGTTGCAACTGAGTCCACCTCATTCTGGTATAAGAGTTCACAAGAAAATGTTATCCACTGGATTTTGTACAAGCTCCTTAAACGAATCTTCTTAATATATAAGAAAAAATGTCAATATCACTGAGGAAGGAGGAAAATCTTTGCATAAGGACTTTTAAGTAGTCACTCTGAATATCTTGCAACCATGAAGTTCATATGAATGATCTAGGTTTTTATGAATTTTAGTATTGACTTGTCAATATTATCAATTGACAGCAAATCTGACATGCAACATGAACAAATACCTCAGTAACAGACTCTGCAGAAGATGTTTCACCACAAGCCTCTGATGGTTGACCTTGTCGCTCCTGGCATAGTTCTTCTTCTGAAGAATCACACATTTCAGGACTTGACTGGTCTGCACTCGAAGGATATGATATCTGTATACAGTGAAAGGATGTTATGGTATCACTTTGCTTCTACAGTAATCTTTTTATAGCAAAATTATCTGAATAAACACAACAGTAGCAATAATACTATCTATAATTAGCAACATTATCACTCAATTTCATCAGACCATTGTCCAATTCTAGAACAACTTATGATAAGAAGAACCAGGTCAAACACAAATAATTACAGATATTTTAATATATCAACTAGAATATTACCGGCAGATTCATTATCCCAGGGGAGCGAGGAGACACTGACCGGGGAGATGGATGTCTCAGGCGATATTGTGCGAGCCTTCTTTCATTTCTTTCTTGACTAAGTTGGAAATGCAAAGCAACCAACTCCTGTTCATGCTCAGAAACTGTAACCTCCAGTGCAGCAATATCACTTAAGAGCTCCTGAGCCTGTACAGAGTTATATGTAATAAAAGATTCAAAAATAAATTCACATCTGTCAAATATTTAGTGTAGAATCTCACCAATGACAAAATACAAAACAGTGTTGCTTTTGATATGCAAATGTTCCTTTGGTTAATCTTAGGAGTTTTGGTGCAGCCAATAATTTAGGAGATGCTGAAAGATAGAGAAACAAGAGTAGTAAATGGTAAGAAAACCTACATTCTTAGGAAGACCAAAAGGATAGGGGAATTTAGTTCCACTTTTCTCAATTGCATTCTCCAGAATAGCGTGTAGCTTTAGTTCTTCTAACAGCTCCTGTTGCAACTGTTGTACCTGTAGGAGAAGCAATTCTGTTGGTGTCACTAAGGGATGTCCTCTAACATAGATTAGCTGATTTAGCTCTATAATACTGGAAGAAATTTGAGTAACTAAGTGCTTTGTGAAGAATTGTGCCACAGTTCATAGATGACAGGGCATTACTGAATATGTCTTTAGCACACCACTATATTGACATGGCTTATAATATAAATGCTGTTACACATGTTACACAGATATTTCATAACTGACATAGATTATGTTACACATGCTGTCACTCTAACATAGATTATGTTGCAAGTTAAAACTAAGTCTTTGGTAATGTAACTATTATTACTGAAGTTTCACACTGATCATTATAAAACATACAAACAATATAGTAGAAAAGAGAGATCACATGCAGTTGCTTGTTGCTTCCAGGAAGAAAGCTTACATCCTGTTCAAGCTGGAACTTGTATGGGTAGGTATCTCTATTTTTATCGCATGATCCAAGTATTCCAGGAAGACAAACACCAGGATCATTCACCTATAGAAAAAATAATAATAAATAAATAAATAATTGAGATCTAACACAAATAATGTGATTATGTTTTTATCTGTCATCTAGTAATCGATGACTAAATTAAACATAATCCACAAGCAGCCAATATTCCTGGAACCTTCAATGATCCAGCTCTACTAATTTGTTCGTGGATAGAATCATGTCTTTAGCTTACTAAATTTACCAGTAAAATTGTATTCATAAATCTTGGTTGATATACTATAGAGAATATTTAACATTCAAATCTATATTTTCAAGCCCCAGTACATTTATTAGAACAGCATAACAAGATAATTGGTTAAATTGTTTCCAGATCATTTTTTTCATGCGAATCCGAGCAGTATTTTAAGCAATGTGAAAGCATTTGCAATCAAACTCATCTGTAAATTTCTAACTTATCCTTCCCTGAATTCCCTAAACTGGACAAGTTTCTGTATATTTATTAATATTGCAGCGAAAAAAGATTTTCAACTTTTAGGGAGAGAATATAAGCACATAACTAGCACAATCTCAATCATTATAACCATTAAAACGTCTAAGTTTGAGTAAATAAAAACCAGAGTGATGTCTAACAGTTCTTACCTTTGAAAACAAGTCATGAATCTGATGTTCCTTCAGAACATCAGACTGGAATTCAGAATTACATGTGCTTCTAGAATGCAAATATTGACAGAGAGAATCACTTCTGCAAAATGCAACCAAAGGTAAAAAACTAAGAAACGGCTACAAGATCCACTGCTTATATAACTAACACAGGAAAAAGCAACTACAAAGAAGGATGAAGAATGCATTCTTACTGGCTCAAGGTGGTTTGCACAATTGGTGAGTCATACATCATCCTGCGATCATGAGGTTGGCGTTTATCAGATAAAGCAAATACCTCCAAACACAGAAACAGCTTTGGCTTCTGGTACTAGAAGCTATACACAGTTACAAACAAGCTTCAGAAATCCTGCAAATCCACTTCAAAGGTAAAACATCTGCTCTTTTGCATTTTTTTATGAGAAATTTGAGATGCTTTGTGTCCGAGTATCTTAGTATAATTTGGAGACAGGCCTCATGAGATGCACACAAGTAGAAAAAGGACTATACACCTGTGAGGCCATATAAAGACAAGCAATCTCTTGAATGCTTTAGCTACCAGTCATTTTCAGCACAACCATACAAAATTTATCATGACAGAGTTTGTTACCTCCAAATTACTGTTCAAAGCAAACACAGCACAACCAAATCCTTGAAAAACAATGGGATTGGATATTTGACACCAACAACAAAGAAAAAGACTCCTATCGAAAAAAGAAAAAAACAAAGAAAAAGACTTGCATTCTCATGATACATTAATCCATCGCATCTTACATTTTATAAGAATCAGAGCTGAATAAAAAGCATTGAATCAAAAAAGCTCATGGAGAATAATCATCTCCCATAAGAAAAAAGGGATGAATGAATGATTAGAGCGAGTAAAGAGTATCATGCACAGTAGTGGGCAGGATACTAAATGCAAAAGAAACCAGTGGGGTTAACTCTCATCTCTCGTGCAAGTCCAAAGCAGTTTCTATTGTGAGAAAAATAGGACGGCAGTTTCTCCACATACCCCTCATAAAAGTCTTCTCAAATTCATTAGAAAAGAGGGAAGTGGTTCACTAATTGCTTTGCCTCCATTCCTTTCTTACTTCCTCCTCCCTCTCCAGAATTAAAAACTTGACAGTAGAGTGAGTCTAACAGCAGAACCAGTCAATTCTGACTCACTGGGCTGTTTGTTATATCTCAGTGGTTTGCAAAGGTACAGTCAAAAAAGCAAAGGGGGCGTTTGCTTTGCAAAAGCTTCCATTTTATCCCCACATGATTAACCAAATTACTCAAACAAACAAAACCAAGCAGCACAACATAAAATCACAACAGAACTGGTCTCAGTGGTCCCCTAATGACCTAAACCAAAAGAACCACTTCAATTTTTTCACACTCATCATGACCTGATTTACACAAAATCAAAAGACCCATCTTCAATTGTTTTCTGAAATCGAAAACAAGGTCACACCAACTAACCTGGAGATCGAATCGAAATGGGTATTTGAAGCAAGCTTGTTAGAGCTAAAAAGAACCCAACTTTCAAGCTTCTTATTCTTCTTCCTCTTCTTCAAAATGGACCCTAAATCTGGAAAAGACCCAAACTTGAACTCGAGGGCTACTCTATCTCTCCAAAACACATGAGAAAGTTCAAATCTTGTTGGTAGTCTCACTCAAACATTTAGTAACTGAGATTTAGTATAAACAAAACAAACAAGAAGCTATGAAAGAATTGGAAGCATGCTTGCTTCCAAACAGCTAGAAACTAAAATAGTAAGTGACACCTGCCTCTTTGATTAACTGTGACAAAAAATTCAAATAAAAACTAATAGAATAATAATGCATAGAGACACACAGAGGAACACATTTCCAGAATGGAGGAGTTTTGAAATTTTGGAAACTACAAGGGAGAACCCAGATGCCAGAAAAGCATGGTGATTATGTTGTTACATGGAGATGTGTGAATAAACTAGGAGGAGCATTTATTTTGATGTACTTATTTGTTTACAGTTAACAAGGCACGAGGAAGATGAGAGGAGGCTAGGGCATTTTGGGCTATTTTGAGGTTGCTGTTATGTTTGACCATGGTGAGTTGTGAAGTGAGAAGTGTTTATTAGGTAAGAAACCTCTGTTGGGCGTTACAGAGTGGAATTGAGAAGGTCTTAAATTTCTGAATTGGTTATTGAATGCAAAGGATCATAATGTGTATATGGCAGTGGTGTCAGATATGTGTGGCTTTCAAAGAATTTAAATTTGGGAAATTATTCCTAGATTGAGAACTTTGTAGGCCTCAAATATTTGGGCCATTTGCTTTGTCAAGAGTTCAATGAGAGAGCAAAAGGAAAAAAACTCCCTAAACAAACCAAAAATCTAGAATAATGCTTCATTCAATGTCACTGACACTGATGAATTTTTTTAAGATCCACTAGAAAAAGAATTGGCAGCTCATTGAAGTTGCAGCAACCCTAGTACAATAACCAAGAGTGCTCTCTTGCTCCGGAATTGGTTTTTGGTCAGCGATAAATGTTCTTGTTGTAAATGGTTCTTTTTCTCTCCCTGGAATGCACTTTAGAGTAATGCATGCTAGTGATGCTACTACTATAAACACTGGTCCTTGTGGAATTTCAGACTTCCACCATCATTTGGTGCTTCCGTGGTGGCACACCTATTTCCAAGCTCAAGAAGTCTGTAATTCTATGTTATTTCTGTTCAATGCAATTTCAATACGAATCCTAGAATATGGCAAATAATTTTTATTTTTTTTAGATGAACAATGAAATTGATTGGGTTGAAAGATTACAAGGAGAATGAGTCATCGACACGATAGAAATAATTTTAAAGTAATCTAAATTATTACATGCTCCGCACAGACCTACCATCACATACTAAACGGACTAGACATAGGAAAATAACTAAAAAAATATGGGACCTCACATCATATCTAGCTAGGCACCCCAAAGTTACGATTTTATGAAGGACCCCCCATCGACCTGTACAATTTCTCGTGAGACCGGATTTTGACAAGTGAAATTACGCTGAAAACTCCTGTGTACAATGCTCGGTTCCCAAATACGGAACCAAAAGTGTATTGTGATTGACCCTCCAACGCACCAAGTCAAAGTGGCCCAGCAGATCCAGGAATCAATACTATTCAACAAAGGACCAGTAGTCATACTAAGCCAAGCCCAAGGGTCCACAATTAGTCCTAGGCCCAGGTTGACAACTTTGACCTTGAGGGAGGGTCAACCAGCGTCGTTCGTGATCAGTTTCCACTCAATTTGGCATCGTCCATGCTGCCTCGCGCCACCAAATCGTCATTGTTGTCGTCGCTCCCAACTTCTCGCTAGCTCAGGGCCGCCGACCTGATCGTACGCTCCTCCCATTGTTGTGTCTCGTAGCCTTGCTCTCCTTGGTCTCTGAATGGCCCCATCCCTGTCCCCCTCCCTTGCATCCATCATCCGTCATAGCAATGCTAGCGGTATCATCGCCTGGTCGATGTCCAACCTCTTCTGCCCCTCCATCAACTCCCACCGGCATCCAAAACAAAGTAGAAGCTCCATCAAAACACCCATCCACCATTGTTTTCTCTCCGCTTCATCCAGCCCCCAAAACAGAACTGCCATCTCAAATAGCCACCCCACCGTCACTTTGCAACAACCTCAACATGATGACGACTCCGCTTCATGCCGCCGAGGCCGCCGTCCAAAAACCCTAGCAAATGCTAGGCGACCCGGCCGCTCCGAGATTATTGGAGTTGTCGCAAGGGTCTTATGGTTAAAGTGAAAATAACATAGTTGGAAGAAAAATATGGCAAATAATTTCAAGTACATTGACACTGTCTTTGTTTAATCTCTTTGGTTGTAAGAACACTCTTTTTCCAGATTCATGCCAGGATTCAAAGCCACTAAAGTATGGAGCAATAGGCAAAACAAGACTAATTTCTATGAGAGTACTTCTAGATCCTATTGCTAAAGGCTACCATGTGGTACCAAATATATATATCAATAGAACTCAGCCTCAAAAAAGTTCTCCAAATATCTTACATGGACTCTGTCTTAAGCTGAGATCTTGGAACTCCTTCACTGATAGTTCCTTAAGCACACTCCACGTTCACCTCACTAACCTCATCTCACCGTTCTGGAAGAAGATATTTGGTGCTTCATCACTGATCCAGTCATCCATTGGATCAGCGTCCTCAGCCACAACGCCGCTCTTCAAACCAGAGGAAAACTTCTGTAATTGCAAATTATAATGAAGGAAAGTCAGATCACTTAACCGTTGCTGCTCGATAGGATTCCTTTTATTCGTAAGTAGCTTCTCAGCCAGTCCTACTGAGTCCATATCTTGAAGCACCATCGCAGTTTTGGCTCAAAATCCTAATGGCAAACCTCTGCAGTTCAGGACAATGATTTCCATAAGAAGACCACCATGTAGCTGTATTCAGTTAAACATAAATTAGTCTCAGATATTGGTTTCCAATTCACATCAAAGCCCAAGCACCTAATAGCAACAGAGAACATTTGCTTATAAGCATGCATCTTCTTTTACCTGGAGGTGTGTTTCTTCGGCTAGTGGAACTCCCTTCCTTAAAACTACCCGAAGCACGTATGTACTCCTTGAGTTGACTGTTTATTAGGTTGTGAAGTGGAAGATCCCACACCATTTGTGTAATGCAGCACATAATCCCATGGTAAACCTCATCATCACAAAAAAAGTCACTTGAGTATTTGAGACTTGGATTTAGATAATAACCAGCACCATGGAGAGGGATATGGAGAACATTGTCCCAAATGTCATCGATAATCTGCCAGAAAGGCAAGTACTCAGATTTTTTGTGTTTCAATTCTTCTTTAATCCTCTCCTTCACTTGATCCATGGTTTCATATATGTGCCCCACAAGTGACTTGTCAGCCTGAAAGATCAACTCAAGAGCACGAAGCAGCGGCAAAGTTGCTTTTGAGACCATCTCAGCTCCAATCCAGAAAGACTGATCCTCCACAATATCAGCTACCATCTTGCCCTCAACTCTTGAAGCCCAGATTGACATGTTCCAGTCGGATGAAGCAAACGTGTCTTTCAAATCCTGCTTTTCATCTACAATATTCTCTAATATCATAAAGGGCATTGCTCCTCTTATCTTGGAGGGCTCAATTAAGTCCCGACCATGAGTATGGTTTTTCAAAAGATTCAAAACTTCGTCATGTCCATAAATGAACTTTGTAATAATCTTGGCCTTGTCCATAATCAATTTATTAGAGGGAGACATTCTACTCTTCCCAAGGATCAGCTGAATGCAGTGAGATGCACTCATGGCCCAAAACACTCCTTTGCTCTTATGAAACTCCTTTGCCAAAGAACCAACCCAGCCTGTTGTAGTATCTGCCACAACCTGAACCACATTGTCTTCCCCAACATCCTTAATAATGCCATCCACTAGTATACGTATAGCATCAATGTAACCAATGGAAGACGAAACATCACGAGTGCAGAGATACACTGTGCCTCGAGGACAGTTCACCAGAAAGTTAACAAGGTTTCGACCCTTTTCATCAACCCAATTGTCCAACAAGATGCTACATCCAGTAATAGCCCAGGATTCCCTAATTTTGTTGACATATTCTTGCATCTCCTTAACTTCATCTTGAAGAATACAACCCTTAAGCTCTTCACAGCTAGGAATCTTGTACTTCACACCCGGACCAACAATAGAGCTTATGATCCTTTTGAAGCTAGGAGAGTGTGTAGCACTAAATTCTAAGCCTGTTTCATACAAGAATATACCAATGCATCTTTGGGGATTCATTGACATCGGAAAAGTTTCCGTGTCAATACTCTGTCCTCTCTGTGAACCTCTATTTGGTTTGATAATGCTTACACATTCTGATGGTGGACTGACTTCTATCTCAACATCCGAATCTTCCTGGCTTCCACTGTCTGAACTCGAAGATTCAGAAGCCTCACGTTTCTTACGCTTAGCACCACTGGAGCTTCTTTTACCGGGACTTTGAGCCAATTGGTTTCTCCACAGCTCCTTCACGTTAGCAGGAACCTCCAAACATGGCCTCACATCCGTCCCTACTCCTCCCAACTGACATTTCAAACGAGTTAAACCGCTCATTTCTTTGTCACAGTAGTTGCATTGCACTCTAGAACGTTTAGCGTCAACAACTCTTCCATGATCACAAATGTTACTGATTGGAGAATTATTAGCGAGAACCTCCACTGATGTGCTCATCTAGCTCTTTGGCAAACTGGGCCTGCAACGCACATAAGTCCAGAACATAATGTTCAATGTGTCGAGTTCATCAAATCAGTTAGACTACTTAAAAAGGATCGAAACAGAAAAACGTTTTCAGCTTTGACCACAATCACCCAGATCTGCATCTTCACTAAATAGTGAAATTCTACCTTTAGTACAGTAAAACTTGCATGTCACTCTTGCCAAGAAATAGGACTAAAACCAAGGGATTTAAACAGAGAAAATGAACCTCTTCACCAAATTTATATAAATCATCTAATTTTACTAATGATCAAAACAATCTAAAACAGCAAAATCCAACCTGACTAAATCACACATCAACCAATAAGACTGACAAAGAGAAATCCAAATAGAAAAAAAAAAATTGTTGCAACCTACTCACTTGTCCCAGTCCATTCTACATATCAATTCCCTACTCATCTCCTGCATCTTTATCTGCTTATTGTGTTTGTTACTCATTTTAATGTAGCTGTTATTTTGTAATTGCTCTTTGTACCTGTAGACATGGTCCGTTAGCTTACAGAACCATGGTCCCCATCTTTTGTGGACTACAAATGCTCGTAATCTTTTGGTATTGGGCATGAAATGAAATATTAAACCATCTATTCTCTCTTCTATCCCTTTCTTCTCTCTTGGTGCCATCAAAATTCTACTCTTTCTTACACCACCCACCATTACCATAAGAGAAATTATCAAAAACCCAATTCTGCCTTTGTGATTTTCTCTTGTTTAACTATCTACCCAACAAGAGAAACAAAAACAATAACGTGAAGACAATATACAATATATACAGACTGAATCGTTAAGCATCTACAAAGTACGAAGTATGAACACAATTGTGGACAATTACATTTAGAGCATATATCATATATTTCTGAAATAACAAGAAGTAGAAGAAGAAAAAATTGAAAAAGCACAAACCTTTACAATGTGAAGAGCAGAAGAGGTTGTTTGGATATGAAACGAAGTTGTTGTTGTTGTTGTTGTTGTTGTTGTGATTATGAGAAGCGTTATGTTTGCAGAGTGTTTGAGTACTGACACGACAAAACAAACGAGAATCAGGCGAAACAAACTTTGGCTGTCACACTGGAAACTGCTGCTTTTACTTAACCAGTTTGCCTTGTTTCTCAATGTAGTCTCGTTTCACACCTCTACAGCCTTACCCTATCACTGGTCAAAAGTGAAAAATTGGGTTAGTTTTTTACCCAATTACATGTTGGGTTAGCTGCCCAAGAGACCCAGACCCAGCCCCAGCCCCACTAAGAGCAACTGCTGGGCGGAGGAGTTTTGAGGGAAATCGGAATCCCTATCGTTGGGTCTCGCCAGTGATAGGAATTTTGGAAGCTAAATTTGGTGCAGCGGGAAGAAATTCGGCCGACGACCGCTATTTGACGGGGAGGAATTCCTCGGTCGATTGCTAAAATCGCAGGCCAGAGAGCAATCGTGCTCTGGCGGAGCCCAAACATGCAGGTGGCGCCAAGGCACGTCGGTTATTTTTTTAATCCTGGCGCGTGTAATACACGCGCTGTAAATCAGTATTTTTTTTTTACTCCCGAGTTACTAGTCAATAACAGCCTGCCACTTGGCGAGGTTGTCGGCCAACTTTTTCCCCAACAATTATGTAGATTGGACCGTCCATTTCTAATGGAAAATTTGATCGGATGGCCCTGATTCAAATGCAACAGTCACTTTGTATAAAAACGGCAAATTGCCTCCAATAGCACCCAAAAAATCCAAAAAATTCTGAAAAATTTCAAAAAAAAATAACTCTCTACTTTTTTCCTATAAGTACAAACTTCATTTTTCACAATCCTCACACCAATTTGTGCACAACGAATTATCATCATCCTCCCTCTCTTCCCTTTCTCTCTCTCTCACAATTCTTTTGTTTTTTTTGCAAAAGATGTCCATCAATTGGCTTCTTTCCGAAGATGTACAATTGTGCATATCTTATTGTCGTCATAGCATGGATCCTATCTCCGGCAACAAACAAAAGGTCAAAAAATTGTAAAAAATAATGTATGCCGATTACCAACAAAATTGGGTGATGGGTCAAGGTGAAGCGAAGGAGGAGTCTAGGACCCAAAGTGCACTTACCTCCCATTTTGCTAAGTTGAGGCCAAACTTGACACAATGGAAAGCAGCGCTTGCATACACAAGAAGGAATTTAGAATCCGGCAGAAATTTGCAAGATGAGGTAAGGAATTATTTATGTTGGTCCTCTCAATTTTAATTAATTTTATGAAATATAAAATGTGAAGTCCATTTTATTTGATATTATTGTGACATATTAATTCGTTAATTTTTTTTTTAGTAAAGGAAAACTCAAACGTTTTATGTGGGAGAAAAGCATAAAGAGTTTACATACTTTAAGTGTTGGGAAGCGGTCAAGGATCATCCTACTTTTAGAGTCGTCGAAACTAGCACTCCACCTTCTTACCATTCCAACTTCGAAGCTACTCCTCCCGTTAGTGAAGTGCCTCCTAGAGTGAACTTGAGTGAGGACGATGTGATTCCGACACCAAAAAGCAACCTTGGAGGTACTTCAAGTCCGTCTAGACCTCAAGGAATGAAGGCGGCCAAGGAAGCAAAAAGAAGGGAAAAGAAACTCATGACACCTATAACTGAGGTTAGAGATTAGACTTTGAAGAGCATTGCAGCTAATCAAAAAATGTTCACCGATTGGCAAAAGGAAAATGAAGAAAAGCAACGAATGCTCGATGAGAAAAACTACAGTTTGAGGGCATAAGAGGAAGAAACAAAGATCATGACAATGAATTTTGTGGCTATGACCCCAAATTCAAAGAGATACTTCATGAAGAGAAAAGCGGAAATCCTTAAGAAAATAGATGACAATAAGGAAGAAGTTGGCGATGCAAGCTTCACAAATTGTTATCACCCCCACAACCTTGATTTTAGTGATTAGTTTAGTTTGTCTTAATAATAAATCTATGTTTGGCATGTCATTATGTAATTTAAATTTTCAAGAAAAAAAACGTACTTTATTTATTTAGATAAACTTCAAACACATTACATCAAAACATAATAAATTACACTCAAACAACATAAAATGCAAACACACAGAAGGGAAACACACAAAATTAAAACACACAAAAGGCAAACACACATATGTCAAACAAGTTTTTTAGAGTTTTTCACCGGTTTCAAGAAACCAGTTGTGCTTCACTAAGTTCTTTTGAAGCTCTCTATGGAGATAAACTAATTGGAGATCGACGAGATGGTCGCTAAACCGTTGTTGATGTTGATCTCTTCCAACCAGCTGAAAGAGAATTCGGTTACCATTTTCATCCATCGGCTCATCATAAATTGTGAAAGCATTAGATGGATTTTGTAAATCTTCTTCTTCGTTCTCCTCAAAATCATCCTCCACAAATTCTTCCTCAACAATCATGTTATGCATTATGTTGTAAGCCAACATGATCATTTTCAATGTCGATGTGTGATGACACATAGTTGAATGACGAATAATTGTCCAACGAGATTGTAAGATGCCAAAGCACATCTCCACATCTTTGCGATATGCCTCTTGCTTCCTTGCGAACAGCTTCTGTTGTTGATTCTAGGGATTGAAAATTGTTTTGACAAATGAGGAGTACCTCATATATATTATATCAACTAGATAATAAGTGTGGTGGTACATCATACTATTGACTTTATAAGTCGATTGCGGGCTTCTTCCGGCAAGGAGCACATCGAAGACATCCAAGCTGTTGAGCACATTAATATCATTTTGTACTCCAGGGGTCTCGAAGAAGCTATGTTATATCCACATGTCATATGATATCACCGCCTTTAAGATTATGGTCGGACAAGCCTTCCGCCTTGAGTATGCCTATTTCCAAGATGTTGGGAAGTTCTTCAATTCCCAGTGTATGCAGTTGACGCTTCCGATCATACCAGAAAATCTCCATTGTCTTGCCCTTCTTAGAAATCGAGTGATATCTGTTGTATTTGGAGCATGGAGGTAATGGTCTTGGTAAAGCAAGACCACTTGTGTGCACCACTTCTTCATGCATTGCAGTGTTATTGATTCCCCCATCCTTGTGTATTCAATACATTGATCTGCAATTGTGTCGTATGCCAACATTCGTAGAGCACCAATCATCTTTTGTTCGGGAAGAAGTCCTTGTAATCCAGTGGTATCTGCTCTTTGATGCCAAAATAGGTCGTGGTTGCAGAATTTTATCTTGATGCGGTTGAACAAGTTCGTGCTCATTCAAAACCTCATACGAAAACCTTGCTCGTTGAAAACAGAGCATTCGATGAAGTAATCTTCCATCAAATTCTGTCCCCTTGCTTCCCTTGGCCTTCGTTTGTTTGGACGGCAGCGGCGAGGTAGCTCATCGTAAAACGCAACAGCTACCATGACTGCATCAGTGACGAAGGAATTAACAATTGTGGCAGCTTGCAGGCGTTGTTGTCGCCTCTTCCTGAAAGACTCTTTGTAATCGTTAGGATTCATCTTACTGATGAGGGAATATGAATAAGTGTTTGAAGATATGTGTTTACAAGTGTAGAATATCAAGTAACTTATAGATGTTGTGAGGTTTCAAGGAGCCATAGACAATGCTTTTATAGCAAAATTTAGATAATCTGATTTTCGAAGATGAATACATGTGTCACATCCTTATTGGTCAGAAATCTTACCAAAAATCTTCATCCAATGATTTACCTGACAACGACATATGGATGTGACACGTGTCGCACAATGACTGGTCAAAAATCTTACAGGAAATCTTCATCAATCAGTTAGCCGATAACGTCACATGGAAGTGACACGTGTCATATTATGACTCGTCAGAAAGCTTACCAAAAATCTTCATCAATAATTTAACCGATAACGTCACGTGGAAGTGACACGTGTCACATTATGACTCTTCAAAAATCTTATCGAAAATTTGGTTCAATAATGTAGACCATAATGACATGTGTCGACTAGTTCTTTGATGAACATATTACTAATAATTAAATAAAATAAGATTTTATAATTGATAAATAGTAATGGGAATTCCTATTTGTTGCACTGCTGTACAAAAAACATGAATAGAACATCCTATTTGATGAATATTGATAGGAATTCTTGAAATAGGAATTCCTGAGCCAATAGAACTTCTCGAAAGGGTGCAGATGCTCTAATGTGACTACAATTTGTACATAGCTAAGATCAGCAGCGGATTTTCTCTTCCATTAATCTACCAACTCTCAAAAGATAATGTAGCACCAAATTTGGCCCCATGGAGACCTGTGAGTGTTCTCCTAAGGATGTATCTTGGTTAGATGTACAATAAAATTACCCCTAGGCCTATATCTTGAAATGTTTGGACAGTATTTGGGTATGTCATGGACGATTGGAATTATCTCGAACTATTTAGAAAGGAGTAAAAGCCTTTGGAACGTATAAAGGTGAGGTCATGATCCCTTAGCACGATTGAGAAATGATAAGATGTTGGAAGGTACGAGCATTCTGGGAAACCTAGAGGAGTCTTGTTTCTGGGAGACCTGGAGGGATCCCTGAGGTTTCTAGGAAACCTGGGAGAATCTCAAAATATGAGAATCCTAGAGGAATCCTCGATGAACAATGAATATTAGTACACAGTCTATAGGGAGTGCACCAAAGAGTTTGTGATAATCAAAAAATCTGATTAGCCTTGGGTAAGGAGCCCAAATCCTTTTTGGGTTCCTCCTTACTCGAAAGTATGTAATCTTATTCCTATATGGATTATGCTTAGGCTTTGAACGGTCACTATATATATGACTAATATGAGGTCAAAGCTTCACAAAGGTAAGAAATACACCCTAATTTACACTTGTGATTAGTTCTATACTGACTTAAGCATCAAAATGTCTAAGCGCGGCACCGCCCATGCTTGGACTTGTTTTGCAGGCTTTCATGGAGGAATGCTCAGGGAAAGCAACACGACGGAGTCTTACATCATCAACAAACCTCAGAGGGAAGGTCTCAACCTTGAATGACCGTGGACGGTGATTGTCCAAGCCAAATGCTCAAGGCAGGGAAGATCAGCTCTCATGATCTGATACTTTCATTCAACAAAAAAGCGTGAACTTGAGGGCAACTAAAATCGGCTCTCACAGATACAAACTAATCAAGAATGTCTAAACACAATATAACTTTACTTACAAAAGAACAGAAAATCTATACATTATACAACTAATAACCAATGTGAGTAGCTAGTGAGTACCAGAGCAACAATACTATGTTACTATTTCTCAGGGATTTTCAACTACAGGTTCATCTGGTTTCTCTTCGACACGAATCTTTTTCGCACACGCTTGCCCCTCGGAGTCACTACTGTCAGCAGCTTTGTGCTTCAGTGACAGAGGTGACGATGAGCCAGACTCAGCTGGCTGCGAACCAGCTGATACACCAGCTGATAGGGAAGGCTGTTGTTCAGAGTCTTGAATGGAATTAGTAGTCAGTGATGATAAGGCTTGCGGCGAAAGTAAGGCACTACGGGATTTCTGTTGCTCCTCCAAGATCTTTTCCAAGTACTTTGCATGCTTCTCTATACGTAACTGAAGAGACCTTTGAACCTGTCAATAGAAATGGAAGAAAAAATAAATTGTATTACCATAAAAGCAATAAATGGTAGCTGAAGCAGAAAATGTAGCTAGATAGAGAAAGGAAGTTTATAAACTGAGATATATCGTTACAGCGACTGCTATTAAATCAAAGTCACTCTCACCTCGAGCTGCTCATGCAGTTGTTTTTGAACTTCCATTTGCATCTGCAGAGCCTCAGTGAGGTGAATGGTCCTAGGATAAGAAAGAGAGACCTTCTAAAAACTAAGCAGGACATGTAGTTCATGAGAAAGAAAATAAATGGAAAGCCACATTAACTAACCCTTTTCTTCGTCCATCGTCATTGATGCTTGAAGCTGCCTTCTTTTCATCAGAGCTGGAGTCCTTGTCTGAAGAGTGAAAGGGAATAGTTGTAATAATTCAATTCTGTAAATAAAATAATTAATGTTGAGTTGAGCTCAAAACTCATCATGGCAATTTCGCTTGTAGTGGCATTTAAATAGCCATGGTGCAATATTGACGCACAATTCCAATCCAATTACAGATGATGGTCACTTATGATGATAGCATCTCAATTTGATAAAATAGGAATTCACATATATGCAATTCCTCAACTTAAAGTCCTGAACTTATGTATGAATAGTTGTAAAGCAAAAGTCAACAATTGAAAGTTTGAGGACTACAAAATCAATAACATGTCAAGATGTTCGGACAGATAACTGTAATATATAAGGATTACCATTAGCATGATTTCATTTTCTCATATGTTCCACATACCTTCTTTCTTCTCTGGAATATACTTTGCAAGTCGATATTTCTGCAGATGACACAGAAGGAAAAAAAAAACAAATTTTAGAGCTCATCAGAGATGAAGTACATAAAGTACAATAATTATTCTTAAAAAACCAGATACATGAGAGTTGAATTACCTGTAAGTGGCTTTTCACATGATAAATGGTTAAGCCCTCAACATTCATAACCTTTAGTACAGCTTTTGGAGTTGCCTCTGCATTTCAAAGTAAACTAATGAGTTTTTCGTAAACTGCATAATACACTTGGTGAATGATACAGCACTCCTTTTGAACATGAAGTAAAGCACAGATCACAGGACATAATAGAGTATATACTGTAGTAATTAATTACTTTCAGCCCCATCAAGTTTGTTAACAGCCTCTACAAAACGATCATGGAGTTCAGGTGTCCATCGCATTCTAGGTCTATGTGCAAAGGACGTCCCGGGAGAGGGAAGACTTGAAAGGGCAGCAACGGGTGGTGCTGTCAAGCCACAACTCTTAGTACATGTCAACTCTATGGTTGGTTTTGATGAGACTTGAGGAATCTCATATATTTCCTACAAAGTCAAAAAATATTGATTACAAATCTCAGTAAGGAAACAATAAGCAAAGTATTACCATGTAATATTGAAGTTAACTGAAAATACAAATTATCTATAATCAATCTATTCTTAATTTTTCTGAAAGACGCCTGAATATTGCAGATAGTAAACAAACTACCTGCTAGAATGCCATACATGTGATTCTTACACCATTATGGAATAAAGAATACATCATGATCATCACAATCTGAGACTAAGATATTGAAAAAGGAAAACAAGTAGTAGTATTTATATTTGCCCTTTATATTTTGTGTAGAAAACTATATTTGACCAAATATCTAGTAATAACCACACTGTACTTACATCAAGCCTGGGATTTTCTCCATTGTCCGTGATAGCTATGTCAAGTTGATCTGACAAAAACTGAAGCTCCAATTGTTCTGTAAGTTCTGAAGTATCCTTTCCACAGCCAATTTCATGAAAACTACCATCAGAAGCATCTTCAGTCAAATTGAGGAAGTCTTTCATGAGATAACCTGATTGATCTTCATCATAATGGTTGCTCATATCCTCACTTAAAAGAGATGGAGATTTTGTATTGGCAGCAGATACAGACTGGCTGTAATTAATAGAGGGATGGGGAAGAAATGGCAGATTTCCAAGATGTCGACAGGTTTCAGAACTAGATGAAGATGATTGATACAAACTTGTACAGAAAACAGAAGAACGTGAGAATGTGCACTTGGAACGTTGAAGACTAGATTCTCCCATACTAGAAGGAGAGCTAAATGGTTCTGTCCTTATGAAAGGTGAAACACGAACAGATGAACATTCACGAGCACCTGAACTCCTGCCTTCTGATTCACAGCCCAAAAAATCATGTACCGAGGATATTGATGTACAGTATGACTCTGTGATTCCTTTGGTAGTGTCACTTTGTAGTACAGAACTGACTGCATGGCGACTCATCATTGCAAATGAAATTCCAACCTTCATCAATCTATCAATGCAGGTGGTGAAATGTTCCACATTTAAGTGGACTTCTACAGGTAAGAAGCTATGTATTAAATATATGACACAGTGAATCAGAATTCAGGATTCAAAGAGACCAGCAAAATGGTGAAATGGTTGTACAGCACTGAACACTACTCAAACAAACTTTGAGTTTCATTCAAGTTCAAAATCCACTCAAAGATTCATCAGCAACAAGCTACATTTCCACAGTTAAAGTACTTAGAGGGCAAAATACCGAGTCAAATCCAGTGAACCAAGTAAACCATAGAAGGACACATATATTAGCTTAGTCTTCTCAGCTGGAAGACAAACTTATCATACGGAAGACCATCTTCTAAGGTACGAAATCTGCAAAACAGATCACCAACACAGGTGATCAGAACTGTTGCATCTAGTCTAGTACCAATATGAAATGGAATGATTATGTACAGATGTAACAAACCAGACACTGACTGAGACGCGCTAAAAAAAATAATTCTTTTGTAAGGGCAAAACTGTTTATGAACACTTCTATAATCAACTTATCAGCTGAAAACTCCTTCTACTTATATGATACACAAGCAGCACAATATTACTTTTACATTTATGAGTCCATCACCAAAAGTTGAAATTTTGTTTCTTCAATTTTTAGAAGACTCAGTTAACAATCTCTAAACATTGGAACCCTTAACTGATATAGTGCGAACAATGTAAAGGTTCTGCCTAAGTTCAATCAGTAGGGTAAATACCATTTCCACAATAACCAATATACAGAGTCAACCAACAACCTATGCAGAGTCCATTGGAAGACTCCCCCAACAATCTAATCTCCCCAAATATGGCAAATCTTCGATCTTAAAGAGAACACTCCCAATATATAGTTCATGATCCGAAATCTATATCTCTTCTGGTTCAGATTCCATCACCAATAGTATATAAAAAAATCAAAGATAGAAACAAGAAGATGACATGGCAATGTTGTCCTACTATCTGAAAACCTCGTCCAGATTGAAATCACAGAATAGAAAAGAAAAAAGAAAAAGAGCTCATGTTAACATTTCTCAACACAACACAAGAAAACCCAACTTACCAAAAATACCCAGAAACAAAAGCTCACAGGAAAATAAAAAAGAAAAGAAAAAGTGAGGCAGGTATTATCAACACTACACAAAGACATGATACAGAAGAGAAAGTTAAGATAAGATGCTAGTAGGACTTGCCTGAGAGACAAAGAAAGAGAGAGATCCTGTACTTGCACAGATTAGGTAGTGTTGTCTCTCATAAAATGTGCCTAAATCTTTGACGTTATATACTGCATAACACAAGCTCCTCCGAACTAAAAGGCCGAGTCTTTGGGCTTCTTCTGGGTCCGATAAGACTGGAATGTGAGAGAGCTTTGGGACACATGATTGAGCTTGAGTTCGAGCTTGTTGTTTCGAGTATGTAAGCAACTGAGGAGAGAGAGGGTCATGGAAGATGAAGAAGACAAAACGATGACGACGGCAACTCTCAGGGGCACGCGAGCGGGTAATGGAGGTTAGTGCACGCGCCATGGGGAATGGATATTCTCTGATGCAGATCCGTCATTCGTTCTGATGTGGCAAACTGGACAAAGTGAAACAAGTGGATTGTTTGGCGCTGGAGAATCTCCGATGACGCAAAACCTTTGATTATTTCCGT
Source organism: Geum urbanum (assembly GCA_946800695.1). Lineage (NCBI taxonomy): Eukaryota > Viridiplantae > Streptophyta > Magnoliopsida > Rosales > Rosaceae > Geum > Geum urbanum. The sequence goes on along the minus strand of OX327010.1, from coordinate 38,294,713 downwards.
TTTTGTTTTTGTTTTTTTCGATTGAAATTAAGAAAGATGATTAGTTCATTGATGATTACTTTAAACTAGTAAGAACACATTATCATTTACCTCCTTCTTCGACGTACCTGGGTTGCGTCTAGATGATCTAATACGTAAACCGTATTTGGTAGCCTCTCACAAACCCTAGACCTTCAAAGGACCCCAAAAAAAACAAAAAGTGCTCTACATGAGATAAAAATCTCAAATCGGCCAATTATTATGTGAAAACGTGACAGATACTACATAAGAATCAATAATGTTAATGCCAATACTTCTTTTAGTTTAGAATGGTATTAGCCGATTTTAACACAACATGATAACTCTTCGCGTCTTCAATTCTATAAGAGCACCTGCAGCGCAGGCGGCACGAGCAGGTGGAGCAGCCCTCCGGAGGTGGATCTCAGGCGCCGGTAGCACGAGCAGCGACGATGAGGACGTGCAGCGGGGGAGAAGGCGAGCCTTGACTGCTCGTTGACCGGAGGGAGGAGCAGCTGCTCGTTCTGCTGCTCGAGCTATGCTGACGTCATCCACGCGCGTGGGTGACGTCAGCCTGGTTCAAATTTTTTTTTTCTGAGTAAAAGTTTAAAAAAAACTTACCAGCCAATAAGAACGTGACACGTGGCGACCCGAGGTAAAAAAAATTGTAACGGTCAGATTGATCTGGACCGTCCATTTCAAATCAAAAATTCTGATCGGACGGTCCAGATTCAACCGAAACAGTAATATCTGATTTTTCTGATTTTTTCTGCCATTTTGCAAAATAACCCCTAAAAAATTGCAAAAAAATCCCTAAAAATTCCAAAAAATTGCAAATAACACCCTGGTATTTTTCTATAAATACTACATCAATTTCACTCAAATCTCACACAAATTTATCCTCTCCTTCCTCTTCTCCTTCCTCTTTTCCTTCCTCTTCCTCACAAAATATCCAATTGGCTTGATTCCGAAGATTTGCAACTTTGTATTTCTTATTGTCGCATTAGCGTTTGCCCTATTACCGGCAACATGCAAAAGTCCGACAAATTGTGGGAAAAAGTCTATGCCGATTATAAGGAAAATTGGGAGATTGCGCATGGTGAATCAAGGCCGGAGCCTAGGACCCAAACCGCGGTTTCGTCACGTTTTACAAAGTTGAAGCCGAGTTTTAGAACTTGGGGTGCCGCTCTTGCATATGCACGAAGGAATGCACAATCCGGCTCAAATTTGCAAGATGAGGTAAGTGTTAATAATTTTGTCATACACCACTTCTTCATGCATTGTAGTGTTGTGGATTCACCCATCCTTATTATTTCAGCACACTGATCTGCGGCTGCGCCGTACGCCAACATACGAAGAGCGCCTGTCATCTTTTGTTGTGGAGGCAGTCCAACCAATCCGATGGCGTAAGCTCTTTGGTGCCAAAATTGGTCGTGGTTGCAGAGATCCGTCATTATACGGTTGAATAAATTGGTACTCATTCGATACCTTCGACGAAAGGCTTGTTCGTTGAAGACGGGGCGTTCGATGAAGTAATCCTCCATTAGATTATGTCCCCTTGACTCCCTCATTCTTTCTTCATTTGGTCGGCGGCGAGGTGGTTCGTCATCGAACATTGCATCGACCACGACCGCTTTAGTGATGAAAGCATTAGCAATTTCGGCATTTCGCCGACGTTGCTGTCGCCTCCTCCGGAAAAAATTCTCAAAACTAAAAGGATTCATCTTATCGGAATGTAGAATATATGGTTGGAAAGGTGTGAATGAACGATGAGCACCGATCAACAAATATATAGCCGAGTGTAGATATTCTTATTAGATAAGATGATGACACGTGTCAGCTTTCAATTGGTTAGAAATCTATCCGAGAATCTTATACAATTATTAGAGCCGATAATGAACAGTGGACATGACACGTGTTGCCTCGTGATTGGTTGAAAATCTTATCGGAAATTTTGTACAATTATTTACCCGATAACCTTCTGTCGGCGTGACACGTGTCAACTCGTCATTCGTCGGAAATCTTACCCGAAATCTTATTCAATTATTCATACGACAACGACACGTGTCGTTTATGGATTGGTTGAAAAAGATAAAAAAAAATTTAATACAAATTTAATTTATGAACAGTAATAGCACGTGCTATTTTTTGACACCGCTGCGCGAAAAACATAAACTGCACCTCCTATTCGATGAACAGTGACTGCTCCACCTCAAACAGTGCATGCTCCTCCTCAAATTGTTCGAATAAGAGTAAAACACCGGTGCGGGTGCTCTAAGATCAATTGTTATGGCTATAAAGAATTACACCACAGGATAACTTGCACAAACGGTACAATGCTAGACTTGAAATGTTGAATGATTGATATGATTTTGAAAAATGCACAAGCAACTTGGCAAATTGTTGCGTTCTCCTATTGTTTCTTCAGCCCCGACTTCAATATTTTGTCTACCTTTCAATGATCGTCTCCTTTGAATCATCTTCTTTAAATTGGAGCTTCTTTCATTTGTGCTTGATCATTGTACATGCTGTGGTCTGCCAACGTTTATACTTTCTAGAGTTCATCTTATCTAGCTAACTCCGCTTTGCAGCTGTCAATTATTAGTCTAATGGTTTTTCATGTTATTTTACAAAATAAACATATTTAACGTATTGCTGTCTACTTCTTCGGCAATGTTAATTAGAGTACATTTTTTCTCACTTCTTATAGAAACATTATTAACATTAGAGATCATCATCGGAGATGGCATGATGTTATATCAATTCAATGTTTCATATAATCAAGTCGCGATCCTACATATCTAGACAACTTATGTCAACTTGAAATATATATATATATACACACACACGACAATCATACAAATTAAATTTATAAGGCAAGAACATAGAACATACTTCTATACGGAAATGTACTACGTACTAAGACTTGCTCAATCTACAACAAGTAATTAATCTATTCATTATTAATCCATTTAGCTAGCAGTAATTAGTTTATTAATATTCCATTTTGATTTTTGAACTCATTAGCTCTACTTTATAGCAAGTGGCCTAGTGTCCAGTGATATCATAGTAATCATACTATCATATCTATAGTCTCACCAATGAGCTGGGATTAGTAATTGAGTATCATGGTTGATTGAAGTACATCAGTACATCATCATGTCACTATGCATGAAAACAGACTGCTTTTTTGTCTGTTGCATGCAGTGTTGCATGCAGTTATTTTTGCACACCATGCGTACTGATCATAGTTATATATAGAGTGAACTTCTTCTGCATTCTTCTGCGTCGAGAATCTTTTATAACGAGGATTTAACGAGTATTTTTTAATTAATAGTTGTAATAAACTTTTTAATAATATTTTTATAAAATTAATCGTTAGATGTTTAGATATTGATTAGTAGATAATTTTTACGAATTTTTATCCAAATTAAAAGTCGTTATGGTATCGAATAAGATCAAACCAATAAACGAACCAAAACTATCAAACATACATCATTATCATGTTTATAAGTGTTAAATCTTGATTATAAACGACTTAACTATTTTCAACTTTTTTGAAATTTTACATAAGTGATCTACTCATCATCATCTATCTAACCAAAAGTGGATTTACCAAAATATAAAGAAAAAATAAGTCTAATAAAAAGGTACTCACCAAGGGGTTGGAGGCTAGCGACGTCGTTCTCAATCATTCGATTTCGGTAGGTATTATAACCTATGCTTGGGTCGTGAGATTTCTAGTATAATAAGGCTTAGTTGATTTGAATTTTGGTTGATAATTGGAATTGATTGAAAAAGATTAACTTGATCTTGTTATAGTTAAGGTATTGGGTACTGTGAAGCTTGGGTTTTGGCTTAAATTTTTGGTTGGATTGGTGTTCTAGGCTAAAAGATAATTCGGTTGTTAGCTAAGGTGATTGAGAATTGATGATTCACAGTAGAGGTTTAGTTGTTTATAATGGGGGTAGTGGATGATGGTTCCCGTATGAACTCACTGTTTGGTCTTTTGGAATTAGTTAATCTAAAGGCTTTGTTAAAGCAAACGAATGAAAAAAAGGGACTTGGAGATTGGGTTAAGAGGCACTGATTTAATTCAGTTTTGCAGTAGATAGGGGACAACGAAATGTTTGTGTTTGTGTTTGGAAATGATGTAAGAGTCATGAATTTGAGGTGTTATGTGATATTGAATTTAGTGAGCTATTTTGTCTAAGAAAATTTTTTGAACTAATTTTTATGCAGGAGATTAACTTAAACTTAAAACTGTGATTTTCTGATGTCTTGAAAATAAAATTTGATTTGAATTGGATTATATTCAAGTATATGGTAGAATTTAAATGTTAAGTGATACGTTAAATTGAGTTACTTATACGGGCTTGCAAAAGCTTACCGGGTTCTTTATTTTCAACCTGGTGCACTATTGAATGGTTTAGGGGTGTAGGGGTTAATCTTGCATGTTAATTATGACTAGCAGCTGAGGTAGAAGCTTCTTAATATTGTTGTGTTGTGATTGTTAGACTTTATATTTGTTTATTTATCTTGCTTCCGTTGTGTAATATATTTGTTGACATTTCGATTTGAAATTGTAAACATATGGAATGTAATCTATGAGCTCAAATTATTGAAACAAGTAGCTACTCCTACTACAATAGGGTAAGCCAGCCCACAAAAAAATAATTCCACCTCGACTTCCCTTCAAATCTTTGAGTCTTTATTTACATTGTTTGGCTTGGAGTTTTGGATATAAAAAAAAGGGATTAAGGTATTTAGAATGAGTTTTCACGTTTTGGTTTGTTAATGGTAATATATGAACTAAAAATTTGGGGCGTGACAGTATGTATTGTTCTTCCTGCTCCTCAAATTCAGATTCTGTATCAGACTGCTTTTCAGGCTCATATTGCTCACCACCACTATTGTGCACGCTCATCGACTGTTGTCTCTGCTGTCTTCTGCTTTGTCTCACTGAACGTTCAATTTTCAGATTAAGTAACAATGGCTCAGCGCTTCTAGTGTGCCTAGTACGCATATACAATGTTCATGTACAAAGTATAAACAATTAGACTCAAAGGAAAAAGAAAAGAAAAGAAAAGAAAACTGAAATTGAACGCTATTAAGACTTAGAATTAAGCAATTCCCCGACAATGGCGCCAAAATTTTATGAGTGGAGAACCACCTCTCAAAGATACTCTATTCTCAACTAAGATATATAATTGTAATAATCAATTATAGGGGTTATAGAACACAAATAATTGGTGAAACTAAATCATAACACTAAACTACAATACTGACAGACCCGACTACAGTACACTAATGATACTACGATCTTACTCTAGACAGACCCAAATGACATGAAATTTTGACACAACAATATAGACACAGTGGTGGACTCCCACATAAAGTTTGTGAGTATTCAGAGTTTATTTGGGTACCAAACTAAATCGTCTAAGCGACAGCTAATGCATAAAATAAATGCTAAAAGTAAATATGCTAATGAATGCAAGGTGATTTACTATATGATGAATGAGTTAAGAAGAATACAAACCACCACTGACATTCCATATATCTAACATATACGTAATCTAATTTACATATCCAATGAATGAAAGTTCCCAAGAAGGGCTGATCGTTACAACCACATCCTCTTACCTAATCCTTATGCCTATGTGAGTTTGTCATAGACCTCCCACACATCTATCCCTCTATTGAACCCATTGTCATAGATCTCAAGGTTTACAAAGAAGAAAACATTAATATCTATAAAAGGTTTGAGAAGTTATAAGGGTTCACAAGTACACTATAAGTGTGTCCTGCTAGACCTAGAATTTCAATCTCCCGACGAAGTCGGTGTATCACTGTAGAGAATCTGGTGGAAAAAATTATCTACAGTCACATGTATCTCATGACAATAGAATCTCAGCATGCATACTAAGTTGTACACCAAAGCAAAAATACAAAAACTCATTTGGTGAATCAAATAGAGAAAGAAACCTAATTCAAAAGAATATGCAAAATTAGGTTAAAGTGTATGCATTAAAAATACTTCATGTATGGGGCTTCAAGCAACTCCTTAACAAGATGTTTAGCTACTAAAAGTCATAATAAAAGACTCATAACAAATCATAGAGTTCATATATCAAGATTGGATGAAGAAGAAAAACTGTCGTCCAGCTTCGATGGGTCGAAGGCTGGTGTCAGGCTCTCTCGCGGCTGCTTCTCTTCCTTGCTCGAGTTTGTGCTCCAAGATTGCTTATTCTCATTTCAAAAATTCAAAAATGGGTTTATATATTTCCCCAATTGATCTCCCCAAATTCTAATTAGAATAGGCTTCTTTATTTACACAAAACTCCTTAATTCCATATTACGTTAGGAATCCCTCATTTGTTTCTTTTTTCTTTATTCCTCCACAAAAATTATAAAATAATAAATATTAATTAAATACTCAATTATATAAAAATAAAATAAATATAGGGAGTGAATTAAACACTGAATAAACGCATAAATATGTGACTATCACTCGTTCCCATTTTTTCATTCAGATGAGCAATTAGTTGACATCCTTACCAAAGTTGTTTCATTTAGGACCTTCAATGACTTACTTGCCAAGTTGGGCAATCGAGATTTGTATGCTCTAACTTAAGGAGGAGTGTTAAAGTGAGTAATTACATTCTGCTTCTTACTGCGTCAAGTTACCAGATTTCCACCAATAAAAGTAAAGTAACCAGAAGTAGACGCCCTATTGGTATGATCACCAACCCGGTCTGCATCACTGTAGCATGAAACACACATCTCACTAGTATAGCCAGAAACACACAACTCACTATTTCTTGCAAACAATAAACCTTTACCAGGTGTGCCCTTCAGATACCTGAAAATACGTAGTATTGCACCCATGTGATCTACTCATGGGTTATACATAAACTGACTCACCATACTGACAACATATGTAATATCAGCTCTAGTATGTGATAAGTAAATAAGTCTCCCAACTAAACGTTGAAACCTAGCCTTATTCGTTGGAACTTGATCTGGAAGAAACTCTAACCTGTGATTTTACTCAATAGGAGTAACATCAGGCTTACAGTCGAACAATCATGTCTCAGCAAGAAGATCCAAGATATACTTTCGTTGGGACAATATAATCCCTTGCTTGGATCTTGCAACTTCAATTCTCAAAAAATATTTCAAGTCTCTTAAATCCTTCATGTCAAATTCCAGTGACAATTATTTCTGAAGACTTGTCATCTCACATGGATCATCTCTTATAACCACCATGTCATCAACATACACAATTAAGGCAGTCATCTTACCATCCTTGCATTTAGCAGACAAGGTGTGATCAGAATTGCACTGGCGATATCCAAACTTCTTCATTGCCTTGGAGAAACGCCTAAACAATGCTCTAGGTGATTGCTTTAGGCCATATAACGATTTTTTTTTCAAATAACACATCTTTCCCTCATTACCTGGTTTACATCTGACTCCTAGTAGAGCATCCATGTATACTTCTTCTTCTAAGTCACCATTCAAGAAGGCATTCTTCAGATCAAATTGACATAGAGGCCAATCTATTCGGGCTGCAAGAGCAATAAGAATTCTTATAGTGTTAATTTTGGCAACAGGTGCAAAAGTCTCCTGGTAATCAATTCCATACTTCTGGGTATAACCTTTAGCAACCAGCCTAGCCTTGTAACGATTAATGATTCCATCAGCTTTAAGCTTCACAGTAAACACTCAACGACATCCAACAATCTTCTTATCGGGTGGCATAAGGACCATATCTCAAGTTTCGTTCACCTGCACGACTTCTAATTCTTCATTCATAGCTTGTTTCCACTTGGAATTTGTCAAGCTATCCCATACATTGCTAGGAATAGATACTGAAAATAATTGATTAACAACAAGTGCATGAGACTCGGACAACCTATGGTGGGAAATATAGTTGGCAATATGGTATTTGGCTTTGGCATCTATCCTAGGCTCATATTGTTTCTTAGGAACTTCTTTAGTGATACGGTTATATTTACGGACATAAGGTGGAGCATTCTGAACGGAGACCTCAGTTGGTGGTGTAGACAGAGGAATAGAAGCTTCAATACTATCTTGATGATGTTCCGAAGGTAAATAAATTGTCAGGTTCTCATTGGTTTGAGGAGATGAAATTGGGTCCTCTAATACAGGATCTTCGATGCATCGAGAAATACCCTTCGATGCATTGAAGCAGTCTCTCATGTCCTCACTGCGCAAACTCTTCGATGCACCGATGGAGAGATTCGATTAATCGAAGCCATTCCTCAGGGTCGTCGTTGCTGGAAGTCTTAAATGCATCAAGGGAGGGGGTCGATCCATCAAAGCCATCCCTCGGGTCGTCACTGGTTCGATCCTTTGATGGATCTAGAGGATTTTTTGATCCATCGAAGGAGCCTCTTTGGTCCTTCGTTGGAGACATGTAAAAACCTCCAAATCTCAACTCCAATTGTTCAAGTTCTCCAAACTCTGGCAAAGTCAGAGTATTTCCTTCACATCTACTTCTCTCCTCATAAAGAGAAGACTCTGATACTCCTTCTGAGTAAAAAGGTAGACTCCAGAAAGGAGACATCAAGAGACACATAGGTCTTCTTGGTATGAGGATCATAGCACCGATAACCTTTCTGAAAATCTGCATGCCCAATGAAGACACACTTTAGGGCACATGGATCAAGCTTGCCTCTTAATTGTGTGTTGATATGAACATATTTGTGACGACCCGAACCAGAATCAGCAGTACAACCAGCTATGTACGTGAGTTACCGTGTAGTCACTGGTATCCGACGGTTGTTTGGAATCGCCGAGCTTGTTAACGACTTAATTATTGGCCGAGAATTGGAGCTGGGTCTCTTCTCGAGAGTCGTTCTACATGTGATTACGAGTTCGTGGGCGGTTCCGGATTGTTATTTAGACGACCGAGGAATTAGTTATGAATATTTGAAGTTCGGATTTAAATGGTGGGCTACTTAACGACTAAATTATCGGACGAGAATTTGGTTTCGGCTTCTTCACGGAAGTTATTCAGAATTTAATTTCGAGTTTGTGGGAACTTCCGGAGCATGATTTGGAGTTACGAGGAATTAGTTGCGAATATTTCTGTTTGTTGGTTATTTAGTCGAATTAATACATGTTTGGGTTGAATGGTTGACTTTTTATTCAGTTGGCCGATATGTTTGACTTCAGGTAATATTGGAAGAATATGTCGAGACGAGTATGTGGCCGCAAGAATTATCGGAATCGGAATCACGACGAGAAAGTTATGCGTGTTTCAAGTTTGCCGAAATGGATAAGCTTGAGTTTCCTTTTTGGGAAACTATAAATAGTGATCTTACTATAATTGGAAAGTCAACTGAAGCATTTATGGGTTGACTGGTGTGTTGACCAGTCAACACGGTGGAGAGAGAGTGGGTTCGACGGTGATTCACGGCCACCGGCGGCATGGCTCCGTTTGGCCACCCCGTGGGGCGGGGTTGGTCTTGTTCAACTCGCCTAGTTGCCCTCTTCACCTTCCCGGCCTCCATGCACGACGAAGCTCGCCGGAGTGAGAGAGTTTTCCGGCCAAAATTCAAGAAAATATGGTGAATTCGGGTTCCATGTTTGGGGCCGATTCGAGCTGAAATTCTTAGTGGGCTTTGAAGCTCTCCTCACCTACATGCTACCCTGTAAGTTTGAAGCTCTAATTTTGCTTGAGCTTGGAGAATTTTGAATGTGAAATTTGTGTACCAATTCGGTTTTGTTTGAAATTGACATGGTTAGAGTGAGAATTGGACTTCGGTGCAGTTATGGAAGTTGCTCAGTGGATGATTTTGAGTGGAATTGGTGCAGCTCCGCCGTGAAACTCTCCGGTCAACAGTGGCGCCGCCGTGGGCGGCGGTCAACGGCGGTCAACGGTCAACGGGTTGACTTTTTGACTTTCGGCAAGTCGCATGTCGTTTGACTCGAAATCGCGCTCCGATCGCAGTGGGGTGGTTCATTTTTCGAGTTGAGCGTCCGAACGTAAAGCGAGGTATTGAAGTGGTATATACGGATTTTCGACGATTCGTCGACTTTGAATTATCTGTTTCCGAGAACGGTGGTTTCTCGTGGTTTGATTTGTATTTTCGGATTGTGATTTTGAATATTGGACATTGTGTATATTCAGGGTTCGTGATCATTCGTTTGGCGAGGGACATTCCGCCGGATCACGGGTTAACGCGATACGCGTTACGCCAGTCTGTGAGTGGACATTTCTTTTCACGGATTGATTGCGAGTCTTTTATATGATTTATGAACTTGAGCATGCGTATTGATATTACGGATTACATGAGCATGAGTTATACGATTATACTTATACGAATATACGTATACGAGTATACATACACTTATATGCTGTTTCATGCATTTGCATCGAAATGTTTATGATTTGGTTTACACAGAGTACAGTCGTGGTTACGTTGTTGTATCGATACACTCGCCTCTCGGCTGATCCCCGATGGTAGGCATATGTCAGGGGAGGCTGTGACTCCTGACCCGAGGTCTTTACCGGGGGGAGGCAGACCTTTGACCTGAGGCCATTTCTGGCTAGAATCACGTGTGGGTCTGGGATCCCGTGATTCTGACTGTACTAGCACGGAGGAGTCCATGAGTGACCCCGTGGGATTTTACTTGCATGCTCAGTACACTGGAGGAATATGAGTTTTACCTCGTGTACTATGTTGTTTTTATTTTCCTGGACTCGCATATGTGATTTTATACGTATATATAAACTGGTGAAAGACATTTATTTTCGTCCACTCACTCTAACGTGTTTATTGTCTTTCCCCTGGGCTTTTCGATTTCCGTGCCCAGTTTGCAGTTCAGGCTCTGGTGTCGCACGTCGTGGTCGGAGGCATAGTGCTCGAGCTACTTTGTTTCATCCAGTAGGTTTATTGTTCTACCTACTGTGGTATGCGTATACGATTGTGTATTAGATGTCGCTCTGAGCTTCCTATTGAGATACGTTATACGATTTTATACCGGATTTCAGTAAAGTATATATAAATTTATTGATTTACTTTACTGTTGATATATTGAGAAATCCGGATGGGATTGGTGCCCACGGTTTGCTTTTTGTGGCATAGGATGAAGTGTATTTTTCGCGTGCAGGTAATGGTAATTCAACGTTAGTAACGAAACTCTGCCCAAATTTTGAAAAGTTTTTGTTGGTTCGTGTTTTCGAAAGGGTTTGATTCCGATTTAGGGAGCTAAATCGGGGTTGGGTCCTTTCAATATATAGTTCACCTAAAGACTTTAGGTTCTAAATTAGGAAGAGAAGGGACATTCAACATCTCATGAATCTTCTGGTATGGAGTCTGAAACTCAATGACACGAGACGGAGTATGGTTGACCAAATAAGCAGCAGAAGTAATAGCTGCACCCTAATAAGAACGAGGGACGTTCATGCCAAATAAAGAGGCATGAACAACCTCAAACAAAGTTCTGTTCCTACGTTCTGCCAAGCCATTCTGTTAGGGAGTATAAGCAATAGAAGTTTGATGACGGATCCCATGAGAGCTCAAATAAGCAGACATGGCGTTGTTGACATACTTACCACCATTGTCAAATTGAAGAACTCGGATAGGCTGCTGGTATTGAGTGGCTACCATCTTATGAAAGTCAAAAAAAAAGGGAGAACACATCACTCTTATTAGTCATTAAGCAAACCCATGTCATCTGAGTACACTCATCAATAAAAGTAACAAAATAACGACCTCCAGTAGGTGTAGAAATTCGAGCAGAACCCCAAACATCAGAATAAATTTTCATAAAAGGAACTGGGCATTTATTTAAACTGGGAGAATAAGTAACACGGTGGCTCTTAGCCAGTTCACAAATATCACACTTAAACTCAGACTCATCAACACCCGAAAATAGAAGGGGTTGTAACTTCCCAAGGTAAAAAAAAAAAGATGACTCAAACGACGATGCCATAACCAGACAGACTCCTTGGTTTTATGTAAACTGCTAACACTGTTGGCTTGACTCAGTTGCTGCTCTCCACTGGATGTCAAATCAAGATAGTATAACTTCCCCCGTCTAATACCATAGGCAAGAATTCGTCGCGTTAGAATGTTCTGAAAAACACAATAGTTGGGATAAAACGCAACAGAACAAGAAAGAGCCATAGTGGTTTGACTAACAAATAAAAGGTTGTATGCTAGAGCGGGGATAACTAAGACTGAATCAATAGTGAGGTTAGGAGAGAGAGTAACAGAGCCTTCACCAACAACAGAAGAAGGAGAACCATTTGCAATAGATACACTAGGTAAGGTAGAGGGACGAAGAGAGTGGACTAAACTAGGGGTATTAGTCATATGATCTGATGCACCAGTGTCAATTATCCAAGAATTATTCTCACAAGATGTTGCAAGAGAAACCTTACCAGACATACCTAATTGAACGATATTAACAGAGGCATTAGTGGGAGGAAGGCTCTTGGGTGGACGAGAGCCCTACCAATCTGGATATCCAATTTTGGCAAAGCAATTGTCTGGGGAGTGACCCTTATCCTTTCACAGTGGGCAGATAGAGTTGGCATACGGGTTTGGAGGGCGGACAAAATGAGGGGACTCAGAAGAGCGGAAAGTAGAAGAAGAAGACCGTCGTTGAGCCACAACAGCCTGAGCATCGGGAGCGAGAACTGACGCCAGTGAGGATGGTGTAGAGGTAGTGGTGGTCATAACGGCAGGCTGACTCGGGCTAGCTGAATAAGTAATACAGTCGGGGTGAGCTTGACGAACATGAAAGTAAGTCATGTCAAGACTCAACAATTCCTCTCTGCGAAGAAGCTCCCCCCGAATTTGATCAAATTCTAGATCTAGACCTCCCAAGAACATGTGAACCCGAAGCATAGACTTGTATTTGTGTCCTAGACAATGGTAGCTACAGTATCAAAAAAAGAGGACACACGTTGATCTAATTCCTCGAGTCATGCCACCAATTCATTGTAGTAGATAGAAAGAGGCCGCCCTGCTTGTTTGGCAGTGAAGCAAAGGCGGTGCAACTCATAGATCCGAGTAAAATCTTGATCATCATAGTAAGTCATTTGTAAGGCCTTCCAAATTTCAGCAGCAATTTTGAGACGGAGATAGCGTTGAATGATACCAGGAGACATGTTATCAATCAGCCAACTCTTCACCTTCTCTTTGTCAGTCGCCCAAGTAGTATGTTCAGGAGTTCCAAGAGGCGGAGCAACCGAGGCACCAGTAAGAAAGCCAAACTTGTTCCGGCCTCCAATGCGCATTTACATAGTAGGAGCCCATGTAGAGTAATTAGTGTCATCCAAAAGAACTCCAATGGGAAAAGATGAGTTTTCCTGTTGGTAATGGATGTAGATGTAGGTGGAGGTAGAGGAGAAGGAATCACAACAGCGTTAGATCCTTCAGCCATGGCAACGGATTTAAGGTTTAGTGGGTGACAAAAAATAGAGTTTTTTCGGTAGGTCTATAGGGTTGGCTTTGATGCCAAGTAGAAAGGTATAGACAGAAAATGTTTATGGTAGAATGCAATACTTTCATTCATTCCCGAATTGGGTATTTATACAGCTTTACAAGACACATTCTTAATAGATAAGATGAATAAATTAATTTTAATTACAATAAGAAACTAAAATATTTATAATAATATTTGTCAACAGGGAATTGTCATTTTGAATTATTGCATGCGTTTAGTGAAGCATTTTATAGTCGTTGGGTCATTGTCTCCAACCTCTTGTGGTTTGTGGTCGAATGTGATTTATGGGTCTCGATCTAAAACTTTTTGGCCCTGTAGGTTTTGTCTTCTCGATTTTGTTTTCGGTGGAAGATGGTTTATGAAAGGTTTTGGTTTTGTCTCCCTCTTTGCATCATTATTTTTTCTTCATTTTGAACAAAATTAACTCATGAAGGTCACTAGTAAATCTTCCCTTCTTTCGTCTGTACTAACTCAATTAACTACTAAAGTTTACAATCTGGTTCAGAACTGACCACTAGACATGGAAACTAGAAGATGTGTACCCGATCTCGATCCGATCTCTAGGTACGACAAGATGAGATTCGAATGCATTTTGCACTATTTTTTCGGTTCCATTTATTCCGAAAATGAGAGAATATAGAATATGTCGGGATCGGGTCCACATACTAAAATCCCGCAAGGCCCGTCTCAACTCGAATAGTACTCCCCAATAGTTTGATTTATCGAATTTATGCATGTGTTTAGTTATTTAGTAATGAACTAATGATCGACTTTATAGTTGGGATTCTTAATAGGCTGTTAATAGTTAAGAAGCAAACGATGGTTAGGTTAACTTGAATTGCATGAAATATATGATTATGCTCATTTACATATTTTATTAACTCTGTTGGAATTTTGAAATCGCATATCTTGCTCAAACTTGAGAAAAATCGACCAGGTCCCAACTCCCAACCCATGTCTAACCGACTAACCCTACTAGAAACACCATATTTTCATACATAAGAGCTGAATTGAATCCCTTTGATCTAATACTGGGCATCAATCCGACGTCATTGTGAAGCTAGCTAGCTTGACCCTATGTGGTTATGTCCATATCTGTACGTATGTATGTATGTGTTTCCTTCCTATTTGTTTCGTGCTATGTGATCAATTTTATGCAAACAACGTACGATGCTAACAGAGGCAAAGGCCGAAGAGCAAGGAAGCCCAATCGACTAGCAATCTGCAAGCTTGACGCATTTCGGCCCATCGCAACTGCACGCACCGACCAAAATGATTACAGAGAAATATTTGATAAGAAATACATTTTTCTTGATTTTAAACAATGCACTGGATTTCTAATTTGGATTATTTTTTTCTTTTTCTTTTTTTTGAAAGGGGGATAATAAGAAATATTTGATTTTTGATTGGAAATATTTGAGAAGAAATATTTTCATTATGTGGAAAATATGCATGGTTCAAAATTTACATATTTGATTGGTATAACAAAAGGTATAAAACTGAAAATGTGCAAAAATGATCTTCGATCTCTTGGTGACAGAGACTAAAAACTGAACGACAAATGTATCTAAAGGTTATCGGAAAGTAGGACGCACGCTACTTTCCCTAACTTATCAATTAAAGTTTCTTGTACGTTTGTTTCTGTTAGGAAGAAAATCAAATGTACACAAACTTTCGAATCTCGTTAGCTAGATTCGATCTGACCAACGAGTTGCCTTGGCGGCCAGAAACTTTCCTCTAATCTGATCTTAGCAGTTTTCAATCTTATTAATCCTAGGAAATCATATGTACACATATGTGTTTGAAGACTGGAAGTACGTAACGTAATTTTTATATTATGATTGTGTCATGGATTGACTAAGGTACAAAAAATAATGGAGCTAGCTAGCTCAATCTTATGGATTTGGTGGAACTTCATGCATGGCGTTTGCATGGTAGTTAGTCAAAGCTCATATGAGTCAATTCGATATATATATATGGTCGTTTAGGCAAGTGCGCCAGCTGACTCCGGCAGTATTCTTCAGTCTTCACATGCCCTCCGTAGGATGAGGTCACAGTGTTTACTATAAAAACTCCGAGGGGATGAAGGTTTCGGAACTCCTGCAAAATTAGAATACAAAGTAGTATAATAATATCTTAGAAATTAGAATTATAATAAAAAAATCAGAAATAAAGAAAGAGCAAAATAGTACGATATGTATAGGTTTTATATATAAAAATTTATTGAGTTGAGGCGTGCGAAGCATTGTTTTAAGAGAAAATTCACCCTATACTGCACAAGATTGTATAACAAACTTCTCCCAAGATACAACAATTCTTCGAACTCCTTCGTCCAGCTAAGAAGCTCCATTGAACCTTTATTACCCATGCACTCAAAACGGTGTATACTTAAATACGTATATCATATATGTATTTAGAGGTAGAGAGGATGAAGATAGCTAGGGTGGTTGCAATGTGATGGTTGTATTGTTTCTCACATTTCCTTCCATATATCCCACGTATCGATATTCCAACATTTCCTCTATATATCATATGCAACAAACACCTTTCCATTCCATTGTTATCCAACTCTAACTTTTCTCCTTTATATATGTCACTTACCAATAACTCATTCAGTAACCTCATTAACCTCATCACGGTCATATAATAAATCAGAAAACCTTTAAATACATAAAAACATAATAATGAAATTATAAAAATAAATAACCCCACAATAAATAGAGAAATAAATATAATAAAATTTTAATTTTAAATCACAAAATTTCTAATAATCCCCCACTGATTTAAAATTAACATGTTATAAAAATAAGCGAGTACTTTTACTATGCAATCGGCTAGATACCTTTTAGGTTGAAATCTAGCTTAGTATGATAGAATCCATTTGAGGAAACAAAGCGACACAATCTTGAACTTTGAATCCTTTGACCAAACTTCATCATATCACACACACAGTACGGATAATATGTCAGGTCGCGGTCGACGCATTTATGACCATGTGCGTATCTTGATTCTCATGAGAGTATTAGAGAATAGCCCAATTCTCATAATCGCGGTCTCACGAGTAACTCTCACTTATGTGAGTTCTCCAACGGTACGTGTTCCTGCACCGTGCGGGAGTTTGCCCGCCTTGAAACTCATTCAGGGTATCATAATTTTCCCCTTCTTGACGTCACATTTAATATAACACATGATGCCTCATGGATGTGTATAGGATAATATCTCTTCTGGATATATCCACAAATAATATATGTGCTATATTTGAGTCACACAGTAAGGATTGTTTGTACCCATTGAACTTCCTTCATGGGGTCTTCAATCATAAAAAATGGGTTGCTTCCCTAGATGACTCCCTTATGGACTTTAGCATATATGAATATTACATCAAATGTGTATAGTCTTCCCAGCAAGACATATGCCTTCTCTCAAAGCATATATGACTTTTGTCATATTTATATATACTTGGACATTTCTTTTCTCTTTGTAACTTGAACTATATACATAACCTGTATTTTAATTATCTGCAAGCTCAAGTAAATCATTAGTCATACTTCTCGTATGAATATTTATTTCCTCTATGAATAATAATTACGTAAAATATATAACTTCAAAGTTGCTCCCATATTAACATGCATGTCTGATTATGATAGTAATAAGGTATATTAAATTCAGCAAGAAAAGTTACCTCCACGTGGTTGTATATATAGTGTTATGAAAATAAATAAACATTGACATGAGATCGGTTATACTCAAAATTTACCCACACATTTCTTTGGTATTCTATGCCTTTCATAACCAAGGAATAATTTATATAAATAAGCTCTCTTCAAAACAAATGAGTGAATGGTATAATAATACCCAAAACGGCAATGAGTAATTTATATTCACAGTAATGAATACTATTAACATGTATTAATGAAATAGTTAATATAAAATAGTAACGGACATATTTAACTCAAAATAACTTCTCATAATTGAGTAAGATGTAAAACTTAATTGCATTTAAAATTTACAGGTTCGCAATAACATATGTAACATGTCATGCTTAAACACTTTTAACTAATAAAATATTTTGATAATTTTGTATCTCATAATATCATATAAATTAAGATTTAAAAAGTACATTAAACGTCCCATCACATTTAGTTTCTCTGCAATGATAACTCAATAAATATTAGTTCATATAATATAACCTCCACAATTTATAGGTAATAATAAAATTGAGCTTATATACTTCACTACGGGACTATAGGCGACGAGTTTAGCCTACGGGACTATAGCCGACGAATTTTTTACGAACTCGTCAGCTATACTATAGCCGACAATTTTTGGTGTTGTCGGCAAAAAAGTGTCTACAAAAGTATAGCCGACGATTTTTTTGTTGTTTTTTTGTCGGCTATAGACAATTGTGTATGTCGTCGGCTAGATAGTGGACTATAGCCGACAAAAAAAAATCTCGTCGGCCTATTTTTTTTAATGTCGTCGGTTATAGTGAAAATGCTGATAGTGCTTGTTAGAGAGAAACATATCGACGTCAATTTTCTTCATCTACAAATTTCTCAATGATTAAATGAATAAAATTATATAATTAAATAAATATCGATCACAAAAAAAATTAAATTCCTATCACCAAAATATTAATGGAGCGGTTGCATGTCATTCCCCAAAATATGTATCTTCAATTTTTCTGATGATAGAAAACTTCTCCAAAAATATGAATATGCAATTTCTAGATGAAATAAAAATATCTCCAATATTTGTGAGTAAATTTCATTTACATTCATGATGAGCAATGTGTATATGTCAAACATGACTACCACATTTTTAACCATTACCAGCGAAACGAAAACTAAGGCCGATGATTTAAAAAATCGTTGGCAATAATTTTCATTATTGCCGGCAATTAGGGACAAAAATCGCCGGCAATAATACTATTACCGACGATTTTTGCCCCAAAATCGCCGGCAATAATGAAAATTATTGCCGACGATTTTTTAAATCGTCGGCCTTAGTTTTCGTTTCGTTGGTAATAGTTAAAAATGTGGTAGTGGATATATGTAACAACTATATATTAAGAAAATGAAATTACTTATACTACATATATGGCCATTATAATATACAGTACTAGAGAACAATATATATCCATATGTAGTAGATTAAACTGATATGCACATATACTTGAGATCAGTTTCAAAGTGAAACTGAAAAATCAAATAAAATAATATGTCACGAATGAAATATTTAATAGACAATTATTATAGCATAGCTAATGAAAAAAAAATTATACTTCAATGTGATGAAAAATAATGTTTACATTGTCATTTATACCATCGCTGCATATTGTTTACACGCGTATGTTAAGGTATTTTTTATAAACTCTCAATATAACTATGTATCATAAGGAAATGAAAGGAGTACATGGTTAGATATATGTAGGGTATATATACTGATCTTTTGTGTTAATATCCACATGCTTCTCGATGCCATGCTCTTGTAAATGATTCAACGAATATTAAGCTGCAAACTTTTGAACTAACATCAATTTGGTTAGTAAAGAAAAGCACAGTAATTCTCATATGAATTGACAACTTGAAAAATTGATAGAATCTCTGCAAGAAATTTCGTTACGCATTTTCTTTTAGATTAATGTAAATAAAGATGAAGGTTTTGAAATTCCTACAAAATTAGAATACAAAGTAATATAATAATATCTTGGGAATTAGAATTATAATAAAGAAGAGTAGAAATAAAGAAAGAGAAAAATAGTACAATATGTATAGGTTTTATATATGAAAGCTTATTGAGTGGAGGCGTGCAAAGCACTTTTCTAAGAGAAGATTCGTCCCCTACTGCACAAGGTTGAATAACGAACTTCCCCCAAGATACAACTACTCTTCGAGCTCCGTCGTGAAGCTAAGAAACCCCATTGAACCTTCATTATCCGTGTACTCAAACGCTGTATACTTAAATACGTATATCATATATGTATTTGGAGGTCGAGAGGATGATGATAGCTAGAGTGGTTGAAATGTGTCGTTGCATTGTTTCTCACATTTCCTTCCATATATCCCACATATCGATATTCCAACATTTTCTCTATATATCATATGCAACACACACCTCTCCATTCCATTGCCATCCAACTCTAACTTTTCTCCTTTATATGAGTCATTTACCAATAACTCATTTAGTATCCTCATTAACCTCATAACGGTCATATAATAAATCAGAAAACCTTTAAATACATAAAACATAATAATGAGATTATAAAAATAAATAACCCCACAATAAACAGAGAAATAAATATAATATAATTTTAATTTTAAATCACAAAATTTCCAATAGTAAACACAACGCAACTCACACACAATGTAATCTACACAGACTAACATGATCGAGTAGGTTTGGACGCAGCTTCGGAAAATCACTCTTGGAAAATGATATACGTACTTGAATAAGTAGTAGTCTTTCAAAATTTTAGATTATAGTTTTTGAAATGTTGTCTGTCGATCGATAGCGGCCGTCGTTAGAAAAATTAACTAAACTACTAGCTACCTGCATAGATTAGGCTTATTTGGTACGGGCGGATTGTAGAACTTGGTGGGTAAGTGTTGGAGCTCTCTAAATCCTCCTACAAAAATCTATATATGAGGAATAATGTAACATGTATATGTCGACTTTAAAACTTCAAATCGACGTTGTAAGTTTGTCTTGACGTTGGTGCACGCATAATATAGTGTAACTAAATTTTAATCTAAGTTATCATGGACAAAAAAATAAATAACTTCTCAAAACAACATTCAACCAGTACGATGATTTTCTTTTGAAATATAATCTGCAGCCAATTTCTTTTAATCAAACAGTGCGTTGCAAAAATGATCACATGGTAGGATGAAAAGTCGTGGTCGATCACCTCTTGTGAGAGAGAACCGATGAAACATGTAAAATAATTTCCAGCAACGATATCGGAATCGTTAAATAATTAATTAATAACCAATGTGAGACCATGCATGGTCCTTACTGTTAACTCCACATGCATGGTCCTTTCCTTCCACAATATTCAAACGCATTGTTCCATTGGGAAGAATTGGAGGCTGCCAAATCAACATTGCCTTGACCCGAATGATCGGAATTACTAGCTTCTTCAATGTCCAGGCTTCTTTTCCATCAAAAAGTTGCAGAACTCACACAGCTCCTCAGATATATAACAGACATGATACTGATGGTACCTTCCTTTTACAGTCTATCGGAACCTCCCAAGTCCCTAGCTTATGAGATCGAATGTATAACCCTAGCATGTAATCAACTCGACTCATCGCGCCAATATAACAGAGTTCCAATTAGAGATGTCATATACTCATAACTCATAACTCATAAGTACAATTCAAGGTCTTGGCGAGCAAAAGGAGAGAGCGCCGCGCGACAAAACCCTAATACCCTAAATATCTAGTCCGGTGGCCCTGGGCGTGGACGACAGTCGTTGGCCTCATTGCATGGCACACTGCGGGTGTAGCCGGACGGGTTTTGTGCCCATGATGGGCAACTTTTACAACGATGTTTGATGTGGATACGGGGTTAGTTTGGTCGCAATTTGGAAGGGATTCGTTGGTGGCGATTGGGGAGGAGGACAAAAGCAGCTAGATGGTTTGCTGGTGAGGCCAGGAACTCATCGTCTTGTTCCCTTCTTCTTTCTTGTGGATTTGCAGGAGGCTCACAGTTGTTCACGATGGTTTTGGGGAGAACTACGAAGGAAGCAGCGACTAGTTTGAGTTTCGTTCAAAGGGAGGTGGTCGGTGCTGGCGACGGAAAAGGCGGGATGCAGGTTGTTACAGGGAAATCTGCTACCAACGGGAAACTGTCATTTGCTTATTGTGAGCTGAGCTCCTTACTTTCTCGTCAGGCTTGTGCTGGTGTGGGCTAGGGTTACTACCCTTAGCCCGAAGTTTAATTTTTATGATTTTTGTTATTTTTTGTATTTTTAAATGGACAAATTTTCGTTTATCCCATTTAACTTTAATTTAGACATCATGTTAGTCTATTTTGTTTCAAAGTTGAATATTTTACCTTTATATTCAATTCACTTCAGTCTTACTCTTTCGTCAGTTTTTCATCCAATTTGACCGTTATGTGATAACATGTATGACAATTGTCACTTTAACAAGTGTGTCCCACTATCATAGATAAATTATAGGGATGCCTAGTGGGGCGGGTTATGAATTATACATGTGTGTGCACTCTATGTGGCTTGTTTGGCCTAATGTGTGTGTGTGTGTGTCATGATAAACTGATCACATTCTCCTAGTGGCAGAATAAAACATTGTGTCAATGACTCAGTTGTCGTTCGACAACATACTAGGGAAACTATTTTAAAACGGGTTTTGTTTAATTTTTTTTTCGTGGGAAAAACAATAGTTTGATATTTCCAATGTGTCACCATACTTGTAAAGAAAATAGAATAGTTTGTACGATATTCTCTGCTAATTGGTGTATGTTCGATAACATAGTTATTATAGAATATTTTGTAATTATCTAGGATGTTCAATCTATGTTTATTGTAATATGAAGTTTAGTTTGATATTTCCAATGTGTCACCATACTTGTAAAGCAAATAGAATAGTTTGTACGACATTCTCTGCTAATTGGTGTATATTCGATAACGTAGTTATTATAGAATGTTTTGTATTATCTAGGATGTTCAATCTATGTTTATTGTAATATGAAATTTATATTTTATGTCTTCTTATATATTCAGCGGTTTCATTAATAAAAATTAAAAGACTGTTGATTCTTAAACAAATATCATATAGTTAAATCCCGATCGATCACATTGATATGATCACATTGATATGGACTGCGTACGGCCAACCAACAAAGAAAGATATAGGGTGTACGTGTTTGGGATTGTTTTTAGAATGGCTAAAAGTATTTTTAGATTATTGAAAATAATTAATTAAAAATTAAATAAAATAAAATAAAAAAATAATTTGGTAAAATTTTGGAAACACTTTGAAGTATTTTAAAAACATATAATAGGTGCTTCTTAATTTTAAAAATATTTTAAAAAATTTTAAAAATATTTTTAAAACTCTAGTAACCAATCTCAAATATGTTCGTAGTCTCTGGTCAAGTTATAGCCCCAGTGATTCACTAATTCACAAGAGACGTGTCTCTGAACCTTCACGTAAGTTCTATTTTTATATGTAAAGATGTTATCACCGATTGCTACGTAGTTTTTATTCTTTAATTAATAACGGGCGAGACTGAATAGACACCCATTTGAAAATAACCACTGCTTCCCCAAAAATAGGGTTGTTCTGATTCCATGCCACGAAAGACCACAGCCTTTCGGTCCTCGAGATTACTTAATTAGCTCCCTCATGTTACCTTCAGTTTTGGCAGTTCTCAAAACATTTGGGTACGGTCAAGTCAAGCAGGATTGGGTGTTGGTTGACTTGTATGGTAAATTGAGTACCGATCGGTGTATGATTGTTAATCGCGGTAATCTTTAGGTTATAGACTTGTTGTTGCTAAGCGAAAAGCCAGTAAGCAGTTAAAGAATGAATATTTATTTCATAACCTCCCACTACGTTATTGAAGAAGATGCTGAAAGAGAGTTTATCGGCCACGGGTGTGGAACATGATCGAACGTAGTCTTCATTCATTACATTTATTGTTGCTATACGCCCTAGCTTTGAAGTTTGAATTTTCAATTCAAATCGGAGATTAATGGTGGAAAATTCATAGGCTCCCAGCTGCGGTCATTCGGACATTTCAATACATAATCAAAAGGTGTTTTCCATGATTGGTCGGGTCAGTTTAGTTTTATTGTAGTCATTCGGACCTTTCGTACCAGTAATACTTTCATAATTGGTGTGCTTGATCAGGGAGCTTTTTATAAGTTCAGTAGAAAATTTTGTAAGTCCCTATTGACTAATTTGACTAATTATGTATCGAGTGGTATCAGATAGTTATACCCGTCTAATAATTTTTTTTTGAGAAAACTACAGTTGTCATATGCTGATGTATCGACCAATCGTAAAAGCGTCATCAAATATGTAATCTACAAGAAAATTTTAGTTGTTACTTAAATAATTATCGACAACTTGTAAAAATTATCGTCAAATAAGTAATATACGAGAAAAAATAAATTGTCACATATATCGTCAACGACGAATCATAAAGATCGTCGTCAAATAAGTCTTTAGTGATGAAACTGAGTCGCACTAAAATATCAAGTGATGCTTTTTTACAAATTGTCGCATATTTACTATTCAGCGAGAAAATGGTCGCCGTCGATGAAATCAATTGCAACGACTTGAAATTTCTTTGCTTATACTGGCTTTCAGCGACAAATTCATGGTCGTTGCAACCTCGTTTGTCGCTGAATACCATTTTTCTTGTAGTGTGAATTGGAGATATAAATGTATTCTATAGTTGTACGTATTAAGAAAAACTTTCCTTTTTTGAGTCTTTAAAAGGCCTCTCTCCTTCAGAAGTTTCAAGTTTTAGTTTTCCCTTCTCATATAGCTCTACCTTCTCTCTACTTTCCCTCTCTACAATCTCATATATACAGTTGTATTATTACTCTGAGAATCAATAAAATTACTATTTACAGTTCGTAAATGAGCAACTAGATCCGGTACAGAAGTGGTATCAGAGCCGGACCCTTATCGCACGGTATCCAAGTCGCCTTGAAGCCCCAATTGCGAGAAGAAAGCAGTACATGGTAAGTCTTTTTACGAATTCTGGAAAAAGGCCCGCCTCGCGAGTTAAAGAAAACAAAACCTTTTGACATCTTTTTCCAGAACATCTTTAGCTGCTTTGCAGTCTGCTCTTAATAGGAATTCTTGATTTAATAAATCATCTTGAAATTTTGAAATACAATTAACAATAGCCAGAATTTCCTTTTTTATAGTGGAGTAGTTTTTCTGGGCATCATTCCACTTTCCAGAAGTCTATCTGGATAATATTTTTTTTTCCGAATTAAGAAATCTTTGCTTAAGGATTCCTCCATAACCTATATCTGAAGCATCTGTCTCAACAATTTTGAAGCTGGTTGGTGAGATAAGTGCTAGGCAAGGGAGGCTTTTTACTTTTGACTTAATAAGTCTTACTGCTTTAGTATGGATCTCTCCCCAAGGAAGAAGATTCTTTCTCAGTCTTTCATAAAGAGGAGAGTTGTCAGCTTACAGATTTTTATCATATTCTACAATATAATTCAAGCTTCCTAAAAAACGTTGAAGCTGAGTTTTATCCCTGAGTTCATCTAGAAATTTTTCTGCGAATTGAATAGCTCGCTCAATAGGGATAATTCTTCCTTGTTCTATTTCTTGACCAAGGAATCTAATTTTTGTCTGAAAAATAGACATCTTTTTAGCAGATACTACTAGACATGCTTTTTTAATAAGATTGATAAATATTTTCAGGTGCTTGAAGTGTTGGTCAAGCGATTGAGAAAAAATAAGAATATCATCTATGTAAACAATAGAGAAAGAAGAATAAGGTGTGAAAATATCATTTATAATATTTTGGAATTCTGAAGGAGCGTTTTTAAGCCCAAAAGGCATTACGTTCCATTCATAATGTCCAAATGGAACAGTAAAAGATGTTTTATATCTGTCGCTTTCTGCAATTTGGATTTGCCAATAACCAGATTTTAAATCAAATTTTGAAAATATTGAAGCTTCTTGGAGTCTTGCTAAGAGATCTTTCTTATTAGGTAATGGATATCTAATCCATTTAAGAACCTTATTTAAAGGTTTATAGTTAATAACTAATTGAGGAGTTCCTCGCTCAATTTCAACATTTTTATTTACATAAAAAGCTGTGCAGCTCCAAGGAGAATAAGATTTTCTGATTAAATTTTTCTGTAGAAGAGAATTTATTTCTGCTTTACAGTATTCAATAAACTCAGCATTCATTTGAGCTGGCCTAGCTTTAGCAGGAATGTTTTGTTCCTTAAATTCAGGCTCATAGGGGAGAGTGATAATATGCTTTTTCCTTTCCCAAAAAGCATTAGGAAGATCGCTGCATATTTCTCTTTTAATATTATCAGATAACGATTTAATCTGATTCTGGTGGGAATTAATTTGAGTCGTTATACTCTTAACTTTTAAATCAGATTAGATAAAATTTATCTGATTCTCTTTGAAAATAAGAGTGTTTTTTATCATGTCAATTTGACGAGTTTGGGGCTGAGTAATGAAGCCAAAGATTATTTTTTGGCCTTCAATCTCACAAATAATACCTTCACTTGTCTTTGTAAATGGTTCTAAAAGACTAAGGAAAGGAGTCCCTAATATAATTTGTTGGGTCAGACCTTTGACCATAACAAAAGGGGTCTTAAAACATATGCCTGAATTACAAATATAGGCACTGGATAATTTATATCTGATTTTTAGTTTTGAACCATCAGCAGTGTTTAATGACTGTGATGATTTGTCATAATATCGTGTAGGGATTATCCCTTCACAAATACAATTTAAATCTGCTCCACTGTCAATGAGAGCAATTCCTTTCAAGACATAGTCTTTGTCTATGACAATAGTTACATTGGAATACCATTTTTGGTATGTTACTTGGTAATAATATTGAGAAAATTCTCTTCATTGGGATTAGAAGATTCTCCTTGTTCAGGAATAATCTTACTAATAATTTCTCTAAGAAACTTGGCTTCTGTTTTCAAAACATTTATTTCTGCTTTTAAGTCAGAAATAGAAATTTCCCTTTCTTTGATAATATTTATCTCCATTTTTATGGAGTTAATTTCTTCCAGTAAATCAGAAATAGATAATTTCTTGGAAGAGTGGGTTCTCAAACCATCAAAGACTTCTTTTAAGGAATAAGATTCTTTTGGAATATAAGGAGAATCTCGAGGTTTATTCTCCCTTTTGATTGTTTCTAAATAATGTTCGATCATATTTTTCTTGGTTTCAGGATCTTGGATCCCATTAATCAAGTCAAGAATAGTTTTTTCTTGGGATGTAAGCACGTTTATGCTTAGCCCATTCATTTCAAGAATAGCTTTGTAATGATTGGCATTACAGCCACAGTCTGACAAAGAAGAAGACTCAGAGTCAGAACTGTCAGATTCTTGGTTAATGATATTGACCTATTCTTCTGACTCACTGTCATAGGGATTTAGAAGAATTGCTAATAGTTGCTTTTTTAGACCTTCATCAGAAATTTCATTAATTTTCTTCTTGGTCCAGCATCTGTTAGCATAGTGGCCTGTTTTCCCACATTTTTTGCAAATAATATTGGAAGAATTCTGAGAATAATTCTTCTTATAGTATGATTTTGACGGACGCTTTTTCTTTTCCTGGGGAGGAGAAGATTTCTTAATAAAGTGTTTCTTTTTCTTAAAATAAGATTTTGAATCTGATCTCTTATGCTTATTTTTATTTGGAATTTGGAGGTCAAAACCAAATTGGTCGCAAAATTCTCCAATTTCTTTTTTTCCAGTTAAATGTTGGCGTTTTAATTGAGCTTTTAGTTTAATATCGTTGCAAAGGGATAATCCTTCAGCAAGGGACTCGCTAATAAGTTGACCATATGTATACTCATAATAAGGAATGGAGTTTCTTCCATGTTTCCTTAGAATACAGTATTTGACCTTTTGGGCAAAGAGTGTAGGAAGGTCTGCTAAGAACTTCTTTTTCTAGAAGTCAGCGTTGGCATCTGTCCTGATCATAACTTTGGACAAGAATACATCCTTATACCACCTAAACTGAGTTAAGGTGGGGCATTTTAGATTGACTAACAAGTCTTTATTTCTTTCGAAGGATACTGGGTTAGATCCTACGAAGGCCAAAAGAATAGAAGTAAGCAGAGTATAAACTGCATTTGGAATTGCAGTTTCAGTATACATAATACTGTCTTGACCTTGTTCATTTTTTATGGTCACTGGAGTTTGAGTAATTTTTGTTGCATTTTATATTTGTTGTTGTTATTCTGGGGTAATAATATTATCCCATCAACCACGAAGTTGGCCAGCAAATCCTACAACAATGTATTCTGCAATTTTTTTATCTGTATTATGAGCAGATATGCAAACCGTAGAGTACATAGTCATACAGTGGAGTAACGTGAGTATCTGGTATTCAGATAGTCCGTCAATATTCTATTCATAAATGGTTCTAGCATTGAAGCTGGCTGTAATATTCGAATTTTCTTCTTCGAATAATAAGTCCTGAGAAGTAGGACGAGTATAATAGTATCTGGTTGAAGCAGTAGGAACTGATTTTCTGCCAAAAGCAGTGCTTCTTCCAAAAATATTTTGATTTATACTAGGAGCCTGATCTTTTTTAAGATCATCTTCCATTGCAATAATTTGCTTTTCAAATTCATTAATGTTTGATCCATTATCTGAATCAGAAAATGTTTCTGAGATAGTAGCTATTTGAGCTTTTTTCTCATTAGATTTATGACTATCCAGTTGTAATGATTCTAACTGCTGGGTTAGAATAGAAACATTATCAATATCCTTTTTACTAGGCATAGTTATATTGATACTTGGTTTCAGAATAGAAGGTTCTACTATTTTTGGAGTAGAATTAATAATAGATGAGGATAATATGGATTTAGTATCTTTCAATACTGGAGGTGTTGTAATTTTTTCTAATTTCTCCTCCATTCTCCCAAGTTGGGAGCACATAGTTTGTAGAGTCAGGTTTGTATAATTATGTTGTCTTTCATGACTGAAAGCAACTGACTCAATAACAGCTTCGCCTGCTTTTATTTTCAGATGTTCTGAAGGTGGATGGATAGAAGTAATAATATTTCCTTTTGCTGTAGTCCAATCTTTTTCTAAGGACTTAAGTACATTTAAACAAGGAGAATTATGGTTAATAGCATAATCTAAAAACCAAATAGGGAAAGATATAACTTTCTCTTGGGCCTTAATAGTGCCATGATAAAGATTTTTATAATTTTGTTGTTCTTCCTCCTTGAATGTAGAGAAAAACCATTTTCTAAATGGTTTATATTTTTCTTGCATAAAATCTTTACTGCAAACTTGACGATCATAAGTAAAACGAATAGAAATGACATTTATTGACGCAATGCCATTGAATTCTGATAATGTTTCAGGTTCCTCATGGTATATTCCTTGAGGAATCTGTTGAGAATTTGTACAAACTCCATCAAAAACTAAATTACGAGTTTTTGTGCCTGACGAAGAGGCTTTCATAGTTTGGTTTGGAGTATAAAACCTTTGAGACTGAATATTCTCATTTTTGGATGAAGCAGAAGATCGATTGTCATCCGATATAGATAGACAAGTAGATCTTCTACTATTATCGAATTTAATAATAACATCTCCATCATCATACTGAAAAATTTCTTCAACTCTTTTGTTTTCTATCGGTTTGGATGGAGTAGCAGATTTCAGCATCCATTCATCAGGAGTTTTAATATCCTGCCATTGGATGGTCTGAGGAATAGACACATCTGATTTTAACAGATTAGTCTCGATTAAGACTGTTTTTCCTTTTGTATCATAATTCTTTGCTTTTGGACTTAGGATATTCATTGCTTTATAATAAACCTTGTATGTTATATTTAGAGGTTTCGATCCCTCTTTTAAATTGTAACCACTAGTCTTAATATTGAGTGTTAAGACATCCAGAATATTTCAGTCGGTTAAAGAGACACAGAAATTAGGAAAACAGTTAAAAAAATAAACTGGTCCATTACATAAGCTGGTTTGAATAATTCCCAATAATGAGTCATTAAAATTGAGGTGACTGCAATCTCTTAAGGCAACCAATAATGAGGCATTTAAGCCTTCCCTTGATAGTGGTCGAATAGCCACTTGAACCATTCCTAGATGAAAATATTTGTATTTATCTTTATATCTCTGGATTTCTTCAGGGTGGAACAGTTGAATGGTTTCGTGTTCCTTCCCTATAGGAATAGTTTGTTCAATCGTTTTTATGGTTAAGGCCATATTCAGATTGAACATATTCATGGAATAAATCATTGAAGGTTTAACTTTCGGGAGGCTCCAGCTATGAAGCAGATTCTCAATATTTGAGAATTCAATATCCTCCTCATTTTTAATATGATTAATAATAGTTTGAGGAATATAATTCCTCGTAGAAGATGAAGTTTTAGAAGATGCTCTGGTTAATTTAGAAAGTATTTTTTTATGTAAAAATAATGAGCAAGAACAGACAGAAAGAAGTATGAAAGTTTTAGCCTTATACGACTGTCAACCACTTACGAAGACTTACCATGTACTGCTTTCTTCTCGCAATTGGGACTTCAAGGCGACATGGATGCCGTGCGATAAGGGTCCGGCTCTGATACCACTTCTGTACCGGATCTAGTTGCTCATTTACGAACTGTAAATAGTAATTTTATTGATTCTCAGAGTAATAATACAACTGTATATATGAGATTGTAGAGAGGGAAAGTAGAGTAATAATACAACTGTAATAATACCATTTTTCTTGTAGTGTGAATTGGACATATAAATGTATTCTACAGCTGTATTAAGGTTAGGAGTCTTCATACATGAACAAAATCATGCTAACCTGTCCATTGTTGTTGTCTCTAGCTTTTTCTTTGGTTCAATGTGTATATTTTTTAATGATTTATAAAGTTTAAAAGATATGTCCAACTTAATTTTAGTTTATTATATAT
Organism: Geum urbanum; assembly: GCA_946800695.1. Taxonomy (NCBI): domain Eukaryota; kingdom Viridiplantae; phylum Streptophyta; class Magnoliopsida; order Rosales; family Rosaceae; genus Geum; species Geum urbanum. Next base: position 38,264,578 of record OX327010.1, on the reverse strand, counting down.
TAAATATTTATATTTATATTTATATTAATTTAATTGTCGTGTGTTGCTGTGTCCGTGTCATATTTTTTTAGATTTGGCCGTGTGCCATTTTCTCGCGTGTTTATATCTCCGTGTCACTATCCGTGTTCGTGTCCCCGTGTCAATATCAGTGTCTGTACAACATATATAGATTCCAACAATATGACTATATAGAAGTATTAGTTTATATCTTATTCTTAACAATAGTAATTAACTATTTAATTTAATTTAAAAAAAGAAAACAAACAAACCAAAAAAAAAACTACAAAGAAAAGCTTCGTTCAAAACCTTCACCAGTTAGATTGAACTGAAAGGCTGAAAGACTGAGGCTGAGGGAATACTATAATACTACATCATAATAGATGGGACATAATGCATTTTTCTTTCTAAGCTATTTGCGAGGAAGTTGGCTTCACGATAGATATTCTTTTTGTTTGTTTGAATCAAGAAGTTTGTCACATTAAATCAATAATGAGGTTACATTATACATAGATTCACTCTAACGGGCATGACTAAGGAAAGACCAACGTTCCTAAAAAACCTATGTGTCTTAATAAGTTAGGCCGAAATGCAACATCTAGTATGAAGCTCACAGTAACCATGTGACCACATGAGAAACTTGTCGAGGCTGGCAAGAACCTCCATGGCTTGACAACAAGAGTAAACACTTGACGTATTAGTCTCTTGCTGAAAATGGCACATGACCGCAAGCCCCCATAAAGAGACTAGCACAACCCTAGCTAACAAACCTCTCAGATCCCAAATCCAAATGAAAAACGGTTTTGAACTAAGAACCATGGTCCAAACCCAAACTGAGACCCACACAACAACAAGCTCCACAAGCACAGAACTCCATAAAATGCCGCTGCCAACAAACCTTGACAGCTGCCACCGAGGACTGAGCCCGAACACCAGATCGAGGATCGGAGACCCCCAACAACCACTCCATCAACCCGATCGAAAAGGAGTAGACGACAAGGAAACCAAACCAGATCACCTCCCAAACTGACCAGAGACGAGAGACCGGCGGAGAATTCGACACACTAGATCAGAGGCTAATTTCAGTCTAGTCTGACTCGGCCTCACGCTGAACACAACCTTTGCCAACCTTAGACGCATCATAATCTCAAATCCAACACCCGAAACGAAGCTCCAACCTGGATCTCTACAAAACGTGGTGTCCGACACAAAAAAAGGAGCCACTAGTACAAAGCCATTGAGGGACACCGGACAAGCAACTGAACCAGAAGGAGCAGCCAAAGAAAAAGCCTCGCAACGGAGCCAAGGAGCTGCCACCGACAAAACCCTAATAGGGTGCACGAGAGCACTCACTCTCATCGTAATTTATTACAAGCATATACTTTATGTCGCGGCTCACAATAGGTGTTCTTGGAATAACGCATGTAAAAATATTAATTAATTAACTATTATGTATAGTAAAATCAAAACCTCATCTAAAATAATCACCAGTACAACGAACTCAATCACGCATGAGATGAATTTCAGGTGCTTAATTATATTTTAAGTTGAATATTAGCTATTTGTTTCAAACGAAAAGAAAGACAATACGGTTTGTCTACGTTAGAGTAATTTTAATGAGGTTGATTTCACCGGCACTAAAAAATTGTACACAAAATTTTGACAATTACGAACTATAGCTTTCAGTGGTATGTAGAATGAAGATGATATACCAGTTTCTTCTTTTATATGAAATTGGTATTTCAATTTATTTTACCATATTCCTCATTTCACCATAGTAAAAATAAATTCTGTCATTTTTCCTGTCCTCTTTTCTTACTGATCAACAAAATCAGAGACAAAATAATAGTAAACAGTGGCAACAAGCCCTACGCCGCGACTTACCATAGAGCATTTCCAAAATCCGTTGCATGATTGGCATGCATGGGGTCATGGGTGACACATGATTTGTGGTTGTACATGTACATATCTGTCTCCTTTCTTTCTACTATGAATATCGTTCTGCACATCAGTATATCTAAATGGACTACGTTTTGCAAAAAGAAAAAAAATGGAGCACAAGGTTGAAATATAGACTTACTATTTATACTCTGTCTCCCTCTAGTATATGTATATATATATACACGTATGTCATGTGCATATGGGGCTATGATATGGAGGCTCTATCATAGAAATTTATTTATAATTAGTTGAACAAAATTATAACTTATTGAACAAAAATTATAATATTTAAAACAAATTTACGATTATTTTTATATCATTTATAGACATTGAACCAAAATTACAACAATAACGTACAACGATTTATTCTTAAATTTATAAAAATTTACGTGCTTGTTAAAATAATTACTTAAATTTGAACAAAAATACATAAAAGATGTCACATTTTATAACAATAACAGAAAAATTACTTAATAAAATTTAGTAGATACACCATAACATTGTGTGTGTGTGTGTGTGTGTGTGTGTGTGTGTGTGTGTGTGTGTGTGTGTGTGTGTGTGTGTGTGTGTGTGTGTGTGTGTGTGTGTGTGTGTGTGTGTGTGTGTGTGTGTGTGTGTGTGTGTGTGTGTGGACCACGTATTTCAATTCAAGAAATCAAAATGAGCACGAGGTTGAAAATCAAACTTAATATTTATGCTTTGTCTCCTCTATTTCTCTCTACCTAGCATGTTGTGTATATATATTTACGTACTACTAAAACTGAGGCGAATATTCCCCGGATCTGTACTGTTCATAGCACTGTTTATCCCAGACCTAGCTTCTCCCTCTCCCAGACCTGGCTAGCTTTCCTCTCCGTCACTCTCTCTATCTGCTTTCCTCACTCTTGCTCTCATACCTAGCTTTTGCTTCTCCCTCTCCCAGACCTGGCTAGCTTTCTGAATCAATTGATCGTCCGTCGGCCACGTCGTCCATTGCGTTCCCAAACCTAGCTTATCTCTCACCTCACCTCTCGGTTGAAAATCAAACTTAATATTTATGCTCTGTCTCCTCTCTTTCTCTCTACCTAGCATGTTGTGTATATATATTTACGTACTACTAAAACTGAGGCGAATATTCCCCGGATCTGTACTGTTCATAGCACTGTTTATCCCAGACCTAGCTTCTCCCTCTCCCAGACCTGGCTAGCTTTCCTCTCCGTCACTCTCTCTATCTGCTTTCCTCACTCTTGCTCTCATACCTAGCTTTTGCTTCTCCCTCTCCCAGACCTGGCTAGCTTTCCGAATCAATTGATCGTCCGTCGGTCACGTCGTCCATTGCGTTCCCAAACCTAGCTTATCTCTCACCTCACCTCTCTCTCAATCGATTTCGGAATCGATTGATTGTTGATCGTCCGTTGGCCACGTCGTCCATTGCGTTCCCATACCTAGCTCTCGAGTATATAATTTTTTTGATCGATTTCTCTCTCTGGGTTCTCTGTTCTTATCCATCGCACTGTTTTGGTGTCTTTCCTTCTTCTTTTTTTGCGTTTGGACATGAGTTGAGGCTTCGATTAGGATCTCGGTTTGAGGCTCCGATTGTTATCGTGCTGGGTAAGTTTTTGATCGTATTCGCCGGTATTTTTATATTCATTTTAGCTCTGTCTTGGGTATTATAGAGGCATTTTTCAGTGTTTATGATTCTGGGCTTCTTCGTGATGTTTACATTGTGTGTTTTTGGTGGATGTGTGTATCAGCTGGTTTGTGCTATACTTGCAGCTGATTTTTGGTGGTCAGGTTGGTTTCAGGTATCGTCCCTCTCTATTATTATTGCTCAGGTTTCTGGGTTTGTGGTTGTTTATGTTGTGTTCCGCAGTATTTTGTTTTGTGTTCATATCTGATATGTTGTTGGTTGGTTGCTGCTTCTATATGTTTGATCCATGCTCATCTCAGGTGGGAGTGCTTCCTCTTATATCTCGGTGTTCTTCCATTGGGTGGACTTTTATTTGCTACAGCTGATGTAACTTATGTTAGGTGTGATTGTCCCAGTATGTGGTGAGTTACATGTGAGCTTTGTTTATTATTCTTTTTGTTTGGATTTGATTTTATTGCAGTGATATCAAATTTAGTTCTGGGAACTGTATTGAACATTGTGGATGATGCATTTGGTAAATTTGGGTTAGATTTAGTTTAGGCAACACAGTTGAAGAAAATAAGGATAACTGATCTTTTTAGGAATTTAGAGTGTGCTTCAAGGTGTTAATAAAGCAGTATGATGAATAAATAGTCATCCTGAAATAACTACATGGCAAAAATTGAGCTTGGCTAACATGGGGTGCTGATATTTATTTGGTTTTTATTTTGCAGTTCTATGGTTTTTCCTGATGATGGGAACTGGTAATCCAACATAACTTGGGGTTATTTGTTGATTGATATTGGTTGTTGATGATGATAGTTATTTTGTCTGGCATGTCAGTGACTTCTAACAGATTTGGAATTAGTATCGCGTTATCGGTTCATGATCTGTTTGAGCTTGGTGATGTGGTGTTGTAGTAGTAGTGGTTTTTGTTGTAGTGTTAATTGTGTTTTTAGTCAGCATTGAACTGTTCTTAGTTTGATATGGTGAATATTGCAGCTGCAGTAGTACTGGTTTTTGTTGCAGTGTTCATTGTGTTTTGGTAGTTTGATATGGCGGATATTCTTTTTGGTGGTGCAGGGTTGTGTTGATGTTGATCTATGAGTGTCAGGTCTGGGAAAGATAAAATATAGTCTGGTTACCTAATTCTTTCCCTATGTTGTCTTGATTGTTGTTAGTAATGATGATTTTAGCTTAGTGTCAGTTATTTTTATTTGGCTGTTTTATGTTTTTATGATTTTTGTTTTGATGTATGTATTTGTATTATGTTTGTATGGCTTGATTTTGTTTTTGGAATGTGTTTTTTAGTTGTGTTTTTTTTATTTGATTACTGGGTGGTTTCTGTTCTGATGGGTTTGGTGGCATTTGGTTTCTTTCGATAATGATTTTGTACTCTCAATATTTTTATATTTTTGTATGTGTATTGTATATTATGATCTAATCTCTGAAGTGTGACTAATTTGGAGGCATTCTTCTTGGATTAATCTATGCGTGTTTGGTTTATGTGAGAATAGATAGAAAATAGTACTTCCATTCATGTTTAGTCTTCCATTGAGTATGTTAAGGTGTCGAATTCTTTGGATCATTCCAGCAAATTCTTTGTGCTTGCTTGGTGTTGTATTCTGTAGTTGCTTTGATGTGTATGGTCTATTATTTAATTTGTAATTATATTTGAAATGTATGTGAATAGAGGTGTGTAAATATATATTGTCTGTATATGGAGGGTGATCATGACATTCGGTGAATTTAAGCATTTGATATGTTATTTGTTTCTAGAGATTTCAACGGCTGCTTGAGTTTAGTGGTGTATTCGTAATTTTTTCTTACTACAGTTATCTTACTTAAGGCAATGGTGCTTCTATTATATGTATTAGACATTTTCATTTTATTTTGTGTAATTTTAGTGTAATGTGCAGGAATGGCTCCAAAAAAACGTTTATCTAAGAGATCCAATTGCTTTGGAAATTCTGATAATTTCAGTGATCCAGCTGTGATGGAGAATTCTTATCTTCATAATCTTTCACCTATGGATGAAGATTGGCAGTCAAGGTATTTTGATGAATAACGAATGAGATGTTTCTTATCCTCATTTTTACCTTCATTATAGGGGTTTTTTGTCCATGGTGGGTAGCAATGATTGTTTTAGTGTTCATTTTTTTTATTTCCTTTCTTTATTCTTTTGTGTGATTGACTGGTGTCATTAGCAGTATTTGTTTTTTGTTTTCAGATAATTGGTTAGTTTTGGGAGGTGGTTATTTTAGTGAGTGATATATGGCAATTCTTAATGGTCAGTGAGAGTATTATTATTTACTTTGCTGACTGAGATTGGTCAATTTAAATATGTTTGTTATGTATTTTTTTCCTACAGTTACGTCTCATTGAACAAAAAGAAAATTGATGATTCCTATTTGTGAAGAATTTTGTGTGGAATCAATGGCATGCCATGAGACAACTTCACCGTGGAGCTCTCTTCGAGATGAAGAACAGGAGTCATTGAGCACTTTCATTGCAAAGAAGACTTTCAATTTGGGGGAGAATACAATTTGGAATGTGCACAATGATGTTATATCAGGTAATTTGTTGAGGTGTATAGTTCTGTTATAAATGGTTACTTATTGGTAGATTAATTATTGCAAATTGTGTCATTGGTGCAGCTATAGGTGATGTTAGTTCTGTCTCTGATGTTCCTTCAATTGATACTACTGGTGTAGTCAATATGTGATGTGGCTTGCTACTGAACATGCAATTTAATGTTAGGTTTAGTATTAACTGTTAATAGGAATTTGGAGTATGGCCAATTGCTCTTGAGTTCTTGCGAATGATGACTTTAATCCTAATTTAGGCACTTCTATGTTTTGTTACTCTGTAGGTACTGAAGGATGTTTGAGGTGTATTGGTGTAATTGATAAAGGATTAATAGGGTCGTATCCTGATGCAGCGACAGAAGATTACTTTGATAAGAACAAGGTCCCACTGTACGCTGTTAATTCAGGTGCAGTTTGCAATTTTTATGTGCAATTTTTCTTTTGTTCTTATTGGTCTGTAGTGTGTAGTCAATTAATTCAGGAACATGAACGATGGCAATTTTTTTGGATGACTTTAGCATTATATGCCATGATCTCAATCATATGTTGAATTGTTCTCTTTAAATATTTTATCACTGGTCTGTGATGTGTTAAATGATTATTGAGTATTGATAATTAATGTGCATGGTCTTTTAAGTGTTGAGTGATTGAAATTATTATAATCTTCTGTAGGAGTTAGTAACTGTTCAAAGAGGGCGACGTTCTTTGATAATGCATCTGATTTGCAGCCAATATATGATGATGTATATGGTAATATGCATTCTAGTTCTTTTGATGCATTGATATCAACAGTAGAATATTGATGTTTGTATCTGCATTCCAGTTCTTCGATTCTCTTGCAACCAATATGAGGTTGTTTTGATAAATTGTCTATATCTGATAGAAGTTGGTGTCTATTTTATTGTATGTAATGTGCAGGATTTGCATGAACGCATTATCCATTGGAGGGATATACTGGTTTTGGTGATACCAGCGAATCCTTTAAAGGTGATAACCATTCTGTTTATGATTATCCCTTATTGTTGATGCCATGTGATAGATAATTATTATGCATAATAGAATTTGGCAGTAAAGGCGATTCTGAGATTGCATATTTTTATAGACACTGTGATGAAAGTATTGAATTGTCTGGCTCTCATTTATGGGACAACTGATTTGACAGGAATTCTGTAATTTTGAATGTACAGATTTACATAATTCTTGTGGGATCAGCTGTTCCCATTGGTGTACTGCTGACTTGATTCTTCCTGAGTGCGGGGATGTAATTGATTTTTTTATTTTATTTTATTGGATATGTGTTTGAGTGTCTTTGTTATATTTGATTATGTTTTGGTTCTTTTTTATGGTAAAAGAGATCAATATTTCTTTTGGCTTGATTGTTCCTAGCAGTTGGGGTTGCATCGAGTATTGTACCACTGTCATGAAAGATGCGTGTACACATGTCAGTTGAGGACTACTGATTCCACGAGAATTTTGAGATCTTGATGGTTGGGCTTGATGGGATTCATGTTGGATCAGCAGTCCCCATCGTATAGTGTATTGTAGTTTTCTTGAGTGTGCTATTTATTTTAATTTTTGTTATGAGATTGATAAAGAAGATGAAATGTATGTGTGTACATTAGTTTTTGGGATCTGTATTAATGTAGAGTACCTACAGAATTTTGGCAATGTTAATGTGGGATGAGGTCACTAATATAATGTGTCATGATGTTAGGAAAATAAATGATGGGTTGTAATAAGAGTTGTGAGTACTGATAAGCATGTAATTAATGGGGTTGTAATAGGTAATGATGACTATATTTTGGCAATTTCAATATATAATTGGATTTGTAAGTACTGTTAGTGTATTTAGGTTTGGTGGATAAGAAGATTAATGTTTTGAATGAGGAGCTGATGTGGTTGTTGCTTTGTAGGTACTGAACGATGTTCAAAGAGGGACAAAATTGTTGATAGTTCATCTAAACTGGAGACCATGGCTCATGTTCCAGGTGGATCAAATGTGCCTGACTTTGTGGATGAGTGTTTCAGTAGGTGTTATGCTTTTGAATCATTTTTTTTTTGTAAATTTTATGTTTTTAAATTTTGTTTTACAGACATCTGCTTTGTTGCTCTTATTTGCTGGTCTATGACATATTAATTCACATATGAGTATTCATTCGTAGCTGTACTTAGTGTTATCGTATTAATTGATTCAAGTGATTAATATCAATTGCAGGTTATGGTAGACGTTCAAAGAAGGTGAAAGTTTTTGAAGATTCAGATAATAAGGCTGATGGGGAAAGTATACCCTGCGATCTAGTAATATCAACAGTGGCAGGTTTGCTTGTGTCATATTGTTGTTGTTTTTTCCCTGATTTGTGGAAGTTACAATTTTTTTATTTTAATACTATATTTTATTCTGGCATATGATTAATTGTTTGGAAGTGATGTTGATATAAAATATATAGTTTTGAAGATAGTTCTTATATGTCTTAGTTGTAACTATGGAATACTTATGTAGATTCTGCGCATTCATTGAAGAATGCAAGGTCTTTTGTTAATTTATTTAATCTGCATTCCAAATGTTATGTGGAGTCATCAATGGAGGGTGTGTGCTTAGATAAGGCTTTCAATATGTTTCATGTTCTTTGTAATACAACGTGAGGTCAATTGGATAATGAATCTGGTGTTAATTCAAATTGTAGGTTGAAATGTAGTGATTTTGTAAAGGTATCAGGTATTAGTAGAACTGGTTGTTATCCTGACATGATTGTTGTGTTTTTACTTTTTTGGCCTCTGTTCTTTTCCTATGTAGAGTTGGTTTGGCATGATGTATTTTTCATTTGTAACTATGGTGTGAATCAGATTATGTATTTTTGGGAACACTGTTTTGGTGTTGTTGATATCTGATGAATTTTTTTGAATTAATTTGGGATACGTTGTTTGATTATTTGTGATGATAATGATGTTGTTGGTCAGAGCTGTTATGATTTTTTCAATTCTGAATTTTCTTTTTTTCGTGCTTGATATTGATGGAAGTTAGTTCGTTTTTGAATATATTTCAAGCTTTGAGCACTTTGTTAGCATATTTTCTTTGATCTTAATAATTATAAGATGTATGTGGTGTCATTGAGCAATTAGTAGATGACCAGATTTTTGGTGCAAAGTTAGTTCAAGTGTGTATTGAGGATGTTCTGATTTTGATTAAAAGCATGGGATCAATTTTTAGGTATTTATTGGTCATGTATTCTATGTTTTGTAATTGGTTGGCGTAACAAATACAACTTTTGTCATTTTTTGCTTTGTAACTGGTCAGTCATTAGTGACATCTATGAATTAACTGCTCTGTAATGCGTTAGGTTTTTATGGTCCTCCATGATATATGAGTTGTATAGTTGTGATGATAAATTGGTTTTTTATTTTTATTTTAATGAGAGATTTTGATGAGAAATTGATATATTGATTTTCAGCAATATTATTGAGGATATAAATTACTTGGACTTCAGTTGGTTGAACTGTATATATTTATTGCAATCCAGAATGGTCTTTGTTGAGTTCAAGTGTCATGATATATTTGTTGTATACTATGTTCTGCTATTTTTATTATTTATTATCATATACTATCAATTGATATGCTGTTTATTTTCAGGGCGTGGTGTTGTCTCTGAATTTTATGGTCAATTGTCGTATCAAAAGAGTCGACAAGGTAATTAATGATTGATTGTGTTTATTGACTAGGTATGATGTATAATTTACTGACTTCTATTGGTCATAACTATTCCTTCAGGTGTTGTTGTTAGCTATGTGGATTTGGGAGATGATTCATACATTTGCAGACATTGTGGTGCATCTTTTTGGTTTAAGGAGGCTTTGAGTACAAAGGTTAGAGGCGAACTGATTTATACAGAGTGCTGTCATAAAGGGAGTGTGGGGCTTCCGGCATCCAATCCAACACCACCTGTTTTAGATGAAATATTGAATCCATTACATGGATTGCGGAGTAGAGTCTTTCTTGATAATATACATGTGTATAATTCAATGTTGCTTTTACTTCAATGGGTGCAAATGTTGATTATAAGATAAATAATGGCTCTGGTCCATATGTGTTTAGAATTTGTGGTCAAGTATGCCATAGGATGGGATCAGTGTTACCAACTGACAGTGAAATTCATACATTTGCACAACTGTATGTTTATGATACAACAAATGAGACATTGAATCGTATGAATGTTGTGGATCCAAATAATACGCATGCTAATATTGATGCTGATATTGTGAAGAAATTAACTAGCATGCTTGATGAAGTAAATTTCCAAGCAAAAATGTTTAGATCAGTTAGGGATGAATATGAGAAGGCTAGGTTGCCTAATTTTAATTTAACTTTACTTGATCGGCGCGCAACCGATGGGAAGCATTATGAATTACCAAGTTCTAATGAAATAGGTGGATTAATTGTTGGTGATTTTGGCCAATTTAATTCTAATAGGGATATCATATTTCGAACTATTGATGGTCAAATGAGGCGGATATCTAGAATACATCCAAAATTAATGGCCTTACAGTATCCATTGCTCTTCCCTTATGGTGAGGATGGTTATAGTGTAGATTTGTTATTAGCAAACATCGATGGCAATAAGAAATGGAAAAGAAGAAAATTAACAATGATCAAATATATTTATTATCAAATCCATGATAGGAGCAATGATTTAGGTACTTTACTGAAAGGTGGAAGACTATTTCAACAATATTTGGTTGATGCATATGCAACAGTTGAAGAGGATCGTTTAGAATATATAAGAAATCATCAAGCGCTGTTAAAGTGTGAACAGTGGCATAATTTACATAATTTAGCATCAAATGGTGTGAAGTGATACTCGGATATAGGAAAGACTATATTTCTTCCAGGTACTCACACTAGCAGTCTGAGAGATATGTTACAAAATTATCAAGATGCTATGGCAATTTGTAGGCAATATGGTAATCCAGATTTGTTTATTACTTTTGCATGCAATGTTAAATGGCCAGAGATTGTTAGATATTTTGAAAAGAAGCCGGGATTTAAGGAAAAAGAAATGCCAGATATTGTTTGTCAAATTTTTAAGACTAAGGTCAATGATATGATTAAATTCATTAAATCTAACAAACCTTTTGGAATAATTGATGCTCATGTTTGCACTATTGAATTTCAGAAACGAGGATTGCCTCATGCTCACTTACTTTTTTGGTTGAGACGATCTTACGAGTGTTATACATCTATGCATATAGATTCAATAATTTGTGCTGAATTGCCTGATAAAAAATTGTCTCCGAAATTGTATGATATAGTTAGTCAGTTCATGATACATGGTTCTTGCGGAAAAACCCTAATTCTCCGTGTATGAGAGATGGTAAATGTTCTAAATCATTTCCTAAAGTATTTATTTATAATACTATATTTCATGCAATTAAGTCTCCTCGATATAGAAGGCGTGATGATGAATCAAAGTTCGTACTTAAGAAAGGTTTTCATCTTGGTAACAATTTTGTAGTTCCATACAATTATATTTTGTTTCTGAGGTATAATGCACATATAAATGTTGAATCATGTTCACAATCAATGTTGATCAAATATTTATTTAAATATATAAATAAAGGTCCTGATAGAGCTCGAGTCTTGGTGCATGATGGCGTGAATGATGAAATAAAGAATTTTTTGAATTGTAGATATTTAACACCACATGAATCAGTCTGGCGATTGTTTGAATTTTTTTATCCATTCTAGGTTACCTGCAGTCCAATATTTAAAAATACATTTGCCCGATCAACAAAATGTTTTCTTTTTTTAGGGTCAATCAGTTGATCAAGTGATCGAAAATTCGGAGAAAGAACAACTATGTTGACTGCTTGGTTTGAAGCAAATTCTAGATGTGAGGATGCACAGAAATTAACATACCCTGACTTTCCTACTATGTTTGTTTGGGATAAGGTCGCTAAAAGGTGGAATCGGCGAAAGTTATATGATGTAATAGGAAGGATTGCTCATGTGCCACCAACTGCAGGAGAGTTATTTTATTTGCATATGATTTTGAATTTTCAAAAAGGATGTCTGGATTTCAAGTCCATAAAAACTATAAATAGTGTTGCATATCCTTCTTTTCAGGAAGCATGTCATGTATTAGGATTGCTACAGGATGATAGAGAATGAAATGATTCATTAATTGAATATGCATTTACTGCGTCTGCATCGCAAATGAGACAATTATTTGTTACAATTCTTCTTTTTTGTGATGTGTCTAATGCTAGGCACTTGCTTGATACACACTGGAGAAAAATGTCAGATGATATTGTACACAAGGTTCAATCACAATTGAATATGCCAAATATGATATTGCCAGATGATGAATTGTTAAATGCAGTTCTACATAAGCTTGAGAGATTGTTAAATATGTCATTGAGTTCGTTAGAAAAATATCATTTACCTATGCCTAAGGCAGAGCGAATATCACAATTAAATAATAGATTATTGAGGGAGGAGTTGGATTATGATCGAGAAGTACTTGAAAGGGAACATTGTGATATGGTCACAAAATTAAATTCGCTTCAAAGAGTTATATACGAAGGAGTAATTGAAGTTGTGGAAATGAAAAATGAAAAATCATTTTTTGTTTATGGTAGCGGTGGTACTGGGAAAACTTTTTTGTGGAATACGATAATCTCGAGATTGTGATCGGAAGAAAAAATTGTATTCGCTGTTGCTTAATCAGGTATTGCTTCTTTACTACTTCCGAAAGGCAGAATTACTCATTCTCGTTTTAAAATAAGACCTGTGTTGGACAAAGATTTAGCATGTTCTACAAATAAAAAAACAAATTTGTCAGAACTAATTGAAAAGACTGATTTGATTATTTGGGATGAAACTCCAATGTGTAATAAATGTTGTATAGAGTCTTTAGATAGAACCTTTCGTGATATTTTATCGATTGATTCTAAAGATCGAAGGAAAGAGATACCCTTTGGAGGTAAGACTATTTTATTTGAAAGAGATTTTAGACAGATATTACCAATTATTTAAGGTGGAAGTAAAGAAGATATTATTCAAGCTTCAATTAATAACTCATATTTGTGGCATTTTCTTAAAGTTTTTGAGTTAAGTGAAAATATGAGATTAATGTCCTTTGGTTTAACAGATGCTGAAAAGAAAGAGATTAAAAATTTTGCTGAGTGGATGTTGCTGATAGGTGAAGGGCGATTGGAATCAAATTATCCTACCAACGATCGTGATGTTTCGTGGATTCATATCCTTGAAGATTTGCTTGCTAATTCTAATTTAAATCCAATTGAATCAATTTTTGCAGCAACGTATGCTAACTTTGATTCTAGATATAATGATTCATCATATCTGCGAGAGCGTGCTATTGTGGCTGCGAGAAATGCTACTGTACATGAAATAAATAAATATGGGTTTGATTTATTACCTAGTGAGGCAAGTACATATTATAGTTCTGATTCAATTTTATTTAACAATAGTAACTATGTCGACAATGGTTTAATATATCTTATAGAGTTTCTAAATAATCTTGAATTCAGTGGCTTACCATCTCATGAACTTAAATTGAAAATTGGAATGCCAATAATGTTATTGCGTAATTTAAATCAAATACAAGGATTATGCAATGGAACTCGGTTAATTGTATTAAAATTGTTAGATAAAACTATAGAAGTAAAAATATAACTGGAACTAATATTGGGGATCGAGTTTACATTCCAAGGATTGTTGTAACGATCCAAACCAAAAGTTACACTAACTTTTACGATTTAGGTTTTCTGCGAATTATGCACCTCGGGCAAAAATTTGGTCTGGCTTTCTTCGCGAAAGTTGTAGAGTTTTTAATTTTATGCTCTTAGGAATTTTCAGAAATTTTTTTGGACTTACGAGCTATTTCTTTCAATTTTTAGAAGTTCGTATGTGAAAATATGTATTTTATAATATTTTTCTTGGTGGTTTACTATAGACCGTTGGATCTTGATCAGATCGAATTGTGACCGTTAATCTTATTAGAAATTTTGGTATTTATAGTGGAAATACGGTGGAATTACAGAGAAAATAAGAAAAATACGAGGAATGTAAGTACGCGACCCGTATACCCATTTTGACCCGTTTTGGATTTCGATTTCGACCCACCGGAAAGCGCCACGGTTGCCGGCGTTCTTGGTATGGATGTGAAGCTCTTCATCTCCTCTTTCCATTCATGTAATTGTTTGTGAGATTTAATGATGTTTTGTGGCCGAAAAATGGCCAAGAACCCGTCGGAATTAGGGTGGATTCGGTGGCAGCGTTCTAGTCATTTTCCGGCGTGGTCTTTGGGTGGGTTTGGTTGGGTTTGGTCCAAGGATCAAAACACCCTTGGTTTGGGGGGGCCGATGTGCATCACCGGTGATAGAATCGACTGAAGAAGTTTTCTGGCGATTTCGGCCACCGTGGGTTTCAGGCCCAATTCTGGCCAAACGCCGTGGAATTGGGTCTAGATCCAGTGGACAAATGTGTTGGGCTCGTTAAGATCTTTCCAACAAGTGGTCAAACACTTCCATCAGAGCAGTTTGGACCGAGAGCTCGTGTGGTCCACGCACCACTACCGGTGGTGGCGCGTGACGTCAACGCGCTGCACAGCTCTGGCGGGTCAAAAATTCTAACTTTTTTGTGGGGTTTTCAGGATGGTTTCTGAGTTGTTTTTCGTGCGTTTTATCGAATTCTGAAATTAAACGAACCTGTTATTTATTCAGGAAACCGCGAGAGAGATTTTGGCGAGGGAACTTCCACCGGATATTTGAGCTAGCTGCATACGGTGAGTGGACAATCTATTTTTACTGATTGAAGTGCGAGTCCTGATTATGCATTTTATGATTATGCACATACAAGTATACATTTACGATTACACATTTTATGATTATGTGTCGTATAAGTACGCATTTACGATTATACATGTGCATGGAAACAAATATGATTTATTTTACATAGAGTACAGTCTCAGAGGTAGTAGTGGCATCGATGCACTGGCAAGCTCGGCTGATCCCCGAGATGCTCCAGGGGGGGACAAAGTCCTGACCCGAGGTATTTCTGACTATTTAATCACGTGTGGGTCTGGGATCCCATGATTTAGACTGTACTGAGGCAGAGGTGTTCAAGAGAGGGACCCCACGGTTTTTAGACTCGCATCATGTTTATTTGCGTATTTATTGTGAAAGGCATGTTATATTTATTGCTATTAGTTTAAAAATGAAAGTTTATTTTTACCCACTCACTCTAACAATTTTATTATTTATATGTCTTTCTCTGGGATTTTCGGTTTCCTTCTTGCCCAGTTTGCAATTTCTATCCTGTTGTTGCACGTCGTCGTTGGAGGCCTAGAGTTCAAGTCACCGTTCCTTTCTAGTAGGTTCTTAGTTTAACCTACTAGCTTGGTATATTTGTAAATTAGAAGTCGCTCTGAGTACTATGTTAGTTTACTTTCTTTTGTGATGTATTTTGAGTACTTAATGGATTTTGAATAATAAGTGTGAAGAAATACTTTTATTGTTATACAGTAGTTTGTGAATTTGAGAAATCCGGATGGAAATTGGCTTCCCACGGTTTGGATTTTGTGGACTATTTTGAAGTGTGTTTTCATTGCACGTTTTTGGTTTACTCTTTTTATAAAGTAAACTCTGGTGAATTTTTTTTGAAAGGTTGTAGTGCTGTTAGGATCTAATTCCGGTTTAGACAACTGAATCGGAGTTGGGTTCTTTCAATTGTGCTTATTTCAAATGAATCAAAGTGGCCATTTACATTTAGAAGACGACAATTTTTGGTTAGAGTGTGTTATGCGATGACTATTAACAAAATTCAAGGTCAATCTTTAAAACAAGTAGGGAATTATTTGACTTAACCTGTATTTAGCCACGGTCAATTATATGTTACACTTTGAAGAGTGACATCAAAGAAAGGCTTAAAAATTATAATAAAAATAGTAACAATATACCTAATAATTATACAAAAAACATTGTATACAAAGATGTGTTACATAATATTGAATACATTTCTCTATTCTATATTTAACTCATTCATACGATGTAAATTATTTCATGGTTCAATTTTTTTTTTAGAAAGGATGGTAGGGGGATCTTAGTGCTATTAGGATGGTTTGGAGGATCAAAGAGCTATTAGCATGGAATGATTTGTCAGATATGTAATAATATTGTTGATAAGTATGTGATTAATTTATTCCTAATATAGAGAGTATCAGTGATCGAGGGTGTCTCAAATCGCATCGGATTGAGACTTATGCTTAACTGTGGGTATGTAATGAGTAGCTTCGCCGCCTTCCATCATTTTTTAACCGGATAATGCCAGATTTTGATCACAAAGGGGGTAACGTGTTCTGAAAGTTAGTTCTGCTGATCAATATTTTTTGTTCTTAGTTACATCGCTCGGTGTCCGGAACATGCAAATCGTCAGTATCTAGAAAAGTGAACGGAATAGGCTAGAAATGAGGCAACGTGGATCTATTCTTTGCCACTCGGTGGTATACAGTGTGACGAATTGGCCGTTAAAGGGCTCCAGGAGTCATAAAACAGGTCACTATAAAAGGAGTGTACTCTGGTGTTTTAGCGTTCTACTATTAACAATGATTCGCATGCTTGCATTAGTGTGAAGTTGCAAATAAATGTACTTACCTTTGTATTTATTTTTTGTGTTTAAATTTATGTACTATAGGATAGTATTTAACCGAATGGTTTGATCGAATGCGTGTATCCTATATAGGAACATAAACGATAGATTGGTTGAACGTTATTGTGTGATACTATTTTATAGTGAGTTGGTTGTATTGATTTGATGTTCAGATGTTCCAGTTGTGTTAAAATGTTGTATATGTCTGGTTTTAGTATGAGGCACGGCATTCTATGATTGAATATGTGTTTATTGTGTTATTATTGGTAGAAGGATTGTGAATCAGAGTATGTATCATTTGTGATGCCTGTTATACAAGTGATGGAGTTATTATTTAGTTATCTCTGTGACACTGATCTGTTGGTTATTACATATGTGTGTCTTTTATATTCTGTTAGAGTTTGAAATCTCATTGATTTGGTGAGTGATAATCAGCCCTTATACATTGCTACTACTGATGCTTACTAGAGAAAATTTAACTATTGTTGTTGGACTTGGCATAGAGATTGAGCAGATATTTGTATGTTGGTATCTTTGTTTTCTTTGTAGTGTATTGCTTCATGTTTATGTGTTAATGAGATAATGTAAATTTAGATGATATCATGCTCCTGATGTGTTTAATATGTTTCATGTTTTTCTGTATATGTTGCAGATTAAGCTTGGCAAGAATCTGTTTATTTAAACACTTCTTTCAGGTGTATGTTTATTTTCTCAGTCTATATTGACTACAAACATATATTATGCCTAAGATTGTTGCTGCCATTACATTGGTGTTGATAACTTATAGTTTCTACTTTTTATGTTAGCTTCAGCCATGGGTAGTTTGACTAAGTTGCAAGAGATCAAGCCATTTAGAAATGGTTATACCATCAGGGTACGTTCCGCACTTTCATGGAGACCACAGAAATTTGATAGTGATGAGTATGATAGTCTTCATTATCATCTGGTGGATGAGGCGGTGAGTGTTCTAAAGTTTATCTCATACATAGTGTTTTCAATTGCATCTAATTATATGATCGTGAAATGATTTAAACATCCTGATTTTAATTGCAGGGAACTTCCATTCATGGAATCATCGATGAATGTCACTATGACCATATGCCCTATAAAATGGAAGATGAAAAAATTTATGATGTTTCCTGCATTGGTTCAAAAAGAGATTGGTCAAAGTTAAAGTATACTGAACATGATGCAGTCTTGGCATTCACTGAGAAGACCAAGTTTATTTTGGTGCAAGATGTACCACCTGCATCGCGTTATGCATTTCAGCTTCTTGAATTTGAACAGGTGACTAAGGAAGCCGAGCATCAATACATACTTGCAGACAAGTTATTTTTACATTATTATAGGCTAAATTCAAAATTAAGATACTTACAGATTGTAACATGTATGCATATTTGAATATGAACTAGAACAGATTTGTGTGGTTGTTTAAAGATTGTTAGAGTACAGCAAGAAATTGTTGTCAGGAACAAGAAACTCACTGAAACAACTAATCTGACGATTGAATTTATTGGGTACTGATATACTTTATTGTAGTTATAACATTAGTGGATGTGGATTTGTGTACATACTTATGTTTGAAAGTTATTTCTCAGGAGGGAAGAGCTGAGAATCTCATTGTGGGGAGATTGTGCAAAGTCTTTCCCACTGAGTGAGATTATTGAGTTACCTGCACCTGTGCTTGCAGTTTTTACTGGCATGAGAATAACAACTTACCAAGGTGTTTATTTGATTTTAAATGGTTTCCTTGATTGTTATATGTAAGTTTTAAACATTTTTTTGTCATACCTTGCTAAAGTGTATGTACTTTTCTAACTAGATCGAATCTTAGCAAGTAGCACAAGGCATACTTGCACTGTCCTCAACCCAAAAATTTGGAAGTCAGATGAGTACAAAACTGAGTAAGTTAATCAATATAGTACTCAAGAATTATATTTGTGGTACAAGGATGGACTGCTCCATTGCACACTCTATGGATTTGTTTTGTTAAGATTAATGTTTATGTGTCAGGTTCTCAAAAGCTGGTGACAAGGTTAGGATTATTGGCTCATTCTCAGGGCCAGAATCTCCTGGTAAATTGAAAGTAACTGAAATCAAGTCTGTGACTGAATTAAAGTCCCTGGATCCTACTACTTTCATGGTATGGCAAGATTCTAAGTCTGGATGTGATGTTTTACTATATGCGTCAAATGATTTTCTACTATTTCTAGAATGGAATTTAAATGGTGTACTAATTTAGCATGTGGTACTATAACCTTAATATTGTAAGATTAATAGGAGTATTTCTAATGTGTTAATTTGTTCTTCGGTTGTAATTGTGAGATAGGTTAAAAAATATAAATAGTAATGTTGTGATTATTATAAGTTGAGGCCAGTGGGTTGTCTGAGGGTAACCATAATTTGAAGCAAGTAATTTTTTTACTGGTTTTCTGCCTCTGTTAATTATGCAGATAAAATTTTACCTTTGTTAGGCTGAGATATTTAACTTCAGATAAATTAATGTGTGTTCAATTTTTATTTCAGTATAAGTCAGTATTCTGTGCTGCTATTATTCTGAGGGTTATAGTTCATAAGGGATGGTACTACATGTGGTGTTCTGCTGAAAAGTGCTACAGGCATGTAGCAAAGAAGAAGGAACTTAATGACCAATAATTTTGTATGATTCATGGTCAACAAGAGCCCAAGCTCAGGTAACTGTATATAGCACTTGGACAACACACTGTTAGAACTGCATGTATATTAATATTACAGTTATTGTTTATGTACAGACATTGTTTCCATTGTCATCTACTTATTAGGGTCCTCATTTTCAGCTTTAGAGTCTACGTTATCATTGATGATGAAGAAGATCAGACCACTTTATGCATCATGGGTAGGGCTGCTGAAGAGATTTTTGGTGCTGAGTGTGATGAGTTGGTGAAAAATAATGTGTATCCAGGGAATACAACTGTGCCACCAGAAATTGCTGCAGTCATTGGTAACAGTTATCTTCTTGAAATAACACTAAGTCAGAGTGGTGATCTTATACTGAGGAGTGCGAGAAGAGTTGTCTAAGACAGATGAGGAAGATAGTTTTGTGTTACAGACACCTAAGAAGCAAGTTATGAAGAGTGACAGAGCAGAGGTGACTGTGTCCAGAGAATTGCTTGCTGCAGATTCAAAGAAGAAAGCTAAGAGGTATATCTAAAGCTAGGATATCGATGAATTCAGGAAATTGCTTAGAAATACTACGTGATTTTATCGTGATGTAATATGTTTGCAGTGATGAAGATGAACCTATGTCTTCAACAAAAAATGGTGATAACGAGGAGGAGGGCAACACGGTGTCTGATTGATGTAGTTGTCCAGGTATGATGTGAGATCTATGCTTTTTGAAAATATAAGAATCTTATACACACCTACTGATATCATTAATCTGATTTTTTTCTTTCCTTAATTTATTGATGTAGGTGAAGCAGTGACAAAAGATTACTTTGATAAGCAGTATTTGGTTTTTGCGTTCCAGTTGAAGATCAACTGGTTTTGTTCTGACATCCAGCTGCACCTCTCACATTGGACTGCTTTCATGTGTTAATGTGTAATTAGTACTCTTCTATTTGGAAGTGTTATATGACAGTTAAACTTTAGCTCATGTTGGGATCATGGAAGTATCCTTGATCATGCAATTAGCTGTTTTACCTATCTAAATATGTTTTTACTATAATTTGTAGTTTTTATTTTGTGTAATATGACTTTGAATGGTATCCATAATATTAGTAATTCAAGTATATCTTACATTTTTTGGTGATTGGATTATCTGTTGTAGTTAGAAGTATAAAGATTGATTTCTTCTGTTATGGATATGTAATATATTTGAGTGCAATTTGGAAATTATAGAGGCAAATGATAAAATCTTTGGTACCTATTCTAAGTGTCAATGCATTGAGTGCAATTTCATATTCTCAGTTGTGTATTTGAAATTATACCCATTCTTATGGAAGCTCATTGTAATGGATATTTTATTCATCATATGTGGAATGAAGTTTAAATTTGTCATCTGTAATTGACCAAATGTACCAAATATTCATCACATTAAATATCATCACTGAGGTATGCATACCATATTACTGATCATATTCACATTAATTCAATGTATACTACCAGATGATATTCTAAAATTAATTGTGATGATTTATGTTCCTACTGATATTGTGTAAATTCAGTAAGTATATAAAATAACTAATTACAGACTGTAAGGATTGTAGTTAGAGAGTTAATGAGTTCGCACTATTTGGTCACCTAACGAGGCCGAAGATAAATTGATCTAACTCTATGTCCTGAAACGGTCGATCAATCTGGGTTCATTTGCTTTGGCTATTCTGTTTGAGTGCCTTTTTCCTTATCTCCTTCTATTGAAACGCTTCTCAGGGCCTTCTGATTGCCTTTTGTTCATCAATTACATCCAACGTTGCTTAACATGTAGATAGCAAGATTTACTTGTAGTTTGGGTAAAATACATTTTGTATCTATGATTCTGTAACTTTAATTGATTAATAGACATGGTTAAAGAATCTTTGATAACTTTTTTCACGGTTTAATGATGATGAAATTTACCGGGGCCTAACCATGGCCATGTTGTTAATTTGGTTTAGTACTAGATGAATATTATTTCGTCAATTTGGCAATTTTGTTGGATTTAGTTAGTAAATGAAGATTTCATATTGCTACAGTGTATTTGTACTCAAGTGTAGTTAGATTTGGCTTTTTCTTTTTTAATCTTCTATATTCTTCAGATTGTGATGTTTTGGGTTAAATAGTGCAAAGATGATATCTTTATATTGCAATTTAGTGATTGCATGTTAATTTGTGATTGTAGAGATGAGTAGTTATACAGTAGGTAATAGAATAGACAATTACATGTTATGTGAAGATGGTGATTTGATTCCAATTGTAGTTGAAGCCATCCCACTCCCAGTAGCTTTTCCACGAACTCAATCCTCAATTCCAGGACGGATAAGAGAAGAAATGTCTTCCATTGGACAGTATGTTCAAGCTCCTCCGCCATGTCCTCGATCTTCCACTCTCATTGAACAAGAAGTAGGTGATCTGAATCATTACAGCATGAGACACGAAGGAGCACATGGCAATACTGTTTCTGGTGGACGTAAGAGAATTGAGTAAATTGTTGGAAAACTTGATGTTCCTGAACCAAAGAGAGCGAGGGGCATGAGAAGTGGGAAGTTCGTGCTGATATCTAAAAATAAATTATCAACTCTGTTAGATTAATTGTGATGGTAAAATTCTTATTGATTTGACTGAAGATCTAATGAATTATTTATGTTTTACATGTTTTAGGAAAGAATGTGTGGTTGGTGGTTCAATTGGTGCAACAGATGGTAATATTTTAGGTAGGTGTTGATCTTATATTCTAATTTAAACTGTGCACTTTAGTCATCTCACTGCGTTGATGATTTCGTAATGATTTTAGTTTATCTTTTAGTCATTGAATTGAAGATTAGGGCATTGTGATTCTATGTGGTAGCATTATATGTACTGCGTTTCGTGTATCGAGCATATATATATAGTTATTACATGATGGAAGAATATAGTGGCATAGGTGACGCTACATAAGTCCAAATTCATTGTTTGAAATAGATATTTTGTAGTCAGGAATGATGATCACAAGTTTAATTCAGCTATCTAATTCTCTCATGTAATGCATGAAGAATATAGTGTTCATATACCAAGTACATTTTGGAGTGATTACATGATACAGGCACTCCATCAGAGGATTACTAATAAATAATCTTGAACTTATCATCATATATATATAACTTTTGGGATTGATGATGTCGATCTAATGCTTATCTGATAATTTGCAGTGGATAATGTGGCTGAACATAAAAGGGTGGCAAAGAAGAAAGGTGGGTGGCCTAAAGGAAGATCTAAGGAGAGAGGCAATGGGGTTGCTGGCTGTAAGGAGATGGGTGCTGTGTCAAAAAAGGGTCAAGGCAAGGTAGGATGGCCGACGGGTAAGAGTAGAAAGAAGATCGGAGATGACATGAATGCTTGCAAAAAAGCACCTGCCACCATAAGTGGTGAAGTAGAGGATCAAAAGCAAGGTGATAGTAATGCAAAACGAGTGGTAGAGGAACCAGCAACTCAGGCCAAGACATCTCAAATGGCAGACGAAGGGCATGAATCCAATGCTGATAAGCTGTCCAAAGAGAAAGTAGTTGACATGCTGCAGGTCATACCAGAAATAATGAAAGTTCAGACTATTCTGCTTACTGAAGTGAAGAGTTTTTTGGTGGAGAATATTTATCTTTGGAGGGAGACAGACAAAGCAATGCTGCAAATCTGTAAGATCATAATTGAAGCAAATGACAAGTTTGACAGCATGGCTAAGTTTAAGATTAAGTAATTATTTTATGTGGCAATTATTATTAATGGTCCTTTCGTATCTATGCAAATGCAAGTTTATTTATTTTCACCGCATAGGTTAGTAATGGTTGATCTAATGTATACTTGCAGATACAAGAAATCCATCGTGTGAAACCAGCCAGATTAGACATGCATGTTTCAATCTAAATTATATATATTATTTTGTGAGGTATTAGTATCAGGTTTTAATATCTTCATTCTAATGTTAAGGTAATTAAGTTAGAGAACATATATATTTTGGCTCATGCAGTAATAAATTCACCTCTGATAACACATGCAGCTGCAACATTTTAGCATTAGTTTGTTGTAGGATAATAGGGGTTAGAGAGATATAAATTGGTATGACTTACCTCACCTATCAATATGAATGAACACTATTGAATATCAGCTTGAAAGTTCATTGTTGTGTATAAGATGATATGATATTTGTTATATATAAGTAGCTTAACTAATTTTTATTTCACTTGTTGCTTACTTTGTTTGATCTCAACTTTGTTTTGTGGTCTAGACTTATTTGTATCATATTGTTTGTGGTTCTCTATATATTTTTTTTCCATATCATGATTGCTTCCTTTATATCAATTGGTGTGACGTGTGAGAATGGATAAGAGAATGTGAAATGGCTACAGTGAGTTTTTGAATTATTGTCTGTGCTCTATTCTTTGCAATTTGGTGATTTGATGCTTTGGCGATTTAGTGACCAGTTGAGACCAGTAGTTACAGAGGTTTGAAATTGGGAATTCAGTTTTGGTATAGATTAGCTGTGTATGTTTATAGCTCGAGGGTGCTAGACTTATTTGTATCTTGTTGTTTTCCATACTCTATATTTATTTCCATATCAAGATTGGATGTTTTAATTCTACTGGTTTAAATTGAGTAATAATGGATAAGAGGATGTACTATGGCTACCATAGATTTGAATTATTACCCTTGCTTCCTTCTTTGCAATTGGCTGATTAGATGTCTTATTCATATTTGGTGTCTTTATTTATTTGATTTGATCTATTTATTGTAGGTTTTCTATCAATGATTGCTTTATGGGTGCATCAAATTTTCCGTGACAATCAACAAAAGAGTTTCTTTGTAATTTTGGCTCTTTGGAGATTGTTTGTATATTATTGATTGTATTAGTTAAACTGATTATAATATGTATGCAGACAAAGCTTAAGATTTACGTTGGTTCTTAGTTCTGATTGCTGCCCATATGAACATTAGTTATTTGCAGTTTTATCGTCTTACTAAATTGTGCATGTGATTAGTCTGATAATCAGTCTATTATGTTAATTTTTTGTTTGTTGTTTAAGCAATTGTGATATTAAAATGCCTTATATATCTAATACTTACAGATGGTGCATATACTCCCAGGATTTATTTTTTATATCCTAAATTTGAGTCTTCTATATACTATGCATATTGTGTAATCAATAGTGAGTTGCATTATTCTCATTATTCTACAAGCCTTGTCCACATATCAGCTACCAGAAAATCTATAAAAAGCCAGATAGTTGTTTCATCATTCACACCAGCGCAGCATCATGTCATTCATGTTCTTTAGCTTTTTCCTTCTATCCTGAGTTCTTATTGTGTTCTTCCAACTTTTATGTTCAAGTGTTTGTGACTTCTATTGTAATTTTTTTGCAGTGAATACTGATAGATATTTTAGTTTAAATATGAATTGCACATGCAAAAGGTATTCAGGACGTAGAATCAAAGTTAGAGTGTATAGACTGTGGATGGATGACTCATTGTTTAATGAAGCGGGAATTCGATTTGTGTTAATTGGCCCACAGGTATTATCAATCAGACCATTACTTTTGATATTATATTGTTTATATGGATGTAGTATATGGAACTAATTAGTTCATTTTTGTTATATACTTATTCTAAATAGGGGCGTGAATTTGAAGGAACGATGCCCGAATCAACAATGAGAGAATATGCCGATTGTCCATTTCAAATAGGGACTGCTACAATATTAAGGACTTTTATACCAAAAACTTTCCTTTGATTCCGAGAGTCATTCCATCAAATAAGCATTTAGAGTTTACCGCGAGCAGTGTTATAGAACCTGTTGGAGCATATGATGTAACAATCCCCCTTCATAACTCTACTGGTATTCAGAGTCAAAGAACTACTAATGACAAATGACAATTATGTAGTCTTAACTTAAATTCAATATCACATAAATGTCACAGTCACTACTACATTTTTAACCATTGCCGGCGATTTTAAATCGCCGACAATAGTTTTTAATCATTGCCGGCGATTTTTCCCCCAAAAATCGCCGGCAATACTTTTTTTTTTCATTGCCGGCGATTTTTCCGGCAAATCGCCGGCAATAGTCCGCCGGTAATTAAAAAAAAATCTATTTTAAGTCGCCGGCAATAGTTTTTTTTTTTAATTACCGGCGGACTATTGCCGGCGATTTGCCGGAAAAATCGCCGGCAATGAAAAAAAAAAAGTATTGCCGGCGATTTTTGGGGGAAAAATCGCCGGCAATGATTAAAAACTTTAAATCGCCGACAATGGTTAAAAATGTAGTAGTGAGTAGTCATTTAATATTATTTTGTTTTCATAATATTAGGAACTCAAGAACTCTCCACCACTTCCTTAACAAATATCTACTACAATGAAGACACTGAAGCTACAAGTGCTATGCAAGCATTGTAAGTTGAAAATCTTTAATGGTCCATTATATAATGTCTTCTTTTTTTCCCAAATTGTTATTGTTTATTATAATTAATTTTCACATTTATTAATTCTATTATTGGAATAAAAAAATTGGATCTCATTGCATACTTATTTATTTATACTAATTGATATACCCACGTAACTATATAATTCATTAATATTTTTTTATTTTATACGATGAGTTGAATCAATTGAAATTAACAAAATGGAAAAAAAGTTCATGTGTAATTCTAACATATGTATATTGAATTATTTATTCCAGGTCATTTTCCTGATTTATTGAAAGGACCCAACCCCGATTTAGCTCCCTAAACCGGAGTCAAACCCCTTCGAAAACACGAACCAACAAAAACTTTTCGAAATTTCGGCAGAGTTTCGTTACTAGCGTGGAATTACCTTTACCTGCACGCGGAAAATACACTTCATCCTATGCCACAAAAAGCAAACCGTGGGCACCAATCCCATCCGGATTTCTCAATATATCAACAATAACGTAAAGTAGTAAATATATATGTACTTTACTGAAAATCCGGAATAAAATCGTATAACATATACAATAGGAAGCTCATAGCGACTTCTAATACATAATCATATACGCATACCACAGTAGGTAGAACAATAAACCTACTGGATGAAACAAAGTAGCTCGAGCACTATGCCTCCGACCACGACGTGCGACACCAGAGCCTGAACTGCAAACTGGGCACGGAAACCGAAAAGCCCAGGGGAAAGACAATAAACACGTTAGAGTGAGTGGACGAAAATAAATGTCTTTCACCAAGTAATATATATACATAAAAAATCATATGCGAGTCATATGTACGAAAATCAAATGAAACGTGAGGAGACTCCAGCTACCACTCACGTACAGAGCATGCAACGTAAACATATCGCGGAATCACTCATGGACTACCACGCAATAGCACAGTCTGAACTACGGGATCTCAGACCCACACGTGATTCCTAGCCAGAAAGGCCTCGGGTCAGGATATCTGTCCCCCCCCCGGAGCGTACTCGGGGATCAGTCGAGAAGCCAATGTGTATCGATACCACAACATATACTGAGACTGTACTCTGTGTAAACCAAATCATAAATCTTTTCTATGCACATGCTTAAAACATAATATGTACGTATGTATATATACTCGTATACGTATATTCGTATATGCATAATCGTAAATCACATGCTCGTAAAATCATAATCAATCCGCATGCTCAAGTTCATAATTCATAAATAAAGGACTCGCAATCAATCTGTGAAAATAAATGTCCACTCACAGACTGGCGTAACGCGATACGCGTTAACCCGTGATCCGGCGGAATGTTCTTCGCCAAACAAACGATCACGAACCCCTGAATATTCACAATGTCCAATATTCAAAGTCATAATCCGACAATACAAGTCAAACCACGAGAAACCACCGTTCTCGAAAATACACAATTCGAATACGACGAATCGTCGAAAATTCATATATATCACCCCAATACCTCGCTTTACGTTCGGACGCTCAAATCGAAAAACGAACCTCCCCACAGCGATCGGGGCGCGATTTCGAGTCAAATGACATGCAACTTGTCGAAAGTCAAAAAGTCAACCCGTTGACCGTTGACCGCCGTTGACCACCGTCCACGGCGGCGCCACCGCCGACCGGAGAATTTCAAGGCGGAGCAACCCTTATTCCACTCAAAATCACCCTCTGAGCAACTCTCATAACTGCAACAAAGTCCAATTCAAACTCTAACTAGCTCAATTTCATGAAAACCCGAATTGAAACACAAATTTCAAATCAAGAATTCTCCATACACAAATCGAATTGAAACTCAAAACCTACATGGTTAGATTCGTGGAGGGGAGAGCTTCAAAGCCCAATCCATTTTATAGCTCAATTCACCCGAAATCAATGGACCCGAATAACCTCAATTTTCCCCAAACTTGGCCGAAAAATAACTCTCTCCACCGTGGACATCACCGTGAGAGAAAGACAGCATGGAGTCGAGGGCAACTCGGCGAGTCGGACGGGCCAAGGATCGAGCTCAAAGGTGGCCGGAATCCACACGCCGCCGTGGAGTTCACCGGTCACCGTCGTGGCCTTCATCACCACCTCGGTCAACCCAAGTTGACCAGGTCAACTACCACAATAAATGTTGACTTCCCAAAATAGTAACCCCTCTATTTATACTCTTTCCCAAATTGGAAACTCATACTTATCCATTTCGGCAAACATTAAACCCACGTAACTTTCTCGGGCGTGATTCCGATTCCGACAATTCTCGCGATCACAAACTCATCTCGACATGTTCTTCCATAATCACCCAAAGTCAAACACATCGGCCAAACGGATAAAAAGTCAACCCTTTGAACCAACACATATTTAAATCGACTAATTAATCAACAAACGGAAATATTCGCAACTAATTCTTCGTAACTCAAAATCATGCTCCGGAAGTTCCCACGAATTCGAAATTAAATTCTGAACAACTTCCGTGAAGAAGCCGAAACCAAATTCTTGTTCGGTAATTAAGTCGCGAACAAACTTGTCATTTAAATCTGTTTCCGTCGAAACTTCAAATATTCATAACTAATTCCTCGGTCGTCCAAATAACGATCCGGAACCGCCCACGAACTCGTAATCACACGTACAACGACTCTCGAGAAGAGACCTAGCTCCAATTCTCGGCCAATAATTTAGTCGTTAAGAAGCTTCGGCGATTCCAATAACTGTCGGACAGCTGCGACTACGCAGTAACTCACATATATAGTTGATCAAACTGCTGACTCTGGTCCGGGTCGTCACATTTATTAAAAGTGAGATTTTAAATATGTAACATATATTATGCATATTATAAATTATATATAAAAAAATTTATTTATAATGATTAGTGACACTATGTTACTATATAGTCCTATATTAATTCTTATTTTTATTAGGAGTCAGACATATTTTCTTGCAAAACTTGTATTATAATAATATGAGTTAGAATATATAGTTATTTGGTCGATATTATATTGCTTCCTCTCTTTTTTCTAATATATAGGGATCATTAGTTGCCTAATTATTCAAAAATCTTTGGACATGATTGTTATATGATCTATAATACCTTGAGAAATCAGTGGCTGCTGGGTCTTGCATATTATTTATATACTACTTTGATGTTAATGATATTTTTTAATTAATATATTAATAGTTATGTATTGTATATGTGTAGATATGAATATCGACCATGCAGTGTTATTCGTCGATGCGGATGATTATTTATATTGTTAAAATATATTTTTTTAGTTTTCTATATGTAATGTAGTTTGAATTGTAATCTGAACAATATTCTATATGTATTCAATTTTTATTTGTATCTTGAACACATTGTATTTTCAATTGTGTGCTTATTTAAAAAATAATATTCAATAGTTTATTACATTTAATAATTAGTGGTGTTATTGATTTTAATTTTTTGTACTGTTCAGTTGATTTTTAATTTTCTGGATCATTCTATAAATATATAGCATATATTATTTTCATATTTTTAATTTTAGCCTTTTTAATTATCTGCTGATAATTAGTCTTTTCGACAAATTTCAGGTCCTTTAGAAATAAAAATAATATGGAGTATTTATATTATTTTAATTTTATTTTTGATATCCCCGCCATTATGATTCATGGCAAGTGTCGTTCCCTTCCATGGCATCATCTCTCTTCATATTCCCAATTTCTAGGTCTAGGAATATAAAGGACTTCAGTAAGAATTCCTTCATCTTATCTTTATCTTTGACTCCTCCTTCTCCGTCCAAAAATATCAATATTTTCAACTGTTTAGAAACCCTAGGAATCAATCACCGCCATGGATTCAGGAGCAAACCCTTCTGTAGGAAAACGGATTAGGCGAGATCATTCGGTCGATTATGCTCCTTCTCCGACTCCATCGGATCAATCCACCGACTCCATCGGATCAATCCACCGACACTGTGAATGTATCACATGTCAATCAAGTTCTTGAGGCAATTGAAAGCCTGCAGCTTGATATGAACATTGAGTTCAAAAATGAGAGCAACGTTCATATTCAAACCATGTGGAACGTGGATCTAATCATGCGCAGGGTAGAGGAGATGCGGGGAAAATCGATGCTCTTGCCAATGCAATCGAGAAGAAGAACAAGTGATGCTATCAGTAATATATGTGTCAGCTATTTTTAATTCCGTTTGTTCTTATTTTTGTGTTGAACTATCAAACTATGGTAAATTTTATCGTATCGTTTAATGAATGTTTAGTTGTGGTGCTATATTTCATAATAGGTTAACTGTGACGACCCAGAACAGAATCAGCAGTGGAATCAGCTTGATCTACGAGTTTGCGCGTAGTCGCAGAGTTACGACAGTGTTTGAATCGCCAGATTTGTTAACGACTAAATTATTGGCCGAGAATTGGAGCTGGGTCTCTTCTCGAGAGTCGTTGTACATGTGATTTCGAGTTCGTGGGCGGTTCCGGATCGTTATTTGGACGACCGAGGAATAAGTTATGAATATTTGAAGTTTTGATTTAATCGATTTTATATGTCAGATTTCTTAGCGACTAAATTACCGGTCGAGAATTTGGTTTCGGCTTCTTCACGGAAGTTGTTGAGAATTTTATTTCGAGCTCGTGGGAACTTACGGAGCATTATTTTGAGTTACGGAGATTAAGTTGTGAATATTTCCTATTGTTAATTATTTAGTCGGTTTAAATATGTGTTGGGTTGAACAGTTGACTTTTTATCCGATTGGTCGATGTGTTTGACTTCGGGTGATAATTGAAGAACATGTCGAGATGATTTTGTTGCCACGAGAATTATCGGAATCAGAATTTCGACGGGAAAGTTACGTGTGTTTGAAGTTTGTCGAAAAGATAATTACGAAGTTTCCATTTCGGGAAAGCTATAAATAGTAAACTTGCCTGTTTTGGAAAGTCAAAAGGGAGCATTAATGTGTTGACCGAGTTGACTGAGTCAACTCGGTGGAGAGAAGATTGTGGCGCGATATCCACGGCTCACCGGCGACGGTATTCTTTCCGGCCACCTCCGAGCTTGGTTTTGGATCCCATCGACTCGCCCCGACGCCCTTTACTCATTCCCGACCTCTTTTTCCGGCATGGCTCACGGTGGAGAGAGAAACCATGGACCAAAGTTTGAGAAATTTGGGGTTAATGGTGGTTTTTGATTCCGGCCGAATTGAGCTCAAACAAGGACTGGGTTTTGTAGCCCTCATCTCCATGATTCTAACCATATAGGTATGGTGTTCTAATTTTGCTTGTGGATGGAGAATTTTGGATTTGAAATTTGTGTATCAATTCGGTTTTACATGAAATTGGACAAGTTAGAGTGAGAATTAGCCTTTGTTGTAGTTGACAAAGTTGCTCAGTGGATGATTTTGAGTGGAATAGAGGTTGCTCCGCCGGGAAAAGTTCAGTTTGGTGGCGGCGGTCAACGGTCAACAGCGGTCAAAGTTTGAATTTTTGGGATTTTCGACAAGTTGCATGTCATTTCACTTGAAATCGCGCCCCGATCGCAGTGGGGAGGTTCGTTTTTCGAATTGAGCATCCGAGCTTACAGCGAGGTATTGATGTGTGATTTACGGATTTCCGACAGTTTGTCGTAATCGGATTATGGGTTTCTGAGAACGGTGGTTTCTCGTGATTTGTTTTGAATTATCGAGTTATGACTTTGAGAAATGGACTTTGTGAATATTCAGGGGTTCGTGATCGTTCTTTTGGCGAGGGACTTTCCGCCGGATCATGGGTTAACGCGAACTGCGTTACGCTAGTCTGTGAGTGGACAATTTCTTTTTACGGAATGATTGCGAGTCTTTTTATACGATTTTTGAACTTGAGCATGCAGCATGATCATGGTTTTACGAGCATGAGATTTCATACGAGATTATGTTTATTATGAGCATGTGTTATACGATTATACTTATACCAGTATATATATTACGCATATATACTTGTATATTGTATCATGCATTTGCATCGAACTGTTTATGATTTGGTTTACACAGAGTACAATCTTTATATATGTTGTTGTATCGATACACTCGCATCCCGGCTGATCCCCGAGGATGTGTACCGGGGGGGGGCTGTGACTCCTGACCCGAGGCCTTTACCGGGGGGAGGCAGACCTCTGACCTGAGGCCTTTCTGGCTAGAGTCACGTGTGGGTCTGAGATCCCGTGATTCAGACTGTACTAGCACGGATGTGTCCATGAGTGACCCTGTGGGATTTTACTTGTATGCTCAGTACGCTGGAGGAGTATGAGTTTTACCTCGTGTACTTTGTTATTTTATTTACCTGGACTCGCATATGTTATTTTAAATATATATATATATCAACTGGTGAAAGACATTTATTTTCGTCTACTCACTCTAACAGTTTTCATGTCTTTCCCCTGGGCTTTTCGGTTTTCGTGCCCAGTTTGCAGTTTGAACTCTGGTGTCGCACGTCATGGTCGGAGGCATAGTGCTCGAGCTACCTTGTTTCTTCCAATAGGTTTATTGTTCTACCTACTGTGGTATATTTATATGATTATACATTAGAGGTCACTCTGAGTATTCTGTTGTATATATTATACGATTTTACTCCGGATTTCAGTAAAGTACAGATATATTTATTGTTTTCCTTTACTGTTGATATATTGAGAAATTCGGATGGGATTGGTGCCCACGGTTTTCTTTTTGTGGCATAGGATGAAGTGTATTTTCCGCGTGCAGGTAATGGTAATTCCACGTTAGTAGCGAAACTCAGTCAAAATTTCTACGGTTTTTGTTGGTTCGTATTTTCGAAATGGTTTGATTCCGGTTTAGGGAGCTAAATCGGGGTTGGGTCCTTTCATTAACATGGTATTTATGCTTGATTTGAAAGTGGTGCTATGTGTATTCATCTTTGCAGAGTATACTGTATTTGACTATCAGTGATTGTGTGATACATAGTCTGGGTTGTGACATTCACTCATTGTTTTGGAGCTCATTTGTTATCTAAATTTTATTATCCTTCTTAATTTGTTGTTATGATTCAAAGCCATGATATCGTCTCAAGTGAGTGTTTTTATTTATTTACTTGCCATGGGTACCCAAACTTCCATGTTATGATTGTTATGGTTTATAAA
Organism: Geum urbanum; assembly: GCA_946800695.1. Lineage (NCBI taxonomy): Eukaryota > Viridiplantae > Streptophyta > Magnoliopsida > Rosales > Rosaceae > Geum > Geum urbanum. Next base: position 38,231,535 of record OX327010.1, on the reverse strand, counting down.
AATTACTACATGTGATCTTTTGTTATGCAATCGTGTATACTCCTATTATTTCTTCTCTACCCATACGTGATCATGAATCTGGTTATAATTGGTGCTGTGTATAAAAATGAGTACCTGCCTTTTCAGTTCTATCATGGATGTAGCTGCTGGTCTTTGCTAATTTACACTAGATAGTGGTAGCCATGTGAGGAACATAGACTCAAAGACAAAATTACACCAATTCATTATACCAATGCGACACTGGAGCTATCCCATGAACTGTATTAGCAGTATTATACTCAATAGCAGTTTGATTATCTGTGACAATAGTATGTAGTTATGATTTTCTGGTGGTTGTAATTGCATAATATTAGACAGCTAATTCATGTTGCTCTTACAGCAGTGTGTAATCCAAGATCTCACTTCTACCTTCTGCCATGATGATTGCCAAATACGTGTGTGTGTATGTTTATACTTTATAAGTGATGTTAGAAGTCAGGACTATTATAAGACATGTCATAAGTTTGTTTCAATTATACAGTTATTTGCTGTATTGCTAGAAGATGAATAGTTTGTGCTGTTTTAGGCATACTGTTAGAGAGCTCTTTTGTATCTCTATGTAGTAAGTAAATTGTATGCCCTCATGCTAGAGAACTGATAGAAAAATGTATTAGTATTTCCAGATGAATCTCACTATTATGATTACTATATTTCTATATTGTTTGTGAATTCTATCTTTATATTTTATACTATGTGTGTTTTTACCTGGAATGATGGATGAGGACTTTATGTATCTATATATGATGTAAAAAAGTGGCAGATATGCATACATGGTTACTACAATTTAAACATAAATAGCAATCTTAAGACTATAGTTCAAAGTAACCGCTCCGATCATAAGGCATTTTTGAATCTCAATTATTCATTCAGCTAGGTATACCATATTCCTGAAACTATATTTGAATTCCTTGGATGTATATTAATATTAGGATGTGATGTATCGAAATGATTAATCTGATTGCTATTATGAATTGAGTTTCAAGATGATCTTAAGATGGTTTTAAATATTCATTGATACGGTGTTCATGGATTAATCGTGTATGCAAATTCAATAGACATTTTAATAGCATCCAAACAATATGTAGCATGTTATTTTGTGTACCTAGAATGTGCAGCAAGAGTATGACAAATATGATTATAGCAAATTCCAACTTTTGTAATTTGATAGTGATGTCCATCTTTCATCGGTATACAATTGAGTCGGACGTTTATCAATTAATGAAACCTAACTTAGAGCTCTTTGTTTAAACTGAGTAAATCTCAGGTACACAACAAATAGAAGGGGCAATAATAATTTTGTAATAGAAGGTGCCATAAGACTTCTAGGTGAAGGAAATAATTGTGCAATTGTGGAAATATTTTTATTATATATAATGGTTGAAATGAAATGATTCCAAACTAATATCATGTGATCCTAATTATCATGTGCAAAAGCCAATGTTATACACTCTTTTACTTTTGCATTAGTGTAGATCGCAGGCACTCTTAACAATTTCACTCACATAAATTTAGTGTCTCTACCTAATAAATGCTAACAACACTAAGCTTAACAAATCAAACTCAATAAATATCAGCTCGAAGGGAATATGGGCCTCAAAGTGGGTCTAAAGAATCAGCCCATACATAATTGTTTCCTGTAATGCTACATAAGTAATCATTGCCGTTGTTCTCTCTGAATAGAATCAGTGCCCTAATTTTTCTTCACTAATCCTTTCTACATTCAGGTGATTATAAACCAAGCAGTCATGGATTATGGGCCGAGCAATCGTCAATTGATCGGCGTCGAGGAATCAGACGAGTGGAATGAGCAAATGACAAAAGAATCCATCGGGCAAATTATCGAACGGTTGAGTCATCTCCGACTTGAAATGAAGGCCAGATTCGAAGGTCAATGCATTACCCGTAATCAAACGACGTGGAATGTGGAGCATATTATGTCTACTTGGCAATATGGAGAAAGTTGTTGATTCCCTTGGCAAAATAATTCACGAGAATAATACATGATTCTGTTAGTTTTCTAGATTGATCGTTGTGCCATCTCGTTTATGGACAAATGTGTATAAACTTTGTTATTTAAAGCTATGTTATTGTTAACTATTTTGGTGTTGTAGGACTGTTCTTATTTGTTCAATATATGAATTCAGTTTTAATTCAATATATGATATCAGATGGATGTATAGCTGGATGGTTATTTGTGTATTCAACTAGCTGAGAGTAAAATGGAATGACCAGTACATGGCATCATTTGGTGTGGAAGATAGATCAATGTACATTTAGGGGTGTGAGATTGCATGATACTTTTATCTGCTTTTGTTTTTTCGTAAAGTATGCTATAGGGGTTTACAGTCTTTGTTGCTCTTCAGTGTCAAACATGAGAAAGCTAATTTCACACTTTTGTAAACTGATATTTTTTGGTGTCATGAGAATATTGTCAGTATGTTTGATCCCGGAATTGTCTATTTTGCTTATCTAGATATGACATTTACTTTAATTTGAAGGTTTCTGTGTAATATAACTCAAGTATCTATAATATATGGAATTACATATACCTCATTCATTCTGTGGTGATTGGATTATGTTTATGGATAAAAAGGATGATCACTGAAATTAGATGTAGTATTCAGGGCTGAAAGAAATGATGCACTCTTCTTTTGTTTCCTTTAATATAGCAACCTCGACTAAATTCTCAGAACTGTAATTGGAATTGTATGTGGTTAAAATTTAATGATCATTTGTTGTACTTGGTTAACATTTTATGCTCATACCAGTTAATTAGCTAAATGAGAACAGAGCAGAGTGAAAAAGTTGATGAATCTAAAGTAATAGGAAGCTTTTGTATTATGGTTAAATAATACCGTTGTTCATGTTGTGTATTGATATATGTTGATGTAACATGACTCACTCTATAGTCAGTTTTCCCTTTGTATAACATAGTCACAGAGTGAGACTGAGAGATATGTTATTGTTTATGTAAACAATAGTTGCATCAACTTCATCATCTGTTTGGATTAAATTGATATCAAATTACAGCTATTCTGAAACATCGTGCTGATATAATCAGTAGTTTTCATTGATGTTTTAGCACCATACCATGGTTACAATGATAATTACACCAAGAATACTATTATACATGGATAAATGTTGATCTTCATCTTTTTGTACTTTACTTGATCTATCAACATTATAGACACAGATTCAAGTGTAGTGAAGCATATTGCAGACTATAAATACCAAATGATATAGGAATAATGAACAAAGAGCCTTTAATATGAAGAATAGCCACTTTGCACGATCATGCTCGATCATTTGAGTTATTGCCAATCATATTTTCGTAATAGTCACTTACCGCGAGCAGTGTTATAGAACCTGTTGGAGCATATGATGTAACAATCCCCCTTTATGCTTTTCACTTGGCTGAATTTGACCGTGTTGAACATCATTTTATCCCCCTTTCTTTGATAGGTATGTTTTTGATATTAAAAAATTAATTTAGAAATTATACATGTGTAATAATATATGATCTTATTTCTTATTTTGAGACGTAAAGATGTGATGGGAAGGATTCATGAAATACACATGCCTCATAATCATACAATGCACTGCATGCGAGAGAATATCAGGGCAATTATAACTTTGATGAATGAGAAGTAAGTGTATAAATACTGTGTTCATTATTTTTTATTTGTACTTATTCATTTATTAATATGGTGTTTATATGGAAGTATTTTGTTTCGAATGTTATAAAAATGATTATCTTTGTTTTATTCATTGTGTGATAGAAATGAAGTCATATAGATCTCAATATTGCCTCCTGTCGAGCAACAGATAAAATTCGAGTTCATATTTGACAAACTACTGCAATAATCGTAATATTTACTGGTATTCAGAGTCAAAGAACTACTAATGGCAAGTGACAATAATTGGACATATATACATACCTCATCAGAGGACGTTGGACTGCTTTTGTTGTTACCAAACTATTGCAAACCAATTTTGCAGACGGTAGTTTCAGGCTTTGAAATTTATGTGTGTTTGAAGCTTGAAGAAGAGGTGAGGTCATTAGAGAAATCGGATTGTCAAAACACTGCTATTATCATCCACTAAATTGCTACAAGAAACCAAAGAGTCTCACATTTACTTATTAAGGAAATCATATTCCCATAAAATGTAGCATAAGCAAGTTATTATTAATCAATCAAAACCAGCAACATATAAACATGAGGACAATCAAGCAATGAAACAAAAGCTTTGAAAGAAGCATAATTGAATCATCTTCACAAATCAAATTCAGCAGCCTAGAACAATCATAGTAATGAGAGGAGATTATGACAGATTATTCTTGAGTGATCTTTACATATGTAGTTAAGAGATATCAATTTATTCTGTCATATGAAATATGGCATCCCTTATCTTTTATTCATGTATATGAACACAGTAAAAAATAACATACACTCCACTGCAATCCCATAACAAAAGCATACTAACCACAAAAGAAACCAACAATATTCACTGATCAGGACATTATGTTATACCGATTATTATGTTAAATATATCTTATCCACCTATTACATAAACATGAGCAATCAAGAACCCATGTAGACTGTAAAAGCTAGACCATTGGATAATCAGAGATAAACAGTAAAAGCAAACATTTTAACCATGATAACCTTACGAATGAGCATTTAATATTTATGCAGCAACCAACATGCCTGTATACATTAAATATTACTCTTCATTTTCTTTGATTTTTTTTACCCTACTTCATTTCGTCCTCTCCATTACAAATATCTTGATTGTCCATGGCTAGAGACAAGCACAGTGGTAAGATCCCCTATCTCCTTCTCCATTTCATCCAACAGATGCGCTTAGTCCATCATAGCATACATGCATGTTATGAAATATTTGATAAGAGTTATTCTCTAACGAAACTCAAATAATATAATGGATTGTTCATTTTGTACCTCGATTTATCACTATTTCGGGTGGGTAAGTCTCTATTTCTTCATAATAGCCTGTGAATTTCTTGATTAGTTTATGGGTATTGCTTGGTTGGTATTGATACAGCTCAATTTTTCTTGATGGACTACATGTCAATACTTTGATAGCAAATGATTTTAAGGTCATAGAATTATGGGTTTATAGCATTGCGTTTGTAAGGCCACCAAATTCATTACCAACTTATAAAGGAAAGAAAACATGTATGTTCATACTATACTGAGTCTCAAGTTTATCTATCCCTCTCTCGAATTTATGTCTCTGCTATGTATTGTAGCAGCAGACCTCTTATCTATGCTAATAAAATATGTGAAAATATCATGTTCATTATGAATGTGACTGTTGAATTTGGTGTTATAGTTGCTGTGTACATCAACTCTTGGAGTTATGGATGAATTTAGTAGATTGATGTGGTTAACAACTGTGACGACCCAGAACAGAATCAGTAAAGTAATCAGCTTAATTCACAAGTTAGCGCGTAATTACTGTTTTTCGATAATTGATTGATTTGCCGGTTTTAATCACGACTTAATTATCGGCCGAGAATTTGAGTTGGGTCTCTTCTCGAGAGTTGTTGTACATGTGATTTTGAGTTCGTGGGCGGTTTTGGATGATTATTTCGATGACCAGGGAATATAATATGAATATTTGAAGTTTCAAAACTTCTTTGAGTTTATCCGCTCGTATCGAGTTTATCCGAATCGTAATGGTTATCCGTTTTGGACCATTGATCATCCCGAGACGCGAGTATAAATATTGGAAATAGTCAAAAATTGTCGAAAAACACTGTTCGAGAAGTTTGACCGGCGTTGACCGAGTTTGGAGGCGTTGACCGAGTTGACCCGTGGAGGAATTTTCGGACCGTTTGAATTCTCCGGCGGACCTGCCGATTCCGGCCGTTTCAGGCCATGACTTTGGAAGGTAAAATGTTCTCCTCGTGATGCTAAGCAGTTTAGAACTTGGAATTTCTTGATTTGGTTGAGAATTGAGGGAGAAATATTGAGTTGAAATTCAAGGTTTTTCCGGCCGGATTTGGGTTGTTTCAACGGTGGCGCTCCGGCCACGGAGGTGGCCGGGGGTTGAGGGGTTTAGACCGTGGGGCCACGAAGGTGCCTTTGCGAGTGGTATCGAAGGCCGCCTTGCGCCGTGGACGGAGAACGGAGGAGATCGGAGTTTGTCGGCGGTGGTGGAACCCCGTGGGTTTCGAGCTGTTTTTCGGCGTGTGTGGCCGAAATTGGTCCTTGTCACAGTTGAGAGATGTGTTGGGCTCGTTGTGATGAAGCTTCGGTGAGCTTGGCCGCCAGAAAATCTCTCCTGTTGACATTTGGAAATGTGTCGAGTTATATGTCGTTTCGCTCGTATTCGCGCCCCGGTCGTCGCCTTAAGGTTTTCGAGTTGATTTGAGTATCGGATTTTCAGTCGAGGGTTTTGAGTGGAGATTTCGGGAATTTCGTTGATTATTTTTTTGTATCAGTTATACGTTTCCGGGAACGGTTGGTTTCCGTGGTGTGGTACAGTGTTGTGAGCTATGATTTTGATCGGTATATTTTATGATTATTCAGGGGATCGAGATCGTGCTTCGGGCGAGGGATCTTCCGCCGGACCACGTGATTAGCGCTAGAGCGCGCTTTGCTCACCTGTGAGTGGAAACTTTTATATTTTCACAGTCGTTGCGAGTTTGTGATTTTCCGTATTTGTTTATATACGATGTTGAGCTTATTTATTATTTTCGGAGGTATTATTTTATGTTTTATGGTGATGGCATACTTGCATCGATGCTTCGGCTACTCGGCTAATCACCGGTAGTCTGATCAGAGTTGAGAGATTCCTCTGGACCAGAGTTGAGAGATTCCTCTGGGCAGGGTTGAGAGATTCCTCTGTTATGCCGCTGGGGTTGAGAGATTCCCCCTGCCTATCACCGTCGGGCTCGAGCGATTCACCTGACCGTCGGGCTTGAGAGATTCGCCTGGCACCTCCATATATACTTTTCGAACTCGCATTGTTTTATATTGATTATGTATATGAAATTGGTGAAATGCATATGTTTATTTTCGTTCACTCACTCTAACGTTTTATTGCCTTTCCCCTGGGCTTTTCAGTTTCCGTGCCCAGTTTGCAGTTCAGATTCTGGTGTCTCACGTCGCGGTCGAAGGCTAGTTGTTTGAGCTACCTGTCTTTTTCAGTAGGTTCCTTGTTTCGCCTACTGTTGTATATTTTGTATATATACACTAGAGGTCACTCTGATATGATACTGATACTTGTTTTATGTGGTTTTTCTCGGATTTTCTATATTATACAGTTATGTTTACTGTTTATTGCAATTGTTATGATATTGAGAAATACGGATGGGATTGGTGACCATGGATTGGCTTTTGTGGCATAGGATGAAGTGTTATTTTCCGGGTGCAGGCAAAGGCAATTCCGCGTTAGTAGCGTTACTCTGCCGAAGTTTTAATGGTTTTTGTTGATTCGTGTTTTCAGAAGGGGTTTGATTCCGGTTTAGGAAACTAGATCGGGGTTGGGTCCTTTCAACAACATTGAGTGTATATGGCTTCAAAAGATGTATTATACATTGGTCTATATAATATTTTTGCTACTTTAGATCAGCTTCATTAATTTCACCATCAAATTGGCAGTGATAATCTTCTCTTGCAGTCCAAAGTTTTGGTTGCTTTTTACTTATACTGGTTTGATATTCAACAGAATCTTGAAAGAAAAGTAGCTGCAGTATTAGTTCTAAATTCGTATAATTAAATAAGAACTTGCAACAAAAAAGTGCTATGACATTTTTGCTATATGTAATGTCTATGTCTTCATTTTTAATTACAACTACTTATATTTTTCGTGTAATTCAATCAATAGATACAACGATCGATTATGGCACAAACCAGACTAATCTCACTGAAGCAATCTTGCGAGCACTAGAACAAGTTCTTCGACCCCAGGTAACCAACCAACAACTGCTTGAATGACCAAATTCTGCTTCAATGCAACCTACAGACCATGATTTTGATCACATGAAAGAAAAAGACTCAAAAACCTCACCGACGAAGAAATCTGGAAGCACAAGCACCTTGAAGTGGGCTGTCACAAGAAGGGACAAGAAGTTGACGGGAATAGAGACGCCTGACATCGACCTGGTTGCTGACCCTAATCCCAAGAAACCGAGGGGACGAATAGGGTGTGTTATCTTTCTAGACAGTGCATTACTATGTATTAAATATGGCTGTTATATTTATCTGTTTGTATAATACTGTACAAAGTAATTAAGCTCTGATATATAAGTATTCGATATTTTCAATTACAAGTTACATGAGTTGGAACCTTTATAAACAAGATGTTAACAATGTGTATAATATTATCTTAACTATATTATAGGCAAGTTAAGGTAGAGCTTGGTACTGCCACAGTGGTTAAGAAGAAGCGAGATTGGACTAAAGGAGTGCCAAGGAGCCCAAATAAGAGGTTTTTTTTAAGGTTATTTTAATATACCAATAGTGAATTGCTATTCATTGTGAATAACACCTGATATATTCTTTTATAGGAAAATTGCTGAAGCTAAAGAAGTCCATGAGCAAAAAAAATCAGGATGGCAAAAAGGTAGACCAAGGAACACCAAGAAAATAATTGCTGAATTGCCAAGCACTGAGGAAGCCACGGTCGTAAAAACTTCATCAAAGTTAAGCTCTGGTTAAGAAGAGGCTATTGAGCCGCAAACAAAAGCTGAAAAAAGTCAAACAGAGGCTACTGGATAGCTGGAAACAGCTGGAAACGCTAGAGGTGAAGGAATTGAGGATGAAGGAAATGCTAGAAAAATGTGATAGAGAGGCTAAGGTGGAAACAATGGCTGGAATAACATCGTCAAAATTGATCTCCGTTGTAGAAGAGACCATTCTGTGTATGACACAACTCAAGGAAAGGCTCTTCAGCCCTGATGTCAACCTTGGAGCCATCAGAAGGCATTTGTCCCAACAAAACAGTCTGATGAGTGAACATAACCAGCATATAAAAGAATTGAAGGAACTGGTCAGTGAATGCAGGGACAAATTTCTGGCCTCTGGTCAATGAAGGACTCAGGTCAGCCATGCATAAATGTACATATTAGTATCTTTATGATTGTTTCTATAAAAGTTGGTTGAATTAACTGTATGGAAAAATTAGTATCTGCAAAGTGGACAGTGTTACCTCAATTTTAGAATGAATATATTGTTAGCTTGAAAACGTAGATTCAATAGACAGTAACCAATGACGCGGTCTTATGCCTATATATATTTAGAAGGTCATTATTGTTTGTTTTAAACTTTATGACCTGAAAACAGATGCAACAGTGAAGTCAGATGAGCATTTCCTTTATACTTATACATAAGGCTGAAACGATGAGCTTCACCTGGGTTTATATCTAATTATTTGAAGTATACTCAATGCACTTTTTTTCCATATTCATTTAGGATATTATTTACCATTAAGGCTCAATGTTGTCTTTTTTGCTTCTTGGTTTGTAGGGCCCAGTAACCTATGGAACAAATTGGTATATGGTAGGTATATGTGATGAAACTAGTTACATTGCTAGCGTAGCAAATCTAAGATGATCATCTTTTCTTTGAAGATTGTAAGATGTATAATATGACTGATATTTTTTCAGTTGTTCAAATCCAGCAAGTTGTACCAGCAAAGGTGCATTATGTTCAAGTTGGCTATATCTGTACTTAGTTAGTTAATTCTAAGTGATATGACTATGTACCAAATTGTGTGATCTAATACTGGACCATTTTATGTGTTTAATATTGTAGTGTAACTCAGGCAATACATTGATGATTAATCTGTTGACTGATCAAATTACTTTATGTTGCTTCAATTTCTACTTTCAGCCTTAGTTGAATTCATGCACTATAACAATTGTGCTATCTCAATCATATATTGGTACAATGGTGTTATTAGAATGTTGTCTTTGTACAATGGACTTTGAATCAGAAATCTATGTTATAGCTATGAAATTTGGAACTGCATTAGTGTTTGATCTATAATAGTTCTGCTTCCACTTTGATTCTACCGATCAAGTTTGAAATTTAAAGTGCTTTACATGCAGATGTAAGAGTCATTGTTTTATATATAGGCCCACTGATCACAATACATAAAGAGAAGCTTGATTGCTTTGCAATAAACAATGTGCTTCTCTTTCCCAGCCCACCATGATCACAAAGCATTCAATGTCTTTAGCATGAAGCCATAGTAGTACCCCTAACTTCAAAGTACTCTTTATTGGTGCAATTATAGGTGATGTGAAATTTTTGAATAATTATGAAAATTTTGCCTAAATCAGCCAAATAGTCGGCAAATAGTTCTACTCAGTAAAAAAAATTAATTTGTGTCTGCTCTACCTCTTTTAACAATAACTAAACAATCCAAAATAATTGTTAGGTGATCACCTGATTTAAGCTCAATTTATTGTATATAATCTCTGAATAATGACTGCATCATGTTAATCAACTTTAATATTTGTACTCCACTTTTTTGGATAAATGAATTTTGATTGTTTTGAAATTACTTATTTTCTCCAATTTGTAAAACTAAAAATGAAATTCAAATTTTGATTTTGATTTTGATTTTTTTTCTCCTCATCCATTTCATTTTTCTATTTTTATACATACCTACTATTTAATACATAATTTTTTCAAGCAGTCTCCTTAAGATAGTGCATTACAAATTTACGGATATGATAGAATTCATATAGCCATTCCTCAAATCATTGACTGAACACTTGATCTCTTTGGTACCCAAAACTTCCTGCAATCAATTCGTTACCAACCAACAGAAACAAATTCCAAAACATATAATGCATGTATACATTCACTGTATTTTCTTCCGGTTTACTTTCTCTTTGATCGTCTCAGTGAAGCCATCGTCGATCGCCTTGACAAAGAGGATGGGTGAGAATAATTTTCGATCGTTCCCTTTTTTTGCTATTAAAGTGTTATGTTTCATCATCTATTCAGTTAGACACTTAGAGATTAGATATGGCTTTCACGGCTTGGTTTGCATGTCAAATCTGATGCATATACAATGCATTTTTTAAAAAGCCAAATTTGTTTACATATACAATAAGATTAGATAAATGCTCTCACACAAAGTGGAATCCAAATAAAGCAAAAATTTTATTTCTGTTGAATTTTGATGCAAAAAAATATGATATTATTTGGGGGTTTTGATTGAGCTGTTGTTTCTTGATATTCAATCAGTGTTTTAAACTGATAGTATGATATATGTATCTTCCAATGTCATTGTTATGTAGTTTTTTATCAGGTGTTAGAAATGCCTCCAGTTTGAGCTGGCATATGATAATATTGGGAGTTTTTGATTAAGTTGTTGTTTCTTAATATTCGATGATTGTTTTAGTTAATAGTGTGATATATATATATATATGCATCTTCCATTTTGAATGTTGTATGGTTTTGTATGATGATCTCAGTAAAGCATATGATTTGAACTGGAATCGATGATTTTGTGATTGCGAAATATAAGCACTCTTTGATGGTTTTGTTCTGTTTATCTTTCTGCCAATTTTGATCTGATATTGAGCATCATTGGCTGTATTGGGTGTAGAATTTTCATGGTTTTTTGTTTCCAAGGAGTACATGTGCATGAATACATGTCATTTCCTGTTTAGTAAGTATATGTGCTTAAATGCATACCATGGAGTATATGTGCTTGAATCCCTTTGTTGCCTTACATTCATAATGTATTCCAACTTTTCTGATTTGTACTTCGCTAATAATATTTTACAATTCAATTTATTTTTAGGTAAGATGTTAGATGAAAACAACAATCAAGAACCAATAGTTGATGTGATGCTCCACCCTATTCCAAGTGGAATCATCCTGCTCCTTCCACCTCTTATCACAGCATCATCATTTCCATCTCCATTGCCAGAAGTGGAAATCACTAGCCCTCGAATAAGAGACCTTGATTCCAGCTGGCCAGGACCTCTAAGAGGCAAAAGGATAGGGAGAATTAGGAGATCGATCTCTAGGAAATAGAAATTGAAGGCCGCAATGCAATCACAACAGATTGAGCAAACCATTGACAGTGATAGAGAAGAACCAAGGTTACCTCATACTATGTGTATTGCCCCTAAAGTTTGATCCCCTTTATTTTTCCTATTGCACAATAAATTATTCACGATTTTGAATTGAGTAAACCATTGCATGACACAAATGATTTCAAAATTTAATTCAATGGTGTTATTCACCTGTTTCTCCTTAATGAGAATTAATTTAGTGTTAAACAACTATTCACAGTAAATATGCTGATGTAGGATTCCAAATAGTTGCATCATTCGCAATTAAAGTTGATGAACCAACATTGCTCAATTTTTTTTCCAATAGAGCACTGTGAATATATTGTAGCTTATCACGATGTTAACTTATGAAATCAATATCATGAGTAGATGTCTGGACTCATGGGTTATATTGGTTCCCATTATTGTTAATGTAAATATAATCTTGATTTCATATGCTTAAGAATTTCTTATGACATCCAAATACTTGAGATACAGGAGTCTATATCATTTTAACATTATGTATTCTGATGGTGAGTATGACAGATGATATGGAAAACTGATTATTCGTTTTGCAACAGTTCCCAAGAAGACACCAATCAAAGAGTGTCAAAAAAAAGGAAAGGGGGTTGGCCAAAGTGAGTGCCCAGAAACACCAAGAAAAGGTCTATCTCACTCTGTTACTGAATTCATTTGAATTTTGGGCATCACTATTTTTTTTCTTTTGCAGAAGATTGCAGCAACAGGCCAATGGAGGCAACATGAAACCTGGATGGCCAAAGGGGGTGCCGAGAAACCCAGAGAAAAGGTTTAGCTTACTCTATCCCTTAATTCTATTGCTTCTTCCATGTTATTGAATTTTGTTCTTGTAGAAAATTGTAGCACCAAGAAAATCAATCATCACCAGAAAGATGGCCAATGGGGTATCCAAAAGGGATGAAAATGAAACCATTGCAGGCCAACTTCAACTGGCATCGTTCATCTAAGAGAGCATCCACTTCAACTGAAGAAGAAACAGCAGCCAACACTGCAAACCAAATGGACCAGCAGACAATCTGGCAACAGTTTCACAAAGATCGCATTGCAACAATGTCATGATTGCTAGTATAAGAAATCTGATGGTGAAACAAGTGAAGCAGACAAAACAAATAATAGAGCTCTTGAGCGGATTGAAGGACACATTTGAAGCATGCAATGGAGTGGAGACATTGTAAGTGTTCTTATCCCATCTCACGCAATTACTTCTCTAGATATCAACACTTCCTCCAACTCATCCAACTTTAACTGATCTGCATAAGTAGCGAGGAAGGGGCACCAAATGCTCCATAACATGGTTTTGGACCCAGATCACCCTTAATTCCCATGTTAGTTGCTAATTTAAGTCCATTGTTAGTACATTACTCTGCCATATTTATACTTTTGAAAGGAAAAAAAAAACATTATGATATCTTATTTTTACATATAATGTAATATTAAAAATTAAAATTGCCCCATCATAAAAATCCAGCCTTGAAACCAGGAATTGTCAATTCCTAAACCCATTATTTGTTTCAAATATGTATGCAATAAGGGACAAGAGCAACTTCTATGCAAAATCATGTAATATCAATGACATAATCGAATTCTAAATTTTGTATGTTTACTTGAACATGGTCACATTCTAGGAACCAAATTGCTCTCATTTTTCTTAGATCATGCAATAATCCTTCTTCACATCCCTGCTTTATCACTGCCCCAATAAGAAATCTTGAATACGTTCAATTTTAAAATGTGTGAATATATAGAAAATAGTACTTCCATTTATGTTTTCTTTATCATCATTGTATTCCATTGAGTATATTAAGATCTCAAATACTTTGGATCATACCAACAGATTCTTTGTGCTTACTTGGTGTTCTATTCTGTAGTTGCTTTGTCGACATGTATGGTCAATTATTTAATTTGTAATTATACTTAGCTATAATATCCCTGATTTGCTTTTAAAATTGTCGTTTGTTTCAAAATATGGTTTCTGATATATTATTACAGAATTGTTAATTGCATATATGAAGGATTGTATTCGTGATCTTACAGTCTCTTAATCATACTGCTTTCTTCTCATACCTTATTCAAAAGTGTGATTGATTAGGTATATTAAACTTGCAGGCCGATTTATGAAGAATGATGTGCATGTCATCGATAGTAGTTGCCTTTTGTTGAAACCTTACGTGGAATCACTGTAAAGTAGTGCAACTTTTATCTATGATTAGGTGGATCTTAGCCTAATTTAATATGTAATCGGACATAATTTCTTTCTTCAGCAAAACTTTTATTTTGCATATTCGGTAGGAATGAGGAAGACATGTTTTATTGAAAAATGCATTACTTTAAATGAATCAACTATGGCACCAGATTTGGCTAATGTGTTGACTATATTGACCCAAACAAAAGCACTCTCTGCATGCACTTGATTATAAATGTATCCTATATATTTACATGGATATAAGGTTCTCAGCCCTTCAATCCACAAAAAGTGGAGCATCAATTGAAAATATTCAAATGAACAATAATTACATTTACAGATAAAGAATAAACCAATGGTTCAATTCTTCGATAAAAGTTATCATAGCAATACATTATTCATACTACTTCCTTTTCTGATTTCTTCTTGCCACCAATTCTTCGCACGTCAATATATTAAAACAAACCAACAATTGCTAAATTCATAATAAGCTGTTAGATGTATTCAAATAGATGCAGATACATTCTCATTTAGCAAATGATTAGACAATTATGTAAAAAAGTGTCAAATCCATGCAAATAAGCCGCAATTGAGAAGGTTGTTATATAGATTAGACAATTAACGATGGCATGATATTTGCTCGCGAAGAAATATTGCACAAGTATTACTAATAAATATCAATAAAGCAATCTTAATCTATGATCATCAGAGATATAATCGACTCATACTTAGTGGATAGTTAATTAATATCAAAAATAATCTACTGCTTACTAAAACTGATTCACATATTTGATACAGAGACTCAAACACTATACATCGTTAATTAATATATAACACAATTTACTGTTTACTAAAACCAAGTGACATTTCAATAAAAGATATTGTTGAAGTTTTTAAATATTCATTTAGTCACCATCACACCATGTGTCGTTTACATTGATACACTTCTACTATTTTATAATTAATTTTTCGTTGAATAATCGTGCTAGTGAGTTTAATTGCAGCTTTGATAATGACCTTAATAACTTCACTCTACGTCGCTTTTGTTTGAATAAAAACTTTGAAAATCCGCCCTGGGGTATTCTAATATGCATGTGTAAGAGCACGTATTTCTAAAAAATAAAATGGAGCAGTAGGTTGAAATTCAAACTAAATTTTTCTCCTCTCTCTCTAGTAATGTATAAATTATAGGGTGGTGGCGGCCCGGCGAGTGGCGACTACGCTAATAAACTAGCTTAGGAAGCAGCCTAGCAGTAGTTATATATGCCAAGACCTTAGAAACATGAACGCCGTACATATATATATATTGCATGCCAAGGACGGAGCCAGGATTCTCGGTTAGGGGGGGCCTAAATGAAAAACTTAAAAAATAATCTCGGTTAGGGTAGTCAATTCGATCTTGATCTGTATATTTTGCCCAAACAGTTTCAATGTTTTGTTTTTGGTTTGATAAAGCATCACAATTACTCACAGCCTGATTACGAGTAATATTTGATCCTCCAAAATGTGATATTAGCGTTTGCTTCTTCTTCCAATTACTGAATCCATGACCAGCACCAACAAAAGTTTCACCACCGTACCGCCTTGTTCTCCAATAGCTGGTTTGAAAAGATAACAACATAAACAAAATACAGCATCCTCTTTAATACTGTACTTTAACCAATATGAAAATTCAATAAACAAATCACAAATAAACCTTCTTTTCTTCTTCTTTTTTCTTCAAATTCCGTGAAAGGAAAAGTATGATGTTTAGGTCGACAAGGGCCTTGTTGTAGATAATATCTTCGAACTTCTTCTTAAATGTTAGGATGATAACTTGAAATTGGCGGGCGTTTAGCAGGATCCGATGGATACTTTTCTGTCATATCTCTAGCACGAAACTTTTTCATATTGTTACTATTCTTCTTTTGAATTTTCGCAGGTGGTTGCTCATCTAATGTTGGAGTAGAAGAAGAGGATTTGTTTTTTGAAGTATCTCTCCATATCTAATCAACTTAACAAAAATGATTGTATTTTAATCTCAGGAACGGTAGAGCTTTTATAAAGAAAAAAATATCATAAAATCCTAAACCTGGTAAGAGATTAAATCCTAATTGATCTAATATTTGGACTTCATTATTAAAATAATATATAATAATATTCTTACAAAGTCGTCAAATTTGAATTAATCATACACTCATACACGTAATTGAAGTTTAGATATACTTCAAATAAATTATAATATTTATATTATAATAATAATAAACTAATTTTTTCCCAAAAATTGAGGGGGGGCCCAGGCCCACCCTGGCCCCCAAATAGCTCCGTGCCAATGCATGCATGGAAACAATATAACTAAAAAGGAATCTAATTAAACAAAAGGTATTAGCCAATTGGTAATACGTACCATGTACAGTATATAAATCGGTATTGAGATCAAAATCTCAGGAGAGCAATATATCCCCACCGTACTGATCGAATAGCCACATCGATCATTTGCCGCCCCAAACTTCGTTTTCAACTTTTCGCTAAGAAGGAATTTTCTTCACATACTTCATACCCTTCTTAATTACTAGTCAAAACAACAATCATATATAGAGAAAAGAGTAAACAGTACGTGGCTGAGTGGCAACAGCGCGACTGACCATAGCCCATAGAGCAAATCCAAAATCATATTTCTTAATTTATATATATTTTAGCACGAGGTTGAATTTCAAACATCATATTTCTGCTCTGTCGCGTCTCTAGTAATCTATCTACAGTAAGTATCAACGTACATGTATATAAATGGGTGGAGACGGGCTACATACATACACTAAATAGCTAGCCAGCTTGCCTTGTTATCTATACGTACACCTCGATCAATAAGCACTGCAGATCGAAAACTAGGAGGTCGAAGATGTGGAAGCTTAAGTTTGGAAACGAGGGAGGAACTGACCCTTACTTGTTCAGCACGAACAACTTCCGTGGGAGGCAGACGTGGCAGTTTGATCCGGATGCCGGCACACCGGAAGAGCGAGCGGCGGTCGAAAAGGCTCGTCTGAACTTCTACAACAACCGTCACCAGGTCCAAGCTTGTAGCGACCTCCTTTGCCGAATGCAGGTACGTACGTAAGCTGCATAGTACTCTTAATTAGAAGCTAAGCTATTTCGACGTCTACCAGCCGGATCACTCAGATATATTTTTATGTTTCAGAGGTCCTATTTTATATATCCGAGAAACGAATATATCTTCTGGCAGACATTTTTTTTAATGAATTTCCCGGATTATATATCTATATTTTGCTGTTTTTTCCTCCAATAATGTTGCTCTGTATTCTGTAGCTTCTCGGAGAGAATAAGTTTGAACAGAAAATTCCCCAAGTGAAGTTGGAGGATGGTGAAGACTGCACACCCGAGAAGGCTACCGCTGCTTTCAGAAGGGCTGCTACCTTCTACTCCGGCCTTCAATCACCACACGGTCATTGGCCGGCTGAAAATGCGGGTCCCATGTTTTACATTCCTCCCTTGGTGAGTAATTCTACTGCGTACCGTACCGTCGGTAAAAACCAGCTTCCAATCTTCCAAAAAGAAATGATCGATCGTTAAGTTTAATGCATGCATGAAATTCTTGATGCAGGTCATCTCACTATATATTACCGGGCATCTTACGACCATGTTCTCTGCAGAGCATTTTAAGGAGATGCTTAGATACATATACTGTCATCAGGTAATTAAACAACAATGAATTCGAACTTGAGTATCTTGTATTATGATCATACAAGTCTATTTTCTGTTTCTATATACGTACGGTAACGTTAGAGCTTAATTAAGCGTTGTATATTGCAGAACAAAGATGGTGGGTGGGGTTTACACATAGAGGCTCCAAGTATGATGTTCTGTACACTTTTGAACTACATATGCATGCGTTTACTCGGAGAAGGACCCGACGGTGGCTTAAACAACGCTTGTGCAAGAGCACGCAAGTGGATTCTTGATCATGGTGGTGCAACACATTCTTCTTCTTGGGGAAAGACTTTCATGGCTGTATGAATATTTTTCCACACTTTCAGAATAGTATCTAATTATCTATGCTTCAATTCTAATAAGTTTGTAGTTTGTACATTTCTTTCAACTAATTAGTTTTCGACCACGTACGTACTGCAGATACTCGGTGTGTATGAGTGGGAAGGAAGCAACCCTATGCCCCCGGAATTTTGGATGCTCCCGTCTTTGTCCCCTTTAAATCCAGGTTTGTGCAATTTTGAATTATCTAAATCTTTATCCAGGTCACTCCATTACATGTTGACTTGACTTGAAAGAATCGACAGGATGTGTAAAAGTTTTTTAGGCTATTTTGAATCGTGGATCATTTTTAGCTTCTTAGCAACTAAACAATATGATAATTTTATTTTATCACTTGAGAATAAATTTGGTGGTTATTGTAATAATATGAGTTATTTTCTGAGTTATTTAGTTATATTTGAGATAATTACTTTATTTAGAGACTTAGTAATAACTTTTGAACCAATTTTTATAAATTTGATTTAATTATTTATAAATATTATAAATAATTCTAATAAAATGTAGTTATTATGATAATATTATCTTAAATATTGTAATTTTTTACTAATGTATATTATAATTTTAATTTTTAAAATTATAAATAAATGTATAACATATTTCTTCGATAACATAGCCTGCCTTTGAACCATATATTCATTTTGTTCCCAAATTTTCATTCTCGATTTTCCATATGCTCATCATCAGCTAAAATGTACTGCTATTGCCGGCTGACGTACTTGCCAATGTCGTATCTGTATGGGAAACGATTTGTTGGTCCCATCACACCACTTATCCTACAACTAAGAGAAGAATTGTACAATGAGCCATACAGTGAAATTAATTGGTGGAAAGTAAGACATCTCTGTGCAGAGGTGAGTATCCATATATATTTTGCAGTTTGAATCATACGATACTGCAGCTATTTGTGGTACTTTATTTTGGAAGAGTTACGTACCTTATAAATGACTCTTCTGTTTTCTTTTCGATGCAGGAGGATAACTTCTATCCACATGGCAAATTACAATGTTTGATGTGGAATAGTATTAACACAGTTTATGAGCCTCTCATTTCTTCTTGGCCCTTCAACAAGTTGAGAGAGAAGGCTCTTCAAGGAGCAATTGATCACATTCATTACGAAGATGAAAACAGTAGATACATAACAATTGGATGTGGGGAAAAGGTACTTAATTGGATGTTTAAAATTAAGGATGGCAGGGATGAATATATAGTGTACGTGTTAAAAAAATTATTTCCGAATGTAATGTCGTATCTTTTCCACAGCCATTGATGATGCTTGCTTGCTGGGTTGATGATCCGAATGGAGAATCTTTTAAGAAACATCTTGCAAGAGTTGTAGATTATATATGGGTTGCTGAAGATGGAATAACAACTCAGGTACAAATGACGACTTTCTACACCTTTGTGCTGAGGCTTTAGCATCAACTTCATTGTTTGAAGTGTTACTTGAGCCACCAAAGATTAAACTAATTTTGATACTTTGTATTCAAATGTGTAGAGTTTTGGTAGCCAAGCGTGGGATGCTAGCCTTTCTGTTCAAGCATTGCTTGCTGGAAATAGGAATGATGAACTTGCACCTACACTTAAGAAAGCACATGAGTTCCTAAACCAATCTCAGGTTCCATTCTTTTGACTTTGAGCATGAAGTTTATATTTGCTCTGCTTCTACACTCAGCAGCTTTCTAATATATTTATCCACTTATGATATTTTAGGTTAGAGAGAATCCCTCTGGTAATTTCGTAGCTCGTTTTCGTCACATATCTAAAGGAGGTTGGACTTTCTCTGACCGAGATCATGGATGGCAAGTTTCTGATTGTACTGCAGAGGCTCTGAAGGTAGCTTACTTAGCTCCTGTGATTTCTGCAACCATAAACGTACAGTTTGATGTATTAGTACTTTAGTAGCTAACTTAATTTACATGTCCTGTGCCGCAGTCTTGCCTATTGTTATCGATGATGCCATCGCAACTCGTGGGTGAGCCAATTGAATCTGAGCGGTTGTATGATGCTGTCAATGTCATACTTTCTCTACAAGTGAGGACATTTGAACTTTCTTAATTATTACTTGTTCTTATTTTACAAAAGTATATGAGGGTGTACTTATCTTTATGATACTTGAGTCAGAATCCAAATGGTGGTGTGGCAGCCTGGCAACCCTCAGGAGCTCCACGATGGTTGGAGGTAAAGCATAAAGATTTCATATATAGAAGAAAAGAACAAGTTAAATGGTTTTGCTATGTTTCATAATATTGACATGTTTTTATATTTTCTTAGTGGTTCAATCCAGTAGAGTTTCTCGAAGACGTTGTCATTGAATACGAGTAAGCTTCTTGATTCACAACATTCCATTCTTAATTCTTATGCTCTAAACTTACATTCCTCGGATCCTAAAGGAAGAGTCATGCAGGTATGTCGAGTGCACCTCGTCTTCGATTCTAGCACTAGCTTTATTCAAGAAATTATACCCTTGGCATAGAGAGAAGGAGATCACCGATTTCATCACAAGAGCTGCATGGTACCTTGAAGACATGCAAACATCTGATGGCTCATGGTACATATTTCGCTTAATTGATATATTCGAACAAAGCTATACATGTTCAAATTTTAATTAAGAAAAACAAAACTGACTAGAGAGCCTGCACAGGTATGGAAAATGGGGAATATGCTTCATGTACGGAACATGGTTTGCAATTCGAGGGTTGAAGGCTGCTGGCAGGACTTACAAAAATTGTGAGGCGATACGCAGAGGTGTTGAGTTTCTATTAGGAACACAGAGAGATGATGGTGGTTGGGGAGAGAGCTATACATCCTGTACAAACAAGGTTCTTTTTCTTCTTCTCTTCCATCGACCACTTTACATGAATACTCCCAAAGTACTTGTAGAATGATATCCTTAATGGTCTAACTTTTTTCAATTAAGCACAAGATTCTCCCTTTAGACTTCAGAGTAAGCTCAAATTAATCCTTTAAATTCGATTTTACAGATCTATACACCTCTTGAAGGAGACCGGTCAAATTTGGTGCAGACAGCATTGGGACTAATGGGGCTAATTCATGGGGGACAGGTTGTTATTTACTCATATATAGGCCAAATTTTACTCAGCATCTTTACTTCTTCAAATGCACATCCTATATTGATAGATAATTAATCTAACTTTTTTTTTTTTTTTGCTTTTGTTTCTCTTTTGATTTTGTTGGTAATAGGTACAAAGAGACATCAGCCCTATCCACAGAGCTGCAAAGATTTTGATAAACTCTCAGTTGGAAAGTGGAGATTTCCCTCAACAGGTATGATCGTAGCTTTGTTTAAATTACTATATATACATTGTGCATTAATTGTGCAGCACAAAAATTAAAAAGAAAAAAAAATAAAGAAGAGATTTTTAGAATCTTGAGTTTCTTTAATGTTATGACCATCAATTACTTGACGACTACACTGTCGAGTCCTCTAGTAACATTTGCTAATCTTTATTTTCTGTTTTGTAGGAAATGATGGGGGTTTTCAATGTTAATGCTATGTTACATTACGCAGCATATAGAAATATCTTCCCAATTTGGGCTCTTGCAGAATATCGTTCCCTCTTTACCTCTTTCTGAAGGATGTTTGTAAAAAGCTAAATAAATGTTATGTTCAAAAGTTAAAGTCTACTTTCGTGTACCGAGATGGTAGTCACTTGATAATATTCCCAGATAGGATTTAGGATTTTAGGAGTTCGAATCACCACAATATTAATTTATATGATTCAATATATTCTCTCAAACTGCACCAACAACGTCGTAATACCTGAAGTAAAATGTGACCAAAACTTTGACGTTGTTGCAGTTACAAGCTTCTGTGAACTAAATTCTCATAAAAGGTCGAGGCTTAAGAAGTAAGTCCTACGAAACTGACCTATCTATAATTAAATCACCCAATCGATCATTTTGTACGTACCACTCATAAATATCACAGTAATTTTGGGTGACCATTTCGACCTCCATGGATGTAGTCAACCTTTATTTTGTAATGAGTTTGAATAAAATTGTCTATTTAAAACTCTTAAAAATAAAAATATATAGATAAATCTCCATGGTCATGGTATCTACTTCACTTTCAATGCCCTATATTAATTAGACAATTAAGGAATCACTCATAGACAATTTTCTATATCTCGATCATTATGTATTCATAATTGTTCACCGATCGATACCAAAAGGTCGACCAATGAGTCCAAATTTTTCAAAATGCATACATATAGTTAATCGGATTACACGAATTAATAATGTACAGTAAAATCTCGATAAATTAATAACTTCGGGACTGAAAAAATTTATTAATTTAACGATGTTATTAATTAATCGAGTATTAAATTAATATTCAAGTCTTCAAGTTGGAACCGACAAAAAATATTATTTTAACAAGATTATTAATTAATCGAGTATTAAATTATCGAGGTTTTAAAAATTAATTGTTTAGTGTTTACAAACGAATATAAACATTTGAGAGTAAAAATGTTAGAAACTAAATGAATATGATTGAAGAAGTTGGTTGTAGAATGCGGACAATATTGAACATATTATATACGTAAAAATTTGAGTCCGTTTCGGCCTCAAGCACATAGCCAATCTAGCTCAGCGATTTCTTATTCCCATATTTTCTATTTGTTTGAATCACATATATTTGTTACGTAATTTCATTCATAAGAAACAATGGTGAGGGTGAAAATTTTCATCTAAAATCAAATTTTAATTTGGAAGATGTCACAAAACTTAGAATTATTTGTTCGAGTCACATATTTAATGCATATTATGACTTTCGTTATTAAGACCAAAATTTATTTATTTATTTATTTATAATTTGTATTTGCGTTTATCTATATGTCATAAATTACAAGGATGCATCAATGCATATAGTCTAATCTTGTCTATCCTTATATGATGTTTGGCTTCAATTTTTCTCCAATCAGATAGTTACGAATGGAGTGATCGCAAACTGTCTCTTTTTGTATCCGCGTCTGTTGTTGTGCTGTATGTGAGGCGTGCCACTTCTGAGGGCATAATGTTATTGTGTAGTGCGTTGCGTAGTCTCTGCTTCTTATCAAGCGATTAGAGCGAGGAGAGCATTAACCCCGCTCGTTGAGTCTTACTTGTCTTGATACAAGACGTAAGCTTCGTGTCTCTCTGCTGAGCTACAAAGAATCGATACTTTACACCCTCGGACAAGTATAAAGCAGAACAATCCTAAGGACGTAGTGTTGAGAACATCGGATAGTGTGACTCCGTAGATCTTAAGAATCCCCACGCTCTGTCGGGTGGCCTAGATCCTAAATTCGTTGTTGCCGGTTGGTTAGCTTGAGTGCACCTTCAAATCCCCACGCTCTATCGGGTGACCTAGATTTTGAGTTCGTTGGTCGCTGGTTGTTTATTCGCAGTGGAGTAAGATTTGTTGGTGCGCAAATTTGTGTATGTGTGTAGAGGTCCGCAAATCTACTTTGCTTCGGCTATTTATAGAGGTAGGTACTCTGATCCTCTTTACTTGACAATGTAACAATTATTGATTAAGAATGATATCCTGCCTTTAGATTTCCTAGATTGTCTAGGAATCACATAGATTTCTTTTCGGATTCGCAGCTAGATATCTTTCCAGATTCCCAGCTCTTTATTGAGCCACTCGTAGCTGGCCCATTTTATCTCTAAAGTCCAAAAGTATCATAATAAATGTTGAGTTTATTTTGGACCCAAACAAATGGAAAATGATAATCTAAATGCTTTTCAATATAGGTCATCAAGTCTATTAATGTAACTAACTAATTATTATACAATTTCATAAAAGAACAAACGAAAAAGATTCTTGTATGTATATACATATATGTGTGTTGTTTTTCTTGGAAGATAACTAGTCGTACACAAGCTTTCTACTTGGTGGCCAATAATTTTCTGATTAATTCGAGAAACTGAACAACTGCTCCAGTTAGGTATGCTCTTTCCTTGATATATTCCAATATGTCCAAAATAAATAAATAAACATGCATGTGTTGCAAGAGTTAGAAGTACGTACACAAAACAACGAAGCTTAGCTCTATCATGTTGGTATGGAAGATGTTAATGAATGACCATTTGCGTAAGGGTCGAGGCTCAGATTGAGTCAAACCCACTGCGGTATAAAGTCTTCAGTCTTCACGAGCCCACATGGGAAGACATTTGTTCTTTTCTGATACATGCATGGGAAGACATCGATCAAGAGTGTATTACAATAAAACATTGTTAATGTAAAATCTCACACGTGCTATATCTAGGGGATGTTTTACCGAAAAATTGAACCGAAAATCGAAATAAACCGAATTAAAATTTATTGGGTCCGAAACTCGTGGGATGGACTAATTTAGAAACAGAACCGAAATAAATCCAAATCGAATAATTTTTTATGGTACGGTACCGAATAAAATCGAACCGTTCCGAAATGAAATATGTGACAAAATTGTGTTTATTTATTTATACAAATGAATATATATTCACCAATTTTGAATATTTTTAGGACATATATATAGAAAATTCTTACAAAAATACTCTTATTCTCTCACATTTCTTCTATCTCTCTATGATATTGCATTTTTTAAATAATAATTAACTTAAACAATTGTTTAGGCCTCGAAAATTTTATCGAAAAATTGATCCGAAACCGAAATATACTGATCTGAAACCCGTTGGGACCGAAACTCGTGGGACGGACTTGCCAAAAAACCGAACCGAATAGGATCCGAATCGAATATTTTATTACGGTACGGTACGGGTTCCGACCTAATACCGAACCGTTCCGAACTGATCCCACCCCTAGATATATCCTATTTGGGTAGATTTCGGCTTTGATTTTTTTTTTTTACCAAAAAATATATCATTAAATAATCTTTTCTGCCTGAATAGTACAAATATGGTTTAAAAAGTAATTCTACTATATTAAAAGTAGACGAAACTAATCAAAGTGAATATTACTATTCTTTAATACATTAAACTCAACTATTGTCAAGGTTAATGGCATCTTTAAAGAATAGACGACTCCCATATGAAAAAAGAAGAGATGGACATACATTTAAGCGCGATTGTGGTAGATATGCCATCTCCATGTGAATCGTCATCTAATAAAGATGCAAATAAGTGGGCACTCTACAAGTGCCTAAATAATCTTCTCCTTGCTCTTACTAGATGAGCTAGGAATCGTCACTGGGTATGTCATCCTCAAAGGTTTTGCAATGTTAGTCTTCTTCTTCTTCCTAGTAGTCTCATTTCCACTGTCTTGCACCACCCCCACTTTTGGCTTGTTCTTAGAACCAACAGGACGCCCAAGCTTCTTCTTCCTTTGGATTACCACATTATCCGGTGTTTTCACCACATCAATAAAACTAGGAAGTGGCCTAGCTGTCCAGGAAAAAAGGCACCTTGAGTCTCTTTGGCTCAATCACCAAAAACAATATTCGTTGCTGGAGCACTAAGCTTGATTTTTTTTGGAGAGATCTTCGCCCCCACATCTTGACTACGCTTGACACCAGCCACCTGCATTGCCTCTAACTCAGTCACATCCATCTCACTTACCTCAGGATGATGCACAATCATAGAACTAGCTCTAGCGTTCTTAGGTGCCTCTCTGATACGCAGTGGCGCACCATGCTCTTCCCAAGAGAGAAGACCTTGCGCTCCAAACCGAAAATCTCCATCACGCACTCCACACCTAGTGTCTCACAAAAACCAAACCATAATTAGATCGTCTTCCCTATCACCAAGGGAATGTTCCTCACCACATCATTCTCTGCCCTCGCATTCGCCGCTGCCTCTAGCACAGATCCCAAGGCCGATACCAATTGCGCCGGTGGTACACCTGTAGGTCCCGTGACGGTGAATGGCCCGAGAATAACACAATCCCCTTTGACATGGAAAATCAAACCACACTTTGAGCATCTTCCAGGCAAATTCTCAAAAAAAAAAAAAAACTTCACCTTGCTCACAATTCCAGGAGCCATCAAAAACTCTTTTTCGAACAAGATCGGTGGCGTCACAGATTGTGCAACCCTAACATGAATAATCCCATTCTGTCTAGCATTACAATCATGATCCAAAAACTTGCCATCCTCCTCAGCAAAAGCTTCGATGTTTTCGTCCACTTCAAACAACGGAGGAATGCTAAAACCAAACCCAAAAGAACAGGTCATTAAACACCACCCTATTAAGATCCAATGCTCCATCATAATCCATAATCACCATCTACACCTTTTTTTAATTCCAAGGTTCTCCACGTATGTAATGACCCGAACTAAAATAGTATGTTTAACAACTCGTAATTTGTAATATCGCATATGCAATAAACTTAAGGATTTATTAATGACTTTTTTATCCGTCGTGATTTTGACTTAACTTCCTTCTCGAAAGTTGTAGAGAAATTTATTTCGTGCTCGTGAAAATTTTCAGTGAATTTTTCAGATAACCGAGCTAGTTACGAATTTTAGAAGTTATTGTGTTAATTTATTAGAAAAGAAATTAATTTGTGGCGGTTTGATCTCAGCTGTTGATTTTGGCTGGAATCAATTATGAACCGTTAGATCAGATGACGTGCTTAGGGTATTTATAAGTAATTTTGGGCCGACCCTAATCAAAAATTCGATCAGACTCGACCTGTTTGGCTCAAGTGAGACCCGCGTCGTACCCGACCCGACCCTTTTGCTCGACCCGCCGGAATTTTTTCCTGCCGACCACCAAATTCGACGCCTTAGGTATGGAATTGAAGATCTTGATCTCTATGTTGTGTTTTTGAGATTATTTTGAGCATTGTAGGTGTCGCGATGAGCGATTTATTGAGGTATTGACTGGCGGGGTACTGCCAAAACCCTCATGAGATATCGGGGATAAGGGGTTTTGGTAGGCCTCATCCTCCTGAGCATGTTGGGTATAGCCCCACGCTTTGACGAGGCTCAGCGGAGGCGATGCAATGCCGAAACCCTAAATCGACAATTTCGATCGCCTTGGCTTTCGGGGCTCGTGGTGGCCAGATGTCGTCGAATTGGAGCGCATGGATAGGGGGTTGGGTTAGGCTTGGTGTGAGGATCAGTTTACGGGGTTGGGTGCCATCGTTGGTGGCGGTCACCGGAGGTGGTGGTCAGCGACTGTGGCGGTGGTTTTGGCCACAACACCACCAAACCTCACTCTGGCGAAGAAGGGAAAGTTGTTTAGAATTGTATGAGAAATCTAGCTATTTATTTTAGGGGTCATTGGAGCAGGTCGCTGAAGGTGGCACGTGGCTGCCATGCATCGCCGTCCACGACGGAGATCTGGCGAGGCAGAAATTCAATTTTGTTCAGCGGGTTGCTGGGGTAGTTTCTACGCTAGATTCGCATACTCTATTGAATTATTGTAATGAATGTTTTCGTCGTTGTTGGTCCCATCACACCACTCATCCTACAACTAAGACAAGAGTTGTACAACAAGCCATACGGTGAAATTAAATGGTGGAAAGTAAGACATCTCTGTGCAGAGGTAAGTGCCTGTGAGCAGCACCCTGCAGTTTGAATTATATATACCATATCTCTCCTTAGCTTGTTCTTATTTCGGAAGAGTTCTTGTGTAAATGAATGACTGTTTGTGTTTCTACCGGATTACGCGGGACGTAATCTAGCAGAAGCAAGTACGAGTAATCCTCTCGCGTCCGAACGTTCGGGCTGTTCAGATGATTGGGCGCTTCCTCTCTCTTCGGGCGTTCGGGTATTCGGATGTTCGGCTCCCACTGTTAGAAGATCGGAATACAACGACAAACAGGCGGTCAGATGGTCGAGACAGGGGTGGCCTGCCTTTAACGCTCTGATGCCTAAGTTAGAGGATGTATTGGATATAACAGTCAAGCGAACGTGCTAGAAAGTAGGTTGGGGTGTTTAATGCTTAGAATCTAATATCCTTACCTGTAGTAAATGCCTTATCTATATAGGTGGTTGAGATTGTTGCTTGCATGTGTTCTTCAATGTGGGATAGAGCTGTTTTGCCGTCATGTGGAACGAACATTCGGATGTACGCCTGTTGGGCGCGTGCGCGCTTGGATGGGGTCGGTCTTGTGGGCGAAGTTGTAGCCTGCCTGGTGGTCTTTCGAGTGGTCGGGTAGGTGTTGATCACCTGCTTAATTGGGTAAGTATGTTTAATTAACGAACTAATGCTGCTATACTAACAAGTCCCCCAAGTCCCTAAGTCAAATAGATCTTTCTTGATTGGGGAGTTGAAAAAGGGTTCGTGCGATTAAACAAAATACTTATCTGATTGAGCAGCAATGCGTGGTCCTGTAACCCCCAAGTCCCCCAACTCTCCGGTCAAGAAAGGGCTCGCTTGACGGAGTGGGTACCTATGCGCCTATTCGGGTGTGTGTCTTGTGGCTGACTGTGCACCTGTTCGTGCGGTCGTGTACCTGGAACCCGACCTCCCAAACGAATCTTGCTGTTTGAAGCCGCGCGCCCTGTGGAGCTGTTCGGGCGAATATGGATGCGGATGTATGTCATTCATGGGGTGAATGAGTGTGAATGTGTGTATAAGTGAATGAGTATGCAGGTGTATGTATAAGTGAATGAGTATGTGGATGTTTATGTGTATGTGTATGTGTATATGTATGATGATGTGGGTGTTTGATGTATGCATGATTGTGGATGTATGCGTGTATGCGGATGTATGGATGGTTCCGAGCCGCTTATCCGGCCCCGTGACGAATCGTGCTGTCCAGAGTCCGCCAAGGATGGGCCTCGGAACGGCCTTTCTTGGATGCATGGATGGTTCTGAGCCGCTTACCCGGCCCCGCAATGAGTCGTGTTGTCCGGAGTCCGCTAAGGATGGGCCTCGGAACGGCCGTTCTTGATGCATGATGGTTCCGAGCCGCTTGCGCGCCACTCCTGAATGAATCTTGCTGTTCGGAGCCCGCCAAGAATAGGCCTCGGAACTGTCGAGCTTGTGCCCGAGAGGAGATCCTCGACTCATCGGCGCCAACCTATCGTAGCGTCAACGGTGGGGCCCTACGGTTATGTACATGTGTTGCAGCGCGCACGGAGGGGACGGACCGGATGCCCGTGCCGCTCATCGGTTTTAATGCGCGCCCCGATAGGTTCTTGCCACTATCGTACCGCCTAACCCGGCGAATGTTAACGTTACGCCCTCGGAAGAAATGGGGCCACTCCCGAGTTGCCCATCACTCGGCACGTACTCCGAAAGGTACTGGCCACTTTCGAGCTGCCCGAATGGTCCTGTAATTGTGCGCGCCCCGGAAGGTAACGAGTGACGCTAGCCGCTTCCCTTCCGCATAGTCCGAACAGTGAGTCACCTCTTACTGGGTGTCTAGGCGCGGAGTCGCAAGAGGCTGCTTGTGCTCCGGCTTCGTTAACAGAGCCAGGGAGACGATATCACGCGCCGTCTACTATACCTTATAGCGCGCACGCCGAAAAGGGAACGCGGACCGTTAGCCTCTTTCGGATCGCCTAAAAGGGCCTTGCTTTGAGCTTGCATACGCCGAAAGGAAACGCGTGACGTTGACCTCTTTTGGGGCGCCTCAATGGTCTTGCACTAACCTGGTGGGGTGGCGTTTACTTGCCTGTGAGATTTCTCGGGCGCTTGGTCGTGCGGGTCGTGCGTGCGCCAGTCTGAATGGCGGGAGTCGATACATGTGTTTTCTTGCCTTGGGTGGGGTGATATTCTGTCTGACGAGACGCTTGAGGTGACATTCCTTTTGACTTCTTCTTGAGAACCGTTGTGTAATTAATGCTAGCCTGCACAATAAATGCTGGCGTGCCCTGTGTATTTAATACTGGTGACGTAGTAACTGCTCGAAGGTCAGGCGTCAGGCGCGTGGGAGCGTGAGAGGCTGCATCGCTGACATGTGGCTAGTCGTGGGAGATCGTGTTAGGGTTTGAAAACGAGGCGGGAAGCCGAAGGGTGAGCGCGGTTACTTAGGCGGGTAAGTAAATCACCTCGCTGACACATGTCACCATCTGACGGTGGACACGCGAAAAATGAACGGCTGGCGTTCGTTCATGTGTCCCATGCGATCAGTATAAATAGGGCTCTCTGGTGTCGTCTTCTCCATTCCTTTCACATTTACTGAAACTCTGCAAAATTTACTCTGGGCACTGCTTATCTTTGTGTTGGTGTTCTTCGTTTTCGCTTTCGTTCTTGTTCTTGCGTTTCTGATCTTACTCTCTACCGGAGTCCTTCGTTGACATGCAATCTCAACCTTCAATCTTCAACTTTGGTGAGGCTCTAACCTATTTTTGTTGCTTTCCGTTTCTTTTCTGGTTTTTCCGGTTGCTTCTCCGTTTCTCCCCTCCACGGTTTCTGGGTTTTTCACTTTTTCTGGGTTTGTGTCTCAAGAGCAAGACGTGTTCTTGAGGCGTGCCTGGTTTGATCTGTTTGGGGTAGATTTTTTGGGTTTTTGTTGTTTCTGGTAGGCGTTTTTTTTTTTGCTAAGTGTTTGGGTATTGTGTGCGTGAGCTTGTCTAGGAGATGGAACCGATAAAAGTATCGAGCGATATGTCGAGTGAGCGGGTGTACGTTCCGGGGGCGGGGTGGTTTAGCTGTAGTCCATGCACGAGCGGGTCGGGCACCTCGTCCGAATCCGTGATGAGTGTAGCCCATTTACGGTACATCCCTAACGATTCTCCTGTCGTGCAGCCGATGGATCAAGAACGAGGGCTCGTTGCCGCAGGGTTAGGGGAGTCGTCGGGGTCGTCGGGTGGGTCTTCATCCTCTTCTGGGCTGTGGGGTGAGGAATAAGTACAACGGGAGTTGCCCGAGCCCCAGTTCGCGGAAGGCGGCCGCGTACACTGGGTGCTGCCTGATGGGGTTCATGTCCAAGAGCCCGAACGTGCACCGTCAGTGAAGGAGATGGCGCAGTGAGCACGCGACTACCACATCCCCTACTTCGTGAGGTTGCGGATCCCTGGGAAGGGCGACATGTTCACTCGACCTCCGCCCGGCCATGTCTGCCTCAGTGAGTTCCACTTGAAGGCTGGGATCAAGCTGCCTCTTCATCCCTTCGTTCAATACATGATGGCGCTTCTGAAGATCTCCCTCGGCCAGTGTGGGCCCACGCTCACCCGTACACTCGTGGTCATGTTCAACATCTTCCGGATGAGTGGGATGGATCAGCCGACGCAGGCGGAGTTCCTCCATTTCTTCCGTCTCAAGTACTCTACCCGCCAGAGAGACTTGGGGACCTTCACGGTGGAGCCGCGCGTGAAGTGGTGGCTGGTCGACCCGCCAAACTCGTCGACCTCCTGGCTTACGATCAGTTGCCTGGTCGGGGGTGACTGGGAGTTCAGCTCCTTCGCCCCAGAGTATGCGGCCAACGCCGATCGCATTGATCGAGTCCCCCAGTTCTTCCACTCCCTCGATACAAATGAGTACCCGCTGACGCCCATGGAAGAGGCCAGGATAGCTCGGTTGAAGTTCGTCTTTGACCCAGCGCCTGAGGCGAGATACTTCTGGGCGGCGTGCCATTGGGACCTGATCGAGCGCACGCATCTCGCCCGAGCGCTCAGTCCGTTTGGGCTTTGTAGTTTTACTTTTGCATGCTAAAAAAAATGATCAAGTGTTACTGACTGTTGCTAACCTTCCGTTTGTGTATTTTGCAGCCAAGATGACCAAGTCGAAGGCGACCGAAAAGGATGAGGTCCTCAAGCGCCGCATGGCTGCCCTGCTGTCTACTGCTGAGAATGTGCGCAAGGTCGCGGATGACGGGCACAGAGGTCTCGTTGTGGGGAACAGCGTTCAGGCGAAGATCCCGATCCCGAACGTCGCCGATTGCGCTCCAGTCATCCGTGCGTCTGCAGCGGTCGTCCCCCGCCCGCGGGGAGGTGCCACGAGAGACCAAGGGTCTGTGCGTTCGACTCCTTCCTCTGCTGCTAGGGGCCAAGACCGGGCCGAGCGGGAACGCCTCTCCCGTGAGAAGGAGCAGCGACAAGTGGAGTGTGACCAGCGCCGTGTCGAGCAGAGGGATAGGCGAGAGGCCTCCCAGAGTTCGGGTGGGCGGAGCCGGCCTCATAGTGGTGTAGATCTCTCTCTTGGCGCGCCTGAGCTGGAGGGTAGTGCCGAGCGTCCGGTGAAGCGCACACGGACGGATGCCGGTGGGGGTGCGTTCTCTTTCCTCACGCCCCTTATTGCCGCCCTGGGCAAGGGTGTGGGGTCCGCCTCTGCGCTGCTGCCGCCGGGCCCTCGTCCCGTGGATGACCTGGACCGGGCCTTCAATGCTTGTACGATGTTGCAGCACAAGCTCTTCGTTCTGCGCGTGCGGGAGACTGCCGAGCATGAGGTGGCGATGCTGAAGGCTAAAGCACGAGAGGCTGCCCTGTCGCACAAGAAGCTGTAGCATGGTCTTGCCAAGGCCAACGAGCTGGCGGATCGCCAGGTCCAACAACTCCAGGAGGCTGTGGAACGTGAGGCCATGCTGAAGGCCAAGCGGGACAGTGCCCTCGCCGCTGTAGAGGATGCGCTCGCGGAAGTAGCCAACAAGCTGGCGGAGATGGAATCCCGCTTGATGGAGGCTGAGCGCCGGGCTTGGTCTGCGGAACGGGTCAAGCAGGCCCAAGCGGAGGCGGTTGCCGCCTTTAAGGAGTCTTCGGATTTCTTGGAGTTGGTGACTGCTGAAGCCGAGGGGCAGGTGGTCGAGTTCCAGGAGGCCGTGTCTCTGTTCCTGGATCTGGAGCACTACTGCGAGCATCTGCAGTCGCTTGAGGGTTGGGCGCCAACTGTTTCTACCGGATTACGCGGGACGTAATCTAGCAGAAGCAAGTAAGAGTAATCCTCTCACGTCCGAATGTTAGGGCTGTTCGGATGATCGGGTGCTTCCTCTCTCTTCGGGCGTTCGGGTATTCGGATGTTCGGCTTCCACTGTTAGAAGAATACAACGACAAACGGGCGGTCAGATGGTTGAGACAGGGGTGACCTGCCTTCAACACTCTGATGCCTAAGTTAGAGGATGTATTGGATATAACAGTCAAGCGAACGTGCTAGAAAGTAGGTTAGGGTGTTTAATGCTTAGAATCGAATATCCTTACTTGTAGTAAGTGTCTTACCTATATAGGTGGTTGAGATTGTTATTTGCATGTGTTCTTCGATGTGGGATAGAGCTGTTTTGCTATCATGTGGAACGAACAATCGGATGTGCGCCTGTTGGGCGCATGCGCGCTCGGATGGGGTCGGTCTTGTGGGCGAAATTGTAGCCTGCCTGGTGGTTTTTCGAGTGGTCGGGTAGGTGTTGGTCACCTGCTTAATTGGGTAAGTGTGTTTAATTAACGAACTAATGCTGTTATACTAACAATTTGTGTTTTCTTTTTGATGCAGGAGGATAACTTCTATCCCCATGGCAAGTTACAAAGTTTGATGTGGGATACTGTTAACACAGTTTATGAACCTCTTATTTCTTCTTGGCCTTTCAATAAGTTGAGAGAGAAGGCTCTTCAAGGGGCAATTGATCACATTCATTATGAGGATGAAAACAGTAGATACATAACAATTGGATGTGGAGAAAAGGTACTTAGTTGGATACGTACTTAAGATTAAGGATGGCAGGGAGGAATATCTATTGTGTAAAAATTCTATTTCTGATTTCTGATAATGTAACATCATTTATTTTGTGCAGCCATTGATGATGCTTGCTTGCTGGGTTGAGGATCCAATGGAGAATCTTTTAAGAAGCATCTTGCAAGATTTGTAGAGCTGAAGATGGAATAACAACTCAGGTACAAATGACGACTTTCTACACCTTTGTGCTGAGGCTTTAGCATCAACTTCATTGTTTGAAGTGTTACTTGAGCCACCAAAGATTAAACTAATTCTTATACTTTGTATTCAAATGTGTAGAGTTTTGGTAGCCAAGCGTGGGATGCTAGCCTTTCTGTTCAAGCATTGCTTGCTGGAAATATGAATGATGAACTTGCACCTACACTTAAGAAAGCACATGAGTTCCTAAGCAAATCTCAGGTTCCCATGCTTAGAAGTCCCCATCTTTTTGGTTTCCTTTTCCCTTTTAGCGTGAAGTCTTAGTTGCCCTCCTTCTACATTCGGCCTTCTTATATATTTATACAATTATAATTCATAGGTTAGAGAGAATCCCTCTGGTGACTTCGTAGCCCGTTTTCGTCACATATCTAAAGGAGGCTGGACTTTCTCTGACCGAGATCATGGATGGCAAGTTTCTGATTGTACTGCAGAGGCTTTGAAGGTAACTTTTTGTACTCCTGTGATTTCCTCAGACATCACAATTTGATAAATTAGTTGTTAACTCTACATGTTCTGTGCCACAGTCTTGCCTAATGCTATCAATGATGCCATCGGAACTTGTGGGTGAGCCAATTGAATCTGAGCGGCTATATGATGCTGTCAATGTCATACTTTCTCTACAGGTGAGGACTAGATTGAGTTATCTACTAGTTTGTTCTCTACTAGATTTATATAAACCAATATGACCACTATGACTCGATCACTTGTAGTTTCTTCATTACTTGTTCTTAATTTCACAAAATACGTGAGGGTACTAATTAAGCTATATTATTTGAATCAGAATGCAAATGGTGGTCTAGCTGCCTGGCAGCCCTCTGGAGCTCCTCGATGGTTGGAGGTAAAATAAGAAATCTTATACATATAAGAAAAGTAGTTGAACATGAATGTTAAAAGGTTTTGCTATGTTTCATAATATTGACATGTTCTATATTTTCTTAGTGGTTCAATCCAGTAGAGTTTCTTGAAGTGTTGTCATTGAGTACGAGTAAGCTTCTTGATTCACAACATTCCATTCTAAATTCTTATGCTCTAAACTTACATTCCTCGGATCCTAAAGGAAGAGTCATGCAGGTATGTCGAGTGCACCTCGTCTTCGATTCTAGCACTAGCTTTATTCAAGAAATTATACCCTTGGCATAGAGAGAAGGAGATCACCGATTTCATCACA
This sequence comes from Geum urbanum, assembly GCA_946800695.1. NCBI lineage: Eukaryota > Viridiplantae > Streptophyta > Magnoliopsida > Rosales > Rosaceae > Geum > Geum urbanum. The sequence continues at coordinate 38,196,255 of OX327010.1, read as the reverse complement.
AAGGCTGCATGCACCTTGAAGACATGCAAACATCTGATGGCTCATGGTACTATATATCTTTCGCTTAATTGATTTTGCTTGGACTATATGCATATGTTCATACTTTAATTTAAAAAAAACAAAATTGACTAGAGGCTGCATAGGTATGGAAAATGGGGAATATGCTTCATGTACGGAACATGGTTTGCAATACGAGGGTTGAAGGCTGCTGGCAGGACTTACAAAAATTGTGAGGCGAAACGCAGAGGTGTTGAGTTTCTATTAAGAACACAGAGAGATGATGGTGGCTGGGGAGAGAGCTATACTTCTTGTACAAACAAGGTTCTTTTTCTCTTCTTTTCCATCAACCACTTTACATGAATACTCACAAAGTACTTGTAGCATTAACTATTTTCTATTCAGCAAAAGATTCTCCCTTCAGAGTAAACTCAAATAAACTTAACAGAATGATTTTACAGATCTATACACCTCTTGAAGGAGACCGGTCGAATTTGGCGCAAACTGCATTGGGACTAAAGGGGCTAATTCTTGGTGGACAGGTTGTTATTTACTCAAAGGCCATTTTCTCAGCATTTTCACTTCTTAAAATGATATCTCCTAGATTGATATATTGACCCTCTTCTTCTTTTTTTCTTTTTTGTTTCTCTTTTGATGTTGCTGGTAATAGGTTCAAAGAGATATTTCCCCTATTCACAGAGCTGCAAAGATTTTGATCAATTCTCAGTTGGAAAATGGAGATTTCCCTCAACAGGTATCACCTGTTGTGCATTGTGCATTCTGCAGCAAAGAAATTAAAAAACAAAAACAAAAAAAGATTTTAGAATATGGAGTTCCTGAAATAGTTAAACTGTTGATTAAGTAGTGTCAAATGACATTACAGTCTAGTCACTTTTTGTTAATCTTGTGTCTCTTTATTTTCTGTTTTTGCAGGAAATGATGGGAGTTTTCAATGTTAATGCCATGTTACACTATGCAGCATATAGGAACATCTTCCAAATTTGGGCTCTTGCAGAATATCGTTCCCTCTTTCCTTCTTTCTGAAGGATAACTGTAAATAGATCTGATTAATTTCATGTAGTATTATGTCCGATGTTAACCTCTACTTTCAGTGATGTAGCTCAGCGGTCGCCTAATACTTTATTCCTAAATAGCATATCAGAAATTCGATTCTTTTTTTTTAATATGTAAATAGAAATAAAATAAAAAGTTTCATAAGCTGTGTGTACATTTTCTTGCTCGCGCTGCATCGACTCTCAAGATTATGCTAAACATGGTTAAGAGTTTTTTTGTCCATCCTTGTTGATTCGATTCTCAGGAAGATTTAGACTATTCCTGCGGAAAGACACATCTCCTGGCTAGTTAAGACCATGCCACACTTTGAATGCCAACCTCATCTAAAGCATTTATATCATTTTTTGAAGGGACATTTTTATCATTAGTTGCAATCAAAATTTGGCCGGTAATGGGAAACATGCAAGGTAATGCAACTGATTATAAACCTTAAAATTTGATAAATCTACCGTTTTCAGTAATACTTGTTTGAGTATAGGCTAAGCTAAAATTGATATTACGAATAAAAAAAATACAAATAAGTCTACTCAAATCGCATATGAAATGACAAAATTGTTCAAGCATGCTAGTCTAGTACAGAAAAGTCAAACGGAAGAGAGAGTTTGGTCACTTTGGACTTTGGAGGGATTAATAACAAAGGAAGCGGGAAGCCGAAGAAGCCGTCAAACCCCACAACAACAGAAATTAAGACGAGAGTTTCATTATGCTTCAATCTCCCAATCGTTGAAATCTAAAATATTCAATCTTATTCATCATTTTAGTCCTGTTAATTTTTTTATCCGTATAGATAGATCATCCTGCCATTCCTTTCTCAGAATCAGACAAAAAAGAACACAGAAAATTTGACAGGCAATTTATAATCAGCTGATTCAGAATATGAAGAAGCCAACTCCCCTCAAAATTTTGACTTCGATTAGTTTCATTCTGAATCGCAGGTTAGTTCTTTGTTTCAATACCCAATTACTCATTTATCTCATTTCGGGATTTGATTAGATCTGTTTGTTAGTATAACATCATTAGTTGCCCGATTAAGTATACTTATCCACTTAAGCAGGCGATCAACACTTACCAGACCACCAGGAAAGTGATATGACCAAAATATGCATTTAAATTAAACACATAAATCAACCATAAACAATTTAAAACCCTATAGATGTAGTATAATATAAGCAAGTAGGGATCGTTCTAAACCGGGGATTGAAGGGTGCATGCAATTATTGTGTAATATGGGGGGTGTATGAGTTGATTTTAATTACCTAATTTTCTATCTAATTACTACCTAAAAACGTTGAAAAATATAGCAAGAAATTCTAGGACTCTAACATGCATCGACTCATAGACAAGCAAAACACATAAAAAGAATCCCAAAAATCCCACCATAAATTTCGACAAAAATAAAACATAAGCTAATTATTTACATGTGATCATCATATTCAACCTAACCAATTTTCTCTACCTAATTAAGCTATCTTCGAAATTTATGCTCCTAATTCTTATTGTTAACATGCCATGTGGTTTAAAGCTTAACGCCTTAAAATCTAAGAATCATTGAATAACTTCCAGGCGAAAGGTTAAAACACAATCATCCCGCACTACCCAACGCATTAAGAACTAGACATAGCATGTCTCAAACAAAACAAAGAACATAAACACATGGAAGATATACCCAAGTAAGTATTAAAAATCCAAAAATATTCACCAAAACTCAATGTTAAACAAAAAGAGTACAAGAACAAAATATGACTACGGAGTAAAGGATTCATTGTTACACTTTAAAGAAATCCCGCTTAACGCTGCAAACTCCCAAGGTGTAGATGACTCCAATGATGGTGGTTCTCACTTGTATGGACTTAACGTGTGCAAGCGATCCGAGTGATGGTGGATGGCGGTATTGTCAACTTCGTGCTTGGTCTTGGTGTCTGAGAGAGAGGTTGGAGAGTAATTTTGCAGAGCTTAGGCCTAGAATATGTGATGATCTTTTTCTTCCCCAAAGCTTTCTTTATATAGAAAATGATTTGAGAATTCCCATGTCTCTCCTCCTCCCAAGATGTGCCATCAAAACCTCAATAAATGTGTAGTATTATTGCAATTAAGCTCCTCCCCATGTTAATAGCAAACCGTTTCAAATAGGTATGCAATTAAGCTAAATAGGTATGCAATTAAGCTCCTCCATCATGCAATTAAGCTCCTTCATCATGCAATTAAGCTCCTACATCATGCAATTAAGCTCCTACATCCGTTTCATGTCAAATTTAATTGTGCGTTTGAAAACTTGAAAAGCACCAAAAACTTGCTTTTAACCGACACATCTCCTCTTTGGTTCACTTCCACAATCCACGTGCCTCCAATTTTCTTCTTCCATTGCCGAATTCTCTTGCCATTATTTATCCATCTTCTTTTTCATTTATCTGCATGCGTGTTGGCTCATTGACTCCGTCTCTTTTGTTCTACAATTAAAAATAACAAAAATAAGTAAAAGCTAATAAAATTAACCATACTAAGTAAATAACAAAGTAAAAATGTAGAGAAAATGTACTAATTAATACGCCTAAAATGCGTAGATCAAATTCCCCCACACTTAGACTTTGCTAGTCCCTTAGCAAATACTAAATTAAACTAAGACTCAAAACAAATCTAAAACCCTTAAACGATTTTTCGAAATTTCCATGGCAATCATAATGTTCGACCACAAGGAATTCAAGAGTTAATAAAGACATTCTCATGCATGAACAAGTAAGACCTAGATGAAAACAATGGTGATTTATAAGCTATGCATGCACTAGAAAAGTTTGAAATCCTCTCATGGACGCACTCATCATCTTTTCACTCATGAAATTGGTTTCTCTTAAGATATAAATCAAAATTGTTGAAACCTCATGAATAGAATTAGCTACTTGCACAAATGAACCCAAACCATATTCTTACTCATGTGATTAACTCCACAGACCAAAGGCTACTCATCTCAAGGATCATAAAGGACTTTCAAAGGTTGTAATGGGGCTAAGGCTAAGGCATTCGAAAATTTGGATAAGTGGTGTTTAAGAATGTTCCAAAGACTTAGTCTAGCTCCATCATCTTGTTAAATTTCGTGCTCCATCTTCTTCCCCACGTTACCAGTGTCAGACTTTAAGCACAAGGGCCAGATTTCATCTTGTTGGGCCCATACTTTATTCTAATCTTCCTTAGAGCTTCGTGAACAGGACAAAGTCCATATTTCTTCACTATTGGGCCTTCAATTTAATTCAACCTCCAAATCCACAAAAATGGGGGACATTAATCAAACTCAACATTAAAACCAATTGCCGGAGAGCTTCACAAATTATTATTTTTCTTTATTTCCATGCTCTCGATTTTTTTTTCTTTTTCGGCAATTACTATTTCTTTTCTTTTGTTGGACAAGTCTATCCCCATACTCACATCTTCCTTAATGATTCTCACGCCATCTCCATGTATCTAGCTTAAAAAAATCTTCACCAAGTCTTTAGAACAAGGGTAAGGATTATCTACACTAGGTTAGAGTGTTTGGATATATATGGCGATGAAAGAAAAGCTTAATGTGGGCTCAAAATGGTTGACTAAGGGGGTCGCAATTCGTGCGCACATATGGGACACATAGCAATTTGGCAAAAGTGGTGGTAAATCCTAAATGCCTTTAATCATATCCAACATCAGAGTATGTATTGACTATAAGCTTTGAAAATCAACATGAGCAAGTTCTAGCATTCTCTAGTTCATTAAAAACTATGGCAAGCAATCACATGAGGCATGTTTAATTTTTAAACAAAAATCCCTATGTATGTCGAAATTTCCTCTCTAAAATCATGGATTTTGGCTCAAAAACTCTCATAGGTTCAAATGATTTAAACTTATTCTAGCATGTGAATTCTGCACCAAGTTTTACAATCTATATGTACTACATGTTAATGCAATCAAAACATCTCTATTAACAAAAGAATTCCATAAATTAGTGACATGAAAGCCATGAACTCGAAATTGTCTCAGAAAAATATCATCATAGACGAGTTAAGGGCATCCTAAGACTCTGAAAAACACTAAAATACACTCAAAAACTACCTAAAATTTTAGAAAAATAAAAACCCACGAAAACATTTTTTTTAGGGCATCCCGCTAGAAAATTCTATTGTCCGCCCAATTTTACAATTTATGACTCAAATAAATGTAAACCCCTCCCCCATACTTAAATCCTACATTGTCCTCAATGTAAATAGAGAAAAACATAGAACCAAGCATGTAGAAAAGAATTTACCAAAAATATCTAACTAATTAACACACTAACAAGCTAATTAATAAAGAGGAAGGGAAAAGAAAGCAAATATGTATGTCGATCCTTCATTGGGTTGCCTCCCAACAAGCGCTTGTTTTTTAATGTCTTACAGCCTAGACATGATGCTTCATTTATGCTCTTGGAACAGCCTGATCTTGAAGGTGCATCTCCTCCATTTGTTCTTTCCACTTTGCAGCTTAATGTTCTGACCTCCGTGTCTTTAAACTAGAATTTCGAACGATTTAGAGCTCAGAAATTCGTGATCTTTATATGACTGAAAACTAGACGTCTCAAGCTTTCCATTCATATAAAGAACTCGTGCTAACTCCATACGAACTGAAAGTTATGACTTTTCAAAGTTGACTGCTCTGTTTTGGATAGAAGCTGCGAATTATGAAAACACTTGGAGCGTGCTCCTCCGTCGTATCCTTCAAAACTCAACAAATATAAAATCCAAAACAAATGCATGAAATGCAATGATGAATATGATTCAAGATGATGCAATTATGTAATGCATGAATGAATGAATGATATGCAAAGATTCTTGACTATTCTAAATATTCACAAAAATCGAGCAACCTGAGCATGACTATTTGAATAATTTCTCTAGAATTAATCACACGTTGGAACTAGCTGAAATTTTACGCGAAAAGACTAGACACATATACAAATACTTCATAAAAGTTCAGAATTTTCCGAGATGTATAACTATATCTGATAAATCACACAAAACAGCCTATTGCCCAGCTTCGAATTTATACTAAACATATAACACATATGCAACGAAAATACTAAGGCATAATATACTAGAAACATGAATGCACATGATATATAATAAGAATGAATGCAAGTGATCCAAAAATAAGAAGTCAACGAAAATTATATATACATAGCTAAGTTAGAATTGTTTCACACGTTGGAATCACAAGATTGAACATGTTCAAACAGTTTTCGAAATTTTTAGCATACATGACCCAAATTGATTTCGCCAAAAATTTATAAGGATTACAAGGCATTGATTTTTCAATCTTTCCAAGGACGTGCGACCCATGCGATAAAGTATGAATTTTCAATTATTCAGCTTTGGTTCAATCGAAAAACATGGCCAGTTGGGGATAGAGATAACGCGAGAGGCAGGACTAATTTCGACAATACACCCCGAGGCTAACCGGGCCAATGGTATATACTTTATTGGTGTAAGTCTTTCTTAGATCCAGAACCTGTCACCAGTCATAACCCGTTTCTAGACACCATGTTCGACATTCAGCCAAATTTTCAAAAATTCACACTCCCTCATAGTTCTTGTAGGCTCCGCCCTCAACCTTATGTGTAAAACATAAGGGGTTAAGGAGATAAACAAGAAAAAGAGGCACCATCTATTCCAAGGAGTGAGACCTAATTAATCAAGCATGTAATCAATGTAAATCTAAGACTATCCTTTAACATGCTTAACAATTACTAGATATATATATATATATACAAACACCGATTAATATTTACAAAAATTAAAATTTACACTAACATTTATTCACATGTATTTATTTACGAAAAATTAAATCAATTAGGGCACATATACAAGGCATCGAAAATTTGTAAGTAAAATTAGCATATATACTTCGAAAATTCCTGAAAAAGAAAATGGTTAGTAATATGCACAAGTATAAATTTACATATATACACACAAAAATCACAAACAATTAACAATCCCCGGCAACGGCGCCAAAAATTGATATGACCAAAATATGCATTTAAATTAAACACATAAATCAACCATAAACAATTTAAAACCCTATAGATGTAGTATAATATAAGCAAGTAGGGATCGTTCTAAACCGGGGATTGAAGGGTGCATGCAATTATTGTGTAATATGGGGGGTGTATGAGTTGATTTTAATTACCTAATTTTCTATCTAATTACTACCTAAAAACGTTGAAAAATATAGCAAGAAATTCTAGGACTCTAACATGCATCGACTCATAGACAAGCAAAACACATAAAAAGAATCCCAAAAATCCCACCATAAATTTCGACAAAAATAAAACATAAGCTAATTATTTACATGTGATCATCATATTCAACCTAACCAATTTTCTCTACCTAATTAAGCTATCTTCGAAATTTATGCTCCTAATTCTTATTGTTAACATGCCATGTGGTTTAAAGCTTAACGCCTTAAAATCTAAGAATCATTGAATAACTTCCAGGCGAAAGGTTAAAACACAATCATCCCGCACTACCCAACGCATTAAGAACTAGACATAGCATGTCTCAAACAAAACAAAGAACATAAACACATGGAAGATATACCCAAGTAAGTATTAAAAATCCAAAAATATTCACCAAAACTCAATGTTAAACAAAAAGAGTACAAGAACAAAATATGACTACGGAGTAAAGGATTCATTGTTACACTTTAAAGAAATCCCGCTTAACGCTGCAAACTCCCAAGGTGTAGATGACTCCAATGATGGTGGTTCTCACTTGTATGGACTTAACGTGTGCAAGCGATCCGAGTGATGGTGGATGGCGGTATTGTCAACTTCGTGCTTGGTCTTGGTGTCTGAGAGAGAGGTTGGAGAGTAATTTTGCAGAGCTTAGGCCTAGAATATGTGATGATCTTTTTCTTCCCCAAAGCTTTCTTTATATAGAAAATGATTTGAGAATTCCCATGTCTCTCCTCCTCCCAAGATGTGCCATCAAAACCTCAATAAATGTGTAGTATTATTGCAATTAAGCTCCTCCCCATGTTAATAGCAAACCGTTTCAAATAGGTATGCAATTAAGCTAAATAGGTATGCAATTAAGCTCCTCCATCATGCAATTAAGCTCCTTCATCATGCAATTAAGCTCCTACATCATGCAATTAAGCTCCTACATCCGTTTCATGTCAAATTTAATTGTGCGTTTGAAAACTTGAAAAGCACCAAAAACTTGCTTTTAACCGACACATCTCCTCTTTGGTTCACTTCCACAATCCACGTGCCTCCAATTTTCTTCTTCCATTGCCGAATTCTCTTGCCATTATTTATCCATCTTCTTTTTCATTTATCTGCATGCGTGTTGGCTCATTGACTCCGTCTCTTTTGTTCTACAATTAAAAATAACAAAAATAAGTAAAAGCTAATAAAATTAACCATACTAAGTAAATAACAAAGAAAAAATGTAGAGAAAATGTACTAATTAATACGCCTAAAATGCGTAGATCAGAAAGCTACAAGTTCACTCACAAGACCGATCCCATCCAAGCGCGCACGCGCCCGTGGGGCGCACATCCAAATGTACGGATCACACATCAACAGAACCAGACTAGTCCCACATCGAAGGACATCATCAAGCACCAAGCTCAACCACCTATATATGTAAGGTATTTATTACAGGTAACGACATTCTCAATCCGCATTCAACTCCACTAAACACTCCAACCTACTTTCACGCACGTTCGCTTGACTGTTATATCCAATACATTTTCTAGCTTAGGCATCGGAGCGTTGAAGGCAGGCCACCCCTGTCTCAACCCTTGACTGTATGTTTGTCGTTGTATTCTTCTAACAGCCATACCCGAACACGTGTACCCGAACCCGCACACCCGAAGGAAGAGGAAGCGCCCGACCATCCGAACAGCACCAACGTTCGGACGAACGACAAGAAGGAGATTACACGTACTTGCTTTTGCTAGATTACGTCCCGCGCGTAATCCGGTAGAAACAGTTGGCGCCGTCTGTGGGAAGCTTACAAATTGCAAACCTCGTATAAACACCACTAACCAGAAGCCCACATGCCTATCCAGGAGACTGATGTCGGCAGTACACCATCCGAGGAAACACCCGTGAGCGCACTGGCGCGACAAGTAGTAGAGCCAGGGACGAGCGGCAGCGAGGAGCGCGTCGACGGCCTGCTCCGGGAGCTGCGAGAGGCAGCGTTCGATATGGAGCAGGAGCGCCAGATCCGGTTGAGGCTGGAGGAACGGCTGGACGCGCTCGTCGGCCCGCCGCAGGGGCAACACGAACGGACCCAGAACACCACCGACGAACTACATCCGTTCGGCGGGGCTAATGCCCAGAGAGCCCGCTCGCCCACACCAGAAAGGGAGTCGCTACCCCCAACAAATAACGCCCGGATCCTCCGGAGGATGGAAGAATTGGCGGAAGAAGTTTCGCGCCTACGGAAAGACAAGCTCGCCGGGCAGGATGAGACGTTCACCCCCCGGGTCAGCCCATTCTCGGTGCACATACTGGAGAGGGGAAGAGACCTCCACGCGAAGACAACGAAGATCACCCGGTTCGACGGGAACGGGGATCCCCGCACGCATATCGACGAGTTCCGATCCACAACGGACGGGACCAGGTACTCGGATCCAACCCTGTGTTTTCTGTTCCAGGAAACACTGACCGAGGAGGCCAGGAGCTGGTTTTACGAGATCCCGCCAGGCTCCATCCACTCATTCCTCGAGTTGGCCGAAAGCTTCCAGAAGCGGTACAGGCTCCAGGGCAAGTACAACACCACGGGCATCCTCCTCAAGGTCCGCCAGGGGAGGGACGAGAGCCTGTCCAGCTACATAAACCGGTGGAGGACGCTTGCGAGCACATGCAGGGACCTTGACAAGCGAGTGGCCAAAGTGGCCCTGATGGACAACATGCTCGCCACGCCGTTCGTAGAGAAGCTGGTGAGGAAGGAATATCTCGACTACGACGAGATTATGGACCTAATTGTACAGAAGGCGTTGGTGGAAACGCGAGTGTACGGGACCACCTCCGAGTCTAGCACCAACAGACCAGAGAAGGCAAGCGCCCAGCCACTACGATTAGCGGACGACGAAGAGCCAACCGGGGGCTACAAGAGGAACTGGGACGTGCAAAGACAGAATCACCAGAGGCCATCCTCCCGCTACCACAACAACCGCTACAACCAGACGAGGGGACCAACACAGCAGGAGGCCCGTCTACCACCAGCGCCACGATACCGACCGGCGATTCAGGAGGTCTGTGCAATCAACCAGCAGTCGAACGAAGAACTGCTCTGCACACATCGACGCCGAATCCCACCACCTAACAACCTGTCGAAGGAAAGAATTCCGTACGGGCGGATCCCGAACGTCTGGTGCGAGTACCACAACGCCACCACTCACCAGACCAATGATTGAATAATGCTAACAAAGGCCCTCGCGGATATACAGAAGGACGAACGGGTCAGCCCTCCAAGGGCAGGCGAGCGGCAGCACGAAGCAAACATCGAGACCCGGGGGACTATCAGCACAATATTTGGGGGAAAACGCAAGGAGGGCACCTCGTCACCCGATCGCACGAGCAGGGAAGTGCTGACGATCGGGGAGGGACGAACGCAGAAGGCGGGAAGACGGGAGGCGCCCGCCATTAGCTTCACGGTGGAAGACGAGGAAGGAAGCCCGAAGGATAGCACCCTGCCGTTCGTGATCGATGCGATCATCGACCAATTCCTCGTGAAGAGGGTGTTGGTGGACAGTGGGGCGTCTGTGAACGTGATCTACTTGGACGCATACATGGCGCTCGGCAGACCCGCGCACAAGATGACGCAGGATCATGAGTGCGTGGCCAGCTTCACGGGCGAAACGTCGTACCCGATTGGGAGCGACAATATCCGAGTTGGAATCGGCGCATCCGACTCCCCGCACAGCGAGGCCCGGACATACTTCATTGTCATGGACACCCCCTCCCTATACAACGTCATTCTTGGGAGGCCAGTGATCAATAAGCTGAAGATGATCATTGCGGGACACTTGCTCTTGGGACGATTCCCAACCGAGCATGAGGTCGGGTACGTTTGAGGATACAACTACGAGGAGACCGCAAAACCTCGGGATAGGCAGGAGGTCCTCACCTTAGAATCTACACCAGGAACAGAAGTACCAGACGACCCGCGTGACGGGCTAATAGTAGTATCGCCCGTCCCCGAGCGCGAAGAGCTGAGGACGATTCAGCTGTCCTCCGAACACCCGGAAAGGACGGTCCAGATTGGAGCATCACTGGCTCCCGCGATAGCAGAACGGCTGATCGCGCTGCTAAAGGAGAAGCAAAAGGTGTTCGCATGGTCGTACAAGGACATGCCCGGGATCGACACAAGCATCATATCCCACAAGCTGAGCATCAGCGCCGGTGCCCGGGCGGTAAAGCAGAAGAGGCGGGCATACAAGGTGGAACACTATGCATCAATGCACGAGGAGGTGGACCGACTGCTGAGCATCGGGTTCATCCACAAGGTGGAGTATCCAAAGTGGATCTCCAACGTTGTGATGGTGCTGAAGAGAAACAAGAAGTGGAGAATGTGCATCGATTACAGCGATCTCAACAAGGCGTGCCCCAAAGACAGCTTCCATCTTCCAAGGATTGACCAGCTGGTAGACGCGACAGCTGGGCACGAGCTCCTGTCCATGATGGACGTATATTCGGGCTATAACCAGATATTCATGGACCCTGAGGACCAGGAGGCGATGACGTTTGTCACGGACAAGGGATTATATTGCTACGTTGTCATGCCATTCGGGTTGAAGAACGCTGGCTCCACGTACCAGAGGCTCATGAACGCAATATTTCATGGCCTGATTGGCAACATTGTGGACGTATACGTAGACGATATCTTGGTGAAGAGAGTTCAGGCGGTCGACCACGTTTAGAACTTGGGGACCGTTTTCGACGTCCTCATCAGGAACGGTATGAGGTTGAACCCTGCCAAGTGCACGTTCGGGGTCACCAACAGCAAATTCCTTGGGTATATCGTCAGTCAGCGGGGAATCGAAGCCGCGCCCGCCAAGGTAAAAGCGATCATCGACATGAAGCCGCCAGTCAAGAAGGCAGACCTGCAGAGCCTCACGGGCAAGCTCGCATCGTTGAACCGGTTCATTTCCCGGTACTCGGACAGATGTGCCCCATTCTTCAAAGCTCTCCGAACAACGAACAAGCGAGAGGTCGCGTGGACGCCAGAGTGCGAGGCGTCTTTCCTTCAGATCAAGGAGTACTTGGCGTCCATCCCACTTCTCTCCAGACCCATCCGAGGGGAGATATTGTACGTCTACCTAGCTGCCTCGCTCGCCGCCGTCAGTTCTGCCCTCGTCCGCAGGGAGGACTACACGGAGTTGCCCATTTTCTTCTCAGGAACGGGCATGACGGGCGCCGAGACCAGATACCCGACGATCGAGAAGATGGCGCTCGCGCTCGTCACCGCCGCTCGAAGGTTGAGGCCATACTTCCAAGCGCACAACATCCATGTTCTCACGAATGTGCCCCTGCGCCAGATACTCCAATCGCCCGATCACAGTGGTCGCCTGGCGAAGTGGGCAGTCGAGCTAAGTGAATTCGATCTCCAATACAAGCCCCAAACGGAAATCAAGGGATAGGCAGTGGCGGACTTTATTGCCGAATACACGGAAGCAGAGGCGATGCCGGTCAGCGCATCCAGCGGCCCGACGGTGGAGGCGTCCGACAAACCGGAGGTCAAGGAAGGACCATTGTCGGAGTGGAACCTCTACATCGACGGTTCGTGCACGAAGAAGGTGAGCGGCGCCGGGATCATCCTGACCGGACTAGGAGGGGTAAACGCGGAGTACGCCCTCAAGTTCGAATTCAAGACAACCAACAACGAGGCGGAGTACAAGGCGCTCATTGCGGGCCTACAACTGGCCAAGAACTCGGAGGTGCCCGACCTCAATGTGTTCAGTGACTCCCAGTTGGTGGTGAGCCAGGTTGGAGGAGAATTCCAAGCAAAGGGGGAATCCATGATCGCCTATCTGAAGTATGTGAAGGCACTGATCAATGGATTCAAGTACGTCAACATCAACCACATCCATCGAGGATTCAACGCAAAGGCAGATAGGCTCGCCCGATTGGCCACGGCACCCGTACACACGGGACCAGGGCAGCAGATCGTCGAAGTGTTGCGACAGCCGAGCATCTCGGGAACAGAGCAGATCCTGGCAATCGAACCGCACGAGCACAGCTACATGGACATGCTCATCGCTTACAAAACAAGGGGAGAACTACCAGAGGACAAGGGAGAGGCCAGAACCATTGTCGCACGGGCGGCCAATTTCAGCATACGAGACGGAGTGCTTTACCGACAAGGGAGGACTTGGGCGAGCCTTAAGTGCGTCACTCCAACGAAGGGAAACTCGATCCTGAAGGAAATCCATTCGGGCACGTGCAGCCATCATGCGGGCGCCAGATCCATCGCACACAAAGCCCTTCGGTGTGGATTCTGGTGGCCCACCATCCACGCGGACGCTACGGCGCTAACAAGCAAATGCCACCAGTGCCAGCTGCACGCACATCACCACCACACGCCCGCCGTCCCACTGTCCATCCTCCTGTCGCCCGTTCCGTTCACACAGTGGGGACTGGACCTGATCGGAGAGCTCCCAAAGTCGAAAGGGCAATACATATATCTGATCGTCATCATTGACTACCACACCAAATTCATCGAGGCCCAACCAATGGCGAAGATCACCACGGAGAAGGTGGAGCGCTTCCTCTGGCGTTTCCTCTTCTGTCACTATGGGACACCGATCAGCATCATCACGGACAATGGGCCGCAGTTTAACAACCCTCGACTCATAGCCTTCTGCAAGAGGCAAGGAACGGACCTCGTGTTCGAGTCATTGGCGCACCCTCAGACGAACGGGCAGGTGGAGGCAGCCAACAAGATCATCAAGGCTGGCATCAAGAAGAAAATCGAAGACATCAAACCTGGAGATGTGGGATATGGGCGCTGGCCCGAGGTCATTCTAGAGATCCTGTGGTCCATCCGAACGACCGCCAATTCAGCCACGGGTGAAACCCCGTTCAGCCTGACATTCAGAACGGAAGCTGTGCTTCCCTTGGAGATCACTCACCAGAGCCCAAGGATTGGCGGGTACAATCCACGCACGAACAACGAGGGGCTACGCCTCAACAACTATTTGCTGGAAGAACGGAGAGACACGGCGCACCTCCACAACGCCGCGAACAAGCAGAGGATCGCCCGACTGTACAACCAGCGTATTCGAGCTCGACCAATCCAACTGGGGGAATGGGTGATGAAGGCAATCCAGCAAAAGGTCAAGGCACTCCGCCCGTTATGGGAAGGCCCGTACGTCGTCGATGAGGTGATAAGCCCCAGCACTTTCTACCTTCGAGATATACAGGGTCAACAACTACGACACCCATGGAACATCCAACATTTGAGGAAGTACTTTCACTAAATTTTGTTATGTTGTACTTTTTCATCTTTTAAGTTTATGATATTATTGCGTTCGTTTGTCCCATTTCAAAAACGAAAAGGGAAGGCGCATGCGCGCGCAAATCATTCCAAAGGATGCCAAAAAAAAAATAACAAGACAAGGCACACATACGGAAGGAAAAGACTTCATTGATATTCACAGAGAACAAGGCCCGATTACAAAAATCCTACTCTATTACAAAAGAAAAAAGAGAAGAAAAATCCTACAAACTAAGCCCCCGTATCAACCTCCAACTCCTCCACCTCCTCAGACGACCCCGGCTCCACCTGCTCGGACGGATCCAGCTGCACGATCACAGGCCCCAGCTCCGCCTCGCCAGCCTCCCCGGAGGGCTCCACCTCTCCCTCAGGCGCAGGAGCCTGAGTGCCCGTCAGTCTCTCTGTCTCAGACAGTACGAACGCCCGGTACTCCTCCAACCTGATGAAGGGAGTCACCGCTTCTTGGAAGGCGGCCACCTGCCCATCCACTTTAGCCCTCACCAGTTCTCGGAGCTCGTCAGACTCCTTGAACGTCGCTACAGCATCCATGCGAGCAACGCGGTCCACCTCCTTCATCCGGGACTCCGACAGTGCCTCCCGGGCGGCTGCTTCAGCATGAACGCGCTCCAGCTCAGCGCGCATCCGCTCCACCTCGGCCAGGGCCTTGTCACGCTCAGTCCTCGCCAGAGCTTCGCGAGCGGCAACTTCGACGGACCGGGCAGTTGCCTCCTCCGCGCGGGCAGTGTACCGCTGGGCCAGGTCGTTGGCCTTATCGAGGTTGGCCACCATCCTCTCCACCACTTTCTGCTGCTTCAGCCCCTCGGCCCTGAGGCGTGCAAGTTCCATGTTCTCTCGTGAGCGCACGCGGAAGAGCTGGTGCTGCAGCCGGGCGCAAGCGATGAACGCCATGTCCAGCCCGTCGGGGGTAGCATTATCTAACGGCTAGAGCAGGGGGCCCAGCGAGTTGGCGCCATTCACGAGCGCACGATTGAGGGCATCAACAATACTGCCCGATGACCCACCTTCCGGGGGAGCGGAGTCTTCAGTCCGGGGGCGCTTCTGTACACGCCCATCTTCACCGGCCGGGGCACCGGGAGAGAGATCTGCACCACTATGTGACGAGCGGCGCGGCCCCGAACCTTGGGAGGCCTCGCGCCGGTCGTGCTGCTCGACCCGACGCTGATCGCGCTCCACCTGGCGTTGGTCCTTCTCACGGTGGCGGTTGTCCCGCTCAGCCCTGCTGGAGCCCCGATTGGTCGACGGAGGAGGAGGAGAAGGAGGAGGAGGAGGAATGGACGCTGGCTGCTCGACGTTAGCAGCAGCGGAAACAGATGGGCCAGCACCTGTAATGACCCAGAACAGAATCAGCAGTGAAATCTGTTCAATTCGCGAGTTAGCGTATCAGCGTGGCTTTCCGATAATGGATTTACTCGCCAGGGATTGATAACGACTAAATTATTGGCCGAGAATTAGAGCTGGGTCTCTTCTCAAGAGTCGTTGTACGTGTGAATTCAAGTTCGTGGGCGGTTCCGGATCATTATTTGGACGACCGAGGAATTAATTGTGAATATTTGAAGTTCGGGTTTAAATGGTGGTGCACTTAACGACTAAATTACCGGTCGAGAATTTAGTTTCGGCTTCTTCATGGAAGTTGTTCAGAATTTAATTTCGAGCTTGTGGGAACTTTCGGAACATTTTTCCAAGTTACGAAGATTAAGTTGTGAATATTTCCGATTGTTGGTTGTTTAGTCGGATTATGTGTGTGTTGGTTGAATGGTTGACTTTTTATCTGATTGGTCGATGTTTTTGACTTCGGGTGATAATTGAAGAATATGTCGAGACGAGTTTGTGGCCGCGAGAATTATCGGAATCGGAATTACGACGAGAAAGTTATGGATATTCGAAGTTTGCCGAAAAGTGAATTATGGGGTTTCCATTTTGGGAAAGCTATAAATAGAAACTTACTGTTTTGGGCAAGTCAACACTTGCTATTTTGGAGGTTGACCGAGTTGACCGAGTCAACTCGGTGGAGGAAGGAGGAGTGCGACGGCTCCACGATGGCGACGGAGATTCCGGCCACCTCCGAGGCCGAGACCGGACCCAAACGACTCGTCTCGGTGTCCCGAGCGTGTTTCCGGCCACCTCTCACGGCGAGGGTGGCTGTGGAGAGGAGATTTTCCGGCGAGAAAGTGGAAGATTTTAGGTGAATTCGGGTTTGGTGATTCGGGCCGATTCGAGCTATGATTTGGACTGGGTTTTGTAGCTCTCCTCTCAAGGATTCTAACCATGTAAGTATGGAGTTCTAATTCGATTTGTGGATGGAGAATTTTGGATTTGAAATTTGTGTGTACATTCGGTTTTTCGTGAAATTGGATGAGTTAGAGATTGAATTGGCCTTTGTTGCAGTTGACAAAGTTGCTCAGTGGATGATTTTGAGTGGAATAGAGGTTGCTCCGCCGTGAAATTTTCCGGTCAGGTGGCGGCGCCGCCGTGGGCGGCGGTCAATGGTGGTCAACTTTGACTTTTTGGGTTTTCGACAAATTGCATGTCATTTCACTTGAAATCGCGCCCCGATCGCAGTGGGGAGATTCATTTTTTGAGTTGAGCGTCCGAAAGTACAGCGAGGTATTAAGGTGTGATTTCCGGATTTCCGACAGTTTGTCGTATTCGGATTATGTGTTTCCGAGAACGGTGGTTTCTTGTGATTTGTCTTGTATTGTCGAATTATGACTTTGAGTATTGGACATTGTGAATATTCAGGTGTTCGTGATCGTTCTTTTGACGAGAGACTTTCCGCCGGATCACGGGTTAACGCGTATCGCGTTACGCCAGTCTGTGAGTGGACAATTTATTTTCACGGATTGATTGTGAGTCTTTTATATACGTTTTATGAATTTGAGCATGCAGTATGATTATGGTTTTACGAGCATGAGATTTCATAAGAGATTATGTTTATTACGAGCATGTGTTATACGATTATACTTATACGGATATATGTATACGAGTATACATACACTTATATGTTGTTTCATGCATTTGCATCGAACTGTTTATGATTTGATTTACACAGAGTACAGTCTCAATTACGTTGTTGTATCGATACACTTGTCTCTCGGCTGATCCCCGATGGTAGGCCACCAGGAGGGGCAGTACCCCGACCTGACCGGCGAGGGGCAGTACCCCGGAACCGAGGCCTTTCTGGCTATGAATCACGTGGAAGTCAGGGACTCCGTGATTCCGACTGTACTAGCACGGATGTGTCCACAAGTGACCCCGTGAGATTTTCCTTGCATGCTCCGTTTACGAGTTGGAGTCAGCGTCTCCTCGTATACTATTTGATTTATTTATATTTCGACTCGCATATGTTTTTATAACATATATTACTTGGTGAAAGACATTTATTTTCGTCCACTCACTCTAACAGTTTTCATGTCTTTCCCCTGGGCTTTTCGGTTTCCGTGCCTAGCTTGCAGTTCGGACTCTGGTGTCGCACGTCGTGGTCGGAGGCATAGTGCTCGAGCTACCTTATTTCTTCCAGTAGGTTTATTGTTCTACCTACTGTGGTATACTTATATGTTTATATAATAGAGGTCGCTCTGAGAAATCTGTTGTTTACGTTGTACGATTTTACACCGGATTTCAGTAAAGTATAGATATATTTATTGTTTTACTTTACTGTTGATATATTGAGAAATCCGGATGGGATTGGTGCCCACGGTTTGATTTTTGTGGCATAGGATGAAGTGTGTTTTCCGCGTGCAGGTAATGGTAATTCTACGTTAGTAGCGAAACTCTGCCAAAATTTCTACGGTTTTTGTTGGTTCGTGTTTTCGAGGGGATTCGATTCCGGTTTAGGCAACTAAATCGGGATTGGGTTCTTTCAGCGCCTGACTAACGCTGGCGAACAGGGGAGGCGTGCGCATTCACTGCCGGCGCACGCATGGTGGGTGAACTTCCTCACCCACACGCATTCCGCCCGAGCGATCCACCACGACACGACGTACGGTGTCCGCACCCTCCAGCAGCATATTCAAACGGCGCGGCTGGTCAGCATCCCGGTCGCTCGCCTTGGACTTGGACATTTTCACTGCAAAAACAGAAAGAACACAGGTTAGCAACAGTCGATCAAAACTACACTGCACACATTACAGATAAACGCCACCCGACAGACCAGGCGTACGGGCGAGGCGATTCTTCTTAATCAGGTCTCAGTGGCATGCCGCCCAGAAGTGTGTCGCCTCGGGCCTGGGGTCGAAGACAAACTTCAAACGAGCTATTCTATTCTCCTCCTCAGGCGTCAGGGGATACTCGTTCGTGTCCAACCAATGGAAGCGCAGGGGCACTCGGTGGACACGGTGGGCGTTGGCCGCGATCTCAGGGGCGTGCGCGCCAAACTCCCAGTCACCTCCGACCAGGCAGTTGATCGTTCGCCAACTGGTGGAGGAACTGGGAGGATCGATCAGCCACCACTTCACCCTTGGCTCCACGGTGAAGGTGCCCGAGTCGCGCCGGCGAGAGGAGTACTTCAGACGGAAGAAGTGAAGGAATTCCGCCCGTGTGCGGTGGTCCAACCCGCTTGAACAGAAGATGTTGAAGAACGCCACCAACGTTCGGGTCAGTGTAGGCCCACACTGACCGAGGGAGATCCTGAGGAGCGCCAGGATGTACTGGAAGAACGGGTGAAGAGGCAGCTTTATCCCCGCCTTCAGGTAGAACTCGCTGACGCATACGTGGCTAGTAGGCAGTCGGGTGAACGACTCTCCCCTCCCCGGTATCTTCAGCCTGACGGATAAATGAATGTGGTAGTCCCTCACCCACCGCGCCATCTCCTTTACGCTCGGCGCCCGCTCGAGCTCTTGCACTGGTACTCCGTCGGGGAGCACCCAGTGAACTCGCCCGCCCTCCGGAAATTGGGTCACGGGCTGATCCTGTTGCGCGGGCTCATCACCCCATGGTCCGGACGATGAGGATCCGCCCGACGATTTCCCTAACCCTGCGGCAGCGAGCGCTTGTTGGGGATCCATTTGCTGCACCACAGGAGAAGCGTTAGGGATGAATCGCAGAGGCGTCACACTCATCACGGACTCGCACGACGATGTACTCGACCCGCTCGTGCCCGACCCACAACTTAACCACCCCACCCCCAGTATGTATATGCGCTCACGCGATTGCCCGCTCGATATCTCAATTGGCTACATTCCTAGACACACGCACGCGACACCCACACTTAGCAAAAAAAAGCAAACTACCAGAAACACCAAAAACCCAAAAATCCTACCCCAAACAAAATCAAACCTGGCACACCTCAAGAACACGCCTTGTTCTTGAGATGCAAACCCAGAAAAGGCCAAAAAAACCCAAAAACCGTGACAGAGCAGAAACAAACAGAAACCAAAAAAAAAGACAAACCAAAACGGAAAAACAGCAAAAATAGGTTGAGAGCCTTACCAAATTGAGATTGTAGGTTGGAGGATGAACGTCGACGAAGAACTCCGGCAAGGAGCAAAGAACACAGATCACAGAAGAACAGATTCACAGAGTGATTTTCGCAGCGTTTCGGTAAATGGCAAAGAGTAGTGAGGAAGACGACATCAGAGCCCATATTTATACTGATCGCACAGTGCACGCCAATGAACGCCAACCGTCCATTTTCGCGTGTCCACCATCAGATCACGACACGTAACCCTAAGGCGGTTCACATGCCCGCCTAAGTAACCGCGCTCCCCTTCAGCTTCCCACCTCGGTTTTAAACCCTAGCACGGTCTCCCACGGCTCGACACGTGTCGTCCATGCAACAGCCCACGTGCCCACGCGCCTGACGCATGAGCTTCGAGCAGTTACTACGTCATCAGCATTTAATGCCCAGGGAACGCCAGCATTAATTATGACGGCTAGCATTTATTACGCAACGGTTCCTAAGGAGAAGTCAAAAGGAATGTCACCTTAAGCACCTCGTCAGGCAGAATCACCCCACCCAAGGCAAGACACACCACGCCACGACTCCCGCCAGTCGAACAAACGCACACACCACCCGCACGACCAACGAACAACGAACGCCCGCATCCGCTAAAAACGCATCGATCACTGCCACGGGCGTGGGGCATCTCCCCTCCGTGCGCGTGCCGGTAAGAACTAGCAAGCCGGATTAGGCGGCACAGGCATGGGGTCCGTCCCCTCTTTGCGCGCGCTAAGACCGATGGGCGGTAAGGGTGTGGGGTCCGCTGTCTCCGTACGCGCAACGTTAACGTACGACTCGCCGACTCGACCAGCAAGGGTGTGGGGTCCGTCCTCTCCATGCGCGAAAAATACAAGCCGGCTGTGGTGACAGAGGCATGGGGCCGACTCCTCTCTGGGCGCACTAAGCCGATGGGCGGCACAGGCGTGGGGTTCTTCCCCTCCGTGTACGTAACGTTAACGATCGACTCGCCGACTCAGCCGGCAAGGGTGTGGGGTTCGTCCTCTCCTTGCGCGCTCTGAGACCGATGAGCGTTCCGGGCATGAGTCCGTCCCACCCCGGGCGCGAAATCTACCCGGTTTAGGCGGCAGAGGCCTCTGCGCGCGCTAAGTCCGATGGGCGGCACGGATACGCGTTCGTGCGCGCCGCACCAATTGTACGTCACGGTCTTGATCCCACCGTTGACGATACAGCGTACGCAACGGCATCCCCGTTGACGTGCGACGTACGCAACGGCATCCCAGCGTTGGCGTTACAACAAACATTTGCATACATTCACACCATACCATACATTCACGCATCATACCATACATTCACACATTTTCATACCTATATATCTATGTTGTACTTATTTATGTTTACCAAGCAACGCCCCATGGGCGCGCGGCTCCAAACTAGCAAGATCCGTTTGGAGGCCGGGCCCAGCATACAGGAACAGGTACACGATCAAACGCGCAGGTACCCACTCCGTCATGCGAGCCCTTCCTTGACCGGAGAGTTGGGGGACTTGGGGGTTACAGGATCATACACCACTGCTCAATCGGATAAGTATTCTTGTTAATCGCACGAACCCTTTTTCAACTCCCCAGTCAAGAAAGTTCTCTTTGACCTAGGGACTTGGGGGATTTGTTAGTATAGCATCATTAGTTGCCCGATTAAGTATACTTATCCACTTAAGCAGGCGATCAACACCTACCAGACCACCAGAAAGACCACCAGGAAGGCTACAAGTTCACTCACAAGACCGACCTCATCCGAGCGTGCACGCGCCCGTGGGTCGCACATCCGAATGTACGGATCACACATCAACAGAACCAGACCAGTCCCACATCGAAGGACACCATCAAGCACCAAGCTCAACCACCTATATATGTAAGGTATTTATTACAGGTAACGACATTCTCAATCCGCATTCAACTCCACTAAACACTCCAACCTACTTTCACGCACGTTCGCTTGACTGTTATATCCAATACATCTTCTAACTTAGACATCGGAGCGTTGAAGGCAGGCCACCCCTGTCTCGACCCCTGACTGTCTGTTTGTCATTGTATTCTTCTAACAGCCATACCCGAACACGTGTACCCGAACCCGCACACCCGAAGGAAGAGGAAGCGCCCGACCATCCGAACAGCACCAACGTTCGGACGAACGACAAGAAGGAGATTACACGTACTTGTTTCTGCTAGATTACTTCCCGCGCGTAATCCGGTAGAAACACTGTTTATATGAAAAAACCTTACCAAATAGTCGAACTTTATCAGAGATGAAAGATTTTAAAAAGTGGGAATAAGGAAGTTGGAATTGAGCTTGAGAAACCTGTATTTACGAAAAAAGTAATCTAATCTAGCTCAATATTCGATTGTTGCCAAGGAAAGTACTAATTATTCAATTGATGTTTAATTATTGTTCATAGTCAATTGCTTTGTCAATGGATACAGTATATACATTATCTCACGAGGATCTTGGTTTTGAAAAGAGAAAATGAGTTAATTAATGTGTTGGATTGGAGATCTCGCGTTGGGAAAGAGGCAAGTTGAAAATAATAGACCAAATACAATATGAATCGAGACTTTTTGAATAAAACTCAACACGTTAAAAATGGTTCAAGTTGAGACAATATCGGTTATATTGGGGGTCCCTTACAACGCTTATCGCTAATTCAACTTGGTATCATAGCGGGTGTCTCTCTAATCACGTCCCAAGTCCGATGGATTCGAATTGAAATCTGGAGCAAATTGAAGTGGTTCCAGCTGAATTAATGAATTGGACCTTCAAAAAGATACGTTGGCTCCAGAATGTATTTCCACGTGCTAACCTATAATTAGATTGCACGTGCGGGGACGTGTTGGATTGGAGATCCCACATTGGAAAAAATGCAAGTTAAAAATAACTTATAAGTGAATGAATCAAACCCAATATTAACCGAGGTCTTTTGAATAAAACCCAACACAGGTGGTTTAAGTTGGGACAGTATCGATTATATTGGGAGTCCATGTGCCACGCTTATCGCTAATTCAACTTAATGCAACTCTGAAATCCATGTGCCACGCTTGTGAATTATGTAGCTCTGTTGTTAGTGTATCAAGGGAAAATGAGTTGTTCTATCTGATTCTAGTAATTAGGTGAAATAGTCTTGTCGTCGCAGATGGGAGATGGAGGCCTGGAGTACACTGTCGGCGATGCTCATGTCTCCATGGGATTTGGAAAGTTCCAAATCCTTGTGCTTGCTTATGCCGGCATCAGTTGGATTTCAGAAGTAATGGAGATGATGCTACTCTCGTTTGTAGGACCAGCAGTTCAGTCTGCTTGGTGTCTTTCTTCTAAAGAAGAAAGTCTAATTACAAGTGTGGTGTTTGCTGGAATGCTGGTTGGAGCGTACTCCTAGGGAATTGTCTCAGATAACCATGGACGTAGGGGCGCTTTTCATCCACTTGAAGCGCTTCTACCAAGTCACACTAATTAATATGTTTTGGTTAACAAGTTTCAATCGATTATCTGTCATTCTGCAACATGGTTCCTATTGACATATTGACGTTGACATTTCTTTTATTAATAAAAAACATGGATCTAAGCTTCTATTTATCTTCATCCAAAGACAAGTTAAATGATTTAAATGACAAGATTCATCTCTAAGACAAATTATCGATAAAGGTAAAATGTATGCACTTATATATTATGTTATTTCATCAATTAAGCTTTTTTTGTACATATATCCAAAAAAAATTTAAAAAAAGTTGTTGTTTGCTTATCTTGCAAGTTTTGGTTTTACAAAGCAAAAAACATTCTCTTCTTTTTGGTAGGTACATAGAAGTGGGTACGTCTCCTCCTTATTTTAGGGAGAAATCGTTTTCTCCACATCCGTCTTCTCTTCATTGTCCTGGTTTGACAAAATCAAAGAAAAAGAAAACTTTTTCTCATTTTATGGAGAACTCTTTGATTCATCTTTTTGATGAATGGCCAAGATTGATTTTTGATTCTCCACTTGCAACATTTTGGTAGCTATAAATACCACTTACAAAGAAGGTATTCGGTACTTGAAAATTTAGGAGAGTTAAGTGTGTTGGTCACCTCCTTTCAAGTCATTTCATACTCATACATTTGCTAAGAGATCATCTTGTTTTCCAAAGAGTGTTTTGGTTTTTAAAACTAGCATGCAAACTCTCTTTTGCTCCTACAATTGCTAGGAGTCTTATAAAACAAGATTTTCCTTCTTGAGATTTTATATCTCCCTGGGAAAGCTCACAAAAAACCATTTTCGCATTGCATATCATGGGTTGAAGTGATGGTGCAATCTCATCAGAATCATTCTTGAGAGAATTAGTCGTTCGAGTACTAAGTTCTAGAAGAAGCTTCATAGCCAGTGATTTTGTAAACACTTGTTCTCTCAAGAAGAGAGATAGATATTAGATTAGTTGTGCGAATACTAGGAAGGATAAAAGAGCGTTTTTGTATCCTGAGAGCTACTGTCTTGTAAAGAAATGTGTTTTACATAGTGGAAACGTTTCTCCCTCCGGAGTTAGAGGCACACAATTTTTTTTCCTGTTGTAGGATTTCTGCGTTAAATAAAAACATCCATGTGTTATTTATCGCTTTCCTACTTATTGCATTTTACTAACTTCGTTACTGGTAATTAGGGATAGAAACACTCTCTGTTATCCTCGAATTAACACTTCGACGATTTTTTTTCCCATATTCACCCCCCTAGGACCTTCAATTGGTATCAGTGCGAGCACTAACTTTTGTTAGTGAGATCCTCTATTAACATTCCTCTATTTTTTGAAGGAAACGATTACTTCCAATGGAAGATCATGATGTCGGCATTTGTCATCTCTCAAGACGATGAAAAACAATGGACTATGGTCGAGGATGGAAACAGCTCTCCCATAATCCCATCTCCTGAAGATGATAAAGTGCGCATCCCCAAGGAAATGAGCACATGGACTGATGTCGAAAAGGCAAACTCAAATATGAACACAAAGGCTCTAAAGGAAACAAAGAAGAATTCTTCATTGTCCAATGGTAAAAGCAGCATGTTACTCGCTCGCCACTACTCATGAAGGTAATATCAAGGTAAGAGATCAAAAACTTCAAAGTTTAACCTCTGAATTTGAACAAATTAGAATGAGTGAAGAAGAGACCATTGATGATTTTCATAGTCGTCTTCTTAACATTACTAATCAATGTCAAGGTCTAGGTCATCCTATTGAGTCAAAACTTATTGTTCAAAAGATGTCTAGATCTGTCATTTCCTATTTTGAGCCTAAACAAATTGCAATAGAAGAGTCACATGATATGTCCACATATTCTCTTGACGAATTAGTTGGGAATCTTAAGACCTATGAGCCAAGAAAACTAAATCGTAAGAAAGAGAAGACATTTGCTTATAGTATTAGTATAACTATGGTTGAATTTTAATTTTTCAAATTTAATCATTTTGAGTTTAGTTTTGAAAGTGTTTACAATAAAAAGTTCACTCACATAATGATCACGTTCTCAATAGGTCCTCACACTACAATCGATAAGCATTTCATATTGTTTTAATGGATAACCACGCCTTTGGAAGGAGCATTTGATAGTTTTAGTTTGTTTTACATTTTTAGCTGAAATGCTTATACCATTATCTTATCGAATAACCGCGCAACACGCAGGGAGTCACCTAGTATATATATAATTGCCCCAACTAGCTAGCTTTAGTTTATGTACTTCTGTTCATTCAATAAGATATATTTCTCTCGTCATATATAGTCCTGAGATGGTTTGCTTCACTAATCCTTGCATGGTCCTCTCCTTCTCCAAATTATTTTAGGGTGTTCCTAATTAAACAACTTTCAATATTGGCATGGAAAAACTTCCTCAAGAATTTCTATATACCAGTTGGATTTCACTTTGTGAAAAATTAGATGTTGAACTCAATTTTCTGGAAATTTTCATATTGTTTTACTTTGCAGAGTTGCAAGATCGTACATTGGTATCGTAACACCCTTCTGATTCGTTCAAGTCCCTCTGATCTGGTGACCTCTACATCCTTGTTGTTGTTGTTGCCTCCATGATTTCTTATTCACGGAAAGTTTTTGGCCGGTTATGTAATTTAGTTATATTGTAGAACTTTTCAACAATATATAATTCGCCGTGTGAGATAGAATGTGGCAATGTCTACTAATCAATGAACAAGTGCCATGTTTTTTTGGATTGTGAAACATCGTCCATTTCTTGAACTATTTAGGTTTCGATGAAAACCTGATTGGTACATTATTTCAAACCTTAGAAAAAAATCGGTTTGGTAATCAAAAGATGCAAGAATTTTCTCAAGGAGATCACAAAATTGTGGGAGCTGATTTTCCCCGCCTTAGATATTTTGCTTGGAAATTGATCTGCACGATCATTTGAGGGTTTAAACTTACCTTATGTAGTTTGTTGTTGTTGTAAACCTTCGGTAAGATGTTGCCCCTTAGTATATAGCATTGGAAACTTGCAAAAGAAGTTGAAACACAGATTATGTGATATCTTGAATTTACTATATGATTAATTATATTTAGCGATATTTCTAAATCCACTTACCGAGCGTGATAAATAATGTTTACTTATAATAAAAATTGCGAGAATTACAATTAAATTTTAAACAAATTGATTGTGCCGGTTGAGTTTGGAAGGAATTCGTAGGATTCGTTGAGGCGAGTTCGTAGACGCGTGGAATGCCGTAGTCGGAATTATGACGAGAAAGTTATGGTTAACGAAAACTTTGAGAAGATTTATGGAAACTAAAGTACGAGACTATAAATAGAGGTTTCCCGAAATAGTAATGGAGACTTTTTACATTTTGGGCCTAAGACTCTTTGACCGGCGTTGAGCCTTTCTCTTGCGACCCAAAATTGCAGCAGAGCTGCTCGCCGACAGTGAGACTCTGACAGGCAACCTTAGGTCGCAATTTCAGTGAGGATCGACTCGTCTCATCGTCCTCTACCATGGGTCGGCCTAAATTTTTGAGATTAATGGCTGAGGTGAGAGAATTGAAGGAGAGAAACGCTAAGGTTTCTGCTTGTAATCGTCGTCGTTGTCGGCGATACCTTTGGCGACAATTGAAGTATAATTCAAATCCTTGTGATGTGTGGATTGTTTTGGGTTGTGAGAATTATGATTTGTAGGTCGTGGTCAGTGAAATAAAATTGATTCCCGATCGATGTCGCCACCGTCGCAGCCAAGGATGCCGACGATAATCGACGACGAGGTTAAGGGGTTTCTAATGGCCTCATTCTCCTTGTTCAATTAGGTTATATCGATGCCTCGATCGAGGGATTTTTGATCTTGTTGGGTTGCCATGGATCGAAGCTTGTCACCATGACTAGTTCTGAGAGAGAGAGAGAGAGAGAGAGAGAGAGAGAGAGAGAGAGAGAGAGAGAGAGAGAGAGAGAGAGAGAGAGAGAGAGAGAGAGAGAGAGAGAGAGTATAAATAAAATATAAAATTCCTAAAATATCCTTACAGAATGACATGTGAATGACACATGATCTATTTTTAATGACGTCAATTATATTTTTACGTCTGTAAGAGACTGAGTGATCAAAGTGACCAACAAATAAAATATAAAATTCCTAAAATATCCTTACAAAATGACATGTGAATGACACATGATCTATTTTTAATGATGTCAATTATATTTTTACGTCCGTAAGAGACTGAGTAATCAAAGTGACTAACATTGTCATTCAATGGTGACCTTAGTGATATTTGTCAAACAACAGTGAGCAAAGATATAAACGTGTCATACTTGAGTGATCATTTGAGCAATTTTTTCTTCAATCATTAAACCATATCGAACAAACTGTAATGAATAATTCTACTTGAAATATAATTGCTACATTGATATCTAATTAATTGAATTTCATCAATTTATTCACCAAAATATAAACAACAGAAAGACTTTGGTACTCTAAATCCATTATTCCATTTATTTGAGAAAAATAATAAACCATTACAAAACTATCAAATAAATTAAAATTAGGATATTAAATAAGCAAAAAAATGCCTAATTGATATATGTTGAAGGAGAAAAGTAAATGCAATAATTATAGACTGAAACTGTGTCTTTATTCATTGATAGAAGACTTTAAATACATGCATTACAATTAATTACAATCCATATCCCTATAAATCAAGGATTGCTAGAATATCTAATTCTACTCTAATTAGGACAAGACACACCCGGATACCAAGAATATACTCTCTTTGAATACTCCCTCTTGTGTTGAGTTCATAATGTATGATGCATAACATGTAGCATCACTAAAAATCTTGTTAAGCAAACAAAAACCTCATAAGAAAAACAAAAGCTTAGTCGAAGGGAAAAAAAGTATAACGCATCAACTACAAAAGCTACTACATGTGATGTAGACTTCTCATGATGTCTACCAAAATGTGACTCCCCCTGATTGGTAACTCAATCTCGGAGTTCAGATAAACGTCGTATATTAATGAGACTCACATGTTCACAAATATAGATTTTGGAAGTGACTTGGTGAACAAGTCCGCAACGTTATCTGCCGAACCAATTTGGTTCACATGGATATTCAGTAACTATTGTTGTTGCTGATTGAAGAAGTACTTTGGCGAAATATGTTTAGTATGATCACCCTTTATGTAACCCAACTTCCTATGTTCAATGCAAGCCACATTATCTTCAAATATAAAATTTAGTGATGTCGTAGTAAAAGGTAATCCACTGGACCCTCTAATATGGTGAATTACTGACCTAAGCCAGACACATTCTTTAACTGCTTCATGCAGAGCTATGATTTCAAAATGATTCGAGGAAGTAGCAACAAGAGTTTGCTTTGTAGATCTCCAAGAAATAGTCATGTTCCCCATGGTGAATACATAAGCAATTTGGGAACATCCTTTATGCGGGTTACAGAGATACCCAACATCAGCAAATCATACCAACACATCACACGTTGTCTTGGAATAGGGGACTACATTGAAAGATGGTTCAGTGCTTACAACCAGATCGACGGGTCGAATGTCTCACTCGACGGGTCGAATGAGGTATTGTGATCCCGAGGGTGACATTGTCGACCAGTCGAGAGACATGTTTGACGGATGGAACTAGGTAGAGTCAAAAAGCTATGTTTCAACAATTTATTTTTTTGGAATTTTAAGTTTCTCTCTAACTTTTTTTTAGGGAAAATCAATAGATCTATTCAAGTACCTGAATATATGCTTTACTCCATTCTAATGACTTTCTGTTGGCTTAGAGCTAAATCTAGCCAACAAATTCACAAAGAATGCAATGTCTGGACGTGTGTACTGAGCTAAATATAATAAACCTCCAATAGCACTAAATTATGGTACCTTAACTCCCAAAAGTTCCTCCTCCTCCTCATCATCTTTCAGACGAAACATATCATTTCTGGGTTATAGACTGCGAACAACCATTGGTGTGCTAAGAGAGTGCGCTTTGTCCATGTTAAATCGTCTAAGCATCTTTTGGACATAAGCAGACTGGTGAATAAGAATATCACCAACTCGATGTTCCAGCTCTGAACGAAGATAAAATCGAGTCCTACCAAGGTTTTTCATCTCAAATTCAGATTTCTAGTAGCCAATCGTCACATTAATCTTATTAAGAGACTCGATGATGTTCATATCATCTATGTATACTGCTACAATGACAAATCCTGAACTTGTTATTTAATGAACACGTATGGACACAAATCATCATTCTTGTATCCCTTTCTAATCAAGTATTCAGTTTGACGTGTATACCACATCCGACCGGATTGCTTCAATCCATATAGTGAACGTCTCAATCTAATCACATGAGCACTATGTGGTTTAGAGTTACTTGAATTGGGTATAACTATGCCATCTGACAATCTCATATATATATATATATATATATATATATATATCTAAATCTATACCATAATAGAGATATGTTATAACCACATCCATCAGCTGTATATTCAATTTTTCGGACACTACCAAACTGATAAATTAGCATTAAGTAATGATGTCTATGACCAAAGAGTACGTCTTCTCATAATCAATACCTGGGCATTGAGAAAATCATTGGCCACAAGTCTAGCTTTATACTGCAAGACTTCATTCTTCTCATTACACTTCTGAACAAAGACCCATTTATATTCAACCGACTTAACATTCGGTGGGCATAGCACTACAGTACTGAATACTTGTATTTTCTTCAGAGAGTCTAGTTCAGCCTGGGTATCTTTCCATTGCGGCCAATCTGCTCTACGTTGACATTCAACAACAGAGCGCGGTTCTACTTTATCGTCGTCAATAATCTTCTGAGCGATGAAATAAGAAAATACATTATCAACTAACATGGAAGATCTATCCATAATAACGCGAGCATCATTGTTACTTAGTGAGATTTTCTTATTCTCTGACATCACAAATAGCACTGAGGCGTCCCCCAGTGATGCCAATTGTGATTCTAAGACATAACTGTAGTCATCTGTGGATTCATAATGTTGATGATGAAATGATCATTTTATGCCTGGATGACCTGCCTTTTAACCAGCAGCTGATCTGTGGATTTTTTTTGTATCCCCTTCTTCTTGGTGGGAGCCAAGGCCGAGGCCGAGGCCATAACCTTCACATAGGCGAGAGGAACGTTTCCCTGCCAAGGAGTGGCGTTAACTTGCCCTCTTGTGGGAACTTCCAACCTTGTATGAGTGTTTGTAGCATGTATATCTAATCTCCTTACTTTCGCGATATCAGTAAAGAAGTCAGACATCTAATATGCTACTTTCTAAAGATCGAGAATACGTCTCACTCTATCTCACTCTTAGATGTACGAGGATCATGATGAGATATAGTGGGGTTTGACCACGTCAATTCTTGACATTCAATTGGAATATAACCATTCATATCTCTCTCTAACGACAGAAAGTATGTCTCATCGAATTGACAATCAGCAAATCTAATAGTAAAGATATGTTTTGCCAAAGGTTCTAGATAGAGGACAATCGTTAAAGATTCATAACCAACATAGATGTCTAATCGTCGTTAATGACCTATTTATGTACGCAATGGAGGAGTAATAGGCACATACATGGCACAACCAAATATGCGAAAATGTGAAATGTCAGGCTCATATCCAGTTACCAACTGGTACACACTGAATGGTTAGCATGCTACAGGTCCAAAATGAATAAGCATAGCTGCATGTAACACTACATATCCCCACGCAGATACTGATAAATTTGTCTGCTATACCAAAGCTCTGACCACAACCTGTAACCGCTTGATTTGTGCCTCTGCAAGACCATTTTTTGAATCAACATGGGGAACAAGATGTTCAACTTCAATCCAAAACTAGGATACAGTAATCATCAAAATATTTTAATGTAAACTCTTATACATTATCTAATCTAATAGACCTAATTGGATTGTTCGGGTGGTAAGCACGAAGTTTAATAATTTATGCTAGAAGTTTTGAAAATGTATAATTCTTCATAGATAGCAAATCAACGTATGACCAACGCGTTGATGCATCTAACAAAGCCATAAAGTACTTATACTACCAGAATAATGACTATAGCCGACGATCAAAAGTCATCGGCATGTTAGAAAATTTCGTTGACTAAAGTTATAGCTGAAGAACCTTCGTCGACTATAGTCTCGTCGGCCATACTTTAGCCGACGACAAAAATGGTTGTCGTCGGTTCAAGTCCAGACTTTAGCCGACAACTTTTTTTGTCGTCGGCTAAAGTTTAAACTTTAACCGATGACTTTTTCTTCAGCTAAAGATTGAAACTCATCAGCTAAAGTCTGAAGATTTCTAAAAAACAAACTATAGATCTGGATTCTATTCCCAGAATCTTCTGGGAATAGAAATCCAGATCTATCAATTCCACAATTATATTTCACTAAACCATAATCACAAAAGAGCTAAATTCACTAAACCATGATCACAATTTTATTTCACCAAACCATAATCACAATATTATTTCACCAAACCAAACCAAAATTACAACCTAAATTCAACAAAAGAGCTCGATGGCGGAGAGGGCGAGGCTGCGCGGAAAGAGCTCGGCGACGGCGGGCTGGGTGACGAGATATAGATCTAATTACACAAAAATTAAACATAAATTACACCTTAAACCCTAATTAAAAAAAACAAATAATAGGGTTTACCAAGATAGAAAGGCGGCAGACAGATCTCGCCGGCGGAGAGGGCGAGGTGGCGCGGAGGCGGAGGTCTTAAAGAGAGGGGGAGAAGAAAGATTAGGATTTTTGAGAGAGGAGCAGCGGTCTGGCCATTACAAACCCGATAACTTTAGCCGACAACGTATGAACTCATCGGCTGCACTTTAGCCGACGAAAATACGCATTATTTCGTTGACTAAAGTATAGTCGATGACATAATTGTCGTCGACTGAAGATGTAATTTTAGCCGACGACTTTTTCAGCTAAAGCCAACGACAATTTTTTTTCTCGTTTGCTTAACTACTTTAGCCGACGATACTTTTATTCATCAGCTAAAATATAGCATAGCCGACAAAAAAAAATGTCGTTGGCCTATTTTTTTAAATTCGTCGGCTATGGTGTTTATTCTGGTAGTGTTAAATGGTCTGCATTCAGGTTTGATAAGTCCAAAAATATTACCATGGATTTTCTGTAAGAATGGTATGTTTTCAGTGTTGACAACCGCAAAAGAAGAACACGCCTGTAACTTTGCTAATAAACAAGCTTTGCAAAACGAGCGGTGTGCATCAGAGATTGTCACAAAGGAATCTGGTGGGATAACACTTTTCTTGGAGAATGAGCCCCAACTGAGAGGAGTAATCTCAGTCCCCCCACCTAAACCGATGATTTTGGGTGTTTTCACATACTTCTTTGATCTAAAAAATGGATGACTATGAGAATATTTTAATATTTTGATCATCATATCCTGACTTGGATGTCCTAGTCGAAAATGCCAAAGTTTATATGAGGTGTAGACACACAGGGTGGTATCAGTGTCTGCATTTGATTCAATGATCCGAGCCGTAGTTAGATATAGACCACTACGAATGCCCAAAAACTTCTCCAAAATGCGCTTTCTACCGCAATTTACGGAGGTAACATACAAGTATTATTTCCTATTCTCACAATAAGTTTTCAAGTGAAAACCGTTGGCTCTAATGTACTTAAAACTTAGCAAGGTGCGATTGGCCTTTGACACGTATAAAGCATTCGTGACATACATTATTGTACCATGTGGTAGCAAAAATTATGTTGAACAACACCCTCGTTTAACCGGAGCTGAACTAATCATGGTAGTAACTGAAGAACTATATGGCATAAGATCCGTAAATAATTGACTATTCCGCAGTATAGTGTGGGCAATACCACTATTTGGCTAAACACTTAATCTTGTCTTCAGACATCTATAAAAGAATGTAAATCAATCAGTCTTTATTCTCAAGTGAATACTTAAAAGTTTGCAAATGGTTCTAATCCTTGTAGAGTGCTTGACATGGCATGACAAAACTAATGTCCAACACAACATCAAAATAACAACTACACTAGACCTGAGTCTCGACGGGTCGAAGGATTCTTCGACGAGTCAAAAATGGTTCAATCTGGATCCAAAGTACCCCTCTCGATGGGTTGAGAAATAACCCTCAACGGGTCGAGATATTACAAAAATCAATATTGGATTTTGGGTTTTATTTCGACGGGTCTTGAAAACATCTTAACGGGTCGAAAATGATTGAAAAAAATCCATGGTATCAGTCTTGACGTGTCGAGACCATTCCTTTGACGGGTCGAAAGAGCCCGTAAAAGCTGATGGAGGACAATCTTCGACGGGTCTAAAATATGTCAAAAATGAACCAAGGGCTATGTCTCGATAGGTTGAGAGAAAATCTAGACGGGTCGAGACGCCTAGGATTAGAACATCCTCTATTTTTCTTGCTCATTTTTTTTGTATTTTGGTGCCATCATGTATCCTTGTATATTTCGAACCATTCATGCATTATAATGTAAAATATTATTCTCAACATTTTCCTATACCGAAAGAAAGAAATTTCATTACTTTGCTAACACAAAACTTACATCAAAAGATGTCTTATTCAAAAACCAACTAATAATAAAGTCTTAAAACATGACCAAAGAAAGCCAAAAAAACAATTAAACTTGATTACATAGCAGAAATAACACCCTAATACATAGACTACTCAAATTTTGGAGTCTAAATGTTCTCCATCTTGTTGTTTGCTGCAATAAGATTGGCTTCACCGACATCTTCCATCTCATAGTCTCCAATAAAGTTAGACTCTTGTGCTAAGTATTGTTTGCACTTCTTGTAGGCATTCTGGATATCCTTGTTCTCTCGACATTGCTTGTGCATATGCTTCATAGATCCACACCTAGAACATGGGTACATTCCAGATGGAGTAGAGCGTGAAAAAATTCCATAATTCTTAGGACTGAAATTGGATTGATTCTTGTTGGACTGACTAGGGCATGCATCTTGGCGAGTCCAAGTTAAGTTCACCTCTACCACGCCCTCTACCTCGTCCGCCTCTCTCACCACGGTTGCTGTAAGGTTCAAAACGATTGTTCTTCTTGTCCTTACATGCCTTCCCACTAGTGTTGTAATTCTCAAGTGTTTTCTTGGTTCCAACAAACATTGCATTGTTGTTCAAAATTATCTCATAATGCCTCTCCTTTTTTGCCAGGATATTCATGAGATTACTGAATGATTTAATTCTTCCTTGTTCGTACTCAATTCGGTACTGATGAGCGAGAAGGCTCATGGAAGAAGAAAATGTATTCAAAGATTTCTCGATCATAACCTGATCATTTTTTCAACTCTACAGAAGCTCAGCTCTAATTGTAGCTGTAGCATAGCTAGATTAAAAGCTTTAATCTTCGGATAATCTAACAAGCAGATTTGGTCCTACCTCTTAGACAATTTTGGAAGCTATGCATCATGCACATTGTTGAAGCATTCTTTCAAAACATCCTATACATCCTTCGGATGATCCTTTTTTAAATATTGCTTCTTCAAAATCGGGTGGATGTGGTGCCTCAAAAACATGAGGGCTTGAGTTTTTCAAGCTAGAGTAGGTAGGATAGCATTCACATCGGTTGGTGGGTGAATAGTTTTGGTGAGATCTTTACCAATGAGAGTATTCTCTACATCTGATAACTAATGATAATACTCTTTTCCATTGACATCAAGGATGTCAAATTTAGGCCTAGCTAACTCAGTTGAAGTCATCTACAAAAGAGACAGAGATGCAATTAGTATCGATTGAAAAACCATGATCACTAATATCAAGTTTAGGGAATAAAAACATAATCAAAGATGTATGGTCACAAAATTTGATGCTCGATAAACGGTGGCTTCATATCACACTAAAAAACCGTGACAAATAAAATCCATCACAAATATCGGTTTCCCTTTTTATTTAATGTCTTAACTCGCCCATGACCGTCACTAATATCAAACTTTTTGATCAAAGAGGTGATGAAATCCCCTTCTCTCACAACATGTATTAATCCATAGGAACTAGGGCATATAATTGCAATATATATCACAACAATAATCAACCTAAATGTAGTCCTAGATTTAGGTGGTGCAGTAATTACGTTTTGCGACCTAATTTTGAAATTCATGAAGGTTAAAAAATTTACCTCGAAGAGTGTTATGCTCAGTATGGGTAACAATTTGTTACAAGGAGGAAGTTTGCGATGAGCCTAAGATGCAGGAAGACAACCAATTTTGATGACTTATGGAAGAAACGCTGTGAGGGATGGCCAGAGATGGTGATTGGCGGTGAGAAAATCAGCAGTGGTGGTAGTGGTGGCAATGGGATTTGGTGTTTTAGGTTTAGGGTTTGGGGTGATGACTATCAACTCAATAAACGATGATAATGTGTTAAAGGAAAAAAGTAATTGCAATAACTGTAGACTGAAACTATATGTTTATTCATTGATAGATTAAATACAAACATTACAATTAATTACTGGCCATATCCCTATAAATCATGGATTGCTATAATATTTACTTCTACTCTAATTAGGACAAGATACACACTGGGATACCAAGAATATATTTCCTTGAACAATATATATAATTAACAAAGTGGCTGATTTTAAAAACTTTAGATACCAATTTAACAAGTTTTTTTTTTGTTTTGAAAATGAACGAACGCAACATATTCATTAATAATGTTGGTTGCATTACGCGTAGACCACCATCACGGGCACGACCGTGAGAACACCAATATTTTTAAATAATCTGTAGTCCTATCAAAAGCTAGATCAGGAATATAACCATTGAACTAAAGCTCACAAGTAACTGAGTGATTTTATCAGTGCGGACAAGTGTAATACCCCGATTTTTATATAATAGTTAATATTTATGAGTAATTTGAGTTTTATTTAGTGGTTGCGGTAAATGATCGTTACCTTCAATAAATATTGAGAGGTCTCGAGTTGACATTTTATTAGATCGGTTGACTTCGGGTGTAAGTCATAGAATTTGTCGAGACGAGTTCATAGATGTAAGAAATGTCAAAAACGAAGTTATGATGGAAAAGTTACGATTACTGGAATTTTGAGAAATTATAGTATCATGAAACTCCGACTATAAATAGAGGTTACCTAAAATAGAAAGTCAAACTTCCATTTTGGGAAGTTGACTTTGTTGACCTCATCGACCAGGACTCCTTGCCGCGAAATTTGTCGCCGCGTCGTCGTCGACCCACATCTGGTCACGATTCCGATTGGAATTGAATCTTCTTTCCTTCCTTTTCCTTCTTCTCTCGTCGATTTGTGTATTTGAGGCTTGTTGATGGGGAATCAAATGGAACAAATTCTAGGGTTTCAGTGATTTTTGGTCACCATCGCCGTCATCATTTTCGGCCAAATTTTGGGTAAATTTCTAGAGCTTTTCTCTCCTATTTCTTTTATTGAATTGCAAGTTTAATTCAAGAAAATTGAAGTATTTTAGTCAAGTTCATCTCGTCCTCCGCTGTAATCAGCAGTTGTCGGTAGTCTTCAGGGGTTTTAGTTCCCCTCCTTCTGCTGGTTCGATTGAGTCTAACGAGCCCATTGGTGGCTCGACGACGAAGTTATGCCACCGGGAAGATTTCCGGCGAGTTTAAGATCTATGCCATTTGAGGCGTTTTATGGCTAAACCAGGCCGATTTAGATATCAATGTAAAGAGTTATGTGTTGGGCTCGCCGAGAGATTTTTGATGATGTATTATTTGCCACTGTCGGCGATGGTCGGTGGCAGAAGCGCGTAACCAAAAAATTATTTTCGAAAACGGGTCGTGTTATATGTCATTAGGTTCTTATCAACGATTTGAACATAGTTGTGAGGTTTGTTTATTGTTTGGGCTTCGTCGAACAGTGGGCGGTGATACGTGTCTTTGCCTATGGCGGTGCCACCGACAGAGAAATTAGTTGTGTTATATATAATTATGATCGTTTCATCGTAACAGGTTTGTTCGAGAGAGTTTTCGACTCGATTAGTCGAAGTTGATTTTAGATTGAGTACTTATTTGATTTATTTGTTTATTTTATGGATTTTTTTTATTGATTTACTATATCTGAATTGGGTTAGGACGCCACAGTAAGAGTCTCCAGGCCCCGACAAAGAACATAACCAGTCCACAAAATCTCCATTGAGAAGCCACCTAGATCCCATATCTAAATCCATAAAGGGTTCGAATCCAAGACAAACTACCCAAAGCCCAAAAGGGATTTGGGTTATGATGGACCCAATTGACGAATGAAGCAAGAAACCTCGCCCAACAAACACCTAATTGATTCAAATTTTATAACAATTGATGTCCTATCATTCCAACTCAAACTCGATTCGGGTTTCAACTCTCAATTCGTTTGCAGCACCGACGAAGCTCCTAGTCTCCCTCCACCTCGTAGGTCTTCACTACTCTTTTGCAATCTGTATCTCAATTCACAATCTTTTCCTCCGTCCACTTGCCAGTTTTTGTGCTTTGAAATCATATACAGTTGTCATGCTGGTTTTGGTAATCTTTTCGATGGATGTTATTTTTGTGCGTGTTGTTTAACATTGAAGGAGCGTATTCCTTTACAGTCGAATTGAGCCAAAGACAAGTAATCTTCGTAGCATAATGTTGTGGAAAATATTTGTTAGAGAAGAGTTAAATTATGTACCTATAGTGTGCGAGACACTTATCATAATTTCAATCACGTTGGGTTTAGATGAATATCACATGAGAGAAACTAGACCGTAAATTACTCCCTTGCACATTTGTGCTACGTACATTGTAGAATTACTCATGTGAGTGTCTTGATTGAATGATGTGAGAATGATTGGAACTTAGAAGGCTCGCCTATAACGCTTGGAATACAGTGTCTTGATTACATATTTTAATTTTTGTTGTTGATTGATTCATGTTGGTGTTGGTTGCACATGTTGAACCATCTAGACAGTCATCGTTGATGAGAATAAGAAAGTGACTTTGAATTTTGATATTTATTTTTTTATAATGTATATTAAATATTATTATATTATTTTTGCGCTCCCAAAACGTATCTATTTTAGAAGAAAAAAAATTTAAAAAAATGCTTACACTTTTTTAAACGTTTTGTTTCCATGTACTCGTTCCTAATTCCATGCAATATAACTAAACGAAGACTCAAAAAATAGTAAACCAAATCTATCAAAAGTTACCTAGTCAATTTATTATTACTAAACAACCCCTGACAAAATAAAATTTCATTCCCTTTCAAAAAAAAAGTAAAATGTCACTACCACACTAAATCAGTGACCACGATTACATGTGTATATTTCTGTTTCTGGGTACCTCCTCTACTCTTTGGCCTTCACTGCAATCTTTACCATTTTAATGAACAAATTGCCTCATTTCATGTTGGACACAAAAGCGCAGGAGGCAAGAAACAAATATAAATATAAAAATCTTAACGTAATATGGAAATTTATACTATAAAATTGTCAATATTTTAAAAAGAGTCTAAGATATATAAAAGCTTAGGCCAAAAACAATAAATACATCATATTAAATACTGTGTTGTGTTTGCTTAGATTCTTGTGCGTGGTGCTGCTTTGAAAATTGAAGATCTTTACTCCTCAGATTCATGGCGGCAAACCAACCTCAGGTTCCGGATCGTACATCTGGTACGTCGATACCCATCTCATACATGGCCTTGTATACTTTCTCATCATCTTTACTCTTCTGGGTTCTTTGAATTTAGATTTTCTATTATGAAGGGTTTTGCTTTGATGTGACATCTATGTGAAACTCGTTGAGTTTTGGATAGAATCAATCGATAAGTATTGGTTTGTTTGTTTTTAATGAGAATAGGTGAGAAAGGTTTAATCTTTATTGGAAAATTTGGGGTTGAGTGAATCTCTGCTATCTTGATCTGGGTTCCTGCCAGACTGAGTGACTGTCTAAATTTGAAGATCTAGAATCTGGGTTTTGTTGGTTTCTCGCAAGCTTTGATTTTTATTTTATTAATTTCGATGTAGATGTGTGTGCTCTGGCTATGATGAAGAGTGTAGTTTCTTTGGTTATGTGAGTTTGGATGGTTTTCTGTTGATATTAGGGATCATCTATAGTACTTTAGATTAGAGTGATATGTAATCGATGAATGTCATGTGTGTAGTTACTTGCAGTTTTTAGGTGATGCATTTCCTTCTTTGATATTGCACCTCCAAATGTCAAATTTTGTTAAGTTGCTGACCGAAGAATATTTTATGGAGCTAATATAGGTTAAAAGAGGATTACTGTTGCTAAGCATACAGCATACTGCATACGTCATTATTTTGCAATTTGGGCTATGTAGAAGCTTTCTCGGTTATTTTTAGAGTTCGAAAGGTAGTTCATTCTGTATCAATAGACAGTTCTTTTTCAATGACTTCTATAGTTTATAGTTTGAGCTAAGTGCAAACGCTTGTTGTGATCTCCCCTAGATTTTATTTTATTTTATTTTTTAGACATATGTTTGTTCTGTATATGTGTAGTTCATGAAAGCAGTAGTAGCTATGTGTGACTGCATTCTGGACTTTTTGTATTTCTTCGTGATTCGAGGAATAGTTCCAGTACTCTAGACTGAGTGATAAACGATAGAGTATGTAATCGGTAGACATGCCATGAGTTAGTTGTTCACAGATTGAGCTTATGGTTTTCCAAGTTTCCCATATTGCACCAACAAATGCCAAATTCCCTGATTGTGAATTATAGGGTGTTAGGACATCAAGGTTTTCCTAATCGTATCTGTGTCCCTCTGTTTCTCATTGCTGTGGTCTTTTAGCAATTTGGACATTATAGCTAAAAGCTTTATAGGTGATTCTTAGAGTTGGATAGTGTTCTTCAGTGTGTATCTCTGATCAGTTCTTGCTCCAATTACTGTCATTGTTCTGAGTTGGAACGGTCTAGGGACATATCTGTGGTAGATTCTCCCAGGCTAAGTTCTTTTTATCTATCTCAACAGATTTCATTGCTAATGAGTGCTGATAGTTCTTTATGTTCTTAAATGTGATTTTATGATGCAGACTAAGAAATATATTCATGTACCTCTCTTTATCACGGGTGCATAGGTGTGCACGCGTGGATATGTGTGCATGTATTCATAGCTTCAACTTTTCTTGTCCTTTGCTTTGGTTGGTCAATAATTTGTACTCCCTCTGTTTCTAAGACTCTTCTAAGTCTCTGAGCATACTGATCATGGATGCAGAAGAGAAACCTGCTGAACCTGATAGCATGAAGGAGCAGGTAGTTTTTTACTCTTCTGCAATGTGCTTCCAATCCATTGCAGTTTCTGTCTAATTTAAATTTCAAAGTCTTGTTGTTTTTCTCCGCTTGTACATGACATCCTTTCGTAATATATATTGTTATCAGTCTGTAGTAGCAAAAAATGAGCGGTCAATTTCTCCTAATCCTTCTCAGGATGCTGGCCCAATAGGTCATCCAAGGGAAGCTGCAGCTCAATCGGGTTCTTTTGGTGGAGGTGGAGATCACTCTGTTTTTCCACCTAATGTGTATTCTCCTCAGGCTCAGCAGACCTTCTACTATAGAGGTTAGACTTTTCTTTCCTCCGGTTAGGGCTTGCAATTATGGAAGTAAATCATTCACAGCTGGATTAAATCTGAAAATATACTTCATCTTGTGTTGGTCTAATATACAGTGATTGAGCACCACGTAGGGAGGACTTATCTCCCCTTTGTGTTTGAAGTAATCACATTAGAATCTGGTTTATCTAGACCATGGGGGCCAGAGTATAAATTTCATACTTTTTGATCTGTAGCCAACTTTGGATTCTGTAATGGCTTTGTTAACTTGAATGCTAATCTAAGAAATGGGTCTCATAAGAATCTGTTTAGTCTATTTTTCCTCATATTTCATTATTGTTATTATCATTTATGTAAAGCATGTACTTATATTGTTCACTCATGTGTAATATAGGTTATGAAAATGGAACCAGCGAGTGGGATGAGTATCCTCCATACATCAATTCTGAAGGACTAGAGATTACTTCTCCTGTGAGTGCATTTACACTCGTTCTTCATTCAACATGTATGGTCTGTTTATGTTGTGCATTTATAGCAACGTTCTTTGCTATTTTTTGGTGATTAGGGTGTCTACAATGAGAATCATCCGTCTCTTGTCTATCATTCTGGATATAGCTACAATCCGCAAATGCCTTATGGCCCTTACTCTCCAGTCACAACACCTATGCCGTCAGGAGGAGATGGACAGTTATATTCCCCCCAGCAATTTCCATTTTCAGGACCACCTTATTATCATCAGCTAGGTCCTCCTGGCATGCCATACATTACTTCACCGACTCCAGTTTCACAGCCAGACCTCACCACCTTAGTTGGTATTGATCAACAAGGTGACAGCATGCTTTTCGGACCGAGGCCTGGTTATTCTCCAGTGGGATCTTATGGTAGAGGCAATTTCCAGGGAAATCCTGGTAACTTTGGTTATCATGATATGCAACAAGGATTTGATGGATTAAGATCTGGCAGATTTTGGTCAGACTGGTCAAAACCCTCAGACCAGCAGAGGTCTTACACTCCCTTATCGCCAGCAGTATCTCCTCAGCCAATGGGACCACTTGGCTCATTTGGGCAGAATATTGGAATGGTTTGTTCTCATACCTGTGCATATCTTCTAATGATTTTTCTTAAAAATCTAATTGGTTCTTCTTCTTCTTGGCTAAAATATTCACGGAATGGTAGAAGTTGTACAGGGATAAAATGATACCTTGCATACTTTTGTCAAGAACTTTGTAGAAACTTATCATCAACATAACATTAGGTTTCACGAGATTGTGGAAGTTGACCGTATCCTTGTGCTTAACCACCAATAGCAGATTAGCATGCTGGATCAAGTGTTTTTAGAATTAGAAAGTTGAGGAGCTTTCAATTAACTTTTAGTGCTTTTATCTTCAAGATTGTTGGTAGCTCTATTCTTTTGTGTGCCGTGAAGGTTAGCCGGTTAGGTGCACAGTGTACCTTTTAGGGTCAGAGTCATCTTTTATCTTTGGTGTGATGCAATTATTCATCTGTTCTCATCTTTTGTATTTACATCACCATGGAAATGATTGTCACTGGAGTACTATCTGAATTTTTTTTAATCAATTTCTAATCCTTAGTATTTATGTCGATGATTTTATCATCTCAGGGTTCTCAACACCAAAGGTCTATGTATGGGTTTGGATCTGGTTCAAACTCTTATAATCGAGGCCACCTTCCCAGTGGTTTTAATCAGGGCCCTAGCCTTGGAAATGCTTGTCTCTCCAGTTTTGGAGCTAACAGCCGAGGTTATCTATCTGTAGAAAATAGCAAGAGGCATGTCAGAGGTGCTGGTGCAATATGCAGTTGCAATGCTCCCCTTGATATTCTTTGTGAGCAGAATCGAGGACCGAGGGCCTCAAAGCCAAAGGGACAAATCATAGCTGATAGCACGGTGGAGAACACTAAACTTACTGTGCCTACAACCAAGGTTCATGACGA
Organism: Geum urbanum; assembly: GCA_946800695.1. Lineage (NCBI taxonomy): Eukaryota > Viridiplantae > Streptophyta > Magnoliopsida > Rosales > Rosaceae > Geum > Geum urbanum. The sequence continues at coordinate 38,153,221 of OX327010.1, read as the reverse complement.
AACATACAACCAGCCAGATTTTGTAACAGAGTACAAAGATGCCAAGTTCTTTATCATAAAATCTTACAGTGAAGATAATGTTCACAAGAGCATCAAATATGGTGTCTGGGCAAGCACACCAAATGGTAACAGAAAATTAGATGCTGCATATCATGAAGCTAAGGAGAAGCATGATGGCTGCCCTATTTTTCTGCTATTTTCAGTAAGTATATGATTTCTTTCTGGCATGTGCTCACAAAATGTTGATCTATCCTGCATTATTTTATTTCCCCCCTCATTCAATGCTTTCTTCTATTCTTCAAGTTTTCATCTTTGTTACTCACTTCTTACGTCACTGTTATTTCACTTATTTGTCAGGTGAATGCTAGTGCTCAGTTCTGTGGGGTGGCTGAAATGATTGGACCTGTTGATTTTGACAAGAGTGTGGATTACTGGCAGCAAGACAAATGGAGTGGGCAGTTCCCTGTCAAGTGGCATGTTATCAAAGATGTCCCAAATAGTCAGTTTCGTCACATTGTTCTTGAAAATAATGATAACAAGCCAGTGACTAACAGTCGTGATACGCAAGAGGTGACAGTTTGTTAACTATCCTCATTATTGAATTGGATTGATATAGGAACAAATTTGCTTTAAGTTCTTTGTTTCGACAGTACACATCGTGATCTCTAGATAAATAGTTTGTTTGTCAAATACTTGCAGTGCTCGACATAGTTTACACCTCTCTTGAATGCCAAATCAATTTAAGAATTCTTAATGATATGATAAGAGGTGATTTCGGTTAAATTCTAGCTGAATTTTCATATTTGTTTTTTACATTTTATAGGTTCATAAACCCTTTGGTGCTTTTGATTAACTTTTGTCCTTCTTGTTATCTTGATTCCTTCCTGAGAGATATACTAGTAGTGCACTCAAGTTTCTGCAGTTAGTATTATGTTCTGATCCGTCTTGATCAGTATGAATGTGTTGATTTTTTTTCTTCTCTATACTAGAAAGTTGCACAGTATTTTTGGCTAGTCATGTTTTGCTGACAGCTTTGATTTACTCCTGTTTGTGCAGGTTAAACAGGAGCAAGGGATTGAGATGTTAAATATTTTCAAGAACTATGAAACAGATATGTCTATTCTAGATGATTTTGATTTTTATGAAGATCGTCAGAAGGCAATGCAAGACCGGAAGGCCAGGCAGCAAGCCAGCCTGATTGCTGTAGGTGTAGTTGGAGAAAATGAGCACAGAAGTACTGTTCAAATTCCCACTGATTTCATCAAACACATGTCGAAGAGCTTTGCTCAAGTGGTCCGCTTGGATGAGGGTAGTAAGGAAGCTACTGTTGCTTCTGATGGCTCCATTGGCACCAGGGTAAAACTTGAAGATGCCATTCCATCATCTGTCTCTTCTGCTCAGATCAGTTAGGAAGACCAGAATGCTTGGAAATGTATGTGACACAGACTTCAATACTACTATCAGTTTTTGATTAACTTGTTATTAGGTTGCAGATGTCTCTGTATTCATAAAAGTGCATCAGTATCAGAAAAAAAAGGGCCTTTTTCCGGTTCCTACGAAGCTGATGACAAGCTTCATGTATCATACGCGTCCTGGGTGCTTTTGCTTTCAATTGTAGTCAGTAGCTCCATAAGATTTGCGTTCTGAGTGAAAGTAATTTTTTTGGAAGATGTTGGCTCCTGTTTTTGGCTCTGTAATGTTGATCATCTTTGCAGGCAGTTTAATAATTATGCGTCAAGAAGACCTTATAAAGGAAAAGAAAAGAAAGACCTCTAATTTTATGCATGTTCTCGATGTTTTTTCTATCTCTTTACTAGCTACTTGTGCCTTTTCTCTGTTACTTGACCTCAATTTCGAAGAAAAACGGTTCTTGTTAGTAAAGGGAAAAAATATATGACACATCTTTTGGTTTCTAAATTGAGCCTATCTGTATAATCTCTGCTCCTCCATTTCGTAGCATTGTACGTGTGGTTGGTTCATGACTTTGCACAAGTGGTAGTAGCGCAGAGTTTTTTGGATGCAGCCTTGCCCCATGTGTTATGAGTCAATGATAAATTTTGTTCATGCATATCTTCTTCCAATCTTATCCATGACGGTGATCACAGCCATAACTCCAAATTCCCATCTTGTGGTATCTCTAGAGCTCTGACAATCTTTTTTTTTTGTCACCATCACCTGTTTTGAATTCTGATGATGGCAGCTGTGTCCTCTATTTTCTTTGGCACTACCAATGTGGTGGGTTTTGACAATATAAAAAATTGTAAGTGACATTTGGTAGGTCTCAGAGATTTTCCAGGTATCCTATCGCCTGTAAAAATACACCACGTGTCACCAAAGACAGTTAAGAAGACGATTGTACCCCTATAGAAGTAACTTGAAGTACAGTCGAGTGCAGATGAACCGAGTCTCATCGGAGACTTGGATGGATACCATGAGTTGTTGGCAAAGCTAGTTGTGTGAGAGAGAGAAGACACGAGCTTTTGTCATGAGGCTCTGAAACAAACAAGACAAACAACACAAGGAAGGAACACTTATGGCGACCATGGAGTTGAGCAGTGGATCCCAAGCCATGTCCTCGGAGCAGTTTTGGCGGGAAAAAGTCCACGGAGGATGGGCTACTCTCGTCGTCCTGCTCGTTGTTTTGGCCTGTCAATATTTCAAGGGCTTTTTGTCTAGGAAATCGACTGTGGCCAATTCAAATTCTTCTCCTTCTTCTTCTTCTTCTTCTTCTTCTTCTTCTTCTTCTTTGGTCCGTGGCTCTGGTTCTGATCTCATCGCCACTTCTTCTGGCTCACAATCCAGGTAAAGTTTCTTCCTTTTTCAATTCGGTCTATTTTGTTCTTGTCAAAGTTCCCAGCTTTATGGTTTTTAAATCGTTACAACCTTATTTGGTTTTGTCTCTATTGAACTGGGTTTCTGAAATATTAGGTGTTTGATGATTGAGAGTGTGGGTTATGTTAGTTATGTGATTGCTATGTCTCAAACTCAATTGGGTTTTCGGATGCTGTGAAAAGTTAGAAACTTCGTGTGAAGTGTTGGAGTTGGATAATGGGATTAGGGGTGTATTAATTGAGTTTTGGCTGCGTGTGCAGTGCCTCGGAAGTGGTGACAGATGCAGATTTGAAGTTTCTGATCGAAAATTTGGATGAGAAGAGTGGTCAGAATGAGAAATGGGACAGTGTTATTGAGAAAAGTAATGATCTTATGTACTACAATGCTAAATGCTGCAAGCCTAAGGTTATTCATCTTGTGCTTCGTCTCTGTGCCATTCACAATCTTTAAATTGATTACTAAATGCTAATTATTTAAGTTTGATATGTTTCGCTGTTTTACTGTAGTGGTCTTCTTGGCGAATTAAGGCTATCAAATTGAGTTGATGGATATTTGTTCTGCTTTCAGGTTGGTGCTGTGAAATACTTGAGTGTGACGATATTTGAGGATTGTTCTCCTGAGGCTCTACGAGACTTCTACATGGACAATGGTTATAGAAAGCAGTGGGATAAAATGCTGATAGATCATGAGCAGCTACATGTGGACCAAAGCAATGGGGTGGAAGTTGGCCGGACTATAAAGAAGTTTCCACTGTTGACACCCAGAGAATATGTATTGGCTTGGAGACTGTGGGAGGGAAAAGATAAATCATACTACTGTTTTGTCAAGGTAATGATTTTATAACTCTGGGAAGACATTTCTGTGCATATGTTATTTTGTGTGTGGTGGTGTGCCAAACTTGGCTCTTGATCCTCTTGATCAGATTAGGACGTATCTGCATCTGAAATAATAATAATTTGTTATACACTTTTTGTGATGACAGGAATGTGATCATTCTTTGGCACCTCGGCAAAAGAAGTATGTGCGTGTTAGTACTTTCAGATCTGGATGGCAAATCAGAAAAGGTAAGTACTTCACAAATGCATGCAATACGTCAGTTGTCCTAGGATGAGATGCTATGTTGTGTACAAATAAAACTTGGCTTATTTGAAGAAAAGCATGCCTCTTAAGTTGGTGAAGTGATCCTGTATTCCTGTAAACAGTGGTGATTATAGTTGCGCTTCATGTACTAGTGGTGGATAAGAAAATGCTGATTATAATTGCACTTCATGTACTAGTGCTGGATAAGAGAATGATTTCCTTGAGACTTACAGGCTTGTGTGGTTGACTGGCAGACTGCATTAGGTTTTTCAAAACATTTTTTTTTCCTTTAGCCTTGGTCCAAATTTGTTTTATCTTCTACAGTTCCTGGTAGAAATGCCAGTGAGATCAAAATGTATCATCAAGAAGATGCCGGGTTAAATGTGGAGATGGCTAAACTTGCATTTGCAAAGGGCATATGGAGTTATGTATGTAAGATGGATAGTGCACTTCGTCAACATTCTACAATCAGTAATCACCAATCAAGTTCTGCTGCTACTGCAGTTACTTTGATTAAAAAGGTGAGGACCTTATGTTTAAGTACTTGCATACCTTTGTTGCCATCTAAATCATTTCCTGGTAGAGCTTGATCCGACTTATTACGGTACTTGGCTTCCATGCATCAACTTTACTACAGATTTGGTTGGGGTAGATGCATCATTTTGTTATTTTTTATTTTTTGTTGTCCTGGTTAACCTAATGAGCATCATGCCTCATAAATCTTGCCAATATTGTCCTGTTGCAAAGATATCATGTTTTTAATACTAATAAATACAACCAACCTTGTGGTTTTGTGTGCTAACTGCCATATGTTTGCTTGAATCATTAGATTCTTGAAAGGTATATTTGAATTGTATCAATAGTTCAGTATTGATCCATGGTTTCCTTTGGTTTCATTGCCATGCTATTCAGCCTACTTTTTTTAAATGGTTGGTAATCTGCTCTACATAGGTTCCCCCTGGGTTAGAGGCCACAGATAGCACGACACCTGGATCAACCTCTGCAGAACCTATTCTTCACAGAACAACTACTGGTGGGGAGAGGAAATTGTCTAGACGACCATCAAAGAAACTGCTTGCCAATGGTTTGCTGCTTCTCGGGGGCGTGGTCTGCCTGTCTCGTGGTCGCTCCAGCCTCGGTGCTAAGGTTGCCATGGCATACGTCTTGACCAAACTGAAGAAGCGTGGTGCTTCATCAAGTCAAAGTAGCAATATTGCAGGCTCATGACCTTGTTGGCATCACAACTCAAATCTGGAAGCTCTATTAAAGTTGGCTCGTGTACATTATAACCACTGTCGTTGGCGACTCATGGAAACTAATCCAGGCACCTCACCGGTCAAAGTAAATCGCCACTAGTTTTTTGGGAAAGTTTTGCTCGTACCTCACATATCCTTAATAAGTTGAATAATCATTGCTCCCTGTTCGACTCTGGCGTTGTTTGCTGTCAGCACCTTTGATCCCACGTAGATTTATTCAGCAGCCTGATGATGAACACAGCAAATGGATGTCCATCTAGCTAAACGTTCTCGTTCTCGTTCTCGTTCTCGTTAAAAAGCTTATCACCTCACATGGGAACTGAATAGAAGAAACGAACGTGCGCATTTAACTATTTATTCACTTTTACAGAATTTTATATTTCATATACTGTATTCTTTAGCTTGTTTGAGCTTTCAAAGTTATGTAGTGATTACTGGAAATCATCAATGATAGTTATCATTTCCTTGTCATTCAGCGATACCCTGCATGAGTATTTGCGTTTCCGGCTAGCAGTCTGCAGGTCTCAAAATGATAGGTAACCCTTTTGTTTCAAACATCAAAGACGTAGACACGTAGTATTTATGCAGAAAACTAGAAATAAGATGAAGCATTATTCAGACTCGAGAGAAAAATAGGAATTGCAAACAAAAATAAGAAGTAAGATGGGAAGGTTGAAAAACAGTTGAAAGTGGCGGGGAAGCTAAAGCTGCTAAAAAAGGTTGGGGGGGTTATGGAAGGCTCTCATTTTGTCCTAACCTTTCGGTCTCAGCTGTTTTGTTTATAATTGCTGTTTGGATTTCAACTCTACATTTTTGCAAATTCTTTAGCTCTTCCTCATTTGCATCTAAATTTAGCCAACTTAACAATTCTCTGTCACAAACCAAACCCAACAAGCTAGCCTCCACTAACAACAACGTACAACAATTCTCCAAAAAGGAAATTAATGAAACAAAATACAGATTTTTGCTCGGTTTCTTCATCACCAATACAAAACCCATCATTCTTCTTCTTCTTCTTCTTCTTCTTCTTCTTCTTCTTCTTCTTCTCAGTTTCTGGGTTTTGCTGAGTTTTTCCTTTCATCTGTGCCGGAAAGGATGTCCCACAACCTTCTTGTGTTGTGGGGTGTTTTGTTAGGATTCTTCACCATCTGCGTTCATTCAAAGACCAACTCTCAAGATGGTATGTTTTGCATGTCTTACAACATTTTTCGTTTCTTGCATTTGAAATTTCTACGAAGTTTCAATTCTCTCCCGTGGGTTTAGTTGATTGTTAACCGAAAAATATGTCCTTACGAGAAAATAAAATTTTCCTTTCCCATGCAATAAGAAGTACTATTCTAAATAATAGGGAGAGAAATAATATAAAGTCCCGTTTGCAGTTCATAATAGATCACTGCAATATCAATGTTATCAGGGGAATAAAAATGCTTGAATCGAAACGGTATATAGCATTTTCATTGCACAAGTTATAATTGAATGCTTTTTATCTCTCTAACATGGTATAACTTCATAAGCCATGTCGTCAGGTTTTCTCTTTCTCCCCCCAGTTAGATAATTTGCGTAATTACATTTTCCATCTCCTTGTTAATATGGTCAGTTTATTGTGTCCTGCAGTATCTGCTCTTAATGTGATGTATAACAGCTTAAAGACCAAGACCAAACTAAGTGGTTGGAAATCAAGTGGAGGTGACCCGTGTGGCGATTCGTGGAATGGGATTAGATGCTCAGGCTCATCTGTAACTGCAATGTATATTTCATTCCTTACAGTTCTGTTTTTTAACTAATTTTTTCTAATTATCCGGTGAAGAAAGCTAAAATCTACATGTTTGGCTTATTTACACTTAACAGAAGTTTGTCTGACCTTGGGCTCAGTGGATCACTGGGGTACCAGCTTGGAAGCTTATCATCTGTCACCTCCCTGTAAGGCTCAGTTCATTACAGTAGGCGTTTTTATTGCACATTTCGTTTTCTTCTCAAATTGCATAACCTGAATGCTGTGCATTTTGTTCGTCATAGTACAGTGATTTAAGCAACAACAAACTCAGCGGTGACATACCATATCAACTGCCTCCTAATGCAAAGGAAATGTGAGTTCGTTGTTGAACATTTTGTAGAATATATAACATAACATTTTCAATATTGAATACTAATCTCATCCCCTTCGTGTGCAGTGATCTTTCTAACAATGGCTTCACAAATACTGTGCCATATTCAGTATCACAGATGTCTGACCTGGAAACTCTGTAAGTAAAACTTTTTCCTGTGTCAATGTAATTATACTCCAAGTTGTTACTTCGGTTTTATAATAATTTGTGGTTGAATGCAGAAATCTTGGTCATAACAAGCTCAATGGACAGTTAACTGATATGTTTAGTAAACTTACTAAACTGAAAAAGATGCAAGTTCTACTAGCTAGCTTTGTAGTAACTTTTTCATTTTCAAAATGTTGTACAGTTTTGTTTGAACTGACTTTGCATATTACTAATTCAAGATTCATGAAATGCCGTATAGGGATCTATCTCACAACTCAATCACTGGAAACTTGCCTCAGAGTTTTGCAAAGCTCTCAAGCCTAAAGAAACTGTAAGACACATGCTACTAAAGCTTAATCTATATGATCAAGGTGCACGGTTGCTAACTTTTCTGCATCTCCATGCAGGTTTCTGCAGAACAATCAATTTACTGGTACCATCAACATCCTTTTGTACACTCCCGTTGAGGAATTGTAAGTGTATATATTGAGCTAGCTTTTTTATGAATTTGCAACTTGTAGAGTTATTTATTTTTCATGAACTAAAGTTTGTTGAGCATAAATTGCTGCCAGAGTTGGTAGTAACTTTTCACACAATGTAATCATTATTCTTGCTTGCAGGAATGTTGAAAACAACAAATTTACTGGATGGATCCCTAATGATTTGAAGAGTATAAACATAAAGTGAGTGTACTTCTCAAAACTAAGGATGGAGTGGTTAAGAACTTGTGTCTGACTTGTTTGATCGTGTATCTAAAGGTATGGAGGAAACTCCTGGTCATCAGGGCCATCCCCACCTTCTCCCCCTGGTGTAAAACGTAATAGGGGGTCAGGCAGCAGTAGCAGTGGCAAGGGGAAATCTTCGGTAGTCACCGGATTAATGATAGCTGGGATAGCTTTCGCTGTATTGCTTGTGCTTGCAATTCTAATTGCATTCTTCTCAAGGAAGAAACGTTCGTCTAATTCACACCTCCTTGAGGATGACAGGCTTAACCACCGCAAATCCTTCCCTATGTTTTCATCCAAGGACTTGAGTAAAGACTTGCATTCTGACTATGATGGTAATTCACTTTCAGCTTGTTTATATTTTCTGATTGACTTTGCTATATTTCTTCTTCTGATTTTGCTGACATACAAGAAATGTGGGTTCACTTTTGACTAACTAAATGATATGCTTGTGACAGGGTTGAACTCTGCAGAGCCTGCAGCTGTTATTGACATTAAGCCTTTTCAGAAGTCTCCATCGACTGGTTTTAAGTCCCTTTCAGGCCGCTTACAATCCTTTGCCAGAAGGAGCACCTCTATGAAAGCTGTATCTTACTCTTTAGCGGACTTGCAGATTTCGACTAGTAACTTTTCACCATCTCGCCTTCTTGGACAGGGTACGATTGGACGTGTTTATAAGGCTAAATATGAAAACGGAAAGGTAAACATCTGAACTAAACTACTATCTCTGTTGCAGAAGACTTATGATGGGCTTCGCACTCTACTGTTAAAGGTGTCAGAAATTGTGCTGATAATTTGATGCCATATGCATGTCAGGTTTTGGCTGTTAAAAAGATCGATTCCTCACTGTTTCAAGGACCGCCAAACGAATTCTCTGACCTTGTTGTAAACATTTCCAAGATTCGTCATGCCAACACATCTGAACTTGTTGGCTATTGTTCAGAGCAAGGGCACAACATGCTAATATACGAGTATTTCAGGAACGGCTCACTCCATGAATTCTTACACATGTCAGATGAGTACAGCAATCCACTAACTTGGAACACAAGAGTCAGGATTGCTTTGGGTACCGCTCGTGCTGTTGAGTAAGTAAAACATATTCTGCTCTTAAAATTGCTTTGCACTTAATTTACTGGCCAAAAATAATTTAACAAATTTCTGTAAACTTTTTTCAGGTACCTCCATGAGGGTTGCTCTCCATCTGTACTTCACAAGAACATCAAATCATCTAATATTTTGCTGGACATGGAACTCAATCCTCGGCTCTCTGATTATGGCTTGGCAACCTTTCATCAGGTACACTACTGTCTCTTTGCATTACTGTGCTTCAGGATTGCCGGTTTTCTCTTTTGCTTTCGAATCTTATATTATTGTATTTACAGCGCACTAGTCAAAACCTAGGGATGGGATACAATGCACCGGAATGCACGAAGCCTTCAGCTTATACAATGAAGAGTGATGTTTACAGTTTTGGGATAGTCATGTTGGAACTTTTGACAGGTCGAAAGCCAGTTGACAGGTGCGTTTCGTTTGGTGTCTCGCTCTTATTTCTCTTCACTAGTTAAGCTTTTCAAATGTGTAGCAATTCTTAACTAGTTGATTACCTTCTCGCTTCTTTAGCTCAAAACCACCATCGGAGCAGTGCCTTGTCCGATGGGCAACCCCACAGCTCCATGATATCGACGCATTGTCATTTATGGTCGACCCTGGCCTTCGTGGACTCTACCCTCCGAAGTCAGTTTCCCGGTTTGCTGACATTGTAGCGCTTTGCGTTCAGGTGAGCAAGTTTCTGATTGTTAGACAACTATTAGACCCCAAAAGCTAAGGCCGGTATCACCTCACACAGCACCAATTGACCTCGATCATATGCAAAGACACATTACACCCAAAACACATTAGATATATCTAGCATGCATGCTCTTCTCTAGTTTCCATCGTTTTGTTGAGGTTGACTGATCTATCTTTTGTTGTAATAGCGAGAACCCGAGTTCCGGCCACCGATTTCAGAAGTTGTGCAACAACTGGTGCGGCTAGTTCAGCGTTCAAGCATAAACATGAGAGAGGATCTTGGTCTTTCTCGTAACTCTAGCAATGTCAGCAGCATGAGAGAAGATCTCCAATCTTCTCGTCGGCTAACCGACTTTTGAAGATAGTCGATCGGTTTTTTCAAGTAAATAGAGTACTGTAACACAGATTTGAGGAGTCATTTTCTTCTTGTACGTACTTAACCCCTTTCATAGATGACATCCTCCAATGTACGTACGTACACAGTCTAGCTTGTTCGTATATTATGCATATATAGATACGTACGTACAGCCGATAGATTTGAGGCAAGTTTTATTGAATCAGTTTCAGTGTCACTTGATTTGTTTTTTTTTAACTTAATGTGGCACTTTAACAAAAAAAATAATAAATTCACCCATAAAACATTTATGGGGAATTGAACTTGACCTCTCAACCTATGAAAATAATAGGGTGATTAACCATTGTACTACCAGCAGTTTATAAATAATGTCACTTGATATGTAACTATATGACTGAAATAAGAGTTCTCCCGCAATAAACATGTAGTAATTGCTCAAACTTTTGTTGCAAGAAATAGGCTGCTAGTCCCAAGATTTAGTTAATTTGTTTAACTGATTCTCTTTAGTACGTTAATGTATCGATACGATAAAATTAAATAATTTACTAGATTAATACGCAAAACAAGCAAACTAAAAATTTATTTTCTTCGTTTTTTCTCAAACTAACAACCAATAAATCACAAAGATCTACAAATTCGAGAGAGAAAGTTATATTAGCCCCTCCTTATCTCTAGTTTTCTAGGTACCCATGTGCCATTCCTTAAGATCTTCACCAAACTGTTATCTTCGGTTTGCTTCATATAATTGTTGTGTATCCTGATTACACACATTTATTCATATCAGGGCAGAACTCAGTTGGGCGGGAGGGGCTGTGGCCCCGAAACTTCTAAAATTAAGGTTAATTTTTCTTAATATAGCATATATTGTTATTAAATTACACTAAATTATACTTACGATCCCTTCAAAATAAGATTATTGTTTATTTGGCTTCCTCGACAATTCGCTTTAACTTCCACCACTAATTCATATCTAATTTAATTGGGTTGTGCTTGTCATTTCATGGAAAATGCATGATTAACGAGTAGTTAATTTAGAGCATTAGAGCAACTCCAATAAATTTCTCCATTTTAGAGAAAAATAAATTGAAGAATATTGAGCATTTTTTCGCTCCAACAGCTTCCCTATCTCATTCCCTAAAATAGAGAAATAGATGAAAGAGAACAAACAATTTCCTAAATTTACAGCAACCTGCAAAACTTTGGAGAATAGATTATCATTAATATTTTGCAAGTATCAATGTCTCTCAAGCTCTTTTTTGCGAGTTTCAATTAAAAAATAGAATATTTTATTGTTATAATAAAGAAAAATATAGTTGTAATAAATGCATAAATCTGTAAAATATGGAACCTGTTGAAGTTGGAGTTGGAGCATAATTTTTTTAGAGATTTTAACTTTTGTTTCTCTATTTTACAAAAATTATGAGGAAGTTGTTAGAGTACGTTGCTCCTAAAAGCATGATATCGTATATACATTATTATGTGTGCGCACTCTGAGTTAAAATCCCCTGGACCTAGGATTGGTTTACTTGCATGATCGATTATCTAGACTCAAACCTTTATGCATTTAATAACATACAATGAATTGAGACTTCTCGATAATAAGATTTGTTTTTAGGTAGTTAATTCTAGACTTACAAAGTTATAATTGGTAATAATTACAAAGGAGTCTTGACCTTAGTAATCTTACCCAAATGGTAAGAAGGTAAGTAGACATGCTAGTAAGTAGTAAAAATAGTCTATATTCTAGAACTTGTACCCCTTATAAAGAAAAGAATATGTTCATTAGACGCACTCATACTACAGTGCCAATTCAATTTTTTTTTGAGGTAACGATAACTGCATGGAATAAGAAATCAAATACAATAGAAATAAAAAAAGACTACAAGAAGAAATACTAAATAAACGCTACGAAAATCCAAACAAAAATACGCTAGGAACAATGATCGATGATCTGCGCGCAATCACCGGAAACATTAGAGTACTCGATCGGAGATTGAATCACTGGGTGAACGTTGGCCGCTCTATATCCCATACTTTGTGGAGTTGATGAATCTTGTCGTTTTCTTAGTACCTTGCGTACTTTCATATCCACCATGACCTCACCTTATGATGTTAAAATACACAAAAATTGAAGGTGCCATCTTGAAACGAGTTACTTCAACCAATCACGTCTAACAATACCAATAACGTGATTGCTAGACGTGAGGGATGACGTCTAGCAATACCAATAACGTGATTGCCAGATGTACGTGATCGTAATTCCTTCATAACCCGCAGCTGCATCAATCAGACCAAGAACAATGCCGACAAACTCAAACGCCCACAACTGTTCTCTTGGCACAACAATGCCAAACTCTGCCTGAGAAAACCAACCATCATCGATTCACCGCTACTGGCCAAGGAAGATATGATCTCGGATCCTAAGACACGAAACGACCTTCCAACAACCCCTAACAACGTAGCAAATGGGTCCAAGGGACATTGTAATCGAAAAAAACTCGAGCCGAGGTCAAGAAAACTGAACCTGATATAAACTGAACCGGAAAAAGTTGAAATCGAAAAAATCTAAAATATTTGGTTTGATTTTGGTTTTTGATTTATAAAAACTGAACCGAACCAAAAAATTGAAGTATGCAAAAAACAACATCATTTTGAGTATTTTGTAATATATTATATAAATATATGCAAAATAAAAATTTTGAACTCCTAAAATCATAATTTCTTTATGTGCAATTCTTGTAAAATCTCTCATAAAAATGAAACAAAATGTTAGGCGACTAAAAAAATAATGTATAGGAATTTTTTTTTAAAAAAAATTAGTTTTTATGCATTATATAAAAAAACGGAAAAAATCCAAAGAAAGACCGAACCAAAGCGAACCGAATAGTCGCGGTTTTTCTTTTAAAAAATTAAAAACCAAACCGAAAAAAATATGACGATTTGATTTTACCAAAAAACGAACCAAAATATGCCCGAATTCCACCCCTACCAACACATGGAATATCTCACATTAGTTTAAATATAATGATTTGATCGATCATTGATATTATATATTTATACGTAAGCGAGTACATAGGCATAATCAGTTTAAATAAAATGATGATTCGCGTGTTATTTTTTTTTAAGCAGCAAATGAGAAGCGTCATGGCTTAATGATAGTGGCCATTTTTTTCTTCTTCTTTTATTGTTCATTCTTTATGTAGAATTTTAATTTTTTGTCCCAACAAATTGAAGGTTATTATTATTACGGCAGACAAAAGTTTTATGGTTTCAAGAATCGAACAACAATATAAGGGTCTGTTTGATGAGGGGTACATTTGGCCGGACAATGAAGAGGGCATATACAGAGTGATTGTAGCCAGTTGTATCGTAAACTAATTTTAAAAGATGTTACGTCAATTCCGGTTAATTAATTATATAGTAAATTTTTGACAAATTAATATTTGATAAATTAATAATTTCGTCAAAATAATATTTTTTTTATTCTGATTTGGGATCAGCTCTTAGCGATCTCGCTAAATGTAAAAGATAATATATTTTTTTAATTTTTTTAAGTATCTACGAATATATAAAGTAATAATATAATTAAAAATATAAATGAAAGTTCAAAAAATATATAAAAATTAAATTTGCAGCTCTATTTTTTTGATCAGTTAAGCTATTTCTAAAAAAAAGGGATTATTGTAGCCAATTTCTTCTTCACATCTAAGTCTAAAATAAATTATCTTTCATCTTTTGCAACACGTGCACCAGATTTAGTAAATTCTTTTCATTTTGTTGTATAAAGTTATTCAAGGTACATAATTGCTCAAATGCCTTTTTTGGAGAAACTATTGGTATAACAGAACTATCATCTGGATCATGATCATCTTCAACATGCAGATTCATTATCTCTTCATCAGTAGACAATTTCATCACTGTATCGTTTTCATTAACCGAAAAATATCTAAAAATCTCGATAAATTAAGAAATTATTAATTTATTGATAAAATAATGACTCACTAAAATATTAATTTTCTCCAATCTAAAGATTATTTATATATAGAAATTTTACTGTATTATTCACAGACAGGAGGCCAAAGAGCTTTTGGTACCAATCAAGAATATCACTGGATATATATACTTGAACAAGGAGTTATTGAGATTATACAGCCGAGGAGATTAGTTTTGCACTTTTCTAGACGTATCCGACAAATCAATAAAGAGACCAATTCATCTTAATTAATTGTCAAGCATAAGTGATATTTTCAACAATTTTTCTTTACTTCGTTGACTTACCGTGGGCTAATTTTTTAATCAAATTCCATGTGAATTTAGTATCTGGGTCGATTGGTGAGTTGGCCGTACTTAAAATTGTGTTGTTGAGCCACGTTTTTTTTTTGGGAACATTGTTGAGCCATGTTTGAAATTCAATGTAAGTGTAATTTCCAAGATATCAAGAATTTCATAATTAATCCCTGAGAAATATCGTTAATATCGCCACATAAAAAAAATCGCTCGGATAAAATCAAATTTTCACTCATTAGTTGTCAAGACAAAAATGGCACCGCGTTTTTCAAACAATGGTGGAAACCCCAACGTTTGCCTATGTTTATGAACTATAGTGTGTCGTCGAAGTCTGCGACTGGTATTTCAAGAACCTTTTTTTCGGCGTGTGGTACTCGTATCCTGTTCTTGTTGTTGTAAGTAACGTTGATGGTGGTTTATGATTTTCAAGTTCGGCCTCGAGATGTCAAAAATATTATGAAATTTTAGACAAGATAAAATTATGGGGATCCAGATACATATAATGTATACTTAAACTCAATTTTAGGATCTCTTCATGATGAGTCTCTAGACACATCCCTATAAAGCTTACATCAGAATCGGGCCGGTCATTTCAGACCCGTAGTGCCGTGACTCCGAACATTATGTCGTACGTTGAAATCCATGATTGTTTCCATCGATCTACCATCGATGTGGTCTCCTTTGAGGATTGTTTGTCATGGCGTTAGTCATGCATATGGTTGCTTCCCTTGGGGGGAGATGGCCTTCGTTCAATGGCTATTTTCTTGGTTGTTGGCGTCCATTTGTGGTGGCGGACGATGTATGAGGCTCCCAGGAGAGGGTGACGACCAACAAGGGCTCAAGCTTGGAGACGGCAGCAATGATGATCTCATTATATGCATATATGATTGGCTTGCACAGACCATTGTAATCTCATTATATTATGTCATTGATGTTGCGATCCAGGTAATACGATATAATATAGTCGGCAAATGAAAAAATCAAGTTCTTATAGTATTGTTATATATGCATGATTGTAATCACTTATAGAGTTATAGTATTGTTATCGACTTATCGATACCTCCTTTGAGAATGATTTACCATTGATAGTGTTTTATTTAGCTGATATGTCTCTCGATTGTATTTGACTTCGAAATTACACTGATACAGAAAAGTCATCAGATGACATTCCTAGGAGGAGTGTCATTTGATATAAATACAACTGTCGTGTACAAATCTGTCATCTATAATACATTTATATGACATAGAGTTTCTGATATTAGAAAGACACTCGGATGACAGAAAGAAATTGTTTTTTTTATCATAAGATTTAATTATACATATGTCAAAATTTTCAGTCATTTAAAATATAATTCAGGTGACAAAGAATATATTATCGTCTAATTATGACCATCTTCTTCATCTTAAAATTCACTTAGATAATAGAAGTCAAAAAAATTAGTCATGCAAAATATAACTTAGATAACAAATAATAAACTTTGTCATCTAACTTGATCAAAAATAGCTATTTTCTTTAACTTAAGATTCATTTAAATGACAATAAACAAAATTCTTAGCATGCATTGTTGCCTAATTTCCCTTCAAGTGTCAGTTTTCTTTTGGTTGTTTTTTTTTAAAAATCATCAATCCATACGTCCATTCCAATTCTCTTTCCAAATACATATCAAATTGCATCCACAATCAAAATGAAGTTACAGTACATCCATGTTACATAAAAAGGGGTAAAGATACGACAATGCCACACCATAGCCAAAACAAACAATTCAGGTACTTTAAGTATAGATCAGTATGGTTTATGGACGAGAAACTGCAAATGCAACCAGCTTACATTACATGTATGTAACCTCGTGGACTTGAGTGTTGCTTTTGGGTCTTTGGAGTTGGTACCGGCAACCGCAACCAGCTTACATGTAACCTTGTGGCTTATTGAGGCCGACACAAGACGTTTTGAGATGAACACATGTGTAAATGACTCTAAGTAGGCTATGGTGCGCAGCCTGTAAATGGCTCTAGTAACTTTAATTTGTTAGGCTCACACACCCTCCGGTCCAATTTCCTTTGCTCCACTCATGATCTAGCTTCGGTAGTGGCGGAGGTACCATGTGGCCAAAGGGGGCCATGGCACCCCTGCTTATTGGTTCAAAGCTTACTCTTTGCATCATAAGAGGTTGTTCATGAAAACAATTTCACTGCAAAGCTTCCTCGGCCCGCTCTCCATATTGATAACCAATAAGGTATAGCCATTTGTATATATATTGTTCAGTTATTTTTTCTTTTTTGCTATATTTATGTGTCCTTGTTGTATAAGCCCTGCTATTAATCAACCGTAAAAAGATGCATTTTAACAATTTAAAGACAATGATACAACATTTCTCTTTAAATTTATATTTTATATTAATTAAGATACAAATTAGATCATGTTATTATTTTGAATAATTTTTCTATAGAAAATAGTTATTTATTATTAATTATATATATTTCATTTCGGCACCCCCTATGATATATTTCTAGCTCCGCCACTGACCTTCGGCACAAACCCTTTCAAATACCTGCAGACTGCCATAGGATGTAACTTATATCAGCAATGATTGTGATTGAACTCTATCATGAACAAAACCAAAGTTGGCATCTTATAACCTTGGACATTTTAAACAAGACTGCAGGTAATATACTCCACACAAAGTTAGGATCTCACCAAAGGAATTAAGTTGCAATTGGGAATATGACTATCGCCCTTCCAACTAATACAAGTGCAAACAACATCCAACTGACACCAATTGAAGTTCCTGGACTGCATGTACCAAAGAGTACCATATAACTCAGGCATGTGGGATTCAATATTACAACTGGTTCTCAAATTTTTCAAAGGCATGGTAAGAGAATTTTGAATAAATCTGGTTTACCTTGCATCGTTCGTCAATGTCTATAAGGCTTCCGTACCAACATATAGATATACTGTATAAAGGTTTCTGCAATGTCTGACATTGTTGCAGATGCATGACTGAAACCATTCTGATACACTGGTTATGATTTATATTAGAAAACCAGAGGTACCCATATGTTGAGATTTAGTGATTTCAACCAACTATCTTTTAACTTGTTAGCCATACTACTGTTTCTACTAACAGAAATGATGCTGGTAGAAACCAAATCAATGAAAAGTGGGTACTGGTCTTGGTTGTTATCCTGGAGCTTTCAGTAACATTGTGTCATTTATCCGTTCCTTGTAATTATCTTCTGCATTCAGCCAAAACCTTCGTAAGTTGCAGGTGCAAGTTTTAGTACCTCAACCAACATGTATGACAGATAAGCCATAAGCATCATGAGAGCAACTTCACGATCCGTTGAAGGCCCATTGCAAAGAGAATTATTATGTCAGGGAACTTGGTTAGTAAAGAGTATCACTATTAGGCTTTCCATCCGTTGTTATACATCTATGCTGAAATGTTCAACACAAACCCATCACAATTCAGCTGAAACCAAACCCTCCCAGACCACAATTTTACAAAAATCACGAACCTCACATTCTCAACACTCAAAAGAAAGAGAGAGGTTTCAAGAGCAAGTACCTGTCATCCGGTCGGAGCCAAGAAGGCCTGTGACTTTCTTTCATAGATTTGGTTTTTAGAGTGGTAGGCGACGATATTTCGATGCACAGTTGGTGGCAAAGGTTTGTGTTTCAGTCAAGACGATCAGGCGTGGCGGAGAGTGTTGCTCTGCAGGGCTGGGATGGGCTGGAATCCGTGGCGCACGGCCTCGTTTTGACGAGATCGAGGGTGACATTTGAGTTCGAGATAGAAGATTTCCCGATTAGGGCTCTCTGAGAGAGAGGGAAATAAAAAGTTGGGATTGAAAGCAAAATAGAAGAGAGACGGAACGAGAGAGAGAGGCGCAATGTTCAAGTTTTGATATGACCTGACCAAGTGTAAAGCCCTGTCAACTCTGACTTTAGTAAGATGTCAAATTTTATTTTATTTTATTATTATTTTAGGATTTTTTAGGATTTAAGACTTATAATTTAGCATTCATCGTTTTGATCATCGAGTAACACGATGAGATTGATATAAACTGCACGATAATGTATGTGAGATTTTTGTGTTCTAATTATTTTGAACGGAGGGACAAATCGGATTTTATTTATAAGGATAATATGACCATAATGATTTGATACAAAGATCGAGATCGAATTCAATTCGGAAAGTTTCAATTTTTTACAGCGTGCTTAGATTAGTCCGATCATCACGTCCAATGATCAGATTTGTCAAATGATTGCTTGTTATTGATTGAGTTTCATAAAAGTTTGTGTTTCCATATAACCAATCAACAATGTAATAACATTAGTAGTCATATGTGAATTTTGAGAAATAAAAAAAACTAAAATGGTCTAATGAGAATGTGACCATATACACGCGTCAACTTCGTAGTGAAAGGAATCTTGACAAAAATTAGCCTTATCGAATTTTGTTTAGATCCCAGTCAATAAGGTCAAACATTACTAAAAGACTCAAATAACCTTTTAAATTTTTAGCTCATTCTCCTATGGGAGGACTAGTTAAATCAACTTTTTTGTCAATTTTTTGACTCGGTAAGATAGATATGAGCCCCACGAGAATTTGTGTATAGCACTTAGTTTTCAAAATAATTATTTATGGAGCCACAAATGGAGTTTTACTCTTAAATGTCTTAAAAAAATCAATCGAGGATATACAGATCAAGATCCCATTCAAGTAAAAAAAATTTAAATTTTTAACTGCGTGCTTAAATTATTCATATTATCCCATCCAACTGTTAAGTTTGAGAAAATGATTACTCGTTGTTGATAAATTATATGAAAATTTGTTTTTCAATATAACATAATAATCACATGACATAACAAAGATCAGTCATCTGATGATTTTTTCTCAATTCAATTAGATGATATAACAACTCTTATGTCATCTGAATATTTTCTTCCCAATTCAATAAATGACATAACAAACCTTCTTTCATCTGATGATTTTCTTCCCACTTCAATTGAATGACATAAAAACTCTTCTGTCATCTGATGGTTTTCTTCCCAATTCAATCACATGACATAACAAACCTTCTGTCATCTGATAGTTTTCTACCCAATTAAATTAAATGACATAAACACTCTTCTGTCATCTGATGATTTTTATCTGAATTCCATCACATGACATAACAAATATTTAGTTATCTGAATATTTCTTCCCAATTCAATCAGATGACATAAAGACATCTTCAGTTGTGTGACCATTTCTTCTCAAATAATCTGATGACATACAAAAAGCTTCTGTTGTGTGATCATTTCTTCCCAAATAATCAGATGACATAATGTTTGTGTTAAGTTGTCT
This sequence comes from Geum urbanum, assembly GCA_946800695.1. Classification (NCBI taxonomy): domain Eukaryota; kingdom Viridiplantae; phylum Streptophyta; class Magnoliopsida; order Rosales; family Rosaceae; genus Geum; species Geum urbanum. The sequence goes on along the minus strand of OX327010.1, from coordinate 38,133,292 downwards.
GACGATTTTTTTTGAAACTTCAGACAACATAAAAAATTATATTATGTCAATTGATCTGATTCAAAATTTTCAAGTTGCCACTGTCATATTTTAAAATACATTCAGATAACAAGTCAATTTTGTTATGTCATTTGATGACCCCGAATGATTGAAAATTGGCCTTCTGTCATTTGATGTGTGTTATCTGATGAAAATTTTCTACTAATGTTAACATATAAATATCTATCATTTACCTAAAAAGAAAGAAAAGGAAATGAACTAAAACCGACGGTAACATGCTATGTCAAATGGGAACGGCTAGCCGTGAACAGTAAACATGTGGGCATGCATGGAATCTCGTGGTCTTCCAATAATTCAAATAAAATGACTTGTTCATTAATTTACTATATAACAAACTTGAGTTTTACTATTGAATTGCTTGTTCAAATTTTCTGTTCGCTATTCATTTTGCACCTCAAGCGTGTGGCCCGTGTGGGTTTTACTGTACAATCCGTTGCTCACTATTCATCATGCACAACTCACGTGATTTGCCTTATCAGCCTGATTTGCTCCTCTCCTCTTCTCACCACACACGTAATCTCCCCGTCTTGCTCTCTTCAAAATCGCTGCTTTCTCGGTCTCTCAATCTCAGCTTTCCTCTTTCCTCTACTCTCTTCCATAACCAAAAACTTGATTGGATCCCGATCAATCAGAGGTTTAGAGCTTTGTTTTCAGCTTCTGACGTTCATGATTTTGTCTCCGCCAATTAGTACCGCTCTCCTTCTTCTTTGGCCAACGTTTTCGACATTTCTGACTGGATTAGTACCGCTCTCCGCCAATCAAAGGAATTTTTTGGGCTCCTTTTTTTGGCTTTGTTTGCTTTGATTTTTTCCTATAGGGTTTGCTCTAATTGTTGATTTGTTGGTGCTAAGGTATATATATTGGTCTTTGGCTATTGTTCATTCTAGGCAGAATTAGGGTTTAGGAGTGGGTTTGATTTTTTTGTAAATTTGGTATTAACATTGTTATCACTATGATGAGAGGGGGAGCTCGCGGACTTCGCGGCAGGTGGAAATGGCGAGGTCGGCGAGGGTTAGGGTCTTGGAGGACGCGGCGGCGGAGCAGGAAGAGGTGAGTTTCTGGACACTGTGGAAGATAGAGGAGTCAGGTTTGAGGATGTTCTTGAAGGGGAGGGATTCGTCATTGGAGCTTGGATTAAAACGGCTGCACAGTTTTTTGCTCGGACCACAAGATTCATTACAGGTACAAAATTTTAAATTTTTCAATAGTTTAAATTTCTGGGTATTTCCTTGGGTTGTTTCTTACTGAGTATCTTATTGTTTTTGCACAGTTATAACTAGCTTGGTAAAGTTTACTGCTCCTATTCTTTTTAGTGAATTTCACTCATTAGGTATAACTCTTTAACTGAGTTCGATTGATCACTGTTATTTTTCACTATAACTTCTGTTATGATTCTGATCTCTCTCGATTGATCTGAAACCTCAGCCCCATTCTCTTTTGGTCATTTCTGTTCTTTAAACTTATGATTTTTCGGTCTGCGTTGGTATGTTTCGTACAGGTGACCTATGTTTTGTTAGGTTTGGTTAGATTTTTGTGATGTCAAACATGGAAATGACTAGGATATTAGAGAAGGTATGACCTTTTTTGAGATTTTGTTTATGTTTTTTTTTTTGAGGTTTAGTTTCGGTGATGGACTGTGTTTTGTGATATGTATTGACTTTGTTTGAGTTTGTTTTCTTGTTTGTAGATGACTGGGAAAGATAAGGATTATAAATATACGGCGACGTCAAATTTGTTGAATGAATTAAACAAAGAAAATTTTAGAGCTGATTCTGAATCGGAGATAAAGTTGTCGAGTATTATTATTCAGCAACTTAATGATGTTGTTGGTGATGTACGTCTCTGGATTGGTTGTCAAATGGTATGTTTCCGTAACTTGGCAAACTCTACTTTATGACTACAAGCTTCAGTCGTAACATGTTCATGTTAACTATGGCTTAAATGCTATGAATGTCTTAACATGCTTGAAATTCATGGACTGGAATTCGGGTCTGATTCTTTGTTTATTGGGTTATGCCATACTGTTGCCTTGCTTCCATGAGAGACTTGGATCCAGCTTTCTAGGGAGCTGGAAAAAAGGTGTATCCTTTCTTATCTGATAATATGCTTAGAACATGAACAATTCATATAATCTTTTTATATGTCGTTCTAATAACTCAAATTGCAGTTTATTAGAGTGGGGGACCATAAGATGTAAACGATCACCATTATGGCGCTTTCTGATGTCCTATTTGTCTCTATTGATGTTCTTTAAATTTTGAAATTAGCTGGATTTTGGTGTTAGTCTTCTTTTTGAGAAACTATGTTGTGTTTCACCTTGACAATTAGTAGTGGACTTGAAACATGGCGCATCGAAAACTTTCGTCTTGCTATAGTCCCAAAATCCTCTCATGGGAAGTTTTTTTTATGGGGGACTCTTATGTGATATTGAAAATAAGTGGACTAATCTGATTTAACTCATTTGTATTGCAATGTCCAGAACAAATTTTTGTTTTGGACTATATATCTCATTTATTTTTGAATTTATATTTATATTGAGTTTCTTATCTTTTCTACCGAGACAACAGCCTCAAAAAGTGGTGCCTTAGGGCATGACATCCATTATTGGCTTGGTAAAAACACTTCTAAGATAAATATACAATTTCCCTTCCCGAAGTTATTACCTGATTTTAATTTTCAGGTCAAATTGAAATTCCTGGCATATTGATCTGATTTAGTTTTTTGTTAAAATAGGACGAAGTAGGTGGTGCAGCCATCAAGACAGTTGAACTAGATGCAGCTCTTGGAGGACGTGTAGTTCAGTACTGGGAAGTACAAGGTCACGAAACTGCAAAGTTTCTATCCTATTTCAAATTGTATATCACACCTCAAGAAGGTGGAATTGCATCTAGATTAAATCAAGGGTGTGTGAAGAAGAAGCACAAGGCCACTAAGAAGCCTTACTCAAGGTCCATTGTTGGTGCCAATATGGAGGTCATCCAGAAGCCCAGGACTTGGCATTGGTGTATTAATCTACAACCTCAGACGATGTTAATCCGAAACCTGCTTCGGCGAACAGTAAACGTTATGCCGATGGTTTTGATGGAGATGATTTTTTCGGAAGTTTCGAGTTTGTCGAATTTGTTAGTATCGGTAGCCGCAAGGAGGCCATCGTCGATTTTTGTCTCAAATTGTCGTTCAATTTTTCTTCTCTACGATTCTAGTGAGAGCTTTGTGCATATTATTTTCTCTATACGATATTAATATTGTTTTAGATTAGAATTTTAGAACTAAACTAAAACCTGTGGTTAATTAATGTTGATGTTTTGGCTATGGTGAATGAGGTTTTGCTACAGGTCGTCAAGTCAATGGACCCAGATCGCAAGAAGGTAATGTACCCATGCTCAATTTAGCTTCAAAGTTTTGTCCTTTTGTAAGATAGTGGATGTAAAATTTTGTGTTTTTATTTTTTTTAGATGATGTGATTCAGAGTATTGTGTTGTAAGATGATGGCTATGCTTCTATCATTATTGAAGCCAATGGCATTTTCTCAAGACCCATCATCATATAGACCTATTGTGATTCTTCCAGTTAAGCTAGCTCTTCAATTTTGTTTGGCTTTAGATGCAGAGAACGAAGGTTCGAGAAGTTCGCGAGAAACACAGATAAGTGAATTAGTGGTGGTCATGGAAGTGCAAAGCTCATGGGATGCCCTTCGCAAACAGGTACAATCGAATCGACGATTTCTCTACAGATTGTTCTCAATCTGATTTGCTTTGTTAGAGTGTAAAATTCATATTAAAAAATTAACTAATTTGTGAATCAAACGTTGTTTTTTTTGAACAGATTTTTCCCTGTCTCATCCATAATGAGAAACCGGTGTGTGAATCGCTCATCATCGTGCAGTAAATTGATGAGACATGGAAAGGCAGGGATCTTTTGCTTCCCTCTGATCCTTATGAGAGAGCTCAGGCCAAATTTTGGGTTGATTACATTGGTAAGAAGGTGATGCATATTTCGTATATTTATCTCGTTCTATTTCATCACTATGCATGTCTTTCATTGTTTGATTTACTACTTGATTTGGGTTTTGATTACTTATTTGATCTCTCTATTTTATCATTGTGCATGTCTTTGATTATGTGGTTTTGTACTTGATTTGGGTTTTGATTACAATTTCGATGTCTCTGTTTCATCTCTATGTATGTCTTTGTCTTTGATTGTTGGTTTTTTACTTAATTTTGGTTTTGATTACTTCTTTGATGTTTCTGTTTCATCATTATGCATTTCTTGAATGTTTGGTTCTTTACTTGATTTGGGTTTGATTAATTATTCGATGTCGATTATGAACGGATCTGCTTGAGTTTATGAGGATGAGCTGTTCTTAGTTGCTAGATTTTTATTGAATTATTGCGTGTGAATGAAGTGACATGCATAGATGAATAGATATTCGTTTTCTAATTTAAGAAGTACCCTCAAAATTAGCCTAAGCATTTTGTATTGATTTCTAACGTGTTTGTGAAAAATGCAGTCATATGATGCAGGGAGAAAGATATGGACTAAAAAAATTTAGCTACTTTCGTGATAATCTAAATGTTCATTTGAATTAGGTTTGTTACTTTTTATTAGATAGTGGTGGTTGTGAAATGAAGAATGGATGAGAGGATTTTTTTTTACTTCGAACTGAGAAGAATTAGTTGAACTATTGCAGTTTGATTTTGTTGTGGTGGGTGTGGATCGAGACCCTATTGTGCCTCCTACTGAACAGGTGTTTTGCTTTGTTTTTTTTTGTCTCAATTTGGAAATTTATATCTTTGAAGAATTTTTTTAAAAATTGGGTTTATATTTACTTATAGAAGCTCAATGATGACTCATAATTAAGGAGGAGCAAGTATCTTAGAGGTGGAAAACTTAATCTGGAGGTATAGCCTAAGAGATCTAGGCTCATGTTAAACTGTTATTGGTTTGTGGTTATTTTTCTTCTAAAAGTACATATTCATATCTGCAATCAAACTTGATTTGAATGATATTCAGGTAGTGAAAGATAGAAGTTGAAGGGTCAATTAGCTGATAGAGAAAACTTAAATTTGAAAACTGCAGAAGCTGCTGCCATTGTTGAGAAGGTGAGTCTTATTTGATGTGATACATAGACCTCTTAAAGTGATTCATTAATGACACTACATTGGATTATTTAATAATAGTTATTATCGAGGGTTTAATGATTCAATCCTGGGTTGGTCTTAATTCCGTTAATATTCCTTGGGGTTTAGATTTCTTTTCCAATATACTGGACATGTTGAATGTTGTGGAACCTTCCACATGTAATTTGATTTTTCTTGTCCTTTTAGTACATGTATTAACAATCGATTTGAATGGTTTTTCATTGTGATATATTATAGTACCTTCTGCCAAGTGAAGGAGGTTATTTGGAGACTGAAGGCTTAGAAAAGACATATAGATATAGTTAACCATCAATAGCTCCTGTTGTAGATATCTTAAGTTCAAGGAACCAATACGATATTAAATTACCAGGTTTAAATCTTACCTTTTTATTTACCTTTGGTCAACCACCTTTGCTTACTTTATGTATACTACCAATTTATTCTCTAGCTAATCAAAGACTTGAAGCTCTAGAAGAAGAGGTTCTTATTATGAAGTGTTTATTTTTTCCAGTTAATATGGTTGAAGATGTTGTTCAGTGTTTTGAGAATTAGGCGTGTGTAATTGATAGATATAGAGTCTCTGGGCGAGGAAGAACAATTTTGATATTCATGTGTTGGAGTCTAAAGCACGAGATGCTGAGGATAGGCTTGAAACAGTTACTTCTTGAGCCGAAAAAAGGTCATCTACTAATTGATCTCAATCTGTTTGTGGTCTTTTGTGAGGGTGATGTTTGTAATTGTGTGTTGATTGTTGCTTTCAAATGAATGATGTAGTCACTGAGCCGTGGATTCAACTTCAGCGGCTCCAGCAGGCTCTTCATATTCAACAAGTACCTGCCACTTGAAAACTGCTTTCAGGTCTACGTTTTAACTTTTCTAACAATTCAAATATCTTGACTGTTACCATTTATTCTTACTTATGTTATGAATATGCAGGCTTTGATTCAATTCAGTGATGTTGACACTGCATCTGCAGCAAGGAATGCCTTGGATGGAAGAAGTATACCTAGGTATGCACTTTCCATTTTGTCACTCCTTGCTGCATATGCATTCTCTCATTAATATGTTTGGAATGACTTTTAGAGTTGTTAAATGTGATTTGATGTTTTTGCCTGTAGGTATTTGCTTCCAGAGCATGTGGGTACAAGTAGTTTGCGTATTTCATATTCTGCACACACTGATCTGAACACATATAGAGTTTCAGTCCCATATAAGCAGGTGATGGAGGCCTAAGAATCTAATACCTGTGTTTGTTTTATTTTAAGGCTAACCTTTTCTTTGCTTGATTGTTATTTTTGAACTCTTTAGCTACTTTGCTATAATGATAATTATGGTTATTTTTCTGTGCTGATTGTTGGCATAATTGGGTATGAATTATGTATCATGCAGGGACTACACAAATCCTTACTTTCCTGTAAATCCTACTGCAATAGTAGTTGTGCAGGTATATTCTAGCCATACTAATAAGATATATATCGCTACAAAGTAAGATAGCACCATAAAACAGAGATGTAGGGTAAGCTTAGCTGGAGCAACACTATTGCTGGTTAGAGAATGTAAGGTTTATGGACACATTTAGCCATATTAAGATGATGTTATAAACTACTAATAATTGCACATCATCAAAGAAAAGACCATAAAGAAAAAGAAAAATGAGATCTCTGCTTGCAGTATTTCCTCTGTGATTTACGTCTCTAGATCTCTGCACATGTCATGTCTCTCGATCTCTGATTGCAGTGTTTCCTCTAGCGATTTTTGATCTATATCTCTCATCGAGCTAAGATTGGCGTTGGAGCTGTTGTGCCCTAAAACGTCGTCGCTTTTGTCCTACAACCATTGTGCTTTTCTTCTCATATCAGTTCTATATCAATTATTTATACCTTTATAAAAAATTGTGCTTGATTAGATATATTAAACTTGTAGGCAGATTTGTGGATGAATGTTGTGTATATGATCAGTAGAAGTTGTCTTTTGTTGAAGACCAATTTATTTTATGTGGAACCACTATAGTCTTGCAACTTCTTTCTGTACTTAGATGACTCTTAGTGATGATGCTTTTGTTTCTTTTAATATGTAATGAAACAATGTTTCTTTCATCTGGAAAATGTCTTTTTTGCATATTCGGTTATGTAATCAATTTTCGATGTTTACTTTGAAAATATAAGACTTATGTTATTCATATGAGGGATTCTATTTGCATATGGTATTAATTATATTGTGACCATTGTGTATCTTTAAATTACAACACATGAATGCACCACGCATTGACATCAATTTCAGTTCTAAAGTTTCATAATTATTCTTCTTTGAATTTCTTTCATTGCCACCCGCGCGAATATCCACACTAGTCAAGTATATACAACAGATATTTTTTTGTCTTGGATGAAGCTATACAACACAAATTAAAATTCTTTTATCGTGACATATCTACCAACTAATTAAGCAAATTTTGTCGATAGATGAGCTGATGAGCAAGTGCAAATGAGCACCCTAGAAATTTATTATGAGTGTTCTGTACAGGCAGGAACGTACACTCACTATATATATATATATATATATATATATGAGGTGTGTGTGCGAGAGGGAGAGAGAGAGTTTCTCAGTAACGAACTTAGATAAGATGGTAAGTAAGAAGGCATTTGAAAGAGGTGAGAAATTATAACAGGAAAACATTCGATCATAAAATGTGGAAGCTAAAGATTGCAGAAGGTGGGGACGCTTCTTCATCACCTTACATTTACAGCACAAACAACTTCGTTGGAAGGCAGACATGGGAGTTTGATCCCGACGCAGGAACTGCCGAGGAGCGAGCCGAGGTTGAGAACACCCGTACCGGTAAAATTCGATTGCTTGTGCTATTTGAGAAGGAGCAATCACTGTTTGAGGTGGAGCAGTCACTATTCATCAAATATGAGGTACAATTTTTGTTTTTCGCGCAGCGGTATCATAAAATAGCATCTCCTATTAGTTCACAAATTAATTTTTTTTATTTCTTAATAAATTTCTACTCCAATAAGACGACACATATTTGTCAATTTCGTCGTTACGTGATTAGTGATAATGACAAATTTGTCGTAAATACAAGTTTTTAAAATCGACTATTTTTTAAAAATGAATATGACTATACTTTGGTCGTGAGAGTTGTAGAGTATTTCATTGCGAGCTCATTGAAATTTTCGTATAATTTTTTTGACACTCGAACTATTAATTATGAATTTCAGATGTTTATTAGTCAATTTCAAATTTAAACAAAAAAATATATTTGGTTTAATCTGGGCCGTCCGATCGAATTTTGGATTCAAAATAGACGATCCAAATCTTCTTGACCGTTGAGATGTAAATCCCAGTTGGTAAGTCCACGTGGCGGAAAATGCCGGCCCTTTCTTTTTCCTTCCTTCTTTGGTCAGTATTTTGCTTCAGTTCACTCTAGCTATCTTTTCACTATAATATATTAATTGATCAATTACTATATATACATAATACATCACTTAAAGTACCCTAAATTAACTTCCAAGTCATATATATGTACATTGCGGGGCATCTACTGTATTCCCTGAAGAGCATCGTAAAGAAATGTTGCGTTACATATACTATCATCAGGTTCATTTTACGCTGCATGGAGTATTTGCTCATAAAAGACAACAACGTCATATGTTTACTTGTGTAATTTCTAATTCCATATTTCCATATATGCATGGAGAATATGCTAATTTCTTTTACTCATAAACATGATGATGCAAATTTCAGAATGAAGATGGTGGTTGGGGACTACACATTGAAGGCCACAGCACCATGTTCAGGAAAACTCTTAGCTACATTTGTATGCGTATACTTGAAGAAGGACCTGATGATGGTGGTCAAAATAATGCTTGTCCAAGAGCAAGGAAGTGGATTCTTGATCATGGTGGTGTTACACATATACCTCTTGGGGAAAGACATGGCTTTGTGTAAGGACCACTTGTGCAAAGGCCGCCAAATTCGTTCACCAAATTATGTTGATCAAACCTTTGCCTTTGATGTGCTTAAATAACAAGTTAATTTTTCTATAATGTTGTGCATGCATGATTAATAAATAGGATTAAAAACGGGTCTTCTAATTAGTGTGAAATTAATCAACTTGTAGCTACTTGGTTTGTTTGATTGGTCTGGAGCCAACCCAATGCCCCCAGAGTTTTGGATTCTACCTTCATTTCTACCTTTCCATCCAGGTAATTAAGAAAGCTTTCATCTTCATGCATGTTCGCCATTGTACGTACATTGCAAAGCTTAATATTACTCACTGTTATTACAAAAATGCAGCCAAAATGTGGTGCTATTGTAGGATGGTCTACATGCCAATGTCATACTTATATGGAAAGAGGTTTGTTGGACCAATCACACCTCTCACTCTTCAGTTGAGGGAAGAACTTTTCTCTCAGACTTACCATGCAATTTACTGGAAGCAAGTGCGCCATCTATGTGCCAAAGTGAGCTTATCTTTTTTGGGTTCATACTGTTCATATTTCAGGCCACAAAATAGTCCATCTGCTGGACCTGATTACGCTAAATCGCTAATCTATTTGCAGGAGGATATCTACTATCCTCATCCTTGGATGCAGGATCTCCTTTGGGATAGCCTCCACATTTCCACAGAGCTTTTTCTTACTCGTTGGCCACTCAAAAAGTTGATCAGAGAAAAGGCTCTCCAAGTGACAATGAAGCATATTCATTACGAAGATGAAAACAATCGATACATTACCATTGGATGTGTGAAAAAGGTAATCTCACATGACATTGATGTGTATCCTAGTCCTAACAGGATTCCTGTTCTCATAGTATATGCACAATTGGGTAAACAGGTGTTATGTATGCTTGCATGTTGGGTTGAAGATCCACATGGGGACTATTTCAAGAAACATCTCGCAAGAATCCCAGATTATTTATGGGTTGCCGAAGATGGGATGAAGATGCAAGTTAGTTCATAACTATAAATATTAGCAGCAAAAGAAAGATACCATTAATATGTTCTTCTTTTCCGACTTTGAAAATTTACTGTTTAATGTGGTTTCCAGAGTTTTGGTAGTCAGCAATAGGATACTGGTTTTGCCATTCAAGCTTTGCTTGCTACTGATCTTCTTGAGGAAGTTGGACCAATTTTGACCAGAGGACATGACTTCATAAAGAAATCTCAGGTTCATTACCAATTGTTAGTGTTTGCTATATATGTTGGTCCATTTATTTGCTCAAACAAATTATTCTTCTCCACTAAAATTGAGAAGGTCAAAGGACAACCCATCTGGTGACTTCAAAAGCATGCATCGCCACATTTCTAAAGGATCGTGGACTTTCACCGATCAAGATCATGGATGGCAAGTTTCTGATTGCACCGCAGAAGGTTTAAAGGTAGGTGACTTTGCTCGATTGCTTCAAGTAAGTCCTATCTGTGTTTCTGACCATAGTTACTTTCACAGTGTTGCCTTCTGATGTCGACAATGCCACGGGAGATGGTGAAAAAATAGATCTGCAATGCTTGTATGATTCTGTCAATCTTATACTTTCCCTTACAGGTGATAACTTGATTACCTCAAGTACGTGATGAGGCTTTTCCCTTGCAATGGCTGCTTTGGTTTGTAGAGAATTCACTGGTATCTTAAGTTTGTGTAGACTGTAGTATCTAGTCATTAAGACAAAATTTGCTGAATTTTCGATTTAATACAGAGGAAGAATGGTGGTTTATCAGCCTGGTAACCAGCAAGGGCAGCAGAGTGGTTAGAAGTAAGACTTTAAAAGCGAGCAGTACATTGGCAGTCTGTTGTTATTACTTTAATTTATCTCTTGTTTTCCTCAGATGTTGAATCCCACATAATTCTTTGCCGACATAGTGATAGAGTATGAATACGTCGAATGTACTGCCTCTGCTATCCAGCCTCTCATTTTGTTTAAAAAGCTATACCCTGGCCACAGGAACAAAGAAATTGAACATGCCATCACCAACGCTACACGATATATAGAAAGTATACAGAAGCCAGATGGTTCATGGTATGTTTTTATTCTTGGTAAACACTATGATACAAATACATGCATATGTTGCATTAACTAGTACAGACAAAAGAGACTTTATAACTAGCTAGCTAAATTTCAACAGGTATGGAAACTGGGGAGTTTGCTTCACATATGGTACCTGGTTTGCCCTCGGAGGGTTGGCAGCCGCTAGCAAGACATTCAGCAACAGTAAAGCCATCCGCAAAGCAGTTAGTTTCTTACTGAGGACACTGAGAGAGAATGGTGGCTGGGGAGAGAGCTATCTTTTCTGTCCAAAGAAGGTAACAACTAACTCCACGCTTCAAGTTTCTTAATCCGTATTTAAAATAAGAAAACTCAATAAGTATGATACAGGGAAAAATTGAGTTGAGAGAACTAATACACTCTGGTGGCTGATAGAGGCATCCATTCCTCTGGAAGGAAACCAGTCAAATCTAGTACACACTGCATGGGCTATGATGGGTCTCATTCATGCCGGACAGGCAGAAAGAGACCTTGCACCTCTTCATCGTGCAGCTAAGTTGATAATCAATTCTCAACAGGAAAATGGAGATTTTCCACAGCAGGTATATCTTTCTTAGCATAACAGACTATGCATCCTGGTTCCATATATGTATGTAATGTTTGAAACATTTCAGCATCTTAAAACAGTGTCTTGATGAACATTCATCTTATAAATGAATGTTATTCAGTGTCTACAGTATCTTACAACGGTTGACAATGTAATAATAATAATGCATCAAGCTAATTCAAGTATTCTTATTTCTCAGGGCATCAAAGACATTTATACAATTATGAACACAGATTTTGAAGCACTTGGTATTGCATTAGACAAGTTTGAGCAAGTTTGACAAGCCACTGGGTAAAAGCTGAACATAGACATCCATCAGAGAGCATCCAATACCTGGGAACGATATTCTCCAAGGGCCCAAATGGGAAAAATATTTCGATACGCTGAATAGCTGATCATACAATTCTTGTTAAAAACTCCCATGATCTCCTGCATTGGGAATGCAAAAGAGTACTAAGTTGATGTAGTTGACAATCACATATTTGGATATCATTGTATTTCATGAGACAACCAATAGTCTGACATCATGGTTTCTTGCACAATTGCTCAATCACAGTCGACCAAATATAAAGCTAGCTATTTTTGAGACTGATTTGTAAAAGAATCTGGCCAAGTTTACCTTTTGAGGAAAATCTCCATTTTCCATTTGAGAATTTATCAGTATCCTAGCTGCACGGTGCAAAGGAGTTTGGTCTCTCTTCGCCTTGTAAAAAATAAGAAAAATAAAGGTATTAAATTCAGCACCAAAAACTGTGGAAGTCCATAAAGTTATCCATGAGAGCAGCCAAAAACAATGTCCGATGGAAATTAACATACTCAATATTCCACCAATTCGTGATTTCCTATAATAGACTAAACCTTGGCAAGGATAATGGACTGATGAAGTGGATGAGAATATCCTCCCTCTTGTTGAAGAGAAGCATACAGATAAAAGATTGCAAAAGAGAAAATGAAAAAGAGGACTATGTAGCTGGTATAGCATTCATGTTGACTTCTAAAGAAAATCATAGAAATCCAAATGTACCTGCCCAGCACCAATGAGAGCCAACATAGCCCATGCAGTATTGACTATATGTGGCCTATTATCCTGGAGATTTGAGTACACCTGTTGGGAAATACAGATGGATATCAGAACAAGAGTTGCACAAGACCAGTTATCGCACAGATCATACATCTTGTCAGAAAATGATTATATATATGATTAGTACATTATGCTCCACGGCTACAAAAGACAAAGAAAGGATATAGCATCTGATGCATAATATACCTTGTTCTGACATGATATGTAACTTTCTCCCCATCCCCCTGAAGCAAGCTCTTTAGACAACAAAAAGTCACATGCTTTACGAATACTAGAGCTGTCGTTGTACGTCCTTCCAGCAGCAACCAGACCCTTTATTCCAAACCACCCAGCATAGGTGAAGCAGACTCCCCAGGAGCCGTACCTAGTATCAAATGCCCACAGTTATAGTGCAGCTAATATCATAGTGACTAAACAAATAAAAAAGTGCAAGACTAATTATTCATTAGTGCCTAGGAAACGATGAGATACTAATTTAACAAAAATCTCCAATCTCTATGATTGCTATTAGCATTGCTTGTACGTATACATTAATTTAATGAATTTGCAAACGAACCAAGAGCCATCTGTTGCTTGTATCTTTTCAATGAACTTTGCAGCATTAGCAATACAAGTTTCTATTTCTTCCGTCCTATGTCCAGGATGTAGTTTCTTAAATAGTGTGAGTGCTTGAATTGCTGCAGATGTACATTCGACATATCTGCATCATCATTCTAGTCAGGATCACATCAGCCTTTTCCAGTAATATACAGGGTTAAATACATAACGTGACATAAGGGATTCAATTATTTAAATGTATAATAATCAACATAAAGTGTGCAGAATTCTTACGGATAATCAATTACAATGTCACCAAAAGTTTCGGCAGGGTTGATTAGCTGTGAAGAGAGTAAAATTACATATCACAGTAATCACTATCATGAGTATTATCAATACACATAACATTATAAAATGTAGACTAATTTGGGTACAAACTTATCGTCAGAAAGGTAAAATGAAGAGGAACATAAACACTCACCTCCAACCAGTTGTATGATCTAGTCAATTCATAAGTTGCAAAACCACCATCACTATTCTGAAGTGCTTGCGGAAACAAATAGCAAATTAGTGTGGCAAAACTAATGTGGCAGAATCAGTAAAATACTTGAGCCGAAATGCGGGACTATGTAAATAATCAGCTAACTAAAGTGTTGGAACTACAGAATGCAGTATAGCATATGCTTACCTGTAAGGAAAGGGTAACATTAACTGCATCATATAATCTGTTTGAATCCAATGATTTGCCAACTGTTTCAGTTGGAAGTGTTGATAGTAGTAAGGCAGCCTGCATAACGAAATATGTATTAGTAAATCAAGTGGTTCTGCATGGGAAATTTTGGGACTCCAAGTTACCTTCAATCCTTCTGCTGTGCAGTCAGAGATAGGCCAGCCATGATCCGCTGTTGAGAATGGCCAAGCACCTTTTGAAATGTGACGATACCAAAAATTCAAATCGCCAGGACAATCTTCCAAGACCTATAAAGCATTATATTAGTCAAGCGAGGATACTTAGCAGAACCGTTAAATGATACACTGAATTTTTCGACAAACAAAAACCTGAGAATTTTTTATGTACTCGTGTGCTTTTTTTAAAGTCGGTCCATATTCGTTAGCAAGGTTAGTAGAAATGATTGCTTGAACAGCAAATGAAGTATCCCATGCTTGACTTCCATTGTATCCCTGCAGCCCAAAGGCAAAAACAGCAAATTAGTCTGGAAACTAATTCAGCAAGTCATGACTGAATTGAAAGTGAAGAGGGAGAATCTTTAAATCAGCATCAAACAGTTGAGGCTAATCATGAACCTGCATTTTCATGCCATCTTCAGCAATCCACAAATAATCATAGAGTCTTGGAAGATGCAACTTGAAAGCCTCTGAATTTGGATCCTCCGCCCAGCAACAAAGCATATTTAACACCTGCATCATTGACCAAATCACATTCACAGCCCCAAATAACTAAATGGTGCATCTTTGAATGAATCCATAAGCAAAAAAAAAAACGTGCTAGCTATGGAATTCCATTCATTGCTCAATGATTGAGAATTATTGGCGAGGCATACATGTAAACTTAAATACTGATGCAACTTGAATTAGGCAGTGTGCTTTATGATCTATATGATATTCATCACCAGAATACTGCACATACCTTATTAACGGGCCCAATGCAGATGTACCGAGTATTTTCATCTTCATAGTGAATGTGCTCCATAACAGTCATCAAAGCCTTCTCCCTCAATCTTTTTGCAGGCCAACGCATAACAACAGGTTCAAATACATAGTGAAGAGATGCCCACAAAATATCTTGAATCATTGGGTGCGGGTAGTATAGATCTTCCTAACAATTGTGTAAAGCATCCCATGTAAGCATCAAAAGAATACTGGTAAATGAACTCTCGAGTATATAACCTCAAAATTAATAATCGTAGAAACTAGGAAAATGTCACCAACCTTTGCACACAGATTACGAGCTTCATTCCAATCAACTTCATGGTAGGGGACAGTGTATAGCTCTTTTCTCAGTGACTGAATTGTAAGTGTAATTGGTCCGACAAACCTCTTTCCATACAAATAAGACATAGGCAAATACACCATTCGACAATGGCACCACATTCTTCCTGTATGTTGATAATTTGATATTTTTCATAATTAAGAAGCAAAAATTACAAATATGTCACATGTTTACATTGCATAAGAAATAACTACATTAGTAATGCCAATGGGGATTAATTTGTATGGTAAGAAACTAAGAATGGAAATGAGAGCAGATTTATTTTCTTGATCAATATTGATGAACAGAGGTAGGATATCTTTCTATCTTTTCTGGAGTGAAACAGTAGCTTCAACTTTAAATATGACAATCACAAATATTTAACCTGGATGAACTGGGATAGAGTAAGGACATAGCCATACTTCCGGTGGCAGTGGATTATTTCCAGACCATTCAAATGCCCCAAGTACCTATCAACATCAAGGATGTAATATCAATAGAATATAAATAAATATACACACACACATAGTTGGCACAATCCAAGAAAGATAAACAAGGGATTCATACCGAAAGCCACATTTTCCCCCATGAAGTAATTGCAGTCACACCACCATGGTCTAATATCCATTTCCGAGCTAATTCCATTGCCCCTTGTCCATCATCAGCACCTTCTCCAAGCAACCTTAGGCTAACATAATTCAGTGCAGTGCCAAACATGGTACTTGGACCCTCGATATGTAGACCCCAACCACCATCTTTATTCTGCATAAATATATGTCAGTTCTTCTCTTAATCAATAAGATATAATCCCTATATGAAGATAAGTATTTCACTGATGTAGAGGCCTATGTTTATTGGCTTTTAAGAAAAGACGGCAAACACATCTGCAAATGTTTGTTTTTCTTTGAGATCATTAAATTCATTGAGAAGCATTCTTGCCTGATGATTATAAAGATATCGGCACATCTCCCGCTGATGCTCATTTGATAATACAGCATTTAGAGCTCCTGTGATTGAAAGTGTGATGACCTGTTGCAATTGGGAACTGTTACATTCAGCAACCTAGGAGTTACTGACTGGACCAAGTACTCAAATTTTGGTTCTTTACAAATTTAATATGACAAAGGCAATGAAGTTCCAAAACTGGTATGCAATCATCTCTTGGACATCATTGCCTGTGTCATACATAGGATTGATGTCTTTCCATATAAACACGTAAGGAATAAGTAACGACTGCAGGTTTCTCCCCTACCAAACCAGGAAGTAGAAACATGGGACCGCCATAATCCCCAGGCCAGTGACCATCATGTGCTTGGATTGTAGAATAGAAGTTAAGGGCTCTTTGTAATGTGGTTGCCACCACCTGTTCTGTCACCTCTTCTGCATCTTTCACTTTCAGTTGTGGTAGATTAGTCGCACATGGATTCTCCTTTGCAAACTACAATTGAAGAGACTAATGGTAAGTATGATCACTAGGTGTTTTAGTCATTGCCTCACAAATAACCAGCGGATATTCATATACCCTTTTGCTACATTTGAAACACGAAGTGTAGAAACATAGGAAGTAGTCTCTATTAGCCTTAGACAGTTAGACCATTGTATGCAAAATACTGGATGACATACAAATCAGCCTACGACTTTAGCATGTTGATAACACGATATTTACATTACAGATCATTTTGAAACCCAGAAAAAATCGAACTTTTACAAATTACAATGCATACGACCCATTGACACACATACAAGCTGAGCAGTGTGAACAATATATATTTGATCACAATGTGTAACTGCATTATCAAACTCAGCAGTACTATTCCTACACAATCAGATATCCACTACACTACAGTAAAATTGATCAATTTCTATTCATACCCAAATACAAAAGATCAAAGTTTCATTCTTTTCTCATAACCTTCTCAGCAGCTTTTAGTTCATCAGTCACAACAGTACAGATCAAATATACAGATACCCTTTTTTCCATTCTTGACAAAAAATCATACCCAGGATTGATCAAACATCAACGAATTTGAAAACATAGAAGAACCCAGATAAAAGGTATAACTGGGTGTTGTTCAATAATACCTGAAGTCTCATTAGGAGATCAGAGCTGTGCTTGGTCTCGAATCGATTGTCCCAGAAAGCTTTTCGGGCATCTTCGATTTGCTGAAGCTCTTCTGGGGTCCCAAGCTCTGGTTGGTACTTCCAAACTTGGCGTCCTATATGATTGTTCACACTCTTGAGCCATTGATCACCACTTTCTCCAACTGTGTCTGCCCCAATTTTCAGCTTCCACATTTTGACCAAAGAAGAAGTAATGATGAACTGAATTAGGGGGGGGGGGGGGGGGGGGGGGGGGGGGGGGGGGGGGGGGTGTGGCCAAGTGAAGTACTAGAAGACCGGAGAGCTTGGCTTTCCCTCCTCTGGACTCTGCCAATGTGATAGTTAAGCACAGTTTAGCATATGATTGGCATCTCTATTTGAACTTCTTTTTACAACCTACAGATTCTACAAACTATAAAGGAAAGTTAAATTCTTCTTTTATCTCCCGTCACACTTTTTCAGATTTGAGAGAATGACCTGAGTTCCCAAATCCGTCATCAAAGAAATAAACTTTTAGGGGACTCCTAGTGCATTAGCCATGTTAATGTAATTTAATACTGTGAGAGAGGTAGTCCGTAGATACATCTAAAAGAAACAAAAAGGAAATAAATGTTGTAAACTAATTTTCTTGTAACATATTAACTATAACTATGAGTTGTTGTTCTCTAGTCTTCGACCAACGATTAACATCGGACAGTGGTCTAGGATCCAAATCAATCCAAATTTGATGGAGCAAAATGCTGTAAAAATGTTGCGAAGAAAGAAAAGAAAAATCTCATGAAACCATTGTTCGGCATTCCATGTGACTGAAAATGTGAGCAGCATAATTTTCAAACTCACTCACTAGCCATGTGACAACGTCGTCAATCATTTTAGATCATATTCAACTCTATCCTCTCAACAAAATCACTAATAATTTCAGAACAAAAATACAAAATTTAAGATAAGCTATACATTGATACACTGTATTGAAAAATTTGATTGATTTGGACTATTAATATTTAATTTACTATTTAACATTCTTGGGTTTATTATTGAAGTCACTTACTATTGCATATTGTCATTTTGGTCATTTTAGAAAAAAACTAGTGTGTGGTGTGTGCCGACTATCCAAATCCATCGTTATGCTCCCTCAACTCTCTCATTTTTGTAGCCCCTCTCTCTCTCGCCTTCCTAGCTCGCTCTTTCATCCGTTGACCTCATTCAATCTCTCTTGCCTCTAGGCTTCGGTTCGTGGCTCTTGCCTCTCTCGCGACTTTTGGATATGGGCGCAAATCAAAGCTTCAACTCGAATCTCGCAAGTCGTGATTTTTTATTGGTTCTTCTTTTTTGTATAAATTTCTTTTTTTGTATAAATTTCCATGGGTCTAATTGGTCTGCTCGGTCCCTCTCTACAATTTTTTGTTTTTTTTTCAATCTCCAGTTGATTAATTGATACTCGGTCCCTCTCTACAATTTTTTTTTTCAATCTTCAGTTGATTAATCGCTTGGATTGATATTAATTGATATTTCCTTTATGTTGATATTTGGTTTGTCCGAATCGAACAACTTGGGTTGTTTATTTCCTCTATGTTGATATTTCTATCCTTGTTGACTCTGTGAATTTGTGATATTTCATTGTCTGATTTGTTGCTCCAGGTTCTCTCTATTGATTTGTGATTTTTCAATGTCTCATCTGTTCATCTCAACCTCTTTCTTAAATCCATATTTTTTGGGCTTGCCTCTGTAATTGTTTAATAGGTTTTATGCCAGTACATGATTAAGGAATTTGCTTGGGTTTGTGATTTTGGTTTTTAATTCTTGGGTTGTGTATTTGTAGCATTGATAGGGGATGGGGGATTGGTGTTGGAGTTCCGGATAGGTGATTATTGGTTTTGCTGATTTTTTTTGTTGTTGTTTGGCTGAGGTTCAGTTTGGGTCTTCATTTATTTTAGTTTTAAAGCTATATGTGATAGCATTTCATGTTGGATTGTTTTTTGTTTTAATTGTCTTTATGTTTTCTACGGGGTTAAGTTTTATGCAAGTTGTTTTTAGGGACTGGTTGGTGCTGGTGTTGCTTCTATGGGTGTTGTATTTTATTTCGCATTGTCATCAATCATCAGGTTAGGAGTTATGGCTTTGGTGTTCTTTGTATAATGCACCGTAAAATAGCTTCAATTTTTTGGCATGAATGCTTATTGCTTTATTGTTAATGCTATAGTTATGATTGTAAAATCAATTTAAATACTAATAAATGTATTGTTGTTGGGATTTTAATTCTATAGTTGTATGGATTCATTGTTTCTGTAAATCTATTGGTGGTATGTGATTTATTTGTTTTTGCTAAATATCGTTGTAATTTATCTGTGTAGTCGCTATAATTTGAGATGAATGTTTGTAGTTCGCTGAACAATTTTGGTGTAATATGTGTTGAATCTTCTTTTATAAACTAACTGGTTTTCAGCTTATTTTTGTTATCAGCATAGAATTGACACTCACTATGATAAAAGAGTTGTTACATATGCATGACTTTGTTGGGGACATTTGATGCCATGGGTATTCTAAGATTCTCAAGGTAGAAATCTATAGGATTCCCGTGGGATCAGTTGTCCCCTGCATATGCAGTGTATGTTATTCTTCCTGAGTGTGTAACTGTCTTTTGTTATGGACAACGTTTGTTTAATTTGTGCTCTTAGGATTTTGCTATTTGTTTAATGACATGATTAATCTCTGTTTTGTTGGTCCTTGCTTTTGATCTTATTTTTGTTATCGTCATAGAATTGGCACTCACTGTGATGAAAGAGTTGTTACATATGCATTTACTTTGTTTGGGACATCTGATGCCATGGGTATTCTAAGATTCTCAAGGTAGAAATCTATAGAATTTCCGTGGGATCAGTTGTCCCCTGCATATGCAGTGTATGTTATTCGTCCTGAGTGTGTAACTGTCTTTTTTTATGGACAACGTTTGTTCAATTTTTGCTCTCAAAATTTTGCTATTTGTTTGATGACATGATTGATCTCTGTTTTGTTGTTGGTGAGATGTAAGTCATTGCTTTTGATTTAGTATAATTTTGGCTATAATTAATTTTTGATTGTCTTTCGTTTGGTTATGTTCTGTTGAAAAATACAAATGTTAATTATATTTATTATCCTATGCATCAAATTTATTGATTTTCATTATAGATGAACTTCATAAAAGTTAGTGACGATAACAAATGTTGATAATCTGATTTAGGTGCTTGCTTGATGTGTTTGTTTTTGACAAGATATAAATTTTTGGTTTTTGTTGCATAGTAGTATGATGTTATGGGTCCTTTGTTTGCAATGATTTTTTTGCTGTTGATTAATTTCAATTAATAAATGGTGAGGCATGTGCTTGATAACTGTTATTTAATGATATGAGAATTGTACATTTTTTTTGAAATGTGAATTTGATGTAGGACAAAGAGGAGGTCGATTTAGCCGAAGAGGAGTAAAATTAGAGAAGAGTTATTGGTTAATTGGTAATTCACTTTTTATGAGGTTATCAACTTTTGAGGTATTAAAGAAGTTATAGTATTGAACATTTCGGGTAGCACGAGCAAAACTCGAGTTTGAACTGTTCAGTAGGATAGAAACAACTTTGAACCAGAATCTCTGTTTTGGACAAATAATACCTTTCCAGAATGGGAACGATGAGATATTCAAGACTCACTTTAGTGAGCTCTGCGAATATAAGCCATTAAATGTCGTTTACATAATTCGATTCGGGATTTAGTGGTATTAGGTTATTATTTTCTTTTATGATAGATTTATTTTCCTAATATGATATATTGTTTACTTTGTTTATAAGTCTTGAGAGTTATTGTTGATTAGGTTTAGAACTCTTTCATGTAGATGCATATATAAGCATCCTTAAATCATTGTACTGTTAACTTTTGATATTTTATAAAAAAAAACTTTGAGTTCTTCTCAAAACTTTGGTGGATTCGAGAACTAGTCTAGTGGATGCTAGGCTACTTTGTCCCTTTTAAGTTTAACACTTGTTAACCTATATACTCCGCTGTGTCAGGTGGTATCAGAGTAGGTTTACCTTGTCTCTTATCGCTGGTGTAACGATTTATGACTGACGAAACTCATGTTACTAGGGCAGATCTGAATTCCTTAACAACTCAATTAACAACTCAAATCACAACCCAACTAATGGGAGAGTTCAAGAAGTTGTTGG
Source organism: Geum urbanum (assembly GCA_946800695.1). NCBI lineage: Eukaryota > Viridiplantae > Streptophyta > Magnoliopsida > Rosales > Rosaceae > Geum > Geum urbanum. The sequence continues at coordinate 38,111,602 of OX327010.1, read as the reverse complement.
AAGAGATGAGCGTTGATCCAACTACGAGAGGTGGTGACAAAAAGAAAAACTACCTGGTTAAGGTACATATTCCAACTTTCTCGGGGCATATGAAGTTGAAGGTTTTTCTTCATTGGTTGGTAGAGGTAGAGAGGATTTTCAAGATCATAGAGGTTCCTGAATACAAGCAAGTGAAGATGGTTTCTCGGAAACTAAAGGGTAGCGCCTCTGATTGGTGGGATCAGTTATAGATTTCTCGAACAAGACAAGAAAAAACAAAAGTCCACACATGGAAAAAGATGAAAGGTATTCTTAGAGAAAAATTTCTGCCTAGAGATTTTTCAATAAAGAATTACCCTTGAAGGATTTCCAAGGAGTTAAAGTTCAAAGAGTTTTCTTCTTTACCGCAAGAAAATATGGAAGAGCATCCGATAGAAGAAGCTCTTGAGGAAATTGTTCATGAAGAGGTTAGGTATGAAATTGCTCATGTAGACATGGTTTTTAATGTTCAAGAAACCTTGGAGTCTCAAGAAGCTATTCAAGAATTCAACTTTGAGAGCTATTAAAGAATTCAACTTCGAGAGCCAAGACGAATATGAAGAGGAAGATTTACATATGCCTTAAGCGGACCAACTGGAACTCAAAGCCACAATTTAAGAGCAAGAAAAATCTATGCGAATTGAGGAAGACTATCATCATGCATATGATAAACTTATCAATGGTGTTGATTTTATGGTTATCCCGTCAAAGTATAAAGGTTTGAATCAGAATCCTCATATTTTTCTCCTTACTTATTTGTCAAATGTCTTGCATCTACATTATTATTCTTATTTTAAGAAGAACTTGAGCGCGATTTCTTGTAAAGAAGAGGAGACTAATGTAGGACAAAGAGAAGGTCGACTTAGCCGAAGAGGAGTAAAATTAGAGAAGAGTTATTAATTAATTGGTAATTTACGTTTTATGAGGTTATTAGCTTCTGAGGTATTAAATAAGTTATGGTATTGGACATTTTTGAAAGCACGAGTGAAAGGATCTGATCCCGATGTAGTTGCCTAAACCGAAATTAAGCCCTAACGAAAACCGAATATACAAAAAATTTGCCAAAGTTTCTTATAAAGTCAAGAAACCCAAAAACCTGCAAGGAAAATACACTTCTAAAATGTCCACAAAATAAACCGTGGGCACCAAATCCCATCCAGATTTCTCAAATCAACCGAACACTGAATCCACTAAACATATAAATTGTTTACAAAATGTGATAAGAATATGCAAATTGGGCGGAGGAAACAGAAAAACCCAGGGAAAAACATATAAAATAATAAAACTGTTAGAGTGAGTGGACAAAAATAATATTTCACTTTAAACTGAAAACTATAAATGATATGCCTTTCACTATAAATGTACATAAAAATGATGCGAGTCTAAAAATAAACAAGTCTAAGTCAGGTGTTTGTCTTAACCCTCCTGGGTACTGTATAAATCACGGTTAAGGTCTTTGTCCTATCCCTCCCGGGGTATCTCGGGGATCAGCTGAGAAGCCAGTGCATCGATGCATCAACTGTGACTATGCTCTGTGTAAAAGAAATCATATTAGCCTCCATGCAAATGCATAATCGTAAATGCATACTCGTAAAATGCATAATCGTAAAGTACAAAATCGTAAAATGCATAATCATAGACTCGCAAACCAACTGTGAAAATAAAGTGTCCACTCACAGCACACAGCTAGCTTCGTCATCTGGCGGAAGTCCCCTTACCAAAATTTTGATCACGGTCTCCTGAATAAATAACAGATTCATTTAATACTGCAATTTGATAAAACGTGCAAAAATTAACTCAGAAACTATCCCGAAAACCTCCCGGTAAATTTGAGATTTTTGCCTCGCCGTGGACGGCGGCGCGTGGCCCTCACGCGCCTCCATAGGCGGCAGCGCGTGAGCTACACGCGCCTCCGGTGCAAACTTCTCCAAAAGAAGCGTTCCACCCCTCGTTGGAAAGATCACAACAGGGGCAACAACTTTCCCAACTGGCTCAAAACCAAACTCGCCGCCGTTTGGCCGAAAATCGGCCCGAAAGTCCACGGCCCAAAAATGGTCGAAAAAGGATTTCGAACGATTTCGACGCTCCTCGGTCCCCCCAACCATAAGAGTTCAACTCCTGGGGAAAACCCCATCAATTTATCCCCTCACTGTCGCCGAAAAGTGGCCGGAACACCACCGACGATTAAACCCGAAATCCAAGGGTAACTCGACTCAATTCGATCCCAAAATCAACTCAGAAATCAACAACACATACTGAAAGAGGGAAGAGAGGGCTTCAAAACCATACCAAGAACGTCGGCAATGGTGACGTTTTCCGGGGGGTTCGAATTTGGGTCGAGTCGGGTCACGTCGCCCGCAAAACGGGTCGCCCGGTTTTCATGTATTTTTCAGTATTTTCTCCCGTATTTTCACGGTAAATACCATATTTATACCCCCCCAAGCACCTGATCAGATCAACGGCTGAGGTTTGATCTGATCAAGATCCAAGGGTTCAGATTAAACCGACCTAAAATAAATACTTTTAAATATTTTCTCCACGTAGACTTCCGTGAAAATAGGTCACTAAACCAAAAAATTCTCTGAAAATTCTTATGAGCTCGAAACAAAATACTCTACTACTTCTGTGATCTAATTCTTGCTCAGTGAAAAAGTAGTTAACAAACCACACGATACGGTTAATTAGCAATAATTCTAATTCGTGTTGATTTGTGCGAAATTTTTTGATCAGGTTGTTACACTTTCACTCAAACCTGCATTAATCCATTGGAACTAGAGGAATATAATAATTAATGGTATTTAAACCTAAATCTAGACCTAGATCTAGGGTGTTGTGATAATTAAGTTTTGTAAACTAATTCTAAATCGAAGAGGGTTAGTTGATTTACCTCTAGGGTATTATGCTCGGTATGAAAATTTTGAGGAAAGTTTGAAGCGAAATCCAGAGATGGTGAAGAATTCCGGCGATGAGCAGCAGTGGTGCTCCGGCTGTGGAGATTTAGGTGTTTAGAGTTTAGGGTATTTTTTTTTTGTTGGTGATGACTATCAACTCAAGAGCTACTGATAACGTGTTGAAGGAGAAAATAGATATGCGGAAGATATGATCTGAAACTGTACTTTGTTCATTGATAAATGACTTTAAATATGCATTACAATCTAATACAATTAATATCTCTATGAATAAAAAATTAAGAGAATATTTATTTCTATACTAATTAGAACGAGACACAAAATATCAAAAATATTATTTCCTTAAACACATATATCTATATATGGGATTTTTGTTCTTCACCAAAAATTCAAGGATGGCAGTTGCTTTGGCTGACATAGTGCTAGCTTAACCACTGCCTCCAATAGAACAAACATTGACCCAAAACCCACGAAATTCACAGACCCAAATGCCCAAAGAGAAAGCTGCATATCCCAAAAGAGCTCATTTCCCACTATGAAGCTCAAGGGCTTGACACCCAAGTATCTCTGTACTCGTGATGTTTCGTCTTCCATTGGTTACATTGATGCCATACGTATACTAGTGGAGGGCATTATTAAGGATGTTGGGGAAGACGACGTGGTTCAGATTGTGGCAGATACTACAACAGGCTGGGTTGGTTCTTTGGCAAAGGAGTTTCATAAGAGCAAAGGAGTGTTTTGGGCCGTGAGTGCATCTCACTGCATTCAGTTATGTCTTTGTGTAGTGTTGATTATACCTGTCTCATTTTTCTATATTTCTCTGTGAGCTTTTGTTTCTGGGTATTTTTGGTAAGTTGGGTTTTCTTGTGTTGGTGTTGAGAAATGTTAACATGAGCCTGAATGATTTGGATTTTACCCCCCTTTCTATTTTGCGATTACAATCTGAACGAGGTTTCCAGATAGTAGGACAATATTGCCATGTCATCTTCTTGTTTCTATCTTTGATTCTAATTTTCTTCCACTTCTTTAATTACTTTTAATTTGGTGATGGAATCTGAACTAGAAGAGATATAGATTTTGGATCATGAATTAAAATGGGTGTTCTCTTTGAGATTGAAGACTTGCCATATTTGGGGAGATTAGATTGTTGGGGAAATCATCCTATGGACTCTGCATAGGTTGACTCTGTATATTTGTTATTGTGAATTGGGATTTACCCTATGATTAAGTGAACTCAAGCAGAAGCTTTACATTGTTCACAATATATCAGTTAAGGGTTCCAAGGTTTAGCGATTGTTAACTAAGTCTTTGAAAAATTTCACCTTTTGGTGATGGACTCATATGTAATAGTAATGCTGTGTTGCTTGTGTATCATGTAAGTAGAAGGAGTTTTCAATGAAGTTAACAAAGTCAATGTGATCCACCGCTGTTTGCCTAGCAGTGTGGCGGACAACGAGTTAGTTGAGCAGCATTGGAAGAAACCGGCTTCTGGATTTTACAAACTCAACTGTGATGCCAGATGGGATGAGAGCAGTCGGGAAGCAGTGGCTGGAGTGATTATCGGAAATGTGACTGGGTTGTGCTTGGCTTACTCCACTGATGTTGTTAGGGCAAGCTCTATTTTGGAGGGGGAGACTTGTGCAATAATGGTTGGTTTGGAGCTACCCAAAGAGCTTGGAGTGGTAAAATTAGAAGTGGAATCAAATGCCAAAGTGGTGATTGATATGATAGTGAGCAGCTTTTCATTGTGTGACTGGAAACTGTTCACTGTGGTCTCAGACATCCGAAAGTATGGCAAGTATTTTGAAAAGGTGTTAGTATACACATGTTGACAATCCTATTCTTCAACAAAAAACAACATATCTAAGATATAGGCCTGCTTATATGAAGTATTGCGGCGAAGAATAGTTGAAGAACCAAGCCGATCTCATGGGCACAGGTATATTCATGCATATGCATATCATTGTTTTTCATTGAGGAGGCCAATTTTGGTTTCTATCTCATAGGATGGTTAGTAGCATTTATATCCCAAGTCCCATGGGCATGTAGGCTTATCTCAACCTGTGACTTTTTCTTTTGGATATTCTCAAGGCTCCAACTGGGTTTTCGATTTACAAACTCTATATGATGGCCGGGCTTATGGAAAAATTTGTTTTGCTTTCATGTGACTCTTTTACCTTTAAGTAAAAATAGTCAAACATTTTTCCTCCTTGGACAACGTGAATACACTTTTTGAAAGATCATTTTGTCTCTTTTGTGAGTATATATTGGACAGAGGACCTTCATGTCTAATTAATGTCTTTGACAAGTCGTCCATAAGTGTATTATGTTATCTATGCTTTTGTCATATAGCATGTGAGCATGTGTCTTGTATCTTGTTTAGACACAGGATAGATAGCAGTCTTGGTATCCTAATTTCACTGTGTCGTAACTTGACCCGTGACTTATTTAATTGGGCACACAAGACTCCAGTTGGGTTTGTCAGTCAAACCTCGAGATTTTTGCTGAGTATATGATTAATTTGGAAAAATCTGTTTTGTTAGTCACGTGACTTGTTTTCCAAATCAAAAAAATATTTCTCTTTGATTTATACTAATCATATTTTGAGCCATGAACTTTTGTCATTTTCCTCTTGGTTTATGATAAATTCTCTTGTCATTTTTACCTCTGAAAAACAACTATGCTATAGTCTAAAATGTGCTCACATGGCTAGGGGGAAAGACAAGTGACCTATATAATGAATGAGACTTCATTCATTTTAAGTTGGTTGTCTTGCTTAGTGTTTGGCTAGGTTATCAAAATGTAGAACCTTAGAGCTGCATGGTTTCTTTGCTAAGTATAGGTTTGTTCATATTGTATTTCACTCAAAGTTATCCTTTTGTGATTATAATCTTAGCGTTGCATAAAACTTTTTTATATACTCATTGCATTTTGCATCCATGAGATCATATTGGCAGTACAAGCAACCCGAGAAGTGTTTCTAAAGAACCAGCTTTGTGATAGTTGGGTTCATGATCTAAACCTTTTGATATCTTCGTATGAGGAGACGAAGAAATAAGACCGAGTGGTTTTCAATCTAATGTGGCAGACTGGTAGGGATAGCTCCGAGTCTTTCCATCCTCGATCGAAAGTTTCATATGTGTAAACACTTAGAAACAAGAGAATGAGTACAATTCCTAGAGTAGTCTGAGAGACTAGAAAGGATAGCTGCGTTGAGTATTATTAACGGAGTTGTAATGTTGTGAGAAGTGTCTTGACATATATTCTTGGGAATCAACTGTGGAGTTGGATTCTCGGGTAGAAGCTTTCGAAACCTTCATATGTAAACACTTAGAGATGAGAGTGTAGTTCTTAGACTAGTGTACGATACTTGTTAAGATAGACGAGCAAGTTTCTATCCTGAGAACTAATCTTGTAAGGAGTGATTTACATAGTGAAAAAGTTTGTCCCTTCAGCGTTAGGAGCATTCAGTTTTTATCCCTGTTGCAGGGCTTCTACATTAAAGAAAAATATCTTGGTGTTATGTCTCTTCACTTCCTTATACTTTTAGTTTATATCGTTAGAGATCTGCCCATTAGGATAGCTTCATATATTGCTATCCTCGATATGATCTTTTGACGAAAAATTTGGTATTGTCCTATTCACCCCCCCCCCCCCCCCCATCCTATGACCTTTAAGTAATATCAGAGTGGGTCACTAGCCTATGTTAGTGAGATCCTCATATTAGCTTGGATGGACAAAGAGTATGTCACGTCCTCTATTATGGAAGATGTAAATGATTATTTGGGTTTTTGTTTTATGCACTTTGTTCTTCTCATGAAGCAATTCGGGTTTTTGTTTTTAAGTCTCGAAAGTCATTTTTAGTATGGTCAAAAACTTCCTCTTGCTCCTTCTTTTTGAAGAGTAAAATCAAAGATTTATAAATTGACTTAAAGCTTAATAATCCTTTTGGTTATGAGGAATTTGTGGCTCTTAATGCTACTACCTTTAATGAGTTCTCAAGTGAATCAAAAGATGATGAGGTCTCTTAGGAGTTATTAACTGATCATGAGGGGTTGAGTGAAGAATTGGTCAGTGTAGAGAAATCCTTGCAAGGGATGTTTAGGATCATTAGACACATTTGTATCCTCCAAGCAGTTATTTTTTGTGGAGGATATTTTCATTTTGAGTTTATATTTGAAAAAACAAATAAGCACATGTCACTTTCAAATAGAATTTTTGTGTCTACTTGGAGTTATCCTGACTGTTGACAATGAGACTGACACTCAGAATGACAGAATAGCACAAAGGATAGATAGTACCATTGTTATCCTGACTGTTCAGTATCCTAGTCGACTCAGACATAGGATGGGAGACTCTGCTTCAATCCCCACAATGTGTGTTCCTTGCACAAGTCTTGTTTTGATAATAAACGGAACCTCGCCCTCTTGCGGCTTCACAGACTGGTGATTGAACTCTAATCTCCTTTGTGCATATATGTACAAATTTGTGTTTGTGTTTATGCTTATATGTCATTATAGCATATTAGAATAGTTTCATACATTCTTAAATTATGCATCTCATATTATAGTACGATTCATGTTTTATTGTTATGTTTCTTCCATGACATCTGTTTATGTTGAGGTTGAATTTAAATGCTATTGATGAACACGATCTTAGAATATAAGTCTGCAAGATTATATGTTTTAGTATTCGATACCTTTCAGGATTACAAACTTGTCCTAGGTTCAATTTCCTTTATTGACATCTATGACTTATCATCTTCTGTCATATTTTGAAAGAAAAGTTGTTCATTTACTAATCTCAGCATTGTATGGATTTATTGTAGAGACAAAACAAAAAGAATTTTTTTTGTCTTTTCTCCATTTTGTTTGATTTCCTTCATGCATGTGTAGATTTATTAGGTATTGCATATAGCACACGGGGATATAGAATGAGTAGTTGATTGTTGTATAATGTTTTGGATTCTATTTGTGTGTTCCAAACATTGTGCGTTCATTGTTGGATGATTAATGAGATTCATTGTTCATTGGCATCATTAACTATTGAATGAATCTTCATCTTTCCATACATATGTCATACCACATCATGCCTCAAGGGTTTTTCTGTTTCTAAGTGGCGATATAGCATACTCAATACATGATTGATGAATGTCCATGCTTGAATGGATTTGATCACCAGCTGAACCAAATGACGGGTGTGGGATGAAAAGCTATGTTGGAATCCTGAAAACAGAAGGGATTGCTGGGACTTTATGAATCCCTGAATGTGTGAATATATTGGTTGTTGGAAGCTTCTCATGGACTCTTTCGTGGCTGGGTCTAATCTATATCCAATGGATCAGGGATGTTGGTGAAACTTAAGCTTTTGTTTTATGGGTGCTTAACTGGAAACAAACTGTCATAAACTTATGTTTTGACCGTTGAGTTTTTATAGCAAATGTGTAACATCCCATCCCGAGATTTTTTTTTATGATTTATTTAAGATTAATCAATAAAGGTAGTTAGTTTTATCATCGTCGGTAAATATTGAGAGCTTTAGTTGACTTTTTATCGGATTGTCAAAATTGGTTGACTTCGGGTGGAAGTCGTAGAAATTGTTAAGACGAGTCCGTAGACGCGAAGAATGCAGAAAACGGAGTTACGACAAGAAAATTATGATCAGTAGAAGTTCATCAGAAATGTAATAGTCGTAAATGGACAAGTATAAATAGGATTTTCTATTTCAGGAAATTATATTGAGGAAAGTCGTTGAGTTTATTGAGATGAGTTCGTAGCCACATCAAGTGTTGAAATCAGAGTTACGATGAAGAAATTGTGGTCAACGAAAGTTTTGCACGATTTTACGAAATCGGTTAGTCGCAATTTGTATATATAAATAGGACTTTCCGAAATTGGAAAGTCAAAGTTTTTCTACTTTGGTCAGACCTCTTTTTCTCTGTCCTCCCCATGTCTTTCTTTCCTCTCCCGCGAGCCATGAATTGCCGGCGTCAGAGGTCGTCGTCTGGCCACCCAAACTGGTGGTTTAAGGTGTCAATCTTCTCCTCTTCACTCCCTCTATCGATTACTCTTAACCCCAGGACCTATAAATCATTGGTTTTGCTCAATTTTGGTGAAAAAGCTTCGAATTCTAAGAACCATAGTTTTGGGGGGTCGTTCTATTTCAGGCCAAATTCATCGGTGTGAAGCACTGGGCTTTGAAGCCATCATCACCACGAGTCTATCCATACCAAGAACTCACTCCAATTCAAACCGAGGAGGCTGAACCGATGATTTGAAGTTTTGGAAATCTTTGGTGTTCTTGAGTTTCAAAGGTAAAATTGATGAGTTGTGGTCCGAATTGGTATATGTTGTAGAAGACAAAGTTGTTGTTGGATTGTTTTTGCACATTTTGGTGTTCGGGTCGCCAAGAAAAGTCACTGTCGCCCCCGCTGGTTCAAGGTGGTGCTCCGGCAAAGATGAATTGCGGCAAAAGTTTTATTTCATTTTACTCGTAATCGCGTACTGATCGCAATGATGAGACTATTAAATTCATTGGACGTAGTTTGGTGTGAACTTGGAACCAATCGGACATTAATTAAACATTTTTACAATTTTATTGTCCAATCAAGTAATACGTTGATTCGACCTTAAGTCGCACAACATTTGAGGAACATATTGTGACTTCCAAAAAGAATTGAAGACACAAATTAGAATTGAAATTAAACTGGTAAGAAGTTCGGAAAGCACGTTATTCGAGAATATGATGTTCTCGACGGTATTGCTCGTTAGGTGAACGAGCTTAGTTATTCAATATTATTCTCGACGATTAGTTGTTAAATATTAATCGTTCTTTCATGATGATGTATTAGCAGCAAGTGGCAGATGTATAGAAATGCCGACTGACAGGCTTCGGCTTGGTGGAAATCATGGCACAGTACTATGAGTGGACACTTTATATTCACTGTTGCTTTACGAGTCTTCAATTATGCATTTTTCAGTTATACAATTTATAATTATGCATTTGCATTTGGAGGCACATATGATTTGGTTTTACATAGAGCATAGTGTAGTTGATGCATCAATGCACTGCTTCTCGGCTGATCCCCAAGATGCTCCGGGAAGGCCAAGGACCTGACCCGAGGATTTATAGAGAATCTAGGAGGGCCAGGAACCTGACTTGGGCAGTATTAGGGCTTGAGGTCGGTTGATCCAACTCGTAGCCTCCACATATTTTATAGTACCCAGGAGTACCTGGATGATCATATTTTTAGACTCGCATCATTTTACATATATTATAGTGAAAGACATATCATATATAGTTTTCAGTTTAAAGTGAAATATTATATTCGTCCACTCACTCTAACAGTTTTATTATTTTATGTATATTTTCTTGGGATTTTCGGTTTAAATTGTCTAGTTTGCAAAGTTCGTTTGAGATCGAGTACGCACGCAGATCGAAGTATAGTGGTATCTACCATAGGATCTGAGGTAGATCCTACGAGTTAGTATTCTTAATAGTGTAGTTAGTTTAGAATGTCTGGCTGCTCTGATGTCGCAAATAGTTTATAATTGTTATTTATAACTTTCAGTTGATATAAAAAAAAATAGTTCCTTCATTTATGGCTTTTGAGTTTTGGATCTCCAGTTAGATTCTTGTGTAATATGAGTAGACACTTGGATTAGTAGAGTCGTTAGGGTCTAACTCTGGTTTAGGCAACTAAATCGGGGTTAGGTCCTTTCAAAATGATGCTTTGCTCCTTCTTTCTAAGACGACTCCTTCGCTGCCTTGGCATGCCGCTATAAGCACTCGTTGTCTCTGAGGATATGATGATACCTAACCATCACAGAATATATATGGAAGTTTCAAAGCATATTACCCATATCAACATGCTATGTCTGTCACCAAAGGAAAACAAGCTCCCTAGCCATCCCAAGTAGGATCGCAACTACCTATGCCATCCTCCGTAGCTGGAGTCTCGACATACTTGTTCAGCATGCAGAAGTTAGTCACTTACAAGAAGAAGGTGTACCTTCTACCAAGGATGTCACTTCATCTAAAGGAAAATAAGATGTTGTTGCCCAGGATACCTAGCACAAGATGCCTCCTAGAAGGAGGACAACAAAGTGTTACGATAGCAGCACATCTGCTATCTCACAATGAGTGGGTTATCATCTTCAAGTCTTGGAAACAAGCAAAAAGGGTTGTAAGCAATATTTTTTCTTTTATGACTCTTTTCATATCATCAAGAAATATTGTCTTCATAACTTGTCGTGGATATTTGAACGATTATCATGCAAGATAAATTGAATCCTTTTGCTAGATATATTATGAGGTTTTATTCCTGAATATCAAAGAAAATTTATTATTATCTTGTTCAGTTTGACGCGTATGATTTGGTTTCATTTGAAATAATTGAATCTAAATATTCTTTTGAAAAGGTTGGGGATTGGTACTTGTTCATCAATCCTAAATAAATACCATGTGAGGATATAGTTGAAATTAGGTTTGAGCAAACTTCTTATGCGGCATGATAGGAAGTTGGTGTCATACTGCTTGTAGACATGATTTGTTCTTCACTATTGGTTTGTGTACCCTTTTCATTAGAAGTTTGCATAATTAGATTTGTGTCTTTATTGGTAAATCCTAGGATGTGTGTGTTGCACACCAATGACTTTAATGATTAGATTGCAGACTATTTAGATTAATTAGGCAGAATATGTTGGCGATTACGTTTGACAAAGGCTATCGAAGTTTCGTTTATGATGAGAAGATAGCAATCCAGAGGATAGCAAAGTGTTTTGCAATCCTAACAATGATGGGATCATCAATCTAGACCTTGTAAAGTCTTAGACTCTCAATCAATGAATGAGGTTTGCCATGACCCACTGGTAAATCTTCAGGTATGTGTGATATATAGCATCAAGTTTTGTAAGTGAAACTCATTCTTCTCATGCATCAGAGAACTCGATAAGGGCCATTTTCATGTTTTGTGTGTTTAACCTTTCACTTGGTTGAAATACTTATGTGCTGTGATTTTATCAATGCCATGTTGGAATTTAAATATGAAAACCCTATGGTATCTACCTTGCTTGACATGCTTTGGATCCTTTTCATACATATGGATCTTATCCGTCCATGCCCAAACTAGAAGCATTGATAATAAAAGACATTTTCTGTGATTGTTGATGTTAGTAGAATAATGCCTAAACGATATGGAATTGATCTTGAATATTCTTCGAACAATCGTGGGCACCGTGATGTAACAAGAGTTTTTGTTGAATGATTATTGTAGTATTGATTAATCACCTTTGTACTCTCACGTGTCTCCTTCCATGTATGAGCAGGAACATATTGTTGCAAATACACTTGCTGTTGTGAGAGCCTCTCATATGAGGATGAGTTATTTGAACGAGAGAATGAGTTGTGTGAACATGAGTTTCAGTGCACAATGACAGATGAAACATTTATTATCCTGACTCACTACAGCTCATGAAAGTGTTACGAAGAAAATGATCAAGAGAAGCAATGCAATGCACCACAAGAGAAGCACATGCTTGATAATTATGGCTTTCCAGCATGCAATGTAAGTTTTCTTAAATTTGTGACAATATAAGTGCCATGCTTAAATATCTCAAAGAACTTTGCCATGCACCCTCATACTGTACACATTGAGATATCGCTTCATTAAGAATCTTGTTGGGAGTGATTTGCTTGAAATAATTGTTACTCCAATTGAAGATGACTTGGCTAATTTGCATGTTCAAAAAAAATTGATTGACAACTTATATGCTAAAGATTTTGGAAGAAAATTGATTGTGCTCCTCGGGTTGGTTACTTCTTCTACTTAGTGTGTACTTTTTGCATTTAGTTTTTGGTAGTATTAGAATATCGCATCTGAAAGGACCTAACCCCGATTTAGTTTCCTAAACCGGAATCAAACCCCTTCTGAAAACACGAACTTGCAAAAACCATAAAAATTTCGGCAGAGTTTCGCTATAACGTGGAATTGCCATTAACCTGCACCCGAAAACACACTTCATCCTATGCCACAAAAGCCAAACCGTGGGCACCAATCCCATCTGGATTTCTCAATATCATAACAATAATGTAAAGTAATAAGTAAAACTGTACTTTATAGAAATCCGGGGAAAAATCATATGAAAGTATAACCGTAAAATAATCAGAGCGACTTCTAGTGTATATACATATATACAAATAGTAGGCCAAACTAAGAACCTACCATAAAAGAAATATAGCTCGAATACTAAGCCTCCAACTGCGACGTGCGACACCATAATCTGAACTGTAAATTGGGCACGGAAACTGAAAAGCCCAGGGGAAAGGCAAATAAAATCGTTAGAGTGAGTGGACGAAAATAATCATATGCCTTTCACTATTTATATATATCATAAAACAAAGCGAGTTCATAAAATGAATGGAGATGTCAGGCGAATCTCTCAAACCCGACGGTCAAGCGAATCTCTCAAACCCGACGGTGATAGACTAGGCGAATCTCTCAAGCCTAGTGGGCACATCAGGGGAATCTCTCAACCCTGGATCTGGACTACCGGTGATCAGCCGAGTAGCCAATGCATCGATGCTAAGTAAATGTCATCACCATATAAAATATAAAACAATACCTCCAAAAGAAATAAATAATCTCAACATCGAACTGTAAATAAATACTGAAATCAAGAACTCGCTACAACAGTGTAAATGAAAATGTCCACTCACAGATAAGCATAACGCAATACGCGTTAATCCAGTGATCCGAGGGAAAATCCCTCGCCAAACGAACGATCACGATCCCCTGAATAATCATAAATTCCACTGCTCAAAATCATATTTCAAAACCTTGAATCACATCTCGAGAACTAACCATTCCTGGAAACATATAACTCAATATCGACGAAATCGTCAAAAATCTAATAAACACACCATAAAACCTCGCTATAATTTCCGATGCTCAATTCAAAATATAAACCTCACCACTGCGATCGGTGCGCGATTCCGAGTAAAACGACAAAAAACTTGTCAAAAAACACCTTGGCCGGAAAAATCGCCGCCACCGCCGGAAAACATCATCGGCCCAGAAAAATTCAACATACACATGGATTTGAAGATCTCGACATTTCCAACAACTTTCTAGTTCAAAGTTAAGCCCAATTTTGACCGAAAAAGGTCCAAATCTCACCTTGAAAATCAAAACCCTCGCTGGAATTTCACCACCTCCGATCTCCTCCGTCCCGCCACAGCAAGGCTTGAAACCACTTCTAAAAGCTTCCTCTCTCCAAGGCTAACAAAACCCCTCAAATCTCGAGCTCCATCGCCGCCAGAAACGCCACCTCCGTCGCCACCGATTTCTCGCCGGAAATCTCCCTCCTTTGCCGCATCAATACTCTCTCCTCCGGCCACCATACAAGGCCATCTACCTACCAAATTGAAGAGGGGCACGAGCCCAACATTTCTTGTCAAGGAACCACGGCCAACCGTGGCCGGAAAATGGTCCAACAACGGCGAAAACCGATCGGCCAAAACGGGTCGCCCTTGACCCGTGGTCAACGCGGGTCAACGGCCCAGTTACCCAATTTGGAAACTTTCTAAAATCGTCACGTATTTATATCGTCCACGTATCGAAACCCAAACGGATAAATACGACAAAATTCAACGGCCGAAAATATTCATAACTTATTCCTCGTAACTCGAAATAATCCTCCGGAAGTTCCCACGAGCTCGAAATTAAATTCTCTACAACTTTCGTGAAGGATCTCAAATCAAATTCTTGCCTGATAATTTAGTCGTTAACGAGGCCATCATATTAACCAATTACGACAAAATCGCGACTAATCGCGAAACTCGCAAATCAAGTCGATAAACATTCCATTTTCGGTTCGAGTTGTCACAACATCTTCATCTTAATTTTATAAGAAATGAAAAATCCAAAAATGTTGTTAAGTTGTCTATATGGTGTCTTGTGTTAGTCTTAGGATAGGTAAGCTTCATGATATCCCACGACAGTTTATGAACTTGACCTAAGTAGGTATCCATGTTTCACTTATCTTGGTTAAAGCATGTCTCGTATGTATGTATGGATATGTATTCCTTGACTCTCATATTTTGTGGTCTAAATCGAGTACGAGACTATATAGACTTTATATGTCACCATGCTAACTTTGTGGGTCGTAATAAGTTAAGCTTGAAAATTGAGATGAGATGAGTTATTAAGGATATGTGTCCTTTGAGAAATTGTGATTTGATCAAGTTGTGAACTTGAGAATTAATTGTCACCTTAAAGGTGAAGTGTATTAATAAATCCAAGAGCTAGTCCTTCACTTGATTTTGGCTGCCCTCCAAGTTGAGGGCGGTTCGCTACATGGAACAAATAAGGATCCTTGGAATTCGTTATATCCTTTGATGGGTTCAAAACGACTATCTTTAGAGTATCCTTGTTACACTTATTTCCTTTTAGAGCATCTGCTCAGGGAGTCAATGATAGTCCTTTCGTTACACAAATCTAAGAGGACGATTTTTCTGATGGGCTCATAATCATATGAATCTTAAGGCAAATTGGCCTCTAAACTGAAAATGGTTGTTCTTGGAGATACAAGGATGGTGGTGACAAAGTCACTTGTGAGTTATATTGTTGGACCATCTCTCTTCTCATTTGATGCTCAAACTTTTCCCCATGAATCAAGCTCTTTCACACACACACACACACATCTTGATGTCCTGGACATGATTTCTTGGACCATAGTGATGATGTATTCCTCTCGGTCATACATACATACGAGATTTTAGAGTAATCAAAGTGCTTAAAATATTGGTGTCTTACTTTGTGAGTCTATGTTCAAACTTGTTTTTTTTAAAGGGATTGAACAAGGGTTTGGTATCCTAAGTTTTGTGTAGTCATATATCAGTTTTTATTTCTTTCCTTTCTTATACACTACATGTAGAAAGTGTTTTTCTTTCTTATGCATACTCTTAGGGGGAGTAATCGATATGTTGAACTCACATAGATCTCACTTTGAACTATAAAAAGCATTAAGCTTTTCCTCCCATGTTAAGTGTTGCTTTCATTGTTAGGTCTGGGATACTAATTATGGCTTCTGCCTTGATCTCAAAGAGACCAATTCTATAATTGAGGGTGAGTCATTTACATCCCTTTGTCATTCCTTGACAAAAGAGGGGAGAAATAGTATGTAGTGTATTCATGATTTGTGCTTCAATGGTTATGGTACTTATGTACTTTTGATTAATGTCATGTGTGAAGCTAATATATGAATATCCTACTTTGTTCCTTTACTTCACTTGTTCTTGCCTTGGTGAGATATTGTGCAGGTCCTATTGAAGTTATTTCTAGCACGATGTGTAAATGTGTGTTTTGTTAAGGAATGTCAAATGGGTAGAATGTTAGTATATCATGTTGACAATCATCTTCTTCAACAAAACACAACATATCTAAGATATAGGCCTGCTTATATAAAGTATTGGGGCGAAGAACAAGTTGAAGAACCAAGTCAATCTCATGGGCACAGTTATATTCATGCATATACATATCATTATTTTTCACTGAGGAGGCCAATCTTGGTTCCTGTCTCATAGGATGGTTAGTAGCTTTTATATCTCAAGTCTCATGGACATGTAGGCTTATCTCAACCCGTGACTTTTTCTTTTGGATATTTCCAACGCTCCAACTGGGTTTTTGATTTACAAACTCTATGACAGTTGGACTTATGGAAAAGTATGTTTTGCTTTTATTAAATCTTTTACCTTTAAGTAAAAATAGCAAAAAAATTTCCTCCTTGGACAATGTGAATACACTTTTTGAAAGATGTTTTTGTCTCTTTTATGAGTATTGGACAGAGGACATCTCTGCTAATGTCTTTGACAAGTCGTCCATGAGTGTATTAGGCTATCTATGATTTTATCATATAGTATGTGTCTTGTATCTTGAATCTTGTTTAGACACATGATAGATAGCAGTCTTAGTATCCCAATCTCATTGTCATAACTAGACCCGTGACTTCTTTGATTGGGCACACAAGGCTCCAGCAGGGTTTGTAAGTCAAACCTCAAGATTTCTGTAGGGTATATGATTAATTTGGAGAAATATGTTTTGCTAATCATGTGACTTGTTTTCCAAATCAACAAAATATTTTTCTTTGATTTATATTAATCATATTTTGAGTTATGGACTTTTGTCATTTTCCTATTCGCTTATGACAAACTCTCTTGTCATTTTCACATCTGAAAAACAGCTATGCTATAGTCCAAAACGTGCTCACATGGCTAGGGTGTTGCCCTTAGGTCACTTGTCTTTGTGGCCTATATAATGAATGAGACTTCATTCATTTTAAGTCGGTTGTCTTGCTTAGTGTTTGGCTAGGTTGTCAAAATGTAGAACCTTAGAGCTGCATGGTTTCTTTGTTGAGTATAGGTTTGTTCATATTGTATTTCACTCTAAGTTATCCTTTTGTGATTATAATCTTAGAGTTGCATAAAACCTTTTTATATACTCATTGCATTTTAAATTCATGACATCGTATTGGTAGTGTAAGCAACCCCAGAAGTATTTTTAAAGAACCAGCTTTGTGATAACTGGGTTCATGATCTAAACCTTCTGATATCTTCGTATGAGGAGACGAAGAAACAAGACCGAGTGGTTTTCAAGCTAGTGTGGCAGACTGGTAGGGATAGCTCCGAGTCTTTCCATCCTCAATCAGAAAGCTTCATATGTGTAAACACTTAGAAACAAAATAGGGAGTACAATTTCTAGAGTAGTCTGAGAGACTAGAAAGGATAGCCGCGTTGAGTGTTATTAGTGGAGTTGTAATCTTGTGAGAATTGTCTTGACATATATTCTTCAGAATCAACTATGTGAGTTGGATTCCGGGGTAGAAGTTTTCGAAACCTTCATATGTAAACACTTAGAGACGAGAGTATAGTTCTTAGACTAGTGTGCGATACTGGTTAGGATAGACAAGCGAGTTTCTATCATGCGAACTAATCTTGTAAGGAGTGATTTACATAGTAGAAATGTTTGTCTCTCAAGAGTTAAGGACACGCACTTTTCCCCCTGTTGCAGGATTTCTACGTTAAATAAAATCATCTCGGTGTTATGTGTCCCTTTACTTCCTTGCACTTTTACTTTATATCATTAAAGATCTGTCCATCAGGATAGCTTCATATATTGCTGTCCCTAATATGATCTTATGACCTTAGTTAGCTGGAAGTAGATTCCATGAGAAACGAACAAAGCAGCGGATCTGTTCCCTCGCTTGATGTTGGGAGAGTGAAACTAAACAGTGCGGCCTCACGGCCATCACCGTCCCTTGTTCGTGTGTTAAGGAACGGTGGCTGTCATTGCCCTCCGGTGGAGTGATAGGGCTTTTGCGTTAACATGCATCATTAGCGTTAGCGTGGATTGGTTTTGTTTATCTTCCCGCTTTTTCTCCTTTCCTGCTCGGGATAAGCTGGGTCAAGATAGTTATTTCCTGGTTTTCTCTGTAGTGTTTTGAGACAAGCTGTTTTGCTATGTTCTCGGGCCACTGGCCTTTCTTAATATATTGATCCTTTCACCCCAAAAAAGTAGGAGGAGTTTTCAGCTAATAAGTTGAAAAACAATTTTCCTCTTATGAAAGAAAAATTATCTTGCGTGTCTGGTTTGTTACATCTGGGCATAATCATTCCACTTCATATTGGTACTAGACAATGCTGACCTCAGTGACCTGTGTTGGTGATCTGTTTTGCATATTTCGTTCCTTAGAAGATGGTCTCCCGCATGATAAGATTGTCTTCCAGCTCAGAAGACTAAGCCATATAAGTGTCCTCGTATAGTTTACTTGGTTCGCTGGATTTGACTTGGTCCTCTGCCCTCTTTAACTTTGGAAATGTAGCTTGTTGCTGATGAATCTTTGAGTAGGGTTTTGAACTTGAATGAAACTCAGTGTTTGCCCGAGTAGTGTTCAGTACTGTATAACCATGAGTCCTCCTCTGGTGGTCAATAAATTCAGTAATCAATCGTAATTAATCACCGTTAGATCTGTATCCAACGGTGATTAATTAAAATACAATTAGAAGACAAATTATTATTAACCGTTAGATGCAGATCTAACGATGACTGACCACAATTGACCACGAAATCATTGACCATCAGAACAGGGCTGGTACAACCATACCTTCATGTTGCTGGTCTCTTCGAATCCTTAAATTCTGATTCATTGTATCATATATTTAATACATACCTTCTTACCTGTAGAAGTTCTTCACTTAAATGTGGAACATTTCACCACCTACATTGATAGATTGATAAAGGATGGAATTTCATTTGCAATGATGAGTCGCCAAGGAGTCAGTTCTGTACTACAAAGTGAGACTACCAAAGGAATCACAGAGTCATACTGCTCCCTATCCTTGGTACATGATTTTTTGGGCTGTGAATCAGAAGGTAGGAGTTCAAGTGCTCGTGAATGTTCATCTGCACGCCATTCACCTTTCATAAGGACAGAACCATTTAGCTCTCCTACTAGTATGCGAGAATCTAGTCTTCAACATTCCAAGAGCACATTCTCACGTTCTTCTGTTTTCTGTACAAGTTTGTATCAATCATCTTCATCTAGTTCTGAAACCTGTCGACATCTTGGAAATCTGCCATTTCTTCCCCATCCCTCTGCTGCCGATACAAAATATCCATCTCTTTTAAGTGAGGATATGAGCAACCATTATAATGAAGATCAATCAGATTATCTCATGAAAGACTTTCTCAATTTGACTGGAGATGCTTCTGATGGTAGTTTTCCTGGAATTAGCTGTTGGAAATGATACTTTGGAACTTACAGAACAATTGGAGCTTCAAGTTTTGTCAGATCAACTTGACAAAGCTATCAGCCTATCACAGCAATGGAGAAAATCCCAGGCTTTGATGCAAGTACAGTGTAGTTATTATTGGTTTACATATTTGGTCAAATATAATTTTCTACACAATATATAAAGGGCAAATATGAATACTACTACTTGTTTTCATTTTTCAATAACTTATTCTCAGATTGTGATTATCATGGTGTATTCACTATTCCATAATGGTGTAAGAATCATATGTATGGCATTCCAGCAAGTAGTTTGTTTACTATCTGCAATATTCACGCGTCTTTCAGAAAACTTAACAGATTGATTATAGATAATTAGTATTTTCAACTTCAATATTTCATGGCAATACTTTGCTTATAGCTATGCATAAAATAGTTAAAATCTGAGAGCTATGCATAAATTCTAAGAGCTATACCCATCGAATATTACAACAAAAGTGATACAGCAGACTGACTAATTCTGAGGTTTAATATTTACAATCTATAAACATAGAGCATCTATCACTTCAAAGATGTTCAGAAGGAAACGATGGAGCACGCATATTTTCGTCACCCAAAAACTCCACAGAAAATTCGTCATCGTTTTTGGCCAACATATCCTTTAAGCTACGATCTAAATTTTTTCCCTTTAGCACCAAGTACCTTGGTTTTATCTTCTTCTCTAATGAATAACTGAAGTACCTAGGATAGTCCACCACTTCTGTTATCGGCTTTTCCATGGTGTTTAAGAGGAATTCAAGTTTTGGCCTCAAAACTTCTTCGATGCTGTACCCAAGTAAAGGGGAAAATCTCCGGACCATGAAAGCAATATCCCTCCGTGACAGTCCATTCTTCATCAAGTACTTCACCCTGCCCACCACAAACCCCAAAACAAAATATATCAGATTATGCCGAATTTAACTTACAACTATTACTGAAGTACAATGCAGTCGGCATTCACCAATGAAATTTAGTTTCAAAAATCCATCTTTTTCTCCTCCAATATGAGACTAAGAAAATAGAACGCGTCTCCAAAAGCAAATTGTGGCATGTGACCACATGAAACTCGCAAGTAACCATATTCACATGTGTAAATATATTATCCTTCATTTGTCCACTTGAGTCAAAACTTTGTGTACTTGATAAGAAATAAAAAAATTCTAGTTCATGATATTATGGATATAAACAATTTCTGTTTATCATACTAGTCCCTTAAAGTTGAAAAGACAGCAAAAATACAATCATTGACTACCAAGAAGATGATCCCACGTACACATGCCCACACAAATAACTAACTGACTTCACAAAGAACTAGACAATCTCAAAGTTATAGAGCTGAAAATATAAAAGAAAATTAGCATTACCGAGGAAGCAAAGTTTTTTCGCTGTCATAGACAAGAAGCTCCGGATACTTTTTGATAACCCGAGGAAAGTGAACCTTGGTAACCCCAATACTTGCAAGGAAGTGAAGCTTTCTCTTGAGAGTTTTATCAATGCTGGCAACAAATATTTCAGGACAGCGACCAAGTATGCTTCCAACAGTTTCTTTATCAAATCCTATACCTTCTATGAATGAAACTACCTGCATAGAGCAGTAAACAATAATTAAAATGAGCTCCAGAGATTGGCCACTATACATGATTTTCAAATTCTCAGAGACACTTGTGAAGTATATCAAGATAAGGATGAGATTCATTAGTCTCCAATGTGTGATCAACTTGAGAGTTGCTATATCAGTTATTTCCTCTGTATGTCAAATTTTAATAAAATAAGAAGTTACCCACCTCAAGAAATTCTTTAGGTTTCTGTAATAATAGCTGAGGACTTCGTGAGATAACCTGACCCAACTTCTTGTTACCAATACCTAATTCATCAATCTGATCAACCATCACTTTTAGAGTGCTAGTCGAACAACCCAAGATATGAGGCCAGCTTCTGATCGCAGAGCCAACACTTGCTTTTGGGACCTGACAAGCAACATAATCCCTCATTCAATAGTTCTTACCAATCTTAATCATCATTGGTTTCAGAAAACAGGGCGAGTAATGCAAACATTAAATTGGTGACTGTACCTTTTCTAAATCAAAGAAAGCAAGAACCTCCTCGAAATTCTCATGAATGCTCGTCGATAAAATCCATGGATATCTTATTAACATTCTGCTAACATCTTTATCTTCAAATCCAAACTGCAAATTGATATTAAAAGAACAATGGTCAATGTAGTAGGACATGTGTCTCCGTAATCTGTGAAATCCATTTTTGTCCGAAATATATATCATGAAGGTAACAGTGTTAACTTTATCTTCACAGATAAGACATATAGATGGAAAGTACGATATAAATGTAATCTCTGTAAGATATGAATGGAATCTCTGTATCAACTCATGGAAATTTCACAAATACAAAAATTCAGAATATGCGCACAAAGGAAAGACATGCCCAAAGCTAGGGCAGAGGAAGCAAGATATAGTGCACAAAACTCATGTGTTCTGTGATCATACAGCTGCAGAATAGAAGGCAATTTTTGCATTCCATTTTTTGTGCTTTTGGTAAAGATATAAAGGGAGTTTCAAAAGCATAAAATGTAAGTCCAGGCGTACAAGTGTACAAACGGATTGTAAAAAATCACCTCCCCTGCAAAAATACCAGATCCTAATAACACCATGCTGAAGTCATGTACATACAAACCCGATGTACATAATTTTAAATGAAGAGAATATTTATAATTGACTTTACCTCCTTAAAAACATGTAATCTAGTCTTGATCACTTTTATGTTGTAAAAACTAACTGGGGGAAACAACAAAAATATGTTTCTCATGCATTCTCTGCGAACTCCCATATTTTCAAGATATTCAACCACATGGGTCATTTGTGTGTCCAGGGACAACAAGAGAAGACGTGGAAATGATTCAATCAAATAGCGGAATGTAGCTTCTTCAGAACCCAACATGTCCAGACCTCCACGCCTTGCCGCAATCTATAACATAAAATAAAACACCCCACAAAACATCAGATCAAAACACCAAAATCACATATGCATGCAAAAAATTGAATGTAGAAATAACCGAGAGATACAAGTAACTTTGCCGCTTCACAATTAATGTTTAGAAGATTTGGAACAGACATACCAAACCTTTTCAAAGAAGGATAACGTTTGTTGCAAGTCTTCATCAATAGCGATTGATAGGTGGACCATCATACGCCGAGCATTCTTCCCAATGAGCCCCCCATCATTACTGCCAGAAAAGAATATTTCCTTCACATACTTAACCTATAAGCCAAATGCAATATAAGAAACAGTTCCGCAACAGATGTAAATGATGTGAATCCTACATTCATATAAGATACGGAATCAATACGAATGCCTCATCCTTGTCCTTTCATAGGATGGCCATTTTTACAGCCACAATAGTTGGTACATCTCCATTACTGAAGTTACAAATTCACAAATACTATCTTACAAATTCCAATATGATATGCCAGAAATTAATCTCAAAACCTGTAATATCATCTTATATGCTATTTTCTCCTATGCTTTCTCATAGGCAGCCCTTCTCATCAGCTCATATCATTGAACTGAAGAAAGCATAGTAATTGTTGACAAAACAGGGTCTTCATCAACAAAGAAAAACGGTGTTGTCATATTGTTTTACATCAGTTAATAACTCAAATAGTGACAACCACACCAAATTCTATACCAATTCTCATCAAAGAATCTAGTAACTCAATAACCTAGCATAACACTCACACAGAGTAGGAAAGTCTTAGCTACCAATTATCACCTGTCTACATCACCATTACATAAACCAATATATAATCTTTTACACTACACAATTTTCTCACAATGCTCATCTTTCACATACACAAACACAATGGTTTGCACTCAATTACCTTGTCAATGAACCGAGGGAGCGTCTCGGCGGACAACTGCCTAGCAATATTCATAGCCGAAGATAAACTCAAACCCACCACACTCTCCAAAACCGCAACTTTCCCATTGTCACCTTTCTCCTTAGCCATGTACTTAATCTTCTCTTTAAACCCAACTGACTGCTCTCTCCACATTCCAAGCTCATCCAGCTCCTCAACCCCATCGACCAACATCCTCAAATACCTTGGCGAATTCGATGAAAAGAATTCCGCTTCCTCTTTAGAAACCCCAAATTCTTGAAGAAACTCCAACAGGGCTTCTTGGGCAGCTGAGAATTGCTCTGATTGGTGGTCCGGCGGCGATGCAAGGTTTCTGGGTGGGGCGGCGAGCAGAGGACGGTGGAGGTGGAGATGGGTTTTGTTGGGTGTGAAGAAAGATGGGTTCTTGGAGTTTTGGGTGAGGTGGAGTCTGAGAGTTAGTGATGGGTTTGAGAGGTTTGAGGAGAAGAATGGGGTTCTGGATGGGTTTGGGGATGAGGAGAGATTGATAGTTAAGGTGAGGGTTGTGGGGATATAGAGGAATTTAGGAGAGGACATAGTTGGAGATAGCACCACACTCAGTACATGGAGAAAGATGAAAGCTTCTTAAACCCTAAAATGTTGCCATGTTGGAATGTGATAATGGACTTAAACCCCGGAGCTCACTGAAGGTTGTATAGCCACTATGAGGAAAGGCAAAAGACAAATTGTTCCCTCTTTTTTTTTTCTTTTCTTTTTTCTCGATGAAAAGAACTCTATACAGTAACAAATAGATATAGAAAAATAACACCTATAGACGAGAAGGAGAACAAATAGGCGGCTCGTTATAAGGAGAACACATATACTGTCACATGCATAACTCTTTAGGCGTAGAGAAATAATTTTAAAATTATGGACCCCACATTTTATTTAGTTATGCATCTCAAATTACAACAACAACAAACATTGTTCTTCAGTCAATTTCTTCGCGAGAGCGGCTGAATTCAGTGTCATCTTCTTATGCGGGGACTCATACTTGTCCATCCATGTTATACGATCACTCGTCGCATGTCCTGCAACTGTCTCTGGCAGTGGACTTTCCTCTCGACCCTCTTTCTTGCCACCTACGATCAAAAGCTTTATAGTTAGTCGTGCTCCACCAGTAGCAAGCAGAGATGCCCCATGTGCATGTCGAGATACCTCATCTGCATGCGAAGATACACCACCTGCATGAGACATCGGTTTAGGACGACGTCATTCAAACTTGACGATAGGAATCAAAGCCTTAGGTGCCACCCTTGGCCTATTGAGCCTTAGGTTTCACCCCACTTGGGCCTAACTGTGAATTTTCAGGCGTACCTGTATCCTGTAAAACACAAAAATTAGTGAGTGGGTCTCCCTCAAAAAGAACATGTGTCACTATCCCACATCTCGAGCATTCTGCATGCTCCTTGCCACTTGATCTACATACACAACAATAGAATTCACATATCCCCCACCTGAAGCCACCATTTCCTCCACTATCGGAATTGGCGGTGCTGCTACCTAGGACGAAGTATCCATTCTAGTCGATGATGATTTCTCAAAACCCAGCGGCTCCTTTGGAGTCCTTTGCTCACGCCCTAAGCCTGCAACACTACACATTCATTCTCACTATGCACAAATAAGCCATAAAGAGAATAAAAGCCACGCATAGCCGGATACTCAAAAGAAATCGGTAGTACACAAGATGGGGTAAAACAATAACTTACATCTTACCACCACTCCTCACTGAAGATCCACCGCGCACATAGGTTCATTATACCTGACTTGACAAAGCCAGATCTTGATACAGAAAGCAACATAGAGTTGCCAATCTATTCGGCTCACTCCTCATCCAACACTGCCTTTGGAAGGTTCTTGACAAAAGTCCAAACTCGAGTCACCACCTTCGGCACCTCTGAAGGACTGAGAACCCATCGAATTGCTTCACTACCACCATAAAATTTTGATAGTACCAAGGTCCACGAGTGGCTCATTTAAGAGCCTCTGGGTCCCCAAAATTGCAGAAGAAGCGATTAGGATTGTGGCGGTGCTGTGTATTGTGTTAATGGACTTAAACCCTTGAGCTCAGTGAAGGAATATAACCACTATGAGAAAAGGAAAAAGAGAAATAGTTCATTCTTTCATTTAGTATTAGATTTTATTTTATTAATGAGCCCAAAATAATTTATATTTTAAAAATAAAAATTAAACATGTACTACTCCATTTAAAAATTATTGGTAAACACCTTTACCGCTTGACAACAAGCAAATTTGAACTTATCCACTGTGTGCATATTTGTTGCTGGTTGAATTCACTTAATGAAATTTAGTCAATTTCAGTGTGATTATTTTGCAAAAATGTGTTGATAAATCTTGGTTGACCAGCTATGGGGAGCAGCTCCTACCCCACCCCCATTCAGCATCCGACTCGTGTCTCTTTTTTTCTTTTTCTTTTTTCCCTTTCCATTCTCTCATTCTTTATTCTTTCTCCCCAAACCCCCAATCACAGACAAATCTTCAGCATATTCTACATACTGAGATTTGGAATAGTATAGGCTTCTGGGTTTTTGATATAAGGTCTCAATTGCTGAGCCAAAATGGAACAAAGAGAGCATGAGGGCAAGTGAGAGTAGTTGTTTGACACCATGCTCTTTATAACAAGATGATCACTTTTTAAATTCTAGTGTTGTTAGAAAAGACATACAAATTGTAAGACTAAGGTTTGAGTTGGTTGGATTTTACATGACTATGAACATGGTTCTAGCTTGTCAGCGAATAGCTGCTTTTGTTTAACAAGAGGGAAAATGGGGGCTGAGGAGAAAGAAGAAGGTCGAAGATTGATAAAAAGACACATGTCAGATGTAGAATGAGGATGGATAGAAGTTGCTACCCATAGTTGGGCAACCAAGAACTATCCAAAATGTGTGTTGGATAAAATTTCAAGTAAATAATAAAGTATGATTAAAACATGATGTTGACAATAGTTAACTTTTTTTTAAGTAAGGGCTTAAGGCTACCCTTAAGCCTCGATTGATGAAATTGTATAATACAATGGGAGACGTAAAATCAAAACCTCATAAGAAGATAAACACCCGAAATACTATGAGGAAACTCGACTAATACATTGTATCATAAACTGTATCATTTAGCAAATAGTATAACATTGGCTACTCCATTTGCTTTACAATAAAAGTGACACATTACTGGAAAGATAACGTGACTTTGGCCACACATTAATTTACTCTTAACCACTTTCCAATTATGCGACCGACAAGAATTAATGTCAGCACTATATCTCATCCTGCAACTAGGAGGTTGCGCCCATGCGATGAACCCATAGACGTCTTGACCTAGGGCAGATAAGACATCAAATGTGTTCATCTCGGAACTAAGCTCACTTCTGCCTACCACAAAGTTAACTCTTTTGTTTAATAGAACTGTGTAAGTCTCATCTATAGCTTCATTTTCGTTTCTATCTCAATTCATATCACTTAATCCCTTGCTGTCCATTTTGAAGCGCTATCTAGGCAAGCATTTATGCATGTCACTCCCACCAGTACTAACTAGTCAGATAAGTTTCATTTGCTATCATTAGAGTTACTGCACTGATTTCTTTTTTAAGCACATTTCTGAAAGAAAAAAAATTGTTCTTCAAGGCTAGTAATAGTTGTACATCTACTCAATTCCCAACTAGTTTTTACATGCACAGAAAACAGATAGAGTTGAAATATTGACTACAAATTTCTGTAGATTGGCTTATTGGATGACATAACGATAACCATTAGCCACACTTACAGAAATATTTCATTATTTGTAAATAAATGAAGTGACCCTTTGAAGCTCTATCTAGCTAGGCTTTAAAATGTGCATTTTTTTTTTGAAATATTAAAATGTGCATTTTCAGAAACAAAAATAATTCACATTTGAACAATTGAACTAATTAAGAGAATCCCAAAACTCTCCCTAATAGAGATACCAATTCATTGCTGCTTTAATCATATTTATAAGTCTTTGAACAGCACCCTTAATAATTATCCACATACTACATTATTTATGAAGCTCCTTTCAACTTTTTCCATCAAGCTTCTGTCCTCCGTGATCTTGGTTTTTCTGATCTCCATCCTCTAGATGCCCAGGGACCTCATTGGTTTTTCTGATCTCCATCCTCTAACACACACACAAGTCAAGTAATTTTCACTACATATGACTTCTTGATACTGCTTGGCTTGTTCATACAGGAAATTGATGATGAAGAGGATGAAAAATGGAAGGATTTAAAGACTAAATTTGGTGATGAAGTTTTGGAGGCTGTGAAAACTGGCCTCGTGGAATTGAACGAGTACAACCCAAGTGGTAGGTATCCAGACTGGAGCTTTGGAATTTGATTGATGATAGGAAGGCCACATTAGCAGAGGGTGTAGCCTATCTACTCAGTCAAATGAAACCTGGTCAACCCCTGAGAAATGTTCGTTGACGCACTTCTCGGAAACCAAATTTTCTCTGTTTTCTCCATAACAAAAATATTCATAGTGTACGTACTATGAAGGTATAGCTGTCTTGAACTCTAGAATGTCTAGAACAAGAAGACTAATCTGTTTCAGTTGGTAACTTTTTGTTTCTATGTAGGAGTCAACTTTGTAAAGACTTCTTTTTGGATGTAAAGACGATGTAATTGTTAACTTTGTAAAGACTTCTTTTGTTTCTATGCAGTAGTCAACAAGAACTAATGCTTATGTTTTAAATTAGTTACATTATTCGAATTAGCAATCTCTCATGTGCTAATGAGGTCGTCGCCGTGGCTAAAAATACTAGCATCCTATATTCAGTGACCCAACTCTGTTTTTCAGCAAATGACTTGGGCTTGATTCCTCTCCGTAGATGGTTCTTGAATTATTCTCCATCCCACGTACTTCCTCTTCATTGTGCATAGTATTGGAGAGGAGAGAGAAACAGAAGAGTAAGAGAGCGACAACGAAGCAAAGCATATCCAAGAGATCATCGACGAAGAAGAAGGGCGAATTTTTTGTGTGAATGGAACCCTGTTTATATATGTTAGAATGCAGTCAATGCACAATGAAGTGTTGAAAAGAATTCTTTACGAAATTGGGCCAAATATGATGTGTGTAGATGTGTAGTAATTTAAGTTCTTCTAGGAGGTGGTGGGAATGTGAGAGTTTGATGTATGCTAGAAGGGCTTTTGATAAGATTCAGGAAAAGTACAACCATGGATAGCTGTTTAGAGAGCTGTCTAGGTAGTTGTCTAAGTAGCTGTCTAAGTAACTATCTAGATAGTTGTCTAAGTAACTGTCTGGGTAGTTGTCTAAATAGCTGTCTAGGTAGCTATCTAAGTAGTTGTCTGGGGAGCTGTTTTTGTCTCAAAAATCAATTTCATTTGAATTAATGACGTCCTATATTACCCTACACTTCACTTAATTGACTCAATAATTTAATCAATTAATCATGTTCTTTCCCTTTTAATCTCTTCTTCTTCATAGTTCACATGCATATACAGTGGCGGATTTAGAATTTTTTTTGAGGTAGGGCAAGATTAACTTTCTTTTTTAAAGACAATCCGAAACTAAGAGACTTAGGTTTCATTATGGCAATATGAATTAAATATTAATAGATTGAAAATATTTTTTATGGAATGTTATGAAAGGAAATAGTTATCCTGATTGTTGGGAAAATGATATACGTATTTTATGCTTGATTCTTAACGCATTTCCCTTTACGTTTAGCTATGTTATAATATTAGTTTTTATGTTTTTCTTATTTAGTTTGTTATTTTGAGGTTATTTACGGTGGAGATGAATAACGGCGCAATTTGGAGGAATTTCGGCGATTTTGCGATTTTGGACCACCGGGAATGGGCCGGCCCAAAAAGCATTTTGTGGGCCCATTTCTCAAAGTTTGTTTCGGCCCAAAAACCAGCCCAAGTCCATTAATTTCGGCAAGGAAGCCACTTGGGGAAGAGGAAAAGTCAAGGTTGTCAAGCTTTGTGACTAGGCTTGGTGACTCTTGCTTTGTGATCATCACAAAGGGTGACAAGGCTTGGTGACTCTTGCTTTTGATCATCACAAATGGTGACAAGCCTTGGTGACTCTTGCTTGTGATGATCACAAGTGATGACTAGGGGAGTGACTTGCCTTGGTGATTATTGCTAGCATTTAATGAAAGAGGCAAGGTGGAAGAGAGAGGTAGGCAATTCCTTTGCCTATATATAAGAGGGAGGCCAGCCATAAACCAGATCATCTCCCATTTTTACAAGCCAAAGCTCTACACAAATACCTATCCTCCATAAACACTTCAAAGGTCCTTTACAAAGCTGAAGCAATCCATCCTCTGAAGCCATCGATCATTCACAATACGCTAAGTCCCTTGTGAATGAGAACCACCTTCAAGAAGTCATCAAGCATTCAAGACAAAAAGTGTAATCATGATCTTCAACTTCATGTCTTTTGCTTTGTATTTGTTCACTTTGATGTATTTAATGAAGAACAAGTTTGGATTTGAGTTATATGTTCTTAAGCCTTTTCGTAAATTGCATGTGTTTATGATTTCAAGCTTTTTATGCATGTTTGATACAATCTTAAAGCTTCGAAAGCATGTGTTAGATAATACGCTAAGTCTCTCTCTTTCGCATGTTTTGATGATCGTATTTTGTTTAGGGTGTTTAGACGCTAAGTTGCATTCCTACTCAAATATCAATAATGTATATTTAGTTGGAAGCTATAAATTTCGTAGCTTACTTAGAGTATTGAGGCATGAAAAAGAGTAAGGTTAATAAGATGAGATGATCACTTGTAATTAGTAGTGTAGCTTCTTATTTTTAGTAAGCATAATTAAACTTTAAGGTTTCTTGATTGTTAAACTTGTCTATGAGTAAAACATGTTAGAAGTCTAGGAGTTCTTGTTGTGTTTGCATGTTTTTGTACTTTAATTTCGTAGATTAATTAACCAATTTCCAATCCCCCCAAACCTTTAGATTTCCGCTTATTAACGAAACCATGCATACGCCCTTTAATTCCCCGGATAGAACGATCCATACTCGCCAATATTATAATAACAAAATAAGGGTTTTAAATTGCTTTACGTGTGAACTGTGTTTTTAGGGTCTACTTTGTGTTAACGTTAAATGCATATTTTGTGTGTATCAGAAAGCCATTATAATCAAGAAAATGAATATGTTTTGATGTCATTTCGGTTGATTATCATTGAATAAAAACTATAAACGTTGATATTGCCTTCTTGATTGCAAATTTTCATTATTTTGCCCTGTATTTGGTCCATTTCCTGCCCTTTGTACATAACAAAACTATCCTAAAAGCTCTAATTCAAGGCTAAATCACAAATTTCAGGTTGGGCAGTTGCCTAGGCTGGGTTGTATGTGAATCCGCCACTGTGCATATATATACAAATTATAGGGAGCATTTTTTCTTGAGAAATTATATATGATGAGAAAGTAATGTTGAATCTAATTGTGGAGTCTTTTATTCAATATATTCCTCCATCACATCATTTTTTCCATGATTTATGGTTGCAGCCGTCTAAGTAGGTGTCTGGAGAGCTGTTTTTGTCTGAAAAATTAATTGTATTTGAATTAATGGTGTCCTATACTACCCTACACTTCACTTAATTGACTCCATAATTTAATCAATTAATTATATTTTTTTCCTCTTAATCTCTCATATCCTTCATGGTTCACATGCATAAATATACAAATTAAATGGAGTTTTTTTTTTTGAGAAATTATATATGATGAGAAAGTAATGTTGAGACTAATTGTGGGGTCTTTTATTCAATATCTTCCTCCATCACATAATTTTTTTCCCATGATTTATGGTTGTACCTGTCTAAGTAGCTGTTTGGAGAGCTGTCTTTGTCTCAAAAATCAATTCCATTTGAATTAATACCGCCTTATACTACCCTACACTTCACTTAATTGACTCCATAATTTAATCAATTAATCAGATTATTTCCCTCTTAATCTCTTCTTCTTCATGGCTCATATGCATATATATATATATACACACAAATTAAAGGGAATATTTTTTCTTGAGAAATTATATATGATGAGAAAGTAATGTTGAATATAATTGTGGGATTTTTTATTCAATATATTCCTCCATCACATAATTTTTTTTTTCATGATTTATGGTTGTAGCTGTCTGGGTAGCTGTCTGGGTAGCTGTTTAAGTAGCTGTCTGGAGAGTTATCTTTGTCTCAAAAATCAACCCCATTTGAATTAATGTCGCCCTATACTACTCTACACTTCACTTAATTGACTCCATAATTTAATCAATTAATCATATTCTTTCTCTCTTAATATCTTCTTCTTCATGGTTCACATGCATATATATATATACACACAAATTAAAGGGAGCATTTTTTTTGAGAAATTACATATGATGAGAAAGTAATGTTGAATCTAATTGTGGAGTTTTTTATTCAATATATTCCTCCATCACATCATTTTTTCCCCATGATTTATGGTTGTAGCTGTCTGAGTAGCTATCTAAGTAGTTGTCTAAGTAGCTATCTGGAGAGTTGTATTTGTCTCAAAAATCAATTTCATTTGAATTAATGGCTCCCTATACTACTTTATACTTCACTTAATTAACTCCATAATTTAATCAATTAATCAAGTTTTTTCCCTTTCAAAATGATAACTACTTCTCCATGGTATCTTCTTATTCTCCTTCAGGCAAGCTATTAGGACTTGTGAATCACCCTCCACTTCCATGTAAATGAGGGAAACGATGTATTGTTGCTAGCTGCATGTAGACTATAGAGGGAACATTTTTTTTTGGGAGAAATTATATATGACGAGAAAGTAATATTGAATCTACTTAATTGACTCCATAATTTAATCAATTCATCATGTTCTTTCTCTTTTAATCTTTTATTCTTCATGGTTCACATGCATATATATACAAATTAAAGGGAGCATTTTTTTTTGAGAAATTATATATGATGAGAAAGTAATGTCGAATCTAATTGTGGGCCTTTTATTCAATATATTCCTCCATCACATCATTTTTTTTCTTCATAACTAATGGTTGTAACTGTCTGGGTAGCTGTCTAAGTAGCTGTCTGGATAACTATCAATTTGTTCATCCATTTTTCGGCGACCAGAGACTTATTCTGCTCAAAATCAAACAACAAACAAC
Organism: Geum urbanum; assembly: GCA_946800695.1. Classification (NCBI taxonomy): domain Eukaryota; kingdom Viridiplantae; phylum Streptophyta; class Magnoliopsida; order Rosales; family Rosaceae; genus Geum; species Geum urbanum. Next base: position 38,078,765 of record OX327010.1, on the reverse strand, counting down.
TTTCTCTTCTATAACATCCTCCAATTCTAACTACAAAACGTCGAATTTACCTTTGAATATCAAAATTTTCAATTCTTCGATTCAGAGAACACTGATTGAATTAGAAAGCACAAGTTATGGTTAGCTTCGTGGAGGTAAGGGATACAAAGCCCAGTGAGTCTTGTCATCTGATTCGGCTTGAAATTGATCAACCTCTAATTTCTAGGATTTTGGATTTTATCAAACTTTATCTTCACTTTTTTGCGTGATTTGGCCAAGGATAAGAGCAGTAGTTGATGGAAAGAAAAAGAAGACATCGAGGTGGTCATTTTGGAACCTTAGTCGAAGGTTTTTGTGGCCGGACAACCTTGCTCCATCGTTGACGATTTCGTCGCGGGAGAGATAGAGTCGAGGAAGAGAGAGAAAGTCAGGAGAGATAGAGAGACTAAAATGGAAGCGGATAAGCTGACTAACTAGCAACCCCTTCTTTAGGGACAAAATGGGTTTTATAACTTATTGGGTTTTTTTGGGAGAAAATGACATCAGCTAGATTTTTTTGGAAAAAAACGGGTAATATGTTATGCATTTTTTATCTTTGTGTCATAAGTTGGTTTTTTTTAAATCTTATTTGTTTTTAGGTAATTTTTCCTTTAAAAAAATAAATAAATTAGAAAACAGTTTCTCAATTTTTCTCTCTAAGATATATAAGGGGTCACCTATAAGATTTCTTGATCATAACATCTCTTACAAAATACATCATCCAGAAACATAGGACTCGACTATTTATAAGTTTGAATTTTGAATTCACTTTTTTCACGAAAGTTGTGGAAAAAAATAATACGAACCCATGCGTATTTTTATTTTTGCTTTTCGAAGATTCGAGCTAATGTTTACGAATTTTGAAGTTTCGTTGTATTTGAAAATTAAAATAGATTTCTACACTTGGTGATTTAATCCTAGCCGTTAGATCCAATAGTAATTCTAATTTGGGTCATAGATTGAGGCAGTGATAATTGGGAAAATCACCTGGAGGGGGTAGAGCCCCAATCGCACGATTTCGATCTGTCCCTCACTCGAGCTCTAGATCACTGCATGGACTTCTCCATCAAATTGTCGTTGTCAAGCCACCTCCAGCCACCATCTTGGTCTCGTTTAGATTGCTTCCCTCTCCTCGTCATCTTCCTACCCTTGACTTCTTCATTTGGAGCGATGGTGAGCTTGAATCGACGCCGATGAGTTCTAGGGTTTCACCTGGAACTGTCGACGGCGGCGATCTTGAGGGGTTTTGAAGCTCTTTATTTATCTCAAGGGTCAAATGTGACCCACCTCAGATCTCGTCACCGTCGACAACTACTGTGGGATCGATTTGAAATTTCAGTGAATTTCCAAGTTTTCGAGATAAATTCCGGCCTATTCCATTGGAATTGGACTTTGTTGTTTTGATGAGAATGGTAAGGCTTGAAAGGATCTATCGATTGGTGTGTCACTTGTAGGTACTGGAGGAGCACTGATAGGGTGGCGTGTGAACCCCATACGCCTCCATGGATGGAGTTCTCAAATCAAATAGAATCTCTGGTCTTGCAATGTGTAATGTTTTCAAATGCGATCCATTGATTTTTGAGGAATTGTTCGTGTAATTTGATTTTTAAACAAATTCTCTACATGGATAGGAATTTGAGTAAAGAGCTTCTACGAATGAGTGTTTCTCAACTAGCTTGTGCTGCGTTGTTAGAAGAAAAAAAACGAAGTGAGGTAATGATTCTTGGTGAATGAGGAATATGTGTAACATTCGATCGTGTCATACTTTCCTAATTTTACGACTAGTTAAATATGTGTAATTCGTTGACTATCAGGAGAATTGTGGAGTGACAATGTTTAGTACAGAAACCAGCTAGCTATATATTTTTGGCAATGTCGAGATGAGTGGACCTTTTCTTTTTACTGTCGTGTATGCGAGTAGGATATGTTAATATTTATCGTCAAAGTTAGTTCTTTAAAGAAATTACATATTATGAGTTCCTTTATGTTACCTAGAAACTTTATTACCATTATGTTTCGTTTTTGTTTCCATCATATTAGCTTGAATTTTAGATCAGCTAGTTCATATTTTTTATGTCTATAGTTTATGCTCAACACTTCCAGTCCATTTAGTGCTTTCACTTGGCATGTCAGTGCAGTAGTTCTTATCTTGTGTCTTATTAAGAGATGAGTCAGTGTTCACGGAGGCTATATATTTAATTTGAGATTTTTATATATGCACATATATGCTACCTGACTGATTCTCAGGTAGCCATTCCAGGGTTATAGTTCACTATTGTTGCATTATCTAGGATTGTAGTTCACTACCAGATAATAGGGGTGACTAGGATTGTAGTTCACTACTAGTCATCATCGTCTCCTTATTCTTTGAGTCATGATAATCATGTGTTGTCATGGATGCTAGGCTCCTAAACGACACTCGGTAACTAGAGATGTCAGATTCCTCGATCATTCATTACAGATGATTTCATTTCATATTTAGCTCGCAGTCAATTGACTTCTGTTTATGATGACTAGAGGCATCGTACCTCAGTCAACCTCTGCTAATTTCATTTTGAATTCAGTTCTCATCTAGCCAAATTTTAATTCTGATGGCTAGAGATGCATCTAACTCAGTCATCGTTCTTGTTAGATATTTTAGTTTCAGACAATTATTTCATATTCAACTCTTAGCTAGTCGATTCCTTATCTTGCATTTAGAATTCATAGTCAGTCTCGTGGTTAATCTCATCTATTTTGTTTCATCTTATAATTTTAAGTACTCACATACTAGTTTTTGACTAAAATTCAGCAGAATGGCATAAATATTTTTTAAAATATTTTTATGTTATAATAATTTTTGTTCACTCACTCTAACAATTTTTATGTTTTTTGAATGTCCTTCCCTGGGTCATTTGGTTTCAAATGCCAAGGTTTGTAGAAAGTTTGTGGAGGTCGGGTGCACACGTTGTTGGAGGCATAGCGGAACCCCGTCATAGGATTTGTCACTGATCCTACGGGCTAGTAGCTTAGTTAGTTAGTCAGTTAGAATATTTAGTAGCTTTGATGTCAAAGTAGTTTCCTTGTTTGTGTAGATTCTTAAGCTGTGAATTTTACAAAAAGTTTAGTTTTAGTTTCGTGTACGCTGTTCTATGAGAAATTTTATTTAGAATGTTGATAAAAAAATCCTAATTAATAGCTTCATTAGGACCTAATCTCAGTTTAGGCTGTTAAATCGGGGTCGGATTCTAACAAATGATATCAAAGCATTAGGATATAGGTTTTATAGATTGTACTAGGTTATTTCGCCTTTGAGTTCGATTACGCTTAACATCGTCTGAGTGATGGCCCGACTGCAGCGGAACCCCATCGAATACTCACGGTGTTGAACGCCGTCGAATACGTGGCGAATACAACCTTGTACCCAACCACAACATGTGAGTCTAGTATATCCTCATCGCTATACCTCATGTGTGTTGACCTTGATCATTCAACTTGTAACTAGTCCAAGTATTATCAGAAGGTCATGAGTACTTTTTAATTTTTCAGACGATGTTTTTGATCATGTGATGTTTTCTTGCATTTCTTTCTCTGTCTCCATTTTAAGTACAACAATATGTGTACCAGTTTAGTGAGTATATTCGTTGTTTCTTGGGGCTTAGTTATTCAGTACGTAGAAAGATGAATAGTACAAGGATCTATAGATTCTCGAGTAAATTAAATTGTATGGGCCTAAGTTGGTTTTCACTTTTGAAATCTTGCCAATTTCTCGTTTTCTTGAGTTAACTTCCGATAGAAGTAGTGTCAGAAAGTTCAAGGTTATGGTCGCTTCCTGACGAGTTGCTCAATTAGTCGTTCTGTATTGGACTGTCCGTGAGTTAGGAAGATGATATTATTCAGTTGTTAGTTTGTGTCTCATGGGTTATGAGGATCATCGGAGTTACACAGTTAGTATCATGGTTACGTCATAATTTACCTCACCAGGACGCATGGTCCAATAGCAACCCTATCGAGTATGGGAGAGTACTAGTGCTCCATATGTTTCCGTTCTTTAATCAAGTTCTACTTCCCCTAATCTCTCTTGACTGGTCTTACCAAATAGTTTTGTCGAATTTAGCTTCAATGCTCCTCGTTGTCGCACTTAGCTTGCTTTTTTTTGTCTTGGTTATCTTTATTCGATGGGTTGAGAGGTTATTGAACTAAAGATTTTTCTAACCATTCAGTTGACAGTGGAGTCTAGAATATAAGTGAAAGGACCCAACCCCGATTTAGTTTCCTAAACCGGAATCAAACCCCTTCTGAAAACACGAACCAACAAAAACCATAAAAATTTCGGCAGAGTAACGCTACTAACGCGGAATTGCCATTAACCTGCACCCGGAAAATACACTTCTTCATATGCCACAAAAATCAAACCGTGGGCACCAATCCCATCCGGATTTCTCAATATCATAACGGTAATGTAAAGTAATCAATAAAACTATACTTTACAGAAATCCGGGGAAAAATCGTATAAAAGTATACATCAGAATGCTCAGAGCGACCTCTATTGTATAATTATATAAATATACCACAACAGGCAGAACAAGAAACCTACTGGAAGAAACAAGGTAGCTCAAACACTATGCCTCCAACCACGACGTGCGACACCAGAGTCCGAACTGCAAACTGGGCACGGAAACCGAAAAGCCCAGGGGAAAGACATGAAAACCGTTAGAGTGAGTGGACGAAAATAAATGTCTTTCGCCGAATAATATATGTTATAAAAATATATGTGAGTCAAATTGAAAGAATATGATACAGTACACGAGGCAAACCCAAACTCCTCCAGCGTACAGAGCATGCATAGAAAAATTCCACGGGGTCACTCATGGACACATCCGTGCTAGTATAGTCCGAATCACAGGATCCCAGACCTCACACGTGATTCTAGCTAGAAAGGCCTCAGGTCAGAGGTCTCTCTCCCCCCCGGTAAAGGCCTCGGGTCAGGGGTCACAGCCTCCTCCGGTAAACATCCTCGGGGATCAGCCGGGATGCAAGTGTATCGATACAACAACATATACTGAGACTGTACTCTGTGTAAACCAAATCATAAATAGTTCGATGCAAATGCGTAAAGCAATATATAAATGCATATACGTAATATATAATGGTATAAGCATAATCGTATAACACATGCTCATATAAATCATAATCTCGTATGCATGCTCATGCTCGTAAAACGTGTATAAAGACTCGCGATTATCAGTGAAAAGAAATTGTCCACTCACAGGTGAGCATAACGCAATACGCGTTAATCCCGTGATCCGGCGGAAAATACCTCGCCAAACGAACGATCACGAACCCCTGGATAATCATAAAATCCATTGCTCAAATTCATAACTCGACACCTCAAATCATATCACGAGAAACAACCGTTCCCGGAAACGTATAATCCAATAACAACGAAATCGTGAAAATTCGATAATCACACCACAAAACCTCGCTATAATTTCCAATGCTCAAATCGAAAAACAAACCTCACCACTGCGATCGGGGCGCGATTCCGAGTGAAACGACATATAACTCGTCGAAAAACATGTCGGGCGAAAAGTCGTCGCTGCGGACAGCGGCGCCGCTGGCCGCCGGAAAATCTAACATGCCCAGAAAAATTCATGCTACACATGGTTTTGAAGATCTCGACGATTCCAGCAACTTTCCAGTTATAAGTTAAGGCCAATTTTGATCGGAAAACCTCCAAAAATTAACTCAAAGTTCCAAACCCTTACTGGAACTTCAAATCGACGGATCTCTCTCCTCTGGCCACGGCAACCCTCAAGACCACTTGGAAAAGCTTCCTTGACTCGAGGCTAACAAAAGCCCTCAAAGCTCCACCATCAACTTGGCCGGAAAAGCCACCTCCGATTACCCCAAAGTTTCGCCAGAAAATACCGTTTTCCACCGCCGTAATTCTTCCTCCTCCGGCCACCATAGGAGGGGATCCAACTACCAAAACGAAAAGCAGCCCAAGCCCAACAATTCTCGTGAAGAAACCTTGCCCAAATATGGCCGGAATCGGCCTCAATTTCCGGCAAACCCATTCGGCCTCGAAAATGGGTCGACCCACCCGTGGTCAACCCAGTCAATACCCAAGTTTCTCTTTTTGAAAAGTTTCCAAAAACGGCATGTATCGTTTCCGTATTTATACCATACGCGTATCGAACCACAAACGGATAAATACGACAATATTCGACGGACGAAAATATTCACAACTTATTTCTCGTAACTCGAAAAAATCCTCCGAAAGTTCCCACGAGCTCAAAATTAAATTCTCTACAACTTCCACGAAGGATCCGAAATCAAATTCTCGCCCGATAATTTAGTCGCTAAGGAAGCCGCCATATTAACAGATTATGCCGAAATCACAACAAATCGCGAAACTCATAAATCAAGTCGATAACCATTCCATTTACGCTTCGGGTCGATCAACGGTCCAAAACGGATCACAATCACAATTCGGATAGACTCGAACACAAACGGATAAACTCGACAGTATTCCAAAATTTCAAATATTCATATTATATTCCTCGGTCGTCCAAATAATAATCCGGAAGTACCCACGAACTCGAAATCACGCGTACAACAACTCTCGAGAAGAGACTCAACTCAAATTCTCGGCCAATAATTAAGTCGTGATCAAGACCAGCGATTCAATCAATTATCGGAGAACTGCGATTACGCGCTAACTCACGAATTAAGCTGATTACGCTTCTGATTCTGTTCCGGGTCGTCACAATAAGTCTCATGTTCGATGATACATCTGTTTGAACTTGTAGTAACGACTTTAGAGTAACTTGAGGAATATTGCACATAATCATTCAACAAAATTGTATAGTTTTGTTCACTTTGTTTCATTACGTTCTGTTTCCCTTATCTTTTGATGTGAGCAGAATTTCTGTTGAACGAGAATGTACAACTATTAGAAAAGTTACCCTTGAATTGTTTTTCGATTTGTATTCGTCGAGAATGTAGTTCACTCTCCTTACTCGATTCAATGTCTCTTTGATGATGGAAATTTCAAGGTCAGCATGTATTGTAGCTTCATTGGCTCTGAAGCGAAGTAGTTTCGAAGAATTGTTGCCCCCTTGGTTATTATTATCGTGTTTGTTTTCATCCTCGAACTCAAGTCTAGTAAGCATCGAGTGACCAAGGTGTTACAAACTTTTCTTTTTGGTGACATAGTTGGGGAACTTAGCAGCAATAAAATTATTCATTTTGAGAGTATTTTGGCACTTGAGTCATCAATTCGTGACCCACTCCTCATTGGTGAGGTTAGGAGCAATAATCAAACTTAGTTTTATCCAAGATATTCTAGATTTTTGTGGATGGTTGAATTTTGTTATTTGTGGGGATTAAATGTGTTATATTGGTAAAATGCCACAGATTTGTAGGTTTGATTTTGGCCATAAACGAATTCGTTTATGTCGAATTTTTTGTAGAAATTTTTTAGTTTAGAGTTGTTGGAACTGTTCCATTCATGAAGTTCGAATAAATATAGAGATTTAGGTTAAGGATCGATCAAGTGGCTTTCGTTGGTGAGAAAATCTTCGATACACACGAATTTAAAATTTGACTTGTCTACGTTAAGTAAATTGTAATCGTGGCATTCTACAAGATTAATAAATTTGGAATGCTTTAATGCGTTAGGGTATCTACATGATTACTCGTTAACATATTGGTGGTCCAGAGTTCCCTACAGTGGCAGCATTCGGCGGAGACAAATTGTCTAACTTGAAAAGTGTGTCTGGTGTTTATCAATGCAGTGATTTGTTTACAACGGTACGTAGTACTCACCGTGACGAGTGTTGGCCAAATATGCGGTCTGTAAATTTGGACGGTCCAAAATTCCAAATTATTGTTTATTTTTTATGGCACATTCAGTATTTGCAAATCAAATAGGGTGGCGGACCTGAATGATCATGGTTCAGTGAATTAGTTAAGTGTTAGTGGTAGAATTTGAGATTATCAAACACAAACACGAGGCAAACTTTAAAATATGTCTCTTTAAATATAATTTTTTATATTTTCATACGGTCGTATTATTCTCAACATAAAATTTAATATTTAATTTGTTGTTTTATTTTTTAATCATCATTTAAAATTATAATAAATAAGAATTATATTATTGTAGAAATGTGAAATAAAATTATTTTTTAATAATTTTATTATTTAGTGTAGTTTCTTTCATCAAAAAAGTGTGATTTTCATACCGTTATTTTTTCAATCTTTGATTTGTCGTTTTGTTTGTTATCTTAAGAATCATTTTAGTGTCAATTTGCTATCTTACAAATTTTTTCTGCCATTTCTTTTACCCCCTCTCCAATTCCATATGTTCTTAACCTGCCCCTCTTTTATACAAAAAAAAAACAATTTTCTGACTTCTTTCTTTAATTCAGAAAACAATTTTCTCCTATACGATTTTTTAGTGCCTACATCTCTTACAAAATACATCATCTAGAAACAGAGAATAATCGGTGGGCTCGGATCGGTACGGTTTGGTATTGGGCTTGACTCGAATCCGAAATTGAAACAGTACCTCAGGTCGGTGTGGTTCAGATAGTTCAGATACTTGTTTTCGAAATCTCAAAACTGATCAGATCTGATCCTGAATTTTCGGTTCGGTTTTGGACTATTTCGGAGCCAGCGAACATTCAAACAGTTTCGATGCTAAAAATTCTATATACCGATTTGATTGTATCTTCATAGACAATACATTATCATTTTCATTTGGATTCCAGAAAACAAAAACTTTCAGTTGGAGTTAGATCGCTTGTGGACCTTGTTTATTCATCCAAACACATCTAAATCAGAGATGTCATATTTTCATACATGCAAGTTTGCGAAAAGAAATTTTTGAGAAAGTTCTCTAAAGAAAAGAAGGATGAATTATTAAGAATATAATCAGAGTCGAAATAATCAAACTTTGTTAAAGGAATCAAAACTTGGACTTGAAGATTTCTTAGTTGAATTGATGATTTGAGCTGCCTGTGTTTGAGATAGAGAGGGAGAGAAGAGAAAGAATGAAAAGAGAGAAGAGGGAGACGAGAAAATGAGAGTAAAGTGAGAAGAGTAGGAATTTTTTTGTTTATATATGTGGGACAAAGATTCAGTGTAGCAAATGTATCGAGCTTAGAATATCTTCCAATCAAAAGCCGCCAGTCTAATTTGATTTCAGGTCCAATTGGTTCGGGCTGAGGGCAGGATCTACCGAACCATTTCTTCAGTTTCAGACCTAATCAGGTTCGCGCCTAAAATAAACATCAAACCGTTTTTTTCGGCCCAAAAAGGTTTGGGTTCAGTTTTCGGGGCCTTCGGTTCGATATTTCGAGCTTAATGCCCAGTCCTAGAATAATCCACCCAAATATCGAATTATATCCACAAATTCATTGATTTCTGCACTTGTTTCTTACATTCACCAACTGTCAGGATGAAACCTCTACCTCGAATCTACATCCACATAAGGTGGCCTACAAAAGTTACTTGCAACAAAAAAAGCAAAAGAGTTGTTGGTACCATTTCCCTGTTGAAAAAAGGAAAGCTGGCCATCTAAGTATCTAATATAGAGATGAGGAACTCAATATATATAAGTTTTAGTTTATTTCAAACCCATTTGCCTCTGAGAAGAGGACTAGAAGATGCAGTCTCCCCAAAAGTCTTGATCAGATCGCAACAAGATTTATCCGCATCCATCTCCTCAGTCTGAAGCTCCAAACCCAGCTCTTCTTCTATATCATCTGAAGCTGATATGAGCAAGAATTCACATCCTTCGTAGTTCAGAAAGTCCGGCGGATCAGCCGGGTACCACCGCAGCTTCCCGAACTGGCTTTGCAGGTGAGCTGGAAACACCGCATGGCGCTTGCTCTGCAGCCCTTTGAATTGTGAACTACTTCTGCCACGTTGGTCTGGATTCTTTATTTGAATATGGAATGAGCCTTCACGTTTTATGTTGAGCGACTCCTGAGGCTCATTGTTCTCATCTTCAGGTGGAAACTCAAGCTTATAGATAAGATGAGTATGGGATTTCTTCTTCCCCTCTTTATGCCTTAGAATGCGATATATGCCTTCTCCTACAGCCCTGGCTGCTGATGTATGTCTGTGTCCCCTGGTTTTTGTATCATACTCCTCTATCACACATGGCACACATCACATACAACATGAACGTTATTGATACTATACATAACATAGAAAGTAATAATACCATATGTGTATCTCTAAATAACCAAATTGTGTAGTAGTAACTATCAAAGTATCACATCTGTTCAAAGTCGGGCGTACTTTGGACCTTCATTAGAAAATCGAATAGATCCTTTTCAGCACCATTACAATGACAAAATTTGATCACTAACAAGATTGTTCTCTATGCGATTGTGTTCCGTTCAGTTCGCTTTGGTCATGTGTTGTGAAGTTGCATGATTTGGTAAGCAAATTTGTCGAGTCTAACAGTACTTCTCAATGTTATTTAATCTGGGAATCGGCTATGGCCTCTCTAAGCCTAACACATGATTAATTGTTTAATAAACTAACTGGCCGGATATCATTAGTCCAGCACTTGGCCACGGTCACAATTGAGTCTATGTGTATGTTACACATATAGTTATAGTTGCATACATACCTCCTTGAAGGGAAGACTTGACATCATCTATGTTTGTAGTGACCAAGTCAACAAAACCCCAAAATGGTCTGCTCTTCTTGCTTGGATCAGGAAGGCTTTTCCTTCCCATCACTATGAACCTCAGCAATGGTTGCTTCTCAATGTTGACTTGCTGCTTCCCATGTCCACCTTCACTTCTAGTACCACCAGAACCTCCTTCATCCCCAGATTCTGACCCCTTCTTTTCTGCACCTTCTTTTCCTGAACTTGGGTCTTGCTTCTCTTCAACTGCTCTCTCACCGGACTCCGGCCTCAAAACAATGTACAAACGTTGCACATCGTCTGAACTATGAGCCTCTTCTTTGTCCACCTTTGGCCTATAGAAGAAAAATATCTCCCCTCTCTCCTGCAAATTCAAAGATGCTAAATATATATAAAACTACATGGTAAAGAAGAATACTTCAACACAGAGAAGAACAAAAATTGAACCTGGATTTCAACTTGGGGATCCTCAGTGTTGGTTTTGAGTACTTCCCGGCCTTGCCCCATTGTTGTTTCTGATGTCTGGACTGGACCTGAAGAGAGAATGTTCTTGTTGAAAAATGAACGTGATTAAAGAAAGATAGCTTCCACTTTCCACTAGCTAGACACGTTTCCTGTCAAGATGGGCAGCCACCGCTTGAAGGTGACACGTTGTAAACTTCTGCGAGGCACAACGGGTAAGTCAGGTCATATGGCCTAAAGATATTGTCACGCACCCACTTTAAAATTTGAATATAAAACTTAGGGTTTTGATCTCAGTACGTGTACAAAGATGATCATGCCACCTCAAAAGAAGGAAAAAGAAATTGAAAAGAGGACGGGTCTCATGTTCTTGTGGAAGCATAAAACAGCTTCTAGGTCAGTGCTGGTAACTACCTCGTAGAATTTCTGGGTAAGCTTCGCATTCTATTTAGGCCTCGTTTGGTCAGGCCTTTTATTTTCTTTGAAAACGGAAACTAAAACTTTCCACAAAGTTTCCTATTTCGTGGTTGGTAACACTTAAAAAAGTATCAAACAATTTTTGTTGGGAGAAGAAAGTAAAATCATGCTAATTTTATCATAATAACCTTGATTATGTATTAACCTAGAAAATACAATACACAAATTTGAGGCAACAAAATCAAATTTTCTTTTTCATAGTAGTCAAATGCTGAGAAGTACCATTGCTAGGAGAACAACAAAAAATTGCAGCCTCAACATCATTGAAAAAAATAAAACAAACCCTGCTCTGCATATGAGTAATCCATCACAAACTCATAATGAACTACTAAACTGATTTAGGACAAGGCGGTGTGGGAGATCCGATCAGCATAATTGTACGGTCAGCTGAAGCTAGAATGGTTTACATTTAATAACAATGCGCATGTTCAATACTGATCGAGCCGACACACCACAATGTTTGGACATTTGAACTAACCAATTCAGCCGAGGAAATTCTTTGTTGCCCTCAAAATTTATAGAACACGTTCTTCAACCTACACAATAAGAACATTGATCAGTTGTGATATTACACATATGCTCCTTAAACTTATAAATGACTAAACAAACAAATAAAATTAGCAAGATTGAAGGGCCTTTCAGTAAGACATCACAAAATACTAGCTTCAATAAACATATATTTTTACAGTTGATATAACAACAAAGGAAAACTTGACCAGAAGAATTCTAGTAGCACCAAAATAGGCACGAGGCTCAATCTTCTCACCTTCAAAGCCATTGTGAATTATTGATTATCAAGCAAAAACAGAGTTGTAATAAGAATCTCTTATATAATTGCCTCCCATTGATGAAAAAAAAAATCTGAATTCATTTCTTTTTATCTCTTATATAATTGCCTCCCAGCGGTGAAAAAAGTAATGTACTTCTATCATACCCATTCTGCCTTTCATGACCTCCGATTAGGTTAAGACGAAGTACCCACATTGTAAGTTTATGTCACCATGAAACTACAAATAAGGATATAAGCAGATGAATTGTATAAAACAAAGAGATATGTACTATCATGTATATTCTTATATGTACTATCATGTACTATCATGCAAGTTTGAGGCTTTGAAAGAATAACAGAGACTTCATCCACAAAGCTTTGCTCAAACATAGCTTTGCAATGGACTCTCTCCATGGCTATCCATTTCGATTGAGCGAAAACATCAATTATCTCAAACCCCACATTGTGTCTAGTTCCTTTTGTACTTATCGTCGAGATTCCCTAAACCCACAAACGACCATGATTGCGGAGCATCAGAACAAAAGTAAAGCCTACTAAACCTACTAAACATCTTCCTCTAAAACTTCAGTGTTTATGTTCCATTGCAAAATTGAACTCCAAGTCTCCACCTTCATAACTATTCACAGTCAATTACAATGCTTTCTGAATGTAAAGCTAAACCCACAATGCATATCTCATAAAACTAAGGAAACTAACTTGAGATGCATCTCAGGCATTTCATCTAACGTTTGGTGGACACTTTTTCTTGTCAAAACCGTTTAACCATACTAAAATTAAAGAAGCTAGAATAACTTAATTAAGAATGAAAAATAAAATCAAGTTCTATGGAAGAATTAGAAGAGAATAAGTTAACTTGAAACCATTTTGACATCTAATTGGAGAATGTTTATTACCAATTGTTTGTTTATGATCTATAGATGTCAAAATTGATAACAGTTTCTACATTAAATCAATAGAACACAGGCTATATCCAGATAACAATTACAAGGAGGGAAGTAACCAAAAGTTGAAAAGAGATGAAACGACCCATATCATGAAGGCCATTGGTGTAGATATCTTGTACCTGCTGCAAAACTTTGAAGGATAATATGACCCGTCTATATGGAGCAAGACGACCACAACACTAGTTGTTGAGCACGCAACAGCTAGAGTAAGAATTGATAGGATTTGTGGATAAAGTTGAATTAATGACACAAGTTATTAGGATTGAAATGTGCATATATAGTACTAAAGTGTTGTTAAGCTGCTGATTATTCTAACATAATCTCCTAAAATAATGATCAGCATTATACCAGATTGACGAAGCGATCATTTCACAAGAATAGAGTATTCTTCCACCATTGCCAATGTAAAGATCCATGGTATAATCATAGCTGTAATGTAAGAGAGATTAAAGATGTAAGAGGATGACACACAACTTCACAAAATCAGAGGGCAAGATGGCAACACAACAAGCCACTATATTGCAGTCAGTGATAAGCAGGTAGGTAAAGCAACCTAGTAACTACTGAAAGGTTGTTTAAATCTATACGCAGTCGATCTATACAGAATTAAAGCTTTTGTACTTTGACCGATTAGGTTGTCCTGGGGTTTTTCCTCCTTTCTGTATACAACTACATCGAGAAAATGAGCCATGTTAGTGTGTGATCCCGTATCACACAAATATCGCACACTTAGTCACTAAAAACGGGTCAACACATCTTAGACCAAACGCAAGGCAGCAATGCAGGCTTCAACTTTAACCAAAGAAACAACACCATCTGAATGTCCACGCATTCGGTACGGCAAAAGGAAAGTACCAGGACAGGCCATGTACAAAAGACAGGATCCCACATCGAAGAACAACAAAAGACTCTATACTCAACCACCAATATAAGCAACACATTTATGACAAATACAAGGTACGCCCATTACTCTACCAATACTACTGTTACACTCCATAAATTCTAACTAGAGCGTCGGAGAGTCGAAGGCGGGAACACCCCGTGAAGACTCCTAACACCCGTTTGGTGTATTGTTCTTAACAGCAAGTAAATGACGACATACGTGCGATAGATTAGGTCAGCCCGAAATAGGCTCCATATGTTCTTCTGCTAAAGACCCTTACGGAATTTGGTAGAAACAATTGGCGCCGTCTGTGGGAAGCGAGCAATCGTAAACCACGCACAACCCGCAAAAAAAGAGAGCCCGAAAAACAAACATAGCAGCGAAGATGGCGACAGACCACATCACATCCGAAAGCAGGAAGACAAGAGACACATCCGTAGACACGATCAGCAGCATCAATGACTCAACGAAGGACGAAGCGGTAGCCCATCTCCTGAGGGAACTCCAAACAGCCAGAACCGAAAGAGATCAGGAACGCCAGGCCTGACAGCGATTGGATGAACGATTTGATGCGTTCATCTGGAGCCAGGAGACCCAACGCAAAGAGCCAGGACCGACAAAGGAACCAAGAGCGGGGAGGCAGGTCAGCAGAATCAACCCACAATGGGGACTGCGAAACAACCAACTGCTGGGACCACCCCCACCACCCGAAAGAATACAGGAATACGATGACAAGGAACCAACTGCGACAATCGAGGAAACCATGCTTCGACATATGGAATAAATAGAAGCCAAAATCACATCACTCAAGAAAAGCAAGCACACGGGACCGAAGGGGATGTCCACGCCCCGCATAAGCCCATTATCAGACGTTATCATAGCACAGAGCAGGGACACATATTCCAAGACCGTCAAGATCAGCAGATTCAATGGGAAGGGAGACCCACAAACACACATCGACGAGTATCAATCCGCCACTACAGGTACCCGGTACTCGGACGCAACCCTCTATTCCAAGAGACGTTAACTGAAGAAGCGTGAAACTGGTTCTAAGAGGTGCCCACGGGATTTCAGATTTATTGCATGTTTAGCACCCTATCAGTTCCCTATACAGGAAGACTTGACATTTGTGGAGAAGCCAGTTCAGATTCTGGATTTGAGGGTGCAGGGATTACGACATAGAGATATTTCCTATTGTGAAATCTGTTGGCAGAGTTATTCAGTTGAAGTAGCCACTTGAGAGTTGAGCAGTATGCAGAGGCAGTATCCCTACATTTCAGTTGGCAGGCTTGGAAATTTCGAGGTCGAAATTTTTGTAAGGGGGGTAGATTTGTGACAACCCGAACCGAAAATGGTATGTTTATCGACTTGATTTGCGAGTTTTGCGATTAGTCGCGATTTTGTCGTAATTGGTTAATATGGCGGCCTCGTTAACGACTAAATTATCGGGGAAGAATTTGATTTGAGATCCTTCATGAAAGTTGTAGAGAATTTAATTTCGACCTCGTGGGAACTTTTGGAAGATTATTTCAAGTTACAAGGAATAAGTTATGAATATTTTTGGCCGTTGAATTTTGTCGTATTAATCCGTTTGGGTTTCGATACGTGTACGATATAAATACGGGCAAATACGTGACGAATTGAGAAAGTTTCCAAAAGGAGAAGCTGGTGTTGACCCGAGTTGACCACGGGTGGGTTTCGACCCGTTTGTGGCCGAACGGTTCTTGCCGTCGTGGAGCTTGATTCCGGCCACGGTTGGCCGTGGTCTCTTGACGGAAAATGTTGGGCTCATGCTCCTCTTCAGATTGGTAGGTGGATCGCCTTCTATGGTGACTGGAGGAGAGAGAATCGGCACGGCAAAGTTCGTGAAATTCTGGAGGAATCGGTGGCCTTGGGTGGCGGCGGAGTTGGTGGTTGAACTTTGAGGGGTTTTGTTAGCCTTGGGGAGAGAAAGCTTTTAGAAGTGGTTTCAAGCCTTGTCATGGCCGGACGGAAGAGATTGGAGGTGGAGAAATTCCGGCGAGGGTTTTGATCTTTAAGGTGAGATTTGGACCTTTTCCGGTCAAAATTGGGCTTAACTTTGAACTAGAAAGTTGTTGGAAATGTCGAGATCTTCAAATCCATGTGTAGGTCGAATTTTTCTGGGCCGATGACATTTTCCGGCGGCGCCCGCACGACGGCGATTTTCCGGCCGAGGTGTTTTTCGACAAGTTTTATGTCGTTTTGCTCGGAATTGCGCACCGATCGCAGTGGTGAGGTTTATATTTTGAATTGAGCATCACAAATTGTAGCGAGATTTTATATGGTGTGTTTATTGAATTTTTGACGATTTCGTCGATATTGAGTTATATGTTTCCGGGAATGGTTGGTTCTCGAGATTTGGTTCAAGGTTTTGAATTATGATTTTGAGCAATGGAATTTATGATTATTCAGGGGATCGTGATCGTTCGTTTGACGAGGGATTTTCTGCCAGATTACAGGATTAACGCGTTTTGCGTTATGCTTATCTGTGAGTGGACTTTTATTTACACTGTCGTAGTGAGTTCTTGATTTCAGTATTTATTTTCAGTACGATGTTGAGATTATTTATTGTTTTTGGAGGTATTGTTTTATATTTTATATGGTGATGGCATTTACTTATCATCGATGCATTGACTACTCGGCTGATCACCGGTAGTCCAGATCCAGAGTTGAGAGATTCCCCTGATGTGCCCACTAGGCTTGAGAGATTCGCCTAGTCTATCACCATTGGGCTTGAGAGATTCGCCTGACCGTCAGGCTTGAGAGATTCGCCTGACACCTTCATTCATTTTATGAACTCTCTTTGTTTTATGATATATATATATATATAAATGGTGAAAGGCATATGATTATTTTCGTCCACTCACTCTGACGATTTTATTTGCCTTTCCCCTGGGCTTTTCGGTTTCCGTGCCCAGTTTGCAGTTCGGATTCTGGTGTCGTACGTCGTAGTTAGAGACTTAATATTCGAGCTATATTTCTTTTATGGTAAGTTCTTAGTTTGGCTTACTATTTGTATATATATATGCACTAGAGGTCGCTCTGATTATTCTGATGTTATACTTTTATATGATTTTCCCCGGATTTCTGTAAAGTACAGTTTTGCTTATTACTTTACATTATTGTTATGATATTGAGAAATCCGGATGGAATTGGTGCCCACGGTTTGGCTTTTGTGGCATAGGATGAAGTGTGTTTTCGGATGCAGGTTAATGACAATTCCACGTTATAGCGAAACTCTGCCGAAATTTTTATAGTTTTTGCAAGTTCGTGTTTTCAGAAGGGGTTTGATTCTGGTTTAAGAAACTAAATCGGGGTTGGGTCCTTTCACAAAGGCCGAACACCGAACGACAGGTCGCAAACATACGAACGAGGGGTACAATCAACAACATCTCAGGAGGGAAGCGGAAGCTCGAATTCCCACGAGAGCGGGAAGAGCCCAGCCCAAGGGACGTATTTGCAGTACATCCCGGGAATCCACCAAAGGCAGGCAGGAAGGATTTGCCTCCAATAACTTTCTCCTGCAGCGAAGAAGAGGGCAACCGGAACAACACACTCTCATTCATCATTGACGGAATGGTGGATCGATATCTTGTCAAGCGTATCCTTATCGACAACAGGGCATCCGTTAACATCATCTTCCGGGAGGCATACGAGGGGCTCAAACGCCCGAGGTGCAAGATGGCATAAGACCATGAGAGCAATGCCAGCTTCTCGGGCGAAGCCACATACCCTCTCGGGAGCGACTATATGCGAATTGCCTTCGGGACGCCCGACACCCCCAGAACGAGATCTGAACGGACTTCGTCATTGTAGACATTCGCACGTCCTACAATATGATCCTTGGACAACCCGGCATCTCGAAACTAAAGCTGATTATCGCAAGCCATATGTTTATAGCCAAGTTCTCAACAGATTACGGAATCGATACGATCAGAGGGTACGATTTCATGGAAAATGTTACACGACCGGACGAAGACAACACACGAATGGAGGTACTCGCAGTGGCAAAAGGCTCCCCCAACGAACAGCAACCCGATGACCCAAGGGATGGGCTGAACGCCATCCAGCCAGCCACGGAACGAGAAGAGTTACACATGATACACATGTCGAACGAACACCCATAGTGCAATATCCACATCGGCGCCCAGCTAGAGCCAAACATAGCAGCCAGACTGGTTCAGATCCTATCGGATTGCCAGCAGGTGTTCGCATGGTCTTACGCGGACATGCCCGGAATCGCTCCAAGCATCATCTCCCATAAACTGAGCATCAATCCAACCGCGAAGCCGGTCAAGAAGAAATGACGAGTGTATGACTAGGAACGATACACGGCTATGCATGCGGATGTGGACAGACTACAGAAAATCGGTTTCATCCGAAAGGTTGATTATCCGAAATGGATCTCCAACGCCGTTATGGTCAAGAAGCATAACGGATCATGGCACATGTGCGTGGATTATAGCAATCTGAACAAGGCCTGCCTGAAAGACAGCTTCCCATTGCCCATGATCGATCAGCTGGTGGACGCCACTATAGGACACAAACTGCTATCCATGATGGATGCATATTCGGGGTACAACCAAATCCTCATGAATCACGAAGACCAGGAGGCTACATGCTTTACCACAGACAAGGGACTCTACTATTACGTAGTCATGCCGTTCGGCCTCAAGAACGCAGGCTCCACCTACCAAAGATTGATGAACATCATATTCGATGGGCTAACGGGCGAAATCGTGAAAGTATACATTGATGACATACTGGTCAAAAGCACCAAGGCAATGGACCACCTAGAATACCTACGAACCGTACTCGACCTCTTGATCAAGAATGGCATGCGATTGAACCCGGCTAAGTGCACATTCGGCGTAACAACAGCAAGTTCCTCGAATACATCATCAGCCAACGGGGCATCAAAGCCTCCACCACGAAGGTCAAGGCAATACTAGACATGCAACCTCACACAACCAAGGCCAAACTCCAAAGCCTAATGGGAAAACTAGCGTCCCTGAATCACTTCATCTCTCGCTACTCCGACAAGTGCACACCATTCTTCAAGGCCCTCTGAACAACAAACAAACGAAATGTCAATTGGACATCCAATTGCGAAGCCGCATTCACATCCATCAAGTAATACCTGGCCTCAATCCCCCTCCTATCCAAGCCCATGAAATGAGAAACCTTTGTATATATACCTATATGCTTCCTTAACGGTCGTTAGTTCCGCTCTTGTTCGGAGGGAAACAAATTCGGAATTGCCAATTTTCTTCGCTGGAAAGAGCATGACACTACCCGAGACCTGTTACCCAACAATCGAGAAGGTGGCACTCGCACTTGTAACGACAGTTAGGTGACTTCGGCCGTACTTCCAGGCCCACAACATCTGCGTTCTTACGAATGTTCCACTACGACAAGTACTGCAATCGCCCGATCATAGTGGCCGTTTGGCAAAGTAGGCCGTCAAGCTGAGCGAATACGATATCCATTATACGCCCTGGACAACAATAAAGGGCCAAGCCGTCGTAGACTTCATAGTCGAGTACACTGAGGCCGAAGCTACAACACAGCCTGCTCCCGATGGCATAACACCCGTTAGCATTGACATCCTCGACCAGGAGCCCCCAAAACCTGAATCACCATGGAACTCTACGTAGACGGATAGTGCACCAAGAACACTAGTGGGGCCGAAATCATCCTTACCGGGCCAGGGGGTGTATGAGTAGAATACGCACTCAAATTTGAATTCAAAGCCACAAACAACGAGGCTGAATACGAAGCTCTCATTGTCGGACTGCAACTTGCCCGAAACTCAGAATCCCCAAGCATAAACATCTTCAGTGACTCACAGCTGGTCGTTAACCAAATTCGGGGTGACTTCAAAACAAAGGGCGATACGATGACTGCATATCTCGGCCACGTTCACACGATGCTAAGCAAGTTCAAGTTGTTCAACATCAACCACATCCCCAGGGGCAGAAACATCAAGGCGGATGCACTCGCCCATTTGGCCACATCGCCTGTCCATACGAAGCCAGGGCAAAGGGTAGTGGAAGTTCTGAAATAACCAAGCATCACGAAAACACAAGAGATCTTCATCATCGAGCCACATGTGGCTAGCTGGATGGACCCAATTGTCAAATACAAAACCAAGGGAGAACTCCCAGCAGACCGGGCACAAGCACGAAACATCATAGCCAGAGCTGTCAACTTCAACATCCGACACAACAGCCTATACTGACAGGGGAAGACATGGGCCAACTTAAAATGCGTTACGATCAATTCAAGAATATGTGGCCATCACGCAGGAGCACGATCAATCGCCCAGAAGACACTCTGAAGTGGATTCTGGTGGGCTACCATCCATGCAAATGCAACCGCAATTACGATGATCTGCCACCAATTCCAGCTATACACACACAAGAACCATACGCCTGCAGTTCCCATATCGATCCTCACTTCTCTAGTTCTGTTTGCACAGTGGGGACTCGATCTCATCGGAGAACTTCCGAGATCCAAGGGCCAGTATCGCTACATCATCGTGATCAATGACTACCATACCAAGTTTACAGAGGCCGAGCCGATGGTCAAAATCACAACCGAAAAGGTTAAGAGATTCCTTTGGCATTTTCTCTACTATCGCTACGGCACCCCACTCAACATCATCACCAATAACGGGCCGCAATTCCGCAACGACAAGCTCAAGGCGTTCTGCAGGAAACAGGGCACCAACCTGGTATTCACATCACCAGCACACCCCCAGACAAACGGACATGTAGAAGCAACTAACAAAATCATCAAGAAGAAAATCGAACTCATCGAGAAAGGAGACATCTGGTACGGACGATGGCCCTTACTCCTCCCCGAAATACTATGGTCAATCCGAACAACTGCAACGACAGCGACGGGAGAAACCCCGTTTAGCCTCACATTCGGAACGAAGGCCGTACTACCACTCGAACTCATATAGAGAAGCCCAAGAATCAAAAGTTATGAACCCACCACAAACAAAGAAGGGCTACGACTCGACAATGACCTCCTCGAAGAGAAATGGGACACGACACCTCTCCACAACACCGCGAACAAGTGGCGAGTCGCTCGCCTATTCAACCAACGTGTTTGGGAGCGCCCATTTCAATTGGGGGACTGGGTCATGAAGGCAATCCAAATAAAGCCAAAGAGTTTACGCCCGTCATGGGAAAGTCCTTACGTCATCGACGCAGTCGTAAGCCCAGACACGTTCTACATCAAAGACATGTTTGGAAGAAGGCTAGGCAACCCCTGGAATACACAGCACTTGAGAAAATATTTCAACTAAGTGTTTATCTGCCTGCGTTTGATTGGCACTGACGTATGTGCATCCAACATTTGTGTAACTTTTTGTATGAGTACTTTCACACATTTTGTTTTTAGCCAATGACAATGAAAGTTAATGTAAATCAAACGCATTCAAACAAGCAATGGAAATGAACCAAAGGTACGTAGATAGAGCAAACGCACGCAGGCGCTAGAGCACTCCTACAAAGCAAAAAAAGAAGAAGCAAAAATACAAAATAATCAGTTGGCCCCAGCAGTAGCATCAGCCCCACCCTCTTCCAGCTCTGGCACCCCATCCCTAACCTGCGCTCCGATCTCCGGCTCTTCAAGCGAACACTTCAGCTTTTCGGCCTCAGCAGCTTGCCACGCCTCAAACTCGTCCACCTTGACAAACGGGAGTACGAGCATGAAGAAGTCCACACACTGGACGTTGGCCTCAACAACAACCAAGGCTTCAAACTCGTCCGAATTCTTGAAAGCCTCGACCGCATCAGCCTTGATCTTCTCAAACTCGGACGACGCCTTGAACTCGACCACTGCCTCCTCCGCAATCTTCCTGCGAATGTCCTCTGTCATCACATGAGTGCGAGCCTCAGCCAGCTCGATCATGCTCCAGCTCTGCAATCCGAGCACCGCTGGACGATCGGAGGGCGGCAAGGTCGTCTCCAGGATTGCGATCCCAGATTGAGACTCCCCCAGCTCCTTCTTCAGCTCATCGAGCTCACGAACCAGCTCGTTCACTCGAGAGATCTTGCGATTGACTATGTCAGTGGACCTCATCAGAGCCTTCTGCATTTTTCCAACTTTGGCTGTCAGCCGCCTGCTCTCGGCTTTCGCCTTGAACAGTAAGTAGTCTGCAACATCGACCCCTCTAGGCCCTTCATGAGGAAAAGCTGGTGCTGAAGCTGGGTGCAAGTATCAAACGCTGCGTTCAGAGACTCGCTCGGAGTCACGCCAAGTTGACGCTACTTCTGCAACGACTCAATGCCCGCACCTAGGGAGCTCTGGATGAGAGCGAGGAACTCAGAGGACAGGGTAGTTTCGCCCTCCACATCAACAGTAATGCCCAGAGAGGCCTCAGTGGACGGACCCCTTGGGCGTTTGAGAGGATGGCTAGACGCCTCTTGATCATCCGATTTCTTCACCGAAGACCCCTGCTGGGACACCTCCGCATCTCCAAGCTAACGAAGGGGAGAGAGCTTGAACGAACTCTTGGATGAGACTATCTGGGCCGATGAGTGGGACTTGCTCCGAAAGCCGGAGCCCGGTCAACCTTCACTCTGGCGTTTGTCCCCATGGTCGATCCGGCACTCGCAACGCTCCTTACTCCGCACATCCTTCTCTCGACGGAGGCGGTTCTTTCGGGCTTGCTCACCCTCTTCCCTTCAATGGGTGTCGAGAGTAGCTTCCTCAACCCGATCTTCGGGAGTGACGGCCCATATAGTTGAAGCTTCAACAGTCGTACCCACGGCCTCTACTTATTCATCGACCTCGGGAGCTGGGTTGAGATACTGGTTGTAGTCCAGAGCGTGGAGCACGGGCTGAGGAGTGTCGCCCTGGACAGGATTGCCATTCCAATCCTCCACCACCATACGGGCCTGCCTGACCCTCTCCAGCATATGCTGTTGGGCCGCATCCTGCTTGGCAGAGAAACGAGACTTCTTTATTTTTTCTGCAAAAAAGAAGAAGAGAAGGTCAGTTCGAAAGCAACATAAATGGCAAAAGGAAACGCACGAAATAGAGAGGTCACGAACTTACCGGGAGGGCTTGAGAGACCACACCGTTCAACTAACTCCCAGTGGTTGGCCGCCCAGAAGTTTCTTGCGTCTGGATGAGGATTCAAAGCGAACTTGATTCTAGCCAAACGTCTTTCCTCCAAACGGGTGAGGGGGTACGATTGTTGATCTTTAAAAAAAAACAAGGCATTAGCAAGCACGAATGTGAAAAGACACGAGCAGATAAACGCCGATAGCTGGCAACACTTCAAACACCACACCTAAATGCTGAAAGAACTTGGGGACTCGATGTATCTGATCTCGCCCACGCGTTAGCACACCATCGGGCTTGTCGAACTCCCACTCACCCCCGACAAGAAAATGATACTAATGCCTGGCAATCGAAGAGGAAGGGGGCTCTGCTAACCACCACTTCATTTGGGGCTCTACCGTTATCGTACCCTTGTCCTTCATACGTGGGGAGTACTTCAAACGGAAGAAATTACCGATCTTCGCACGAGTGGGGAATTGCAACCCACTGAGCTTCCAAATATTATGCAACGCGATCAACACACGAGTCAATGTAGGACCACACTGGCCAAACATGATGTTGAAAAGGGCGAGGGTGTACTGGAAGAACGGGTGGAGTGGAAGCTTCAACCCAGCCTTGAGTTGGAACTCGCTCACACAGATGTGACCGCGAGGAGGACGCGTGAACGATTCACCTTCATGGAGGGCCCTCAGCTTCACCGTTCAGGGAATGTGGTAGTCTTGGTACCACCATTCGATCTCACATATGGATGAAGACCTCTCCAGTTCTTGAACCGCCTGCCCATCCACAAGACGTCATAACACGGGCCCACCTCGGAGGAGTACGGGGAGAGCAACCCCTGGCGCCCGGCCTCCACGGGGTAGGATCACGTAACCATGCGAGCCCCCAGAAGAAGAGGTCGACACTTCACCACTCGGCCCCACAGAGGCATCTTGATGTTCGGACCGTGCAACCATAGACCCGCTCTGCTTCATGTTCGGGATGGATGACCTACGCAAAGTACCACCAGCGTTAATGGACAGGGGGAGATGCTCAGTACACTATCGGAAGAGGAGTCCGAAACACTATTGGCAGGACAGTGTGACCTTATATGAAACCTAGGGGTTTGTGGAATCGACTCATCGCTTGAAACAGCTAGAAATTCCATGATCCTAAGAGAAAAGAAAACGGTAGAATAAGCCAAACGGCAAATGCATGGAGTATGCCGTAACCCCAGTTCTTCACATAGCACAAATAGGTACCCACTATTTTGAAAACACCCAAAAATAGATCAAAAAACCCCAAAAGAAGCAAAAAACTTCAAGAACAACTGTTCTTCATAACGTACCCAGAAAAAGTCCAGAAAGCAACAAAACCCAGAAATTCCCTTTTTAGCATCAAAACGGAGAAACGTAGTACCTTACCTAACCAAACGTGCTCTACACTAGCAATAACACAAGAAACATACCACAAAAATCCAAAAATTACCACAAAAGTACCATAAACAGTAACAAGTGCAAACGCACCAAGGCAACACAAATCACACGTTTTCGAAGCAACAAGAACAAGAAAATTACCTTTAAAATACGAGAGGGAGATTCACGAGACGGCTAAAAACTCCAAATTGATCACAAAAGCTTCGAGAAGGTGTTTCGGCAGAGTTTCAGTTGAGAAGCGAAGATGTAAAAAAATAAAAGTGAAAGTCAAGCTATTTATAGGCAACGAAACTAACCCTAGGTGAGCGCCTACCGATTATTTCCAACACTTCTCACCGCAGAATTACGACACGTGTCCCACGCGCTCCCCCCAAAATTAATTACCCTACCGCTCCGAATTTCGCACGCCATGCGTCACACATGCAGCAAATAACTGTCAAAACGTCTTTAACACACGAGCATGTCAAACGACAGGTAACCGTTACAAAGTTGAAAGGTCAGAATGCGAAAAGACAGAGAGGGCCCGCTACGAAAACAACAACATCAAGTTTCGGAGTCTACCCCGATAGTCGAGCAGCAAAAACGTTCGTACTATCGTGGCATGAGTAGGAACATCACTTGTCGCCACGAAAGCGGCTCCAAACAGCAACATCAAGTTTCAGAGTTCACCCTGATAGTCGAACAGCAACAACGTTCGCACTATTGTGGCACGAGTAACAACATCACTTGTCGCCACGAAAGCGGCTCCAAACACAAACATCAAGTTTCAGAGTCTACCTCGATATTCGAACAACAACAACGTTCGCATTATCGTGGCACGAGTAGCAACATCACTTGTCGCCACGAAAGCGGCTCCAAACAGCAACATCAAGTTTCAGATTCCACCCCGATAGCCGAACAACAACAATGTTCGCACTATCGTGACACGAGTAGCAACATCATTTGTCGCCACGAAAGCGGCTCCAAACAGCAACATGAAGTTTCTGGGTCCACCTCGATAGTCAAACAACAACAACAACGTTCGCACTATCGTGGCACAAGTAGCAACATCCTTTGTCGCCACTAAAGTGGCTCCAAAAAGCAACATCAAGTTTCGGAGTCCACCCCGATAGTCGAACAACAACAACGTTCGCACTATCGTGGCACGAGTAGCAACATTACTTGTCGCCACGAAAGCGGCTCCAAACAACAACATTAAGTTTCGGAGTCCACCTCGATAGTTGAACAGCAACAACGTTCGCACTATCATGGCACGAGTAGCAACATCACTTATCGCCACAAAAGCGGCTCCAAACAACAACATCAAGTTTCGGAGTCCACCCCGATAGTCGAACAACAACAACATTCGCACTATCATGGGACGAGTAGCAACATCACTTGTCGCTACGAAAGCGGCTCCAAACAGCAACATCAAGTTTCAGAGTCCACCACGATAGTCGAACAACAACAACATTCGCACTATCATGGCACGAATAGCAACATCACTTGTCGCCACGAAAGTGGCTCCAAACAGCAACATCAATTTTTGGAGTCCAATCAGATAGCCCCACGGCATGAACATTCGACATCCGACCTCGAACCAATTCTTCATCGGAGAGTTTGGGGACTTGGGGGTATCGGAGCGCGGACCCCTCCCCGAGTGACTACGTGTGCGCAACCGGGAAAAAGCTTTACAACACCCCAATCAAGAGCTGATTGATAGTCGCATATTTATGCGTCTATTTGGTATTTAATTTGTTCCCTATATTTAGTTTATTGTTATTAATCGAGTGAATTAATTATTTTTATTTGTTTTTAGGTGTTTTGGAGATTAATGGAGAAAAAGAGATTAAATAATATATTTTGAAGATTCTTGGCGAGGAACTGCCTGGCGAGCAGATTATAGGAGATTACGTACGTTGGTTTTGGTTCTTGGCGAGGAGGTGCTTGGAACGTGAGTTAATTGGCTTAATTAAAGGAAGACTTTGATTGAGCTAGTTTAGGAGAGGCTTGGCGAGAGAAGAGAGAGAGATTGAATAGAAAACAAAGAAAAGAGAAGTGGACTTGGACTTGGAAAAGGAGTCTAGCACGTGGGCTGCTAGGTTTTCTAGCTTTGTTGCATATATATATATATATATTGCAAGTGGGGGCTGAAAAAGGGGTACGTACGGCTGGAGAATCAAGAGGAAAAGACAAAACAGAGCTAATGGAGAAGAAGAAGCTCGCATGCATGAGAGCTAGTTCGATCTCGACGTCGCTAAGAGTTCTTCTTTCTCCATATTTTGTCTATCTTTTATGAACTCTTTGATGTTATTATTTATGACTATGAGTAGCTAATTTTTCTTTGTTAAGGAGCTACTTGAAGCCCCGTACATGAAGTCTTTTTAATACATACACTTTAATCTAGTTTTGCATATTTTATGAATGAGGTTCCTTTCTCTTAATGATTCACCGTATGAATTCTTGTATGTTTGCTTTGGTGGCCAACTTAGTATGCATGCTAGGGTTCTAGTTTCATGAGGTTTCTTTCTCTGAATGATTCACCGTATGAATTCTTGTATGTTTGCTTTGGTGGCCAACTTAGTATGCATGCTAGGGTTCTAGTTTCATGAGATACGGGCGACTGAAGATAATTTCTTCCATCGGATTCTCTATAGTGATACACCGATTTTACCGTCGGGAGATTGAAATCCATAGGTCTAGCGAGACACGCCCATAGTGTACTTGTGAACCCTTGTAGCTTCTCAAACCTTTTCTAGAACTTAATGCTTTCTTCTTTGTAAACCTTGGGGTCCATGACTATAGGTTCATAGAGGGATAGATGTAGGAGAGGTCCATGACAAATCTGCATAGGCATAAGGATTATGTAATAGGATGTGGTTGTAACGATCAACTCTTCCTGGGAACTTTCATTCATTGGATATGTGCATTAGATTAAGTATGTGTTAGATAGATGGAATGACGGTGGTGAATTGCATTCCTCTTAACTCTTTAATCATATAGTTTAAATCCATTTGCATTCATTAGCATATTTACTTTCAGCATTTACTTTCTGCATTAGCTGTAGCTTAGCCGATTTATTTCGGTAACCAAATCAACTCCGAATACCCTCAAATTTTGTGTGGTAGTCCGCCACTGTGTCTAGTTTATTGTGTCAAAATTTCGTAGCATTTTAGTATGTCTAGCTAGGTTCGCATATCATTAGTGTTCTGTAGTCGAGTCTGTCAGCATAGTAGTGTGTTAGGATTTAGTTTCACCAATTCCTTGTGTTCGATAACCCCTATTTATCTTACTACATTGATATATCTAGGTTGTGAATATGGTATCTTTGAGAGGTGTTAATCCGCCTTGTCAAATTTTGGCGCCGTTGCCGGGGAATTGCTTAATTCTAAGTCCTAATAGAGTCTTTAATTTTCAGTTTTGTTTTGTTTTGTTTTCTTTTTCTTTTGAGTCTTACTGTCTCTTCTGTGTGCAGGAGCATTGTGTATGCGTACTAGGCACACAAGAAGCGCTGAGCCATTATTACTTGATCCAGAGATTGAACGCTCAGCAAGGCAAAACAGGAAGCAACAGGGACAACGGTCCATGAACTTGAACAGTGGTGGTCAGCCGGAGCAAGAAATTCATTCTGATACAGGATCTGAATTTGAGGAAGAACAGAGTATTCCAACACCACCACCATCACCAAAAAGAATGGCAAATGCAACCAAGCTGAGAGAGTCCTTTATACCAGGCACAGGTGCAGCAGATTCACCGATTGTACTACCAGAGAATCTGGGGGCTTATTCTATTCCCCCATCACTTATATCGAATCTGCCACACTTCAGAGGACCGCATTCTGAAGACCCTCAGGACCATCTCAATGAGTTTATAGCATTGTGTAGAATCCAGAGATCGACTAATGTGGAAGAGGATACTGTGAAACTCCTCTTGTTTTCGTTCTCTTTGAAGGAGCAAGCAAAAGCATGGTATAATTCTCTAGCTCCTTTATCTATGGACACATGGGAGAAGATGTGCTCTGCATTTATGAAAGAGTTCTACTCTGCTTCTCGCACCAAGAACTTGAAGAAGAAAATTAGCACATTCAGGCAGAAAGACAGTGATGAATTACATGAAGCCTGGAGCCAGTTTAAGAGTCTTCTTCGACAATGCCCTCATCATAAGTTTGACCTCAACACTCAAATGGAGTTCTTCTATGAAGGACTTGATTCTTTCAACAGGTCAAATCTTGATTCAGCTTGTGGGGGAAATTGGTGGAATATGACTGGAGTTGAAGCCAAGGAAGTTGTTGAGAATTAAGCAGAAAATTCAAGGCAATTTCAGTCAAGGGATAGATCCATGGGAGCAAGTAGAAGGTCTCTCAATGCAGTTGCAATCGATGGAGCCATGGAAAAAAGATTAAGCTCTATGGAGAATGATATTGCTCTGATTGCGAGTAGTCTGAAAGTGAGCAAGAAGACAACAGTTGATGCAGCTCAGGTTGTGTGCACTTTATGTTCAGCTATAAGCCATCTAGCAGATGATTGTCTCAAGTTTAGAGTAGATAAATAAGTTGATCAAGAGGAAGAAGCAAATTACTTCCAAAGACAACCTAACACATATGGTGGAAATAGAGACCTGTTGAGCTATATGAGCAATAATGTGCTCAATCCTCCTATTGTTCCACCTGGATGTCAACAGAGGCAGCCTACAGGAGATGGGCAGCAGTTTGGCCAAAGGCGTATGCCTAAGCAACAACAAGCACAAGCTCAAACATCATCAGAAAATTCTACCTTGGAAGCCCTGATGCAACAAATGATGTTTGACAACAAAAAGGAACGAGAGGAGAGTAGTGCCTTTCGCCAAGATATCAAGGCCACAACTCAAGAACTCAAGGCTACAGCTCTACAGCAAGGAAAAGCAATTGACTTGCTTGAGAGACAAATGAGCCAAATGCAGCAAACAATGGCTCAAGTCAAGGAAAGAAGTCTTCCTAGTAACACTCTTCCCAATCCCAACACAAAATATGAAGCTCATGCCATGACTTTGAAGAGTGGGAAGGTGTTGGAAGAACTGCCCGAGTTAACAAAGAGAAAATGGGAGGAGCCCGTGCTTGAACAACTTGTCCCTTACAAGCCGTTGGACAAACCGTCAGAAGATTCTGCAGGAACCCCAATTCGAGCCGTCGAAAATGCACCTGAAACAGAAGAACTGACAAATCAAAAATCAGGTCAGGTATCCTCTAATCCTTCTCCTTCCATTATTCCTAATTTACCTTTTCCTAGCAGGTTGAAGAAACATGTGAAGGTTGACAAAGAGAATGAGATCTTGGATGTGTTTAGAAAGGTAGGAGTAAACATCCCTTTGTTGGATGTGATCAAGCAGATACCACAGTATGCAAAGTTCCTGAAAGATTTGTGCACAACAAAGAGAAAATTCTATGGAATTGAGACTGTGGCTTTAGGAGAGAGAGTATCTGCAGTGCTTCAAAGAAAGCTCCCACCTAAGTTAGGTGATCCAGGACGTTTTACGATCCCATGTACCATTGGTGATCATAGGTTTGCGGGTGCTTTACTTGATTTAGGTGCTTCCATTAATTTAATGTCATACACTGCTTATAACAGGTTGAAAATGGGAGAACTTATTCCCACAGGTGTCACCATTAAACTTGCTGATCGATCTAACTGTTACCCTCAAGGTATTATTGAGGATGTTTTGGTGCAGGTGAGAGATTTGATATTCCCAGCAGATTTCTTTGTGCTGGAGATGGAGCATGAGCCAATGCCATCAGAAATACCATTGATTCTTGGGAGACCGTTCTTGAGAACAGCGCGTACAAAGATAGATTGTTTTGATGGATCATTGAGTATGGAAGTAGCTGAGGAGAAAATCCACTTCAATATTTATGAAGCTCTCAAACATCCGAATAGTGATGATGCTTATTCATGTTGTTCAATTGACACTTTTGAGAGTTTTGTGCAGGATTCATTCACTATTCATTGGAGGAGGATCCTTTGAGGAAGGTCTTAGAGGTATCCGGAAAAGAAGATGTTCCAGGTCTGAAGCTTGGCGAGGAGAAGAAATTCGAACCTATTTTTGAGATAGCTTCAGCTGAGGATCTTGAAATGGAAGAGGAGTATTATGCTATGGAAGAAGCACTTGAATCCCTGCCAATTATGAAAGGTAAATATTCTAAACCCATTTCTCTTCCAATTTCAGATGACGTTCTTGTTCCGTCTATACAGGTGGCACCCACATTAGAGCTTAAACTTCTTCCCGAGCATTTAAAGTATGCTTTCCTAGGGGAGGATGATACACTTCCAGTCATCATCTCTTCCAAGCTCTCAACGTTACAAGAGGAAAAGTTACTGAATGTACTTAGGGAGTACAATGCCGCCATTGGATGGACAGTAGCTGATATCAAGGGCATCTACCCAACATTGTGTACCCACAGGATTCATCTGGAGGAGGGAGCTAAACCAACAAGGGAAGCTCAACGTCGTCTCAATCCTCCCATGATGGAAGTTGTCAAGAAATAAGTCATCAAGCTTCGAGACGCAGGTATCATTTATGCTATTTCTGACAGCAAATGGATTAGTCCTATGCAGGTTGTGCCTAAACGTTCAGGAATCACAGTGGTAAAGAATGATGAGAACGTGTTGGTGCCTCAAAGAATCCAAACGGGATGGAGAGTGTGTATTGACTACCGCAAGCTCAATGCAAGCACAAGAAAAGATCACTTTCCGCTCCCATTCATTGATCAGATGTTGGAAAGGTTGGCAGGCCATGAATACTACTGTTTCTTAGATGGTTATTCAGGATACAACCAGATAGCCATACATAAAGATGATCAGGAGAAGACCACATTCACATGTCCCTATGACACTTTTGCTTATGCAACGCACCTGCCACATTTCAGATGTGCATGGTAAGTATTTTCTCAGACATGGTTGAAAAGATCATTGAGGTATTTATGGATGATTTCTCTGTTTTCGGTGATTCTTTTGACATATGTCTTCATAATCTAGCTATGGTTTTAGAGCGTTGTGTAGAAACTAACCTTGTACTTAATTGGGAAAAATGCCACTTTATGGTGGAGCAGGGTATAGTTTTGGGACATGTTATTTCAGCTAGAGGTATAGAGGTTGATAAAGCTAAGGTTGATATTGTGCGTACCTTACCCCATCCTTCCACTGTGAAGGAGGTGAGATCTTTTCTTGGACATGCAAGATTTTATCGCAGGTTTATCAAGGATTTCTCCAAGATATCCAGACCGTTATGTGCATTGCTCCAGAAAGATGTAGCTTTCAACTTCACCGATGAGTGCTTGCAAGAATTCAATAAGCTCAAGGAGTTGCTCACTACAGATCCCATCATTCAAGCACCGGATTGGAGTCTACCATTTGAGATCATGTGTGATGCTTCAGACTATACTGTTGGCGCTGTTCTTGGCCAACGCCCACAAAGACTCCCACATGTCATCTATTATGCCTCCCGTACTTTAAATGATGCACAGTTGAACTATTCAACTACTGAGAATGAGCTCTTAGCAGTGGTTTTTGCTCTTGAAAAGTTTAGATCTTATTTATTGGGAACTAAAGTTATAATATTCTCTGACCATGCTGCTTTGAGATATTTGATGACTAAACAGGATGTCAAGCCCAGGTTGATTCGATGGATGCTCTTACTTCAAGAGTTTGATATTGATATCAAGGACAAGAAGGGTTCTGAAAATGTGGTGGCGGATCACTTGAGTAGACTCACCCACGGTTCCAACGCAGAAGAAGACACTCTT
Organism: Geum urbanum; assembly: GCA_946800695.1. Taxonomy (NCBI): domain Eukaryota; kingdom Viridiplantae; phylum Streptophyta; class Magnoliopsida; order Rosales; family Rosaceae; genus Geum; species Geum urbanum. The sequence goes on along the minus strand of OX327010.1, from coordinate 38,046,267 downwards.
CCTCTCAGAGATAGCTTTCCCGATGAACAACTCTTTGTTGTTCAAGCTGTGGAGCCCTGGTATGCTGATATTGTTAACTACAAGGTGAGTAAGTACATTCCACCCAATTTCAGCAGAGCTCAGAAAGACAAACTGGTCAAGGAAGCCAAGTATTACGTTTGGGATGAGCCATATCTCTGGAAACATTGTACCGATGCCATCATCCGCAGGTGTGTACCTGAGTCTGAATTTCAATCTATTCTATCTTTTTGTCACTCACATGCAGGTGGTGGACATTTTGGAGGGAAGAAGACTGCTCTCAAAGTGCTTGAAAGTGGATTTTATTGGCCAACTTTGTTTCATGACGCCCACGTCATGTACAAATCATGTGAGAAATGCCAAATGACAGGTAACATTGGCCCAAGAGACCAAATGCCTCAACACCCTGTTCTTGTTGTTGAAATATTTGATGTGTGGGGTATTGACTTCATGGGACCATTCCCTAATTCTCAAGGTTATTTGTATATTCTTCTCGCTGTGGATTATGTTTCTAAGTGGGTGGAAGCTAAAGCCACCCGCACTAACGATGTTAAGGTTGTTCTTTGTTTTCTGAAAGATATTTTTGCTAGATTTGGAACACCTAGATGCATTATCAGCGATGGAGGATCTCATTTTTGCAATAGAACCTTTGATGCTTTGCTCCGAAAGTACAGTGTAACACATAAGGTGGCCACACTTTATCATCCTCAAACTAGCGGACAGGTGGAAGTGTCGAATAGGGAGATCAAGCAAATCCTTGAGAAGACAGTCGGGCCTGCCCGGAAAGATTGGAGTCAACGCCTTGATGAAGCGTTGTGGGCTTACAGGACAGCATATAAGACACCTATTGGAATGTCTCCTTATAGGTTGGTGTATGGAAAAGCTTGCCATCTTCCAGTGGAATTGGAACACAAGGCATATTGGGCTGTCAAGAAGTTCAATTTTGACTTAGATGATGCGGGTTTGCATAGGAAATTGTAGTTGAACGAGCTTGATGAGATTAGGCACAATGCCTATGAGTCCAGCAGGATTTACAAGGAAAAGACTAAAGCTTTTCATGACCGGAATATTAAGAGAAAAGAGTTTGTTGTTGGTCAAAAAGTTTTACTCTTTAGTAGTCGTCTATGCTTGTTTCCAGGTAAGCTAAAAAGTAGATGGACTGGACCTTATGTTATCACTAATGTTTTTCCTCATGGTGCCATAGAGATTGTAAGTTCAAAAACAGGGAAGACATTTAAAGTGAATGGACATCGACTCAAGCCATTCTATAAGTCATTTGTGGAGCATGTCTTTGAGGATGCAACCCTTGGAGATGCATCTCTGTGTGTGGAGTGTTGTGACTTGCTGTCTGGCTGAAGACAATAAACTTAGCGCTACTTGGGAGGCAACCCATGTTGATGGAGAAGCGTGGAAAACCAGATTTGAAATTCTTAAACTCTCTATCTTTCTCCTTTGCTTTATTTTTCTCCATGTTTAGTGTGATTGGTGATGTGTTATGTGTCTCATTCCATGCTTGTTTGATGTATTGTATGTTTTAGTTTTGTTTTACATTGAGGAAAATGCAAATTTCAAGTGTGGGGTGGGGTTTATATCATATCCTTAGCGTCTATGTATAAATTTTTTGTTTTTCGGTACTGTACAGTATGCTGTTTCGTGTCAATTTTTTTGACATATTTTGAAGTCTCGTAAATTTTTGAAATTTTTAGAGGATGTTTTTGCATGTGTCTAATTTGTGCTCTTAAAATTTCAGCTCATTCCAATGTATGTAAAATCCTGTAAAATTCTTGCGAGGGGAATGAGTCTCTGGCGAGCTTCGTATTTTGTACTGTGCAGTTTGATGTTTTGTGTGAATTGTTTCACATATCTAGAGGTCTTGTAAATTTCTGAAATTTTTAGGGAATGTATGTAAAGGAGTCTAGTTTATTCTCTATAAATTTCAGCTCATTCCACTTTGTCATTAATTCTATATAATTCTTGCGAGTGCAGCTGAGTCATGCGAGCAACAGTTCTCGGTACTGAGCAATAACTTGTTTCGTGTCATTTATTTTCTATAGCTAGGGGTGTCGTAATTTTCTGAAATTTTGAGGACAGGTTTGTAAATGTGTCTGATTAGTGCTTGCAAAATTTCAGCTCATTACGATATATGATGAATTTTGTAAAATTCTCGCGAGAGAGTTGCTCGCGAGAGTTGGTAGTTTTTGCGTCTGGCGAGCAAACAATCTGCTGTTTTGTATAATTTATTTGACTTAGTTATACGGCTCGTAATTTTCTGAAATTTTGAGGGAGTGTTTTTATATGTGTCTAGTTTGTGGTCACAAAATTTCAGCCTATTACGATGAGTGATTAATGTTTTAAAATTCATGCGAGAAGTGTTGCTCAGTACACTGAGTCTGGCGAGCTGCTCGCCAGAGATTGGAATTGCTCGCCAGATGTTGGTATTTTTGAGTTTTTCTTTGTTTTCCTTGGGTATTTTAGTGACTTATTTGAAAAACCAAATATAAAAGTAAAAAGTGTCAAGAAAAACATAAAAATAGTCTTTTGTTTTGTGTCTTAGGTGCCCTTAACTAGTCCTTGATGTGATTATATCTTCAGTAATTGTGACTGAAAGATTATCATGTTATTTAAGTTTCTTTGGTTAATCTTGATATATGATGCATATGCGAATGTGTAGTGGATGTAGAAAAAGTTAACATGGTACAGATTTTTGGCATGCTTAAACTTTGTTGAGATTCATTTAACCTGTGAGCGATTGAGCCTATATGTGATTACACATGCTTTCTTTATTGAGTGTCAATTGCTTGCCACAGATTAAGTTAATGGACTCTAGATATTACTAGAACTTGCTCTTGTACTTTTCAAAGCTTATAGTCAATACATGTTTTGATTGAGGAAGTGATAAAGACATTTAGGGGACACCACCATTGCCATATAAGCCTGTGTCCTAATTTTGTGTACACAAGATGTGCACCCTTTAGTTAACCACTTTGAGCCTACATGTTTAAACTTTATGTCATCACCCACATATCTCTGACCTTAAACCTTAGAATAGTTATATCTTTACCCTTGTTCTAGGACTTGGTAGAGCTATACATGAGACAGGTATGTGAAGACGACGACAATATCAAAAGGTGGTGCAAAGAAATAAGTGTAGGGTATCAAGTTAGTGTTTCAAAAAAAAAAACATATTCAAAAGAAAAGAAAAGAAAGAAAAAATGTGATGTCTAGCTTGATACCCGAGTTAACTGTTGATAAAAACAATGATGTGAATGCCCAACAAGATGAAATTCGGGCACAAAAGTGAGAAAGTTCATGGTTGTAAAGTTTGAAGAAGTCTCTTATTTGGTGCTCTACTGGGTTCTAGAATTATATTTGAATTCTTTATCCATTTATTCTTTAACCTATGAGCCAAGCCCATTACAACCCATGAAGTCCTTTTGATCCTCAAGATGGCAGCCTTTGATCTGTGGAGATTAGTCACAAGTGTAAGCATATGGTGTGGTCCATTTGGCAAGTAATTGAGTTGAGTGAATACCTTAGACATACTTTGAGAGAAACACTTTTGAGAGCATATACCTGTGAGGTTGAATCTTGACTTGTTTTTCACATGCTACAGCTTTACATTCACCATGATTATGTCTTCGTCCTACATATTACATGTGTGTCATGCATTGAAATTAACTTTCGAAATTTTACTGAATATAAATTTGGAGTCATACTATCTTGGTGTTACAATTGTGGAAGATTACTGAGACAATTTGTTAAGGGTGTTAGAGTCATGTCGTTAGAGTCTTTGAGTCTTTTCAGAGTCTTAGTTTAGTGTATTGCTCGATGACTAGCAATGTCTAAGTGTGGGGTATTTTGATAGTCGCATATTTATGCGTCTATTTGGTATTTAATTTGTTCCCTATATTTAGTTTATTGTTATTAATCGAGTGAATTAATTATGTTTATTTGTTTTTAGGTGTTTTGGAGATTAATGGAGAAAAAGAGATTAAATAATATATTTTGAAGATTCTTGGCGAGGAACTGCCTGGCGAGCAGATTATAGGAGATTACGTACGTTGGTTTTGGTTCTTGGTGAGGAGGTGCTTGGCACGTGAGTTAATTGGCTTAATTAAAGGAAGACTTTGATTGAGCTAGTTTAGGAGAGGCTTGGCGAGAGAAGAGAGAGATATTGAATAGAAAACAAAGAAAAGAGAAGTGGACTTGGACTTGGAAAAGGAGTCTAGCACGTGGGCTGCTAGGTTTTCTAGCTTTGTTGCATATATATATATATATATATATATTGCAAGTGGGGGCTGAAAAAGGGGTACGTACGGCTGGAGAATCAAGAGGAAAAGACAAAACAGAGCTAAGGGAGAAGAAGAAGCTCGCATGCATGAGAGCTAGTTCGATCTCGACGTCGCCAAGAGTTCTTCTTTCTCCATCTTTTGTCTATCTTTTATGAACTCTTTGATGTTATTATTTATGACTATGAGTAGCTAATTTTCCTTTGTTAAGGGGCTGCTTGAAGCCCCGTACATGAAGTCTTTTTAATACATACACTTTAATCTAGTTTTGCATATTTTATGAATGAGGTTTCTTTCTCTGAATGATTCACCGTATGAATTATTGTATGTTTGCTTTGGTGGCCAACTTAGTATGCATGCTAGGGTTCTAGTTTCATGAGATACGGGCGACTGAAGATAATTTCTTCCACCGGATTCTCTATAGTGATACACCGATTTTACCGTCGGGAGATTGAAATCCATAGGTCTAGCGAGACACGCCAATAGTGTACTTGTGAACCCTTGTAGCTTCTCAAACCTTTTCTAGAACTTAATGCTTTCTTCTTTGTAAACCTTGGGGTCCATGACTATAGGTTCATAGAGGGATAGATATAGGGGAGGTCCATGACAAATCTGCATAGACATAAGGATTAGGTAATATGATGTGGTTGTAACGATCAACTCTTCCTGGGAACTTTCATTCATTGGATATGTGCATTAGATTAAGTATGTGTTAGATAGATGGAATGACGGTGGTGAATTGCATTCCTCTTAACTCTTTAATCATATAGTTTAAATCCATTTGCATTCATTAGCATATTTACTTTCAGCATTTACTTTCTGCATTAGCTGTAGCTTAGCCGATTTATTTCGGTAACCAAATAAACTCCGAATACCCTCAAATTTTGTGTGGTAGTCCGCCACTGTGTCTAGTTCATTGTGTCAAAATTTCGTAGCATTTGAGTCTGTCTAGCTAGGTTCGCATATCATTAGTGTTCTGTAGTCGAGTCTATCAGCATAGTAGTGTGTTAGGATTTAGTTTCACCAATTCCTTGTGTTCGATAACCCCTATTTATCTTACTACATTGATATATCCAGGTTGTGAATAGGGTATCTTTGAGAGGTGTTAATCCGCCTTGTCACTGATTCCCTTAACTTAGGGACTTGGGGACTTGGGGGACTTGTTAGTGTGTGATCCTGCATCACACAAATACCGCACACGTAGTCACTAAAAACGGGTCAACACAACTTAGACCAAACGCAATGCAGCAATGCAGACTTCAACTTTAACCAAAGAAACAACACCATCCAAACGTCCATGCTTTCGGTACAGCAAACGAAAAGTACCAGGACATGCCATGTACAAAAGACAGGATCTCACATCGAAGAACAACAAAAGACTCCATACTCAACCACCAATATAAGCAACACATTTATGACAAATACAAGGTACGCCCGTTACTCTACCAATACTACTGTTACACTCCATACATTCTAATTTGAGCGTCTGAGAGTCGAAGGTGGGAACACCCCGTGAAGACTCCTAACACCCGTTTGGTGTATTGTTCTTAACAACAGGTAAATGATGACATACGCGCGATAGACCAGGTCAGCTCGAAATAGGCTCCATCCGCTGTTCTGCTAAAGACCCTTACGGAATTTGGTAGAAACAACCCCAACTTCCAAGTTTTGGATATCTTGCATTAACAGTTGAAAAAATTACTTGTATATTTTAGATATTTGTGTTGACCCTCCAAAGTTCTAACACAACCAAATAATGCAAACTAAAATCAGGGTTAGCAATCGAAAAAGTGAATTCCAAACTGCATCTCCATTCCATTTAGTTTTAGATTGAATATAATTTAGCCAAGGAAAAACCAACTTTCTTCCCATACTTAAATCTTTAGCATTGAGTTATTGTAGTAAGTGCATAACTATAAGCGACTTTGGATAAGATAAATCAAATCAGTAAAAACCAAAGAAATCAACTAATTAGACTACACCACAAGTGAAAAGTTCTAGCATAACTATAACAGCTATATCTATTCTATGCAACCCGGGTTATCTGAGTAATCTAACTACTAGAGTAAAGACAATTCAATATACCAATCTAATTGCCACAAAGATTAGTAAAGCTGAGTTCCACTGCACAATACGTATCTTTAATTTCACATTCATGGAAACAAAACCAATGACTCAGAACCTAAAAATACAAAAAAATTCGGCACCGCCATTTACAACCAAACTCCAAAAAGAAGAAACCCAATAAAGAATGAGGAAATGAAACAAATTGATTACTAGAAAACGTAGTGTAGCTATAGAATCCAACCCAAAAGACATGAAGAGAAGTGAAGCAGAGGAGAATAGCCTGACCCAATCTGAAAGAGAAGCTGACACTGGTTCCCACAAAGCCAGGTACCTCATGATCCACGGCCTCCTTGTTGCATATGTTTCATGTCTTACACTTGAAGAAGATGAAACCTTATTCGAAGAAGAATGGAGAAGCAACGAGCTAGCTTTTGTTCTAATTTTTGCAGATGAAAGAAAGCTGTGTTTAACAAGAACGAAGAAGAGTTGAGAGCGCATTATAGGAGTTTTAAAGTTCCAGCAAGGTCAGTTCGGGAAGAGAAAAAACATAATGATTGATGGGAAAATTAATCCGGAGATAGGTGGTGGGAACGAATCAACCCCCATTTTCCTCTCCTTTCGGGAATTTATTTCTCCTCAGATTCCTTTCCGGAGTATTCCCAAACACTGGAAACACCTAAATTTTCTTTCCTTTCCCCTCGATTCGGCCAACCAAACGAGGCCTTAGTTCTTTAATTTTACTTGAGAACAGCACTACCAATATGCTTGTAGAAACATCTTGGGTCACGCACATGTTTGGTCATATATGTTTACATGTGTAGGACTTGGAATTTTTATCGTATATATATACGAGAACAAATCTGCAGGCAGTAGCAGACTATGAGTCTAATGTCTCTACTTTTCTTCTTTGTTACTAACGAGGCCCAAAAGGACCAACCAAAGGAAACAAAGCAACTAGTCTAAAACAGCATTCCTAGTGCGGCCAGGATAGACATCTCAAGGTGATCGGACTCATCTAATGTCTCTACTTTAACTACTCACACCCGCATTTTGGTGATCGAAGTTTACAATTAAAAGAGAAAAGATAGGAAATGTGATCATTACGTTTGTTAATTAGCATTTCCGATCAAGAACCTACTTTCCAAATCATTAAGAGTATTTCTTCCTGCTGATCATTGTCAAAATTTGTTTCTCATGAGTCATGACTATTAATCAAGTTTCTGTTTGTGAAGACGTGCTCGAATGGCTCTTCGGCTGCGGATCACTCATCACTTCCTGCCAAAGATGTTTGAAAAGTAGATGCATTAGACTAAAACAGTATGCAATGCTTTTATATGATATGTTATATCACTTATATGCATTAGACTAAAACAGTACGGCTTGAAATTGTTTGTATGATCTTAAATCTCCCACAAAAAGTATGCAATGCTTCTAAATACTTTGTAGTTTTTTTGACTTACTTGTAAAGTATTGCCCTGGATGGAGGAACGAGGAGGAGTACCGCCTCTAAATGGCATGATGCCCATATTTTGTTCACCAAATTCCCTGAGTTTATTTAGCTCCGGTAGCACAACCTTACAAAGATCCGGCCTGTCTTTGCGTCTGAGTTCCGCACATTGGAGTGTAGGTTCGCTAGCTTTAAGGCTTCTTCAACAGGTCAATCTGGCACAGCAGGGTCCAAAACCGCAGCAAATGTGCCCTTCTCAATGGACCTTTCGACAAGGCCAGTCAGACCCATTGGTGGCCTTGATGTTATCAATTGCAAGAGCAAAATGCCTAAGGAGTAGAGATCAGATTTCACACCAAGTATTCCTGTCTGTTGGTACTCGGGGGATGTAGCAGAATGTACCGGCTGTGTGTCATCAGGTACTGTGTAACATTTTCAGCAATATATAGCTGGGACAAGTCTGGCGTGCCCAACATCACTGATCTTACTCACACAGTTGTGGTCTAGCAAAATGTTTCCAGGCTTGAGGTCACGGTGCACCAAAGGTTCCGGCTTGGTCTGATGAAGAAAGAGAAGGCCTGTAGCAATCTCAGCTGCAATTCTGAACCTGAGTTGCCATGAGAGAGGCGGAGTGCCTTCTTTCCTTGCAAGACGGTCCTCTAAGCTTCCATTTGCCATATATTCATAGACTAAAATGCCACACTCAGGGCAGGCTCCTAGAAGTAGTACCATGTTGGGATGTCGAATGCAACTTAGTATGTCAATCTGCATTTTATCATGACAGAAGAGGTCAGACACAAACCTATCCCTTTCATTATCTTTGAAGGATGCAATTTAGTACATATCATGGGAGTTGTTACTAATTTATCAATCAAATATCTCGGAGTGTTCAAGAATATTTACCTTATTATGTGTGTTCTTAGTTATGGTAGAATATATAGAAAATAAATGAGATAATCCTATTTAGTGATGTATTAGGATTATTAACATATGTAACTTCACGTACTCTCCTATATAAAGGATATTCTTATTATCAATGAAAGGTTACACCAATTGCTTTCACAATTTCTATTGTTTATACTTTTTTCCTAAAACACTTTATCAGCACGAGACTCTAGCCATGTGTGCGGATCTTAAGAAGGAAAACAAGAAGGTGAAGATTGTTCTGTAATAATCTCAAGTAAGTTTTCTGTGAACACAACTTGAATTAAAATTCAAATAACCTATTCTTTTGGGACTTTGAATCTTTCCGTAGGAATTTTGGGATAACATCTCATCTCTTATTTCTACACCTCACCTTTCTTGAAGGTGAAAATTTGGAACAAGGAGAGTTCCTAGATGAACTAAGAGCGTTCATCATGAACGTACAAAGAATGTTCACAAAAATTGATTGAACAAAGAGTATTTGTAAGACCATATACATCAAAGTAAAGGTCTAATCCAAATAGTAAATTGAAAAACAAATTAGTTGTCAAGGAAGTCTCTTACGACTGCGAAACTAATACATCTTCTGTTTACTCATGGTGTTTGATATATAAAAGTGCATTGACATCATGCACCGGATCTAAAAGAGAAGTGAAATAACGTGTGGCTTTCCAACTTCAAGCATATTGCATCAATAAATAAAAATATGCTTAAGCTTAGATCCATGCTCCAATTATGCGGAATGCAGTCGAGGAGCAAGATTTGATCGAAAAAATCCTCTACATAATCATAATTCAAGGCAAGTTGGAACCAAGAGTATTCACAATGCGAATTATGAAAGAGCATCAAGAGAATGTCATATGGAGCGGAATTCTTAAAGTAAAGAAATTTTGGTGAGATGTTTAGGTCAACACCAGAACCCTAATAAGGAAGGACGCTACAATGTAGCACTATGAAGGCCATGATAGAGGAAGCGCCGACCATGGATGTTGTGGTGACTAAGGAAGCCATGCGACTGAGGTACCAATGCCAAAAGAGGTAAGGATAAGACGCATGATGTTTCTCGAATCAAACGAGTTGTTTATTCTCAAGATGTTTGAGAAGATTGATTTCGGAAGTTTTGGGTCAATAGGTGTTAAATACCATTGATAGGAAAAAGATGTTAGGAATCTATGGATTGTCAAGATCATCATCGCTACATTCAAACCACCCAATCTGAATCTATTTGATCCATGAACACGTCAGTTTTTAGAATTGTTTTCTACATACTATTGTACACATTATTTGACCTAGTTACAGGTCTCCAAAAATTATGAAAATTTACTAAAGTGTTCATATACGTGTTTAGTTTGGGTCTGAAAATTTTTGTTTTATTTCGACACACCAATATTTTGGCAAAAAATCGACAAGCAAGCATGCTCAGATTCTATGAATTTTAAGGATCAAGTAAACAATAAAACAGGAGATGAAGATAGAGCTAATGCAAATCTCAAAATAGTACACTTCAAAATTGGCAGAGACTCAATCGAAGAGATACTGAATTTTGATTAGAGCTTTATGTTTTTCATGAAAAAAAAATCGTGCGTGCCTAAGTATTATATTTGACAATGTTACTCAATTACTTTGGATTAGCAAACTTTGATATATCATGTTGGCTTATTAATAAGGGAATCATTATATTATCTTATAAATAATAGGGTTGTCTATGTTTTCTATATCACATACATGTTTTGTGGTTGCTATAAATCTATCGTCTATTAGGTCTCACCTTAGTAACTTGTGATGTCTAGAAAAAAATACGATAAATGTATTTGAGAGGACCTTGTGTTCCACCTATATTGATCTCTCTTGGCCTGGTCACAAGTGAAAAAAGCTATCCAAACGACTTTAAAGGGCATAGTAAACTTGCAAATTCGTTCATGTATCAATTAAGATAGTTAAGAGAGCTAAAGTCCCTGAAAATACTAGAAAACGCAGACATCAGAATCTGCTCTGCAGGACATCCAACTTCGACGATAAATTGAGAATCACCCAAAAATATTCAGCATATAAGTGATACCCATTTTTAGATACAGAAAAATACGGATATCTAGTTTTTAGAACTACCTCCGAATCATTGACAGCTAATTTTTAGAAAAAGTTATGCCCATTTTACTGGACAGAGATCAGAAACAGGACAAAACAGAATCTGCTCTACAGATCAGTCCACTTCGACGATAAACTGGGATTTCTCCATAATGAACCAATATCTAAATGATAAATGGTTAGAAATCTACGGATGTCTAGTTTTCAGAAATATATCTGGCTCGTCGATACCTATTTGTAGAAAAAGTTATGTCCATTTTACTTAATAAAGGTCAGAAACAGACATTACAGAATCAGTTGTGCATATTACTTGATTTTGACACGAAACTGAGATTTACTCAGAATAAAATAGCATATAAATAATATATGGTTGGAAAGCTATGAATTTTTAGTTTCCAGAACTTCTTCCGAATCGTTAATATCTATTTTTTAGAAAAACTTATGCTTATTTTAAGTACGCGGAGGTCAGGCAGATCCGATGAGTCGAGCTTTTCCTTGATGCGTCGAGTGCACCTCCCAAGAGGATCCTTTGATGAATCTAGATTTTCCTCAATGGGTCGAGTGCACCTCCCAAAGGGATCCTTCAATGGATCGAGATTTTCCTCGATGGGTTGAATGCACCTTCAAAAAGGGATTCTTCGATGGGTCAAAAAATACCCCTTGAAACAAAAAATTTGAGTTTTTATCGATTTTCTCATGCAAGACTTGTTTCTTTGCAAGTATTTCCCCCGAGAATGTTGAATGTCTCATTAAAACAGGAATTGCATATACTATGTTATGACATAGACAACTTATATCAACTTTGTGCCTTGTCGATTATGTTTCTATATGATGAGAATAGACATAGATCTTCTGCTCACATATGCCAAAAATTTTCAAGTGAGAATGTACATGAGTTCATTTACGTTATCTCTAGTGATTACGATAGAATCTAAATATTAGAGAAACTTATAAGTCAGCCAGATGGGCTATGTAAGGCAACTAAAAGAGAGTTATAGAATCAAATCATGTCATGATAGATGACTTATAGGATTCAGACACATATAAGACTTTGACATGACAGACTGGGACAACCATTTTGTGATATGATGGTCCAGATTTTAAGAAATTCAATCGAACATCCTTTCTTTCGAGTGACAGGAAGCACGAACCAGAGTTGGTTCATAAGAGAGTGGAGTTGGGCACCATTCAGTGATGGCTCCATCGTCCAACGTCTACAAGTGACCAGCGCCTCTTCCCCCAAAAGGAGAAAACTAGACACCAAGGATGGCGTGCTAGTCTCCTATCCTGCTTATCGAGTCATAGAGACTCCAAACCTCAGCCAAAATCCTCATTGGTTATTTGCATAGGATGGTCTCAATCATAATCTCTCATATGATTCTATGGAATGATTCAACCAACTAGCGGATCACTAAGATGTTTTGTGGTGTTGGTTATAATGTAAATACGCTGGTCATGTACCATGCTATTGTCCACTATTAATGTTGCTCAAACTTCTAGCTTAGATCATATGACTGCGGGCACACTCCCCGGATCATCCTATTTATAGTCGATTCAACTTAATAATGCTAGAGAGTTACATCGAAGAGTTTTGATGACTTATATTGCACATCATTGAGATTTTATATTGGTATCATACTCTAATAAATAAACCCAAATGGTCTCGCAGAAAATTACTGTTATACGACTACGATGGTAGTTTAGACATTGGTGATGCGCACCAATATTTTCTGCATAGGGTTATACAATATCGCTTGTAGCTATACTAGATTGTCTACGATACACCATCACTCAATCTTGTTTTGCGCAGCTAGTGATTGTGTGTGAAGATAATGTCTCGCACTTACGCATATATGTGCCAAAATTGCTCTGCCACAACATATTATGATGGGTCAATCGAGACGAATGAATATATATGTTGGACATGAGTCTCCAACTATAATCCACTATGAGAACCTTGACAGAAAATCTCTTTATCGCTAGTTGTGCGGATGTCACTTTGATGAGACAGTCTTCTTATCGTTAGGGGGAGATAAGAACAAGCATGTTCAAAAGAAACGATAGGAATGGTTGTGTCCTCACTATGGCTCATCATGATCCCCAAACGATAGAACATAACAAATTCGATGCCTGATGCATTTTCTAGTATTCGTTAAAGGGACGAGATCACATATACTTGCTGCAAACATGCTTGTAAGGATTTATGTCCCTTTGAGAGGACATGGCGCCACCAAAAAAGAGGTGGTTATGGTGCTGCCACCATGGAATGTGGCATGGTGACGTCACAAAGTAGTGTAGTGTCGTTACCTGCCATGGGTTTCGCTAGAGAGCATAGGAGACCCAAATGTTTGATAAATACTCGTCCAAGGAAGGGAGCGAGTTTGGCACAATATGATCCATTGATCATTGATACTCAATTCCATTATATGGTTATCATTGAGGGACACCTTAATGTTAAAACCAATTACTCATAATATATATATCTCTACAAAGTATAAAGTACACTAGTGTACATGAGAGCATGAAATTTTGAGAGTTATTGAACCTATCTACGTTGAAACTCCCAAACATAGTAGTAATTGGTTTACATGAAAAGAAGTGATCCAGATTGAATTATGTTTACTAACAAGGAGACATGTAGTTGGGTTGGTGATGTCAACACACCCAAGTATAAAGCCTATTGAAATGGGTCTTTGTTAGAAAGTGTGATAAAAATAAATAGATTATACTCGCCTCATGGAGTAAGGCTCCTCATAACGCTCTGATCGATTATGATGAGATAAATTCTCTCATAATGGATGCCATTGAACTCCACTACCTTGTCAGTTTGGTAGTTTCCAAAAAACTTGACATACAACTTACAATCGTGGTCATGACATATCTCTATGAGGATCTAGAATAAGAGATAGATATGAATGTCTCAAATAGAATTCATTTACCCAAATCAAGTGGCTCTAGATCACAGAGCACGTTTGCAATGAGATTGAAACGCTTACCAAAGTGACTACTTGATTGGAAAGGGATATGCCCATGCGTATTCATTTATATGACAAGTTCAGGATTTACAATCCGAATTTGAGATAATATATCTTGGGAAGACACGGTGTTGTCTCGAACTGGAACTCGAGCACCGTAATGATGAGATTTTTCATCAATCGGCTTATACTCTAAGATATGTTGCACTTTATGTTGATAAAGTGAAGTCTATGAGTACTCCCATGATCTGCTATAGTCTTAACCCTTAACGAAATTCATATTCGTCTAAGGGATGATGACGAAGAAGTGTTAGAGGTTACAGTGCCTAATCTAAGTGCAAGAGTGTATTTAATATAATACACAAGACTTAGCTCCTCATTATTATTGATTTTGATAGTTAGATGTAGCTATGCGCCCACGCAATGCCATTGGAATGGTTTAAAGACAATCTTTCAGTATCAAATAGTATGAAAGATATGGGTTTGATCTATCCCTACAGAGAGGCCATAAAGAGAGTGGCGATGGAAATAAGGACACCACAAAGAGAGTAGTGTCGTTTTTTCTTCTCCCCCTACACCAACAATCGTTGTGATGTGTTGACAAATTTTGCTAAAGTTGAATATCTCTCTGATCCACACAAAGGTTGTTCCAAATTTGGTTATGTCCTTACAATGGGTAACACCGTGATATCTTGAAGTCTAGAGAGTAGACTCTTATCCCTACATCTTTGAACCATGTTGAGATTATCCATGCAACATGAAGTTGTTCAGAGTGCATATGGTTGAGGTTCATAGGTGCACATATCGAAGATCAAGTGGTTTAAAATCAACCACTGATGAACCTACATGCATCATGGGGATTATGTTGCTTGCATCAAGGTAATGAAGCTAGGTTACATGTAGGGCGACAACATCAAACATATATTGCATAAGTTATTCTATAATTAGCATAACCTACAAAGTTTTTATTACTTGACAAGTTTTTAATGAGGCAACATGGTTATGTGTCAAATCATCATTTACGACGACTTGCACTCTTTTTTTCCTACAAAAGTTTTTGGTTTGACAAAGTTTTTAACGAGGCATCAAATAAACATTGAAGAAGCACCGTCTACCATAACCGGCACAAGGAGGAGTGTTGAAGGATATTTACCTTATTACGTGTGTTCCTAGTTGTGGTAGAATATGCAGAGAAGAAAGGAGTTAATCTTATTTAGTGATGTATTAGGATTATTACCATATATAAATTCATGTACTCTCCTATATAAATGAGCTTCTTATTATCAATGAAAGGTTACACCGATTGCTTCTACAATTTATATTGTTTATACGTTTTTCTTAAGACAGGGAGTTTAATTTCTCTGAATAATTATATCAAATAATGAAGTTACTAAGTGCCTCACCTCTTGCTGAAACTGTGACCTTCCTTGAGCAGCATCTGGACGCAAGACCTTAACTGCAACTGATGTGTGATCAAGAATGCACTTATAGACAGGACCATAACCTCCTTCCCCAATCTTTCGACATGGGGAAAAACGATCTGTTGCTGATTCTATCTCATCGATAGTATATCTTCTGTATTTGGTATCAGTTTTTGCTAGATTATCTAATAGCTTCCTCATGTCTTCTGCTTCTTTGAGGGCTTTTATTTCTGTATGTGCTCGCCTTTGTTTTTCCAACTCCGCAATTCTCTTTTCGGCATCAGCTGCTTCCATGGCTGCCCTGCACCTAGCCTTTTCTTTCTCAGCTACTGCTTGTGCAGCTTCTTGAGCCAATCGCGCCTCCTCTAGCTTTTTTTCCTCTGCAGCTTTCTATCTATGCATTTCCATTTCCTATAGTGCAGTTACATAAACATCACCAAACGCCACCCAATTTCATGTAGAAAGAAAATGTGACATAGCATCTTTATGGACCAACCTTTTGCTCAGCTACAAGTGCTTCACTACATGCTGTACTGTACATGTCCATTGTTTGCTTCAGCTCTAGCTTCAGTCTCCTCATCTCGGCTTCAACTTCATCCTGCATGAGTTGGATAAACACAGTGAAAATTAATCATCTAGATCATTTGCAAGTAATAATATATACTTGACAAGAGACGAAGATTCTTGTTCTTACCAAGGGTTGTGATGACCATGAAGATGAAGTTAAGCTGGTATCATGTGACACAATTGAGAAATCATTCATAGAATTGAGCTCCGGGGACCTAGGTGGCAGGCGGCTTGAGCTAAACTTTGATCAATAAAGTCATACATGACCGAAGAAGGACGGTCTGTGCTTGCTCTATCAGAGCTTATAAAAGATATGTCACTACATTCTGATTCTGAAAAGCCTCCACTAATCCTTCCTTTACAAAAACCTCCTCCTCCTCCCATGCCTCTACTCAATGCCGATCTGTTTCCATACAGAACGATGGGATCAGTCTCATCAGGTCCTGCGTAAAATTAAATCGCATTGTCAGTTTATTGTACAGGTTTACCTGAGTGGATCCTCTAGGCTTGAACGATGGCCTGGCTGCTAAATGTAAAGGGTCAAGAGTCAATTCATCATTTTACATTCCGTGTTAGCTTTTTTCAGCTAACAAGCATTCCATCAAAGCGTGATTGTTGAGAGAAATAAACCTTTTAAGTATATGTTGTTTGTAGGTGATGTTTCAGATACTTTAGCTTTTATTTGCTTACTTAGGCTCTCAACATGGGAAAGTATTGGAGAACTGTATGGCGCTGGACAAGAAGCACTTCGCTGTGAAGACACCTTCCCTTTGGAGATGACATATACAGTACAGAAATCCGGTGCCCCTTTCGAGACGCTGCTAGACATGCTTGATGACTTGAATCTGCATAAAAAATAATTCAGTTGACACAAATTGGAAAAAAAAGGAGGCGAAAAGCACTAAACTGAGGCAAATGTGTCCCTATGAACACACAACTGAGGGAATCACCATAAAAGAAAAGAAAAAAAGTTTCTTGTATTTCAAGGACTTAAGGTACTTGATCAATGGTCAATATATATACTTTGTTGGAATACTTGAAGATAGATAGATTAGTGAAGCCACCTTATAAAAGTATGTTTTGAGGGATCCCCCAGTACCAGAGTCTCAATTGCAGCATAAGAAACATATTCTGTTATTGCTTTTGCAATATCTGTGTCTTCTAGTATGATATCAAGGCATTGTATCTGTTGGAAAGCGAATTTTCATGAGAGACCATAAACGGTAACAGACACATTGTGACTTAGAATTAGAAATTTTGAGGCTTCTGTTGCCTCCGAAAAAGGCAACTAATTAAGACATTTAGAAACTTACATCGTTTCGAGTACAATAGCAATGCAAGCTATGGAACAGATCTCTGATAATCTTTTCGAGCTGCTCTCTGCGCGGCGAGGTAGATGGGTTGTTAGGATCACAAATAATGGCATTGCTTCCAGCCACTGCCACCGGAAGTTCAAGTTGTTAAAACAATGTGCACGGTAATTGCATTAGGAAACATCAAAGCTAAGGATCCAAGAAATCCTAAGATGGAGATTGATGTATTACGTACACGAAGTACTTGCAGTTTGCCTGTGAATAACATGAATCAGAATCACAACTTGGCCCCTGCCGAGAATATTCTCAGCAGCCCACCTCAATGCATTTTGGCTCCCATTGTCCTTGTCTATGGTGACCGCCACCAGACCTTTTCCTCCACCTCCGCCCTTCGACTTCCCCCCAACTCCTTGGTTTGACCACATTTAGTTTCTTCCAAACAGAAGCTCCTGACTTAACTATGATCGAGGAACCCCAATTGAAGTCATTAGTTCCTAGCTAGGACGTCAAAAACTAAATCATTGGGTACAAAATCTATCAATGATATGCTACGAAGTGTGAATCTTAGACGATGGTGATGATGCCTGTAACAAAACTCCCGTCATTTCTGAAAATTAGACCCCCTTGGGGTTTTAGGCATTTTACTATTTTTTTTTATAAGAGGCTTTTTGCTATTTACTCAAGAAGATCGAGGTTCACAAATTCTCTCTATTTTGGGTTTCAAATAGAAGCCTCACAAAATGAGAGAGTCCGCTGCTAAAATCAGTTCGGTAGACGATGATCCCATAACACCACGTACGTGGTCAAATAATGCATTATTTCAATGTCCAAGTTTTCTTTTTATTTCTTTGTCGTTTGAAATGAACTTGAAATTAACCTAACGCCTTTTCAAAAACAATGGGCTGATTACACACTCCTAAATGGTGTATTACTCTAAAGGAAGAAGTTATGTGTTCGAGTCACCATTAAAATTTATAGAATTTGACATGGAAAGAGAAGCTAACTATCAAAACTACAAATAAACCAATTACAACCTAATTTAGACAACAAAAAAAAGATTGGGCCTGAAGCCCAAACATAATATCAACCATGTCCTCTCTCTCTCTCTCTCTCCTCCCATCGTCGCAGATGCTCAAACCCCGCGGCTCTGGCCTCAGACTCTAGCACATTCAGTAGCAGAGTAAGCTTTATTTGGCCGGCCGCCGCACTTCTCTCGGTGGTCGCCCCATCGCATTTCTCCTCCTCGCCTCGCATGAGATCGTCGCTTCTCCCTTCTCATCGACACACCTCGCCTCACCTTGACCAGATTCTCATCAGAGAGGAAGCACGAGCTGGGAAGCTCACAGCCGCCACTTTTTTACGACCACCTCTACCTCACGCTACACCACTGCCTCGCCAAAAAATTATGGCGCCACTAGATCTCATCTGCTCGGCTCTGCTCCTCGGCCTTGTGGCCTCTATCGCACATTCGCTCCTCATGCTCACCACCGCCTCACTGAAGAACACCATCTTGCTTCAAACGACCACCACCATATCTGGTCAAAGTCAATCTCATGTGAGACGACTTCAATTTGTGTCAACACTGCATCTTTTTTTCTGATGGGGTTTGTGGTGTTTGTCTTTGTGTTATGGTTCGTTCATACACAAATTGTAGAAATGTGAAGATGAAAGTCTTCAAGATTTTAATGCATGTAAAAATTGTGTTTGATCATCACAACAACACAACACTTATTGTTACCACATTGTTTTTATTTTGGTGAAAAATGTTGTTTTAATATGAAAAATTTGGTCATTGCTGCTGTATCGGGTTTAGAGTTGTTACCAATGAATCTTGTTGCTACTGGATCATTGCTACTGCGTTTGAAATCACATTTACCAAATGCTAAATCACTGCTACATTAAAATTGAATCTTGCAGCAGCATAGTATTGCTACTATGTCTTTAGTTTGGAATCACTATAACAAATCATTGTCTCGCTGCTGTTGAATCATAGTTACAAGAAACCGAATCAATTTGTTGCTACTGAATCATTGTTATAATGAAACTGAATCATGCTGCTATTATGAAAAATTATGAAAATTTTGGATACTACTACTAAACAAGAACTGTACTGCTACAAAAAATTTATTGATAAAATTAATATTTAATAAAAAAAACGAGCCGATACTAATATTAAATTTGCATTAGAACTAATACAAAATTTATTTCGTGACTGCTATTGAATTTTGAAACACTAAATCACCACATAACCTCTACACGCACACTGCTACTGAAAAAGAATGCACATTAGTACTCAAAAAGAATAAACACTGATACTGTGTTATTATTTCTTTTGTTGCTACTAATTAAATTATTATTTTCAGAGTTGCTAGTACGTCTATTTTCAAGACTATTAATGCATCATCGAGATTTTTGTGTGTTTTTAATCATTACTATGTGTGTTTGTAAGTGTTATTACTATGTGTTATTGTGACTTAGTTGCTACTAAATTTGTATATTATTGCTATTGAATTTGTATTAAAACTTTGTACAGCTACTGAATTAGTACTAAAAATGCTACTAAAATTGTATCAAAGCTGTTATTGAATTTCCATTGAAACCGTTGTTGAATTTGTATCAGGCTGCTACTGAAGTATTACTAAAGTCTCGTCAAGCTGCTACTGAATCCTTCTCGAAGTGCTACTGAATAGTTTTTCGATACTGCTACTCAATCGTTAGTCGGACTGCTACTGAATTGTTAGTCGAGCTGCTAATTATGTTTTGTTGAGTTGCTACTACATTATTTTCAAAATTTTATTGTATTTGTATCAAATTCGAAAGTGATATTGATTTTTTTAACATTGCTACTAAAAAATATGTGTAAATATGTGTAACATAAATGCTACAAAATTTCCATAAAAAAATTGATATTGATTTTCATTAAAGGTACTACTCATGATACTTGATACTGAATATGCCTTGAAAGAAATTGTGATGCGTTAGGTATGATTTTGATTACGGTAGAGTCGTAAGTAATGTTGTTACTAAAAATTTAAAATATAAAATTCATAATGTGGATATGCAATATGTATACCGATCTTTTTGAGTAACAAATTCAAAACATTGTAACAAAAAAATTCAAAAAACTATGACATCGTCTGAACGACATGCTGCTAAAAAAAACCAGGGACTGCTACTATAGGACATCTTTTGAACGACCCTGTTACTGAAGAAAAAGCAGGAACTACTATTGAAGCCATGAATTGATCAGCGAATTGATGTGGTCATGGCAAGGTGGTTGAAGGTGGTACGACGCAAAAAGGAGCAACAATGATATGTTATTACACATTGGGAGGTCGTTGAGGTAAAGAATCAGTACGTAGCAGCTCAGCAATGATCTATTCACTTCTAGAATAATTCAGTGGCAACATATTAAGTGATTCAATATCAGCTTCGAAAAAAATGCATAAATACGAAATGCAGTCTTAGGTGTTGCTAACCACTGCATAAACACGAAATGCCTAAACCAAAACAAAAGCATGGTACATAAACACAAACAAATCCATATTTCTAATTCAAAAATAAACAACAATATAATGTATGAATTTCGCTGATTCAGTTACAAATTAGTGAAGTCGAGATTCCAAATTTTGATAAAAGGAAGAGGTGTAGACTGAACTGCTGCTGAAGGTGGCGTTTCTGTGCAGATGGGAGGAATCAACAAGGCTGAGCTTCAGGTTGAGGCGAGCCGCTAGACGGTGGAACGCGCATGGTTGGTATTGGGAGGCAAGTCATAGCCTTGGTGGCGGCGTCGCGCGGCAGTGGAGGAGGCCGAGATCTATAGAATTCTGGCAGAGCTTCTGGAGTCATGTAAGGAGGCCGTGAGGGAGCAAGGTGTCATGACGGTGAGTTTTGTTATCGGAAGTAGCATAGAGATCAAGCTAAGGGATGTCAGCTCAGATGTCAAGCAAATCTGTTTTGGAGGAGGAACCAAAGAAGGCGCGGTGGCAAGTGTCGTGCGGGGCGGTGGTTAAAGCCGCGATTGCGAGAAACGCAGCCTCGACGAGTGTTAGAGTCATTATGCTCTGATGCTACTGTATTTGGTGTCATAACAAAAGAGAGAGAGAGAGAGAGAGAGAGAGAGAGAGAGAGAGAGAGAGAGAGAGAGAGAGAGAGAGAGAGAGAGAGAGAGAGAGGAACCGGAGGAGGCTCGGTGGCAAGTGCCTTGCGGGGCAGAGGTTGAAGCCGTGATTGCAAGTGACGCAACCTCAACGAGTGTTAGGGCCGTTGTCCTTTACTGCCATTGTATTTGGTCCGAATTGTAGTAGATTTTTAATATAAATAAAAAGGTAAAAAAAAGTAAATTTGTTGCTGCCATATGGCAGCTTATAGAACTTTTGTCCTTATTTGTAAGATTTTATTCTTTATTGTTTAAAATAAAGGATACTATCCTTAAGTGTATTTGGCATCTCCAAAGTGTCATTATGAATAGTTTGCTATAAAACTTATTTTCAGTGATTCGAAAATAGTTATAGACCTTTTGGATTTGGTGAAACTTTCAAAGAGGTTGGGTTGGGGTAAGGAATGGTGGAATGCTATTTAGGCCTGGGAACGGTTCGGTTCCTATCAAAATTTTCAGGAACTGGAACCGAACTGTTCAATGTATATACGGTTCGATTTCTTATATTTAAAAGGAAAAATAATTTGGAATCGAACCGGTTTAGGAACCGATTTTGTTCCACGGTTCCTCAATTTGGAACCGAACAAATATATATGATTATTGTTTCTACTTTATATAAGTCTACTCATCAGAACACATTTACTAATTAACATTAACATACAAATATATTTTGTAGTTCTAGTGTTAAGTGACATAAACAAATGAAAAATATATATCATACAACTTTATAAAAGAGGGTTGACCCATGATCGGATGATCATCAAATAAGTTATGTGAGTGCATAAACAAAATAACAAATGACATACCTAACAACTTGGTGATTTGAGTGACAAATAAAAGAACAAATCCTTCATATATGATTATATAAATCATATAACTAATGACATATAATTCTAATATTAAGTTAAAATATGGACTATAGACGGTTCTCGACGGTTCCTTGTAAAATGAAAACGAGTAACCGGAATCGAATCGAACGGTCCAAATACGGTTCGGTTCCTAAGAAAATATATACTCTAAAATTTTAGAACCGAACCGAACCGAACCGCCCGATTCCGATTTGATTTAAATTGGTTTTACGATTCCCGACTCTAAAGTCTCAGGCCGAATGCTATTAGCTTTCGGCCCGCACAAAACACTATTGTGCGTCATTGTGGGCTGGGCTTTTGGGCCTTTTGGGTTTGGTCATTTTGGATTTCGCATTTGAGATCCAAATGACATGAGGTTGACATGTGGATGTTAACCCTAGCTGTATCGGGTCAATGGTTATCTTTCAGAAAATGTATGCATAATCATCTAAATAGTTGTGGTTAATTAGTACGTATTTTAAGTTTTGGATGTGGATATTTCATTATTGTCTGAAGAAATATGGAAACTCAAATGTACATTGGAGATGCCCCATTATTATATATTAAAGAAGAAAAGAAGAAAGGAGGAGAGAGAATCCAACTAAATTCCAATTACACCAACTCCTTTATAAACTACATTCCAATTACACCAAGATCGTTACAAGAGTTCATCCCCAAACACCTAGACAATATCGCGCACGTATAAAACAGAAAAGAAAAACACAATAACAATTCTTCTTTGCTTACCAATATCTAGCAACCTGAACATGCATGCATTCTTCATGATCAAACTCATGGGAACGAATGAATGAAATGCTAGCTAGCTCTACTCTTTAAGAGCATTCCCACCGGTACTGAACGGCGAGGACGTCCGGGGGGTGGCCCACCATTTCGGGGACGTCCGGCGATCGGCGAGCGTGCAGCGGGGGGAAGGAGCGGCGGCGACCGACCGTTGACCCACGGATCGTCCGGAGCGGCGTCCTCGGCCGAGCACGCGAAGCAGAACGTCCCGCTGGCGGGACCCACGCCACGTGGGTGACGTCAGCATGACACATTTTTCTTTTTAGGGTAAAAAAAAGGTAAAACAGTAAAAGTTAAAACTGTCAGCCAACCAGAAGCTGACACGTGTCAGCTTCTGGGAGGCTGACAGACCAACGGATATGTTGATCTCAGCCATCCATTTCAAACGGATCTAAACTGATCCGACTGCCCAAATTCATATCCAACGGCCACTTTGGCCAGAAATCAATTAATTGCAAAAAAAAACCCCAAAAAATTGCAAAAAAATCCCAAAAAATTGCAAATCACCCCCTATATTTTTTCTATAAATACTACCTTCATTTCATTCATTTTTTACATCAATTTGTGCACAACAAATTCACTCTCTCCCCCTCTCAATCTCTCCATCTATCCTCTAAATCCTTTGTTTATTTTTTGGGAAAAAAATGTCAACAAATTGGCTTCTTTCGGAAGATGTGCAATTAAGCATATCTTATTGTCGTTTTAGTGTTGATTCGATTACCGGAAATCGTCAAAAGGTCGACAAATTATGGGAAAAGATTCATGGCGATTTCAAGGCGAATTGGGAGCTAGGTTATGGTGAATCAATGCCGGAAACTAGGACCCAAAACGCATTATCCTCTCGATTCGCAAAGTTGAAGGCGAATTTGAAACTTTGGGGTAGTGCTATTTCTTTCGCACGAAGAAATGCATCTTCCGGCTCCAACTTACACGATGAGGTATTGTTTTTTATCTCCATTTTTTTGCAAGTTATTTTTGAAAAAATATTTAATATAAGTTATGTCCATTTTATTTAATTTTCTTTATGGCATGTTCTTTAATTATTTAATTTTTTAGATGAGAAGTGCTCAATCATTTTATGTTGCCAAAAAGAAGAAAGAGTTTAAGGACTTTGCTTGTTGGGATGTGGTGAAGAATCATCCATACTTCATCCATGTCGAAGCTAGTACACCTCCACCTTACTTATCCTCTACTCCGCCTTACTCATCAACACATCCCGCAAGCTCAACCGCCACCGCCGTCAACTTGGATGAGGATGATGCATTTCCCACACCAATGAGCAATCAAGCTCCCTCTTCTCCGGAGCGTCCTATGGGAGTGAAAGCGGCCAAGGAAGGGAAAAAGAAAGGAAAAAAAGGCATGAATTCAACAAATAAAAGAGCCGAGGCTTTGAATAGGATTGCGACAAATCAAGAAGCTTATGGTCGCAATCAAAAAGATAATGATGCAATTGAGGTTTCCCTTCTTCGAGAGCAAATCGCGCTTCAAAAAAGAGATATCGATTTGAGAGCTTTGGCGGAAGAGACTCGGATCATGTCAATGGATACCGAGATTATGACTCCTAAATCCAAGAAGTATTTTACCAAGAGGAAAGCCGAAATCCTTTCTCAAATGGATGAGGTTGAAGATGAAGCAAGCGGAGAAGGCTATTCCAATTTTTATCGCCCCCTTTTTCCAAGCTCTTAAATTAAATTACCCACTTGTATTTTTTTCAAGTATTTTCCCTTCAAGCATTTAAATTATGTAGTTTCCCATTAAAATAAATAAAAATGCAATTTCTTTATTTCCATCAAGTTCCCACACATTACAAAAATTATTTAACACACATAATTCAAACACACAACAATGCAAACACACATAATAAAAATACAACAATTAAGACAACAAGCTTATAGTTGTTCACCGGTCTCAAGAAACCAGTTGTGCTTAACTAAGTCCTTTTGAAGCTCTCCATGGATGTAAGCTGATTGGAGATCTACAATACGCTCATTAAACCGTTGTTCATTTCCATATCTTCCAACTGGCTCGAATGGAATACGGTTCCCCCCTTCATCCACTGGCCCATCATAAGCAGTGAATGCGGTAGATGGGTTTTGGAGATCTTCTTCTTGGTTCTCCTCAAACTCATCCTCCACGAACTCGTCCTCAACGATCATGTTGTGCATTATGATGCAAGCCAACATGATGTCTTTTAACGTCGAAAGGCGGTGACACCGAGCTGCATGACGAATTATCCCCCAACGAGCTTGTAAGATGCCAAAGCACCTCTCCACATCCTTACGGTATGACTCTTGCTTTCTCGCAAAAAGCTTTTGTGGAAGCTCTTGAGGATTAGAAATTGTTTTGACAAACGAAGAGTACCTCGGATATATCCCGTCAGCAAGGTAATAGGTGTTACGGTATGTCATACCGTTCACTTTATAAGTCACAGATGGACTTCTTCCAGCAAGCACTGCATCGAATACATCTGATTGATACAACACGTTGATATCATTTTGAGCTCCTGGTACCCCGAAGAAACTATACCAGATCCACGTGTCATATGAGGCCACTGCCTCTAAGATGATTGTTGGATGACCTTTCCTCCCTGAGTACGCCCCGGACCAAGCAGTTGGGCAGTTCTTCCACTCCCAATGCATGCAATAAATCCTGCCGATCATACCAAGAAATCCGCGTTGTTTAGCCCTTCTTAGAAGCCGAGTGATGTCTGTCTGATCTGGAGCACGGAGGTAACGAGTACCATAAAGCTCAACCACTTGGGTGCACCACTTCTTCATGCACTCCATAGTTGTTGAGTCCCCCATCCTTGTGATTTCGGCACACTGATCTGCAGCTGAGCAATATGCCAACATCCGAAGAGCACCGGTCATCTTTTGTTGGGGAAGAAGTCCGACCATTCCAGTGGCGTCGGCTCTTTGATGCCAAAATGGGTCGTTGTTGCAGAGGTCCGTCATTAAACGGTTGAATATATGTCGGCTCATTCGGAACCGCCGACGAAAGTCTTGATTGGTGAAGACCGAGCGTTCGATGAAGTAATCTTCCATAAGATTATGGCCCCTCTCATCCCTCAGCCTTGGTTGATTTGCACGGCGGCGTGGTGCTGGATCATCATCGAATGCTGCATCAACCGCCACCGCGTCGATAACGAATTGATTGGCAATTTCAGCATTTTGTCGGCGTTGTTGTCGCCTCCTATTGAAAAAATTAGTGAAACCCATAGGATTCATCTTGAGGAAAGGGAAATGTGATGAAGTGTTTAGAGCTAGAGGATGATAAGAAATGTGAAGAAGTGTTGGTGTGAGTTCTTCCACTCTCATAACTCATTCTTTTATAGTCATTTTGAAGAACCAGATTAGATTAGATAACGACACGTGTCGACCGTCGGTTGGTTGAAAATCTTACCGAATATCTTTCGCAATTATTTTGCCGACACCAACACGTACACAATACACGTGTCACATTCTCGTTGGACCGCAATCAAACTATCTATATTACCATCCTATCTTCATCAATAATTTTGCCGACACTGACATGTGTCTCATTCTCGTTGAACCGCAATCTTACAGGAAATATTACCGTCTTATCTTAATCAATGATTTTGCCGACACCGACACGTATACATGACACGTGTCTCAAAATAACTTGTCGAAAATGTTATCGTAAATCCGTAACCACTTATATGTTCTGGGATAACACGTGTCGGT
The DNA here is from genome assembly GCA_946800695.1 of Geum urbanum. Lineage (NCBI taxonomy): Eukaryota > Viridiplantae > Streptophyta > Magnoliopsida > Rosales > Rosaceae > Geum > Geum urbanum. The sequence continues at coordinate 38,019,649 of OX327010.1, read as the reverse complement.
TAGTTTTTGGGTGAAAATAATATTCGATATTTAAAATTTAAATTTTTTAATTATTCGTGAATAGTAATAGGAAGTCCTCAAACAGGCACCGCTGCACGAAAAATTGTTTGAGGACTTCCTATTCTGAGGAATTCCTCAAAATTCTGAGGAATTCCTCAAAATGGGGCTTCCTCACATCTTCCATGGGTGGGAATGCTCTAAACTTGGATTAGAATTCCCAGTCCCCCACCAGCCCAATAAATGCATTGAAAATTATAAGTACGTACTTGACTCCTGCATGCATATTTCTCTCAATCACACAGCTTGTGAAGTATCATCTCCTCTTTCACCTCCCTCACTCGAAACACTGGAGCGGAAATCGCCTTCACTTTCTCCCTCGTTCAACTCCCCGATCTTCGCAACGACTTCATGCAAGTCCGGCCTCCGCTCCACATCCTCCTCACAGCAACTCACTCCAATCTTCAACAGTTTTAGAAGTTCACCTTTGCTGTTCCCGACACCCCCCATTTCTACATCGAACACCTCAATCGTCTTCTTTTCCTTGATCATTTCGCTCACCCAGTTCGCCAAATCCGCCTTACTGTCGTAGCTTTGCTTGAGGTAGTTCTCCGGGAACTTGCCTGTCAGTACCTCCAGGATGATGATTCCGAAGCACCAGACGTCGGTCTTCTTTGTTATCCGGCGGTGCTGGGCGTATTCAGGTGACTTGTAGGCCATCATAAGGTTGTGTGCTTGATCCATGTTAATCACGGGCAGTAGTGCATGGTCGTTCAATAGTGGCTCCATGTTTTCGTCTAGAAGTACGTTGGAGGATTTCAGATGACCATGGGGAACAACCAAGCTTGGGAGCGTGTTGTAGAGGTATGTCAATCCCCTTCCTATGCCTTTGATTATTCTCAAACGTGTCGGCCAGTCAAGACCGGGCTGATCCATATTGTGATTGCCTGACAAAGACAACAAAAAATCAACACAACGGTGAGAAAGGTTCTATTTGAAAGCATACAAAGCATATAATCGAACACCTTATTAATTCAAAGTTTGTAGTACCATATTTTGGATCTCCAAATATTTCACGTACTAATTCACAGTTTGTTAAAATAATCTGATCCATATTTGCTACTCGATCTTATTGGCAATATAAGATAAGCATATGAAAAAAAACATCTTTTTTAGAAATTGAGCTAATTCTTAACTGGAACAAAGAACTTACCATGAAGCCCTTTCAAAAAAAAAGAACTTACCATGAAGATGTGAGGCCAAGCTACTGTTCTCTACATAGTTAGAAACCAAGAGCTTTTCTTCCCTTCTATAATAGTAGGCCACAAGTGGCAACAAGTTTTGGTGTGTCAATATCCCAAGCCTTCTCATGTGCTCATGGAACTCCTCTCTTCCCACATTGTTCATCTGCTTATACCTCTTGACCACGACGGCATCACTTAGTATGGAAGCCTTGTAAGAGGCCCCAAAGGTCCCACTCCCCAAGATCTCTGCCGAGGCTCTAAGCAGGTCATGCAAATCAAACCTCTCCCTGTCTTCCCTCACAAATGACAACTTTCCTTGCTCAGCCCTCCTTGGTGGATGGTTCACACGACTAGTTTCCACTGACTTGGCATTGGTCTGGCCATCAGTTGCTGCCGTATACTTGGTGGAACCGTCCAACTCGGCCTGGTCTATTTCGGATTGTTTCTTTCTCTTGTTGAGTGTGACCATAATTACAGCGATGATAACTATCAGGAGAAGAATACTCACTATACTTAACGCTACTTTTAGGCCAACTGATGCAGATTTCCTAGGAGGAGGGCTGCATGGTGCCCCGGATTCTGCGCATTGTGGCGGAGATGGCGGTTGAGAAGGAGCAGGAAATGGAGGAGTAGGAGAAGGTGGGGGCTTACATGCTTCTTTCGTAGGCTCGCCACATAGCTTTCCATTTCCTGCATTTTGATAAGAATCACACATCAGATTCTACTTTACGGTCACAATTTGCAACTACGTACGTACGTAAAATACTTATATACAAATAGCTATAAGATCAAACTCATCAAAGTTATCTCTATGGTGCATGTATCGGAATTATTCCCAAGCATGCATGAATATTAATTAGATAAATACCTGCGAAAGTGCCAGGTTCCAGCTTGTTCAGGCTTTCTGGGATTTCTCCCTCCAAATCATTGTTAGCCACATTCAATCTCCATAACTTGCTTTTAAAGTCAGGGATTTGGCCACTAAACTTGTTATCCTCAAGCCCGACGTCGAAAAGCCTAGGCAGTGTAGCAAGAGACGATGGGATTTTGCCTGACAACTCATTTTTCCCAAGATATAATTTCCTCAAGAAAATCAAACCTTCAAATGCATCATCAGGAATGGTACCCGAGAAATGATTGTTCGACAAATACACTGACCTTAATCTCTTTAGTCTCTTGAGATCAGGTAACGGACCGTTGAATGAATTGTTCATAAAGCTTAGGGTCTTCAAAAATGGCAAAGGAGCGAGAGGTTCCACATCTATTCTGCCGTGTAATCCCATGCCTTCGAATTGCAAGCCCCTGACATTCCCATTGAGGCAAAGCACACCAACCCAAATCCCCTTGTTACCATCGCATGGGCTTGGAGTACTACCCCAATTGCTTAGAGCATTGGCACTGTTCCCCAGAGACGCCTTGAAGTTTAATAGGGCGTCGGTGGTTGGATCCGGCATACCAAACGACAACAAGTTCATGAAAGAAATCGCAGCTAACATGTGAGCAAGGAAGGATGTTCGGGCTGGTGCGCGCATAAGCCTAGCATTAGCCATATGCGCGCCCATTGACATGCAATCTTGTTATGCACGCACCAGTTTAACTAGGGTTTTCAGATGAGTACGTACTAGCCTAAATTTGATAAACTGACGATGATGTTTATTAATTTCCGATCACATAAGGCGGTGGGATTGATGGAATGAGAAATGCAAGAAGGATGAGCGGAGGGCGCAAGGGGCCGGGGGCAAAAACCAAAGAGTAGGAAGAGGTGGATATTGAAGAAATTAGACAACCACGGTCCATGTAATTGTCAAGGTATTAGTGTGCATCGATTTGACAGCGCAAAAGGGTTGTTTTTGTGTGTTTGAAAGAAGTTGAGTTTCGGGGAAGAGAGATATAAGGTATGCCTTTCAATTTCTAATTTTCTGTTCATTTGCTATATATTGTGCATGCTTGCATGGCGTTTCGTTCTAATATTGCCAATTTTAGGTTATGATGAGTAATCTATGCAAGCTTCTTTAACTAGCCAGCTGCTGTATGTCATTGTAGTACATCATGATTAGACTTCTGTTTTTCTTGTTTGTCCAAGTACGTTTTAGAGTGGAAAATGATATTAGGCCTTAAGGAATGTGATAGTTTTGTGGCCTTAAATTTAGTTGGCATTATATATCATTATATTGTAATAATGTGCAACCACATTATTATAGGTAAAAGTCTATAATATCCTCGATAATCCAATGGCTGGAAAAAATATATCATCTTTTTTCTTTTTCTTTTGATTAAAATATCATCTTCTTGTTACATCATATAAATGAAAAGAAAATTGAACAAAAAAAAAACATATCGATGTTGTAGACGTGTAGTGACCTAGGTGAGAAGAAGACGAAAGAGGAAGAATTAAACAAGAGGAGGAGATGAAGATGTTCGAGGGAATTCGAAGTGAGATGATTACGCAAATTCCCAAAGGCCAAAGTGTATGGATGCATGCAGTACTAAGACTTGGAAGTTGCAGTTGATCGCCTTCGAGGGCGATTGGGAAGGGGCTAGGGTAAGCCCATGTCTCTCTCTCCATATTTTAAATGTGTATATATATATAAAGTTTGCATACAAAGTATATAATTTTGTTAAGCTAAATGGTAAGGCTTTGAACATTTTTTATGGGACCTGGGTTCATTCTCCCCTCTTGTATTTGTATGCCTTTCATATTTGTCTTGTTTTTTCTCCATATGGCATACCAGTGGCGGATCCAGGTAAAGACGAGGTTGGACAGTTGCTCTACCTGAATTTTTCAGAAAATGGCTGAAAAGCCATGAAAACCTCTGTCTCCTGAAGTTTCTACACGAATTCTATGTGAGAAACGGGGCAAGAGGTTGAAGATGATCAACAAAACGACGTCGTTATGTTCTTTCATCTATCTTAGTTTAGGGGCCCACTACCACATTTTTAACCAAAAATTGCCGGCAATGTTTTTTATCATTACCAGTAATTTTCCCCCCAAAAATCGCAGGCAATGTCTTTTTTTTTTTTTAACATTACCGGCGACTTACATTTAAGTCGCCGGCAATGTTCCGTCGGTAATTAAAAAAAAAAAAGACATTGCCGGCGACTTAAATGTAAGTCGCCGGCAATGTCTTTTTTTTTTAATTACCGGCGGAACATTGCCGGCGATTTGCCGGAAAAATCGCCGGCAATGATTAAAAAAAAAAAAGACATTACCGACGATTTTTGGGGAAAAAATCGCCGGTAATTATGATAAAAAGCATTGCCGACGATTTAAAAATTCCGGCAATGGTTAAAAATATGGTAGTGAGAGCGACACATACACCGTTTGTGTAGGCATGAGAATAGATGGATTGATTAAAAAAAATTTGAAATAAATATTTGAGTAGTAGGGGGCCGGTGACGGCTCCACCAGCCCTAAAAACTAAAACAAAAATATTTCAATTTTGTAATAGAAATAAATTTTTCTTAGGTTTCCAGACTCTTCTGAGTCCTCTTCCTCAACAAAAAAAGACTCCTTTGAGTCCTCTCTCATCATCTTTCTGTCTTTCTACTTGGCATTTTTAATTGTTGTTAAATATAATTTTCGATCTGAATTGAAACCAAATTTGTATGACAATTAACTATATACATATTTTCCTTCAAAAGCAGAACTATGTAAATGTTGGAAAATCAGCACCTTATCCATTGTTTACAAATCATTCAGCTCTCTTCATTTTCTTCTGTAATTGTGTGTCGAAATTAAAAAAAAAGTATCATTTTTATTTTTCAAAAAAATTAACCTAAGCTTAAGTTTGCCCAATGCAAGCTGAATAATGTTCATCGATCTACTATTGGGTATGACATCCCTTTTACTAACCTTATATCATTTTTTACCTTTATTTAGTTTTTTTATGACCACTCCCTATTTACCTTTATGTAGTATCCTCCTTTCATCTTTGTCTAATTTTTTTCCCATATAGCATGACATCCCTTTTACTAACTTTATATCATTTTATACCTTCGATCATTTAGTTTTTTATGTCCACTCCCTATTTTTACCTTTCTATAGTATCTTTCCCTTTTACCTTTCTATAGTATCTTTCCCTTTTACTTTTTTTTTCCTTGGTCTATTTTTTATTTTCTTGTCGATTTCTCTTTTCTTCAATTTAGCCCCCCCCCCCTCCCCCCCCCCGCGACCCGAAATTCAAATCCTGACTCCGCCCCTGAGGGCGAACGTCCATCTTTGATCGATTTGTTTTTTTTTGTGTGGCTAAAGATCGAGATGATTCATTGTGAATAAAGCAACATATCCTTCTTCCTTTGTCATGTTGTTGTTCTTGTTTTGATAGATTGCTTATAAAAAAGAAGCAACCTGCAATAGAAGTTTTAAGTGACATATCGATCTTTAGACCCAGTTTTATTTGCTGATTTGACATCTTCAAATACAATTTGAATCGTCAGTATTCATTGGAGATTGTATTCTTTACAACAACTTGTTCCAATGTAAATCTAGTTTTATCGAATTTACATGTGTTGCTGACTTGCTGTTCCAATCTAATCCTGTTTGATCATGATCTGTCATATGCTTTTGTTGTTATTCATCTGTTTCCAGCTTTTGCGATTTTCTTGCTTAACTTCGATTTTAGAATTTATAAATTTATTTCAGAGAGTTTAGATGATAATTATAAAGCCATAATAAAATCAAAATCTAAAAATGAAAATAGGGTTAGGAGGGGTAAGATTGGTGCTCTGATATCATGTGGCAATTAGTAATGTGGAGACTTGTAATGCCACTTAGATTTAAAGCCACAAATTTAGGTATTGCTTAAGGCCCCTATCACTCCTCTTTCAGAGTTATTAACTATTTTGTTTTGCAAACCCGATAATATTCCCGAATAGGAGATTACCGTTAGAATCGAACATTCCCATACAAAGAAAATACAATTCGAGCTTTAATAAAAACAAAAGTTGAAGCTAGGAATTAAGGAATAATTATTCATAAAATTAAACCATGTACCACGTATGGAATATCCTTACTGTAAATAAGAATCCTTGTGTTGGTAGCTTAGGTTTTTTTTTTGGTTTGAGGCGAACAATTTATTTCATTGATGTAATCATGTAAATCAAGCACAATCAACGAGAAACACCTCACTCATAAAGCTAGGATGGTGCTGAATTTACTTCGGAAAAAGAGAGAAAGGTGCTGAATTGAAAACAACAGAACCAATAACTTCATGTAAGGCTGACTTGGTCTTTGTCAAAAAGGCTCATTTGGTCATAACATGAGAAGCTCGATTATTCTCGCGCTAGGTTGTATGGAAACAGGTGCGGTTACTTGTATTGAAGTGTAAAGAAGCGGGGAAGCAATTTTTTCAAAAAAAATATGAGAAGGGGGTACACGGAGGAAGCGTGTAATAAAAGATAAATATTAATTATATATAGATATATAATAAAACATAAATAATTAAGTATATAAATTACAATATTCTAGTTTTGATTTGATTGTTTATGAACACAAACGTTCATAAATATTTGAATTCATAGAGAAAATTAATACATAGCTAAAAAAATATTTTATTTCCTTCAAGAATACTCTTTATTTTCAATTTTGGGCTTCTAAAAAAAATTATTTTTGGAATCACTCTTCTGATGCGCTTCTAAATAAAAAAATTGGAATCGGGCTTGTTGACGCTTCTGAGTGCTTCTATAGCACTTTCAAAACGCTTCGCTTCCAAAACGCGAAACGCGACCAATTTAAAGCTTTCGTGCTTCATAACTCTCACGGAAAATTTACCATTAACTAAAATGGTGTGGATACTGTTGCAATTTGTGCATAATTAGTTTTCATAATATATACGAACATCAGTGTTTCGGTACATAGCGCAACATAAAATTACCATTATTTTTTAGGTAAAGCCATGCAATTTTTAAAATTCATATGGATTACTTAACCGGTTTTCACTTTCCATTTGAATTTTTAATTCATATATATATATATATGAGCATTGGAGTTATTATGTTGGTCAAGGCGTTAAACTTATCCGCTGAAAAATTAAGTTCGAATCCCAGTACTACCTAAATAATAGTCCATTTGAGCATTGGGGTTGCTCCATGTCCAAAGTGTTGAACTTATCCACTAACGAGCTAAGGTTCTAATCAAAGTATTCACCTGTTCATAAATTAAAAGTTATTTGCGACATGTAAAATTTAAAAAGTCCTCCTTGAATCAATTTGATTGTGCTCCACAAAATGTAGAGAACATCTACGTACGAATCTAGTGCCGCAAAACCTAGGTTTTTGGTCGTATCCGTGCCGGCTTGCTCCAGAAAGTTTAGTTGCACCGGAAGACCTCGAATCTCATCGGTGGGACTCTGGTCGTTGGTCGGCAGTGCATATGGATGGGACAGTTGGCCGACAATGTAAATTAAGCAGCAAATGGGTGCACCAAACATGTATGGTGAAATTTTTCGACGGCAACGGTGACTGGTGGTCTCCTCAATTTTCCCTAATTTGGGTCTTTGGGGCTCAAATCTCAAGTGGGATACCGATGGGCTCATGGTTGGGTATAATTGGGGATGTCTTACCATTTGGGCCCTTATGCAACATGTTAATAAATCTAGTAGGGTCTGGTTTAATTTTATTTTACCAAGTTGGATGAGGCAACTCATAACTAGACGGTACCCTTAGTTTTTGGGATTTTTAACAACCCAAGATTAGATTGTAATAGCTATGGAAGTACGCGGAGGCAGTTGGAGAAGTGTTAAACTCACGAACTCCGTTGAGGATATGAGCAAAAATGGCATGTGGGATGGCCAAGGTATCACTTGTTATCTAGTATTCGACCGCCCAATGAACATGTCTAGTGATTGTTGAATTCAAACTTTAGTTTGGTGTCATTTGTCTAGTCTTTGTTTAATGTTTTGTTTCTTAATTTTTTTAGTTTTAATATCGGCTGTACTTATTTTTTTAATTTATTAATAAATTTTATCGACTTGTAAAAAAAATGTATATAATGAATCAAAAGTGATGCTCTACACGCTTGTAATTCGAATTCAAAGTCTCAATCCTCTTAGCAGATAATTAAGCAAGCAATTGCTCCACAGTACGGTACTCCCAAGAGCCCCACGTACATTGGGAGGATACTAGATATTTTTTTTTGGTTACAAGGAGGCTAGAAAAAGGCCTAAACAAAGAGAAGAAGAACAGAAATTAAACCACAGGCCCAATTACTGTTCTTCTAGTTCTAAATCATCTAGGAAATCTTCAGTATAGGCAGGGGGTTCTCTCAATATCACAGTGCCAATAAGATACTTGATATTTCTGTACGTAAGCTCTGTCTCCAATGTGACGCTTGGCAACGCGTGAGATACATAATCAAATCGACAATTTATTTAGGACAATTGTTTTCAACGGTTTGATTAGATTGTTGAAATCCTATGCATGATCATCAATATAATGAAATCTTCATCGTTGTTCGGTAAGGACCTCTTTGAAAGCATAAACTGAAGTTCAATCAGTACATGTAAACACACTCGACATATAACTATAGTGTTTAGAAGATTATCTGCAGCATTAATCGATATGGCCATTGTAATAGCTTCGGTCTTCTGTTCACTATAACTTTAGCACCTTGATGGGAATAGGCTCTGAATGCTTACGCGTATAGAAAACAGGGACAAATGCTCACATATATAGAGAGTTGCAACAAGTCCTTGTCCATAAAGGTTTCCTTGTTGCACTCTATCGTAATAAAGGAAAGAAGTGAGATCATATCTATTATTAAGGATAGATTCCTAATACCAACAAACATGTATATATTGTTTACTAATTACATAGTATAGCAATATCTCAATGATCTCATTGCTTAGTCATAATTCAATATATATATATCTGAACTTGCCTAAAACAACTAATGTGAATGTCCATGCTTTCAATCTCCCACTGGACAACACATTCGTTATGCTATTGGCAACTGACTTTCTTTCACTAAGCAATGAAATGAAGGCATGCATAAATCACTGATTTTGCTGAAAATCTGAAACCAGTTCTGTCATCTGTTCAGAACATTATAGGATACAAAAACTCCACAAGTGCAACAACACTTGCTGTTTAAGGACCACTGTAATGAACCTCACAGAACACATGAACTTAGATATGATTAATTGAGCTAATGACTATGTACATATACATCAATCTGATCTGCATTTGTCATAAAATCTCAAGGTCCACTTAATGGTTTTACACTGAAAACTCCAAACACAAGACACATAACTGAAAACACTGATGGAATCGTGTCTCTCTACTCAAGGGCAGCTATATACATATGTATACATATATGCAGAACAACTCTGCATATAACCATCCATCTGAATTTATGAAAACTTGATCATGATTCACACTGTTGCAACAGAAACTGAAATGAAAATCTTCATATTATTGATAACAAGAATCAAGTTTTACAAGAACAATACAGAAAATAAAATTACAAGAACTATATCTGCAATCTGATGCTGATTCTAGCTAACTCTCGATTACTCCCACTAAACTCATGAATCCAGGTTATCCAGTACTCCCATGTTTCTACAATGTTCTTTGAAAATACCAACAACTAAAGGTTTTGTGAAAGGGTCTGCCAGTTGATGAGCTGTGTCAATGTTCATGACCTGAATCTCATCGTCTTTGACTCTCTTCTTCATGCTGTAGTATTTCAGATCAATATGTTTTGAATGAATTGATCTTTTGCTGTTTTTACAGAAGAAAACAGCTGCCTCATTATCACAGTATAGGATTAACAGCTCAGGGATGAACTGGCTCAACACTTTGGTTTCCCTTAGAAAATTTCTGATCCACAATCCTTCACAAACACTTTCATAAAGAGCAATCACTTCTGCCTGCATTGTTGAAGTTACTATGAGAGATTGTTTTGCTGTTTTCCATGCCACTGCACCACCAGCTAGCATGAAAACATATCCACAAGTGGACTTACTAGAGGTTGGATAATTTCCAGCAAAATCAGAATCTGTATATCCTTCTAAACTTAGAGTTTTAACTTATCTGTAAACAAGCATGTGGTGTTTTGTCCTCTGAAGGTATCTAAGTACCTTCTTTCCTGCATTCCAGTGCTGTATTTCTGGACTGCTTTGAAACCTAGAGAGTATACCTATTGAAAATGCTAAGTCTGGCCTAGTGCATACTTGAGCATACATTAGACTTCCAACTAACCTAGCATAAGGCTTTGACTGCATGTTTTCTCTCTGTGCTTCAGACAGGAAGGACTTGTTCTTGGTTAGTTTATCACCTGTGGACATTGGAACTTCTCCTGGAGCACATGATTCCATTCCAAATCTTTTGAGAACTTTGGAAATGTATCCTGCTTGTGACAGACCTAATAAACATTGTTTTCTGTCTCATTTTATCTCAATCCCTAAGACAAAAGATGCTTCCCCCAAATCTTTCATGTCAAAGTGTTTTGATAGAAAGGTTTTCGTATCTTTGAGCAATTTCATATTGCTGCTTGCCAAAAGGATATCATCAACATACAGTATTAAGAAAATGAAACCATTTCCCACTGTTTTAAGATAAACACATTCATCTACAATGTTTTCTGTAAATCCAAAGGTTGATATAACTGAATCAAATTTTCTGTACCACTGTCTAGAGGCCTGTTTCAATCCATAGATTGACTTCTTAAGTCTACAGACCATGTTCTCCTTTCCTTTAACCAAGAAACCTTCAGGTTGTTTCATGAAGATTGTTTCTTCTAGTTCACCATTTAGAAAGGCTGTTTTAACATCCATCTGATGTAGCTCCATATCAAAATGAGCTACTAATGCCATGATTATTCTAAATGAATCCTTAGTGGATACAGGAGAAAAAGTTTATGTAAAGTCAATTCCCTCTTTCTGTGTAAACCCTTTAGCCACCAATCTTGCTTTAAATCTGTCAATGTTTTCCTTAGAGTCTCTTTTAGTCTTAAAAACCCACTTGCAGCCTATTCGTTTCTGTTTATCACTAGCTTCAACCAAGTCCCATACTTCATTGTTTTTCATTGACTCAATCTCTGCATCCATGGCTTCATGCCATTTTATTGAGTCTTCACTGTTTATGGCTTCATTAAAAGTGACAGGATCAGCGTCCTCATCTAATGCTTGCTCAATTTCCTGAGAAAACACAAGATAATCACTCTTAGTTCCATAGGTAGGAATTCTTTCCCTTGTTGACCTTCTAGGTTCAGGGACTGAATCAGGTTGAGAAGCTAGAGTTTCTGAATTTTTTATAGATACAGCAACTTCTGAATTATGCTGAGGCTGTACAGGTTTTAAGATTTCAGTTTGGCATTGAATTGTAGGTTCTCTATTTGTTTCTTCCCTTATACCAATATCATCAGATACATCTTTAGATACTGTAGTGTCATCTGAGATTAATGGTAGAACAAATATATTTTGTAGGTTCTGTGATTGTTCAAGGTCTCCTTCAACTTCCTCAAATTCTGTTGAAAGATCAACAAAATCTGTGTTGCAGGTTGCTTGTCCCAAAAATTTGACTTGATGAGTCTCAAAAATTCTAGGGGAATGTTTTCCAGAATAAAGTTTATACCCTTTAGATTTGTCACAGTAGCCTATAAAATTACAACTAACAGACTTAATGTCAAGTTTTCCTAAGTTAGGATTGTACAGCCTAGCCTCAGCTTTACAACCCCAAACATGCATGTGATGCAGACTTGGTTGTTTACCATGCCACAGTTCATAAGGAGTTTTCACAACTGATTTACTAGGTGCTCTATTGCAAATGTAATTTGCAGTCCTTAAGGCTTCTCCCCACAGAAACCTAGGTAAACCAGATGTGCACATCATGCTCCTAACCATACCTAGAAGAGTTCTATTCTTCCTCTCTGCCACTCCATTCTGTTGGGGTGTGTAAGGAGTGGTATACTGTGCTGTAATGCCTTGTTCTTGAAGAAATAAGGCAAATGGTCCCATGTGTTGACCACTTTCAGTATATTTACCATAAAATTCCCCTCCCCTGTCAGATCTCACTGTCTTAATCTTCTTCTCAAGTTGTAATTCTACTTCAGTTTTGAAGATTTTGAAGGCATCTAAAGATTGAGATTTTTCTGACATTAAATGAATATGGCAGAACCGTGAGAAATCATCTATGAATGTAATGAAGTAGATGTTCCCACATATGGTTTGCGTCCTGAATGGTCCACAAATATCAGTGTGGATCAGTTCTAATAAACTGCTGGACCTGTATGCACCCTTGCATGATTTGTTAGTCATCTTCCCTTTACAGCATTCCACACAATCAGATAGATCAGAAAAATCTAATTCTGGCAACATTTTATTTTTGATGAGTGTTTTTAATCTCTCTTTGGATATATGGCCTAGTCTCCTATGCCACAGGGATGCAGACTTGTCATTAAATAAGGTTCTTTTGATGCCTATACAAATGTTTGAATCTGAAGTGTTTGTAGTTTCTGTTGGTTGCTCAATGGAAAACACAGATTTACAGGAGACCTTACATTTTATCTGTAGATAGCCATTCAAACGTATAGCTGAACCAATATATAATGAATTTTTGAAAAACTTTATTCCATTAAAATCATACTGAAAACTACATCCATGTTCAATCAAAAAACCCCAAGAGATTAAATTTCTCTTCATTGAGGGTACATAATAAACGTTGTCCAGAAAAAGAAAATTTCCTAATCCCAAATCTAGACTAAGGCAGCCTATAGCTTTGACAGAAACTCTCATGCCATTGCCAACTCTGATATGTGTTTCCTCAGTTCTTGGTTTCCTCTTCTTTATGAAGCCCTGCAAGGAATTTACTATATGTAAGGGAGATCCTGAATCAAGCCAAAAAGTATTTGGTTCTACATTTATCAAGTCTACTTCTAAAAAGAAAAGAGATGGGAAACAAACAGATTTTATAGGACACTTACCCTTCTTGATCATCCAGGCTTTGAACCCTGAACAATCCTTCTTAACATGTCCTGGTTTCTTACAGAAATAGCATTTGAACTTGAAGGGTTGGTTACTGGATTGTCCTGCTGTCTTCACTGAATTCTTAAAGTTGGTGGTTTTCTTGGTGTTAAGTTTATTTTTCCACTTGTTTTTACCCACCATGTTGACAGTTGCTTCTTTTGCTGGTTGTATAACCCCATAACCTGGATCATCTGCCTTAATCCTATTTTCTTCCTCAGTAGCTATAACAATAAGATCATTCAGATCCCATTTATCCTTCTGCGTATTGTAGCTTGTCTTGAGTTGACTGAAGCTTTGAGGAAGAGAATGGAGTGCAGTATGTACCACATATTCATCAGGGAGACTCATGTTCAGTCTCTTCATCTTAAGTGTGATGTTTTCTATCTTAAGAATGTGGTCTCTGACTCCCCCAACTCCATTATACTTAAGGGAATTGAGTTGATTTGATAGGATGGCAGCTTCAGACTTATCAGTCTTCTTGAATTTTTCATGAATAAATTCCAGAAGATCATAAGCATATTCTAACTCAGGGATGGTTCCAGCTATGGTTTCTGTCATGGTGGCCCTAATGATATTTCTGCACGTGCTGTTCTTCCTAAACCAGCTTTGCTGATAATCCCATCCTGCCTTATTGGTTTCTCTATCATCTGCTTCCATATGATCAGGAATGGGATCAATAAGGCAACTATCGAGGTCATTGTTGAGTGAGAAGTACATATCAACTTGTCTTCTCCAGGATTTATAATTGGAACCAGTCAACAATTCTATTTGGTTGAGAGTGACAACTTGGACACCTAAGGAGAAAATCAAGGGGAAAAACTTAATTAGTTCTTGTCTACTGTAGGTATCTTCAAGGTTTTGTTTATGAAAATCCTATGATTACTGAATACAGATTTTATACAGATGCAAACAAAACATATTTCAATATCAACATATTCCCAAACACATGTCTAACTACACTTATATAGCAGTAGATTAAACACACTGAATTCTGTATCCACACACAATAACTGTTAAGCTCATGTTATATAAGAGGAGAAATCATCACCTAATGGCAGAAGAAGAACTCCTATCATATCTAAATATGAGATTTAAAATTATGTGTGCAGCTGTACTGACTCTAAAAACCATGTACCAACACTTCTATGGAAGACAACATGTACATATTTTTAAACTCAGTAACACAAGTCTTCAAAACTCTTTGATGCTGAATGAATCTCCAAAAAACATGAAAAAGTTTTTCTATGTGCAATATACTGTTACAGTTGTTTTAGAAATTCAGAGTTTGATTGGAATGTCCTTCTACTAAAACTATATCAGAAAAACATGTTCCTTGCTGTAAAATTCATGGATCATGGTTTTTAAGTTGTCAAACTTGATTACTCAAACCAATCAATCTGTCCATTTCAGAAGAATTCTACAGATTCAGCAGAGTTTGTTTAAAGCAGATCAATCACTCAAAATCATGCAATTAACATACCTTAGCCTCTGCTCACAGCGCTGCACTTTTAGCGGAATTCACACAATATGCAGCATATCAATTCATTCATTCAATCAAGAACACACAGCAATTAACAGAAACGTAAGTTCCATCCGGTCAATCAAGGCACAATCCCAATTCTATCCTAACCTATGTGCACACCGGGATATGCTCTAGGTTCTCTATGCATTTCCTAAACATACCTGATTTAGTGAGCCCAAAGGATTGAATCCTTGCGAGTTTATGATACGAACTCGAGCATGTTCTTTCTCAGCCTTCAATAAAGAAACCCAAGTTTTTTCAAACTCTATCCACAACGGTTAGTCAATACATGACTTGGACCAGTTTGATATAACTAAACAGGTCATGGGCCGGGTCACGCAACTCACATGTCCCAGGTATGGGCTGTTCTGAATGGGTTAGCCAGAATGGTTGGCCGTTTCTTTATTAGCCCTTTTTTTTGTGTCGATTTTTCTAAATTGATTTACATGTATGATTCTCGAGTCAAAAGCTCTGATATCAATTGAAAGCATAAACTGAAGTTCAATCAGTACATGTAAACACACTCGACATATAACTGTAGTGTTTAGAAGATTACCTGCAGCGTTAATCGATATGGCCATTGTAATAGCTTCGGTCTTCTGTTCACTATAACTTTAGCACCTTGATGGGAATAGGCTCTGAATGCTTACGCGTATAGAAAACAGGGACCAATGCTCACATATATAGAGAGTTGCAACAAGTCCTTGCCCATAAAGGTTTCCTTGTTGCACTCTATCGTAATAAATGAAAGAAGTGAGATCATATCTATTATTAAGGATAGATTCCTAATACCAACAAACATGTATATATTGTTTACTGATTACATGGTATAGCAATATCTCAATGATCTCATTGCTTAGTCATAATTCAATATACATCTGAACTTGCCTAAAACAACTAATGTGAATGTCCATGCTTTCACTCCTTACCCGAAAAAAAAATCATATGAATCAACAATGATGCTCTATTTGTTATTTAAAGTCTCAAATAATGTATCCGAAAAAATAAATTCAAAGTCTCAAATCCTTTTAGTAGCCAGGCTGGGGGAATTTGCACCAGAGTGCAGTACTCCCCAAGAGCCCACAATGGGAAGACATTTCTGTAAGCTGCATAGTGCAACGTAACATTCCTCATAAAGACTCCAATTATTTCCTGCAATGCATGGATGATACCAAGTTTACCAACAATAACCTTCAAAGCCTGAGTCAATTACTGTATGTAGAGGTAGTATTTTTTTTTGCTACATGTAGGTAGTATTGGTTACAACAATGAGAACAAAAGTCGTAACTAATTTTTTTAGTAAAGCAGTTATCTTAATACAACTAAATTGATACAAATAAGAACTCATATTATTATAATAACTACAATTAGTAAATGAGAATTGTGATTCTTCTTGGGTAGCTAAGAATTTTCTTGTATATTGCATGTTATAAAATAATTCATATCAATTTTTAATTTTGAATTTAATTTGTTACATGTTGGGGAAAATCACCATCGTCCATGCCAGTTGACCATTCATCAACACCTGTGCAGCACGGTGAATAGGAGTTGAATCTCTTTCGGCCTGAAATAAAGAGAAATAGTACTATTTAGAAAAACCCTAGATTCCATTTTTTAAGAAGGATGGTGCGACAATTTTCGATCAAACTTTTATTAGTGAAACTGCTTAATAGCCAGTATAAGTGGTCTTGTGATTATCCGAGATGTTATGTTTGTACTTATTGTAATACAGGGTTTAGGTCTGATGACGTCTCCTTGAGTTTGTATTCGACAGTTTCATTAATGAAAGTTTGAGGGCTGTCACATCGTCCTTTTTCAACAACAAAAAATGAAACTGCTCAATATATTCTCAAGGAGGACGTGAATCTTAAATCTCGAATTACAATGAACTTAATTAGAACATCCTCATAACACTTATGCGTGTAGACACACATTTTGTTAGAAGTTAATAGATGTTTAATAAAGGATTAATATAAGGCAAAGTTAAATAAGTTAGCTTTAAGATGTTTAAAGCATTGTCCAGCTGACCTGTCCACCGTGAATTATGCCCATTAATCCCATTGCAGTCTGCACTAAATTTGTACTTTCTTGAGCAGTATAAGTCTGTATATGTCACCAAGCACAGACATTAATTTACAAATTACAATTAATTTCAGCAAAGGAATGGAAGAGCAAGACTATTTCTTTCTGACCCGATCGGCCATAAGGGACAGACTTTGGTATCTACTATCCAGTGGGTATGTAATACCCTTATCCATTTTACAATGTATTTAAAGCAATATTAATTATTACGTTTACCACGTTATTACCGTAAGTATCACAAATATATATTTAAGTTAAACAAAAATTACAACATTGAAAGGTTGTTCAAAAGTTGTAATTATATTTTTAAGTAAAGAAATTATCTCAAACACAATTAAAATTTGTACATAAATAAGAACTCAAACGACATATTAATGATCACAAAATTTGTTCACGAATACTAAACGAGAACTCTCATGCCCCTAGAGTACGCACTAAGAATTTTCCGACAAAAGTTATACCTTGTTTGGGCATGAGGTGTAGTGCTCTTCCCAACTGCCATCTTCCCTTTTTATTTTAAGTAAAAATTCCACACCTTTGCGAAACTGCCTCACAATTGTTAGGTCCTTCCAGCAGCGGGTTAGATGGCAAAGTTTGTACCGTAGATAAAGCAGATTCCCCATTTTCCATACCATGATCCATCTGGGTATTGCTTTTCATAGATGTAATTTGTCGCTTTAGTGATGAACTCGTTGATCTCCGTCCATCAATGAACAGGGTATAATTTTCTAAACAATGTTAAGCCCTGGATTGCTGTCGCAGTGCACTCTACATACTCGTACTTAATGACAACGCTCTCAAGAAATTCCATAGGGTTGAGCCACTGAATAGATTGAGAAAAGAGATGATCGAGTGTATGTATGAACATGATACGATCGCGATTCGCGAGTAATTTTGCCAGTAGCAATGTACGTAGCAAGCTATGAATTCGTATATAAATACTGAAGGAAAGTTAGAATGTATCAACCTCCAACCATTCTGGTGCTCCTATTGGCTCCCAAGCAGCAACACCACCGTTTGAACCCTGCTTCGTCAATATGATTGTTTTTATTAGCTGCATGATATATCAAGAGCTGCCTCGAAGTTTAAATATTTCGCAGTTGAAAAGTATAAATAAAAGTGTTTAAGGTAGAATGTAATATTTTTATTTATTTTCGAATTTGGTATTTATACAGCTTTACAAGATATATTCTTAATATGAAGATATATCTACAATAAAGAATAAACTAATTATAATTATAGTAAGAATCTAGAATATCTACAACTTCAATACTTGCCAACACTCTCCGTCAAGTTGGCGTATAGATGTCAATCATGTCAAACTTGACCATCCATTTACTGAAGGCTTCATGTGACAACCCTTTAATAAGAACGTCAGCTAACTTCTCCTCAGATGACACAAAGGGAAAACGAATAATCTTCTTGTCAAGGTTATCCCTCAAGAAATGTCTATCCACCTCCACATGTTTGGTTCTATCATGTTGTACTGGGTTATGAGCAATCTCAACAGCAATTGTATTATCACAATGCAAATCCATAGATTTCTGAAGCCTAAAACCTAACTCTTTCAGCACATTCTTGATCCACAGTAATTCACATACTCAATTGGCCATTCCACGATATCCAGCTTCTGCACTGGAATGAGCAATTACATTCTACTTCTTACTGCGCCAAGTTATCAAACTTCCACCAATAAAAGTAAAGTAATCAGAAGTAGACGCCCTATTAGTATGATCATCAGCCCAGTCTACATCACTATAGCCTGAAACACACACCTTACGAATATAGCCAGAAACACACAATTTACTGTTTCTTGCAAATAATAAACATTTATCAGGTGTGCCATTTAGATACCTGAGAATACATAATACTGCACCCATATGATCTACTCCAGGATTATGCATAAACTGACTTACCACACTGACAACATATGTAATATCAGGTCAAGTATATGATAAATAAATGAGTCTCCTAATTAAACGCTGATACCTGGCCTTATTCGTTGGAACCTGATCTGGAAGAAGCTCTAATATGTGGTTTTGCTCAATAGGAGTAACAGTAGGCTTACAGTCTAACAATCCTGTATCACCAAGAAGATCCAAGACATACTTCCGTCGGGACAATATAATCCCTTTCTTGGACTTTGCAACTTCAATTCCCAAAAAATATTTCAAGTCCCCCAGATCCTTCATGGCGAATTCTAGTGATAACTGTTTCTGAAGACTTGTCATTTCACACGGATCATCTCTTGTAACTACCATGCCATCAACATACATAATTAAGGCAGTAGTCTTACTATCCTTGAGTTTGACAAACAAGGTGTGGTCAGAATTGCTCTGGCGATATCCATACTTCTCTATTGCCTTAGAGAAACCATGCCCTAAGTGATTGCTTCAGGCCATATAACGACTTCTTCAGATAACACACATTTCCTTCATTACCTGGTTTACAACTGAATCCAGGTGGAGCATCCATGTATACCTCTTCTTTTAAGTCACTATTCAAGAAAGCATTCTTCACATCAAACTGATGTAGAGGCCAATCATAACGAGCTGCAAGAACAATAAGGATTCTTATAGTGTTAGTTTTGGCAACAAGTTCGAAAGTCTCCTGGTACTCAACTCCATACCTCTGAGCGTAACCTTTGGTAAACAACCTAACCTTGTAGCAATCAATGCTCCCATCAGCTTTAAGTTTCATAGTAAACACCCAATGACATCCAACAATCTTCTTACCAGGTGGCATATGGACCATATCCCAAGTTTCATTCTTCTGCAAGGCTTCTAATTCCTCGTTCATTGCTTGTTTCCACTTGGGATTTGTTAAAGAATCATATACATTACTAGGAATAGATACTGAAGATAATTGATTAACAACAAGTGCATGTGATTCAGACAACCTATGGTAGGAGATATAGTTAGCAATAGGGTATTTGGCTTTGGCATCTGTCCTAGGCTCATATTGTTGCTTAGGAATTCCTTTAGTAACACGATTAGATTTACGTACCTCAGGTGGAACACTCTGAACGGAGATCTCAGTTTGTGATGTAGACAGGGGAACAGAAGCTAGCTTTAGTACTATCCTGATGTTGTTTCGAAGGTAAATCAATTGGCAGGTTCTCATTGGTCTAATAGGAGGAATTCTGGTCCTCTAACACAGGGTCTTCGATGCATCGAGAAACACCCTTTGATGCATTGAGGAAGTTTCTCAGGTTTTCTCTACTCGAACTCTTCGATGGATCGAGGGAATGATTCGATCCATTGAAGTCATCCCTTGGATACTCACTGCTAGAAGTCTTTGATGCATCGAGGGAGGGGTTCGATCCATCAAAGCCATTCTTTGGGTCTTCGTTGCTGGAAGGCTTCGATGCATCAAGGGAGGGGTTCGATCCATCGAAGCCATTCCTTAGGTCTTCACTGCTTCGATCTTTCGATGAATCGAGAGGGTCTTTCAATCCCTCGAAGAAACCTCTCTGGTCCTCCGTTGGAGACATGTTAGAACCCCTAAATCTCAAGTCCAATTGTTCAAGCTCTTCAAACTCCGGCAAATTCAGAGTATTTCTTTCACATCCGCTTCTCTGCCCCTGAAGGGAAGACTCTGACACTCCCACCCAAGTAAAAAGGTTCGGATTCCCAAAAAGAGACATTAAGAGAAAGATGAGTCTTCTTGGTGAGAGGATCATAACACCAATAACCCTTTTGAAAATCTGCGTAGCCAATGAAGACACATTTTAGGGCACATGGATCAACCTTGCCTCTCAATTGCTTGTTGACATAGACATACACAGTGCATCAATAAACTTGAGGTTCCAAGTTAGGGAGAGAATGGACATTCAACATCTTATGAAGCTTCTGGTATGGAGTCTGAAACTCAATAACATGGGACGGAGTACGGTTGATCAAATAAGTAGCAGAAGTCACAGCTACACCCCAGTAATAACGAGAGACGTTTATGCCAAACAGAGGCACGAACAACCTCCAAAAAAGTCATGTTCATACCCTCTGCCAAGCTATTTTGTTGAGGAGTGTAAGCAATAAAGGTTTGATGACGGATTCCACGAGAGCTCAGATAGGTAGACATGATGTTATTGACATACTCACCACCATTGTCGAATTGAAGAACTCGGATAGACTATTGGTATTGAGTTGTCACCAATTTATGAAATTCAACAAAGTGGGAGAACACATCACTCTTATTAGTCATCAAGCAGGACCCAAACATCAGAATGAATTTTCATAGACAAAATTGAGCATTTATTCAAACTGGGAGGATAAGTAATACGATGTCTCTTAGCCAGTTCACATACATCACACTTAAACTGAGACTCATCAACACCCAAAAATAGATGGGGTTGTAATCTCTTAAGATACCCAAAATTAAGATGACCCAAATGACGATGCCATAACCAGATAATTTCCTTGGCTTTATGCAAACTACTAACACTGTTGGCTTGACTCAAGGAACTCAGCTACTTCTCTCTTCTTGATGTCAAATCGAGATAGTACAACTTTCTCCATCTAATACCATACCCAAGAATCTGCTGGATTAGAATGTCTTGAATAACACAGAATGTGGGATAAAATGTGACAGAGCAAGAAAAGGCCATGGTAATTTGGCTAACAGACAAGAGATTATATGAAAGAGAGGAAAAAACTAAGACATAATCAATGGTTAAAGATGGAGAGAGAGTAATAGAGCCTTCACCAATAACAGAAGAATGGGAACCATCAGCAGTAAAGACACTAAGTAAAGGAGAGGGATGAATAGAGTGAACTAAGCTAGGGGTATTTGTCATGTGATCAGATGCACCGGTATCAATTATCCAAGCATTATTCCCACAAGATATAGCAAGAAAGACATTACCAGACGTACCTGAGTGGACTATATTAGCAGAGGCAGTAGAGTGAGGAAGAGTCTTGTGTGGGCGATTGCCCCACCAATCCAGATCTAATAGCAGCAAAGCAATTATCTTTGGAGTAACCATTATCCTTGCACAGAAGGCATATAAAGTTGGCATATGGATTGGGAGGGTGAACAGGACTAGAGGAGGTAGAGGAGGAGAAGGTCTGCCGTTGAGTTATGGTAGCCTGGGCGTGGGGACCGGCGTAGGTGGTGGTGGAGATGTGGTAGTGGTCATGATAGCAGGCTGACGCGGGCTAACAAAATGAGTAAGACGGTCACTGTGAGCTTGACGAACATGAGCATAGGTTCTGTCAAGATTCAACAACTCCTCCCTACGAAGAAGCTCCCCCCGAATTTGATCAAATTTCGGGTCTAAACCTCCCAAGAACATGTGAACTCGAAGCCTCGATTTGTAGTTGTTGTCTTAGACAATTGAAACCACGACATCAGAAAATGAGGCCACACGTTGATCCAACTCCTCGAACCATGCAACCAACTCGTTGTAGTAGACAAAGAAATGACGCCCAGCTTGTTTGACGGTGAAGCAAAGGCGGTGCAACTCATAGATCTGGGTAAAATTCTGATCATTATAATAGGTCAACTGTAAGGCCTTCCAAATTTCAGCAGCATTCTTGAGATGAAGATAGCGCTGAACGATACCAGGAGACATGCTATCATTCAACCAACTCTTTACCTTCTCATTATCAGCAGCCCAAGTAATATAATTAGGGGTGCCGGAAGGTGGAGCAACTGAAGCACCAGTAAGAAATCCAAGCTTATTACGATCTCCAATGTGCATCTGCATAGTAAAAACCCAGGTAGAGTAATTAGTATCATTCAAGAGAACTCCAGTGGGAAAAGATGAGTTTTTTTATGGTAGTAGATGGATATAGGTGGAGATAGAGATGGAGGAGAAGAAATCACAGCAGAGTCGGATCCTTCACTCATGGCAGCGGAATTAAGGTGTAGTGGGTGACAAAAAATAGAGTTTTGTTGGTAGGTCTACAAGGTTGGTTTTGATGCCAAGTAGAAAAGTATAAACAAAAGTGTTTATGGTAGAATGCAACATTCATTCCCGAATTGGGTATTTATACAGCTTTACAAGACATATTTTTAATATGAAGAGATATCAACAATAAAGAATAAACCAATTCTAATTACAATAGGAATTTAGAATATGTATAACTTCAATACTTGTCAATAGATTTCAATTTAATTTTAATAGAATTAATTAAGGGAATTAACAGCAGTGATGGTTAATCTCACTTGCATGGACAATATGACATTGACAGCATCGTGCATACACTCTGCTTCCAGCGACTCACCAACAATTTCAAGTGACAGTTTATCAAAAAGACAGCAACACTACAAGAACGTAGCTAAAAACCTGTATAAGTATGTGCATGAGTTAGATATTAGTAAGATCGATCCATTACACTAGGTGCTTCTGAAGTACAATCAGAAACTTGTCATCCATGATCCTGATTGGAGAAAGTCCATGATCCTTTAGAAATATGACGGAAATGAGCTACGTAGTCACGTGAAGAATTTGTGTAGGTATATGATTATTGACACATCTTATTATGAACAAAACATGAATAGAGATCCATATAAGTGAAGAATGGAGCTGAAGAACAAGATAAAGAACCAATATGAATTCATGGATTCATGTAAAAAATATCCATATGTATTTCATTATTTTTCACTGAGAATACCTGTCTGGTTACCTGTTCCTTAGTCCTTGCCTTGACGGTTTATATGTTCGGTTTTATCAAAGCACCATATATGTTTATAATTTTTTTTTTCAATTCATACCACTAGTCAATTGTTATATATAAAATGTATTTTACTTTTACATAAAAATAAAGTTTTACTTACATTGAATTAGGGAAGATATTTATGAGTAAAAGAGTCATTTATGTGATCACCAAGTTTGATCCCTTGATCAAGAGTTGAACCACGTTTTAGACAGCTTTCTTTTACATTTTAAATGACTTTGTGTGGTCTTCAAAGTCTGTATATTTGGCTGGCATGGTTCAACCTCCCACTTATGTGCCACCTTGCTTATCATAGATAAAAAATATCTTCCTATGTGATCACCAAGCTTACTTACTTGGCTTAGAGTTAAGCCATGTTGTAAGGGAGCTTTTCTTTATCTTATAAAGTTTTTATGTGGTGTTCAAGTCTAGATACTTGGCTGAGACATTTCTTCCATACTATATAGACCATTCTCTTGGCCTATATAAACACAAAAAACCTCCATGACAAACGGGGTTGTTTGGCTTACTATTTTGCTAGGTTGTTAAAATGTAGAAACTATTATAGCATAGTTTCTTTGTTGAGTCTAAGCATGTGCTTGTTCTTTGTCTAGTACTTTATATTTTAAAGACTACACAAAAATCCTTTAAACTCATATACATTCATCTTGCATCTATGAGATCGGATTGGTAGTGCAAGTAACCCAAGAAGTGTTCTAAAGAACCAACTTTGTGATATTGTGTTCTGGAAATAAAGCTTCTAATATCTTCATATGAGGAATTAAAGAAACAAGCTAGACCGAGTGTATTTTTGACTAGTGGGCAGACTAAACAGGGATAGCAACGTGTCTTTCCATCCTCATAAAGCTTCGCATGTGTAAATACTTAGAAACATGACCGAATACAGTTCTTAGTCTAGCGCACGAGTCTAGATAGGATAACACCGTTATGTGGTATTATCGGAGCTGTAGTCTTGTAAGGAGTGTCTTAACATGTACTCTTGGGAATCAACTGTGGGAGTTGAATTCCGGGTAGAAGTTTTTTGTAACCTTTGTTTGTGAACTCTTAGAGACAAGATGAAGTATAGTTCTTAGACTAGTGCGAGAAACTAAATAGGATAACCCCGTTTTTTCTATTATCAGAACAATAATCTTATAAGAAGTGATTTTACATGGTAGAAATATTTTGTCCCTCAAGAGTTAGGGGCACGCAGTTTTTTTCCTGTTGCAGAGTTTATGCGTTAAAGAAAAATATTTTGGTGTTATTTGTCTCTTTACTTCCTTGCATTATTATTTTATATCGTTAAGTATCTGCCATCAGGATAGCTTCATACATTGCTATCCCTGATACGATCTTTTGACGAAAAAAATTGAAAAAGGTCATCAGGATAGCTTCATACAATGGTATATTTTTGAATGGAGAGAGGAAAACTTCCACTTAACAAGCATATAGGTACGTACTTCGTAACGTCGATTAGCTTAGCTTATTGAAATAAAAGAGATTGTCTTTAGCATTTGAATATATGGTACCTGAGATATCTTCAGGAAATTGTGTGCCAACTTCAATACATTACCAAAATCAGGATAGAGGTACCCAGCAAGCAAAGCTTGAATTGAAAGAGAACAATCCTAAGTCTGGCTACCAAAACTGTGGACCTTGATTCCATCTTCACCAAGCCAGAGATAATCACCAACTCTCGCAATGTCCATCAGGATCCTCGGCCCAGCAAGCAAGCATCATCGTCCAACTCAAATGGCAAGTTTCTAGTTTATTACTGATTGTGACATGTTAGTATTTAGCAGTGACGGAGTCGGGATTAGTTTCTCACCACGCTTAGCTGTAATCAAAGGGTTGTGGTCTTGTACTGTACATCGCATGATTTTTTTTCGTGAACTTAGTTATTGTTTCACAATAATGACCGTATTCTAATTTTTAATGGTATGTTACATCTAATTCTTACAAAAAGAAATATATATTATCTACATTTTCAATTTTGAACATTGACAAACATAAAGAATTTAGACAAACATTGATTTTGAACATCGACAAACATAAAGAATTTGAGCACCTACAGTATCAAAACCAAAAATAAAGAATTTAGACAAACATTAATTTTGCGAAAAACTCATATGCATGCAGTTATTGCTGAGAAACCTTTGCTTGATATAGGGCATACCAGCCAATCTTGATCCAGTTCTACCATCTGGTTCATTTTGCGTGGTTGTCACATATGGGGCAAAGAGTTGGGAGATGTCATATAATGGAGAAAAGCGTCACAAAATATTTGATCGACAGTCATGGGGAACATTTGTTGATGAAAATAATTTAAAGGCTGGAGATGGGTTACTGTTTGAAATGGCAGAGTGCAAGAGCACAGAGATACAATTTAAGGTCCAAATCCTCCGAGGTGACATTCCTGATGAACTTGCAGAGAAGGCCAACCGTGAATCAAAGAATGTCATTGTTATAAAATGATGCTGCCATTCCATCGACGGTTGATCATTTTCTCTGAATAACATTAGTAGTCAGGAGCTAATATAAGAACTCATCAGAGCTTATCAATTGTATGCAAGATTTTCATATGTTTATATCTGGGTTTCTATTTAGGTCTTGTAGTGTAATTTGACTGGATCTTATTTTAGTTGCATGAACATTTTTGTAGGGAAAAAAATCACCTTAGGGTTTGAACTTTAACTGTTGTATCAATATGATGCCCAAACTTAAAAAATTATCACAATAATGTTCAAACTCTCGAAACTCTATCTACATAATGTCCAGAACTATTTTTTGTCAAATTGCTGTT
Organism: Geum urbanum; assembly: GCA_946800695.1. Taxonomy (NCBI): domain Eukaryota; kingdom Viridiplantae; phylum Streptophyta; class Magnoliopsida; order Rosales; family Rosaceae; genus Geum; species Geum urbanum. The sequence continues at coordinate 37,993,379 of OX327010.1, read as the reverse complement.
AACTTTGCTGACGCGACATTTTTTTTTTTGGAAAAACAGATTCAAAAAGACCTTGATACCCTCACATTTTCAATTCTCTCTCTCTCTCTCTCTCACATTAGTCTTCTCTCCACGCCCCAATTTATATTAAATGTCAGCCGTTGGATATTTCTCTCATCTCGAACTTACAATGAGCAAAGGCCACAAGATAATCCCACATTCTCTCTCTCTCTCTCTCTCTCTCTCTCTCTCTCTCTCTCTCTCTCTCTCTCTCTCTCTCTCTCTCTCTCTCTCTCTCTCTCTCTCTCTCTCTCTCTCTCTCTCTCTCTCTCTCTCTCTCTCCCTCCTCGCATCCTGCCATAGGTTTAAGTTCAGCTCTACCGAGCTCCCTCCTCCTTCGAAACTGATGGGCCCACCACTTTTCTTCTCCTTTTTCTTATTCTTGGTCTTCTTAAACATGTCTCTCCACCGCTCTTCTTCTTTGATTTCCTTCAACCTCCACCACTCTGCCAGGGAAACTTGATCTTGAGCAGCTCCTCTAATTGTGAGCATCCACCGATTATCTACAGCCTTCGTTGTCATTGAAGCCTATAAGCATTGCATTTAATTCTAGCGGAACTTGGAACAACACCTACACACACAAAAAAAGAATCACAGAGCGAAACCAAACCATTCACACAAAAAAAAAATTGTAGCAGAAAAATCAAAACCTAAATCATGGAAGCCGGAATCTTCAACTCATCTTCGATTTTGACCCAAGTCGTTGACCGAATCGGGCAGCTTCTTCACCTTGGCAAGCTCCACAACATCATCAGAATCACGACCTCCCTCAACACCCACAACCTCGCTGCCTCCCTCGGCATCCCTCTCTCTGACCTCGACTCCTACCCCGTCCTCGATCTTTGCATTGATGTCCCGCCTAAACTCATTCGAGTGTTGCACTTAGCCGATCCTCCCGATTTCAGAACAATCGAGACCAGCAGTGTAAAAACCTGAATTTTAGTAAAATATATAATATTATCTATTTAGTCTGTTGTCTGGGTGATATATATTATGTATTTGTATATGTTAGACATAATTTATATAAATTTGTTATATCCCGAACGTGGAAGGAAGCATAATTAAGGTAAATATGTTTAGGACAATTCTTATCTCACTTATAGTTTAGGACAATTCTTATCTCACTTATATATGCCACCACCAGCTTGTTAGGTTGGTCCTAGTCTTAAGTTGGCGAATGGGTTGGTGTTAGTTACAATTATGGTTCTCAAGCATTGGAGCAGGAGGTGGCAGTAAATAGAAAGATAACTACAAGAGGTGCCAACAAGGAGAAAGAGAGATTGATACTTTGGGATCTAGTTTATGCCAAACTTGGTTTCCAAGTTTGAAGAAACAGAACAAATCCGACCTCTTTGTTTATTATAGAAGTTTAATCAGCTTAGTTGAATCCTGGATACCAAGGCACTCTACTATAAATAGGGCTTTGAACTCTTAACAAATGAAAGTACAGAATCAGAAGGTAGAGGTGATGGGATGGGATGAGAGAGAGACTTGGAATAGAGAGAGACGCGGTGAGCTTTAGTCAGAGTTTCTTATTTAGTTAAGTTGAAGTTGTACTATGCATTTCGTATAGGAAGTTATGAATGAATTGAATGTTGGCGTAGCGCTGTTCTAGATTCTAAAATATCATGTGTTCTCTTGGTATTAACTGCAGATATATCTGGATGTTGAGGTAAGGATTTTTGGGAAAACTTTTCTATATTGTTGTTATGGTTATCTATATTCTCGTATGTTTTCTGTTAAAAGTAAAAAACATATATAATAGTGTTGTAGTTATGTTGAATTAATCATATACATGCATTGGAAGTTGGGGGTATGCATACTAGAACAAATAGTGAATTTGTGAGAAATGAATTCTATTTGTGTAGTTGAGGCTATGCTCATAAGGGACCAGTATTACTATCCTAAAAGTATATACGAATGGGGAGAGAATCTTTTGTGACAACTCGAACCGGAAATGGTATGTTTATCGGCTTGATTTGCGAGTTTCGTGATTAGTCGCGATTTTGTTGAAATTGGTTGATATGGCGGGCTTGTTAACGACTAAATTATGGGGCAAGAATTTGATTTGAGTTCCTTCACGGAAGTTGTAGAGAATTTAATTTCGACCTCGTGAGAACTTCTGGAGGATTATTTCGAGTTACGAGGAATAAGTTATGAATATTTTCGGCTGTTGAATTTTGTCGTATTTATCCGTTTGGTTTCGATACGTGTACGGTATAAATACGGGTGAATACGTGACGATTTTGGAAAGTTTCCAGAAATAGAAACCTGGGTGTTGACCCGCGTGGACCACGGGTGGGTTTTGGCCCGTTTTGAGGCCGTGGTTCTTCGCTGTCGTTAAGCTTGATTCCGGCCACGATTGGCCGTTGTCCCTTGATGAGAAGTGTTGGGCTTTGTCTCCTCTTCAGTTTGGTAGGTGGATCGACGTGTATGGTGGCCGGAGGGGGGAGAAACGGCGCGGCAAAGTTCTTGTTTTTCCGGCGAGTTTCGGCGGCTTTGATGGCCGCGGTGGCGGCCGAGATGGGGGTCGACCCTATAGGGGTTTTGAAACCCTTGGTGAGGTGCGTTTAACCCAAGTGGTCTTGCACCTTGCCGTGGCTGGAGGAGGGAGATCGGAGTTAATGAATTCCGGCGAGGGTTTTCGACTTCAAGGTGAGATTTGGACCTTTTCCAGTCAAAATTGGGCTTAACTTTGAACTAGAAAGTTTCTGGAAATGTCGAGATCTTCAAATCCACGTGTAGGTTAAAATTTTCGGGGCCGATGACATTTTCCGGTGGCGGCGGACCGGCGCGCTGCCGTGCGAGGCGGCGGTTTTCCGGCCGAGGTGATTTTCGACAAGTTTTATGTCGTTTTGCTCAGAATCGCGCATTGATCGCAGTGGTGAGGTTTATATTTTGAATTGAGCATTGAAATTTGTAGCAAGGTTTTATAGTGAGTTTATTGGATTTTTGACGATTTCGTCGATATTCGAGTTATATGTTTTTAGGAATGGTTGATTCTCAAGATGTGATTCAAGGTTTTGAATTGTGATTTTGAACAGTAGTATTAATGATTATTCAAGAGATCATGATCGTTCGTTTGGCGATGAATTTTTCGCCGAATCGCAGGATTAACGCATTTTGCGTCGTGCTTGTCTGTGAGTGGATACTTTTCTTTTCACTGATTGGTTATGAGTCTTTATTATACGTTTTACGAGCATGAGCATGCATATGAGATTATGATTTACACGAGCATGTGCTTTACGATTATATATTACGAATATGCATCGACGGATATATTTTCATAATTATATATTATGATTATACATTTATATTATGCATTATACATTAGCATGAAACTATTTATGATTTGGTTTACACAGAGTACAGTCTTAGTATATGTGATTGTATCGATACACTTGCATCCCGGCTGATCCCCGAGGATGTTTACTAGGGGGACTGTTACCCTATGCCGATGTATTTCCGAGTGGGAACAGATACCCTGACCTGAGGCCTTTCTGACTAGAGTCACGTGTGGGTCTGGGATCCCGTGATTCGGACTGTACTAGCACGGATGTGTCCATGATTGACCCTGCGAGATTTTCGATGCATGCTCTGTACGCGTAAGGAGTTAGAGTCTCCCTCGTGTACCTTATTATTTTCATGCATTTAGACTCACATATATTTTTATAACATATATTATTCGTCGAAAGACATTTATCTTCGTCCACTCACTCTAACGGTTTATATGTCTTTCCCTGGGCTCTTCGTTTTCTACCCAGTTTGCAGTTTGAATTCGGGTGTCGCACGTCGCAGTTGGAGGCTTAGTCTACATTTTTTTTCCAGTAGGTTTCTTGTTTGGCCTACTGTTGTGTATATATGTATATACTAGAGGTTGCTCTGAATACTCAGATGTTTATATTTTCATATGATTTTCCTGGATTTCTGTAAAGTTACAATTTTGTTTATTGCTTTTCATTATATTATGTTTTTGAGAAATCCGGATGGGATTGGTGCCCACGGTTTGGCTTTTGTGGCATAGGATGAAGTGTATTTTCGGGTGCATGTTAATGGTAATTTAACGATATAATGAAACTCTGCCGAAATTTCTATGGTTTTTTGAAAGTTCGTGTTTTCAGAAGGGGTTTGATTCCAGTTTAGGAAACTAAATCGGGGTTGGGTCCTTTCATCTTTTTCAACTAAATGTTGATAAAATGATTTAATTAATTGCAAGATGACACTGACGACCGAGAATAGTTCAAGAGTACTAACAAATGAGAAATACCGTGTATGTGTGATCAGGAGATGATGATCGAGTCAGCATCTTATATGCATTGTAATTCATTTACAGAATATTGACACATAATTGATTATTACTATTAAAGGTTGAAAGCCCTACTGAGCGTAGCTCACCCCTTATGATTATTAGTTCAGAACAAAATATGTATTCGTATTCGTTGTTATTTATTGTAACGGATTTGTAATTAGAATTCGATCGTAGTGTTTATCGTTTCGTTTATTTATTTTTACTATGTAACATTGTCATACCCGAACTCGCGATTAAAACAACAACTCCAAATTACCGACTACTTTTTCGGGTCAAAGTGTGACAACCAGTACCCTCGTGCCTCCAGGTGCCTCAGTCTCCCACCTACAGGTGTCTGAGCCTCCCACCTCCAGATGAAGATGGGTTTTGGGATTGGGACTCTAGGGTTTGGAGGAGAGGGAGAGAGAGAGAGAGAGAGAGAGAGAGAGAGAGAGAGAGAGAGAGAGAGAGAGAGAGTTGAATTTTTGCAAGGGTATTAAAGTAATTTTAACAAAAAATGATACGTCGGCAAATTTAACTGAGCATAGACGGTAATTGATGGTAGGCATCACGTAGATATAGATTTGAGAGTCTAGTGATCGGTGCAATAATATGCATTTTTGTGCTAATAATTGATGCTCATATATTTATTATTTGATTATTTATTCAGCAATATTAATTATATTTATTGTTTTATTAGGTTTTGTAGAGAAATAAAGAAAAATGAAACAAAAGAGAGATTCCTAATGCAACAAGAAGAGAAGAATAAGGAGTCATATGCAAATAAAGAAGCCTAAACCAATAAGAATTAGAAGAAGATCAGTCAAGCAATATATAAACCAACCTTAGGGTTTTGGTGGCGGCTAATCAGCATTGGGCAGAAGAGCAACTTGGGAGAAAGAACAAGGAGCCGAAAAGAAGAGCTGCAGTCGTCTAGTCTCGACCAGTCGAAACTGGACTTCGACCCGTCGAATTGTCAACGGGGTTTCTCCAACTTTATCAGTTTTTGTTTTTGATTTCTTATGAATTCTTGTAGTTTAGCTTCAATGTCTCTGATGGGCTAATTTAGTTAAGAGGCTACCTTGAAGCCCCGAACTATGATACGCATACTTTGACCTAATTTTGCTTTATTCTTGAATGAGGTTTCTTTGTTGGTTTTTCATCGATAATTTCTGTCTTGTATGCTTTGAAGGCCTGTTTTGTATCCATGTTTAGATATTTATTTCTATGAGAGTTTGATGTCCGTTGGTTCTCCACAGCCTTCCTCAATTTTTCTTTAGTAGAAACCAAGCTTTTTAGGTATAAGAGACTAGGTCTAGTAAGACACGCCCGTAGTGTATTTGTGAAGCTTTGTAGATTCTCAAACATTTTCTAGATCATAATACTTCTTTCTCAGGAAATACGGGTCCGTGACTTTAGGTACTTTGAATATAAGCGCACCTTCACCGATATAATCATAAGAATTATGTAATATGTTGTGTTATGAACGGTAGAATCTTCCTGAGAACTATTATTCATGATTAAGTGAGTTAGGTTGAATGTGTGTCATATTTTTACTTGTGTCGGGGTAGATGGTAGTTTTTCTTAGCTTGTCTTCCATTGTTGGTTCACTTTTACTTTTCAGCATTTACTTTTCAGTTTTATTTAATTAATTTCGTCACTAAAATCAATAATCTCTGAAAGTTTTATTAAATTTACATGGTTGTCCACCATGCTGTCTATTTTGAGTCTATGTTTTCTTGTAATTTTAGGTCGAGTCTAAATAATTTAATAAATTAATTCCGTGTCTATAGGTCGAGTCTGCCATATTTTTGGTATTGGTGTTTTTAGTTGAGTGATTAGTCTCATCAGTCCTCTGCGCGAATGACCCCTACTTACCTTTGCTATAATTGACGATCTTAGAAGTAGAGTAGGGACTTATCTTTGATAGGTAGGTTTTTTGCCTATCAAATTTTGGCGTTGTGTCAACGGGGATTTATTAACTCTAATTGCTTTAACTCATATCTTGTATTTGACATTTGTACATTATGTATTCTAACTTTGTGGTGTGATCGATATGTTCTAAGGCAGAGCACTCAATTGAGCAATGTGTGTATATGCAATATTAAAGTTATTCTACCATGCTGAACAACTACTATGCACCTCTTTACACTCAAACTTTGGATGATCACTCTAGCTATGGCTATTCACCTCAAGGATATAAACATGAAGAAGTTCATTACTCCGAAGAAATCATGTCTCTTCTACAAAGTCTTGATTATTGACTTGACCGGCTGCAATTGGATTTTAGAATTGAGAGGTTAAAAACTTTTATGCAACAGTTGATGGATGATATAGCTAAGCATACATATGTTGAGCAAGAGGATATAACATAAGAAGATTTGATCATGGTGCCTCAAGAAGAGGAAGAGTATGATTATGAGGAGGTGGAAACTGTCTTTGAAGAGGAATTCCATCATAAGGAATACTTCCATTATGGTAGGAGCATGCCTTAATCTATTTTAGGTTTTACCATTCTAGGTCTTTATGCACATGATTAACTTGATTAATTAATTCATTCATTCAATTGAAAATTGAAAATTGAAAATTAAAGTTGAAAATTCTACCAGATGACTGAGATCAGTGAGATGAGTGATTGATTGAAGATTGAAGAAGTTGTCGATTTGCTAAGGCTGAGGAATGGAGAATCGGAAACTAGATGACTAGGTTCAAGAGGTAAGACTACGAGCGAGTGATGAGTTCGACTTGATAAGTGTTGACGTCACCTATTCTACCTCACCAAAGATTGATGTTTCAGTGTTTGAGCGTTCCTTTTTATTATTATTATTGTTTTGGAGAAGTGGCGTGCTTCATACATCATAGGCTGGGATTTTAAAGTTTGGGCTAGTTATTTGGATTTTTGGACTGAATTTCTACCCAGCAGGAAAAAAATTTACACATGATCTGCTCAATTCTTGCTCAACGTCTGCTAGGCCTGCGTCCTCTAACATCCGCATCTAGTGATGATACTTTGAAGAAAGTGCTCAAATCAAGTAAGCCAGAATTTGCAGATCAGAAGCCAATCAATCAAGAATTAGACGAGCTCGAAGCTTTTCTCGAATATAGGCTTATGAAGATGACTACAGAGGCTGAAATTGCAATGGAAGAAGGAGATGCTTTCTTTGATGATGATGATGATGATATGGACCACCATTGGTCGAGAAGGAGTCCATCAGAATTCCATTGGTTGATAAGTTGATACCACCATATGAATAATCACATGAGCTATTAATGTCAAACTCAAATTTCATACTTGTTTCTTGCACTAATGAAATACTTGAGTTTGAGGATTCATCTACCGAACCTCCTTGTTTTCTGGAGCATATTGAGATGGTGATACTTGATTACCATATGTCCAACAAGGAGATTCTCTTTGCGTTATTTGTTGGATTCAAGAAAATGAGACTTTCGAAAAACAAATTGAGGAAGAAGACACTTTGGGTCTAGTGTGTGTGAGACTCCAAAGTTGTCCAAGTTGCTTGGCAGAGCTCATCTAGCATCATTACTAAAGACCAAACACTTGATCGAGCCAAGACCACAACCACCTGATGGTTTTGAAGATGTCTGGCTGAAGACGTTAAACTTAGTGCTGCATGGGAAGCAATCAATGTTAATGGAGAAGCGTGGCTACCAGATTTACTCTCTTATCTTTTCTCCTTTACTTTATTTTTCTCCACATAATGTGTTTTGTGTGTGAAATGTGTTCTTTGTCATACTTGTTTGGTGTATTACATGGTTTGATTCAAGTTTTTACATTGAGAACAATGCAAATTTCAAGTGTGGGGTGGGAATATATTATATACCTAGCGTCTAGATATAATTTTTTTCGTTTTGAGTCAAGTTTTTCGATTTTGGAGTCATTTTAGGAATGTCCATGAGCCCAGTTTGACATGTCGAGCCAAGTTCCTCGACATGTCAAACGTTTTTTAGAATTTTGATAACATAGTCTCGACCTGTCGAAAACATGTCCAAAGGCGTCCCTCGACATGTCGAAGGTGAGGAGGTTTTTTACAACGATTAGTTCGTCGTGGAAGGGCCTCAACGTCAGTTTTTGAGAATTTTTTAGTTATTGTTTGATTTTCTTTTGTGTTTTAGTGTCATATATGAAAAAAAAAAACGAAAAAAAAAAACGTTAAAGAAAATACAAAAATAGTCTTTTGTTTTTATTTTGAGTCTTAGGAGCCTTTTAACTAGTCCATGATGTGGTTATATCTTCTGAAATTGTGATTAGTGATCATGTGACTTGAGTTTCTTTGGTTAATTTTAATATATGATGCATATGTGAATGTGTAGTGGATGTAGAAATAAGTTAACATGGTACATATTAAGAACATGCTTAAACATTATTGAGATTCATTTAAGCAGTGAGCGATTGAGCCTATCTATACATGCTTTCTTTTGAGTGTCAAATGCTTACCATAGATTAAGTTAATGGACTCTAGAGATTACTAGAACTTGCTCTTGTACTTTTCAAAGCTTGTAGTCAATATATGTCTTGATTGAGGGAGTGATAAAGGCATTTAGAATCTACCATTAGTGCCATATGTACCTTATGTCTCATATTTTGTGCACAAAATATGTGCACCCTATAGTTAACCACTTTGAGTCTACTTGTTTAAACCTTTTGTCATCACCTACATAATCATAACCTTGAACCTTAGAATAGTTACATCTTTACCTTTGTTCTTGAACTTAGTAGAGCTATATATCAGACAGGTACATGAAGACCAAGGAGATAGCTTATAAAGATGATGCAAAGAAATAAGTGAGGGGTATCAAGCTAGTTGTGTTAAAAAAAGAGCCGAATAAAAAAAAGAAGAAAAAAAAAAGAAATCGGCAAGAAAGTAAAGAAAAAATAAATTACTTCGTGATATTCTAACTTGATACCTAGAGTTAACTGTTGAAAAGAAGAATGAAGTGAAGGCCTGACAAAATGAAATCCGGCCATAATGGTGACACATATGAAGTGAATTCAATGGTGATGATGTTTCAATGGTTGTAAAATTCGAGAAAAGTCTCTTATCATTGGTGGTTTACTAGGTTTTAGAACTTATGTTTGAATTTCATATCCATTTTGTTCGTTAACCAATGAGCCTGATCCCATTACAACCTTTGAAAGAGCTTTTTGATCCTCAAGATGGGTAGCATTTGATTTGTGGAGATTAGTCACAAGAGTTGAGCAAATAGTTTAGTCCATTTGGCAAGTAATTGAGTTGACTGAATACCTTAGACATATTTGGAGTGAAACACTTATGAGAGAATCTCTATGTGAGGTTGAGTCTTAACTTGTTTATTTGCATGCTACAGCTAGACACTCACTATGATTATGTCGGTGTCCTACATGTTACATGTATGCTATGCATTGGAATTAACCTTCAAAATTCTTTGAATTGAATTGTGAAATTATGTGATCTTGGTATTTCAAGTGTAGGAAGATTGTTGAGACAACATGTTCAGAGCGTTAGAATTTTGTTTTTAGTGTTGAGTCTTTTTAGAGTCATAGTTTAGTGTTTTGCTCGAGGACTAGCAAAAGATAAGTGTAGGGTTCTTGATCGGTGCAATAATATGCATCTTTATACTAATAATTGATGCCCATATATTTATTCTTTTATTATTTATTTAGCAATATTTATTATATTTATTATATTTATTAAGTTTTGTGGAGAAATAAAGAAAAATGAAACAAAAGAGGGATTCCTAATACAACAAGAAGAAAAGAATGAGGAGTCATGTGCAAATAAAGAAGCCTAAACCAATAAAAACTTGAAGAAGATCAATCAAGCAATATATAAACCCATCTTAGGATTTTGGTGGAGGCTAATCAGCATTGGGAGGAAGTGCAACTTGGGAGAAAGAGCAAGGAGCCGAAAAGAAGATTTGTAGTCGTCCAGTCTCGAGCAGTCGAAACTAGACTTCAACCCGTCGAATTGTCGATGGGGTTTCTCCAACTTTATCAGTTTTTGTTTTATTTTTCTTACGAATTCTTGTAGTTTAGCTTCCTTGTCTCTGATGGGCTAATGATTTAGTTAATGGGCTGCCTTGAAGCCCCAAACTATGATATGCATACTTCGACCTAATTTTGCTTTGTTCTTAAATGAGGTTTCTTTGTTGATTTTTCATCGATAATTTCTATCTTGTATGCTTTGAAGGCCTGTTTAGTATGCATATTTAGAGATTTATTTCTATGAGAGTTTGATGCCCACTTGTTCTCCGCAGCCTTCCTCGATCTTTCTTCAGTAGAAACCAAACTTTTTGATTATAAGAAACTAGGTCTAGCAAGACATGTCCGTAGTGTATTTGTGAAGCTTTGTAGATTCTCAAACATTTTCTAGATCATAATGCTTCTTTCTTAGTAAATCTGGGTCCGTGACTTTGGGTTCTTTGAAGGATAGTCATTGGTGATAAGTATACCTTCACTGATGTAATCAAGGATTAAGTAATAGGTTGTGTTCTCGTAGAATCTTCCTAGGAACTTTCATTCCTGATTAAGTGAGTTAGGTTGCATGTACGTGTGTCATATTTTTACTCGTGTCGGGGTAGATGGTAGTTGCCCTTAGCTTGCCTTCCATTGTTGGTTTACTTTTACTTCTCAGAATTCGCTTTTCAGTTTTGTTTGATTAACTTTGTTGCTGAAATCTCCAAAAATTCTATAAAGTTCCATGGTTACCCGTCATGCTGTCTATGTTGAGTCTATGTTTTCTTATAATTTTAGGTCGAGTTTAGATAATTTAATAAATTAATTATGTGTCTATAGGTCGAGTCTGTTAGATTTTTAGTATTGGTATTTTTAGTTGTTTAAAGTGACTAGTCGTATCAGTCCTCTGCATGAATGATGTCTACTTACCTTTTCTACAATTGACGATCTTAGAAGTAGAGTAGGGACTTATCTTTGATAGGTGATTTTCTGTCTATCATTTAGGCATCATTTTGATAATTTTTTAAGTCCAGGCATCACATTAATACATCGACGATAGTTTAAACACTCTAGATGATTTTTTTTTCCTTTTTATAGGCATGAATTTCCTCATGTTTGAATTCCTTATTATCAGTCTCCAGTGCCATTGGTTATTATTTTATTTCACAAATGGCATTGGATGGTGATCGGTGTTTAACCACCTTCAAAGTTACCCTATAATGAACTCAATATGCTTGTCAATGCAGTACAATAGTATAGGGGTCAATCCACAGGGAAAGATGAGAATCAATATTCTAAATTACAAACAGACGCGAAAGTCAGAACCCTGACAGCCTCGACCACTGGGTACTAACGTAATTAATTAAAATAGCTAGACTCAACCTAAAATCACGAAATTAATACTGGACACTACAGACACAGTGGCAGACTACCACACAATATTTCAATATAATCGGAGTTGGTTTGGTTGTCGAATAAATTTCTGCAAAACAGATTACGAAATTGAAACAAAAAACAGAGTATACGTAAAGTTTACAATCAATGATAAAGAAAGTTAAGGGAAGTGTTATCCACCACCGTCACTCCATCTAGATGACAAATGCTTAACTAAACAATGCAGATGTTATGAATGAAAGATTCCCAGGAAGGCCCCAAGCTGTGAACACAACCTATTACCCAATCTTTATGTTTACAACATTGAAGGTCTGCTTATCAATATTGTCTATCCCTCAAAGAACCCGAAGTCACGGACTCGAATTTACCAAGAGCAAAGTATTACGATCTAGAAAGGGTTTGAGAATCTACAAGGCTTCATAGGTACACTACGGTCGTGTCTTACTAGACCTAGGGTTTCTTATATCAAGCATGTATGGGTTCTACGATTGAAACTTGAGGAAGGTAATAATCACCAACAGCCATCAATTTCCTTAGAATTAGATTCCTAGACATGCATACACTACAACATTTTTACACATTGCCGGCGACTTTTAAGTCGCCGGTAATGTCCAAAAACAAGGCCGGCGATTTTTGGACATTACCGGCGACTTAAGTCGCCGGTAATGTAATTTTTTTTTTTTTTTTTTTTACATTGCCGGCGACATGAATTTATGTCGCCGGTAATGTCTCGAAGCTAAAGACATTGCCGGCGACATAAATTCATGTCGCCGGTAATGTAAAAAAAAAAAAAAAAAAAAAGACATTACCGGCGACATAAATAAAGTCGCCGGTAATGTCTTTTTTTTTTTTTTTTTTTACATTACCATCGAGGGATTGCCGGCGACGGACATTACCGGCGACAAAAATCGCCGGTAATGTTAAAAAAAAAAAAAAAAAAAAGACATTACCGGCGATTTTCCGGCGAAAATCGCCGGCAATGTCTCCAAATGTTGTAGTGATACTAAGCGTGCACTCAAAGCATACATAATCAAGAATCATCACTGTATAAATAACAAAGAAACCTCATTCAAATAACAAAAATAAAACTTAGTTAACGTGCATAAGCAATCTAGATATCATGACGGGGCTTCAAAACAGCCCCTTAACAATGGAGTTTAGCTCCTCATGGAAGCCATAAAATTCTAGTCTAAGAAGAAACGAGAAAATTACATAATGGTCCCCCCCCCCCTCCACTGTGCAACTCTTGCTAGCAATATATATATATATATATATATGTTGCTCTCTAACTAGGTTAATTAACCTAGCTAGCAACCCACGTGCAAGACTCCAAATTCAGCCCATCTCTTCTTAATCTCATTATTATAATAGGACTCTATTTTTGTTTTATTCTCTCCTTGCTTCACCACGTCTCTCTCCTTTCCTCGCCAAGCTAAGTTAATTAACTTGGCTCCTCCACACGTGCAAGCATAAGTCCAAGTTCAAATCTTCTTCTCGCCAGCTATATATATATGCCATTAATTAGCTTGTTTAATCAAGCTCTTCTTGCTCACGTGCCAAGCTTCCAATCCAAATATATATATATATATATATATAACTACACATGCAAACTTTCCCCTCTTCTTCTCTCTGTTCCTCGCCAAAACTGCTTCCTCCAGATTTCCTTGCCAAAAAGCATTATATATATTATTTAATCTTCTTTTATTCATTAATCTCCAAAACACCTAAAAATAAATAAACATGATTAATTCACTCGATTAATAACAATAAACTAAATATAAGGAATAAATTAAATACCGAATAGTCGCATAAATATGCGACTATCAGATGGGTGTCAATGCATTTTCCCCTTTTATCAAGAATTGTTCGTTCAAAAAATGAATTCAAGAATTGTAAACAGATGGTAAACAAATTTAAGAATGGTAACTTGTAAGCAAGTTCAGCTAGAAAGTAGAAAATTATGGAAGCACTTGGGTCTTGAGAGGTTGTTTTCAAAAGAAACGTAATCAAAATAGTGGCCTGCTATTTTCATCTTTCCCATGCTATGTTACCATGCCCCCATATAATTCCATCAACAAAATTTACTTTTGGATTCAAATGCAACATATTGTTTAAATTTCCAGTACACCACAAGCATTGTCATGTCATAGTCGCATCACCTTTTACTTTCCAGTGAAATGAATTCACATCACCACAGAACACTGCAGAACATTTCTTCTTCTTTTTTTAATTTTTTTTATGAGCCTTATCCTCCATTATTGGTGCTCCTTGGGCTTGTAGAATTTAGAGTATGCTCCACGAGAACTAAGATTTTTTTGATTCAGTGTATGTAGTTAATATTGAAGGTGTCAGTAATTTGTCATGTTGCTGGTGTAACTTTTCTGAAAATAGCAGAATGCCTTTGTATACTGAGACCACCTAACGTCCTTCATTTCATTTAGCCCTTAACTATCTCACTCCATATGCATCTACTACTATCCTTCGCAGTTCCCAGCTCCTCAGCCAACTGTCGCCAGAGATCATCTTCACAGGTATAGTAATGTGAGTTCTTTTCTCTTGTTTCTGTGTGAAGTGTGTGTTGCTATTCATTTCTCATGAACTCGTGTGTTGTGGGAATTCTTAGCTTTACTTTATTTTTGGTTTTATGTAAAAACCTGCAATGCCAGTTTTAAATAGAAAAACGTTCTGCTGTTGTTTAAGGCCTCTTTGAAGACCTTCAAGAGTAGATTTTGAAAGCCTTAACATTTTAGGTGCTAAGTTAGACAGACTTTGGTAAGAAACGTCTGATATTTAAGGTGGTCAGGTCAGAAATTGAGAGAAGAGTAAGCTAGGGTTGTAGCTGAGTGTAATTGGCTAGTAGAAATGACAGCGCGAAATGGATCAAGAAAAGAGAAGGATCTTTAACCATTAGTCCCAAACTTAGAGGATTCATGTTTATTATCCATCCAATGATCTTATCACATGGAGATAATTCTTTTATCCATATAATCGTCAACTCTGTTACAGATAAATCTTTGTTAAGCTGCATTTGGTAAAGCAGAAGATCCTAAAATGGCAGACTCGGCCCAATTCTCATCAGATACCAAGATTGAAGTGAATGGGGACGAATTTTGGCCTCTTTCAGGAAAACCTTTCTTTGACATAATACTTGCCAAGTCCCACGTCAAACCGAATTACAAAATGGTAATTATCCTCTAAAAGCTCTCATATACATATTGTTACAGGTAGAGTGGTAGATCATTATCTACTGTTGAATGTTGAACATTGTTGTTGGTGGTTTTTCATTTGGTCTGTTATAGGGGATCCCGGCCAAACTTCACCCAATACTACCATTATGTTCAATTCCAACAATTCTCAACTATGCGGGAAAGTGTTGGCAAATGACATGTAATGGATCAAACAAAAAGTATAAAGTCTTGGATAAAGAGTCATGGAAAGCCTTTGTTGATGACAACAATTTGAAGGCTGGAGATGGATGTGTGTTTGAAGTCGTGGAGTGCTGCAGCACAAATTTAGAGTTCAGAGTCCAGATCCTCCGAGGTGATATCCCGGCTGAACTTCTAGAGAAAGTAAACGACGGTGATGATGCTGAGAAACCTATTATTCTATAATTGCCTTTTCATGGTTGTATTAAGTACTTCATGATTAACATTAGCTGAATAAAGTCCAAGTTATAATAGTAGTTATAACAGCAAATATGTTGATGAAGCTTTGGATGCAAAGACTAGTTTGCAGTACTTCAAGGAAACAGAAACATAGCAGAAAAGGAGAAGTTATTCATCACTCTGTTTTCTTTTTCTTTTTCAGAACCAGAGTTGGATTCATGTTTCAATATCTTCTGTTTCCTCGTTTCGATGAATTGCCTCCCATTTGTTCAAAATATAGAGATGGATCTGTGATCAGCATCTTCCTACCAATGTGGAACACTATAATATCTCCTGTCAGTTCTGTGTTTGACTTCACTCAAGGTTTCAGATTCATTTTTCACTTGTCTCTTTGTTCATTGATGGCGCAATTTACTTCGTAGAGAGACTCACATGCTGGCAACATGGGAATAAACAGTTACGTACCACTACATTAGAATCTTGTTTGAGTTACCATTATACTTTTAAATAGCTATTCCTGATCTATGATCAACTATTTGTCTATCATCTTTTGGGAACCTTCTTCTATATTGATTCGGTGTCAAAATAATAGACAATTCCATCTTCGATCATTTTCTCTAGAAGATCAAGCAGACATGTATGCAAATGACAGATCTTTATAAATGAAAAATGAGAAAATTGAAACAGATTGAGGAGAAAATAGTTAGTTTACGTGTTTCTGTCTTGACTTGTTCTCAATAATTTTCCATGTGCTCACTTGTATAGCAATGACCAGTTCAACTCGACATGAAGATATAGTCTTTTTGTGTGTATATATATGTAGTACAAAAACGCAGTTGACTCTGAAAAGCTTCAAGAAGCCAGCTTGATGTGTTTTATTCAGTCCCACAGTAGTGTTAATATTGGTTTGACTTGCCAAACTGAACCAGAAACTGATCTATAAATACATCTCACAAAGAGGAGAAGATGAACTTAACATGATGGCAACTTTCCCAAGATTTCCAATATACTATATCCTCCTTGTTTGTGCAATTCTACTTATTCGGAGTGGCTTCTATGGCCTTTCTGTGCATCAGAGAAAACATGCAGCCATGTTCATCTTTGGAGATTCACTGTTTGATGCTTGCAATAATAATTACATAAATACCTCCACTAATTTTCAGGCAAATTTCTTTCCATATGGGGAAAGCTTCTTTGGATATCCGAGCGGTAGGGTATCCAATGGCCGTCTAATCCCAGATATCATTGGTAAGTTTTCTGTCATAAGTCAATATTTTGTTGAACACATGAGATTATGACACAAGTGATATTAATTGGTAACTTGGAACTGTTTCTGCAGCTGAATATGCAAACTTGCCTTTGATTCCACCATACTTGCAACCGGGATTCGACAACTATGTTTATGGTGTGAACTTTGCATCTGCTGGAGCTGGTGCTTTATCCGAAACGTTTCAAGGATTTGTATGTCATCTGCCTAATTTTCCAGTCAAAATATTTGTTCTTTCCTGTTATTGGTATAGGCTGAAGTTTCTAGTTATCTGCATCTGCACAACAGCTAGTCAATGTAGTCATAAAAACAAAGTCAAGGCCACAGTTTTGTTACTGGTGGCTACTGACTAGCAGTTAATTTTTCATCCATATATTGCATGCACATGACTCTGCCTCTAACTGGAGAGGCTTGAAATGAATACACGTGGATGTTTCTATATGCACATGGATGGAAATCACTTTCTGTTAGCATGATTATTTTCTGATCTTCCATATTTCAGGTGCTAGACCTTGAAACTCAATTGGGTTATAGCAGTTAAGGTGCAGACTAGGCCAGACCGAAGCGCACACATTGCTGTCGGAAGCTGTTTACCTGATTAGTATTGGAAGCAATGATTACATTGCCCCATTCATAACCAGTTCTTCTTTGTTCCAGTCACATTCTCACAAGCAATATGTTGGCATGGTCACCGGAAACCTGACTAATGTGATCAAAGTAATACATAATGTCTTCTCATGCATGAATACGATTATGAATCCGAAAGTGACTTTTTGGAGCTACTAACCACATATGCTGTTTTCTGTTTCCTTGGAAAATTTACGGGAGAGGAGGAAGGAAATTTGGGATTGCAAGCATGGAGCCTTGATAGTCGCATATTTATGCGTCTATTCGGTATTTAATTTATTTTCTATATTTAGTTTATTGTTATTAATTGAGTGAATTAATTATGTTTATTTGTTTTTAGGTATTTTGGAGAGTAATAAAGAAAATGAGACTAAATAATATATTTTGGAACTGCCTAGCGAGGGAGTTTAAGAAAGATGTGATATATGTTTGGCCAGCAGGCGTGAAGTTGGTTTGGAGTAGAAGTCTAGCACGTGAGCTAGCTAAAAGAAGTGGGCTTGGACTTTGGAATTAGTGTTTGGCGAGCGGTCTGCATGCACGTGATACAGGAGGATAATTAGCTCTTGCTAATTATATATATATGTACAGCTAGAAGGAAGAGGAATGCTTGGCGAGGAAAAGATTAAGGAGTCATGTTGCATGTTGGATTGCTTAGCATGTGATACATGCCTTTAGCTAGTTAGGTTAATTAAGGGATGCATATATATAGATAGCTAGCTAAAGGAAAAGGGGGACGACCAGAAGAGAATTAGAGGAGATTAAGAAGAGAAAGAAGAATAAAGAAAGAAGACGAAGTTGAAGAAAAAGGAGAAGAGCCATATTACAAGCCTGCGATCCCGACGAGGATCAAGAGTTTATTTCTTCTCATTCTTAGTTCATCTTTCATGAATTCTTTGTTATTATTTAAGATTATGAGTAGCTAAATTTTCTTTGTTAGGGGCTGATTGAAGCCCTAGATATGCTTACGATTTTGAACCCCTTTTGATTCTATTAATTATTTGGATGAGTTTTGTTTCACTATTTTCTCACCGTATGATTTCTGTGTTCATGTTTTTTTGAGTGCACGCTTAGATGCATGGCTTATGATCTATAGTCTTGATTATGTATATGACCACCTTATCATTGCAATTCTCTAGAGACAAACATGAATTTGTGTGAAACAAGCCTTAGTGATGTAAGGAACCCTTGAAGCTCTGTTATTCTTCAAACATTCTTAGAACGTAATGACTTCAGTTCTCTAGGCTTACATCACCATATGTATAAGTCGGTTAAGTGAGGATCAAGATCGAGCGGATTGTCCCTCCCTCTTTCATGCCAAGTAAGAGAGTGTAATACAAAAGATGACTTAACCAAAACTCTTGTGTGGGGAGTATTCATCCATGGTTAGTTCAATTATATTGGAGAGGTCGTAAGTATGTCTAGGGTGGAGAGAAATTCTTAACATTCATATCTCATTGGTTATCTACAACAATTTACTTTCTGCAATTTACTGATTTCTGCATTAGCTGTAACTTAGACGATTTATTTCGGTAACCAAATCAACTCAGAAAACCCTCAAATTTTGTGTGGTAGTCCACCACTGTGTCTATATTATTGTGTCCAAATTTCGTGTTATTTGAGTCAGTCTAGCTTAGGTTTGTAGTGTCATTAGTGTACTATAGTCAAGTCTGTCAGCATTTTAGTCTAGGTTAAGATTTAGTTTCACCAATTCCTTGTGTTCGATAACCCCTATTTATCTTACTACATTGATATATCCAGGTTGTGAATAGAATATCTTTGAGAGGTGTTTACCCGCATTGTCAAGCCCTCGGGATGTTTACCAGGCATGAGAACAGTTAAACCAAAAAACACAAGCACCTGTGAAGAAGAAGCAAATACACTTTCGAAACTCCACAATAGAGTACTTGCCAAAGTCCTTCTCAATCTGAAAGGACAGCTCCAAGGATTCACATACTCAAACCCAAATTTCTACTCTTACCTAAACGAACTAATTCATGATTCATCAAAACATGTTATAGTTAACATGTACTTAATTTATGTTGCAGTCTTTCCAATATTCATGTCAAAAGCTACCTTGTTCATCCCAGTTTTCTAAATGTTCTGTCACTCTGTATGTTGTAAAGGTTTCGGTGAAGGAAAGATGTCATGTTGTGGCTCCGGTCCATATAGAGGAGTTATGAGCTGTGGAGGAAAGCGAGGCGTGACCAAGTATCAGTTATGTGCCAATGTTACTGACTATGTCTTCTTTGATTCCGGTCATGCTACAAAAAGAGTTTACAAGCAAGATTCTAAGCTATGGTGGAGCCATACATCCGAAGTCACTACACACTGACAAGGCGGATAAATACCTCTCAAAGATACCATATTCACAACCTGGATATATCAATGTAATAAGATAAATAGGGGTTGTCGAACACAAGGAATTGGTGAAACTAAATCCTAACACAAAACTTAAATGTTGACAGACTCAACTAAAATATACTAATGACAATACTAACATAAACTAGACTGACTCAAATAACATGAAATTTGGATACAACAAACTAGACACAGTGACGGACTACCACACAAAATTTTAAGGTTTTCTGAGTTGATTTGGTTACCGAACTGAATCGGCTAAGCTACAGCTAATACAGAAAATAAATGCTGAAAGTAAACTGCTAATGAATGCAAATGGATTTAAACTATATGATTAAAGAGTTAAGAGAAATGCAATCCACCACCGTCATTCCCTCTATCTAATACATACTTAAACTAATGTACATATCCAATGAATGAAAGTTCCCAGGAAGAGTTTATCGTTACAACCACATCATATTACCTAATCCGTATGCCTATGCAGGTTTGTCATGAACCTCCCCTACATCTATCCCTTTATGAACCCATAGTCATGGACCCTAAGGTTTACAAAGAAGAAAGCTTTAAGTTCTAGAAAAGGTTTGAGAAGCTACAAGGGTTCACAAGTACACTATAGGCCTATGGATTTCAATCTCTCGACGGTAAAATCGACGTATCACTATAGAGAATCCGGTGGAAGAAATTATCTTCAGTCGCCCGTATCTCATGAAACTAGAACCCTAGCATGCATACTAAGTTGGCTACCAAAGCAGACATACAAGAATTCATACAGTGAATCATTCAGAGAAAGAAACCTCATTAAAAGAATATGCAAAACTAGGTTAAAGTGCATGCATTAAAAAGAATTCATGTACGGGGCTTCAAGCAGCCCCTTAACAAATGAAATTTAGCTACTCATAATCTTAAATAATAACATTAAAGAATTCATAAAAGATAAACAAAAGAAGGAGAAAGAAGAACTCTTGGCGACGACGTAATCGGGCTCCGCTTCATGCACGAGACACTACAAGAAAAAGTTACTTAGACGACGGAACCATTAAGGTTCCGTCGTCTAAGTAACACTTAGACCACGGAAACTTCTCCGCGGTCTAAGTGAACACTTAGACGACGGAGATCTCTTTTTCCGTCGTCTAAGTGAAACTTAGACCGCGGAGAAAATTTCCGCGGTCTAAGTTTCACTTAGACGACGGAAAAAGACATCTCCGTCGTCTAAGTGAAATTTAAAAAATTTAAAAATTTCACTTAGACCGCGGATAAAGTTTCCGCGGTCTAAGTTTTCACTTAGACGACGGAGATTATCATCTCCGTGGTCTAAGTGAATTTTTAAATTTTTTATTTTTTTTTCAAAAATAAAAAAATTATTTTTTAAAATTAAAAATTAAAAAAATTCACTTAGACCACGGAGATGAGTATCTCCGTGGTCTAGGTGAAAATTTCGTAAATTTTTTTTTTTAAAATTCACTTAGACGACGGAAATACTCATCTCCGTGGTCTAAGTGAATTTTTAAATTTTTTATTTTTTTTTTCAAAAATAAAAAAATTATTTTTTAAAATTAAAAATTAAAAAAATTCACTTAGACCACGGAGATGAGTATCTCCGTGGTCTAGGTGAAAATTCCGTAAATTTTTTTTTTTTAAATTCACTTAGACGACGGAAATACTCATCTCCGTGGTCTAAGTGAATTTTTAAATTTTTTTTTTTTTTCAAAAATAAAAAAATTATTTTTTAAAATTAAAAATTAAAAAAATTCACTTAGACCACGGAGATGAGTATCTCCGTGGTCTAGGTGAAAATTCCATAAATTTTTTTTTTTTAAAATTCACTTAGACGACGGAAAAGGACATTTCCGTCGTCTAAGTACCTAAACCCTAAGACCCTAACCCCTAAACCATGTTTTCACTTAGACGACGAAAATGTCCATTTCCGTCGTCCAAGTAAAAACTTAGACGACGGAAATGTGCGATTCCGTCGTCTAAGTGAAAATTTCGTAATTTCACCTAAGACAACGACCATCTAGACCATGTCCCAATGCATATTCTTTTCGTCGAGACCGTAGAGTAAACAATGCTTGGAGTGTGAGCGTCGACGGTTTTAAAATAGGACTTACGGATTTTTGTGTATCTAGGTTTCCGGTTTGTAAAATTTTTGGATTTGCGGTTAACTGTGCCGATGAAACCCTGAACGAACTCAGTATTTAGTGGAAATTATTCTACTTATATATGGTGTTATGGTGAGTATATCCAACGGTCGTTTTTTCCAAATTCAATTTCGTTAATATCGATGTGCAATGAGCCTATAAGTACCGGCACTTAAGTTATACATATTAGTAAATACTTAACAAGTTTGAATACGTAAATTAATTCATCGTCTTAAATCCCACTTTTTATATATACGATTCTTTAATCGATATTTTACGACAATTCCATTCAAATTACAGGTCCAAAAATTCATTACAAATTATTTAAAAAATAATAATTTTACGGAATTTTCACTTAGACCACGGAGATACTCATCTCCGTGGTCTAAGTGAATTTTTAAATTTTTTTTTTAAAATAAAAAAATTATTTTTTAAAATTAAAAATTAAAAAAATTCACTTAGACCACGGAGATGAGTATTTCCGTCGTCTAAGTGAAAATTCCGTAAAATTATTTTTTTTAAAATTCACTTAGACGACGGAAATACTCATCTCCGTGGTCTAAGTGAATTTTTGAATTTTTAATTTCTGGCGGTGTTTTTCCCCCTTAAAATTTGGCAAAAATTTAAATCCACTTAGACGACGGAGATTGTCATTTCCGTCGTCTAAGTCAAAATAATTGGCGGTATTCTTTTCCCGCTAAAATTTTGGCAAAAATTTAAATCACTTAGACGACGGAAATACTGAATTTCCGTCGTCTAAGTGAAAAATTGGCGGTATATTTTGAAAATTTAAAGCACTTAGACGACGGAAATTCAGTATTTCCGTCGTCTAAGTGTTTTAAAACTCTATAAATTCATCATTTTCTCAATCTCTCTTCATTTTTTCCTCTCCCTCAATCCACTCTCCCTCTCCCTCTCTCCCTCTCCATCTCTCCCCCCCCCCAATCAAACCACCCACCATATATCATCACCATCACCATCCACTATCATCATCACCACCACCACCGTCGCCGCCACCACCGACATCACCACCGTTGCCGCCATCACCGACATCACCGGCATCACCACCGTCGCCGCCACCACCTACAACGTCGCCTCCACCACCACCACACACCATTAGCTACCGCCTATATTGTCACCTCCACCACCGGCCTCCACATTCCGGCCAACACCACCGGCGCCGCCACCACCACCACCGCCTATAATTAGTTTAGTTTTAGCTTAATTTTGTTTATTTAGGCTAGATTAATTTACTTTATTATATTATGAATTTTGTATTCATTGTATTTAAATCCATAATAATTTAAATTATTTATTCATTATAAATTTTGTACGTATTATATATTATTAATAATTAATATTCAATAAATTTAAAAATATTATGAATATTGATATACAAAAAATTAAATAAAAAATTCATTAAATGCTAATTATTAAATTATTAATTAGCATTTCATGAATTTTTCATTTAATTTTTTTTACAAAATCACCACTTAGACGACGGATATAGACAATTTCCGTCGTCTAAGTGAAAATTCCGTAAAATTATTTTTTTAGGATAAAAATTTAAAAATTCACTTAGACGACGGAGATTGTCATCTCCGTGGTCTAAGTGAATTTTTAAATTATTTTTACAATAATTTTTTTTTGTGATAAATAATTTAAAAATTCACTTAGACCACGGAGATGACAATCTCCGTCGTCTAAGTGAATTTTTAAATTTTTATCCTAAAAAAAAAATTATTGTAAAAATAATTTAAAAATTCACTTAGACCACGGAGATGACAATCTCCGTCGTCTAAGTGAATTTTTAAATTATTTATCACAAAAAAAAATTTATTGTAAAAATAATTTATTAATTCACTTAGACGACGGAGATTGTCATCTCCGTCGTCTAAGTGAACACTTAGACCCCGGAGAATGTCCGTCGTCTAAGTATCACTTAGACGACGGAATTCTCCATCTCCGTCGTCCAAGCACTTGGACGACAGCACTTGGAGCACGGAGCTTGGACGACGGAGATTCCGTCGTCTAAGTACTTAGACGACGGAAAACGGCACTTAGACGACGGAAATGCTCCGTGGTCTAAGTCCGTTTTTCTTGTAGTGAGAACTTCTTATTCTTTTCTTATTGTTTTTCTCTCTTTCTTATTCTCTCCTTTCCACTAGCTATAAACTATATATATATATATATGTGTGTTAACATAGCTAGGTTAATTGCTAGCTATCACACACGTGCTTGATTCCTAATACAAACCCACTTCTTCTTTTACTTTAGTCAAGGCACATGTTAGACTTCAAATCCACTTCTTCTTCTACTTTCCGTTCCTCGCCAAAACTACCTCGCCAAGCACAAGTCTGCATCTTTCTCTAGCTGTATATAACTCATTTAGCTGGAGCAATTAGTCCTAGCAAAACCCACGTGCCACGCAGCTTAAATGAAGATTAAATAGAAGTCCCTCGCCAAGATTAAATCATCAAGCAACAACTCCAAGCTGCTCGCCAAACATATATATCTCCTTTTTCTTAAACTCCCTCGCCAAGCAGTTCCTCGCCAAATAGTTCTAAAATATATTATTTAATCTCCTTTTCTTTATTAATCTCCAAAATACCTAAAAACAAATAAACATAATTAATTTACTCAATTAATAACAATAAACTAAATATAGGAAACAAATTAAATACCGAATAGACGCATAAATATACGACTATCACACACCATATTAATCTGAAAGACCTGTTTGAAGTATAGTAGAAAATAGATACATAGAGTTCCAGAAATTGACTCATTTTTTCAAATCTGAGAAAAGCATATACTGTGTATAACCATTCATTACTAAGTTAACGTGTTTGAGAAAAGCAATATACATTCTTTTGCACCAAAGAAACCGAACGAAGATCTTCTGATCCATTTTGTTGTTTTAGGAAATACGATAAAGTATAGAAGTAGTTTGAAGTAATAAACTGTGTAATTTTATTAATGAAGAAGCAACTTCTTTATATAGGAGAGTAGAAAAGGTACAAATAGGAAAGTAATCCTATTACATCTTGGGATAAGATACACTACCATATTTTGTGATCTCCACAATAACTAGGTGCATCAAATATCCTACAACACTCCCCCTTGTTCTGGTGTATGGTGGTGACGCTTCTTCATTTGCTTCATTGATGCCTCATCAAAAACTTTGTCGAGCCAATCAGTCTCGCCAAGTAAAAAGAGTGCAGATCATCATAGACGATGATAAGACACATAACCATGTTGCCTCATTAAAACCTTGCTATGTAATAAAAACCCAGTGGGATAAAAACAACCTGAGTCAAGAAAAAAAAGTACAACGTGTCCTTCACATTCAGAAACGCTCATGTGCATGCCAGACTCCCCCTGATATCAACATCCAGGGTAGCTTGAATAAGCTGAGCAACCCTATATTCTATACACGCTTCTCAAATGTGAAATTTTGCCAATGACTTAGAAAGTCTGCCTCATTATCCTCAAATCAAACTTGGTCAACTATAACCTTAAGGAATTGCTATTGTTTGCTGACTATAGAATAACTTATGCAATGTATATTTGGTGTTGTCGCCTTATATGTAATCTAGCTTCATCACCTTGATGCAAGCAACATTATTCTCATAATGCATATAGGTTCATCAGTAGTGATTCATAAACCACTTGATCTTCGATATGTGCACTTATGGATCTCAACCATATGCACTCCATAACAACTTCATGTTAGATCAATAATCTCAACATGGTTCGAAGCTGTAGAGACAAAAGTCAACTCTCTAAACTTCAAGATATCGAGGTGTTACCCATGGTAAAGACATAACCAACTTGGGAACAACTTTTGTGTGGATCAGAGAGATATCAACTTTAGCAAAACTTGTCAACACATCACAACGATTGTTGGTGTAGAGGGTGAAGGGAAATCAATGCCACTCTATTTGTGGTGCCCTTACTTCCAACACCACTCTCTTTATGGCCTATCTGTAGGGATATATTAAGCTCATATCTTTCATATTTTTTGATACTAAAAGATTGTATTTAAACCATTCCAATGGCATTGCATGGGCACATAGCTACATCTAGTTGTTAAGTTCAACAAGAATGAGGAGCTAAGTCTTGTGTATTATGCTAATTATACTCTTACACTTAGATTAGGCACTTTAACCACTAACACGTCTTCGTTATCATCCCTTGGAAGAAAATGGATCCCTCTAAGGGTTAAGACTATAGCAGATCATGAGAGTACTCATAGACTTCATTTTATCAACATAAAGTGCAGCATATCTTAGAGTATAAGCCGATGATGGAAAATCTCATCATTACGGTGCTCGAGTTCCAGTCACTAGCTGTAACTCCTTTATTTGAGACAAAACCGTGTCTTCCCAAGATCTTTCATCTCAAATTCGGATTTCAAACACTTTGAAAATC
Source organism: Geum urbanum (assembly GCA_946800695.1). Classification (NCBI taxonomy): domain Eukaryota; kingdom Viridiplantae; phylum Streptophyta; class Magnoliopsida; order Rosales; family Rosaceae; genus Geum; species Geum urbanum. The sequence goes on along the minus strand of OX327010.1, from coordinate 37,967,275 downwards.
CTGAACTTGTCCTATAAATGAACACGCATGGGCATATCCTTTTCCAATCAAGTAGTCACTTGGTGAACGTTCCAATCTCATTGCAAACGCACTCTGTGGTCTAGAGCCACTTGATTTGGGTAAATGAAGTCTATCTAAGACATTCATATCTATCTCTTATTCTAGATCCCCATAGAGATTCGTCATGACCACGTTTATAAGCTGCATGTCAAGTTTTTCGGAAACTACCAAACTGACAAGGTAGTGGAGTGCAATGACATCCATTACAAGAGAATTTATCTCATCATAGTCGATTCTAGAGCATTGTGAGAAGACTTGCGCCATGAGGGGAGTATAATCTCTTTATTCTCATCACGCTTTCTAACAAAGACTCAATTTCATAGGCTTTACTGTTAGGTGTGTCGACATCACCAACCCAACTACCTTTCTCTTTGTTAGTGCACATAATTCAATCTGAATTGCTTCTTTCCATGTATGCCAATTTCTACTATGTTCGGGAGTTTCAAAGTAGATATGTTCGATGGGTCTCAAAATTCCATGCTCTCATGTACACTAGTGTAATTTGTACTTTATAGAGATCTCTATATTATGAGTAATTGGTTTTAACATTAAGGCGTTCCTCAATGATAACCATATGATGGAATTGAGTATCAATGATCTATGGATCATATCGCTCCCTTCCTTGGACGAGTATTTATCGAACATTTGGGTTTCCTACGCTCTCCAGCAGAACCCATGGCCTATGACGACACTATGCCACTTTGTGACATCACCATGCCACATTCTATGGTGGCAGTTCCATAACCAATTTCATTTTGGTGGCGACATGTCGTCCCAAAAGGGGACATAAATCCTTATAGGCATGCTTGCAGCAAGTATACATGATCTCGTCACTTTTACAATACTAGAAATGCATCAGGCATCGAATGTATTATGTTCTATCATTTTGGGATCATGATGAGGCATAGTGAGGACACGACCCTTCCTGTCATTCCTATTTGAACATGCATGTTCTTATCTCCCCCTAACGACTGGAAGACTGTCTCATCAAAGTGACATCCATAAAATTAGCGGTAAAGAGATCACCTATCAAGGTTCTCATAGTGGAATATAGTTGAAGACTCATATCCAACATATGTATTCATTCGTTCGATTGACCCACCATAATGTATTCGTTCTGAATCAGTCCAAGTTTTACATCAAAGCCAAGTAATCTGCACAGCCGATTGTGTTATATCAGCTTTTGACCTCTGTCTAGTAAAATGAGCATAAGCTTTTCTAGAAAATAGATATCAGCTGGACATAGTTCTGAAAACTAGAGGTCCATACCTTTTCAACTATATACCATCCATATGTTGGTTTATTCCGAGAAAATCCCAGTTTTTCGTCGAAATCAACTGATTTGCAGAGCATATTTCGTTATACCCTGTTTCTGACCTTTGTTAAGTAAAACGGGCACAACCTTTTCTAGAAATTAGCTATCAACAATCCGGAAGTATTTCTGAAAACTAGACATACGTATATTTTCAGACATATACTACTTATATGCTGATTCGTTCTGAAAAATTGTCAATTCATTGTCGAAGCTGGCTGTTAGTGCGGTAGATTATGTTTTTCTGCGTTCGGGGATTTAGAGCATTCTTAGCTATCCCAATTGATACATGGATGAATTTGCAAGTTTGTTAGGATATCTAAAGTTGTTTGGGTAGCTCTTTTCACTTATGATCGGGTGAAAAGAGATCAATGTAGGTGGGGCATAAAGTCCGCTCAAATACCTTTATCGAAAATATTTTTTTCTAGACATCATAAGTTACTAAGGTGAGCTCTTGTACATGATAGGTATGTAGAAACCACAAAGTATGTATCTCATATAGAAAAATGTAGACAAGCCTATAATTAATAAGCCAATAAATTGCCTTTTATTAATAATACCAACGAGAATACATCAAAGTTTACTAATCCCAAGTAATTGACCAATATTATCAAAATATAATACTTAGACACACATGCCTTTATACATGAAAAACATAAAGCTCTAGTCAAAATTTAGTATCTCTTCAATCGAGTCTCTACCAATTTTGAAGTGTGCTATGTTGAGATAGAGCATTATCTTCTGTTTCATTGTTTATTTGATCCTTAAAATTCGTAAAATTTGAGCACGCTTGCTTATCGATTTTATGCCGAATTATTGGTATGTCTGAATGCAACGAAATTTTTCATACCCAAACTAGACACATATATGAACACGTCTGAAAATTTTCATAATTTTGTGAGACATGTGGCTAGGTCTAATGATTTGTACAATAGTACGCAGAAAACAGTTCTGAAAACTGATGTGTTCTAGGATCATGTAGATTCGGATTGGATAGTTCAAATTGATGATCTTGGAAATCTGTGGATTCCTCACATATTTTACCTATCAATGGTGTTCAACACCTATTGACCCAAAATTTTCAAAATCTATCTTCTCAAACATCTTGAGAATAAACAACTCTTTTGATTCGAGAAACATTGTGCGTCTTATCCTTGCCTCTTTTGGCATTGGTACCTCAGCCTCCATGGCTTCCTTAGTCACCATGGCATCCATGGCCAGCGCTTTCTCTATCATGATCATCGATCATGACCTTCATGCGCCAACTTATGACGTCCTTCCTTGTGTGGGCGGTTGTAGAGACCAAAAATTGTCTCATCAAAATTCCATTAACTTAAGGGTTCCGCTCCTTGCGCCCCGTTCTTTGGTGCGCTTCATAATTCGCATTGAGAATTCTCTTAGTTCCCATCTTGCCTTGAATTATGGTTATTCACTAGCATAAGATTTTCCTTATCATCATAAGGTTAATATGCTATTTGAATGTCGTGATTCGTTGAGCATCGAATTACAATCAATATTATTTCGATATTATGATTGCTACAATGATGGAAGGTGTACAGGTTTTTCTTGTTCAACTCTCGCTCTTTAATTGCATTCCGCATAATTAGAACATAGATCTAAGTTTTAGCATCTCATAGTTGATTGATGCAATTTGCTTGAAGTCGAAAAACCACATGTTATTCCACTTCTCTTTTAAATCCGAGAGCATGGTGTCAATGCACTTTTGCATATCAAACACCATGAGAAAACAGAAGATATATTAGTTTCGCAGTCGTAAAAGACTTCCTCGACAAGTAATTAGTTTTCCAATCGTTTTTGGATTAGTACTTCACTTTGAAGTATGTGGTCTCGTGAACACTCTTTTTTCGCCTTAATCGATGCTTTTTATGAACGCTCTTAATTCAAATTGATTTTTTGAACGCTCTTAGTTCACTTATGAATGCTCTTAGTTCATATGGGAACGCTCTTAGTTTCGAATGCCCACCTTCAAGAAAGGTACGGTGTAAAAAGGAGGGATAGGATGTTATCCGGAAATCCCTACGGAAAAATCCAAATTTCTCAAAAGAGTATGTTATTTTGAATTTGAATTGAAGTCTTGTTCATAGAAAACTTACTTGAGATTATTACAGAACAATCTTCTTCTTCTCTTGTTTTCTCCAGAACAGTCTTCTTCTTCTTTGAGATCCGCACACAAGGCTAGAGTCTCATGTTGATAACATGTTTTAGGAAATGTGATAAAGTATAGAAGTAGTTTAAAGCAATAAACTGTGTAACTTTATTAATAAAGAAGCAACTCCTTTATATAGAACAGTACAAGAGATACAAACAGGAAAGTAATCCTATTACATCTCTGGATAAGATACACTGCCATATTCTGTGATCTCCACCATAAGTAAGTACATCAGATATCCTACAACATTTGTTTAGTTTTTTTTCTGTATAATGTAATATGGTAACTAGGTAAATACTACCACTGGAGTCAAAAACTCTAGGTAAGACTTTGGTTCGGATCCCAAATCTGATCCAATGCTACGTTGAGGCCCAATTCATCAGCTTAACCAACCAAACAAGCAAGACTCTAGCTGAGCTTTTCATTCCAAGGCCCAATTATAGACCCGTAGCCGAAGCCACGAAATACAGAAATAGAATTTAGATTCATTTTGCTGGGCCCAAACAACCAAATTGTACCCACACATGTGTCAGCTACTTAGATTGCCAGCTGTCAATTTGGGGCCCTCAACCAGAGTCAAATTTGACTTTGATTACTAGAGTATTTTTTTAGGGGAGTGATTCCCACACTCTCCTTTTCTCTTTCCTTCTTATTCTCACGCTCCATTTTTTTTCTTTTTTTTTATTTAATTTCTTTTTTGTTTTTTGTTTTTTGTTTACTAAAATGATCCTTGAATAAATAATTTAAGAAGAGAAATGATAAAGATAATTTGATAAATAATTGATAAAGAAATTATATAATAAAGAAGACAGAAAAAAGTTAACGAGAATAAACATGAGAGAAAAAAAAAATAGCGGAAGAATCATTCCCTTTTTTATTTATTATTATACATAGGCCAAAGTCTTTTGTGATTATTCCCGTTGAAAATTGAGGACAAATAGTTTAGAAGCATCCTTATCCATGGTTTATCTACTCAGATAACAAATTCAAAAGATTTTCTACGCCAGGCTATCTATAATCTCTCTATTCAATCATTCGTGTCACTAACTATTAAAGGAAAGGATCCTACTGTACCTTAGCCAATCAATTGATAATTGGTAGTGTTGTAATTCCTTATCTTCAGGGATTCTTATTTCCTTGTACAGCCAGGGTAAGGTTTGACCTTTCTAGGGTCCATGTATATATATATCGATGTAATTGCACACCATTAGTGTGAATACAAGCCTATTCTAGTATCAAACTGTTTATGGTACCAGAGCCTATATCGATCTAGGCAAACGCACACACACCCATGGCAAACGGTGATGAAGAAAAAGCCACCAAGGGCACTTCCAGAACACCTGAACCTTGGGAAAACCCTAACCATGTCCTTTATCTTCATCATTCAGACCAGCCTGCTGCGGTTCTTGTAGCACAGCCACTGATGGAAGATAACTACGCAGAATGGAGTCAGTCAATCAGCATGGCATTGACAAAATCGGGTTCATAACTGGATCCGTTGAAAAAGCAACGGTCAATGAGGCAGAAAAGCTTCAATGGGAACGTTGTGATACCTTGGTGAGGACTTGGCTCATTGCATCCATGAGCAAAGGCATATCTGGCAGCGTCAAGCACTGTAAGACAGCGAGGAAGATCTGGCTAGAGCTTCAAGAGCACTTCTCGCAAGCAACAACAGTTCAATTGTTTAATATCGAAAACGCTATTCATGGTTGTGAACAGGGCACAGAGACGGTCACCACTTTCTTCAACAAGCTCAAAGCTTTGTGGGACGCCAGGGATGCTCTATGTGACCTAACTCCTTGTGATTGTGAAGAAGGAACCAAGATAAGCAACTATGTCAAGAACCAGAAGACAATGCAATTTCTCATGGGGTTGAATGAGAACTTTACAACTATGCGAGGAACTATAGTGGCTATAGATCCGCTGCCGTCATTGAACACCGTTTTTGCTATGGCCTTGCGTACCGAAAAGCAAGCAGAAGCTTCTGCGGACACCAAGCCAAGATCTCAACCTGAAGGAGCCGCGTTCTCTGTGCGGAATACCAACCAGGAAAAGGAGCATGTCGAGAATGAGCAGCGATGCGCCAAGTGCAACAAAAACAATCACTTACTAAGAACTGTAAGGCGCACTTAAGGTGTAGCTTCTGTGGATTCAAAGGACATATAGTTGACACATGTCGGAAGAAAAAGGCAGCAATAGAGGGGCTTCAAACTTATGCTAGAGGCAATAATGCAACAACGTTTGATGAAGGCAATGCTAGCAACTTTCCATTCTCAAAGGAAGATTGTCAAAAGATCATGGAGATGTTGAACAAAAACAAAACAACGTCCGCGAACCATGCTGGTAACACCTCACTCTATGAAAACCTCTCAGGTAAAGCCTTTCGTTTTCATAATTATGAGAAGTCTAGTGTGTGGATATTGGACAGTGGTGCCACTGACCATATGGTCTGTAATCCTACTCTTCTTACTCACATCAAGCCACCACACAATCGTTTTGTCAAACTTCCTGATGGTAATACAGCTAGGGTCAATCATATAGGCATAATTGTCTTCTCATCCCAGTTCGTGTTACAAAATGTGCTATGTGTCCCAATGTTTTATCTCAACCTCATATCCGTTAGTAAACTAGCACATGATTCGTTTTGTGTCACCATCTTTCTCAAACAAATTTGTTTTGTACAGGACCTTCGATCCGGGAAGATGATTGGGACGAGCCGTGAGAGGGACGGACTATACTGCCTCGACCAAATCAAGCAAGGAACATGCAATGCTGTTAGCAACATTTCGAGTGATCTATGGCATCAACGCCTCGGTCACCCTTCCAGTAGAGTCTCTTCTTTATTTCCTTTTCTTTCAAGTAAAACTTGTGATTCAAACAAGTGTCTAGTATGCCCGTTGGCTAAACAAACCAGAAACCCTTTTCCATTGAGTTCTATTTCAAGTGAGTCACCTTTTATTTTGATTCATGTTGACATTTGGGGAGGATATCATGAACCTTCAATTTCTGGAGCAAAATATTTTCTCACCATTGTAGATGATTACACTAGGTCTACTTGGGTTTATTTGATGGTACGAAAGTCTGAAGCTCGTAAGCTTCTCATTGATTTCATTCAACTTGTCGAAAATCAGTTTGACAAAAGGGTTAAGATTGTGCGTAGCGATAACGGTCCCGAGTTCAACATTGTAGATTTTTATTCCTTAAAAGGGATCGTACATCAAACAAGTTGCGTCAACACACCACAACAAAATGGTGTTGCTGAACGCAAACATCGTCACTTACTCAACGTAGCTCGTGCTCTTCTTTTTCAGGCAAACCTACCAAAAATGTTTTGGGGAGACGCTATTCTTACCTCTGCATACCTCATAAATCGTACACCTACACCCTTGCTTTCAGGTCAAACTCCTTTCGAAAGGTTATTTAACAAATCCCCGAGCTACTCACATTTAAAAGTTTTTGGATGCATGTGTTTTCCATCTACACACCCATCTAAGCCAAGCAAGTTTGATCCTAGAGCAACTATGTGCATATTTATAGGCTATCCATAAGGGAAAAAGGGATACTGAGTCTATGAAATCGAAACCAAACAGGTCTTTGTTTCCCGGGATGTGACCTTCTATGAAACTGAATTTCCTTACCAAACCAAGGTTTTACGTGAACATGGCACTTCACGTGAGCCTAGAGTTACCGATGATATTGGGTTTCCTAGTTCAACTGAGATTAGTGATGATCTTGTTGATATCTTAGACAGTCCTTCTCCTATCCTTCCGCTGCAAACACCAACCATTGACCAACCAATCCCTGTTGTAGCCAACGCACCACCTCAAACTCCAACCCCCCAAAATCCAGAACGACAAACCCCTGTTCCAGAATTCATTCCAAACTCTTCTCCATCACCTAGACGTTCTTCTCGACCAACTAGGACACCAACATACTTGCAGAATTTTCATGTTGAGGCAGCACTACCCTCTCGGTCCTCTTCATCATCTTCCATGGAACAAGGTACTCCTCACTCCCTTTCTAATGTTTTGTCTTACCATCGTCTTTCCTCTCCGCACCGAGTCTTTACTGCTAACCTTTCTGTCCATAAAGAACCTAGCTCTTTCACACAGGTTGTCCAAATCCCAGAATGGAGAGATGCCATGCGCACAGAAATTGATGGGCTCCAAAGTAATCACACATGGAGTCTCGTCCTATTACCTCCTCATAAAAGACCTATTGGCTGCAAGTGGGTCTATAAAATCAAGCTTAAAGCTGATGGCAGTGTTGAACGATACAAGGCAAGACTTGTTGCCAAAGGATACAGTTAAATCGAGGGAGTGGATTATCGTGAGACGTTTGCCCCGGTGGCTAAACTCACCACCGTACGCATACTTCTTGGTCTTGCTTCTCTTAAAGGATGGTATCTTCATCAACTTGACGTGAACAACGCTTTTCTACATGGCGACCTCACTGAAGAAGTATACATGAAACTTCCTCCCGGGTTTGGAGGAAAGGGGGAGACTAGAGTTTGTCGGTTGCATAAAAGTCTCTACGGTTTGAAACAAGCTAGTAGGCAATGGTTCATCAAACTCTCTATGGCACTCAAGGCAGCAGGATTCACTCAATCATGGTCTGACTATTCCTTGTTTGTCAAAGCTCATTCTGGAAAGCTCACTGCGTTGCTTGTGTATGTTGATGATGTGATCTTGGCAGGCAACAGTTTGGAAGAAATTACAGCTACAAAACGGTTCCTTTCACACCGATTTAAGCTCAAGGACCTCGGAGAGCTCAAGTACTTTCTTGGCATAGAAGTGGCTCGGTCAAGAAGAGGGATAACACTTTGTCAGAGAAAATATGCATTAGAGATACTAGAGGACACTGGATTTCTCGGTACAAAACCTTCTTCATTCCCAGTTGATCAAAACATATCATTGACTCAAGAAGGAGGAGAGCTACTCATTGACCCTTCTCAGTATCGACGTCTTGTAGGCAGGTTAATATATTTGACCATCACACGACCAGACTTAGCTTATGTCGTGCACATCTTAAGTCAGTTTATGGAAAAACCACGGCAGCCTCATCTAGCAGCAGCTCATCAAGTGCTTCGTTATGTCAAGAAAGCACCAGGTCAAGGTATTTTTCTCCCATCTACAGGAAGCATTGAACTCACTGCTTATTGCGACGCATACTGGGCGCGCTGCAAGGATACAAGACGTTCCATCACTGGTTATTGTGTGTTGTTAGGAGATGCACCAGTTTCTTGGCGGACTAAGAAGCAGAGCACTGTGGCTCGATCCAGCGCTGAAGCAGAGTACCGTTCCATGGCAACGACTAGCTGTGAAGTGACTTGGCTCAGAAGCTTGCTCAATGACTTGAGAGTGAGACAACTCAATCCGATCAAAATGTACTGTGACAACCAGGCCGCATTACACATCGCAACCAACCCAGTTTTCCACGAAAGGACCAAGCACATCGAGATTGACTGTCATGTAGTTCATGAGAAGATTCAAAGAGGTTTGCTCAAAGCTGTGCACATTAGAACCAAGGAGCAGCCAGCAGACTTGTTCACTAAGCCGCTTGGATCAGCTCACTTCAGCACACTACTTTACAAGTTGGGTGTAATTGATATACATTCCAACTTGAGGGAGACTATTAAAGGAAAGGATCCTACTGTACCTTAGCCAATCAATTGATAATTGGTAGTGTTGTAATTCCTTATCTTCAGGGATTCTTATTTCCTTGTACAGCCAGGGTAAGGTTTGACCTTTCTAGGGTCCATGTATATATATATCGATGTAATTGCACACCATTAGTGTGAATACAAGCTTATTCCAGTATCAAACTTTTGAAAATTCGTCTCTGTTTTTAAAAAATTAAGAGCCATTCTAGACTCGAAGATCGAAACACTCGTAGCTATATAAAACTGAAACAGGGGAAGAAGATGACGGAAGTACATAAGCTTATTAAGATGGCAGCTTTGAAGTTCCATATTCTTATCTTGGCCTTCTGGGCAAGCCTTGTTATCCCAAGCAGCTGCCATGGCGATTCTGCTCTCAAGAAAAAACATGCAGCACTCTACGTATTTGGTGATTCATTGTTTGATCCTGGAAACAATAACTACATAGATACCACCAATGATTACAAGGCAGATTGGTCGCCCTATGGTGAAACTTTCTTCAAGTACCCAACTGGGAGATTTTGCGACGGACACCTAATCCCAGATTTCATAGGTAAGAGGGCCTATCCATACACATCTCTATTTCAGTCAATTCGACGAAAAATTTGTGCCTAATATTAACATTTCTGTTAATGCTGCAGCTGAGTATGCAAAGTTGCCAATTGTACCGGCATTTTATCCAAGGAAAGTGGACTATACGTTTGGGGTCAACGTTGCTTCTGGTGGAGCTGGTGCTCTGGATGAGACACATAAAGGATTTGTGTGTGCTCTGCCTTTAAAGACTGTTGAATTCATTTACAAGTTCTAAATTGGTAATCTTGGGGCCTGAAAGAAACTTGGGTTATTATCAATTAGCATGATTTGATTTGTGTGAATTCTTGTTGTTAGGTCATCACACTTAACGATCAACTCTATAACTTCAAGAGTATGGAAATGGACTTGAGGCATAAACTAGGTGATGCAGAAATATACACGCTCCTCTCCAATGCTGTTTACTTGATCAGTGTTGGAGGCAATGACTACTTTGCACCATTTGGTAACAATTGCAGCTTCTTCAAGACTCACTCTCAAGAAGAATATGTTGGGATGGTGCTTGGAAACCTCAAATGTGATCAAAGTAATTATATACTTTTTCCCTTATTACATTTTGTTACAATTCATTAGCATACTTGTTGGTATGCTTATGACTCTTGGGTACATATTTTTCTATTCGATGGGTTGCTGCTTGTTTCATATGCTTTTTAATTGTCAGACAATATACAAGAAAGGAGGGAGGAAATTTGGATTTACAAGAATACCACCTCTGGGTCTTGTACCAACTCAGAGACCAGGAAATGCAGGCACCTGCGTCGAAGAAGTTACATCGATAGTGAACATGCACAACGCAGCACTTCCTAAACACCTTGAAAAGCTGAAGAACAAGCTGCAAGGATTCAAATATTCAATTGCAAAATTAGACACTTACCTTACTGAGAGAATCAATAATCCAACTAAATATGGTATGTATGCAAATTGCAAAGCCTTACAAATATCTTCATGTCTCCTATCTCTCCTCTAATGTTCCTTCTGTTATTATTATCTTGCCAAGGCTTCAAAGAAGGAAAGAGTGCATGCTGTGGCTCTGGTCCATATGGAGGAATTGATAGTCGCATATTTATGCGTCTATTTGGTATTTAATGTGTTCCCTATATTTAGTTTATTGTTATTAATTGAGTGAATTAATTATGTTTATTTATTTTTAGGTGTTTTGGAGATTAATGGAGAAAAGGAGATTAAATAATATATTTTGAAGCTGTTTGGCGAGGAACTGCCTGGCGAGCAGATTATAGGAGATTACGTACGTTGGTTTTGGAAGCAGCTTGGCGAGGATGCTTATAAGTCTTTGGCGAGGAAGTGCTTGGCACGTGAGTTAATTGGCTTTATTAAATGAATACTTTGATTGAGCTAGTTAAGGAAGTTACGTACGTACTATGCAAGCGAAGTTGGTGAGAGAAGTAGAGTTGGACTTGGAAAAGGAGTCATGCACGTGCTCCACTTGCTAGGTCAATTAACCTAGCCTAAACATATATATATATAGCAAGTGGGGGGGGGGGGCTGAAGATACGTACGCCGGAGAATAAAGAACAAAAGACAAAAACAGAGCTAAGGGAGAAGAAGGAGTTCGCGTGCATGCGAACTAGTCCGATCTCGACGTCGCGAAGATTTTTTCTTCCTCCATCTTTTATTTATCTTTTATGAATTCTTTGATGTTTTTATTTATGACTATGAGTAGCTAATTTTCCTTTGTTAAGGGGCTGCTTGAAGCCCCGTACATGAAGTCTTTTTAATACATACACTTTAATTTAGTTTTGCATATTTTATGAATGAGGTTTCTTTCTCTGAATGATCACCATATGAATTCTTGTATGTTTGCTTTGGTGCGTAACTTAGTATGCATGCTAGGGTTCTAGTTTCATGAGATACGGGCGACTGAAGATAATTTCTTCCACCGGATTCTCTATAGTGATACACTGATTTTACCGTCGGGAGATTGAAATCCATAGGTCTAGCGAGACACGCCCATAGTGTACTTGTGAACCCTTGTAGCTTCTCAAACCTTTTCTAGAACTTAATGCTTTCTTCTTTGTAAACCTTGGGGTCCATGACTATAGGTTCAATAGAGGGATAGATGTAGGGGAGGTCCATGACAAACTTGCATAGGCATAAGGATTAGGTAATAGGATGTGGTTGTAACGATCAACTCTTCCTGTGAACTTTCATTCATTGGATATGTGCATTAGATTAAGTATGTGTTAGATAGATGGAATGATGGTGGTGGATTGCATTCCTCTTAACTCTTTAATCATATAGTTTAAATCCATTTGCATTCATTAGCATATTTACTTTCAGCATTTATTTTCTGCATTAGCTGTAGCTTAGCCGATTTATTTTATATGCGACTATCAGGAATCTATAGCTGTGGAGGGAAGAGAGGAGTGATTGAGTATCATTTATGTGCCAATGTTAGTGAATATGTGTTTTTCGACTCTTTCCATCCAACCGAGAGAGTTTACCAACAAGTTTCTGAGCCAGCGGCGGAGGGAGCACTTGGCCAGGGTAGGCAAGTGCCACCCCTGAGATTCTTGTAAAAAAAAATACTATATGTGTATATGTTAATATGTATGTGTATGTTATACTTCCTATTATAGGACCTGACTTTCTCTTCCCATTTTCCTTCTTTGTTTAATAATTTGTATGTATCATCCCATCCATTCATGGATATAAACAGCTTGCAATCCTTGCATAGTTTAAAATAAATAAGCAACTTGCATTACTTTATTTTAATATAACCAATTGACTTTGTTAATGTCAGAGTTCCATACCACCATTACCAATTTACCACGCCTTGGTTTTGTTTCCATTGGGAACAACAAAGTTCCTTTCTCTTATTTTTTTCTTCTTCTGAGACTCTCTCCGCCGCTGCAGGCGCTGCTCTCCACTCCCAGCTCAATTTCCATTCTCCATTCAAATCAGGTAATTTTTAGGCATTCTAGTTATCCTCACATCTCTCTCTCTCACTCACTTTACTCTCATACTCATAATATGTAGCATGATGCCATGATTAGTTCATCAATAATCATTTAATTTGATTTAAGCTTAATAGTTTGAATTTAATTTAATGTAGTAAATTTGTATTTGTAGACTGAAGTGGCTGAATTGGGACTCTTGGGACTTGTTTGATGAGTTCAAGCCTTAAATTAGTGTCTTGAGTTTCTAGGTGAGCAAAGATCATGTTTTTATTTTTTCGGTGGATCTTGGATTTGTGGATTTTGATTTGATTTGATTTTTTATGAACAAACAAAAGATACAAGTCAATTTATAAGCATGAAGTCTGATTTATGTTTATTAGTAGTGTGTGGAAATTTGTTTACCCCTGTCATCAGTGGATTCAGTGTCATGTTAGAATGTAGCATACTACTTATTTTGGATAGAAACTAAGTATCTTGTTTATAATTTAGAGCTATGGAAGGATTTTTCAAGAGATTACCAACACCGGAGACTCTAGCATCATCTCCAAATAGTCCCAAAAGAATTTGTACTAAAGCAAAGAAAAATCCACCGCAACAATCATCCATAGAAGTTGATTTGAATAATATCATAGCTGATCCTGGATTGCGTCCTCGTATACAAAGTTATCACCCTAATGTCCGAGACCAAGTTCGGAGAGTGTACTTGCAAAGAGGTCCTTGCCAACCTCAACTTCATAATTTTCGTCAAACACTTACAAATGGATCGTTAAGACGATTCATTCGTAATTGGTATGATGAATATCCTACATGGTTAGAGTATAGTGAAAGTGAAGATGCTGCATATTGCCTTTGTTGTTTTCTGTTCAGACCAGATATTGGAGGTTAATCAGCTGGCGATGTGTTTGTTGGTACTGGATTTATAGATTGGAGAAACAAAAGTAAACTGGATAAGCATGTCGGCAAATTTAATAGTTCACATAGCATAGCTTGGAGAAATTGTGAATCTTTGCTGAACCAAAAGAAGCATATTACAACAATCGTCTCAAAGCATAATGATCAAGATAGATGTGACTATAGAATTCGTCTTTGTGCATCAATCGGTGTTGTTAGACTTCTGTTACATCAAGGGCTTCCTTTTCGTGGACATGATGAGTCAGAAGATTTGGACAACCAAGGAAACTTTCTTGAGATTTTGAATTGGTTGTGTGAATACAATGATGGTATAAAGGCTGTGAATTTGAAGAATGCTCCTGATAATCTGAAGTTGACATCACCGGATATTCAAAAAGACATTGTAAGTGTTATTTCCACTAAAATTATTCAAGCAATCATCAATGACATTGGTGATTCGTTGTTTTCCATTCTTGTTGATGAATCTCGTGACATGGCAAATAAGGAGCAAATGGCTATTGTTTTGCGTTATGTGAAACATGGTCGTGTGATTGAGCGTTTTGTGGGTATTGAACATGTTATGAATACTAATGCTACCACTCTTAAGCATTCTATTGATGATTTCTTCTCTCGACATGGATTAAGCATCTCTAGATTAAGAGGGCAAGGGTATGATGGAGCAAGCAACATGAGAGGTCAATTTAATGGCCTTAAAGCATTGATCTTGAAAGACAACGAATGTGCTTTTTATGTTCATTGTTTTGCGCATCAACTCCAATTGTCTCTTATAGCTGTGGCGAAGAAACATGAGACAATGGAACACTTCTTTACCTTAGTTACTATGGTAGTGAATGTTATTGGAGCTTCACCAAAGCGTCTCGATCTTCTTAGAGATTATCATGCTAAGTTTATTTTAGAAGCAATTCATGGTGGTAATCTATCATGTGGAAGAGGCCAAAATCAAGAAACAAATCTCAAGCGAGCTTGTGACACGCGTTGGAGTTCTCACTTCAATTCGTTATTAAGCTTGGTCAAAATGTTCTCATCAGTTATGCAAGTGCTGAAAGATTTAAAACAAGGTGATGGAATGACCTCTGAATAGAAGTTTCAATGCCAGGTACTTTTAGATTATATGCAGTCATTTGATTTCATCTTTTGTCTACATGTCATGAAGAAAGTGTTGGGAGTTACATATGATTTGTCACAGTCTTTACAAAAAAAATATCAAGACATTGTGAATGCCCTGAATTTGGTGACAAAAAGCAAGGGTAGATTGCAAACGATGAGGGACACTGATTGGGATCATTTACTTGGTGAAGTGTTTTCTTTTTGTGAGGAGCATTGTATTGAAACTCGTAATATGGATGATGAGTTTCGAGTTAAAGGAAAATCACCGAAGCGAAATGTTCAAATAGTCACAAATATGCATCATTATCGTGTTGAGTTATTCTACAATGTTATTGATGTGCAACTTCAAGAATTAAACAATCGGTTTAATGAAAAGAATACTGAGTTGCTTCTTTGTGTTGCATGCTTGAATCCAAGTAATTATTTCTCTTCTTTTGACAAAGAGAAGTTAGTATGTCTTGCCAAGTTTTATCCGAGTGATTTTTCAGAAATGGATATTCAAATTCTTGAAGAGCAACTAGAGAATTACATAATGGACATGCGTTCAAATGATAAGTTCTCAAAATTGCATGGGATTTCTGATCTTGCACAAATGATGGTTGATACAAAAAAGGACAAGACTTATGCCTTAGTCTACTTGCTTCTAACTTTAGCACTTATTCTACCGGTTGCAACAGCAAGTGTAGAGAGAGTGTTTTCTGCAATGAATATTGTAAAGACTCGGTTGCGTAATCGAATTGGGGATGAATGGTTGCTTGACTGCTTATATTGAGAAGAAGATCTTTGATAGCATTGACGATGAAGCTATTATTCATCAATTTCAAAACATGAAGCTTCGTAGAATGCATTTGTAGTTCTCTTAGTCTCATTTGTTAAGAGCATTTTGTGTAAATGCATAAGTCAATGGTTTTTTGTCGTTCTATACCATTAACTAGAGAGATATGGGCATATATATGTACTGTTTTGAGATACACTGAACTCAAGTTAGATATAAGCATTTTTATTATTGAATCAATCTATTGTATTTGTTATATTTGATATATTGGCACATGCTCAGGTTTTCTTGTTCTTCTTTTTTTTTCGAAGAGAAAAATTTCGCCCCACCTGAACAGATTTCCTGGCTCCGCCACTGTTCTGAGCTATGGTGGAACCAAACTCCTAATGAGAAAGAGCCTTACAGTAATCTGAAAGATCTATTTGAAGTGTAGCCAATTGTAGATCTATTGGTTTCATGAAAAGATCTCAGCATTTTGATTCATCTCCATTGTATCCCAGCAATAGACTTTTAATTTTATGTGAATGATTCTTGAACTAAAAGGAATGAGAGAAAGTTCTGCAGTACGATGGTATGCTTGTTCTGTACCTGATGCATGTACTAGTTCACAGAAGTACAAGCGAATTGCAAAAGGAAGAAGTGTTGGATTTTTTTATATGTGAGGCAAATTGATGTGATTCATATCAAAACATTTACCTTATTCGATTAGCTCATAGATATAAATCATACATTGATATACCAGCTGTACGTGTATTTGGGTATTCACAACTCAAATAACAGATATATGTAATGGTACTAAACTACTAATCACGAATGTGCGTGATCCTCTAAATGACATGCATGAAAAGTTGTAAACAGAGCTGACAGATCGAATTTCCCTGTTGCAAAAATAGATTAAAAACAAAACTGGACAGAACTAGTTAATTTAGGAACTTTGTGGCCGCGTTCTATAAATTTAGAGTAATTTGATGAAATTATATATCAAGCACAAATACTTGTAAGAGAAAAATCTCGGTTTAGTATATGAATTATAGTCTTTAATTTGCACATTTTGATATCTAAGTTTTGAAAAATACTCAAATGGTACATGAACTTATACCATATGTTTTCATATAGTACTTATGTGATTTATATATTTATGTTTTACCTAATATGTCATTGGTATACTGATAAATACTAAAAGAAAGAAAAATACCCTTAAAAATAAAACAAAACTAGGCTTCGTCAAGTCATTAATTCAACTATAGTCCTCAACCTTCTTGGGTTACTTATGCAGACGGACTCACTGTTGAATGCTTCTTTTTAAGGGTAATTCTTCTCCAAACTAAATTAATTTTTTAGATGTGAAAAACTACTAGAAAGATGTTTAATAACAAACAACTCATATTTTTCACCTTCTGGGTGGTAGTCCGCCTCTAGGGGATCATAATGAGTATGAACAAATATAAACGACTCATTTTCTTCCTCCTTCTGGGCGGTAGTCCACCTCTTAGGGGAGTTTTAATGAGTTTTATGAATATATGCAATAATTTGAAATAATTGTAGTGGGAAACTATATATAACTTATTTATTCAACGGAATTACAGACTAAACACCCAGAGCTTCACTCTCTGAAACAGTTATAAGCTGTTTAGCTGCTCATACTAGCAGACATACTTGAAAATAAAGAAGCTGAACAGTTTGCTTCGACTCTATCTCTCGACTCACAAGCTTCACTCTCGGGCTTTCTACTCTCAGATAGATCTCATCTATTCTGATTTTTGATGCCTAGAACTAAGACTCAAGGTTTCTTATATAGGGAGCGGACTCCAAACTAGAATTGAAATATGCTTAATTAATAGTAACTCAATTAAGAAGAGGACACCCCATGCTGATAATGTTTCGGCTTTCCTCCATTGTCTTCTTTCGAAAAACAGATTGCTTATTGATAAGAGATGTTCCTTTCTTCAGACAAAAACGAAACGAATTTTTATGTCTTTACATATCATCGTATATTTCTGAATTCTCTCCAAGATAAGGCTCTTCGAATTCAAGTCTTCTTTTGGTTCCATTTTCTCCAATGTCAATATCTTCATACATCTTGTAGTGCTCGTCTTTTTCGATTTTTTTGAGCCACTGAGCACATGCAAGGGTAGAATCAATCTCTTTTATTTTAAGAGAAACAAACAAGTCACTAGTAATGGCCTCTAGGTGGTCGTAAGCGGTGACAATTATCTTTTGAGCTAGAAAAGTAATCTCTTTATCTTCTTCGATTACTTTCTTGATATATTCTAATGCCATGGCCTTCATCCATGGAATGCTAGAATTTGGAGTTCCATTGTATCCATTATAGGCTAGTTCTAAATACTGGCCTTGGATGATTCTGACATAGTGGTATGGAGAAATGTTACAAGTTTCTCTATTGACTTTCTGCACCCATTCTGGAGGTGTAGATCTGAACTTGAGTCTAATAATGCAATTGGACTTTCTTACATTCTTGATAGTATTGTAGATTGAGATCATTATTAGTCTTTGTCCATAGATTATGAACAAAGCTATTTCAACTAATCACAACTTGTGTTTTTGCGGGTCCTTGCTATGAACAGTCACCACATATCTTCTTGGGAATGGTCCTAGAACAGTAAATAGTGTATCAGGGAAATCTGCGTTGATTGAATGTCTTCTAATAGTGTTGTGAAATTTGAACCACTCTGGTTCTTTTAACGCCTAAATTGGCACTCTTGCACTTTCAGGGGTTCTGATGTATTGCACCACTGGTTTATTAACAACACTTTGTTATTTTTTATTTTGGTTAAATTCTTCTTCTAAGGCATTCATGACCTCTACCATAAGCCTTTTATCTTGTTCCTGAAAGGCGAACATCAAATTATCTAGCAAAATCTCCTGATGACAAGCTAGACCTGGGTCAGTTTGGAAGACTGACTTAGAGAAAGTGTTCAGCCCATATTTGAAGATGTTTACGGACCATGTATGAAAAATTCTGCTTTTTGGTAAAGCAGCAGCCTTCAATGGTTTTGATATGCCTTTACCGTCTGCCGTTTGAGATGATGGTCATTCCACTAAGGTATACCTATTTTTGGTTATTTTCAGGTATGGAGCATTACACAAACTTTTCGATCATATTTTAACATCTTCACCGTCCAATTATTAGGTCTATATGAGTAAATCATTCATGTAAATTTTCAGCCAAAATGGTAATCGTTAAGGTATCGAACTAGGTTAAATCAAGGGACGGACCGAATCTGCCAAACCTGAACCGTTCATACTGATAAACTTTAAGTGCAGTTTTGAATACTTTAACAATCACCATTTTGGCTGAAAATTTATATGCTTGATCTACACATTGGGACCTAAGATCTGAACGGTGGAGATGGTAAAATATGATCGAAAAATTGGTGTAATGCTCCATACCTGAAAATGATCAAAAAAATGTATACCCTAGTGAAATGGTGCTCTGTGTGTATATATATAAAGTTGTGTACCAACTCGATCGTTGCGTGCAGGAGGACATATTAAGATGGGTGTGCTCCCAAAAGTGTGCCCGCTATCGGTCCTTGGCTTCTATCTATGGTGTTGCTTGTTTCTAAGATTGAAGGAAATGTTCATCACTATGACTTCGTAGTAAGTATTATTTCTCTCTCTAGCTACTACTCTCCATTACTTTGTTTGCCGCAGCCCGCCCTGAGAGCTTCTATTCAGGTGCTCTTGGCCGGTGTTCGTGTTCCGATCCATTAACCTGCATGCTACACGTTATGAAATTGACCTTAATTAGCTACCTGGCTAATACCTAATTTAGGGTGTCCTCAAATGTTTATATCAATCAATGCAGCTGACGGAGACCAAATTTACAAGGATATGTATGGCATGCTAGTTGTTAAGGAGAGTTTTCCTGGACCAGTCATTCGAGTGCAGAAAGGGGATACTGTCTATGTCAACGTCCACAACCAAGGAGACGATGGCCTTACTATTCATTGGTAATGAAACTATATCCGAAACACTTATTTTGTATTTTTCTTTCTTTACTTTTTGAAAGAGGAATTAAGGGTTCCACTCATTCTCCTTCAAGTCCTTTTGCATGATTTGTTATACTTACTGGGTAATGTTGCTCTTAGACTTTAGGTAACATACTTCGTCAAGTGATATGGAATCACTTGCCCTACGTTTATTTACAAAGTTTGCATTACATGTGAAGTAAGACATTTCAAAGGACTTTTGTGGTATATACAATGTAGGCATGGTGTACATCAACCAAGAAATCCTTGGTCAGATGGTCCAGACTCCAGAATATGTGACGCAGTGTCCTATTATGCCCGGAACAAATTTCACATACGAGGTTATATTTTTTGATGAGGAAGGAACACTATGGTGGCATGCTCATAGCGATTGAACCAGAGCTAGTGTCCAAGGTGCAATTGTCGTCATGCCTTTGGAGGAAACAGGGTTTCCAATTCCTGAGCCATATGGAGAAGATATACTTGTATTTGGTACGTACGTAAATACCTACTCTCATAGATTTTATATTGATCGAAGAATGCCTGATAATGAAAATCATCGATAAGCTATCCTACTTTGCATGGCAATCGAAGTGATTAAGGCTCCATATGTTTAATTATATATATTTGCAGTATCTTGGTATATTGTTCAAAATCTAAACGACGTAGTTACTAAGGATGTCGAAGAAGGTCTCGACCTCGCTCTGACTGCTACACCGTCAATGGACAACCTGGAGATTTCGGCTTATGCTCAAATGGTATGTATGTTTTTGCTAAAGCAAGTCTCCATGTTTATGAGTTTGAGTGATTCAATAATGAGTGAATTTATGTGGGATTAATTCATCAACGTATATATAGGTTAGGATCCTTGAATTAAACACACACAAACATCATATCCATTCGAGATAGTGTACGTGATTGTTGTTTTGCAGGTAGCACACATCGCTGGCAAGTGGAATACAATAAGACTTATCTTCTTCGTCTTGTTAATGCTTTGATGAATGCAGAACTTTACTTTGCCATTGCTAAGCATACACTCACAGTTCTTGGTATGGATGGATCATACGTTAAGCCTATTTTTACCGAATATATCATGATTTCTCCAGGCCAAACCATGGATATTTTGATCACAACCGACCAGCCTCTAGGCCGATATTACATGGCGGCAAGACATTATGACACTGCTAGTACAAAAGTCAAGAGTTACGACAAATCAAATGTGACTGCAATTCTAGAGTACAAAGGGAATTACTCTGACCATTCATACCCAATTTTTCCAAGCACGCTCCCTACGTATGAAGATTTAGTGTCTGCGGTAAATTTTACGAGTCGTCTTAACAGCTAAGCAAGCATAGACCACCCAAATAATGTACCGGTGAATATAACTACGAGAATGTATATCACGATTGCGATGAACAATGCCACCATGATTAATGGTGGTGAAGAGATGAGGGCTGGACTTCTATCAAGTTTGAACAATCTCGATCAGTTGGGTTAATCCATCAACAGATGTGCTACTTGCCTACTACAGGTATATTTACTTCATTAATTTCCAATCTTCGGGGTTTTGGCTTATAGACTTTCGTAAACCCAGTTTTATATATATGAGAACTACATGTATATATGCAGGAACATGAGCGGGTTCTATACTTCAGATTTTCCTGATTATCCACCAGAAATGTTCCACTTCGTTTCCCGACTGAAAGGGTCAAAGTGTTAGTTGCTTGAAGTTAGGAAGTATTAGTTTTCTGTTTAATAAGTCCTAGTTTCTAGGAAAGATAGTTGTTTGTTTCATTCGTGTTTTAGTTGATTACGTAGCTAATTTGTAGCAATACGTGAGAGTGTTTTTCCGTTGCTATGTAAAAGGCTATATAAAGCCTAGTATGTGATTCAATAAGATAGAGGCATTTCTATCCATATTGTGCTGTTTGTGTTCTTGTATTCACAATTCATATTCTCAACAATCTGGTATCAGAGCCCCCACTAGGGCCTGAGAAACTAGTGAGATAAGTAGCAGCTTAGAGAGAAACACAGAGATGAGTGAAGAAAAGGGATTGACTAAGATCCCTCACTTCAGTGGTCATTATGAACACTGGAGTGAACTCATGGAGAACTTGCTTCGAGCAAAAGGTTTGTGGAGTTTGGTGGAGAATGGTTTCGAGGAACCAAGAGCAGGAACCTTGTTGACAGAGGCACAGTAGACACAACTCGATGATGCCAGGACCAAGGATCATCAAGTCAAGCATTACCTTTTTCAAGCCATTGACAGAACTATTTTTGAGCAGATTTTGGATCGCCGTTCTTCCAAAATTGTTTGGGACTCTATAAAGTGGAAATTTGGTGGGAATGACAAGGTGAAGAAATCTCAACTTCAAACACTCAGAAGGGAGTTCGAGATACTAGAGATGAAGAATGAAGAAACCATCACGGAATACTTTGCAAGAGTGATGGCTGTCTCCAACAAGATGCGAAGCAATGGTGAAGATCTGACAGATGAAAAAAATCGTGGAAAAGATCTTGAGAACCTTAGTAGAAAGGTTTATTCCTGTTGTAGTATCTATTGAAGTAGCAAAGGATACCTCGACTATGTCCATTGATGAGTTGCAAAGCTCTCTTGTAGTTCACGAGCAGAAATTCAAGAGAGTGATCAACCGTGAAAGTGATCAAGCTCTCAAAGTGGAAGATCGAGCAGCAGGCAGAGGGCGTGGATCAACCTCATCACGTGGAAGAAGGCGTGGAAGAGGGCGTCAATCTTTCAACAAAGCAACAATGGAATTCTACAAGCGTCATAACCTAGGGCACTTTCAGTATGAGTGTCCTCAGTGGAATAGAGAAGCCAATTATGCTCAATTAGACGAAGGAGGAGTTGTTGTTGATGGCATATATCGAAGAGCATGATGCAAAGAGGAGTGAAGCCTGGTTTATCGACTCAGGTTGTTCAAATCACATGTGTGGTGATAAAGATGTGTTTATAAGTTTAGCAGATGAATTGGAAAATTCTGTGAAGTGTGGCAACAACACTAGGATGACAGTGGCTGGCAAGGGGTGTGTAAAACTGGTGTTTAATGAAAGAAGCTTTGTTATCAGATATGTCTATTATGTCCCTGAGCTTCGAAATAACTTGTTAAGTGTGAGACAGCTACAGGAGAAGGGTCTTGCAATCCTCATTAACAATGGGGTCTGCAACATGTATCATCCAGACAAAGGCCTTATTGCACACACAAGGATGAGTGCAAATCATATGTTTGTGCTCCTGAACAAAGGCTCATCAACCTCTAAGCCACAAACAGATGAATGTTTACTCACCAGTGCCTCAAACCTCACATATCTTTGGCACCAACGATATGGACATCTAAGTCACAAGGGGTTGAGAACTCTACAATCTAAGAAGATGGTACAAGGACTGCCACAACTAGAAGATTCAAAGATAGTGTGTACTAATTGCTTTACTGGAAAGCAACATCGAAATACAATCCCCAAAAAGAGTGAATGGAGAGCTAGCAAGGTGTTGGAGCTTATTCATGCAGACATTTGTGGTCTCATTGATCCCATATCTAATAGTGGGAAGAGGTACATTTTATGTTTCATTGATGATTACAGTCGTAAAGCATGGGTTTACTTGTTACTTGAGAAATCAGAAGCTTTGGAGAGTTTCAAGAACTTAAAAAAATTGGTGGAAAAAGAAGCAGAAGAATCCATCAAGTGCTTGAGGACAGATAGAGGAGGAGAGTTCACTTCATCCAAGTATAAAGAACTTTGTGAAGAACAAGGGATCAAACGACAACTTACTACAACCTACACACCGCAGCAAAACAGTGTTGCTGAGAGAAAAAATAGGACTATAATGAACATGGTGCGCTGCATGCTCACTGCCAAGAAGGTGCCTAAACTCTTCTGGACTGAAGCTGTAAATTGGACGTTCTACGTGCTTAACCGGTGTCCTACGCTTGCAGTAAAGAATATCACTCCTCAGGAAGCATGGAGTGGAGTGAAACCATATGTTGATCACTTTCGAGTATGGGGTTGTATAGCACATGTGCACATTCCAGAAGCAAAGAGAGGTAAATTAGATGATAAAAGTTTTCCTTGTATATTTTTTTGTGTCAGTGAAGAGTCGAAAGGGTATAGATTGTTTGATCCTAAGACTAAAAGAATTGTGGTTGGCAAAGATGTTGTGTTTGAAGAAGGAAGGAGCTGGGAGTGGGAACAAAATTATCATGAGCAAATTAAGGCAGAATTAATATGGGGGGATGATGACTTTGGGGTTGGACAAAGTGAGGGAGAAAACATAAGTGAGGAAAATAGTGATGGTGGTGAGTTAGATAGTGATATGGAGTCTGATAGCAGTGGTGAAAGTAGTGAAGCTAGGAACAGTGGGGGCAGTTCTCAAGCTGTTATAGCTCAAGGAAGAGAAAGAAGACAACCTCCTTGGATAGGAGACTATGTCAATGGAGAAGGACTAAGTGAAGATGAAGAAGCAGCATACATGATACAAGATGTTGCAGCTGAAGATCCCATTGAGTTTGAAGAAGCCAGGAGAGAAGAAAAATGGAGAAAGGCAATGAGATAAATTCCATCCAAAAGAATCAAACTTAGAAGCTCATGGACCTACCTGTTGGAGCTAGAACCATTGGTGTTAAGTGGATCTATAAGACAAAACTGAATGAACATGATGAAGTGGACAAATACAAAGCTCGACTAGTGACAAAGGGATACTCACAGCGACGGAGAATTGATTTCACTGAAGTATTTGCTCCAGTAGATCGAATGGATACAGTGAAAATGATTGTGGCACTTGCAACATTCAAAGGGTGGAATATTCTCCAGTTAGATGTCAAATCTGCATTTCTCCATGGGAAACTCAATGAGGACGTGTACGTTGAGCAACCACAGGGCTATGTGAAGGAGGTAAGTAAGCACAAATTGTACAAGCTGCACAAAGCTCTTTACGGCTTAAAACAGGCTTCAAGAGCTTGGTTTAGTCGAATTGAGTCTCATTTCATTGAAGAAGGTTTCGAGAAGTGTCCAAATGAGCAAACTTTGTTCTGTAAGAGAAGCAATGAAGGTAAAGTGCTTATTGTTAGCATATATGTGGATGACCTGATCTACACTGGCGAGGATGAAGGTATGATGATTAATTTCAAAAACTCCATGATGAAAGCTTTTGATATGACTGATTTAGGGAAGATGAGGTTCTTTCTTGGGATTGAAGTATTGCAGAAATCAGATGGAATTTTCATGTGTCAAAGGAAATACGCTAATGATGTGTTGAAGCGGTTTGGAATGTCAGAAAGCAAGCTTGTAAGTAGTCCAATAGTTCCAGGATTCAAAATTAGTGGGGATGTTAATGGAGCTGTTGTGGATGACACTTACTACAAACAGATTGTTGGAAGCCTAATGTATCTTACAGCAACACGTCCAGACATCATGTTTAGTGTGAGTTTAATCAGCAGGTACATGTCAAAACCTAATGAACAACATTTGCAAGCTACTAAAAGGATTATGCGTTATTTGAGAGGAACTACTGGTTATGGTATCCTCTACAAGAAGAGAGGGGGAGAAGATTTGCTTGCTTTCACAGACTCAGATTATGCTGGTGATGAAGAAGATTCTAAAAGCACATCAGGTTATGTTTACTTGTTAAGTTCAGGTGTTGTGTCATGGATGTCAAAAAAACAACCAATTGTCACACGTTCAACTGCAGAAGCAGAATTTGTGGCAGCTGCAGCATGTGCATGTCAGGCTTTATGGATGAGAAGAGTATTGAAGAAACTGAGTCATGTTCAAGAAGGGAGCACCACCATATTGTGTGACAACACTTCCACAATCAAACTCTCAAAGAATCCAGTGATGCATGGGAGGAGCAAGCACATCAGGGTGCGTTTTCATTTTCTGAGAGATCTTGTAAAAGAAGGGAAGATTAGGTTGGTTCATTGTGGAACACAAGATCAAGTTGCAGATGTGATGACCAAAGCATTAAAGCTTGAAGCTTTCCAGAGACTTAGATAAAAGATGGGAATGTGTGATATTGCAGATATAAACTAACTGTATTCGGCAGCTAGTTTAAGGGAGGGATTGAAAGGGTCAGAGTGTTAGTTGCTTGAAGTTGGGAAGTATTAGTTTTTTGTTTAATAAGTCCTAGTTTTTAGGAAAGATAGCTGTTTGTTTCATTCATGTTTTAGTTGATCACGTAGCTAATATGTAGCAATACGTGAGAGTGTTTTTCAGTTACTGTGTAAAAAGCTATATATGTGATTCAATAAGATTGAGGTATTTCTATCCATATTGTGTTGTTTGTGTTCTTGTATTCACAGTTCATATTCTCTAACACCGACGATTTAGATGCGATTACGACTAATCTAACTGTCAGAGCAACTAGGGTCAAGGTTTTAGAGTACAATGAAGAGGTGGAAATTGTGTTTCAGGGTACGAATGTGCTTGATGCATGTGAGAATCATCCAATGCACTTGCATGGTAATAGTTTTTATGTAGTAGGACAAGGTACTGGATATTTTGACAACGAGACAGACCCTGAAGGGTACAACTTATTTGATCCACCAAAGATGACTACCATTTCAGTCCCCAAAAAAGGGTGGGTTGCTGTCAGATTCAAAGCAAGTAATCCAGGTATGTTTCCCTTCGTAAATAGGATGGTTCTAACTTATAATTAAGGATATAGGCATATAGCTTAATTAAGTACCATGGTTGGCTTATAATATATGGTTGGTTAATTTTGAATAATATATTGTGTTTCTTTTACGTTAGGGGTATGGTTATGGCACTGTCATTTGGATCGACATTTCGGTTGGGGTATGAACACAGTGATAATAGTGAAAAATGGTAGCACGCCGGAGACAAACATACGTGAACCGCCTCCGGACTTGCCTCCATATAATGATTCACCTTCAAACAGGTTGGAACAGTTCCATGAGAAATTTAGACAGTCGAAGGATTTTTAATACAATATATATAACGATATATAACCCATTTATGTATACGTGAATGTAATATAATTTGTAGGAAATATAGTACTTGATTCATCCTATTATAATCATCATGTTGAATTTTGGATATCTAGAGTTGATGAACATGTTAACAATTTCAATATCCATGAACTTAGTCCTGAATTCTATATATGAGCAACTTTGACAAACAAGATAGTTATCAACAACTCAACCTTGCAACGAATTAGTATAGACCTAACCTAAGGAAACTCGTGTTTTGACGCGCTTCCAAAATGATTAATTTTATTAATATTGATTCGAATCATGCTTCCAAGCATTTCCAAGCACTTATGGTGCGCTTTTGAAAAACTTTTGCTTTCGAAGCGTAAAACGTAACCACCTTGAAGTTTATGTGCTTCCTAGGGTACATATGACTAATTAGTCCTCCGGATGCGAAGCATTAATCCGTATAAAGGTATGTATATGATCGAGAGGGCCGGGCAAAGGGTGCCTAGCTTGATCATTTTGCTCATCCGTTGAGACATATATGGCTTCTTATTCTACGAGTAGAAGTATTATTTCATTATTAGGTCAATTAGGATCTGAAACAATTCAATTGTATTGAGCA
Source organism: Geum urbanum (assembly GCA_946800695.1). Classification (NCBI taxonomy): domain Eukaryota; kingdom Viridiplantae; phylum Streptophyta; class Magnoliopsida; order Rosales; family Rosaceae; genus Geum; species Geum urbanum. The sequence goes on along the minus strand of OX327010.1, from coordinate 37,940,207 downwards.
AATCTAATATCAAGAAACCTTTTATTTTACCTATATATTTTAAGGAGGATTCAATAAATTTCATTCATCTCAATTTTGAAGTTAATATAGCTTTACGTGGTTTCTCAAAAAGAAAAGATATTTACACAATTTTATCCCATCTACAAAAGTTAATTCTAATTACAATAGAAATATTCTTTCTGACACCCTCCCTCAAGTTGGTGCATAGATGTCAATCATTCTCAACTTGTCAATTCATCCTTCCAAATGCTTGGTGTGACAACCCCTTAGTTAGTGGCATCCATCAATTGCTCTTCAGAACCTACAAAGGGAAACCGTATAACCTTCTTATCAAAGTGATCCCTGATGAAATGTCAATCAATCTCTACATGTTTGGTTTGATTATGCTGTACAGGATTATAAGCAATCTCAATTGCAGCAGTATTGTCACAATAAAAATCTATGGCCTTATAGAGCTTGAAACCTAGCTCCTTTAATATATTCCAAATTCACAACAGTTCACATACTCCATTTGTCATTCCTCGGTATTCAGCTTTAGCACTAGAGCGGGCAATCACATTCTGCTTCTTACTGCGCCAAGTAACTAAACTTCCAACAATAAATGTAAAGTATCCAGAGGTAGACACCCTATTAGTCTTATCACCAGCTCAATCTGCATCAGTATATCTTGTGACTCCAAACTCACTATTCTTGGAAAACAATAAGACCTTACCAGGCACAGACTTTAAATACCTGAGAATATGCACCACGGCATCCATATGTTCTTCACTAGGATCATGCATGAATTGGTTGACAACACTTACATCATATGCAATATCAGACCGTGTGTGTGACAAATAGATCAATCTCCCTACTAACTTTTGGTACCTGCCTTTGTTTGTTGGAATCTGACCAAGACGTAATTCTAACTTGTGATTCATCTCAATGGGAGTATTAATTAGCAGGTTTACAATCCAACATTCCGGTTTCAACAAGAAGATCAAGCATATACTTTCGTTGTGACAAGATGATTCCCAACTTGGATCTTGCAACTTCAATCGCCAAGAAATATTTCAACGAACCCAAATCCTTCTTTTCAAATTCTTGGGACAAACAGTTCTTCAAATCTTCCATATCAACCAAATCATCACATGTAACAACCATATTATCAACATATACAATCAAAGCAGTAATCTTTCTACCCTTGCATTTGATGAACAAAGTATGATCAAAGTTGCTCTGTCGATATCCAAAGTTCCTCATAGCTCTAGAAAATCTCCCAAACCAAGCTCCTACATATTGCTTCAACCCATACAATGACTTCTTCAGTCGACACACCTTTCCAACATCACATGGCCTACAATTGACACCTGGAGGAATGTCCATATATACTTCTTCTTCCAGATCTCCATTCAAGAAAGCATTCTTCACATCAAATTGATGTAATGGCCAATCATGTCGAGCTATAAAGGCAATGAGAATGCGTACAAGACTAATTTTTGCCACCAGGGCAAATGTCTCATGGTAATCCACTCCATATCGCTGGGTGTAGTCTTTTGCAACCAGACAAGATTTATATCGATCAATGCTTCCATCTGCCTTCAGCTTTAATGTATATACCCATCTACATCCAACTATCTTTTTTCCAGGTAATGCAGGAACAGTCTCCCACGTTCCATTATTTTGTAGGGCTTCTAATTCTTCATTCATAGCTTGCTTACACTTTGGATCCGCAACAACGTCATGCACATTACTTGGTATAGATACTGTAGATAATTGATTAACAATAAGTGCATGTGATCTAGACAACCTATTATGAGATACAAAGCTAGCAATTGGATATTTGGCTTTGGCTTCTATGGGTTGTTCATATTGTTTCTTTGGAATCCCTTTTGTTTCCTGTTGTGACCTCTTAGACACACTAATTTCTATACTACCTAATTCATTGTTCTCAATACGTACCTCAGGTGAGATATTTTGGGAAGACTCTTCTGTTGATGGAGTAGAATAGAGGTTTTCAGAAGAGAGTTGGACTTCAATTTGTGGCGTTTCAGCTTCAATTCTTGATCCATCGAAGGTGCTTCTCGGGTTCATTACTTCTGTAGTCCTTGATGGATCGAGATCCATCGGAGGATACTCTCAGGTTCATCTCTCTTCCAGTCTTTGATGGATCAAGAATTTCTTTCGATCCATTGAATGATGCTCTCAGGTTCATCTCTCCTCCAGACTTTGATGAATCGAGAGTTTACTTCGATCTATCAAAGGATGCTCTCGAGTTCGTCTCTTATGCAGGCTTCGATGGATCGAGAGTTTCTTTCGATCCATCGAAGGAGGCTCTCTAAGGTTTGCACCTAGATTTCCAGCTTAAAAACTTTCAAATTCAAAACTTCTCTTCAAGCTCTCTACTTCTTCAAATTCTAGTAAATTCAGAGAATTTCTTTCACATATACTTTTTCCATCCTGAAGGGTACACTCTGAAGCTCTCCCTGAGTAATATGGTTCAGATTATACGAAAAGAGACATTCAAAGAAACATGCATCTTGTTAAGGAGCGGGTCATAGCAACGGTACCTTTTCTGGAACTCAGTGTATCCAACAAATGCACACTTCATAGCGCATGGATCAAACTTGTCTCGCAATTGGTTGTTGATATAAACATATACTGTACACCCAAAAACTCTTGGTTCCAAATTTGGCAAATATGGTGCCTTCAACAGCTCATGCAACTTCTGATATAGGTTTTAGAACTCAATCATACGAGAGGGGGTGTAATTGATCAAGTATGTAGCATAACACAGGGCTTCTCCCCATAGATTTCGAGGGACATTCATACCAAACAGAGAAGCACAAACAACTTTCACCAACTTTCGATTCTTTCTTTCTGCTAATCCATTCTGTTGAGAAGTATAGACAATGGAAGTTTAGTGCCTAATCCCATGAACAACTAAATACGCTGACATGTCACCATTCACATATTCTCCACCATTGTCAGATTGAAGGGCTCGAATCGGCTGTTGGTAATGAGTTTCCACCATCTTGTGGAATCCAAAAAATCTTACTTATACTTCACTTTTACACTTCATCAATGAGACCCAAGTCATTCTGGTACATTCATCAATAAAAGTCACAAAGTAACGAAATCCAGAACGAGAAGAAGTTCTTGCAGGACCCCAAACATCCGAATGAATTTTCATAAATGGAATAGAACATTTATTCAAATTTGGAGAATAAGTAATACGATGGCTATTAGCCAGTTCACAAATATTACACTGAAAATCTGATTCATCCACAACCGAAAATAATTGAGGTTGTAACTTTCTAAGATATCCAAAATTCAAATGGCCTAAGCGACGATGCCATAACCACACCACTTCTTTGGCTTTATTCAAACTACTAGCACTGTTGGCTTGACTAATTTGTTGTTGTCCACTACTTGTCAACTCCAGGTAGTACGATTTTCTCCTTCTAATACCATAACCCAGGGTCCTCCTTGCAGAATGTCCTGAAAAATATAAAAATTGGGGTAAAAGGTTATAGAACAAGAAAGGTCTTTAGTGATTTGACTCACAGATAATATGTTATATTCTGGAGAAGGAACAAGAATGACATAATTAATAGTTAATTCATAAGAGAGTTGAACAGATCATTCACCAAGAACAGGAGAGGGGAACTATCAGCAGTAGAGACAACATGTTCAGGAGAGGTTTTAATGGTATTATCAACACTAGGATTATTTGTCATATGATCAGTTGCATCAGTATCAATTATCCAATATCTATCCATAGATAATGTGGTAAGAGACAATGCCTTATCCCCATTACCTGTTTCGACGATGAGTGCAGATGATTTTGCAGGTGATTCAGTGATGGTTGCAGCCATTTTAGGGATGTTCTTCTGCTGTCTCCGAGTAAAATTCCACCATTCGGGGTATCCAACGAGTTCATAGCAGCGTTCTTTCATATAGCCAACCTCATGACAATGAGTACATATGAAATTCGGGAATTTGGTAGGATGCTTTCCACCAGAACGAGGAAGACCAGAGAAGCCATGGAGAGGGCCCTGGCGTCGCCTGGATTGGGCGGTGTTGGCGGCGTTTGAGGAGGAGGAGGAAGAGGCTACCATGACGGAGGCTTCATGTGGAGGTGTAGAGAGTGCGGTCCGGTTGCTTTGGAAGCATCTTATATAGGCATATGTCTGATCAAGATCCAGCTTTTTTTCCTTCCTCAAGAGTTCTTCACATACTTGACTGAATTCAGCATCAAATCCCATTAAGAACATGTAAGCTTGTTGGCAGGCCATACAGAAAGATTCATTCGCAATGCCATCAACGGTGTCTTGAGAGTGTGTCATGCGTTGATCCATCTCATCCAACCATTCGACAAGTTCAATGTAGTATGTCGAAAGAGGTCTTCCATTCTGCTTCATCATATAACAAAGACGATGAAGCTCAAAAATTTGGGTTTCATCTTATTCATCATAGTATGTCTTTTACAATACATCTCAGATCGCCTTAGCTGTTGGCAATCAGAGATACCGCTTTCTCAATGTAGGGGACATGTTCTCAACAAGCCAGCACTTCACCTTACCATTGTCGGTTGTCCATGTTTGATATTTTGCAGAGGCAACAGCAGGAGGGTTTTTCATGAGAAGGCCAAGCTTGTTCCATTATTCAATACGAACCTTCATGAATCTAGACCAACTAGAATAATTGATTTTAGTGAGGAGTTCGCCGATAGAAAAAGCGGAGTTGTTCTGAATGGTGTTATGGTAGTGTTGATGGTTATGAATGGGTCGCACAGCGGCTGCTCTATTGTTGGGGATGAGTGCTCCTTCATTGTTATATTCGAATACATTCTCATTCACGTTCGCCATCTCTTCAAGGTTAGCAGAATTCAGATTTCAAGTTTCAAGTTCAGATGCAGCAGAAGGAAAAAATTTGGTGGTGGTTCAGGGTGGGTTTTCAATTATATTCAATTCAGGGTTTTCAATATCCAAGAATTCGGCTATGATGAAAAGTATTTCGGGGATAATTCAATGAATTTCATTCATCCCAATTTTGGGGTTAATATAACTTTACAAGTGGTTTTCCAAAAAAAAAAAATCTTTACACAATCCTATCACATCTACAGAAGTTAGTTCTAATTACAATAAGAATATTATTTTCAATACTATAAACATCCACATACGAGAATTGAATTAAAGGTATAAATGAGGAGACTTGGAGTTTAATTTTTCGATCGTAAAATGGATTCTCCGTAAAAGGAAAAGGAAAAAGAAAAAATATGTCTTTCAACATCTCGAAAGAGACCATCAAAATTATAGATAGGTAGCTTAAACGTCATCGATCAGTAAGAGGTCGATCTATAGTTAACGTACTGCTAGTGCACATTGCTAGTAACTAGCAAGTACGCCATGAGACTCCGATCGATCGACCATCGTTATGGACGTAAGGTGTAGTATTACAAAAATGATATACATCAATGCTTCAGTTCTCCTCACAAAACACGTTGGATGTATCAATGCTTAATTACTAGTACTTCAGACCCCCCCCCCCCCCCCCCCCCAAAAAAAATGTAATCACTTGTACATGCACATATACTTGCTCTGTTTACTAACACATTCATTAAGATACCAGTACGTCGTATCGAAAAATAACATTAACCTACCAGTCCTTGCACTCTGTGACGAACTACAGCTGATATGATGACAATACAATCTAACTGCCAAAGCCTAAATCCTAAAAACTTAATTTCACATATATAGCCGAAAGAGTAACGAAAACCAAGACCGAAAAAATCAAGAGAGCGATCGACAAGGAAAACCACAGCAAAGCTTGTTCCGATCCGGAATGTTGTATGATTGCAGAAGCAAGAGAGTGCAATAGCAAATATATGCAAGTCGATCGATCCAGAGACTGGCCTAATGTAGTTGGAATGTTTGATTGTAATTAATTTTGTCAAGGGCGCGCATTCACTCTCTAGCACTCCTCCACGAGTTAGTTATCTAATTCCGGCTAGTTTCTTCTTTTTTCTTCTATGCAAAGGCACATGCTATATATATTCAATAATCGTATTCCATTTAGCCCTTATTAGAGTTTAATTCAGAGGATTTTTATTGGACCTCCTATTTTGCTTATTATACCTCTTTACTCTCTACACTTTCAATTTTATTTTGATTACATAAGATCTCTCACTAGACCTCCATTATATTCCCATTTAACCCTTATTGTGTAATTTATATAGATACATTGCCAAACCTTTTTTAAAAAAAACAAACATAAAAATTCATAATTTTTCAGAGAGGTCCTATGTACACCTCCAATTTTGCTCAAGACAACTCTCTTTTAATTTCCATATTAACCTATGTAGAAGAGAGGAAGAGGGAGGAGGATCCTGTACAATCCCATGGGTCAAACTCCAACCTCTACCCCATATATGTGCTCCAGTTCTATTAAAAGTTCATACATCTATCCTCTTTTCTTTTTGGTTGTTAACAATGCATCAGTAAGATCAATAAACTCTCTTCGTCTCCCACTTTTCAGATGTCTTGGAAGACTCGGTTTCCCATTTCAAATGAAAACCAATAAGCCAGATATGATTGATTCTATGGGTTAAATATTATAAGCATACAACATCACCTATAATTGATAAAAGTGTACTAATCTCTCCTAATAGGGTTCTTCATTTACAATATCCTGATGATCTCCCAGATCTTAATTCATTGGTGTTCTTACATGAATTTGATGAAAAAAAATTCTCTTTTTCTTGTGAAAGTAACATATTTGAATTCTAAGTGAAATTTTTGATGACCAACTTGTACCCAGAAGCTTCATAGGCAATTCTTTTAATCTGGTCACATCGCATCTGAAGAGTTTTCTCCCTTGTTAGTTATGGAAGAGGAGGATTATTGGTTGATTAAATTTTAAGACTTTGAACTAAGGGTGGGAAGTTTTACCGAAAAATCGAACCGAAAACCGAAATAAACCGAACCAAAACTAGTTGAGTCCGAAACTCGTGGGACGAACTAATTTAGAAACTGAACCGAAATAAATCCGAACCGAATAATTTTTTATGGTACGGTACCGAATAAAACCGAACCGTTCCGAAATGATATATGTGACAAAATTGTGTTTATTTCTTTACTCAAATGAATATATATTCACCAATTTTAATTTTTTTAGGACATATATATAGAAAATTCTTACAAAAATACTCTTATTCTCTCCCATTTCTTCTATCTCTCTATGATATTACATTTTTCAAATAATAATTAACTTAAACAATTGTTTAGGCATAAAAAATTTTATCGAAAAACCGATCCGAAATAGAAATATACCGATCCGAAACCCGTTGGGACCGAAACTCGTAGGACGGACTTGCCAAAAAATCGAACCGAATAGGATCCAAACCGAATATTTTATTACGGTACGGTACGGGTTCCGACCTAATACCGAACCGTTTCGAACCGATTCCACCCGTACTTTGAACAATTCGATTAAGAAAAGTTTAGATAGTCTTGTCTATATTTGTTATTTTGTTTGAGGATAACAGTGTAATTAATTTAATGAAGAAAAAAAGGAGATCAATTGAACAATTTGGAAGGTTCCAATAGAAAAACTCTTTAATTAACTTATCTTAATATAAGTTGAATTTTAGAAGCAGACCGGCCAGCAAAACAGCTGGAGATCGAGACATTGAGTCGTGAAACCATAATGGCGAGCCTTAGCTACTTTTTTTATATGCTGGTAAGCCTTCTGAACCCAGTTATCTACCTTCTTTATGGTCATGATCAGTTCAGCTATAAGCTAGCAGGGGACCATGAGGTAGAGCACAAGGCCTTGTTTGTGTTTGGGGACTCGCTTTTTGATCCGGGGAACGATCAATACCTCCCTGGTGCAACGGTAGAAAATTACCCGGCAACAACCTGGCCATATGGAGAGCCTTCTTCCATCATCCCAACGGAAGACTTTCCGATGGCCGCATAGTCCCGGACTTCATCGGTAAGGTTAACCAAATGCATGTGCCTCTAAAATCATTACACACCAATCTACATGTGTGTTAAATAGATGAAATAATGCAGTATATATATGTGAAAGTTATCTACTTGTTTTCAATTGATTTGCAGCAACCTTTGCAAACTTGTCTATGCTTCTGAAAGGGCTAACCTCCAGTTAGCGAAGCTAATATGGAGTGGACCGCCAAATGTCACAGGCCCTCACAATGTTCAACAACTTTTTGAACGAGATTGATATATGCTGATCGGTGGGTTTGTACTGAAATAATTGAGATTGTCTGAAAGATTTTTATTGTAAACTTAAGGGTAATTAAACAATGCATGCATGGTTTTTAGGTCGCATGCAAATTCAGACATTAAGCTAGTGAGCAACGCTAACGTTAGAGTGCGTAAACGTTTGTTTTACATCGATTTATATACTTTTAACCCTAATTTACAACCTTTTGGACTCAAGTTTACAACATTTAATGATCACTTTACAGTATATTTCAAATGTTTACATGTTACCGAACCAATTTATAACATTACGTACTATACCAAAATGTCCTCAAAGTTGTAATTACAACTACTAGACTAAATTATAAGAAATAGACTCATATATGTTACTACTATTACATTTAAGATTTAAGATGATATGACATATGTTAACATATAATTTTATCAAAACTGGGCTAGGGTTGACTGTTATTGGATCATGGGCTTTGCCCAGTTTGACTCTATTTTGGATCTAACCATTTTACAAATTGAGCTTGGGTGCACATGCGATCAGTTCAACCCAATTTTTTATCCGGTTGATTTGAGATCCAGGAAGTCTTCTGGTGGGCCCTGCTCCTTGGGCCGCAAATGTCTATTTTAATTTTTTTTGCAAAAATAAGTTCAAATGAGATATTTATTGTTTATCGTCTCATTTCGCGCTACATCATGGTTACTGTTACTTGGTTACATATTCTTTTTTGAGCTTATTGTTGATTAAATTGTTTTTTTGGTCTAAAAAACAAAATGCAATCATCTAGAGAAAAACAACAGAAAAAAGATATCAAAAATAAGCAACATTGCAGTCGTAGTTATAATGGGTCCTCAATCAAGCTGAGTACAAACTTCATATCAAAACAAACTAAGGGTCAGGGAGACTATCATTCTGAAGAACCCTAACTAGAGAGGTTGTAGGAGTATTAACCTAAACAACATTGCACAACCTTATCTTTCCTAACTTGGTGGGTGCATCTGCTGCTCGATTCGCTTCACGGCCGATCCACTTCCAAGAAATCCAATTGAGCAACCTCCAAACACAATGGAAGTCAAGCAAGAAAGGGTTTCCTCCAATTGACTAAATTGACATCCTTACCGAGGTCTTAAATCAAAAGCTTTGAATCACATTCAATCTCTACATCACAGTACCCCATTTAATGCACCAGTTTAATAACTTCAACCATGGAAGCAGCCTCAGCCTCTAAAGGTGAGTTCGAACGAGCCGGTTAGGCCAGAATTCGACATCCTTGATATTTAAGAAAAAGAATATCACCACCGGGTCTTTAATGTGGTTAATACATTCATCGAAAAGAGACTTAGCACCATTCAACCCGTTGGACCAAGTGGCATTCTACCAACAACAGAATCAAAAGTTCAAGCCCTCATGTTTTTGAGGCATTTCATTCATTCAACTCTTAAAAAGCAGTATTTACAAGAAAACATATCCCCTAGAATTGTGGGGTGCTTTAAAGTAAAGCAACACTTTAACAATGTGCATGATGCATAGTTTCCTGAGTTGACTGCAAAATGGGAAGCTCTTCGACTTATGGACTTTCCAAATATCCACGATTATAATCAAGCAGCTTTGGTTTGCAGTCTAATTTGAGCTTCTATAGAGTGGTGAAGACCAAAAAAGACATGATTGAAAAGTCTTTGAACACCTTACTGATCTCTCTGAGCGAGCTTGCTCATCAGTATAGGATCGAGGTAGAACAGGGAATGATTGTTACCTTTAGTGATCTCATCTATAGTCTCGCCAAAAGAGAGAGACATAATGAGGTCATTCTTAATAATAACTTAAGACCGGCTGGTACTAAAAATCCTGAGAGTTACCAAACTAGAGGAAAAGCCCGTAAGGACAAAAAGAACGGTCGTTCGAAACCTTACAATCATGGTGGACAAGCTCCACGTGGCGGGAGAGAAGGGTGTGGGCGTGGCCGAGGCCACAGCCAAATTTTGACTTGGCATAGAGATCAAAACGTTAACTCCAACATGAACCAATCTGGTTCGAGTAATTGTGGGCAAAGGAGTTCCAATTCTGGGACATTCACCTGTTATCGGTGTGGATCAACGAAGTATATGTACAAGCAGTGTCGTGCTAGCAAAGAAATCTAGAACATCTACAAGAGGCATAAGCAATATTTGGCTCAAGAGTCCAACTTTGCTGAAAATTTTAAGATGGAGGTGGATACCAATCTCGCAGTTGCAGAGGACAAGGAAACGACCATTATTACTCTGAATTTTGAATAGCCCATGAAAAAGGCTTTATCTTTGTAATAGACTCAAGTTTTTTGGTTTATTTTTGGCTGGTGTTTTTGCCTTTTTTCTTAGACTATTGTCTTGGTTTTTATTTGATTTTTGGATAAGAAGATGTAACTTTTTAGTTGGCAAGTAATGGAATTTTCTCTATCTTTCGGTATATAAAAGTGTTGAGAATGATTATTTCATTACTTATGCAGTGGATGATTTGATGTTTACAATTTTATATGGCATAACGATACAATGATACAGTAAAAACGAGACACGAAAAAGCAGATATTTTGATCTCCGAAATTTTTTGACCCATCAAATGTTCCGATCTAGATCAGTTTTTAACACTTTTTGACATGTCGAAGACTTCCTCGACCTGTCGAATGTTTGCTTCTGTCTTGGTTTATGTCCAATTTTGACCCGTCGACAATTTTACTCGACTCGTCAAAAAATAGATATTAGAAAATCAATATCGATTTAGATTTTCTTCGACCCGTCAAAAATTTGCTTGACCCGTCGAATGTATACTCCTAGACAACATTGACCCGTCAAAAAATTACTTCGACCAGTCAAAAACTTGGTATCAGAAAATCAAAAATCTATTTTGGGTTTCTTCAACCCATCGAGAGGTTTACTCGACCCGTCGACCAACCTGGAATTAAGCACTAGATGTAGTTTTACATCGGTTTATGTCATGCCATATCAACACTCAACAAGGGTCGCATCCTTATTCAAATCTTCAAGTATATAGTTAAAGTGTCCGCCTAGTCTTTAGTTCACAGACTTATATATTTATATTGCTTTTGTAGGTCTCAAGGCGAGATTAAGTTTCTTGCAGATAGTGGTACTACCCACACAATTCTGCAGATTAGGCAATGTTTGTGGATCTTTTCCTATACAACTCCTCAGTGACTACCATGATTGGGGCAGTGTCAGTTATTAAAAGGCGTGGTTCTGCAGAGTTTCTACTACCTCACGGTACAATATTGTTTATCACTGATACCTTATACGCGCTAAAGGCCAATTGAACCTTGCTAAGTTTCAAAGATATTAGCACCAATTAATGGTTTCCACTTGGAAACATATTGTGAGAATAGACAAGAATTATTGTGTATTACCTCTGTTGAATGTGGTTGCAAGCGCATTCTAAAGAAGTTTTCGGCTATTCGTAGTGGTCTATATCTAACTACGGTTCAGATCATTGAATCCAATGCCATGACTCACACGACTCCGTGTGACTCAGAATTATACAAGCTTTGGCACCTTCGACTGGGACATCCAGGTCATGAAATGATAATCAAAATATTGAAAAATACTCATGGTCATCCATTCTTTAGAGTGAAGAAGCATGTCGGAATATCTAAATCCATCGGTTTTGATGAGGGGATGAGATTACTCCTCTCCACTCTAGCTCGGTCTCCAAGACGAGTGCAGCATAATCCTGGCAAAGTACCGTTGTGGCACTGTGTGTTATCCCACCAGATTTTTATGTTGCAATCTCTGATGCACATCGTTCATTTTGCAAAGCTTACTCTTTAGCAAATTTACAGGCACGTCCTTCTTTTGTTGTTGATAACACCGAAATATTCCATTCTTACAAAGAATCCAAGATGATATTTGTGGATCTATCAAACCGAAATGCGGACCATTTAAATATTTCATGGTTTTGGTAGATGCATCAACGTGATGGTCACATGTTACTTTGTTATCCACAAGGAATGCTACATTTGCAAAACTCCTAGCATAAATTATTAAGCTCAGGGCTCACCACCCGGATCATCCAATCAAGTCTATTAGATTGGACAACGCAAGAGAGTTTACATCAAAATATTTTGATGATTATTGCATGTCTCTTGGGATTGAAGTTGAACATCTCGTTCCTCATGTTGATTCTCAAAACAATTTAGCTGAGGCTCACATCAAGCGATTACAGCTTGTGTCTCGCACGTTGGTAATGCATACAAACTTACCGGTATCCACGTGGGGTTATGCAATGTTACACGCAGCTATGCTTCTTCATTTTTGACCCGTAGGATGCCAACCATTCAGTATGTACTAGTTGGTAACTGGATATGAGTCTGACATTTCACATCTACACATTTTTGGTTGTGCTGTATATGTGCCTATTGCGCCTCTACATCGCACCAAAATGGGTCCTCAATGAAGATTAGGAATTTATGTTGGCTATATAGCTCCAACGATAGTCCACTACATTGAACCTTTGACATGAAATCTCTTTACTGCAAGATTTGCAGATTGTCACTTCGATGAGATATACTTCTCAATGTTAAGGGGAGGAAGGATTATATTTATTCTGGTTCAACGTCAGGAATTGCCGTGGTCTAATATTACTATGTGTCATCACGATCCCCACACTTCTCAAAGTGACATTGAAGTGCACAGAATACTTGATCTTCAGAAAGTCACAGACTGTATGCCTGACTCCTTTACTGATATCGCTAAAGTGACGAGATCAGAAACACCTACTGCAAATGTTCCTGCAAGGTTAGAAATCCCGAAAAGTGGATTGGTGAATACCAACACCGGACAAGGAAACGTTCCTCCTGCCCATGTGGAAGGTGTTGCGTTGGCCTCGGCTCCTACTAGGAAGAGGGGGAGACCAAGAAAATCAACTGATGAGCCGTCGGTTAAAAGGCAGGTCATCGAGGCACAAAATGATCCATTCATCATCAACATTGTCAATCCTTCACATGAGATTGTCTATGACTACAGTTATATCCTTGAATCACAATTGGCAGGTCTGGGGAATGCCTCAAAACCTCTTCTGATGTCAGAGAACAAAGAAACCTCGCTCAGAAAAAATGATGCGCGCGTCTTTATGGATAGATCTTTCATGTTAGTTGATGATGCATTTGCTTATTCCGTCGCTCAGGAGATCATAGACGACGATGAAGTGTAACCTCGATCTGTGGCGGACTGTTAACAAATAGCAGATTGGCCGAAATGGAAGGAAGCAATCCAAGCCAAACTACACTCTCTGAATAAAATGTAGGTTTTCGGTCCGGTAGTACTATGCCCACCAAATGTTAAGCCGGTAGGACATAAATGGGTTTTTGTTCGGAAGTGTAATGAGAAGAATGAGATCTTGCGTTATAAAGCTAGACTGTGGCACAAGGTTTCTCTCAACGCCCTGAGATTGATTATGGGGAGACGTATTTTTCGGTCATGGACACCATCACCTTCCATTACCTAATTAGTTTGGTAGTGTCCGAGAAACTAAACCTGCAGCTTATGGATGTGGTTACTACATATTTCTATGGGGATCTTGATTCAGAGATATACATGAAAATGCCAGATTACATTGCTATGCCCAAATCAAGTAACTCTAAACCACGGAATGCTCATGTAATCAGATTGAGACGTTCACTATATGGATTGAAATAATCCGGTAGGATGTGGTACACACGTCTTAGTGACTACTTGATAAGGAAGGGATACAATTCAAGAATAATGACTTATGCCTTTGCGTGTTCATTAAAAGGACAAGTTTAGGATTTGCTATAGTAGTTGTCTATGCAAATGATATGAACATCATCAGGTCTCTTAATGAGATCAATAAGACGGTTGGCTACTTGAAATCTGAATTTGAGATGAAAGACCTTGGTAGGACTCGATTTTATCTCGGATAAGAGCTGGAACATCGAGTTGGTGGAATTCTTATTCACCAGTCTGTTTATGTCAAAAAGATGCTCAGACAATTTAATATGGACAAAGCACACCCTGTTAACACGCTAATGGTTGTTCACAGTCTAGACCCCAAGAAATATCAATTTCGTCCGGTAGATGACAATAAGGAGATCTTAAGAGCTGAAATTTCATATCTTGGTGTTATTGGAACTTTGTTATATCTAGCCCAGTGCACACGTCCAGATATTTCCTTCTCAGTAAACTTGTTGGCTAGATTTAGCTCTACGTCTATGCAACATCATTGGAATGAAGTAAAACAAATCTTCAAATACTTGAAGGGTTCCATTGACTTGGGTTTATTCTTCCCTTACAAAGAGTACAGAGAGAAATTTGAAATTCCCGAAAAAGGCATGGTTAAGTCACAGCACACAAATTCTGACTTCTTCGACCCGTTGAGTAAATCATTCGACCAGTCGAAGGGAGCAATCTGTGATAACCTGAGGGCATTTTTTGACCCGTCGAAACCGGTACCCTAGATCGAACAGAACCATTCATTCGACCCGTTGAGTGAGGATTTCGACTCGTCAAACTCCTCCCTTGATGTGAGTAGTTTTATTGCAATCCCCTATTCTGAAACACTGGTTGATGTGTTGGTTAGATTAGTTGATACTGAGTACCTCTCTTACCCTCACAAAGGTCGTTCATAGACTGGTTATGTTTTCACTATGGGAAACATGACGATTTCTTGGAGATCAACTAAGCAAACTCTTGTTGCTACTTCCTCGAATCATTCAGAAATTATTGTTTTGCATGAAGCGGTTAGAGAGTGTGTCTGGCTTAGGTCAGTCATTCATCACATTCAAGGGTCTAGTGGATTACCATCTACTACGACAGCTCTCACTTGCATCTATGAGGATAATGCGACATGCATTGAACAGATGAAGTTGGGTTACATTAAGGGTAACAATATAAAGCATATATCGCTAAATTCTTCTCCAATCAGCAACAACAACAGCTGTTAAATATCTATGTGAACCAGGTTGGTTCAGCGGATAATGCTGCGGACTTGTTTACCAAATCACTACCTAAATCTACATTTATGAAACATGTGAGATGCATTGGTATGTGCATGTTATCTGAACTCCATGACTGAGTTTACAGTCATGTAGAGTTACATTTATGTAGACATCAGGGGGAATCTACGACACATGTCGCATTCGTAGTTGATGCGTTGTACTCTTTTTTCCTTGGACCAAGCTTTTATTTTTTTTACCCATGAGGTTTTTGTTTGCTTGACGAGATTTTTAGTGAGTCAACATGTCATGCACCGTTCATTAAGTCATCGACACAAGGAAGTGTGTTTAAAGAGATTTATTCTCTTTAACTTCCGGTGTGTTTGTTGTCCTAATTAGATAGAAATTAGATTATATATAATTTCAGAGAATCTCTGTTATATTGGGACATTTATTGTAACAGATTGTATCAGTTTATATATGATATTCTATTAATAAAAAATTACAATTTTCAGTGAATCAATTATTCTTTTTTAACAGGATCACATTTAACCAGCGTCAAATTCTTTTAATTTAGACTATACTGTATAGTTAACAACTAATTCGGTATGGACGGTTGTAAGTTAACTAAGAAATAGGATCCATGTACATCAAGGCTTTATTTCTCTCACAAAACACGTGATCGATATATCAAGAATCAAATTGTCACATACGTACTATATATATACACACACTTTGAAAGAAGTAAACGCATTACGACTTAGTTTATTGCTGCATGCCGCATGCGCCAAACATGTTCAATATAAAACGATCGAACTACTCATAAGCTTTTGTATAATGATGAAAGCTTACAAGACTATAATTAGTATGTATCGATTGCTTTGTCGATCTTTAGGGACTCTATCTACTATCAGCCTATCGATTATAGCTGATTACTAGTCAGTCATGCACATGATGTAATGCTGATATCCTTGCTTGTTCTGTTGAGTGTCGACCAACCTACCTGTCCTTTACAATTATACGTACATTATTCTATGACAACGCAGAGCTGTGCTGATAATATATAGTACTCAACATCCAACTGCCGACGCCTAATCCTAAAATTTTAAATTGAGCTCAAAATTTATAATACCGAAATAGTATAACGAAAGTCAAAATGAAAAAATTAAGAGATGGATACATATGAACAAAGTAAATCAAATGCAAGAAAGCTCTTAGAGTGTGGCGTATCCTTCATTTTCATTTTTATTTTTGAGTTTGAGGATGAAACTTATTTTTTAAATTATTAAAGTTTAATAAGTTAATATCGTCTAATTTTTTATTTAATTTATAAACAAAAAAATGAGATTCACGTACTATCTACCACTCCGCCACGAGCTAGCTATCTACATCTTTCACAATTGCCATCGACGTCTATGCCACTCGTCAGTGCAAAAGCACATGCATGCTACGCAATTATTTATCATATTTTATTTTTCCATAATTGAGTATAATCAATTAACTTTAAGTTGTATGAACACACCGGCCTATAAAGCAGGAGAAATATTAATGAGCCATGAAAATTGGATTATAATGGCGAGCCTTGGTCACTTGTTTTATGTGCTCGCAAGCCTTTTGAATCCAGTTATCTACCTTCTTTATGGTCATGATCATTTCATCTCTAAGCCTGCAGAGGTTCATCACGAGATAGAACGCAAGGCCTTGTTCGTTTTCGGCGACTCGCTATTTGATCCAGGAAACAATCAATACCTTCCTAACGCTACCGTAGAAGATTGCCCGTCAACAATGTGGCCATATGGAGAGACCTTCTTCCACCATCCCAATGGCAGATTTTGCGATGGCCGCATAGTCCCGGACTTCATCGGTAAGGTTAATCAAATGCATGTGCCTCTAAAATCATTACACACCAATATACATGTGTGTGTTAAATAGATGAAATAATGCAGTATATATATGTGAAAGTTATCTACTTAATTGTTTTCAATTGATTTGCAGCAACCTTTGCAAACTTGTCTATGCTTCCACCATACCTGCAACCAGGTCCAAACAATTATACTGATGGAGCTAGCTTTGCGTCAGCTGGAGCTGGGGTACTTGTTGAAACTGATCCAGGAACAGTGAGTGACATCGATCATCTTTTTACATATCTTTAAGAAATTTAAAAAGAACTTTAGCTCGACGATATCTTCTACCTGTGTTTTTTCAGATAAATCTTCCATTGCAGCTGAGCTATTTTAAGAATGTGACCGAGTTACTACAAGAACGGCTGGGCGATGATGAAGCCAAGAGCTTGCTAGAGAGCGCTGTGTACTTGATTAGCATGGGAGGCAATGACTATTTTACCTTCTACGAAGATTACCAAAATGCGACCGAGTCTCAACAACAGGAATTCGTAGGAATTGTGATCCGCAACTTAACCATTGCTCTCCAAGTACGTATTTGATTAATTAAATTCATTATTCATTTTCACTTTTTATATTTAAAGGTGAGGAATGAGTCTAACGTCAAGCTAGGCCGGCCGGGTCCTAATACTCCTACCAAATAATGCAAGTGAAAATTTTGTATATAGGGAATATATGACTTGGGTGGAAGGAAAATAGCATTTCAAAATGCAGGACCTATTGGGTGCTTACCTTACGCAAAACAGTCATACGACACTGAGCTTACACTTGGGTGCGTCGAAGGGCTTCAGAGTCTTGCTAGGCAACACAATGTTGCTCTATCTAAAGCCCTCGAAGTACTAGAGAGCCAACTAACAGGTTTCAAATATTCGATATTCGAATACTATGGTGCGCTTTACGACCGAGTACTTGAGCCTGAAAAATATGGTATGTTCGTTAATTAAAGCAACTACTATCTAAATGATCGAGCTAGCAAATATTTGATTTGATGTACATTTTGATGGGTGCTGAACGACGGTGCATGCAATGTGAAGGCTTCAAGGACGGGATAGATGCGTGTTGCGGTGCAGGAGCATACAGAGGATCCGATTGTGGTGGACTCAATGTAACGGTACCGTATGAGTTATGCAGTGATCCTGGAGAGAGTGTGTGGTTTGATGGTAGCCATACATCCGAAAGGGCTAACCTCCAGTTAGCGAAGCTAATATGGAGTGGACCGCCAAATGTCACAGGCCCTTACAATGTTCAACAACTTTTCGAACAAGATTGATATATGCTGATCGACCAACTGATTTAGTACTGATCGATCGAAAAAATAGAGAGTTCGAAACTCGTTTTCTGCATGAGGTAATAATATAACTAATGAATGGTTTCCGGGTTGCTTGCCAATTGAGCTACATACGATTTTTTTTTTTGTGACATGAGCTAGCATGCTTATGTATGTTGAGAGTCAGGCACATATATACTAACATGAAATTAAACAAATATCTAGATCGTGCATATGCAACTATAACGATCTGGTCAACTACTTTAACCACAATCAATTGATTTAAAAATGTGAAATCCCCAAATTAATACTCTTTAAGGATGCACATATGGCCTCTCCTAAGTGAATTGGCTGCGTTTCTCTATGTCTTTAGTGACTGAAAATGTCGGAGAACGGTTATCGTTGGTATCATATTCCAGACTCATTGTTGAGACAAGAATGGTGGGTGGCCTGTAACAAACAAACAAAAAAGAATGTTGGGTGGCCCGATGCGAATAAAGAAGAAAGGGAGAGCAAAAAGAAATCTTGGTTAATCAACGCAACCTGGCTAAGAATTTGAGTTTATTATTATTTTTAGGAGGACTTTAGAGATATATTGATTGAAATTTTTGAAATTTTCATTAGAACTTCCAATATTAATATTTATGGTGATTGCAACCTCTAAACCTTTTTTTATATATAGAGTAGTACACTAATACCCGGTGTCCAAGTACTACATGAAAATGCAATGATCATATCAAGTTTTGTAATTAACTATATGAATAATATGATAATAGTATTGAACCACCGCAGCTGGCAAAGTGACAATATACCTTGAAATACATTACGTTTTAGTAATGACCTTGCAATTGATTAAGGATGTTGGAGTACGTACGTCGTATATATATAGATGAATGAAGCTTAGCTGCTTAATTAGGATTATAAACAGTTGCTGGTGTTTATACGAGCTAGTGAGCTATACCTATATATCATGGCAGGTGTTAGCTATCTTGTCTATTATGTTCTAGTGAGCCTGTTCAATCCAGTTAGTCGGTTTCTTTATGGTCACGATCAACAGTCCGATTATCAGTAGGCTGCAATTGTTCAAAATAACTTGCATGATCAGCAGAAGGCATTGTTTGTGTTCGGGGATTCACTGTTTGATGCTGGCAACAATCAATACCTTAATACAAGCGCACAAAAGTTCACAGGATCCGTCTTTCCATACGGGGAGACATTTTTCCAACATCCCACCGGAAGATTGTCCGACGGTCGTTTACTCCCCGATTTCATTGGTAAACAATATATGTCTTCTTTTTCATTTCGATCAGTCTTTAGTTACTGCTTGTCTCTCATTTTCCTGTTTCGTATCAATTTAACTACGTTGTTTTAGTGACACTCACGAAAAGCTTGTCTGAACTTGAACCTTAGCTATTGTTTTTAAACATTTTAGAAACAAATCAGTATTTAACTGAGAAATATTCTCTTTAGCAGTCCTTCGGGCGGGACATCCGATAACATTGGAGAAAGATGTTTTGAATCTTTAATTGTAATTAGACTTGTAATAATTATAGATTGTAATTGCATTCCTATATATTCTGCTGTAAGTTGTAACACCAGTATGACTGTAAGGAATGTTCTTACTGTGTGTTAGTATCCAAAACCACGAAGGGATACTTGATATTGAACGGATGAGATTAATACAAGTTTGTTCTGGATTCTGTATACCGTTGTCGCTTGATTGTGGTCTATACCGCTGTCGCTTGACTTTGATCTATACCGTTGTTGCTTGACTTTGATCTATACCGTTGTCACTATATCGATATCACTTTGTCTTATCGCCCTCGCTCTCGATTGATATTGGTCCCTGCTCTCGAAAACGCTTTACGATCGCTCTTGTTCAATCGCTCTCACTGCTAAGAATGACAACCGTTAAGGAGAGACCGGGTGTGCCGGCCTTAACCCTCCGATACCTAAGTCAGAAACGAGATATGATTTAAACAGTATAACGGCGTAAAAGGGTAATGAATGCGTACTATTAATGTTGAATCATCAGGCTTATAAAGGTGGTTGAGACCCGAACTCTTACCAATTCTTCGATGTGGGATCAGTGTTCTTACTCTTTTGCTGAAGTGCTTTCTGATGGGTTCCTTGGCTGGTGCGTGAGCGCTAACCGTGCGGAGATAGGGCTCGGGTCGACCAGCGAAGTTGTAGGTCTCTTGCCGGTGAATGTTGTTACGTTAGCTGTGAGATATAATTATAAAGTAATAAAGGACGTTAAATACGTATGGGATAGGGTGATGAGCCATGTATATGTGCAAGTCCCCCAACTCGCTCAGCCACGAAGGTCAATCTTGGTTGGTGAGTCGTGAAATCGAATACCGGCGCTCGTATCCATACGTACTTAACAGGCGTTGTTACCTATTAGAACCAGATACGTGCCATATAGTCCCCCAGCTCGCCGACCAAGGTTGTTCCGCTTGATGAAGTCGGTACCTACATCCAAGAAAACTAAATAGGCACCTGTAGTTAGTATTGGTGAGGCTGGTATGTAGCTAGTTTACCATCTCCCGAGGGTAAGCAAAAAATGTAATGATGTTAACGCCCTTAGGCTTGTTTGCTTCCCGAATGGTCATGACGTCATATCGGGGTTCCTTCAAGTAACGGTTTCACCCAGTAGGCTCGTTCCTAATAAAGCCCTTCTCGGTAACTGACATATTCCTTCATAACTATTCAGTGTTGGGGGGATGCAATGACCGACTACATTGCACTGAAAGAGGGATACGCTCTGTGGCACTCAAACACTCGGTCTGTCCCAATTCAGTAGCTTTTGTTGCTGGTCGCTGGTAGCTACACCAGTAGGGGTGCAACGGTGGGTGAAACTCATTTGAATTGGTAACCCTTAAGTCCCCGAGTTCGTATCCCCCGCGCAACTTAACGGCTCTTTGGCCGGTTGAAGGATGGCGATATGGTAATGTTGCGGCCGGTAGGAAAATACTTTTAGTGATAAGGCCTGCTGCTAATATGGGCGTTATGGAGGGCTTAGGTCGTTAGCGTCCATCCCGAGACCCTGTGACATTCATCGCCGCAATGTTTCTCCCCCGAGTTGGTAGGAGCAGCCATTCTGTCCTCATTAAATGTTGTCGAATCTGTAACTGCCACGTGCTGTTCTAGGACTTCTTGGGCTTCCTAAACGTCTCGTCGTAGGTTGAAGTGTGATCATTCTATTTTCCTTGAAAATTATGATTAGGGAAACGATGTGTATCGTTTCATGATCCAGACTCTTCCAAGTCTGATGATGTTAGTAAACGCGTGTTCGCATCTTGTGACCCGGCGTGTTCCTTTGTACGGTGGCGATCATGCCCCAAGGTGGTATATTTATACTTCCCTTTCTCTCTTTCTTTCGCACACTTTTCATTCTGAGCATATTCATCAAAAATGAGGGATTTTAGAGAGAGAAAGAGACTGAATCCATATGTCACCGTCGTACCATGACGTCTTGCTTCTACCGTTGTTCTCAACTTCCAATCAACTTCCTTGAAGATTAATTAAGTTTCGTTTTTGTTTATCTCATGCTCGTTTTCTCTGAGCTTTGATCTTCTGAGTTGGTTCTGCATGTTTCGTATTTTTGTGTGTTTTCAATTGCGGTTTTTCTGCCTTGATTGAATGTAGATAGTCTGGTATTGTGTTGTCGTCGTTCACAGTGGTCGGAGGTATCTCCACCGTTGTTGAGTTTTTCTAGTCTTCTTTTCCCTAGGCGGTATCTTCTGAATGTGTGCAACCATTCCTTGTCCCAATTGGTTTTTTGGAGATGTTGGTGTCGCGTGCATTGTCTAGCGTTAGGTCCGCTACTGCTAGAGAACCTGCTTCGGTGCTGGGGGTCCAGGCATGTTCCTTGGGAATTCGTTTACAGATTGGGAGGCTGAGATGCGTAGTCCTTAGGCTATCTATAAATATTTTCCAGGTAGCATGGCGCCATCCTCTTAGTCAGAGCAGTGTGAAGTGGAGCTAACGACGTCAACATCGGGCTCAGTACCCATTATTCCTCCCAACCCGCGGATGCTTGGACTAGGCAGTTCAAGAGTCTGGAAGCTGAGCGATTCTCAAGAAGTAGACGAGCCCATTAAGTTGATGTCCTTTTCTACCATTAAGGAGATGAAATCGGAGTTCCAGAATCCCGGTGCTGTTACTATTAGGCCCTTGGGTAAGGGTGAGTTCTTTACCAGACCGCCCGCTGGTCATGTCGCCATGGACCGGGCTCAATTACGCTTTGGTTTGCGGCTGCCGCTTCACCCCTTCCATGATTATATATTTGGGGAGCTTCGGCGCACTGTTGGGCAAGTTTCGTCGTTGATGCTCCAGTCGTTGAACGCCATGTTCGTGCTATGGAAGCTGGTCGGGCTGGATTACCCTACTCGGAATGAAGTGTTGTACTACTTTGATATACTGTACTCAACGAAGAAGGGGTGTCGTGGGACACTCTGTTTAGTCCAACAACGAGGTAGTCTTCTTGCCCTTCATGACTTCCAGACGTCTAACTCGGAGTGGAGGTCTAAACACTTTCTTACCGGTGGTGCTTGGTCAAGATCGACGGACGGTGCTAGCCGAGCCCGCGTGCCTACTAGGTTCCGCTCTCGAGGTGATTATGGCAGTTTGGTGTTTGTCTTCTAACTGGCGCGTGACCTATTTTCTTTCCTTTCCTTATGTGTCATTTCCCTTGTTGTAGTTACTCGTCAGTATTACCTCTGCGCTACTGAAAAACAGCGTTGCCATAGAGTGGAGCGAGGTTATAGTAATAAGTTTCGGAGCATGTACCTTTTAAACAACTACAAAATTTTGGAGTCTACCAGCCTTGCCAAAATGCCTAGTATGTCATCTGCCACTTGCGTTTTGCTGACGTTGTTACCCTTGTGCTATGATTTTTCCTTGTGCTTTATTCCTATCTTCCGTTATCTTATACTAACATTTTATTCTTGTGTCCCCTTTCCTAATAAATATGCAGTCGGTTATAGCAATGTGAGGCAGGATAAGAAAATAGATAGCTTCGGAATATTGATGATCTGAACGTCGACCTCGAGGAGGAGGGAAACCAGGCCAAGCTTCTTGACCTCGAAGTCTGGATGGGCCAAACCGTCATGTTTTCCTCCTCGGTCGCCATCAGTTCTCCTCTTAAGGAGGAAACCGATCGGGTAGAGAGTGGTGGTCCTCCCAAGACCAAGTATACTTCTTCCACGGCTAGGGGCGCCAGTCGTGGTAAGGGTGCTACCGTCGGTAGGTCACAGAGACCATCCAAGAAGACTGCCCTGGCTGGTGACGATGCTGTCACAGTTGCCGGTCAACTTGGTGCCGGCAACCTCTGGTCCATCGAAGTGGAGGCTGTGCCTACCGCTCGAGCCATTGTTGATGTTGGCACCTTATCGAATTGTGACCTTGGTGGTGCCGATTCTTAACCGTGTGCTGACGAGGATGGAGGTGTCGGTGTTGCGATCCCTGATTCTGGACACTAGACGTCTCTGCCACCCGACTCTGCCCAGATCATCTCTAACCTCCTGGCGAGGTGCGCAGTGTGGCCAATATTGATGCTGGTGCTGATGTGTGCCTGCAATCCTTTGTTACCACCCTCCAGCTGATGTGCCACCAATGGCAGACTATGGTGGCATCTTCTGAAGAGCTCGCCCGAGTGAGCGTGGAGCTTGACAAGAAGGAGGAGGAGCTGGTGCAGCACAGGGAGAAATGGCAAGAGCTGGAGCACAAGTGTGCGCTCTTGGAAGGGAGGCTACAGGAGGCCGATGGGTGCTTAAAGAACTCTGTGAAGCACACCCAGGACTTGGAACGAGAGCTCCAAGAGGTGCGGGAGCGTTTGATGGTTGCCGATTATGCTCGCACCACCACTGAAGGTCAAGTTACCGCTTTTCGGGCTCAGATCATGGAACTAGAGGAGAGCCAAATGCAGGACCTGACTGACGCCGTTAAAGACTTCAAGCTTGGTGCCGAGTTCTGTAAAGCACTTCAGTGGGCCGTCAAAAAGGGGCCCTTCAGGAGACTCGGTAGACGTTCATTCGGAATGAGTGGTTAAATGACAAGTACAAAGCTAACACTGCTCAGATTATCGAAGAACGGCGCCTGAAGCATGCCACGGAACAGGCTGCCTTGGAGAGAGTCAAGGAGGAAGAGGCGGAGGCCCTGGAGAGGGAGCTGGAGCGGTAGAACTTAGCGGCAGGCATGACTCCTCACAGTGCTCGCCCTTTGACTCATAACCCATTACCGACCATTGCGCTAACCTGTCATCTTAGTAATTCATAAGGCTTGGACTCGGCGACCAGTCAGAAGCTCGCTGCAAGCTATCGTGAGCGTCATCGCGAGACCGAGAAAGAGCAGGATCTGCACGAAGTTTGAAGATCCTGACCCAGCGTGAAGCTCGGTGCCACTTTTGTAATAGTATTTGTGTATATATATATATATATATATATTGGCTATGTAATATCAACTCTTCGTGCCGCTGAGGCATTTTGCTTTCTGGTCAGTGGCGTGACCGTTGGTCATGAATCTGACTGATATGCTATTAATGAGAATTTTGCGAAAATTTCCTCGAGTAAGATTACATATCGCTGATCAATGAAAGAGTTGAAGGAAATTCACTTGCTTATACCCTTTGCTCGTTCTATCAAAGCGGTAGATGGGACAAACGACCACATCAAAAGTTAGACGATGAGTTTTTTTTTTTTACAAGCAAAGGGCTGAAGGATTTTCGTTCCATTGAGGGTGATATGGTAATGATACGAAATCGGGTTTAATCCCGGATATAGCAGATAAATTTTTCTAACGCCAGAAATACTGAAATAGTAGAACCTGTTTTAATGGTGATAATATCGGAGTTGCTCGGCGTTCCACATTCTTGGTACTTTTGCGTCACTTTTGTCTTCAAGGATGAACGTGGTTGGAGTTAGGCTCTCAATGATCTTGAATGGTTCATCCCATATCGGTGACAATCCTTCTGATTTTGGCATGACCTCCCCCACGCCATGTCGCCCATCAGGAGCTTTCATGCTTTGACTAGGCGGTTGTAGTGTTGGGCAACTCACTATTTATTTGCCATGAGTTCGATGTTGGTTTCATCCTCCCGTTCTTCTCGTAATATGTTTTCCATGTTGAGCCCTTCCTCGTTTGTATCCTCATCTTAACCTTCAAAGCGGGGGCTTCGGTGCGTGACCTCTAGTGGCAGGATCGCTTCCACTCCATAAACTAGTGAAAACGGCAAAGCTCATGTTGCCTCAGTCGGCATAGTTCTAATTGACCATAACACCTTATAGAGACACTTCGCTCACTTGTGGTTGTAGTCCTCCATTCATCTCTTGAGTCCCGCCTTGATTTTCTTGTTGGCCACTTCCACTTGACCGTTGGTCTGAGGGTAATACGCCGATGAGAACACTAACTGAGTCCCTAGGTCGCTTGTGAATTTCTTCATTTCATCATTGTTAAACTACTTTCCTTTATCGGTGATGATAGTGAGTGGTGCTCCATACTGGCAGTATATATCCCTCCATAAGAAGTTGATTACTTTTCACGTGGTGATGAGCACCAGCGGCCTTGCCTTGATATATTTGGTATGGTAGTTGATGCAGACGATGATGTACTTGAACTGACATGATAATGTTTTCAATGGCCTGATAAGGTTGAGTCCCTATTGCGCGAACGACATAGGGCTAATGATTATTGACATTGGGGCTGTCGGGACATGTATTCTAGTTGCATACTTGGCGCATAGCTCACATTGGTCAACTATTTCTCTCGCATCTTCCCTCATTCTCTTGTAGTAGAACCCGTGTCGGAGGAGCTTGTGGATGATGGTGTTTGGTCCGCTGTGGTTTCCATATTTGCATCTGTGGATGTCCTCTATCAGTCCTCGGACCTCTTTTCTTGTGACGCACTTGAGTATGGAGAATCTCTTCTTGTTTATGTAGAGTTGGTCGTTGTGCCTGCTTTAGAACGTTGCTCGCTGAGTTAGCTTCCTTGCTTTCGTGCGATTTACCGGTGGTGTCCTGTTGACTAAGTAGTTAACTAAGTATGTTCTCCAATCCTCTCTCGGTGGTGGGGCGGCTAGTATGAGCGTGAATACTTCAAGGAAATTCTTAGAGATACTAGGCTTTTCCAGCGTTTCCACCATGGTATGCCTTCTCGTTGTATGTAGCAGCGTCATTGCTAGTCTTGCTAGAGCATCTGCCATTGCATTTTGCTCCCTGGGGATGTGAGTAATGTTATAAAAAAATTTATTTAAAACTACCCTTACGTACCCTAGGTATATTGACATTTGCGTTCCTTTGACTTCAAAGTCCTCAGTGACTTGGTTTACTATGAGCTGTGAATCGCTGAAAATGTTAACACTCATTGCTCCCGAATCGGTGGCAAGTTGGAGACCGGAGATTAATGCTTCGTACTCGGCCTCATTGTTTGAGGCTGAAAAGAGGAATCGGAGAGTGTATTCGGCATCGACTTTACCTGGCCCAGTCAAGATTGCCGTATCGAAGGTGTGTGAGCCGTCAACGTATAGGTTCCAATCGGATAATTATATCAGCAGTGTTGGTGACGCCATTGCGGATGATACCGGTGTTGGTAATTCTGCTTGGTCGTCCGACGTTGGTGTGAGTTCCACTATGAAGTCAGCTACCGCTTGGCCTTTGGTCGCCACCCTTGGTTGGTACTAGATATCAAACTCTCTAAGCTCTATTGCCTATTTGGCTAGCCTTCCAGAGTGGTCTAGGTTCTCGAGTACCTACCGGAGCGGTTGATCCGTGAGCACATGGATGGTGTGTGATTGGAAGTACGGTCTTAGCCGCCTTGCTGACACAATCAGTGCCAAGGTTGCTGCTCTAGTGCCGGGTATCTCGTCAACGATTTATCTAGGCCATTGCCTGCAAAAATACTTGTATTTTTGTATTCGCCTCTCGCCTAACGAGGGCAGATCTAATGGTGGTTCGAGAGACAACCAAATAAATTTATAAGATCTTACCCAGTTTTGGGGCTGATAAGAACGAGATATGAGCGGGATACTGCTTGATCTTGATTAGGGCTGCCTCACACTCGTCGGTCCATTCTACAGCTTTCTTTTGTGTTATCCTTATTGCTTTGAAGAACAAGTTATATTTGTCGATGTGGCGGGAGATGAACCGTGACAGTGACGTGAGTTTCCCCGTTAAGGATTGAAGGTCTTGTTTTGTTATCGGTTGTGTCGTATTGAGGACAGCCTGCACCTTTTCTGGGTCGGCCTCGATGCCCGTCTGATTTACCATGTATCCCAAAAATTTAGCTACTGAGACTCCAAAGATGCACTTCGACGGGTTGAGCCTCATTCCACTGTGGATAAGGATGTCCAGTACCGCCTGCAAGTCTTTTACGTGGTTCTGCTTACGCCTGCTTTTTACTAAGAGGTCGTCGATGTAGATCGCTACCATGTTACCGTCCAATAGGGTTAACAACTTTGTCATGAACCGCCGGTAGGTTTCTCCCGCGTTCTTCATTCCAAATGGCATGACGTTATATCAATAGGGCCCCTGTTCGTTATGAAGCATGTTGCATCTGTATTCGCCGGATCTATTTTTATTTGATTATACCCCGAGTAACAATCCATTGTGGATAAGAGTTCGTGGTTGCTGGTTTTATGCACCAGTTGGTCTATCCTTGGTAATAGGAAGGAGTCATTTGGGCAAGCCTTGTTGACGTTGGTGTAGTCGATGCACATCCTCCACTTGTTGTTGCTCTTCCTGACCATGACGACGTTAGAGACCCATGCCGGATACTGGCCCTTTTTTATGAAGTTGATCCTACATGGCGGCATACTGTTCCTCGTTATAGGCTCTATGCTTCTGCTTCTTTGGCACCACCTCGCTGACAGGTTTAGTTGTTAGGGGTCCCTCTCTTGGATCGTCTGGTGTTTCGGTCTATGAGTCATTTTCGAGCAGGCACACCTCCCTTGCCGGGTAGTTGGCATCGTTGGGCGATCCTGGTTGTATGGGTGTTGTTCCCCAAAGCATGCATATACCGGTAGGTGTGGGGAACTTCATGAGCATCATCCGTTGTGATACGATGGCGTTGATTCTTCTTAATGTGTTGCACCCAATGATGGCGTTGTAATATGACGGGGCATCCACAATTATAAATTCAATGTAGGTCTCTACGCTGCAGCCCTCCCGCCCTAGGGCAACCCGTAGGTAGTCACTTCACAACGGCTGGATTTAGCTGCTCGAGAAGCTTAGCAGTAGGAAATGATCTTGCTTTAACTTGGAGGGGAGTTTTTTGAGTTTTTCGTACGCATGCCGGAACATGACGTTGATAGAGGATCTGGTGTCTACTAGGCATCTCCTGACGCTGCACAAGTCGATGACCGCGTCGACTAGAAATGGGTAATCCTCTGATACCATAGGTCGATCACGCTCCTCAGATTCGTAGATCATGATGGACCCCCAGCCTGCCCTGGCTACCTTTACCGGGGCCTACTGCATGCTGCATACCGCTCGCTCATTTCTTCGCTTCGCCTTAGACTTGCTACTGGTAATTGCGTTGATTCTCCTGATGTGTGCCACCCCCTGTGTTGGTGGCATCTTGTTCCCCGATTTGAACTTTTTCAGATTGCCTTTTTGATAGTTGTGCCTCCATTAGCTCCTTCATATTGTGACACCTTTCGGTATTATGTGACTCGTTCTGGTGAAACTTGCACCATCTCCCAGTTTCTCTATACGTCGTTGCCCTGAAAGTCTTTTTTGGTAGTGGGAACAAGTCCGGGTATGCTGCTAAGATATCGGCGTATTTGGTGTTGAGCACACTGAACACCTGTTGTTCTATCCTGGGCCATGTCTCAGTGGCATTCCAGGGTTGATCATTCATGTCCTCTCGGTATCACTTGTTGTTGCTGTTATAGCTACCTCTATCGCTATAGTGCTTTTGATAGTTTTCTGATCAGCAGTTGTCTTTTTTCCAATCCCTGCGATTGTAGTTGCACAAACCCCGATATTTTGGCGATGCCGCTCGTGCTGGTTCTGGTGCAAGGAGTACACTCCGTACACTAGGAACCGTGGTGTTAGAAAAAGTGTTTACTTGTTGTGTCGGCGTAGGGTTAGAACCGAAATATTGTAGCTCCAGTTGGGCGTGTGATGTCACATGGTTCAGCAGCTCGTCGTAGCTGAGTGTTGGATTCTCGTTAAGCTTCCATGTTAGTAGTCTCGGCTGTAGCGTATTCTGGATTATGTAAAAGGCTGAATCACCAGTGATGTCCCAGCAATTGGTAGTGGTGGTGTTCCATCGTGAAACAGAGGTGGACAATCCTTCAGATGGTTCCTGCCGGACGGCCTGCAATTGATTATAAGTAAGGGAACAATTAGCTGATGTAATGTACCATTTCAAAAATGCCCTAATGAGTTCCTAGAAGGAATTTATGGAGCTCGGCGGCAGGCTAAAGAACCAGCTCAATGCATCATCGGTGAGGCTTTCCATAAATATATAATAATTTATCACGTTGTCGTATCCTCTGTCGGTCGTTGTCGAAACGAAAATATGGATGTGTAGGGACGGGTCTGCCTTCCCCCTGTATTGCTCAATTTTTACTTTGGCTAATGGGTGTCTGCCTAGGAGCATGATTTTGGTCGAGAATGGATTGACACGGACCATTGGTAGCATCCGGTCAAGGTAGCTCATTTTAGGTTGTGCCAGTTGGCATACCATAGCCTCTAATCTGGTGATCCTTACTGCCACTACCGCATCCAGCTATTGTACTGCCAGTGTGATCTTGAGTGGGGGTGGTGGAGGTAATGGTTATGCCCATATAGGCAGATTGAGTTGGCGTGCCACGTTGTTCAATTCTGTCTCGAAGTTCTGCTGCATCATTTCCGGTATCGGTGGTGACCCCGCATTCTGTAGGTAATGAGGGCGCTAGGGTGACCGAATGACCACCTCCCTCTAGCGGATCACCTGATAAGGTTCCATGCTTAGGGAGTCCATCGTGGATTTCGAGTTGAGTCACCTCTGCTCAACAGCCCTCATCCTTGACTCAGATTGCATGTACTGCTGGTGCTTAAACTCTCGGGCTCCGTCAAGCTCTGTGCACTTCTGTACCCCTAGCTGATATCGCGGTTCCATGTCCCTGGCTCGTCTCTCGGCGTCAGCTAATGCCAGCTCGTCCCTGGTAGCGTGTTGTTTTCCCACTCGTTGTTCGAACGCAGGCTCCTTGTTGTTCTCATTCGTAAAAGGTGTTTGGTGGAGTTCTCGCTGAGTGCTTGGTGTCATGCCCAGTGTCAGATAGGTATCCATGCTCGTTGCTCGCTGTGTGCTTCGTGGTTTGAAAAACAATTTCCGGTATGGGTTCCCACAGACGGCACCAATGTTAATATCCAAAACCATGAAGGTATAATTGATATTGAACGGATGAGATTAATACAAGTTTGTTTCGGATTCCGAATACCGTTGTCGCTTGATTGTGGTCTATAGCATTGTCGCTTGACTTTGATCTATAGCATTGTCGCCTGACTTTGATCTATACCGTTGTGGCTTGATTTTGATATATACCGTTGTTGCTTGACTTTGATCTATACCATTGTCGCTATATCGATATCACTTTGCCTTATCGCTCTCGCTCTCGATTGATATTGGTCCCTGCTCTCGATAACGGTTTATGATCGCTCTTGTTCAATCGCTCTCGCTGCTAAGAATGACAATCGTTAGGGAGAGACCGGGTGTGCCGGCCTTCAACCCTCTGATGCCTAAATCAGAAACGAGATATGATTTAAACAGGGTAACGGCGTAAATGGATAATGAATGCGTACCATTAATGCTGAACCATCAAACTTATAAAGGTGGTTGAGACCCAAATTCTTACCAATTCTTCGATGTGGGATCAGTGTTCTTACTCTTTTGCTGAAGTACTTTCTGATGGGTTCCTTGGCGGGCGCGTGAGCGCTAACCGTGCGGAGATAGGAATCGGGTTGGCTAGCGAAATTGTAGATCTCTTGCCGGTGAATGTTGTTACGTTGGCGATGAGATATAATTATAAAATAATAAAGAATGTTAAGTACGTACGAAATACGGTGATTAGCCCGGTATATCACACTGTATATCTTGTATATATGGTGACAGTATCAATGAGAAACATATTCCACATCAATTCTGATAAAAGATATGATTCTCGATCTTTAGCAACGACCCAAAAGTTATGAGCTTTATTTTTTGTTTTAATAGTACCGAACGACATAAGTTAGTTGCACCAAATGATCAAGGTTCTCATAATTAATTAATTAATTAATTAATTAATTAACTAAGTTCAATAAAATGTTACAGCAATGTATGCAAATGTGCCTATACTTCTACCATATCTTCAACCCGGTGAACAGAATTATACTGCGGGGACAAACTTGCTTCGGCCGGAGCTGGGGTTCTTGTTCTTGTTGACGCTAGTACTGGAGCAGTGAGTCTTCTATCTTTCTCTCTGCAAATGTTGCTGGTTTTGAGTTTCATAAAGATCGATATCGCTGAGGCTTCTTATTTCGTAACATGTCGTTCTTTTCAGAACGATCTTCCGACACAGTTAAGCTATTTTAAGGAAGTGATAGAGAAGCTGAATGAGGAACTGGGTGATGATGGAGCCAAGAACTTGCAAGAGGAAGCTGTTTACTTGATCAGCATGGGAGGAAATTACTATTTTGGCTTCTACTCTGACAATACAAATTCTACTGAAACACTCCAGCAACAATTCATTGCAATGGTGATCGGCAACTTGACGAGTTTTATCAAAGTAACGTACAATATAGCTATATTTACCTAAAGTTAAATATATAGTTCACGTACTGTATATATGGCGTATGCATGTCTCATTTCTACGTACAATTTTGTACTTTTTTTCTTGTATCAATTTTGTTTTCTTTAATTGCAGGAAGTATATGACCTAGGGGGAATGAAATTTGCAATTCAGAATGTGGGGCCCCGCTGCCTACCAGCAACAAAACTAACCTGCTCGGAACTTACTGGTGACTGCGTTGATGAACTCTCGGCTCTGGCCAGCCTACATAATGCAGCTCTAGCTGATGCGCTCCAAGAGATGGAGAGCGAGCTAACAAGGTTCAAATACTCGATACTTGAATATTATACGACAATTACGGACAGAATAGATAACCCTGCAGACTATGGTAGGAATATTGCTAGACGATATATATTTGGCATGTGTGTGTGTGTAACTGGCTTCATAAGGTTTGGTAAATTATGACACAATTAATTATAAATGTGAATCAGGCTTCACGGATAGCATAGATGCTTGCTGCGGTAATGGGACGGATCGATCCGTTGGATGCGGTGGGGATAATGGAACAGAAGCTTTCGAACTCTGCAGCAACCCGGCAGAGTATCTATGGTTTGACGGTGGCCATACGACTGAAGAGTTAAACCTCCAAATGGCAGATCTAATGTGGAATGGTACACTAAATGTCACCTGGCCATACAATGTCAAACAATTTTTTGAATAGTAGTGATCGACGTGTTGCTTAAAGACTTAAAGCTTGAATGACAACTTGAAAGTTTACTATCCGTTAAGTTGAGAATAATATTGTTTCATATTGTAATGTGCTCTTGTTGGATACTTGGCTTGTTATGTGGGTTATGGCATGGTAAGAGAACGAAAATGCTTTAAAGCAAGCTAAGTTATAGTTACTGCTTTCCTTTAGTCTTTATTTGCCTAAAAATTAGAGCTAGTTGGACACATGATCGATCATAAGGAATACGTCGTTGGAGGTGGCAAACTTGCAAAGAGGGAGACGATTCGTTCATCTTTGAGGTGTGAAGCTTTAGTTAGAGAGATTGGGTATATATCCCATCCCTTCAACCATTGGGTATATTTTGTCACGGGATGAGTTCTTCACTACTCCTATCACCGTGCGGCCTTAGAATTGCTCGCCTTCTTCCGAACAATCTAAGTCAGCCTCTACTACGCAGCGGAATAAAAGACCAACACGAGAGAGAAAGAGTACTACACTTCGAGAGTGGAGAAAAGAACTTTGTATTAGCTTTACGAATGCTTTACAAGGCTCTCCTTTCTACACTACTCTATTCTACTCTTTTCTACCTTCTTGTTCTCTTCTACTCTTCCTACCGCTCTTTGAGTTCCTCTACTTGAACTCTCTCTACTTCTCTTCTTCTCTACATTCTACAATGGGAGGGGAGGTTCTCTATTTATAGACCCCTCCCAAGCCTAAGCTTTCTAGAGTACTCTACCATATGTACAAGTTCTAGACTTATCTACACAAGTCTAGGATGTCGCATGATGGTTCTAGAGATCTCCGGAGTAGTCTTGACTCATGAGCCTCTCCACAGTTCTAGAAAGTTCAAGACTTGGCTTGATGCTTCTCAAGTCTTCCGGAAACTTCCGCGACCTTCCACGATCTTCCACATTCTTCCGCTGCCTTCCGGCACCTTCCGTAATGATCCGGATGTCTCCATACAGTTCCGGACCCTTCTCGATGCTTCCGTGATGTTCCGGACTTCTCCGGAACCAACCCTGCTGTTCCGCACCCTTCCGGAGCCTTCCAGACCTGTCTGGGTGCTTCTGGCAGCCCCCGGGTGCCTCTGGAAGCCCCCTGGGTGCGCCAGGCAGCCCCTCCCGGGTGGCCATGGCAGCCCCCGGGTGCTTCTGGAAGCCCCCTGGGTGTGCCAGGCAGCCCCCTGGCTGCTTCTGCCAGCCCTCGAATGCCTAAGGCAGCCCCCTCGGGGTGTCTCAGGATACTTTACTCCTATCCTTGAGCGATTTCTTCCTCGTGAATGCTCAAGGCTACCATGGGAAGGTTGGCGGTCCGTGACAATATCCCATCCCTTCAACCACTGTGTGGAAGAGTATCTCCAAAAGTGCAAATGGCATGGGCTTCTCTAAGTACAATCACCGACCTAATGAGCTCACATGGGCTTGGGGTGGGAGTCACTAGAATCTGCAAGTAAACGAAGCCACATGCATGCTTCCAGACTTCCAGTAATGCCGCATATAAACATGCTTAATATGGCTGTCGGCCACGCTTTAGGATCTGGACGTACGCGTTCGAATGTATGCTCCCGCTACGCCTTGTCGTGTTCATTTGATCATTTCTAGTTCCTACGTACCTTGAGAAGTCCATCTTCTCCTTCAAAGTGGGAACACAAATACTAACACGCGTACGTACGCACTTCAAATTCGCATGGACCAGATGGCCCGTAATCTATATATTCTAGATGTTACTAACGACGCCCATTTGTCTTGTGAATAAACTAACTGAGGCACGTTAGTGATGGCAAGTCTTGGCTACCTCTCGAGTGTTCTACTAGTTGTAACCGTTTTCAGTCTCGCCTCGGATAGCTTCTGTGCCGCTCACCAATCCAAACCAAAAATCAAGGCGGCCTTGTATGTGTTTGGGGACTCACTCTTCGATTCCGGGAACAATCAGTACCTCAATAGTAGCAGCGGTATGGGAGCATCTTCGACTAAGCTGCCGTATGGAGAAACCTACTTCAAACATGCCACCGGTCGAGTCTCCGATGGCCGCATTGTACCTGATTTCATTGGTAAAGCTAAGAATGATCTACTTGAGTTACTACCCTGTCAATTTTGATAATTTGCTAATAATTTGCCTTGCTACTGGCTTTGCAGCTCAATTTGCAAAGCTCCCTATGACACCACCATACCTACAACCTGGTGCACATAACTTTACAGATGGGGTCAATTTTGCTTCTGCCGGAGCTGGTGTCCTTCCCGGAGGTCTTCCCGGAACGGTGAGTAATCTTTCCTATAGTATATAACAATGTCATCACTTTCTTGCATGATTAAAGAAGAACAAGGGAGGATGGAAATGTGTTAAAGACTACTAATTTGTGTGGGACTTGAGGGAAATGCCTATTGGAAGCAATTGGTTAAGATAACATTTCATTTACAAGATAAGTGTTACAAAAGATGTTGTTACTCAATAGCTGAATGGTGCTGTTTGCTTTTCCAGATAAGTTTTCCAAGTCAACTGAGCTATTTTAAGGCAATGGAGAAGTCAATGAGACAGAAACTAGGCGATAAGCAAACCAAGAAGTTGGTGGGCAGAGCTGTTTATTTGTTCAGCATTGGGGGAAATGACTACTTCAGTTTCTCATCTAAGAACCCAAATGCTTTACAGAGCATTAAGAGACAGTATGTGGCAACTGTGATCAAAGGCTTGATCAGTGTCCTCAAAGTAAGAACTCCTACTATTCTCCAGTGGAAATTTTGATACTAATGTCCAAGATTATTACTTTGGTTTGAACTGGGTGAGTAATCAAAATTAAATTTTCTCTGTTTTAGGAAATATACAGTTTGGGAGGAAGGAAATTTGCATTCCAGAATGTAGGACCTCTGGGGTGTGTACCTATAAGCAAAGCAATGGATCCTGCACTTGGTAGTAAATGTTCTGAAGAGCCATTAACACTGGCCAGACTCCATAATAGAGTTCTATATAGTGCCTTCAAGAAGTTAGAGAGCACCTTACCAGGTTTCAAATTCTCAATGTTTGACTATTATAATGCACTTGGGGACAGAGTCAACGACCCTTCAAAATATGGTAAGCCATATCATTCATCACATTCTTTTTCTTTTTCGTTTTTGCTAAGCAAAGGTTATTTCGTCTTCCATACCAGTTGGAAATTTTACACTTAGAACCGGTAGTGTCTCAATTCATCATACAAACTCTAAATTTCAGATTAACAAGAATTCGGCTACTAAATTCAGGTATGAAACGCTAAATATTGTGAATCATAGTTGTAATAGTTCTTTTAATTGTTGTATTGAAGGTTTCAAGGAAGGGAAGGCTGCTTGTTGTGGTAGTGGAGCATATAGGGGGTCTAATTGTGGCGGTGGAAAGAATGGGACAGCTTATGAATTATGCAGCAACCCCAGTGAGTATGTGTGGTTTGATGGTGCCCATACAACAGAACATACCAATTACCAACTAGCTCAACTTCTATGGAGTGGAGTCAGTGGACCACAGAAATTCACCGGGCCTTACACTGTGAAACAGCTCTTTGAGCATGCATAGTTTTATGACAGCTTAAATAACTTCTGAGCTAGGACTTGTTAGAACTTCATGGCCAACTCTACTACCCTTTCACTG
Source organism: Geum urbanum (assembly GCA_946800695.1). Lineage (NCBI taxonomy): Eukaryota > Viridiplantae > Streptophyta > Magnoliopsida > Rosales > Rosaceae > Geum > Geum urbanum. The sequence goes on along the minus strand of OX327010.1, from coordinate 37,903,787 downwards.
CTGTTACATATATTTGCAAAATATGTTTCATGTCTTCGACAATGATTTCTTTTAGCTCTACTTTTACTATTTTCTTTAGAGAATGGATTTCTCTGGCTCTGGGACAGAGAGACATAATTAGTTAATTGAAGGAACATGAAATTGAATGTCATCAATTCATTATTGATGCCCCACTTCATGAAGAGAGTGAAGTTAATTTTGACCTCCTTAATAAAAAATTTAAAAAAATCGCTCATCATCTCGATTCTTTCGACTAGGTGCCTCAACTCTAAAATTTATCAAAATTATGCTCATCATCTCGATTCTTCCGTCACAGCTCTATTTTATTTGATTATATGGCATGTTTTTATTAAAAAATATCAAAAGACATTTATACCGTTATAATTTTATTTTTATTTTTATTTATCTCTCTCTTCAAAATTGAAAATTGCGAAAAGAGGTCAATCGCAGCTCCAAGCATATGATGGCTTCCTCGACTCCGCTCCTCCTTGTCTTGAACCCCGTAGGCTTCCGTTGAAGCTCGCCGGCGCACACCACCTAGAACACCATCGGCTTCTACTCGCGGTGCCGCTATCAACGTCAACTCGCGTCACCCCTCCTCGATTTCTAGCAGGGCTCCTCGATCGCTTCTACTGCTCCAATCTCATCCTCTCTCTCTCTCTCTCTCTCTCTCTCTCTCTCTCTCTCTCTGCCTCAAGCTCAAACTCAGATCTCACGGGCGATGTGTTCTTGCACCTTGCACCGTACTCAATCTTGATCTTGATCTCATTGAAGGATTGGGTCCCTAAATTTTGGTTTCGGGTTATGCATTTGGGGAGTGAATATGTGGATGATGGCAATAAAATTATGTAAGCCAGAACCTGTGTCCAACTGTTCATGGTCTTGTTGATGATGGTAATGAGGCTAGTTTTGAGTTTTGGAACAATGGGTCATCAGGTCATGTGCTATTATGATTTAAATTGAGGCGAAAATTAGAGCCAGTGAAGGCTCGGAATAGTGCGGTGGAGGTTGAACATAATAATAGTGAGGTGGGGTCTGTTGGATCGGTGAACATGAGAAATTTGGGAGTTGGGACGATTTTCGGATTCAAGATTTGTGGTTGGTTTGATTTTACAGTTCGTGCATATTCAGAGAACAATAAGTCAGCGAAAAGCGTGCGGCGGTGCAAACCGAGCCGCGGCTTCAGACGGCAGAGGTGCGGGGCGGAAGGAGGCGTCTATCTCCTCAGATGCCATATGTTTGTAGAGAGACAGGAAATAAAAAAAATATAAAATATAAGGACATAAATGTCTTTTGATATATTTTTTAAAATTAAGAAAGTGTCCCATTGAAATGAAGTTGTGACGGAAAAAATAGGAATACACCGTATTTATAGCGTCCTTTTGAGAATTCAGACATCGTATTTGTGAATTTTTTCTATAAAAAAAGGGGGGGGCCAAGGAAAATGAAGACAAGAAATGCACTGATGGCATCAAACAAAAGTAGGGGAAAATAATTGAAAGAACAAACAGAGAAATGAACCTCCTACCAACTAGTCAACTACCAACTAGTCAACTGCTGCAGTGCTCTGTAAACTTTCATTGTTCCTCTGAAATCTCAACAGATATTTAGTTACCAGCATAATCCCGTGCCACTATCCAGATTATTTATGACAGAATCTCCAACTGTTATTCTACTACTCAGTACTCACTGAAGTCTGAAACAACATCACCATGGCCAGTCTCGGATACCTTTACTCTCTGCTACTGACCCTCTTCAACTTCGACCCACTTAGCTTCTCTGCTCACCGATCTCCACCAGAAGCAAATCTTAAGGCTCCCCTGTTTGTGTTCGGGGACTCACTCTTTGACGCCGGAAACAATCAGTACCTCAACACCAGTGTGGAAGGCTCGGCTGTTATCTGGCCTTATGGAGAAAGCTACTTCGACCATCCCACTGGTCGAATCTCCGATGGTCGTATTGTGCCTGATTTTATTGGTCAGTGATTACTTCTGTTATATGCTCAATGTTGTTGTATCAAATTTAAACGCTTTATATATGCTTTGTCTTATGTTTATGCAGCTCAGTTTGCCAATCTTCCTCTGCCGCCACCATACTTGGAACCTGGAGCACATGAGTTCAGTGATGGGACTAACTTTGCTTCTGCTGGAGCCGGTGTTCTGCCGGAAACTCAACCCGGAACGGTGTGTAGTGTGTTACATTTTCTTTTTATGGATTGCTTATGCAGATTTTATATAAGCTTGATCATTGACTTGGGGTATAAGAAAGACAGTTAGCTGAGCTAGTTTGCTTTGTCTGATGAGTCTTGAAAGATTCTATCTTTAAGCAAATTATGTTCAGTTGGGAAGTGAAATAGTTACCAAGGATGTGTTCCTTTGAGATCGAGCTGAAAGTCTTTTTGATATTTCAGATAAGTCTTCCAAGTCAGTTGAGCAATTTTAGGGCCATGAAGGAGTTACTGCATCAGAAATTGGGTGAGAAAGAAGCAAAGAAGTTGCTGGAAAGAGCTGTTTATTTCTTCAGCATTGGAGGAAATGACTACATTGGACTCTTTACTCAAAGTCCAAAAGCTCCTCAGAGTTACAAAAGGCAATATGTAGCAATGGTGATCCGAAACTTGACCAATGTGCTCAAAGTAAGAGCATCTACTGTATCTTTGTTTTTCTCTTTGGTGATTGGAACCTCAAACCTGCTCTTTGGGATTAATGTGGCCACTAAACCATTATTCTATCTACGATGATCGAATTTTGTTTCTTATTTGAGCTGATTTTACATTGTTTGTTTAGGAAATATATGATCTAGGAGGAAGGAAAATTGCATTTCAGAATGTGGCACCTCTGGGATGCATACCTACAGTTAAATCAGGAAATCCTGAAGTTGGTAGTAAATGTCTTGAAGAACCATTAAAACTGGCCAGACTACATAACCGAGCTCTCTCTACTGCTCTCAAGAAACTAGAGAACCAATTGCCAGGATTCAAGTACTCAATATTTGATTACTATAATGCACTTGGGGACAGAGTACTCAACCCTTCAAAATACGGTACACTCTTTCACTCAATGTGGTTTTGTCTAGGACTGCTTGTTGTTTGTTCCTAGACTTCGATCTTCTCTCTCAATTTATTATCCGAACTCCATTTCAGACTGATCTAGAGTTTCGGGAATTAAAATGAGACACGAAGGGTCAATGTCCAAGGACTAAACAGGACATATATTGAAAACCATTCGTTCTGATTCTTCCTTTGGTTGCTGTATTAAACAGGGTTCAAGAATGGGACTTATGCGTGTTGTGGCAGTGGGGCGTTCAGAGGGTCTGGTTGTGGGACTGAACCATATGAATTGTGCAGCAGCCCCAGTGAGTATGTGTGGTTTGATGGTGGTCACACAACGGAAACTGCCAACCTCCAACTGGCTGAGCTGATATGGGATGGACCTCCAAATGTCACAGGACCTTGTACTATAAAACAGCTATTTGAACTCTCTTGATTCCAACAGCATTATGTGCTTCATGCTTTTAAGTCAAAACTGCTTAGTAGTTCTCAGCCCTCTTCCACTATCAATCGTCTAACCCTGTGATCGTTAGAGGGATTTCAGATGTTCAAAGCCATGGAAGTTTTCTTCTATATATAGCTCTCTGCTTGTATATAACTCTCTTTCTTTTGTTTGGATCAATGGTATCTTTTTCAATCAAGCATGTGCTACCTAGTACTTCAGATCATTTATGCATTATGAAAATCTGAAGTGGGTGGGGATAAACCAGAATTTGTTAATAAAGGACCAATAGTGAAGAAGACAAGGTGTGCATGTGCTTCAAAGTTTTAACACTTGAACCGAAGTTATCTGCAACTTTGTCTAGTTGAATTCCCTAGAAATGTGAAGCCACAAATCATTTCAGGTTAATAATAACTTCGATTGTTAAACGGAGGTTGAACACACTATAATACTAATGACATGGGTACACAATTTGAGCTAAGCACATGTGGTCTCATCACTCTCATGTGTTTCGACAAGACACAAAGATAGTGAGATTCAAACGAGCATCACCTATTGTTTGGCTTCAATTTTATTTCAGTCAGGTTGTTACTATTGATGATGTCGCAAACTGTCTCTTTTGATTCGTTTGGTGTAATGCTGCGTATGTGGCGTGCCACTATCGAGGGTAGAATATTTTCGTAAAGAGCGCCGCGTCTGTATTTTGCTTCTTGTCAAACGATTGGAGCAAGAAGAGTACCAACCTCGCTCGTTGAGTCCTAATTGTCTTGATGTGCTGCAAGACGTAAGCTTCGTGTCTCTTTGCCGAGCTGAGCCACAAAGAATCGTTACCTTATATTCTGTGTGAATACAAAGCAGAGCAATCATAAGGACAAAGTGTTAAGAACAGCGGGTAGGCTTTGACTTCATAGATCTTTAGAATCTCCACGCTCTGTCGGGTGGCCTAGATTCCTCCGATTGTCCTCGTCAGTGGTGTAGCTTGAGTGAATCTTCGAATCCCCACACTCTGTCGGGATGGCCTAGATCCTGAATTCGCTGTCGCTGGTTGTCTACTCGCTGATGGAGTAAGTACTTGCTTGTGTGCAAATTTGTACGTATGTGTCTGTCCCGCAAACCTTTTTCGGTTCTTCTATTTATAAAGGTTGGCACTCCAATTTTCCTGGCTTGACAAGGTAACATTATCGACTAGGAAAGGAAGGGATATTATCTTGCCTTTGGATTTCCCTAACTCATTTAGGAATATTATAAACATATCTTTTCCTGATTCGCAGCTCCAATCGGGCCGCATGTGGTCGACCTGTTTTGTCTTTGAGGCCCAAAAGTATTAAAATAAATGTAATGTTTATTTTGGGTCCAAACATTTCCCCCTAGACCTCGAGATTAACCCATGGGCAATCGAAGAGGTCCTTTTAGAAGCATTTGAATGTGACGTGTCGCTTTCTAAACAATGGCTCAAATAGCCTTGCATAGGCTACTCGAGTGCTTTTCTTCAAAAGTCGTGCCTCCTATTTTCAACCATTTATATTCTTTGGTCATCTTCAACATTTTTACTTTCCTTCTTTTAGAAACTTCACCTCAAAAGATCTTGGATTCCCAATCGCTCTTAAGACCCTATTTTACTTTTCCCTCCTCTTTTCAAAAATGGCCCCTTATCAAGAGACTACTTCATTGGTGGCACTAGTGAGATGAATGTGCAGTTACTAGCACCGTATGGAGAGCTGGAAGTCAAAAAAGCTTTGTTCCAAATGCATCCATCAAAAAACCCTGGACCAGACGACATGCCTCATATTTTCTTTCAAAAGTATTGGGAGGTTGTCGGGAAAGAAGTGGTGGCGACGACAATGATAAATTTTCTAGAGACCGAAATCTTGTTGGGGCTAGTCAACTTCATGCATGTTTGCCTTATCCCCAAAGTATCAAAACCGGAAAGAATGAAGGATTTGAGACCTATCTTCTTATGCAATGTAATATACAAGGTTGCTTGGAAGGTTAATAGATTGAAGATCCTGGATCATATCATAACTCCATTCCAAAGTGCATTTGTGCTAGGACATCTGATTTCGGATAACACCTTGATTGTCAATGAGGTATCTCACTATATTCATAATCAATCTTCTTCAACTAACAGTGTGTTTTCCCTCAAGCTTGACATGAGAAAAGCTTATGATCGTATGGAGTGGAGCTTTTTGGCAGCAGTTCTTTCCAGATTAGGTTTCGATGAGAAGTGGATCAAACTAGTCATGCAGTGTGTTACAACGGTTAAATATTCCTTTCTTATCAATGGTCAACCAAAAGGCTATATAATACCTTCAAGAGGCTTGAGGCAAGGTGATCCCTTGTCACCTTTCTTATTCTTGTTAGGAACTGAGGCATTCTTGACCTTATTGGAATCTCGGGCTAGGGAGGTCCATCTTGAGGGTGTTCGGATTTGTGAGGGAGCTCTAGTGATCAACCATCTACTTTTTGCAGATGATAGTCTTCTTTTCGGGAAGGCAAGTGTGGAGGAGGCTAGACAGATTAAACAGATCTTAGAAGAGTATGAGGTAGCTTCGAGGAAGAAAATAAACTTTAATAAAAGCAGTGTGGTGTTCAGTAAAGGCATGAAGGAAGAGGTGAAGAGCGAAGTGGCTGAGACCTTAGGGGTCGAATCCAAACATGAGAAGTATTTAGGCCTTCCCACATACATTGGCAGAAAGAAAACCGAAACTTTCTCCTTCATTAGAGAAAGATTGAACAAAAAACTCGAAGGATGGCAAGGAAAGATGCTCAGTTCTGCAAGTAAGGACCTCCTTATCTGAGTTGTAGCTCAGGCACTTTCAACGTATGCTATGAGTTGTCATCTCCTCCCAAAGGACTTCTGTGATTGGTTGCATCAAGCTTGTGCGCGCTTTTGGTGGGGGAGCTCACAAGAAAATAAAAAGATCCACTGGTTAGCTTGGGACAAGTTGTGCTTACCTAAAGCTGAAGAAGGCATAAAATTTATACTTTAATATGGCGCTCCTAGCTAAACAAGGTTGGCGATTGATCAAGAAACCGGACTCCCTAATAGCCAGGTTCAAAGCTCGTTACTTTCCACAAACAACGTTTTGGGTAGCTGAAGTTCCCAAATATGCATCCCAAAGCTGGAGAGAAATTTTAGAGGGCCAAAAACTCTTGGAAAAAGGCCTGATGTGGAGAATAGGCGATGAGAGTCATGTGAAGGCACGTACTGATCCCTGGATCCCACGTATTGGGTGCTTAAGGTTGAGTTCATGTCAACTCGAGGAGGATACTAGGGCTTTGGACCTGATGCTTTACCCAAGAACATGGAATGAAGATCTTGTACGGGGGTCCTTCTCTCAGGTTGAAGCGGAGAGTATCCTATCTATTCCTTTGAGTGACAAGAATGATGAGGATCAACTATGTTGGTTTCTGGATAGCAAAGACTGCTTTTCCATCTCTTCTGCTTACAAACTCGCGCTACAAGTAACGGTGAGTAGTGAAGATCTGTCCTCCTCTTCGACTTCGACTCCTGTGTGGCCCAAGTTGTGGAAACTTCCTCTGCAGGCTAAAGTGAAGAAACATATCTGGAAGATTTGTTGAGAGATACTTCCAGTTGCAACAAATTTACACTCTAAGCGAGTGAACGTTGAATTGACATGTTGTTTATGTGGTGAAGCTGAAGAGTCATTATTGCATGCAATAAAGGATTGTCGTTATGTGCAGGTCATCGCCTCCATTCTTCCAGAGGTAAGTCCATGTTTTGCACTCTCACATCATTTGCGGTGTTACACATGGATTGAGGACGGTATTGGGATGTTATCCTCGTATCATGCGGCTTGGTTCTGTTACCTATTATGGAGTGTCTGGAAGGAACGTAATTGGCGAATTTGAACAGACAAGTATTTGGAAGAGGCCAGGGTTATTCAAATCGCAAGGCATGGCTTCAAGGAGTATATGACGCTGCGTCCATTGAAGACTAAGCTACCAAGAGCATTACGGTCTCCCTGGTCAGCACCTCCACAAGGTTGGTTGAAGATGAACATTGATGGTGCATGGAAGGATAGGAAAGGGAGCTTTAGTTTCATTTGGCGTGATCATGATGGCGTTATCAAAGGAGGGGGTTTGTCACCACACTTTGGTGTGATTGATACCCTAACTACTGAAGCATTATGAAGGTCCTTGAGGAGGGGTGATTAGGCCCTTAACTACTTTTAACCAATAGTAGTATAAGACTGTTGTCAATGATAGAAAGGTGTTGTTCTATCCCAATAACAGTTTATGAAAGTAAACAAATCGTGTTGTAAGTAGATGAAACTAATAACACAATTTTATTTTTTCTCTATGGCAGAAACCCCTAAATTTAGGGATGAAAACTGTCAAATCTTTTCACTATGTAACAACTCTTATTACAAGACTGTAGTTTTGATAATAGCAAAGTTTCGGTGCTATCCTTTCACTAGACTCGCTCGCTAGATCTAAGAGCTATACTCCATCTTGTTTTACAGAGATTTACAATAGAAAGATACACAAATTTCAGACATGAATCTAGTTATCACGCAACTAACTCACTATGAACACTTGAGATGCTTGCACCTACCAATCCAACCTCATGGTATGCAAGATGTATGCATGAGTTTAAAGGGTGTTTTGTGAAGACTTTAATACAAAAAGATCAACACAAAAGAGCCTGTATAAACAGACTCAGTTTTAGAGAGAAAATGAACAATGACAATTTTCCCAACTAAGCAAAATATCAGCTAAAACCACCAAGGAAAACAAAGGGTGCTTGTGCCTTATATAGGCCAAATGAAATAGCCTTAGAAGGAAGCCAGCACGTACCAGCCAAGTGAATTAGAAAAGAGTATTAAAATAGGTTTTAATCCCAGCCAAGTAACCAAAACTTGACAGCCACATAAATGGTGTATGTACTTTCTTTCAGAAAATATCTTCACTTTATAAGAGATAAGGATGAAGATTAAAGATTAAGTTTGTAAGATACAAAAATTTATCTTTCTAACTAAGTCACTTGACCAGAAAAGTATTTTAAAAATGTTTTATAACCAGTTTGAAGTCGAAAGATATTTTTCAGAATGGAACAAAACGTTTCAGGGATTTCAGGGATGGAAAACACATTTGTCATCCTCAGTAAAAACAGTGAAATGCATATGCATACTTTTTACCTTTGAGACCATGAGGTTTTCATGATACGAGGTTGATGGTCTTTTATCTTTAGTCTTCTCTTGAATGAGTCTTCTAATCTATGTTTTGTTAAGTATAAGATATGTCAATAACTATTTACCTTCACATTAGCTATTCGGGCAGCTTGCCAGGTTATCAAACCGAAGAAACTCTTCCCAATTATAGTGGAGTTAGACAGTCTTCAGGTTAATGATGCTATCCAGGCAGCGGACGAAGACTGCTCCCACATTGGGGAAATTTTACATGATATAGCAGTGCTCCAAAAAGATTGTCCTGGTTTGTATTTCAAGCATGTTCGTAGAGAGGCTAATGAGGAAGCCCATAAACTTAGCAAACTAGCTTTCATGGTGTATTATTATATAACTTGGGACGGAGTTGCTCCTACGCTTGATAAGGAAACTCTACCCAAGTGTATTTTCATGTAAGCCTGGAGACAATAATATTCACGTCTTTTCTTCAAAAAAAAACATATATATTCAATAAAAACATAATCTTTTTTACACTCCATGAGTCTCTCGTCTCTCATTTTGTAACGTATATGTATCTCTGTGTGTGTATTGTCTATGTACGTGTTTCAGTGTTTGTATAAGCAGAGTAAAATTTCAGGGTCTGAAAGATTCTGAGCTGAAGAAGAGGCCTGCAGAGGTTTTGAGACCAAAGCTGTTTTGCCCAGGATTTTTTTGAGCCTTGGGTGGGTTTGATTTGATACAATGAATACTACTTCAGAGACGGAGCTTCCGAATCCAGTCGACCAAGATACCGAACCCGAACCCACCACAAGTTCTTGCTTTTTGCAGAAGTTCAAGCTCTACGAGACTCGCTCGGTACTTTAGTGTCTTTGTTATTTGTGTTTGGTCGTTTGAGTTATGTTGGTGAAGTTTTGAGCTTTGATCTGTGTTTGACTTTGGGAATGCGTACGTTGTTGGCTTTGTGTGTGGTTGTGTAGTTTTAGATTTGAACAGGTTATATTTTTGCTATTGGTTGAATGGTTGTGCAGAAAATGAGTTTAGTCAACTTCATGTTTTGGGTTCTGAGTTTGATAAGCATGAGTTTTGTGCATTCCTGATTCAGGAGTTTTGACTTGATGTCAATCTAGTTTGATTGATGTCAGAGCAACCAGGCTTGAGTTCTTATATTTTGCCTTAGTATCTTCTTCTAATCTGATTTACTTTGAAGTTCTAATGGACTTAATTTCGATAACGACTTTGAATTCTGATTTCTGGTGCTCCTTAACTTCAATTCGAAATAAGCCTCATTCGTTACTAATAGTCCTCTTTTGTGCAACAGAATTTTTATATGATCGGAAGAGACAAGACCAAAACCTTATGGAGGGTGTTAAAGATTGATAGATTGGATCCGTTTGAGTTAACATATTTTTGAGGATTCCGTAACGTACACAGACAATGAGTACTACGACCTTCTAAAACGGATACATGAAGAAACAAGCCGATGGGTGGACTAAAGCTCATCACCATTTGTTACGGAATTGTTGGTATGAATTTTTACTTGGTTTTAGGGTGATGGGTGGACTAAAGCTCATCTTTTGCCTTCTCAGTTGAATTATCAAGATTGTTCTTATGATTTTAGGGTTTGTGAAGTTTCTGGGACCTTATTACATGCTCATCATCACAAAAAGAAGGAAAATTGGAACACTTTGTGGTCATAACATCTATGCCATTTCCAAGAGCGAGATGATTCCAGTTCCAAAATCTTCTGTGCGGTCAAAACTGGCGTATTCTAGAAATGAGAACAGGTCTTTTGTCCATTCTGCATGTAATTGTAATATGTACCTGATACTTCTAAAGAGATCTAAGCAAGTAGCCTTCAGAAAATTACATTGTCCATATGTACTTTGATAAGAATCACGTCATAGTGTTTTGTTGGTTTCATTTAACTCATCTGGGCAAAGAGTCTGGTGTTATGATATTTTTGTAGCGAAAAGTTATTCTCATTGTAGGTAATCTCTGTACTAGTTACCTCTCAGTGTGACATTACTGATCTGGGCCATGTGAATTCAATCTTGGATATTCTAGTAGTTTTAGTTTGTCTTTCTAAGACGATATATTCTTAAATTTATTAGTCATATTACCTAGTATGAAATGTTTTTGTTAGATCCTTCTTTGGTTATACTGCTCTTTTAGGGGCTATTGCTACTTGCCTAGCCAATACATCACTGCAAATTTGCAGGGGCAAAGTTCATTGCTGTTGTGGTGTTAGTATAAGATGTTGAATGAAACAAGGTATCATCAGGGTTTCG